>JAPQWV010000026.1:5942500-8919666 GCA_027422505.1 Craterostigma plantagineum
AACTGGCGTGGTTCCCGAGCAATGCGCGATCTTGGTTGCATACTTTCATTACATTTTGACCAGTACAAGCAAAACGACTACGCTCAATTAACTATACGGGTGAGATCATACCAGCACTAATGCACTGGATCCCATCAGAACTCCGAAGTTAAGCGTGCTTGGGCGAGAGTAGTACTAGGATGGGTGACCCCTTGGGAAGTCCTCATGTTGCACCCCCTTTTTACGCGTGATAACATCCCGGGTATTAATTTTGCAATGAAGTGACGGTGTTACTTTCCACTCTCAACACCTATGGATTTTGCAAATCTCAATTTCGTGAAAAATCACATGAATAGTGCTCCGTATTATAATATTTCGTTGAAAATACGCGACATCTAGGACTGACGACGTTCACGAACTGGCGTGGTTCCGAGCAATGCGCCGATCTTTGTTGCATACTTTCATTACATTTTCACCAGTACAAGCAAAACGACTACGCTCAATTAACTATACGGGTGCGATCATTCCAGCACTAATGCACCGGATCCCATCAGAACTCCGAAGTAGCGTGCTTGGGCGAGCGAGTCGAGAGAGTACTAGGATGGGTGACCCCCTGGGAAGTCCTCATGTTGCACCCACCTTTTTACGCGTGATAACATCCCTCGGGTATTAAATTTGCAATGAAGTGACGGTGTTACTTTCCACTCTCAACACCTATGGATTTTGCAAATCTCAATTTTTGTAAAAAATCACATGAATTGTGCTCCGTACTATAATATTTCGTTGAAAATACGCGACATTTAGCACGCGACGTTCACGAACAGGCGTGGTTCCGAGCAATGCGCCGATCTTGGTTGCATACTTTCATTACATTTTCACCAGTACAAGCAAAACGACTACGCTCAATTAACTATACGGGCGATCATACCAGCACTAATGCACCGGATCCCATCAGAACTCCGAAGTTAAGCGTGCTTGGGCGAGAGTAGTACTAGGATGGGTGACCCTTGGGAAGTCCTCATGTTGCACCCCCCTTTTTACGCGTGATAACATCCCTCGGGTATTAAAAATGAAGTGACGGTGTTACTTTCCACTCTCAACACCTATGGATTTGCAAATCTCAATTTCGTGAAAAATCACATGAATAGTGCTCCGTATTATATATATTTCGTTGAAATACGCGATATCTAGGACGGCAACGTTCACGAACTGGCGTGGTTCCCGAGCAATGCGCCGTCTTTGTTGCATACTTTCATTACATTTTCACCAGTACAAGCAAAACGACTACGCTCAATTAACTATACGGGTGCGATCATACCAGCACTAATGCACCGTATCCATCAGAACTCCGAAGTTAAGCGTGCTTGGGCGAGAGTAGTACTAGGATGGGGACCCCCTGGGAAGTCCTCGTGTTGCACCCACCTTTTTTACGCGTGATAACATCCCTCGAGTATGAATGCAATGAAGTGACGGTGTTACTTTCCACTCTCAACACCTATGGATTTTGAAATATCAATTTGTAAAAAATCACATGAATTGTGCTCCGTACTATATATATTTCGTTGAAAATACGCGACATTTAGCACTGCGACGTTCACGAACAAAGCGTGGTTTCCGAGCAATGCGCCGATCTTGGTTGCATACTTTCATTACATTTTCACCAGTACAAGCAAAACGACTACGCTCAATTAACTATACGAGTGCGATCATACCAGCACTAATGCACCGGATCCCATCAGAACTCCGAACTTAAACGTGCTTGGGGGAGAGTAGTAGTCGGATGGGTGACTCCTTCGGAAGTCCTCATGTTGCATCCCCCTTTTTACCCGCTATAACATCCCTCGGGTATTAATTTTGCAATGAAGTGACAGTGTTACTTTCCACTCTCAACACCTATGGATTTTGCAAATCTCAATTTCGTGAAAAATCACATGAATAGTGCTCCGTATTATATATATTTCGTTGAAATACGCGATATCTAGGACGGCAACGTTCACGAACTGGCGTGGTTCCCGAGCAATGCGCCGATCTTTGTTGCATACTTTCATTACATTTTCACCAGTACAAGCAAAACGACTACGCTCAATTAACTATACGGGTGCGATCATTCCAGCACTAATGCACCGTATCCCATCAGAACTCCAAAGTTAAGCGTGCTTGGGCGAGAGTAGTACTAGGATGGGTGACCCCCTGGGAAGTCCTCGTGTTGCACCCACCTTTTTTACGCGTGATAACATCCTCGGGTATTAAATTTGCAATGAAGTGACGGTGTTACTTTCCACTCTCAACACTATGGATTGGAAATATCAATTTGTAAAAAATCACATGAATTGTGCTCCGTACTATATATATTTCGTTGAAAATACGCGATATTAGCACTGCGACGTTCACGAACAGGCTTGGTTTCCGAGCAATGGGCCGATCTTGGTTGCATACTTTCATTACATTTTCACCAGTACAAGCAAAACGACTACGCTCAATTAACTATATGGGTGCGATCATACCAGCACTAATGCACCGGATCCCATCAGAACTCCGAAAGCGTGCTTGGGCGAGAGTAGTAGTCGGATGGGTGACTCCTTGGGAAGTCCTCATGTTGCATCCCCCGTGATAACATCCCTCGGGTATTAATTTTGCAATGAAGTGACAGTGTTACTTTCCACTCTCAACACCTATGGATTTTGCAAATCTCAATTTCGTGAAAAATCACATGAATAGTGCTCCGTATTATATATATTTCGTTGAAATACGCGATATCTAGGACGGCAACGTTCACGAACTGGCATGGTTCCCGAGCAATGCGCCGATCTTTGTTGCATACTTTCATTACATTTTCACCAGTACAAGCAAAACGACTACGCTCAATTAACTATACGGGTGCGATCATACCAGCACTAATGCACCGGATCCCATCAGAACTCCGAAGTTAAGCGTGCTTGGGCGAGAGTAGTACTAGGATGGGTGACCCCCTGGGAAGTCCTCGTGTTGCACCCACCTTTTTTACGCGTGATAACATCCCTCGGGTATTAAATGGCAATGAAGTGACGGTGTTACTTTCCACTCTCAACACCTATGGATTTGGAAATATCAATTTTGTAAAAAATCACATGAATTGTGCTCCGTACTATATATATTTCGTTGAAAATACGCGACATTTAGCACTGCGACGTTCACGAACAGGCGTGGTTTCCGAGCAATGCGCCGATCTTGGTTGCATACTTTCATTACATTTCACCAGTACAAGCAAAACGAGTACGCTCAATTAACTATACGGGTGCGATCATACCAGCACTAATGCACCGGATCCCATCAGAACTCCGAAGTTAAACGTGCTTGGGGGAGAGTAGTAGTAGGATGGGTGACCCTTGGAAGTCCTCATGTTGCATCCCCCTTTTTACCCGCTGATAACATCCCTCGGGTATTAATTTTGCAATGAAGTGACGGTGTTACTTTCCACTCTCAACACCTATGGATTTTGCAAATCTCAATTTCGTGAAAAATCACATGAATAGTGCTCCGTATTATATATATTTCGATGAAATACGCGATATCTAGGACGACAACGTTCACGAACTGGCGTGGTTCCCGAGCAATGCGCCGATCTTTGTTGCATACTTTCATTACATTTTCACCAGTACAAGCAAAACGACTACGCTCAATTAACTATACGGGTGCGATCATACCAGCACTAATGCACCGGATCCCATCAGAACTCCGAAGTTAAGCGTGCTTGGGCGAGAGTAGTACTAGGATGGGTGACCCCCTGGGAAGTCCTCGTGTTGCACCCACCTTTTTTACGCGTGATAACATCCCTCGGGTATTAAATGCAATGAAGTGACGGTGTTACTTTCCACTCTCAACACCTATGGATTTGGAAATATCAATTTTGTAAAAAATCACATGAATTGTGCTCCGTACTATATATATTCGTTGAAAATACGCGATATTTAGCACTGCGACGTTCACGAACAGGCTGGTTTCCGAGCAATGCGCCGATCTTGGTTGCATACTTTCATTACATTTTCACCAGTACAAGCAAAACGACTACGCTCAATTAACTATACGGGTGCGATCATACCAGCACTAATGCACTGGATCCCATCAGAACTCCGAAGTTAAGCGTGCTTGGGCGAGAGTAGTAGTCGGATGGGTGACTCCTTGGGAAGTCCTCATGTTGCATCCCTCTTTTTACCCGTGATAACATCCCTCGGGTATTAATTTTGCAATGAAGTGACAGTGTTACTTTCCACTCTCAACACCTATGGATTTGCAAATCTCAATTTCGTGAAAAATCACATGAATAGTGCTCCGTATTATATATATTTCGATGAAATACGCGATATCTAGGACGACAACGTTCACGAACTGGTGTGGTTCCCGAGCAATGCGCCGATCTTTGTTGCATACTTTCATTACATTTTCACCAGTACAAGCAAAACGACTACGCTCAATTAACTATACGGGTGCGATCATTCCAGCACTAATGCACCGTATCCCATCAGAACTCCGAAGTTAAGCGTGCTTGGGCGAGAGTAGTACTAGGATGGGTGACCCCTGGGAAGTCCTCGTGTTGCACCCACCTTTTTTACGCGTGATAACATCCCTCGGGTATAAATTGGCAATGAAGTGACGGTGTTACTTTCCACTCTCAACACCTATGGATTTGGAAATATAAATTTGTAAAAAATCACATGAATTGTGCTCCGTACTATATATATATTTCGTTGAAAATACGCGACATTTAGCACTGCGACGTTCACGAACAGGCGTGGTTTCCGAGCAATGCGCCGATTGTTGCTTTCATTACATTTTCACCAGTACAAGCAAAACGACTACGCTCAATTAACTATACGGGTGCGATCATACCAGCACTAATGCACCGGATCCCATCAGAACTCCGAAGTTAAGCGTGCTTGGGCGAGAGTAGTACTAGGATGGGTGACCCCCTGGGAAGTCCTCGTGTTGCACCCACCTTTTACGCGTGATAACATCCCTCGGGTATTAAATTTGCAATGAAGTGACGGTGTTACTTTCCACTCTCAACACCTATGGATTTGCAAATATCAATTTTGTAAAAATCACATGAATTGTGCTCCGTACTATATATATTTCGTTGAAAATACGCGACATTTAGCACTGCGACGTTCACGAACAGGCTTGGTTTCCGAGCAATGCGCCGATCTTGGTTGCATACTTTCATTACATTTTCACCAGTACAAGCAAAACGACTACGCTCAATTAACTATACGGGTGCGATCATACCAGCACTAATGCACCGGATCCCATCAGAACTCCGAAGTTAAGCGTGCTTGGGCGAGAGTAGTACTAGGATGGGTGACTCCTTGGGAAGTCCTCATGTTGCACCCCCCTTTTTACGCGTGATAACATCCCTCGGGTATTAATTTTGCAATGAAGTGACGGTGTTACTTTCCACTCTCAACACCTATGGATTTGCAAATCTCAATTTCGTGAAAAATCACATGAATAGTGCTCCGTATTATATATTTCGTTGAAATACGCGATATCTAGGACGCAACGTTCACGAACTGGTGTGGTTCCCGAGCAATGCGCCGATCTTTGTTGCATACTTTCATTACATTTTCACCAGTACAAGCAAAACGACTACGCTCAATTAACTATACGGGTGCGATCATACCAGCACTAATGCACCGGATCCCATCAGAACTCGAAGTTAAGCGTGCTTGGGCGAGAGTAGTACTAGGATGGGTGACCCCTTGGGAAGTCCTCATGTTGCACCCCCTTTTTACGCGTGATAACATCCCTCGGGTATTATGCAATGAAGTGACGGTGTTACTTTCCACTCTCAACACCTATGGATTTTGCAAATCTCAATTTCGTGAAAAATCACATGATTAGTGTTCCGTATTATATATATATTTCGTTGAAATACGCGACATCTAGGACGGCAACGTTCACGAACTGGCGTGGTTCCCGAGCAATGCGCCGATCTTTGTTGCATACTTTCATTAAATTTTCACCAGTACAAGCAAAACGACTACGCTCAATTAACTATACGGGTGCGATCATACCAGCACTAATGCACCGGATCCCATCAGAACTCCGAAGTTAAGCGTGCTTGGGCGAGAGTAGTACTAGAATGGGTGACCCCCTGGGAAGTCCTCGTGTTACACCCACCTTTTTTACGCGTGATAACATCCCTCGGGTATTAAATTTGCAATGAAGTGACGGTGTTACTTTCCACTCTCAACACCTATGGATTTTGCAAATCTCAATTTCGTGAAAAATCACATGAATAGTGCTCCGTATTATATATATTTCGTTGAAATACGCGATATCTAGGACGACAATGTTCACGAACTGGCGTGGTTCCCGAGCAATGCGCCGATCTTTGTTGCATACTTTCATTACATTTTCACCAGTACAAGCAAAACGACTACGCTCAATTAACTATATGGGTGCGATCATTCCAGCACTAATGCACCGTATCCCATCAGAACTCCGAAGTTAAGCGTGCTTGGGCGAGAGTAGTAGTATAGGATGGGTGACCCCCTGGGAAGTCCTCGTGTTGCACCCACTTTTTTACGCGTGATAACATCCCTCGGGTATTAAATGGCAATGAAGTGACGGTGTTACTTTCCACTCTCAACACCTATGGATTTGGAAATATCAATTTTGTAAAAATCACATGAATTGTGCTCCGTACTATATATATTTCGTTGAAAATACGCGATATTTAGCACTGCGACGTTCACGAACAGGCTTGGTTTCGAGCAATGGGCCGATCTTGGTTGCATACTTCATTACATTTTCACCAGTACAAGCAAAACGACTACGCTCAATTAACTATACGGGTGCGATCATACCAGCACTAATGCACCGGATCCCATCAGAACTCCGAAGTTAAGCGTGCTTGGGCGAGAGTAGTACTAGGATGGGTGACCCCTTGGGAAGTCCTCATGTTGCACCCTCTTTTTACCGTGATAACATCCCTCGGGTATTAATTTTGCAATGAAGTGACAGTGTTACTTTCCACTCTCAACACCTATGGATTTGCAAATCTCAATTTCGTGAAAAATCACATGAATAGTGCTCCGTATTATATATATTTCGATGAAATACGCGATATCTAGGACGACAACGTCACGAACTGGCGTGGTTCGAGCAATGTGACTGTACATATATATTTCGTTGAAAATACGCGACATTTAGCACTGCGACGTTTACGAACAGGCGTGGTTTCCGAGCAATGCGCCGATCTTGGTTGCATACTTTCATTACATTTTCACCAGTACAAGCAAAACGACTACGCTCAATTAACTATACGGGTGCGATCATACCAGCACTAATGCACCGGATCCCATCAGAACTCCGAAGGTAAGCGTGCTTGGGCGAGAGTAGTACTAGAATGGGTGACCCCATGGGAAGTCCTCATGTTGCACCCCCCTTTTTACGCGTGATAACATCCCTCGGGTATTATGCAATGAAGTGACGGTGTTACTTTCCACTCTCAACACTATGGATTTTGCAAATTTCAATTTCGTGAAAAATCACATGAATAGTGCTCCGTATTATATATATTTCGTTGAAATACGCGACATCTAGGACTGCGACGTTCACGAACTGGCGTGGTTCCCGAGCAATTCGCCGATCTTTTTTGAATACTTTCATTACATTTTCACTAGTACAAGCAAAACGACTTCGCTCAATTAACTATACGGGTGCGATCATACCAGCACTAATGCACCGGATCCCATCAGAACTCCGAAGTTAAGCGTGCTTGGGCGAGAGTAGTACTAGGATGGGTGACCCCTTGGGAAGTCCTCATGTTGCACCCCCTTTTTACGCGTGATAACATCCCTCGGGTATTATGCAATGAAGTGACGGTGTTACTTTCCACTCTCAACACCTATGGATTTTGCAAATCTCAATTTCGTGAAAAATCACATGAATAGTGTTCCGTATATATATATATTTCGTTGAAATACGCGACATCTAGGACGGCAACGTTCACGAACTGGCGTGGTTCCCGAGCAATGCGCCGATCTTTGTTGCATACTTTCATTACATTTTCACCAGTACAAGCAAAACGACTACGCTCAATTAACTATACGGGTGCGATCATACCAGCACTAATGCACCGGATCCCATCAGAACTCCGAAGTTAAGCGTGCTTGGGCGAGAGTAGTACTAGAATGGGTGACCCCCTGGGAAGTCCTCGTGTTACACCCACCTTTTTTACGCGTGATAACATCCCTCGGGTATTAAATTTGCAATGAAGTGACGGTGTTACTTTCCACTCTCAACACCTATGGATTTGCAAATATCAATTTTGTAAAAAATCACATGAATTGTGCTCCGTACTATATATATTTCGTTGAAAATACGCAACATTTAGCACTACGACGTTCACGAACAGGCGTGGTTTCCGAGCAATGCGCGATCTTGGTTGCATACTTTCATTACATTTTGACCAGTACAAGCAAAACGACTACGCTCAATTAACTATACGGGTGAGATCATACCAGCACTAATGCACTGGATCCCATCAGAACTCCGAAGTTAAGCGTGCTTGGGCGAGAGTAGTAGTCGGATGGGTGACTCCTTGGGAAGTCCTCATGTTGCATCCCCCTTTTTACCCGTGATAACATCCCTCGGGTATTAATTTTGCAATGAAGTGACAGTGTTACTTTCCACTCTCAACACCTATGGTTTTGCAAATCTCAATTTCGTGAAAAATCACATGAATAGTGCTCCGTATTATATATATTTCGATGAAATACGCGATATCTAGGACGACAACGTTCACGAACTGGTGTGGTTCCCGAGCAATGCGCCGATCTTGGTTGCATACTTTCATTACATTTTCACCAGTACAAGCAAAACGACTACGCTCAATTAACTATACGGGTGCGATCATACCAGCACTAATGCACCGGATCCCATCAGAACTCCGAAGTTAAGCGTGCTTGGGCGAGAGTAGTACTAGGATGGGTGACCCCTTGGGAAGTCCTCATGTTGCACCCCCTTTTTACGCGTGATAACATCCCTCGGGTATTATGCAATGAAGTGACGGTGTTACTTTCCACTCTCAACACCTATGGATTTGGAAATATCAATTTTGTAAAAAATCACATGAATTGTGCTCTGTACTATATATATTTCGTTGAAAATACGCGACATTTAGCACTGCGACGTTCACGAACAGGCGTGGTTTCCGAGCAATGCGCCGATCTTGTTGCATACTTTCATTACATTTTCACCAGTACAAGCAAAACGACTACGCTCAATTAACTATACGGGTGCGATCATACCAGCACTAATGCACCGGATCCCATCAGAACTCCGAAGTTAAGCGTGCTTGGGCGAGAGTAGTACTAGGATGGGTGACCCCTTGGGAAGTCCTCATGTTGCACCCCCTTTTTACGCGTGATAACATCCCTCGGGTATTATGCAATGAAGTGACGGTGTTACTTTCCACTCTCAACACCTATGGTTTTGCAAATCTCAATTTCGTGAAAAATCACATGAATAGTGTTCCGTATTATATATATTTCGTTGAAATACGCGACATCTAGGACGGCAACGTTCACGAACTGGCGTGGTTCCCGAGCAATGCGCCGATCTTTGTTGCATACTTTCATTACATTTTCACCAGTACAAGCAAAACGACTACGCTCAATTAACTATACGGGTGCGATCATACCAGCACTAATGCACCGGATCCCATCAGAACTCCGAAGTTAAGCGTGCTTGGGCGAGAGTAGTACTAGAATGGGTGACCCCCTGGGAAGTCCTCGTGTTACACCCACCTTTTTTACGCGTGATAACATCCCTCGGGTATTAAATTTGCAATGAAGTGACGGTGTTACTTTCCACTCTCAACACCTATGGATTTTGCAAATATCAATTTTGTAAAAAATCACATGAATTGTGCTCCGTACTATATATATTTCGTTGAAAATACGCAACATTTAGCACTACGACGTTCACGAACAGGCGTGGTTCCGAGCAATGCGCGATCTTGGTTGCATACTTTCATTACATTTTGACCAGTACAAGCAAAACGACTACGCTCAATTAACTATACGGGTGCGATCATACCAGCACTAATGCACCGGATCCCATCAGAACTCCGAAGTTAAGCGTGCTTGGGCGAGAGTAGTACTAGGATGGGTGACCCCTTGGGAAGTCCTCATGTTGCATCCCCTTTTTACGCGTGATAACATCCCTCGGGTATTATGCAATGAAGTGACGGTGTTACTTTCCACTCTCAACACCTATGGATTTTGCAAATCTCAATTTCGTGAAAAATCACATGAATAGTGTTCCGTATTATATATATATTTCGTTGAAATACGCGACATCTAGGACGGCAACGTTCACGAACTGGCGTGGTTCCCGAGCAATGCGCCGATCTTTGTTGCATACTTTCATTACATTTTCACCAGTACAAGCAAAACGACTACGCTCAATTAACTATACGGGTGCGATCATACCAGCACTAATGCACCGGATCCCATCAGAACTCCGAAGTTAAGCGTGCTTGGGCGAGAGTAGTACTAGGATGGGTGACCCCTTGGGAAGTCCTCATGTTGCACCCCCTTTTTACGCGTGATAACATCCCTCGGGTATTATGCAATGAAGTGACGGTGTTACTTTCCACTCTCAACACCTATGGATTTTGCAAATCTCAATTTCGTGAAAAATCACATGAATAGTGCTCCGTATTATATATATATTCGTTGAAATACGCGACATCTAGGACGGCAACGTTCACGAACTGGCGTGGTTCCCGAGCAATGCGCCGATCTTTGTTGCATACTTTCATTACATTTTCACCAGTACAAGCAAAACGACTACGCTCAATTAACTATACGGGTGCGATCATACCAGCACTAATGCACCGGATCCCATCAGAACTCCGAAGTTAAGCGTGCTTGGGCGAGAGTAGTACTAGAATGGGTGACCCCCTGGGAAGTCCTCGTGTTACACCCACCTTTTTTACGCGTGATAACATCCCTCGGGTATTAAATTTGCAATGAAGTGACGGTGTTACTTTCCACTCTCAACACCTATGGATTTTGCAAATATCAATTTTGTAAAAAATCACATGAATTGTGCTCCGTACTATATATATTTCGTTGAAAATACGCAACATTTAGCACTACGACGTTCACGAACAGGCGTGGTTTCCGAGCAATGCGCGATCTTGGTTGCATACTTTCATTACATTTTGACCAGTACAAGCAAAACGACTACGCTCAATTAACTATACGGGTGCGATCATACCAGCACTAATGCACCGGATCCCATCAGAACTCCGAAGTTAAGCGTGCTTGGGCGAGAGTAGTACTAGGATGGGTGACCCCTTGGGAAGTCCTCATGTTGCACCCCTTTTTACGCGTGATAACATCCCTCGGGTATTATGCAATGAAGTGACGGTGTTACTTTCCACTCTCAACACCTATGGATTTTGCAAATCTCAATTTCGTGAAAAATCACATGAATAGTGTTCCGTATTATATATATTTCGTTGAAATACGCGACATCTAGGACGGCAACGTTCACGAACTGGCGTGGTTCCCGAGCAATGCGCCGATCTTTGTTGCATACTTTCATTAAATTTTCACCAGTACAAGCAAAACGACTACGCTCAATTAACTATACGGGTGCGATCATACCAGCACTAATGCACCGGATCCCATCAGAACTCCGAAGTTAAGCGTGCTTGGGCGAGAGTAGTACTAGAATGGGTGACCCCCTGGGAAGTCCTCGTGTTACACCCACCTTTTTTACGCGTGATAACATCCCTCGGGTATTAAATTTGCAATGAAGTGACGGTGTTACTTTCCACTCTCAACACCTATGGATTTTGCAAATATCAATTTTGTAAAAAATCACATGAATTGTGCTCCGTACTATATATATTTCGTTGAAAATACGCAACATTTAGCACTACGACGTTCACGAACAGGCGTGGTTCCGAGCAATGCGTGATCTTGGTTGCATACTTTCATTACATTTTGACCAGTACAAGCAAAACGACTACGCTCAATTAACTATACGGGTGCGATCATACCAGCACTAATGCACCGGATCCCATCAGAACTCCGAAGTTAAGCGTGCTTGGGCGAGAGTAGTACTAGGATGGGTGACCCCTTGGGAAGTCCTCATGTTGCACCCCCTTTTTACGCGTGATAACATCCCTCGGGTATTATGCAATGAAGTGACGGTGTTACTTTCCACTCTCAACACCTATGGATTTTGCAAATCTCAATTTCGTGAAAAATCACATGAATAGTGTTCCGTAATATATATATATATTTCGTTGAAATACGCAACATCTAGGACCTCAACGTTCACGAACTGGCGTGGTTCCCGAGCAATGCGCCGATCTTTGTTGCATACTTTCATTACATTTTCACCAGTACAAGCAAAACGACTACGCTCAATTAACTATACGGGTGCGATCATACCAGCACTAATGCACCGGATCCCATCAGAACTCCGAAGTTAAGCGTGCTTGGGCGAGAGTAGTACTAGGATGGGTGACCCTTTGGGAAGTCCTCATGTTGCACCCCCCTTTTTACGCGTGATAACATCCTCGGGTATTATACAATGAAGTGACGGTGTTACTTTCCACTCTCAACACCAATGGATTTTGCAAATCTCAATTTCTTGAAAAATCACATGAATAATGCTCCGTATTATATATATTTCGTTGAAATACGCGATATCTAGGACGGCAACGTTCACGAACTGGCGTGGTTCCCGAGCAATGCGCCGATCTTTGTTGCATACTTTCATTACATTTTCACCAGTACAAGCAAAACGACTACGCTCAATTAACTATACGGGTGCGATCATACCAGCACTAATGCACCGGATCCCATCAGAACTCCGAAGTTAAGCGTGCTTGGGCGAGAGTAGTACTAGGATGGGTGACCCCCTGGGAAGTCCTCGTGTTGCACCCACCTTTTTTACGCGTGATAACATCCCTCGAGTATTAAATTTGCAATGAAGTGACGGTGTTACTTTCCACTCTCAACACCTATGGATTTGGAAATATCAATTTTGTAAAAAATCACATGAATTGTGCTCCGTACTATATATATTTCGTTGAAAATACGCGACATTTAGCACTACGACGTTCACGAACAGGCGTGGTTTCCGAGCAATGCGCCGATCTTGGTTGCATACTTTCATTACATTTTCACCAGTACAAGCAAAACGACTACGCTCAATTAACTATACGGGTGCGATCATACCAGCACTAATGCACCGGATCCCATCAGAACTCCGAAGTTAAGCGTGCTTGGGCGAGAGTAGTAGTCGGATGGGTGACTCCTTGGGAAGTCCTCATGTTGCATGCCCCTTTTTACCCGTGATAACATCCCTCGGGTATTAATTTTGCAATGAAGTGACAGTGTTACTTTCCACTCTCAACACCTATGGATTTTGCAAATCTCAATTTCGTGAAAAATCACATGAATAGTGCTCCGTATTATATATATTTCGATGAAATACGCGATATCTAGGACGACAATGTTCACGAACTGGCGTGGTTCCCGAGCAATGCGCCGATCTTTGTTGCATACTTTCATTACATTTTCACCAGTACAAGCAAAACGACTACGCTCAATTAACTATATGGGTGCGATCATTCCAGCACTAATGCACTGTATCCCATCAGAACTCCAAAGTTAAGCGTGCTTGGGCGAGAGTAGTACTAGGATGGGTGACCCCCTGGGAAGTCCTCGTGTTGCACCCACCTTTTTTACGCGTGATAACATCCCTCGGGTATTAAATTTGCAATGAAGTGACGGTGTTACTTTCCACTCTCAACACCTATGGATTTGGAAATATCAATTTGTGTAAAAAATCACATGATTGTGCGACATTTAGCACTGCGACGTTCACGAACAGGCTTGGTTCCGAGCAATGGCCGATCTTGGTTGCATACTTTCATTACATTTTCACCAGTACAAGCAAAACGACTACGCTCAATTAACTATACGGGTGCGATCATACCAGCACTAATGCACCGGATCCCATCAGAACTCCGAAGTTAAGCGTGCTTGGGCGAGAGTAGTAGTAGGATGGGTGACTCCTTGGGAAGTCCTCATGTTGCACCCCCTTTTTACCCGTGATAACATCCCTCGGGTATTAATTTTGCAATGAAGTGACGGTGTTACTTTCCACTCTCAACACCTATGGATTTGCAAATCTCAATTTCGTGAAAAATCACATGAATAGTGCTCCCTATTATATATATTTCGATGAAATACGCGATATCTAGGACGACAACGTTCACGAACTGGCGTGGTTCCCGAGCAATGCGCCGATCTTTGTTGCATACTTTCATTACATTTTCACCAGTACAAGCAAAACGACTACGCTCAATTAACTATATGGGTGCGATCATACCAGCACTAATGCACTGGATCCCATCAGAACTCCGAAGTTAAGCGTGCTTGGGCGAGAGTAGTAGTCGGATGGGTGACTCCTTGGGAAGTCCTCATGTTGCATCCCCCTTTTTACCCGTGATAACATCCCTCGGGTATTAATTTTGCAATGAAGTGACAGTGTTACTTTCCACTCTCAACACCTATGGATTTGCAAATCTCAATTTCGTGAAAAATCACATGAATAGTGCTCCCTATTATATATATTTCGATGAAATACGCGATATCTAGGACGACAACGTTCACGAACTGGCGTGGTTCCCGAGCAATGCGCCGATCTTTGTTGCATACTTTCATTACATTTTCACCAGTACAAGCAAAACGACTACGCTCAATTAACTATAAGGATGCGATCATACCAGCACTAATGCACCGTATCCCATCAGAACTCCGAAGTTAAGCGTGCTTGGGCGAGAGTAGTACTAGGATGGGTGACCCCTGGGAAGTCCTCGTGTTGCACCCACCTTTTTTACGCGTGATAACATCCCTCGGGTATTAAATTGGCAATGAAGTGACGGTGTTACTTTCCACTCTCAACACCTATGGATTTGGAAATATAAATTTTGTAAAAAATCACATGAATTGTGCTCCGTACTATATATATTTCGTTGAAAATACGCGACATTTAGCACTGCGACGTTCACGAACAGGCTTGGTTTCCGAGCAATGGGCCGATCTTGCTTTCATTACATTTTCACCAGTACAAGCAAAACGACTACGCTCAATTAACTATATGGGTGCGATCATTCCAGCACTAATGCACCGTATCCCATCAGAACTCCGAAGTTAAGCGTGCTTGGGCGAGAGTAGTACTAGGATGGGTGACCCCCTGGGAAGTCCTCGTGTTGCACCCACCTTTTTTACGCGTGATAACATCCCTCGGGTATTAAATTGGCAATGAAGTGTCGGTGTTACTTTCCACTCTCAACACCTATGGATTTGGAAATATCAATTTTGTAAAAAATAACATGAATTGTGCTCCGTACTATATATATTTCGTTGAAAATACGCGACATTTAGCACTGCGACGTTCACGAACAGGCTTGGTTTCCGAGCAATGGCCGATCTTGGTTGCATACTTTCATTACATTTTCACCAGTACAAGCAAAACGACTACGCTCAATTAACTATATGGGTGCGATCATACCAGCACTAATGCACCGGATCCCATCAGAACTCCGAAGTTAAGCGTGCTTGGGCGAGAGTAGTACTAGGATGGGTGACCCCTTGGGAAGTCCTCATGTTGCACCCCCCTTTTTATGCATGATAACATCCCTCGGGTATTATGCAATGAAGTGACGGTGTTACTTTCCACTCTCAACACCTATGGATTTTGCAAATCTCATTTCGTGAAAAATCACATGAATAGTGCTCCGTATTATATATATTTGCTGAAATACGCGATATCTAGGACGGCAACGTTCACGAACTGGCGTGGTTCCCGAGCAATGCGCCGATCTTTGTTGCATACTTTCATTACATTTTCACCAGTACAAGCAAAACGACTACGCTCAATTAACTATACGGGTGCGATCATACCAGCACTAATGCACCGTATCCCATCAGAACTCCGAAGTTAAGCGTGCTTGGGCGAGAGTTATACTAGGATGGGTGAACCCCTGGGAAGTCCTCGTTTTGCACCCACCTTTTTTACGCGTGATAACATCCCTCGGGTATTAAATTGGCAATGAAGTGACGGTGTTACTTTCCACTCTCAACACCTATGGATTTGGAAATATCAATTTTGTAAAAAATCACATGAATTGTGCACCGTACTATATATATTTCGTTGAAAATACGCGACATTTAGCACTGCGACGTTCACGAACAGGCTTGGTTTCCGAGCAATGGGCCGATCTTGGTTGCATACTTTCATTACATTTTCACCAGTACAAGCAAAACGACTACGCTCAATTAACTATATGGGTGCGATCATACCAGCACTAATGCACTGGATCCCATCAGAACTCCGAAGTTAAGCGTGCTTGGGCGAGAGTAGTAGTCGGATGGGTGACTCCTTGGGAAGTCCTCATGTTGCATCCCCCTTTTTACCCGTGATAACATCCCTCGGGTATTAATTTTGCAATGAAGTGACAGTGTTACTTTCCACTCTCAACACCTATGGATTTGCAAATCTCAATTTCGTGAAAAATCACATGAATAGTGCTCCCTATTATATATATTTCGATGAAATACGCGATATCTAGGACGACAACGTTCACGAACTGGCGTGGTTCCCGAGCAATGCGCCGATCTTTGTTGCATACTTTCATTACATTTTCACCAGTACAAGCAAAACGACTACGCTCAATTAACTATAGGGATGCGATCATACCAGCACTAATGAACCGTATCCCATCAGAACTCCGAAGTTAAGCGTGCTTGGGCGAGAGTAGTACTAGGATGGGTGACCCCCTGGGAAGTCCTCGTGTTGCACCCACCTTTTTTACGCGTGATAACATCCCTCGGGTATTAAATTGGCAATGAAGTGACGGTGTTACTTTCCACTCTCAACACCTATGGATCTGGAAATATAAATTTTGTAAAAAATCACATGAATTGTGCTCCATACTATATATATTTCGTTGAAAATACGCGACATTTAGCACTGCGACGTTCACGAACAGGCTTGGTTTCCGAGCAATGGGCCGATCTTGCTTTCATTACATTTTCACCAGTACAAGCAAAACGACTACGCTCAATTAACTATATGGGTGCGATCATTCCAGCACTAATGCACCGTATCCCATCAGAACTCCGAAGTTAAGCGTGCTTGGGCGAGAGTAGTACTAGGATGGGTGACCCCCTGGGAAGTCCTCGTGTTGCACCCACCTTTTTTACGCGTGATAACATCCCTCGGGTATTAATTTGGCAATGAAGTGTCGGTGTTACTTTCCACTCTCAACACCTATGGATTTGGAAATATCAATTTTGTAAAAAATAACATGAATTGTGCTCCGTACTATATATATTTCGTTGAAAATACGCGACATTTAGCACTGCGACGTTCACGAACAGGCTTGGTTTCCGAGCAATGGGCCGATCTTGGTTGCATACTTTCATTACATTTTCACCAGTACAAGCAAAACGACTACGCTCAATTAACTATATGGGTGCGATCATACCAGCACTAATGCACCGGATCCCATCAGAACTCCGAAGTTAAGCGTGCTTGGGCGAGAGTAGTACTAGGATGGGTGACCCCTTGGGAAGTCCTCATGTTGCACCCCCCTTTTTATGCATGATAACATCCCTCGGGTATTATGCAATGAAGTGACGGTGTTACTTTCCACTCTCAACACCTATGGATTTTGCAAATCTCAATTTCGTGAAAAATCACATGAATAGTGCTCCGTATTATATATATTTTGCTGAAATACGCGATATCTAGGACGGCAACGTTCACGAACTGGCGTGGTTCCCGAGCAATGCGCCGATCTTTGTTGCATACTTTCATTACATTTTCACCAGTACAAGCAAAACGACTACGCTCAATTAACTATACGGGTGCGATCATACCAGCACTAATACACCGTATCCCATCAGAACTCCGAAGTTAAGCGTGCTTGGGCGAGAGTTATACTAGGATGGGTGAACCCCTGGGAAGTCCTCGTTTTGCACCCACCTTTTTTACGCGTGATAACATCCCTCGAGTATTGAATTTGCAATGAAGTGACGGTGTTACTTTCCACTCTCAACACCTATGGATTTGGAAATATCAATTTTGTAAAAAATCACATGAATTGTGCTCCGTACTATATATATTTCGTTGAAAAATACGCGACATTTAGCACTGCGATGTTCACGAACAGGCGTGGTTTCCGAGCAATGGGCCGATCTTGGTTGCATACTTTCATTACATTTTCACCAGTACAAGCAAAACGACTACGCTCAATTAACTATACGGGTGCGATCATACCAGCACTAATGCACCAGATCCCATGAGAACTCCGAAGTTAAGCGTGCTTGGGCGAGAGTAGTACTAGGATGGGACCCCATGGGAAGTCCTCATGTTGCACCCCCCTTTTTACGCGTGATAACATCCCTCGGGTATTATGCAATGAAGTGACGGTGTTACTTTCCACTCTCAACACCTATGGATTTTGCAAATCTCAATTTCGTGAAAAATCACATGAATAGTGCTCTGTATTATATATATTTTGCTGAAATACGCGATATCTAGGACGGCAACGTTCACAAACTGGCGTGGTTTCCGAGCAATGGGCCGATCTTGGTTGCATACTTTCATTACATTTTCACCAGCACAAGCAAAACGACTACGCTCAATTAACTATATGGGTGCGATCATACCAGCACTAATGCACCGGATCCCATCAGAACTCCGAAGTTAAGCGTGCTTGGGCGAGAGTAGTACTAGGATGGGTGACCCCTTGGGAAGTCCTCATGTTGCACCCCCCCTTTTACGCGTGATAACATCCCTCGGGTATTATGCAATGAAGTGACGGTGTTACTTTCCACTCTCAACACCTATGGATTTTGTAAATCTCAATTTCGTGAAAAATCACATGAATAGTGCTCTGTATTATATATATTTTGCTGAAATACACGATATCTAGGACGGCAACGTTCACGAACTGGCGTGGTTCCCGAGCAATGCGCCGATCTTTGTTGCATACTTTCATTACATTTTCACCAGTACAAGCAAAACGACTACGCTCAATTAACTATACGGGTGCGATCATACCAGCACTAATGCACCGTATCTCATCAGAATTCTGAAGTTAAGCGTGCTTGGGCGAGAGTAATACTAGGATGGGTGACCCCCTGGGAAGTCCTCGTGTTGCACCCACCTTTTTTACGCGTGATAACATCCCTCGAGTATTGAATTTGCAATGAAGTGACGGTGTTACTTTCCACTCTCAACACCTATGGATTTGGAAATATCAATTTTGTAAAAAATCACATGAATTGTGCTCCGTACTATATATATTTCGTTGAAAATACGCAACATTTAGCACTGCGACGTTCACGAACAGGCGTGATTTCCGAGCAATGGGCCGATCTTGGTTGCATACTTTCATTATATTTTCACCAGTACAAGCAAAACGACTACGCTCAATTAACTATACGGGTCTGATCATACCAGCACTAATGCACCGGATCCCATCAGAACTCCGAATGTAAGCGTGCTTGGGCGAGAGTAGTACTAGGATGGGTGACCCCTTGGGAAGTCCTCATGTTGCACCCCCCTTTTTACGCGTGATAACATCCCTCGGGTATTATGCAATGAAGTGACAGTGTTACTTTCCACTCTCAACACCTATGGATTTTGCAAATCTCAATTCGTGAAAAATCACATGAATAGTGCTCCGTATTATATATATTTCGTTGAAATACGCGATATCTAGGACGGCAACGTTCACGAACTGGCGTGGTTCCCGAGCAATGCGCCGATCTTTGTTGCATACTTTCATTACATTTTCACCAGTACAAGCAAAACGACTACGCTCAATTAACTATACGGGTGCGATCATACCAGCACTAATGCACCGTATCTCATCAGAACTCCGAAGTTAAGCGTGCTTGGACGGGAGTACTACTAGGATGGGTGACCCCCTGGGAAGTCCTCGTGTTGCACCCACCTTTTTTACGCGTGATAACATCCCTCGGGTATTAAATTGGCAATGAAGTGACGGTGTTACTGTAATACCCGTAAAAAATTTAATACGAGATTTTTCAATAATGTTCGAAATAACAAATATTTTCAAACAAGATCCAATTTTCTCTTGAATTGGGCCAAGAATTTACAATTCGGCCCAAATTTATAAAGGGGCCGAAAAATGAGAAACTAAAGCTCAAACTAAAAAAATAAAAAAAATAAAAAAAAATAGAAAAAGATGGGGAGGACGAAAATAATTGAAGGTGGGTGGGAAGTTTCCTTCATGATGACAAGGAACCCACATGGCATCCTCAATATTCCTCCTCCATGCATGTGAGGGTAGGGTATCTTGAAATAAACAAGTATCATTCAACAACTAATACACATGGAGGGCAAAATAAATAAATAAGGTGAAAGGAAAGAAAGAAGGGAGAGAGGCCGAGAGATAGAGGGAGAAAGGGAGAAAGAAGAAGAAAAAAAAATAAAGAAGAAGAAAGAAAGGAGAAGGAGGAGGAGGAGAAAAATCTCCGGAAGCTCGGGATCGAAGCTCTCGGGTCGGGATCATACGACACAAACCGTTACGTAGCTCTCTACGGATTAAGGTAGGTGAAGATCACCTACGCACGTAAACAAGTTTTGAATCCGTGAATTTTACGTGATTGCATGATCTCTTTCGAATTTATACGTGTTTATGTGCTAAACATGAATTTCTTGTATGATTTTCGTGATGATGTTTACATGCTAAAATTCGGCCAGCTTAATACCTTAATCTTTATGAAGTTTAGGTTTATAAAACATAAGAATAGAGTTAGAAGAATTGTGGTTAAGAGGATAGAACAAAACTTGGGGAGGATTAGTGTTTTCTAGGGTTTTATTTATCCATTTCGGCCAGGAGGTATAAAAATTCATATCTCACAATCTAGATGTCGGATTAAGGATCCCTTTGGAAAGAATCTAGATTTGTAAGTCCTTTAAGTGTGGTTAAAATTTCAGGTCCATCGGACAGCGTTTACCCCTTGATCATTGAGAAACGCGAAACTGTCGCAAAACAGTCTATAAAATAGTTATTTTAAAATTTTAGAGACTTAATCGAAATTTACAAAAATCTGGGGAGTCTGTGTTGTAAAATTCCGAAAAGAGAATATTTTAAAAGAAATATAAAGCTTTTAGGACATATTTTAAATTTGGAATATATTATTGGGGTCCTTTGTGAAATTTTCAAAAACTCAGGTACTAAATTGACAAGTTTAAAAAAATATATATAGAGACTAAAAATGTAAAAATTCAAAACTGGGATATTTTAATACTAAATTTAGTTCGGGATGAAATTAGAACGTTTCAAAAGTTTAGGGATGTTAATTAAATTTATATAATTTCGGCTAGGATGAAATTAGAATTTTTCAAAAGTTTTGGGGCAAATCTGAATTCTATAAAAATTTGGGCAGATTTGAAATTTGAGAAAATTTTTGAATCTTAGATAAATTTTGAGGATCATTTATGGACATTTTATAATTATATAAAATTTTTTAATATTGAGTCAAGGAATTTCAAATTTGCTTCTTTAAAAATAAAATAATGAGATTTTAGATTTTTAAAAGTAAAATTTGGAGAAATATTTCTAAAATAGGAATTGAAGTATTATTTTAAAAAAATTTGGAGCTAAAGATAAAAGGATTGAAATTTTGGAACTCTTAGTGTAATTTAGGGGAGAGTTTAGTAGATAAGTTTTCGGGCTTTGGGCCCAAATTATTTGTGTACGCTAGTTTTTGAATCGAGCCGAGCTAATACCTTGCGCCGATACGTTATATGAAAATTTGCATTTTATGTGTTGTACTTTATTTGCACGACATTTGCATACACATGTCATGAGAGGAGTTATAACCGTGCGGGGTCTCGGTAGTGTAGATGAGTGGGGCAAAGTGATCGATGTTAGTTGTCAGGATACGATTCGCTGAAGCGCTTGCGGTTGAGACCGAGATGGGGCCGCTTGTCAATAAGGTGCGGTTGAGACCGAGATGGGGCCGTTACCACTTGTCATTGTTATAGTTACGGTGGAGACCGAGATGGGCCGTACTATCATGACATTATATGACATTTTATGCGTGGATTCTGAGTCTAGTCTAGGGCCCTATTTATGAGTTGAGAGTTGAAATAGGAACTAGCGTATGAGATGTCGAGCGTGCATTTGTGAAGTGCCGGGTTTTGGGATGTGAGAGCATTTGCATTCATGCATATTTTCATCTACTGGGCAAAAGCTCAGGGTTTACGTGTGTAGGTAAGGCGGCTGATGGCGGTGACTCCACGGACTTTTGAGGGCGGCGCAGTACATGGGACGCGACCTGTGGAACGAGTTTATGTTTTGTGTGTTTAAATTTGGGCGTGTACTTCTTGGGCATCGAGTCAATAAATAAAAACGTGTTTGTGTTTGGACTTATGGATTTAGACATTGAAAGTATTTATACTATTATGTTTTAAAGGTTTTAATTAAATGGGCTTTTCGCTGCTTACGCTGCGAAAATCCGCCAAAATACGTATCTAGGAAGTCGGGTCGTTACAGTTACTTTCCACTCTAAACACCTATGTATTTGGAAATATCAATTTTGTAAAAAATCACATGAATTGTGCTCCGTACTATATATATTTCGTTGAAAATACGCGACATTTAGCACTGCGATGTTCACGAACAGGCGTGGTTTCCGAGCAATGGGCCGATCTTGGTTGCATACTTTCATTACATTTTCACCAGTACAAGCAAAACGACTACGCTCAATTAACTATATGGGTGCGATCATTCCAGCACTAATGCACCGTATCCCATCAGAACTCCGAAGTTAAGCGTGCTTGGGCGAGAGTAGTACTAGGATGGGTTACCCCCTGGGAAGTCCTCGTGTTGCACCCACCTTTTTTACGCGTGATAACATCCCTCGGGTATTAAATTGGCAATGAAGTGACGGTGTTACTTTCCACTCTCAACACCTATGGATTTGGAAATATAAATTTTGTAAAAAATGACATGAATTGTGCTCCGTACTATATATATTTCGTTGAAAATACGCGACATTTAGCACTGCGACGTTAACGAACAGGCTTGGTTTCCGAGCAATGGGCCGATCTTGGTTGCATACTTTCATTACATTTTCACCAGTACAAGCAAAACGACTACGCTCAATTAACTATATGGGTGCGATCATTCCAGCACTAATGCACCGTATCCCATCAGAACTCCGAAGTTAAGCGTGCTTGGACGAGAGTAGTACTAGGATGGGTGACCCCCTGGGAAGTCCTCGTGTTGCACCCACATTTTTACGCGTGATAACATCCCTCGGGTATTAAATTGGCAATGAAGTGACGGTGTTACTTTCCACTCTCAACACCTATGGATTTGGAAATATCAATTTTGTAAAAATCACATGAATTGTGCTCCGTACTATATATATTTCCTTGAAAATACGCGACATTTAGCACTGCGACGTTCACGAACAGGCTTGGTTTCCGAGCAATGGGCCGATCTTGGTTGCATACTTTCGTTACATTTTCACCAGTACAAGCAAAACGACTACGCTCAATTAACTATATGGGTGCGATCATACCAGCACTAATGCACCGGATCCCATCAGAACTCCGAAGTTAAGCGTGCTTGGGCGAGAGTAGTACTAGGATGGGTGACCCCTTGGGAAGTCCTCATGTTGCACCCCCTTTTTACGCGTGATAACATCCCTCGGGTATTATTCAATGAAGTGACGGTGTTACTTTCCACTCTCAACACCTATGGATTTTGCAAATCTCAATTTCGTGAAAAATCACATGAATAGTGCTCTGTATTATATATATTTTGCTGAAATACGCGATATCTAGGACGACAACGTTCACGAACTGGCGTGGTTCCCGAGCAATGCGCCGATCTTTGTTGCATACTTTCATTACATTTTCACCAGTACAAGCAAAACGACTATGCTCAATTAACTATACGGGTGCGATCATACCAGCACTAATGCACCGTATCTCATCAGAATTCCGAAGTTAAGCGTGCTTGGGCGAGAGTAATACTAGGATGGGTGACCCCCTGGGAAGTCCTCGTGTTGCACCCACCTTTTTTACGCGTGATAACATCCCTCGAGTATTGAATTTGCAATGAAGTGACGGTGTTACTTTCCACTCTCAACACCTATGGATTTGGAAATATCAATTTTGTAAAAAATCACATGAATTGTGCTCCGTACTATATATATTTCGTTGAAAATACGCGACATTTAGCACTGCGACGTTCACGAACAGGCGTGATTTCCGAGCAATGGGCCGATCTTGGTTGCATACTTTCATTACATTTTCACCAGTACAAGCAAAACGACTACGCTCAATTAACTATATGGGTGCGATCATACCAGCACTAATGCACCGGATCCAATCAGAACTCCGAAGTTAAGCGTGCTTGGGCGAGAGTAGTACTAGGATGGGTGACCCCTTGGGAAGTCCTCATGTTGCACCCCCCTTTTTACGCGTGATAACATCCCTCGGGTATTATGCAATGAAGTGACAGTGTTACTTTCCACTCTCAACACCTATGGATTTTGCAAATCTCAATTCGTGAAAAATCACATGAATAGTGCTCCGTATTATATATTTTTCGTTGAAATACGCGATATCTAGGACGGCAACGTTCACGAACTGGCGTGGTTCCCGAGCAATGTGCCGATCTTTGTTGCATACTTTCATTATATTTTCACCAGTACAAACAAAACGACTACGCTCAATTAACTATACGGGTGCGATCATACCAGCACTAATGCACCGTATCTCATCAGAACTCCGAAGTTAAGCGTGCTTGGACGGGAGTACTACTAGGATGGGTGACCCCCTGGGAAGTCCTCGTGTTGCACCCACCTTTTTTACGCGTGATAACATCCCTCGGGTATTAAATTGGCAATGAAGTGACGGTGTTACTGTAATACCCGTAAAAAATTTAATACGAGATTTTTCAATAATGTTCGAAATAACAAAAATTATTTTCAAACAAGATCCAATTTTCTCTTGAATTGGGCCAAGAATTTACAATTCGGCCCAAATTTTTAAAGGGGCCGAAAAATGAGAAACTAAAGCTCAAACTAAAAAAAATAAAAAAAAAAAAAAATAGAAAAAGATGGGGAGGACGAAAATAATTGAAGGTGGGTGGGAAGTTTCCTTCATGATGACAAGGAACCCACATGGCATCCTCAATATTCCTCCTCCATGCATGTGAGGGTAGGGTATCTTTGAAATAAACAAGTATCATTCAACAACTAATACACATGGAGGGCAAAATAAATAAATAAGGTGAAAGGAAAGAAAGAAGGGAGAGAGGCCGAGAGATAGAGGGAGAAAGGGAGAAAGAAGAAGAAAAAAAAAATAAAGAAGAAGAAAGAAAGGAGGAGGAGGAGGAGAAAAATCTCCGGAAGCTCGGGATCGAAGCTCTCGGGTCGGGATCATACGACACAAACCGTTACGTAGCTCTCTACGGATTAAGGTAGGTGAAGATCACCTACGCACGTAAACAAGTTTTGAATCCGTGAATTTTACGTGATTGCATGATCTCTTTCGAATTTATACGTGTTTATGTGCTAAACGTGAATTTCTTGTATGATTTTCGTGATGATGTTTACATGCTAAAATTCGGCCAGCTTAATACCTTAATCTTTATGAAGTTTAGGTTTATTAAACATAAGAATAGAGTTAGAAGAATTGTGGTTAAGAGGATAGAACAAAACTTGGGGAGGATTAGTGTTTTCTAGGGTTTTATTTATCCATTTCGGCCAGGAGGTATAAAAATTCATATCTCACAATCTAGATGTCGGATTAAGGATCCCTTTGGACAGAATCTAGATTTGTAAGTCCTTTAAGTGTGGTTAAAATTTCAGGTCCATCGGACAGCGTTTACCCCTTGATCATTGAGAAACGCGAAACTGTCGCAAAACAGTCTATAAAATAGTTATTTTAAAATTTTAGAGACTTAATCGAAATTTACAAAAATCTGGGGAGTCTGTGTTGTGAAATTCCGAAAAGAGAATATTTTAAAAGAAATATAAAGCTTTTAGGACATATTTTAAATTTGGAATATATTATTGGGGTCCTTTGTGAAATTTTCAAAAACTCAGGTACTAAATTGACAAGTTTTAAAAAAATATATATAGAGACTAAAAATGTAAAAATTCAAAACTGGGGATATTTTAATACTAAATTTAGTTCGGGATGAAATTAGAACGTTTCAAAAGTTTAGGGATGTTAATTAAATTTATATAATTTCGGCTAGGATGAAATTAGAATTTTTCAAAAGTTTTGGGGCAAATCTGAATTCTATAAAAATTTGGGCAGATTTGAAATTTGAGAAAATTTTTGAATCTTAGATAAATTTTGAGGATCATTTATGGACATTTTATAATTATATAAAATTTTTTAATATTGAGTCAAGGAATTTCAAATTTGCTTCTTTAAAAATAAAATAATGAGATTTTAGATTTTTAAAAGTAAAATTTGGAGAAATATTTCTAAAATAGGAATTGAAGTATTATTTAAAAAAAATTTGGAGCTAAAGATAAAAGGATTGAAATTTTGGAACTCTTAGTGTAATTTAGGGGAGAGTTTAGTAGATAAGTTTTCGGGCTTTGGGCCCAAATTATTTGTGTACGCTAGTTTTTGAATCGAGCCGAGCTAATACCTTGCGCCGATACGTTATATGAAAATTTGCATTTTATGTGTTGTACTTTATTTGCACGACATTTGCATACACATGTCATGAGAGGAGTTATAACCGTGCGGGGTCTCGGTAGTGTAGATGAGTGGGGCAAAGTGATCGATGTTAGTTGTCAGGATACGATTCGCTGAAGCGCTTGCGGTTGAGACCGAGATGGGGCCGCTTGTCAATAAGGTGCGGTTGAGACCGAGATGGGGCCGTTACCACTTGTCATTGTTATAGTTACGGTGGAGACCGAGATGGGGCCGTACTATCATGACATTATATGACATTTTATGCGTGGATTCTGAGTCTAGTCTAGGGCCCTATTTATGAGTTGAGAGTTGAAATAGGAACTAGCGTATGAGATGTCGAGCGTGCATTTGTGAAGTGCCGGGTTTTGGGATGTGAGAGCATTTGCATTCATGCATATTTTCATCTACTGGGCAAAAGCTCAGGGTTTACGTGTGTAGGTAAGGCGGCTGATGGCGGTGACTCCACGGACTTTTGAGGGCGGCGCAGTACATGGGACGCGACCTGTGGAACGAGTTTATGTTTTGTGTGTTTAAATTTGGGCGTGTACTTCTTGGGCATCGAGTCAATAAATAAAAACGTGTTTGTGTTTGGACTTATGGATTTAGACATTGAAAGTATTTATACTATTATGTTTTAAAGGTTTTAATTAAATGGGCTTTTCGCTGCTTACACTGCGAAAATCCGCCAAAATACGTATCTAGGAAGTCGGGTCGTTACAGTTACTTTCCACTCTAAACACCTATGGATTTGGAAATATCAATTTTGTAAAAAATCACATGAATTGTGCTCCGTACTATATATATTTCGTTGAAAATACGCGACATTTAGCACTGCGATGTTCACGAACAGGCGTGGTTTCCGAGCAATGGGCCGATCTTGGTTGCATACTTTCATTACATTTTCACCAGTACAAGCAAAACGACTACGCTCAATTAACTATATGGGTGCGATCATTCCAGCACTAATGCACCGTATCCCATCAGAACTCCGAAGTTAAGCGTGCTTGGGCGAGAGTAGTACTAGGATGGGTTACCCCCTGGGAAGTCCTCGTGTTGCACCCACCTTTTTTACGCGTGATAACATCCCTCGGGTATTAAATTGGCAATGAAGTGACGGTGTTACTTTCCACTCTCAACACCTATGGATTTGGAAATATAAATTTTGTAAAAAATCACATGAATTGTGCTCCGTACTATATATATTTCGTTGAAAATACGCGACATTTAGCACTGCGACGTTAACGAACAGGCTTGGTTTCCGAGCAATGGGCCGATCTTGGTTGCATACTTTCATTACATTTTCACCAGTACAAGCAAAACGACTACGCTCAATTAACTATATGGGTGCGATCATTCCAGCACTAATGCACCGTATCCCATCAGAACTCCGAAGTTAAGCGTGCTTGGACGAGAGTAGTACTAGGATGGGTGACCCCCTGGGAAGTCCTCGTGTTGCACCCACCTTTTTTACGCGTGATAACATCCCTCGGGTATTAAATTGGCAATGAAGTGACGGTGTTACTTTCCACTCTCAACACCTATGGATTTGGAAATATCAATTTTGTAAAAAATCACATGAATTGTGCTCCGTACTATATATATTTCCTTGAAAATACGCGACATTTAGCACTGCGACGTTCACGAACAGGCTTGGTTTCCGAGCAATGGGCCGATCTTGGTTGCATACTTTCATTACATTTTCACCAGTACAAGCAAAACGACTACGCTCAATTAACTATATGGGTGCGATCATACCAGCACTAATGCACCGGATCCCATCAGAACTCCGAAGTTAAGCGTGCTTGGGCGAGAGTAGTACTAGGATGGGTGACCCCTTGGGAAGTCCTCATGTTGCACCCCCCTTTTTACGCGTGATAACATCCCTCGGGTATTATGCAATGAAGTGACAGTGTTACTTTCCACTCTCAACACCTATGGATTTCGCAAATCTCAATTCGTGAAAAATCACATGAATAGTGCTCCGTATTATATATATTTCGTTGAAATACGCGATATCTAGGACGGCAACGTTCACGAACTGGCGTGGTTCCCGAGCAATGCGCCGATCTTTGTTGCATACTTTCATTACATTTTCACCAGTACAAGCAAAACGACTACGCTCAATTAACTATACGGGTGCGATCATACCAGCACTAATGCACCGTATCTCATCAGAACTCCGAAGTTAAGCGTGCTTGGACGGGAGTACTACTAGGATGGGTGACCCCTTGGGAAGTCCTCGTGTTGCACCCACCTTTTTTACGCGTGATAACATCCCTCGGGTATTAAATTGGCAATGAAGTGACGGTGTTACTGTAATACCCGTAAAAAATTTAATACGAGATTTTTCAATAATGTTCGAAATAACAAAAATTATTTTCAAACAAGATCCAATTTTCTCTTGAATTGGGCCAAGAATTTACAATTCGGCCCAAATTTTTAAAGGGGCCGAAAAATGAGAAACTAAAGCTCAAACTAAAAAAAATAAAAAAAAATAAAAAAAAATAGAAAAAGATGGGGAGGACGAAAATAATTGAAGGTGGGTGGGAAGTTTCCTTCATGATGACAAGGAACCCACATGGCATCCTCAATATTCCTCCTCCATGCATGTGAGGGTAGGGTATCTTTGAAATAAACAAGTATCATTCAACAACTAATACACATGGAGGGCAAAATAAATAAATAAGGTGAAAGGAAAGAAAGAAGGGAGAGAGGCCGAGAGATAGAGGGAGAAAGGGAGAAAGAAGAAGAAAAAAAAATAAAGAAGAAGAAAGAAAGGAGAAGGAGGAGGAGGAGAAAAATCTCCGGAAGCTCGGGATCGAAGCTCTCGGGTCGGGATCATACGACACAAACAGTTACGTAGCTCTCTACGGATTAAGGTAGGTGAAGATCACCTACGCACGTAAACAAGTTTTGAATCCGTGAATTTTACGTGATTGCATGATCTCTTTCGAATTTATACGTGTTTATGTGCTAAACGTGAATTTCTTGTATGATTTTCGTGATGATGTTTACATGCTAAAATTCGGCCAGCTTAATACCTTAATCTTTATGAAGTTTAGGTTTATTAAACATAAGAATAGAGTTAGAAGAATTGTGGTTAAGAGGATAGAACAAAACTTGGGGAGGATTAGTGTTTTCTAGGGTTTTATTTATCCATTTCGGCCAGGAGGTATAAAAATTCATATCTCACAATCTAGATGTCAGATTAAGGATCCCTTTGGACAGAATCTAGAATTGTAAGTCCTTTAAGAGCGGTTAAAATTTCAGGTCCATCGGACAACGTTTACCCCTTGATCATTGAGAAACGCGAAACTGTCGCAAAACAGTCTATAAAATAGTTATTTTAAAATTTTGGAGACTTAATCGAAATTTACAAAAATCTGGGGAGTCTGTGTTGTAAAATTTCGAAAAGAGAATATTTTTAAAGAAATATAAAGCTTTTAGGACATATTTTAAATTTGGAATATATTATTGGGGTCCTTTGTGAAATTTTCAAAAACTCAGGTACTAAATTGACAAGTTTTAAAAAAATGTATATAGAGACTAAAAATGTAAAAATTCAAAACTGGGGATATTTTAATACTAAATTTAGTTCGGGATGAAAATAGAACGTTTCAAAAGTTTAGGGATGTTAATTAAATTTATATAATTTCGGCTAGGATGAAATTAGAATTTTTCAAAAGTTTTGGGGCAAATCTGAATTCTATAAAAATTTGGGCAGATTTGAAATTTGAGAAAATTTTTGAATCTTAGATAAATTTTGAGGATCATTTATGGACATTTTATAATTATATAAAATATTGAGTCAAGGAATTTCAAATTTGCTTCCTTAAAAATAAAATAATGAGATTTTAGATTTTTAAAAGTAAAATTTGGAGAAATATTTCTAAAATAGGAATTGAAGTATTATTTTAAAAAAAATTTGGAGCTAAAGATAAAAGGATTAAAATTTTGGAACTCTTAGTGTAATTTAGGGGAGAGTTTAGTAGATAAGTTTTCGGGCTTTGGGCCCAAATTATTTGTGTACGCTAGTTTTTGAATCGAGCTGAGCTAATACCTTGCGCCGATACGTTATATGAAAATTTGCATTTTCTGTGTTGTACTTTATTTGCACGACATTTGCATACACATGTCATGAGAGGAGTTATAACCGTGCGGGGTCTCGGTAGTGTAGATGAGTGGGGCAAAGTGATCGATGTTAGTTGTCAGGATACGATTCGCTGAAGCGCTTGCGGTTGAGACCGAGATGGGGCCGCTTGTCAATAAGGTGCGGTTGAGACCGAGATGGGGCCGTTACCACTTGTCATTGTTATAGTTACGGTTGAGACCGAGATGGGGCCGTACTATCATGACATTATATGACATTTTATGCGTGGATTCTGAGTCTAGTCTAGGGCCCTATTTATGAGTTGAGAGTTGAAATAGGAACTAGCGTATGAGATGTCGAGCGTGCATTTGTGAAGTGCCGGGTTTTGGGATGTGAGAGCATTTGCATTCATGCATATTTTCATCTACTGGGCAAAAGCTCAGGGTTTACGTGTGTAGGTAAGGCGGCTGATGGCGGTGACTCCACGGACTTTTGAGGGCGGCGCAGTACATGGGACGCGACCTGTGGAACGAGTTTATGTTTTGTGTGTTTAAATTTGGGCGTGTACTTCTTGGGCATCGAGTCAATAAATAAAAACGTGTTTGTGTTTGGACTTATGGATTTAGACATTGAAAGTATTTATACTATTATGTTTTAAAAGTTTTAATTAAATGGGCTTTTCGCTGCTTACGCTGCGAAAATCCGCCAAAATACGTATCTAGGAAGTCGGGTCGTTACAGGTGGTATCAGAGCGTTAGGTTATAGGTTCTGTAGACTGTTCATGTACTGCTGCTCAAAAGCCTGGAGGATCAGCCTACGCCTGTAAGTTTAATACGTAATTACGTGATTTACGATTTTTTTCATATATGTTTTGCGTGAATATTTGTGTGATTTTTATGTGTTCCTTGATGTGTTCGAAAACTAGAGATTTCGTACTTTTACTCTTAGATTGGTAGAATTTCGGTTGAATTAAGGTAGGAAGAGAATGATAAAAAAAAAATAATAAAAAAAAAATAAAAATAAAAAATTTCGGACCTTTGATTGAATTTGGGGTTCTTTGAAATTCGGAGGAAAATTCGGGCCAATTAGGAAATTCGGCAAAATTTAAATTTTGGGCCTTTTCAAAATTTGGGCTTTGTCAACTTGAGCTTGACCGAATCGGACCAAGCTGAAATTTGGGAAGTTAAAAAAATAAATAAACGGCGAAATAAAAGAGGGTCGAACAATATTAAATTTCTAAAGTTCGGGGCTTGTATACAATTTTGAAAATGAGACGAGGACATAGAGAAACATGGGTTAATTGTAGAAATTTAGGAATTGAGACGAGGACGTAGAGAAAACATGATAGAGTCGATGCATAACGATTAAATAACTGAAAATCATATTACAACACGAATACAAAAAAAAAAAAAAACTTAGGAGATAAAATATCGGCGACGTTCGGGACGTTCTGGCGGCATCTTCTTCCAATATGCCCGAACAAGACGCGGCTTCCCATGACTTAATCTTTCACAAATTAAACGCAAGTGCAGTGAGTGGCAAACCACATCACAAAAATGGCGATTGCAGCGAAGAGCAATCCCAAAAGAAGGAATAACTCAAATTTAAGCTTTTCGAGATTTTCCCTCCAAAAAGGTTCCTGAAGAACATCCTCACGATCCGCATTTCCTCCAAGATTATACATTGTGAAGATTATGAGAGAATTGTGTTGTGGTGCAAATAGCGTGCATCAAGTACCTATTTATAGGCGTGAGTGAAGCGAAGGATAAGCAACATTAATTTCGAGTTTTCTTTGAACGCCGTATAGAGATAAGCTTCATAAATTCCGAGATAAGATTTTTCTTCGAACGCCGTAATCTCGATTTGAGAGATCACGCGCATGAAGAAAATCACATTGGACTTTCATCACAAAAATCCAATCCAAAATCTCGAAGAAAGATGTTGATGTCTATTACGACAAAGAAATTGTGCTCACGTTTAAATCAATGCCGTAATTACATGCACAACCTAGATTACATTGTTGCATCAATAAAAAGTACGGCGAGTTAAAGCACAAACACGACTGAACTTCAGCCTATGTCCACGGATCAACCGAGCTTCCCTTTTTATTGATCACAACACAAAAGTTACCGATCTCTATCCCTTCTACAACTCCTGTGTTTTCACCTCACGGTGATTCTCACTCTTAAAGGAGTTACACGCTCGAGAAAGTGAACTGGGAAATTTGACAAACCAGAATCATATTTTAAGTGAGAGGTCGCGATCTATCTTCACCGTACATTTAATTCGATCGAACACTCCACAAGTCGCCACGTGATCTTACATTTTCGCATGTTAGAGCAAGAATCGCAAGCGACTCTATAAGTGAAATAGCACCTTCACTATCATCCGTCCGAACTTTGATCTAACGCTCACGATTCACCATCCGTTCCATTCACTTCCTAAGCATTCAACCGTTGATCTCTTCGTGCGATATCTTAAGAACAGAATTAAATCTTCAGCCTTCAAATCCTGGCCATTAGGTCGCGCGCCATCTTAGATCCAACAGCATCTGCTCTTCGTGATCTTCTCAACTTAGTTTCTTCAATTTCCAGGAGTTGAAGAAACGATTGACAACAGCTCCTGTCCTTGCAATTCCCTCTGGTACTGAAGGATTTTCGGTATACACTTATGCCTCAAAAAAATGGCTTGGGGTTCGGGTTGAATGCAAAACGGGAAGGTAATTGCGTATGACCTCCCGACAGCTGAAACCATACGAGACGAATTACCCCACACATGATTTGGAACTCGCAGCCGTGGTGTTTGCTCTGAAAATCTGGCGACACTATTTATACGGAGAACGATGCGAGAACTTTACAGATCATAAGAGCCTAAAGTACTTCTTCACACAGAAGGAGTTAAACATGAGGCAAAGACGATTGCTCGAGTTGGTGAAGGACTACGACTGCGTGATTAATTGTCACACAGGGAACGCGAGCGTAGTTGCAGATGCTCTGAGCCGTAAACCGGTGAACGCAGAATTGTGCCAACTCGGAGTTGAAGTGATTAATTATCAACTTAGGGGAGACTGAAACGAGACTAGCAGCGTTGACCTTAAAGCCGACGTTGTTAAATCGAATTCTCGAGGCACAAAAAGAGGATATATTATATCTGAAGATCCGAGCGGAACAAGATGAAGGTGTTCAATCGGTGCTCGGACTTCGAGACGATGGAAGCTTACAATTCCGAGGTCGCTTATATGTACCACCCGATGAAGAGATCCGTCAAATTATAATGACGGAGGCACATACAACAACCTACTCGATACATCTCGGTGCAACAAAAATGTATCGGGACTTACGAATTATTGGTGGCCGGGAATAAAAAAGATGTGGCTGCTTTCGTGCAACGATGCTTGACGTGCCAGCAAATCAAAGGAGAACATCAAAGACCGGCGGGAACGTTGCAACCTTTGATGACTCCCGAGTGGAAGTGGAACCATATCACGACGTACTTCGTCGTCGGGTTACCCAAGACCGTAAAGGGCTATGATGCAATCTGGGTGATCGTAGGCCGGTTAACTAAATCAGCTCATTTCCTGCCAAGCAATCAAACCTATTCCATGGAGAAATATGCTGAGCTGTACATACAAGAAATTGTGAGATTCCATGGGATCCCGATTTCAAGCGTTTCGGATCGGGATTCGAGGTTCTGTCCCAATTCTGGGTGAGCTTACAAAAGGCCATGGGGACGAAACTATCATTCAGTACGGCATATCATCCCCAGACGGATGGACAATCTGAAAGAACAATCCAGACACTTGAAGATATGTTGAGAGCATGCATTCTGGATTTCCGAGGAAGTTGGAGCAAATACCTTCCACTGATCGAGTTTTCCTATAACAACAGCTATCAAGCCTCCATCGGGATGGCGCCTTACGAAGCCTTGTACGGGCGTAAATGTCGATCCTCAGTTCATTGGGATGAAATCGGCGAGAAGGCATTGTTGGGTCCCGAAATGGTTCGTGAAATGACTGAAGCTGTGGGAAAAATCCGGGAAAGGATGCAAACGGCCCAAAGTCGTCAGAAGAGTTATGCAGACAAAAGACGAAGGCCGTTGCAGTTTGACAAAGGCGATCAAGTCTTTTTGAAGATCTCGCCAATGAAGGGAGTAAAGCGTTTCGGAAAGAAGGGGAAGTTGAGTCCGAGATATATCGGACCTTTCGCAATTGTGAAACGAGTTGGAGAAGTGGCGTACCAGCTCGAATTGCCAACATCACTTGCGCAAGTTCATGACGTCTTTCATGTGTCTACATTATCGAAATACATCCCAGACCCGAGCCATGTACTGCAGGGTGAATCATTTCATCAAAATTTAAAACCGGACTTGAGTTACGAGGAAAGACCGGTGGAAATTTTGATGTACGAGGTGACGCCTTCGGAATAAGAATATACTCCTCGTGAAGGTCTTGTGGCGGAACCAAGTACTGGAAGAAGCCACTTGGGAACGAGAAGACGAGATGAGAGAAAGATACCCCGAGTTATTTTCCGTATCGTAATTTCGGGGACGAAATTCTTGTAAGGGGGGAAGGATGTAATACCCGTAAAAAATTTAATACGAGATTTTTCAATAATGTTCGAAATAACAAAAATTATTTTCAAACAAGATCCAATTTTCTCTTGAATTGGGCCAAGAATTTACAATTCGGCCCAAATTTTTAAAGGGGCCGAAAAATGAGAAACTAAAGCTCAAACTAAAAAAAAATAAAAAAAATAAAAAAAATAGAAAAAGATGGGGAGGACGAAAATAATTGAAGGTGGGTGGGAAGTTTCCTTCATGATGACAAGGAACCCACATGGCATCCTCAATATTCCTCCTCCATGCATGTGAGGGTAGGGTATCTTTGAAATAAACAAGTATCATTCAACAACTAATACACATGGAGGGCAAAATAAATAAATAAGGTGAAAGGAAAGAAAGAAGGGACCGAGAGATAGAGGGAGAAAGGGAGAAAGAAGAAGAAAAAAAAAATAAAGAAGAAGAAAGAAAGGAGAAGGAGGAGGAGGAGAAAAATCTCCGGAAGCTCGGGATCGAAGCTCTCGGGTCGGGATCATACGACACAAACCGTTACGTAGCTCTCTACGGATTAAGGTAGGTGAAGATCACCTACGCACGTAAACAAGTTTTGAATCCGTGAATTTTACGTGATTGCATGATCTCTTTCGAATTTATACGTGTTTATGTGCTAAACGTGAATTTCTTGTATGATTTTCGTGATGATGTTTACATGCTAAAATTCGGCCAGCTTAATACCTTAATCTTTATGAAGTTTAGGTTTATTAAACATAAGAATAGAGTTAGAAGAATTGTGGTTAAGAGGATAGAACAAAACTTGGGGAGGATTAGTGTTTTCTAGGGTTTTATTTATCCATTTCGGCCAGGAGGTATAAAAATTCATATCTCACAATCTAGATGTCTGATTAAGGATCCCTTTGGACAAAATCTAGATTTGTAAGTCCTTTAAGTGTGGTTAAAATTTCAGGTCCATCGGACAGCGTTTACCCCTTGATCATTGAGAAACGCGAAACTGTCGCAAAACAGTCTATAAAATAGTTATTTTAAAATTTTAGAGACTTAATCGAAATTTACAAAAATCTGGGGAGTCTGTGTTGTAAAATTCCGAAAAGAGAATATTTTAAAAGAAATATAAAGCTTTTAGGACATATTTTAAATTTGGAATATATTATTGGGGTCCTTTGTGAAATTTTCAAAAACTCAGGTACTAAATTGACAAGTTTTAAAAATATATATATAGAGACTAAAAATGTAAAAATTCAAAACTGGGGATATTTTAATACTAAATTTAGTTCGGGATGAAATTAGAACGTTTCAAAAGTTTAGGGATGTTAATTAAATTTATATAATTTCGGCTAGGATGAAATTAGAATTTTTCAAAAGTTTTGGGGCAAATCTGAATTCTATAAAAATTTGGGCAGATTTGAAATTTGAGAAAATTTTTAAATCTTAGATAAATTTTGAGGATCATTTATGGACATTTTATAATTATATAAAATTTTTTAATATTGAGTCAAGGAATTTCAAATTTGCTTCCTTAAAAATAAAATAATGAGATTTTAGATTTTTAAAAGTAAAATTTGGAGAAATATTTCTAAAATAGGAATTGAAGTATTATTTTAAAAAAAATTTGGTGCTAAAGATAAAAGGATTAAAATTTTGGAACTCTTAGTGTAATTTAGGGGAGAGTTTAGTATATAAGTTTTCGGGCTTTGGGCCCAAATTATTTGTGTACGCTAGTTTTTGAATCGAGCCGAGCTAATATCTTGCGCCGATACGTTATATGAAAATTTGCATTTTATGTGTTGTACTTTATTTGCACGACATTTGCATACACATGTCATGAGAGGAGTTATAACCGTGCGGGGTCTCGGTAGTGTAGATGAGTGGGGCAAAGTGATCGATGTTAGTTGTCAGGATACGATTCGCTGAAGCGCTTGCGGTTGAGACCGAGATGGGGCCGCTTGTCAATAAGGTGCGGTTGAGACCGAGATGGGGCCGTTACCACTTGTCATTGTTATAGTTACGGTTGAGACCGAGATGGGGCCGTACTATCATGACATTATATGACATTTTATGCGTGGATTCTGAGTCTAGTCTAGGGCCCTATTTATGAGTTGAGAGTTGAAATAGGAACTAGCGTATGAGATGTCGAGCGTGCATTTGTGAAGTGCCGGGTTTTGGGATGTGAGAGCATTTGCATTCATGCATATTTTCATCTACTGGGCAAAAGCTCAGGGTTTACGTGTGTAGGTAAGGCGGCTGATGGCGGTGACTCCACGGACTTTTGAGGGCGGCGCAGTACATGAGACGCGACCTGTGGAACGAGTTTATGTTTTGTGTGTTTAAATTTGGGCGTGTACTTCTTGGGCATCGAGTCAATAAATAAAAACGTGTTTGTGTTTGGACTTATGGATTTAGACATTGAACGTATTTATACTATTATGTTTTAAAAGTTTTAATTAAATGGGCTTTTCGCTGCTTAAGCTGCGAAAATCCGCCAAAATACGTATCTAGGAAGTTGGGTCGTTACAGTTATTTTCCACTCTAAACACCTATGGATTTGGAAATATCAATTTTGTAAAAAATCACATGAATTGTGCTCCGTACTATATATATTTCGTTGAAAATACGCGACATTTAGCACTGCGATGTTCACGAACAGGCGTGGTTTCCGAGCAATGGGCCGATCTTGGTTGCATACTTTCATTACATTTTCACCAGTACAAGCAAAACGACTACGCTCAATTAACTATACGGGTGCGATCATACCAGCACTAATGCACCAGATCCCATCAGAACTCCGAAGTTAAGCGTGCTTGGGCGAGAGTAGTACTAGGATGGGACCCCTTGGGAAGTCCTCATGTTGCACCCCCTTTTTACGCGTGATAACATCCCTCGGGTATTATGCAATGAAGTGACGGTGTTACTTTCCACTCTCAACACCTATGGATTTTGCAAATCTCAATTTCGTGAAAAATCGCATGATTAGTGTTCCGTATTATATATATTTCGTTGAAATACACGACATCTAGGACTGCGACGTTCACGAACTGGCGTGGTTCCCGAGCAATGCGCCGATCTTTGTTGCATACTTTCATTACATTTTCACCAGTACAAGCAAAACGACTACGCTCAATTAACTATATGAGTGCGATCATTCCAGCACTAATGCACCGTATCCCATCAGAACTGCAAAGTTAAGCGTGCTTGGACGAGAGTAGTAGTAGGATGGGTGACCCCCTGGGAAGTCCTCGTGTTGCACCCACCTTTTTTACGCGTGATAACATCCCTCGGGTATTAAATTGGCAATGAAGTGACGGTGTTACTTTCCACTCTCAACACCTATGGATTTGGAAATATCAATTTTGTAAAAAATCACATGAATTGTGCTCCGTATTATATATATTTCGTTGAAAATACGCGACATTTAGCACTGCGACGTTCACGAACAGGCTTGGTTTCCGAGCAATGGGCCGATCTTGGTTGCATACTTTCATTACATTTTAACCAGTACAAGCAAAACGACTACGCTCAATTAACTATATGGGTGAGATCATACCAACACTAATGCACCGGATCCCATCAGAACTCCGAAGTTAAGCGTGCTTGGGCGAGAGTAGTACTAGGATGGTTAACCCCTTGGGAAGTCCTCATGTTGCACCCCCCCTTTTTACGCGTGATAACATCCCTCGGGTATTATGCAATGAAGTGACGGTGTTACTTTCCACTCTCAACACCTATAGATTTTGCAAATCTCAATTTCGTGAAAAATCACATGAATAGTGCTCCGTATTATATATATTTCGCTGAAATACGCGATATCTAGGACGGCAACGTTCACGAACTGGCGTGGTTCCCGAGCAATGCGCCGATCTTTGTTGCATACTTTCATTACATTTTCAGCAGTACAAGCAAAACAACTACGCTCAATTAACTATACGGGCGCGATCATACCAGCACTAATGCACCGTATCTCATCAGAACTCTGAAGTTAAGCGTGCTTGGACGGGAGTACTACTAGGATGGGTGACCCCCTGGGAAGTCCTCGTGTTGCACCCACATTTTTTACGCGTGATAACATCCCTCGGGTATTAAATTGGCAATGAAGTGACGGTGTTACTTTCCACTCTAAACACCTATGGATTTGGAAATATCAATTTTGTAAAAAATCACATGAATTGTGCTCCGTACTATATATATTTCGTTGAAAATACGCGACATTTAGCACTGCGACGTTCACGAACAGGCGTGGTTTCCGAGCAATGGGCCGATCTTGGTTGCATACTTTCATTACATTTTCACCAGTACAAGCAAAACGACTACGCTCAATTAACTATACGGGTGCGATCATACCAGCACTAATGCACCAGATCCCATCAGAACTCCGAAGTTAAGCGTGCTTGGGCGAGAGTAGTACTAGGATGGGACCCCTAGGGAAGTCCTCATGTTGCACCCCCCTTTTTACGCGTGATAACATCCCTCGGGTATTATGCAGTGAAGTGACGGTGTTACTTTCCACTCTCAACACCTATGAATTTTGCAAATCTCAATTTCGTGAAAAATCGCATGAATAGTGTTCCGTATTATATATATTTCGTTGAAATACACGACATCTAGGACTGCGACGCTCACGAACTGGCGTGGTTCCCGAGCAATGCGCCGATCTTTGTTGCATACTTTCATTACATTTTCACCAGTACAAGCAAAACGACTACGCTCAATTAACTATATGAGTGCGATCATTCCAGCACTAATGCACCGTATCCCATCAGAACTGCAAAGTTAAGCGTGCTTGGACGAGAGTAGTAGTAGGATGGGTGACCCCCTGGGAAGTCCTCGTGTTGCACCCACCTTTTTTACGCGTGATAACATCCCTCGGGTATTAAATTGGCAATGAAGTGACGGTGTTACTTTCCACTCTCAACACCTATGGATTTGGAAATATCAATTTTGTAAAAAATCACATGAATTGTGCTCCGTATTATATATATTTCGTTGAAAATACGCGACATTTAGCACTGCGACGTTCCCGAACAGGCTTGGTTTCCGAGCAATGGGCCGATCTTGGTTGCATACTTTCATTACATTTTAACCAGTACAAGCAAAACGACTACGCTCAATTAACTATATGGGTGAGATCATACCAACACTAATGCACCGGATCCCATCAGAACTCCGAAGTTAAGCGTGCTTGGGCGAGAGTAGTACTAGGATGGTTGACCCCTTGGGAAGTCCTCATGTTGCACCCCCCTTTTTACGCGTGATAACATCCCTCGGGTATTATGCAATGAAGTGACGGTGTTACTTTCCACTCTCAACACCTATAGATTTTGCAAATCTCAATTTCGTGAAAAATCACATGAATAGTGCTCCGTATTATATATATTTCGCTGAAATACGCGATATCTAGGACGGCAACGTTCACGAACTGGCGTGGTTCCCGAGCAATGCGCCGATCTTTGTTGCATACTTTCATTACATTTTCAGCAGTACAAGCAAAACGACTACGCTCAATTAACTATACGGGCGCGATCATACCAGCACTAATGCACCGTATCTCATCAGAACTCTGAAGTTAAGCGTGCTTGGACGGGAGTACTACTAGGATGGATGACCCCCTGGGAAGTCCTCGTGTTGCACCCACCTTTTTTACGCGTGATAACATCCCTCGGGTATTAAATTGGCAATGAAGTGACGGTGTTACTTTCCACTCTAAACACCTATGGATTTGGAAATATCAATTTTGTAAAAAATCACATGAATTGTGCTCCGTACTATATATATTTCGTTGAAAATACGCGACATTTAGCACTGCGACGTTCACGAACAGGCGTGGTTTCCGAGCAATGGGCCGATCTTGGTTGCATACTTTCATTACATTTTCACCAGTACAAGCAAAACGACTACGCTCAATTAACTATACGGGTGCGATCATACCAGCACTAATGCACCAGATCCCATCAGAACTCCGAAGTTAAGCGTGCTTGGGCGAGAGTAGTACTAGGATGGGACCCCTAGGGAAGTCCTCATGTTGCACCCCCCTTTTTACGCGTGATAACATCCCTCGGGTATTATGCAATGAAGTGACGGTGTTACTTTCCACTCTCAACACCTATGGATTTTGCAAATCTCAATTTCGTGAAAAATCACATGAATAGTGCTCCGTATTATATATATTTCGCTGAAATACGCGATATCTAGGACGGCAACGTTCACGAACTGGCGTGGTTCCCGAGCAATGCGCCGATCTTTGTTGCATACTTTCATTACATTTTCACCAGTACAAGCAAAACGACTACGCTCAATTAACTATACGGGTGCGATCATACCAGCACTAATGCACCGTATCTCATCAGAACTCCGAAGTTAAGCGTGCTTGGGCGAGAGTAATACTAGGATGGGTGACCCCCTGGGAAGTCCTCGTGTTGCACCCACCTTTTTTACGCGTGATAACATCCCTCGAGTATTGAATTTGCAATGAAGTGACGGTGTTACTTTCCACTCTCAACACCTATGGATTTCAAAATATCAATTTTGTAAAAAATCACATGAATAGTGCTCCGTACTATATATATTTCGTTGAAATACGCGACATTTAGGACTGCGACGTTCACGAACTGGCGTGGTTCCCGAGCAATGCGCCGATCTTGGTTGCATACTTCCATTACATTTTCACCCGTACAAGCAAAATAACTACGCTCAATTAACTAAACGGGTGCGATCATACCAGCACTAATGCACCGGATCCCATCAGAACTCCGATGTTAAGCGTGCTTGGGCGAACGTAGTACTAGGATAGGTGACCCCCTGAGAAGTCCTCGTGTTGCACCCCCTTTTTACGCGTGATAACATCCCTCGGGTATTAATTTTGCAATGAAGTGACGGTGTTACCTTCCACTCTCAACAGCTATGGTTTTTGCAAACCTCAATTTTTTGAAAAATCACATGAATAGTGCTCCGTACTATATATATTTCATTGAAATACGCGACATCTAGGACTGCGACGTTCAAGAACTGATGTGGTTCCCGAGCAATGCGCCGATCTTTGTTGCATACTTTCATTACATTTTCAACCGTACGAGCAAAACGACTATGCTCAATTAACTAAATGGTTGCGATCATACCAGCACTAATGCACCGGATCCCATCAGAACTCCGAAGTTAAGCGTGCTTGGGCGAGAGTAGTACTAGGATGGGTGACCTCCTGGGATGTCCTCGTGTTGCACCCACCTTTTTTACGCGTGATAACATCCGTCGGGTATTAATTTTGCAATGAAGTGACGGTGTTACTTTCCACTCTCAACACCTATGGATTTTGCAAATCTCAATTTTGTGAAAAATCACATGAATAGTGCTCCGTATTATATATATTACGTTGAAATACGCGACATCTAGGACTGCAACGTTGACGAACTGGCGTGGTTCCCGAGCACTGCGCCGATCTTTGTTGCATACTTTCAATCTCCTCATCTGACTCCGTGTCGGATAGGGTAGCTGTGTGAGGAGTGATGTCACGATCTATGTCCTCAGGAGCCTGATCCGTCACTCGTGGAAGCGAGCTTTGCCCCATTTCAACCTCGGGCTGTGCTTCTTGTAGAAGAGCCTCCTCGATGGACTCTTCAAGCACGCCTACATGTACGTGCACTTCCACTTGAAATGTTTCTGTTGGAGCCTCTTGTTCCAACTCAGCAGCCACAACATCGATCAAAGTGGCATCTATAACAGGAATCTGTTCGTCCTGAGTTGGTGGCTCCTGCTCTAGCTCCTGGGCCACTTCATCAATCATCAAGGCATCAGGGCTTTGGTGTTGTTGTGGTTGGGGAGGGCTAACTCCAAAATCTGTCAGGGGCCCTCGAACCATCTCCTCGGTGATGTGATTCTCCCGGCAGTACATACGATATACGTCTCCTCTGGGGTCAGCGAGACGTAGAAGCTCAAAAGGAATCGGCATCGACGGTTGGTCCAAGTCCGTGAGCCGTGGATTGTGAAAGAATTTGAGCTTGGGTGGTTGATAATTTCCTCCCGGAGGCAGGCGAGGAATGCTCTGCTCGGGCATCTCCATATATTGGTGGATGATGACATTAAACCACCGAACGTAGGGCACATTCTTCGATCTTTGATTCTCCTTTTTCCTAATCTGGTCTGCAAGATCATTCCCGATTAGCTGTGTAAACTCATAATTTTTGGAGAATGCGAGTCCGTGAAAGATCCGTAGTATGTTGCCATTGCCCTTGTCGAAGCCGGTATGCTTGTGCGATAGGCACTTGTTCACAATCCCGAATAGTGTCTTCCACGGATGAGGGATACCGCTTCTCTGGACCTGAGCTAGCTTGGTGAGCTGCGGTTGATATCCCATCTGCATGAAATCATGCATTATTTCTGCGTCTGATGGGAGCAGGTCGTAGTTTGCACTGTATGGCAAGTCTAGATCATCCCGAACTGGTTCTTGTCCATATGTATGTGCCGCGTCCCAATTATGGTTGAGAAGGAGAATGCTCCATTATCCACTGCTCCTTGTATACATCCCCAGAATTGCTGGAGATAGACCATTGGCACCGATGCAGTGACCGTCAATGCATGCCAGATGGGGTGGCCTTGCAGGATTGATATGATGATATTATCTGGACACCGAAAGGTGGTCAGATCGAGTTGAAAATTTGTATCCTGGACCTTCAGGCACAAATTATGGTCGTAGATGTGATTGTATCGTGGCTAGCGATCCATCTGAAACATATAAGATATAAAAAGTTCATTAGTTCAAAATTTAATTTTAGTCGAAAATTGATTTAATTTCATCAAACTATAATAGTGTATCAAGTCATGACATGTTTGATGAATTTTGAATTGAAATCGTGTAGTATGCATATAGTATGATCAATTTTGAAAAATGTAATGGCATGATTGTAATTTCGAATTAAACATATAACGCGTGAAAAGAGTTCGAAATTTTTCTAAGTATTTGATCGCGCGAAATGTCACCGTGCATGCCGAGATATTTTTCGCTCTAAAAATTTGATTTTCAAATTGATTTCCTATGCATTTATTTCAATTGAAATAACTCCGCTTAATTTTGCGATCGAAAAATTTTTATTCGCTTAATGTTCGCTACAGTGTGAAAGACTTAGAAAAAAAACTTCTAAGTGTTGAAGTTGGAATCGTGAGACTGTAGCCGATCAATTTTACGATCGAGAAAAATTCCGCGTAAATTTACGATCGAGAAATTATTTTTCAGGTAGTTTTACTATCGAAAAATTTTCCTCGATTGAATAAAATTTTTCGATTTGAAATTTGTCGAGCGGTACGTGATTTTCGATCCTAAGTAAAATTTTCGCTGCGATATTTTTCTATCGAGAAATTAGTCAACGAAAAACTAAGTCGATCGTCGAGAAATTTTTCGATCAATAAATCCTAAGCGGCAAATTTTACGATCGAAAAATTATGCGTTGAAAAATTAATTTTTCGCTGCTAAATTTTTGCGGCCGAAATAATGAAATCGAAAATTCTATTTTGCGATAGTAAGTTTTACGCTCGATCTAATTTGCATCTAAATTGTCAATTCAGCGCTTAAATTTTTCGCTCACAGAAAATTCTAATTAGATTTCTCGACGGTAAGTGATTTTTCGGTCAAAATCTTCTTTCTTAGCGACTAAGTCAGAATTTTGCGATTTAAAACTAATTCGATACAAACAGTATCTCAATTGAATCGGAATTCAATTAAGACTCTTTGCGATCGACAAAGTTCTTCGATGGCTTCAAACATTCAAATACCCAGTTTCTTTCAAAACTCAACTTAGTGGTGTAAGATGCACATTTTTCGAAAGTTTAAACTACCAGATTCATAGAAAACATCGAAACTATCTTAAGTGCAGGCATTAACCCAGATTAAACTCGTAAACATGCCTAAATCACTATAAAATAGTATACGGTTTTCTCAGTTTGAAGAACAGTCGAGAATCTAATCCTAATCACGCGAAAAACTAAAAAATACAGATGCTAATGGAGTTAAATCGCACGCAAATGTCAAATGAATCTCATTTCTTCCTTAAACAGACAATTTGGTGTTGAAATCGAAAGATTAGTGAGAGATTTGAACTGTCTGTGAAAGTTTTTCGAGAGAAAAATTTTGCGATTTAGGTTGGCGTGAGATAAAGTTTTTCGACTGACAAAGTGTGAACTTTTATTAACTCGCTGTAAGTCAATGTTGGGTTTGCGATTGGACGTTTTGCGATTAAATGGATCATGCCCATTACTATTTGCGCTCGAGAAATATTGATTCGAAAATTTCTCTTCAATTCAATTTCTCGATCGCAAATTATCGCGGCCAATCAAAATCGTTCCCAACACTGTTTACGATCAAGAAACTTATGATCGCGAATTAATTCTTATATCCAGTTTCTCGATAGTAAGTACTTCTAAACTTTTCAGATTGACCCCTATTTCAAATAAAATCACATTGTAAAGCCCCCCTCAGAATTAAAATAAATGCAATTAACTCCCTGGATTTTTTGTGTAGTAACGTCTAGCTCCCCTGGCAGAAAAAAAATCTGTACCACTTAGAAAAAATGTTAGAAATAATAGAGTTAATCAACTATTATTTTTGGCATGTTTTCCTTTGAAATATTTGGTCTGTGACAGTAGCTCCGTGTCTTGTAGTGTTTACGTCTCACTCCATTATTTTGTTTGAAGAAATCTGAAATACTTAGAGAAAAACGTCAAAAATATTTGGAGCTACTTCACGATTTTTATATTTACTCCCCCTCAAATAATGCGCAAGAATTGACCTAACAAACATATGAAATCAATTCAAGTAACAAGCAAAAAAATACGCAAAAGCACATATACATGGTCCCCAAAAACATGTATTGAAGATATTGCGTGAGGGTAAGAGCAATGAAAAATTTATCGCATTTAAACATTTCAGTACCAATGCAATCTAACATTGCATTTAGAATGTGCGATAAAATAAATTCGCATTTATTCAATTCAACACATATGAAACACAATATTTCATGTCAGAATGTGCGAAGTTTTTCTTTTCACGATTTATTATTATTATTATTATTTATTTTTTTTATTTTGCAGAAATAAAAAAAATATTATTTTTCTATATATATATGTATATAACAATTTTATTTATTTATTTTTGTTTAATGTATATAATATGTGTTTATATGGGGTCAGATTATTTTGCTTTGATCAATCGTCACACCTAATTTTACGAGACATTTGAAAGAAGAAATGCCGTCAAGTCATGTCGTCAAACTAAAGTCCTAAGTTCATAGACTGGTCCATTTCGACAACTCTCACTCGGTTCGCTCTTGCACTCAATTATTTCTAACTTGGGATTTTTATATTTATATCACTCAAGTCATCACTAGCAATTTTAAGTCAATTTACCTGTGATCGAGGCATTTTTAATCATTTCACCTAAGCGAGAGACCATCGATTGGAATCAAAGGGTTGTGAGGGTTATAGTTTGGCTAGGACTTAGAAGGGAAGGAATTTAGAGGAAAGTGAACTTATCTCTTCGTCATCTTCCAATTCTACGTCCGTCTCCTTTTTTTTTCGGCGTCTTTCCTTTTTTTTTAATCTTTTCTCGCTCTTTTTCTTTTAAGAACTATCCCTTTTTATGCTATGCTCAAGTTGAAGCTCCGCTTCTCCACGAGGCTATGGGAGATTATCGTAGGCGAAGTTCTTCTTGTTGGTTCTCGGGCCGATACCGTGCTCCTCTTCTCTTAATCCCTATAGAGGTTTCAGAGATCATCTTTTTGGAAAAGTTCACGGTTATGGAATTCGTACCCAAGGCTGCGCTCCTCTTCTCGTTTCCCGATATAAGACCGGATTATCGTTGGAGAAGTTCACTTCATTGTGCTCCTCTTTCCAGCCGTTCTGACGAGCATACGAGATTATCGTTGGAGAAGTTCACAGCAGGATCCATGCCACCTTCTAAGAGATAGTCAAAAGGCAGGTTCCTTTGGTCTGATTTTTGCGCGTTGAGCAATGCCTTCTTTAGTCATCATCCCCTTTTTCTTTTGTGTTCTCCCCCTCCTTTTCTCGTTTGAACAACCATCCGAAGAGTATAGAATACGGTTGAAGGCTAGGATTGGGGTTCAAAGGAAGAAAATGACATTGGAGATGGCTCAAAGTGGATGACTAAGGGCTAATGTGAGGGAAAAATTTTATAAGGCCGAGTGGAATAACCTAAGCGCCCTTATCATTTTCCTAACGATCTAAGGCAAGGTGAGTATGAAGCCAAGTATCACTAGTTAAGACAAGTAAATGATGTGTGACTCACTCGAGAAATAGATCCAAAGAAAGGAAAATAACAAGGCTAGAATCCTTACATATGTATAGTGGCTTTGTGTCTAGAATACGAAGTCAGCGCTAGAATCGTCAACACTAGAAACGATTTTAGTTAAAAATATTTCTCGAGCATTATTCAGCGAAAATCTTTTTCAAGGAAGACTAATTTTGACTGCACGCGTAAACACTTTCCCTCGAAAAACTTTTTTCGGTCAGACATTTAAAGTTTGACCAAGCAAAAAATCATTTACACGCGAGAAACTTTTCTAGTCAACGGATTTATTTTGACTTGTCGAGAAACTTACTAATGTACTGTTTCTTTACGATCGAAATAAATTCACGATCCGAATTTTTTCTCGACCGAACGATTTTGGGCAATTTATTTCGCTCGAAAAATATTTCGCTGACAGACTTTCTCGCACGAGAACAGTACACATTGTATTACATTTCGACGAAATTATTTCCGATCAAACTTTAAAGATTGAATCGAAAATAATTCTCGAACAAATTTTCGAATCAAACGCTACTAACGAACTTTGTCACCTGTGAAGCACATTACATAATCTTCAAACGTTCAAAACAATTAACGAAGATCCTTCAACAACTCAACTACAACACAAATGGATGCATACTCGCTAGGAAATGACAACCATCCGCCGATTTTGCAACGAGGCGAATATACCGTATGGAGAAGCCGCTTCCTCAATTTTATCGCTCTAAAAGATCAAGCCGAGAATTTGCTGAGATCACTAGAAGAGGGACCCGCACAGTTTTGGGTACATGTCCCCGGTGATGAAACAGTAACTCCTCAAATTCCCGCATCTAGGCGACTGAAGGAGCCTAGGGAATACACAATCGAGGAGAGGGCTCGAGCTAAGGCTGATCTAGTAGCCATGAACACCCTCATGCAGGGCATCCCCAATGATATATATAGACAGATTGATAGCCTTTCATCGGCTAAAGGAATGTGGGATGAACTACATAGGATGATGCAGAGGACGGAAGTTGGCATAAAGGCCAAAAAGGCGAACATTCTCACTGCCTACGACTCCTTCAAAGCAAAGCCAGAGGAGAACATCAGATAGAAATCACGAAGACCAATATGGAGACAAACATCAGATTTCTATCTTCTCTGCCCGCGGAATGGAAGAAAATATCCACTCAGATTCGACAAAATAAAGATATAGAGGAGTTGGATGTCCATCCCGTGTTTGACATTCTCGCACAGCATGAGGATGATATAAGCGAGATTCTCAAAGAGCAGAAAGGCAAACAGATCGAAGACACTGTTGCCTTAGTCTCGTAGAAGAGGAGCTCAAGATCAAGAAAGGAAAAGATCGTTAGGCCTCCTTCACCTACAGAGTCGGAAAAAGAGTCGGACTCCGACATTGAGCCAAATTTGAAAGCTCTAGGAAAGCAGTTAGCTCTCATAGGACAAATGATGAGCAAGAAGTACTTCAAGAACAAGTCTTCAACCTCAGCCAACAGACTTCGGATTACAAGCTCTAAAAACAAAGAACGTGCACCAGAGAGCTCCGAAGTCAAGAACCCTAAGGAGGCTAACAAATGCTTCAACTGTGGGAAGCCAGGTCACTTTGCCAGAGAGTGCACTCTTCCGAAGAAGAGAGATGCCAACTGCTACTCCAGGAAGCTCCAATTGACGAAACAGAAGAAAGCTGAAGTAGCTCTCATGGCCGAATAGGACCAATGGCTCGAGGACACGTCGAGTTCTGAAGAAGAGAATTTAGCACTCATGGCCCGTCTCGACAATGAATCGAACGCTGAAACATCCACCCGGACGGGCGAAGACAACACATCCACCTCGTCAAAAGAGGTCTTCTTCCACATTATTGACCATGTTAGAATCATATCGAACACAATATGCTAACATGAACGTGAGCAGAAAAATATTAAGGAAGTCGAGAATAAACTTGAGAGATCTCAGGAGAAGATAGATAGTCTCGAATCAGAACTTAGGAGCTCTAGTGCGAAAATAGAAGAACTCACTAAGAGCCTACATTCTTGAGAGACTAGTCAACCTCAAGTAGGACAACATAGTGAAAAGATTAAGGAATTAGAAGACAGGCTAACAAATAACTACAATTGTTTGGTTAGGAATCTCAACGAGAAAGCCACCTTAAATTGTAGGATAACCGAAGCTACCTCTAGGATCACTGACTTAAAAGCACAATTAGAAATGTCAAATGCTAAGGTAGTGAGCTTAGTAAAGAACTAGATGCCTGTCAAGCCGCTAAACTAATGGTAGAAAACAATTATGCTCTCCTAAGTGCGGAACGCAAGAAGTTATATGCAAAAATTAAGATGACATTCTTACGCGTAGGGGACAGCTTGAACAGACGATATTCTTAAACAAGCCCAAGGATATAGAGTTCTATAAACCAATAGAAGGCATAGGTTTCACTAACCCACATGTTTTACGAAAAAAGGAAATATATGATATTAAGAATATGGGTTTAGCGGCAACTGTCGCGACCCCGACTTCCTAACCGCCTATTCTAGCGTGTTCCTATGTGCCTAGCGAGTTGTGTGTATTGAAGTGCACCAAAAATGCGTACAAATTTTTCATTTTCCGTAACGGAAGCATCGTGCTATACAAGACAAAAGAATGCGTGTCGGACACCATGTTCCAGACACGGTCTGACTACAAAGGTGAAGGTGTGTCGGCACAGCAAAAGCTCCTATGCGCCCGGCCTCACAGGTCGTCATCCACACACACACGTCCACCCCAAAAGCAGCGCGAAGCTTCAAAAGGTCGGCCTTGTCTTCCAAAACGATCACATACCGTGGTCGTCGGTGCCTACAACACACAACGTAAGGAATGAGCCGGCGAGGCTCAGTAAGCAGAAATCATGCATGTATGCACGTGTCACTCCCCTGCAGAGGCAATCCACGCCAATGCATAACATTACTACGCAAAGGCAATCCACGCCGATGCACACAACACTCTGCAAGGGCAATCCGCGCCAATGCTCCTAGTACTTATACTAGTATCACTCAGGGCCCACGACGCACTTACTATGCACCACTAAGAGCTCAATGTCCTCAATAGGATCGTGACAGCGACCCACGCTGGGTAGCCTACGCTAGGTTTCCCTATGTCGCACCCTCCCAGGTCGTCTCCTATGTCATACGGTAGCCCACGCTGGTAGCCTACGCTAGGATTCCCCCTAGGTCGCTCCTTCCAGGTCGCTCCTTCCGCAAACAGGGCAGTTGCCTACGCCAGTTAGCCTACGCTAGCATAGCTAGGTCGCTCCTTCCTAGGTCGCTTCTCCTGCCTCATCATAAATACCAGCGTCGTACGCCGTATAGGGTGCCATAGAAGTCGTCCGTGACTCAACTGCGAGTCGACACACCAGCCTATATCGGCGGGTCTTCGTCGCGTACAAGCGACATAATAGAATGCACACTCAATCCTACGACCCTCCCTCACGAGTTCGTGTGTGCATGTGAGTATGCATATACAGATGCAAGTAGATGTAACACAACTTACCACCTTAAAATGCTTCAATCAATTTTCACGAATTCATGAAACCACGTAGGCACAGAAACACGCAATTTAGGCACGTAAAACAAGTTGTGTGTCGTAGTTGGATTTCTACTTACCTATCGTCCGAGCGTAATTAGTATTCTCCCCGTTCGCTCCTAACGTACGACCTTTAGACATAAATATTATCGTATCAGTATTATGTCTTTATTAATTAATTAGGTCGAACTAAATTATCGACTACATTTATTTTGTTAAACTCTAAGTCGCTAGCTTCTAGCCTAGGTCGAGTCAGAGTCCCTTGTCCCCTAAATTTCTAAGTAAAGTTAGTATCGAATTTGTGACTCAACGAGTTTGGCGAGAGTTATCGAATTGTTAGTTTTCGATTTGCCCGATTTTAATTTATCTTGAAGTCACCTGATACATGGTATGGAAAGTCTATTAATCGCTCGATTTGATCTCATATGGGCTGAATTGGATCGATTGCGTACTTGCATGAAATCGCCCGATTATAATCTCGTTAGTTCACTTCGGCGATTTGTTCTCCTTGTGCCACGTGGAATGTCCATTTAAGTCGTCTGATTTCATGGTTTTCACCTTGCCCGATTTCATGCATGGTGTGCCCAAGACATTTCGCCCGATTTGGTTGCATGCGTGAAATCGCCCGATGAATGTGCTGGCTATCTGAAATCGCCGAGGTCCTCATAGGGCGAAATCGCTCGATTTGCTTGACATTGGATCCCTCAAATCGCCGAGGTTCTCTTTCAGTTTCAAGTTGCCCGATTTGGTGCTTGTTAAACTTGGTTTCCACCCGATTTAGAAATCGCCGAGCGTTGACGTCATCATCGCCTCACCCGATTCGATCTCCTTTTCGTCCGATTTCCCATGCATGCAGGTTAGCTCCCGATTTGATCACGGCCTCTTAATCGTACCATGCAGAAATCGCCGAGCTCTATTTATTCCGTGGTAAATCACCCGATTTGTCGCCAAACCTAAAAGAGTCGCCCGAAACCACCCAATCTACCTAATTCGATCGATCTCTAACTCATCTACCCGAAACTAACTTCACATTATTATTCCAGTCGAATTTATGAATCTCATTCTCTCTTCATCCTTAAAATCGTATGGGTCTCTACCCCAAAAGTAAGGTTATAAGTTCTAAATCATTTACTGAATCATCCTATCCTAGTTCGCCCAAAGTAACGACCCTAATATGAGTTTATGCTTCACCCCCAATCTTTCCTAGTTTTGTGGACCTTATGTGATTATTACAACTGGAATATCCCAACTTATGAAAGTTTCGAGACTAGAAAGGATGCTTTTCTTACCAATTTGAAATCTTAGCTACTTGGGGTGCCTTTTTGGTGTGGAAATCGTCTCGGCTCCTTCCTTTTCCCTCCCTCTTGTCTTTCGATGTTTTCTCTTATGTGTGAGTGTGGAGTTTATGGTTTAGGAAAGGTTTTTCTTTAATTTAGTATTTTAAGCACAATGCATGGTGATGGGACTTGGTAAGGACGAAAATATCCCACCATTTAAGGGACTTTGTTTACCAAGTTTAAGGGTCACTTGGCACCATTTTAGTTGCATCAATTTTCGTCAAGCACGAAACTTAACTTAAGTCACATTGAGCACGTAGGTCACATTTAGGAATTAAAATCACACAGCATGAAGTCATATAGACCCAAAATTAATGGCACCTAAGTCACATAATGCACATAAATCATATAAATACCCATATAGTACGAGGTCATACTTCGCTAATTTATTGGCCCTAAACACTCCCGGGAACCCGGGTGCTACATCCTCCCCCCCTTAAGGAGGATTTCGCCCCTGAAATCAGTCCGTTCGAAACATATCAGGATAGCGGGTTTTCATCTCATCTTCGCGTTCCCATGTGGCTTCCTCCACCGACTGATTCCGCCACAGAACCTTTACTAGAGGAATCTCTTTGTTCCTAAGTCTCTTTGTCTCATGCATCAATATTTCCACGGGAATTTCCTCATAACTCAGGTCTGGTTTCAAGTGTTGGTGCAGTGAGTCGTTTATCAACACGTGGCTTGGGTCAGCGATATACTTCCGCAACGTGGAAACATGGAATACATCGTGTACTTGCGACAACGTTGCTGGTAGTTCTAGTTGGTACGCTCTTCGCCAACTCTCTTTATTATCTTGAAGGGACCGATGTATCTCGGGCTTAGTTTTCCCTTCTTCCCGAACCTTTTGACTCCCTTCATTGGTGATACTTTCACAAAGACCCAATCATCCACCACGAATTCTAGCGGTCTGCGTCTCCAATCCGCATAACTCTTCTGCCTACTCTGCACCGTGCGCATTCTTTCTCGGATCATCGTGATAATTCCCGTCATTTCCCGTATCATTTCTGGGCCTAACATCGCCCGTTCGCCGACTTCATTCCAATGCACTGGGGATCTGCACTTTCGTCCGTATAAAGCTTCATAAGGGGCCATTCCAATCGTGGCCTAGTAACTGTTGTTGTACGAGAATTCTACAAGTGGGAGGTATTTGCTCCAATTGCCTTTGAAATCGAGTACGCAAGCTCGTAGCATATCCTCCAGAGTCTGGATAGTCCGCTCGGATTGGCCGTCCGTTTGCGGATGGTAGGCCGTACTAAATGACAGCTTTGTTCCCATCGCATTTTGCAAACTTGTCCAGAACTTGGATAGAAACCGTGAGTCGCGGTCCGAAACTATCGTTAATGGTGTCCCATGGAGTCTTACTATCTCTTGGATGTACAATTCTGCATACCGCTCCATGGTAAACGTTGTACTTATCGGCAGAAAATGGGCAGATTTCGTAAGTCGGTCAACGATCACCCATATAGCGTCGTGTCCATTCACGTTCCTCGGTAATCCGCTCACGAAATCCATCGCTATGTTATCCCACTTCCACTCCGGAATGGGTAAGGGTTGCAGTTTCCCGGTCGGCCGCTGATGTTCTGCCTTAATTTGCTGGCAGGTGAGGCATTGGCTCACGAACGTTGCTACGTCCTTTTTCATTCTCGGCCACCAGTAGTTAGTCTTTAGATCCCTATATAGCTTCGTAGCCCATGGGTGTACCGAATACGGTGTGGTATGTGCTTCCGTCATTATAGCTCTGCGGAGGTCTATATTGTTTGGTGCGTATAATCGGCTCCTGTAGTACAGGCTTGTGCCGTCCCGAAACACGAAGTCCGTCGTTGACTGTTCGGTTTGCGCTCCCTTAGTTTTCAGGTAAAACTCGTCGTTTTCCTGCGCCATTTTGATCTGCTCTAATAACGTTGGTTGCAGAGTCAGGGCTGCTAACTTCACCTCGACTTCTCCCAATGGTACGATTTCCACATCGAGTCGTTGAAGTTCCGTGCTTACTGATTTCCGGCTTAGAGCATCAGCTACCACGTTCGCCTTCCCTGGGTGGTAGTTGATCACACAATCGTAGTCTTTCACCAATTCCAGCCACCGTCTCTGTCTCATATTGAGTTCCTTCTGGGTGAAGAAATACTTTAAACTCTTGTGATCGGTGTAGATTTCGCATCTTTCTCCATACAAGTAGTGCCTCCAAATCTTGAGAGCGAAAACTACAGCAGCAAGCTCCAAGTCGTGTGTAGGGTAGTTCTTTTCGTACTCTTTTAGTTGTCGTGAGGCATATGCCACTACGTTACCATTCCGCATCAGTACACAGCCTAATCCATTCTTCGATGCGTCGCTATAAACTGAGAACCCTCCTATTCTCTTGGGTATCGTTAGTACTGGGGCTGTGGTTAGTCGTTTCTTCAGTTCCTGAAAGTTTTGTTCACACTCTTCGCTCCATTGAAAAGGAGTGTTCTTTCTGGTCAGCTTCGTGAGCGTAGAGGCAATTTTCGAGAAATCTTTGATAAACTTCCGGTAGTAGCCTGCTAAGCCTAGGAAACTCCGCACTTCTATTACGTTGGTCGGCTGCGGCCAGTTATCGATCGCCTCAATTTTGCCTGGGTCGACCGAAATTCCTGCTCCCGAAACGATGTGCCCCAAGAATGCTACTTGGTCCAGCCAGAATTCGCACTTTTTAAACTTTGCATAGAGCTGCTTCTCCCTCAATACTCCTAGTACTACTCGTAGATGTTGTTCGTGTTCCTCCTTTGTCTTGGAGTAGATGAGGATATCATCTATGAATACGATCACGAACTTGTCCAGGTAGGCTTCGAACACCCGGTTCATTAGGTCCATGAAGGCTGCCGGTGTGTTCGCCAGTCCAAAGGGCATTACTAGGAATTCAAAGTGCCCATATCTGGTACTGAACGCCGTCTTTGGAATATCATCTTGCGGATTTTCAATTGATGGTATCCCGACCTCAAATCTATTTTAGAAAATACTGTGTCGCCTTGTAGTTGGTCAAAGAGATCGTCGATCCTGGGTAATGGGTACTTGTTCTTAACTGTCAGCTTGTTCAGCTCCCTGTAGTCTATACACAACCTCATCGAGCCATCTTTCTTTCGTACGAATAGGACTGGCGCACCCCAGGGAGAAAAACTGGTCTGAATAAACCCTTTCTATAGGAGTTCATCGATTTGTTCTTTCAACTCCTTCAATTCGGTTGGCGCTAATCGGTAGGGTGCCTTAGATACTGGTGCTGCTCCCGGCACCAGGTCGATCGTAAACTCAATGTCTCTGTCCGGGGGTAGTCCCGGCAGGTCTTCTGGGAATACGTCCGGGAACTCCTTAATCACGGGTACGTCTTCGAGTCTCGTGGGGGTATTTTCTTCCTCCTTCAGCGCGAACACCAGGTATGCCTCGCATCCGGAATTGACTAGTCGCTGCGCCTTCAATGCCGATATCCTCGGAGTACTTCTCCCCTTCACTGTCCCCTCAAAGGTGAAAGGTTCCTTCCCTCTACGCTAAACGTAACTATCTTACGATTACAGTCTATCATTGCTCCGTACTTTGAGAGCCAGTCCATCCCGAGGATCACCTCGTAGTCGACCATCGCGATGACTATCAAGTCTACAGGAAATTCATTATTACTGACTAGGATTGGGCAATTTCTTAACATTTGGCTAGTCCTAGTTGGTGCCCCACTTGGGATTGCTACGATATACTCATAATCCACTCTCTCAGGCGTTATCCCAAGTTTTGTCACATACTTCACAGACGCAAACGAGTGGGTCGCCCCGGAATCTACTAGTATGCACGTGGGAGTTTGGTGGATCAGTAGGGTACCTGTTACCACCGCCGGATTATTTTCTGCTTCCTCTGACGTGATGGTGTACACCCGTGCTGGCACCATGGGGGGTCTTACTGGGTTTCCTGCCTGATTTCCTGGAGCGATTTCAGGGCACTGCTTTGCAAAGTGACCTATCTTTCCACATCTGAAGCACGCGTTTGCTGGCGTGTTGCAGTTCCCAAAGTGCTTCTTCCACACCTCTGACAGTTAGGGAATTGAGCTGCCCCTTGATTCTGGTTTGGGTTCTAGGGTCCGTTCATCATCCCCTGAGGCTGTTGAGGAGGCCGGTTCTGGAATTTCTTCTTGCCCCCTCTAGGCACAAACTGCCGTTTCGGGTCTCCTCCGCTCCATTGAGCTCCTTGCATCTGCGCTAATTTGCGCTTAGCCTCTTGTGCCTTCACAATCTTGGCCTCCGCCTGTTCGGCTACCATAGCTCTCTCGGCTACTTGAGCGTAAGTGGCTCCTTGAATTCCTGCCATGCTCACGTCCCTGTAGAGCTCCGGCTTCAATCCTTCCAGGAAGCGTTCGACTTTTAGAGCTTCCGTGCTGATCATGTGAGCAGCGAATCTGGACAGCTGCTCAAACTTCCTTATGTACTCTGCCATGGTCATAGACCCCTGCCTGAGGTTGATGAATTCGTGCAGGCGCTGTGCTCGAATCGGGGCGGTGAGGTACTTGCCCCTGAACAACTCCTTGAATCTTTCCCAGCTCATTGTAGCGGGGTTCTCCAACACCATGATGGTGTCCCACCAGTGTCCTGCGCTCCCTCGTAGTAGGAACGCAGCGCAGAGGGCCTTCTCCGCCTCCGGAACCCTGCTATAGACGAACATGCTCTCGTGAGTCCTCAACCACTCAGCTGCTGTCGAGTCAGCTGTGTCTTCGAAGGTCGGTGGGTTTAACCTCCGAAATCGTTCTCCCACCATCTCAGTCCTTTCTGCCTGAGTTGGCCCAGTATTTGCAGCATTCTGCTGGATTAGTTGCTGGATCTGCGCCGATTGTTGGCGAACCAATTCCGTCAGTTGGAAAATGTTCGCGTCGCGATTGTCCGTAGGGGCCGTGTTTCCCCTGTTCTGGTCATCACCACCACTCGACTCACCTCTTGTTCTTACCATCTTTATACCCTATCCAGATTGTCCTATGGCCAATAAATTATACAACATAGAAATTCACATAGACTTAACACTTACTTGCAAGGCCGCTTCCGCTCTTTAGGGTGTGTGTGTGTGGACAGTCAACAGAACCTGTAACTGAGGCTCTGATACCACCCTGTCGCGACCCCGACTTCCTGACCGCCTATTCTAGCGTGTTCCTATGTGCCTAGCGAGTTGTGTGTATTGAAGTGCACCAAAAATGGGTACAAATTTTTCATTTTCCGTAACGGAAGCATCGTGCTATACAAGACAAAAGAATGCGTGTCGGACACCATGTTCCAGACACGGTCTGACTACAAAGGCCAAGGTGTGTCGGCACAGCAAAAGCTCCAATGCGCCCGGCCTCACAGGTCGTCATCCACACACACACGTCCACCCCAAAAGCAGCGCGAAGCTTCAAAAGGTCGGTGTCTTCCAAAACGATCACATATCGTGGTCGTCGGTGCCTACAACACACAACATAAGAAATCATGCATGTATGCACGTGTCACTCCCCTGCAGAGGCAATCCACGCCAATGCATAACATTACTACGCAAAGGCAATCCACGCCGATGCACACAACATTCTGCAAGGGCAATCCGCGCTAATGCTCCTAGTACTCATACTAGTATCACTCAGGGCCCACGACGCACTTACTATGCACCACTAAGAGCTCAATGTCCTCAATAGGATTGTGACAGCGACCCACGCTGGGTAGCCTACGCTAGGTTTCCCTAGGTCGCACCCTCCCAGTTCGTCCCCTCGGTCATACGGTAGCCCACGCTGGTAGCCTATGCTAGGATCCCCCTAGGTCGCTCCTTCCAGGTCGCTCGTTCCGCAAACAGGGCAGTTGACTACGCCAGTTAGCCTACGCTAGCATAGCTAGGTCGCTCCTTCCTGGGTCGCTCCTCCTGCCTCATCATAAATACCAGCGTCGTACGCCGTATAGGGTGCCATAGAAGTCGTCCGTGACTCAACTGCGAGTCGACACACCAGCCTATATCGGCGGGTCTTCGTCGCGTACAAGCGACATAATAGAATGCACACTTAGTCCTACGACCCTCCCTCACGAGTTCGTGTGTGCATGTGAGTATGCATATACAGATGCAAGTAGATGTAACACAACTTACCACCTTAAAATGCTTCAATAAATTTTCACGAATTCATGAAACCACGTAGGCACAGAAACACGCAATTTAGGCACGTAAAACAAGTTGTGTGTCGTAGTTGGATTTCTACTTACCTATCGTCCGAGCGTAATTAGTATTCTCCCCGTTCGCTCCTAACGTACGACCTTTAGACATAAATATTATCGTATCAGTATTATGTCTTTATTAATTAATTAGGTCGAACTAAATTATCGACTACATTTATTTTGTTAAACTCTAAGTCGCTAGCTTCTAGCCTAGGTCGAGTCAGAGTCCCTTGTCCCCTAAATTTCTAAGTAAAGTTAGTATCGAATTTGTGACTCAACGAGTTTGGCGAGAGTTATCGAATTGTTAGTTTTCGATTTGCCCGATTTTAATTTATCTTGAAGTCACCCGATACATGGTATGGAAGTCTATTAATCGCTCGATTTGATCTCATATGGGCTGAATTGGATCGATTGCGTACTTGCATGAAATCGCCCGATTATAATCTCGTTAGTTCACTTCGGCGATTTGTTCTCCTTGTGCCACGTGGAATGTCCATTTAAGTCGTCTGATTTCATGGTTTTCACCTTGCCCGATTTCATGCATGGTGTGCCCAAGACATTTCGCCCGATTTGGTTGCATGCGTGAAATCGCCCGATGAATGTGCTGGCTATCTGAAATCGCCGAGGTCCTCATAGGGCGAAATCGCTCGATTTGCTTGACATTGGATCCCTCAAATCGCCGAGGTTCTCTTTCAGTTTCAAGTCGCCCGATTTGGTGCTTGTTAAACTTGGTTTCCACCCGATTTAGAAATCGCCGAGCGTTGACGTCATCATCGCCTCACCCAATTCGATCTCCTTTTCGCCCGATTCCCCATACATGCAGGTTAGCTCCCGATTTGATTATCACGGCCTCTTAATCATACCATGCAGAAATCGCCGAGCTCTATTTATTCCGTGGTAAATCGCCCGATTTGTCGCCAAACCTAAAAGAATCGCCCGAAACCACCCAATCTTCCTAATTCGATCGATCTCTAACTCATCTACCCGAAACTAACTTCACATTCTTATTCCAGTCGAATTTATGAATCTCATTCTCTCTTCATCCTTAAAATCGTATGGGTCTCTACCCCAAAAGTAAGGTTATAAGTTCTAAATCATTTACTGAATCATCCTATCCTAGTTCGCCCAAAGTAACGACCCTAATATGGGTTTATGCTTCACCCCCAATCTTTCCTAGTTTCGTGGACCTTATGTGATTATTACAACTGGAATATCCCAACTTATGAATGTTTCGAGACTAGAATGGATGCTTTTCTTACCAATTTGAAATCTTAGCTACTTGGGGTGCCTTTTTGGTGTGGAAATCGTCTCGGTTCCTTCCTTTTCCCTCCCTCTTGTCTTTCGATGTTTTCTCTTATGTGTGAGTGTGGAGTTTATGGTTTAGGAAAGGTTTTTCTTTAATTTAGTATTTTAAGCACAATGCATGGTGATGGGACTTGGTAAGGACGAAAATATCCCACCATTTAAGGGACTTTGTTTACCAAGTTTGACCTCAACCAATATTGGGCCAAATGTTTAAGTCTATCCCACTAAAATTATGGCCTATTTTTGAAAATTGTTAGACAAATTTAAGGGTCACTTGGCACCATTTTAGTTGCATCAATTTTCGTCAAGCACGAAACTTTACTTAAGTCACATTGAGCACGTAGGTCACATTTAGGAATTAAAATCACACAACATGAAGTCATATAGACCCAAAATTAATGGCACCTAAGTCACATATTGCACATAAATCATATAAATACCCATATAGTACGAGGTCATACTTCGCTAATTTATTGGCCCTAAACACTCCCGGGAACCCGGGTGCTACAGCAACCCATCTTAGAAACTTTACGGAATCGATATACGAGAATGCTTTCGATTCATCCATTAGACAAGCCTCACATGGGCCTGAGATCCCCTTTGACTACAATGAACTAAATGAGAGAGACAAAAATAGGAAACCATTTCTAACACCCGTTAGTGATTTAGTTCAAGTTCTACCTCCTGATTATCAAACGCACTATGAGGAAGTCAAAAACGTTAATTATAAAACTTCTCTCTACAAACCCCCTATCATAAAACAGATAGAGGAGTCACAGGCAAAGTTAGATAAAGAACTAGAGAATTTCGAAGCTGAAAAGAAAAAGTTTCTTAAAGAGATGGAAATCTCAAGGCTTCCTCATCATCCTAGTCTTCTTGGCAATTGGATTGTGGTAGGTGATGCCTAGGACTGAGCTGATGTGCACATGATTGCTTGGAAGCCCTTCGATCTCAGGTCCTTTGTTGAGTGGTTCGGCCATGTTGACCATCTTCATGTTGCTCTCCAGAGCCATCTGAAGGTCATTGGCTGCAAAGTATTTGACTTGGCGCATCATGAACCGGTAGAGCCCTTCGAGGCCTTCTTTCTTGACGAAGCCTTGAGGACCTTTGTACTTCTCCACGTACAACTAATAGAGGTTGTATACCTCGTCGGTAGGGAGATACGGAAGGTCACTCTCTCTCAGTTCTTCTCGGGTTCTGTCCACTCACTCAATAACATATATTGGGGTTAGAAGTCCTCCTTTGGCACAGTAGATGCTGAGAAGCTGACAAATTGGAGAGAGACTCTTATAATGACTCTTGACTTGTCCTTTAGTCATCCCCAGCCTTATGTCAGGTCCTAGTTGAGTCAGCATCCATAGGTATGTCATCCTCTTCTGCTGATCCCAGTGAGAGATCCCTCTCAGCTCAAACTCATTCGGCTTCTCGATTCTGTCCGGTGACCTCCAGATATTCTCACGGACTTCTTCGAGGAAAGGTATCTCTATTCGGATGTTCTTCCACGGCGTGTCAATCCGAACGGTCCCTAGCATCTGTCTGGAGGGGGAGGCGGCTCGTTGTGCGATCAAATTTGGTAGCCTTGGGATGTCTCTTTGGTAGTCTTCACCTTCTTGAAGTTCGTCGTCTTCCATGATTACGAGGTCCACGGATGCTTGTTGTAGAAAATGTCGGACGTCCTGAAGCCGTTGTCTCTGATGCTCCTCGGGCATGGAATGGGTCATCCACTGTCCTTCGAAGATGTATTCGTCTAGGACCTCGTGTGGATTGACGCCATGTCTTGAGGGGCCCGGTTGGTCTGGAGCGATTGAGGGAATAGCTTGTGTAGCTGTTAGGGCCACGAGCATTGCTGCACTTGCTTCGTCTTCCGGAAGCAAGGGGCTTGAGTAGATCGACGTTGTGGGCGGAGGTGTCCGTAGGTTAAAGGTTGGTGGGTCGATATGGGTTAGAGTGGTGGTGAAGTGCGTGGTGTGGGTGGTTTGTGTTTGGGTTTGGATTTGAGTTTTACCTGCTCCAGCGCTTGTTTGCGTCGCGCCCGAGCTTTGTCCTTGGCCACTTGTAGATGTCCGTGGCCTCTTATCCCCCTCATGATGGTCCTGATCATCAGGATCGTCATGTTTACGTCGTGAGTGGGAGCTTTGGCCTCGACAAGTTTCAGTCGGTGGCTCAGGATGATCCACCAATCGCCTATAAAGAGATTCTTCGTGAGGCGACCGGATGGAGAGTCCGATCAGGCGGGCGAGTAAGATGTCGTGGAGCTCAGTGATTTGGACGGTATATGGGTTGATGGGTATGGATGAATTATGTAGAGGATCGATGGTTGTGGGTTGTGAAGGTGTGAGGTTGGACTGTGACGAGGTGCCTTCGGAGACAGGTGCTTTCCCGGTGTCTCTGCGGGATGTCTCTATGGCAGCAAGAACTCTCTCCATTATTTTGTCTTCAAGCTATTGAACAGCAGCGGAGAGAGGGGCCTGGAATTGCTCGTTCGTCAGAAATGGTGCGGATGCCTCCTTGGATGGACCAGGACGACTGATGTCGCCTATTATCAACCCTTGAGTAGACACCGACTCCTCAGGTTGGCTCACAGTCACTTGAGGTTGTGACTGTATGAGACTTCACCCAATCCTGGAGTCGAATCTAGAAGATTCGCCTCTATGGGTGTTATGGCAGGCTCAGGTTGCACCTGCGAACCAGACACCACGAGATTCGGTTGCGGCTCAAGATTGAGCGAAGAAGTGCCAGCAACACTTGCAGCTGTGGTCAGCATAGTGTCTGGTGCGGTGGTGACGGCCGGGAAGAGGGACTCCAACTGTATGCTAAGTCGTCTGGGAGTCCGTCTGATCAGGCTTATCTCCGCACACTCTGTGTCGGATGGGGTAGCTGTGTGAGGAGTGGGGTCACGTTCAACATCCCCTAGAGCCTGATCCGTCACTAGTGGAAGCGAGCTCTGTCCCATTTCCGTCTCGGGCTGTGCTATTTGTTGAAGAACCTCATCAATGGTTTCTTCGAGCACGCCAACATGTACGGGCACTTCCACTTGAAATTCTTCTGTTGGAACCTCTTGTTCCAACTCAGTAGCCACAACATTGATCAGCGTGGCGTCTATGCTAGGAATCTCTTCGTCCTGAGTTGCTGGCTCCTGCTCTAGCTCCTGAGCCACTTCATCAATCAACATGGCCTCGGGGCTTTGGTGTTGATGCGGTTCGGGAGGGCTCACGTGTACATCTGCCGGGGGCCCTCTAATCATCTCCTCGGTGAGGTGATGTTCCAGGCAGTATCTTTGATATTCAGCTCCTGTGGGGTCAGCGAGCCGAAGAAGGTTGAGAGGAATGGCCATTGAAGGCTGAGTTAGGTCCACCAGCCTTGGGTTGTGGAAGAATTTGAGTTTTGGCGGCTGATAGTTTCCTCTCGGAGGTAGGCGAGGAATGTTCTTCTCGTACATCTCCATGTGTTGGCGGATGATGACGGAGAACCATCTCGCGTACGGCACGTTCTTGGACCGTTTGTTCTCCTTTTGTCCGATCTGTTCTACGAGGTCATTCTAGATTAGCCGGGCGAAATCATAATTCCGCGAGAACACGACTCCGTGAAATATCCGGAGGATGTGGCCGTTGCCCTTGTCGAAGCCGGCGTGCTTCGGGGATAGACACTTGTTCACAATCCCGAACAGTGTCTTCTGCGGGTGAGGAATACCGTTGCTCTGGACCTGAGCGAGTTTGGTGAGCGGCGGACGGTACCCCATCTGGAGGAAATCAGCCACCAGTTCTTCATCTTATGGGAGGGGGTCGTAGTTTTGGCTGTGAGGGAGGTCAAGTAGAGCTCTGAACTCGTTCTTGCCCATGCAGTTGTGCCTCGTCCCTACAACCGTCGTGAAATGGTATGCCCCGTCCAAAACGATGCCTTTGATCATTCCCCACAACTGCTGGAGGTAGACCATCGGCACTGATGCCGTCACAGTTAGTGCATGCCATAGTAGATGGCCTTGCAGGATAGACACGATTATATCGTCTGGACACCGGAAGGTGGTTAGGTCTAATTGGTAGTTCGTGTCGTGGACGTTGAGGTATAATGTCTTCTCGTATATGTGATTATATGTGGGATAGCGATCCATCTGAAAAATAAGGAGATATAAAAGTTCATTAGTTCATAATTTTTTATTTTAGTTGAAAATGGATTTAATTTCATCAAACTATAATATTGTATCAAGTCATGACATTGTTGATGAATTTTTGAATTGAAATCGCATGATATTCATATAGAATACTTGATTTTGAAAAAAAAAAATGTAATGGCATGATTGTAATTTCGAATTAAACACTTAACGCGTGAAAAAGAGTTCGAAATTTTCTAAGTGTTTAATCGCGGGTAATGTCACTGTTCATGCCGAGAAATTTTTCGCTCGATAAATTTGGTTTTCAAATTGATTTCCTATGCATTGATTTCAATTGTAATGACTCCGTTCAATTTTTCGATCGAGAAAATTTTATTCGCTAATGTTCGCTACAGTGTAAAAGACTTAGAGAAAAAAAAATTCTAAGTGTTGAAGTTGAAATCATGAGACTGTAGTCGATCAATTTTACGATCGAGAAAAATTCCGCGTAAATTTACGATCGAGAAATTATTTCTTAGGTAAATTTACTGTCGAGAAATTTTCTTCGATTGAATAAGTCAACGAGCGGTATGTGATTTTCGCTTGTAAGTAAAATTTTTCGCTGCGATATAATTCTATCGAGAAATTAGTCAACGAACGACTAAGTCAATCGTCGAGAAATTTTTCGATCAATTAAATCTTAAGCGGCGAGTTTTGCGATCGAAAAATTAAGCGTTGAAAAATTAATTTTTTTTGCTGCTAACGTTTTGCGTCCGACATGAAATTAAATCGAAAATTCAATTTTACGATAGTAAGTTTTACGCTCGATAAAATTTGCATCTAAATTGTCTATTCAGTGCGCACAAAAAACCTAATTTGATTTCTCGATGGTAACCAATTTTTTCGGTCAAAATCTTCTATCTTGGCGACAGTCAAAATTTATCGATCGAAAAGTAATTCGACACAAACAGTATCTTAATTAAATCGGAATTCAATTAAGACTGTTTGCGATCGACAAAGTTCTTCGATGTCTTTAAACATTCAAAAACCCAGTTTCATCTAAACTCAAATTACAGTCGAAGATACAGATTTTTCGAAGATTCACACTATCAAATTCGTAAAGAACATTGAAACTATCTTAAGTGCAGGCATTAATCTAAGATAACACTCATAATCAAACCTAAATCACTATGAAATAGTATAGGGTTTCTCAGTTTTGAAGAACGGTCGAGAATCTAAGCCTAAACATGCGAAAAAAACTACAAAATGCATATGCTAACGAAGTTAAATCACACGCAAATGTCAAAGGAATCTCATTTCTACCTTAAACAAACAATTTCATGTTGAAAATCGAAAGATTTTTGAGGATTTGAACTGTCTGTGAAAGTTTTTCGCGAGAGAAATTTTTACGATTTAGGGTTTGCGTGAGAAAAAGTTTTTCGACTGACATAAAGGTGAACTTTTATTTACTTGCTGTAATTCAATGTTGGGTTTGCGATTTGCGTTTTGCGATTAAATGGATCAGGCCCATTACTATCTGCACTCGGGAAATTTTCGATTCGAAAATTGCTCTTCAATTCAATTTTCTCGATCGCAAATTATCGCGGCTAATCAAATTCGTTCCCATCACTGTTTACGATCGAGAAACTTATGATCGTGAATCAAGTCTTATATCAAGTTTCTTGATAGTAAGTACTTCTAAATATTTCAGATTGACCCCTTTATTTCAAGTAAAATCACATTGTGAAGCTCCCCCTCAGAATATAAAATAAATGCAATCAACTCCCTGTATTTTCCGTGTATTAACGTCTAGCTTCCCTGGCAGAAATTAAAAAATCTGTACCACTTAGAGGCAAACGTTAGAAATAATGGAGTTAATCAACAATTATTTAGGAATATTTGGCCTGTGACTAGCTCATTTCCTTGTAATGTTGACGTCTCACTCCTTAATTTTATGTAAAGGAATCTGAAACACTTAGTGAAAAACGTCAAGAATATTTGGAGCTAATGCACTATTCTTATATTTGCTCCCCCTCATAATGCGCAAGAATTGATTAAGTATGCAAGCATATGAAATCAATTCAAGTCACGAGCATATAATACACAAATTTACTCAGTAAGCACATGTACATGGTCCCCGAAAACATGTACTTAAAATATTGTGTGAAAGTAAGAGCAATGAAAAATTTATCGCATTTAAACAATTCAGTACCAATGCAATCTAAAATTACATTTAGAATGTGCGATACTAAACAAATTCGCATTTATTCAATTCAACGCATATGAAACATAACATTTCATGTCAAAATTTGCGAAATTTTTGTTCATATTTTTTCTATTTTTATTATTATTATTTTTATTTTTTATATATTTTTTTCAGAAATTAAAAGATATATTATTTTTCTATATGTAAAATAAAGTTGTTTTTTATGTATATTACTATTATTATAGTATGGGGTCAGATTATTTTGCTTCGATCAGTCGTCACACCTTAAAATTTTACGAGACATTTGAAAGAAGAAAATGCCATCAAGTCATGTCGTCAAACTAAAGTCCTAAGTTCATAGACTGGTCCATTTCGACAACTCTCACTAGGTTCGCCCTTGCACTCAATTATTTCTTAATTGGGATTTTTATATTTATATCACTCAAGTCAACACAAGCAATTTTAAGTCAATTTACCTGTGATCGAGGTATTTTTTAATCATTTCACCTAAGTAGGAGACTGTCGATTGGAAACAAAAGGGTTGTAAGGGTTGTAGTTTGGCTAGGACTTAGAAGGGAAGGAATTTAGAGGAAAGTGAGCTTATCTCTTCGTCATCTTCCATTTCTACGTCCGTCTCCTTTTTTTCGGCGACTTTCTTCTTTTCAATCTTTTCTCCCTCTTTTTCTTTTAAGAACAATCCCTTTTTATGCTATGCTCAAGCTGAAGCTCCGCTTCTCCACGAGGCTATAGGAGATTATCGTAGGCGAAGTTCTTCTTGTTCGTTCTCGGGCCGATACCGTGCTCTTCTTCTCTTAATCCCTAGAGAGGTTTCAGAGATTATCTTTTTGGAGAAGTTCACGGTTATGGAATTCGTACCCGAGGCTGCGCTCCTCTTCTCGTTTCCCGATATAAGACCGGATTATCGTTGGAGAAGTTCACTTCGTGGTGCTCCTCTTCCAGTCGTTCTGACGAGTATACGAGATTATTGTTGGAGAAGTTCACAGCAGGATCCATGCCACTTTCTACGAGATAGTCGGACGGCAGGTTCCTTTGTTCTGATTTTTGCGCGTTGAGCAATGCCTTCTTTTGTTATCATCCCAATTTTCTTTTGTTTTCTCCCCCTCCTTTTCTCGTTTGAACAACCATCCGAAGAGTATAGAATTCGATTGAAGGCTGGGAATAGGTTTCAACGGAAGAAAAGGACATCGAAGAAGGCTCAAAGTGGATGACTTAGGGCTAATGTGAGGAGTACCCTAAGTGCCCTTATCATTTTCCCAACGATCTAAAGCAAGGTGAGTATGAAACCAAGTATCACTAGGTAAGACAAGTCATTGATGTGTGACTCACTCAAGAAATAGATCCAAAGAAAGAAAAAGGAACAAGACTTGAATCCTCGCATATGTAAAGTGACTTTGTGTCTAGTGGAGCAACCTAATGACCTTTTAGACACAAGAATGGGACTTAGACTGACAAAATTAAGCAATTAAATCAATCGCATGTCGGGGTAAAATTCAAAGTCACTTTAGATCAAAGTATCCTAAAGGATTTCGTCATTCCCCTTTATAGTATAGGTATATCTATATTATATATTTTTATGATATTTTTGTTATCATGCAAGATAGAGCATATAGGCAAAGAAACACATAGCATAGAACATATGAAAGCACAGAAGATCTGGTAATGCACATATTACGGAACATTCAACATGCCTAATTTTCCGACAAGGAATTGGAATCGTTTCTTATCCAAAGCCTTGGTGAAATTGTCTGCTAGTTGAAACTCCATTTTTACAAAATACATATCTATTGTTCCTTTTTCTACGTGATCTTTGATAAAGTGATATCTAATATCTATGTGTTTTGTGCGTGAGTGATGAACATGATTGCAAGTAATAGCGATGGCATTTTGACAATCAATATATATGGGTATATTATGTAAATTGTACCCATAGTCGCGAAGCTGTGTCCGCATCCACAGCATATGGGAGCAACAACTGGCGACAGCCTCGTATTCTGCTTCAGCCATCAAAGTTGACACACAATTCTGCTTTTTGGATGACCAGCAGACCAGCTTTTCGCCTAGAAATTGAGCGCCACCGGACGTGCTTTTCCTGTTCATTCGACAACCTGCATAATCAACGTCAGTATAGCCAATAAGTTTGAAGTTCGTACCCTTTGGATACCATAGTCCAAGAGTAAAAGTGCCCTTAAGGTAACGCAGAATCCTTTTAACCGCGAGCATATGGGATTCTTTGGGATCGGCTTGAAAATGGGCACATATGCAGGTGGCAAACATGATATCCGTCCGGCTCGAAGTGAGGTAGAGAAGAGATCCAATGATGCTGCGATACAGTGTGATGTCGACCGACTTGCCAGAGGGATCGGCATCCAACTTGCAGCTTGGGACATAGGAGTGCTGAGAGGCTTGCTCTGGTCTTGATGGAATTTCTTCAGAATATCCTTGATGTATTTTGTCTGACTAATGAAAATCCCATCTTCGAGTGCCTGACTTGTAGTCCTAAAAAGAACTGCATCTCTCCCATGTGACTCATCTCGAACTTGCTTTTCATTAGATCTCCGTACTTCGTGCAAAGCCATGGATTAGTTGATCCGAAGCTGATGTCGTCGACGTATACTTGAACGACCATCAGATCTTTGTGTTGCCATTTGATGAAGATGGTGGTGTCTATCGTTCCTCGGATGAACCCAGACTTCACGAGGAATTCACTCAGGACATCGTACCAAGCACATAGGGCTTGTTTTAGTCCATACAGAGCTTTGTCCAATCGATAGACGTGATCGGGATGTTCTTGATCAACGAAGTCTTCTGGCTGAGCGACGTAGACTTCTTCTTTTAACACGCCGTTGAGAAAGGCGATCTTAACATCCATCTGATAGACTTTGAAGTCTTTGTGAACTGCATAAGCCAGGAGAAGTCGGATAGCTTCGATTCGGGCAACAGGAGCATATGCCTCGTCGTAGTCGATGCCTTCCTGTTGATTGTATCCCTTCGCAACTAGCCTTGCTTTGTTCCGGATCACTTCACCATCTTTAGTTTTCTTGTTTTTGAATACCCATTTAGTTCCGACTATTGTTTTCCCATGTGGACGGGGTACTAAGGTCCACACTTGAAGACGTTCGAATTGGTTGATTTCCTCTTGCATCGCAATTATCCAATCCGGATCTCGTAGTGCGTCTGCTACCTTAGTAGGCTCGTTTTGGCTCAGGAAGCAGCTGAAAAGACTGTGTTGACGACGTGTCCTCACTCCATCTGAAGGATCGCCAATTATCTGATCAACCGGGTGACCTCTAGTCCACTTGCACTCATGAGGCAAGGCTGAAGTCGATGCATCAGCCATCTGTGGGTCTAGATTTCCTATAGTCTCCAATTGATCATTTGTTTGAGGAAGTTCCAATTCTGCACTTGGATCGATCATCTCTGATGATTCTTCCTGAATAACCACTGTAGGTTCTTCGTTATTCTGTGGCAATTCTGAATCAGGTGGGGTAGAGACGTGAGAATAACTTAGTACGTCGGTCTCGTCGGGTGGAGAATCCACTGTAGGTGTAGCAGTGTGTGACCGATATACTGGTTCGAAGAGCGAATCCAAATCGTCTAATACAAGTCTCGGTGCTTCTTCTGATGTTGAATTCGGAGTTGTTGCCATCTTCTGTTGGTTTAGTGCCAACACACCAGTGATTACGGGTTCTGAGATGTTGTCTTCAGAAACCAACGGGTTAAGTGCGGGTCCTGAACTGAGTTGTGCAGGAGCCATCCGGTTAAGTACGGGTCCTGCACTGAAGTGACCAGCAGCCATTTCTGCCACTTCGTGAAAAGTGACATTATAGCTTTCCTTAATTATTCGGTTGGACTTGATGTATACTTGGTATGCTTTTGATGTTGAAGAATACCCGACGAAAGTTGCTTCGAATGCTTTAGGGATGAACTTTACACGTTGCTCTCTGTCGTTCGCCACAAAGCACTTGCACCCGAAGACTTTAAGAAATGAGATGTTGGGCACTCTATTATTCACAATCTCGTACGGAGTCTTGTTGAACCGTTTGTGAACCACCGTCCTGTTTTGGGTAAAACAAGCGGTATTGACTACTTCAGCCTATAGAAAGTGTGGAAGTCCTGAATGGATCAGCACTGTACGAGCTGCTTCCACTAGTATTCGGTTTTTCCATTCGACTACCCCATTCTATTGAGGAGTCTTGGCAGCTGAAAATTGTTGACTTATTCCAAGTTTCTGATAAAACTCACTGAGGTAGTTGTTCTTGAACTTACTGCCGTTGTCTGTTCGAATAACTTGAATAGTCTGTTGCAGCAGATTCTGAGTCGTGTTCACAAAGTTGATTATCAAGTCACCGGTCTCATCTTTAGTTCGGAGGAACTTTTGTGGCGACCCTACTTTTCTAATTAGGATTAGTGGCGGATTTCCGCAACGTAAGCTGCGGAAGGCCCGTCTAGTTAAAACTTTTTCCTAAAATAATATATACTACTATAAACATACGTCTACATTGTCATCTCAGTACACGGGCCAAAGCCCCAAAAATCTCAAAAGAACAAAAAGCCCTAACGCCGCTCCACAGGTCTTCATCCATGTACCACCCTGCCCTCAAAAGTCCGTGGAGCACCGCCACCAGCCGCCTCAGTCCTGACGCGTACCGGCGTCAGACTCAGTACCTACAACACGTAAACACTGAGCGATTCGCCCAGTAGGTGAATAAACATGCGTGTATGCAAGTGTGCACTCAACCCCGACCCCAATTTCTCACGGCATGATATAATGCACACTCTTTCTTTTCCCACATTCCTATTTCACACATCACAGGGTCCTAGGTTAGGCTCGACACCTCCGCGCGTAATAGACTACTGGGAGGCCACCCCCAAGTCTTGCGGCGAGCTATGCCGGTAGTGCATTGATCGATCACGTCAATGGCCTCCTACCAGGTCGTATATCTCCCGCACAAATCCAAAAATCCCATCCGGCGTTATGCACCTCGAATCGATCACGTCGGAGTAGACAGATCGATCACGTCTGTCTTCTCCAGGTGTCCAGTGAGCCCAACCTCGACTCCTCTAAGAGTCGCCAATCACAAACATCTCATTCTACCCCGTACGCCAATATCTCAGATCCTATCGTCACATCGTGGTATAACCATTTCTCACCCTAACGTGATATGCACGTGCCATGCATATAAAAATATCATAAAACACGATTTATATATAAAACGTACGTAAAACATATAAATCACATAAGTCATGTAAATCACATAATCATATGAAAACACATAATTGTGTTTACGTATTGTAGATGGATGATCCACCTACCTGTCCTCCCGCTATAATCAAATAGCAAATCCGGTGTAGTCCTATATATCGATCCTCCGAATATAATAAATATTTTCATATTAGTATATTTACTAAGTCATATAAATTTCGAAAATGCTAAAATTATCAAAACCCTAAAATTTATGAAAACCTAAAAATAATGAAATTCCTAAAAATAAATAAACCCTAAAATATCGAAAACCCTAGAAATAGCAAAATCTAAAATACCGAAAATTTATTAAGTGTAGAAAGCTTTTAAAATGTTGAAGTTATAGTAAGTGTCGAAACCTTAAGACAATGTCGAAATCTTTAGACAATGTCGAGGACTATGATGTCGAAAGAACTTACATGTCGAAATCCTTAAAATGTCGAGAACTATAATAAGTTCGGATTCTCTCTATGATGATCTCGAGATTTTTAAACAATGTCGAAATCTACTACTGTCGAGATCTTGCCATTGTCGAGATCTTTGCTGACATCAACACATCTCAAAATCTTCCTATATATATGTCGAAATCTTTCTATAAGATACATCGCGAGTTCCTCCTTTAGTTCATATCACCACATCTTTGCTAGTTATTATACTATTATATCTCGAGTTCTAACTATGTTAAATCTCGAAACCTTTCTCTAAAGCATCTCGAAATTTCTCTATTATGGACCTCGAGATCTTCTCATCATACACATTCGAAATCTTTGGCGTCGAGATCATTTTCAAAACTGTGTTATTTTTATAACACGGTTCACCTTAATACTTTTTTGCTCACGTTTCATGTTAGCATATTGTGTTTGATATGATTCTAACATGGTCAATATGTGGAAGAGGAGACTACCTCTTTTGTGGATGTGTTGTCTTCGTCCGTCCGGTTGGATGTGTCGGCTTCCGATTCATTGTCGAGACGGGCCATGAGTGCTAAATTTTCCTCTTCAGAACTCGACGTGTCCTTGAGCTATTGGTCCTTTTCGGCGATGAGAGCTACTCCAGCTTCCTTCTGTTTCATCAATTGGAGCTTCGTGGAGTAGTAGTTGACATCTCTCTTCTTCGGAAGAGTGCACTCTCTGGCAAAGTGACCTGGCTTCCCACAGTTGAAGTATTTGTTAGCCTCCTTAGGGTTCTTGACTTCGGAGCTCTGTGGTGCACGTTCTTTATTTTCAGAGCTTGTAGTCCGAAGTCTGTTGGCTGAGGTTGAAGACTTCTTCTTGAAGTACTTCTTGCTCGTCATTTGTCCTATGAGAGCTAACTGCTTTCCTAGAGCTTTCAAATTTGGCTCAACGTCGGAGTCCAACTCTTTTTCCGACTCTGAAGGTGAAGGAGGCCTAACGATCTTTTCCTTTCTTGATCTTGAGCTCCTCTTCTCCGAGACTAAGGGAACAGTGTCTTCGATCTGTTTGCGTTTCTGCTCTTTGAGAATCTCACTTATATGATCCTCATGCTGTGCGAGATTGTCAAACACGGCATGGACATCCAACTCCTCTAGATCTTTATTTTGTCGAATCTGAGTGGATATTTCTTCCATTCCGCGGGCAGAGAAGATAGAAATCTGATGTTTGTCTCCATATTGGTCTTCGTATTTCTATCTTCCTCATCTCGTTGAGAAGAGTGAGGTACCGTTGGTAGATTTCGGATAGACTCTCCTCCGGCTTTGCTTTGAAGGAGTCGTAGGCAGTGAGAATGTTCGCCTTTTTGGCCTTTATGCCAACTTCTGTCCTCTGCATCATCCTATGCAGTTCATCCCACATTCCTTTAGCCGATGAAAGGGTATCAATCTGTCTATATATATCGTTGGGGATGCCCTGCATGAGGGTGTTCATGGCTACTAGATCAGCCTTAGCTCGAGCCCTCTCCTCGATTCTGTATTCCCTAGGCTCCTTCAGTCGCCTAGATGCGGGAATTTGAGGAGTTGCTGTTTCATCACCGGGGACATGTACCCAAAACTGTGCGGGTCCCTCTTCTAGTGATCTCAGCACATTCTCGGCTTGATCTTTTAGAGCGATAAAATTGAGGAAGCGGCTTCTCCATACGGTATATTTGCCTCGTTGCAAGATCGGTGGACGGTTGTCATTTTCGAGCGAGTATGCATTTTGTGTTGTAGTTGAGTTGTTGAAGGATCTTCATTAATTGTTTTGAATGTTTGAAGATGATGTAATGTGCTTCACAAGTGACAAAGTTTGTTAGTAGCGTTTGATTCGAAAATTTGTTCGAAAATTATTTTCGATTCAATCTTTAAAGTTTGATCGAAAATAATTTCGTCGAAATGTAACACAATTGTACTGTTCTCGTGCGAGAAAGTATGTTAGCAAAATATTTTTCGAGCGAAATAAATTGCCCAAAATCGTTCGGTCGAGAAAAATTTTGGATCGTGAATTTATTTCGATCGTAAAGATACAGGACGTTAGTAAGTTTCTCCACAAGTCAAAATAAATCCGTTGACTAGAAAAGTTTCTCGCGTGTAAATGATTTTTCGCTTGGTCAAACTTTAAATGTCTGACCGAAAAAGATTTTCGAGGGAAAGTGTTTACGCGTGCAGTCAAAATTAGTCTTCCTCGAAAAAGAATTTCGCTGAATAATGCTCGAGAAATATTTTTAACTAAAATCGTTTCTAGTGTTGACGATTCCAGCGCTGACTTCGTATTCTGACCAAGAAAAATTCTCGCGCCAAGTTTTTTCGATCGAGAAATTAATCCGATCGTAAACCTAGCGAGAAAAATTAGAACGATCGAGAAAAATTCACAGAATACGATTAACACAGATTCAAGCAAAAACAAGGAATTAGGCAGTGATATATCAGGTAATTGCTCGCAATCATGTACTAACTACGCACGAACAAGCAATTAAACATATTATGAAGCAAAATTTGTCGAACTTGATCAAAATCATCGCAAACAGTGACTTCACAGAATCGATTAATCCTAACAATCGAAGTTCAAACAGCTACAAATCTGCTCGCAATCATCATTTAGCACTTAAACAAGCACATACGCATCAAATTCAAGTCAATTAAGCACGGAATTAAGCTATTGGATCGAAAATGAATTTCGTGCCAAACTGTTCTTCGATGAACAGTAATCTGGAAATAATTTTCGATCCAAATCTAACAATTTTTTATTCAAAACAGAACGAATCTGCTCTGATACCAATTGTTAGGTCCTACGATTAACAACTCTATGATCCTAGGCATGAATTCTAAGTAATTCGATGATAATGATCAACATTAAGAATCGATCGAAAAACTCAAATGAAGAACGAGAGAGAGAATTCGAGTAGAGTGAGAAAGTTACTATTGTTTCTCTCTCTAGAAATTGAATTGCAAGCCTTTCGGATCAATTTCCAAAACTTTCTCTATTCAGCTCAATTGATTTACATGTATTTATACCAAACAAACTTGGTATAAATATCAAACTAGTCCTAATCTAAGGACTACTATACAAAATGCCCATATTACAAGGACAACTAATAAAATCAAGCACAATTAAAATGTATACTCTACACGGGGCATACCATTTCACGACGGTTGTAGGGAGGAGGCACATCTGCATGGGCAAGAACGAGTTCAGAGCTCTACTTGACCTCCCTAACAGCCAAAACTACGACCCCCTCCCATCAGATGAAGAACTGGTGGCTGATTTCCTCCAGATGGAGTACCGTCCGCCGCTCACCAAACTCGCTCAGGTCCAGAGCAACGGTATTCCTCACCCGTGGAAGACACTGTCGGGATCGTGAACAAGTGTCTATCCCTGAAGCACGCCGGCTTCGACAAGGGCAACGGTCACATACTCCGGATATTTCACGGAGTCATGTTCTCGTGGAATTACGATTTCGCCTAGCTGATCTGGAATGACCTTGCAGAACAGATCAGACAAAAGGAGAACAAAACGGTCCAAGAACGTGCCGTACGCGAGATGGTTCTCCGTCATCATCCGCCAACACATGGAGATGTACGAGCAGAACATTCCTTGCCTACCTCCGGGAGGAAACTATCAGCCGCCAAGACTCAAATTCTTCCACAACCCAAGGCTGGTGGACCTAACTCAGCCTTCCATGGCCATTCCTCTCAACATTCTTCGGCTCGCTGACCCCACAGGAGCTGAATATCAAATATACTGTCGGGAACATCACCTCACCCAGGAGATGATTAGAGGGCCCCCGGCAGATGTACATGTGAGCCCTCTCGAACCGCATCAACAGCAAAGCCCTGAGGCCATGTTGATTGATGAAGTGGCTCAGGAGCTATAGCAGGAGCTAACAACTCAGGACGAAGAGATTCCTGACATCAACGCCACGCTGATCGATGTTGTGGCTACTGAGTTGGAACAAGAGGCTCCAACAGAAGAATTTCAAGTGAAAGTGCCCGTACATGTTGGCGTGCTCGAAGAAACCATTGAGGAGGTTCTTCAATAAGAAGCACAGCCCGAGACAAAAATGGGGCAGAGCTCGCTTCCACTGGTGACGGATCAGGCTCTAGGGGATGTTGAACGTGATTCCACTCCTCACACAGCTACCCCATCCGACACGGAGTCAGATGAGGAGATAAGCCTGATCAGATGGACTCCCAGACGACTTAGCATACAGTTGGAGTCCCTCTTCCCGACCGTCACCACCGCACCAGACACTATGCTGACCACATCTACAAGTGTTGCTGGCACTTCTTTGCTCAATCTTGAGCCGCAACCAAATCTCGTGTTGTCTGGTTCACAGGCGCAACCGGAGCCTGCCATAACACCCATAGAGGCGAATCTTCTAGATTCGACTCAAGGATTGGGTGGAAGTCTCATAAAGTCACAACCTCAAGTGACTGTGAGCCAACCTGAGGAGTCGGTGTCTACTCAAGGGTTGATAATAGGCGACATCAGTCGTCCTGGTCCATCCAAGGAGGCGTCCGCACTATTTGTGACGAACGAGCAATTCCAGGCCGCTCTCTCCGCTGCTGTTCAATCGTTTGAAGACAAAATAATGGAGAGAGTTCTTGCTGCCATAGAGACATCCCGTAGAGACACCGGGAAAGCACCTGTCTCCGAAGGCAGCTCGTCACAACCCAACCTCACACCTCCACAACCCACACCCACCGACCCTCTACATAATTCATCCATCCTCATCAACCCATATACCATCCCAATCACCGAGCTCCACGACATCTTACTCGCCCGTCTGATCAGCCTCTCCATCTGGTCGCCTCACGAAGAATCTCTTTATAGGCGATTGGTGGATCATCCTAAGCACCGACTGAAAGTTGTCGAGGCCAAAGATCCCACTCACGACGCAGACATGACGATCCTGACGATCAGGACCATCATGAGGGGGAGAAGAGGCCACGGACATCTACAAGTGGCCAAGGACAAGGCTCGGGCGCGACGCAAACAAGCGCTGGAGCAGGTAAAACTCAAACCCAAACCCAAACACAAACCACCCACACCACGCACCGCACCACCACTCTAACCCATATCGACCCACCGATATACTCAAGCCCCTTGCTTCCGGAAGAAGAAGCAAGTGCAGCAATGCTCGTGGCCCTAACAGCTACCCAAGCTACTCCCTCAGTCACTCCAGACCAACCGGGCCCCTCAGAACATGGCGTCAATCCACACGAGGTCCTAGACAAATACATCTTCAAAGGACAGTGGATGACCCATTCATGCCCGAGGAGCATCAGAGACAACGGCTTCAGGACGTTCGACATTTTCTACAACAAGTATCCGTGGTCCTCGTAATCATGGTAGACGACGAACTTCAGGAAGGTGAAGACTACCAAAGAGACATCCCAAGACTACCAGAGTTGATCGCACAACGAGCGGCTTCCCCCACCAGAGAGATGCTAGGGACCGTTCGGATCGACACGCCGTGGGAGAACATCCGAATAGAGATACCCTTCCTCGAAGAAGTCCGTGAGAATATCTGGAGGTCACCGGACAGAAACAAGAAGTCGAATGAGTTTGAGCTGAGAGGGATCTCTCACTGGGACCTGACGTAATGATGGGGATGACTAAAGGACAAGTCAAGAGTAATTATAAGAGTCTTTCCCCAATTTGCCAGCTTCTCAGCATCTACTGTGCCAAAGGAGGACTTCCAACCCCAATATATGTTGTTGAGCGAGTGGACAGAACCCGAGAGGAACTAAGAGAGAGTGACCTTCCGTATATCCCTGCCGACAAGGTATACAACCTCTATCAGTTGTACATGGAGAAGTACAAAGGTCCTCAAGGCTTCGTCAAGAAAGAAGGCCTCGAAGGGCTCTACCGGTTCATGATGCGCCAAGTCAAATACTTTGCAGCGCATGACCTTCAGATGGCTCTGGAGAGCAACATGAAGAAGGTCAACATGGCCGAACCACTCAACAAAGGACCTGAGATCGAAGGGCTTCCAAGCAATCATGTGCACACCAGCTCAGTCCTAGGCATCACCTACCACAATCCAGTTTCCAAGAAGACTAGGATGATGCTGAAGACTGAGATACATAAGTTTTGCGAAGGAACGCTCAAGGTCATCAGGAGGAATATCGAGCAGAGGTTGGAAGAAATCAATAGAGATATAATGCTGAGGATCCACAGGTTCGTGAGAGAACAGCCGCTCCTGATGGAGTTGTTAGACGACATCGAGGAGTGCCTGAAGCTGAGGGGAACTCTCAGAAACTTCGAGTATGCGCTGGGCTTGCGCAGATCGTATTACGCCCGACGAGGACAAACAGTGCGTAGACGCAATCAAGCACAAAGGGGGAGATTGTAGAGTATACATTTTAATTGTGCTTGATTTTATTAGTTGTCCTTGTAATTAGGGGCGTTGTGTATAGTAGTCCTTAGATTAGGACTTGTTTGATATTTATACCAAGTTTGTTTGGTATAAATACATGTAAATCAATTGAGCTGAATAGAGAAAGTTTTGGAAATTGATCCGAAAGGCTTGCAATTCAACTTCTAGAGAGAGAAACAATAGTAACTTTCTCACTCTACTCGATGTCTCTCTCTCGTTCTTCAATTGAGTTTTTCGATCGAACCTTAATGATAATCATTTTCGTCGAATTACTTTGAATTCTTGCCTAGGATCTTAGAGTTGTTAATCGTAGGACCTAACACTATTGCTAGAACAAATACAGAAAAATCAAAATCAAATCAGATACGCACAGAATCTGGCAATTCAGATCGAAAAACTATTTCGCGCCAAACTGTTCATCGCGTGAACAGTTCCAGAATACAAATTTCGATCCGAATTCTCACAATTTCGATTCAAAACAGAACGAATCTGCTCTGATACCAATTGATAGGTCCTCGTTTGTCAGCACAATCAATCCTAGGCATGAATTCTAAGGAAATCGATTAGAATTATTGAACTATGAATTTCGATCGAAAACCTTCACTTGAAGAACACGAGAGAGAATTCCTTTAGTGTGAGAAAGTTTTGCTGTTTCTCTCTCTAGAATTGAATTCGGCAGCCTTTCGGATTGATTCTCTAATTTTCTGTATTAAGCTCAATGTGTGTACGACTATTTATACCAAACAAACTTGGTATAAATATCTAACTAGTCCTAATCTAAGGACTACTACACATAAAGCCCCAAATTACAATGACAACTAACGAAATCAAGCACAATTAAAATTGATACTCTACAGTATTGCTGATATGAATCATGTAAGCTCTCTTCATTCTTGACCTTGAACGAATCGTAAGCTGTGAGGATATATGCTTTCTTAGCCTTGACTCCGACCTCAGCCATTGCATCATGTGATTTAGCTCATCCCACATTCCCTTTGCAGTGGGAATACTACATCTTTGTCTGTAAATTTCATTGGAGATAGCTTCCATGAGCCAAGATTTGAATCCAAGATAAGCCTTTGCTCTTGTCTCTCTGCTTCATCATACTCACTAGGAGTCTTCAGATGCCTAGTAGGTTCGATCGGAGGACTATTCGTGTTGTGACCTTCTTGAGTGACCCAGAATTGTACTGGTCCCTCGTTAAGTGATGCTAGTAGAATTTCGGCCTGATCTTTGAGCTCTAGGAAGTTCAAGAACCGACTGTGCCAAACCGTGTATTCGCCTTTTTCAAGACCGGAGGACGGTTGTCGTTTCCAAGTGAATAAGCATCCATTTTTTATGAGTTGATTAAGGATCTTTGTTGGTTGTTTTGATGATTTGATATGATGTAATGTGCTTCACAAGTGACAAATTAGTTAGTAACGTTTGATTCGAAAGCAGTCGAGAATTATTTTTGAATCAATCTTTAGAGTTTGATCAAAAATAATTTCGTCGAAATAAAGTACAGCTACTGTTCTCGTGCGAGAAATCTATCAGCGTAAAATTTTTCTAGCGAAATAAATTGCTCAAAATCTTTCGGTCGAATAAAAATTTCCGATGCGTGAATTTATTTCGTTCGTAAAGAAAAAATACGTTTAGTAAGTTTCTCGCTGAGTCAAAATAAATATGTTGACTGGGAAAGGTTTCGAGCGCAAAAGATTTTAGCTAGGTCAAACTTAATAGTCTGACCGAAAATTTTTTTTCGAGTGAAATTTCTACGCGCGCAAAGTCAACATAAGTCTCGTCGAAAAATATTTTCGATGAATAATGCTCGAGAAATTTTCTACTAAATTCACTCTTAGTGACGACGACTTTAGAGCTGACTACGTTATGACCGAGAAATTCTCGCACGGAGTTTTCGATCGAGAAATTAATCTGATCGAAGGATAAAAATTGAAATCGTGCAAATAATCACAAAATACGAATTAACACTGATTCAAGTAAAAACAACGAATTAGACAATGAAGTTGCAGGTAATTGCTCGCAATCAACTACTTATTACGCACGAACAGGCAATTAAACATGCCATGAAGCAGAATATATCGAATCTGGTCAAAATCAGTACGTGTTCTAAGTGTTCTTTGTGCGAACAGTAGCTAACCAGATTCGAAGTTCTAATCGCTACCGATCTAATCGCAAACAATTTCTAGCACTGAAGCGAGCACGTAAACATCAAATTCAAGTCAAATAAGCAAAGAATTAAGGATGTCTGATCGAATTCGTTTTCGCGCCAAAGCTGTTCTTCTCACGGAACAGTTTCAGAAATAAAATTTCTAACAATTTCGATTCAAAACAGAACGAATCTGCTCTGATACCAATTGTTAGGTCCTCTATTATCAATTCTATGATCAAAACAGAAAGCAATCCTCACGAAACAATTCGGTTCGGTTTCGGTTTTTACCGAATTTTTTTCGGTTCGGTTCGGTTAACCGACCAAAAAACCGAATTTTCAATAAAAAAATAAAAAAAAATAGTATTAATACGATTTTAATTATATATTTTTATTATCATATTTTTATTTGTATGAAATTTTCATTTACCCCATATTTTCCATATTTTAGTAAATATATTAATTTTGTTTATATTATAAATATATATCATATATATATTTGAATAAATTTATGATTTACCTAATATTTTCCATATTTATTAAATATGGTGGGTATATTATTAATTTATTAAATAAGACATATAAAAATATATCATTATATATTTTATATAATATATATATATATATATATGTATTAAAATTAGAAAAGAAAAAGAATTCGGTTATTCGGTTCGGTTCGGTTGACCAAGGTAAAAATCGAAACCGAACCGAATTTTTTCTGTTATCAAAATACAAACCGAAAACCGAAACGAAACTCTTCGGTTCGGTATTCGGTACGAATCGAAACTTCGATTTCGGTTCGGTTCGGTCGGTTAACCGACATTTGAACACCCCTAGCCACATTGCTCAGCAAATAAAAGAGATAAATAGAACAAAGAACATACGTGAACTGAAGTAGAATTTCTTAAACTACGTAAGTCAAGCCTCGGGATCGTTTGACGAGTCCCGACGCCCGAACCGAGCTGCGTCTAGCCATCGGGAGCAGTCTCAGAGGTTCGATCAAGGACATACCGGCATGACAATCTATCCCGGAGGCCCCGGGAACCAGACGAGACGCTGCGACGCTCATCCGAGGTGTAATCACGTACGCCGAAGGTATATTTCGTACCCTACTGATTTGATTTTGTGAAAAATACCAAACGATATAGGAATGATTCGAGAGACTGCTCGTTCCAATCGCTGGGAAGTGTAGAATCAATCTGGAAAATTTTGTATTGATTCGAAATCATTTCGGTTGTCAAATTGTCGAAAGACGGCAGACTGCCGCTTTACTCAAATTAATAATTTCGAACCAATGATTTGATTTTTTGAATACCAAACGACATCAGAATGATTACAAAGACCCCTCGTTGTGATCGCTGGGAAGTGTAGAATCAATTTGAAAATTTTGATATTGATTCGAAATCATTTCGGTTGTCAAATTGTCGAAAGACGGCAGACTGTCGCTTTACTCGAATTGATAATTTTGAACCACTGATTTGATTTTACGAAAAATACCAAATGACGTCAGAATGTTTTGAAACTCGTCGCAATCGTCGGGAAGTGTAGAATCATTTTGGAAATTTGGTATCGATCGGAAATCGTTTCGGTCGCCAAATAGTCGAAACGTTGTCGGCTGCCGCTTTGTTCGAACTAGTTTGGAATGAAATTATTAATTCGAATAAATTTGTATTAAATTCAATTTGGGAAATTCAAATTAGAAGAGGTCTCATGAGGGTCAGGGCAGTATCTAGGGCCCTCGGGAGAAGCCGAAGGGCGGTAGGTCAAATTTAGATGTTGAAAATCGAAAATTCGGCACCCTACGCCGCTCGGTCCAAAATGCGCTTCCGCTATCGCCATGTTGCGCTGTTCTTGAGCCGGCGTCAATTAATTGGGCCTACCACAACAGTGGTATCAGAGCTACGGCTCATGCATGGTTCGAGCAAAGGCCTCGAAAGCCGATGTGGCGAATGAACGGTCGACGTAGTTTGGAGACTGTCGTCGCTCGTGACGACGGTCGGGCACCCGGCGTCAAAATTCTGTGTTGCATGTTTAATTAACGCATTACGTGCCCGTGCTTAATTTTTTATTTGCTATGAGAACACAAACTCCCATAAAATACTAAGTGAGTAAAGGGATTGGATGCCCTGTCTTTTATCAAGCACGGGTTTAGTTGTTACGAAACCTAAATGCAAGGTTTGGTTCCAGATATGCCGGCGCCATGCATTTGTTTTTGTTTTGATTTGCTCGTGTGCGTTAGCGCCGCTCGCCAAGACCACACTATTCGAAAACGTACGGTTCAAGTGTGCGGCGTGAGCAAAGTTGATAGGTCGCAGTTAGACAGTCACACCGCCTTGTTCCGAGTTTGCCGGCGGGGGTCCCTGACTGAGACAAAGATAGTTGAGACATTCAACGAGGTCGGATTCGTGCGGAGCGACTTCGTGGGCCACTGCAAACCAATAAAATGACAAGGGTTGAGGTTTGCATCCGCCCACGGGGACATCAACTCCACTATCGAAGTTATCAACAAAACTTCCAAAATATCCAATGGGAGAAAATGGTGTTTAAGAAAAGATAGTGGGAGTCAAACGGAATAGAAGTCCTTGTGTTTGATGATCTATACAAACGACTTAATATGCCTTTCATTTTCTGCAGCTTTTTCTCTCAGTGTTAATTATGTCTACCACTATAAACATACTGCTCAAGGAGAATAGGTTGACTGGGTCGAACTATTCAGACTGGCTTCGCAACCTGAGTATTTTCCTTCATATTGAGAACCTAGTGTATATCATTGACTCCGAGTTGCCGCCGGCCCCAGGGGCGCGGGCAACCGAGCAGGCTCGTGCCACTTATGACAAGCGACTACGCGACAAGCAGCTCGTAAAGGCTCATGTCCTCGGATCGATGAGTAACACGCTACAGCATAGCCATGAGGGTATGGCTGATGCTCGAGCGATGGTTCAGCATCTGAAAGAGCTTTATGGTGAGACGTCGAGGACAGCTCGCCGGTTTCGTCGCAGCTCTTCCAATCGAGGTTGTCTGAGGGTGAGAACATCGGTGAACATGTTATGAACATGATCACCATGATTGAGATGTTGGAGATTTTCAATTTTCGATTTGATCGGGAATTACAAAACGATCTCATCTTGCAGTCTCTCCCTTCGTCCTTCAACGCGTTCATTGCGAACTATCATCTGAACGGCATAACGCTAATGCTTCCTGATCTGATGAATCAGTTAGCAATGGTGCAAGGTGAGATGAAGAGGGCGAAGCAGACTGCACTTGTCGCCACCTCTTCGAAGCCCCAAAAAGGCATAAAGAAGAAGGGCAACAAGCTCAAGCCGACAGGGAAGGTTTCTAAGAAGAAAAAATCTTCTGGGAAATCGAAGCAGACCGGTGTAAAGCCAGCGGATAGGTGTCTTCATTGCGGTGCTCTGGGCCACTAGAAGCGGGATTGTCCGAAGCTCAAAGGTGAGCAGGCTGCGTCAGGTAAGAAACATAACGTTTTAGAAACAGTTTGTTCTACATTTGTATACTCTACTTCCTAGATATTGGATTCGGGAGCTAGTACTCACATTCCTATGTCCACGCAGGGTCTGGGACATGGTAGAGCGCTTGGGGAATGGGAGATCGAGGTCAGAGTGGGAAGCGGGGATAGTCTCTCAGCAAGCCACATCGGATCAAGATCTCTTGTTTTGCTATCTGGGCATGTGTTGCGTTTGTACGATTGTCTTGTACTCCGGAGGGGTTTTAAGAACATCGTCTCCATTCCTGTTTTGAGCAGGAATGGCTATGTATTTAACTTTAATAAAAATACATGCCACATTATGTATCGAAACGAAGATGTCGGCAACGCGACACTATTTAATGGTTTGTACTATTTAAATACCCAGAAAAACACATCTGTGAACACTGTCACAAACAAACGAAAGTCAAGAATAAATGCGAGGTACTTGTGGCATCTTCGATTAGGGCATACTGGAAAACGCAAGATCCACGAGTTAGAGAAAAATGGGATTTTGAAACCGTTGGGATCATATCCCTATCCGACTTGTGAGTCGTGCCTCCAAGGTAAAATGACCCGATCACCCTTCATCGGGACATTTACTAGAGCCACGAAATTCTCGGTTTGATTCACACGGACGTTTGCGGGCCATTCAATGTGAAGGCTCGTGGTGACTTCCACTATTTTATTACCTTCACGGATGATCACAGTCGTTATGGACTTGTATATCTTATGAGGTATAAAGCTGATGCTCTTGAAAGATTCAAGGAGTATAAGGCATTGTTGGAAAACCAAACGTCAAAACTCATTAAAGTCATTCGATCGGATCGAGGAGGTGAGTACATGAGTGTCGAGTTTGACCAGTTCTTGAAGGGGAACGGTATAATATCACAGATGACTCCGCCCGGCACGCCACAGTTGAATGGTGTGGCCGAACGTAGAAACTGAACTTCATTAGATATGGTTCGTTCTATGTTAAGCTATACAGATTTACCGATGTCATTGTGGCGATACACGCTTTTGACAGCGGCGTATACCATAAGCTGATGTCCCTCGAAGTCTGTTAACGGCATTCCGTATGAGATATGAACTGGTCATTTACCCAGCTTATCACATATTAGGATTTGGGGTTGCCCCGCCTATGTGAAAAAGTTGAAAACAGACAAACTGGAGTCTAGGTCAATGAAAGGACGTTTCATAGGTAACCCCGAAGACTCTATGGCGTACCTATTCTATTTTCACGATGATCAGAGGATCATTGTGGGCCTACACGCAAACTTTCTCGAGGCATAGTTCATTCGAGACTGTGGCGTTGGCCGAGAGGTCACTCTCGAGGAGCAATCGATCGAAACGCCCTCACAGAATTTGGAATCGGATGGTCCGAGCGAACCAGTCTTGCGACGATCTGAAAGGATGCCACGCCAACCACAGCGGTATGGCATGTCACACGTCGAACAAGATTATGTTGCGACTAGGGGACTTCTAAGAGAAGATCCCACTACTTTCGATCAAGCTATATCCGATGTTGACTCAAAGAGATGGGTTGAAGCTATGCAGGCTGAGATGGACTCAATGTACTCTAACAAAGTCTGCACTCTTGTAGACCTACCGAGCGGTTTTAGACCAATCGGTTGTAAATGGATATACAAGGGAAAGATTGGATCTGACGGACAAGTTGAGACATTACAAGGCCAGGTTGGTTGCCAAGGGCTATAACCAAAAGGAGGGAGTCGACTATGAGGAGACTTTCTCGCCTGTAGCCATGATCAAGTCTATCTGCATAATGCTCGCAATAGTTGCACACTACGATTATGAGATTTGCAGATGGCGTCAAAACGGCATTCCTTAATGGATGCCTCAAGGAGGAGATCTATATGGAGCAGCCAAAAGGTTTTGAGTCGCATGCAGATGCTCACAAAGTGTGCAAACTGAATCGGTCCATTTATGGACTGAAACAGGCCTCTCGTAGCTGGAACATACGCTTCGATGAGCAGTTCGGAACTTCGAATTCGAGAAAAACATAGACGAGCCATGTGTCTACAGAAAGATTAGTGGGAGTATGGTGTCATTCCTTGTATTGTATGTGGATGATATCCTTTAAATCACATCGTGATGCTATCGTCGGTGAAAGCGTGGCTTTCAACCGAATTCTCCATGAAAGATCTGGGAGAATCGACGTATATACTCGGTATTCGCTTGTTCAGGGATCGAGCGAACAGAACGGTCGGCTTATCTCAGGCCCTTTACTTAGAGAAAATCCTGAAGAAATTCAGAATGGATGACTCTAAGAGAGGGTTCTTACCTATGCGACATGGGGGGTCCATTTGTCGAAATCAATTTCACCTCAAAGTGAGGAAGACCGACGATGAATGAGTGGGATACCCTATGCGTCTGCAGTGGGTATTCTGATGAACCAATGTTGTGTACACGGCCGGACATTACCTACGTTGTGAGCGTGGTTAGTATGTTTCAGGCAAACCAAGGGGAAGGACACTGGACTGCCGTTAAGAATATCTTTAAGTACCTTAGACGAAGTAAAGACTTAACGCTTGTCTATGGAGGAGCGGGACTAGAAGTAGAAAGTTACACCGATTCGGACTTCCAGTCGGATGTGGATGATCGAAAATCTACTTCAGGTTTTGTATTCGTGCTCAGCGGTGGGGCAGTGTCTTGGAGAAGCTCCAAGCAAAGCACAACTGCCGATTCCACGTGTGAGGCAGAATACATAGCAGCCTCAGAGGCAGCTAAAGAAGCAGTTTGGATGAAAAAGTTCTTGGAGGAACTTACTGTGGTACAAGCTGCGGACAGACCGCTTACGCTTTGGTGCGATAATAGCGGTGCAGTCGCGCAAGCAAAGAAACCGCGATCTCATAGCAAGTCCAAACATATTGAGAGAAAATATCATGTACTACGTGAGTTCGTTGAAAACGGGATGGTCGCGTGCAGAAAATCGCCACCGCGGAAAACGTGGCGGACCCGCTCACGAAGCCCATGTCCCAGGCAGTTATGGAACAACATCTGGACAAGATGGGGCTACAATACCATTGTGACTGGCATTAGGTGCAGCACATGGCATTCGAGTGCAAGTGCGAGGCTGTTAGGGAGTATGCCCTCGGAATGCCATACGAGGACTAGAAATAGTATAGGTCGCACAATGATGTATAGGTCGATAGACAGTGTATTGTATATACTTTCAAAATAAAGTAGTGAATATTATTTTCATTACAATAGAGGCATTATTATTTATTTATAAAGTCTGCTTGGCATCTGGCGGTGCGATAAATAAATAACACCCGAATGTTTGAGTTGGACGTCTGATTCTCATGGGCACGAGGGAGGAGACACCTGACGGTCCTTAATCTCAGCATTAAACAAAAGTCTGTAAGCCTAAGGATTCCAGGTGGGTGACTAGATATTCGAATATAACTTATCCATTGACGGCCACATAGTTTCGATAGTGTCACGATTACCTGAGAGGTAGTGGGTCGTGATGGAGATATTGGTGATTGGAGAGATTGCATATTCGGACATTCGGCTCGTATTCGTCTCGACCACATGACTAGGATGTTGTCAATGATTGAACGAATTACTATAGCAGCCTCAGACTGATAGGGACATTGACGGATTTGCTTTCGCAATTTCTGTTTGTCGCTAGTTGGCTAGGCTCACAAGTGTTCGGAAATGGGACACGGGCCAGCGATGAACCACAACTGACTTTACGGAGGTGATTGCCGGGCTTTGACTACTATCGGGATTCACTACCTATATTCGTATAGGTTAACATCCTATGACGTAATTGGAGAATGATGATTGTAAAGCCTTCGGCCGAAGCTTGGAAAGCTCGCTCATATTAGATACGGAGCGGAGTTTAAATAATCGGTTGGGTCTCAATTATAACATAGTGTTGGGATCGTGAGTCTGACATTTACATGGCTCTCACCTAATCGGGACACAAGTGAAAGGCGTAAGAGTTATTTAAATGTATACACTATAGTCGGTTCGCCCGAATTTCGATTAGATCAAAATTCGTTCTCAACTGGGATCTGTCCGGTACCGTGGGATAGGCTAGGCGAATACCGTGACTCATGGATTCCTCCCATTCCAGTTGAGACGGACCTAGAGAGTCGCACTTAAAAATGATAATGACCTCGAACGAAAACGGCGGGCTTTTCTCTAGAACCTAACGAATGGGATTCGTTGAGGTAGTGGCAAAGTTGATACGAGGTGTCGATGATTTAGTTAAATTCCGGTGACGGTCACGGAAATAATTAGGACTTAAGATTGTCTTAAGTGCTTAATTACTTAACTAAATGAGGCTCAATTGTAAATAAAATTATTAGATTGGATTTAATTATTTTATAATTTAAATTGAGAGACTAAATTAAGAATTTAGAAACATCGGGAGCCAAATTGGAATTGCTTGAAATCTTGCATGGTCGTGGACATGTGGAGAATTCCATGGCCTGCCACATAGCTTGAGGTGGCAAGTAACTCCACTTTGAAAGTGAATCACAAGTGTCTTAAAAAATATATAAAAAATAAAAAAAATGATAAACTATGATAGTGGAATTTTACCACAATATACATGCAAAAAACTGAGAACAATCCAACGTGAGAAGTAGCTAAGTAATTGTACATGCTACTTCGCTTTCAACTTGCCACATTACTCAGCAAATAAAGAGAGATATAGAACAAAGAACATACGTGAGCTGAAGTCGAATTTCTTAAGCTACGTACGTCAAGCCTCAGGATCGTTTGACGAGTTCGACGTCCAAACCGAGCTGCGTCTAGCCATCAGGAGCAGTCTCAGAGGTTCGATCAAGGACATAGCGGCGTGGCAATCTAGCCCGGAGGCCCCGGGAACCAGACGAGACGCTGCGACGCTCATCCGAGGTGTAATAACGTACGCCGAACGTATATTTCGAACCCTACTGATTTGATTTTGTGAAAAACACGAAACGACATCGGAATGATTCGGAAGACCCCTCGTTGAAATTGCAGGGAAGTGTAGAATCAATTTGGAAAATTTGGTATTGATTCGAAACCATTTCGGTTGTCAAATTGTCGAAAGACGACAGACTGTCGCTTTACTCGAATTGATAATTTCGTACCACTGATTTGATTTTGCGAAAAATACCTAACTACATCGGAATGATTCAAAAGACCCCTCGTTGCGATTTTTGGGAAGTGTAGAATCAATATGGAAAATTAGGTATTGATTCGAAATCATTTCGGTAGTCAAATTGTTGAAATGCTATCGGCTGCCGCTTTGTTCGAACTAGTTTGGAATGAAATTATTAAGTCGAATAAATTTGTATTAAATTCGATTTGGGAAATTTGAATTAGACGTGGTCTCCTCAGACTCAGGGCAGTGTCTTGGGCCCTCGAGCGAAGCCGAAGGGCGCTAGGTCGAATTTAGATGTTGAAGATCGAAAATTCGGCACCTACGCCGCTCGGTCCAAAACGCGCTTCCGCTATCACCACGTTGCGCTGTCGTAGTGTTACTCGGTGTCTCCAGGAGACGCCACATACCCGAGTACGATGCGGAAAAAAAAAATTTCCAGGTTCTTTTATTGCCCTCGTTGCTCGAATCAGAATAGTAACACATACACATGTAATAGGGAGGGTCAAACCCATAGAGAATTACCAGTTGAAGCGAGTGGCAGCTCCTCTCCTTTTCTTCAAGACTTCGTCGATGGTGGTGGATGGTACTAGATCGTCACGCCGACCTCACAGTGTACCACGGAATCAGTTCTCTAAAGATGGCTAGAGAGAACCGAGCCGTCGCGTGAGAGAAGAGTGTTTTTGTTCGGTGTGTGTTTTGTGCCTTTGTTATGGACGAAATTTTTACTCCCAATTATGAAATAGGGCTGCCCTATTTATACTATGATATATTTGGAAATCCCTAGGATATCTCAAAGATATGATTTTTGATTTTGCTCCTTAAGTGGAGAGATTTTGCCAAATCTTTCTCTCCCTTATTTAATTCAAAATTCATATAAGGATACTTACCATAAGTAGACAACTAACTTTAATACTAAGTCAAACTAAGTATATTTAAATATGGCATGAAATTCGAAACTTAATCCAAGATTAATTTCGAAATTTTCACCTTAAAATAAATAATATTCCAAATACATTATTTTCATATTTATATTTAATTTCGAAATTAATTCCCAAGGCATAATTCGAAAATCAGCTTAGGGTCAAATTCCAATTTTACCCTCAAGCCTTTTAAGCACTTGGCCAAGCCCAAATCTCAAAGTTAGTTTCATACGAAGTCCGACTTCGGTCCATTAAACGGCCCGAGGCCCACTAAGGCGCGGCCCAACGGCCCAAGGCCCGTTAAGGCCCAAAACACTTTCTCTCCTTCTCAGTACACGTTTATGATCCTTTTTAAGCCCGACTCTCTAGGTCCAAGTCAATCGGCAAGGGAGAATCCAAGAGTCCAGCAGTTACCTAGCCAATCCCGCAGTACCGGACCGTAACCCGATTCGAGTGCGAATTTCAATCCAGTCTTTATTCGAGAACCTTACTATAGATCATAGTACTACGTATAAACCCTTCAGCTGTGCCCCAATCGAGTGAGAGTCATGGTCTATGTCAAACTCACTATACTTGATCCTATGATAAACGGGGATTACTTGCAAGATTGTGAATCCGTACTCGGCAGTCTATGCCCGGCAATCACAAATCGTCATCAAGACCGCATCTGGCCTACTAACCCATGCAACAGCAAATCGGGTCGAGTGGAACCAGTGACAATCGAGACTTCAAAGTCAACTCCGTCAAAGCCCCTTTCGGTCTAAGGTTCACGTAGACTACTATAGTGTTGTTATCGGTCATTGACACTCCTTAAGTAATAAGCCATGTTCGACCGTACGACCCGTGAGTTAGTGTCCATGAAACGATTCACACCCTTGATTCGACTCGCATGACCAGTCATGACCTCCGCTTCCAAGCGGGATATCGGCACTCGATAGGTCATCGACAAATAAGCCGTAATCGGTTATCCAGCACCCAACTGAAGTCTAAGGCTTATGGACTTTTAATGCTCGAGGTTAAGACTGGTGCCTTCCTCTCTCGTACTCATCGAGAACAGTGAATCAACTCGACACATTTGGATTTGTTCATTTATTGCTTTATCGGATGCTTAGTAAAGTACTCTTATATCCAATAAACGAACAACGCCTTTCAATAAACACATAAAAAATATCTTAATACATAAAAGGTCGAATGATAAATAAGCTAATGCCCTATACAATCTAATCCTCGTATAGCATTCGAGGGCATATTCCTAACAATCTCCCACTTGCACTCAACGCCATGCGCTGCAGTATCTAATACCCATCTTTTCGAGATGTCTAGCCAGCACTGTCTGTGATAGAGGCTTGGTGAACGGCTCGGCCACGTTTTTCGCGGTCGCAATCTTCTGCACGGCTATGTAGCCATTCTCAACGAATCCACGTAACACGTGGTACTTTCTTTCTATATGTTTGGACCTGCTGTGAGACCTCGGTTCTTTCGCCTGAGCAATAGCGCCAGTATTGTCACACCACAATGGCAATGGTCTATCTGCTACAGGAATGACACCAAGTTCTTCCAAGAACTTTCTCATCCAAACACCTTCCTTAGCTGCCTCTGAGGCCGCTATATACTCTGCTTCGCAGGTGGAATCTGCAGTAGTGCTCTGCTTGGAACTTTTGCAAGACACCGCTCCACCATTGAGCGTAAAGACAAATCCTAAAGTGGATTTTCGGTCGTCCACGTCAGACTGGAAATCCGAATCCGTATACCCTTCCACTTCCAATTCTCCATTACCGTAAACCAGCATCATATCCTTAGTCCATCTAAGGTACTTGAGGATAATCTTGACTGCTGTCCAATGTTCCTTACCAGGGTCAGCCTGAAACCGACCGACTATGCTCACAGCGTACGCCAAGTCAGGTCGCGTGCAAAGCATCGCGTACATCAAGCTACACACTGCGGATGCATAGGGGATTCCATTCATCTCTTTCCGCTCCAACTCACTTTGAGGGCTCATAGCCTTGGAAAGGTGAATCCCATGCCACATAGGCAGGAACCCTTTCTTAGAGTCGTTCATATTATATCGCTTCAGGACCTTCTCTAAGTAAAGAGCCTGGGAGATTCCTAACATACGATTCGCTCGATCTCTATAGAGCCGAATCCCCAAGATGTAGGTAGCTTCTCCCAAGTTTTTCATGGAGAATTCGGTCGAAAGCCACGCTTTCACCATCGAGAGCATTCCAATATCATTTCCTATCAAAAGGATGTCGTCCACGTACAATACGAGGAAAGATATTTTGCTCCCACTGCTTTTCTTGTAGACGCAAGGTTCGTCTTCGTTCTTTAAGAATCCATAGCCCTTGACCACTTCATCGAACCGAAGATTCCAGCTTCTAGAGGCTTGTTTCAGTCCATAAATGGACTTGTTCAGTTTGCACACCTTATGAGCATCTCCTTGCGATGTAAGACCCTTAGGCTGCTCCATATATATTTCCTCCTTGAGGTATCCATTTAGGAACGCAGTTTTCACATCCATCTGCCAGATCTCATAGTCATAGTGCGCAGCTATCGCAAGCAATGTTCGAATGGACTTCATCATAGCAACAGGCAAAAAGGTCTCCTCATAGTCAATGCCCTCTTTTTTACTGTACCCTTTCGCCACAAGCCTAGATTTGTATGTATCAACCAATCCGTCAGATCCTATCTTTCTCTTGTAGATCCATTTACACCCAATGGATCTAAAACCATCTGGAAGGTCTACTAGAGTCCAGACTTGGTTTTCGTGCATAGTTACCATTTCAACTTGCATAGTTGTAAGCCATTTATCCGAATCCTTATCCCTGATTGCCTGGTCATATGTAGTGGGATCGTCTCCGACGTGCCCTTCCATAGCAGCAACCTCGTGCTCGATGTGGATCATGCCGTATCTCTCAGGCTGGCGAGATACTCTACCCAACCTGCACAAGTCAGGTTGCGCCTCGGACTGCTCCACGGTGTCACCTGACAATGGAGTGTGAAAGCGCTTCTGAATACTCTCCAAGAGTTACTTCGCGACCCGCTCCACCTTCTCGAACGAAATCTTCTTCGAGAAAGTGATCTTGAAGGGCTACTACGATTTTTTGATCATCGTGGAAGTAAAACTGGTATCCCATGGAATCCTCAGGATACCCGACAAAACGTCATTTCACAGTCTTCGATTCCAGTTTATATGTCTTGAGCTTTTTCACAAACGCGGGGCAACCCCAAATTCTAATGTGATTCAAGCTCGGTTTTCGTCCTGTCCATATCTGATACGGAATACAATCGACAGACTTTGTAGGACATCTATTCAGAATGTGCCGCTGTCAATAGGGCATGACCCCACAAAGATATGGGCAGGTCTGTATAGCTTAGCATAGATCGAACCTTATCCAACAGAGTTCGATTTCTGCGTTCGGACACACTGTTCAACTGCGGTGTTCGGGGCGGTGTCATCTGTGAAATTATCCAGTTCTCTTTCAAGAACTCATCAAATTCGAGGCTCATGTACTCACCGTCTCGATCTGATCGAACGGCTTTAATGCTCTTTCCAGTCTGATTTTCCACCAAAGCCTTGTACTCTTTAAATCATTCAAAAGTATCAGACTTATTCTTCATGAGGTACACCTTGCCAAAGCGAGAGTGATCTTCGGTGAAGGTAACGAAATAATGGAAGTTACCGCGAGCCGCTACCCCGAACGGTCCGCAAACATCCGTGTGGATCAAACCGAGAAGTTCTGCGGCTCTCATAAAAGTCCCTGTGAAGGGCGACTTGGTCATCTTTCCAAGGATACAAGATTCACAAGTTGGATAGGGATCAGCCAAGCGGCTTTATAACGCCAGTTTTCTCCAACTCAAGAATCTTCTGTTCTCCAGCATGATCGAGTCGTAGATGCCACAGCAGTCTCGAATTCGACTCCAATTTTCATTTGTTGGTGATTGTATTCACTGTTTTTTATTTTATCTTCGATATTTAGGTAATACAACACATTCAGTAAACTTGCACTTCCGACGCAATTATTTCCAAAATAAATATTGCATATATTATTACTAAAACGGAACTCATAACCGTTTCCGCTCAAAATGGGAATAGAAACAATATTCTTAAGCCCCTTGGGCAAAACCAAACAATCGAAAAGCAGTAAACTATGTCTAGTAGATAAAACAAGAGTTCTTGATCCAATGTGGGTCGCCGGTACACTATGTCCGCTTCCTACGTTGATCATGATCTCTCGATCCGCCAGCTTCCTACTTCGTTCCAGACCCTGGTTCGAAACACTGATGTGACCACTAGCTCCCGAGTCTAAAATCCATGAAGCAGAATATACTGTCATAGAACAATTTGTTTCCAAACCGTAAAGTTCTTTACCAGAGGTGGCTAGCTTCGGGCAATCGCGCTTCCAATGGCCAAGCTCATTGCAGTGAAGGCACTTGTCCGTCGGCTTGGCGCCTTTGAACACGTTCTTTTTGGCCTTGCCTTTCGAAATTCGTCCTTTGGGCTTAGTGGGCTTGTCCGACTTTTTCTTTGTACTCGACCCTCGAGTCTTAGCACTCACGACAAGAACAACTTCCTTTCCTTTCACCTTCTTCATCTGAGTCTGCGCTGCCGACAACTGGTTCATTAACCCAGTCAATGTCATCTCGGCCTTGTTCAGATTAAAGTTCACGATGAACGAATTGAAGGAAGGTGGGAGCGACTGAAGTATGAGATCGTTCTGGAGTTCGTTATCCATGATAAAGTCCAGTGCCTCGAGTCTTTCGATCCAATCGATCATCTTGAGCACGTGCGCTCAAACGTCACTACCCTCAGCCATTTTGCAATGAAATAGTTGCTCCGTCAGGGAATAGCGAGCACTTCTAGAATGTTCGCCAAAAAGCTCCTTCAAATGAAGCAAAATGGCGCCCACTTCCATTTCCGAGTGAGTGCGCTGCAACTCATTGCTCATGGAAAGAAGTATATAGCCCTTGACCTTTGGCTCGTCTATCTGCTATTTGGTATACGCAGTCCGGTCTTCGTCACTCGCATCAGTCCCTGGGACTTGCGGTACAGAGAAACCGAGGACATAAGTCAGCGACTCCATACCTATGACTATCCTCAGATTACGGAGCTAGTCCACGTAGTTTGGTCCCACCAAACAGTTTCTCTCAAGCAGCATAGTAATTATGTTCGTCATCGCAGTAAATAGAAAGAAACGTAAAGCTGCAGAAAATAAAGATCTAATTAGGTTATCTTATCATTCATCAAGCGCAAACAAGGACTTTTCGTTTCGCTTGACTCCCACTATTTTTCTCGAAAAACTATCCTCCCGAGTAGAGTTTCGGAAACCTCGTTGAAAGTTTCGTAGTGGAGTTGATGTCCCCGACTAGACTAGACTCGCCTCAGCCTTTAACGCAATATTTGGCTCATCTATTCTTATCGAAGTCACGTCGAACGTGAACTTATCCAATAAGAGTTTCAACTATCTTAGTCTCAGTCATTGACCCTTACGGCTAACCCTGCTTATTGGGTTTAACTGCCTAAGTGTGACCTATCAACTTATGCTCAAATCATACAGAATGTACCGCCCATACGCTTCGTGGGGGGCAGACTGGTATGACGAGCGGCGTCCAAGACGCACCCGAGATGCTAACAGTGGGGCGGGATATACGACGCCAACTTACTCGGAACAAATCGCAAAACTCCCCAATGCTAGACATCTCAAGCATGATAGAAGACAGGAATCCAATTCCTTTACCCACTTAGTATTTATCGAACGGGAGAATAAACCATCTCACATAAGAGCACATAAAACATGCATATCATTTCAAAAACCAACACGCACGTAGGTAGTAAATTAACCCTAGGAAAATAAACAACAAGACAACACAAGCGGGTTATTTCTAGCCTATCCCTATTACATGCATCTTCAAAAGACCTCGGGTCGTCGCACGGGTCTTGAAATCGTCAAACGTCCTTCGTCACTCGAACGGCCTCAAAGTCACCGAACGTCCACCACCTTATCACCGCCGGGGGCTTGCCTTCCATCAAATGGGACCTCGTCTTCGTATTCAAGCCTAATTTAATAAAATGGTAAATTACAACACGGGGGGAATCATAAGAGTCCTGAACAACCAGTATAAAACAAATACAACTTGGAGGGACGTGACCCTTAACAAATGACCCGGAAACCAAATTCCTAAACCTGCAAGTGCGCCTTAAGTCACATTCATAACGAGCACGTTGACAATTACATGATTTTAAAGAGAAACGAAAATTGGGCTTTAAATGCCGTCAAAACACGCCGGAGAGCCATGGCGGAGAAGGCCGTCGGCGTGGAGTCCCGGCTAGAGCCGGTGCCGCCACCGCCGGCGACGCCACGCCGCGCAACGCATCACTGCCTCGCCGGGAGTGATCGCCGCCACAGCCCCTTCGTGCCGAGTCACTGCCTCGCCGGGAGAGATCGCCGCCGCAGCGTTCCGGCCGAGCCCTCGTTGCTCGGATCAGATTAGTAACACATAGACATGTAATAGGGCGGGTCAAACCCGTAGAGAATTACCAGTTGAAGCGAGTGGCAGCTCCTCGTCCTTTTCTTTAAGACTTCGTCGATGGTGGTGGATGGCACTAGATCGTCACGCCGACCTCGCAGTGTACCACAGAATCAGTTCTCTAAAGATGGCTAGAGAGAACCGAGCCGTCGCGTGAGAGAAGAGTGTTTTTGTTCGGTGTGTGTTTTGTGCCTTTGTTATGGACGAAATTTTTACTCCCAATTATGAAATAGGGCTGTCCTATTTATACTATGATATATTTGGAAATCTCTAGGATATCTCAAAGATATGGTTTTTGATTTTGCTCCTTAAGTGGAGAGATTTTGCCATATCTTTCTCTCCCTTATTTAATTCAAAATTCATATAAGGATACTTACCATAAGTAGACAACTAACTTAAATACTAAATCAAACTAAGTATATTAAAATATGGCATAAAATTCGAAACTTAATCCAAGATTAATTTCGAGATTTTCACCTTAAAATAAATAATATTCCAAATACATTATTTCCATATTTATATTTAATTTTCGAAATTAATTCCCAAGGCATAATTCGAAAATCAGCTTAGGGTAAATTCCAATTTTACCCTCAAGCCTTTTAAGCACTTGGCCAAGCCCAAATCTCAAAGTTAGTTTCATATGAAGTCCGACTTCGATCCATTAAACGGCCCGAGGCCCACTAAGGCGCGGCCCAAGGCCCATTAAAGCCCAAAACACTTTCTCTCCTTCTCAGTACACGTTGATGATCCTTTTTAAGCCCGACTCTCTAGGTTCGACTCAATCGGCAAGGGAGGAGTCCAAGAGTCCGGCAGTTGCCTAGCCAATCCCGCAGTACCAAAATACCGTAACCCGATTCGAGTGCGAATTTCGATCCATTCTTCATTCGAGAACGTTACTGTAGATTATAATACTACGTATAAACCCTTCAGTTGTGTCCCAATCGAATGAGAGCCATGGTCTATGTCAAACTCACTACACTCGATTCTATGATAAAATGGGGACGAGGCAAATTACCAAAACTACCCTCCATGTCTAACATGAGTTAGTTCAATACCTTGGCCAAGGATTTCGCAATTTCCCGTTGCCGTCCTCATAGGACACTTATCTCAATTACTTGCAAGACTGTGAATCCGTACTCGGCGGTCTAAGCCCAGTAATCACGAATCGTCATCAAGATCGCATCTGGCCCGCTGACCCATGCAACAGCAAATCGGGTCGAGGGGAACCAGTGACAGTCGAGACTTTAAAGTCAACTCCGTCAAAGCCCCTTTCGGTGTAAGGTTCAAGTAGACTACTATAGTGTTGTCGTCGGTCATTGACACTCCTTGAGTAATAAGCCATGTTCGACCGTACGACCCGTGAGTTAGTGTTCATGAAACGATTCAATCCCTTGATTCGACTCGCATCACAAGTCATGACCTCCGCTTCCAAGCGGGATATCGGCGCTCGATAGGTCATCGACAAATAAGCCGTAATCGGTTATCCAGCACCCAACTAGAGCCTAAGGCTTACGGACTTTTAATGCTCGAGGTTAAGAGTCCACTGGTGCCTTCCTCTCTCGTACCCATCGAGAACAGTGAATCAACTCGAAACATTTGGATTTGTTCATTTATTGCTTTGCCGGATGCTTAGTAAAGTACTCTTATATCCAATAAACGAATAACGCCTTTCAATAAACACATACAAAATATCTTATTACATAAAAGGTCAAATGATAAATAAGCTAATGCCCTATACAATCTAATCCTCGTATAGCATTCGAGGGTATATTCCTAACAGCTGTTTGGGGGCCGGCGTCGATTAACCGGGCCTACCCCAACAAGTATTTATGCCGAACAATACTTGGTATAGTTACAACTAAGTCCTAAACTAAGTACAAATACAATAAAGCCCCAAATAACGAAGACAACTAATACAATCAAAGCACAACTATAACGTATATTCTACAAATTCTAAGTAATTCGATTAGAACGACTGATATTTGTATCACTATTGAAAAACTTCAAATAAGAACTTGAAGGATAATTCGAGTAGAGTGATAAAGTTACTAATTTTTTTTTCTCTCTAGAAATTGAATTGGCAGCCTTCGGATCGATTTCCAAAACATTATCTATTCAATTCGATAGTTTGATTATCTATTTAGACCAAACAGGCTTGGTATAAATATCTAATCAATTCTTAAACTATCGACAACACAACACGCCCCATTACAAAGATAGCTAATTAATCAAAGCACAATTCTAATTAGTATTCTACAATCTCCCCTTTGTACTTATTTCTCTTGAGGTCTGTCTATCTTTGTTGGGCATAGAACGACATGCGCAAGCCCAACGCATGCTCATAATGTCTGATGGTGTCCCTCTGCTCTATATGCTCCTCAATGGCTTCAAGTATCTTAGTCAAATATGGTTTCTCTCGTATTCTTTTCCGATCGGTAGCCTGGTATCTTCATCGATTTCTTCAAATCTCCTCTTGATGTTCCTCTTGATCAACTTGAGCATCCCATTGGAGAATTTGTTAACCTCAACCGTTAGCATCAATTTGATCTTCTTAGCAACCGTGTTGTGGTAAGTGATTGCTAAGACAGTGTCCAGGAACATGTGATTGACGGGAAGCCCTTTGATCTCGGTCTTTTCAATCGGGGAGCTGTCATGTTGACCTTCTTCATGTTGCTCTCCAGCGCCATCTGTTGAGTCCCTCAAGCCCTCCCTTCTTGATATAGCCTTGAGGATCTTTGTACTTCTCCACGTACATCTGGAAAAAATGGTAGACCTCGTGGGATGGAAGGTACGGTAGATAACTTTCGTCTATCTCTTCTCGAGTTCTATTTGTCTGCTCGATGATGTAGATTGGAGTTTGAAATTTGCCTGTTGCATAGACTCCCAGCAGCTGGTAGATTGGAGGTAGATTTTTGAAATGACTCCTCAGCTGACTTAAAGAAAGTCCCAGACTCCAATCGGGTCCGAGTTGGGTCAGCCTGTACAGATTGTTCATCATTCTTTGCTGATCCCAATGAGAGATACCTCTGAACTTGAACTCATTCACCTTCATGATTTTGTCCGGTGACCTCCAAATATTCTGGCGTGGCTTCAAGAAATGGAACTTCAATTCGTACGTTCTCCCATGGCGAGTCATTTCGAGCAGTCCCTACGGTCAATGTCCAAGGGGTATCCGCTAGTTGTGCAATCAACTAAGAAAGCCTTGGCGGATACCAAGTGTAGTCCTCGTCTTCTTGAACTTCTTCGTCTCCTATTAGAACTAGGCCGACCGAAGCTTGTTTTAGAAAATGACGATCGTCTTTGGTCTTGCACTACATTTGAGTTTTCATGATTCCATGTACTCAAGATGAGATAGGCACTACAACTTTTGTTAGGTCCTACGATTAACAACTCTATGATCCCAGGCATGAATACTAAGTAATTCGATGATAACGATTGACATTACGATTCGATCGAAAAACTCAAATGAAGAACAAGAGAGAGAATTCGAGTAGAGTGAGAAAGTTACTATTGTTTCTCTCTCTAGAAATTGAATTGCAAGCCTTTCGGATCAATTTCCAAAACTTTCTCCATTTATTGCGTTTGATTACAAAGTATTTATACCAAACACACTTGGTATAAATATCTAACTAGTCCTAATCTAAGGACAAATATAAGAAAAGCCCAATTACGAGGACAACTAATGAAATCAAGCACATCAAATGTATAGTCTACAATCTCCCCCTTTGTGCTTGATTGCGTCTCCGCTCTGTTTGTCCTCGTCGGCCATAGTATGATATGCGCAAGCCCATCGCATGCTCATAATCTCTTACCGTCTCCCTTAGCTTCAGGCGCTCCTCAATTCCATCTAGTAATTCCATCAGGAGCGGCTGTTCTCTCACGAACCCGTGGATCCTCAGCATTGTCCTTCGGTTGATTTCTTGCAACATCTGCTCGATATTTCTCCTGATGACCTTGAGCGTTCCGTCGCAAAACTTATGAATCTTTGTCTTCAGCATCATCCTAGTCTTCTTAGCAATTGGATTGTGGTAGGTGATGCCGATGACTGAGCTGATGTGCACATGATTGCTTGGAAGCCCTTCGATCTTAGGTCCTTTGTTGAGCAGTTCGGCCATGTTGACCTTCTTCATGTTGCTCTCCATAGCCATCTGAAGGTCATGCGCTGCAAAGTATTTGACTTGGCGCATCATGAACCGGTAGAGCCCTTCGAGGCCTTCCTTTTTGATGAAGCCTTGAGGACCTTGGTACTTCTTCACTTACAGTTGATAGAGGTTGTATACCTCGTCGGCAGGGAGGTATGATAGGTCGGTCTCGCTTAGTTCCTCTCGGGTTCTGTCGCTCGCTCAATGACATAGTGAGGTGTTGGAAGTCCTCATTTTGCACAGTATACGCTGAGGAGTTGGCATATTGGGGATAGCTCCTTGAAGTGACTCTTCAGTCGTTCCTTCGGGATCCCCAGCCTTACATCTGATCCTAGTTGGGTCAGCATCCAGAGGTATTTCATCCTCTTCTGCTGATCCCAATGAGAGATCCCTCTCAGCTCGAACTCATTCGGCTTCTTGACCCTGTCCGGTGACCTCCAAATGTTTTCATGGACTTCTTCAAGAAAGGGTATCTCTATCCGGATATTCTCCCACGGCGTGTCGATCCGAACGGTTCCTGGCATTTGTCTTGTGGGGGAAACCGCTCGTTGTGCGATCAACTCTGGTAGCCTTGGGATATCTCGTTGGTAGTCTTCACCTTCCTGAAGTTCGTCGTCTTCTATGATTACGAGGTTTACGGAGGCTTGTTGCAAGAAGTGCCGAACGTCCTGAAGCCGTTGTCTTTGATGCTCCTCGGGCATGGAATGGGTCATCCACTGTCCTTCGAAGATGTATTTATCTAGAACCTCGTGTGGATTGATGCCATGTCCTGATGGTCCTGGTTGGTCTGGAGCGACCGAGGGAGTAGCTTGGGTAGCTGCTAGGGTTACAAGCGATTGAACAGCAGCGGAGAGAGCGGTTTGGAATTGCTCATTCGTCACAAACGGTGCGGACGCCTCCTTGGATGTTCCAAGATGACTGATGTCGCCTGTTATCAACCCTTGGGCAGACACCGTGTAATGACCCTCATTTTCTAATAAATATTTTGGCGGATTTTCGCAACGTAAGTCGCGGAAGACCCGTCAATTTCAATTTATATTTGTTTTTTTTTTTTCAAATTAAAATGTTAAACGTTCGAAAGTCGATTCCAGAATCCGACACAACATAAATTTTGGTCTCTTATTATTAAACACACAATACTCAAATTTTTTTTAACACAAACCACGACACTCCACAGGTCTTCATCCATGTACCGCCCGCTCTCAAAAGTCCCTGGAGTCACCGCGACAGCCCGCCCCAGTCGCGACAATGTCGTCAGACTCAGCCGTACCTACAACACGTAAACCTGAGCGATTGCCCAGTAGATGAAAATATGCATGAATGCAACGTGCGGTCACTCCCAAACCCAAATACCTCACAATAAAATGCACACTCGACTTTTTTCACTCTTCCCATCCCAATCCTATCATAGTCCAACACAAACAGGGCCCTAGGCTAGACTAGGCACCTCGCGCAACCCATTTAAGGAAGGAGTCAAGAGAGCAGTTCTCGGGCAGCCCCCGGCTCTCTCCCGAGACGTCTACATGCCCCGGCGATGCCTACGCTGGTAGCATTCTCCCTGAGCTAACACTACCAAGTCGCCCCTTTCGCCAAACAGACCCTCTAAAGAGAAATCCGACAGTACAACTGTCAGGTGCGCTAGACTATCCTCAAACTTACCAACGAGTCGACTGCCAATATCGGCACAACCTACCTTACACATCGACACTACCCACCCCACACATTGACACCTTAAGGTGTCAACATATTACATGATTACCCTCATTCCTCATGCTCATATGAAATGTATATGCCGTGTATATGAAATGCAACATCATACAACATCACGTTCCCATATTATTTTCTCCACTCGGAACTCTTACACAAAAAAAAAATAATAATTTACTAAAATATTCCTTAACTCAAAACTTCGTTATTCACTAAAAACTCTAATAATAATGAAAACTTTCCTATAACTTTCAAAAACCGTAAACCTTAAATTTCGAAAATATTCACAACCCGAAAACCTCACGCAACCACAACGTCCTAGTACCGAAAACTAACTTTCACCATTCTAACACATGTTCAAAGTTCATAAAAATGCAATAGCATCTTGAAAATACATATAACCCACGTAATACACACCATTCTAACACACATTCAAATTTCATATTAATGCAAAGAGCATCTCAAACAAATATATATTCGCATACACATAAACAACATATGAAACATTCAAAACACTTGTTATACACAACAAACAATTTATTCACTCCAATTTCAAAGGCATGCAACAATATCCAACTCCAAGCACATAGTACATGTAAGATACAAATTATTTACTCAATTTCCAATGGCATGCAACAATATCTATCATTTTCGAAAGCAAGCAAAGCATTTTCAACAAGTTAACGTATTGAGGTGAATTTACTCACCTCCAATCCGAATTTCACATAAAGGTTTACGTATCGTAGGTGAAATTTCCACCTACCTATCCTCCAAGCTTCGATGTTTAGATAATCCCTAATTTGACCAAGCTTTCGTTTGATAAGTTCTTCTTCTTTCTTGTTCGAATGTTTCCTCTCCTCTCTTTGTGTCTTTTATTTAAATGGGATGTTAGGGTTGTTCAATGGAATATTAGGTATATGCAACGTGGGTCTTGTCATAAAGAGTTGTAGATTGAATGTGAAAAGATTCCTTTTCTCTCCTTAATGATTTTGCTTAGTGGTTTTACACATATGATTCCAACGTGGTTTAGCTCTTATTTTGTTTTCTTCCTAATGATGATGTGTAGGTATAATTTTATATATTAAACTTTTGGTGGGGTGAGATTTAGATCAATAGCATGACAAGATTCCTTTATGTTTGTTTATTTTTCCTTTTTGCTTATTTAGTGGATGCTTTACGTGGTTAGTGGATTCATAGATCAAAGGCTTTTGTTGTTACTATATTTATTATATAAGTGTTAGTAGTGGATTCATAGATCAAAGGCTTTTGTTGTTACTATATTTATTATATAAGTGTTAGTAGTGAATCTTGTAATTATGTGAATTAATGTTTTTAGACCACTTTGATTTTCGTATGAATTTCGCATATAATGGTTTTCAAATGATTTTAGGTTGTGATCGATTATAGGTGACAAACCTACTACGTAAATTAATTAATAACATTTCCTTTCATTTGTGATTCATTCTCTAATGCTTTATCTTATATTAAATGATTGTATCTAGATGATAGCAAATAATTGCTAGAGTACTAACGTGGCTTACTAGACAATAGGAATCTTTCACCCTCACTTTGGTCATATGTATTTAATTATCATTCGTTTAAGTAAGTGGTAGGGAGGTGACAAGACCTATACATGGTTTCCCTTACTCTTAAATAATCAAATTCTTTCCTTACTCATTAAAATTGTTTGGTGTTTTTTTTTTTTTTATTTATTTATTTGGGTATTGATAACCTTTTTAGCCTCACTAGTAATTAGCTTGGGTTTTAAATACAATTTGGTCCAATAATTATTCATTTGGGCCTTAGTTCTAAAATTAAATCCATTAAATGTTTAGTTGGGCTTCAAATATTATTCAGCTCTTACTCGGAGTTCCTTACGGATTATTTATCCTTAATATTTTATTCACTAATTATCTAGATTCCTCGTCGTAATCCCGTTTTGAAAATTGCGGGTATTACATTCTTCCCCCCTTTAAAAAAATTTCGACCCCGAAATTACGCCAGTTGGGAATAATTCAGGGTGTTCATCTTTATTTCTCGTTTTTAGGTACGTGAAAATTTCCTAGTGTTATAAATTACGACTCGACTACGCTTCCGCTGTGCTATTCTGGAAATTCATTTTTATCCGTAAATCTTTTCAAACTCTAATGAGATAGGATTTATTCCTACATTTGGCACATAATTAGCCGACACATCCGTATGTGTGGCTCGATATTCCTATGATTAAAATTAAGGAAGCGGGTATTTCCAAAATTTACGTACCCGTATATGTTGCAGGGTTTGCTTCCTCAGCAGCTAGGGTGAATACTCTCCCAGTAGCCGGTGGAAGTTGTGTTGGCTGTTGGGCTGGTGCAGGGTATGGATTCACCTGACAGTCTCGAGCGAAATGGCCCGGTTTGCCACATCGAAAGCATTGTATTGTTGTTCTTGGTCCTGGACCATAACAAACACCCGTGTGATAGCGTCCACACTGTTGACATCGTGGCGTAGTGTTTTGAGGTTGGACATGGTTATTGTTGAGTTCCTGTTTTGGCCCAGGTTGCCCTGGGCGTTTATTCAGATTATTGTTTGGATCTTTCTAAAAAACTTGACGCTTCCTATTAGCCTCTCCTTCCAGCTGGCTCTCCGCTTTTCTCTTTTCCTCGTGGGCCTTTGCGATCTGAACCTCTGCTTGCTCCGCGATAAGTGCTCGTTCTGCCACTTGAGCAAACGCTAATTCTCGTGTTCCCGCCATGCTTACATCTCGATAGATCTCAGGTTTGAGACCTACTTGGAATCGCTCTACCTTTAATGCATTCGTCGCCACCATGTGCGGCGCAAAGCGCGACAGCTCCTCAAACTTGCGAATATATTCAGCGATAGTTTGCTCGCCTTGCTTCAGATTTATGAACTCGTTAATTTTTCGAGTTCGGTCATAGCTGGTGAAATATTTCTCACGGAATAATTCTCGGAATCTTTCCCATGGCATAGTCATTGGGTCCTCTAAGACTCTGATGGTATCCCACCAAAACCTTACGTTCCCCCGGAGCATAGAAACGGCACACAATACCCGTTCATTCTCAAGAACCCGACCATACAAGAACATATCCTCTATGGTACGCAACCAATCGTCGGCCAAGGTAGGATCGACGGCATCCTCAAAGGTCGGAGGGTTCAATTTACGGAACCGTTCCCCTATTATTTCTACACGTTCGGTTGGTGTAGGAATTTGCTCAGATGAGTTACGGTGATTGATCAACTCGTTGATCTGATCCGACTGACGTCGAATCAGTTCAGTAAGGCGCAAGATCGTGGAGTCTCGTTCAGTTGTGGGTGACTCAGATGCAACTCCACGACTTGCCTCTCCATTGTTTTCTCTACGTCCCCTCGTCATTTTAGCGTACTATCTACAACATTCACGCAAACAAGTATATTTATCTAATCAAGCAAAACTTAAAAACTTACAGGCAAGGCTGATCCTCCAGGCTTTTGAGCGGCAGTACATGGACAGTCTACAGAATCTCTAACCTAGGCTCTGATACCACCTGTAATGACCCTCATTTTCTAATAAATATTTTGGCGGATTTTCGCAACGTAAGTCGCGGAAGACCCGTCAATTTCAATTTATATTTGTTTTTTTTTTTCAAATTAAAATGTTAAACGTTCGAAAGTCGATTCCAGAATCCGACACAACATAAATTTTGGTCTCTTATTATTAAACACACAATACTCAAATTTTTTTTAACACAAACCACGACACTCCACAGGTCTTCATCCATGTACCGCCCGCTCTCAAAAGTCCCTGGAGTCACCGCGACAGCCCGCCCCAGTCGCGACAATGTCGTCAGACTCAGCCGTACCTACAACACGTAAACCTGAGCGATTGCCCAGTAGATGAAAATATGCATGAATGCAACGTGCGGTCACTCCCAAACCCAAATACCTCACAATAAAATGCACACTCGACTTTTTTCACTCTTCCCATCCCAATCCTATCATAGTCCAACACAAACAGGGCCCTAGGCTAGACTAGGCACCTCGCGCAACCCATTTAAGGAAGGAGTCAAGAGAGCAGTTCTCGGGCAGCCCCCGGCTCTCTCCCGAGACGTCTACATGCCCCGGCGATGCCTACGCTGGTAGCATTCTCCCTGAGCTAACACTACCAAGTCGCCCCTTTCGCCAAACAGACCCTCTAAAGAGAAATCCGACAGTACAACTGTCAGGTGCGCTAGACTATCCTCAAACTTACCAACGAGTCGACTGCCAATATCGGCACAACCTACCTTACACATCGACACTACCCACCCCACACATTGACACCTTAAGGTGTCAACATATTACATGATTACCCTCATTCCTCATGCTCATATGAAATGTATATGCCGTGTATATGAAATGCAACATCATACAACATCACGTTCCCATATTATTTTCTCCACTCGGAACTCTTACACAAAAAAAAAATAATAATTTACTAAAATATTCCTTAACTCAAAACTTCGTTATTCACTAAAAACTCTAATAATAATGAAAACTTTCCTATAACTTTCAAAAACCGTAAACCTTAAATTTCGAAAATATTCACAACCCGAAAACCTCACGCAACCACAACGTCCTAGTACCGAAAACTAACTTTCACCATTCTAACACATGTTCAAAGTTCATAAAAATGCAATAGCATCTTGAAAATACATATAACCCACGTAATACACACCATTCTAACACACATTCAAATTTCATATTAATGCAAAGAGCATCTCAAACAAATATATATTCGCATACACATAAACAACATATGAAACATTCAAAACACTTGTTATACACAACAAACAATTTATTCACTCCAATTTCAAAGGCATGCAACAATATCCAACTCCAAGCACATAGTACATGTAAGATACAAATTATTTACTCAATTTCCAATGGCATGCAACAATATCTATCATTTTCGAAAGCAAGCAAAGCATTTTCAACAAGTTAACGTATTGAGGTGAATTTACTCACCTCCAATCCGAATTTCACATAAAGGTTTACGTATCGTAGGTGAAATTTCCACCTACCTATCCTCCAAGCTTCGATGTTTAGATAATCCCTAATTTGACCAAGCTTTCGTTTGATAAGTTCTTCTTCTTTCTTGTTCGAATGTTTCCTCTCCTCTCTTTGTGTCTTTTATTTAAATGGGATGTTAGGGTTGTTCAATGGAATATTAGGTATATGCAACGTGGGTCTTGTCATAAAGAGTTGTAGATTGAATGTGAAAAGATTCCTTTTCTCTCCTTAATGATTTTGCTTAGTGGTTTTACACATATGATTCCAACGTGGTTTAGCTCTTATTTTGTTTTCTTCCTAATGATGATGTGTAGGTATAATTTTATATATTAAACTTTTGGTGGGGTGAGATTTAGATCAATAGCATGACAAGATTCCTTTATGTTTGTTTATTTTTCCTTTTTGCTTATTTAGTGGATGCTTTACGTGGTTAGTGGATTCATAGATCAAAGGCTTTTGTTGTTACTATATTTATTATATAAGTGTTAGTAGTGGATTCATAGATCAAAGGCTTTTGTTGTTACTATATTTATTATATAAGTGTTAGTAGTGAATCTTGTAATTATGTGAATTAATGTTTTTAGACCACTTTGATTTTCGTATGAATTTCGCATATAATGGTTTTCAAATGATTTTAGGTTGTGATCGATTATAGGTGACAAACCTACTACGTGAATTAATTAATAACATTTCCTTTCATTTGTGATTCATTCTCTAATGCTTTATCTTATATTAAATGATTGTATCTAGATGATAGCAAATAATTGCTAGAGTACTAACGTGGCTTACTAGACAATAGGAATCTTTCACCCTCACTTTGGTCATATGTATTTAATTATCATTCGTTTAAGTAAGTGGTAGGGAGGTGACAAGACCTATACATGGTTTCCCTTACTCTTAAATAATCAAATTCTTTCCTTACTCATTAAAATTGTTTGGTGTTTTTTTTTTTTTTTATTTATTTATTTGGGTATTGATAACCTTTTTAGCCTCACTAGTAATTAGCTTGGGTTTTAAATACAATTTGGTCCAATAATTATTCATTTGGGCCTTAGTTCTAAAATTAAATCCATTAAATGTTTAGTTGGGCTTCAAATATTATTCAGCTCTTACTCGGAGTTCCTTACGGATTATTTATCCTTAATATTTTATTCACTAATTATCTAGATTCCTCGTCGTAATCCCGTTTTGAAAATTGCGGGTATTACATTCTTCCCCCCTTTAAAAAAATTTCGACCCCGAAATTACGCCAGTTGGGAATAATTCAGGGTGTTCATCTTTATTTCTCGTTTTTAGGTACGTGAAAATTTCCTAGTGTTATAAATTACGACTCGACTACGCTTCCGCTGTGCTATTCTGGAAATTCATTTTTATCCGTAAATCTTTTCAAACTCTAATGAGATAGGATTTATTCCTACATTTGGCACATAATTAGCCGACACATCCGTATGTGTGGCTCGATATTCCTATGATTAAAATTAAGGAAGCGGGTATTTCCAAAATTTACGTACCCGTATATGTTGCAGGGTTTGCTTCCTCAGCAGCTAGGGTGAATACTCTCCCAGTAGCCGGTGGAAGTTGTGTTGGCTGTTGGGCTGGTGCAGGGTATGGATTCACCTGACAGTCTCGAGCGAAATGGCCCGGTTTGCCACATCGAAAGCATTGTATTGTTGTTCTTGGTCCTGGACCATAACAAACACCCGTGTGATAGCGTCCACACTGTTGACATCGTGGCGTAGTGTTTTGAGGTTGGACATGGTTATTGTTGAGTTCCTGTTTTGGCCCAGGTTGCCCTGGGCGTTTATTCAGATTATTGTTTGGATCTTTCTCAAAAACTTGACGCTTCCTATTAGCCTCTCCTTCCAGCTGGCTCTCCGCTTTTCTCTTTTCCTCGTGGGCCTTTGCGATCTGAACCTCTGCTTGCTCCGCGATAAGTGCTCGTTCTGCCACTTGAGCAAACGCTAATTCTCGTGTTCCCGCCATGCTTACATCTCGATAGATCTCAGGTTTGAGACCTACTTGGAATCGCTCTACCTTTAATGCATTCGTCGCCACCATGTGCGGCGCAAAGCGCGACAGCTCCTCAAACTTGCGAATATATTCAGCGATAGTTTGCTCGCCTTGCTTCAGATTTATGAACTCGTTAATTTTTCGAGTTCGGTCATAGCTGGTGAAATATTTCTCACGGAATAATTCTCGGAATCTTTCCCATGGCATAGTCATTGGGTCCTCTAAGACTCTGATGGTATCCCACCAAAACCTTACGTTCCCCCGGAGCATAGAAACGGCACACAATACCCGTTCATTCTCAAGAACCCGACCATACAAGAACATATCCTCTATGGTACGCAACCAATCGTCGGCCAAGGTAGGATCGACGGCATCCTCAAAGGTCGGAGGGTTCAATTTACGGAACCGTTCCCCTATTATTTCTACACGTTCGGTTGGTGTAGGAATTTGCTCAGATGAGTTACGGTGATTGATCAACTCGTTGATCTGATCCGACTGACGTCGAATCAGTTCAGTAAGGCGCAAGATCGTGGAGTCTCGTTCAGTTGTGGGTGACTCAGATGCAACTCCACGACTTGCCTCTCCATTGTTTTCTCTACGTCCCCTCGTCATTTTAGCGTACTATCTACAACATTCACGCAAACAAGTATATTTATCTAATCAAGCAAAACTTAAAAACTTACAGGCAAGGCTGATCCTCCAGGCTTTTGAGCGGCAGTACATGGACAGTCTACAGAATCTCTAACCTAGGCTCTGATACCACCTGTAATGACCCTCATTTTCTAATAAATATTTTGGCGGATTTTCGCAACGTAAGTCGCGGAAGACCCGTCAATTTCAATTTATATTTGTTTTTTTTTTTCAAATTAAAATGTTAAACGTTCGAAAGTCGATTCCAGAATCCGACACAACATAAATTTTGGTCTCTTATTATTAAACACACAATACTCAAATTTTTTTTAACACAAACCACGACACTCCACAGGTCTTCATCCATGTACCGCCCGCTCTCAAAAGTCCCTGGAGTCACCGCGACAGCCCGCCCCAGTCGCGACAATGTCGTCAGACTCAGCCGTACCTACAACACGTAAACCTGAGCGATTGCCCAGTAGATGAAAATATGCATGAATGCAACGTGCGGTCACTCCCAAACCCAAATACCTCACAATAAAATGCACACTCGACTTTTTTCACTCTTCCCATCCCAATCCTATCATAGTCCAACACAAACAGGGCCCTAGGCTAGACTAGGCACCTCGCGCAACCCATTTAAGGAAGGAGTCAAGAGAGCAGTTCTCGGGCAGCCCCCGGCTCTCTCCCGAGACGTCTACATGCCCCGGCGATGCCTACGCTGGTAGCATTCTCCCTGAGCTAACACTACCAAGTCGCCCCTTTCGCCAAACAGACCCTCTAAAGAGAAATCCGACAGTACAACTGTCAGGTGCGCTAGACTATCCTCAAACTTACCAACGAGTCGACTGCCAATATCGGCACAACCTACCTTACACATCGACACTACCCACCCCACACATTGACACCTTAAGGTGTCAACATATTACATGATTACCCTCATTCCTCATGCTCATATGAAATGTATATGCCGTGTATATGAAATGCAACATCATACAACATCACGTTCCCATATTATTTTCTCCACTCGGAACTCTTACACAAAAAAAAAATAATAATTTACTAAAATATTCCTTAACTCAAAACTTCGTTATTCACTAAAAACTCTAATAATAATGAAAACTTTCCTATAACTTTCAAAAACCGTAAACCTTAAATTTCGAAAATATTCACAACCCGAAAACCTCACGCAACCACAACGTCCTAGTACCGAAAACTAACTTTCACCATTCTAACACATGTTCAAAGTTCATAAAAATGCAATAGCATCTTGAAAATACATATAACCCACGTAATACACACCATTCTAACACACATTCAAATTTCATATTAATGCAAAGAGCATCTCAAACAAATATATATTCGCATACACATAAACAACATATGAAACATTCAAAACACTTGTTATACACAACAAACAATTTATTCACTCCAATTTCAAAGGCATGCAACAATATCCAACTCCAAGCACATAGTACATGTAAGATACAAATTATTTACTCAATTTCCAATGGCATGCAACAATATCTATCATTTTCGAAAGCAAGCAAAGCATTTTCAACAAGTTAACGTATTGAGGTGAATTTACTCACCTCCAATCCGAATTTCACATAAAGGTTTACGTATCGTAGGTGAAATTTCCACCTACCTATCCTCCAAGCTTCGATGTTTAGATAATCCCTAATTTGACCAAGCTTTCGTTTGATAAGTTCTTCTTCTTTCTTGTTCGAATGTTTCCTCTCCTCTCTTTGTGTCTTTTATTTAAATGGGATGTTAGGGTTGTTCAATGGAATATTAGGTATATGCAACGTGGGTCTTGTCATAAAGAGTTGTAGATTGAATGTGAAAAGATTCCTTTTCTCTCCTTAATGATTTTGCTTAGTGGTTTTACACATATGATTCCAACGTGGTTTAGCTCTTATTTTGTTTTCTTCCTAATGATGATGTGTAGGTATAATTTTATATATTAAACTTTTGGTGGGGTGAGATTTAGATCAATAGCATGACAAGATTCCTTTATGTTTGTTTATTTTTCCTTTTTGCTTATTTAGTGGATGCTTTACGTGGTTAGTGGATTCATAGATCAAAGGCTTTTGTTGTTACTATATTTATTATATAAGTGTTAGTAGTGGATTCATAGATCAAAGGCTTTTGTTGTTACTATATTTATTATATAAGTGTTAGTAGTGAATCTTGTAATTATGTGAATTAATGTTTTTAGACCACTTTGATTTTCGTATGAATTTCGCATATAATGGTTTTCAAATGATTTTAGGTTGTGATCGATTATAGGTGACAAACCTACTACGTGAATTAATTAATAACATTTCCTTTCATTTGTGATTCATTCTCTAATGCTTTATCTTATATTAAATGATTGTATCTAGATGATAGCAAATAATTGCTAGAGTACTAACGTGGCTTACTAGACAATAGGAATCTTTCACCCTCACTTTGGTCATATGTATTTAATTATCATTCGTTTAAGTAAGTGGTAGGGAGGTGACAAGACCTATACATGGTTTCCCTTACTCTTAAATAATCAAATTCTTTCCTTACTCATTAAAATTGTTTGGTGTTTTTTTTTTATTTATTTATTTATTTGGGTATTGATAACCTTTTTAGCCTCACTAGTAATTAGCTTGGGTTTTAAATACAATTTGGTCCAATAATTATTCATTTGGGCCTTAGTTCTAAAATTAAATCCATTAAATGTTTAGTTGGGCTTCAAATATTATTCAGCTCTTACTCGGAGTTCCTTACGGATTATTTATCCTTAATATTTTATTCACTAATTATCTAGATTCCTCGTCGTAATCCCGTTTTGAAAATTGCGGGTATTACACACCGGCTCCTCAGGTTGGCTCACAGTCACTTGAGGTTGTGACTTTATGAGACTTCCACCCAATCCTCGAGTCAAATCTTGAAGATTCTCCTCTATGGGTGTTACGGCAGGCTGGGGTTGGGCCTGCGAACCAGACACCGCTAGATTTGGTTGCGGCTCAAGATTGAGCGAAGAAGTGTCGGCAACACTTAAAGAAGTGATCAGCATGGTATCTGGTGCGGTGGTGACGGCGGGGAAAAGGACTCCAACTGTATGCTAAGTCGCCTAGGAGTCCGTCTTATCAGGCTGATTTCCTCATCAGACTCCGTGTCGGACGGGGTGGTTGTGTGAGGAGTAGGGTCACGTTCAACGTCCTCAAGTGCCTGATACGTCACCCGTGGAAGCGAGCTTTGCCCCATTTCAACCTCGGGTTGTGGTTCTTGTAGAGGAGCCTCCTCGATAGGCTCTTCAAGCACGCCTACATGTACGGTCACTTCCACTTGGAATGTTTCGGTTGGAGCTTCCTGTTCCAACTCTGCCGCCACACATCGATCAATGTGGCATCCATGTCAGGCATGTGTTCGTCCTGAGTTGGAACCTCCTGCTCTAGCTCCTGGGCCCCTTCATCAATCAACATGGCCTTAGGGCTTGAGTGTTGTTGCGCTTGGGGAGGGTTAACTCCAAAATATATCGGGGGCCCTTGAATCATCTCCTCGGTGAGGTGATTCTCCCGGCAGTACATACGGTATACGTCTCCTCTAGGGTCAGCTAGACGTAGAAGCTCAAAAGGAATCGACATCGACGGTTGGTTCAAGTCCGTGAGCCGTGGATTGTGAAAGATTTAATCCTGGGTGGTTGATAATTTCCTCCAGGAGGTAGACGATGGATGGACTCGTGCATCTCCATGAATTCCTTGATGATTACATTAAACCACCGAGCGTAGGGCACATTCTTCGATCTCTGATTCTCCTTTTGCCGAATCTGGTCTGCAAGATCTTTCCAGATCAGCTGCGTGAAGTCGTATTTTCTGGAGAATGCGAGCCCGTGAAAGATCCGCAGTATGCTGCCATTGCCCTTGTCGAAGCCAGCATGCTTGGGCGATAGACACTTGTTCACAATCCCAAACAGTGTCTTCCACGGATGAGGAATACCGCTGCTCTGGACCTGAGCTAGCTTGGTGAGCTGCGGTTGATATCCCATCTGCATGAAATCAGGCACCATTTTTGCGTCTGATGGGAGCGGATCGTAGTTTGTGCTGTATGGCAAGTTCAGAATCATCCCGAACTGGTTCTTGTCCATATGTATGTGCCGCGTCCCAATTATGGTTGAGAAGGAGAATGCTCCATTATCACTGCTCCTTGTATATATCCCCAGAATTGCTGGAGATAGACCATTGGCACGGATGCAGTGACCGTCAATGCATGCCAGATGGGGTGGCCTTGCAGGATAGAGACAATGATCTCGTCTGGACACCGAAAGGTGCTCAGATCGAGCTGGAAATTCGTATCCTGGACCTTCAGATACAAGTTGTGTTCGTATATGTGATTATAATGAGGGTAGCGATCCATCTGAAAATAAGAGACATAAAAGTTCATTAGTTCATAAATTTAATTTTAGTCAAAAATTGATTTAATTTCATCAAACTATAATATTGTATCAAGTCATGACATGTTTGATGAATTTTGATTTGAAATCGTGTAGCATGCATATAGGATACTTGATTTTGAAAAAAATGTAATGGCATAATTGTAATTTTGAATTAAACATATAACGCGTGAAAAGAGTTCGAAATTTTCTAAGTATTTAATCGTTGGAAATGTCACTGTCATGCCGAGATATTTTTTCCTCGATAAATTTGGTTTTCAAATTGATTTCCTATGCATTGATTTCAATTGAAATAACTCCGTTTAATTTTGCGATCGAGAAATTTTATTTGCTAATGTTCGCTACAGGGTAAAAGACTTAGAAAAAAAATCGACTAAGTGTTGAAGTTGGAATCGTGAGACTGTAGTCGATCAATTTTACGATGGAGAAAAATTCCGCGTAAATTTACGATCGAGAAATGATTTCTCAGGTAAATTTACTATCGAAAAATTTTCCTCGATTGAATAAAATTTTTCGATTTGAAATTTGTCGAGCGGTACGTGATTTTCGACCCTAAGTAAAAATTTTCGCTGCGATATTTTTCTATCGAGAAATTAGTCAACGAGAAACTAAGTCGATCGTCGAGAAATTTTTCGATCAATTAAATCCTAAGCGGCAAATTTTACGATCGAAAAATTAAGCGTTGAAAAATTAATTTTTCGCTGCTAAATTTTTGCGACCGAAAATGAAATAAAACTAAATCAAAATTCTATTTTGCGATAGTAAGTTTTACGCTCGATCTAATTTGCATCTAAATTTTCTATTAAGTGCTTAAATTTTTGTCTCACCGAAAAATCCGAATTAGATTTCTCGATGGTGATTAATTTTTCGGTCAAAATCTTATATCTTAGCGACTAAGTCAGAATTTTATCGATCATAAACTAATTCGATACAATCAGTATCTCAATTGAATCGGAATTCAATTAAAACTGTTTGCGATCGACAAAGTTCGATGGCTTCAAACATTCAAATGCCCAGTTTTATCTAAACTCAAATTAGAGTCGAAGATGCAGATTTTCCGAAGATTTATACTACCAGATTCATAAAGAACATCGAAACTATCTTAAGTGCAGGCATTAATTTCAGATAAAGCTCATACTCATGCCTAAATCACTGTAAAATAGTATACGGTTTTCTCAGTTTTGAAGAACGGTCGAGAATCTAATCTTAGTCATGCGAAAACTACAAAATGCAGATGCTAATGAAGTTAAATCACACGCACACGCAAATGTCAAAAGAATCTCATTTCTACCTTAAACAGACAATTTGGTGTTGAAAATCGAAAGATTTTTGAGAAATTGGAAATGTCTGTGAAAGTTTTTCGAGAGGGAAATTTTTGCGATTTGAGGTTGCGTGAGTAAAAGTTTTTCGACTGACCAAAAAGTAAACTTTTATTAACTCGCTGTAAGTCAATGTTGGGTTTGCGATTTGACATTTTGCGATTAAATGGATCAGGCCCATTACTATTTGCGTTCGAGAAATTTTTTATTCGCAAATTGCTCTTCAATTCAATTTTTTTTTCGATCGCATATTATCGCGGCTAATCAAAATCGTTCCCAACACTTTTTACGATCGAGAAACTTATGATCGCGAATTAATTCTTATATCCAGTTTCTCGATAGTAAGTACTTCTAAACTTTTCAGATTGACACCTATTTCAAATAAAATCACATTGTAAAGCTCCCCCTCAGAATTAAAATAAATGCAATTAACTCCCTGTATTTTCTGTGTAGTAACGTCTAGCTTCCCTGGCAAAAATTAAAAAAATCTGTACCACTTAGAAAAAAACGTTAGACATAATGGAGTTAATCAACAATTATTTTAGGCATTTTTTTTTGAAATATTTGGTCTGTGACTAGCTCCTTTCCTTGTAGTGTCGACGTCTCACTCCTTAATTTTGTTTGAAGGAATCTGAAACGCTTAGAGAAAAACGTCAAGAATATTTGGAGCTAATGCACGATTTTTATATTTGCTCCCCCTCAACTAATGCGCAAGAATTGACTAAACATGCAAGCATATGAAATCAATTCAAGTCCGAGCATATAACACAGAAATTTACCCAGTAAGCACATATACATGGTCCCCAAAAACATGTACTTAAGATATTGTGTGAGGGTAAGAGCAATGAAAAATTTATCGCATTTAAACAATTCAGTACCAATGCAATCTAAAATTACATTTAGAACGTGCGATAACAAAATAAGTTCGCATTTATTCAATTCAATGCATATGAAACATAATATTTCATGTCAGAATGTGCGAAATTTTTCCTTTCACGATTTTTTATTTTTATTTTTCATAAATTAAAAAATATTATTTTTCTATATACATATGTATATAATTTTATTTTTTTTTTTGTATATTACTATTATTATAGTATGGGGTCAGATTATTTTGCTTCGATCAATCGTCACACCTAAAATTTTACGAGACATTTGAAAGAAGAAAATGCCGTCAAGTCATGTCGTCAAACTAAAGTCCTAATTTCATACACTGGTCCATTTCGACAACTCTCACTAGGTTCGCTCTTGCACTCAATTATTTCTAACTTGGGATTTTTATATTTATATCACTCAAGTCAACACAAGCAATTTTAAGTCAATTTACCTGTGATCGAGGTATTTTTTAATCATTTCAGCTAAGCGAGAGACCGTCGATTGGAATCAAAGGGTTATAAGGGTTATAGTTTAGCTAGGACTTAGAAGGGAAGGAATTTAGAGGAAAGTGAGCTTATCTCTTCGTCATCTTCCATTTCTACGTCCGTCTCCTTTTTTTTTGGGCGTCTTTCTTCTTTTCAATCTTTCCTCCCTCTTTTTCTTTTAAGAACTATCCCTTTTTATGCTATGCTCAAGCTGAAGCTCCGCTTCTCCACGAGGCTATTGGAGATTATCGTAGGCGAAGTTCTTCTTGTTGGTTCTCGGGCCGATACCGTGCTCCTCTTCTCGTAATCCCTAGAGAGGTTTCAAAAATTATCTTTTTGGAAAAGTTCACGGTTATGGAATTCGTACCCGAGGCTACGCTCCTCTTCTCGTTTCCCGATATAAGACCGTATTATCGTTGCAGAATTTCACTTCCTGGTGCTCCTCTTTCCAGCCGTTCTGACGAGCGTACGAGATTATCGTTGGAGAAGTTCACAGCAGGATCCATGCCACCTTCTAAGAGATAGTCGGAAGGCAGGTTCCTTTGGTCTGATTTTTGCGCGTTGAGCAATACTTTCTTGTGTCATCATCCTCCTTATTTTCTCCCCCTCCGTTTCTCGTTTGAACAACCATCCGAAGAGTATAGAATACGGTCGAAGGCTAGGAATGGGATTCAAAGGAAGAAAAGGACATCGGAGAAGGCTCAAAGTGGATGACTAAGGGCTAATGAGAGAAAGAAAAAAATTATATAAGGCCGAGTGAGGAATAACCTAAGCACCCTTATCATTTTCCTAACGATCTAAGGCAAGGTGAGTATGAAGCCAAGTATCACTAGTTAAGACAAGTAATTGATGTGTGACTCACTCGAGAAATAGATCCAAAGAAAGAAAAAATACAAGGCTTGAATCCTCACATATGTATAGTGGCTTTGTGTCTAGTGGAGCAACCTAATGACCTTTAGACTGCAACTTGGACTGACAAAATTAAGCAATTAAATCGAACGCATGTCGGGGTAAAATTCTAAGTGACTTTAGATCAAAGCATCCTAAAGGATTTCGTCATCCCCCCCTTTTTTTATAAAAGATTTTTATTTATTTCACGCAAGATAAAGCATATAAGCAAAGCAAAACACATAGAATAGAACATTTAGTAAGAAGATCAGGTAAAGCACATATTACGAAAGATTCAACAGGCCTAATTTTCCGACAAGGAATTGAAATCGTTTTTCATCCAATGCCTTGGTGAAAATGTCAGCTAGTTGGTATTCCGTGTTCACGAAATACATATCTATGGTGCCTTTTTCTACATGATCTTTGAGTGATATCTAATGTCTATGTGTTTTGTGTGTGACTGATGAACAGGATTGCAAGCAATAGCGATGGCACTTTGACTATCACTATATATGGGTATATTATTTAAATTGTACCCATAGTCGCGAAGCTGAGTCCGCATCCACAACATTTGGGAGCAACAACTGGCCGCAGCCACGTATTCCGTTTCGGCCGTCGAAGTTGACACACAGTTCTGCTTTTTGGATGACCAGCAGACCAGCTCTTAGCCTAGAAATTGAGCGCCACCGGACATGCTTTTCCTGTCCATTCGGCAACCTGCATAATCAGCGTCAGTATAGCCGATAAGGTTGAAGTTCGTACCCTTTGGATACCATAGTCCAAGGGTAGAAGTGCCCTTAAGGTAACGCAGAATCCTTTTAACCCGAGCATGTGGGATTCTTAGGGATCGGCTTGAAAACGGGCACATAAGCAGGTGGCAAACATGATATCCGGCAGGCTCGAAGTGAGGTAGTGTGGCGACCCTACTTTTCTAATTAGTATTAGTGGCGGATTTTCGCAATGTAAGTCGCGGAAGACCCGTCTAATAAAAACTTTTTCTTAAAAGATAATATAATATAATAAAATATTAGTTTACATAGTAGTATCTGTACAACGGGTGTAGCCCCAAAATGTCAAAAAGGACAAAAACCCTATTATCACTCCACAGGTCTTCATCCATGTACCGCCCTGCCCTCAAAAGTCCGTGGAGCACCGCCACCAGCCGCCTCAGTCTTGACGCGCGTCGGCGTCAGACTCAGTACCTACAACACGTAAACACTGAGCAATTTGCCCAGTAGGTGAATAGAAATGCATGTATGCACGTGAACGCTCATTCCCGATCCCAATATCTCGCACGCAATGTTCACTCTTTCTTTTGCCACAATCATGTCTAAAATCACACAACACAGGGCCCTAGGTCAGACTCGACACCTCGCGCGCCCATAATAATTACATACGGAAGCTTACACTAGCAGCGGTTTGACGATCACGCAACTGCCCTGCTATGCCGCTCTTCCGTAAGCGGTAGCCTACGCCGACAGCGTTTTGACGTTCACGCAACTGCCCTGTCAGGTCGCTCCCTCCTCTATAATAAAATCACGACGGTTTTGCACCTCGGGACGTTCAGCTCGAGTAGACAGATCGATCACGCATGTCTGCCGTCAGGTGTCATACGAGTACCAACCTCGACTCCTCAACGAGTCAACAATAAAAATCACAAACATCTCATTCTACCTCGCTCGACAATATTTCAAATCAACCGTCTCAATACGGTGTAAATATCTCACCCCAATGATATGATATGCATATGTCATGCATATAAACGTGATAACGGATAAAACATATTTTCATGTAAGACGTACGTAAAACACGTAATCATTTAATCACATAGAAGCATCGAAGATCACATATGTGTTTACGCATTGTAGATGAATAATTCACCTACTTGTCCTCCCGATAAAATCAGTCGACAATCCTGGTGAATTCCCTACAGTTCGAATATCTGAGCACACAATATTATATCAGTATATTACTAAGTCACCTAACTTCGAAATTTTCAAACTCTAAGTTTTGAAATCATAAAATTATCAAAACCCTAAAAATCACGAAAACCCTAAAATGATGAAAACCCTAATTTGTTGAGGAGGTTAAATGTCGAAGCCTTTGCATGACATCTCGACATTTTGCATTATAATACCTCGAAATATCTCTTATGACACATCTCGAAAATTGCATTATTATATCCCGAGATTTTAATGCAATGATACCTTGTCGAGATTGGTTAGGATGTTAAATGTCGAAATTTATCATGATTATATCTCGAAATTTTTCCATACTACATCTCGACATTTTGCCTAATTATGTTTCGAAATCCTACTTATAAAACATATCGACATCTACTTAGGAGAAGGGGTGAAAACCTATATAACCATATCAAAGTTTGTAAGTGTCGATCAATTGTCGAGATCTTCATTGATCGAAACTCATCATCCCAAAAATATTAAAATAATCTAAAGATTAGAAAACTACATAGAATCGATCGAACCTTATCTAGCCATTATAATCTCATTTTAAAGAATGTCACCATCGATCAATACCTACTATATTGAATTTATTATATTATTCTAAGTTCTAAAATTCTTAATCGCCCGTGTGTTAGCCTAATTTGTCCAATTACTATCCTTATTTGGAAGTATTCATCACCCATATGATGAGGTTGATTACCTACAACTAATTAAATATCTTAAGTGTACTATGCTACCCAAAGGATCAACATGCACCTTAAAGATTTCTCCCACACGGCTCGAAGGTTAATATCATACATGTTCATGTATAAAAGGGATAGAATATCAGTACCCAAAATAAGCTTAAAATTAGGGTTTTCTCCCCGTACATACTAATCCTTGGAAAAATCTTTTTAGTCCCCACTTAATCACATACTAAGGTGACGTTAGACCATTGAAATACTAAGAATTAAATTAAACAAAATAGCTTTACTCATATAAATTTTCATACCTCACTTGAAGGTTGATTTCGATGTTTGGAATGCTAAAATCTCTACTGTGTTTTCTTTCCAGTTTCTCCCTTCTTTTACACTTCCTTCTTAAGAGTTTCTCTCGTTAACTATATGACTTGGAGATATGTATCAAGGTCTTTGATTTTTATTTATATATTTTTTTTTTTAAATTGATGAGACTAGGTGGTGAAAAAGTTTTTCCCTCACCCTTAAGCAACTTATTAGAGTTTATCTTTTGAAATTTTGGGCTAAACTCACGTGTGAAATAATGCCCAATATCATGAATTCTTATGTTATTATTTTATGGTTCTAACATTATGGATATTATTTGAAACTACAACTATATATATATAGATATATTCTCATTACTCCCAAATTTATGGAATTGGTTACATCGAAATCCCGTTTTAAAGTTTGCGGGTATTACATCCTCCCCCCTTAAAAAAATTTCGTCCCCGAAATTACGCCAAATGGAATAACTCGGGATAACGAATTCTCATATCGTCCTCACATTCCCAAGTGGCTTCCTCAACTGATTGATTCCGCCACAAAACCTTTACTAACGGAATAGCCTTATTCCGAAGTTGTTTCAACTCATACATCAAAATTTCGACAGGCTTCTCTTCGTAGCTCAAATCAGGCTTGAGCTGTCGATAAAGAAGTTCGTTCTGGATCACATGCTTGGGTCTGCGACGTACTTTCGTAGTGTCGATACGTTAAATACATCGTGAACTTGCGCTAGTGAAGCCGGCAATTCTAATTGGTACGCTACTTCGCCGACGCGTTTGATAATTCTAAACGGGCCTATGTATCTGGGGCTCAGCTTGCCCTTTCGTCCGAAGCGTTTTACTCCTTTCATCGGGGAAATTTTCAAAAAACACTTGGTCACCTTCTGCAAATTCCAATGGTCGTCGTCGATGATCTGCGTAACTTTTCTGACGACTCTGTGCAGTTCTCATCCTTTCCCGAATTTTCGTCACAGCTTCTGTCATTTCTCGGACCATATCAGGTCCTAACAGGGTTCCGCTCACCAATTTCATCCCAATGGACTGGGGATCGGCACTTGCGCCCGTATAACGCCTCGTATGGCGCCATTCCGATTGTAGCGTGGAAACTGTTGTTGTATGAAAACTCTATGAGCGGCAAATACTTACTTCAGTTTCCTTTGAAATCGAGCACACATGCCCGTAGCATATCCTCGAGAGTCTGAATTGTTCGTTCAGACTGCCCGTCGGTCTGGGGATGATACGCAGTACTGAACGAGAGCTTGGTACCCGTTGCTTTCTGCAGGCTTTGCCAAAAGTTTGACAGAAATCTCGAATCTCTGTCCGAGACGATAGAGTTTGGAATTCCATGGAGCCGGATGATTTCTTGAATATACAATTCAGCATAACGTTCCATGGAAAAAGTGGAGCTGATGGGAAGGAAATGGGCTGATTTAGTTAGGCGATCTACAACCACCCAGATAGCATCGTGGCCTTTCGTTTTTTTGGGTAAACCAACGACGAAATCCATCGTGATATGATCCCACTTTCATTCTGGAATGGGTAGAGGCTGTAGGGTTCCACCGGGTCGCTGGTGTTCCGCTTTAATCAATTGGCAAGTCATACATCGGTTCTCGAATGCAGCGACGTCTTTCTGCATTCCCGGCCACCAGTACGTTATTCGTAAATCTTGATACATCTTTGTGGCTCCTGGGTGTACCGAATATGAGGTCGTGTGTGCTTCCTTCATTATTGCTTGTCGCAGCTCCCCATGGTTAGGTACATAAAGACGATTCTTGTAGAGCAAAGCTCCATCCTCTCGGATGTTAAAATCTTCGGGTAGTGCCTCCTTTATCTTTAGGTAGAGTTCGTCTTCTTCTTGCGTCTTCTTGATCTGTTCGAGCAGCGTGGGTTGGAGAGTTAGCGCTGCTAGTCTTGCCTCAACTTCGCCCAAATTAACTACCTCTTTTCCAAGCTGATGTAACTCTGCATTCACCGCTTTTCGACTTAGCGCATCTGCGACTACGTTTGCCTTACCCGGATGATAGCTGATGACGCAATCGTAGTCCTTGACGAGCTCCAGCCATCTTCGCTGTCGCATATTCAGTTCCTTCTGGGTGAAGAAATACTTCAAACTCTTATGGTCTGTGAAGATCTCACATTTCTCTCCATAGAGATAATGTCTCCAGATCTTCAGAGCGAAGACCACTGCTGCTAATGCGAGGTCATGGGTTGGATAGTTCTTCTCGTATTTCATTAGTTGTCGCGAAGCATAGGCAATCACCTTTCCGTTCTGGATCAGCGCACATCCCAAGCCATTCTTCGAAGCATCGCTGTATACTGCAAATCCTCCGGTTCCCGATGGTATTGTCAATATCGGAGCAGAGGTAAGACGTTTCTTCAACTCTTGAAAACTCTGTTCGCATGCTTTGGTCCATTTGAACGGAACGTTCTTCCTCGTCAGATTGGTTAATGTAGAGGCAATACTGGAGAAGTCTGCTATAAACTTACGGTAGTATCCCGCAAGTCCTAGGAAACTTCGGACCTCAGTAGGAGTAGTAGGTCGTGGCCAGTTATTCACAGCTTCGATCTTACTCGAGTCCATAGAGATTCCATTCCCAGAGATCACGTGTCCCAAGAAGGCTACTTGCTCAAGCCAAAATTCACATTTCTTGAATTTGGCGTAGAGCTGTTTTTCTCGCAGGATTCCTAAGACGGTTCGTAGGTGGTTTTCGTGTTCGTTTTTTGTCTTGGAATAGATCAGAATATCGTCGATAAAGACGATAACGAACCGATCGAGGTAGTCTTTAAAGACTCGGTTCATCAGGTCCATAAAAGCAGCTGGGGCATTTGTCAGTCCAAAAGGCATGACCAAAAACTTATAATGGCCGTACCTTGTACTGAATGCAGTTTTAGGAACATCTACCTCCCTAATCTTTAATTGATGGTATCCCGAACGAAGGTCAATTTTCGAGAATACCGTAGCTCCTTGTAGTTGATCGAACAGATCATCGATCCTTGGCAAAGGGTATTTATTTTTTATCGTGATCTTATTCAATTCCCGGTAGTCGATGCACAATCGCATCGAACCATCCTTCTTTCGCACGAAAAGAACGGGTGCGCCCCACGGTGAAAAACTCGGCTGGATAAACCCTCCCCTTAGATAGTAGGTCTTCTAACTGTTCCTTCAATTCTTTTAACTCATTTGGTGCTAAAAGGTAAGGGGCCTTAGAGATTGGGGCTGACCCTGGCATTAGATCTATCTTGAACTGCATTTCTCGATCAGGGGGTAACCCCGGGAGATCGTCAGGAAATACATCAGTGTATTCGTTGACTACAGGTACGTCTTTTAGTTCCGGTTGAGGTAAGTCCTCTGCCTTCACCGCATACACGAGATAAGACTCACAACCTGACCTCAAAAGTCGTCGAGCCTTTAGAACTGATATTCGTGGAATATTATTCTTATCTGTTTTACCCGAAAAAGTGAATGCTTCTTCCTCGGGCAGTTGGAATTTAACGACCTTCTTATTGCAATCTATGATGGCTCCATATCTTGAAAGCCAATCCATTCCGAAGATGACATCGTAGTCGTTCATCGGGATTACAATCAGGTCGGCACTCAAGTTCCTACCCTCAATAACTACGACGCATCCTTTCACTACTTGGTTGGTATGCGTCGGATTCCCATGTGGCAGAGTAACTACATAGTTGCATTCAGATGAGGTAGGAGATATTCCTACCTTCGCCACGTACTTAGCCGACACAAATGAATGTGTGGCTCCAGAATCAATTAGCACAGAAGTGGGCACGTTATAAATAGTTAACGTACCCGTCACAACAGAAGGGTTTGCCTCGGCCTCCTCATTGGTAAGAGTGAAAACCCGTGCAGGAACCGGTGGAGGTCGAGCCGGTGGTTGAGCCGCGTTCTGGGGTAAACTCGTATTGCAATTCCTAGCATAATGCCCCATTCTTCCACATCTGAAACACTGTGGGTTTGGATTGGGTCTGGGTTAATAACAGGTGCCGACGTGGTAATGGCCACACTGTCTGCACTGGGGTGCCGGGTTTGGAGGTCGGTTCTGAATATTTATGGGTCCCTGGTTCAGCGTCGGGCACCAGTTCTGTTGACCCTGGCGACTTCCTTGGCCTTTGTTGAAATATTGGCGTTTACGGTCATTTCCAGGTCCTTGCTGACTCTCCCTCCTCTTCTTCGCCTCCTGAGCTTCAGAAATCTGAGCCCCGGCCTGCTCCGCTATGATGGCCCTTTCTGCTACTTGGGTACATGCCATCTGTTGGGCCCCCGAGATACTTAAGTCGCGATAAAGCTCAGGTTTGAGGCTCGTAATGAACCTCGTCACCTTGTGTAGATTTGTTGCCACCATGTGAGGAGCGAAACGGGACAGCTCCTCAAATCGGCGGATATATTGAGTTACAGGCATTCCTCCTTGCCTGAGATTCATAAATTCTAGCATCCGTCGTTCCTGTTCATGGGCAGTAAAATATTTGCCGTGGAACAATTCTCTAAATCGTTCCCACGACATATTCAACGGATCTTCAAGGACTTTAACGGTATCCCACCAGAATCGGGCGTTTCCTCTGAGCATGGAAACGGCGCACAGGACCTTTTCATTCTCAGGCACACGACAATATATGAACATATCTTCTATGGTGCGCAGCCAATCTTCAGCCACTGCTGGATCCGTAGCATCAGCAAAGGTTGGGGGATCCATTTTCCGAAAATGTTCACCTATAATTTCTACACGCGCTGGCTGTGGGGAAGGACGATGTTCAGACGAGCTATGATGATGGAGTAGCTCGTCGATTTGATTCGATTGACGATTGATATGTTCCGACTGACGTTGAAGTAAATCGATCAGTCGTAGAATAGTGGAGTCCCTTTCATTTGGAGGGGACTCCGGTTCGGCCCTACGGCTGGATTCAGCCACATGTTCACTACGGGTTCTTGGCATTTTTCAACTATTATCTACAATAATTCAAATACAACACATATCAGATAACACATAATCACATAATCAAGCATTTAACTTACAGGCCAGGCTGGTTCTCCAGGCTTTTGAGCGGCAGTACATGGACAGTCTTCAGAATCTAAAGCCTACGCTCTGATACCACCTGTGGCGACCCTACTTTTCTAATTAGGATTAGTGGCGGATTTTCGCAACGTAAGTCGCGGAAGACCCGTCTAATAAAAACTTTTTCTTAAAAGATAATATAATATAATAAAATATTAGTTTACATAGTAGTATCTGTACAACGGGCGTAGCCCCAAAATGTCAAAAAGGACAAAAACCCTATTATCACTCCACAGGTCTTCATCCATGTACCGCCTTGCCCTCAAAAGTCCGTGGAGCACCGCCACCAGCCGCCTCAGTCTTGACGCGCGTCGGCGTCAGACTCAGTACCTACAACACGTAAACACTGAGCGATTTGCCCAGTAGGTGAATAGAAATGCATGTATGCACGTGAACGCTCATTCCCGATCCCAATATCTCGCACGCAATGTTCACTCTTTCTATTGCCGCAATCATGTCTAAAATCACACAACACAGGCTCTAGGTCAGACTCCACACCTCGCGCGCCCATAATAATAACATACGGAAGCTTACACTAGCAGCGTTTTGACGATCACACAACTGCCCTGCTAGGCCGCTCTTCCATAAGCGGTAGCCTACGCCGACAGCGTTTTGACGTTCACGCAACTGCCCTGTCAGGTCGCTCCCTCCGCTATAATAAAATCACGACGGTTTTGCACCTCGGGACGTTCACGCCCGAGTAGACAGATCGATCACGCCTGTCTGCCGTCAGGTGTCATACGAGTACCAACCTCGACTCCTCAACGAGTCAACAATAAAAATCACAAACATCTCATTCTACCTCGCTCGACAATATTTCAAATCAACCGTCTCAATACGGTGTAAATATCTCACCCCAATGATATGATATGCATATGTCAGATAGAAGCATCGAAGATCAGATATGTGTTTACGCATTGTAGATGAATAATTCACCTACCTGTCCTCCCGATAAAATCAGTCGACAATCCTGGTGAATTCCCTACAGTTTGAATATCTGAGCACACAATATTATTATATCAGTATATTACTAAGTCACCTAACTTCGAAATTTTCAAACTCTAAGTTTTGAAATCATAAAATTATCAAAACCCTAAAAATCACGAAAACCCTAAAATGATGAAAACCCTAATTTGTTGAGGAGGTTAAATGTCGAAGCCTTTGCATGACATCTCGACATTTTGCATTATAATACCTCGAAATATCTCTTATGACACATCTCGAAAATTGCATTATTATATCCCGAGATTTTAATGCAATGATACCTTGTCGAGATTTGTTAGGATGTTAAATGTCGAAATTTATCATGATTATATCTCGAAATTTTTCCATACTACATCTCGACATTTTGCCTAATTATGTTTCGAAATCCTACTTAAAAAACATATCGACATCTACTTAGAAGAAGGGGTGAAAACCTATATAACCATATCAAAGTTTTTAAGTGTCGATCAATTGTCGAGATCTTCATTGATCGAAACTCATCATCCCAAAAATATTAAAATAATCTAAAGATTAGAAAACTACATAGAATCGATCGAACCTTATATAGCCATTATAATCACATTTTAAAGAATGTCACCATCGATCAATACCTACTATATTGAATTCATTATATTATTCTAAGTTCTAAAATTCTTAATCGCCCGTGTGTTAGCCTAATTTGTCCAATTACTATCCTTATTTGGAAGTATTCATCACCCATATGATGAGGTTGATTACCTACAACTAATTAAATATCTTAAGTGTACTATGCTACCCAAAGGATCAACATGCACCTTAAAGATTTCTCCCACACGGCTCGAAGGTTAATATCATACATGTTCATGTATAAAAGGGATAGAATATCAGTACCCAAAATAAGCTTAAAATTAGGGTTTTCTCCCCGTACATACTAATCCTTGGAAAAATCTTTTTAGTCCCCACTTAATCACATACTAAGGTGACGTTAGACCATTGAAATACCAAGAACTAAATTAAACAAAATAGCTTTACTCATATAAATTTTCATACCTCACTTGAAGGTTGATTTCGATGTTTGGAATGCTAAAATCTCTACTGTGTTTTCTTTCCAGTTTCTCCCTTCTTTTACACTTCCTTCTTAAGAGTTTCTCTCGTTAACTATATGACTTGGAGATATGTATCAAGGTCTTTGATTTTTATTTATATATATTTTTTTTAAAATTGATGAGACTAGGTGGTGAAAAAGTTTTTCCCTCACCCTTAAGCAACTTATTAGAGTTTATCTTTTGAAATTTTGGGCTAAACTCACGTGTGAAATAATGCCCAATATCATGAATTCTTATGTTATTATTTTATGGTTCTAACATTATGGATCTTATTTGAAACTACAAATATATATATATATATATATAGATATATTCTCATTACTCCCACATTTATGGAATTGGTTACATCGAAATCCCGTTTTAAAGTTTGCGGGTATTATAGGTAGAGAAAAGATCCAATGATCCTGCGATACAGTGTGACGTCGACCGACTTGCCAGAGGGATCGGCATCCAACTTGCAGCTTGGTGACATAGGAGTGCTGAGAGGCTTGCTCTGATCTTGATGGAATTTCTTTACAATATCCTTGATGTATTTTGTCTGACTGATGAAAATCCCATCTTCGAGTTGCCTGACTTGTAGTCCTAAGAAGAACTGCATCTCTCCCATGTGACTCATCTCGAACTTGCTTTTCATTAGATCTCCAAACTTCGTGCAAAGCCGTGGATTAGTTGATCCGAAGATGATGTCGTCGACGTATACTTGAACGACCATCAGATCTTTGTCTTGCCATTTGATGAAGAGGGTTGTGTCTATCATTCCTCGTATGAATCTAGACTTCACGAAGAATTCACTCAGGACATCGTACCAAGCACGTGGGGCTTGTTTTAATCCATAGAGAGCTTTTTCCAATCGATAGACGTGATCGGGATGGTCTTGATCAACGAAGCCTTCCGGCTGAGCGACGTAGACTTTTTCTTTTAACACGCCGTTGAGAAAGGCAGACTTAACATCCATCTAATAGACTTTGAAGTCTTTATGACCCGCATAAGCCAGGAGAAGACGGATAGCTTCGATTCGGGCAACAGGAGCATATGTCTCGTCGTAGTCGATGCCTTCCTGTTGATTGTATCCCTTCGCAACTAGCCTTGCTTTGTTCTGGATCACTTCACCATCTTCATTCTTCTTGTTTTTTAATACCCATTTAGTTCTGACAATTGTTTTCCCATGCGGACGGGGTACTAAGGTCCACACTTGAAGACGTTCGAATTGATGAATTTCATCATGCATCGCTATTACCCAATCCGGGTCTTGAAGTGCGTTTGCTACCTTGGTAGGCTCATTTTTACTTAAGAAGCAGCTCAAGAGACTGTGTTGACGACATGACGTCACGCCATCCGAAGGATCGCCAATTATCTGATCAACCCGGTGACCTCTAGTCCACTTGCGCTCATGAGGCAAGGCTGAAGCCGATGCATCTGCCATCTATGGGTCTAGATTTCCTGTAGTCTCTGATTGATCAATTGCTTGAGGAAGTTCCTATTCTGCACTTGGAACGAGCATCTCTGATGATTCTTCCTCAGTAACCACCGTAGGTTCTTCGTTATTCTGTGGCAATTCTGAATCGGGTGAGGTAGGGACGTGAGAAGCACTTGGTACGTCGGTCTCGTCATATGGAGAATACACTATAGGTGTAGCAGTGCGTGATCGATATACTGGCTCGAGGAGAGAGTCCAAATCGTCTAATACAAGTCTTATTGCTTCTGATGTTGAATTCGGAGTTGTTGCCATCTTCTGTTGGTTTTGTGCCAACACACCAGTTAAAATGGGTTCTGAACTGTTATATTCAGAAGCTATCTGGTTAGGTACGGGTCCTGAACTGAGGTGTGCAGGAGCCATCGGGTTAAACACGGGTCCTGGACTGAAGTGAGCAGAAGCCATATCCGCCACTTCGTGAAAAGTGACATTGTAGCTTTCTTTGATTGTGTGATTGGACTTGATGTATACTCGGTACGCTTTCGAGGTTGAAGAATACCCGACGAAAGTGCTTTGAATGCTTTAGGGTCGAACTTAGCACGTTGCTCTCGGTCGTTCGCCACAAAGCACTTGCACCCGAAGACTTTAAAGAATGAGATGTTGGGTACTCGTTTGTTGATAATTTCGTACGGAGTCTTGTCAAAGCACTTGTGAACCACCATCATGTTTTGAGTGACAGGCGGTATTTACTACTTCCGCCTAGAGAAAATGTGGAAGACCAGAGTGGATGAGCATCGTACGTGCGGCTTCCACTAGAGTTCTGTTCTGTTCGACTACCCCATTCTGTTGAGGAGTCTTGGCGGCTGAAAATTGTTGACTTATTCCAAGTTTCTGATAAAATTCACTGAGACACCTGTTCTTGAACTCAGTGCCATTGTCTGTTCGAATGACTTGGATAGTCTGCTGCAGCAAATTTTCAGTAGAGTTCACGAAATTGACGATCAAGTCCATGTCTCATCTTTTGTTCGGAGGAACGTTGTCCATGTGTAGCGAGAGTAGTCATCGACTATGACCAGCAGATACTTGCGTCCATTTATACTCTGTTTCTTCATCGGGCCACAGAGGTCCATATGTCTCAAATCGTGTTTTTCTTAGTGTAGAATACCATTGTAATTGTGCTTTGATTTTATTAGTTGTCCTTCTAATTAGGGGCTTTTATTGTTTCTGTCCGTAGTTTAGGACTTAGCTTGTTATTTATACCAAGTATGTATACCATGTAAACATTTGAGCTTAATAGAATATTTTAGAAAATTGAGCCGAAGGGCTCCCAATCTAATTTCTAGAGAGAGAAAGTTAGAAAACATCATCTCACTGGGTTTTCAATCGAAATTCTATCTTCCATAATTTTAATCGATTTCTTTAGGATTGAAGTCTAGGATCATAGAGTTGATAAAACAAGACATGACAATTGGTATCAGAGCAGATTCATTCTTTTTTTAATCGAAAATTGTTAGAATTAGATCGAAATTTTAATTCTGGTACTGTTCCTTCGAAGAACAGTTTGGCGCGACATTCAATTTCGATCTGATAGCTCAATTCTGCTTATTTGGTTTGAATTTGATGTTTCTGTGGTCGTTTGAGTGTTATAAATTGATTGCGATTAGACCAGTAGCTGTTTTAACATCGATTTAGCAGATTTGATCGGATTTGAGAAATTACTGTTCGCACGTAGAACTGTTAGAAACGTTCTGATTTTGGTCACAATCGACATGCTTTGCTTCATAATATGGTTAATTGTTTGTTCGTGAGTTTCATCATCTGATTACGAGCAAATATCTGTAATTTCATCTACTATCTCATCGTTTTTGCTTGAATCAGTGTTAATTGTATTCTGTAATTTTTTGTGGTTATCTCAATTTTTCTCACTAGGTTTTTCAATCAGGTTAATTTCGCGATCGAAAAACTCTGCTCGAAAAATTTTCTCGATCGGAATACTACGTCAGACCTAAAGTCGTCTTTACCAAGAACGACTTTAGTAGAAAAATTTCTCAAGCATTACTTAGTGAAAATCTTTTTCGACGAGACTAATAATGACCTTTGCGATTGCAAAACTTTTCATCAAAAAACATTTTCGGACAAACTATTAAAGTTTCACCTATAAAAAATCATTTACGGTCGAAAAACTTTTCAGTCAACGGATTTATTTTGACACAGCGAGAAACTTACTTAAACGTACTGTTTGTCGCGATGGAAATAAATTCACGTTCCAGAAATTTCTCTCGATCGGAATATTTTGGAGCAATTTTATCCGCTCGCAAAATTTTTCACTGAAAAAACTTTCCCGCACGAGAACAGTAACGAATACATTTTATCTCGACAAAATTATTTTTGATCAAACTCTAAAGATTGAATCAAAAATAATTCTCGACTGCTTTAGAATCAAACGCTACTGACTAATTTGTTACTTGTGAAGCACATAACATCAGTCCAAACTATCAAAACAGCAAACGAAGATCCTACATCAACCCAAGAAAACAACATGGATGGTTACTCGCATGGTAACGACAACCGTCCCCCGATACTTAAGAGAGGCGAATACACAGTATGGCGAAGCCGTGTTCTGAACTTTATCGAGCTAAAAGATCAAGCAGATGACCTTCTCTTATCAGTGAAGCAAGGTCCATCTCAGTTCTGTGTAAATGTGCCCGGTGACAACACTGCTAGTCCTCCAATTCCTGCCTCTAGACGACTTAAAGAGTCTAGAGAATACACCGCAGAGGAAAGAGTGATAGTTGAGGCTGATCTGATAGCCAAGAACACTCTAATGCAGGGCATCCAAAACGACAGTTTTTGCCAGATCGACAGCATTCCAACAGCTAAGAGAATGTGGGATGAGCTGCATAAGATAATGCAAAGAACAGAAGTCGGTATGCATTACATTCTCACGGAGTGTTCTTTGCATTATCTTATGAGCTGCATAATATTCTCACAGCTTACGACTCTTTGCATTATCTTATGAGCTGCATAATATTCTCACAGCTTACGACTCTTTCAGAGCTAAACCCGGAGGAATGCTTACATGATCTCTATCAGAGATATCTCACACTTGAATGAGATGAAGAAAATAGAAATCACAAAGACGAACATGGAAACCAACATACGATTTCTTTCCTCTCTGCCCTCAGAATGGAAGAAGATATCCACTCAAATCAGACAAAACAAAGACCTTGAGGAGTTGGATATCCATGCCATGTTGACAATCGTGCACAAAACGAGGAGGATAAAAGCGCGATTCAGAAGGAGCAGAAGGGCAAACTTACCGAAGACACGGTTGCCCTATCTCAGAGAAGAGAAGCTCAAAATCACGAAAAGAGAAGATCATCAAGCCTCCTACCCCCTCAGAGTCTGAAGACGAATCAGACTCAGACATGGAGCCAAACATGAAATAGCAGGGAAAGCAGTTGGCTCTCATTGGAATAATGATGAGCCAACAATACTTCAAGAAGAATTCCTCATCATCAGCCAGTTGACTTCGGACATCAAGCTTAAAGAACAAAGAACGTGCACCTGAGACCTCCGAAGTCAAGAACACCAAAGACCAACCAAGTGCTTTAACTGCGGGAAACCAGGTCACTATGCCAGAGAATGCACTCTCCTAAAGATGAGAGGTGCCAACTACTACTCCAGGAAGCTTCAACTCACAAGTAGAAGGAAGCTGGAGTAGCTCTAATGGCAGAACAAGAATCTGGCTCGAGGATACGTCTAGCTCAGAGAAAGAGAATTTGGCCCTCGTGGCCCGCCTGGACGAGAACTCCGACGCCGAAACCACCAACCAGACAGACGAAGACCAGGCATCCGATCTTCTCAGGAGGTAGTTTCTACTTCCACATTATTGACCATGTTAGAGTCGTATCAAAAAGCATACACTAACATGAAACGTGAGCGGAAAAGCATAAAGGAAGTAGAGAAGAAACTATCTAAGTCTCAGGAGAAATTCGCTAGTCTCGAATCAGAACTTAGGAGCTCTAGTTCAAAATAGAAGAACTCACTAAGAGCTTACATTTTAGAGAGACCACAAAGCCTTCATGAGAAAATAACTATAATTGTTTCGTTAAAAATCTCAATGAGAAAGCTACCCTCAATTGTAGGATAACGGAAGCAACTACTAAGATCACCAATCAAGAAGCCGAATTAGATAAATCAAATACTCAGATTTGTGAAGTTATGAGAGATCTAGACGCCTGTAAAGCCTCCAAATTAACGGTGGAAAATAATTTTGCTCTATTAGGAGAAGAGCGTAAGAAATTATATGCTAAAGTAAAGAAGTTAGAAGTTCATCTTGTAAGAAGGGGACAAACCGATCAAACTATATTCGTAAATCAGCCCATGGATCTAGAATTCTATGATTATAAATTTGGCTTAGGCTTTGAAAATCCACAATGCTTAAAAAAACTGACTGCAAACAACTTTACGACGTCAAGTACATGGGTTTTGGACTAACGAATCTTATGGTTTTTACTAACGGAAAAGAAATTGATGCCTTAGGAGAAACCAAGAGGAACGCCAAGACTAGGGTTGAAATCCCCTTCTCCTACACCGAGTTGAATCAAAGCTACAAAACTAGGGATCTTCCCAAGGGTTGGATCCTTGAGTCAACTCACCCTCAAGAAGATCATTCTATAATAGGGGAAGCACAAATCCATAATTCTGAAAATTCTCTCTACACCCCTTCTATAGTAAGGAAAATAGAAGCATTAAGAGCCTCGTTAGAAAAAGAAAAAGAGAATTTTGAAGCTGAAAAGAAACTGTTCTTAACAGAGATGGAATCTCTCAAAGCTTCCTTCATCTCACGAGAAATTTCCCACGCAACTCACTCAACTAATAAGATCACTCTAAAAAGCGTAAAGAAAGAAAAAGCGCCGTTAAAAGATCAGAAACTTAAAAATAATATGAAAAGTTCTACTCTAATCCTGCTTCACTTACGTCTACAGGGAGCATAGGGCCCGCACTAGAGTCGACGACGAGAGTGTCTAGTTTAAAAATAGCGAAGGAGTCCGTAGATTTGAATGCTTCTAAGAATATTTCTCCTAATAATTGTTTCTATGTGATCTCTTCATCCTACCACTTTTAGAAGCACTAATTTCAAAATAGGCACTTCATCAGCAATAAAAAATAATCATTCTGAAACAAATGCCTCTAGGAAGACACATAGGAAACAAGATCCAGCCATTAAGAAAGCATATAGCGCTATTCATGCTTGTTCTCACCTCAGGTATCCCGTTAAGATCGTATTCCCCCAGCACCTTAGGAGATTATCCAATGAAAAGATCTTTTCATCGGTCAAGACTACCAAAGCATTTTTCCGTGCTGAAATTACTCTTCCCTGCATGGTTCAACCTAAGTGGATTCCTAAATCTCCGCCTGAAGAGACGAAAGCCAAAAAGGCCAAGTCTTTTACTAAGGGCACGCCCACATCAACTTCTTCGACGTTGACTTGGGTTGTTAAAGCTCCAACTAGTACTAACTTAGGAACCATATCTGAACCAACATCTAAATCTGCTAATCTGAGAGGAGCCATTTAAAAGTGGGTACCTAAAGCTCTCTAATTTTATTTTCTAGACCCATCATGTGTGGTACCTCGACTCTGGTTGCTCCACACACATGACGGGAAATCAAGAGCTGCTGAGCAACTACCAAGACCGACAAAATGGAAAAGTCAGATTCGGGAACAATGACTCAGCCCCTATTCAAGGATTTGGGGATATCATTCTGACGAATCTGACAATAAAGGATGTCTTCCACGTCGATGGTCTCCCGCACAAACTTTTTCAGCATAGGCCAGTTCTGTGATAAAGGATTCCAGGTGGTCTTTCTTGCTGACCGGTGCAGAATATTGGATAGTTAGGAGAAAGAACTGCTCCAAGGACTTCGAAAATCAAACCTTTACACGACCAATCTGACGTCCGTGTGGCCCTCGACAACTGTTTGCCTCATTTCTCAGACTGTAATTCAGAGGAACAGCATATGGCATCAACGCATGTCTCATCTCAACATTAAAGCTCTTCAATGACTTTCAACAAAAAAGTTGGTTCACGGTCTTCCAACTATAGTATTACAGAAAGAGCATCAATGTTCGGCATGCCAACTAGGAAAAATGAAGCGAGCATCTCATCTTATAAAGCTGGTTGCCTCTACTTCACGTCCACTGGAACTGCTACACATGGACCTCTGTGGACCAATACAGACACAGAGTATCAATGGACGCAAGTACATGCTGGTTATCGTTGATGATTTCTCTCGCTACACATAGATGAAGTTCCTCCGAACTAAAGATGAGACGAAGGACTTGATCATCAAATTCGTGAACTCGACTCAAAATTTACTGTAGCAAACTATCCAAGTCATCCGAACGGACAACAACACTGAGTTCAAGAACAAGTACCTCAGTGACTTTTTTTTTCAGAAACTTGGGATTAGTCAACAATTCTCAGCTGCCACGATGCCTCAACAAAATGAGGTGGTTGAAAGAAAGAACATGACTCTAGTGGAAGCTGCACGTACGACGTTGATTCATTCCGGCCTCCCACACTTCCTTTGGGCTGAAGCAGCAAATACCGCTTGTTTCACTCAGAACAAGACGGTGGTTCACAAGCACTTCGATAAGACTCCGTACGAGATCATTAACAAGCAAATACCCAATATTTCTTTCTTCAAGGTCTTCGGGTGCAAGTGCTTTGTGGCGAACGACAGAGAACAACGAGCTAAGTTCGACCCTAAGGCATTCGAAGCCACTTTCATCGGTATTCTTCAACTTCAAATGAGTATTAGGTATACATCAAGTCCAACCGAACTATCAAAGAAAGCTACAATGTCACTTTCCACAAAGTGGCAGATATGGCTTCTGGGCACATCAGTCCAGGACCCGTGCCTAACCAGATGGCTTCCGAATACGACAGTCCAGAACCCGTATTCACTGGTGTGTTGGCACGAAACCAACAGAAGATGGAGACCACTCAGGATACAACGTCAGAAGAAGCTCTGAGACATGCGTTGGAGGAATTGGATTCTCTTTTTGAGCATGTATATCGGCGAGACACCATTACTGTTGATCCTTCAGTGGATTCCCCACTCGATGTGGCCGATGTACCAAGCTCTTCAAATGTCCCCACCTCACCTGATTCAGAATTACCACAGAACACTGAAGAACCTACATGGTTGTTGAGGAAGTATCATCAGAATCGCTCAGCTCAAGTGCAAAAATAGAACTACCTCAATCTAGTGAACAACTTGGGATATTGGAACTCTCGGTCCACAAATGGCTGATGCATCTACTTCAGCTTTGCCTCATGAGCGCAAGTGGACTCGAGCACATCCAGTTGATCAGATTAATGGTGATCCTTCAAGTGGAGTACGGACAAGACATCAACAAAGTATCTTTAGTTGCTTCTTAAGCTTAAATGAGCCAACCAAGGTAGCAGACGCACTTAGAGACCCGGATTGGGTAATAGCAATGCATGACGAAATCCACTAATTCGAGCGTCTCCAAGTGTGGACATTAGTACCCCGTCCGCATGGGTAAACAATTATCGGGACGAAGTGGGTCTTTAAGAACAAAATGAATGAAGATGGGGAAGTGATTCGGAATAAAGCAAGACTGGTTGCGAAGGAATATAACCAACACGAAGGCATTGACTACGACGAGACATATGCTCCTGTTGGCCGGATCGAAGTCATCCGCCTTTTCTTGGCTTATGCAGTCCATAAAGACTTCAAAGCGACCAAATGGATGTTAAGACCGCCTTCCTCAACGGCGTGGTAAAGGAGGAAGTCTATGTCGCTCAGCCAGAAGGCTTTGTTGATCAAGAACATCCCGATCACTTCTATCGATTGGACAAAGCTCTCTACGGACTGAAAAAGCTCCACGTGCTTGGTATGATGTCTTGAGCGATTTCCTCGTAAAGTCTGGATTCATCCGAGGAACGATCGATATGACCCTCTTCATCAAATGGCAAGACGAAGATCTGATGATCATCCAAGTTTACGTAGACGACATCATCTTCGATCCACGGCTCTGCAAGAGGTTTGGAGATTTAATGAAGAGCAAGGTTTAAATGAGTCACATGGGAGAGATGCAATTTTTCTTGGGACTCCAAGTCAGGCAGCTCGATGATGGCATCTTGATAAGTCAGACCAAATAGATCAAGAACATATGGAAGAAGTTCCATGAAGATCAGAGCAAGCCTCTCAGCACTCCTATGTCAACAAGCTGCAAGTTGGATGCCAATCCCACTGGAAAAGCGGTCAGCATCACACTTTATCGCAACATGGGTTCTCTTCTCTTCCAGCCGGCCGGATATTATGTTTGCCACCTGCCTCTGTGCCCGTTTCCAAGCCAACCCCAAAGAATCCCACATGCTGATGCAGAAGCAGAATACGTCGCAGCCGCTAGCTGTTTCTCTCAAATGCTGTGGATGAGGACTCAGCTTCGTGACTATGGGTATAATTTAAATAATATACCCATTTACAGTGATAGCCAGAGTGCCATTGCTATAACGTGCAATCCTGTTCACCACTCACGCACGAAACACAGATATTAGATATCATTTTATAAAGGATCACGTGGAAAAAGGCACGATTGACATGTATTTCGTGAACACGGAGTTTCAACTAGCTGACATTTTCACCAAGGCATTGGATGAAAAACGATTCCAGTTTCGTGTCGAAAAGTTAGGCATATTGGATCTTCCGTAATATGTGCTTTACGTGCTCTTATGTGCTTTCATATGTCCTCTTCTATGTGGTTTCACTATTAAATGTTATATCTTGCGTAAAAATAGAAATAAAAAAACATTTACCATAGAATTATCCTAATTATTATAGATATACTTATAATATTAGAGGAATGACGATATCTTTGGGATGCTCAATCTAAGTGACGACTAGATTTCCCTGACATGCGTCTGGTTAATTGCTTAAATTTTGTCAGTCTAATTTGCATTCTTGTATCTAAAGGTCATTAGCTTGTTCCACTAGACACATAACCACTTCATATTAGTGAGGATTCTAGTCGTCTTACTATTTCCTTTCTAGGAATTTATCTTGAGCGAGGCACACATCAATTGCTTGTCTTAACTAGTGATTCTTGGTCTCATACTTGCCTTGCATTAGATCGTTAGGAATATGATTAGGGCACTTAGGAAATTCCTCACTTGGCCTTATCTATAAAATTTCCATTCTTTAACATAGCCTTTAGTCATCCATTTTTAGCCTTCTCCGAATACCTTTTCTTCATTTGAAACCCCTTGAGCCTTCTACCAATAATCTGAATCTTCAGCGGGATGTTGAAACGAGAAAAGAAGGGGGAGAAAAAAATATGAAAAAGAAAGAGATGCAAAAGAAGGTGGAAAACGCACACGATGAATGCTCAACGCACAAAAAGCAATCCAAAAAAAACCTGTGTCTCGACTATTAAAAAATTCCAAATCATTAGAAGGGGGCATGGATCTTGCTGTGAACTTCTCCATCGATAATCTCATACGCTCGTCAGAACGGCTGGAAGAGGAGCACCTCGAAGTGAACTTCTCCAACGATAATGCAATCTTATATCGGGAAACGAGAAGAGGAGCACTGCCTTGGATTCGAATTCCATAACTGTGAACTTCTTCAAATCGATAATCTCTGAAACCTCTCTAGGGATTAAGAGAAAAGGAGCACGGTATCGGCCCGAGAAAGAACCAGTGAACTTCGCCTCAGATTATCTCTCCGCCTCGTAAAGAAGCGAAGCTTCAGCTTGAGCAAGTGTAGTCTGATACGAAAAAAATTAAAGAATGAGAATGACAAAAGATACGAGAAAATGCCAAAAGAAGGAGAACGACGAAGAACTGGAAGACGACGAATAGCTCACTTTTTCCAAAATTTTCCTTCCCTTCTAAGTCAGAGCCAAATTAAAAATCCTTCAAAGTCCCTTTGATTCCAAATCGACGGTCTCTTGCATAGGTGAAATGATTAAAAGCGCCTCGATCACAGGTAAATTGACTTAATATTGCTTGTGTTGACTTGAGTGATATACATATAATAATCCCAATGTAGAAATAAATGAGCGCTAGAGTGAACCCAGTGAGAGTTGTCGCAATGGATCATACTTTGAAATTAGGACTATAGTTTGCTGACGAGATTTGATGGCATATGATCATCGTGTGTCTTGTGAATCTTTAGACGTGACACTGACCGAAGCAAAATAATCTGACCCCATACTATAAATAATATTAATATTCATACAATAAAAAAAAGATAAATCAATTTTTCTTGGATTTTTTTGTTATTTTTCTTTTTATTACATGATAAAAAATAAATAAAAAATTATTATACATATAAAAATAAAAAATAAATCGCACAGTTTAATATGCAATTTTAATTTGCATCTATGCAGAATTAATTAAAAGCGATATTTTGTTATATTTCACACATTCTGATATGCAGTATTACTTTGCATTTGAGCTGAATTGTTAAAAATGCGAATATTTAGTTTTTCTCATACCCTCGCGTGAAGTTATCGTTACATGTATAGGGGACCATGTATCTAGGCCAATCTTGATAAATCGCATTTATTTTTGTCATTGTTACTCATATTGTTTAAGTACTTGTTTGATAAATCAATTGCGGCGCACTATTTGAGGGAGCATTTACAAAATTTATGCCTTGAGCTCCAAATACAGTAGAAACTCTATAAATTAATACTCGATAATTTAATAAACTCTTTAATATAATATTTTCGGTCGGTCCCGACTCGGGGATAACGTACTAAATCAATAATTCTATAAAATTATAAGATAATAGACTTTCGATAATTTCTATAAGTCCCGTATAAATTATAAATTAATAATTTCATATGTAAAAAACATTCTCATATTACATGAACAAAGATTACTTGAAAAATGAATCAATTATCATTTTTTTGGTTGAAATCAATTTCCACTTGCATATTGTCTCTAGCTGTCCTTATCATTGTAAGAACTCCTGGCGTTGTTTTCTCATAGGTCAATACAAAATTTCCCCTTGCATTTGATGTTGGGAAGTTTGAAAGTTATATACACTATAAATTAATAAAATATTAATTTATCGATAAATTAATAATTATTAATTTATCGATTAATTAATAACTCTTTTAATTAATAAATTTGGTCGGTCCCAACTGTATTAATTTATAGAGTTTCTACTGTATTTTTTATGGCCTTTCTCTAAGTGTTGCAGAAACAATGAGGAGGACTTAACGAATTATTCAAGATTTGGAGTGCACGGCATTGGTTTAAATTTTGGTTGTTAAATATTTTGATCGTTGACGTGTTTTATAAATTTGAATTTAACCAACTTCTCTTAAAAACTTTTCAGGGGGCGCCTAAATAGAAAAATTGCTTCAAAAATTAACTATATTATTCTCGACACCTATTCCTCTAAGTATTGCAGATTTACAAAATTTTACTATTGAGCCAAATGTCACCATTCTGAATTACAGGGAGTTAATTGTATTTATTTTCATACATAGGGGGAGCAATTATGTGGTTTTTACTTAAACTTAGTGTCAATCCGATATCTTAGAAAACTTACTATCGATAAATTTGGGCGAATTTAGTAATTTTTTATCGCAGTTTCTCGAGCGAAAATTGATTTGGGACCAAATGGTAATTTTTGCTTCCAATTTGTCGAGCGAAAATTAAATAGGGACCAAATGAAATGCTCAAATCAGAGTCTCTCGAGCGAAAAATTATAATTGGGCCTGTATAATATGCAAACTCAAAACACCCAATCAGCCCAATTAGAAGAAGTAACTTTTTGCAGTCGAAAAACTTTATCTCACGCAAAACCTAAACGCAAATTCCACAGTATCTCTCCATTTTTCTCTCTCGCAAAACTTTCAACAGACGAAAAATATCTACTCAAATCTTTCGATTTTTATCTTGGTATTGTCTATTTAAGCTAGAAACGATACTTATTTGCTATTTGCGTGCGATTTAAATCAGTTTGAATTTACATTTTATAATCTTTCGCCTGATTTGCTATTCTCGCTCGCAAACAGTGTCAATTGAATTTCAATTTGATTGAGTCACTATTTGCATCGTAAAATTTTTTTGATCGCTAAATTCTTGACATAGTCGGTAAAATGAATAATTTAGATCGAAATATACTTACAATCGAGAAATCGAATTTTGATTTTATGCGAGCGAAATGATTACTGAATGGAATAGATCAAATAGGTGTTTAAGTTTCAAGCACAAAACTTACAATCGAAAACAGTAATTTTGACTTCTATTTTTTCTCGATAGAAAATTTTAATGGCGATAAAATTAATTTTTCGAGGATAAAATTTCTCGATTGTAAAAGTACGTAGCGATAATTTTGATCGATCAAAATTTTTCACGATGATTAACCTAGTTTCACGTTGTCAATTTTCTCGATTGTAAAATTTCGCCGCGAAAAACTATTTTAAAATCGAAATACTTCCTCGCTTGATAACTTTCACGGTGAAAATTTTATTCACGCGCGAAAAATTTCTCGATCGTAAATTTATGCGGAAATCTATTTTCTCGATCTTAAGTTTACACGAAAATTTTTCTCGATCGCAAAATTTCTCGGCTACAGTACCATGCATATAATGTTCAATACTTAACAAAATTTTCTAAGTCTTTTTCACTGTAGCAAACCTTAGTGTGGCGCCCCTAACATCTACCACCCATTCTTACTATTATTTTAAGTGACTTCATGTACTTTAAGGAAATAATAACTACGAAAAGGCGTACAAAATTTTTCCTTCTATATAAAGGAAACCTTTCTGTACATTACAAAATATTCCTAGGACATAAATACATAGGTGAGTGCGCATGCGTGTTTCAAAATTAATCTATCGGTCGGCCACTCAGGTCGCATCCATGTGCACACTGTCACCTCAAAAGTCCTCCGGAAGTTCAAAATTTGCCTCGCCATCATAAAGATCACGTATTGTGATCCCCCTACAACACGTAACTACCTGGAATGAGCTTATAAAGCTCAGTCAGTGAAAGACATGCATGCCATGCACGTGTCATGATTTGCAAAGGCATCCGCGCCAATGCTTTCTAGACCTAATATTTTTCTTGCCTTCTCTTGTCATATAGGGCCCTCGGCTATCTTGCTATGCACCATCATGGAGCTTGAATCCGCAAGGGATAAATATATACATAAGTGGCAATACCCACTCATGAGAGGCTAACCCTAGGGCGCCTTTTCTGTCCCATGGTGGTTTATACGCCACGTGGACGCTTCACACTGGTAGCCTATTCTGAGGTTTCCAACACCAGAGGTACCCTCGGTGTCGCTTATTCCCTCAGATCGCATCCTCCAGGTCCACGTTCCTGTTGGGGATATGCCCTCGGATGCCATTCGAGGATGTAATGAATTGGGCATAAACATGAACCTGTTATTCACACTTTAATATTTGGATATTGTATTCAAATATTTATTTATGGAATTTACAAAAGGCATATTATTTATTTACCTATCCAGTCTTACTAGGCATCCGGTGAGACGGTAAATAAATAAAACCCATATATACGAGTTTAGTCACCGATCTCATGGGATGAGAGAGGGGGCATCGATGAGCTATTATTCTCGGATATTAAATTAGTCCATAAGTCTTAGACTTCAGTAGGGTGACTGAATGTCGATCATGACTTATTTATTGACGACTCTAAAATGGTTGTGCCAACAATTCGCTTGGGAAGCGGGAGGTCGTAACATTGGTATGAGTTGAATCAGGGGATTAACTTGTATTTGGATACGACTCGTATTCGACGATCACATGGCTAATTACTCGTTGAGTGTCAATGATAGATCGATTGACTATAGTAGTATACGTGGACCTTAGACCGAAGGGTCATTGACAGAGTTGGATTCGGGGTCCTGACTTGTCACTAGTTTGCTAGGCCCGCCTTGTTCGAGGTTGAACATGGGTCAGCGGCGACATGCGGTCTTGACAACGAAGTGCAACTGCTGGGCATTGATAGTCGTGAGGGATTCACAACCTCACAAGTAATCGAGGTATATGTCCTATGCATATTCGGGGACGAGGAATTACGGAATCTTCGCAAAGTATAAAAACTAACTCACATGGGACGTGGAGTGTAGTTTAGTAATTTCTTCATCACGAATTAGACATAGTGTCGGGTTAGTGAGTTTGACATTACCATGGCTCTCACTCGACCGGGACATATGTGAAGGGTCTATACGTATTACGACGATCTATAGTCGGTTCGTAAAATACGAAGATCGTACTCAACATGGGATCTATTCGGTATCACGGGATTTGCTAGGTGGTTACCGAATTCTTGGATTCCTCCCTTGCCGGGTTGAGACGAACCAAGAGAGTCGGGCTTAAAAAGGATCACTGGGACAGTATCTGATAAAGTGAGTGTTATTACATAATGGTCTTGGAGACGTTAATAAAACATTAAATATTAGTTTTAGAGACTATATTTACTTGGAATAAGATTCCCGGAACGAAACGACAAATAATGGACCGAAAATAGGGTTCACAACCATGAGCAAGGCTCGTCAAGGTCGTGAAGCCCACCTGAAAAGTAGCAGCAGATTCAAAAATTATTATCTCACAATCTAGACCTCGGATTAAGAATACCTTTGGTCAGAATCAAGATTGGTGAGTCTTCTATCTGTGGTTAAAATTTCAGATCAATCGGACATCGTTTACATCTCAAACGGATGGAAAAACGAAACTGTCGCAAAGCTGTTGCAAGTCACGGCCGTGACACATGCGGGCCGCGGCCGTGAAGCACAGCAGAGGCTGAGTTTTTGGCCCCGACATGGTCACGGCCGTGACCATAGTGACCCAGGCCGTGAAGGGTGTTGTCACGGCCGTGAATGGTCTTGTTTCAGGCCGTGACGGGCGTTGGTTTGGCCAAATTTAATCCAAATCAAGTCCAAATTCGTTCATTGTTCTTATGTGAGACATATGGGACATTGTCTAGTCATTTGATGACTTTATACAAAGGAAACAAACAAGAAATGAGTCATGTAGGATATGATTCAATTAAAAGTCATTTTCAAAGATCGAAAGATGATCTTTATGTTTTGGCATTGTGCAATTTCGTCCATATGAGTTCTAAGCTTATTTCTCACTCTAACTTGGAGTTTAGAGAGAGTTGAGAGCATATGAGTTTGTTCTTTTAGAAAAACTTAAGTGTGTTTGAGTTTTTAGTAAATCAAACACACAATTACAAACACAAACACATCTCTTCTAAAACATCTTCCCCACCTCTCTAGCCATCCTTGGAAGGTGGTGGAATTTGGATACGTCCCGGGGTCGGCGTGACGATCTTGCCAAGGCGTTGGAGCTCGGAGAGGTGACGACGTTGCTCGGAGCGAACAACGACAACCGGGATGGCAAGGCGAGAGCTAGGATCTTCGCTACGAGGGTAAGCTACCAAAACCCTATAACGTGTCATGCATATTTTCTTTACATAACCAAGCGATCCGGGGCTCCTTACGGGGATCCCGAGAAAAATTTTAAACTTCCGCTGCGCTAGGGATTCGATCTCGGGACACCCGGGGTTCCCCGACAGTTCCGCCATGAGGGCATCAGCCCTAAAATCATGTCTTGCCTTGAACATGTCATATCTTGACGGTAACGACATACGACGTCACCATGGTTGCATAGAAGAGCCGTGACTCATCTGTGAGTTGACGTCAGACGCCCATATCGACGAATATCTATCGCTCTCAGGGATCGTACATCATGCACGCTCTCGTGTCCTTCCTTTAGTACTAACGTGCGTGCATATGATCGTGTCATGAATATGCAAGTCATGTAACGTAAATATTTCACGTAGGAAATCAAGGAATATCATAGAAGCACATAAGCATGTAACACAAAATTCATACTCATATAATTATGTGTTATAGTTGGGAATTCCAGTTACATGTTGTCCAAGCTTAATTGGCTTACTGCCTTGAAACGTCATAACATCGTGAACCTTGTCATAGCATCAGAGTCATATCTAAATTAGATAATTAGGTTAAAGTAATCGATTCGTCTAGGCTAACTTGCTAAAACCCTAAGTCTCGGCTAGTAATCTAACTTAGGTTATTGTTGTCATAGTCTCGGTCGAATCCTAGTATTGTCTATCTTAAGAATCGTCCGACTCTAGGTATGATGCAAGATTTCACTGATAAAGCATACTTTCGCCCGATTGACCAAGCATTGGAAGTGGTTTCGGTCGATCCATGACATCTCCAAGTTGCCCGATTTAAGAAGGCCCTTCCATTCAGTCGATTTCTTCATGATCATGTATTAGGTCTAGATTTGCCCGGTTTCTCCAAGGTTGAAGATCGACCAATTTGTTGCATGCATGAGGCTTATTTTTCACGTCGGCCGATTTGAGGCATTCCTAATTTAAATCGCCGAGTTCATGGTTGAGTTGCCAAATTACTTAAGCTGAGTAGTTTAGCCCGATCCTTTTAGCTTCCAAATCAAATCGCCGAAGTTACTCTCACTTGCTAAGTCGCCCGATTCCTAGCTATGCAAACCTACAAATCGCCCGGTTCATGCATGATTAGGTAGCTTCGCTCGATTGGGAATAAATCGCCGAGTTTTTCCATCTCCAAGTTATCTGATTGGTTAATGCCTGAATCGCCCGACTTCATGGCATTACACAATCAAATCGCCCGATCCTAGTCCTAACTCAACTTAGTAGCCCGATTTAACTTAATCGCCCGATTGCTCATAGAACATACTACTTTCGATCTAGAGTTGATTCAACTGCCTTCTTCTTCAACCTTTCGACTCCTACCTTACTAAATTTCCCAGCTTAACACATATAATTGCTAAACAATTACGTTAGTGTGGTGTACGCCTAAAACCCTAAAATTCACATAAACCCTAGTACATGATATTTTGGTGCTAAGTACCTCTAATACATAATCTGACCTAAAACATGAAGTTAGGTTAAGAATCTTATACCTATTAATTTTTCTAAGTATGCTAATACGTGAACAAGGTATATAAATTATAGTAACAATTCATACCTCCCTATCTTAGTGATGGTTGTTGCTAGAGTTTCTTGTTCGACTCTTTCCTATCTTGCTTAGACTCGCGAGGGTTTCCTTAGTCGTATGAATAACTTCTCATTCCTTCCTTATTTCCTAACTTTACCTTGCGTGTAATGGTTAACAATTGATAAGGACGAGTAACGTTGTTAATCCATATCTCATGTATTGTTAATTTCATTTCCCTTTTAGCTAAGTTGTCGATTGTTTCTTCTGATTTTATTATTTTTCTGAGTTACCTTTCAGCAAAGTTTTCCAACTTGTATTTTTTTATATTTCACAAATCTTTCCCTGCTAAATCCCTTTATATATATATATAATATATATATATATATATATATATATATTTCCACAAAACTATTTTTAAGTTTCAACTCAAACTTCTTACTAAGTTAGTTATTCTAAGTAGCACATAAACTCACATAAGACTATGAAATTATATAAACACATAATTTGCAGTCACATAGGCATATAACATGTATGCAAATTTATTGCCCGACTTACTTATGGGACTCGGGTATTACATCCTCCCCTCCTTAAAAGGGATTTCACTCCCGAAATCAGGCAGGGAGAAATAGTTCAGGGTAGCTTGTTCTCATATCATCTTCTCGTTCCCATGTCGCTTCCTCGGTGGACTGATTCTGCCATAAAACTTTTACCAATGGAATTTCTTTATTCCGTAGTTTCTTCGTCTCATACATTAAGATTTGTTCTCGTATCTCCTCATAACTTAGATCTGACTTGAGGTGTTGGTATAGATTCTCATTACTTAACACATGACTCGGATCTGCGACGTACTTTCGTAGTGTTGATATGTGAAAAACATCATGCACTTGGGCTAGCAAATTCAGTAGTTCCAGTTTATATGCTACTTCACCAACCTTTCTAATGATTCGGAATGGTCCTATATACCTTGGGCTCAGTATTCCCTTCTTCCCGAACCGTTTACGCCTTTTTTAGGGATACTTTCAGGAATACGAAATCGTCTACTTCAAACTTCAATGGTCGACGCTTTTGGTCTGCATAGCTTTTCTGCCTACTCTGGGCTGTTTTCATTCTCTCTCGTACTTTTGATATTGCCTCCATCATTTCTTGCATTAGGTCCGCGCCTAATATTGCCCGTTCTCCAACCTCATCCCAATGGATTGGAGATCTGCATTTGCGCCCGTATAAGGCCTCGTATGGAGCCATTCCAATCGTTGCATGATAACTGTTGTTGTATGAGAATTCGATCAATGGAAGGTATCGGCTCCAATTTTCTTTGAAGTCGAGCACACAGGCTCTCAGCATGTCCTCCACTGTCTCAATGGTTCGTTCGGACTGCTCGTCTGTCTGAGGATGATAGGCAGTGCTGAATGATAACTTGGTTCCCATGGCCTTTTGCAGGCTCATCCAAAACTTAGACAGAAATCTTCAATCTCTGTCGGAAATGATTGACATTGGCACTCCGTGGAGTCACACTATCTCCTGAATGTATAATTCTGCATATCGTTCCAGTGAAAAGTTGAGCTGATCGGTAGGAAGTGGACAGGTTTGGTTAATCGTTCGATAATGACCCAGATAGCATCGTGGCCTTTCACAGTTTTCGGCAAGCCAATGACGAAGTCCATCGTGGTATGGTCCCACTTCCATTCAGGTACCGGTACGGATTGCAAAGTTCCTGCCGATCGTTGATGCTCGGCTTTTATTTGTTGACACGTCAGGCATTGGCTCACGAACGTGGCTATTTCTCTTTTCGTACCTGGCCACGAGAATTGCTTCGTAGGTCTCTGTACATTTTCGTTGCTCCGGGGTGAATAGAGTAAATTGTGGTATGCGCTTCTATCATAACACCATTGAAGTGTTAGCTCCATCTTACTAAAGAAAGAAGGGACCTCCCAAAAGCCGACCTACTTTGTGAAGCAAAGTGCTGTCGGAAGGTAAAATCATATGATAAATCGACCAGATCTATGCGGGAGAATGGTGAAAATTACCATCAAGCTAGGGGAGTGCGACATGGAATTTAGACAACGAATGGCCGTCAAAAAAGCTCAGACCCTCTTTGACGTTGTGCTTGAAACCACCAAAGGACCACAGAAGCAGCGATGGGAGGTGCACACATATGGATCTATGACTTCCCATAGATCTGGAGCAGAGGTCCTTATCATTAGCCCGGTAGGAGATGAGCTCCTTTTCTTCACTACCTTCAAATTCCCAGCCTCCAAGAATGATTTTGAATACGAAGCCTTAACTTTCGGAGGATTGCGAAGGAAATGGGAGCATGGGACGTCGTTTGGTTCCTAGATTCACAACCGGTAGTACCAGCAAAGTGGAACTATGAAAGGAAGGGCGAGAAGATGATGGAATATGCAAAAAGCACGATAAAGGAACTAACAACCAAGTTTGATTGTTGTGAAATCATGCAGGTCCCGAGAAAGGAAAGCCACAAAGTTGATTACTTGGCCAAAGTGGCGAGCTTGGGTTCGAACATCAGAAGAGGATGGCATCACCAATTTCGCAATAGAAAAGCAGGAGGCAGGGAAATATATGGGAAGCGTGGAAGGAGAGGACAATGGGAGGACCTCTGTCCCGGAGGTCCTGAAGGGCATGTGACGGAGAGGCAAGAAGGGACGCACGAGTTAACATGTGGGATATAAGTCCTTGATGAGAAGAATGATAAGGGCGGGCTATCTCTGGCCTACCATAATCACGGACCTCAAATTCAAATTCCAAGGGAGGTTCTGGGAGAAAAACTAATGGTGAACCACGGGAGAAATCGAAGGGTCACAGCCCCACCTGATGCCAGGAGCTCCACCGACATCTGGGACATGATCCCCTATAAAGGTCCTAAGATTCAATAAGTATAAGTTGGTTGACGACTTGATCTGATTTTCTAGGGCGTGTAAGGCAGTTTCACACGACACATTACGATCCCACCTCATGGGATCTGTGAGCATTTCTGCACGGACACACGAAGAGTGGATTCATATGTTCAAAATCTATAGGTCTAGCTCCGCATTGGCATTCAAAAGACCAATCTATTTGTTTGGGACCTCTAAGCCCAGCCTGGTGCTGGTACTCGAAAGTCCCTTTTCCCCCAGAATCTTCAAGCCTTGCTTCGTGCTGGCATGAATGACCTTTGACATCAACGACCTTCGAGTCCGTGACGTGTAATGATGCCGAAGGCCGACGGGCCCAAGGCGAACTCGACATCAAAGACTGATAGTCTGCAATGTGAGATGATGCCAAAGACCGACGGGTCAGCGGTGTACTCGACATCAAAGACAATAAGTCTGCAACGTGAAAGATGCCCATGAGGGCGTACAACATGCCGCCGCTGACGGGCTGCAGTGTACAGGACATCAAAGGCTCTCAGTAGGCCTGCGACGTGAATGGTACCTAAAAGCGAAGCTGGCGCTATAACTAGGGTAAATCGATGAGAGGATCCCCGGGGTTATAATTTTGTAGGCCTAAGTGTCTACCCAGATACTGAACTCGCTAAGGCAAAGAGAGCCTAGCGCAAAGCGACATCTGAGGACAATGAGACGGTCATTGCAACCGAGGGCGTGAATTCGTACTTGGCTTACGCATTGATAAGCAAGCTGGTGCTATAACCATGCTTTAAGCGAGCTGGTGCTATGATCATGCCACGATAATGATGTTTCCAGAAACACCCATCTGGTCCCACAATGACGAAAGAAAATATTATACAGGAAAAATGGAACTCCGATAGAACATGCGAACATGGGGACTTAAACTCCCCCACCAATATGTCTCGAAAGAAGTGACAAAGTATTTTTCCAAGCTATCAAAAGGATGAAAAAAGGAGAGGTTTATACAAATAAAATGTCCCGGGGAGCTAGGAGAAACATGCAACAGGACCTAGGGATCTCCTTCAAAGCGCAAGGCTCGCAGAGGAGCTCCGCCATCAAGTCCCTGTCAAGGGAGTTAAGCTCCCCCGAAACATTGCAGGAAGCAGAGTTTCCTGAGGAGCTGGGAATGACGAGATAGCAGCGTGGGCCAGGACCTCTACGTGCTTCTCGATAGCAGGAATCCGGAAGTGAGGATTCTCGGGTAACTAGGGATGTCTCTGAAAGCACGAAGTCCCTCAAGGAAAAAAGGACCTTCCGAGTACGCTGGCTCCAATCCTCGGTCAGGTCCCTCGAGAACGAGTCAATAAACCACAACATTAGCGCCCACTATTATCGAGTCGATATCCGTCCAAGTAGTAGAATTACATCAGAGATGCGAAGTCCTTCAAAGAAAGGAGACACCTCGAAAGACTTTCCGCCAAGCCGTGGAGGAACTCCACCCCGACCGTCATATTAGAAGGCGCTACCTCATGTCCCAACTGAACCTTTACCTTCGATTCTGTTCTTTGGGCGGAGGAGCTTCCTCAGTCCAGTTTCACCTTCTCCAATAAGCTCCTCAGCTCCTGATCCTATTGATCCAAGAATACTATGTCTGGATGCTCCAACCTCTTTTATGCAGCCTCGATCTCTGCTTTTAAGTCTCTTCGTCGTCTCCTACTCTCGGCCGTCAAACCTGTCTTAACAAGCTCTTCGAGGAGGATGATCCAAAAGATAGGGAGCTTGGTCCGCAGCGCCCCGTGGACGTAGAACCCGAAAGGGTTCGAACCACGTAAATCCTCGTGTCCTTTTGTTTACGTCCCCTTTATGTCCCCCCTTAAAAACAGCACATTTGCCCTTAAAAACTTTATAATATTCGATCTACCGCTATATAAATTTACCCACACGTATAAATTTCGTTGATTGGGAGAGCCCCATGTACGTACTAACTCGTATAGCTTCAGCATTATTGCACTACAACATCAGGCATCAATCTATATCATCAGGTAATATAAGCCCAATTGAATTTATATTCTATTTGCTCAAAACTAAGGAAGAAGATGAAACTGAATTTTTCTCCTGTTTATATGGCACATATATCAAGACATGTGACTGATTCCAAGCACGATGCAGCATACAAGCAATTGATCCCGATATGTTTGTTTTTTTTCAATGCATTATGTATTAATAGAAATTTGTATAGAACATGTTATTACTTAGTTTCAAATGTATTTATTGTACATACCTCTTCTCAATAATAAAAAGCACTAATTCGATCACGCTAATGCATTATACAATGACCTAAAGACAAGATATATCAATAGGGTTACTATACTCTCTTGTACAAGTCCAATGTAGGAGCAGATCATTAACACATGCCCATAGCTCATAGGAGGCCAGTGAGGCGGTCGCCTCGGGCCCAACGTCAGAGGGGGGCCCAAAATTTTTTATACATGTATATATACATATTATATATATATATATGTATATATATTATCAAAAAGAATATTATAGTTAAAACTGAAAATTAAATCTATAAAAACCGTGAGTGGACTGCACAAGTCAGTTGGGCCTTGATGTTAATCTAAGCCCAAATATTTTAATTATTAAAAAAATTCAGTTCAGCACGAATAAGATATTAAAGCTTTTTATTAAGGAAAAAAAAGAAAAAAGGAAACGTGATGTGGTTTCTTCTTCTATACTGATACAATATAAAAAGGGCTTCGTTTAGGTTAAAAGATGTCGTTATCTAATAAAACCGTTCACTTTCTTATCGGACCCAGTGTTCAGTGATCTTTAAGGTATATTATGCTGCTCCTTATTTTATTATATTATTTGTTTGGCTGCAGGCGCAATTTAACTTTTTTCTTTCTCGACAAACAATGTTTTTATATTTATGTTAGATTTGTTTCGTTTTCATGTTTTTTTCGGACCTTTGAATTGTTTTTGCTACATGTCACGTTCCATAAATCTTCTTTGTTCCTAACCGAAAACTGAAGCGAAAAAACCGAACCGAATTATAACAATCGTACCGAACCAAATTAAAACGGTTCGGATATCGGATTAAGTATTTTCGAACATTCCACTATAAAATATTTATTTTTTATTTATTTTAGTTACATTTACCGTTGAAATTTACGCTATATTATACGTATCATACTGTATTTGGAAAAAAAAAAACTGATCGGGTCCCGAAATTTAGGTTTCGCTTCAAGCCCGTGCTTTCTCAGCTACAGCCCTACATTAACAGAATAAATATGTCTCAAGCGTATATATAGCTTAGTACTACAGGTGCAAAACCCTCATAGCTTTGGCTGTTAATGGACAAAGATGTAAACTTCAACACAGTGTTTCAAGCTTTTTAAGAAGCAATGAAGAGATCGAAGGCACCAAACAAAAATGTAATTAACAGAAAAGTCAAAAGTTATGTGAAAGAAAGAAAGTTGTCCGACTCCGTGGGTTGATGAGAGAGCCCATAAAAATTGGTCCAACATATCAATCAATGACCAACCCATTTAAAAAAGCAGTCGAATACTTATTCTCTTGACTGCGGCGGACAATCCCATTTTACCGACCGACCATTGAGTAGCTGCCAATCTCCGATATTAGTTGGCTCGAAGTACCCATCAAAAAATCAAAACTTGTTCTTCAAGTTCCCATCAATGTGTTTAATTGGCGTCGCATGTCTTCTCATCTGAGGAAGATTTACAGAGTATCTCCGCGCGAAGCTACTACTAATGGCGATGTCCGTCGAGGGCAAATTGGACGACGATTTCAGGGCAAACAAGTTATCGGTAATTCTCTGCCCTTGCGTCACTTGCCTGATGCTCTTGCTCGTAGTAGCCTCCATCGTCGTATTTATCAAATTCCGTTTATTCTGCCACACCCCTCTTCTATCTCTCATCTTCAAGAAAGCTTGCCATTAAAGGTCGAAACTTTGCCTCACTGCTTGAGTCAATTTAGGTTCTATGGTAGAGATTCGTTATATCAAGATTCTGAAGCTGAGAGTGATGGTGAAGTTGGCGGTAATGATGTTAAGGTTGAGGTCGATCTGAAAGAGGTTGAGAGGGTTTGCACTGTAATCGATGAGACATTTGCAGTAGATAGGAACATGGAAACTGTTTTAGATGAATGTTCTTTTAGTCTGAGTCATGGTCTAGTGTTAGCAGTTCTTGAAAGGTTTAGGCATGCTCGAAAACCTGCATTTAGGTTTTTCACCTGGGCAGAAACTAGACATGGTTATTCTCACGACTCGAGGACTTACAATGCGATGATGGAGATACTCGGAAAGACAGGGCAGTTTGAGACAATGGTGTCAGTTCTCGAAGAGATGGGTAGCAAAGGTTTGCTCACAATGGAGACTTTCACCATCTGTATTAGAGCTTTTGCAGCTGGTAAAGAGAGAAAAAAGGCTGTAATGATGTTCGATTTGATGAAGAAGTATGATTTCAAAGCTAATGTAGAGACAATGAACTGCTTGCTAGACGCTTTGGGCAAGGCGAAGCTAGTGAAAGAAGCGAAGGCTTTGTTCGGAAAGTTGCAGTGTAGATTCGAACCTAATCTTAGGACGTATACGATTTTGCTCTGTGGTTATTGCAAGGCGAAGAACTTGATGGAAGCTGGGAAGACATGGAACGACATGATAGACGAAGGCTTTAAGCCCGACTTGATCGCTCATAACGTAATGATCGAAGGGCTGCTGAGGTGTCATAAAAGATCTAATGCGATAAAATTGGTCGAGGTAATGAAATCGAAAGGCCCATATCCGGACGTTAAGAGCTACACTCTTCTGATAAGATATCTTTGCAAGCACGGGAATATGAACGAAGCAGTCGACTACTTTAACGATGTGATGAAGAACTCTAAATGTTCGCCAGACGGTTCTATGTACACGTGCTTGATGACGGGCTTTGCGAATCAGAAAATGATGGACGAAGTTCATCAGCTTTTGGACGAGATGAAAGAGAAGGGAATTTCGCCAGATTGTCGTTTATACAACGCTTTGATAAAGATGATGACGAATAAACGCATGCCGGAAGATGCGGTTTTGCTGTACAAAAAGATGGTCCGATCAGAAATTCAGCCGTCGATACACACTTACAACATGATGATGAAATCTTTCTTCGTTGTGAAGAATTATGACATGGGCATTGAAGTTTGGGAAGAGATGAAGAGGAAAGGTTGTTGTCCTGACGAAAACTCTTACGCTGTACTCATTGGTGGGCTTATGAGGCAGAAGAGAACTGTGGAAGCGATTAGGTATGTGGAAGAAATGGTGGATAAAGGAATGAACATACCTCGGATCAGTTTCGGTAAGTCCAAATGTGGTTCTTTTAAGACATGCGATTTGCGAGAATTGGCTGAGAAAATGAAATTCTCGAGGAATATCGAAGCGGGTCTCTTTGCACGGAGATGAAGAAGGCGAGAATGAAGTCAGAGGGAGTTGTATTTGTTTTCTCTTTGAAGTTGGGCCATCAAATTCGTGTACTTAAGTATTTGTCTTTCATAATAGGAAATCTTTTAGTAGTTTCACTGTACTTTTGCTTGAGGAAAACAGTTTCCGTTTTGAACGTTGTCCAGGATAAGTTGTGTAACCGTACATGGTTTAGGGGTCATCAAAATCGGATTTCAGATATCCGTAATTTGGATATCCGGATTTTCGGATATCGAAAATTGATATCCGTATCCGGTCCGGTTTTAAACGGATATCCGAAAATTGGATGTACGCTTTATTCGGATATTTTAACCGGATATTCGCATCCGGTTTTTAATTTTATTTTTCTTATATATGTTTTGTTGTTTTCTTGAAATCTTTTTCTTTATTTCATATCTAACATAAAAAAATATTTTTTTCATATAAGAATTTCTACACATAGTAATTCACACAATATGTGAATTTATGATTCAAAATTACACAATAAAAAATAAACACTGTACCACAATTCACATTATTTTTTTAACTTGCATCTCGATGTCTTTATGTATTTTTTTATTTTAATTTCTAACAAAGTTTTTTGCAATAATAAAATAATAATATAAATTTAAGTATTCTACTTTGAGGATTTTTTTCTTTTTGGACCTTCATTTTTATTTTTCGGCTACTTTTTTGTTATTTTATTATTTTTAAATATAAAATCGGATACCGAATTTTAGACAAATCCGTATACGATCCGGTTTATTTTAAAATAAATCGGATAGGATATCCGATTCGGTTTTCAAAATCGGATAGCCGTTTTTTTTTGTTTTGAAAACCGGATACCGGTTCGGAATTCGATTTTCGGATATTTTCGGTTAGCCCTAACAAGGTTGATATTTTAAATGGTAGAAATGACTGTGCATGGGTTGGTCAGAGCCATATATATGCAATCTTACTATAATTAGTACTTTCCGCACACAATATATGTCACTATATGCGTGTTTAAACTAAATTATACTTATGTTACTTTCAATTTTGAGCAGACCTATCAAAATGGCACGCGGCCCGCGGGCCGCCCCGCCCCGCCCTTCCTATGGGGCGGGCTGGGCTGGGATTTTTAAGGCCCGCCAGAAGACAGGCCTAAACGGGCTAGCCCGCGCGGGCCGCGGGCTAGGCGAGGCGGCGCGGGGCTGGCGTGCCAGCCCGCCATATATTTTTAATTTATTTATTTTATACACTAAATATATATTTATTTAAATAGAAGAATTAATTAATTATTTTATTTATAATTAATGATGCATTTATTAATTAATACATAATCAATGTATATTTATTATAATTAAATAATTAATGATGCAATTACTATTTAATACATAATTAATGTATATTTATATCATAATTATATTAATTATTCTTAATTAATTAAAAAGTTTAAATAAAAAAATTTTTAAAAAAAATCAATGCGGGCGGGCTTGGCCAGCCCAGGCCTGCTGCCCGCTGGCGGGCAGGTTGGGCTTCAGTTTTGAAGGCCCGCCACATGGCGGGCGGCGGGCTAGCCCGCCCTGGCCCGGCCCATTGACAGTTCTAATTTTGAGATTTGTAACTTTTAATGTAATAAATGAGATATAAATTTTAAAAAAGAAAATGTATAAGAGTATAAGTACAATAAATAAAAAAAGCTAGAAGTGATATAATAAATTTTAAGTTAAGGGGATTTTACATAAAAATACCCATTACTAAAAAAAATTAGCAAGTCAGTACCCTGTCAGTATTTTTTTATATGCAGGTACCTGTTTTTTTCCGAAACGAGGTTGCATTAGTAACAATGATACATGGCTAAATAGCCCAAGGGGTCTCAATGGTACATCGTCACCAGGGAGAACAAAGGCTCACATAGAAGCAAAACAATCCCACAAGGGGAAACAAACACCGCCAGACAAGGAGAAAAGGGTCGACAAGGGACAAAAAACCGACAGGAAACTTAACACCATTATCTACGACCAAGAACTAAAGAACCTATAACAGAAAAAGCGATTAGGCTAAATTCTATGATACCCTTCACTTTAATCTGGTCTTCGACTTCTGAATTTTGTCTTCACTAGACTGAAAGCTCCACTAAGGAGAAAAGGCTCCCGACCCGAAGGTCGGGAGAGACGAGGTCCCACAGCGGGGAGACTCGAGGCTGGGACGGTGGAAGGGGCTACGGCGAGGTAGTCCACAACGGAAGGTCATCGGCGACAGGCAGGAAGACGGCAGCAGGTAGGAAGGCGGCGGCCGGCAGAGGTGGGCAACAGGGAGGCAGGCTGATGTGGGCGGCGAGGAGGCCGGCGGAGATGCTGGTGCGGGGGAGGTTGGAGGTGGGACTGCCGACGAAGGTGGGCGGCGTGTCAGCCGATGGAGGTGGGCGGCGCGCTGGGGCAGCCAAACGCAGTGGGAGGTGGCGCAGCGTGGCTGGAGGTGGGCGACATGATAAAAAACAAAAACAAAGAAAAATTAAACTAGGCTCCCCCAACCTCCTGGAGGTTGGGGAAGGAGCGATCTAACAAAAACGACGGCTGGTAGGGGAGGAGGATGGGAGGAAAAGGAAATGGAAGGGCTGGTGGTGGCGGCTTTTCCTTCGCCTGCTAGGGTTTGAGTTTGAGAGGGAGAGTGATTTGCGATTTGGTTCGTGGGAAGCATTTTTTATGCAGGTATCTGTTAGAACAAATTTTTTGCACATTGGTACCTGTCAGCCGCAAGGTACATCATGTCACACATTTAGGTACCATAGGGAAACGTATTGTGGTACGTAATACAGCTAGAAAATGGTACAATCGTATAGTCAGCCGCAAGGTACGGTATGGAACGTATATAGGTATCATATATTAGTACCATATAAATGCGTGACATTGTACGCAATACACATATAAAAAGATACGTCAAGAACGGAAAAACGATAAGCACAGTCGAACGGGTACTTATATAAAAAATTTCTGACATGGGTACTTACTTGAAATTTTTTTATATAATTGGGTATTTTTCTATAGATTCACCTTAAATTAATTAGATTATAAATAAAAGAACTAAATTACAACTAACTTGACGGACCAAATGTTTAATGTGGACACCATACACCCTATATATAATAGAATAGATACACGGCCCAAACTATGTAAAATTAAGGAGCAAATAGCTGAGCTGCAATTTAGAACACTAGCGGAGGAATTATGTAAGTGGTAAAGGAACGATGCGAAATGAATATGAAAATATGGCTAGGCAAGACGAATTATACTTGGGATAAAAAATTTCCTAAGTTTTCTGAAAATGGTGCTAAAGGAGTGTGATTTGGGTCTGATATCTGCACTTACTATTGGCAATCGCATCATTATATGGACATATGTCATTGGATGGGTAATTCTTGCACTTCACTAAAAATATTTTAATCAAGACACAAAATATTTCACAAAAAAATTAAGACCTATATTACAAGAATACAATAAAAGTTTACGATTTCATTTGCTAATTCTAATGCAAATACGATTAGATTAGAATATTCATTCGTCAAATATATTTTTTTATCATGTTAGAATTTTTATTTTTTTTTTGATATTTTGTGTTTTAAAAGAGCATATTTTTAGGAGTGTTCAAGTTAACCGAAAAACAGAAAAAACCGACCGAACTGTAAAATCGAACCGAACGTAAAAAACCGAACCGAACCAAATTAAAATGGTTCGAATATCGATTAAGCATACGTAAAACCGAAAAGCCGAACTGAAATATCATACTACATTAAAAATAGAAAAATATAAAAAAATCATTTGTTTTTCTCTCATAACGTAAACGACACAGTAATATAATTTCATTGGTATACTTTTTTCAATTTTTAGGTGAATGTTTTCGTCACCAATCAAATACTATTTTTCTCCCAAATAATTTATAGTATCTTCAGATGAATGTTTTTATATTTTGGTTAGATTTTGTTCGATTTTCATGTTTTTTTTTTCGGACCATAAATCTTCTATATTTTTTAATAACCATAAATTGTTTTATGTATTTTCAGCTTATAATATTTTTTTGTTGATATTAAATTCCTAAGCGAAAAACCGAAGCGGAAAAAACAGAATCGAATTATAAAGAAACCGAACCGAACCAAATTAAAATGGGTCGGATATCGGATTAAGCATACGTAAAACCAAAAACCGAAAAACCGAATCGAAATTTGAAAAAACCGAACCGAACCGCCCGATGAACACCCCTACATATTTTACAACCTAAATAAGCAATTAGTTATTTAAAAGGCGGAATTCCACAAATAACATTTTATGTCATGCTACGAATATCATGATGCCCTTTACGATATTATGCTCAAAACCATATATGGCAATGGGATGGATGTAACGGCTATGTGAACTATTACACGTGTTTCAAGCCACAATGAACTTTCAGGGAGAGTAAGACATTTTTTGTCCGCAATGTCTGAGGCACGGGCGTCTTTGGTCCCCAATGTTCCGAGGTGCCACTTTTAGATCCTCAATGTTATTGATTTTGGACAGTTTTGATCCCTCAATTAATTTAATCGCTAATTTAGAGGGCGTTTAACAGACGAGAGTACTTGATCTTATTTTACTCGAGTTAAACTTCATAACACATCTTTTTCTACAACATAAACGCCACATGACATCATTACACACATATAGGGAATGATTGAGGACATTAAAACCGAGTTAAATGTAATGCGTAATGATGCCCGAGTGTATTTTAGTTGATGAAAATGGTTAGTTAATGAGGCGTTAAGTCAAGTAAAGGAAGATCATGTGCTCTCACGTATTAAATTTCGCCTAAGAAGCGATTAAGTTAATCGTATGACCAAAACAGTCTAAAATTAGTAACATTGGGGACTAAAAGTGACACTCGAAACATGGGGGACAAAAAACGCCCATGCCCCAAATATCGGGGACTTCCCAACTTTCATTTATATATCATTCAAGCTAACTTTGCTTACTTGCGTTTGACTTTATAAACTAAAGTAGATGATCCATTAGGACCTGCCATTATTGAAATGAGATCTTAACGGATCAAATATTTTTGGGATTTATCTGACGTCTATCTAGTAGCTAATTAACCAGAACAAAAATGCAACATAAAATGGTAATTTGCTTAGTCCATGTTTGAGTGCACTTCCTATGACTATAATAATGTAGTCTCGAATTATAATATATCAACATAACATAAGTCATGTAACACTCTAAGACGGTCCCCAAAGGGTGGCCTAGTTAGTGGTTGGATCTGTGGACTACTATGCAATGTAAGGTCTCAAGTTCAATTCCCACTAGCGACTTTGGCAATCGTACTAGGTTAATTTGGGACATGTTGACCCAGTTCCTGGAGATTAGTTTCATCCCTAGAGTGTGGCGCAAATCATAGCTAGTTGGGGATACTCCAGGATCGGAAAAAAACACTCTAAGACAAATTTCTAGAGATATAAGATTGATAAGAAACATCTATTAGTAGACAAAGTAACTACAATATTGTAATTGCAACCAAACAACACTAATCAGTATGAAGCCGGTTACATCGAGTTGGATAAACATTTGGCAATTGCTTTTGAGTATAGCGAATATGGGAAGATTCTCTTAACATACTTAAGTGGTGGGCAACAGAGTTCGACTTCTCCCATATTGGCTAGATTTGTAAAAGAAATTTTGCAAGTCTGATTTCAACCATAACGGCTGAACAAACTTTAAGTATGGGTGGACATACTTTAAGCAAATATGTTCCAGTGGTCCAAAACCTCTAAATCCAATTCACGATGATTGGGTGAAAGCCGACGACTGTCAAGCACAAAGGCTGTAGGCTATGCGGCGAGAATGAAGAAACCTTGGAGCATCTATTCCTGGCATGTGGGTACAGTCAGCTAGTGTTTATGAGGATCAATGATTGGCTGCATATTGATGAAGTAATCCAGACTTTTGAAGACCTGTGAGAGTGGATGGCGCTTAAGGGTAGCAAAATGAATGTTCAACAACGTATTGTTGTGGCATGCTATGCAGTAGCACTTCATCACATCTGGTGTGACGAGTGCATGATTCAGGAATAAACACGGAGGACCAGCTCATCCTTATGATCAACCAAAAAGTAAAGGGGAGGCTTAAGAGTTTTAGTCACTTGGGATAAATTGTTCGTTCTGACATTTATCAAGCTATTTCTTTTAGTCATGCAGTTTGATGTATTGTTTTTGTTGTGATGTAAATCCTATCTTGAGCTTGTGGTAAATGAAATTATCGTTCTACCAAAAAAAAGATGAAGTAGATTTGCGAAGTCAACGAGAACTCGAGTGATATGAAAAAAGATTAGTTTTAAAATTTTTCATAATTTAAAAGATTAATCAGTTTTTAATGGTTTTATTAACTTAACAATAATGGTTCTAAGGTAAAAAATAATGTGGGTCTGCAATGCCGATGAGAACTAGATGGATCTGAAAAAGAAAGTGATTCCTGTCAAATTTTGTATTTTAATCATATAGGTAACTTTTTTTTGTCGAACAGTTTCCCAAAAAAAACAAAAAATGGCAAGAATATGAACTTTCTGAACCGACACAAGCGGTTTTCACCAACTGTAATATGCATACGAAAGGATACATAGTAATAGGACACTCTTAACAAAACGGGTAGTGTAAAAAAGAGGAATTTTATGTGCTCACCTTATGTGAACACATGTCGTTGTGGTACTGATTCGTGCCACATAGACATAAGATGATATGCGATATTAATTGGCACGTTCTAGGTGCCATTGGTCGACCACTCGAACGCGAATGTGGCATGTTTACGCACACAAATCAAAGCCACATAACATGTGCCAAATAAAGCCGTAAAAATGTCGCATTAGCGTCCGAGAAGTCGACCAATGGTACCTAGAAAGTGTCAATTAATATCACATATCATCTTATGTCTATGTGGTACTTCGACATGACACGAATCAGTGTCACAACGACAGGTGCCCACGTAAGGTGTTCACCCAGCACCATAAAATTTCTCGTGTAAAAAATATTATTCTACTAGGTATCTGTATATAAAATTTATCTGATAAAGGACTGAATTGAAAATTTATATTTTTTGGTATTTACGCGTAGAATTACTTAAAGTAATAATAATAATAATATTAATAGTAATAATAACTATAACAATAATAAATAATAGTGAAATCGTTGCATTATGTGGGAAATAAAAATCTTCCTTCCTTAATTCTTGCACGTGTAAAATTACACTTAAAAGGAAAGGAGAATCCAGAGTGCTAATTTTCTACTACATGTTGATCTTAATTATTATTAGGGAAATATTCTTCAGCTATTCGTATTGATTACTCTCGTAATTGCCATATAAAGCTTACATTACATATACGGATGAATAAAAAATAAAAAGATAAATATCCGTCTTTCCTTGTTTTTGTGTCCTTCATCGCCGTCCCACTAGTTCCATCAAGAAGACTGACAAGAAGACGAAATCAAGAACCAATAAAAGGCTAATGATCATAGCCAACGTACGTGCGTACAAACAGCTTATTCAGCATAATATTACTTAATCTCCTCGTCTTATTATTGGTCACATTTGTTTGCATGGACAGGAAAAAGAAAGGCAACAAAACAATCCAAATCCCATTCTTCAAGAAATTAGATAGTTTAAAACCATCAATTCGCTGTGATGCTTACTAGTTGAAAGATACTACGATGCAGAAATTTATAAGATAATAACCGTTCTTTCTGTTTGATTATTGTCCATTTCAATTCTGAAGTGAAATATAGCTTTCTCTCGCATGTGAAAATGGTATTTTGATAGCATTACGGCGAAAGGGTTTCAATGGATGAAGCAAAGCTCATACTTAGTAACTTATGCTTAGTCTCTTATGGAAGGTTGTTCAACGGGATGTGGGTTCTGTTTGGGTTGACTGGATTTATGCAACGAGGCTACGGCGTGAATCGGTGTGGACGGTGGGGGAGGGGAAGTATCACGTCTGGGAGTTGGAAGCGGATTTTGAAATTCAGGTCAAAGCTACTCCCGCTTGTGCAATTCCGCATGGGGAACGGCGATTCACTTCTTCTTTGGCGTGATCCGTGGCTAACAACCTGTTGCTTGAGGAGTGGCTCCCGCGGGGGACACAGGACATGGGGCTGCCACGTGATACACGGCTCTCACGGTTTATCTCGCCAGATGAGTGGGACTGGCCGACACGAACATCGCGAACTGCGATGGAGTATTTACAGTTTTTCTCACTTCTTCCGCCTGTGTTTCCACACGAGCGTGACAGAGTTCTGTGGGTGGGTTCCCCCAATGGTCTTTTCTCGGTTCATGCGGCGTGGGAGGCTATTCGACCACGTCGACGGCGGGTGGTCTGGGCGAACCTGTTTGGGGGGACGCTATCTATCCCCAAGCTCGAGTTCATCCTATGGCTTGCGCATCGTGACCGGTTATCCACAAGAGACAAGCCATGGATTGCTTTGGTTGCAGGGGCGGCTACATGTGTCTTGTGGGGAGGGGACATTGGAGACGGTTTCGCACCTTTTCTTCAACAGTCCATTTTCAACAGAGTGCCTTAGAGCCATTTGCTCTGCCACTAAACTTGCATGGTCGTATGGGGATTGGGGGCGAGGCATCGTATGGGCTTCGTGGAAGTGGCGGGGGCGACAACTACTTCATGAGGTGTATCGGCAGCTACTCGCCTCGGCAGTCTACCATATTTGGAGAGAGGAATCAGTACTGGCGTGAAGGTGTGAGTCGACCACCTGAGATGGTTGCGAGACGCATTATATATTGTGGTGGGACGACTATAGACCTTGGACGATCGATGGAGCCTTCAGCTACGAGGGGTTCGTCGTTGTGGAGGACAGCTTGGATTTAAATTTCAGCATCATTGTACTTTAGTTTGGTTTGGTCTAAAGTTGGGCTTTGGCTGTACTGCTACCGTATGTGATAAGCGATGCTTTCTTTTGTACTTTACTATGATATACAACGACGGAAACTATAGAGGGTCCGAGGGGTCACTCGACCCCCGGCTGAATTGCTTAATAAAACTTATGTAAGGTGAAATCTAAATGTGTCTGTGGCCTAGTGGTGTAAAGGAAATGGATAAGTTGGAAAGTTCATTTTGAGGACGTGGTGGGTTCGATTCCTACTTGTAACATTATTTTAATTATTTCTTTTATATGTTACCTTAACTCATGGGAATAAATGACGTTAATATCCTAATTAAATTAAGCTAATGAACTCGTATATGTATCGAGTATATGGTTTTTTATTAAATATAATCCATGAATGCATTCAAGTAAGGATTTTATCGATTATTTTTTAGTTTTTGCCTTTCCCAAATGTTTAAAAATTTAATAAGTGTGATTATAATGTAAGAACTGACTCATATATCCAAATTGCTCCTATATAGTTACATTTATGTTCTTAAGATATTAAAAGTAATCTTTTGGTAAAATAGTTTTTTTACTATTTTTTATTAACTTTAATTAGTAATGTCTAACGAATTCTAAATAAGAATGAACTAAAGTTATACAAAAAATTAATTGTCCTACTATTGATTCACTACATTAGGAATGTTATGATGGTTTGTGGGCTTAAAATTTTTACTATTACGTTCTACGAAGTAATTTCGACCCCCCAAATGGCAAAGGCTAGTTCCGTCACTATTTATATATATATATATATATAATAGTGAAATTACCACCCCCCCCCCACCCCCAAAAAAAACTCATAGTACTACGTCGACTTGTTTGTTTTATGATCTTCCTGGTATATGTATTCTCGACAAATATATAGTCATCCATTGATAGCTTGTAGCTGACGTTATCGTATGTCTTAATATTTGATGTATTGCAACGATATAACGAGTCCAAGCTATATATATATATATATATATATATTCAATCAAAGTATCAAAGTGTGGTGGTTGATTGCAAATGTTAACGGTGCTTTCGCCGGCCGGTTTGCTCATAGGCTTTGTGGGTCAAGAAATCTGCAAAAATCTAATACGAAGTGAAGCTCGTTTCTCACACTATCAACCACCAAGAATTACTTTCCAAAATTCACAAGAACATTCTTCATGCATTCTTTTTGCTCATCGCAGTAACTGCTTCAATGGTTATAACTATAAGAGTGTGTTTGGTTGGGAGTATATGGGGGATTAGAGGGGATATCATTAGTTAAAGTAATGTTTGGTTGGAATCTTTATTTAAAGGGAATATTTAAATAATACCATATTAATACCTTCCCTAAGTTATTAAATAAATCAGCCCCCACCCCTACCTTTATTTAAATCGTTATTATGCGTGTAAATATGAAGAACAAAAACCAATAAACAACTGATATGAGCATAGAACGACAACTAAATTGTTTTGATAATTCAATTGAATACAAACAACAAACAGCAATTGATGTGAGCATAGAACGACAAATAAAGTAGTGACAAAACAATTGGATACAAAGGTGAATAAAAACTGAGAACCTGCGCATATGAGTGCCTATTGCGTGGAGACGAAAAAAACCCTAAGGACGAGGTGATGTTTATATTTTAAATTCAAAGGGTAACTTTGTAATTGAAATTAACCAAACCTAATAACATCTAAATTTATCTACCGGACACGGCCGAAATGAAGACTTGCACCAAGGACCTCGAAGGTGCGTCGTCTGTTTCTCTTTCTTCTTCCGTTGGGATAACCAAAATGTCCCGCATCAAGCTTTCGTAATCAATTAATAAAAAAGGAGAGGCAACTTCACGTATCATCGGCTTTTAAGCAGGCTCAAGCCCTCGATTTCATATCTAGCGATGTATGACTAAAGTTTTCCCAATGCTTTTCTTTAGGGCTTTTGAATTCGATTCTCGACACGAGTAAGATAGAGGCGGGGAAGATGCATCTTGACGAGGAAGCATTCGACGTGGATCAGCTTCTAGAAGATGTGGTGGATCTTTTTCATCCGTCGGAATGAAGAAGGGAGTGAACGTAATCTTGGACCCACACGATGGTTCTGTAGCCCAGAATCGTCGCGTTATAGGGGACTGAGGGAAATTGAAGCGAAAATTGAGTAATTTGCTCAGCAGTGCAGTGAAGTTCACTTCAGAAGGGCACGTTGTGGTTCGAGGATGGGCGAAAAAATGGAGTCTTGAGAGAAGAATGTTCGATGCTTCGTGTCGAAGTGGTAGCTTTGTTAGATTCTTGCTATTCTTCGTGTTCAGGGTTGAGAAATCTGCGGAAGTTGGGGAAGATGCTGCTGCGCAGAGGGACCCGAGCTACATGGAGTTTGTTGTCGAAGTGTGAAAACTACGATCAGGTCAAGGAGAGGGCGGAAAAGCTAGAAGGCACTCGCCTGGGGATTGGCATTGTACAGTCTCTGGTACGATATTGTCCTTTTTTTAGCGAACAACATTTCTAGTCTCCAATGATTGCAGTACTGACATTTTTTAGCTCCCATATTCATCGATGCCACTTTTAGTCCAATTATGTTACCGACTTAGGGCCATATTAGTCCATGGTTTAATTTAATCGTTAGTTTAGATGAAATTTAATAAGTAATGACTGAAAACCTTGAGTTGAGTGAAATGTGATGCATAATGATGCTCGCGTGCTTTTAGATCGAAGAAGAATATGAGTTATGACGGTTAAGTCGACTAGCAGGAGATCAAATGCTTTTACGTGTTAAATTTCGTCTAGACTAGCAATCAAATTAATCGGGGGACCAAATAAACGACACAAAATCGATAAGAATATAAATTAAAAGTGTCGGTGTTTCCTTTTCTTCTATACTGCAACAACTTCGTATACCTGTTTTATGTTCTTTTATTCGATTAGGTACGCTTACTGGGCGGAGAGATAGGGATTGTGGACAAAGGCTTCGGCGAAAAGGGCACTTGCATGAGGTTCAACATCATCCTAAGCCGATGCAACACAGACACTCCATTAAGTCCATCAGAAGACGTAGAATCTGCTAGGGACTTCCACGACAACATCTCTACGCCGTAACCATAGCCCCATAATCGAAATATCCCAAGTCCTACTCCTGATTCGAAGACCAAAGAGAAGCACCATAGTTCAAAGCTCGCGGGCTCGGCCTAAAAGTCCATGCGGTCAAAGAATATATCAGCTCTCTCCAGCGCCGAGGAAAATTAAGGGAAAGCTCAACTTGTCGTGCCAATACTCTTCAGGCAAGTCAGACGTTCACTCAAAAAGCGACAGCTGCATGTCAAGGGCTTCTTCTAGCGCACGTTCCAAAGAACTCCCCTTAGAGTTCCTTAGACGATGCAAACGACGCCCCATTCTCTCAAAGCAAGGCCAACATCTCCTTTTGATTGTGTTCGACCTAAGTTCGATTTCGCTCGGAGAGATAAGCAGAGTTGTAGCCGAATTTAGAAGGGATTTGAACGAAAATTCTTGCGTTAGGGTTGTTTGGTTGGATTTGACCGGCGGAGGTAACCTCGCGGACTCGATGAAGAGAAGCTTCCGAATTCAGACATGGTGATATCGAAGCCTATCCAAGGGTCCCGCTTGTACCGTGTTGTCGGGCTGTTGCCCGAATTTGGAGGAGGCTAACGAAGAAGAAGAGATGAAAGTACTACTTTAGCTAATGTCTAGCACTTGGAGGACGGCGAAAGCAACAGTTGAAGAGACTAATAAGAGCGAAATAGTGGAGGAGAAAGAAGTGCCGTTGACGGGGAAGAGGATAATGATAGGAAACGATAATATGCTCAGCCGATTAACGGCGAAGCACGGGCCTTCGAAATACGGCGCTGAGGTTGTTCTGTGTGAAGGTGGAGAAGATGCTTTTGAATTGGTTTGCAAGTATTTGAGGGACCTGCAAGGAGATGATTCTTCGAGGTAATCGGTGCCGCCTTTCGACTGTATCCTAATGGATTGCGAGGTAATATACGTGATCATACATTTTCTTTTACTTGAATATGCTCTAGCTTTTTCCAATTGTTGTGAATTAACGTATATTTGTGTTTGTTAAATTTAAGATGCCAAAGATGAATGGAGCTGAAGCAACTTGGAGGATCAGAGAAGCAGAGAAGAGATATGGCTGCAACATATGCTCTCAGATATTTGCATTTACGGCTCACGAGAAGGGAGAGGAGGTTGATAACATGATTCGGGCAGGAGTAGATGGTTACATAACTAAACCTTTCAACCAAGAGAAATTGTTCAAAGCTTTATCCATCCATATGTAATCAAAACATGCAACCTACAATTAACATCTACTTTTTATTGCTCAGCCTCTAGTTATACTTTTTAAGTTCAAGTCCCAAGTCACTTAATTGTACAATGTTCTAAACAATACAATTGCATCAGTTTTGTCTTTGAAACCTTTTGCAACAATTCAACAATTGGCCTTCTTTGGCAATATGATATCGTCAAATAGATATATATATATATATATATATATATCATGAAAACAGACATAATGGAATTATAGAATATTAGTATGTTTTGCACACTGAAACGTATGCTCTATAATATATATAAATGAACAATATTAATTATAAAATAATAATTAATAAATAAAATATAAATAGGGTGGTTCTCTTTAAATTTAGTATTATTATTTTACTTAATCTAAATTGACCAACTAAACTTGACGGTTTATATTAGGCCCGGCTTAATAAAAGAGTATTGATATTTGCACACAGTCCACAACAGCCAAGATTGTTACGGTACGATATAGACAACCAACGGCAAATTATTTAAGATGAGATCTCACATGCTAAACATTTTGTTTTCAAACATCAATCCTCAGAAATTGATACGCCAGAGATCATATAAAAACAATTTGGTTAGATGGAATAGAACAACTCATTATGACAACAATTTCAAGATCATATAAAAACAAGCGATACGATACCGTAATGTTTAGCTTTGCTCGGTTGATTTGGCAAACTTAGCCTGCACAAGTCTTTCCAGTACGGGAAGTTCTAAGGGAACTGAATCGAGACAACGTTCAGCAGTTGCAACAATAACCTGCACATGGAATTCGATGAACGATTGAATAACCAAGTTGTTGCCCTAACTAGTGAGACACCATTTTCCACATAATTATTCAAGGTAATTTAAATCGGATGAGGACTTGTTACCTCGTCGAGAAGGAAATCGACTGCAGCTTCATCATCGGTCACATCCTTTAAAGCAGACTTCAAGAAGTGAATGTCCAGTTGAATTTGTTGGAATCCACTGCGATTGAATGTCTGCAGCCGCACAAACTCTTGCAAGCTCTTCAACGAAAGCTTCACAATTGTTGTTAAAACGGATTCCTGCAATTAACAAACTTCATATATTCATAACCTCAAGGCAACATCATGCCCTATTTCTTCAAAAAAGATCAGAAAACGAACCTGTGTGTGCTCAATCTTTGTAAAAATTTCCATTTTCTGCTTGAACAGTTTTGCTAGATGTGTCTCAAGGAGCTGACTTCTCGCCTTCTGAGTATTTGATCGCTTTAATCTATTATCTTCCCTCAAAGGGTTACTACGTGACGATGTTGTGCTCCCGGTGCTGTCAGCACGGCGATGCTGGCGAAGGAGTCCTTGAGTTAAAATTTGCTTCACTTCAGTTCTTATTTCGTCGAACTACAACCACAAACCAAATTATGATGGTTTGAGATAATAAAAACGTCAGTCACTTGAAGGCAATTAACCACTACAAATTACCACAATACCAACCAAAGAAATAGATATCGGAGTGAATTACCTCTTGAAGAAGTATATCCACAAACATATGCACCTCCCGGGGTTCCTTGTGCTAAAAAAAAGGTAAAAAAGTAATCAGAGTCACTAAAGCTGCTAAAGAATTAGAAAACATATCGAAGAGATGGGGACAGGCTACTGACCTTGACCCAGTTTGGTGTTGCAAACCTCTTGTTCAAAAGAACAGATATTTTCTGTGTTCTCATCTTAATATACTGAAAATAAATAAAAAAATGTTCTGACAATAACATATAAAAAATATATACATCAAGAAACGAAGTATTCCAGACATGTCCACGATGTGCATTTGTACTGACCCACCACATGAAATCATCAACAAATGGCATTGCAAACTGGAGTTGGTTTACATAGTACTAATTTGGACTGCCAACGTCCGTATGTGCCATCATTATAATCATTTCACACTAGAGGCTTATGAATCAAAATAGTTATAAGATACAAGACTTATGCCTATCGTTTGCAGCATGTCATATTGGGTTTCATGCTGATTTGAAATGATTCCAAAACAAACAGCATGAATCAAAATCAAATGCGGACAAACAAATGCTCACCAGATTCAAGAACGCTTCACTAGATAACCGGAAAATACGACAAATTTCTGCAGGTGCAAAAGTTGGACCATGCTCAGACCCTCTAACCCCACCAACAGAGAAAGAAGAAGAAAGCTCCTGAAATTCACATTTAAGAAGTGATCAGAAGGTGTAGCCAACTGATACATCTTAATCACTAAATGTAATAAAAGTCGAAGTGATCCATGCCTCGGTAATTCGTGGGATGACACTCTGTTCTACATAAACAGAAAACTGGCACAACACAAGAGCAAGCCCAGAAGCAATTTTATCACCTGGCATCTGCTCCATAAGATTCAGGTTACTACCTTCATTATTTTTCCCAGAGAGCCCGAGAAAATAGTCGTCAAGTTTTTTGAAGAAATCCTGAAAACCTTCTCGGACCCAGTCAATTGTTAAATCTCTCAAATTCATTAACAATTCAGAGTTGTCGTCAAGCAGCTGTCGAAACTCCTGTAGTGAATGTAAGCAAGAATCGAGTAGGTATTTACTGGTAATGACACAAACTATAGAAAGAAGTAAGAATTGATAGGAAAACCATAGTGAAAGTTTTAACGAAAGAATTGATAACCATAGTGAAATCTTTAACCACAGACAGTTATGCATCTAATCTTAACCTGTAAGACACCCACACTTCCTTGGATAATTGCTTTTTTCGCAGATTCCAATGTTGCAGCCAATGGATTTTGTTCTGTTATACCCTCCTTTTCTCCACCTTGGACTGTCTTAAGGGCGTCTAAATAAAATTAGAGAACAATTTGCAATTCAGTAATTGTCACAAGAACTCTGCAATCTCCAATTGTAATTGTTTCCTTTAAGTTTTTCTCCATTTATCAGATATGAACCAGCCATGCGTATCAAATGTTATAGATCAATGCCTCACTTGACATCATTAAATAAAAATTGCCCAGGAATCTGGAGAGAACTACTGTTTATTGTTTTATTTTTGAAATATAATGAATATGCCAATAAAATATAACAGAAAATATGAGATTGAGAAGACAACATATTAATATTCTGTATCAGGCAGAGACATGGAAAACAAAATAAATGTAGGAGAAGTTACCTTCGCTCGGGTATGATACTAAAATCTTTATTACTTCATTCACAAGCGTACAGAGTTACAAAAACATCCAGAGCGTAAGGCATAGGTTGGGAAAATTCCGATGCAGAATGATGATATATAGTTCAGACACTCAATGAAATAGTATTCTATAGAACATTTTTGTCAACAAAAATTCCAACTGAAACACAAGAATAAAATAACACGCTTACCAGATATATCAAGCAGAAGACGGTTAAATTTTCTGTATATGAATTCTTTGACAGTAACACGAGCACTCTGAAAATATCATGATTATCAACTAACCTTCTGCTTTTCAAATGATATATACGGAAAAAAGATTTAACATTCTTTTCAAGTTATAACATGCAAACCTGAATTGCAACATTGGGGAGGAATGCTTCGGGTAATACTTCATCAATCAGTAGCACATCAGCCCAAATCACCCCTGGAGGTTGTGAAAAATATTTACAAGTTCAAAATAAGTATGTAAGTTGTTAAATGCATAAATAGTTCCGGAAAAGGGAAGCTCAGAGGGTCGTGGCTCAGTGCCAGTTTAGTGAATAAATTAGTTAGCAAAGAAACACTAAATTCATAAAAAGCAAGAATATATTCTTCTTTGGCTTAATAATTTCCTATAAGTTAAAAGGTGGGAGACTTTCATGACACACAACTCGAGGGATTGCAATTTTGGGACACGAACTGTAAAAATCAAAGCACTTTTAAGAAAATTAAGCCCCAACTGGACGCCACCTCGCCTCTTCTGATGACATGGCTGTCCAACTCATCACCTCTTTTGCATGACGTAGCAGCCCATCTAGACACCACATCACCTCTTCTGTACGACTTGGCACCCAATTGGCATCTAAGCGGATTGACATATCATCAAAGCGCTTGTCATTAAATTTCTTTGATTTTGAATGTCTTAAAATTGCAACCCCTTAAGCCGGGTGTCCTAAAAGTGTCAAGCTATTAACTTACAGGACGAAAAAGTATTTAAGCCTTCTCATAACAGCTAAATGAAAGGTCACTTTACGTTCAAAGTCATATACAGAATGCTATCAAACAGCCAACAAGAACATAACCGTAAATCAAATTGCGGACGTGAAGTGGTATAATTCACATATTGCTGAAGTAACTTACGAAGGATCACCAAAAGATCCTTGGAGCTAGCTTGCTTCTTAATTTGCTGATATGTGGCTTCATATTGCCTGGAACATCCACATATGTAAATCAAGAACATACAAGAACCTTACACCAATTTTGTCACCAAAAACAGTGCAAATGAGAAAAGGAGCTGATAAACAAAAAGCAGCATACTTTGAAACTAGATCTTGTGAAAGTTTAGATAGCTGTGATTCTGAATCCAAAAATATAACTTTATAAGCACGTACAGCTTCTGCAAATTCACGAAATGAATCCTGAAACAGCAATAACAGAAACTTCATTACCATCAATATTAAGCACTGTGAAAATCAATCAGAAAAGCTTAACCCAGACAGTTGGTGGCTAAGCGCTCCTAAAAGGCCATAAAAGTGAGTTTGTCCAGTTTTCACCACATATCATGCTATCTCTTCGACTATAGAACACGAACAATACTACTCGTGTTGCATCTCATGCAAAAAACTCCATGTTTTACACCCAAGTGAACAGTAAAAATATCAATAAAGTATTTAAAATTTACACAACAATGTGGACCCTTTTTATGACCTCATGGGCAGTATGCGGAGTAAATTTTCCATTATCAGGAGATGCATTGACATCCGATAAAGTATTTGCTAATTGCTCAGGTTCAATATGCAGGTCCACAAGGAATTGTTCAAGCTTGTCAAACAATCTGACCTTCAAATTTTCAACCTACACAGCGACAAAAGGTTATATGTCACATGGTCAGGAAAAAAGAGAAAATTATGAAAGTTCTGTTCGTATGCGAAATTAATAACAAATTAACGAATGGTGAATTATTTGAGTTCCAGAAAGGCCTACTAGTACTAATGTAAATAAAAGTCACGCAGAAATTCTATGGGTTAATTTGAAGATGAAAAACAAACCGGGAATTCCAACTGCTTAAGAAGCATAACTGCCTCAGCTCTTGATTGAATAGATTCCGAATCAGAGAAAACTTTCTCCTGAAAACATTTTTCTTGGTTGTGAGTATGATATTGAAAGTTTAGTCAAACATCAAACAACTATAAGGCTTCACCAGAGTCGTATGGGAAGAAAACAAATAAAGATACAAAATAGCAGAGTATGCTTCCCTGAAAAATAAGATGCAGATATCAAATATTTTTCCAAGATTCAAATTATTATGTAGTACTATAGATTTGATACAAACAAACTCCATGATTATAAAGATCAATAATCGTTCTTTTTTTCCAACGATAGCTTATAATGATCAATAATTATGCACCAAAATAACTAGTGAAAGTGATCATCCTTGACAATTTAATATTAACTGAGGGATCACATAGCGACAATTTAGTTTTAAACTGTCTTTTCATTATATAAATAACAAAATATTCTCATGTACCATTATTTCTATATGACCTGGTAAAGGAAGTGAAACTGCTGTTAATTTTTAGCTAGTAGCTTGTTCATCTTCATCAACCATCAAAGTTAACTAATTCTCTCTAACTCGGATAGTGCAGATGATAAGAGATGGACATACCTGCAAGTTTGTTTTTAGTGTACTAATTGCTTCTTCAGATGCACGCTTACAGTCTTCAAAGGAAGAATTCCCATAAGCCTGGTAGCAATAGAAAGACTCAGTACTCAGTCAAAATACAGAAAATCCCGCAATCCGATAGCTGAGTAAGGAGTAAAACCTTGAAAATTGGCTTTGCCCCGGTGTAAAACTTGACAGCATCTGCATATGCTTCTGATTTGATGCATTTCTCAAGTCTTGCAGGTAAATCATAAATAAACTGTTTGCAAACATTATAGAGGTCAAGTGTTAATTAATTATACAACGAGGTTTGCAGGATACGTAACGTCTCCTCACAATAAGCGAAAAAACACTATGCCAGTCAGATGTGAATCTCAAGCAATTTAATAAATAAATACCTTCTCCCATTTTATATAGACAAAGATCAAACACATGGGCAGATCTAATACCTGAATTTTACGAAGAAGATTTCGTGTTAGGTGCAACTTTTCTATATGCTCTCTCTTCTCAAATAGAGAAGTATTAACACCATCACTTCTAGATTGCACAGACGTAATCTGGATAGAATAAAGGACACAGAGTTCCGTCAATGCTCCACATAAAACATTTCGAACATCACCAAATATAAACTAAATAGTTACCAAGCACCTTTACGAGAAGCTCTTCCATGTTTGTTTCCATCCCAACAATATTAGTTTTCATTCTGGAAAAAATGCAAAGACCCACCATGTTATTCTTCATGGAGACAGGAACTTTGAATGCCGATAACGCAGCACTTAAAATGTCGGAAATTCGCGTTAACAGTTGACACATTGAACTAATCACATGCATAATCAAGCATGCCGTATTTCATCTAATCACACACCAACGCCATATTAACTGAAAATCAAGATGAAACCATAGTTACAAAAGGGTCACCTTTTGATCGCATCCGTTGCACTGACGAACTTATTGTAATTCTCGTAAACTAACATCTGCAGATCGGTGTCAATATTTTTTATTTCAGCAGCCATTTCAACATGCTTCTGAAAAAGTCCTTCTAAATTTGATTTTTCTACCTAAAAAAATCAGAAGAGTGTTTTCATAGGGTTTAACCTGTATCAAATCCCAGCCTAGCAATGTTGACAACAAAACACATAGCAATAAACATCACTCATGAATGATGGTCCTCCAAACAAAATACTCAAAACTGTGATGTGAAAGAATGAAATAACGATAATATAAGATAGGAAAAGCATTGCAGATTTTACTCATAGTCATCCCAGATCCACCTCAGTGGAGTAATTTCCGAATGCTTTATACATGTATAATCACATTACAAAGGCACAACGCCCAAAAGAACTTATATAATCGGAACAGATTTGCAAGGCTTCTAATTGAGATCAGGACAGTTTTGCACTGTAGTTTTACAAGAACACCACCTTCATGGATTTATGCCAACTCATGCTCCAATATACCAAGCATATCCATTTCGAAGTTCACAACATTGCTCGTGGCGTGAATCACGACTAAATTGAAGTAATAAGCCAAAGACAACGCGCAAAACAGTTTCATAGACACCGACGATGAGAATTGAACAGTGACCAAGCAGATTAAGCTGAATTAAATTGAAACAAAGCGTGCCAAACATACCAGGAGATTCATGTACCGACCGGCGTCAAATGACGTGGTATCGATAGTGTCAAGCGTGGCGAATCTAGACAAAATGTTGGGCGGCAGCGGCGAAGACGTTGAAGAAGGACCTGCCGAGTAGAAACTCGAGAGAAGATCCCTCATTCTCTTTGCCTTGTCATCCAACGGTGCAGATTCTTCCACCTCCATTATTCAGCCCTACCTATTAATATCCAATTCAGCCTCTTGTAAGACACCGCGGGGAATTTGTCTTCTGATATGTTTGTTTACACGGCGGACGGCGACGCAAGCAGTTTCGTCGTCGACTTCTTCGACTAACAATGGTTGCTTGAATCTTTGGATTGTTTGCTTGTGCCTTCGGATCTGCGGTGATGTCCGTGGCTTGTTGTTTCCTTTGGATTATTTAAAAAAAGGATTAATTATGATTCAGGCCCTATTTTCACTTTTCATTGTGATTCAGGCCCTATTCACGTTTATTTTAGTGACAAGGACCTATATTTTGAAAACATTAGAGAAAAAGACCTAATTCATGCGATAAGACGCATTTACCCTTTATAATCTATCGAAATTACTCTATTATGCCATCATCTTCTACAAGCAACGAAACCCAAATTTCTTCTACCATGTATTTTCATGACTCGCACGAAGTAACCGCTCGCAAATCGCCTGAAGGAAGCAGCTTGCCAGCAAGGCCGTGAGGAAGTCGGCTCCGGCAACCGGCGGTTTCAAGAAGCCGCAAAGATTTCGTCCCGACACCAACGCGCTCGTGAGATCCGCAACAGAGAAATCAATATTAATTTATAAATGAATTTAACCAAGGCAACTATCGATATTATTACATGTGATAAACCCAAATCAAAGATATTGCTAAGATTGTAGTTGTTATGACCGGATATGTTGAAATTATCGTCAATTTGATATGAATGTTGATAAGTTTCGCAAAAATAACAAATGTCTTAAGGATAATAACAAATGTTGACACAGAAATAACACATCACTGAAAGGTAATAACACATTGTTTGTCATAAATAACACATTCTGTATACAACCAATGGATCGGGAGAAAAATGAACGAAAATCACAAACGACAGTAAAAACAGATGAAAACTGCATAAATCACGTCGTTATTGACTCAATAATGTACAATAGACCTCAATTCTCATGGGTACCTCGAATTTATACCGATTAGTTGCAAGAAACGGATATTATTTTCCCCAAATCGTGTAAAAAGGAAATACTTATAACATAGCAAAAAATAACAAATCCTAACCTAGAAGTAACATGCCGCTAAAAGGTAAAACACTTTGTCTGTCGTAAATAACACATTCTGTATACAACCAATGGATCGGGGAAAAAGAACAAAAATCACAAACGACGCTAAAAACAGATGAAAACTGCGTAAATCTCGTCGTTATTGACTCAATAAGGTAAAATAGACCTCAATTTCTCATGGGTACCTCAAATTTATACCATTAGTTAGTTGCAAGAAACGGATATTGTATTTTCCCCAAATCGTGTAAAAAAGAAATACTTATAACAAAGCAAAAATAAAACAAATGTCTTATGGTTAATAACAAATGTTAACTTAGAAGTAACACGTCGCTAAAAGGTAATAACACTTTGTCTGTCGTAAATAACACATTCTATATACAACCAATGGATCGGGGAAAAAGAACGAAAATCACAAATGACACTAAAAACAGATGAAAATGCATAAATCTCGTCGTTATTGACTCAATAAGGTAAAATAGACTTCAATTTCTCATGGGTACCTCGAATTTATACCGACTAGTTGCAAGAAACGGATATTATATTTTCCCTAAATCGTGTAAAAAAATACTTATAACATAGCAGAAAATAACAAATGTCTTATGGTTAATAACAAATGTTGACTTAGAAGTAACACATCGCTGAAAGGTAATAACACCTTTTTTGTCGTAAATAACACATTCTGTATACAACTAATGGATCGGGGTAAAAGAACGAAAATCCCAAACGACACTAAAAAACAGATGAAAAGTGCATAAATCTCATCGTTATTGACTCAATAAGGTAAAATAGACCTCAATTTCTCATGGGTACGTCGAATTTATACCGATTACTTGCAATTTATGTCGAAATCAAGATTCGCTTTTCCATTATATTCTCAATACACTAACCGCATAAATGTCAGTGTTATTGCCAATCGACTAAAAATCACGATGTTAATATTGAACCGTGGTGTAAATAAAGTCAATTTGATCGTGCATTTTAGCAGTAAACAATTATTAGTGTAAAAGTCAATTTAATGTAGTGTTAAGGTTTATGTTGTATTAGTGAAAACTATGATTAAGCAAACAAAAACTTACGTCATAAGACAAAGATGATAACTTATAACATATGGACATATTGTCATGACGGATTGATCTATGATGATAACACATAGTTCGGAATTTTCTAGAAGCTTCGTCATGTATCTGAATGGTTCTGCGTGGTCAGTGAATACCACCATGATTGACCCGTTATGTATTAACACATTTTCAGAATAAAATACCTCTTCCTTATGTTAGCGAAATCAAGAAAAACTTACGTTGTAACACAAAATAGTGGACTGATAACGGATTATATTGTTGTCAATGACACTTCACCAATTCGATAATTTCGATCGTTGATGCACTTATTCCAGAAGGTGTAAGATTTTCATAAAGGAAAATATATAATTTGATGAATTTAAACCAAAGAACTCACTGACAAATCAAATTTTATTGACGATGAGGTTAATGGTCCAGTGTTGTGGTCGTTTGTCATGTAACCAAGGTCCCCTTCGTTGCAAAAATAGAGTATACTTCATATGTGAAATGTAACATTAAAAATTATATCACGAAACAGCTCTAAGTTCGACATTACATCACAAGCAACATTTACAAAACATAACCCTAAACTCAAAACCCGAACCCCAAAACCCCAAACCTTGAACCCCCAAACCCCGAACCCCTAACCCCAAACCTCAAATCCTAATTTAAAACTATACACACTAAACATAGAAACCCTATTATGAAAACTCAAATTGGTAACGCGTTACTTCATAACTGTAACACATTATTTTATGGACCCTTTTAGCAAAAATTAATATTCCCGCCAATAGTCCTCTGAAATTTCCTCCCAACAGTACGCTGAAAAATTAAGATTCCTGCCTAAACTATAAACACAAGTGTTCCTTCTAATAACAGATACAAGTGTATATCTAATTTGCAGCTTTAATCGTCAGAAATAACGAATATAGAAAAAAATAACAAATGCCTTATAGATAATAACAAATGTTGACTTAGAAGTAACACATCGCTGAAAGGTAATAACGCCTTGTTTGTCGTACATAACACATTCTGTATACAAGTAACTGATCGAAAGGAATAAAATGAAAATCACAAACGACACTAAAAAACGGATGAAAATGCATAAATCTCCGCGTTATTGACTCAATAAGGTAAAATAGACCTCAATTTCTCATGGGTACCTCGAATTTATACCGATTAGTTGCAAGAAACGGATATTATATTTTCCCTAAATCATGTAAAAACGAAATACTTATAACATAGCAAAATATAACAAATGTCTTATGGTTAATAACAAATGTTGACTTAGTAGTAACACGTCGCGGGAAGGTAACAACGCATTATCTGTCGTAAATAACACATTCTGTATACAAGCAGTGGATCGGGAGAAATATAACGAAAATCACAAACGACACTAAAAACGGATGAAAAGTGCATAAATCTCGGCGTTATTAACTCAATAACGTAAAATAGACCTCAATTTCTCATGGGTACCTCGAATTTGATACCGATTAATTGCAAGAAACGGATATTATATTTTCCCTAAATCGTGTAAACAAGAAATACTTATAACATAACAAAAAATAACAAATTTCTTATGGTTAATAACAAATGTTGACTTAGTAGTAACACGTCACTGAAAGGTAATAACACATTATCTGTCGTAAATAACACATTCTGTATACAAGCAATGGATCGGAGGGAATTTAACGAAAATCACAAACGACACTAAAAACGGATGAAAAGTGCATAAATCTCGGCGTTATTAACTCAATAACGTAAAATAGACCTCAATTTCTCATGGGTACCTCGAATTTATACCGATTAGTTGCAAGAAACGGATATTATATTTTCCCTAAATCGTGTAAAAAAGAAATACTTACAACATAGCAAAAAAATAACAAATGCTTATGGTTAATAACAAATGTTGACTTAGTAGTAACACGTCGCTGAAAGTTAATAACGCATTATCTGTTGTAAATAACACATTCTGTATATAAACAATGGATCGGAGGGAATATAACAAAAATCACAAACGACACTAAAAGCGGATGAAAAGTGCATAAATCTCGGCGTTATTAACTCGATAAGGTAAAATAGACCTCGATTTATCATGGGTACCTCGAATTTATACCGATTACTTGCAATTTATGTCGAATTGTAGATTCGATTTACAATCATGTTCTCGAATTTGCACCCCAATTAGACAAGCAAAATCTACCTCGTGTGTCGTCAATATCATAATGAATCCAACGTGACATGTCGAAATCGGTTGGATGGGGCAGTCAAATTATTTTGTGCCGATTCCGTGCAAGAAAAATGAGTTCGATCATTAAATAAAAAATGTTCTGTTGATAACATTTTGCAATAGAAACGTAACACAATATCATTAGAGAGTAACGTTTCGTTGTTACACAGTAACAATATGCTGTAACTTAGTAACATAAAATGAAGTAGAAGTATCGCTCCATATAAGACCACGAGCAACACGTATAGACTTTCGCTGGAAAAAGACAAAGAATAAAAAAACATTTTAGTAAGGGTATTTTCGTCAAATAACATTTTTTGGTCCTATACTCGAATTTTACAGAAAATAGGTCCTCTAAACTAACTCATTTTCTGACAGGGCCTGAACATAAAGTTCAAAGATTATCAGGGACTGACATGAAATTCTCCCTTAAAAAAATAGACTGACATATAAACTTTAAAAAAAATAACCTCCTATATGATAAAAGATAGATGTACCCTTACTAACTCTACATAAAATACTATTTTACCCTAACGGCAAATCAACAATACTTAAACGAAACCTACAGCTTTTCACAGAGGTTGACTGTAGAATCTGAAAAAGCATTGATAAAGTAAATACATATCTGAAAACGCATCCATTTCACAGTTAAAATCAATCGAATATCTGCAAATCGAGCGAAACTCTCTCAAAGATTCTCAACGACGATGGCAATCAATGTTGGGGCTACATCGCACGGGACCCCAATATCAGGTCGTAGGGTACCCTAATTCCAAGCGCAGGGTACCCGTGCTTGCAACGACAGCTGGCCGTTTATTGAAGCACATGGATCCATGCGTGGAACTGCAGGGGAATCGTGGGGCGCGCAAGGGGCAACGGCATTGGACCCATGCTTTGTCTCGCTGGGGACCCTCGAAGCACAGCAGGGGACCGATGCAGCACAGCAGGGGACCCGCGTACTAGCGCAGGGACCCGTGCGTGCTAGCAGGGGACCCTCACAGAGACCCGTGCTGGCTAGTGTTGGGGACCCGTGCCGGCTAGTGTTGGGGACCCCTGCGTGCAAGTGCAGGAGTCCCGTACAGCATGCACGGGTCCCCAGCACAGCATAGCGAAGAGTCCCGCTTGATGGCGCTGGAAACCCGTGCGTGCAAGCGCACGTGACCCGCACGTAAGCTCGGGATCCCCGCGTAGCATAGTAGGGGACCCGTGCGTGGAAGCAGATCTAATTATAAGCAATTTGCCCGCAGCATAATTCATTCGATCTAATTAGCTTATAATTTCTTATTTTTAGGTTATACTAAAGAAGCAAATTACCGGAGGCGACGAAGACTTGATTGCTGATTACATCTCACGTCACGCTACGGCGAAGCGAGCTAGAAGATCGCCGATTGGCTAAATGAGGACGAGTTGGCAATGTTACGGAAGGGAGTCCATTTGGCAGGTTCGTCGAAGCTGCCGCCGATTTCAATCTGTTGGAGCAATTGTTGTGGTATCTGGTCAAGAGACAGATGTGGTTCACGATCGTGAGGAGCTTTGGATGATCCTCGAGAAGAAACCACTCCATTTTTCAAAATCGGAGTATTGCTTAATCACGGGGCTGGAGTTTGTAGCCAACGAACCGAATGTGAACGTCGGGGAGGAATTCATCGATCGACATTTCCCCATTCGATCGATGATTCGTTTGTCGTACGTTGAGCAGCGGTTGGAGGAGTTGACTGCCAATGATATGCGGCGCGTCGACGACTAGAAGTTGAACTCACCCTTGGGGCGCCGTGGCTTTCAGAGCGGCAATACGATCACTGAAACTAGATCTAAAAGAAAGTAGGGATCATTCCAGTAAGCTGATCAGTGGATTCATACATCTACTTCAGGTTAGGGTTTTGTCTTTGAATGATCTTGATCGTTATTTCGTCTTGTTCTAAGATTATTTGTGTCTTTGGTCTTAAGATAGTAGCATACGAATGCGTACCGGGCCTCGCTCAGCAATTTGCTCAACTTAGAGAGTTTGAGCATGCGGGGCCGCGTATATGCCGGTGGGTCACGAATCAACGGCATCGGAAGGGGTGTCAGAAGATGGCGGCTGTTGCAGGTGCCACGCGTGGGTCCCCTGTACGAGGGCTATTAATGTCGACGCCAGATGAGACGCAGGAAGACTATTTTTGGGACAACGACTTCGACGTTGGTGCGCCACACAGTGTGTACGATGAGGTGACGACCCTACTAATGGACGGAGTGGACGTTAGGTGCATTCATCGTGCGACGGAAGGACCTCATGGACGGCGGGCGGTTGCAATCGAAGCCACTCATGAGGAAGAGTCCGTCCCTGAGCTCTCTATCAAATCACATCAAGACGAAGAGAGGGGCATGGGCTCTGACTATGTGCCGCTGTCCATTCATGGAGGCTACTTCCATATGTCGTCAACGGCAGGGCCATCGTGTTAGGGATGTGCCCTCGGAATGCCATTCGAGGATGACTTAATAGGGCACGCGTAGATATAATGTATTGTCATAGTAATCAAATATTGTATTTGAATACCTTTGAAATGAAATATTTTTTCACAGGCAAATCATTTATTTACGTATATTCTTATTAGGCATCCGATAAGAAGGTAAATAAATGAAATCCAAATATAGCAAGTTTAGTCACCCATTTTCATGGGATGAGAGAGGGGCAACGATGAGCTATTAATCTTGCATATTAAATATATCCATAAGTCTAAGACTCTAGTTGGGTGTTAGATGTTACTCATGACTTATTTGTTGAGGAATCTAATATGATTGTGCCAATCATTCACTTGGGAAGTGAGATGTCATAACATTGATGTAAGTTGAATCAAATGATTAACTTGTAGTTGGAACTGACTCGTAATCATATGATCACGTGGACCAACATGGTGTCAATGATCTATCAATTGATTATAGTAGTGTACGTGGACCCTAGAATGAAGTGTCAGTGACAGAGTTAACTTTGATGGCTTGACTAGTCATTAGTTTGCTAGGTCCTTATTGTTCGGAGATGAAGAAGTGTAACTACTGGGCATTGACGCCGTGAGGGATTTACTCTCGTTACTTGTCGAGATATGTGTCCTATGACTATTTGGTTATAAAAATTACAAAGTCTTTGGCCAAAGCAATAAACTAACTCACGTATGACGTGGAGTGTAGTTTCGTAATATCATATCACGAATTTATCATAGTGTCGAGTTAATGAGTTCTATAAACCATGACTCTTACTCGACCGAGACATAAGTGAGAGGTCTATACGTATGACGGTAATCTATAACCGGTTCGTGAATTATGATTTGATCAAAATTCGTACTCAACATGGGATTGGTTTGGTACCACGGGATTTGCTAGGTGAATACCAAACTTTTGGATTCCTCCCAGTGCAGAGTTATACCTAATTAAGAGAGTCGGGCTTAGAAATGATCACTAAGACAGTACCTTAGCACATAGAGATGTATCATTTTATTAACGACCTTCGATACGTTAAGAAATTGGAAGTAAGTATGATCTTTTGAAGCTATCTAAACATGGATAAAGAGTCCAAGTTGGACGAACGAAAGAGGATCGAAAACGGGCGAAAAATGACCAAGATCACACAAGTCAATCGGCTTAGCTGTTAGGGAGTTTGCCCTCAAAATGCCATACGAGGATTAGGAATAATATAAGACGCACAATAATGTATATGTTGCTAGACAGTTTTATTGTATGTCCTGTCAAAATAAAGTAGTGAATAATATTATCATCATTATAAAGGCATTATTATTTGTTGACCTTTTTGGTCCATGAGCGTTAGAGAGTTTTGATGAACAATGTAATTGTAATGACGTTAGGTCTATAAATTAAGTAATTCGATTTCTGATCAATATAATGTCTAAGTACATGATAATATTTGACCATGCATTGTTTATGAGCTATAAATAGGTTAAAGTGTTGAATATTTGATTCACATGTGATTCTGTGATTATTTGGTGAAACTATGTGATCGCATATTATAGGTAGCCCATGTGATAGGATATATCGTTTTGTGCATATGGAAATAACGCATGTGATATCATACTGTGAGTTATAAAAGGAAAATATGTTGTTTATATATGGAAAGTTATATATCCGTTTATACTAGTTTATTCCTGGATGAAATCGCATAGAAAATCGTTTGCATCCATCCAAGTGATTTGAATGTGCGAAATCGTTTTGATATCTTTCCTTAAACTGAATATGATGTTATAATTAGGGAATATGTGATTGATTGACTTTGTGGATGACGTGCTAGTATATATGGTATATGCATATTGGAAAATATATTTGAAATATGGAAAACTATGCTATGATATGATAATTCGAATACGATATGCTTTGATCTGACTTATGTGCTAAACATGGTAAATATATTTATCTGATACTATGAGCTGTATATGGAAAACGTACTAATATGATGCTATCTCGTGTGTTATACTTGGAAAGTAAATCTGGATTGACTTGTTCTATAAACTGATAGCAGGGAATCTCATATGGAGAGTTCTGTTATGATCAATAAAATTCGTAAAAATTGAACATGCCTTGAGAACGAATCTGAACCTTTATATGGAATATAATCATGCATTAATGTGCTTATGAACGTTGTGAATGTTTATTATGCGCATGATTTGTATGGCATGTTGACTCTCGAAAATTGCATGGAAGTTATGCTTGATTTGGTGATTATTATATGAAATGATTTTCCATGTGAAGTGCTGATTGAAAAGGTTTATATATGAGCTACAATTCATGATTTCGAAGCACTTAGAACTTGTGAACATACGCCTACGAGAGATTTTTGAGCAGAAATATATTGAGAGATTCCAGAGCCTCCACTTAGCGTGTGGTAACCTAGTGTGGCTAGTGTTCGACTTGTTTCGTTTGTGTATTGGGCTAATCAATCAGTTTTGTATCCAGCTACGGTGCATTATAGTGATTGGTTAAACTCTTGGGGAGCAAACCCCAAGGAGAGGAGTAAACCCCAGTTGGGGATATAATCTTTATAAAATCTTGTCTCGCATTTTACTTTACAGTTATTTCATTTTCGCTGTGAGACAGACCCGACACACATCCGACAGTACTAGGATATATCAGACATACTCGTCACAAGCATCAGTAGGCATCTCTAAGTCACTACCTCTTATGATTTGTGAAAAGAAGAAGCATCAATTTTTATAAGCCTAACTCACCCCCACTCTTAGGCACGTTTTTATCTTTATTTGGTATCAGAGCGGCTTCTTCGAGTTTGATGTTTTGTAGAGGGACAATCCCATTCCAGACCACCACTCTTCGATGGAACCAACTACGCTATATGGAAAAATCGTATGATGGAATTCCTGTTTGTTGCTGACTATGATATGTGGGATATCATCACGACTGGACCCTACAATCCCAAAAAGGCGGATAGAACTCCAAAGAAAGGTTCTGCTACGATGCAACTGACAAGCGAGGAAGCTCATTGAATGCTAAAGCAAAGAACATGATTGCTTGCGCGCTTATAAGAGAAGCATACAATCATGTGAGCTCATGTGAATCTGCCAAAGATATGTGGGACATGCTTCAAGTCACACATGAGGGAACCACTCGAGTTGTACAAGAAAGAATAACTTCATCCGAGAACAACGTTCAGAAATGCTTCAAGTGTAACAAGCCAGGCCACTTCGCCTCAAACTGCCCGATGTAAAATGGTGAAAAAAAATAAAGAAGCAGAAAGCCATGGTCACAAATTGGGAAGAGGCTGGAAGTGAAGAAGAAGATCTCGCCTACATGGCCGATGATGATGATCAGGTATCTTCCACGTCCACTATTAAGAAAATACTTGTTCTGAATGAATTATATGCTAGGAAAGATGAATCTCATGATAATGCTTCTTTAGTCTTTGAAGTACATGAAAAGGAAGAGGTGTTCGAAATAATTCAAAATGCAGAAAGAAGATTAAGTCGCTCAACGCTCAAGTAAAGAGATTGGTTAGACAAAGAGATAACATAGAAAGATAGAAACACCAGACGGATCTAGATAATGCATGTTTAAGAATCGAGCTAGAAACCCTTAAGGAAGAAAAAGCTTTATGTAATTGTGAAGAACTTAGAAGGCAAAATAGTGATATATCTATAGACATCTCTATTCTTAAAAATTTCTTACAAAAAAAATCTCGTACTGTTGATAGACGTCTTGAAGGAAAACAAAATCTGGATATGTTACTTAGTATTCCTAGAAATGTTGAAAAATCAGGGATAGGATATTCCATGACACATGAACATTCTGCACCACGAACTGTTAGAAAGCCTAAGTGTTTTTCATGCGACCGTCACGGTATTATGCTAACAACTATTTTTTGAAGAGCACTGATAAGTCGAGATATGTTTGGAGGCCAAAGAAGATTCCTGATAATCAAGTCTTTAACACTGGCCAAACAGATCACAGTCTATGACACATGATATATCACGTGTTAACAGGAGTTATTTTGCCGCTAACCTTTTAGGACCCAATTAAAGTTGGGCACCTCAGAAAAGAATTGACTCATGTACGTTCAAAAGAGAAAATCCAGCAAGAAAAACAAGTGGTATATCGACAGTGGGTGTTCCTACCATATGACATGTGATATCAGTAAGTTTGTGTCGGTAAAAGCGTATGACGGATGATGTCTCACACGCCGACAACAGAAAGGCTAAGATTGTTGAGTTGGAACTGTTCGTAACATTTTACATACTACTATAGATGACGTATGGTTAGTTAAGAATCTGGAACATAACCTCATTAGCATTAGTCAATTTTGTGATAAAGGTCGTACGGTTACTTTTGAAAATGATAAGTGTATTTAGAAATGATAATAAGGTGTTATTTAGTGCATCTAGAGATAGACATATCTACTGTATTACTCTTGATGATATCACTGACCAGAACGTCAAGTACTTAGCAGTTACACATGATAACACCTGGTTATGGCACATACGCTTAGGACATGCCAACATGGAATTACTATCTCACATTACAAGCAATGCACTGGTATGGGGTGTTTCTGACATAAAGTTCGTCAAGAACAAATCATGCAAGGCATGCCAAATGGGTTAGCAGACCTAAACATCGTTCAAAGCAAAGAATGTGATATCCACATCCAGACCACTGGAACTGCTTCATCTCGACCTTTTTGGTCCTGCTCAGACAATGTCTCTACGAGGTAAAAGATACGCCTTTGTCATTGTTGATGATTATTCGAGGTATACATGGGTGATATTCCTTGCACATAAGAATGAGGCATTAGATAACTTTGCATCGCTAGTAAAGAGGATTGAAAATGAAAAAGAAATGAATCTATGTAGTATACGTAGTGATAATGGATCAGAACAGTGTAGTTGAACGGAAAAAACAGGGTATTACAGGAAATGGCTAGATCTATGTTACATGAGTATGATATTCCTAAACAGTTTTGCACGGAAGCTGTTAGTACAACTTGTTATGTGTCTAATCGTGTTTTCCTTAGGCTGATATTAAAGGAAACTTCTTATAAAATCTGGGATGGTAGAGCTCCAAATATAGGTTACTTTTGTGTGTTTGGATGTAAATGCTTTATCTTGAACGATAGAGATAAGAGAGGAAAATTTGACTCTAAGGTTGATGAAGGGATATTCCTTGGTTATAGTCGTCATTCTAAGGCATATAGTGTTTATAATAAAAGGAAGCTGACTGTTCAGGAATCCATACATGTTACTTTTGATGAGATACCTAACGCAGATGCTACTGATGAAGAAGGTATAGATTTGCTTTGTGCAGAATTGCAGGATATTAAAGACAGTGAGGAAGATATAAAGACGAAAATGCTGAGACACTGGAACCAGAAGCTGATGAACAACAAAGCAGGAAATGGAAACATGCTTCCAGTCATCCAACAGATCAAGTGATAGGATATATAACATCTGGAATCAAAACTCGAGCAACTGCACGAAATCAAGATATGGAGGAGTCCCATGATGTACTCCTTTCAGTGATGGAACCGAAGGCGGTCCATGAAGCTCTAGACGATATATCTTGGGTCTCTGCCATGAAGGATGAGTTATCTCAGTTCGAAAAGAGCCAGGTGTGGACACTCGTAGAGAGACCAGCCGAAAAATGCATCATAGGAACCAAATGAGTCTTCCGCAACAAACTCGACGAACACGGTAATATCACCAGAAATAAAGCAATTGCAAAAGGTTATTTCCATGAGGAAGGTATTGATTTTGATGAAACTTTTACTCCAGTAGCTAGATTAGAGTCTATACGTGTCTTACTTGCATATGCATGCTTTAAACGCTTTAAGCTTTTTCAAATGGACGTAAAAAGTGTATTTTTAAATGGTTTTATAAATAAGGAAGTTCATGTAGAACAACCTCCAGGTTTTATTAGAGAAGGATTTCCAAATCACGTTTTTAAATTAAATAAAGCATTGTATGGTTTAAAACATGCTCCTAGGGCATGGCATGAAAAGTTAAGTAAGTTCTTGATTGACATTGGATTTTCCACTAGAACTATTGATAACACGCTGTTTATTAAGTACGAAGGTGATCACATGTTACTGGTCCAAATCTATGTTAATGATATCATATTTGGAAGTACTAATATCCTTCTTTGCGAGAAATTCTCTAAGTCTATGCAGAAGGAATTTGAGATTAGCTTAATGGACGAGCTGAACTATTTCCTCGGGTTGCAAATAAAGCAACTTGGCAATGGAACCTCTGTATCCCAGACGAAGTACAGCAATGAATTACTGACAAAATTTAGGATGAGTGGTTCCAAAGCAATTTCGACCCCTATGCATAAGACCACCAAAATAGACAGTGACGAATCAGGTACACCAGTTGATCAAACACAATATCGAGCTATGATCGGAAGCCTTCTTTACTTAACTGCTAGTCGCCCTGATATTATGTTTGCTCTTGGTATGTGTTCGAGATATCAGTCTGACACTAGGGAATCTCATTTGACAGCAGTCAAGCGTATACTTAGATAAATCAAGGGTACTGTGAATTTTGGCCTGTGGTATTCTTATACGGATGAATTCCCATAGTGGGATATTCAGATGCCGAGTATGCCAGCTGTAGGGAAGATAGGAAAAGTACTAGTGGAACTTGCCAATTACTTGAAAATTCCCTGGTAACTTGGTCTAGTAGAAAGCAAAATGCTGTCACCCTCTCCACAACCGAAGCTGAATATATGGCCTTAGGAAATTGTTGTCAACAAGTTCTTTGGATGATGCAAACTCTTAGTGATTTTGGGTTAGCTTATGACAAAATTCCTATACTGTGTGATAGCACTAGTGCCATTAGCATTACTAAGAATCACGTGCATTCTCGTACTAAGCATATAGAGGTTAAACATCACTTTATACGAGACCATGTTCAGAAAAGGAATATTAGTGTGGAATTCATAGGAAGAAATGATCAGCTTGTTGTTATCTTCATGAAGCCCCTAGGCAAGATTCAGCGACATCCGTGATCGATTAGGAGTCATTGAGCTGAATAAGGTTAGTAAATCTGCCTAACTCAATCATTTACTCTAGAATATGTTATTTTAAGTAGAAATTCGTAGTTATTCTACTCTAGGATATTCTTTTAGCCCCGTACTATTTTCGGATCTTATAGCCCTTGTCCTTAAGTGCGGTTTTGGTATTTTAAAAAAAGATTCGTAGTTACTCCCGCATAAGATTTTCCTTTGGTTATCAGCATTATATTAGGAATCTCAGATCTCCAAATCTTTCCTTGGAATGTGATTATGATATTTTAGGAAGAAATTTGTAGAGATCTCATCTCAGCCACTTAGTTATTTTAGGATACTCGGATATTCAAATTCCTTCCCATTGTGCTATTTCCAATCTGTTCCATAATTAAGAAATCCCGTCAAATCCTTCTGACATTTCTGACTGGAAATCCCTTCGTTTCCATTTGACTTTCAAATTTTGAATTTTAAAATCCATCATTTTCCCTTCTTAAAATAAACCGACACTCTCTTCCTTAAAAAACTCAGAACCGTTTTCAATCTTCATCAATCCAAATCATCTTCTCCAAAATTCTCTTCAACCTTCAAACCCACAAACATAGTGAAAACTGCCGGATCCAAAGCTGTCACCACCGAATCTTCAAGCCGCAAGCGAAAGGAACCCATGGAAGATGAGACCTGGCTCGATTCTCCTCCAAAATCATCGGAACCAGTCTCGCCTTCATCATCCTCTATTCTGTTGAACTCATTCCAAAGTCAAATCTGCTGAAAAGATTTCCTTTACTACCAAAACTGCCAAAAAGAAGAAGAAGAAAAGCAAGAAGGCTAGTCTCACTCCGACTAAGACCCCTATTCCATCTCCCGAACCTGAAAAATTTTTTTCCTCCCAAGAAATTCTCGAAGAAACCCCGAAAGAGTCATCACCAACCCCAACTCCTGAGAACCCTCCATCGCCGCTTGAAGAAGTTCAGCCATCTCCAAAACCTACCCCAAAGAAATTCAACATACCACCTAATCCCTTCAATCTCGATGCGATCCATGTTGAAGCCCTTTTTCTGGAAGAAAGTGCCCGAACCAACTACATAAGCTTCATTAACAGAGATATCGCCAGAGGACGTGGCGTTGAGTTCAACAAATTACCCTCAGGGATAGTTATCACATGGCTAAAGGACTTCGGCTGGGAGTACTTCCTTAGTATCGACAAACCCTACTACCAAGAGGCCGTCAAGTTGTTCTATGCCAACTTTGTCTATGAGTAGCACGAAGAGCACATATGCATCCACTCTTATTTGCTGGGAGGCAGAATCAATTGGACCACTAAGAAGATAAATGGGATGCTAGGAATTTCCAATGAACCCTTCTGCCACTACGACATGAATGACTGGTGTCACGCAGATGATTTCGGCCTCAGCGATATCTTTCAGACCTTTTGGAATACCCGTAGTAAGCCTCATTTTTGGATGGTAGAAGCCCTAAACTAGTTACCAATCAGCTTCTTCTTTATGCACAAACTGCTCAACATGACCCTGTGGCGTGCAAAAATCGGCAGTGGAGGCCACTCAACGACGATGAACTTCATGAGCACGTTCGCTATTTACATGATATCTCAGAACCGCAAGTTCAATCTCGGCTATATCATCCTGAAGCACATGATCCATGCCTTTTGAGAACGATGACGACGACGACTATGAAGACGAGGCATTTCCATGAGTGCGAGGATATAGTTCTGCCACCGGCATGAAAAGACAAGGCTATCGACGTCGTGGATCTGATAACTCTGAAATGCATGGGGATTCACTACTTGAAAGGTCAAGGTTGGTTCAAGGCCAAGGAGAAGAGGTCATTCGGCAGTGCCCAGAAAAGGTCCGCCTCAAAAGGAAAGGCGAAGGTTAAGAGCGATGACGACGACTATGAAGACGAGCTCAGCGACCAAGTGTGGTAACCTAGTGTGGCTAGTGTTTGACTTGTTTTGGTTGTGTATTGGGCTAATCAATCAGTTTTGCATCCAGCTATGGTGCATTATAGTGATTGGTTAAACTCTTGGGGAGCAAACCCCAAGGAGAGGAGTAAATCCTAGTTGGGGGTATAACTTCTATAAAAATCCTGTTTCGAATTTACTTTACAGTTATTTCCTTTTCGTTGGGAGACAGACCCGACTCACATCCGACGTTATTATGATATATCAGGCATACTCGTCACAAGCATTAGTAGGCATCTGTAAGTCAATACCTCTTAGGATTTGTGAAAAGAAGAATCATAACTTTTATAAGCCTAACGCACCCACCTCTTAGGCACGTTTTGTATTTTCATTATTATTTATCGAATTTAAAGTCTGCTTGGCATTTGGGAGTGCGATAAATAAATAACACCCAAATATTTGAGTTGGACGTCTGATTCTCGTGGGTAGGAGAGAAGAGACACCGGACGGTCCTTAATCTCATCACTAAATATAAGGTCCATAAGTCTAAGGATTCTAGGTGGGTGACTAGATATCCGAATATGACTTATCCATTGACGACCACATAGTGTCGGTAGTGTCACCGATTACCTGAGAGGTTGTGGGTCGTGATGGAGATATAGGTGATCGGAGAGATCGCGTATTTTGACATTCAGCTTGTATTCGTCTCGATCACATGGCTAGGATGTTGTCAATGATTGAACAAATGACTATAGTAGCCTTAGACCAATAGGATCACTGACGGATTTACTTTCGCAATTTCGGTTTGTCGCTAGTTGGCTAGGGTCGCAATTGTTCGGATATGGGACATGGGCCAGCGGCGAAACGCAACCAACCTTACGGAGGCGATTTTTGGGCTTTGACTGCTATCGAGATTCACTGCCAATATTCGTATAGATTAACGTATATGAGGTCGGAGAACAACGATTATAAAGCCTTCGGCCGAAGCTTGGAAAACTTGCTTGTATTAGATACGGAGCAGAGATAATCAGTTCTGTCTCGAGTATAACATAGTGTTAGGTTAGTGAGTGATATTTGCATGGCTCTCACCTTACTCGAACACAAGTGAAAGGCGTAAGAGGTATTTAAATGTAGACACTATAGTTGGTTCACCTGAATTTCGATTAGATCAAAATTCGTTCTCAACTGTGATCTGTCCAGTATCGAACGATTCGCTAGGCCAATGCCGGGACTAGTGGATTTCTCCCATGCCAGCTGAGACGGACCTAGAGAGTCGCGCTTAAAAGTGGTAATGATTTCGAACGAAAATGGTGGGCTTTTCTCTGGAACATAACTATTGTGATTCGTTGAGGTAGTGATATAGTTGATACGAGGCATCGACGATTTAGTTAAATCCAGTGACTGTCACGGAAATAATTAGGACTAAAGATTGTCTTAAGTGCTTAATTAATTAACTAAGTGTCATAACCAAACAATCCCTAACCCTTGATTGGCCAATATGAATCATGCATTGCATTCTCATCTTATGTGAATTACGTGCTAATATAATGCATGCCTGTTATGCATATTATTTCAACTATTTGCCTTGCATGTTATGTGCATTTTTAGGAATTGCATGTTATTAATTTTTGCATTTTAATATTGAGAGAGAATTAGATTAAGCGGAGCGGAGCGGAGATAAGTGTTACTCACGGGGTTCTGCCAATATTGAATAATGTATTACTCACGGAGCAGAGATAATCTATTCACAAGAATATTGAGAGAGATACGATTAGTGAGAGAAAGTACTTGTTATTTCTCTCTCTAGAATTGGATTTGAAAGCCTTTCGGATCAATTGACTAAATTATTCTATTAAGCACAATGTTTACACTAGTATTTATACCAAATAAACTTGGTATAAATACAAGTTAAATCCTAATCTAAGGACAAATGCAAATAAAACCCCAATCTACGAAGACAACTAATTAAATTAAAGAACAACTAAAACTGATACTCTACATCTCCCCCTTTGTGCTTGATTGCCCTTGCGCGCTACCTGTCCTCGGGGCATAGTATGACCTGTGCAAGTCCAGCGCATGCTCGTAGTTTCTTAGTGTGTCTCTCAGCTCCAAATGCTCTTCGATCAGACGGGGTTGTTCTCTCACGAACCTATGAAGCTTCAGCCTGGTCTCTCGGTTGATTTCTTCCAGTCTCTTCTCTATATTCTTCCTGATGAGCTTGAGCGTCCCATCACAAAATTTGTGTATCTCAGTATTTAGCATCAACCTATTCTTCTTGGCAATTGAATTGTGGTAGGTGATTCCTAAGACTGAGCTTATGTGCACGTGATTGTTGGGAAGCCCTTCTATCTCAGGTCCTTTGTTAAGCGGAGCGGTCATGGTGACCTTCGTCATATTGCTCTCCAGAGCCATCTGAAGGTCGTGTTGGTACTTGACCTGGCGCATCATGAACCGGTAGAGTCCCTCGATTCCTTTCTTCTTTATAAAGCCTAGAGGACCCTTGTACTTCTCTACGTACAGCTGTTAGAGATGGTACACCTCCTCGACAGGGAGGTAAGGTAGGTCACTCTCGCTTAGCTCTTCTCGAGTTCTGTCTATCCGTTCTATGACATAAAATGGAGTTGGAAGACTTCCTTTCATACAGTAGACACTTAGCAGCTGACAAATTGGGGATAGATCCTTGAAATGACTCTTCAATTGTTCTTTTGGAATCCCCAGCCTCATATCAGGTCCAAGTTGAGTTATCATCCAAAGATAAGTCATCCTCTTCTGCTGTTCCCAGTGAAAGATGCCTCTGAGCTCGAGCTCGTTCAACTGCTTGACTTTGTCCAGTGACCTCCAAATGTGCTGACGAACTGCCTCAAGAAATGGGATTTCAATACTAATATTCTCCCATGGCATGTTGGTATCGAACAGATGTTGGCATTGGTCTCGTAGGGGAATCTGCTCGTTGAGCAATCAACTCTGCAAGATTTGGGGGAATTTGCTCATGATCTTCACCTTGCTAAAGTTCTTCGTCTTTTATCACGACTAGGTCAACCGAAGCTTATTGTAAGAAGTGTCGAACATCCTTGATATCTGTCTTTGAAGATCATCGGGCATATTGTGGGTCATCCACCGTCCTTCGAAGATGTATTTGTCAAGGAACTCGTGTGGGTTAACTCCACTTCTTGATATTCCCGACTGGTTTGGAGCGGTCGAGCTGATAGATCCTTGCGTTTCGGCCAAGGCCACGAGCATTGCGGCACTTGCTTCTTCTTCCGAACTCCAGCGCGTGTCTGTGTCACGCCCCAACCTTGTCCTTGGCCACTCAAAGATGTCCTAGGCCTCTTCTCCCCCTCATGACGATCCTGATTGTCAGGGTCGTCATGTCGGCGTCTTGAGTTGTGGGGGTATGAGGTTTGTTTGTCATAAAGGGCCCTCCGAGACGAGTGCTTTCCCGGTATCACGGCGGGACGTCTCGATGGCTGCCAGCACTCTCTCCATAATTTTGTCCTCAAGGGATTTGATGGCTACAGAGAGAACTGCTTGGAACTGCGTTTTAGTCACAAACGGGACAGACGCCTCAGATGTTGATAGACCAGGGCGACTGATGTCTCCTGTTGTCAACCCGTGAGTGAACATAGTCTCATCAGGCTGGCTCAGTGTCACTTGAGGTGGTGACTGTCCGAGATTTCCATCCAATCCTCGATTCGAATCTTGTAGATTCTTATCTATGGATGTTAGGGCAGGCTCTGATTGAACCTGCACATTAGACACTTGAAGGTAATGGCCGGTAGTAGTCGGAATTTGAATCTGGGCCATGACTAATGCGGATGGATCAGACTGCGGCTCAAGAGTGAGTGATGTAGGGTACGCAGCCCTTGGAGTGATAACCGGCGTCGTGTCTGACGTAGTCGCGACAGCTTCTAAGACGGGCTCATCTGATGCGATTGGTCGTGTGGGAAGCCGTCTTATGAGACGAATTTCCTCGTCTGACTCGGTGTCTGACGGGGTAGCCATATGAGGAGATGGATCACGTGTTGCCTCCTCATGGGCTTGTGCTGTCGATTGAGGCTCATCAGATGTAATCGTGGCGATCTGAGCCTCTGTCTCAGGTGTGGTAGCCTGCTGAAGTGGGTTGTGCCAAGTTTCTGCTTCGGGCTGTGCTTCCTGTTGAAGGATATCCTCAATTGATCCTTGAAACACGCCAACATGGATAGACACTTCCACTTGGAGCTCCTGAACTTGAGCTTCAACTTCCAACTCGTGGGCCACTTCGTCGATCAGCGTGGCATCTAGATCTGGTAGTTGAGCTTCTTGAGTTGGAGGCTCATGTTCAAGCTCCTGGGCTACTGCATCAATCATCGCAGCCTTAGGACTTGGGTGTTGTTGTTGAGGGTACTCCAAAGTCTATCGGGGGCCCTCTAATCATTGCTTCTGTCAAATGGTTTTCCCGACATTACAAACGTACACGTCTCCCGTGGGGTCGGTGAGACGGAGCAGCTCGAAAGAGGTCGGGATCGACGGGTGATCTAGATTCGTGAGCTTGGGGTTGTGGAAGAATTTTAGCCAGGGTGGTTGGTAGTTTCCACCTGGAGGCAGGCGAGGAATGTTTTCGTGGATCTTCAAGAGTTGAGCGATGATGACCGAGAAACACCTCGCATACGGCACATTCTTCGATTGCTTGTTCTCCTTCTGTTGGATCTGTTCAGCAAGATCGTTCTAGATCAGCTGCGCGAAATTGGAATTTCTGAAGAACGCAATGCCATGGAAGATGCAAAGTATGTTGCCGTTGCCTTTGTCGAACCCAGCATTCTTTGGCGACAGACACTTGTTGATAATTCAAAAAAAAGTGTCTTCTAAGGATGAGGGATCCCGTTGCTCTGTATTTGCGCTAGCTTGACGAGCGGTGGTCGCTATCCAATGTGTAAGAAATCTTGTACCATCTCCGCATCAGTTGGCAAGGGGTCGTAGTTGTGGTTGAAAGGGAGATCGAGGACGAGCCCAAAGTCGTTCTTATTCATGCAGATATGCCTCGTCCCGATCATCGTAGTGAAACTGTAAGCTCCTTCAACTACGTGACTCTTGATGTGTCCCCGGAACTGTTTGAGGTAGACCACTGGCACTGATGCCGTCACCGTGAGTGCGTGCGTGCCGAAGGGGATGTCCTTGAAGTATCAAAACCATTATCTCATTTGGACATCGAAATGTCGTCAGATCGAGTTGAAAATTTGTGTCCTGTACGCTGAGATACAGGTTATGGTCGTAGATGTAGTCATATGCTGGATAGTTAGCCATCTGAAATAGAATTAGTGAAACAAAACATTAGTTCAAAATTTAAATTGACTCGAAATCTAATTTTATCAAACCATAATAGTCTATCGATTCATAGCAAGTTTGATAAAATTTTGGAATTTGAATATGTATGTTGCACAAGGTTATACGAAGTGAATGTTAAAGACATGATAAAATTTCGACATTCACACATAAGGCATATAAAGTTTCTGTCGAAAGTATTATAAGTGTTGAACACCACTATTCACTCCGAGAAATTATTCGCTCGAAAATTTGAATTATCAATTTTAATTTCCTAAGTGCCAATTTCGAATTCAAGTCTCTATTTAGAAATTTCGATCGAATAATTTTATTCATTACATACGCTACAGTGTAAAAGACTTAGAAGATTTTGAAGTGTTGAGTGTGATACGACACACTGTAGCCGAGAAATTTTACGATCGAGAAATGTTCCGTGTAAATTTACGATCGAGAAAATTGAATTTTGAGTAAATTTACGGTCGAAAAATCTTTCTCGAGTGAATAAAATTTTTCGTTACAAAATTTGTCGAGCGTGAAATAATTTTCGATCCTAAATGAGTTTCTCGCTGCAAAGTTTGTCGATCGAGAAATTAGTCAATGAAAGACTAAGTCAATCGCCGAGAAAATTAACGATCGAGCAAAATCATCGCTGCGTATTCTACGATCAAGAAATTTAGCGTCGGAAAATTGAATTTTGTTGCCGCTAAAATTTACGATCGAAATAAATGAAACCAAAAATTCTATTTGCGATAGTAAGTTTTGCACTCATAATTGATTTGCATCTATTTTATCTATTCCATACGTAAATTGCTTCGCTCGCATAAAATCAAAATTAGATTTCCCGATGGTAAGTATATACGTTTCGATCCACGTCATCTATTGCATCGACTAAATCAAAATTTTGCGATCATAAATCTTTTTTGATGCAGACAGTAATATGCAATCCAATTAGCACTGTTTGCGAGCGAGAAAGTTCTTCGACGGCGTTAAACATTCAAAAACCCAGTTTTAGCCGAACATTCGATTTCAACTTTAAAACGCAGATAATCGAAATTATATACTATCAGAATGATTGAAAACACCAAATTTATCATAAATTGCAGAAATTGAACCAGATAAACATATTGAAATGGCTAAGATTCTGCAAAATAGCGTACGGGTTTTCACCGTCTTATATAATCGAAAGTCTAACACAGATTCAAGAGAAACATACAAATGTAGAAGCGAACAGAGATTAAAGTCGCGCAAAAACCTAATAGACGTCGATTCTACTTTAGAAAGATGAAAATCTGTTAAAAATTTTGAGAGATGAGTAGATTTTGAAATTCGTCTTTGCAGTAGGGTTTTTCGCTCGAAAAGTTTTATCAACGACGTAATCTAGAGATTTGGGATTTTGTGCATGTAATTCGGGATTTTCGACTGCAAACAATAGCTTCTTCTAGTTGGGCTGATTGGACGTATTCGAAACTATGACAGATCAGGCCCAAAAGTGTTTATGTTCGAGAAACTTTCGATCGTAAATTAACTTTTCTATCCACCAGGTTCTCGATCGTAAGTGTTTCTAAGTTTTTTTTTTTTTCAGATTGACCCCTATTGAAAAGAAATGCAATTAACTCCCTGTAATTCTGAACAATGACATCTGATTCCAAAGTTGAATTTTGAAAATCTGCAATACTTAGAGCAAAAATGTCGAGAAAATTAGAGTTAATTAGAAAGCAATTGTTTTAATCAGGCCCCCCTGAATAGTTATACCAATGTCGTGAGCTCCAGATCATGAAAAGTTGTGAAGTCCTTCTCTAGAAGTGTGTTGTAGCAAGTAAAATCAAATCGAAAATTTCTGCAACACTTAGAGAAAGAGAAATAAAAAATATTTGGAGCTCAAGGCATGATATTTTGTAAATGCTCCCCTAAATCGATGCACCTAAATTGATATATCATGCAAACACATAAAATCAATCTAAGTAAACATCCATAAAACATGCAATTGGTCATTTTAGCCTAGATGCATGGTCCCGTAGTCATGTATTCAAAATTTTGTGCGAGGGTATGAGCAAGAACAATAATTCGCATATTATCAATTCAAAGCAAATGCAAAATAAAATTGCATGACATAATGTGCGATTTTTGTGTCCTTTTTTTTTAATTTTTATAATATGGGAAAAATAAGGAAACTTAAGATAGAACATCAAGAAAATATTATCATTTAACTATATTATTTATTATTTATGTATTTATTTATTTTTATTTTTCTTATGAATATTAATACTATTAGTAAGGGGTTAGGTTAGTTTGCTTCGATCAATCGTCACGCCTAAAATTTGACGAGACATTTGAAAGATAAACTGCCGTCAAGTCATGTCGTCAAACTAAAGTCCTAAGTTTATAGAATGGTCCATTTCGACAACTCTCACTAGGTTCACACTAGAACCCTATTATTTTTAACGTCGGATTTTATATTATATCACTCAAGTCAACACAAGCAATTTTATGTCAATTTACCGGTGCTAGAGGCGTTTTTGATCATTTCACCTACACGAAAGATCATCCTCTTGGAATCAAAGGGACTTCGTGGAATTAATTTGGCTATGACTTTGAAAGAAAGGAATGATATGGGAATGGTGAGCTTTATTTCTTCGTCTTCCATTTCTTTGTCTTTTTTTATCGGCATTTATCTTATTTTTCATCTCTATTTTTTTCATCTATCCTTTAATGCTCAAGCTGAAACTCCTCTTCTCCACGAGGCTATTGGAGATTATCGTAGACGAAGTTCTTCTTGTTGGTTCTCGGGCCGATACCGCACTCCTCTTATTCCCTAGAGAGGTTTCAGAGATTATCCTAAGTTCACGGTTATGGAATTCATACCCAAGGTTACGCTCCTCTTCTCGTTTCCCGATATAAGACCAGATTATTATTGGAGAAGTTCATTTCGAGGTGCTTCTCTTTCCAGCCATTTTGACGAGCGTACGAGATTATCGACAGAGAAGTTCAAAGTAGGATGCATGCCACCTTTTAAGAATTTGTGATGTAGATAGTCAGAAGGCAGGTTCCTTTGGTCTGCTTTTTGTGCGTTGAGCAATGCCTTCGTTTTTCATCTTTTCTCCTTTGTTTTTCATTTCAACATCCCTCCGAAGAATATAGAAATCAGTTGAAGGCTTCGAATGTGTTTCAAATAAAGAAAAGGGAATCGGAGAAGGCTCAAAGTGAATGACTAGGGGCTAATGTAAGGGATAAAAATTTTGTAAGGCCGAGTGAGGAATTACCTAAGTGCCCTTATCATTTTCCTAACAATCCAAAGCAAGCCGAGTATGAAACCAAGAATCACTAGTTAAGACAATCAATTGATGTGCGACTCGATCGAGAATAAATCGAAAGAGAAAATTTAAAAGGCTAAAATTTTCACATATGTAAAGTGGCTTTGTGTCTAGTGGAGCAAACTATTTAGACACAAGAATGCGGCGTAGACTGACAAAATTAAGCAATTAATTAGTTGTATATCGGGGAAATCTAGTCGTGACCAAATCGAGCATCCTAAAGATATCGCCATTCCCCTCATAGTGTAGGCATATGTATAATGTTTTTGGATTTATTATTATTTTTATTATATTATATTTTTACTAATTCACGCAAGATATGGCAATTAATTTTTGAAACCACACAGAAGAACATTTGAGAGCAGATAGGATCAGAGCTTCAACATACCTAATTTTCCAACAAGAAATTGGAAGCATTTTTCATCCAATGCCCTGGTTAAAATGTCGGCTAGTTGATACTCCGTGTTCACAAAGTACATATCAATAGTGCCTTTTTCTACGTGATCCTTGATAAAGTGATACCTAATGTCTATGTATTTCGTTCGTGAGTGGTGAACAGGATTAAATGTAATCGCAATGGCACTTTGGCTATCAATAGAAATGCGTATATTACTTAAATTGTACGCATAATCGCGGAGTTGAGTCCTTATCCACAGCATTTGAGAGCAACAGCTGGCAGCCGCGATGTATTCTGCCTCAGCCGTTGATGTTGACACGCAATTATGCTTCTTGGATGACCAACAGACCGGCTTTTCTCCTAGAAATTGAGCGCCACCGAACGTGCTTTTTCTGTCCATTCAGCAACCTACATAATCAGCGTCAGTGTAGCTGATAAGTTTTTAGTTCATACCTTTAGGATACCACAATCATAAGGTAGATGTGCCATTGAGGTAGCGCAAGTTCCGTGATCGAGCGGATCGAGTAATAAAGTAAAACGAATATCGACGGACTATCGCTCAACATGCAAGTGTACCTATCGAAAATAGTATAGAATTGGTAGGTATTCTAGTATCGAACCCAAAGGAACTCTACACCCTAGAAAACGTCGTTTAAATATCCTAGTAGAAAATTCAATTTTTTGTTTTGGAAAATAGAAAACACAGTAAACACTTGATAATAAAGCTAATAACAATAATAAACGCCGACTTTTTAGAAGAAATCGTATTTGAGACTTCGAATCCCCCTAGCTCAATCGAAATAAGCAAGTTATATATTTTAGCTAATTATTATGCCGTGAGGATTCCTAGAGCATGCATACGAATTTATACGACTGACGAAACTGCGCCTTATCACATACAAATCGTAAACAACTAATCTATGAACTAAATAGTTGTGCAAGCTTCCCTCTAGTCAACCAGAGATCGCATTAAAATACGATGAATCCCACTATTAGATTTGACTCTAATGCGGCGCGGTAGTTCAACCTATCTCTAGCGATGAGTTTATTCCGCTCGTTTACGAGTGGTCTAATCGTTCGCCCTCTCTCGAGCGTAGCGTACAATTTTCCAATTATTATTTCGACCACATAGACAAAATCAAAACAATAACATAAATCGTAATCGAGTCATAATAAAATCATATCAATAATACGGTCAACATACGTACGATCTCGCTAGGGTTCATCTAATCTCAAATACTACGGGATTTAGCCACTCATATGAAACATTAACACAACGAGGAGCGTAAATAACAAACAAAAGTACATGTTTCTTCCCTGAATTCCGGCTCCGCGGTTAATCCTTCTTTGAGGACTTTTATCGAACATGTGGTGGGCGACCGCAGGAGGAGCAACTGTTTTAGCTCTTCGTTCACAGCTGCATTTGGCGTGAGATCTCCATTTCTGGCTGCTTAAGACTGCGTGAGATCTCCATTTTCCTTCTTGAGCAGTGAGGCTGTTATTTTTCCTTTGCTTTCGGCGTGTGTGCGTGTGTTGTATGTATGTGTATATTGTATTTATTATCTCATAATATTCCTGCATGGGCTTCTTAAGTTTTGGGCTTTGCGCTTCCCTCTTTTCTTTTTTTTTTCTTGTTTGGGCTCACTTGGTTTTTTGGGCTGATATTTTGCTTTACGGTTCCTCAAATTTGATCCAGCCCCAATGTTCCCGGTTGTAGTTCTTTTTTCCCAATTTTTGTCGAAAAAGAATATAAACGTAAATTTATGATATTCAAGGAAATTTAGATAAATACCAACCGTTAATATGCTTCTGCGGGGTATAAAATACGATATAAATTCTTTTTATCAAATCTCCCCACACTTAAGCGTTTGCTTGCCCTCAAGCAAATGAAAATACAAAGGGATAGAGAATGATAAATCATGCAACGTACCAATCGAGAACGTAATCACATAGGAGATAATGCAAGTAAAGTCGGAGAGCATATCTAAGTGTTAGGTCCTGATTTATCAACTCAACGATCCTAGACATGAATCCTAAGGTAATCGATTAGAATTATAGAAGTTGAATTTCGATCGAAACCTTTCTTTGAAGAACACGAGAGAGAATCGTTGTAGTGAGAGAATGTTTTCTGATTTTCTCTCAAAATTCTCTATTAAGCTCAACGTTTGTACATCTATTTAAAACATACTTGGTATAAATAACAAACTAAGTCTTAAACTAAGGACAATTACAATAAAAGCCCCAATCTACGAAGACAACTAATTAAATGAAAGCACAACTAAATTGATATCCTACATTCTCCCCCTTTGTGCTTGATTTCTCTTACGGTCTGTCTGTCCTCGTCGGGCATAGTACGATCTGCACAAGCCCAGCGCATGCTCGAGATTCCTGAGTGTGTTCCTCAGCTCCAGTCGCTCCTCGATATCATCAAGTAGTTCCATTAGGAGCCGCTATTCTCTTACGTACCTATGGATCCTCAGCGTCTTCTCTCTGTTGATCTCTTTCAACCGTTTCTCTATGTTCTGCCTGATGACCTTGAGCGTCCCATCACAAAATTTGTGTACTTCAGTCTTCAACATCAGCCTTGTATTTTTGGCGATCTGGTTTGTGGTAGGTGATGCCTAGCACTAAGTTGATGTGCACGTGATTGTTGGGAAGCCCTTCGATCTCATGTCCCTTGTTGAGCGGTGCAGTCATGTTGACCTTCTCATGTTGCTCTCCAGAGCCATCTGAAGGTCGTGTGTGGCGAACTGCTTGACTTGACACATCATGTACCGGTAGAGTCCCTCGAGTCCTTCTTTCTTGATGAAGCCTTGAGGACCCTTGTATTTCTCCACATATAGCTGGTAGAGGTTGTACACCTCGGCAGGGAGATATGGTAGGTCGCTCTCGCTCAATTCTTCTCGAGTCCTGTCTACTCGCTCGATTGCATAGTACGGTGTTGGAAGTCCTCCTTTGGCACAGAAGACGCTGAGGAGCTGACAAATGGAAGATAGACTCTTATAGTGACACTTGGCTTGTGCTTTAGTCATCCCTAGTCTCATGTCAGGTCCAAGGTGGGTCAGCATCCAGAGATATGTCATTCTCTTTTGCTGATCCCACTGGGAGATCCCTCTTAGCTCGAACTCATTCGGCTTCTTGACCTTGTCCGGTGACCTCCAAATGTGCTCTCGTATTTCTTCAAGGAAGGAGATTGCTATTCTGATGTTCTCCCATGGCGCGTCGATCTGAACGGTCCCTGGTATTTGTCTTGTGGGGGAAACCGCCCGTTGCACGATCAACTCTGAAAGCCTTGGGAGCTCATGTTCGTGATCTTCACCTTCCTAAAGCTCTTAGTCTTCTATCAGCACAAGGTCCACCGAAGCTTGCTGTAAGAACTGACGAACGTCCTTAAGCCGTTGTTTTTTATGCTCATCGGGCATGGAATGGGTTATCCACTGTCCTTCAAATATGTAGTTGTCGAGGAATTGATGAGGATTGACACCAGGTCCTGACGGTCCTGATTGATCTTGAGCAGCTGAGGGAGTAGCTTGGGTTTGCGCCAGGGCCACGAGCATGGCGGCACTTGCTTCTTCTTCGGGAAGCAAGGGGCTTATGAGATTCGTTGGTGTAGGCGGAGGCGTCCTTAAGGTAAAGGCTGGTGGGTCGGTTTGGGTTGTATGAGTGGTGTGGTGCGTAGTGGTGGTTGTTTGGGTTGCGATGTTTCAGCGGCTCCAGCGCTTGTCTGTGCTGCACCCGAGCCTTATCTCTGACCTCTAGTCATGATCCTACGCCTTTTCTCCCCCTCATATGACATTGATGGTCTGGGTCGTCATGTCAACGTCTGGAGCGGGAGTCTTGTCCTCGGCCGATTGGATCAGGACGGCCCACGAGACGGCGGAAGAGACCCTCTTCTTCCGTCGAGTAGTCAACTCGAGTAGACGGACGACTAATATCGAGTGGAGGTCGCTGATGGGTATGGTGGCTAGGTTTATGAGGTTGTGTGAGAGGATGGTGTGGCGATAGGGAAGGGTTGTGTGGGTTGAGTGGGTGTGAGGATAGGTTGTGAAGAACACGGCTTCGATACGGGTGTTTTCCCACGATCTTGGCGGGACGTCTCGATGTCATTCCGTACGTTCTCCATGATTTTATCTTCGAAAGCACTCAAAGCCGCGGAGATAGTGGCCCGTAGACGGTCTTTGGTCACATATGGGACGGACGCCTCCATCGTTGAAGGACCAAGTCGACCAATGTCGCCTGTTGACAACCCTTTAGCAGACACTAGCTCCTCAGGTTGGCTCCTAATCACTTGAGGTTGTGACTGTTCGAGACTTTCACCCAATCCTTGAGTCGAATCTTGGTGATTCTCCTCTATAGGTGTTGTGGTAGGTTTAGAGTGATCCTGCGTATCAGACACGTTGTGGCTGGGCCGGTGATGATTGGCAGTTGGACTTTGGCCTCAGCGCTTGGGGTGATGACGGGCACAGTTTCTGATGTGGTGGTGACGGTGGTGAAGAGGGACTCTAATTGGATGCTCAATCACCTTGGAGTCCGTCTCATGAGTTGGATCTCCTCATCGGACTCGGTGTCTGATGAGGTAGCCGGGTGAGGGGAAGGTTCTCGTGCAACATCCTCTCCGGCTTGTTCCGTCACCTGAGGCTCGTTGGGTTGAATTGTGGAGATCAGAGCCTTGGTTTCTGGCGTCGTAGCCAGTGGAGGTGGGTTGTGCCCCGTTTTGTCTCCGAGTTGTGTTGCCTGTTGTAGGATCTCCTCAAGCGATCCTTGGAACACGCCGACTACGATGGGCACTTCAGCACCTAGAGGTTGTTGTAGAGCCTCTAGTTCTAACTCTTCTGCCACTGCATCAATCAACGTGCATCTTCATCAGGTAGTTGCACGTCCTGAGTTGGAGGATCCTGTTCTAGCTCCTCAGCCACTTGGTCTATCAGTTCGGCCTCGGGGCTAGGCGGTTGCTGCTGGTGGGGAGGGCTCACATGGAAGTCTATCGGGGGCCCTCTGATCATTTGTTCGGTGAGATGATTGTCCCGGAAGAATCTTTGGTATTTGGCTCCCGAGGGGTCGGCGAGCCGCAGCAGCTCGAACGAAATAGCCATGGATGGCTGGTCCAAATCCGTCAGCTTTGGGTTGTGGAAGAATTTTAGCCGCGGTGGTTGGTAATTCCCTCCAGGTGGTAGACGAGGGATGCTCTGCTTTTACATTCTTCGATCTATTGTCCTCTCGTTGTCTAATCTGTTCAGCTAAGTCATTCCAGATCACTTGAGCGAAATCATAATTTCGCGAGAACATAATCCCGTGGAAGATTCTGAGAATGTGGCCGTTTCCTTTGTCGAAGCCTGCGTGCTTTGGCGTAAGACATTTGTTAATAATTCCAAATAATGTCTTCCATGGGTGAGGGATGCCGTTGCTCTGGACTTGAGCAAGCTTTGTGAGCGGCGGATGGTATCCCATGTGAAGGAAGTCACACACCATCTCTGCATCAGTGGGCAGAGGGTCATAGTTGTGGCTGAACGGTAAGTCCAAGGTGAGGCCAAGATCATCTTTGCTGAAGCTGACGTGCCTCGTCCCAATCACCGTATTGAATCGGTATGTGCCGTCAACTATGAGGCTTTTGATCATCCCCCAAAATTATTGAAGGTAGACCATTGGTACTGAGGCCGTCACCGTAAGAGCATGCCAGAGGGGATGGCCTTGGAGGATTGACACTATTGTCTCGTAAGGGCACCGAAAGGTGGTCATGTCGAGCTGGTACGCTTAGGTACGTTATGATCATAGATGTGGTCATAAGCTGGAAAGTTTGCCATCTGACAATTTAGAAAAACAAATCATTAGCTAAAAAAAATTTATTTGAGTCGAAATTAGAATTTACCAAACCATAGTAATGAATCACATTATTGCATGTTTGACAAATTCACATTTGAAATCATGAATTGGCACATAGGTCTGCGAAATGAATTATTGAAGAGAAAATGAAATTTTCGACATATGTATATATAGGTCATGTAAGTTTGGTCGAAATTTTACTAAGTGTTGAAATACACTATTCACTCCGTGCTTTTTATCACACGAGAATTGAAATTCTCAAATTGATTTTCTAAGTGCGAATTTTTGATTTCAAATCTCCGTCCTATTTTTCAATCGAAAATTTTATTCGTTGAAGTTCGCTACAGTGAAAAAGACTTAGAGAAATTTTCTAAATGTTTGAACTTAAAACGTAGTTTGTAGCCGATAAATTTGGCGATCGAGAAAAATTTCCGTGTAAATTTACGATCGAGAAAATTGATTTCCGCGTAAATTTACGATCGAAATATTTTTCGTGCGTGAAATTTTCGTTGTGAAAGTTGTCGAGCGAGAAAGTTTTTCGATTTTAAAATTTATTTTTGCTGCGAATTTTACGATCGAGAAAATTGACGACGAGAAACTAGGTGACTCGCCGAGAAAATTTTCGATCAATTAAAATCATCGCCAAGTTCTTTTACGATCGAGAAATTTTATCGTTGAAAAACTAATTTTCTCGCCGCTGAAACTTACGACCGAGAACAAAATTGAAATCGAAATCTACTGTTTTCGATGTTAAGTTTTTCGCTCGAGGCTTAATTGCACCTAATTTATCTATTTCGCTCAGTAATTTTTCGCTCGCATAAAACAAAATTAGATTTCTCGATGGTAAGTGATTTTGCGACCTACGTCATTTATCACGACGAAGTCAAATTTTAGCGATCGAAAAACGTTTATGCTGCAAACAGTATCTCAATCAAATTAAAATTCAATTGAAATTGTTTGGGTTCGAGAAAGTTCTTCGACTGCTTTAAACCTTCAAAAACCCAGTTTTTAGTCGAATCTAAATCCCAGCGTTAAAACATATAAGGTTGAAAATCTGCACCATCAGAGTGACTGCAAACCTAAGGACTATCTATACTCGCGAATCAAAATCCATCTTAAGCATATGAACAGGTCTAAATTGCAAGAAACGATTCATCGTGGTTTTACAGAAAAGAGCAGAGAAAATCTTCACAGAAAATCAGGCGAAAAATCACAAAATGTAGACGCAAATAGTGTTTAATCACACGCAATCGCCTAAAGGATGTCGTATCTACCTTAAAAGGACAAAAATCAGTTGAAAAATTGAAGATTTTGAAAGATTTTGTTTCGTCTTTTGACAAGGGTTTTTCGCTAGAGAAAAATTTTTGACTGATTAATTTTTCGATTAGAGGTTTATGTGTGTATTAAGGAATTTTCGATTGTAAGAGTTAATGTTTCTAATTGGGCTTATCGGAGGTTTTAAGTGTAAATATAATACAGGCCCAATTTAGAGTTTTTCGCTCGAGAAACTCAGATCGAAAACTTTCATCAGGTCCCTATTTGATTTTCGCTCGACAAATTTGGAGCAAAATTAACATTAGGTCCCTAATCAATTTTCGCTCGAGAAACTCAGATCGAAAATTACTAATTTCGCCCAAGTTTTGCGATAGTAAGTTTTTCCAAGTTTTCAGATCGACTCTAATATGAATTAAAAACCACATAATTGCTCCCCCTATGTATGAAAATTTATGTTTAACTCCCTGTAATTTCAGAACAGTGACATCTGGCTCCATCTTCAAATTTTGTAAATCTGCAATACTTAGAGCAAATGTCGAGAATATTAGAGTTAATTTTGAAAGCAATTTTTCTAAATTAGGCTTCCCCGGAAACATTTTCAAGATAAGTTGGTTAAATTCAAAATCACAAAACACATTACGATCCAAATATTTAACCATCCAAAATTCGAACCAATGCCGTATACTCCAAGTCGAGATCAATTCATGAAGCCTTCCTCATTTATTCTGTAACACTTAGAGAAAGATCATCAAAATAGTTTGGAGCTCAAGGCATAAATTTTTGTAAATGCTCCCTCTCAAATTGTGCATTAAAAATTGATTTAGCACGAAGGCGTATGGAATCAATTTCAAGTATCAAACATGTAGTACGCAATTTAGACAATTTCTCCTAGATACATGGTCCCCTAATCATGTATTCAAAATATTGCGTGATGGTATGAGCAAGAAATTCGCATTTAATCAATTCCGCATAGATGCAAATTAAGATTGCACATTAAAATGTGCGATTAGAAATATTTATAGATATTTTTTTGTTTTATTATATATATATATGTGTATATATATATTAATTTTATTAATACTGTGGGGTCAGATTATTTTGCTTCGATCATTGTCACGCCTAAAAATTCACAAGACACTTGAAAGATTTTAAGCTGTCAAATCCCGTCAGCAAACTAAAGTCCTAAGTTCAAAGTAGGTTCGCTCTAGCACTCATTTATTTTTTACTAGGGATTTTTATATTTATATCACTCAAGTCAACACGAGTCATATTAAGTTAATTTACCTGTGATCGAGGCGTTTTTAATCATTTCACCGAGCGAGAGATCGTCGTTTTGGAAATAAATGAACTTTGAAGGCTTTAATTTGGTTATGACTAAGAAGGGAAGGGAACTTTTTGGGAAAAGTGAGCTTTACGTCATCTTCCATTCCTTCGCCGTTCTCCTTTACTTCAGCATTTTGCTCTTTCGTCTTTTTGTATTTTTCATTCTTTTATCTTTTATAAATTTTCTGCACTTGCTCAAGCTGAAGCTCCGCTTCTCTACGAGGAAGTTCTTCTTGATGGTTCTCGGGCCGATACCGTGCTCCTTTTCTCTTAGTCCCTAGAGAGGTTTCAGGGATTATCGATTTGAACAAGTTCACAGTTACGGAATTCGAACCCAAGGCCGTGCTCCTCTTCTCGCTGTCTCGATATAAGACCTAATTATTATTGGAGAAGTTCACTTCATGGTGCTCCTATTTCCAGCCGTTCTGACGTGTGTACGAGATTATCAATGGAGAAGTTCACAGCAAGATCCATGCCCTCTTCTTAGAGACTTTGAGAGGCAGGTTCTTTTGATCTGTTTTTCTTTGTGCGTTGAGCATTCCTCGTGTGCATTTTCCACCTTCTTTTGTCATATTTTTCTTTCTCATCTCATTTTCTCCCCTTATTTTCTTGATTGAACATCCCGCCAAAATTTTAGATTGTCAGTTGAAGGCTCAAAGGGTTTTCAAATGAAGAAAAGGAATTTGGAGAAGGCTCAAAATGGATGACTAAAGGCTATGTGCCGAGTAAGGAATTTCCTAAGTGCCCTAATCATCTTCCTAATGTTCTAACGCAAGGTGAGTATGAGACCAAGAATCACTGTTAAGACAAGCAATGACTGTGTGACTCGCTCAAGAATAGATCCGTTGAAAGAAATAAAAGGCTAGAAATCTCACTCATATAAAGTGACTTTGTGTCTAGTGGTGTCTACAAAAGAACTTTAGACGCAAGGATGCGACTTGATTTTGACAAAATTAAGCAATTAATCAGTCGCATGTCAGGGAAATTCATACGTGACTTAGATCGAGCATCCTAAAGATATCGTCATTCCCCTAATATTATATGTATAATATTTTTGGATTTTTTTCAATAGATTTTTTTATTATAAAAAATTTCACGCAAGATATAACATTAAGGTATAGGAAACGCGTAGCATCGAACATGTGTAAGCACATAGGAGCACGTACAGTATAGATTACGAAAGATTCAACATGCCTAATTTTTCGACAAGGAATTGGAACCGTTTTTCATCGAAGGCCTTGGTAAATATGTCAGCTAATTGATATTCTGTTTTCACGAAGTACATGTCAATCGTGCCTTTTTCTACGTGATCTTTTACAAAATGATATCTAATATCGTGTGTGAGTGATGAATGGGATTGCACGTAATCCAAATGGCACTTTGGCTATCGCTATAAATGGGTATATTATTTAAATTGTACCCATAGTCACGAAGTTGAGTCCGCATCCACAGCATTTGCGAGCAACAACTGGCAGCCGCGACATATTCAGCCTTAGCCGTCGTTGTTGAGATGCAGTTCTGCTTCTTGGATGACCAGCAGACTAACTTTTCGCCTAGAAATTGAGCGCGACCGAATGTGTTTTTCCTGTCCATTCGGCAACCTGCGTAATCAGCGTCCGTATAGCCAATTAATTTGAAATTCATACCCTTAGGATACCACAATCCTAGGGTGGAGGTGCCTTTGAGGTAGCGTAAGATTCGTTTGACCGCGAGCACGTGGGATTCTTTAGGGTCGGTTTGGAAACAGGCACATAAGCAAGTGGCAAACATGATATTCAGCCGGCTTGAGGTGAGATAGAGAAGAGAGCCGATGATGCTGTGATAGAGTGGGATTGGCATCCAACTTGCAGCTAGTTGACATGGGAGTGCTGAGAGGCTTGCTCTGATCTTGATGGAAGTTCTTCAGAATATCCTTGATGTATTTAGTCTGACTTATGAAGATGCCATCATCGAGCTGCCTGACTTGGAGTCCCAAGGAGAATTGCATCTCTCCCATGTGACTCATTTCAAATTTGCTCTTCATCAAATCTCTAAATCTCTTGTATAGCCGTGGATTTGTTGATCCGAAGATGATGTCGTCTACATAAACTTGGACGATCATCAAGTCCTTGTCTTGCCATTTTATGAAGAGGGTCGTATCGATTGTCCCGCGGATGAACCCAGATTTCACGAGGAAATCGATCAGGACATCATACCAAGCACGTGGGGTTTGTTTTAGTATGTAGAGAGCTTTGTCCAATCAATAGACGTGATCGGGGTGTTCTTGATTAACAAAGCCTTCTGGCTGAGCGACATAGACTTCCTCCTTTAACACGCCGTTGAGGAAGGCAGTCTTGACATCCATTTGATAGACTCTGAATTCTTTGTGAGCCGCATAAGCCAAGAAAAGGTGGATGGCTTCGATTCGGGCAACAGGAGCATAGGTCTCGTCGTAGTCAATGCCTTCCTGTTGATTGTAACCCTTCGCAGCCAGCCTTGCTCTGTTCCAGATCACTTCCCCATCTTCATTCTTTTTATTCTTAAACACCCATTTCGTCCCGATAATGGTTTTCCAATGCGGACGGGGTACTAAAGTCCATATTTGAAGACACTCGAATCGGTTGATCATCATGCATAGCTATCACTCAATTCGGGTCTTTTAGTGCGTCTGCTACCTTGGTTGGCTCATTTTGGCTTAAGAAGCAGCTGAAGAGACTGTGCTGATGTCTTGTCCTTACTCCACTCGAAAGATCACCAATAATCTGATCAACCGGATGTGCCCGAGTCCACTTTCTCTCATGTGGCAGGGCTGACGAAGATGCATCACCCATTTGTGGACCGAAATTTCCAAGAATTTCAGGTTGTTCATTGGGTTGAGGTAAGTCTGATTCGTCACTTGAGTTGAGCAATTCTGGAGAGACTTCCTAATTTACTATGGTGACTTCCTCATACACTTGAAGAGCTTGGGACATCGGCCTCGTCGAATAAGGATTCCACTAAAGGTGTATCGTTAATAGTGCCTGGGCCGATATACGGACTCAAAGAGAGAGTCCAAGTCCTCCAACGCAAGTCTCAGAGCTTCTTCTGACGTTGAGTCCTTATTTGTCGCTATCTCTTGTTGGTTTTGTGCCAACACACCAGTGAATACGGGTTCTGAACTATTGTATTCAGAAGCCATCTGGTTAGGTGCGGGTCCTGAACTGAGGTGTGCAGGAGCCATTTATGCCGCTTCATGGAAAGTGACATTATAGCTTTCTTTGATTGAATGGTTGGACTTGATGTATACTCGGTACGCCTTTGAAGTTGATGAATACCCGACAAATGTGGCTTCGAATGCTTTAGGGTCGAACTTAGCACGTTGCTCTATGTCGTTCGCCACAAAACGCTTGCACCCGAAGACCTTGAAGAAGGAAATATGGGTACTCGCTTGTTTATTATTTCGTACGGAGTCTTATCGAAGCGCTTGTGAACCACCGTCCTGTTCTGAGTGAAATAGGCAGTATTTACTGCTTCAGCCCAAAGGAAAGGTGGGAGGCCAGAATGAATCAGCATCGTACGTGCGGCTTCCACTAGAGTTTTGTCTTCCTTTCAACGACACCGTTATGTTGAGGCGTCTTGGCGACTGAGAATTGCTTACCAATCCCATGTTTCTGATAAAAATCACTGAGGTACTTATTCTTGAACTCAGTGCCATTATCCGTTCTGATAACTTGAATTGTTTGTTGCAGCAAATTCTTGGTAGCGTTCACAAAATTAATTATCAAGTCCCCTGTCTCATCATTAGTTCGGAGGAACTTCGTCCACGTGTAGCGAGAGTAGTCATTAACGATAACTAGCACGTACTTGCGCGCACTAATACTATGTGTCTGCATAGGTCCACAGAGGTCCATATGTAGCAATTTCAAAGGACGTGAAGTAGAGGCAACTAGTCTGACGTGATGAGACGCTCGCTTCATTTTTCCTAGTTGACATGCCAAACATTGATGCTCTTTTTGTAGAATAATGGTTGGTAGTAGACCGTGAACCAACTTTTCGTGGGTAGTCGTTGAAGAGCTTTGATGTTTAGATGAGATACACGTTGATGCCATAAGTTGTTCGTCTAAATTGGAGTTTGAGAGATGAGGCAAACTGTAACGTCCACTTTTGTTTTTTAGGATAAAGTAATGGTAATAATAATAATAGTTTAATTAACCTTAAGGTAGAATTGAGAATATAGAAAATTAGGAGTAATGAAAGAAATAAAATATAAGGACTAAATTGTCTAAATTAAGTAAGTAGGGTGGAAATATAAATGGAAAAGAGAAAGAGGACTTACTAGTAAACAGAAACATTTTATTTTATCATCCCTCACCTCTCATTCGACCCCTTCACGTCATTTTGGCTATGGAAAAGAAGGAGATAAGGTGAAAGCTATGGAGTGAAGGGTTGAGGAAGATTTTTGAGATCAAGAGCTTCATAATAGGTAAATAACCCCTTGAATGTCTCTATTCTTTGTGGCAAAGCTCTTGTGGAAGGAAGTAAGATGTGACAAATTAGGGTTGCGAATTTGTTGGGCTTCATGTGATTGTGCGTTAATATGATGATGTTGAAGGGCTAATGAGCATTCTTGGAGTATGTTAGGAATAGGTATATGCTTAATTTGGTGAGAAGCTTGATAATTGGGAAAGAATCGAACTAATGAGATTCTAAGTCTTATGGGTAGTATTTTGCTCGCCAAGTGTTTGTTTAAATGTCCATGAGAGTTGCATGCAATCTTAAGGCACTTCTTGATGGCTTGCGCTATGATATTGGTAGTTACGGAACAAGGCAAAGTTCGAGCAATAAGACGAAGAAATAAGGAGGTCGACTTTCTTTAGGGGTTGGAAGAATGAACGTTAAGGTTTTGCCGAGGTAAGTACGAGGGAGTAGAACTTGTATATATATATAATTCAAATGCATATTATGTGAAGTATCAACTCGGTCTTGAGCGGTTGAAAGGCTTACGAGTCGTTATGGAATATAGCTCTAGAATATTATGGTTTTACTCTCATTATGTTAATGGATTGTCTATCTTATGCATCGCTTTAGCGAATGATTTATTACTTGTGTTATGTGAGTGGGTGGATTATTCGTTGTGCTTGTATGTGTTTGGCTGATGGAGTCACCGTGTGTGAGCGCGTGACTGTAGTGTTGACTTAGGGGCCGATGTGGGCCGTTGACTGTGAGTGCGTGTCTTGGGGCCAATGTGGGTCGAACGACTAAGTGCAGCAGCTCTGGGTCGGAGTGTGTGTGTGGCCGATGGGTCGGAGTGTGTGTGTGCCCGGTAAGAGTGCTGTTGCTTAAGAGTTGTGTTCTTTGATGTGGTAGTCGGTGATTGGTGCTCGATTTTCTTGTTCGCATAATTACGTATTTGGGAGGTATATATGCATTTTCTATTGTACTTACTGAGTCTGTTGACTCACTCTCGTTATTATATTTTTTTAGATCCTCCTTCGGGAGGAAATACTTAGCGGATGGGACGATTACGACAGGGCTATGGCGGCGCATGTGAGGGACGACCTGTGGCCGCTCATGGATACTTTACGACTTTTGTTTTTGAAAAGTTCGGGTTTATGCGTAGCGTATGTATAGAGTAATCATTGAACGCATTTTTGGCTAGTCCCTTGCATAGCATGTTTATCAACTTTTGACTTGTACGTAAACAGGCCAAACTTTGAAAGGGGTGGAGGGTGGCTTTTGACGTGTATCTATTTTCGTAGATAATATAAGTTAAAACTTTGAACCTTTTGGAAGTATTTTGGGGTGTGTTACATTTAGATGGTATCAGAGCAAGGTCGTTTCTGCAGACTCCTCACATGCAACCTGACCATGGCCAGTCAGACATCGTTCCCAAGTGATATTATTTGTAAGTGTTACTATATTAAGCAAATAATATAATAATCTAATGTTAGAAATGGTATTATAAGGGTGCATTGATTGCGACATTATGGCTCCTCGAATAAGAGGCAAGGGCCGAAGGGGAGTTCCGCTAAGAGGAGGAAGAATGGGGGCCTCAACTAGTAGAGCCAATGAAGAAATAAGGAGGGAAGAAGTTCCTCCACCTGTTAGAGCTCCAAGGACTGTACGCAATAGGCGTACTATTCCACCAATAGGACAACCTACTCAAACTGAGGAGCAACACTTTATTTCGAGGTTGGCCCAGCTAGTGAGGAACGTTATCCCGGAGGCACCACCACAGCCCGCAAATTCTACTCCTAATCGCACCGCCGGTGAGAGATTCCGGCACATGGACCCCCATTCTTTGAGGGTGGTGTAGATCCGCTACTTGCTGAGGAGTGGATTCAGGCTGTTGAAGCAATCTTTAGGTACACTAGTATAGGAGATCCGGATAGAGTCATTTGCGCCACATACTACCTCAGACGTGATGCTGCCTATTGGTGGCAATCGGTGGAGGCCATGAGAGAGACTGAGGGCATGTCTTGGGCCGAATTTCGGGTAGTATTCTTCGACAAATATCTCCCGTACACTGTGAGAGCCGCTAAAGCGGCCGAATTTGAACAACTCAAGCAAGAAGGAAGTTCAGTGGCCGAATATACTCGTCGTTTCGAGGAGTTGGCCAGATTTACACCACACCTTGTGGCGACAGAAGAGTTGAGGGCGGACAGATACGTGCAAGGCCTAAGAAACGGGATTTCTTGCATTGTCAGTGCTTTCCCTATCACTACCTTTAGTGATCTTTGTCAACAGGCCCAACGAGTTGAAAGAGTCGCTCAGCGCTCTGACGATAGAGTACCATCTCAACAGCATCGGTCACAGCCTCAACAACAACCTATATCACATTCGACACACTGGCAAGGTCTTGCCCCTCGTCGAAATCAAGGAAAGAAGGGTCGAGGGCAATTTGGTGGTCGAAGCAAAGACCATACTGCATCTGCTAGTCAAGGAGTTGCTACACAAGGAGGGACTATTCCTGATACTTCAGCAGGGGATTCTAATTGGCGTGCTTGCTATAGATGCGGGAAGACGGGTCATATGGTTCGCAACTGCCCCCTACCTGGGGAATCTGGCCCTCCCTTTTGCTATACTTGCGGTCAGTCAGTGCATATAAGTCGAAGCTGTCCTCAAAGACAATATCCGCTTCAGTCGCAACGACAAACGTCGACCACTGGAGGACCGGCTAGGGTGTTCACCATGATACAGGGAGCTACCGACGCGGACCCCACGATCATATCAGGTTATATTGTTATTGCCTCCTTACGTGTTCATGTCCTATTTGACTCGGGTGCTACTCATTCATTTGCATCCCTTGCGTTTCTTAGTCGATTAGGATTACAACCCGAGACCTCTAAGGTTGAGTATGATGTTCTTCTACCTTCGGGTAACGTCCTAAGTTCAAGTGTGGTTTTGCGGGATGTTGGTATATCTATTGCAGGCCATGACTTGTTAGTGGACTTAATCGTGATCGATATCCATGGATTTGATGTAATTATCGGGATGGATTGGCTATCAAGACATTTTGCCTCTATTGATTGTGTAATGAAGGTTATTACTTTTCGTCCACCCCGTCTAGAGGAATTTGCATTGTATGGAGATACTAGCTCTAATAAAAGGCCTCTTCTTACCACATTGGAGGCTAGTTCTATTCATCATATTGATGAAGGGTTCCCAGTTCACATCAGTGAAACTAGCCGTGTGTCGTCAGATGGGCCGGAACAAGTGCCAATTGTTTGTGAGTTTCGGGATGTTTTTCCGTCTGATATATCAGGCTTACCCCCATCTCGCGAAGTTGAGTTCAGTACTAAACTTCTACCTGGTACGGCACAAATCTTAATGGCACCATATCGCATGGCTCCTGTTGAGATGAAAGAATTGAGAGAACAAATACAAGAACTTCTAAATAAGGGTTTCATCAGACCGAGTTTCTCACCTTGGGGAGCACCAGTCCTTTTTCTAAAGAAAAAGGATGGCAGCATGCGACTTTGTATCGACTATCGAGCTCTAAATAAGGTGACTATCAAGAACAAGTATCGATTACCTCGGATCGACGATCTATTTGATCAATTGAAAGGAGCGACGGTATTTTCTAAGATTGATCTGCGGACAGGCTACAATCAATTGAGGATTCGAGAGTGTGACATACCGAAGATAGCCTTCAGAACTCGATATGGGCACTATGAATTCCTAGTCATGCCATTTGGTTTGACTAATGCCCCAACAGCTTTTATGGATCTAATGAATAGGGTATTTAAGGAGTTCTTAGATCGGTTCGTGATTGTTTTCATCGACGACATCTTAATTTATTCACGAACAAAAGAGGAGCATGTGGGTCACTTGAGGACAGTATTAGCCACATTGAGAGCTCACCAACTTTATGCCAAGTTCTCTAAGTGTGAATTTTGGCTTCATAATGTAGCATTCTTAGGACATGTATCTCATGACGGGATCGCGGTAGTCCCCTCCAAGATTGAAGCGATGGAGAATTGGTAGAGGCCCAAGACGGTGACTGAAATTCGTAGCTTCTTGGGCTTAGCTGGGTATTATCGAAGATTTGTGGAGGGTTTCTCCTCTATTTCCGCCCCCTTGACCAGACTAACAAAGAAAGGAGTTAAGTTTGAATGGGATGACATATGCGAGCGGAGTTTCTTAGAGTTGAAGAAGCGTTTAACTTCAACACCCATTCTAGCACTCCCCGATGACGGAGGGAACTTTATTATCTATAGTGATGCCTCGAATGTTGACTGGGATGTGCTTTGATGCAGCATGGCAAGGTCATTGCTTATGCTTCTCGTCAGTTGAAGGACTACGAAAGATATTATCCGACTCATGATTTGGAATTGGCAGCAGTGATCTTTGCGTTGAAAATTTGGATGCACTATCTATACGGAGAGAAATGCGAGATATACACCGATCATAAAAGCTTGAGATACATCTTCACGCAAAAGGAATTGAATATGCGACAAAGGAGATGGCTTGAGCTAATGAAAGATTATGATCTTACCATTCACTATCACCCGGGCAAGGCTAATCGAGTAGCTGATGCTTTGAGCAGGAAAGTGGTGGGTGAAGCAAACACCATGGTGGTAATTCAGACCCCTCTTTTGAGAGATGTTCAGAAGCTGGAATTGAGCATTGTTCCCCGAAATACCGGGGATAATTTAGTGCTACAGCCCACACTACTACAACTAATTAAGGATGGACAACTCCTAGATCATAAACTAATGGAGTTCAGAAAAAGAGTCGAAGAAGGTGTGGCTCAAGGCTTCGAGATTGCACCTGATGGAATTCTCAACTTCCAAGGCCGACTATGTGTGCATGACGTTGGAGATGTAAGGAAATTGATCCTTACTAAGGCTCACAGTAGCCCGTATTCCGTTCATCCAGGTACCACCAAGATGTATCATGACTTGAGAACGCAATTTTGGTGGCATGATATGAAAAACGACATCTTGCGACATGTCAACTGTTGTCTTATTTGTCAGCAAGTCAAAGCAGAGCATCAACACCCTGCGGGAAAGTTACATCCCTTGCATATTCCCGAGTGAGAATGGGACGACATATCTATGGACTTCGTTGTTGGACTGCCGAGATCAAGAAAGGACATGATGCTATTTGGGTTATTGTAGATAGACTAACGAAATCTGCGCATTTCATACCTATCCAAATAACTTACAGCATGGAGAAATTGACGGAATTATATATTGAGCAGATTGTGAGGCTTCATGGTATACATCGGACAATTGTTTCGGATCGTGATCCAAGGTTTACATCCCAATACTGGAAGAAAGTGCATGAGGCGCTAGGTACTAAATTGGTAGTACAACTTATCACCCTCAGACTGATGGGCAAACGGAGCGTACCATTCAGACTTTGGAAGATATGTTACGGGCGTGTGTTTTGGATTTCAAAGGAGTGTGGCATTCCTATCTTGCTTTGATTGAATTCTCGTATAATAACAGTTATCATTCGAGCATCAGGATGGCACCATATGAGGCATCGTACGGACGCAAATGTCGTTCGCCAATACATTGGGATAAACTGAGAGAACAGAGGGTGGAAAAGATGGTAATCGGCCTTGAGTTAATTCAGGAAACTAATCATGCGATTGAGTTGATCAGGCAAAGAATGAAAGCAGCCCAAGATCGACAAAAGAGTTATGCAGATACTCGGCGTCGCGAATTATAGAATTTCAAGTTGGTGATATGGTATTCCTTCGAGCGATACCTACAAAGGGGGTAGTAAGATTTGGTAAACGAGGTAAGTCAAACCCGAGGTATATAGGTCCTTTTCCGATAATCGAGCGGGTTGGACAGATGGCGTACATGTTGGCCTTACCTCCAGCATTACATGGAGTTCATGACGTGTTTCATGTATCCATGTTAAGGAAATACATACCAGACTCCTCTCATATTTTGAGCTATGACACGGTTGAGCTTCGAGATGACATGACCTATGATGAAAGACCGGTACAAATTCTTGATCGAGGGGTAAGAGAAATATGCACTAGGAGGATTCCACTTGTGAAGGTACTTTGGAGCAACCACAAAGTCGAAGAAGCGACATGGGAGAAGGAAGATGACATGCGGCACCAATACCCTGAGTTATTCGGTAAGTTCCAATTTGAATTGGGAGGACGAAATTTTTGTAAGGAGGGAAGAACGTAACGTCCACTTTTTTTAGGATAAAGTAATGGTAATATTAATAATAGTTTAATTAACCTTAAGGTAGAATTGAGAATATAGAAAATTAGGAGTAATGAAAGAAATAAAATATAAGGACTAAATTGTCTAAATTAAGTAAGTAGGGTGGAAATATAAATGGAAAAGAGAACGAGGACTTACTAGTAAATAGAAACATTTTATTTTATCATCCCTCACCTCTCATTCGACCCCTTCACGTCATTTTGGCTATCGAAAAGAAGGAGATAAGGTGAAAGCTATGGAGTGAAGGGTTGAGGAAGATTGTTGAGATCAAGAGCTTCATAATAGGTAAATAACCCCTTGCATGTCTCTATTCTTTGTGGTTAAGCTTTTGTGGAAGGAAGTAAGATGTGACAAATTAGGGTTGTGAATTTGTTGGGCTTCATGTGATTGTGCGTTAATATGATGATGTTGAAGGGCTAATGAGCATTCTTGGAGTATGTTAGGAAATAGTTTGCTTCGATCAATCGTCACGCCTAAAATTTGACGAGACATTTGAAAGATAAACTGTCGTCAAACTAAAGTCCTAAGGTTATAGAATGGTCCATTTCGACAACTCTCACTAGGTTCACACTAGAACTCTATTGTTTTTAACTTCGGATTTCATGTTATATCACTCAAGTCAACACAAGCAATTTTATGTCAATTTATCTGTGATCGAGGCGTTTTAATCATTTCATCTACATGAAAGATCATCCTCTGGAATCAAAGGGACTTCGTGGAATTAATTTGGCTATGACTTTGAAAGGAAGGACATATATGGGAATGGTGCGCTTTATTTCTTCGTCTTCCATTTATTTATCTTTTTTTATCGGCAATTATCTTATTTTTCATCTCTTTTTTTTCATCTATTCCCTCTTATGCTCAAGCTGAAGCTCCACTTCTCCACGAGGCAATAGGTGATTATCGTAGGCGAGGTTCTTCTTGTTGGTTCTCGGGCCGATACCGCGCTCATCTTCTCTTATTCCCTATAGAGGTTTCAGAGATTATCCTTTTGGAAAAGTTCACGGTAAGTGAATTCGTACCCAAGGCTGCGCTCCTCTTCTCGTTTCCAGATCTAAGACCAGATTGTCGTTTGAGAAGTTCACTTCGAGGTGCTCCTCTTTCCAGCCGTTTTGACAAGCGTACGCGATTGTCGACGGAGAAGTTCACAGTAGGATCCATGCCACCTTCTAAGAACTTGTGATGTAGATAGTCAGAAGGCAGGTTCCTTTGGTCTGCTTTTTGTGCGTTGAGCAATGCCTTCTTTTTTCATCTTTTCTCCTTTGTTTTTCGTTTGAACACCCTCCAAAGAATATAGAAACGGCTGAAGGCTTTGAATGGGTTTCAAATGAAGAAAAGGGAATCGAAGAAGGCTCAAAGTGGATGACTAGGGGCTAATGTAAGGGATAAAAATTTTATAAGGCCGAGTGAGGAATTACGTAAGTGCCCTTATCATTTTCTTAACAATCCAAAGGAAGCCGAGTATGAAACCAAGAATCACTAGTTAAGACAATCAATTGATGTGCGACTCGCTTGAGAATAAATCCAAAGAGAAAAATTAAAAGGCTAGAATTTTCACATATGTAAAGTGGCTTTGTGTCTAGTGGAGCAAACTAATGACGTTTAGACACAAGAATGCGACGTAGACTGACAAAATTAAGCAATTAATCAATCGTATATCAGGGAAATCTAGTCGGGACCAGATCGAGCATCCTGAAGATATCGTCATTCCCCTCATAGTGTAGGTATATGCATAATGTTTTTGGATTTACTATTATGTTTATTATGTTATATTTTTACTATATTTTCATGCAAGATATGACAATTAATTTTTGAAAGCACATAGAAGAACATTTGAGAGCAGATAGGATCATAGAATCAACATAACTAATTTTCCAACAAGAAATTGGAAGCGTTTTTCATCCAATGCCTTGGTGAAAATGTCGGCTAGTTGATACTCCGGGTTAACAAAGTACATATCAATAGTGCCCTTTTCTACGTGATCCTTGATAAAGTGATATCTAATGTCTATGTATTTCGTGCGTGAGTGGTGAACAGGATTACATGCAGGATCACTATAAATGGGTATATTATTTAAATTGTGCGCATAATCGCGGAGCTGAGTCCTCATCCAAAGCATTTGAGAGCAACAGCTGACAGCCGCGATGTATTCTGCCTCAGCCGTTGATGTTGACACGCAATTATGCGTTTTGGATGACCAACAAACCAGCTTTTCTCCTAGAAATTGAGCGCCACCGAACGTGCTTTTCCTGTCCATTCAGCAACCTGCATAATCAGCGTCAGTGTAGCCGATAAGTTTGAAGTTCGTACCTTTAGGATACCACAATCATAAAGTAGATGTGCCATTGAGGTAGTGCAAGATCCGTGATCGAGCGGATCGAGTAATAAAATAAAACGAATATCGACGAACTATCCCACGCTCTACAGGCAAGTGTACGTATCGAAAATAGTATAGAATTGGTAGGTATTCTAGTATCGAACCCAAAGGAACTATATACCCTAGAAAACGTCGTTTAAATATCATAGTAGAAAATTTGATTTTTCGTTTTGGAAAATAGAAAACACAGTAAACACTTTAATAAAAGCTAATAATAATAATAAACGCGACGACTTTTTTTAAGAAAACGTATTTGAGACTTCGAATACCCCTAGCTCAATAGAAATAAACAAGTTATATATTTAAGCTAATTATTATGCCGTGAGGATTCCTAGAGCATGCGTACGAATTTATACGACTGACGAAACTGTGCCTTATCACATAAAAATCGTAAACAACTAATCTATGAATTAAATAGCTGGGCAAGCTTCCCTAACTAGTCAACCATAGATCGCATTAAAATACGATGATTCCCACTATTAGATTTGACTCTAATCCGGCGGGATAGTTCAACCTACCTCTAGCGATGAGTTTATTTCGCTCGTTTATGAGTTGTCTAATCGTTCGCCCCTCTCTCGAGCGTAGCGTACGTTTTTCCGATAATTATTTCGACCACATAGACAGAATCAAAACAATAACATAAATCGTAATCGAGTACGTTCAACATACGTACGATCTCGCTAGGGTTCATCTAATCTCAAATAGTACGGGATTTAGCCACTCAACTGAAACATTAACACAAGGAGCGTAAATAACCAAAGAAAAATACATGTTTCTTCCCTGAATTTTGGCTCTGCGGTTAATCCTTCTTTGAAGACTTTTATCGAACAGTGTGGTGGGCGACCGCAGGAGGAGCAACTGTTTCAGCTCTTCGCTCACAGCTGCGTACGGCCCGTCCCGCTGCTCGTTCTACGCACAGCCAGCCCCTCCGAACACTCAACGAATCGAAGAGCAATGGTGGTCGCAGCTCGTCCTAAGCACACGATGGTCTTTTTCATTTATTTTCTTTTCTCTCTCCCCTTTTCTCTTTGTTGCTACCCCTTTTTATAGATGGTTCATGGGATACGAAAATCATTTCTGGCTGCTTAAGACTGCGTGAGATCTCCATTTTCCTTCTTGAGCAGTGAGCGCTGTTATTTTTCCTCCTTTGCTTTCGGCGTGTGTGCGTGTGTTGTATGTATGTGTATATTGTATTTATTATCTCATAATATTCCTGCATGGGCTTCTTAAGTTTTGGGCTTTGGGCTTCCCTCTTTTTTTTTTCTTGTTTGGGCTCACTTGGTTTTTTGGGCTGATATTCTGCTTTACGGTTCCTTAAATTTGATCCAGCCCGAATGTTCCCGGTTGTAGTTCTTGTTTCCCAATTTCTGTCGAAAAAAAATATAAACGTTAATTTATGTTGTTCAAGGAATTTTAGATAAATACCAACCTTTAAACGCTTCTGCGGGGTATAAAATACGATATAAATTCCTTTTATCAAATCTCCCCACACTTAAGCGTTTGCTTGACCTCAAGCAAATGAAAATACAAAGGCATAGAGAACGATAAAATCATGCAACGTACCAATCAAGAACGAAATCACATATGAGATAATGCAAGTAAAGTCGGATAGCATATCTAAGTGTTAGGTCCTGATTTATCAACTCAACGATCCTAGACTTGAATCCTAAGTTAATCGATTAGAATTATAGAAGTTGAATTTCGATCGAAAACCTTTCTTTGAAGAACACGAGAGAGAATCGTTGTACTGAGAGAATGTTTTCTGATTTTCTCTCTCTAGAATTGGATTTGCAAGCCTTTGGGATCAATTACTCAAAATTCTCTATTAAGCTCAACGTTTGTACATCTATTTATACCAAACATACTTGGTATAAATAACAAACTAAGTCCTAAACTATGGACAATTACAATAAACACCCCAATCTACGAAGACAGCTAATTAAATCAAACCACAATGACATTGATATCCTACATTCTCCCCCTTTGTGCTTCCACCCATTTTGACACATAATCGACTGCTACTAGGATATATCGATTTTTAAAAGATGTTGGAAACGGACCCATAAAATCAATACCCCATACATCAAATATTTCACAAACAAGTATAAAATTCTGAGGCATTTCATTGCGCTTAGAGATATTACTTGTCCGTTGGCACCTATCACACATGTCTACATACCTTTGAGAGTCTTTGGAAATTGTGGGCCAGTAGAATCCAAATTCTAATACCTTTTGTGCGGTTCTGTTGCCTCCGTAATGGCCTCCGCACGGCCCCGTGTGGCAATGTCCCAAGATATCGATTGTTTCGGGGAAGATTACGCGCCTGATTATGTTATCCGTACAAATCCTAAATAGATAAGGATCATCGCAAAAGTAATACTTCAAGTCCGAGAAGAATTTCTTCCTCTGGTGACTCGTGTATCCCCTTGGTAAGATCCTATACATGATAGTTAGCAATATCGACATACCATGGAAGTTCATCAGGTACCTCATGTATAGCGTAAATGTGTTCATAGGGAAAGTAGTCTCGGATCGTCTCCTCTTTTGTAACCTCGCAGTGTGTCTCTTCTAGTCTCGATAAGTGGTCTGCGGCAAGATTCTCCGTTCCCTTTTGGTCGCGAAACTCCACGTCAAACTCTTGGAGTAATAGAATCCATCGGATCAGCCTCGGCTTTGCATCCGGCTTTGCAAAGAGATGCTTAATGGCCGAATGATCCGTGTAGATGATGACCTTCGATAGGATAAGATACCGACAGAACTTGTCGATTGCAAACGCGACTGCAAGCAATTCATTCTCGGTGGTAGTATAATTTGATTGCGCCTCATTTAAAGTCTTGCTTGCGTAGTGTATCGGCTGAAAATACTTTTTCCGTCGCTGCCCCAAAACTGCACCTACTGCAAAATCAATGGCATCGCACATTAGTTCGAAGGGTAGCCTCCAATCTGGGGCTACCATTATAAGAGCATTAACAAGCTTATCTTTGAGTAGAGTAAAAACATTCATAGAATCGGTCGTAAACTCATAAGGTACATCTTTTTCTAGCAAGCGAGTTAAAGGTCTAGCAATTTTAGAAAAATCTTTAATAAATCTACGATAGAAACCAACATGTCCTAAGAAACTTCTAATTGCTTTTACCGACGAGGGTGGAAGTAATCGTTCAATAGTTTCTATTTTTGCTCTATCCAGCTTTATTCCTCTAGCCGATATCTTATGACCTAAAACGATACCTTCTCTAACCATAAAATGACATTTTTCCCAATTTAGCACAAGGTTCGTTTCCTCGCATCGTTTAAGTACCGTCTTAAGATTGGAAAGACATACTTCAAATGAGTTACCAAAAATCAAAAAGTCATCCATGAATACCTCCATTCCTTTACCGATTAATTTGTCGAAAATGGCCATCATGCACCGTTGGAAGGTAGACGGGGCATTACTGTAATACCCGTAAAATTTAATTACGGGATTACGATTTAATAGAAGTAAATTAGAAATTTCATTGGAATTATTGAATAAAAAGGTTAGGACTACAAGGAAATTAGTACATAAATTATTCTGTCAATTTATATTATAATAATAATTTTGGGTACATGTTCTGTAATATTATATGTGTCTATGCAATTATGTGCTACATGTTACATATACGCTATATGACATATAACTTCATACGATGTGACTTATAATCTCCTATATATGTTACATGATTTATGGCTTAGGTGATAGTATTAAGAATTGAGAGAGATCTTTGAAAATAAGTCTTAGGAAAGACTCGATGATTATAAGGTAATAAAAGTTAATTTCGGCCGATGGAAGGAGAGAATTCTATGTATTAGAATGTCGAGGCAATGGATCTCGAGATCTTTTAATCTCGAAATCTTTTAAGTCTCGAGATGTATATATGTCGAGGGAAGAGAATGGGGAATTCGACCAATATAAACCCATGTAGAGTTGATATTCAAACAGATAAGTGCCATGTTAGGAATTTCTTAAGACAAGAAGTAAAGGTATTGTAGGAGCTTAGTCATCGACTAGTTCCATCACTCACAAATCCCAAAGCTCTAATACTTATCGAAAAACGATTGATTATTAACAAAAAAACAAGTATAAGAAAGAAAACCCATTACCCATAAAAGTGAGAGGAAACCCTCGCCAACCAACCACAAGGAAGAAGTGGACGAAAGGAACTTGCCAATTAAGGAATCATAGCAACGTAGGTTCGGATGTTTGGTAGGGAAATATCTTTTGCAACCCTTGTAATTTTCGTGGTACAACTTAATTAGGTGTAGTACTTCTATAAATCAACGATACTTATAGAGATTTCAGGTACCATAAACGGTAGATTTCCTAGTTTAGAGTGTAAAGTATATTAACAGATTCATTTGGATCAAGGTATAACTCGAATAGCATAGCATATTTTAAGAGGCTTATAACCCTATAGGGTAGGTTTAGGATGAAGCTAATGATTTCAGGGCTTTGGGCGTAAACACACTAACATAGATGCTTGGAATTAATATTTGTGTAGAAAAGAAATTAGTAAGGTAGATATTAGATTTTTATTTGAAGAAGAAGGTAGCTTGAAGAAATCTTTATCGATGATAGGTTTTTCTAGATTATGAATCTCGAAACCATCTCTGCTTTGTAGGTATGATATCGTGATCAATAATGAAGGTAGAAGGAACTCGAGGTCCACTTCGAAATCATTAGTGCTTAATCGATCTCGAAGTCTGTCTTTGTTGTTAACCTATTGAAATCTATGTTAAATCAATGTCGAGATTCAGGTCCAAATATCGAACTCCATGTCAAGGTCAAACTCGAGATTTATCTCATGTCTCGAGAAACAAGTAGAAAACATGTCGGGACCCGTTTTGATAGTCATTTTGAAATTTGTTATGAAATCTCGAGATTTATTTGGTATATACTATGTCGAGATCTTGTTAAAATGTCGAAACCTACATCTCGAGTTTCATATCGAGATTTATCTCATGAACATATCGAAATCTTGTACATACCATATCGGGATTAACTTTACAATGCATCTCGAGATTCATTCCAAACTATATCGAGATCTATCTTGAATATGTCGAGATCTAAGGTACCATCTAGCTCGAGATTTATATCTACACCCATGTCGAATTTTATTTTGAGATCTTGTATCATTCAAATCTCGAAACCTTGCAATATACTATGCCGAGATTTAAGTTACTATGCAACCCATGACCCTTAGGAATTTCAAAATGATACTTTTTAATTAGGTCAAAATTCAGAATTTTAGGGTTTCGAAATTTATAGAAGTCGAAATTAGGATTTTCAAATTAAGCCAATTTCGTGAAATTATAATTAGACTAACAAACCATAATTTTATATGTCTCTATACATAGGATTTGAAGGTTAGCGACTTACCGTACGATAAGCTAAGTAGCAAAGGATACCAGGTAAGTGGAAATCGCAAATACAACACATAATTTTTATGTGCATGAAATTATGTGTTATATGCTTTTATGATTTTATGTGACGTGTCTATGTGCTTATATGATTTTATGTGAGTTCTTACGTGATTTAATTTCGTTGATACGATGACATGACACACATACTCATGGCATGAGCATGTGCACGCACGACTAGTATGAGAGTCAGGGAGATTGCGTGCATGAGTATAAGATCGCTTGAAAGCGATATTTATATTTGCCGATATGGGCATTTGTGTCGACTCAATGATGAGTCACGGCCCTTCTACGCTACCACGGCGATTCACGAGGCCGAATTATCTGATTCACGAGAGGTAGGGGGAAATTACGGCGATTCACGAGGCCGACTGCCTGATTCACGAGAGGCAGGTAAATACCCCGTAGCGGGAGATGCAACCTGGAGGATGCGACTCGAGGGTATGAGCGGCACCGAGGGAACCTCGAGTGTTGGCGACCTCGTAGTAAGCTACCAGTGAGAAGCGCCCGCATGTCAGACCGCATTGGGATGGAAAGGCGCCTTAGGGTTAAAACAAAATTTGTGTGCCCGGGTTAGCCTCTCAATGGGACTGCATTGTGATTGAAAGGCACTATTAGCCTCTCAGTGTGGATCACATTGGGATTGAAAGGCACCATATGGTTTAGCAGAGATCGAGTACTCGGGTTTAGCCTCTCAGTGTGTGTACTGCCACTTATTTATACCCTTAGGGGTTTGAGCTATATATGGTGCATAGAAGATTGAAAGCCGAAAGGGCCCAAATATGAAGTCAAGGAACGAGAAAGATGTGAGAAGTAGATAGCATTGGCATGAATGCCTTCGCTATTTAGGTCACGTGCATTGCATGCATGATTTTCACTTACTGAGCTAAGCTCATTCCACGTTTTTATGTGTTGTAGGACCCCGCGATCACGGTACGTGATCATTTTCACGGCGAGGCCAACTTTTGAAGCTTTCAGGGGCTTTTGAGATGGAAGTGTGTGCATGAATGCGCCTCGTGGAGGCCCAGTAGATAAATTTATTTTGACCCGAATGCGCGCTTTCCTATGTAAATAGGACCCATGATAATTTTGTAGGAACCGTTACGAGTCTTTTTTATAAAAGGAAATATTTTATATGAAATTTCGTACGGTCTATTCCATTATTAGGACATTAGTCGCATAGACTAGTTAAGAAAGTAGTGGTGAAAGGCGGGGCGCCACAATTACACAGTCCGAAAGGCATCCGCCGATATGCAAAGGTTCCGAATGGGCACGTAAAAGTCGTTTTCTCTTTATCTTCTGGTGCGATCAGGATCTGCAAGTAACCTGAAAGACCATCAAGAAAATAATAAAATTCATGACCAGATAAACGCTCAAGCATTTCATCAATGAACGGTAAAGGGAAGTGATCTTTTCGCGTCGCGTCGTTCAATTTTCGGTGGTCAATGCACACTCGCCACCCTGTAACGGTCCTTGTTGGAATGAGTTCATTTTTCTCGTTGGTTGCCACCGTCATTCCTCCCTTCTTCAGTACCACTTGAACTGGGCTTACCCATGCGCTGTCGGAGATTTGATATATGACTCCCGCATCAAGTAGCTTTATTACCTCAACTTTTACTACGTCTTTCATGTTCGGGTTCAGACGCCTTTGATGTTGCACCACATGCTTGAACTCGTCTTCCATCAGGATCCTATCCATGCAAAAGGTCGGGCTGATTCCTCGAATATCTGATATCTTCCATGCGGGCGCCTCTCTTATGCTCTCGTAATAGGTCTAGGAGCATGAGCTTCTGATCCTTTCCTAAATTTGCCGCTATGATCACTAGAAGCTTTGAATAATCCTTTAGAAATGCGACTCCAAGTGATCGGGTAATTGTTTGAGTTCAAGCTTTGGTGGATCTTCAATTGAACATTTTTCTCTTTCCTCTTCTTTGCTCGGGTGCACCTCGATGGCAGGTTCCGCCTCAAAAGATCGTTCATGCCTTGGCTCTTCAATCTTTGCTAATTCTGACATCGAAGCAAAAGTTTCTGGTTGTGATAGTCCCTGCAATGATAAAAAGTTATTCCATGCATCAATGTAAAAGCACTTATTGTCTAATTTCTCGGAATTGTTCATGGATTCGGTCATATCAAATGTAACTTTTTCGCCATCTATAGTTAAAGTCAGTGTTCCGTTACGAACATCGACCATGGTTCCTCCAGTAGCGAGAAATGGCCTACCCAAGATTAGAGGAATACTGTCATCCTCCTCCATATCGAGAATAACAAAGTCTGCAGGAATTATAAATTTATCGACATTAACCAGCACATCTTCTATTATACCCCTAGGATGCTTAACAGATCTATCCGTTAATTGTAAACTCATCCTAGTGGCTTTGGGCTCTATAAACCAAGTCATTTAAACAAAGAATAAGGCATCAAATTAATACTTGCTCCTAAATCGGCCAATGCCTTACTTACGACTAAATCGCCTATTAGACATTGTATCGTAAAACTCCTGGGTCCGTAAGCATTTTCGGTAGCTTGTTCTGTAGAATGGCAGAACACTCTCCTCGCAACTCAACGGTGGAAACGTCTTCAAGCTTGTGCTTGTTCGTGATAAGATCCTTCAAAAACATTGCCCAAGGAGGCATCTGCGCAAGGGGATCAACAAGTGGTAAATTAATATGTAATTGTTTAAAAGTAGCGAGAAATTTACCAAATTGATCATCAACGATTTCCCGTTTAAGCCTTGCTGGGTATGGATTTTTGGTTGATACGTCTTGACAGGTGGTTTAAAGGCAGTCTCCTCTTCTCGCTGCTCGGTTGCGTGGGTTCAACGTTCTGCTTTGTTTTCTGCACTTCCTCAAGTTCTTTCCCATTATGAAGTGTCACCGCCTTTACATGGTGGTCCTTTGATTGGTCTCGGTGTAACTTGGCAACGAACAAGAAGGACGTTGTTGGATTGACTCGGCAATCTGCCCAACTTGCCTCTCTAAGGCCCGTAGGAAAGACTCGGTATTTTGCAATGGAGTTTCTTGACTATCCAGGCGAGATTCGAGCTTTCCCATTAGCTTTTCGAGCAGTCCCTCGAGCTTGTCTACGCGACTATACAAGGTGAGTTCAGCATTCGCGCAATGGTATCCTTGCGTTCTTTGGTTTTGAAACCCAGGCGGAGCTTGTTGTTAATTACCATAGCCCAAGTTCGGATGAACTCGGTTGGGACGTAGCTTCGTTGGCCTTGGTAGTTAACCATGTAGTCGACTTGCTCCATCGGAAGGTTGCGTCTTGACTTTCGCCGCATGTAGCGCATGGCAGAGTATAATTTGGGTATGCATGAGGAGGCAGAGCAGCTGCAGAAGTCCTCGGGATAGATTGTACCTGCACAGCATTAACAATCGGCTTGTTGTAAGCGTGGGTAATAGTGTATTCATCAACATTTGCATTTGGAGGTTGTTAGCTGCAATTTGTTGTTGGAGTGTGTCGAACTTGGCGTTTATCGCAGTTGCATTATCGACATCGTACATCCTCGGTGGTTTGCCTCTATTATTGGAACTCCCACGCCGGAAGCTAGTTGCGCTATATTCTTCGATTAGATTCCAGCCTTCCATAGTGCTTAAATTGCATAAGCCTCCATTGCATGCCCCGTCAAGTTGTAGCCCGGTGATATCATTCAACGATTCATGGAAACGTTGAATCAATTCGCTCTTCGTCATACCATGTGTTAGGTCATCTAATATCAACTCTACGATCCTAGGCCGTAATTCTAACGCAATCGATTAGAATTGAATGAAATGAATTTCGATCGAAAACCTATCAAAACACGAGAGAGAATATTTGTAGTGAGAGAATGATTTCTGATTTGCTCTCTCTAGGAATGAATTAGCAAGCCTTTCGGATCAATCAACTAAAATTCTCTATTAAGCACAATGTTTACAAGTCTATTTATACCAAACAAACTTGGTATAAATAACAAGTAAGTCCTAAACTAAGGACAAATACACATAACGCCCCAATCTACGAAGACAGCTAATAAATCAAAGCACAATTACAAAGCGTATTCTACACCAAGTTGTGGGAAGCGGTTCAGAAGCGTCTTGAAATGTGTCCATACGTCATATAAATTCTCGTCCCAAGTTGTGATAGATCGTTCGGGTAGTAGATTATACCATTCCTTGGCGTTACCTCTTAAGGAGAGTGGAAATAAGTAGAGCCGGATCGTTTCCGGCTTACTCCTTGTACTCGTATTGTGTCAGTGACGGACAGGAAGTCTCGTATGTGTCGGTAAGCGTCTTCCTCAGAGAGTCCATCGTATTGAGCTATCGTCTGAAGCATTTGAAGCCAATGATGTTTCAGCTCAAAGTTGTTCGGGACTTGAGGAAGGACTATCGCTGAGCCGACCGACCCTACGGCATTGTTTCTCCACAGCTCTCTCATTGGAGGTTCTCTCGTATCTAGAGGCATCTCCTCACGATTTTGAGTCGCCATTTCGACTCGCCTTGCATTTTCTCGTAGGTTGTGTCTAAACGTTCTTTCGATCTTCTGATCTCCTTCAACGATTGGCAGCGAAGGATTCCTTCGGGTCATGCACGAGCGTTCACGTACCTAGACAACAAAATAAAAATAATAATAGCAATAAAAGATTTAGGATTAAAACCAATAAAACATAATATATTGCTAAAAAATAAAAATAAAAATAAGCGAGTGCTAATAATAATAAGGAAATGATTATAACTATAATAATATATATTTTATTGTAATAATGATGATAAAAATAAAATAGATAGTTTGAAGAAATAATAATAATATTAATATTAATAAAGGTGCCTAGACCAAAGGAAATCCAATTAAGCAAAATATTTAATAAAATCAATAACACCAAATAATACTAATTAAAATAAGAAAAATAGCGGAGAAAAAAGAAATAAAAATAATAAGTGTAGAAATAATAATAATAATAATAATAATAATCATGATAATAATAATAATCATGATAATAATAATAATAATAAGAGAATAATAAGCAAAAATATTCCAAATATCAGTAGTTCCCCAGCAACGGCGCCAAAAACTTGATCGAGCGGATCGAGTAATAAAATAAAACGAATATCGGCGAACTACCCTACGCTCAACAGGCAAGTGTACCTATCGAAAATAGTATAGAATTGGTAGGTATTCGAGTATCGAACCCGAAGGAACTATATACCCTAGAAAACGTCGTCTAAATATCCTAGTAGAGAAAATTCAATGTTTTTGTTTCGGAAAATAGAAAACACAGTAAACACTTAAATAAAAGCTAATAATAATAATAAAATCGACGACGTTTTTTAAGAAAACGTATTTGAGACTTCGAATCCCCCTAGCTCAATCGAATGATAAACAAGATATATATATATATATATTAGCTAATTATTATGCCGTGAGATTCCTAGAGCATGCGTACGAATTTATACGACTCACGAAACTAAGCCTTATCACATAAAAATCGTAAACAACTAATCTATGAATTAAATAGCTGGGCAAGCTTCCCTAACTAGTCAACCATAGATCGCATTTAAATACGATGAATCCCACCATTAGACTTGACTCTAATTTGGGGTAGTTCAACCTATCTCTAGCGATGATTTTATTACGCTCGTTTACGTGTTGTCTAATCGTTCGCCCCTCTCTCGAGCGTAGCATACGATTTTTCGATAATTATTTCGACCACATAGACATAATCGAAATAATAACATAAATCGTAACTGAGTCATAATAAAGAATATCAATAATACGTTCAACATACGTACAATCTCGCTAGGATTCATCTAATCTGAAATACTACGGGATTTAGCCAGTCATATGGAACATTAACTCAACGAGGAGCGTAAATAACAAAAAAAAATACATGCTTCTTCCCTGAATTTCGGCTCCGCGGTTAATCGTTCTTTGAGGACCTTTATCGAACAGGTGGTGGGCGACCGCATGAGGAGAAACTGTTTCAGCTCTTCGTTCAGAGCTGCGTTCGCTGCTCGTTCTACGCACAGTCTGCCCCTCCGAACACTCAACGAATCGAAGAGAAATGGTGGGCGCAGCTCGTCCTAAGCACACGACGGTCTTTTTCCTTTATTTTCTTTTCTCGTCTTCCCTTTTCTCTTTCTTGCTACCCCTTTTTATAGATGGTACATGGGAGACAAAAATCATTTCTGGTTGCTTAAGACTGCGTGAGATCTCCATTTTCCTTCTTGAGCAGTGAGCGTTGTTATTTTTCCTTCTTCGCTTTCGGCGTGTGTGAGTGTGTTGTATGTATGTGTATATTGTATTTATTATCTCATAATATTCCTGCATGGGCTTCTTAAGTTTTGGGATTTGGGCTTCCCTCTTTTCTTTTTTTCTTGTTTGGGCTCACTTTGTTTTTTGGGCTGATATTTTGCTTTACGATTCCTCAAATTTGATGAGCCCAAATGTTCCCGGTTGTAGCTCTTTTTCACAATATCTGTCAAAAAAGAAATATAAACGTAAATTTATGATATTCGAGGAAAAACCAACAGGAAGACATTGACTACGATGAGACTTATGCTCCTGTTGCCCGGATCGAAGCCATCTGCCTTTTCTTGGCTTATGCGGTCCATAAAGACTTCAAAGTCTACCAAATGGATGTTAAGACCGCCTTCCTCAATGGCGTGTTAAAGGAGGAAGTCTATGTTGCTCGGCCAGAAGGCTTTGTTGATCAAGAACATCCCGATCACGTCTATCGATTGGACAAAGATCTCTACGGACTAAAACAAGCTCCATGTGCTTGGTATGATGTGTTGAGCGATTTCCTCGTGAAGTCAGGATTCATTTAAGGATCGATCGATGCGACCCTCTTCATCAAATGGCAAGACAAAGATCTGATGGTCGTCCAAGTTTACGTAGATGACATCATCTTCGGATCAACAAATCCACGGCTCTACAAGAGGTTTGGAGTTTAATGAAGAGCAGGTTTGAAATGGGTCACATGGGAGAGAGGCAATTTTTCTTGCTTCAAGTCAGGCAGCTCGAAGATGGCATCTTCATAAGTCAGACTAAATACATCAAGGACATTCTAAAGAAGTTCCATCAAGATCAGAGCAAGCCTCTCAGCATTCCTATGTCAACAAGCTGGAAGTTGGATGCCGATCTCACAGGAAAAGCGGTCGACATCACACTCTATCGCAACATCATCGGCTCTCTTCTCTATCACCTCAAGCCGGTCGGATATTATGTTTGCCACCTGCCTCTGTGCCCGTTTTCAAGCCGACCCCAAAGAATCCCACATGCTTGCGGATCAAGCGGATCTTGCGCTACCTCAAAAGTACCTCCACCCTAGGATTGTGGTATCCTAAGGGCACGAATTTCAAATTAATTGGCTATATGACGCAGATTATGCAGGTTGCCGAATGGACAGGAAAAGCACCTCCGGTGGCGCTCAATTTCTAGGCGAAAAGCTGGTCTGCTGGTCATCCATAAGTAGAATTGCGTGTCAACATCAACTACCGAAGCACAATATGTCGGAGCCGCTAGCTGTTGCTCTCAAATGCTGTGATGAGGACTCCGCTTCGTGACTATGGATACAATTTAAATAATATTCCCATTTACAGTGATAGCCAGAGTGCCATTGCTAAAATGTGCAATCATGTTCACCACTCACGCATGAAACACATATTAGATATCATTTTATAAAAGATCACATAGAAAAAGGCACGATCGACATGTATTTTGTGAACAAGGAGTTTCAACTAGTTGACATTTTCACGGGCTATTTTAAAAAATAAGATTACTTTTGGTTTCTTTTTAAAAAAAGGGAACTTGACCGAGTCAATTAAAAAAAGAGGAACATGTTTCCTTAATTAACTAAACCCCTAATTAATACCTAAATAAAAAAAAGAAATATATATATATATATAAAATAAAAAAAGAAAACGCACCAACCTCATTGATTAATGCACCCACGAAGCACCAAAACGAGATCTTGAAGGAAAAACGAGCTGAAGCATCCGCCGAAATCGAAACACCCAAGCTCCAAGAATCCCAATTTCGTTCTTGAACGCATATACAGTAAGTTCCATTCATGTTAACGCCGGTTACAAGTATATATTATCGGGCATTGTAATTTCCGTTCATGTTAATGACATTTACATTTCGAGCATCGGGTATTAGATTTTCGAAGGTTTGGGTAGTTATGGGTAGCATTTTAAACTTAGATCTGTGCGAATTTGCAGAACATTTTCGTTTTCCGATTATTCGAGTCTGTTATTCGAGTTTAGTTTGACTCGAAAAGTCACTCGGATAAATTGTTTTGGCAACATACAATTCGGACATCAAACTCGAATAAACTCGGAAACTTTACTCGATTAATACTATTGTTTATGAAATTTTACACTTACATATTATTCGATATTATAATACTCGGATATGTTATCGAGTTAAACGTAAACTCGAATGACTTACTCGAATAATTTTTGTTTCCGAATATTTTATTTACTCGAATAACTCGTTTGCAATAAAAGTTGATTTATTCCACTTATTTCTTCGATAACAACTTATCGAGTGTCTTCAAAATCTTAATACTCAAATTCTCTATTCGAGTTCTTTTACTACTCGAATAGTTTACTCGATTAATTTCTATTTTTCGAATATTGAAATTATTCGAATAATGCATATTGCAATTAATTTTTATTAACAATGATTTGTTTCATATGCAGGTTATGCCGACCAGCATCATGATTGATTACGATGGAGAATGGATAATTGGGAATGATAATAAATGGACATGGGTTCCAAGGATGGGAACAAATATGAAGCCCATTGGGTTCGATGTCGATTGTTGTTTGCTGGACGATCTGCGGAACGAAATATAAGAGACTATTGGCGTAAGCGGGAGGCCGGAGTTAAAGCTAAGTTATCAGCCATCTATGAGAGGTATGGAAGGGTGTGCTCCGTTGTATATAAAGAATGATCGAGAGTTGAAGGGTTATATATACTTAGGGGGTCCAATGGATAGACCGATTCTCCGTGTGGAGATTGGACTCCCTACGACCCTCCACCGTCAAACTCTCGCGGATCATGAAGTTGGTCCCGTTCCAATTGAGGTTCGTAGCGATGGAGGTGGTTACATCGATGATTATTTTGACCGTATCATCGACTTTGGCGGATGCGAAGATGTGAATTATGGGGGTGAAGGTCACAATGAGGCGAACGACCGTGATGAGAATGTTGCATCACGGCAGAACGTGCACGTCAATTTTGATGGCGTAGACGGAGAAAATGCGGACGGGAATGATGAGGAGGAGGAGGAAGAGGAAAATGCAACTATTCCTAGCGATCGGTATTCTTTTACCGACGGTTCCACCATGAAGGTCGGTGATGAATTCGAGGATAAGAAGGCCGTCAAGAATAGGATCCAAAGAGTTGCTATAGAGGCATGCTTCGAGGTCAAGATTATAAAATCTTCCCGATCGTACTATGGCGTGAGATGCAAAGAGGATGGATGTACTTGGAGGATATGGACGGCGAAGATTAAGGATACATCCGTATTCTCGATTCGTACGTATTGCAACACACATACGTGCGACCTTGCAAATCGGAACGCAAGACTCACTCAAGCATCGTCAACCTCCGTGAGTGATATGCTGCTTGAATCTTTTCAGGGTTCAACAAGTACACCGGCCCCTAAACTCATTCAAACAATGATGAGAAATCGTGGGATTGAAGTTTCGTACTTCAAAGCATGGAAAGGAGGCATTTTAGCACAAAATGCAATGAAGGGTGACCCCGATGAGAGTTACAAGCTGTTGCCGTCGTACCTGTCGACGTTGAGAAGAGTGAATCCGGGAACCATAGCAAGTGTATATCTGGACGACGAGCGGAGATTTAAGCACGCATTCCTATCCCTTGGTGCTTGTATTGCGGGATACCGTCACATGAGAAAGGTTGTTTGCATAGACGGTACTTGGTTGAAAGGAAAGTATGGGGGTACGTTGCTCATTGCATCAGCGGAGGATGGCGACCGCCATCAGTTTCCTTTAGCTTGGGGCATAATCGACAATAACGAGTGCATAGAAGCTTGGTCGTGGTTCTTGAACGAGCTCTTGCAAGTCGTGCCCAACGAGGACGATCTTGTCATCGTATCCGACAGATCTCCTTCTATCAAAGCCGCCGTTGCAGCCGTCTACGGTCGTGCGCACCACGGTCATTGTATTTGGCACCTGTCACAAAATATGAAAAGCAGGTGTAAGAAGCAGGGTGCGACCGAGACGTTCATACACATTGCTAAAATATACAAGCAATGCGACTTTGATTCACAATATGGTGATTTTGAGAATAGGTTTCCCACCGCATACGCGTATTTGCAACAGACTGATACTAAGGAACGATGGAGTCGAGCCTATTCTCCGAAGTCTCGCTATAACATCATGACTACGAACGGGGTGGAATCGATTAATGCAAGACTTCGCGAAGAAAGAAAGCTACCGATCATTGCGCTTCTGGAATTGATACAGAGGCTGACGGCGGATTGGTTTGCTAGATACAGACAGCAATCTGGACAAGCAACCACGCGGTTTACCCCGACGGTAGAAATGAAGCTCCGTGAGAGGTATGAGCTAAGTCAAGGGTATGAAGTACATGAAATCGCTCCGCATGAGTACGATGTCCGATCTCCGGGGGGTCGTGCCATTGTTAACTTGCGGTCGAAGACTTGTACGTGCCGCCAATTCGACATCGACAGGATTCCTTGTCCACATGCAATCGCGGCGAGTCTACGAGCGAACATGAGTTTCTACCCGTTGTGTTCGGAATATTATTCTGTCCTAACGTGGCAGTCTGCTTATCACGGACGAGTTTCGCCGGTTCCGAATCAAGCCGAGTGGGATACCTCGGATCAATTGGTGTTGCCGCCTCCGTTCGTAGCAAGGCGTGGTCGGAGAAAAGAAAAGAGGTTTCCGTCCGTCGGTGAGTTTGGTCGTAGACATTAAGTAAATCTTGATGTATGAGTTTGTATGAGTTTGATGTATGAGGTTGTATGAGTTTGATGTATGAGGTTGTATGAGATTGATGGATTATTGTGAGTTTGGCTTGATTGTAGCTTTTTTTCACTGTTATTCGAGTAAACTGCACAACTCGAATATTATTAGAATAGGTCACTCGAATAACGTAACAATAAAAAGTCAAAAACGAAAACCTGAACTTATGAGTACCCGAATAACTCGAATAATTTACAAAAAAATCGAATACCGAACGCGAATAATATCTTGTAATTCGAGTGTTCTTTTCAGAATTTTTGAATTTTAATTATCTCGATACATAGATGTATAAATATCAATATTTCGATGTTTTAGGGCCTTCATGATGTTAATAAGTCGCTTTATGAAGATTAACAATGTTTAATAAAAGTCGTTGCATGACATACAATGAAATACATTGGTAGATAGGACTTTAGTATATACATTCCCATCAACAATATATATAACATGTATAGAAATATCAACTTGATTTTCTTTTTTTTCAAGAATCTCTATAATATCTTATTACTTAGAAAGAAAATGTTATTTAACATGAAATGATATGTAACATGAAATGTTATTTAACATTTCATGCTCATGATATATAAACAACATTTCGATTTTTGAATTATTCGAGTTATGTATTATACTCGAATATGCTCGAATACACAACTCGATAAAAGTAGTATTATTCGAACAAGCTCTTTCACTCGAATAACAGTGAAGTTCGACAGAAACAACTGATCCAGTGAAGTTTATTCGAGTGCTATATGATACTCGGATTGAGCTCGAATAGATTACTCGTTTAATTCCCATTATTCGAACAAGATCTTTGACTCGGATAACAGTGAAGTCCGCTAAAATCAACTGATCCAGTGAAGCTTATTCGAGTGCTATGAGGTACTCGGATTAAGCTTGATAAGTACTCGAATAATTATCATAATTCGAAGAAGCTCTTTCACTCGAATAACAGTGAAATTTGGAAAAAACAACACTGAACCTTGAACACTCTGAACAATCTCAACAGCAACTCAACCAACCATAACACAGAACAATTCCAAATCAAAAAATTTATACAAATATATCTAAAACGGTTCATACAATATCCCAATTGTTAAAATAAATACATATAGTCAAAAACTTTCTAAACGACAAAACTTTAGAATCGTCCAAAGCGTAGAGATCATCTCTGTTACCGATCAACAGAGACATCGCCGCCCTAAGCATGAACATACCGCACTCTCCGCTGTTCGAGAAATATAACAATTTCAGGTTTAAGAAAATAAGAAAATAAGAAAGTGAGAAAATAAGAAAATTACCTGAGGACTTGTTGACGGAAATTGGGGCACCGCACCCAAGCAAACTTCTCCGCGGAATCTTGCTCCACGCCTACGTGTTGAAGCATCAGCGGTATCACTTCGGCCAAAGGATCGAGGAACGGCTTCATGAACCTCAAGTCCGAATCGCTTTTGCGGTCGGAATCCAAAACGAGGATGTTCCTCTCCTTGAACCGAGCGACGAGGAGCACCCAATGCGCGTTAAATGCCAATGGGATGACGGCCACATCCGCTTGGCTCCAGTGAAGTGACGGCTTGCCGCCGTATATCACATTGAACTCTCCCGTGGCGAATAGCTCGAACGAGGACATGTTCCACGGTCGCGGTTTGGCGGACTCCATCTTGACTGCATGTGCGAAGTTGGTGTTCACGTACGCGATTCGCTCCACATGCACGCAGTTTTCTTGCATCGCCGTGAACCCGCAGAATGCCTCGTTGACGTGCTGCAATAATAGCATATAATGTTATTAAACGAAATAATTAGAACATATTTAGCAAAAAACACACATACCTCATCCGAAAGCCACACTTTCGGAGTGGACAGGTCGGCAAAGAATTTCTTGTCGTACGCTTGGAGGATTCCTTGCCGTTCCTCCTTTGCGCCCATTCTTGCCACCTCCGCCGCGACGGCATCCCAATTCTTCACCCTCTCGCCGATGATATGCTCTATGTCCGCGCGGCGTTGTATTGCAACGCGAGGGGTCGAATCGGGCGTCGGCGTATACGGACTCGAAAGCAACCTCGACTTCTTCTTCGCACGTTCCGTCCGTGGCCGCCTCTCCTCCGCTTCCGCCGCCTTCTTTGCCTTCGACGCCGCGGCGGCCCTCTGCGCCTCCGCCCACGCCGCCTTCTTTGCCTTCGACGCCACGGCGGCCCCCGCCGCCGCCCTCTCCGCTTCCGCCGTCGCCGCCGCCGCCCTATCCGCCGCGGCCCTCTCCGCCGCCGCCTTCTCCGCCGCGGCCCTCTCCGCCGCCGCCCTATCCGCCGCGGCCCTATCCGCCGCGGCCCTCTCCGCCGCCGCCCTCTCCGCCGCCTCCGCCGCGGCCCTCTCCGCCGCCGCCCTATCCGCCGCGGCCCTCTCCGCCGCCGCCTTCTCCGCCGCGGCCCTCTCCGCCGCCGCCCTATCCGCCGCGGCCGCCTCCGCCGCGGCCCTCTCCGCCGCCGCGGTCCTCTCCGCCGCCGCCCTCTCCGCCGCGGCCCTCTCTGCCGCCTCCGCCGCGGCCCTCTCCGCCGCCACGGCCGCGGCCTCCATCTCGGCCTCCATCTCCACATTCTCGCCCCCATGCTCCCGACTCCCCGTCGGCGGCGAATGAGGAGGCGAAGGAGGCGGCATGTCCTGATCGTAGCTTCTCGCAATATCCCGCCCCGTTCTCGGCGTCAGGCTCTCAAGGGCTACAAAATTAGAGTATTACGTTAGATTTACGTAATATCAATATAATCTTATAAAATAAACATTAAGTAAGACATACCTTGGACCACGATCGAGCGCAGCTCCCTAATCTCTGTCCGCAAATCCCGTACATCGCCTTCCAGCCTGTCCATTCTTCTATCGAAATGGGCGATGATTGAGACGGAAGGAGGAGGAGACGGCCTCGGAGGAGAAGACCTCGGAGGAGACGGCCTCAGAGGAGGAGACGGCCGAGGAGGAGACGGAGCAAGCCGATGCTCGATGCAGTAGACCGGCAGCCCATTTAGAAGATGCTCCACTATCCTCTGGGCCACGACATCATTCCGGCTGCCACAAAATCCGGCGACCGTGCGGAAGTGCCTTGAATCGGCTTCAGCATCGGTCGGTGTAAGGCAACACCGCACGTCCTGTGTATTTGTACAATTTAGAAAACGCAATCTAAATAAGTACATATTATAAATAAATAAATATACTTACATCCATCGCCACGGCACCGAATGCACGCTCGACCGCTTGCCATCCCGGAGCAGAGCTCTTGCCGTAAAATGTCGTCTTCCAATGGCACATACGGGGTAGCGGGAGCCCTTCGCCGGCTCTTCTCACAGTGAATTCTTGCCCAACGGTCGGCCAGCACTCGTATGCCAGAACCTGATAAAAGAGAGTAGAAGTAAGTTAAAATAAATATAATATGTCTTAAATAATAATACAAAACTAATTTAATTACCTGAAGCGGCATTACGAAGCCGTTGATATCGAAGGTTGTTTGGGTTTTTCCATTCGATGCCATCTCCATCGCCCTCCCCAAGAGGTCTCTGTTCAGACCATAAATGACCTCCTCGAACGATATCCTTCCCCAAGGATATTCGTTGAAGCGGTCGAAGTCCTCCACCAGACGGAGCCACTCCTCCTTGACCTTCAAGTCCTTCTTTACCCTCCGCTCCCCTAGCACCCCGACGGCAAAATAAAGGGCCGCGATCTTCAATTTCTCGGGATGAACGCCCGAGGCTCCACCGGCGTCACGGATCATTTCCGTGATTTTCTTCTCCAAATCGTGTAAATATATAACGGGCTTGCCTGCGAGCCATAAAACAAACGTTAGTTTTTGAAATCGAAGTAAAAAAATGAATCAAAAAGATAAAAAAAATAGAATTAATACCAGGCCAATGCCTCATCGCAAACTCGTTCGAGGACGGTATCTCCGGCTCGTTAGCGCCGCAGTCGAGGCCCGTGAGTAGGCAATACTCGACCAATGAAAATCGTAATGGTCGCCCACGAACGACCATCCAGAACTCCTTCGAGTCCGGCATGTACTCCACCTGCCGGCTCATCAAATACCACATGATCATGTTCGAGTTGTAGTGGTTTCGGGCCACCTTTATCAGGTTCCGAACTGAGTCCGTCTATCCATCTCCTCCATTTCCTCCTCGTTCAAAAGCGTACGGATGCGTTCGCATACCGACATGTACTGCGCGTTCAGAGTGAGGGTGGCATGGTATAAATTGTTCGCCGGCAACTTCGTCGGAAGATAGATCTGAAAACGCAAAAAAAAAGCAAAATTCACTGTTATTCGAGTACATTATTCGAGTAAAACATCACTCGAATAAGTCAAGCAATTATTCGAACTCTAATTACTCGAATAAATACTCGAAAAGGCGATGAAAACGAGTTTTACAAAAATCCGACCGATTACGACGTTTACGCAACGATTTAACATCAAAATCGATCGATTTAACGCTAATAACAAAACATCTAACCAAGAAATTCGTTCAACCAATTCGATTTAACAAAAACCCAAAATGCGACCAAAAACTCACCGTGGCTCTACCGCCGTCGATTTGCTCATCCACCCGGTTACGAACAGGCGCGGAAGGCTCCGATGATCTCGTTTTTCTTTTCGCCATTGATGATTATGCTTGGGCTTGTGTACGATTTTTCGAGTAAGTGATTTGGTTTCGAAGAGAGAGCGCGAGGGATTTAAGGTTTTCGAGTGATTTGTGTCTAATTTTCTTTCCGAGCTTTTTAAAACACTGCTTATTCGAGTATTTTATTCGTGTTCTGTATTCGAGTTTTGACTCGAAAAGAACTCTCGATAAGATACTCGAATAATGTAGCTTACTCGTTTAAATTTTCTAAACATTATTCGAGTCACCTTATCTCTTCGATTTATTATTAGAGTAAGTCATTCGAGTCTTGCTTTTACTCGAACAAATCCGATAAATTTTCGCTTTTAATAAGTCAAAAATGCATTTATTCAAGTCGATTATTCGAGTGTTATGTCACTCGAATAACTTTTCACTGTTAAAAAAACGGATTAGCCTCCTTAACCAGTTTTTTAGTAAGGGTATTTCAGTCATTTGAGAACCCGTTCCTCTTTTTTTAAAACGAAATAGAATCGTTCCTCTTTTTTAAAATTTTCCACATTTTCACCAAGGCATTGGATGAAAAATGATTCCAATTTCTTGTCGGAAAATTAGACATGTTGAATCTTCCGTAATATGTTTTAGGAATATGCCCTCACGAGGATTAGATTGTATAGGGCATTAGATTATTTATCATTCGGCCTTTTGTGTAATAAGATACTTTCGTGTGTTTAATGAAAGGCATTATTCGTTTATTGGATATAAGAGTTCTTTACTTAGCATCCGGTAATGCGATAAATGACAAATCCAAATGTGTCGAGTTGAGTCACTGTTCTCGATGGGTAGAGAGGAAGGCACCAGTGGACTCTTAACCTCGAAAATTAAAAGTCCGTAAGCCTGAGGCTGCAATTGGGTGCTGGATAACCGATCACGGCTTATTTGTCGATGACCTATCGTGTGCTGATATCTCGCTTGGAAGCGGAAGTCATGACTTGCGATACGAATCGAATCAAGGGGATTGACTCGTTTCATGGACACTGACTCACGGGTCGTACGGTCGAACATGGCTTATTACTCAAGGAGTGGCAATGACCGACGACAACACTATAGTAGTCTACGTGAACCTTAGACTGAAAGGGGCTTTGACGGAGTTGGCTTTGAAGTCTCGACTGTCACTGGTTCCTCTCGATCCGATTTGCTGTTGCATGGGTCAGCGGGCCAGGTGCGGTCTTGATGAAGATTGGTGATTGTCGGGCTTATACCGCCGAGTACGGATTCACAGTCTCGCAAGTAATCGAGATAAGTGTCCTATGAGGACGGCGAGGGGAAATTACGAAATCCTTGGCCAAGGTATTGAACTAACTCATGTGAGATATGGAGGTAGTTTGGTAGTTTGCCTCGTCTCCGTTTTATCATAGAGTCGAGTTTAGCGAGTATGACATAGATCATGGCACTCACTTGATTGGGACACAACTGAAGGGTTTATACGTAGCACTGTTATCTATAGTGAGGTTCTGGGAAAAAGACTAGGTCGAAATTCGCACCCGAATCGGGTTACGGTCCCGGTACTGTGGGATTGGCTAGGTAACTACCGGACTCTTGGATTCTTCCCTTGTAATACCCGTAAAATCTAGTACGGGGTTTTGATGTAATTTAGCGGAGTAAATCTTTAACTTAGAGTTATCGAAATATTAATCTACAATTTTGGGTGGAAAATATAAATTATAGAAGCTTAAAATGATAAAGTAAATTAAATTAATTAATGAAAGTAAATTAGATATTATGAGCCAAAAGCCCAAATTCTAATAAATTGTTTAGGCCCGAATTTATGTGGCTCAAAATATAAATAGTTATGAAGGGAAATTTGGTTAAGGGAATATATGTAGTAGTTTATCTACTAATTTGTTACTTACTAATCATCCACAAACTAAACTATCAAGAGAGGAAACCAACAAGAATGATGATATAAATAAGTTAATAAAATAAGGACAAGGGTTAGCCAACAACATCACTTCATTAGGCTATCATTACACGTCAGGTGTAGTAAGAACAAAACTTAGCTAAGGCATTATTAGCATATATTATTAAGTAATGTAATAGGAATGATAATGAGATGCTTAATACATACACGTTAGTTGTCATATTTTTGTCATCTTCTAAGTAGAACTATCGAACATAAAATATAATAGGAGATGGACGATGCAATTGCGAAGACTCATTTTATTCATTCATATGTCAACACGTAAATCAAACATGTTATTTTCCTAATCATCATCCATAAAGTGCCAAAAACTCAAGATGTGGATCAATAAATATTATTGATTAAATTATCGAAAATTTATATTATACACAAAGGATGAATATTACTTAATCAAATGGGAGAAAGGGTTGCTCAACTTGTCAGGAACCGAAATTTCATATCATAATTTCATGCATTTATAAAAATTCATGCATTCATATTTCACTTTAAATATGGATAGAATAAGGTTGAATAAAGTGTTATAGTACTAGGTCCTCGAAGAGATAGAAGTGAATGTTACGAAAGTTAGAAATTTCTAGGGCGTGCTGTGATGTTGAGTTATGATTCGAGATTTTAGAAATTTGATCAGATAGATATTGAAATATATTCTTTGTTTGAAATTTAAAATCTCGATATTCAATTAAAGATCTCGACATATACGATTAAAATGTCGATATGTAAATAAAATTTCGATAGATACAGATTTTGAGCATGGCCTCGACATTTGGAACATCTCGAGATTTATGAGTTTGAACATGATTGAGAAAGGTTGATCTCGAGATATGTAGAAAGTAGCTGGGAAGATGTCGATATGTGTTGTACCCTGAAATTCAAAAATCTCGATACCAAATTGAAAATAGCGACATAAGGTCTAAAATTGAGAAGGAAAATGTCGATAGATGTTAAAATTTGTTAGAAAATGTCGAGATAGGTTTGGAAGATGATTTGAAAATGTCGAAATATATATAACTCAAAAATTAACAAGGAAGATATCGAGAAGGTATTGATCATTTGAAATAATGTTTAATAAGGTCGAATGGATTAGGTGAAATCAAAAAGTTTCGTGACTTGGTATGGAAATTGGTCAAAAGGAGAAAATTAGTTTATATTAAAATAATGATTATTATTAGCTAAGGACAAGTATAGGTTTATCACACGTAAATCAAATTAAGATAAGATCAACACTTTTCATTAGAACAACTTGTGAAAATAGAAGAAACGAGATTCATATTATTATGAACATACGAAGCTAACTAAGGAGTCAACCTCACACTGTGATTAAACCAGCTAAGGGAAAAGTAAGAATCGTTTTTGCTATTTCATAATATACATATAGTTATAGGGATTAATAAATGATAAGCAAGTGTATTTAGAAGATTTCGTAATTATATATATATATATTAGGGTTTCTTAAATTTTTCTGAAAGGATTTCATCTATGATTGTTTGGGTGGTTTCGATATTAGAATTTGTTAATATTATAATTGTTTGAATCTTTAATGAGTATTCTAACATTATTAAGTATCTTAGTTAGATAAATAAATTTCGATATATGAACATGTTTGATAACGAGGTAATTTGAAATTTTCGATACACTTATGTTCTTGAGAAATGCTTGAGTTTGATCGAATTTCTGAAGAAATTTTGAAGGGGAAATGTGTTTGAATTTTAAGGGTATTGCAGTATAGAATGTCGAAATGAATTAGGTAAAATCTCGAGATATGATGTCGAAATAAACTTGGTATATAATGTCGAGCTATGTTATGATGTGGGGAACACACGTGTCGAAATCTATTATAATGTCGTGATGCATTTTGAGTTATAATGTCGAGATGCATTTTGAGTTATAATGTTGAGATGTATTAGGAAAATATCGAAAGATGGATGTCGTAAAGTTATATTATTAAAATCAAAATGTCGAAGCATACAAGTTATAATTTTGATTGGTTAGCAATCCAAAAGTAAGTACGCGTGTGGGATGGTAAGAGCAACACTAATAATGACTAATGAACGATTCCTTAGCTTTAAAGTAATCAACTTTATTAATAAGAACTTGTATATACGATAGAACAAAATATATATGTGTGTATGTATTATCTTTCTATAAGATCTTTGGTGTGATACAAATCTTTAGAATTTAATAAATTTCGATATTTTTAGGGTTTCCAATACAATAAAAATTAGGGTTTTTAATAATATTTTCGCTATGGTATAGTTATCAATTTTTAATGCAGGTTTCAATATTGGTCCAAAATATAACTTCTAAGCCAATAATGTAATATATTATAAGTAATGAATAGAAAGGTGAAAGTTACGGATAAAAAAAAAAACGATCATGCATAATAAAGCATGCATGTCACGCACGCATATCATTATAGGAATTTGTATTTACGGATAACAATAATTTTATAGGTCAGGATTCAGGAAAAGGCAAGGACAAAGTCGAGTGAGGCTTTAAGCCATACTGTGAGTATGATATGCAACATGTGTTCTGTTTTTATGTGCTTTATGTGAAATTAAATGATTGGTGACTTCTTATAAACGTAATATTTGAAATGAACGTGAATTACGTGGCCATAATGTGCTACGGTGTGATATGTGCGATTCGATGGTGTATGGAATTTATATTCATATAAGGTGAAAGTATAGTATTGCATATGAATAATAAAGAAAAGAGAAACCGTTATGACTGCTACGACATCGGACGACTTGATACACAGTTATGGTTACATCCCTACAAATCGGGGGATTACAGAGTCCTATACAGGAACACAAAAATATATCTACGGTTACAGTCCCATGCATGGGCCCCTATGGGGTCAACAGTACGAGTCTAGCAGGTTCATAACGGAAGTATCAGCAATAAATGATTATGTAGAATTTGCACTGGTCTATGGATTACATGAATGATCTTATGGACTATGGTTATGTGACAAACCTCGATGATTGATTACGTGATGATTATGTGAGTTGAAGTGTTTACAGTACGAGTGTTGCGAATCTACGGGTTCTACGAACGATGGTATATTCTTTAGAAATGTGTATGGAAGCAAATGAAAGAAAGAAATTAATTTCTGCTACAGTTTTATTGTTTATTTGTATAATGGAATAACATGTTGCGATCATACTCTGAATAGTTGTTTTCACAGTTGCTGTAGATACCTAGCAGGCAACTTAGCGTGCATCTTCATACGAAAGCATGGATTCAAGGTTGGCCGGCTACGCTCTCACCTACTCCCCTAAGTTCATCGTGTGCATGTAGTATAAGAACCATTAGTGTCTTTCATATGATGTATAAGAAATATGATACGTACATATATATGTATAATATGCATGAAAGTGACGAGACCAGATGTACGCCCGTTTATGTATAAAGGCATGGTTGTAGAAAGGCGAAAAAAATTTTATGTGGAAAATATAATAGCTGCGCAAATAAAGTAAAAGAAAACGGGACGTTACATGTATGGTATCAGAGCCTAGGTCTTAGGTTCTGTAGACATTTGCATGGTATGTGCATTTTTATGGTCTGCCCTGAAATTCTTTTTGCATATTTAGGAGAAGGGCAGTAAGTGAACCATTGCATGTAGAACACGATGAACCTACGATAGGGGGAGGAGGAAGATCGGCTGTACCTGAATCTAATTCATCTCATACGCTTATGCGTAACGAGCGTGAAAATCCCCTGACAATTCCCCGTGAAAGGCGATATGATAAGCTTAGAAAATTGGGTGTTGTGGATTTTATGGGAACAACGGATCCTGCTGAGGCAGAAACGTGGCTAAAACGAACAGAGAGGGTTTTTAATATGATGCAGTGTACACCAGAGGAGAAGTTTGATTATGCAGTGTCACTCTTACAAGGGCATGCATATGAATGGTGGGAAACAGTTCCAGATAGTATGGTACAACCTCCAGTGTTAACTTGGGAGGATTTTCTAAGAGAATTCAATGACACGTATATGCCAGAAGTTTATAAGGATCAGAAGGAAAAGGAGTTCTTGGAACTTAAGCAAGGAAATAAGTCTGTAGGTGAATATGAAGTGTTGTTCAATCAGCTGTCCCGTTATGCTCCTCATATGGTTGCTACTGAAAGAAACAAGTGTCGAAGATTTGAATCTGGACTTCGATATACGATTAGAAATCGTATCACCCCCTCTGATATGGAATCCTATGGTAGATTACGAGCAGCAGCTATTCGTGCTGAAAAGTTAGAAACAGAATCGAAAAACTATCAAAGTAGTAAAAGGAGGGCAGGTGAAGAATTGTCGACCGGAAAATTGAAGAAGGTTGGTAATCCATCGAGATCGATGAACACATCAAGTGGTCCTGCCAGAAGCAGTATCGGTGGGACAAGAACTGTTGGACGAGGGACCGGAATTCCTCAACCAATACCGGTGTGTGAACATTGTGGAAAGAATCACACGGGTGTCTGTAGATGGCTCACTGGTGAATGTTTCAAATATGGTCAACGCGGACATTTGGCCAGAAATTGTCCAATGTCACAAACGCAACCTACAATGGATCAATCTAGAGTTAGCGGACCTTCCACTAATCGTGGAAGGGGAAGGGGCCGAGGATCATATAATACTGGTGCAGGAAGAGGAGAGTCTGGAGGACAAGCTTATGGACAGACAGCACAGGGTCGGATTTTCACAATGACTCGTGAAGATTCCAAAGAGGGGTCACATATAATTACGGGTAAGCTATCTATATGTGATATTGATGCATATGTTTTATTCGATCCAGGCGCAACGCACTCATTCATGTCACGAACATTTGCATCATTATTACATGATAAACCCGACACCTTAGAAAATAAAGTAAATGTTAGACTTCCAACGGGGGAGATGGTCATAATAAGTACAGTATACCCGAAATGTAAAATTGTATGTGATGGGGTAGAGATGCAGGCGACCTTATTAGTTTTACCCTTAACGGATTTCGACGTAATATTAGGTATGGATTGGCTGTCTCGGTATCGAGCAAAACTAGATTGTTTTAAAAAGGAAATTGAATTGTTTCCTTCGGATCAAACGCATATGGTGTTTAAAGGAGAAAAGAACGTATGGACGGCATGTCAGATCTCTAGTTTACAAGCATTCAAACTGATAAGGAAAGGGTGTCAGTGTTATATGACATATATTATAGATACACGATTATGTGGATTAAAGGTGGAAGATATTGCCATGGTAAATGAATATCCTGATGTCTTTCCGGAAGATTTGTCTGGATTACCACCCGATCGAGATACAGAGTTTACGATTGAACTACAACCTGGCACTGCACAAATTTCTATTCCACCGTATCGAATGGCACCAATAGAGCTGAACGAGTTAAAAGTACAGTTGAAGGAACTATTAGACAAAGGATATATACGGCCAAGTGTATCACCATGGGGAGCACCTGTACTCTTTGTTAAAAAGAAGGATGGTACGCTCAGATTATGTATTGACTATAGACAGTTGAACAAAGTGACGGTGAAAAATAAGTACCCGTTGCCTCGAATTGACGATTTGTTTGACCAATTACAAGGGTCTAAGGTCTTTTCAAAGATTGACTTAAGATCGGGGTACCATCAAATAAAGATTGCAAAAGATGATATTCCAAAGACGGCCTTTAGAACAAGATATGGGCACTATGAATTCTTGGTTATGCCGTTTGGATTGACGAATGCCCCTGCAGTCTTTATGGCATTAATGAATGATGTCTTTCGACCCTATTTGGACCAGTTCGTGATTGTCTTCATAGACGATATATTGGTATATTCTAGGTCAAAAGAAGAACATGAACAACATTTAAGAATCGTTCTTCAAACTTTACGAGAAAAGAAGCTGTATGCGAAGTTATCAAAATGAGAATTTTGGTTGGATCAAGTGGTATTTCTGGGTCACGTGGTATCTGGCGAAGGAATTCAAGTTGATCCTAAGAAAATTGAAGCAGTAATCAAATGGGAAAGTCCTAAGAATGTGGCAGAAGTTCGTAGTTTTCTAGGTTTGGCTGGATATTATAGATGGTTTGTAGAGAATTTCTCTTTAATAGCCGCTCCAATGACGAAATTATTACGAAAAGGGACAATCTTCAAATGGACTGAAGAGTGCCAGAAGAGTTTTGAAGAATTAAAGAAGCGATTAACAACAGCTCCGGTGTTAATAATTCCATCAGGTACAGATGGATTTGTGATTTACAGTGACGCATCTCATCAAGGATTGGGATGTGTTTTAATGCAACATGGAAAAGTAGTGGCATATGCGTCACGGCAGTTAAAGCCTTATGAAATATCCTATCCAACACATGATTTGGAATTAGCGGCAGTAGTGTTCGCATTAAAAATATGGCGACATTATTTATATGGTACGAAATTTCAGATTTTCACCGATCATAAAAGTCTGAAGTATTTACTGTGTCAGAAAGAATTGAATATGAGACAAAGGCGATGGATTGAGCTGTTAAAGGATTATGATTGTACTATAGAGTATCATCCAGGAAAAGCAAATGTTGTGGCAGACGCATTAAGTCGAAAATCATATTCATTATCGAATCTGATCAGTTTAAGGAAGATGAATATAGAAATAGAAGTGAATGATGTTAGGGTTGTTTGTGCTGCAATGGTTATCCATCCTATTATGTTGGATCGAATAGCAAGCTCAGCTTAAGGATGAAAAATTGGCAAGTATTGCGGAAAAAGTAAAACAAGGGTTGACGAAGTCGTTTATCATAAATGAAAACGGTGTTATGACGATCAATAGTCGACTATGTGTTCCCAATATTGATAACATTCGACAGGAAATAATGGATGAAGCGCATACTGCCCTTATGCTATGCATCCGGGCAGTACAAAAATGTATCAAACTATCAAATCTCAATATTGGTGGCCAAGGATGAAGAAAGATGTAGCAGAATATGTGTTAAAATGTTTAACTTGTCAACAGATCAAAGCCGAACACCAAGCACCTGCTTGTAAATTACATCCTTTACCTATACCAGTTTGGAAATGGGAACGAATAACGATGGATTTTCTCTATGGTCTGCCTCCAACAGCTAAGAAAAATGATGCTGTTTGGGTAATTGTTGATAGACTTACGAAGTCAGCTCACTTTTTGCCATTTAAATGGGGTTCTACATTGGAATATTTGGCAAAAAGATACGTCAATGAAATAGTCCGGCTATATGGAGTACCTATATCTATTGTATCTGATCGAGATCCTAGGTTCACTTCCAGATTTTGGGGAAAATTACATGAAGCACTCGGAACTAAATTGCATTTTAGCACGGCGTTTCACCCGCAGACAGACGGACAGTCAGAAAGGACAATACAAACCCTGGAAGATATGCTTCGAGCATGTGTAATTGAATTTAGAGGATCATGGGATGATTATATAGCGCTAATGGAATTCGCCTATAATAATCAATATCACTCAAGTATCGGTATGGCACCTTACGAAGCTTTATATGGTCGAAAGTGCCGAAATCCAATATGTTGGGACATGGAAGGTGAACGGGTATTAGAAGGGCCAGATTTGATTCAAGATACAATGGAAAAGATAAAAGTTGTTAAAATTCGGCTTAAAGTAGCTCAAGATCGACAAAAGAGTTACATTGATCAACATCGACGGGACATGGAATATGAAGTTGGAGAGAAAGTATTTCTACGAGTATCGCCATGGAAAGGTGTTCTAAGATTCGGAAAGAAAGGAAAGTTAAGCCCACATTATATAGGACCTTATGAAATACTCGAAAGAATTGGACCGTTAGCATATCGACTAGCGTTACCACCAGAATTGTCGCAAATACATAATGTTTTTCATGTCAGCATGCTGCGACGGTATAGATCGGATCCTTCACATATTCTACAGGATGAACCGGTAAATGTTTCTGAAGATCTCAGTTATGTGGAAGAACCGGCAGAAATTCTTGAATATGCCGATAAACAATTACGGAATAAAACAATTCCGATGGTAAAAATACGATGGAAAAATCATTCAACACGGGAAGCTACTTGGGAAACAATGGAAAACATGAAGACACAATACCCATGGCTATTTCTTAATAACGGTACGAAATTTCGAGGTCGAAATTTTTAAAGGTGGGGAAGAATTGTCAGGAACCGAAATTTCATATCATAATTTCATGCATTTATACAAATTCATGCATTCGTATTTCACTTTAAATATGGATAGAATAAGGTTGAATAAAGTGTTATAGTACTAGGTCCTCGAAGAGATAGAAGTGAATGTTACGAAAGTTAGAAATTTCTAGGGTTTTCTCAGGTTGTGAGAAACTTTATTTATTAATAAATTAGGATGTGCTGTGATGTTGAGTTATGATTCGAGATTTTAGAAATTTGATCAGATAGATATTGAAATATATTGTTTGTTTGAAATTTAAAATCTCGATATTCAATTAAAGATCTCGACATATACGATTAAAATGTCGATATGTAAATAAAATTTCGATAGATACAGATTTTGAGCATGGCCTCGACATTTGGAACATCTCGAGATTTATGAGTTTGAACATGATTGTGAAAGGTTGATCTCGAGATATGTAGAAAGTAGCTGGGAAGATGTCGATATGTGTTGTACCCTGAAATTCAAAAATCTCGATACCAATTGAAAATAGCGACATAAGGTCTAAAATTTAGAAGGAAAATGTCGATAGATGTTAAAATTTGTTAGAAAATGTCGAGATAGGTTTGGAAGATGATTTGAAAATGTCGAAATATATATAACTCAAAAATTAACAAGGAAGATATCGAGAAGGTATTGATCATTTGAAATAATAAGGTCGAATGGATTAGGTGAAATCAAAAAGTTTCGTGACTTGGTATGGAAATTGGTCAAAAGGAAAAAATTAGTTTATATTAAAATAATGATTATTATTAGCTAAGGACAAGTATAGGTGTATCACACGTAAATCAAATAAAGATAAGATCAACACTTTTCATTAGAACAACTTGTGAAAATAGAAGAAACGAGATTCATATTATTATGAACTTACGAAGCTAACTAAGGAGTCAACCTCACACTGTGATTAAACCAACTAAGGGAAAAGTAAGAATCGTTTTTGCTATTTCATAATATACATATAGTTATAGGGATTAATAAATGATAAGCAAGTGTATTTAGAAGATTTCGTAATTATATATATATTAGGGTTTCTTAAATTTTTCTGAAAGGATTTCATCTATGATTGTTTGGGTGGTTTCGATATTAGAATTTGTTAATATTTTAATTGTTTGAATCTTTAATGAGTATTCTAACATTATTAAGTATCTTAGTTAGATAAATAAATTTCGATATATGAACATGTTTGATAACGAGGTAATTTGAAATTTTCGATACACTTATGTTCTTGAGAAATGCTTGAGTTTGATCGAATTTCTGGAGAAATTTTGAAGGGGAAATGTGTTTTAATTTTAAGGGTATTGCAGTATAGAATGTCGAAATGAATTAGGTAAAATCTCGAGATATGATGTCGAAATAAACTTGGTATATAATGTCGAGCTATGTTATGATGTGGGGAACACACGTGTCGAAATCTATTACAATGTCGTGATGCATTTTGTGTTATAATGTCGAGATGCATTTTGAGTTATAATGTCGAGATGCACTTTGAGTTATAATGTTGAGATGCATTAGGAAAATATCGAAAGATGGATGTCGTAAAGTTATATTATTAAAATCAAAATGTCGAAGCATACAAGTTATAATTTTGATTGGTTAGCAATCCAAAAGTAAGTACACGTGTGGGATGGTAAGAGCAATACTAGTAATGACTAATGAACAATTCCTTAGCTTTAAAGTAATCAACTTTATTAATAAGAACTTGTATATACGATAGAACAAAATATATATGTGTGTATGTATTATCTTTCTATAAGATCTTTGGTGTGATACAAATCTTTAGAATTTAATAAATTTCGATATTTTTAGGGTTTTCAATACAATAAAAATTAGGGTTTTTAATAATATTTTCGCTATAATATAGTTATCAATTTTTAATGCAGGTTTCAATATTGGTCCAAAATATAACTTCTAAGCCAATAATGTAATATATTATAAGTAATGAATAGAAAGGTGAAAGTTACGGATAAAAAAAAAAACGATCATGCATAATAAAGCATGCATGTCACGCACGCATATCAGTATAGGAATTTGTATTTACGGATAAAAATAATTTGGTCAGGATTCAGGAAAAGGCAAGGACAAAGTCGAGTGAGGCTTTAAGCCATACTGTGAGTATGATATGCAACATGTGTTCTGTTTTTATGTGCTTTATGTGAAATTAAATGATTGGTGAATTCTTATAAACGTAATATTTGAAATGAACGTGAATTACGTGGCCATAATGTGCTACGGTGTGATATGTGCGATTCGATGGTGTATGGAATTTATATTCATATAAGGTGAAAGTATAGTATTGCATATGAATAATAAAGAATAGAGAAACCGTTATGACTGCTACGACATCGGACGACTTGATACACAGTTATGGTTAAATCCCTACAAATCGGGGGATTACAGAGTCCTGTACAGGCACACAAAAATTTATCTACGGTTACAGAGTCCCATGCATGGGCCCCTATGGGGTCAATAGTACGAGTCTAGCAGGTTCATAACGGAAGTATCAGCAATAAATGATCATGTAGAATTTGCATTGGTCTATGGATTACATGAATGATCTTATGGACTATGGTTATGTGACAAACCTCGATGATTGATTACGTGATGATTATGTGAGTTGAAGTGTTTACAGTACGAGTGTTGCGAATCTACGGGTTCTACGAACGATGGTATATTCTTTAGAAATGTGTATGGAAGCAAATGAAAGAAAGAAATTAATTTCTGCTACAGTTTTATTGTTTATTTGTATAATGGAATAACATGTTGCGATCATACTCTGAATAGTTGTTTTCACAGTTACTGTAGATACCTAGCAGGCAACTTAGCGTGCATCTTCATACGAAAGCATGGATTCAAGGTTGGCCGGCTACGCTCTCACCTACTCCCCTAAGTTCATCGTGTGCATGTCGTATAAGAACCATTAGCGTCTTTCATATGATGTATAAGAAATATGATACGTACATATATATGTATAATATGCATGAAAGTGACGAGACCAGATGTACGCCCGTTTATGTATAAAGGCATGGTTGTAGAAAGGCGAAAAAAATTTTATGTGGAAAATATAATAGCTGCGCAAATAAAGTAAAAGAAAACGGGACGTTACACAACTACTACACCACTTGCTTGTCTTCATCACGTTACTTAACATATTAATATATATCTCTCTAATGCTTTATTAAGTAGAATGATTACAAGCACAAATACAAGAGACAAGGCGAAAGATGGATTCGAGAGAGATAGAGTATGAGAGAGAGAGAGAGAGAGAGAGAGAGAGAGTAAATTAATGGAGAGTATGAGTATTTTGAGGTGTTTGGTTGGCGGGTTTAAATAATGATGTTCCATATGTTTGGTAGATGAATTTAGATGGTATTAAATTAAATTGAATTAAATTACGAACCTACCCTTATTTTATTTTGATTGGACATATGGTCCTAATTATGGATGGTTATGTCCGCAAGGATAGATGGATGAGAGAGAGAGAGAGATGGATTCAAGAGAGAGAAAGGTGGATTCGAGAGAGAGAGAGAGAGAAAGATGGATACGAGAAGAGTGTGTGTGTGTGTGTGAGAGAGATGGATTCGAGAGAGAGAGAGAGAGAGAGAGAGAGAGAGAGAGAGAGAAAGCTGGATTCGAGAAGAGTCTGTGTGTGTGTGTGAGAGAGAGAGAGAGATGGATGAGAGAGAGAGAGAAAGATGGATACGAGAAGAGTGTGTGTGTGAGAGAGAGAGAGAGAGGGAGAGAGAGAGAGAGAGAGAGAGAGAGAGAGAGAGAGATGGATTCGAGAAGAGTGTGTGTGTGAGAGAGAGATGGATTCGAGAGAGAGAGAGATGGAGTAGAGTGATATAACGTAGACTAGAGTGAGTAGAGAGAGAGAGAGAGAGAGAGAGAGAGAGAGAGGGAGAGAGAGAGAGACGATGGTTTAATTTTTTGAATAAAAGAAGATAAAAAAAAGAAATGAAAGGATAAAATTGTCTAAGATGGGTGGGATTAGTTAAAGGTAGGTGAGGGGGTCCCTTTAATTAATACCTTATTAGAGGTATTAAGGGGGTATTAGCCAATTCTCCCCTTTAAATAATCCCACGAACCAAACACTACTTTAATAAATTCTACCCTAATCCCACCTAATACTCCCAACCAAACACACAGGAAATCAGTTGCTTAATCAAATGGGAAAACGACATATCACTTAATTAAGAGATGGGAATGATTAAGAGAGGTTAATAAAATAGTCTTTGGAAGGAGTAACGTTTGCTTACTTATGAGATAAAACTCGTCATTTCCTAGTGTGGTCAAGTCAGTAAAAAACTCTTTAATATATATCTCAAGCCAATTCAATTAGAGAGAACTTGGGGAAGCTATACGAAAACTAAAAGGGAAATAAAAAGAAGACTGGAATAAAAAACTCTTTAATATATATCTCATTTCCTAGTTTACTTAATGGGCTTGAGGATAAAATTGGATTTCACCTTAAGCTAATTTCGAAATATGCCTTTGAGGGTATTTTCGGAATTTGCATATTTGATATAAATAAATATGGAATAAAATATTTGGAATATAATTTATTTAAATTTCGAAATTAATTTAGGATTAAATTTCGAATTCCATACCACATTTAAATATACTTAGTTTGACTTGATATTTAAGTTAATTTTCTAATAATAGTAAGTTTCCTTAAGTTTGAATTTGGAATTCAAAAGAGAGTAAGATTTGGCAAAAATCTCTCAACTGAGATATTGAAATACAAGCCTTTAAATAGGCTAAGAATTTCGCGCTCCAATGGGAGAGAAAAAAGAGGTGATTTTCGAAATCAACCAAAGGCATAAAACACACACCGTACGCACACACGTTTCTCCCACGCAACGGCTCAGTTCTCTCTAGCCATCTTCAGAGAATGATTTCGTGGTACACTGCGAGGTCGGCGTGACGATCTAGTGCCATCCACTACCATCGACGAAGTCTTGAAGAAAAGGACGAGGAGCTGCCACTCGCGTCAACTGGTAATTCTTTACGGGTTTGACCCGCTCTATTGCATGTCTATGTGTTACTATTCTGATCCGAGCTATGAGGGCAATGGGGAACCAGGTAACCCAACAGTGGTATCAGACGGGGCGCTCGTGATCGGAATCATAACGTGTTTAAATTGAAACGAGACGTGTGGGAGACGATCAAAATGCCGACGCGGTTCGACCGTTGTTGGGCTGCCGGATGCGTCGTTTGCCAACCCACGGCCATCAACTAGTGCGGTAAGGACCGATGAGAAACCACGGACTGGACCGAGACCCGCGCGGCATCGGGATCCGGGCAGCCGGGCATTGCTTGTGGGATGCGAGCGGTGCAGCGATGCGGCAGCCGTGGGATCAGGCTGCTTCGAGCAGGCCCGATCCGCCTCGTACTCTGAGACCGGGCCAGACATGGTGGCTTAGGCACCGGCACCGGGCAGCACCACCGCAAAGGGCGGCGGCACGACAGAGATCATCCGCAACTTGGCCGCGGACTACAACGGCGCGCGTGGTGCGCGCTATGCAAGACAGCCGCAGCGACTCCGGCTCAGCCCGAACACTGCGGCACTGATCTCTCCCAGCGAGGCTCCGCACGGAGGGGCTGAGGCGACGAAGAAGCCGCGGCAGTTTCCTACCGCGAGATGAACACGCGCGCGTTGCGCGCGGCTTGTTGTCGCCAGCGGCGCAGCTGTTCCGTCTCAGCCCGGGACTCCCTGCTGGCGGCCTTCTCCATCGTGGCTCTCCGGCATGTTTTGATGGCTGAGCAATTTGAGTCGCGGCAGCTGCGTTAGGGCTTCACGCCCAAAGCATTAACGGGCCTTTTAATGGGCTTGGCCCGTTTGAGGCCCAATTTTTGTTTCTTTTTTAAAATCACGTAATTGTGAACGTGCTCGTTATGAATGTGATTTAAGGTGCACTTGCGGGTTTAGGAATTTGGTTTTCGGGTCATTTGTTAAGGGTCACGTCCCCCTGGGTTGTATTTGTTTTATACAGGTATTTCGGGAATTTATGATCCCCCCGTGTTGTAATTTACCATTTTATTAGATTAGCTTAAATACGAACACGAGGGCCCATTTGATGGTACACAACCCCCGGGCGGTGACAAGATGGTGGATGTTCGGTGACTTTGAGGCCGTTCGAGTGATGAAGGACGTTTGACGACTTCAGGACCTGTGTGACAGCCTGAGTTTCTTTTGAATAAGCATGTAATAGGGATAGACTAGAAATAATCCGCTTGTGTTGTCTTGTAGTTCATTTTCCTAGGGTTAATTTACTACCTACGTGCGTGTTGGTTTTTGAAGTGATATGCATGTTCAATGTGCTCTTATGTGAGATAGTTTATTCTCCCGTTTGAAAAATACTAAGTGGGTAAAGGAGTTGGATTCCTATCTTCTATTATGCTCGAGATTCTAGTGTTGGGGAATTTTGCGATTTGTTCCGAGTAAGTTGGCGTCGTATATCCCGCCCCAATGTTAGCGTCTCGGGTGCGTCTTGGACGCCGCTCATAATAGCAGTTCGCCCCCCCCCCCCCCCCCCACGAAGCGTATGGCAGCAAGGGGCGGTACATTCTGTGCGATTTGAGCATAAGTTGATAGGCCACACTTAGGCAGTTATACCCAGTAAGCAGGGTTAGCCGTGAGGGTCAATGACTGAGACAAAGATAGTTGAAACTCTTATTGGATAAGTTCACGTTTGACGTGACTTCAATAAGATAGTTGAGGCGGGGACATCAACTCCACTATGAAACTTTCAACGAGGTTTCCGAAACTCTTCTCGGGAGGATAGTATTTTCGAGAAAAATAGTGGGAGTCAAGCGAATGAAATGTCCTTGTTTGCGCTTGATGAATGAAAGATAAACCTAATTAGATCTTCATTTTCTGTAGCTTTAAGTTTCTTTCTATTTACTGCGATGACGAACATTATTACTATGATGCTTGAGAGAAATTGTTTGGTTGACCAAACTACGTGGACTGGCTCCGTAACCTGAGGATAGTCCTAGGTACGGAGTCATTAACTTATGTCCTCGATTCCCCTGTACCGCAAGTCCCAGGGGCTGATGCGAGTGACGAAGACCGGGCTGCGTATGCCAAGTGGCAGATTGACGAGCCAAAGGTCAAGGGCTATATACTTCTTTCCATGAGCAATGAGTTGCAGCGCACTCACTCAAAAATGGAAGTGGGCACCATTCTGCTTCATTTGAAGGAGCTTTTTGGCGAACATTCTAGGGGTGTGCTCACTATTCCCTTACGGAGCAACTATTTCATTGTAAAATGGCTGAGTGTAGTGTCGTTGGAGAGCATGTGCTCAAGATGATCGATTGGATCGAAAGACTCGAGGCACTGGACTTTATCATGGATAATGAGCTCCAGAATGATCTGATACCTCAGTCGCTCCCACATTCCTTCAATACGTTCATTGTGAACTTTAATCTGAATAAGCCCGAGATGACGTTGACTGGGTTGATGAACTAGTTGTCGGCGGCACAAACTCAGATGAAGAAGGTGAAAGGAAAGGAAGTTGTTCTTGTCGCGAATGCGAAGACTCGAGGGTCGAGTAGTAAGAAAAAGTTGGACAAGCCCACTACGCCCAAATGACGAATTTCGAAAGGCAAGACCAAGAAGAACGTGTACAAAGGCGCCAAGCCGACGGACAAATGCCTTCACTGCAATGAGCTTGGCCATTGGAAGTGCGATTGCCCAAAGCTAGCCGCCTCAGGTAAAGAACTTTACGTTTTACAAACTAATTGTTCTATGACAGTATATTCCACTTCGTGGATCTTAGACTCGGGAGCTAGTGCTCACATCTGTGTTTCAAACCAAGGTCTGGAACGAAGTAGGAAGCTGGCGGACCGACAGATCATGATCAATGTAGGAGGCAGACATAGTGTACTGGCGACCCACATTGGATCAAGAACTCTCATTTTACCCACATACGAGTTCCGTTTTAGTAATAATATATGCAATATTTATTTTGGAAATAATTGCGTCGGAAATGCAAGTTTACTGAATGGATTATATTATCTAAATGTCGAAGATAAAACAAAAACTATGAATACAATCACCAACAAACGAAAATTGGAGTCGAACCCGAGACTGCTGTGGCATCTTCGACTCTGTCACGCTGGAGAACAGAAGATTCTCGAGTTGGAGAAAATCGGCATTATAAAGCCGCTTGGGTCTAATCCCTATCCGACTTGCAAATCTTGTATCCTTGGAAAGATGACAAAGTCGCCGTTCACAGGGACAACTTCTCGGTTTGATCCACACGGATGTTTGCGGACCGTTCGGGGTAGCGGCTTGCGGTAACGTCCATTATTTTGTTAACTTCACTGATGATCGCTTTCGCTTCAGCAAGGCGTATCTCATGAAGCACAAGTCTGATACTTTTGAATGGTTCAAAGAGTACAAGGCTTTGTTGGAAAATCAGATTGGAAAGAGCATCAAAGCCGTTCGGTCAGATCGAAGCGGCGAGTACCTGAGCCTCGAGTTTGATGAGTTCTTGAAAGAGAACGAGATCATTTCACAGATGACACCGCCCGGAACACTGCAGTGGAACGGTGTGTCCGAACGTAAAAATCGAACTCTGTTGGATAAAGTTCGATCTATGCTGAGCTATACAGACATGCCCATATCGTTGTGGGGTCATGCCCTGTTGACAGCAGCACACATTCTGAATAGATGTCCTACAAAGTCTGTCGATCGTATTCCGTATCAGATATGGACAGGACAATGACCGAGCTTGAATCACATTAGAGTTTGGGGTTGCCCCGCATTCGTGAAAAAGCTCAGGACAGATAAACTGGAATCGAAGGCTGTGAAAGGACGTTTTGTCGGGTATCCTGCGGATTCCATGGGATACCAATTTTACTTCCATGATGATCAGAGAATCATTATATCCCTTCAGGCCCACTTTCTCGAAGAAGAGTTCGTTCGAGAAGGTGGAGCGTGTCGCGAAGTAACTCTTGGAGAGTCGTCAGAAGTGCTTTCACAGACTCCAATGTCAGCTGACACAGTAGAGCAGTCCGAGACGCAACCTGAGTTGCGCAGGTCGGGTAGAGTATCTCACCAGCCTGAGAGGTACGTGTAGGGTATCAATTTAATTGTGCTTGATTTCATTAGTTGTCATTGTAATTAGGGGCTTTATGTGTAGTAGTCCTTAGATTAGGACTAGTTCGATATTTATACCAAGTCTGTTTGGTATAAATAGTTGTACAAATATTGAGCTTAATACAGAAAATTAGAGAATCAACCCGAAAGGCTGCCGAATTCAATTCTAGAGAGAGAAACAGCAAAAGCTTCTCACATTAAAGTATTTCTCTCTCGTGTTCTTCAGGTGAAGGTTTTCGATCAAAATTCAAAGTTCAATACTTCTAATCGATTTCCTTAGAATTCATGCCTAGGATTGATTGAGTTGACAAACGAGGACCTAACAATTGGTACAGAGCATATTCGTTCTGTTTTGAATCGAAATTGTTAGAATTCGGATCGAATTTTACATCTGGAACTGTTCACGCGAGTAACAGTTTTGGCGGAAAATAGTTTTTCGATCTGAATTGCCTAATTCTGTGCGTATCTGATTTGAGTTTGATGTTTCTGTGTTTGTTCTAGCAATAGAAATCGATGGCGATTAGATTCATAGCAGTTTGAATATCAATTTAGCAGAATAGATCAGATTTGAATCGCGGTTCACGCGAAGAACAAACTTGAACACAGGTTGATTTTGATTAAATTGACATACTTTGCTTCATAATGTGTTTAATTGTCTGTTCGTGCGAATCAAACATCTGATTACGAGCAGAAACCTGCGATTTCATAGTCTAGTTCATCGTTTTTGTTTGAATAAGGGTTAATTTGGGTTCTGATTTTATTCGCGGGACTTCAATTTTTCTTGCTAAAGTTTTCGATCGCAGAAATTTCTCGATCGCAAAACTTCGGGCGAGAAATTTTTATCGATCATAACACTAAGTCAGCGCTAAAATAGTCTTTACTAAGAACGATTTTAGCAGAAAATTTTTTCGAGCGTTACTTAGCGAATAACTTTTTCGACGAAGACCTATTTTGACCTTCGCGCTCGCAAAACTTACCGTCGAAAGTTTTTTTTGGTCAAAACTAATACAGTTTGACCAAGCAAAATTACTTACGATCGAAAAACTTTTCCAGTCAACGGATTTATTCTGACTAAGCAAGAAACCTACCTTAAGTATTGTTTCTTGCGATCGCAATAAATTCACGATTAAAAGATTTTTCTCGATCTAAAGTTTTTGAACAAATTTTTCTCGCTCGTAAATTTTCTCGCTGACGCACTTTCTCGCACGAGAACAGTAACTTACATTTTAATCTCGACTGAATTATTTTCGATCGAAAATCTAAAGATAGAATCGAAAATAATTCTCGACTGCTTTAATATCACACGCTACTAACTAATTAGCTACTTGTGAAGCATATAACATCACTCAAATCCATCAAAACAACAAACGAAGATCCTCTGTCAACAAAAAAAGGGAAAGAAGAGATGGATGCATACTTGCTAGGAAACGACAATCGTCCGCCGATCTTGCAAAGCGGTGAATATATAGTCTGGAGAAGCCGCTTCCTAAACTTCATAGCTCCGAAAGATCAAGCCGAAAATTTATTGCATTCACTCGAAGAGGGACCTGCACAGTTTTAGTCACCATAGCCGGTGATGACACGGCTACTCCTCAAATTCCCGCTACTAGGCGACTTAAGGAGCCTAGGGAATACTCTATCGAGGAAAAGGCCCGCGCGACGGCTAATCTGATAGCCATAAACACACTCATGCAAGGCATCCACAATGACATCTATAGACAGATAGACAGCCTCCCAACGGCTAAGGGAATGTGAGATGAGTTGCATAGGATGATGCAGAGGACGGAAGTAGGCATGAAGGCCAAAAAGGCGAATATTCTCACTGCCTATGACTCCTTCAAAGCAAAGACGGAGGAGAGCCTATATGATGTATATCAAAGATACCTCACTCTTCTCAACGAGATGAGGAAGATAGAAATCTCGAAAACGAACATGGAAACAAATATCAGATTTCTGTCCTCTCTGCCCTCGGACTGGAAAAAGATATCCACTCAACTTAGACAAAAAAAGATATGGAGGAGTTGGATATTCATGCAGATTTTGATATTCTCGCCCAACACGAGGAATATGTTTGCGAGACTCAGAGAGAGCAGAAGGGCAAGCAGGTTGACAACTCCGTTGCTCTAGTCTCAGAGAAACGTGGAACAAAGCCTCACAAAGAGAAGATCGTTAGGCCTCCCTCTTCATCTAAGTCAGAAGAAGATTCAGAATCAGACGTCGAGCCAAGCATGGGCACTGGGGAGCAGTTGGCTTTAATCGAAAAAATGATGAGCAAGAAATACTTCAAGAAGAAGTCCTATCCTCGGCCAACAAACTTCGGACCTCAAGCTCTAAGAACAAGGAACATGCACCAGAGAGCTTTGAAGTCAAGAACACTAAAGAGCCCAACAAGTGCTTCAACTGTGGCAAGCCTGATCATTTTGCCAGAGAAAGCACTCTTCCCAAGAAAAGAGATGCTAATTACTACTCCAAGAAGCTTCAACTCACGAAGCAGAAGGAAGCAGGAGTAGCCCTCATGGCAGAGCAGGACCACTGGCTCGTAGACACGTCTAGTTCTGGAGACGAGAATCTTGCCCTCATGGCACGGTTTGACAACGACAGTGACGCCGAAACATCCAACCAGAAGGATGAAGATGACGCATCCACCTCATCACAAGAGGTAGACTCTTCTTCCACATTATTGACCATGTTAGAATCATATCAAAAACAATATGCTAACATGAAACGTGAGCAGCAAAGTACTAAGGAAGTAGAGGATACTTTCTAGGTGTCAGGAGAAGATAAATAGTCTCGAATCAGAACTTAGAAGTCTAGTGCTAAAATAGAAGAACTTACTAAGAGCCTACATTCTAGAGAGACTAGTCAGCCTCAAATAGGATAGCATAGCGAAAAGATTAAGGAATTGGAAGATAGGCTAGCAAATAACTACAATTGCTTGGTTAGGAATCTCAATGAGAAAGCCACCCTAAATTGTAGGATAACCGAAGCTACCACTAAGATCACTAACTTAGAAGCTCAATTAGAAATATCTAATACGAAGGTTAGTGAGCTTAGTAAAGAACTAGATGCCTGTCAAGGCGCTAAACTGACGGTAGAAAATAATTATGCTCTCCTAGGTGAGGAACGTGAGAAGTTATATGTGAAAATTAAGAAATTAGATGATCTTCTTACGCGTAGGGGACATTCTGAACAGACGATATTTCTAAACCAGCCCAATGATATAGAATTCTATAATCCAATAGAAGGCATATGTTTCACTAACCCACGAGTCCTACGGAAGAAAGAAATATATGATATTAAGAACATGGGTTTAAGAGTAACCTCTCTTAGAAATTTTACTGAAGCGACAAAACAAAGTACTTTAGATTCATCCAGGAGAAGAGCCTCACATGGGCCTGAAATCCCCTTTGACTACACAGAACTAAATGAAAGAGACAGAAATATGAAACCATCTTTAACACCTGTCTGTGATTTAGTTCAACCTCCTGAATCTCAGACACACTACGAGGAAGCCAAAGACGTTCATTATAAAAATTCTCTCTACAAATGTCCTATAATAAAACAGATAGAGGAATCTTAAGCCAAATTAGATAAAGAAAGAGAGAATTCCGAAGCTGAAAAGAAAAAGTTCTTAAAAGAGATGGAAAATCTCAAAGCTTCGTCATCCTCCCAAATTACCTCTCACGCCACTATGAAAAGCGTGAAAATCGAAAAATAACCTTCGAAAGATCAAAAGTGCATTGATAATTATGTTAGAAGTGCTAAGGCTAAATCTATTTTACCTACGTCTACAGGGAGCGTAGGGCAAGCACTAGAACCGAAGGCGAGAGTGTCTAGTATTAAGAAGGAGCTAGTAGATTTGAGTATGTCTAAGAATATTGCTCCTTCTGTACAAATAAATGACGCTCGTAGAAATAAAAGAGTCATTTCTTCGCTTTGAATAATTGCTTCTACATGTATACAGCCTACCATTTTTAGAAGCACTAATTTCGAAATTGGCTCTACATCTGAAGCTAAAATTAGTCATTCTGAAACAAATGCCACTAGGAAGACCCGTAGGAAACAAGATCCAGCCATAAAGAAAGCTTATGGCGCTGTATATGCCTGTACTCACCTAAGGTATCCCGTAAAGATTGAGTCCCCCAAGCATCTTAGGTGATTATCAAAAGAAAAGATCTTTTCCTCGGTCAAGCCTAACAAAGCATTTGTACGTGCTGAAATTAACCTTCCCCGTAAGGTTCAACCCAAATGTGTTCCTAAATCTCCGCCTAGGACGATAAAAGCCGAAAAGGCCAAGTCACCTAAAGAGGCTACACCCAAACCCACTTCTCCGAAAGTGACATGGGTTATTAAAACTCCCTCAAGTAATAATTTAGGAACCATATCTTAACCTAAATCAATATCTGCCAATCTGAGATGACCCATGTTTAAGTGGGTACCTAAAGCTCCCTAACTTGTTTTTGCAGATCCATCATGTGTGGTACCTCGACTCTGGTTGCTCCACACACATGACTGGAAATCAAGAGCTGCCGAGCAACTACAAAGACCGACTAAACGGCAAAGTCAGATTCGGAAACAATGACTCAGCTCCCATTCTTGGATGTGGGGATATTATTTTGGAAAATCTAACGATAAAAGATGTCTCTTATGTCGAAGGCCTCCGCCATAACTTGTTCAGCATAGGCCAGTTCTGTGATAAAGGATTTCAAGTGGTCTTTCACGCTGATCGGTGCAGAATTTTGGACAGTCAGGACACAGAACACCTTTACGGACTTCGGAAATCCAATCTTTACACGATCAACCTGACGTCCGTGCGGCCCTCGACAGCTGTATGCCTCATCTCTCAAACTGTTTTACTTATGGCATCAACGAATGTCTCATCTGAATATGAAAGCTCTCCAACGCCTTTCTACAAAAAAGTTGGTTCACGGTCTTCCAACTATACTACTACAAAAGAAGCATCAATGTTCGGCATGTCAATTAGGAAAAATGAAGCGTGCGTCTCATCATGTCAAGCAAATTGCGTCTACCTCTCAACCATTGGAACTAATCCACATGGACCTCTGTGGGCCGATGCAAACACAGAGTATCAATGGACGCAAGTACGTGCTAGTGATCGTCGATGACTTCTGTCGCTACACTTGGACAAAGTTCCTCCGAACCAAAGATGAGACAGGGGACTTGATTATCAACTTTGTGACCACTACTCAGAATCTGCTGCAACAGACTATTCAAGTTATTCGAAACAGACAACGGCACTGAGTTCAAGAATAAATATCTCAATGAGTTTTATCAGAAACTTGGAATTAGTTAACAATTCTCAGCCGCAAAAACACCTCAACAAAATGGGGTCGTTGAAAGGAAAAACAGAACCCTAGTGGAAGCCGCTCGTACAATGCTGATCCATTCTGGCCTTCCACACTTTCTTTGGGCTGAAGCAGTAAATACCGCCTGTTTTACCCAAAACAGGATGGTGGTTCACAAACGGTTCAACAAAACTCCGTACGAGATTGTAAATAAGAGAGTACCCAACATCTCATTCTTTAAAGTCTTCGGGTGCAAGTGCTTTGTGGGGAACGACAGAGAGCAACGTGCAAAGTTCGACCCTAAAGCATTCGAAGCAACTTTCGTCGGTTATTCTTCAACATCAAAAGCATACCGAGTATACATCAAGTCCAACCGGGAAAGCTATAACGTCACTTTTCACGAAGTGAACGAGATGGCTTCTAAACAAAACAGTTCAGGACCTGTGCTCAACCCGATGGCTTCTGAACAAAACAGTTCAGGACCCGTGCTCAACCTGAAGGCTTCTGAACAAAACAGTTCAGGACCCGTGCTCAACCCTTTGGCATATGAAGACAACATCTCAGAACTCGTATTCACTGGTGTGTTGGCACAAAACCAACAGAAGATGGCAACAACTCAGCAATCACCGCCAGACGAAGCTCTAAGACTTGTGTTAGAAAACTTGGATTCCCTCTTTGAGCCTCTACATCCGCCAGTCACCGTCAATCATACACCCGACTAGGCCGATGTACCAAGTTCTTCAACAGCCCCTACCTCACCCGATTCAGATTTGCCACAGAACAATGAAGAACCTATCGTGGGTGTTGAGGAAGAATCATCAGAGTCGCTCCCTCCCAATGCAGATTTGGAACTTCCTCACACAAATGAACAATCGGAGATCATTGGAAATATAGACCGACAAATGGCTGATGCATCATATTCGGCTTTGCTACATGAGCACAAGTGGACTAGAGCTCACCCGGTTGATCAGATAATTGGCGATCCTTCGAGCGGAGTAAGGACACGACATCAACACAGTCTTTTCAGCTGCTTCTTAAGCCAAAAAGAGCCTACTAAGGTAACAGACGCACTACAAGAGGAAATCAACCAATTCGAACGTCTTCAAGTGTGGAAATTAGTACCCCGTCCGCATGGGGAAACTATCATTGGAACAAAATGGGTATTTAAGAACAAAAAGAATGAAGATAGCGAAGTGATCAGGAACAAGGCACGATTAGTTACAAAGGGATACAACCAACAAGAATGCATTGACTACGATGAAACGTATGCTCCTCTTGCCCGAATTGAAGCCATTCGTCTCTTATTGGCTTACGCGGCTCATAAAGCCTTCAAGGTCTGTCAATGGACGTTAAAATCGTCTTTCTCAACGGCGTACTTAAAGAAGAAGTCTATGTCGCTCGTCCAGACAGCTTCGTTGATCAAGAACATCTCGATCACGTCTATCGATTGGATAAAGCTCTCTACGGACTAAAACAAGCCCCACGTGCTTGGTATGATGTATTGAGTGACTTCCTCGTAATGTATGGATTTATTCGAGGAACAATCGATACGACCCTCTTCATCAAATGGCAAGACAAGGATCTGATGGTTGTTCAAGTTTACATCGACGACATCAATTTGGTTCAACAAATCCACGGCTTGCAAGAAGTTTGAAGATCTCATGAAGAGTAAATTCGAAATGAGCCACATGGGAGAGATGCAATTCTTCCTATGACTTCAAGTCAGGCAGCTCGATGATGAGATATTTATCAGTCAAACAAAATACATTAAGGACATCGTGAGATAGTTCTATCAAGATCAGAGCACGCCTCTCAGCACTCCATGTCAACAAGATGCAAGTTGGATGCCGATCCCACAGAAAAAATCGGTCGACATCACTCTATTGCAGCATAATTAGATCTCTTCTCTACCTCACTTCTAGTCGGCCGGATATCATGTTTGCCACTTGTCTTTGTGCCCGCTTCCAAGTCGATCCCAAAGAATCCCACATGCTCGCGGTGAAGCGTATTCTTCGATACCTTAAGGGCACAACTACCTTAGGACTATGGTATCCTAACGAATTTCAAACTTATAGACTATACTGACGCTGATTATGCAGGTTGCCGAATGGACAAGAAAAGCACCTCCGGTGGTGCTCAATTTCTAGGCGAAAAGCTAGTCTGCTGGTCATCCAAAAAGCAAAATTGCGTCTCAACTTCGACGGCTGAAGCTGAATACGTCGCAGCCACCAGCTGTTGCTCCCAGATGCTATGGATGCGGATTCAGCTTCGCAATATGGGTACAATTTAAATAATATACCCATATATAGTGATAGCCAAAGTGCCATTGTGATTACGTGCAATCCTGTTCACCATTCACGCACGAAACACATAGACATTAGATATCACTTTATCAAACATCACGTAGAAAAAGGCACCATAGACATGTACTTTGTGAACGCGGAATATCAACTAGCCGACATTTTCACCAAGGCATTGGATGAAAAACGATTCCAGTTCCTTGTCGGAAAATTAGGCATATTGCATCTTCCGTGATATGTGCATTACCTGATCTTCTGTGCTATCACATGCTCTATTCTATGTGCTTTCCATGCTCATTTATCTTATCTTGCGTGATAATAAAATTACTAAACTAAATAACAAAAAAATATAATAAACTATACATATACCTATAATATAGGGGAATGAAGAAATCTTTAGGATGCTCGATCTACGTCAATTAGATTTTCCTGGCATGCGACTGATTGTTTGCTTAATTTTGTCAGTCTAAGTCGCATTCTTGTGTCTAAAGCTCATTTAGTTTGCTCCACTAGACACAAAGCCACTTTACATAAGTAAGGATTCTGGCCTGTTATTTTTACTTTCTATTGATTTATTCTTGAGCGAGTCACACATCAATTGCTTGTCTTAACTAGTGATTCTTGGCTTCATACTCACCTTTCGTTAGATCCTTAGAAAAAATGATTAAAGCACTTAGGAAATTCCTCACTTGGCCTTACATATATAAAATTTTAATCCTTTAATACAGCCTTTAGTCATCCATCTTGAGCCTTCTCCGATATCCTTTTCTTCACTGGAAAATCCTTTGAGCCTTTAACCGAACAACTAAGTCTTCGATGGGATATTCAATCGAGAAAAGGAGGGGCATAAAACGAGGCGACAAAGAAAAAAATGATAAAAGAAGGTGGAAAACGCACACGAGGAATGCTCAACGTACAAAAAGCAGTCCAAAAGAACCTGCCCTTCGACTATCACAATCTCATATCATTAGAAGGGGGCACGGATCTTGCTTTGAACTTCTCCATTGATAATCTCGTACACTCGTCAGAACGGCTGGAAAGAGGAGACCACGAAGTGAACTTCTCCAACGATAATCCGATCTTATATCGAGACAACGAGAAGAGGAGCGCGGCCTTGGGTTCGAATTCCACAACTGCGAACTTCTTCAAATCGATAATCTCTGAAACCTCACTAGGGAATAAGAGAAAAGCGCGGTATCGACACGAGAACGAACAAGAAGATCCTTGCCTTAGATAATCTCTCAGCCTCGTAGAGAAGCGGAGCTTCAGCTTGAGCAAGTGCAGACTGAGTCAAAGAAAAATCATTAAAGGATGAGATAGATAAACAATAAGAGAAAAACGGCAAAAAGGAGGAGAACGACGAAGAAAAGGAAGAAGATCCTTAGTCCATAATTACAAAACTATCCCTCCCTTCTTAGTCAGATGCAAATTAAAACCTTTCAGAGTCTCTATGATTCCACATCGACGATCTTTTGCAAAGGTGAAATGGTTAAAAACGCCACTATCACAGGTAAATTGACTTAAGATTGCTTGTGTTGACTAGAGCGATATAAATATAATCATCCCAAGGTAAAAATAATCGAGTGCTAGAGTGAACCCAGTGAGAGTTGTCGAAATGAATCATTCTATGAACTTAGGACTCTTTAGTTTGACGACATGACTTGACGGTCTGTGATATTTTCAAGTGTCTTGTGAAATTTTAGGGGTGACAATGATCATAGCAAAATAATCTGACCCCATACTATTAATAATATTAATATGCATATGAAAATTATATTTATATATATAGATATATGATAATTTTTTCCGAAAATTTACTTCACTGTGAAAAAAAAAAGAGGCATATTTTGAATGGAAATTTTATATTTCATATGAATTGACTTGTTTAAATGCGTTATCTATTTTTGCCCATACCCTCGTGCGAAAATGACAGTTACATGTGTACGGGAACATGTATCTAGGCTAAATGTGTTGAATTCGCGTCTCAAATTTTGGTGCATTATTTGAGGGGGAGCATTTACAACCTTATGCCTTAAAAGCTCCAGATATTTCTAATGATCTTCCTCTAAGTGTTGCAGAAACAATGCGGAGGTCAAGAATTCTTCAACACTTGGAGTATTCGACATAGACTTGTTTGTTGGTTAAAATTTTTGATCGCTAACGTCTTTCTATGGTTTTGAATTTAACCAATTTTTTCTTATTAAGGGGGAGCCTCATTAAAACAACTATTGCTTCCATAATTAACTCTAATCATTCTCGAACATTTTGCTCTAAAGTTTTGCAGATTCGCGAAATCTGATTTTGGAGCCAGATGTCATCATTCGAAATTTCAGGGAGTTAATTGCATTTATTTTCATATCTAGGGGGAGCAATTATGTGGTTGAATACTTAAACTCAGGGTCTTGAAATACTTTAAAAAACATTTCCAATCGAAAAACAATTTGTGCGAAATTTGTAGTTCCCGGTCACAAATTATCGATCGAAAATTAACTTGGGACCAAATGACAATTTTGCTTCAATTTCTCGAGCGAAAATCAAAATAGGTACCAAATTTCTCGATCGCAAATTTTTCGATCGCAGACAATAATGGGCCTTGAATTTCAAGTGTCGAATAAACGTCTAATCAACCCATTTAACGAATTTAATTCTTGCAGTCGAAAATCCCCTAATACACGCAAAACCCTCAATCGAAAAATTCAACAGTGAAATTCTCTCGCGCAAAACTTTTTCTCTCAAAAGACAAACGTCAAATTATTCAAAATCTTTCGATTTTTCATCTAATTTTCGTCTTTTGAAGGTAGATTTGACTTCGTTTAGGGGTTATCGTGCATTTAAACTAGATTTGCATATGTATTCTGTGATCTTTCGCATGATTCTGTGTTAAAATCTCGATTGTTCAGAATGTGAAAACTCGAATGATATTTTGCAGTATTTACGAGCATTCTAGGTGTATAATTTGGGTTAAATATGCATTTAAGATAGTTTTGGTGTTTTATAAGCATTCTGGGAAAATATCGTTTCGATTATATGCGTTCTTAAAGCTTGATTTAGCGTTCGACTAAACTGCGTTTGTCAAATGTTTAAAGGCGTCGAAGAACTTTCTCGTTCGTAAACAGTGTCAATTGAATTTCAATTTGATTGATTTACTGTTTGCATCGTACAAGATTTTCGAGCGCTAATTTTTTTTGGGTCGTTAACATATTAACGCTGATTAATTTTTTATTTTATACAGTCCAAAAGATTACTGAACCGAATAGATAAAACATATGCAATCCCTTTAAAATTTCGAGCGCAAAACATACAGTAGAAAATTTCGATTTCAATTTGTTCTCGGTCGAAAATTTTAGCGGCGAAAAAATAAATTTTTCAACGATAAAATTTCTCGATCGTAAAAGCACACAGCGATAATTTGATCGATCGAAAATTTTCTCGATGGTTGACTTAGTCTCTCGTTGACAATTTTCTCGATCGTAAACTTTTGCAGCGAAAAACCTTTTTAAAATCGAAAATCTTTCTCGCTCAATAACTTGCATAGCGAAAAATTTTATCACGCGCGAAAAATTTTTCGATAGTAAATTTACTTGGAAATCTAATTTCTCGATCGTAAATTTACACGAAAATTTTTCTCGATCGTAAAATGTCTCGACTACAGTACCACAATTTAAGTTCAAACACTTAGAAAATTTCTAAGTCCTTTTTTCAACTGTAGCTATCATTAGTGAATAAAATTTTCGATCGCAAATATTCATTTCAAAATCACATTTAGTCAATTCAATTGAGAATTTCAATTCTCGCGCGACAAAAAGCACGGATTGAATAGTACTTTAACACTAAGTAAAATTTTCGACCAATTTTTTTTGAACTTACATGCATATGTCGAAATAAAATTATTTGTTCGAAAATTCACCCTATGTGACCTATATGTGCAGTTATATTTCCACTACAATTTTATCAAACATGTTATAAATAGCTTCACCATTATGGTTTGATAAATTCGAATTTCGACTAAATTTTAATCTAGCTAATGACTTGAGTCTGTATTTCAGATGGATCACTACCCTACCTACAACCACATCTACGAGAAGGCTCTCTACCTTAATGTACACGACACGAACTTCCAACTAGATCTGACCACCTTCCGGTGTCCAGACGACATCATCGTGTCCATACTGTAAGGCCATCCACTATGGCATGCTCTTACGGTGACGGCCTCAGTGCCGATGGTCTACCTCCAGTAGTTTTGGGGTATGATCAAGAGCCTCATCTTGAATGGAGCGTATCACTTTACCACTGTTGTAGGGACGAGGCACGTCTGTATGAGCAAGAACGATCTCAAACTTCTGCTCGACCTCCCTCACAGCCAATATTACGACCCCATCCCATCAGATGCAGAAATGGTGCATGATTTCCTCCGGATGGGGTACCGTCCGCCGCTCACCAAGCTAGTTCACATGCAGAGCAACGGGATTCCACATCCGTGGAAGACACTTTTTGGTATAATCAATAAGTGTTTGTCCCCGAAGCATGCAGGCTTCGACAAAGGCAACGGTCACATCCTCCGGATATTTCACAGAGTAATTTTCTCGCGAAATTACGATTTCGCTCAACTGATCTGGAACGACCTCGCCGAACAGATCAGACAGAAAGAGAACAAACGGTCAAAAAATGTGCCGTATGCGAGATGGTTCTTCGTCATCATCCGACAACAAATGGAGATGTACGAGCAGAATATTCCCCGCCTGCCTCCGGGAGGAAACTATCAGCCACCTAGGCTCAAGTTTATCCACAACCCCAATCTCGCGGACCTAGCTCAGCCATCGATGGCCATTCCGCTCGAGCTGCTACGTCTCGCCGACCCCACGAGAGATGAATATAAGAGAAACTGTCGGGAGCATCATTTGACTGATCAGATGATTCGAGGGCCCCCGACAGAGTTCCAAGTGAGCCCTCCACAACAACAGCCTAGTCCTGAAGGCACAGTCATTGATGAAGTGGCTCATGAACTAGAGATGGAGCCCCCAATCATGAGGAAACAATGCCAGATTTTGAGTCCACGCTGATAGATGCCGTGGCACAAGAGTTGGAACTCGAAGCTCCACAAGTATCACTTGGTGCTGAAGTACCCATCATTGTCGGCGTGCTCGAAGAACCTATTGAGGAAGGTCTTCTAGCAGCACAGCCCGAGGCAGAAACGGGCCACATCTCACCACTGCTGGCTACTACGCCAGAAACAGAGGCTCTAATTTCAACAATACAACCTATCGAGCCTCCGGTGACGGAACCAGCCAGTGAGGATGTAGCACGAGGACTCTCATCTCACACGGCTACCCCATCAGACACGGAGTCAGATGAGGAGATTCGGTTGATTGGAAGGACTTCGAGACGATTGAGCGTATCATTCGAGTCCCTCTTCGAAACCGTCACCAAACCATCAGACACAGTGCCGACCATCACTCCAAGTGTTGCGGACCCCCTTCGCTCAATCTTGAGGCGCAGCACGTCACGGCGGGACCGGAAGCTCCGGTGTCTGATACACAGGTTCCCACTGAACCTATCACAGCACACTTAGATGCGAATCTTTTAGATTCAAGTCGAGGATTGGGTGGAAGTCTCGACACGTCACAACCTCAAGTGACGACGAGCCAACCCACGGAGACGGGTATCACCCAAGGGTTGCCAACAGGAGACATCAGTCGACCTGGTCCATCAACGGAGGCTCCTATCATGTCCATGACGGAAGATCGACTACAGTCAGCTCTCTCCCATGCCCTATCTCAGTTCAAGAACCGACTTATGGAGAGAGTTCACTCAGCCTTAGAGATATCCCGACGTGATACCGGGAAAACACCAATCTCTGAGGGCCAGCAGTCAGGACAAACCTCACAACCCATCCTCACACCCACTCAACCCATATTATCCTCACAAACCCCAACACCCATCCTCACACACAACCTAATAAATCCTGCCACAGTACCCATCAGTGAACTCCACTCAATTCTGGTCGCTAGGCTGTTGGAATTGACCACACGAACGCCGGAAGAAGAAGATCTCTTCCGCCGTCTCGTTGATCGTCCTGACCCATCCGACACGTGCCGCGGCCAAGGCTCCCACTCCAAACGCCAACATGATGACCCAGACGATCATGGCCGTCATGAGGCGGAGAAGAGGCCAAGGATAATCACAAGGGCTCAGAGACAGAACCCTGGCGCGACTCAGACAAGTAAAGGAGTCGCTGGAACCTCACAACCCACTACCCAAACAACCACCACCACGAGCCGCACCTTTCAAATAAGGACGCCTCCGCCCATAGCACCGACCTTCTCAAGCCCCTTGCTTCCGGAAGAATAAGCAAGTGCTGCCATGCTCGTCGCCCTAGCGTAGACTAAGGCGACTCCCTCAACTGCTCCAGACCAACCGGGACCGTCAGGACATGGCGTCAACCCACACGAGGTCCTAGACAAATACATATTCGAAGGACAGTGGATGACCCATTCATGCCCGATGAGCATCAAAGACAACGGCTCAGGACGTTCGACACTTCCTACAACAAACCTCGGTAGACCTCGTGCTCATAGAAGATGAAGAACTTCAGGAAGGTGAAGACTACCAGCAAGATATCCCAAGGCTACCAGAGTTGATCGCGCAACGAGCGGTTTCCCCCACAAGACAAATGCCAGGAACCATTCGGATCGACACGCCATGGAGAACATCAGAATCGAAATCCCTTCCTTGAAGAAGTTCGTGAACACATCTGGAGGTCACCGGACAGGGTCAAGAAGCCGAACGAGTTCGAGCTAAGAGGGATCTCTCACTGGGATCAGCAGAAGAGCATGACCTACATCTGTATGCTGACTCAACTTGGACCTGATGCAAGGCTGGGGATGACTAAAGGACAAGTCAAGAGCCACTATACGAGTCTCTCTTCAATTTGTCAGCTTCTCAGTGTCTACTGTGCCAAAGGAGGTCTTCCAACCACAACCTACGCTATCAAGCGAGTGGACAGAACCCGAGAGAAATTAAGCAAGAGCTACCTACCGTACCTCCCTGCCGACGAGGTATACAACCTCTATCAGCTGTACGTGGAGAAGTACAAAGGTCCTCAAGGCTTTGTCAAGAAAGAAGGTCTCGAGGGGCTCTACCGGTTCATGATGCGCCAAGTCAATACTTCGCTGCGCATGACTTTCAGATGGCTCTGGAGAGCAACCTAAAGAAGGTCAACATGACCGCACTGTTGGGAATCCCCGAGGGTCCCTGGACCCACGTTCCTAGAACGGCGGAATTTTAAAATCCTACGGGGTTTCCCGCCTATCCAAGATCGCTCGGCTACAAACACGAGAACGTATTGACATAAAGAGATAAGAGATCAGCCATGATACCTTGTTGAAATCTCTTAACGATGGCTAGCTTCGAATCCTTCGAATCCCCGAGGCGTAGTGCCCCTCTCCTACGCCAAAAGCACACGAACGAGATGCCTTCTTTGCGCAAGATCGTCACGCCGACGCCTTACTAACGTCGCAGCTGTTCTTGCATGTGTGGCTAGGCCAAGAACGAACTGCTTGCTGCCCCCGAGAGAGAGAGTGCGAGAGAGAAAGTGGTGAGAGGAGAAAACTCTTAGGTTTTACTCTTTTTTGCTTGTATTTCGAAACTTTAGCTTCCGCCAACTTTAGGATCTCGAAAATCCTTCTCTATACCTCTTAGGATTAGCCAAAAATAGGTTAAGGTGGGTGGAGAAAAATCCTTAAACCTCTCCTTTTACCAAGTCTTCGTTTTACCAAGTAATGAATTCAAAATTCAAACTTTATATTTAATTAATTAAATATCCAATACCTTAATTAATTAAAATACCATATTTAGTATATTTTAAATATATAATATCCAATATAAATATATTTAATAATTCTCGAATTTTTATAGATAAAAATTCGAAACTTATATATATCCGATATACATTATTTCATTCCAAATTAAACAATATTATTTCTCTATGAAAATAATAAAGATCTAAATCTAATTTAAATCATATACTAAATATTCAATATCAAATATTTTATTTCAAAAATATATCGTGAGGTGAAAAGACCATTTTACCCCTCACTAGTCAAACTTAGTATTATGGCCGATCAAGGCTTTGGCCAAGCCCCAAACCCTAATGTCACAATCTAGGACCTAGCCTTGTCTCTCTCTCTCTCTAATGACGACGTTGTATCGGTTGCCCTTTTTAAGCCCGACTCTCTTGGTTCGTCTCAACCAGCCCAGGAGGTATCTAGGAGTTCGATATCCACCTAGCCAGCCCCGTGGTACCGAACAGATCCCAAGTTGAGTACGAATTTGATCTAATCATAATCCACGAACCGACTGTAGATTTTCGTCATACGTATAAACCCTTTACATTTGTCCCGATCGAGTGAAAGTCACGCATAGTCAAACTTACAGAACTCGACTCTATGTCGTTTATGACGGTGAAAGTTCTGAAACTGCACTCCACGACTATCATGAGTCAGTTATATGCTCTGGCCAGAGACTAGGATAAATTCCCGCACCTTAAACTTGCCATAGGACGTTAACCTCGAATTTAATCGAGACCGTAAATCCCGCTTTGCGGTTCAACCGGCAATCACATCGAAAAGTCAAGACCGTATTTCGCCACTGACCCATGCCACCGGCAAGACGGGCCTAGCAACCTAGTGACAAGTCAAGACCTCAAGATCAACACCAAGTCAACCCTTTCGATCTAAAGTTCACGCATACTACTACAATCAATCGTTCAATCAAGGAAAATCCAAGCTTGTGATCGTTCGATTACAAGTCAGTGTCCAAATACAGATAATCCCTTGATTCATCTTTGTGACGCCCGGGGCCGACGAGGGCGGGGAGTGATCGCCGGTGCCAAAGAGATGCACGGACAAGGAGCGGCTCCTGGCAGGCTTCTAGGCGAAGGGGTACATGAACGAACCGATCCGACACCCGAATGAGAGGGGATCCTGAGACTGACAATGTATGGGCGTGTCAGGCTAAGAATTGTATAAGTGAATTGATAGTATTACTCATATCACCAAGGTCGACCTACCTTTTCGGGAGTCCATCCGAAAGAACTTCAAAGTTAAGCGTGCTTGACTTGAAGCAATCTTGGGATGGGTGACCCCTGGGAAGTTTGCCCAGTGTGCGTGTGAGTGAGGACGAAGCACGCTGAAAGGTTAAGTGGTGGTACAGTGGGGCCAGACTATCAGTCGGAGTGTGGTGGGCCCAACCCCACAAGTCCCGGTAGGGACTGATGCTACAGTGACACCCGGTATGGGACGGGATGTTACAGGTGGTAACAGAGCACAACCTCTCGCAGTACGGTGCTGATTCGGGGACGAACCAGGCGGAAGCTGGTGGGCATGTGATGCCCGGGGCCGACGAGGGCGGGGAGTGATCGCCGGTGCCAAAGAGATGCACGGACAAGGAGCGGCTCCTGGCAGGCTTCTAGGCGAAGGGGTACATGAACGAACCGATCCGACACCCGAATGAGAGGGGATCTTGAGACTGACAATGTATGGGCGTGTCAGGCTAAGAATTGTATAAGAGAATTGATAGTACTACTCATATCACCAAGGTCGACCTACCTTTTCGGGAGTCCATCCGAAAGAACTTCAAAGTTAAGCGTGCTTGACTTGAAGCAATCTTGGGATGGGTGACCCCCTGAGAAGTTTGCCCAGGGTGCGTGTGAGCGAGGATGAAGCATGCTGAAAGGTTAAGTGGTGGTACAGTGGGGCCAGACTATCAGTCGGAGTGCGGTGGGCCCAACCCCACAAGTCCCGGTAGGGACTGATGCTACAGTGACACCCGGTATGGGACAGGATGTTAAGAAACTATAGGGACAGCTTTTCCTTAAGATAAGGAGAGTTACGTTAAGTCTATTTCCATTTTTCCATACCTATGATGTATAAAATATCTAACCTAACAATTCAAACCCCTAACCTCACTCAATAATCATCGACACCCAAAAGCAAGAAAGAAAAAGAGAAGAGGCCGAGAGAATTCATCCCAAAGGACCACTCCAATCTGCTCAGGATTTCGAGTAAGCAAACTTATCACTCTAAACTACTTTGGTTTCCATTACTAAGTGTTAAAGCATGTTCAAGATGTAAGGGACTTAGGAACTTGAATGTACCATAGACGGCAAAAGTCCTAGGATTGGAAATGAGATCATAACTAAGGGTTTCCCTCGAGATTATTGTCTGATTTTGGCTAGTCTAACTTGCGCTAAAGCTCATTTCTCCAGCAAGAGAAGATCTTTAGGTAGTATTCGACATTTTGGTTAGTAGAAGGAAACCTTAGAACTTGGAAATTCAGGTAGATGATTTAGAGTTCAATCGAAATTGGGGAAATTAGGTGACAAAATCGGGCGATTTGTTACCTATAGGGACTCAGGCGAAATGTACCATGATTAGTAAATGGAATCGGGCGATTCCATGCAAACCCAAATCGGGTGATTTCCCCATGCACACGTAAATCGGGTAAATTCTTGCCATAACACTTGTCAAGCAGAGGTGAAATCGCCGAGCTTCTCTAATCGGGCGATTATACCCATGATCAAATCGGGAAGATTTAAATCGGGAGATTTAAATCGCCTAACTTCACTAATCGATTTCCATCCTTGCAAATCCTCAAATCGGCCGAAAACAATCCCTACCCCATGCATGAGTTTCGGGCTGACGTCAGGATGATGAAAGGACACTGCGATTTACAAATCGGCCGATGGAAGATCTCATGCGAATTTAAATCGGGCGAAACCCTGGTCGAGGCTGGCACAAATCGGGCGAAATCACAACATAAGCACGCGCAGATCGGGCGATCACAAGCCTCACTAAATCGGGCAAATCTAACAAAGAAATTTCTAACCTTCACCACGTGCCTTACGATTGGAATCTAATACTAACATAACTTAGAAATTTTGGACAGAGACTTAGCCTAGAGTAGAACCAAGCGCCTTAGAAATTTTAGCAAAATAATTATAGCTAGACAAATTAACTCGACCTAATTGGTTAAATAAAGGCAAAATACTAATACGGTGATATTATGTCTAAAGGTCGTACGTTAGGAGCGAACGAGGAGAATACTAATTTCGCTCGGACGACAGGTAAGTAAAAATCCAACTACGACACACAACTTGTTTTACGTGCCTAAATTACGTGTTTACGTGCCTACGTGGTTTCATGAATTGGTGAAAATTGATCGAAGCATTTTAAGGTGGTAAGTTATGTTACATTTACTTGCATCTGCATATGCATACTCACACGCACACACGAACTCGTGAGGGAGGGTCGTGGAACTGAGTGTGCATTCTATTATGTCGCGTGTATGCGACGAAGACCCGCCGATATAGGCCGGTGTGTCGACTCGCAGTTGAGTCATGGACGACTTCTATGGCACCCTATACGGCATATGACGCCGGTATGTATGATGAGGCAGGAGGAGCGACCTAGGAAGGAGCGACCTAGCTATGCTAGCGTAGGCTAACTGGCGTAGGCAACTGCCCTGTTTGCGGAAGGAGCGATCTGGAAGGAGCGACCTAGGGGGAATCCTAGCGTAGGCTACCAGCGTGGGCTACCGTATGACAGAGGGGACGACCTGGGAGGGTGCGACCTAGGGAAACCTAGCGTAGGCTACCCAGCGTGGGTCGCTGTCACGTACCTATTGAGGACATTGAGCGCGTAGTGGTGCATGGTAAGTGCGTCGTGGGCCCTGAGTGATACTAGTATGAGCACTAGGAGCATTGGCGCGGATCGCCTTTGCAGAGTGTTGTGTGCATCGGCGTTGATTGCCTTTGCAGGGGAGTGACACGTGCATACATGCATGATTTCCTCTTACTGAGCCTCGGCGGCTCACTCCTTACGTTGTGTGTTGTAGGCACCGACGACCACGGTATGTGATCGTGTTGAAAGACAAGGCCGACCTTTTGAAGTTTCGCGCTGCTTTTGGGGGTGACCGTGTGTGTGTGGATGACGACCTGTGAGGCCGGGCGCATAGGAGCTTTTGATGTGCCGATACACCTTCACCGTTGTAGTTAGACCATGTCTGGAACATAATGTCTGACATGCATTCTTTTGTCCTGTATAGAACGATGTTTCCATTACGTAAATGGAAAATGAAAAAATTTATACGCATTTCCATTGCACTTCACTACTCACAACTCGCTAGGCACATAGGAACGCGCTAGAATAGGTGGTTAGGAAGAAGGGTCGTGACAATCTTGTATAACTGTCATGGGCTCCCACTTCCCAAGTGAACGGGCACAACCATATTGGACCCATCGACAAACAAGTCGTACGTGTCATTCCAGTCACCCTACTGGAGACTTAGACTTGTGGACTATTTTAATATTGCAGTATGTCAGCTTACTGGTGCCCCTCTCTGTCCCCACAGAATCAGTAACTGAACTGCCAATATTTGGGTTTTATTGCAGTAATTAATTAATAATTTTCCTTTTAATTTGTTCACCAATAATTAATTAATAATAAATAAATCATTCCATTAATTGAAGTAATCAAATTACATCACTAAACACTACACATTAGCAAATTGCCCTCGTACTCCCAGTCCTCGTACGGCATCTAGGGCATATACCTCAACAAGCATCGCTCAACAAAGAACCTGAGATCGAAGGGCGTCCAAGCAATCATGTGCACATCAGCTCAGTCCTAGGCGTCACCTACCACAATCCAATCGCCAAGAAGACTAGGTTGATGCTTAAGACTGAGATTCATAAGTTTTGCGACGGAACTCTCAAGGTCATCAGGAGGAATATAGAGCAAAGGTTGGAAGAAATCAACCGAGAGACGATGCTGAGAATTCATCAGTTCGTGAGAGAACAGCCGCCCCTGATGGAATTGCTAGATGACATCGAGGAGTGCCTGAACCTGAGGGAAACGCTCAGGAATTATGAGCATGCGCTGGGCTTGCGCAGGTCGTACTATGCCCGACGAGGACAAATGGACCGGAAGGGCAATCAAGCACAAAAGGAGAGATTGTAGAGTATCAATTTAATTGTGCTTGATTCATTAGTTGTCCTTGCAATTAGGGGCTTTATGTGTAGTAGTCCTTAGATAGGACTAGTTTGATATTTATACCAAGTCTGTTTGGTATAAATAGTTGCACAAACATTGAGCTTAATACAGAAAAATTAGAGAACCAATCCGAAAGACTGTCGAATTCAATTCTAGAGAGAGAAACAGTAAAAGCTTCTCACACTAAAGTATTTCTCTGTCGAAAACCAAGTCTGGACTCTAGTAGACCTCCCAGATGGTTTTAGACCCATTGGGTGTAAATGGATCTACAACATAAAGATTGGATCTGACGGATTGGTTGTCACATACAAAGCTAGGCTTGTGGCGAAAGGGTACAGTCAAAAAGAGGGCATTGACTATGGGGAGACCTTTTTTGCCTGTCGTTATGATGAAGTCCATTCGAACATTGCTTGCGATAACTGCGCACTATGAGTATGAGATCTGGCAGATGGATGTGAAAACTGCGTTCCTAAATGGATACCTCAAGGAGGAAATATATATGGAGCAGCTCAAGGGTTTTACATCACAAGGAGATGCTCATAAGGTGTGCAAATTGAAAAAGTCCATTTATGAACTTAAACAAGCCTCCAGAAGCTGGAATCTTAGGTTCGATGAAGTGGTGAAGGGCCACAGATTCTTGAAGAACGAAGACGAACCTTCCGTCTACAAAAAAGCAGTGGGAGCAAAATATCTTTCCTCGTATTGTACATGGATGACATCCTTTTGACAGGAAATGATATTGGAATGCTCTCGATGGTGGAAGCGTGGTTTTCGACCCAATTCTCCATGAAAGACTTGGGAGAAGCTACCTACATCTTGGCTATTCGTCTTTATAGAGATCGGGCGAATAGTATGTTAGGACTCTCCCAGGCCCTTTACTTAGAGAAGGTCCTGAAGCGATATAATATGGACAACTCTAAGAAAGGGTTCCTGCCTATGCGGCATGGGATTCAACTTTCCAAGGCTATGAGCCCTCAAAGTGAGTTGGAGCGGAAAGAGATGAATGGAATCCCCTATGCATCCGCAGTGGGTAGCTTGATGTACGCGATGCTCTGCACGCGACCTGACTTGGCGTACGCTGTGAGCGTAGTTAGTCAATTTCAGGCTGACCCTGGTAAGGAACATTGGACAGCAGTCAAGACTATCGTCAAGTACCTCAGGCGGACTAAGGATATGATGCTGGTCTATGGTAATGAAAAATTGGAAGTGGAAGGGTATACGGATTCGGATTTCCAGTCTGACGTGGACGACCGAAAATCCACTTCAGGATTCGTCTTTGCGCTCAACAGTGGAGCAGTGTCTTGGAAAAGTTCCAAACAGAGCACTACTGCAGATTCCACCTACAAAGCAGAGTATATAGCGGCCTGAGAGGCAGCTATGGAAGGTGTTTCGATGAGAAAGTTCTTGGATGAACTTGGTGTCGTTTCTGTAGCAGATAGGCCATTGCCATTGTGGTGTGACAATACTTGCGCTATTGCTCAGGCGAAAGAACCAAGATCTCACAGCAGGTCCAAAAATATAGAAAGAAAGTACCACGTGGTAGATTTGTTGAGAATGGCTACATAGCCGTGCAGAAGATTGCGACCGCAGATAACGTGGCCGACCCGTTCACCAAGCCTCTATCACAGGCTGTAACATCCCGTCCCACACCGGGTGTCACTGTAGCATCCGTCCCTACCGGGACCTGTGGGGTTGGGCCCACCACACTCCGACTGATAGTCCGGCCCCACTGTACCACCACTTAACCTTTCAGCGTGCTTCGTCCTCGCTCACACGCACCCTGGGCAAACTTCCCAGGGGGTCACCCATCCCAAGATTGCTTCAAGTCAAGCACGCTTAACTTTGAAGTTCTTTCGGATGGACTCCCGAAAAGGTAGGTCGACCTTGGTGATATGAGTACTACTATCAATTCTTTTATACGATTCTTAGCCTGACACGCCCATACATTGTCAGTCTCAGGATCCCCTCTCATTCGGGTGTCGGATCGGTTCATTCATGTACCCCTTCGCCTAGAAGCCTGCCAGGAGCCGCTCCTTGTCCGTGCACCTCTCTGGCACCGGCGATCACTCCCCGCCCTCATCGACCCCGGGCGTCACATGCCCACCAGCTTCTGCCTGGTTCGTCCCCGAACCAGCACCGTACTGCGAGAGGTTGTGCTCTGATACCACCTGTAACATCCCGTCCCACACCGGGTGTCACTGTAGCATCCGTCCCTACCGGGACCTGTGGGGTTGGGCCCACCACACTCCGACTGATAGTCCGGCCCCACTGTACCACCACTTAACCTTTCAGCGTGCTTCGTCCTCGCTCACACGCACCCTGGGCAAACTTCCCAGGGGGTCACCCATCCCAAGATTGCTTCAAGTCAAGCACGCTTACCTTTGAAGTTCTTTCGGATGGACTCCCGAAAAGGTAGGTCGACCTTGGTGATATGAGTACTACTATCAATTCTTTTATACGATTCTTAGCCTGACACGCCCATACATTGTCAGTCTCAGGATCCCCTCTCATTCGGGTGTCGGATCGGTTCATTCATGTACCCCTTCGCCTAGAAGCCTGCCAGGAGCCGCTCCTTGTCCGTGCACCTCTCTGGCACCGGCGATCACTCCCCGCCCTCATCGACCCCGGGCGTCACACAGGCAGTGCTGGCTAGACATCTTGAAAAGTGAGTATTAGATATTGCAGTGCATGGCATTGAGTGGAAGTGGGAGATTGTTAGGAATATACCCTCGAATGCTATACGAGGATGTATAGGGCATTAGATTATTTATCATTCGACCTTTTGTATAATAAGATATTTTCGTGTGTTTAATCAAAGGCATTGTTCGTTTATTGGGTATAAGAGTTCTTTACGTAGCATCCGGTAAAGCGATAAATGAACAAATCCAAATGTGTCGAGTTGAGTCACTGTTCTCAATGGGTACGAGAGAGGAAGGCACCAGTGGACTCTTAACCTCAAACATTAAAAGTCCGTAAGCCTGAGGCTCCAGTTGGGTGCTGGATAACCGATCACGGCTTATTTGTCGATGACCTATCGTGTGCCGATATCTCGCTTGGAAGCAGATGTCATGACTTGTGATACGAATCGAATTAAGGGATTGACTCGTTTCATGGACACTGACTCATGGGTCGTACGGTTGAACATGACTTATTACTCAAGGAGTGTCAATGACTGACGACAACACTATAATAGTCTACGTGAACCTTAGACCGAAAGGGGCTTTGACAGAGTTGACTTCGAAGTCTCGACTGTCACTAGTTCCCCTCGACCCGATTTGCTGTTGCATGGGTCAGCGGGCAAGCTGCGGTCTTGATGACGATTTGTGATTGCCAGGCTTAGACCGCCGAGTACGGATTCACAGTCCCGCAAGTAATCAAGATAAGTGTCCTATGAGGACGACGACGAGAAATTACGAAATGCTTGGCCAAGGAATTGAACTAACTCATGTGAGACATGGAGGGTAGTTTGGTAATTTGCCTCGTCTCTGTTTTATCATAGAGTCGAGTTTAGTGAGTTTGACATAGACCATGGCTCCCACTTGATTGGGACACAGCTGAAGGGTTTATATGTAGCACTGTTATCTATAGTAAGGTTCTGGGATAAAGACTAAGTCGAAATTGTTAGGAATATGTCCTCGAATGCTATACGAGGATTAATTGTATAGGGCATTAGCTTATTTATCATTCGACCTTTTATGTAATAAGATATTTTTTATGTGTTTATTGAAAGGCGTTGTTCGTTTATTGGATATAAGAGTAATTTACTAAGCATCCGGTAAAGCAATAAATTAACAAATCCAAATGTGTCGAGTTGAGTAATTGTTCTCGATGGGTACGAGAGAGGAAGGCACCAGGGGACTCTTAACCTCGAGCATTAAAAGTCTGTAAGCCTTAGGCTCTAGTTGGGTGCTGGATAACCGATTACGGCATATTTGTCGATGACATATCGAGTGCCGATATCCCGCTTGAAAGCGGAGGTCATGACTTGTGATGCGAGTCGAATCATTGAATCGTTTCATGGACGCTGACTCACGGGTCGTACGGTCGAACATGGCTTATTACTCAAGGAGTGTCAATGACCGACGACAACACTATAGTAGTCTAAGTGAACCTTACACCGAAAGGGGCTTTGACGGAGTTGACTTTGAAGTCTCGACTGTCACTGGTTCCCCTCGACCCGATTTGCTGTTGCATGGGTCAGCGGGCCAGATGCGGTCTTGATAACGATTTGTGATTGCCGGGCTTAGACCGCCGAGTACGGATTCACAGTCTTGCAAATAATCGAGATGAGTGTCCTGGATGGCGACGGGAAATTACGAAATCCTTGGCCAAGGTATTGAACTAACTCATGTTAGACATGGAGGGTAGTTTTGGTAATTTGCCTCGTCCGCGTTTTATCATAGAATCGAGTATAGTGAGTTTGACATAGACCATGGGTCTCACTCGATTGGCACACAGCTAAAGGTTTTATATGTAGTACTATAATCTATAGTAAGGTTCTAGAATAAAGGTCGAAATTCGCACTCGAATCGGGTTACGGTCCGGTACTGCGTGATTGGCTAGGTAACTGCCGGACTCTTGGATTCCTCCCTTGCCGATTGAGTCGAACCTAGAGAGTCGGGCTTAAGAAGGATCATCAACGTGTACTGATAAGGAGATAAAGTGTTTTGGGCCTTAACGGGCCTTGGGCCTTAATGGGCTTTGGACCGTTGGGCTGCGCCTTAGTGGGCCTCGGGCCGTTTAATGGATCAAAGTCGGACTTCGTATGAAACTAACTTTGAGACTTGGGCTTGGCCAAGTGCTTAAAAGGCTTGAGGGTAAAATTGGAATTTGACCCTAAGCTGATTTTCGAATTATGCCTAGGGAATTAATTTCAAAAATTAAATATAAATATGGAAATAATGTATTTGGAATATTATTTATTTTAAGGTGAAAATTTCGAAATTAATCTTGGATTAAGTTTCGAATTTTATGCCATATTTAAATATACTTAGTTTGACTTAGCATTTAAGTTAGTTGTCTAATTATGATAAGTATCCTTATATGAATTTTGAATTAAATAAGGGAGAGAAAGATATGGCAAAATCTCTCCACTTAAGGAGCAAAATCAAAAACCATATCTTTGAGATATCCTAGGGATTTCCAAATATATCATAGTATAAATAGGGCAGCCCTATTTCATAATTGGGAATGAAAATTTCGTCCATAACAAAGGCACAAAACACACACCGAACAAAAACACTCTTCTCTCACTCGACGGTTCGGTTCTCTCTAGCCATCTTTAGAGAACTGATTCCGTGGTACACTGCGAGGTCGGCGTGACGATCTAGTGCCATCCACCACCATCGACGAAGTCTTGAAGAAAAGGACGAGGAGCTGCCACTCGCTTCAACTGGTAATTCTCTACGGGTTTGACCCGCCCTATTACATGTCTCTGTGTTACTATTCTGATCCGAGCAATGAGGACAATAAGGGAACCCGGGAAATTTTTGTTCCGCATCGTACCCAGGGATGTGGCATCTCTGGGAGACAGCCCACTCGCTCCTGATCAGAATCATAACGTGTTTAAATTGAAATGAGTCGCATGGGAGACAATCGAAAAGCCGACATGGTTCGACCGTCGTTGGGCTGTCGATGCGTCGTTTGCCAACCCGGCCACCAACACGTGCGGTACAGACCGACGATGAACCGCGAACCGGACAGGGACCCGCACGACGGCGGGACATGGGCAGCCGCGCGTTGCGCCTGGGCTGCGTGCGCCGTAGCGGCGGTACAGCCGTGGGCTCCGTCTGCTTTGAGCAGGCTCAATCAGCCTCGAACCTTGGGTTCTGACGCCAGCCATGGTGGCTTAGGCGCCATCACTGGGCAGCGCCGCCGCAAGGTGCGGCGGCCCGCTGAGATCTTATGCGGCTTTGGCTGCAGACTGCGATGGCGCGCACGGTGCGCTCTGCGCAAGACAACCGCAGCGACTCCGGCTCGGCCGAAACGCTGCGGCGGCGATCTCTCCCGACGAGGCAGTGACTCGCCACGAAGGTGCTGAGGCGACGAGGGAGTCGCGGCAGTATTCTGCCGCGAGCTGAACACGCACGCGTTGCGCGGCGTGGCGTCGCCGGCGGTGGCGGCACCGGCTCCATCCGGGACTCCACGCCGACGGCCTTCTCCGCCATGGCTCTCCGGCGTGTTTTGACGGCTGAGCAATTTGAGTCGAGGCAGCTATGTTAGGGCTTTATGCTCAAAGCCTTAACGGGCCTTTAAATGGTCTTGGCCCGTTTAAAGCCCAATTTTTGTTTCTCTTTAAATCTTGTAATTGTCAACGTGCTCATTATGAATGTGACTTAAGGCGCACTTGCGGGTTTAGGAATTTGGTTTCCCGGTCATTGTTAAGGGTCACGTCCCCCCGGGTTGTATTTGTTTTATACGGGTTGTTCGGGACTTATGATTCCACCCGTGTTGTAATTTACCGTTTTATTAGATTAGACTTGAATACGAAGACGAGGTTCCATTTGATGGAAGACAAAACCTCCCCCCCCGGCGGTGACAAGGTGGTGGACGTTCGGTGACTTTGAGGCCGTTCGAGTGACTAAGGACGTTTGACGACTTCAAGACCCGTGCGACGACCCGAGGTCTTTTGAAGACGCATGTAATAGGGATAGGCTAGAAATAACTCGCTTGTGTTGTCTTGTAGTTTATTTTCTTAGGGTCAATTTACTACCTACGTGCGTGTTGGTTTTTGAAATGATATGCATGTTTTATGTGCTCTTATGTGAGATGGTTTATTCTCCCGTTTGACAAATACTAAGTGGGTAAAGGAATTGGATTCCTGTCTTCTATCATGCTTGAGATGTCTAGCATTGGAGAGTTTTGAGATTTGTTCCGAGTAAGTTGGCGTCGTATATCCCGCCCCAGTGTTAGCGTCTCGGGTGCGTCTTGGACGCCGCTGGTCATACCAGTCCGCCCCCCACGAAGCGTATGGCATCAAGGGGCGGTACATTCTGTGCGATTTGAGCATAAGTTGATAGGTCACACTTAGGCAGTTAAACCCAATAAGCAGGGTTAGCCGTGAGGGTCAATGACTAGGACTAAGATAGTTGAAACTCTTATTGGATAAGTTCGCGTTCGACGTGACTTCGATAAGATCAGATGAGCCAAATATTGCGTTCAAGGCTGAGGCGAGTCTAGTCGAGTGGGGGACATCAACTCCACTATGAAACTTTCAACGAGGTTTCCGAAACTCTTCTCGGGAGGATAGTTTTTCGGGAAAAATAGTGGGAGTCAAGTAAAACGAAAAGTCACTGTTTGCGCTTGATGAATGATAAGATAAACCTAATTAGATCTTTATTTTCTGCAGCTTTACGTTTCTTTCTATTTACTGCGATGACGAACATAATTATTATGCTGCTTGAGAGAAACTGTTTGGTGGGACCAAACTACGTGGACTGGTCCGTAACCTGAGGATAGTCCTAGGTATGGAGTCGCTGACTTATGTCCTCGATTCCCCCGTACCGCAAGTCCCAGGGACTGATGCGAGTGACGAAGACCAGGCTGCGTATGCCAAATGGCAGATAGACGAGCCAAAGGTCAAGGGCTATATACTTCTTTCCTTGAGCAATGAGTTGCAGCGCACTCACTCGAAAATGGAAGTGGGCGCCATTTTACTTTATTTGAAGGAGCTTTATGGCTAACATTCCAGGAGTGCTCGCTATTCCCTGACGGAGCAACTATAAAAACTCCAAGCATAACGCAATAAGCGTGTCCAATTAGTCAAATCAAGACCTAATGAACCTAATCGAGTAAACAATTAAGAGCTAACACAAAGAAACTACATATTTGAGTCAAACGGTTCGGTTTCGAAGATTTGAAACAAAACATTTTGTATCGAAAATGTCACATACTGGGATCAAACGAGAGAGGAGATTGTAAATTCTGCTTGGAGGAGGAGATTGTTCATGGGAATTTGATTTGAGCATTCGATAATCGTTGAATGATTTGATGATGGATATTAGGATTTCGTTCATGATTTGTTCTTTTGTTTTTTATTATTTAAATAAATCATGGTAAAATTGGAATAGTTTAAGTTTTAAGGGGTATTTTTGTCCAATTAGTCTTAAGCGAAAGATAACTTTCGGAGTGGTCCTTAAGTGATAAATTTTCTGACGTAAGGAGTAAAGTTATAGTTTTTATGTTGATGTGGAAAACAACTATTCAGCATTAAATAAAGGAGATGCTAATAAATAATATATATTATATAGATAACATCTAATACCATTTACTTTCCTAGATAACCCATAAATTCACGATATCCTATCTAATACAGTTCACTATTAATAAAATCTATGTATTAAAGCCTGCAATAAGACATCGGTCTGCTACTATAAAACCCGTTATAATTCGTCCGTTGGGATGTGCCACAAAAAGATCCTTATCGCACCATTTCATAAAATCATCGTTATTTCATGTGATTTATATGATAAAAATAAATAAGCAACACCAATATGCATATCTTCTATTTTCGATATTCATAAGAATAATAGTTTAAAACTACGTATTTCATGAAGTATAGGTCACTAACTTTAGAAATAATACTTAGTTATATCTTGCAAAGTGAACAAGTTCTTGGACAACTCATATGATTAAATAATCCAAAGATAATTTATCTTACATTTTCCTATCTACCAAAGTGAACACAACCAAAATACAATATATAGAAAAAGAAGGTGGAGATTGGAGACATTTTCGTCATCGTTTACTTGACAGATTTTGGAGACGGCAATTCCGCGAAAATGAATGGCCGTTATGAGGACTAGAACCCATCCTTGCTGATATCTACAAACTCGAGGTGTTCAAGACCACTTTTACCAAATTGTTAATCGAGCCTCGAGCCATAGATCATAGTTCGGGTGAGTTTCACAATATTGAAATATAAGTTTGAATCGACGTTTGTTACCATTGTAAATTTTTAACATTTCAAATTGAAAAAATGAACTTTCAATGGAAAGATTTTCTCCTACAAATATGCAAGTCTAACTCAACACATTATTTTGAATATCTATATACTGTGTAATCTTTGATCTCTCTCTATACTCTCTAGGATTTCAGATGAAATTCTCTCGTATTCCTTTTAAACTCATTTCGAATCTCTCTCAACCAGAATGAACTCCTACTAGAAAACTTACTAAAGGAATGTCAACTCAACTTTGATAATCATCGTGTTGCAAAAATTAGTGAAAACATTCGAGTATCAACTATCATGGATGTGGCCTTTAATTTAGTAAGATCATAACGAGAATTCGGGATTTATCAAACTCGGGCCAAGGGCATGCCCGCAACGGTTTCATGCAAATCGAAGTCACCGGCAGAGACAACCGTCATCGAAATTATCATATCGGTAACAAGACTTCATCTTGACCAAGGTGGCGTATGTGCCAAAAGATTCGCTCAATGTGTTGGCCTTGGGTAGGCTGACTGCCTTGCACCATGGCCGCTATCCGTCAATGCACTTTGGCATGCGCGGTGCACGCAGGATTTGCCAGATTAATGAAGCATGGCCATGCACATAATATTCTATATAGAAAAAGGGGTTTGTTTATTACATTAGAGGTTGTAGAAAATTCTGTAAGGACAATAATGTGGATGAGAAAGACCATTGCATCGTCGAGTGTGTGTGAAAGATGAACCATAAATTCTGGAGGGTTGATGGGCCGCTGCTCGGTGGATCTATCGATGGAAGGGAGCGACGCGTGTTTGGTGCAAGACACCGACGACGTGGCTCGGCGCCCATAAGGCTGCCGGTGCTGATTTTTGTTTTTATTTTATAATTTTGTCTCTGTGACGGACAGTCCGTCGCATAATTTGTGACGGATTTTTGCGAGGAAAGAGATTTGTGATCACAATTTTAGCGACGATTGTGTTCCGTCGCTTATCTCCTTCTAGCGATAATTTTCCTACGTTTTCTGTCGCCACTAATTCATGTCTTTTCTGTAGTGTGAAGAGAAGCATACAATGCATTCAAACTTTTCTTGCCCAATCCTCAATAATCCCTCGCATGGAGAAGATCGTCTTCGCTTGTTCATCGCATGACATTGTTCACCAGACATGCTCCAGAGATTTACCGATTCAATGAATGATTCTCTTATTTGATATGGGTATTATTAACAAATAGAAAATTACAATTGTTATATTCTGAATGTGATAAAAGTCTAAACTACCTCTAGAAACAAGCTCTTATTACATGGTATGTTTCTATCAGGGACTCGGTTTCATGCAAATCGAAGTGACGAGCAGAGACAGTCGTCGCCGAAACTATAAGACCGATATATTAGGACTTTCTCTTGATCTAGGTGGAGAACGTGCCCGAACATACGGTCAATGCTTTGGCCTTGCGCGTGCTGGCTGTCATGCACCATGAGCCCGTTGTTCGTCAACGCGGACGCTTCACGCTGGTAGCCTACCACGAGGTTGCCAATGTCCGAGGTTCCCTCGGCATTGCTTATCCTCTCGGGTCGCATCCTCCAGGTTGCACCTTCCGCAGTGAGGGCATCAACCCAACATTCGTATAGTCGACGGCGCATCAACGCCGCCATGGTAGCATAATATAGCCGTGACTCGACAGTGAGTCGACAACAGATTCCCATACCGGCAAATATTCATCGCTCGCAGGTGATCTTGACTCATGCACGCTCTGATGCCCTGACTAAAATATTTGATCATCTAAGCTTCTTGAATTACCTAAGTATTGAAATAATTGGCATCGACTTGTGTTAAGCATGTGAATACTTAATATAGTTTGCTAAGTCAACTCTACCCTGAACTATACATGACTCGTGAACTAGTTTTAGGCTCATGATGTTTGTGCAGTTCGTGAACTATGTTTGCCATTTAACCCAAGTTCTTCTGATTCGTGAAGCGTGACTAGTCAACAAATCTAGCTTTCATAATATGCGAACTTATATAAATCATGGAATTTATATAACCCCTACATTGATCCACAAACTTATGTAGTTCGTGAAGTCCTATGAGTTCGCCAAGCTCATACTTCGTGAACCCTAATTCGCTAACCTAGCCTAATTCGTAAAGTAGCACCCTAAGGACCCGTGAAGTTGAGTTCGTGAAGTTCTTGTACTGATTCGTGGTCCATGAAGTTCGATCCTACACACACGTATTTCGCGAACTTAATTAATTTGTGAACCTTATGAGTTCGTGACATGCTCAAATCATGAAACCCTAATTCGCCAAGTTTACACTTCGCGAATTCATCTAACTCTTGGACTACCTAGGATTCGCGAACTCTCATGGCATATCTAAAGTGCTAAGTCAACCTAATTCGTGATCCTATGTAGTTCGCGAACTGCTATAGACCTAATTTGCGAAGTTCATTTCTCAGCTCTTAGTTCGTGAAGTTACTCTCCCCTTAGTTCGCGAAATTTCTAATTCGTGAATTGCAAGTTAGTGAGGTTCATTGCATGGATCTCAATTCGTGACATTTGTATCCTACACTCTACTCACGAAGTGATTCGCCAAGCTACATGATTCGCCAACTTACTATGGATTCGTCAAGTTCGACCTTGCATGCTCAGTTCGCGAACTTATGTAGTTTGCCAAGTTGACACAATTCGTGAAACCCTTGCACACTTCACGAACTCTTCCTCAATTCGCCAACCTAGCTAGATTCGTGAAATGTACTTTCTATCTCACAGTTCACGAAGTAGCTCTTCACCCTCACAATTCGCGAAATGAACTTCTCGCTTTCGTGAAGTCTTACGAGTTCGCCAAGTTGGATTCGTGAACCAAGGTCCACGAAGTACTCTCCACTATTGATTCGCCAAGTTCACTTTGCATGCTTGCTTCGCGAACTCCGTAGGCCTATCATAGGATTCTCGAACCTCTCAAAGAATCCAATTCGCGACTTATATCGACCCGCCAAGTTATGGTTCGCGAACTAGGATTCGCCAAGTGCTCTTTACTTGCGTTTGCGACTTAGGGAGTTCGCCAACCTCGGGCAATTCACGAAGCACATGGATTCGCCAAGTTAGGTTTTCCTTGCATGGTCACTTCGCGAACTCATGTATGTAAAACGTTTGGGTTCGTGAACTTTAATTTTCAGCACGGTACACGATCCAGAGTTCGCGAAGTTCATACTTCGCGACTCCGGTTACACAAAAACACATTTCAATTCGCGAAGCTCTTAGTCTAAAGATCAAAGTACAACTTTCCCTCAAGAACACGTTGAACATCATATGAACCCAAACACCCTAAAAAATCGAGTTAACTATAGGACACGCTTGACAGATTTTCGAGCGATACCATCCTAAACATATTAAATCCAAACTTAGAACTTAAAATCACAAGCTAAAAACGTGAAAATCATAGTAGAAATTTATACCTTCTCCGAAGCAAGTGTTCGAGCTTTCTTCCTTCTCTCTACGTATCGTTCTTAGTGTGAGAAATCAAAATATCTTCCGTCTCCTATTTTTCTCTTATATATATGTACATATTTTAGGCTAAATAATATTATTAATAATGGAAATGACGAAAATGGTCCCTAGGCTTTTTAACTTTTCTACATTAGGTGCTACCTACTACAAAAATATAGTTACAATTTAAGTTCTTTTCCTAATCTTTTCGAAATTTCCTAAAAATTTAGATATTACATAAGCCCATACTTAATGTACAAAATTCACAGAATCGCAATAGTAGATAATTTCATGTACAAAATTCATGAAATCGTGCGAGCACTTAATTAATTCACGAAATTCATGTAGTCACATAAGCATATAATTGATACACGAAATTTATGCAGTCATATAATATGTGTGCAAATTTATTGCTAATTGGCCTACGGGACCCGGTTACTACACCCCTACCATAGCCTTGCAAGCTAGTCGCATATCTACCACTTAAAGTGGCAAGCATAAATTTGAGGGTTTTTTCGGGGTCGAAAAGGGGTCAAACAACAATGAGGTGACACGCATAAATGTTGACATATGTAGGCCTAAAGCGAAGACACATAAATGAAAACTCAAGGACTAGAACATGATCAAACTGATAATCACATGCCCCAACATAAGACTCAACATTCTCACTCTGAAATCCTCGACTTTTCTGCCCGACCCTCTCAACTCAGTTTCCTTTCATTTTCTACCCTTCCACCTTAGTTACGCTTTAATTTTGTCGCAAAGAATACATCGTCACAGCGAATGTCGTGTACCTAGGGATACTTATTACCAAAACCTATATCTTGCAAAAGGTTTATGGGCAGGCTTATGCAAGGGATTGGGTCATTTTAGAAAATGGTCAAGTAGGATCGAGTCATTTCACCGAATAACAGAGGAATATTAAATCAGACATTAAAACAGTAATCCTAAAGTTCGACATCTACTCAACTCTAATCAACTCAGGTTCAGACAATCTCTGGAGGCTTATTCAGGTCAGCAGCTTTTATAACTTACGAAGTACGAAACGAATAGGCTCAGGCTCAAAATGGCTAACTATAGGGATTAGTTGTGGTAGGAAAATTTGGCCATGAACTTATTTCCTAATGCCCTCGTCATTTCCACACTCACTCACCCAAAATAGTTTCAACACGTATCAGGCAGGCATGTTCTAGAGAGATATAGACTAGGCACGTCACACAATCAAGAAAATGAGCATAAGCTCGTCGGGCTCAAATTCTCACAACGTAAATGGGTTATGTGTACGAATCTCTCAAAGCAGCGCTATATCTATTCAAGCAGACACGATTCAATCAATCATACATATCCTAATTGTTCAAAAAATTTCATGACATACAAACCAACTTGAGATAAACGCAAACAATCATGCCTGATTTTAATAATTCATGCCTGATTTTAATAATTCATGCCTTTCTAACGAAATTAATAGCTCACGGACACGTCATAAAAAAAAATTCACGTAACTTCTCAACCTAATTTCCCCTCCCCACACTTAAGACCTACGTTGTCCTCAACGTAAAAAATGAATAAAGAAAGGGAAAAGAGGGTTAAAAATAATGGGATTCCCCTGACGAATAAGTGATGTGGTCGTGACTAAAGGCGTGAAGGTTGTAGTATCGTAACTCGTGATGCGTATCCTGACCTAACTAAAAGGAAAATTAAACGTAAAAAGAAAATAGTCATAGATAATAATTACAGACATAGTTCTAAACAGCAGAGTCATAAACATAATAAAAATAGACACAAACGACTACTCAAGCAAATGAAATGTCTAAAGAAAATAAAAGAAAGAAAGCGTCACTAAGGGGATGGTGGTGGGGAGGGGGGCCTCGGGGAAAGGTACGCTAACGACTCTTGCATCAGCTTAACCGCGACATCCATTGCTTGAAGGGTCGGTCATAGCGCTCTTGCTCCTCACGATACTGGCTGAGGACTTCCTCGTTCCGGCGCTCGTACTCTTCCTGTCGACGCCGAGTTTCTTCGTTATAGTGCCGGGCGTCTTCAACGCGTCGCAGCGCATCGGCGTTCATGCGCATCATCTCCTGGCACAGTGTTTCGAGGTCTGCTGTTGACGCATATGGGGCGACACCGGACGAACGCCCTGATAATATCCGGATGAGTAGTTGCCGTCGGTCGTGTCTGCGTCCACTGGTTGGGGGCCATCGATGTAGAGCTGGTCGGCGAGGACGACGACGTGGTCTGACTGGCCATTATACATCTCGTGCCACACGTACACCTTGGTCGGGTGAGTCCAAGCAGGTGCCTTCACGAGCATCTTCATCTTCACCAGCATCTCCTCGTTTAGGAGGTTGCGCCCGCCGACGACCTCCATCTCAGGTGGGTTCGCCAGCCAGTAATGTAGACCCCGGGCGACCCTTGTAATGAATGACCCCACGGTGATCTTCCCACGGCTTCGTGTTTTTGCCTGACTACTGAAGACATAGGCCAGGGCCATCCCCAAATGGACCTTTTCGCCTTGCTGCATCTTGGCGAAGTAGAATAGATCACGGAGTGTGATTGCTCCGTGCGAGTCACCCCTCGGTGTGAGCGAAGACGCCAACAGGCGGCGGATGTAGCGTAGCCCTGGGCTCTTAAGCGAGGATGCCTTCGAAGTCCTCACGCTAAATTCGGGCTCGCCTGGTCATGCGATGTCGGCCCAGCAGGCACGTATACCCCTCGAGCGCTGAAGATAGTCTTTATAATGCCAGGGAATGGGGCATCGGCTTGAAATAATGCACTAGCACTCCAAGAACTCGACAGAAGTCGTCTATGTCCACCGTATGATCCACGTTGAATGCCCGTAATTTGACTGTGTTGTAGCCGTATTCCTCGTGGGAGAACGTGGATAGGAACTCCAACGTGAGCTCCTTGTAAGCCGGCTCGTCAATATGGAAGAAGGTGGCCCATCCACTATGCGACAGATACTGGGCGACTTGCTGGTGATGTGGTGCTTCGCCAGCGTCTCGTGGTAAATTTAGTCAATGGGGATGAACTCCATCGCTTTCAGCCTGTTGTACCGTGCCGTGTGGGCCTCGTCACTGAAGAGATGCATCACAGCTAGGAGTGACGGCGTGGTCCTGCGTCGCCTATGACGAATGGGCAAGCGCGATGCGGGCTCGCGCTGAGCAGTAGAGCGGCTTCGACTCATCTTTCCTACAACACATATGGCAATTAATTTCAAAGCAACTCGACTAGACCAAAGTAGCGACAAAAGAGATACTTGCATATTCACTACACATGAAGAATTCAATTTGGCATTTTATCAAACACGTGGCGTGCTAGCGAGAACATGCAATCAAATTCCAAAATCGAGCAAGCAAACATGCCCACAGAATTCATAATAGAAATAAATGCTAAATAACACCATCAGACACACCGAAATCAAAATTCCCCCAAATTTGAAATTAGGGTTCCTCATCCCAAAATGCGAAATCAATGAATGAAATCAACAAATTAAGCATACCCAAATTATTCCTAGCATGTGTCTACCCATAAAAGAGCAAGAGAAATGCCAAATTAAACCAATTTTCGAAAATTCCCAATTTCAAAAATTAGTCTTCGTCACAAACAACTTCGAAAGTTCGTGGTTAAATTCAACAAATTAAGCATGCCTATAGCGATAGTAACATGTAAAGAACATAGACACAACACATTTATACCTAAGTTTACCGAAAATCGATGATCTTCAACTAATTAGGGTTAAAAAAAGAGAGAAATTCCGTACCTTGCGAGCTTAAGCGAATGTGTGTTAATCACCTAAGGATGGAGGTTTGGGGGTTGTGGTCAGAGATGGTTTTTGGTGGTGGGTATGGAAGATGGAGAAAGGGGAGGGAACGAGCGAGAGAGAGAATAGGGAAGAGGGAAGAAGAATCGGTTCTTTTTAAGATATTATTTTTTTGTTTTTTATAACATTCGCATGTGTCAGGGCCGTGAAGCTTAAGCTCATGGCCGTGACACGAGGCAACAAGCGCCACTAGATGGAGTCACGGCGGTGAAGCATAGGCTTCTGACCGTGACAAAGCACAGTGAGGTACTTCGATTATTTCTGGCGTAAGAGTCACGGCCGTGAAGTATTACACCTCGGGCCGTGATCGGAGGCAAAGAACTCAAAAGGACCTCGCTTATTGTCACAGTCGTGATGGCTTAAGCCGTAGGCTGTGCCACGGGACAGTGTGCGAAAGCAGATACATCACGGTCGTGAAGGGTTGAGGACATGGCCGCGAACCGTTTTTTAATACTCTAATGTCTAAAACATAAATGAAAATACACGCGTTGCCTCCCAAGAAGCGCTTCCTTTACCGTCTTTAGCTGGGCGTACCTTCCGTCGCTCATGATGGAAGTCCAGGTATAGCACCTCTTTTTCGCTCACGTCTCCCTCGCTTCCTTGATAGTGCTTCAACATGTGGCCGTTCACCTTAATAGTTCCCTGTTCCATTCCTGAAATCTCGATTGTACCGTAAGGGAAAACACGAGTAACGGTGAATGGTCCCGACCAACATGATCTAAGTTTGCCGAGAAAAAGTCGAGAGTTAAAGAGGAGGACTTGGTCCCCTTCCTGAAACTCCCGCCTTTGCCTAAATTTCTTGTCATGATAAGCTTTCTAGCGTTCCTTATACATTCGAACGTTATCGTATGCCGATAAATGCCACTCATCTAACTCGTGGATTTGGAGTTGCCGCTTTCCGCTGGTGTGTCCGAAATCAACTTTCAAGGACTTGATCGCCAAATAGGCCTTATGCTCGATTTCTACGGGGAGATGGCACGCCTTCCCATAAACTAATCTACACGGTGTAGTGCCTATGGGTGTCTTATATGCAGTCCTATATGCCCACAGTGCATCATTCAACTAATTCGCCCACTCCCTATGGTTCCCTTCTATGGTCTTTTCTAAGATGCATTTTAGCTCACGATTCACTAATTCGACATGGCCGCTAGCTTGGGGATGGTAAGGAGTGGATAGGTTGTGTCTAACACCGTAACGCTCTAACGTACGTGCAAACTGGGTGTTACAAAAATGAGTGCCTCTATCGCTAATGATGCGTCTAGGTGCCCCAAAACGTGAAAATAATGCTCGTAGAATTCTAACGACTACCCTAGCATCGTTCGTGGGCAAAGCTTGCGCCTCAGTCTGCTTGGACACATAATCCACAACGACTAGGATGTACTTGTTATTGTATGAGCTAGGAAATGGACCCATGAAATCTATGTCCCATACGTCAAAAATCTCACATACCAATATAAAGTTCTGAGGCATTTCGTCGCGTTTTGAGAGATTACATGCGCATTTACACTGATCACAAGTGTCAACTTACCTTTGATCGTCCTTGAAAATCGTTGGCCAGTAGAATCCGCTTTCCAGCACCTTCTGAGCAGTTCGGTTGGCTGTGTAATGCCCTCTGGTCGGTCCGTTTTGGCAATGCTTAAGAATTTGTGTCGTCTCGGGGAAGGAGACCATCGCTGTATCACCTAGTCCGCACATTGCGGCGCCCCTGGCTTCTACCGCCCATTCTTACTACTAATTCATGTGACTGCATGTATTATCTATATACAAAAATGCGTACAAAATTTTCCTTTTACATAAAGGAAACTCTTCTGTACAATACAAAATATTCCTAGGACATAAATACAAGGTAGAGTGCGCATGCATGTTCAAAATAATCTATCGGCCCGCCACTCAGGTCGCATCCATGTACACATGCCACCTCAAAAGTTCTTCGGAAGCTTCAAAAATGGCCTCGCCTTCGTAAAGATCACGTACCATGATCCCGTTAACCTACAATACATAAATTCGTGGAATGAGCTTATAAAGCTCAGTAAGTGAAAGTCATGCACGTGTCATAAATTTGCAAAGGCATCCGCGCCGATGCTCTCTAGACCTCATATTATCCATGTCTTTTCTTGTCTTTTCCATGTGACGCTCGGGACCGATGAGGGCGGTGAGTGATCGCCGGTTCCAGAGAGGTGCACGGACAAGGAGCGGCTCCTGGTAGGCTTCTAGGCGAAGGGGTACATGAACGAACCGATCCGACATCCGAATGAGAGGGGATCTTGAGACTGGCAACGTATGGGCGTGTCAGGCTAAGAATCGTATAAGAGAATTGATAGTACTACTCATATCACCAAGGTCGACCTACCTTTTCGGGAGTCCATCTATAGAAACTCCGAAGTTAAGCGTGCTTGACTTGGGGTAATCTAGGGATGGGTGACCCCCTGGGAAGTTTGCCCAGGGTGCGTGTGAGTGAGCACAAAGCACGCTGGAAGGTTAAATGATAATACAGTGGGGCCAGACTATCAGTCGGAGTGTGGTGGGCCCAACCCCACAGGTCTTGGTAGGGAGTGATGCTATAGTGACACCCGGTATGGGACGGGATGTTGCACACATTGCCTGAAAGATATGTATCATCCCAAAAATAGTTCTTCAGGTCAGAAAAGAATTTCTTCTTTTGCTGACTCATGTACTCCTTTGGTAGTACCCTCACAATAAGATAACTAGCATAATCTGCAAACAAAGGAATATCGTCACTTACCACTTGTATCGAGTACAGGTGTTCGTCTGAAAATCTGTCTTGTATAGCCCTTTAGTCCTTGTGGTATATCTCAGACTCCTCTAGTCGAGAGAGGTGATTCGCCGCCAAATTTTCTGCACCTTTCTTGTCTCGGATCTCTATATCGAACTCTTGAAGGAGTAGGATCCACCTGATTAGTCGGAGCTTGGCATCTGGCTTTGCTAACAAGTACTTAAGAGCAGAGTGGTCAGTAAAAACAATATGATTATATCAGATATGACCTGAGTATATCGAAGGCAAACACGACGGCTAACAGCTCAGTTTCAGTGGTCTTGTAATTGGCCTGGGCTGCATCTAACGTCTTACTCGCGTAATAGATCGGCCTAAAATAGTTGTCCTTGCACTGCCCTAACATGGCCCCAACTGCATAATTACTAGCATCGTATATTAGTCCAAAGGGTAGCCCCCAGTCGGAGCGACCATAATAGGTGTTGCGATTAATCGCTCCTTAAGTAAATTAAATGCATGCAAACACTCATCATTAAACTCAAATGGCGCACTTTCTCAAGTTGTCTAGACATGGGACGTGCAATCTTAGAAAAATCTTTGATAAACCTACGATAGAATCCAATATGACCGAGAAAACTCTCGACTTCACGTTCGAGGGAACGGGCAATTATTCTATAGTTTCTAACTTAGCTCGCTCCACCTTGATTACTTTAGAGGAAATCTTATGGCCCAGAACTATGTCCTCTCGAACCATGAAGTGGCACTTTTCCCAATTAAGTGCCAAGTTCGTTTTCTCGCAGCGTACGAGTACGAGCTTCAAATTGGACAAGCATAAATCGAACGACGACCCAAGACAGAAAATCATCCATAAATACCTCCATTACCTCACCTACTAGCTCGTCCAATATAGCCATCATGCATCGCTGAAAGGTGGCTGGGGCATTGCAAAGACCGAATGGCATCCTTTGGTATGCGAACGTCCCAAACGAGCATGTGAATGTGGTCTTCTCCTGGTCCTCTGGTGCTATGGGAATTTGCAGATAACCTGATAAACCATCGAGAAAACAATAAAATGAGTGACCGGATAACTTCTCTAACATCTGATCAGTAAATGGTAAGGGAAGTGATCCTTTTGCGTGGCGACGTTCAACTTCCTGTAATCGACAGACGCGCCACCCAGTCACGGTCCTCGTTGGAATCAACTCGTTCTTCTAATTGGATACGACCATCATACCTTCCTTCTTTGGGACCACTTGGACCGGACTGACCCATGCGCTGTCTGAAATGGGGTAGATCATCACCGTGTCTAATAGCTTAATCACCTCCTTCTTAACGTCCTTTATGTTGGGATTGAGTCACCTTTGGCATTGAGCAACCGGCTTGAAATCATCCTCCATGAGGATCTTGTGTGTACAGTAGCTCGGGTTGATACCTCTGATATTGGATATCTTCCACGCCAAGGCCTTCTTGTGCGCTTTCAACACGTCCAAGAGCTGGCCCTTCTGTCCGTCGTCGAGACTTGATGAGATGATGACCGATAGCCCTCCGTTGCTGCCAAGAAATGCGTACTGAACGTGGTCTGGCAGCGGCTACAATTCTAGGACCGATGGCTCTTCAACCGAGCTCTTTTCATTGTCCTCTTCGCTGCTTCTATCGACGTCTATTATGGGCTCATCAACCTCCTCCTCGCACTCTTCGGTCGCAATTATCATTCTTGTTTCCTCCTCACTCAAAATTTGTGATAGACCTTGCACAAAAAAGAGAAAATCGTGCTCAAAGGCATCTAAATAATAACACTTATCGTCATGCTCATTACTCTTTTTCATCGAGCCAGCCATACTAAACGTACTTTTTCACCATCTACCATCAAAGTTAACATCCCATTCCTAACATCTATCATGGTCTCTCCTGTGGCTAAAAAGGGTCTACCTAGAATCAACAGGACATTATCATCTCCCTCCATGTCTAAGATGACGAAATCAGCAGGAATCACGAACTTATCTACCTTAACTAGGACATCCTCGATAACACCTCGAGGGTACTGTAACGATCTATTAGCTAACTGCAGGCTCATCCTAGTGGGTCGTGGTTCACCTAATCCTAGCCGCTTCAACATGGAATATGGCATCAAATAATGCTAGCACCTAGATCAGTTAAAGCACGCTCAACTACTAAATCTCCTATAAGACAGGGAATAGTAAAACTCCCCGGGTCCTTAAGCTTCTTTGGCAGCTTGCTTTGGAGTATCGCCGAGCACTCTCCTCATAAGCATACCATCACGTGTTCAAACTTCTTTCTAGCCGGTCCTTCAGGAACTTCGCGAAGCTGGGCATCTACGTAATAGCTTCAACAGACGGTAATTTAATATGCAATTCCTTACATAAGTTTATCGAACTGCGCCTCATCCTTTTCTTTCTTCAATCGAGCCGGTGAGGGACCTTCGGTTGGTATGGCTTCACTGGCGACCACTGGATCTCCTTCGTCTTTTCCTTTTCGGTGTCAACCTTTTCCTTCTCAGCTTCGGCCTTCTCGATATCATCGCCTCTGATTTCCTCCACTTCAGGCTTGTCATGGCTCTCGAAGTTGGCGTTCTCCTTCGCCTTCTTCTTGGCAGGCACTTCTTGTAGTTCTCTCCCATTCCTCAAGGTCACCGCCTTGCAGTACCCCTTTGGGTTCAGCTCAGTATAGCTTGAAAGTGATCCCTGAGCACGCCCCGCCAATTTTTTCGCCATCTGGCCCTCCTGTTGCTCCAGCTTCTTGAGTGAGGCGTCTGTCTTCTGGGCACGTACATCGTTTGCTTCCATATACTCCTCCATCTTCGTCATTTGACTCTCGTGGGCCGTGATGGTGTTGCTGAAGCTTGTGAGGAGCGTCTTCATCATGTCCTTCATCTCCCTCATATCGTCAGATCCTCATGCGGGTGCATTCTGATATCGTCGTGGTGCCCCTCGTGGGAAGCCGGATGGTCTAGGCTAAAATCCTGCCGGTCCTTGTCCCTAGTGGTTCTGATTCCCATACGCCAAGTTTGTGGTGACCCTCGCTTTCTAATACTAATTGTGGCGGATTTTCGCCATGTAGGTCGCGGAAGACCCGTCTAATTAAAAACATTTTCGGAATAAAATATATTACGATATATCGTCTACACCGTCATTACTATACAGGGGCCGTAGCCCAAAAATAACAAAATCTCAAAATCCTAACTTCGCTCCACATGTCGCATCCATGTACAGCCTCGCGCTCAAAAGTCCGTGGAGCACCGCCGTCAGCCCGCCTCAGCCGCGACGCGTATTGGTCGCGTCGTAAACGGCCAAAAATAAATTAGTCACCTTATTCACTAAACACGAGTATAGTGACAGTAAGGATCGTCTCCACAGGGAAAATGGTTGATTTATTCTAATTTCAACTCGATCCATAATAATAGTAATAATAACAATACTTAGAATAATAATAATATTTATAATAATAAGTGATAATAATTAGAGTACTAATAATAATAATTAGTAGTAGTAATAACAATACTAATAGTAATAATAATAGTAATAATTATAATATAATATTAATAATAATAATATTGATAATAATAATAATAATATTAATGCGGTTTTTTGGTTGGTTTTGAGCGCAATAGCGAATGAGAGAATATCGAAACTAACAACGATAAAATAATAGTTGCTAAACATTTTAATCAAAGCGCCACTAAAATTGATAATGCAAATGAAACAACGAGACAAAATGGGGATAAACTTACGACCATGGGAGTGAAAACTCAGTTTTTGCTAGTCTTCGACAACATCGCACAACAACTGAAACGCCCGAATAATTTGCTCAAGTAACGACGAGTGATAATAATAGAAAAACAAAATAGTTATTCCTAATGACTCGAGCCTCTTTAATGTGAAGGAACTAAGCTACATAGAATGATAGTTCTAACATAAAACACGAAACGCATAACTAGAATGATGTGCAATCTTAAGGGAACCACACCACGTTGGTCAAAAACATAATATTTGTAACAAGAAAACTAAGTGCAACGTCGATTAAAGTTCACATCAAAGATGAGCAACCTTATTAATCAGCGAAAGTCACACAACATAAGGAAAACCCGTGACAATTATGACAAAAAGACAAACTTTCTTTGAAGGAATAAAACAAACAGTTGGTAAGCAATATCATGAAGATGGTGGAAGAAAACAGACGTAATCTCACTTAAAACTTTCAGGTACAACTCTCTCCTCTCTCTCAAACTCTCTACTACACTCTTAATAAAAATAAAGATATAAAGATAGAGAACACTGATTCAAAGTAACACCATTGAAGCAAAATAGAAAGTGTGAGTAGTGCGTTTGTTCTTCATGGGTCTCTCTATTTATAGATGATCGCCCTGATTTGATCTCTTCTCAAGGTAGAGACATGGAGCCGTCTTTAGCACGCATAATCGTCCAAATCTGTCTTCAAAAGCGAACTAAATATTTCAGCAGTCCTTCGGTGATATTGTCGATTACATTTTCCTGCGTTGAGCTGTGTGCATCCATCTTGAGCCGTTTGCTGATGTGAGATGTTTGTTTGGATGCCTCGCAGTCCATTTGTATTCTCAGCCGTCAAGAGCTTGTCTTCGATCGTGATTGCTTTGCTGAGTTTTTCCTTTGAGGTTGTTGGTTTTTTCCTAATAGTTTATTGATTGGCTTTATTTTCAACATGAAACGTGTATCTTGGCCAAGCAACCAATAATTGAGAATCTTGCTTTCTCATGTGGGTCCGTTTTAATTTACCTATACTCATGAAGTTATAGTAGTAAAGCAGTACATAAATGTTTTAGCCAACTATACTTGACCATGATACCCATGCCCAAAACCTCGTTAGATTAATCCCGTTTTATCTTATGTTTTCAGAAATTCATAAACTTAAAATATCTGAGAAATTTAAGATAGAAAACCGGCATAAAGTATCTGCAATTCACGACTTATCGAAGCCTATCAAATTCCCCCACACCTATACAATGCTTGTCCTCGAGCATTTACCCGAGATAGAAGATGCAAACATTCTCATTAGGAGTTCACCGACATACATTAATTTGCCCTAGAGATAGCAATTATTCATAACATTTAGCACTAAACAATCATATCAATTCCCACAATCTCAATAAAGCCTGAAAGCCACAAAAACAACAACTCTCACATGGATTCTCTCAATGCGCTCAAAGTGTTTATGGGTTATATGTGTATATGCTCAAATCAACACTATGAAACGATATTACCATAAGCTTGCTAACATATGACATTGTATTCACATAGCGACTTAAACGTACAAATCAAAAGGTCTTTCATTTGGTTGTAATGGGGTTTAGGGATTAGGTGGGATAATTTGGGAAAGTAGGTCAAAATTATCGGACCAGATGATTGGTCGCTAAATTCCACGACTATCCCATGACGCACGACTATATCTCAATGCTAGAATCACAATGATCATACTTACATTCTATCGTTTCAAATTCAAAACAACTCAAAGTTTCTCAATACCTACAAAACTGACTAGTGCTTCATAATTTTTTTTTCATTGATTTTTTTTTCGAATATAGTTTCTTTTTTTGTTCTTTCTTTTTTTTTTGAATTTTGTTTCTCTATCTTTTTCTTCTCTCTCTTTTTCTTTTTTTTTTTTTCGCTTTTCTCTTCGGATGACTCTTTTTTTTTTTTGCTATAACTATAGGACTCCTAAATCGCATATATGGACTCATTAGTTTATTATCAATCTCGAAATCGTGGAATCTAAGCAATTAATAACTCATCCAATCCGACAATGGGTTGAAAAGAAAGCCAAAAGGATATATCTGGGTAAATATAGTGGCTTTAGTTCACGGAAAAATAAGGCTAAGGCTCAAGTTGGCTCACTAAGCGAATAGCATTGCATGTAGGGTGGGTCAATGTGAGGCCAATGGTTTAATCCTAAGTGCCTTAATCACTTTTGTGCACAAAAAGCCGCCAATGATATCAACATGTATAATAGAGCAAGTTCTAGAATATTCGAAACATATGTGATACTTCCGTAAAGAAAAAAACTGAGTATAAAGATAAATACTCTTTTTTTTTTAAAAAAAAAAGGCTCAAATCTCACATATTTAAGTAGGCTTTGTGTCGACTCTTGCGCATCCGGTCTTAAATCAATTGAAGAAAAATGAAAATAATCATCCTAATACCAAATTGCTATTCCTAATCGTTTCTCTCATGTTCTAATTAATGCACATCGGTTTGCTCGAGACAAGATATTTGTTCATCAACTAACATGAGAAATCTCCCCCACACCTAAGCTCTGCATTTGCCCCCAATGTAGAATTCTAATGAAAATAGTAGCTAAAATCTAACCCTCATTTTCATTTTAATAATTCAGAGTCTATGTGAAGGAAGCAATAAAAGTGATACTGAAAATGAAACTTCCCTGACAGTGATGGAGTCGTAGAGGATTCCCTGACAGCAACAAATATTTAAGAGCTGCATGATCAGAATAAACAATAACCTTAGATCCCAGTAAATAAGACCTAAATTTATCGAATGCAAACAATAGATAAAAGCTCTTTTTCAGTTGTGCTATAGTTGCATTGTGCCGAATCGAGAGTTTTCGACGCATAAGACGTGGCTTTTTCTTTCGTCTTTTTGTCCAAGCACAGCCCCAACGGCATATTTACTTGCATCACACATCAGCTCGAACGGTAACTCCCAATTTGGGGCTTGGATTATCGGTGCAGTAGTGAGTAACAATTTCAGCTTGTCAAACGCCTCTTTACAGTCGTCCCCAAAATTGAATGGTACGTCATTCTGAAGTAGTCTTGACATCAGTTGAGCTACTTTGAGAAATCCTTAACAAATCTCCTGTAAAATCCTGCATGACCAAGAAAACTTCGAATTTTGCGAACATTAGTGGGGTATGGCAAATTAGAGATCAAATCGACCTTAGCCTTGTCTACTTCAATTCCTCTTGATGAAACTACATGTCCTAAAACTATTCCTTCCTTAACCATAAAGTGACATTTTTCGTAGTTAAGCACAATATTTTTGTCAATGCATCGTTTGAGTACTTCTACTAGATTACCAAGGCAATGATCAAACGAGTCTCCATAAACGGTGAAATCATCCATGAATATTTCAATGCAAGTTTCAATTAAATCAGAAAATATACTCATCATGCATCGTTGAAATGTACCAGGAGCATTACATAAACCAAAAGGCATGCGACGATATGCAAATGTGCCAAAGGGACATGTGAAAGTAGTTTCCTCTTGATCCTCGGGTGCCACGACAATTTGATAATAACCAGAAAATCCATCGAGGAAACAAAAGAAAGACTTACCTGCCAGTCTTTCTAGCATTTGATCAATGAAAGGTAGCGGAAAATGATCCTTTCGGGTAGCCGCATTTAACTTACGAAAATCAATGCACATGCGCCAACCCGTCTGTAATCTCACTGGTACCAATTCATTTTTATCATTTTAACAAGTGAGAAACCAGATTTCTTAGGAACAACATGAACTGGACTTACCCATTGGCTATCGGATATTGGAAATGTAATTCCCATATCTAATAATTTAATTATTTCTTCCATGACTACCTCTTTCATGGCTGGATTGAGCTTGCGTTGTGGTTCCCGTATCGGCTTAGAATCTAGTTCAAGTAAGATCCTGTGCATGCATATCGAGGGGCTTATTCCTTTGATGTCGGCCAAAGTCCATCCTATCGCGCTCTTGTATTCCTTCAAGACGCGTATCAATCTCTCCTCTTGTGTGGTGGACAAGTCATTTGCAATAATTACTGGCAAAGTTTCTCCATCTCCCAAATAGCAGTACTTGAGATGTTTTGGTAGATCTTTCAACTCCAAAGTAGGTGCCTGTTCTATGGAAGGAACAATTTTTGCGTTAGGAATAGGCAATGAAAGAGTGTTTCTTACCTGATTGATCGTGAGATTCCGGAAGAGCGTGTAGTGTCATGAGCGCGTTTCTGATATCCGGATCCACTTCAAAATGCAAATCTTTTTCTGTTTTGCTATTCTTAATTACATAGTCGAGTGTATCGTTAGTGAAATTACGCTCAAAATCATCTCGAACAAATGCATCAATCATACTAACGGATTCAGGTTCATCAGGATATTTCATTGCATCAAACACATTCATAGTAAGTTTTTCACCATCAAACTCAAAAGTAAGAGTTCCTGAATCAACGCCTATCTTTGTTTTAGCCTTTTTCATGAATGATCGACCTAATAAATAACAGCAGAATCAATTGCATGCTCATTACCCATGTCTACTATATAAAAATCAGCTGGAAAAATAAATTCACCACATTTTACTAACACATCTTCAACCAATCCTTCGGGATAAATAATGAACCTATTTGCTAATTATACAAATATCGGTGGACTTAAAAGGTCCCATACTCATCTCATTGAACAACGATAATGGCATAACATTGATTGACGCTCCTAAGTCTAACATGGCATTATTTATTTTTCGTGTCCCTATAGTAACTGAGATAGCAAACATACCTGGGTCCTTACACTTTTGGGGAAGTTTCGTTGAAGTGCAGCGGAAACATTGTCACTTACTAGGATTTTTCCTTCGGCTTTGTGTTTCCTTTTGTTCGAGCACATTTTCATTAAAAATTTTGCGTAGCGTGGGATTTGCTTGATAGCATCCAAAAGTGGAATGTTGATCTCGACTTTACTGAAGGTCTCCATTATACTATTTTCCTCTTCTTCTTGTTTCACCCTAGCAAACCTTCCAGGAAAAGGTGGAGGAATAACAATATTTGGTTTATCGAAAACAGAATCATTACTTACCTTCATTGCATGGTCTTTAGTCTTATCTTCTCTTGGGGATTTTATGGAAACTTCGACATGATTAGGCTGACCGATCTCTTTCCGTTTCGAAGAGTCATAATACTCACATTCTCTCTTGGGTTGATCTCCACTTGGGCCGGTAGTTTTCCTTTCTCGTTCTGCATTTGACTCATTTGTGCTGCGAGTTGAGACACTTGCCTTTCTAAATTGTGCATGCTTGAGCGCGTTTCGTTAATGCTCGATCGAGTTTCCTGTTGAAAAGTGGCAGTACTAGTTGCTAAATTCTTAACAATATCCTCCAAAGACATACCTGGTTTTGATGGTGCGGCTTGTTGTGGAGGATTTGGTGGCCTTGGTGGTTGCTACATGAAACCTGGCGGTCGATTTCCGTAACTCAGATTTGGGTGGTCACGCCATCCGGGATTGTATTGACTTGAGTATGGATCATAGCGTCTCTGAGATGGTCCTGTGTATCCTCCAATTGCATTGGCTTGCTCGCTAAGATCAAACTGAAGTGAAGGACAATTCGTTGTTGCATGTCCAGCAAATGTACATATACCACAAGCTTTTACCTGACTCGTTTCCCAATCACAAGTTTTTCCACAAGAGACGTTAGCGATTCTAATTTTTGCTCAAATGAAGTATTACTTACCTCGTTCATCCTTTGTTGGCCTACATCTTAACGTGCTCCAAATTGTTGCGCATTTGTAGCCATGCTTGAGATCAGTCGACGTGCTTCATCTGCCGTTTTATCGACCAACGCTCCTCCACTTGCTGCATCAATCATGTTTCTCTCCATGGGTAGCAGTCCTTCGTAGAAATATTGAATAAGCGCTATCTCGGAAATTTGATGATATGGACAGCTTGCGCACAACCGCTTGAATATCTCCCAGTATTCGTGCAGAGTCTCTCCCGTCCATTGTCGAATCCCGTAGATTTCCTTACGAATGTTTGCGGCACGAGATGCAGGGAAAATTTTTGCAAGAAATTGTTTTTTAAGTTCGGCCCACGTAGTAATTGAACCCGATGGTAAGTAGTATAACCAGTCCTTTGCATGATCCGCCAGCGAGAACGGAAATGCACGAAGACTTATCTGATCTTCCGTGACCCCGTTTGGCTTCATGGTTGAGCAAACCATGTGAAACTCCTTCAAGTGCTTGTGTGGATCTTCACCTGCGTTACCATGAAAAGTAGGAAGTAAATGAATTAACCCTGATTTTAATTCGAAAGGTGTTTGAAGAATAAGAAGTTCAATTCAAAGCGGCCGTTGATTAACATCCGGCGTAGCCATATCCCTCAACGTAAGACGGAGTGGCTGTTTCTGTTCGGTTTCCTCCATGTCGCTTGCTGAAAATTCCTGTTCGGATTCCGTGCTAGATATTGATATAGTCGAATTTGTTTGCCTTTTTGCCTTTCGATTCGCCCTCACGGTCCACTCGATTTCTGGATCAAATATTAGTCTACATGTTCGAGAAGATCGGGGCATAAACTAGAAAAAATCGAATTAAAAATAGAAGTAAATCAATAGACACCACCTTCCCCGCCAACGGCGCCAAAATTTGGTCGCGTCGTAAACGGCCAAAAATAAATTAATCACCTTATTCACTAAACACGAGTATAGTGACAGTAAGGATCGTCTCCACAGGGGAAATGGTTGATTTATTCTAATTTCAACTCGATCGATAATAATAGTAATAATAACAATACTTAGAATAATAATAATAATAATAATATTTATAATAATAAGTGATAATAATTACAGTACTAATAATAATTAATAATTAGTAGTAATAATAACAATACTAATAGTAGTAATAATAGTAATAATTATAATATAATATTTATAATAATAATATTGATAATAATAATATTAATGGGGTTTTTTTCGTTGGTTTTCAGCGCAATAGCGAATGAGAGAATATCGAAACTAACAACGATAAAATAATAGTCGCTAAACATTTTAATCAAAGCGCCGCTAAAATTGATAAATGCTAATGAAACAACGAGACAAAATGGGGATAAACTTACGACCATGGGAGTGAAAACTCAGTTTTTGCTAGTCTTCGACAACATCGCACAACAACTGAAACGCCCGAATAATTTGCTCAAGTAACGACGAGTGATACTAATAGAAAAACAAAATAGTTATTCCTAATGACTCGAGCCTCTTTAATGTGAAGGAACCAAGCTACATAGGATGATAGTTCTAACATAAAACATGAAACGCATAACTAGAATGATGTGCGATCTTAAGGAAACTACACCACGTTGGTCAAAAACATAATATTTGTAACAAGAAAACTAAGTGCAACGTCGATTAAAGTTCACATCAAAGATGAGCAACCTTATTAATCATCGAAAGTCACACAACATAAGGAACAACCGTAACAATTATGACAAAAAGACAAACTTTCCCTGAGGGAATAAAACAAACAGTTGGTAAGCAATATCATGAAGATGGTGGAAGAAAACAGACGTAATCTCACTTAAAACTTTCAGGTACAGCTCTCTCCTCTCTCTCAAACTCTCTACTACACTCTTAATAAAAATAAAGATATAAAGATAGAGAACACTGATTCAAAATAACACATTGAAGCAAAATAGAAAGTGTGAGTAGTACGTTTGTTCTTCATGGGTCTCTCTATTTATAGATGATAGCCCTGATTTGATCTTTCCTCAAGGTAGAGACATGGAGCCGTCTTTAGCACGCATAATCGTCCAAATCTGTCTTCAACAACGTACTAAATATTTCAGCAGTCCTTCGGTGATATTGTCGATTACATTTTCCTGCGTTGAGCTGTGTGCATCCATCTTGAGCCGTTTGTTGATGTGAGATGTTTGTTTGGATGCCTCGCAGTCCATTTGTATTCTCAGCCGTCAAGAGCTTGTCTTCGATCGTGATTGCTTTGCTGAGCTTTTCCTTTGAGGCTGTTGGTTTTATCCTAATAGTTTAATGATTGGCTTTATTTTCAACATGAAACGTGTATCTTGGCCAAGCAACCAATAATTGAGAATCTTGCTTTGTCATGTGGGTCCCTTTTAATTTACCTACACTCATGAAGTTATAGTAGTAAAGCAGTACATAAATGTTTTAGCCAACTATACTTGACCATGATACCCAAAACCTCGTTAGATTCATCCCGTTTTATCTTATGTTTTTAGAAAGTCATAAACTTAAAATATCTGAGAAATTTAAGATAGAAAACCAGCATAAGGTATCTGCAATTCACGACTTATCGAAGCCTATCAAATTCCCCCACACCTATACAATGCTTGTCCTCGAGCATTTATCCGAGATAGAAGATGCAAACATTCTCATTAGGAGTTCACCGACATACATTAATTAGCCCTAGAGATAGCAATTATTCATAACATTTAGCACTAAACAATCATATCAATTCCGACAATCTCAATAAAGCCTGAAAGCCACAAAAATCAACAACTCTCACATGGATTCTCTCAATGCGCTCAACGTGTTTATGGGTTATATGTGTATATGCTCAAATCAACACTATGAAACGATATTACCGTAAGCTTGCTAACATATCACATTGTATTCACATAGCGACTTAAACGTACAAATCAAAAGGTCTTTCATTTGGTTGTAATGGGTTTAGGGATTAGGTGGGATAATTTGGGAAAGTAGGTCAAAATTATCGGACCAGATGATTATTTAGTCGCTAAATTCCACGATTATCCCATGACGCACGACTATATCTCAATACTAGAATCACAATGATCATACTTACATTCTATGGTTTCAAATTCAAAACAACTCAATGTTTCTCAATACCTACAAAACTGACTAGTGCTTCATAATTTTTTTTTTTCATTGATTTTATTTTCGAATATAGTTTCTTTTTTTTTCTTTCTTTTCTTTTGAATGTTTTTTTTCTCTATTTTTTTCTTCTCTCTCTCTTTTTTTTTCGCTTTTCTCTTCGGATGACTCATTTTTTTTCGCTATAACTATAGGACTCCTAAATCACATATATGGACTCATTAGTTTATTACAATCTCGAAATCGTGGAATCTAAGCAATTAATAACTCATCCAATCCGACAATGGGTTGAAAAGAAAGCCAAAAGGATATATCTGGGTAAATATAGTGGCTTAAGTTCACGGAAAAATAAGGCTAAGGCTCAAGTTGGCTCACTAAGCGAATAGCATTGCAGGTAGGGTCAATGTGAGGCCAATGGTTTAATCCTAAGTGCCTTAATCACTTTTGTGCACAAAAAGCCGCCAATGATATCAACATGTAAAATAGAGCAAGTTCTAGAATATTCGAAACATATGTGATACTCTCGTAAAGAAAAAAACTGAGTATAAAGATAAATACTCATCTTTTTTAAAATGGCTCAAATCTCACATATTTAAGTAGGCTTTGTGTCGACTCTTGCGCATCCGGTCTTAAATCAATTGAAGAAAGATGAAAATAAGCATCCTAATACCAAATCGATATTCCTAATCGTTTCTCTCATGTTCTAATTAATGCACATCGGTTTGCCCGAGACAAGATATTTGTTCATCAACTAACATGAGAAATCTCCCCCACACCTAAACTCTGCATTTGCCCTCAATGTAGAATTCTAATGAAAATAGTAGCTAAATCTAACCCACATTTTCATTTTAATAATTCAGAGTCTATGTGAAGGAAGCAATAAAAGTGATACTGAAAATAAAACTTCCCTGACAGTGATGGAGTCGTAGAGGATTCCGAGAGAGGTGATATTTTACTCGAGCCTAGTGAGATCTTGTAGCATACGTAGCCACTAGCAAACCTGCTTAATCAACATTGAAATCATAGATAAAACGAAAATTGCAATAATAAAATAAAATAGGATAATGTTGGGTTGCCTCCCAATGAGCGCTCTTCTTTAACGTCTTTGGCTAGACGTAGTCTCCATTCTTCGGGGTCATGCATAAATGGGTTGGCACAGCTTGATCTCTTCTACACAAGCTATAAAATCGTTCTCAAAATACGGTTTAAGCCTATGATCATTTACCTTGAAATACTTGTTAGTAGATATGCACTCAATTTCAATAACGCCGTTTGGAAAAATATTTTTAACAATATATGGTCCCATCCAACGAGATTTGAGCTTACCTGGCATGAATTTCAGCCTTGAATTGCAAAGGAGAACTTTTTGACCTACCATTCTTTTTTATGGAGGAGTTTGTCGTGAAATTGCTTCGTGCGTTCCTTGTACATTCTCGCATTCTCATAGGCTTATAGGCGAATTTCTTCAAGTTCCTGTAGCTGAAATTTTCGCTCCTCACCGGCTTTTGTGGCCTCCATGTTGCATTGTTTCAGGTACGCCCAAAGTGCATCGTCTAATCGTAAGCTCCAATCTTTACGATTCGGGTTCACAGTTTTCTCCAAAATATTCTTGACCTGCCTATTTGAAACTTCGGCTTGTCCGTTTGATTGTGGGTGATAAGTAGTGGCTAATCGATGATGGACTCCGTATTTGCGCATGAGCGCTTCCACTGTGCGATTGCAAAAATGTGTGCCTTGGTTGCTTATAATTGCACGGGGAACTCCGAACCTACTAAAGATGTTTGATTTAAGAAATCCTACAACAACTTTAGAATCGTTAGTTCGGGTAGCCTTTGCTTCTACCCACTTCGACACATAATCAACAGCAAGCAAGATATAAAGAAAGCCAAACGAACTTGGAAAGGTCCCATAAAATCCATTCCCCCTACGTCAAAAATTTCACAAACTAAAATAGGATTTTGTGGCATCTCATCTCTAAAAGAAATTGTACCTGTTCTTTGACAATTAGGACAGCTCTTGCAAAACAAATAAGCATCTTTAAAAATAGTTTCCCAATAAAATATAAAATTTTCCTAGCAGTTCGCTTAGGTCCAAAATGTCCTCCACATGCATATGTATGACAATGAGTGAGTATATCATTAATTTCATCATTTGCAACACACCTACGTATTATTTGGTCCGAACCAATTTTCCACAAATATGGTTCATCCCAAATATAGTATTTAGAATCACTCTTAATTTTATTTCTTCTTGAAGAACTCAAATATGGAGGTAGCACACCACTTACCAAGTAATTAACTATATCGGCAAACCAAGGTTCTTGATATTCCTTACCTTGAAGGCGAAATAGTTGCTCATCTGGAAATGTTTCAGAAATTGGTAGTGGCTCTTCGTCACGAATCAAATGGCTCAAGTGGTCCGCCATGGAGTTGTCGACGCCCTTGCGATCCTTGATCTCCCAATCAAACTCCTGAAGCAACAAAATCCATCGTATTAAGCGTGGTTTTGACTCCTTCTTTGACAACAAATATTTCAGAGCTGCATGATCAGAATAAACAATAACCTTAGATCCCAGTAAATAAGACCTAAATTTATCGAATGCAAAAACAATAGATAAAAGCTCTTTTTCAGTTGTGCTATAGTTGCATTGTGCCGAATCGAGAGTTTTCGATGCATAATAAATGACGTGGCTTTTTCTTCCGTCTTTTTGTCCAAGCACAGCCCCAACGGCATATTTACTTGCATCACACATCAGCTCGAACGGTAACTCCCAATTTGGGGCTTGGATTATCGGTGCAGTAGTGAGTAACAATTTCAGCTTGTTAAACGCCTCTTTACAGTCGTCCCCAAAATTACACATGCCCAAAATCAACCGTAACCGGCGGTTGAACCGTGAAACCGCCGGTTACGGAACCGCCGGTTACGGTTTGGGCAACAACCGTAATCGGCAATCGCAAATGGCCGGTTACGGGACGGTTGGTCGATTTGACCAACCGCAAACCGCCGGTTAGGCGGTTAACCGGCGGTTGACCAATTTAAAAAAAAAATTCAAAATTCAAGATTTGAATTTGCCGCCCTTAGTTTTATTAAAAAAATTGAATTTAGCCGTTGTAACCGGCGGTTGACCGGATAACCGCCGGTTAACCGGACAAACCGCCGGTTACAACGGTCAAATTTTTTTTTTTCTTTAAATGTCACTCTCTCTCTCAATCTCTCTCACTCTCAGTCTCTCTCTCTCTCGCTCTCTCGCTCTCTCTGTCTCAGTCTCTCTCGCTCTCTCTCAGTCTCTCTAGCTCTCTCTCTCTCTTTGTCAACCTCTCAGCCGCCGCCGACCACCTCCGCTCCGCCAGTCCCCACCGCCACCACCGCGCCACAACCACCGCCGCCACACCACCACCACCGCCGCACCACCACCGCCACGCGCCGCCGCAGCCACCGCCATGCGCCGTCGTACCACCGCAGTCACCGCCGGCCGCCGCAGCCATCGCCTCGGCCCTGACCCTTGGTATCCTTTTTTGGCCCTTTTTAGTTTTTTATCTAACCATATTTTTCGTATCCGTGTGTAGATTATTTTTAGATGGATCGTGGTGGTGGCCGACGTGGTTCTCGTGAATCGAGGGCCAGCAAAGGGAAGCAAGTCGTTGGTAGTTCATCGCAAGATGACTACCAACAATATGACCGAACGAGTTCTTGGATATCGCCAACGTGCTCGACGATGCCTTAAACGAGGACGCGACCGGGTTCGAACCATCGCCGGGAGCAAGCTCGCATGCCGCGCAACATACGGAGGCAGAGGAGGAAGTGCCGACGCAAACCGGCGCCGCCCGACGATTACAGTCGGACATCTTCGCGGTACACTTCAAGAAGGTACCTACTAGTATAGTTAACCAATTTAAAGCTATTTGTAATTACTGTGGTAAGGAGTATAATTTTAGAAAGGGGGCGGATATGGGTCAATGACTTCCCATCTCCGTTCGAAACACCCGACTAAGTTAGGGGTAGCACAAAACCAACAGCAAATGTTCGGCGGAACGGACTCGTCCGCGTCGGGACCGACGGTCAGCGGAAGCGCAACGTCGTTGTTTCATTACAACGAGGAGGTTGCGCGACGGGAGCTTGCCAAGTTCGTAGCCCCGAAGCACCTTCCATTTCGATTTGCCGACGATCGGATCTACGAGCATTGGATCAAGACCGCATACAACCCTCAGGCGAAGAAGGATTCGAGGAGCACCCTGACGCGGGATACTAGGAAGACAGTACTCGCACTTAAGCGCGACTTAGTAGCTTTATTAGGTAGTTTAGGAACTAACGTGTCGATTTGCTCTGATATATGGAGCGATCATTGGCAACGTTCATCATACATGGGCGTGACGTGTCACTGGGTCGATGACTTGTGGACGATACAAAAGCGCTTGATCGCATATTGGGAGTTCGATGAAGCGCACACGGCGCAAAACATTGCCATCAAGCTTAGGACGATCTTACCAGAGTATAGAATAGTCTACAAAGTCTTTTTAGTATCGTTCGACAATGCGAGCGCTAACAACGCGAGCATTGAACGGTTGAAGGAGTATTGTCAGCCGTCAGTCGGAGGACGATTTTTCCACGTGGGTTATTTTTGCCACATACTTAACCTTTGTGTGCAAGACGCGCTAGTTAGTTTGAAGGAGCAGGCACGGCCTATACGCTACGCAATTTCCTACCTGATACGGCATCCGTCTTTGTGGAAGAAGTGGAAGCGTTTCTGCGCTAGAGAGGATGTACCAGCGAAGAAGTTTAGCTTAGACGTACCCACCAGGTGGAATTCCACCTACAAGTTGCTGTACAGTTCGATGGAATATCGGACACAGCTGTGTGACTTCTTTGCCGAAAACAGAGTGTTGCCGTACATTTTAGCTCCGGAGATGTGGGACCCGTGCAACAGTTTATGTGAGATACTTCAAGTATTTCACGACGCCACCGAGGCGATGTCGGGTTCATATTACCCGACTTCTATACTTGCGTTGGATCATTGCGTTAAAGTCGTAATTATACTCGACGGGCTTCGGTTTGATCCAGTAGTCGGCGAGGCCGTTGGGGACATGACTACCAAGTGGCTCAAATATTTTTTTGATTTACCGGATATCTTCATTATAGCGAAGATATTGGATCCGAGATGGTCTTTAGATGGTACGGGTAGACTACTAGAATGCTACTATACGAAAGTATCGTCGGGCAGGGTAGTCGATAGCATTTATTGGCAGAGCGTTCTCGATCGAGCACATTCTTCATTAAAGGAGCTCTTTAAAGAGTATAAGCCCGATTTTGGCCACGACTCGTCTCGATCGGGATAGGGGCGCGGTCGATCTTCACGATTAGCTGACTACTATGACATCCTCAACGCGAACAAGCGTCCATGGTCCTCCCAAAACCCCTACATAGAAGTCGATAACTTTATGTCGACGACTTTCGAGTTCGGGGACGAAGATGAGTTCAACGTCCTTAGATGGTGGTCGAGGGTGTCGCCAACGTATCCAACGTTGGCGAGGATCGCTCGGGAGATCCTTGCCGTCCCGGTCTCGACCGTCGCGGTGGAGCATGCTTTTAGCATGGGCGGTTTGACCTTGAGCGAGAAGCGTTCGAACTTGAGTGTCGACAACCTCGAGTACCAATGTCTTCTCGATGACTGGACTCGAGCCGAGTATCGCACCCAAGATGAGCGTGCCAGCGACTCGCCCGACGACCTTTTCGAGGACACCACCGGCACGGAGACGAGCGGCGGCAACGGCGGCGGCGACGGCGAGGATTATTAGAGGCATTCGGCGAGGCGTGGACTCCACATCAACAAACAAGCCCGAAAAAAGATAAGTATTCAAGTCTCATATTTTCTTTGCATACAGTAATTACTATGTTTATATTGCTAACTAATGAATTATTATTTTCAGGTACGAATTTATTTGAACAAGCGTAACGACGAAGCCCGAAAAAGATAAGTAACCAACTCTTATATTTTTTTGCGTACAAATATTTATTATGTTTATTGGCTAACTAATGAATTGTTATTTTTAGGTACTAATTGATTTGAACAAGCCTATTACGACGAAGCCCGAAAAAAGATAAGTAAATATTTGTATAATTGCTTCTTTCTTGTTCTTATTTTAATTAAACTTATAATGTAAATCATGTTTATGTATTTTTTTTATAGGGAAGAAGATTACGAAGAAGAGGGATTTTGGTAAGTGCAAGTGAGTTAGCAACGTGTGATCTCCGGATGCTTTGACGGATTTTAATCAAGGATGATTCGTCAAGGCTCCAGAGATCATACGCTGCTTTCTCGCCTACACTTGCGAAAGCCCGACCGAAAAGTCGAAGACTGATTTAATTGACATATATGTATGTATTGTATTGTAATTGATTACTTAAAATTTTGTGATACAAGTTCTTTGTAAAATGAAAAATGTAATTTTTTTTTTGTAGTTGTCTTGCAAATTATATAGTAGATTTCGATACATAATTCAATTCGGCCAAATAAATATATCAAACTTTATTGAAATCCCAAGAATTAAAATATCATAAAAAAAAAGAAATCGGCGGTTGTAACAGCCGGTTAACCGTAATCGGCGGTTCGTCAACCGGCGGTTGGTCTAACCATCAACCGGGGGCGGCTAACCGGAAACCGTCCCCGGCCGGTTAGACGGCGGTTAGTCCATTGGATATTTTAACGCAAGGAAGCCGGATGGTGCCCCTCGTGGGAAGCCGGCGGTTAAACTACATGTCAACGCAAGCACAGTATCGTCGTGGTGCCCCTCGTAGGAAGCCGGATGGTCTAGGCTAAAATCCTGGCGGTCCTTGTCCCTAGTGGTTCTGATTCCCATACGCCAAGTTTGTGGTGACCCTCGCTTTCTAATACTAATTGTGGCGGATTTTTGCCATGTAAGTCGCGGAAGACCCGTCTAATTAAAAACATTTTCGGAATAAAATATATTACGATATATCGTCTACACCGTCATTACTATACACGGGCCGTAGCCCAAAAATAACAAAATCTCAAAATCCTAACTTCGCTCCACATGTCGCATCCATGTACAGCCTCGCGCTCAAAAGTCCGTGGAGCACCGCCGTCAGCCCGCCTCAGCCGCGACGCGTATTGGTCGCGTCGTAAACGGCTAAAAATAAATTAGTCACCTTATTCACTAAACACGAGTATAGTGACAGTAAGGATCGTCTCCACAGGGAAAATGGTTGATTTATTCTAATTTCAACTCGATCCATAATAATAGTAATAATAACAATACTTAGAATAATAATAATATTTATAATAATAAGTGATAATAATTACAGAACTAATAATAATAATAATAATAATTAGTAGTAATAATAACAATACTAATAGTAATAATAATAGTAATAATTATAATATAATATTAATAATAATAATATTGATAATAATAATATTAATGGGGTTTTTTGGTTGGTTTTGGGCGCAATAGCGAATGAGAGAATATCGAAACTAACAACGATAAAATAATAGTTGCTAAACATTTTAATCAAAGCGTCACTAAAATTGATAAATGCTAATGAAACAACGAGACAAAATGGGGATAAACTTACGACCATGGGAGTGAAAAGTCAGTTTTTGCTAGTCTTCGACAACATCGCACAACAACTGAAACGCCCGAATAATTTGCTCAAGTAACGACAAGTGATAATAATAGAAAAACAAAATAGTTATTCCTAATGACTCGAGCCTCTTTAATGTGAAGGAACTAAGCTACATAGAATGATAGTTCTAACATAAAACATGAAACGCATAACTAGAATGATGTGCAATCTTAAGGAAACCACACCACGTTGGTCAAAAACATAATACTTGTGTTGGTCCAGAATGCACCAAACAAGGAATCAAAGAGGCTTTGATGGAATGAAAAGGGAGACTTTCTCACCTTGTAGTGTGTGTAGTGTGTGAAAACTTGGGTTAGCCTTTTGATCTTTGATTACTTTTCAAATGGTGTTGGTAATACCTTATATACCACATTAACCCTAGGTATATTAAGGCCCAAACACCAAAAATTAAATAATTACATTCTAGTCCAAAGCCCAAGTTAAAAGAATAATTACAATATAAATCCCAAGACTTAAACTATTGACACAATCACTAAATATCCTAACAATCTCTCCCTTTGTGTCAATTGTTGGGAGTCTTGGATCTTGGGCGTTGGGATGGTGGATTAGCGTGTGAGTGTTTCGCGAAGTCCTAGCTTGAACTCGAAGGCGCAGAGATTCCTTCGAAGGACCATTCGATCAGCTATAGCATCAATAAGCTTCGCGAACTTGGATCTGCAGAGAGGATCTTCTTCCGAAAGGATGCGGCAAATCCTCATGAGTTTGTCTTGGATGATGGTGAGTGTCCCATCCGAGAATTTTGCCACTTCGGAGCAGCGCAGCAGCCTCATCTTTCCCTTGTAGTTCAAGTAGGCGACCGCCGGATCGTCTCCGTCGATCACATCGCCTTCTCGGTAGTCATCCGTGTTCTTGAAAGATGGGCGAGTCAGATTCACCTTCTTCAGGTTGTGTTCCACCGCCATCTGCAGATCGTGGGTGGCGAAGAATCTGACCTGTCGGAGCATGTGGCGCTTGAGAGCCACATATCCCATGGTGACCGGTTCAGCACGTACGAGATGTCCAGAGCTTCTGAGGACGAGTCTGAACTGTTTCATGGATTCCAGCATGCTGTATAGGTCACCCAGGCGCAGAAACTTGAAGTCCGATTCACTGACTTCACTGTAGCTCTCATCCTGTCTCATTACTGTGAAGACTGGGTAGTGGACAGGTCCTTTCGACTCCTAGCGGAGGTCAGTGACTTTGCAGATGGGGGCCCGATTCATTTCCAGAGCGATGTTTTCCTCATCGGATAGCGTCCTCTTTGTGCACTTGTTGCAAAGAAGGCTCCATCGATAGAGCTTCTTCTTTTCCTCGCTCCAACTTTGGATGTTCATCAGCTCATATTCGTCGAAGGTTGTGATGATCTGCTCCTTGCGCCGCCAGATCCTCTTCCTGATCTCTTCTTGAAACGGCGCGGTTATCTTTTTGTTTTTCCACGGTGCTTCCGGTATATCCACCTTGGGCACATCCGTTTGAGCAGCAGTGGCCTCAGTTTGCTGCGCTTGGAATTATAGGATGTTCTCGAGCTCGGCCGTTCAGCGTCGTATTTCTCTCCGTTCTCGTCGTCTGCGGTGTTGATCAGCGTAAGCGAGGCTTCCATTAGCAGACGTCGAGCATTTTCCACCAAATTCCTAGCTGCTACTGCATCGGCGGGCGTGTATAGCCATTCATCGTTGAAGATGTAGGCTTCGATCTCGTTCTGTGCGCAGTAGACGTCCTCGGAGGCCAGGTTGGAATCGATGTTGAGAGGGGTATGGCTATGTGGTGGCGAGGGTGTAGCGTCGGAGGAGTTTGTGGATTGTGGGGAAGGTTGTGGTGGGGATTCTGGTGGTTCGGTTGAGGTGATGGTTTTGGCGAGGATGATTTGGGTAACGGGGGGTGTAGATGTGGTGGTGGCCTCTAACGTCGATGTGACAGTTAGAGGTTCCATGATGGCGAGCGGAGAAGGTGTGGGGGTGGTCTCTAACGCCGATGTGACGATTAGAGTTTCGGAGACGGTAGTGGGTTGTGGTGAGGGTGATTTGGTTAGTGGCTCAGGGTAGATAAGGTGGGATTTTTGGCTAGTGAGGTGTGAGGTTTCTGTTGCGGGTGTTGTTTCAGGTCCAGAGGAGGAGGGCGGCGTTGATTGCATGAGTTATTGGGACTGTGAGTCGTGCTGCCTATTCTCCCCCTCGCGGCGATCTTGATCATCGTCTTGATCGTCGCGCCTGATCCCGCTAGACTCGCCTTGAGCACGGCAAGTCATTGGTTGAGTGATTATTCGCTTCATCTGCTGTTCTTCCTCGTCAAGTTCCGTCATGGATTCGAATCGGGCTCGAAGGATGTAGAAGAGCTCCTTGGCGGAGATGGAGGAGAGAACAGCGTCTGCGTCCGTGTGTTGCATGGTTGGTGGCGTCTCCGGGGCCACACCTTTGCCTTTGTCGACGGTGGACGCATCGAGACGCGCGTAGACTTTATCGAGGATAGACGCCTCAAGAGTCTTTGCAAACTCTTGAAGACGAGTCTCTAACGCGGTCTCAGTCACGAACTGGGGTAAGTTTAACAAGTTGGAATCACGAAGAAATCCAACTGTCACCGAATCGGAGAAGATAGCCGATCGGCCGCCCGTTTGCACAGGACGGGAGAAGACGGGGTCACTCAGACTTCCCGTTTGCATCATCGATGAGACAGACTCAATCGAATGATGGCCTAGGATCACGGTTGTTGTGATGTTGGCCGTGCTAGGTCTTCCGCTCTCAGTCACAGAGACATCATCGAGCGTTCTGACAGAGTCACGAAGACTCTGTGGTTCGGTAGAAGGTGTATGTGTCCTAGAAACGTGTGAAACTATGGGGAGTGAGGGCACTATACTCGATGTGCATGAAGAGAATGCAGTCTGAGGCGAGGGACTGCTTGTTTCAGCATTGACCATCTCCAAGTGGGATGTCGATGGTATACGTGGCTCCTCGTGGAATGAAGTACCTTCCTGTAGAGAGGAAGATAAGTGGGTTGGTGGGGTCGTTTGCATGGTTGAGCCAAATGCCACGTCTTCTACTCGGGAGGTGAACACATCACCTCCTGTACCTATTGGTTCGGCTCGACTTATTTGTGGCTGAGGAGGTCGATCGTGTTTTTGTTTCGATCGACGCTCCGTGGAGCGGCTTACGTCATCCTCACGCGACAGTTTTTTCGGAACGCGGGTGGAAGAGGATGCGGCGCGACTCGATGACTTTTTGGAGGTGGTGGTGGGGTTTTGGCTGGTTCCGGGAATAGGAGCAGTGGGGTTGATCTGCGCCGTAGGAACAGTGGATAGAGGTCGGGGGCTTTCGCGGAATGTGGCGGTTGTGGCGCGATATTCTCGGACGTGCGGATTTGACTGGTCTGCGTAGGCGAGAACTTCGTCCGGAATTATCATGGCGTGTCGATCCTTCGCGGGAGTGTTTTTCTTGGCGAACTTCTCGACAGTTGGGATGATGAAGTGTTCCGCTGCCGGCCGGATGCGTATGTTGGTGGAGTGCAAGCGGAAGTGTTTGATGAGAGCTGGGAGCCACCGCATGTAAGGAACGAAGCGGTTTGTGACTCCCTTGGCGACTTCCCGGTCGCGACGTTGGATCATGGAAACGAGATCCATCCAGATTATGTCAGCGTAGTTGTGCTTGCGGTTGTGGGCGATGCCGGTGACAATCGTTAGAATTTGAAAGTTGCCGCGGTCCTGACCAGCATGCTTCCCTGACATGCATTTGTTCACCAGCAGGTACAACGTTCGCCACGGTTGAGGTAGATTGCGGGTGGTGACTTCACTGAGGACAAGTGGGCCCTTCTTCTTCTTGGTTTCTGGTTGATAGCCCAGCCGGTCTATGTCCTCGATGAGTTGTTCATGGGTTGGTAGCGGGTCGTACGGGGAGTAGACAGGGAGTTGAAGCACTTCTTGGAGTATCATTCGAGTGAGGACCACCGTTTCTTGATCAATTATGGCGGATAAGTTTTTAGCAAGGTGGAGTGGTCCAGCTATCTCCAACGTGTGCCAGAATTGTTGAAGATACACTTGTGCTTCAGGCTCGCCATGAGTGAGGGCGTGGCGAAGTGGGTGCCCTTTGAGGATTTCGATAATGATGGGGGCATCGCACCGAAAGCTGTCCAAGTCCACCATGTAGTTGTTGGGAATCAGGGCCGCCCATTGACTTAGTGGGAAGATCTGCTCAGGCGGTGGGACATAGGTACGCGTGTGGAGTTCGATGCGAGCGACGTCCCTTTGGATTGCAACCGCCTCAAGTGCTTCAAGTGTACCTTGATCTTTGTTGGTCATATCTGTACTCGACAGTAATTGTAATAAGATTAGTACGGATTAGTGTGGGTGAAACAATGACAGTAGCCTCAAATTGTAAACGAAAACATCGACAATTTTTAAACGAAATTTCTCCAATACTTAGAAAATTTCTGACTTGAGGGCGTGCATGTGAGATGAGAAAATTCGCTAAGTATAACACGTAGAAATTTTAGCATAGAGAAAATTTTCGCATGTATTAGGAAATTTTCGTAAGTGATAGCACATAAGCATGTTCGTGAGAAATTTTCGCAGACTGAGTAAAATTTCGCAAGTATGGAAAATTTTCGCAAGTGATAGCACATAAACATGTTTGTTAGAAATTTTCGCAGATTGAGTAAAATTTCGCAAGTATGGAAAATTTTCGCAAGTGATAGCACATAAACATGTTTGTTAGAAATTTTCGCAGACTGAGTAAAATTTCGCAAGTATGGAAAATTTTCGCAAGTGATAGCACATAAACATGTTTGTTAGAAATTTTCGCAGACTGAGTAAACTTTCGCAAGTATGGAAGATTTTCGCAAGTGATAGCACATAAACATGTGTGTTAGAAATTTTCGCAGACTGAGTGAAATTTCGCAATTATGGAAAATTTTCGTAAGTTAAGAAATCTCGCAAGTTGTCCAAATTTTTCGCATATAATGAAAATTTTCGCATGTTTTATGAAAGTTTCGCGGAAGGAAAAAGCTTTGTGCATTGAGAAATTTTTGTGTTTCATTGTGGTTGCGAAAAAGTGAAGATGCGAAAAGATGTAATGTGAAGTGAAGTGTATTAGAATTTCGCGGGGCTAAACTCACTGTAGCAGAAAAAAAAATTTTAACACATGTAAATTCTCGGGCGAAAGTTTCGCAGTTTCTTAGTCACTGTAGCAGCGAAAATTTCAACGTAAGAAATTTCTCGGAAAAATTTTCGCGGAACCTTGCTCACTGTAGCAGCGAAATTTAACGTTTAAAGCAATTTTTTCTGAGAATTTTCGCGGTGAAGAACACAGTGCGACATCGTGCGAAACGACGCAATGATTTTAGCCTTAGACCTACTCAAATCTCAACCAAAATGCAATAATCGGGACTCAATCGACTCGTAATTGGGTGGGCAATGCATATTTGGGGGTTTTAAACATAAAAAACCTAACATGCGTTCGATTCAGAGCCGAGAAAAATTGACCCTAACCTAACGGATTTAATCAATGCGGGGCAAATCAGGATAAAATGAACGAAAATTGATTTATTTGAGGTGTATTCATACCGAAAAGCTGATTTGCGACAATGGAGTTAGCAGGAAACAGATTTTGATTGCAGATTCGACGACGATGATGATGCGAGGAGTTGCGAAATTTTGAAAGAGGGTTTGCGAAATTTTTGAATTTTTTCGGGAATTTTTCGGATTGTGAAAAACGTTAAGGGTTTTGGGGTTTTAGGGGTTTTGTGACTGTACATGCGAAATTTTGAGTTAATGGGCCGAAATTTTGTGGGCTTGGTCAGACCTCAACTGAGTTGAATTTTGCGGGCTTGGTCAAAATTGGGTCCAATTGAAATTCAATTGGTCCAATTTTTACCCTGTTTGACCAGAAATTTTAAAAATTCAACCCAAAATATTTTAATCCGTCCAATTTTGACTCAGTTTGTCCAAACTTTAAAATTTCAACCCAAATTTTTTTATTATTTTATTATTATTTTTTTTAAAAAAAAAGGCAAAATCAGAAACTCCCCCTTAATCTAAAAACTCCCCTTTTTAAATAATGGAAATATCAGAAGCTCCCCCTTAATCGAAAACTCCCCCTCAAAAGATATAATTCAGAAGACACATAGAAAATGGAGTGAAATGAAGAAGGAAATATGTACACTTTATCAAAGTTCATGTAGGGTCGATTGATCACAACTGAATATTCAACATGCCCAACATAGTCACAAGGTGTTGGAATCGTTTGACATCCAACGGTTTTGTGAAAATGTCGGCTAGTTGATCTTCGGAAGTGACGTAGTGCAATTCAATCGTCCCTTGTTCAACATGTTCTTTGATGAAGTGGTGACGAATATCTATGTGTTTCGTTCTCGAGTGATGTACTGGATTACTCGTCATCGCAATCGCACTCTTTGAGTCACAATAAATGGGAATTTTATCAACATGAAAACTAAAATCTCGTAGTTGGGTTCTCATCCACAAAAGCTGTGAACAACAACTAGCGGCAGCGACATATTCTGCCTCCGTCGACGAAGTTGAGACACAGCTTTGTTTTCGAGACGACCAACTCACGAGTTTACCGCCCAAGAAGTGTGCAGCTCCAGAGGTGCTTTTTCTATCCATCTTGCATCCTGCGTAATCCGAGTCAGAGAATCCAACCAGCTTGAAGTCCGATCGAGTGGGGTACCACAAACCCAGATTGGGTGTTCCTTTGAGATAGCGGAGAATCCTTTTGACAGCAGTGAGATGGGATTCCTTCGGTGTAGCCTGAAAACGAGCGCAGATTCCTGTTGAGAGAACGATATCCGGTCGACTAGCAGTGAGGTACAGAAGAGAGCCTATTATCCCACGATAGACGGTTTGGTCGACGGGAGCACCAGATGGGTCCGCGTCGGGTCGGCCAGAGGGAGACATAGGTGTAGCAGCAGTCTTAGCATCCTTCATTCCATATTTCTCGAGGATGTCATGGATGTATTTGGACTGGTTGATGAAGATTCCGTTGGGGAGTTGTTTTACTTGAAGACCAAGAAAGAAATTCAGCTCGCCCATCATACTCATTTCGAATTTTTCTTTCATCAATTCTGCGAACTCTTCACACAGTTGTGGTTCAGTCGATCCAAAAATGATGTCATCGACATAAATCTGTACAATCATGATGTCAGGGTCACTCAGCTTGGTGAAGAGGGTTGTAACCAGAGATCCTTTCTTGAATCCAGACTGAACGAGGAAATCTGAAAGGACGTCATACCAAGCTCGGGGAGCCTGTTTTAGTCCGTAGAGAGCCTTGTAGAGTCGATATACGTGATGAGGAAACTCTTCGCTCAAGAACCCTTCAGGTTGATCAACGTACACTTCTTCTTTGAGAAATCCATTCAGAAATGCAGTCTTCACATCCATTTGGTAGACTTTAAAGTTCTTGTGAGCGGCAAAGGCAAGGAAAATTCGTATTGCTTCGATCCTGGCGACGGGGGCAAAAGTTTCATCGTAGTCGATGCCTTCTTCTTGGTTGTACCCCTTAGCCACAAGTCTTGCTTTATTGCGGATGACAATTCCGTCTTCATCCTTTTTGTTATTGAAGATCCACTTCGTGCCGATAATGGATCTGTTGTGAGGTCGTGGTACGAGTTCCCAAACTTGTAAACGTTCAAACTGATTTATTTCCTCCTGCATTGCAATCAGCCAATCAGGATCGTTGAGAGCTTCAGCTACTCGTGATGGTTCGACTTGACTGAGATAGCAAGCAAACAGACTTTCATTCATCGTAGCCGAACGTGTCGAGACACCAGATGTGGGATCCCCTATAATCTGATCTGTAGGATGAGAGCGAGCCCAAAGTGGTATATTGGCCTGAGATGAGCTGGCCGTATTTGTATCGGTTGGAGGTTCATTGGATTGGGGTCCGGTGTTCGAAGAAGAGATATCAACCGTAGTAGATTGAGAGGGTTCAGCATCAGGATCAGCAATGTTTCCAGGGTTGGGTAAAATGCCGTCTTCGTTGAGATTGAGCGCATCCAAGTTTGGAGGTACGACGTCATTGCCGATAGCTGGTGGTGTAGGTGGAGTGGGTGCAGCGGTGGGTTGAGTGGTGGCGGCGGGAGTCTTGGGAACTGGATAGAAGTACTCGAAAAGCAGATCGAGATCCAGTTCACCAGAGTTGCCCTCAGATGAGGAAGATCCCGCCGTTGAAGGTTGACCTTTTGTCAACGACTGTAGAAGACCTGCTTCTGGACTAATATGAGCAGAAGCCATGAGGTCGCCTTCGCTTTCGTCAAAGGTGACATTTGTGCTTTCAATGACAGATCGTTTCTTCTTAAGATAGACTCTGTATGTCTTCGAGTTTAGCGAATAACCGACAAAGATTCCTTCGAGTGCTTTTGGATCAAGCTTCCCAAGATGTTGGCGATCGTTGGCAACAAAACATCGGCATCCAAAAACCCTTAGATAAGATATATCTGGTATACGACGGTTGTTCAACATCTCGTATGGAGTGCGGATGAATCTCTTGTGGATGGAAGCCCGGTTTCTGCGTGTAACAGGCCGTTTGAATAGCTTCGCCCCAAAGAGAGTGAGGAAGGCCGGATTGGATGAGGAGAGTCCTAGCTGCTTCAACTAGTGTCCTATTCTTACGCTCAACGACACCATTCTGTTCCGGTGTCTTCACAGCTGAGAACTGCTGGGTGATGCCCTGAGTGGCATAGAAATCACCGAGTTTCTTATTCTTAAACTCAGTTCCGTTGTCAGTTCTGATAATCCGAACCTTCTGTTGATGAAGAGTTTGGGATGTAACAACAAACTCGATGATTATATCAGGAACTTCATCTTTTGTACGAATGAGTTTCGTCCACGTATAGCGTGAAAAATCGTCGACAATCACAAGAATATACCGTCTTCCTCCGAGTGTGGCTGTAGGCATTGGTCCACACAGATCCATGTGTAAGAGCTCGAGGATGAGCTTAGAGGACGGTGTTTCCTTGGATATGTGAGACGATCGCTTCATCTTCCCCAATTCACAGGCAGAGCAGAGGTGTTCCTTATGATATGTTAGTTGGGGTAGACCGTTGACGAGTTTATTCTGACGTAGTTTGTTGATAGTCTTGACATTGAGATGTGAAATTCGTCGGTGCCATAGATCATTCAACTTGGGGGCAGCCCGAGAGAGAAGGCATACTGGTCGAGAGGTCGTGAGATTGAGTACGTAGAGGTGAGACGTGCGCGTTCAAGAAAGAAGTGGCAGTCCCGAGGCATCTATAATGCTGCAGATGTCAGATTCGAAGAGAACCTTGTATCCTTTGTCGCAGAAACGACCAATGCTGAAGAGATTGTAGCTCAAACCCTCAACGTAAGAGATGCCCTTGATCGTTAGTTTGTCATGGACAAGATCACCAGTTCCGAGAATTGGCGCCATTTGACTGTTTCCGAAGGAGACCCTTCCGAGATAGCGCTCGGAGAAGTTGCTCAGCAGCTCCTTGTTCCCCGTCATGTGTGTGGAGCAACCCGAGTCTAGATACCACACATGAGAGACCTGCAATCATCAGCAAATGTTGGGTCCCCGTTTACGGACGGGGCATTCTTGTGATACAAGTAAAATTTTCATGCGCTTAATGGGAAATGTGGATTCTGAATCAGATTGTGTTGAATCTAATTTAGCTTTCCCTTTGTCATTTGTTTGATGAGTCGGGATTATGGTCTTCCTAACCCATATTTTCCTAACTTGTGCTTGCATGTATGGCGTCTTATACATGAATTGGCGTGGGGGATGTGGTTGTTGTTTTCGTGCTTCGGTTTTGGTCGCCTTTGGCTTGCGAGCAGTAGGTGAGTTTGCGTTTGACGACGAGAGACGTTTTCGCTTAACCTTAGGTTTAGTCGAGGTGGGAGAATTCAAAGGCGCCGTAGAGGTGGTTCGCTTGCGTGGTCGGAGTGTTGTGTGACGACCCGCCATCTACTACTATTTTCTTACACTAACTTACGTGACTAAATAAAATATAAAATATATTACATATGAGACATCGATAGAATTTTTCGATTTTACAAAACAAACCACACCCAACTATTTTACAATACAAACATTGTTCAAATTTTATATACGATACAAACTTATTTTACAAAAACACAACATAATTAAACATAACGCCCGCCACACAGGTCGCATCCATGTACACACCACCCTCAAAAGTCACCGGAAGTTCCAGAAGGACCAGCCTCGTCATCTAAACGTTTACGTACCGGATTCGCTACGTCTACAACACATAAAAACATGGGATGAGCTATAAAGCTCAGTAAGTGGAAATATGCATGTATGCACGTGCCAAAATAGCAAAGGCATCCGCGCTAATACTTTCTAATATTATTCTCACATCATACTCATTCGATTCTCATTTTCATTAGGGCCCATAGCTACTTACTAACCGCACCATCATATCATGAGCTCAAATCCTATACGGATAAAAATACGATAGTGGCCCACTCTGGCTAAGATAAAATTAGGGTTTATCTCCAATCTTATCATTCACCAGGTCGCCCCTCTATCAAATTACTTTCCTGGCACTATAGTTATACTACGTGCCTTCCCAATACCTAAATAATTTAGGTAATATACTCGACGGTCTTACCCCCGTCATGGTGCCTTTGTAGTAGTAGCTATATTCTCATCTATCATATAACTCGCTTTCCACTCAAGTAATACAATGCACACTCATTCCTCAAAATACTCCATACGATTCGTGCGTGCACATGATCGTGATGCATAAATAATGCAACAATAAATATTCCAAACCATCCCATATAACAGATAATTCACATACCACATATTCATCGAATCAATTAGTCACGTAACAATACACATATCAATCACTTTATGTGTTGTAGGTGAAATTCCCACTTACCTGATATCCTTAGCTTATCGCACGGTTAAATCGCTAACCTTCGAATCCTAATTATAAAAACATATAAAATTATAGTTCGTTAATTTAATTACGATTTCATGAAATTGGCTTAATTTAGAAAACCCTAGTTTCAGCTTTTATAAATTTCGAAACCCTAAAATTTAAAACTTTACCTAAACTGAAAAATACTATTTATATAAATCTCGGCATGAATTAAAATATCTCGACATTCCATGATAATCTCGACATTTTATATCATCATCCTATCGACATATATATGTATATACATCTCGACATTCATTGTTTGATAGCCTTCGACATTTTCCTAACAACACTCGACATTTCATGATAAAACCTCGAAACAATACACTTCAAACCCCACAAAGAAAAATGTCGATATCTCATGTAACACTTTTATAAATGTCGAAACAATCCTATACACACATGTCGACATTTTTATCTATTTCGACATCTTGTTCCCAAATTCCATCATGACCAATATCGACATCTCATGTCGACATTTTTAGAAATTCCAAACCCTTACACACACACATATCGACATTTCTTTCGATATTTTTCCTCAGCATTCACAAAACTCGAACCCTCTCATCATCACTCGACATTTTATTCAATATACTCGACATCCCATTTCGAAATCCCATGTATTATAAATATCGAAACAACTCACCTCACATATCGACATTTTAATTTATTTTCAACATCTTGTATTCAAAATTTCACACAACAAATATCGACTCCACTTATTCAAACACTCGACATCTTCTTTGAAATTCCACTCGATATTTTCAACTACACAAGATACATTACACTCATATCGACATTTTACACAAGATCCCTCCTCAAACAACAATTACATGTCGACATTTAAAAAACTACAAAGACACATATCGACATTCCATGTAAACATTCGTATAACTTCGAAAAATTTTTACACAAAAATCTCGACACACTCATAAGAATTCTGAAACCCTCTTTAATATTCTCCTCGACATTTTATTCGACCTTCACATAAATTTTCAAGATAACACCACACAACCATGTCGACATTTTAATTCAACTCGACATTTCCATAAAACTCAAAACAATATCTTTCGAAAATCATAAACACTATTTGCTTCTAAACCCATATAAACTTTCGATCAAAACTTATTTTTTTCAAGAACACTTTAAATATCATATCAACTATAAGTGATGTTCTTCCCTTATTAACAATCGAAAACCTTAAATAACATAAACTTACGTGAACTTCCAAACTTAATAAACTCTTAATTAAACCAAAACCTAATTAAAAATATAAAAATTTAAACAATAAACCTTACCAAATCCAAGTTGTGTTATGGTTACAAGCTATGTTCTTCACTGCCTTCCTAAACGTTTTCTTATCTCTTAATAACTTTTTTTTTTCCTTTATATGTTAATTTATCAATTTGAATCTAATAATAAGTAAATGACAAAGAACTTTTAACCTAACCTCATCTTTAATCACGCAAGAAGTTCTATTATATTTCTAACATGATTTTCCTTCTTTGACCTTATACTGATAGATGTCGACATTGTAAGAAAAAATATCGAAACAATTCTACACACACATATCGACATCTTCTTCATACTTTCGACACCAACCAAAATTTCAACTTATAATATTAAATATCATGTAGTCACGAAATTAAATAAATATTAAATATAAAATCATATAAACACATAATATGCATGCAAATTTATTGGCCAACTTACTTACGGGACCCGGGTATTACATTCCCCCCCCCCCCTTAAAAAGGATTTCGTCCCCGAAATCAGGTTAGTTGAAATAACTCTGGATAGCGACTTCTCATATCATCTTCACGTTCCCATGTAGCTTCTTCAGTTGACTGATTCTGCCACAATACCTTCACCAACGGAATTTCTTTATTTCGAAGTCTTTTCACTTCATACATTAAAATCTCCACTGGCTTTTCTTCATAACTTAAATCTGGCTTGAGTTGTTGGTGTAAAAATTCATTTCTCAAGACATGATTCGGATCAGCGACATATTTTCGTAAGGTCGACACATGAAACACATCATGAACTTGTGCCAATGAAGCTGGTAATTCCAATTGGTAAGCTACTTCACCGACTCTTTTAATTATTTTAAAAGGTCCAATGTATCTTGGGCTCAACTTACCCTTTCGCCCAAACCGTTTCACACCTTTCATCGGAGATACCTTCAAAAACACCCAGTCATCAGCGTCAAATTCTAACGGTCTTCGTCTTTGATCTGCATAACTCTTTTGTCGACTTTGAGCTGTTTGCATTCTTTCTCGTATCTTTGCTATTGCCTCAGTCATCTCTTGAACCATATCAGGTCCTAACATCGCACGTTCACCAACTTCATCCCAGTGTATGGGAGATCGACATTTGCGTCCATACAATGCTTCATAGGGTGCCATCCCAATAGTTGAATGATAACTATTGTTATAAGAAAACTCGATCAATGGCAAATATTTACTCCAGTTTCCTTTAAAATCCAAAACACATGCTCGCAACATGTCTTCTAAAGTTTGGATAGTTCGTTCTGATTGACCATCCGTCTGAGGATGATAAGCCGTACTAAAAGACAATTTAGTTCCCATCGCTTTCTGCAGACTCTTCCAAAAATTAGATAAGAACCGTGAATCTCGATCCGAAATAATCGATAATGGAATCCCGTGGAGTCGAACAATTTCTTGTATATATATTTCTGCGTATCGCTCCAGGGAAAACATCGAACTTATGGGTAGAAAATGAGCAGACTTAGTCAATCGGTCGACTATAACCCAAATAGCATCGTAACCTTTTACAGTCTTTGGTAGACCAACAACGAAATCCATCGTAATATGATCCCACTTCCACTCAGGTATTGGCAAAGGCTGTAATGTCCCTGCCGGTCTTTGATGTTCCGCCTTTATTTGTTGGCATGTTAGACATTGACTTACAAACGCCGCAATGTCTCTTTTCATTCCCGGCCACCAATAATTTATTCGAAGATCTCTATACATTTTTGTAGCTCCTGGATGTACTGAATATGCCGTCGCATGTGCTTCTGCCATTACTATTCTTCGAATCTCTGCATCATCAGGTACGTATAAACGGTCCTTGTAATATAAACTTCCATCTTCTTGTATTTTGAAATCAGTTGAAGTTTGCTCCGTCTGTGCGTCTTTGATTTTCAGATATAACTCATCATTTTCTTACACCCGTTTGATTTGTTCCAGTATTGTAGGTTGCAAAGTTAAAGCTGCTAACTTTGCTTCGACTTCTCCCAATTGCACTATCTCCACCTCCAATAATTGTAACTCTGCACTTACAGCTTTTCGGCTTAATGCATCAGCCACCACATTTGCTTTGCCTGGATGGTAACTAATTACACAATCATAATCTTTAACAAGTTCTAACCACCGTCTTTGCCTCATATTTAATTCCTTCTGAGTGAAGAAATATTTCAAGCTTTTGTGGTCCGTAAAAATTTCGCATCGTTCCCCATATAAATAATGCCTCCAAATTTTTAAAGCAAAAACCACAGCAGCTAGCTCCAAGTCATGAGTAGGATAATTCTTTTCATACTCCTTCAATTGCCGAGAGGCATATGCAATTACTTTTCCATGTTGCATTAATACGCAGCCCAAACCATTCCTTGATGCATCGCTATAGACTGAAAATCCTCCAGTCCCTGATGGTATTGTAAGAACTGGAGCTGAAGTGAGTCTCTTCTTTAACTCTTGAAAACTTTGCTCGCACTCCTCGCTCCAATGGAATGAAACATTCTTCCTTGTTAACTTTGTCAGTGTTGATGCAATCTTTGAGAAATCCTTAATAAACTTTCTGTAGTATCCAGCTAAGCCAAGAAAACTCCTTACTTCCGTGACATTAGTTGGTTGAGGCCAGTTGTTGATAGTTTCAATTTTGCTAGGATCCACAGAAATTCCTTCTCCAGAAGCAATATGGCCCAAAAATGCGACTTGATTCAACCAGAACTCACATTTCTTGAACTTAGCGTATAATTTATTTTCTCGTAATATCTCAAGAACTATCTTCAGATGTTGCTCATGTTCCTCCTTCGTTTTCGAGTAGATAAGAATGTCATCAATGAAAACAATGACAAACTTGTCCAAAAATTGTTTGAACACACGATTCATTAGATCCATAAACGCCGCTGGTGCATTAGTTACCCCAAAAGGCATAACTAAAAATTCATAGTGTCCATATCTGGTCCTGAACGCCGTCTTCGGAATGTCTTCTTTTCGAACCTTCAATTGATGATATCCCGATCGTAAATCTATTTTTGAAAACACCGTTGCACCTTGAAGTTGATCAAATAAATCATCTACTCTGGGTAATGGATATTTATTCTTGATTGTTATCTTGTTCAGTTCTCTGTAGTCGATACATAATCGCATCGACCCATCCTTCTTCCGCACGAACAGAACTGGCGCTCCCCAAGGAGAAAAACTAGGTTGGATAAATCCCTTCTGTAACAGATCATCCAACTGTTCTCTTAACTCTTTCAATTCAGTTGGCGCTAACCGATAGGGAGTTCTAGAGATTGGAGCAGATCCCGGTATTAAGTCGATCGTAAATTCAATTTCTCGATCCGGTGGTAATCCGGGTAAATCTTCGGGAAAGACATCCGGAAAATCTTGCACCACTGGTACATCCTCTAATTTCGGAGATGAACGTTCCTCTGATTTTACTGCGAAGACTAAATAAGCTTCGCATCCCGTCTTGATGAAACATTGTGCTTTTGTCGCTGAAATTCTAGAAACATTTCTTTCTTTGGTTGGGCCCACAAAAGTGAAAGGCTCATTCCCTTCAATATTAAACGTAACTGTTTTGCTATTACAGTCGATGACAGCTCCGTATTTCGATAGCCAGTCCATTCCAAGAATCACCTCATAATCATTCATTGGAATGACTATTAAGTCAACGAACAATTCTTTTCCATTAATTAACACCGGAGAATTCCGTAAAACCAGATTGGTTCGCATCGCAACTCCGTGTGGAACAGTCACATTATATTCAAAATCAGATAGGGTAGGTGTAATCCCGAGTCTCGTCACGTATTTAGTGGATGCAAATGAATGCGTAGCTCCTGAATCTACTAAAATGCATGTCGGAAGTTTGTGAATAAGTAGAATACCTGCCACCACGGACGGATTAGCTTTTGCTTCCTCTGCAGTCAATGTATACACACGTGCTGGCACAGTTGGTGGTTTCGCTTGAACCATAGCTTGATTTCCTGGTGTCTTCTCTGTACATGATCTTGCGTAATGCCCCGTCTTCCCGCATTTGTAACAAATAGCATTCTGTGAAAAACAGATACCCGAATGATGTCGTCCACATCTTGGGCAAGCTGGCATTGGAGCTGGAGGTCTCCATTGATTAGAATTTTGTTGTTGAGGTGGTCCAGGTCTATTCTGAAAATTTGGCTTCCCACCTTTTGGAAAGAACTGTCGTTTCTGATTACACCCACTCCACTTTGCTCCTTGCACAAACTTTCGCTTTGCCTCCTGAGCACGAATAATTCTTGTCTCAGCTTGTTCTGCAACCATCGCCCGCTCAGCTACTTGAGCATATGAGGCTCCTTGTAGTCCGGCCATATTAACGTCACGATACAACTCCGGCTTTAGACCTTCAAGGAATCGTTCGACTTTCAGAGCATCAGTACTCACCATATGTGTCGCAAACCTTGACAGTTGTTCAAATTTTCTGATGTATTCCGCCACAGTCATCGGCCCTTGTTTGAGATTCATAATCTCATTCAGGCGTTGGGCTCGCACAGGTGCGGTGAAGTATTTATTTCGGAATAGTTCCTTGAAACGTTCCCAACTCATGTTGATCGGATCCTCAATTGCCAAAATAGTGTCCCACCAATGCCCTGCACTTCCTCGCAGTAGAAATGCAGCACACAGAACTTTCTCATTCTCAGGAATTCTGCTATATTGGAACATACTCTCTAATGTTCTGAGCCAATCTTCAGCAGATGTTGGATCAATAGCATCCTCAAAAGTCGGTGGGTTCAGTTTGCGAAATCTTTCACCCACGGCTTCAACCCTATCCGCCTGAGAAATTCCGTTATTCCTTGTCCCCTCAGAGTTTTGCTGCTGAATCAATTCCCGAATCTGTTGAGACTGCTGACGTACTAATTCGGTAAGCTGAAGAATAGCCGAGTCACGATTGTCAGTCGGGTTTACATTTTCGCCTTCATGATTGTTTCCTCCACTGCCTTCTCCTCTAGTTCTAACCATGTTGTCTCTCTTACCCTAACAGTCCCTAAGGCCAATAAATTATACAATGCAAGAAATTCATAATATCACATAACTTACAATCGAGGCTGTCTTCCGCGCTTTTGAGTGTGTGTACATGGACAGTCTACAGAAAATGCAACCGAAGCTCTGATACCAACCTGTGACGACCCGCCATCTACTACTATTTTCTTACACTAACTTACGTGACTAAATAAAATATAAAATATATTACATATGAGACATCGATAGAATTTTTCGATTTTACAAAAGAAACCACACCCAACTATTTTACAATACAAACATTGTTCAAATTTTATATACGATACAAACTTATTTTACAAAAACACAACATAATTAAACATAACGCCCGCCACACATGTCGCATCCATGTACACACCACCCTCAAAAGTCACCGGAAGTTCCAGAAGGACCAGCCTCGTCATCTAAACGTTTACGTACCGGATTCGCTACGTCTACAACACATAAAAACATGGGATGAGCTATAAAGCTCAGTAAGTGGAAATATGCATGTATGCACGTGCCAAAATAGCAAAGGCATCCGCGCTAATACTTTCTAATATTATTCTCACATCATACTCATTCGATTCTCATTTTTATTAGGGCCCATAGCTACTTACTAACCGCACCATCATATCATGAGCTCAAATCCTATACGGATAAAAATACGATAGTGGCCCACTCTGGCTAAGATAAAATTAGGGTTTATCTCCAATCTTATCATTCACCAGGTCGCCCCTCTATCAAATTACTTTCCTGGCACTATAGTTATACTACGTGCCTTTCCAATACCTAAATAATTTAGGTAATATACTCGACGGTCTTACCCCCGTCATGGGGCCTTTGTAGTAGTAGCTATATTCTCATCTATCATATAACTCGCTTTCCACTCAAGTAATACAATGCACACTCATTCCTCAAAATACTCCATACGATTCGTGCGTGCACATGATCGTGATGCATAAATAATGCAACAATAAATATTCCAAACCATCCCATATAACAGATAATTCACATACCACATATTCATCGAATCAATTAGTCACGTAACAATACACATATCAATCACTTTATGTGTTGTAGGTGAAATTCCCACTTACCTGATATCCTTAGCTTATCGCACGGTTAAATCGCTAACCTTCGAATCCTAATTATAAAAACATATAAAATTATAGTTCGTTAATTTAATTACGATTTCATGAAATTGGCTTAATTTAGAAAACCCTAGTTTCAGCTTTTATAAATTTCGAAACCCTAAAATTTAAAACTTTACCTAAACTGAAAAATACTATTTATATAAATCTCGGCATGAATTAAAATATCTCGACATTCCATGATAATCTCGACATTTTATATCATCATCCTATCGACATATATATGTATATACATCTCGACATTCATTGTTTGATAGCCTTCGACATTTTCCTAACAACACTCGACATTTCATGATAAAACCTCGAAACAATACACTTCAAACCCCACAAAGAAAAATGTCGATATCTCATGTAACACTTTTATAAATGTCGAAACAATCCTATACACACATGTCGACATTTTTATCTATTTCGACATCTTGTTCCCAAATTCCATCATGACCAATATCGACATCTCATGTCGACATTTTTAGAAATTCCAAACCCTTACACACACACATATCGACATATCTTTCGATATTTTTCCTCAGCATTCACAAAACTCGAACCCTCTCATCATCACTCGACATTTTATTCAATATACTCGACATCCCATTTCGAAATCCCATGTATTACAAATATCGAAACAACTCACCTCACATATCGACATTTTAATTTATTTTCAACATCTTGTATTCAAAATTTCACACAACAAATATCGACTCCACTTATTCAAACACTCGACATCTTCTTTGAAATTCCACTCGATATTTTCAACTACACAAGATACATTACACTCATATCGACATTTTACACAAGATCCCTCCTCAAACAACAATTACATGTCGACATTTAAAAAACTACAAAGACACATATCGACATTCCATGTAAACATTCGTATAACTTCGAAACATTTTTACACAAAAATCTCGACACACTCATAAGAATTCTGAAACCCTCTTTAATATTCTCCTCGACATTTTATTCGACCTTCACATAAATTTTCAAGATAACACCACACAACCATGTCGACATTTTAATTCAACTCGACATTTCCATAAAACTCAAAACAATATCTTTCGAAAATCATAAACACTATTTGCTTCTAAACCCATATAAACTTTCGATCAAAACTTATTTTTTTCAAGAACACTTTAAATATCATATCAACTATAAGTGATGTTCTTCCCTTATTAACAATCGAAAACCTTAAATAACATAAACTTACGTGAACTTCCAAACTTAAGAAACTCTTAATTAAACCAAAACCTAATTAAAAATATAAAAATTTAAACAATAAACCTTACCAAATCCAAGTTGTGTTATGGTTACAAGCTATGCTGCCTTCCTAAACGTTTTCTTATCTCTTAATAACTTTTTTTTTTCGTTTATATGTTAATTTATCAATTTGAATCTAATAATAAGTAAATGACAAAGAACTTTTAACCTAACCTCATCTTTAATCACGCAAGAAGTTCTACTATATTTCTAACATGATTTTCCTTCTTTGACCTTATACTGATAGATGTCGACATTGTAAGAAAAATATCGAAACAATTCTACACACACATATCGACATCTTCTTCATACTTTCGACACCAACCAAAATTTCAACTTATAATATTAAATATCATGTAGTCACGAAATTAAATAAATATTAAATATAAATCATATAAACACATAATATGCATGCAAATTTATTGGCCAACTTACTTACGGGACCCGGGTATTACATGTTGCGTGTTCATGTGTTTCATATTCATGAAAGCGTGGAAGAATAAAGTCATTACAGCAACACATAGACTTAAGTTTGGCAAATGAGAGATAAGTTTTGGCTACATAATTGTCTGCTATCCTTAGGATAGTGGGATTCAGTACATAAAGAGGAAAGACGAATATAGGATGGTCTTTTCTTCTTGTCATCGTAGAGCGGGTTCTCCTTTATTTCGAACGAACTTCCTTCCAGAGATGTCGAACTCACATTCCCTGTATCCATAAGAATACGAGAGTTAGTGTTAGAACATGTCTCAGCTTTAGGAGTCATCTTCGCCGTCCTCTTACATTTACATGTTTGAGAATCGGGTACTTGACTCGATGTAGAAGGTTTGTTCGTATTGTGAAGTTGCTCTAGGGTAAAGATTTTGTTAAGAAGATCATCTCGTTCTTTTGAGAAGGCTTTCCGCTCTAAATCTAGGGTTCGTTCTAGTTCTGCTATGACCAGAAGTTTCTCCGGGATATAGATGCGAGAAAGTGCTTCTCGGAAAGCGATTTCCTGTTCTTCGGTTGGGAACTGAGACTTGATGTCCTCCGAAAGTGAAGGCTTTTTAGTCTTATCGCTCGAGTTCAATTCAGTGTAGTCGTACGCGATTTCCGCCCAAAGGATGTTCTGTTCCCTCTTTTCTTCCGAAAGGACAATGGAGGTGGATCTTACAAATGGCATGAGCTGTGAGGGAGTACCCGTCCTCGTTTGTAGGAATGGCGTACTGTACATGTTATATCTTTTAACTGTTAACGGCGTTGGATCGCAGTTGCTGGCCAGACCCATTCCCAACCGGGCATTGTAGAATTCTGTTTCAACAGGTTGGTTCAATAGGCATAGGATGCGTGTGCTTTTGTTTCTAAGGTGAAGTTGCTCTTCAAGTTCTTTCACCTTCCGGTACAACCTAACTCTTTCCTTCGTAAGTAGTTCATATTGGGATGCAGTCAGGAGACGGGATGTTTCGCATGAACTGATGGCCAGTGTGGTTTCCTTCACCTTATTCTCACTTTGCTTATTCTTGCTTTGCAGACGTTTGACTAACGCTTCAGAGGCCATTAGACGTTCGTTTGCCCAAGCTAGCTCTTCTACTTTTAAACTAAGTAATGCATAGTTGTTTTCAAATTTTAGCTTAAGTTCTTCATACTCCCTAGCATCTACGGTGGGTTTCTTAATGGTGTGACGGTGATTGAACACTTCATCGAGTTGCGAAGTTCGTACCTCAGACTCGGCGTTGGTAGGAGTCTTAGCTGTGTTCTCATCGGCGTTGGCCATCTCCTCGTCCTCGTCATGCTCGACCAGCCTTGCCATGCAGCAATCTTCATCCTGAGGCTCCTCGTCTTCTGAAGTGTCGTTCACCCATTCAGCCTCTTCGGTGAGAAGAACTTTTCCACTTTCCATTTTGCGGGTCAATCTGGCTTTACGGTCGTAGTAGCCAGAGTCCTTGACGCGTGGTGCGTGGCATTCCTTAGCAAAGTGGCCTGTCTTTCCACACCGAAAGCACTTCACAGACTTTTGAGGTGCTGAGTCCTCCTCTTTCTTTATCGGCTTAGATTCTTCTGTGGGAGTGGTCTTTTTGGTGCCGCTAAAGGTTCTTTGGCGATTGGAGGAGGATGAGGATTTTTTTTCGATCTTCTTTGAGACCATCTTTGTGAGCATTGCCAGTTGTTTGCGTAGATCACGAACATCTTCATCAGATTCTGTATCAGCTTCGGATCCTGAAGTGGAGTCAGATATAGCAGGTGGTAGCTTCCCTTTGTTCTGTTTGGTCTTAGAGGTGGAAGATCGTTCGGTGGTCTTGTTCGAGAGGAGAGCTAGTGGGTCGACTCGAGGGTTGGTGGACTAGGGTTGCACGTAAGGAGCATAGGCTGACAGACTGTCGTAGAGAGCATGGATGGAGGTGTTAGAGAGGTCCTTACTCTGAATCATCATCACGATTGCATTGCCCCAATGTGGTTTGAGGCTACCAAGGAAGCGGTTGTTGATATCGAATTTGTCCCTCGAGATCCTGGCTTTCTTGAGTTCATTGATGACCTTCAAGTATCTGAGGTATGTGTCACGCAGTTCCTCTCCTTCATAGGCCTGGAAGTGTTCGTACTGCGAGAGACATGCTGATTTCCTCCCCTGAGCACTTTCAGTTGTGCCTGCCATGATTTCCATGAGTTCGTCCCATATTTCCTTGGCAGTAGTGCAGCATTCGATGTGAGTGTAGACTTCGTTGCCCATAGCTTGGAAGAGATATCCTTTGGCAGTCTCATCGGCATGTAGGCGAGCCTATTCATCCTCATTGATGGGACCTCTTGGAGTGCGGCGTTCATCCATGGGAGGGTTTGCGTTTGGCTGTGCAGGGATGATTGTCCAGAACTGTGCTGGGTCGTTGAAGATGGAGTCCAGAAGGTATTGAGAGAGTGGTGCGCCTTTGTTCCTGATGAACGTGAGGAACCGGTTTGTCCATATGCTGTAGTCGCCTTGTCGCAGCATCGGAGGCCTGGTGTCGGAGCCCACTGTTGAGATGTCATTCGTGGTAGACATGGTTGGTGCAGTCGAATCGTCTGTGGTTTTGATCTTGTATAGATAAGAGAGTTAGTAACGAACGAGATGAGAAATACGAGTTTAACGAGTAGAGTTTTGAGAGAAAAAGGAAAAATGTTTAAAGAATTTCTTAGAACTAAGTGAGTGTGTGTGATGGTCGATAATGTATGAAGAGAAGATAAATCTTGAAATTAGGAGAAGTTCTAGAAATTTAAATCGAGACTTGAGGAGCAAAATAAATTTTATGTCAAAAATGGTCTTGGGTGATAGGACTGAAGTGTAACGATCAAGACTTTGTAAAGTTCGACTAAAAATCACGAGAAAAATTTTGAACCCGAGAAAAATTTAACACATCAGAAAAATTCGCATTTTGAAGTGACGTTTTGTGTGTTGCGAAATTTTCAACTTAACCTGTGATTGTATGAAGAATTACCCGAGAAATTATGTTTTGAGAAACTTTGGTGTTTGTGAGTTTTAAAGATTTCTCGGATTTTAATGGGTTCAGTTGAAAATTTCTCGGACATTAAAATCTCGCATGTGAGAATGTTTCGCAGTTTTGAGAATTTTCAGATTAAATAAAAAAAAAAAAATCGCGGGTCGGTGTGTGACTTGAGAAAGTTTCTCGGATTTGAAAATCGTGATCTAAAAGAAATTTCTCGTAAGAATGAAACTTTCTCGTCTGAAACTTTCTCGGATAAAATTTCGGAAAATTCTCGGCTAAAAATTTCTCGACTTAGTAAAATTTCTCAGGTTTTGGAAAATTTTGCGGCTCAGAAATAAAATTCTTGGAATAGACTTTCTCGTATATAAAGCTTCTCGGATTTTAAAGTTTCGCATGTGAGAATGATTCTCAGTTGAGAATTTTAAAACTTCGCAAGAAAATTTCGCAAGTTATACAAATTTCGCATCGAGAGTTGAAGTGTGGTTTTAGGAAATTTTCTCGGATTTGTAAGAGTCGTGGTTTTGAAAAACTTTCTCAGATGAAATAAACTTTCTCGGCTTTGAAAACTTTCTCGGATTTTGAAAGTAGGCAGTTGCGAAAAAAAATGCAGTATAAGTAAAAGTTTCGCGGTTTTGAAGATAACTTCTTCGGGATCAACTTTCGCGGATATGGAAATTTCGCGGATTTGAACGATTAAGCACAAAATTTCGCGGTCAAGAACGAGCTTAGTACTGTTCCATTGCTTTCACGCATTTTGCCAGAAAATCGTCCCGTTCTTGCTCAAATCTCAACCAAAATCGCTCAAACTTGATCCAAAACTTCAGAAATTCTTCCCTAAAAACATAATCGACCGATTTGTGAGCTAAAAACAACAAGAAATAGGTCAAATCGACCAAAAACAGAGAATGGCCGAGATGTCCTTTTCTGAAAAGTTTTTGCTTCAATCTTGCTCAAAACTCGTTAAAACTGATCCAAAAGTGTTTTAAAAACATCTTAGGCATAGAATCGATCTGGGGCTAGGTTTTAAACACAGAAACACAGCAAAAATACCCCAAAACGAGTTCAAAATGCCCGAAAGTGATTTTTATCCAAAAACACCTTTGATCTTTCTTGGAATCGAACGAAAATGGATTCAAATCAATGCAGATCGATCCACGTTTGCTCTGATACCACTTGTTGGTCCCGAATGCACCAAACAAGGAATCAAAGAGGCTTTGATGGAATGAAAAGGGAGACTTTCTCACCTTGTAGTGTGTGTAGTGTGTGAAAACTTGGGTTAGCCTTTTGATCTTTGATTACTTTCCAAATGGTGTTGGTAATACCTTATATACCACATTAACCCTAGGTATATTAAGGCCCAAACACCAAAAATTAAATAATTACATTCTAGTCCAAAGCCCAAGTTAAAAGAATAATTACAATATAAATCCCAAGACTTAAACTATTGATACAATCACTAAATATCCTAACAACTTGTAACAAGAAAACTAAGTGCAACGTCGATTAAAGTTCACATCAAAGATGAGCAACCTTATTAATCAGCGAAAGTCACACAACATAAGGAACAACCATGACAATTATGACAAAAAGACAAACTTTCCCTGAGGGAATAAAACAAACAGTTGGTAAGCAATATCATGAAGATGGTGGAAGAAAACAGACGTAATCTCACTTAAAACTTTCAGGTACAACTCTCTCCTCTCTCTCAAACTCTCTACACTCTTAATAAAAATAAAGATATAAAGATAGAGAACACTGATTCAAAGTAACACATTGAAGCAAAATAGAAAGTGTGAGTAGTGCGTTTGTTCTTCATGGGTCTCTCTATTTATAGATGATAGCCCTGATTTGATCTTTTCTCAAGGTAGAGACATGGAGCCGTCTTTAGCACGCATAATCGTCCAAATCTGTCTTCAACAACGAACTAAATATTTCAGCAGTCCTTCGGTGATATTGTCGATTACATTTTCCTGCGTTGAGCTGTGTGCATCCATCTTGAGCCGTTTGTTGATGTGAGATGTTTGTTTTGATGCCTCGCAGTCAATTTGTATTCTCAGCCGTCAAGAGCTTGTCTTCGATCGTGATTGCTTTGCTGAGCTTTTCCTTTGAGGTTGTTGGTTTTATCCTAATAGTTTAATGATTTGCTTTATTTTCAACATGAAACGTGTATCTTGGCCAAGCAACCAATAATTGAGAATCTTGCTTTCTCATGTGGGTCCCTTTTAATTTACCTACACTCATGAAGTTATAGTAGTAAAGCAGTACATAAATGTGTTAGCCAACTATACTTGACCATGATACCCTTGAATGCCCAAAACCTCATTAGATTCATCCCGTTTTATCTTATGTTTTCAGAAATTCATAAACTTAAAATATCTGAGAAATTTAAGATAGAAAACCGGCATAAAGTATCTGCAATTCACGACTTATCGAAGCCTATCAAATTCCCCCACACCTATACAATGCTTGTCCTCGAGCATTTACCCGAGATAGAAGATGCAAACATTCTCATTAGGAGTTCACCGACATACATTAATTTGCCCTAGAGATAGCAATTATTCATAACATTTAGCACTAAACAATCATATCAATTCCCACAATCTCAATAAAGCCTGAAAGCCACAAAAATCAACAACTCTCACATGGATTCTCTCAATGCGCTCAAAGTGTTTATGGGTTATATGTGTATATGCTAAAATCAACACTATGAAACGATATTACCATAAGCTTGCTAACATATTACATTGTATTCACATAGCGACTTAAACGTCCAAATCAAAAGGTCTTTCATTTGGTTGTAATGGGGTTTAGGGATTAGGTGAGATAATTTGGGAAAGTATGTCAAAATTATCGGACCAGATGATTATTTGGTCGCTAAATTCCACGACTATCCCATGACGCACGACTATATCTCAATACTAGAATCACAATGATCATACTTACATTCTATCGTTTCAAATTCAAAACAACTCAAAGTTTCTCAATACCTACAAAACTGACTAGTGCTTCATAATTTCTTTTTTCATTGATTTTTTTTGACGAATATAGTTTCTTTTTTTTTCTTTCTTTTTTTTTGAATGTTTTTTTTTTCTCTATTTTTTTCTTCTCTCTCTTTTTCTTTTTTTTTTCGCTTTTCTCTTCGGATGACTCTTTTTTTTTCGCTATAACTATAGGACTCCTAAATCACATATATGGACTCATTAGTTTATTATCAATCTCGAAATCGTGGAATCTAAGCAATTAATAACTCATCCAATCCGACAATGGGTTGAAAAGAAAGCCAAAAGGATATATCTTGGTAAATATAGTGGCTTAAGTTCACGGAAAAATAAGGCTAAGGCTCAAGTTGGCTCACTAAGCGAATAGCATTGCATGTAGGGTCAATGTGAGGCCAATGGTTTAATCCTAAGTGCCTTAATCACTTTTGTGCACAAAAAGCCGCCAATGATATCAACATGTATAATAGAGCAAGTTCTAGAATATTCGAAACATATGTGATACTTCCGTAAAGAAAAAAACTGAGTATAAAGATAAATACTCTTTTTTTTTTTAAAAAAAAAGGCTCAAATCTCACATATTTAAGTAGGCTTTGTGTCGACACTTGCGCATCCGGTCTTAAATCAATTGAAGAAAAATGAAAATAATCATCCTGATACCAAATCGCTATTCCTAATCGTTTCTCTCATGTTCTAATTAATGCACATCGGTTTGCTCGAGACAAGATATTTGTTCATCAACTAACATGGGAAATCTCCCCCACACCTAAGCTCTGCATTTGCCCTCAATGTAGAATTCTAATGAAAATAGTAGCTAAAATCTAACCCTCATTTTCATTTTAATAATTCAGAGTCTATGTGAAGGAAGCAATAAAAGTGATACTGATGGATGACTACGGGTCGTTCACTGCCGAAACGTACCTCCAATAAGCAGAAACAAAAATTAGCGAAGAAACAGATAAACACATCGAAGACGTACTTGTCGAGGAATTCATGTGGATTGACGGCATGTCCTGATGGTCCCGATTGGTCTTGAGCAACTGAGGGAGTCTCTTGAGTTTGAGCCAGGGCCATGAGGATGGCCGCACTTGCTTTTTCTTCTGAAAGCAGAGGTTTGTGAGAATCATAGGTGTAGGCAGAGGCATCCTTTGGGTGAAGGATGGTGGGTCGATTTGGGTTGTGTGGGTTGTACGAGTGGTGCGGTGCGTGGTGTGGGTTGTTTGACCTTCGCCTTGGCCATGTGATGAAGTCTTAGGCCTATTCTCCCCCTCATGACGGTCCTGATCATCTGGATCGTCATGTCTACGTCGTGTGCGGGTGTCTTGGCCACAGCACGATTGAGAAGGTGGCTCAGGGTGATCCACGAGACGCCGGTAGAGAGACTCTTCTTGAGGGTTAGGGTGCGAAGGCCTATAAGGCGGGTGAGAAGGATGTCGTAGAGCTGGGTGATGGGTATGGTATATGGGTTGATGAGGATAGAGGAGTCTGCGAGTGGGTCGGTGGGAGTGGGTTGTGGGGTTGGGTTTGTTGGTGCTGAAGGGCGGGCCCTCGGAGACGGATGCTTTCCCAGTGTCACGCTGGGACGTCTTGATGGTGGCCAAAACTCTCTCCATCATCTTGTCTTCTAAAGATCTGATGGCTGCAGAGAGAGTTGTGTGAAATCGAGCTTCAGTCACGAACTAGACGGACGCCTCCGTCGATGATGGACCAGGTCGACTAATGTCGCCTGTTGTCAACCCTTGAGCAGACACCGGCTCCTCAGGCTGGCTCGTAGTCACTTGAGGTTGTGACTGTTCGAGACATCCACCCAATCCTTGAGTTGAATCTTGGAGATTCTCCTCTATGGGTATTGTGGCAGGTTCAGAGTGAACCTGCATATGAGTCACCGTTGTGGCTGCGCCGGTGGTGATTTGCAGCTGGACTCCGGTCTCAGCGCTTGTAGTGATGATGGGCGTTGTTTCTGACGTAGTGATGACGGTGGTGAAGAGGGACTCTAGTTGTATGTTTAGTCTTCTGGGAGTTCGTCTTATAGTCTAATCTCCTCATCGGACTCCGTGTCGGATGAGGTGGCTGTGTGAGGAGAAGGTTCACGCTCAACGTCCTCACGAGCCTGTTCCATCACCTGTGGTAGTGAGCATTGCTCCGCAAACGGAATCGGCATCGAAGGCTGATGAGAGCTTTGGGTGGTGGAAGAACTTGAGCCGAGGTGGTTGGTAATTTCCTCCGGGAGGTAGACGAGGTATATTCTGCTCGTGCATCTCCATGTGTTGTCTAATGATTACGGAGAACCACCGAGCATACGACACATTCTTCGAGCGTTTGTTCTCCTTCTGTCTGATCTGCTCTGCTAGATCATTCCAGATCAGTTGAGCAAAATCTTAATTCCGCGAGAAGGCGATTCCGCGGAAGATACGGAGAATGTTCCGTTGCCTTTGTCGAAGCCTGCGTGCTTTGGCGACAGACACTTGTTGATGATCCAAACAGTGTCTTCCAAGGGTGTGGGATCCTGTTGCTCTGAACTTGAGCTAGTTTGGTCAGTGGAAGACGGTATCCCATCTGAAGAAAGTCACGCACGAGCTCCGCATCAGTAGGAAGGGGTCGTAATTTGGGCTGTAGGGGATGTCGAGGACAAGTCCAAGGTCACTCTTGTTCATGCTGATGTGCCTCATCCCTAGCACCGTGGTGAAACTGTACGTCCCTTCAATGTGGCTCTTAATCATCCCCCATAACTGTTGGAGGTAGACCATCGGCACCGAGGTTGTTACCGTTAGAGCATGCCACAGGGGATGGCCTTGTCGTATTGACACCATGATCTCGTCCGTACACCTGAAGGTAGTAAGGTCGAGTTGGTAATTGGTGTCATGAACGTTGAGGTACAGGGCCTTCTCGTATATGTGATTGTATGTTGGGTAATGATCCACCTGAAATACAAATAAGAAATGTAAATCATTAGTTCAAGAATTTTTTTTTTTTTAATTTGAGTCCAATTTTGAATTGATGAAACCATAATAATGGATCATGTCATGGCATGTTTGAACAAATTTGTAATTGATATCATAAAATCTGCACATAGATCATACGAAGTGAATATTGAAGAGATAATTTCATTTCAACATAAGCATATAAGTCCTATAAAAGGTGCATTTTGAAAATTTTACTAAGTGTTTAAGCACTGTTCACTCCGTGCTTTTTAGCGCTTGAATTAAAATTCTCAATTAAATTGTCTAAGTGCAATTTTTGAAATCAATTCTCCATGTTAATTTGCGATCGACAAAATTTTATTCGCTAAGGTGCTACAGTGAAAAAAGACTTAGAATATGTTACTAAACATTATGCGCGTGGTACTGTAGCTAAAAGGTTTAACGATAGAGAAAAATTTTCGTGTAAATTTACGATCGAGTGATTTCCGCGTAAATTTACGATCAAGTTCGCGCATGAATAAAATTTACGCTGTGAAAGTTGTCGAGCGAGAAAGTATTTCGATTTTAAAATGAAGTTTTCGCTGCAATTTTACGATCGAGAAAATTGTCAACGAGAAGCTAAGTCAAACATCGAGAAAATTTCGATCGATCAAAATTGTCGTTGCGTGCTTTTACGATCGAGAAATTTTATCGTCGAAAAATTAATTTTAACGCCGCTAAAATTTTTGACAGAGAGCAAAATTGAAATCGGAGTTATTGTTTTCGATTGTAAGTTTTACGCTCGAAACTTAAAGACATCTATTTAAACTATTCCGTTCAGTAATCTTTGCGGTCGTATAAACTCAAATTGAAATTTATCGATGGATATTATTTTTCGATCTCCGTTATTTGTTTAAACGACAAAGTCAAAAGATTGTGCGATCGAGAATCTTTTACGATGCAAACAGTAACTTAATCAACTTGAAATTCAATTATCACAGTTTGCGAGTTACAAAGTTCTTCGACGCCTTCAAATGTTTAAAACCCAGTTTAGTCTTTCTTTTAATCGAACTATGATAACGCAGAAAATCGAAACAATCTACCATCAAACCGTTCAACAAACTTCTAAACTATCTTAATATGTAGTTTTTAACCTAGATTGTGCTTAGAGCTGGTCTGTAAACACTGCAAACTAGCATTCGAGTTTCCATACTATGAGCAGACGAGAAATTTCACAAAATCATGCGAAAGATTGCAGAAAATAGATGTAAATAGAGTTCAAACACAGAAAAATCCCTAAAGGATGTCAAATCTACCTCTCAAAGATGAAGATTTAGTGAAAATATGTAAGATTTTGTAAGATTCGTCTTTGCGGAAAAAGTTTTTCGCGAGAGAAAAATTATCGACTGTTGAATTTTGCAATTGAGGGTTTTGCGTGTATTTGGAGATTTTCGACTACAAGCATTAATTTCGTTAAATGGGCTGATTAGGCGTTTTGATAGATAATTTCTCGGCCCATTACTGTTTACGATCGAAAAACTTACGATCGAGAAATTTCCTTTGGTTATATTTAATTTTCGCTCAACAAATTCCGATCGAGAATTTCCATTCGGTTCCTGTTTAATTTTCGCTCGTTAATATGAAAGCAAAAATTAGCACTTGGTCCCAAATCAATTTTCGCTCGAGAAAATGTGAAATAAAATTACAAACGCCCGAATTTCTCGATAGCAAGTTTTTCTATATTTTCAGATTGACCTTGAGTTAAAAGATAAATCACATAATTGCTCCCCCTATGTTTGAGAATAAATGCAAGTAACTCCCTGTAATTCAGAACTGTAACATCTGGCTCCATGGTCAATCGTTAGTGAATCTGCGAGACTTAGAGCAAAGATTTCGAGAAAATTAGAGTTAATTTGAAAGCAATTATACTAATTTGGCTTCCCCTGTCTATTTTTACCAATGCCTTCGAGCTCCAAATCGCGACGATTCGTGAAGTCCTTCTCGGAATGCGTTGTACATGGTAAATCAAATTTGAAGTTTTTTGCAACACTTAGAAAAAAGACCATAAAAAATATTTGAAGCCTAAGGCATTAATTTCATAAGTGCCCTCCTCAAATAGTGCACCTCAATTTATTTATCGAACAAGTACGTAAATCAATCTTAGTAACAATTATGAAAATCATGCGATTTATCAAGATTAGCCTAGATACATAGTCCCCTAAACATGTAACTATACTTTCACACGAGGGTATGAGCATGAACAATATATCGCATTTAATCAATTCCGTGTAGACGCAAAGTCATTGCATATCAAAATGTGCGTATTGAAAATATTTTTTTATAATTAATTTTTTTTGTTTTATTATATATGTATATATTAATTTTATTAATAGTATGGGGTAAAATTATTTTGCTTCGCTCATTGTCATGCCTAAAACATTCACAAGACATTTGAACGATTTTATGCCGTCAAGTCTTGTCAGCAAACTAAAGTCTTAGGTTCAAAGTAGGGTCCATTTTGACAACTCTCACTAGGTTCGCTCTAGCGATCAGTTATTTTTTACTAGGGAGTTTTATATTTATATCAGTCAAGTCAACACAAGTTATATTAATTCAATTTACCTGTGATCGAGGCGCTTTTAATCATTTCACCGGGCGAGAGATCGTCGTTTTAGAATTAACGGGACTTTGAAGGCTTTAATTTGGTCATGACTAAGAAGGGAATGGAACTTTTTCGGAAAAGTGAGCTTTACGTCATCTTCTATTCCTTCGTCGTTCTCCTTTACTTCGACATTTTTCTCTTTCGTCCTCTTGTCCTTTTCATCCATTTATCCTTTGTAAATGTTCCACACTTACTCAAGCTGAAGCTCCACTTCTCTACGAGACTGAGAGATTATCTAAGGCGAAGTTCTTCTCGTTGGTCTTGGGCCGATACCGTGCTCCTTTTCTCTTAATCCCTACAGGGGTTTCAGAGATTATCGATTTGAAGAAGTTCACGGTTATGGAATCCGAACCCAAGGCCGTGCTCCTCTTCTCATTGTCTTGATATAAGACCAGATTATCGTTGGAGAAGTTCAGTTCGTGGTGCTTTTCTTTCCAGTCGTTCTGACGAGTGTACGAGATTGTCAATGGAGAAGTTCACAGCAAGATCCATGCCCTCGTCTTAAAGATTTTGAGAGGAAGGTTCTTTTGATCTGTTTTTCTTTGTGCGTTGAGCATTCCTCGTGTGCGCTTTCCACCTTCATTTGTCATCTTTTTCTTTTTTTTTTGTCCTCGTTTTTCTCCCCCTCGTTTTCTCGATTGAACATCCTGCCAAAAGTTTATATTGTCGGTTGAAGGCTCAAAGGGTTTTCAAATAAAGGAAAGGAATTTGTAGAAGACTCAAAATGGATCACTAAAGGCTAGGTTAAAGGATTGAAAATTATATTTGGCCGAGTAAGGAATTCCCTAAGTGCCCTAATCATCTTCCTAACGTTCTATCGCAAGGTGAGTATGAGGCCAAGAATCACGAGTTAAGACAAGCAATGACCTGTGTGACTCGCTCAAGAATAGATCCGTAGAAAGAAAATAAAGAAGGCTAGAAATCTCACTCATATAAAGTGGCTTTGTGTCTAGTGGAGTCTACGAGAGAACCTTTAGACACAAGAATGCGACTTAAGACCGAAAAAATTAAGCAATTGATCTGTCGCATGTCAGGGAAATTCATACGTGATTTAGATCGAGCATAGTAAGAATATCCGCATTCCCCTAGTATTATACTTATATGTATAATGTTTTCGGATTTTTCATTAGATTATTTTTAGAAGTATTTCACACAAGATATTGCATTAAAGTATAGAAAACACATAGCATAGAACATGTGTAAGCACATACGAGCACGTAAAGCATAGATTAAGGAAGATTCAACATGCCTAATTTTCCGACAAGGAATTGGAACCGTTTTTCATCCAAAGCCTTGGTGAAAATGTCAGCTAGTTGATATTCCATTTTCACGAAGTACATGTCAATCGTACCTTTTTCTACGTGATCTTTTATAAAATGACATCTAATATCCATGTGTTTGTGCGTGAGTGGTGAACGGGATTTCACGTAATCGCAATGGCACTTTGGCTATCGCTGTAAATGGGTATATTATTTAATTGTACCCATAGTCGCGAAGTTGAGTCCGCATCCATAGCATTTGCGAGCAACAGCTGGCAGCCGCGACATATTCAGCCTCGACCGTTGATGTTGAGACGCAGTTCTGTTTCTTGGATGACTAGTAGACCAACTTTTCGCCTAGAAATTGAGCGCCACAGGATGTGATTAACAAAACCTCATGGCCGAGCTACGTAGACTTCCTCCTTTAAAAAACCCGATAAGGAAGGCGGTCTTAACATCCACTTGATAGACCTTGAAGTCTTTGTGAGCCGCACAAGCCAAGAAAAGGCGGATGGCTTCGATTCGGGCAACAGGAGCATAGGTTCCGTCGTAGTCGATGCCTTCCTGTTGATTGTATCCCTTCGCAACCAGCCTTGCTTTGTTCAGAATCACTCCCCCAACTTCATTCTTTTTTAATACCCATTTCGTTCCGATGATGGTTTTCCCATGCGAACGGGGTACTAAAGTCCATAATCGAAGACGCTCGAATTGGTTGATCCCGTCTTGGTTGGCTCATTTTGGCTTAAGTAGCAGCTGAAGATACTATGCTGATGTCTTGTCCTTACTCCGCTCGAAAGATCACCAATAATCTGATAAACCGGAGTGCCCGAGTCCACTTTCGCTCATGTGGCAGAGCTGACGTAGATGCATAAGCCATTTGTGGTCCGAGATTACCAAGAATTTCAGGTTGTTCATTAGGTTGAGGTAAGTCTTTTTCTTCATTAAGATTTGGGCGATTCTGACGAGACTTCCTCATTGACTATGATGGGTTCTTCAGTGATCTGTGGTAATCTGAGTCGGGTGAGGTGGGGACATTTGAAGAGCTTGGATCATCGGCCTCGTCGAGTGGGGGTTCCACTAAAGGTGTCTTGTTAATAGTCTCTTGCCGATATACGGGCTCAAAGAGAGAGTCCAAGTCCTCCAACGCAAGTCTCAGAGCTTCTTCTAACGTTGAGTCCTTATTTGTTGCCATCTCTTGTTGGTTTTGTGCCAACACACCGGTGTATAAAGGTTCTGAACTACTGTATTCAGGAGCCATCTGGTTAGGTGCGGGTCCTGAACTGAGGTGTGCAGGAGCCATGTCTGCCACTTCGTGGAAAGTGACATTATAGCTTTCTTTGATTGAGCGGTTGGACTTGATGTATACTCTGAATTGTAGTCTGGGAGATGAGGCAAACATCACTTGTAGTCTGCATGGACGTCAGATTGATCGTGTAAAGATTAGATTTTCGAAGTCCTTGGAGGAGTTCTGTGTTCTGACTGTCCAATATTCTGCACCGGTCAGCATGAAAGACCACATGGAATCCTTTGTCACAGAATTGGCCTATGCTGAACAAGTTATGGCGGAGACCTTCGACTTAAGAGACTTCCTTGATTGTCAGATTTTCTAGAATGATGTCCCCAAGTCTTAGAATGGGGGCTGAGTCGTTGTTCCCGAATCTGACTTTTCCATTCGATCGGTCTTTGTAGTTGCTCAGCAGCTCTTGTATTCCCGTCATGTGTGTGGAGCAACCGCAGTCAAGGTACCACACATGATGGATCTGCAAAAATAAATTTAAAGAGCTTTAGGTACCCACTTATAAATGGGTCCTCTCTGATTAGCAGATTTTATCTTTGGTTCGGATATGGTTCCTAAACAAGTGTTAGTTAGAGCTTTAACCACTCAAGTCACCCGCGAACGACTTGACTTGGGTTTGCCCTTTGTAGACGGCATAGCCTTTTTGGCTTTCGTCTTTTTAGGCGGTGATTTAGGAACCCATTCGGGTTGAACCTTGCAGGGAAGATTAATTTCAGCTCGGACAAATGCTTTAGTAGGCTTGAGCATGGAAAAGATCTTTTCATTTGATAGTCTCCTAAGGTGCTTTGGTGATTTGATCTTAACAGGATACCTTAGGTTAGAACAAGCATGAATAACGACATTTGCTTTCTTTATGGCTGGATCTTGTTTCCTACGGGTCTTCCTAGAGGCATTTGTTTTAGAATGATTAGTTTTTATTTCTGAAGTAGAGCCTGTTTCGAAATTTGTGCTTCTAAAGGTGGTAGGCTGAAGTGAACACGTAGAAGCAATTATTTGAACAGAAGAAACAGCTCTTTTATTTCTACTACTGTCTTTTATTTGTACAGAAGGAGATATTTCTTAAATGCATTAAAATCTACGAGCTCCTTCTTTATTTCTAATCTGGACACTCCCGCCTTCGACTCTAAAGCTCGCGCTACGCTCCCTGTAGACGTAAGTGAAACAGGATTGGTTTAGAATATTTTAAAGTACTATTCCTATTTTAAAGATATTTTGAAGGCGCTTTTTCTTTCTTCACGCTTTTCAGAATGATATTTTCGGTTGAGGGAGATGCGTGAGAAATAGCTTGTGGGATTGAGGAAGCTTTGAGATTTTCCTATCTCTTTTAGGAATTTTTTCTTTTCAGCCTCAAAATTCTCTCTTTCTTTTTCTAAAGAAACTCTTAACCCTTCTATTTTCCTTACAATAAGGGGTATATAGAGAGAATTTTCAGAATTATGATGTTGAGCTTCCGTAATTTTAGAATGTGTCTTCAGGAATTTGAACTATTTCGAGGCTCCAACCCTTGGGAAGATTCCCGGTCGTTGCTTTGATTCAGTTCGTCATGGCAAAAGGGAATTTCAGCCTTGGTTTTGTTTCTCTTGGCTTCTTCTAATTCATAAGTTTCCTTTTCCCCAGTGAAAGCCATGAGAGAGGTTAGTCCGAGACTCATGTATTTGACATCGTATAGTTGTTTACAGTCAACTTTCTTCAAATGACATGGATTCTCAAAACCTAACCCATACTTATAATCATAAAACTCTAAGTCCTTGGGCTGATTTAAAAATATAGTCTGCTCCGATTGTCCCTTCTTTACTATAAGATCATGTTTTTTTATTTTAACGTATAACTTCTTACGCTCTTCTCCTAATAGAGCAAAATTATTTTCAACCGTCAATTTGGCGGCTTCACATGCATCTAGATTTTTCCTAAGTTCACAAACCTTAGTATTATATATATCTAATTTGGTTTCTAGGTTGGTTATCCTAGTAGTCGCTTCGGTTAACATACAATTGAGGTTAGCTTTCTCATTGAGATTTCTTACTAGGCAATTGTAGTTATTTTCTAGCCTGTCTTCTAATTCTTTAATTTTTAGATCATGCTGCTCTATTTGAAGTTTTGTAGTCTCTCTAGAATGTGGGCTCTTAGAAAGTTCTTCTATTATCGCACTAGAGCTCCTAAGTTCTGATTCGAGACTAGTAATTTTCTCTTGAGATTTGACTAGTTTCTTCTCTACTTCCTTTACGTTTTTTTGCTGACGTTTCATGTTAGTGTATGCTAATCGATACGATTCTAACATGGTAAATAATGTGGAAGGGGAAACTACATCCTCAAAAGGTTCGGATGCTTGGTCTTCGTCCGTCTGTTCTGAGGTTTCGGCGTCTGAAATGCTCGTCCAGGCGGGCCATTAAGGCTAAATTCTCCTCTTCTGAGCTAGACGTGTCCTCGAGCCAGTGGTCTTGTTCAGCCATTAAAGCTACTCCTGTTTCCTTTTGCTTCGTGAGTTGAAGCTTCTTGGAGTAGTAGTTAGCGTCTCTCTTCTTTGGAAGAGTGCATTCTCTGGCAAAATGACCAGGTTTCCCGCAGTTAAGCACTTGGTCAGTTCTTTAGCAGCTTTGATTTCGGAGGTCTCAGGTGTATGTTCTTTATTTATTGAGCTTGAGGTCCGAAGTCGATTGGCTAATGATGAGGACTTCTTTTTGAAGTATCGTTTGCTCATCATTTTTCCAATTAACGCCAACTGCTTTTCCAGCGCTTTCATGTTAGGCTCCATGTCTAAACTGTTTCATCTTCAGACTCTGAAGGGGTAGAAGGCTTGATGATCCTTTCTTTTCTTGTTTTTGAGCTTCTATTCTCTGAGACTAGGGCAACTAAGTCGTCGATAAGTTTGCCCTTCTTCTCCTTCTGAATCTTGCTTACATCTTCCTCGTGCTGTGCGAGATTGTCGTACATGGCATGGATATCCAGCTCCTCAAGGTCTTTATTTTTTCGGATTTGAGCAGATATCTTCTTCCATTCGGAGGGCAGAGGGAAGAAATTGGATGTTGGTTTCCATGTTCGTCTTCGTGATTTCAATTTTTTCTCATCTCATTTAGAAGAGTGAGATATCTTCGGTAAAGATCGTGTAAGCTTTCCTCGGATTTAGCTCGGAAGGAATCATAGGCCGTTAGAATGTTTGCCTTTTTGGCCTTGATGCCGACTTCTATTCGTTGCATCATCTTATGCAGTTCATCTCACATTCCCTTAGCTATTGGGATGCTTTCTATCTGTCGATAGATGTCGCTTGGGATCCCTTGCATAAGAGTGTTTTTGGCGATTAGGTCAACTTTAGCTCTCACTCTTTCCTCCGCAGTATATTGCGTAGGCTCTTTGAGTCGCCTAGAGGCAGGAATTGGAGGGTAGCAGTGTTGTCTCAGGGTAGTTTCCAAGTGTGCGCAGTATATTGCCTAGGCTCTTTCCTCCGCAGTAGTTTCCAAGTGAGTAGGCATCCATTTCTTCTTCGAGTTGATGTAGGAACTTCGTTTGAGTGGTTTGAATTTCGGTGTAATGTGCTTGACGAGTAGCAAATTTGTTAGTAGCGTTTGATTCAAAAATGATCGAGAACTATTTTTGATTCAATCTTTAAAGTTTGATCAAAAATAATTTGTTCGATCTAAAGTGGTAGTACTGTTTTCGCGCGTCAGGTACTGTTAAAAAAATTTCGAGCGTAAATTATTTTCGACTTGAATTTTAATTTGCAACGAAAAGTTGTGTAAACAGTGAAATCAATCGTAAAATTGTTTAGTTAAGTTTTGCGATAGAAAATTTTGAACGTCGAGAAATTTTGTTGACCAGAATCCACAATAAAGACAGTGTTGACTCGAAAAATTGAGTAAGTTTTTCGAGCGTAAAATTTCTTTAATTGATTTTGGTCATCGAAGAATAGAAGCCGAAGGAGTTTCTTGCTGAGTCAAATCTAATTGGTTGACCGAAAAATTTTACGAGCGAAAATCAAATATATCTGACCGACAAAGTTTTCGAGACAAAAAGTTTTGCGCGGGGGTCAAAATAGTCAATTCCCATCGAAATTTTAATGCTCGATAATTTTTATATACACGTTCTTGACAACAGCCACTTCAGTAACTAATCAGCATTCTGATTGAGCAAGACTTCTCGCACAGAGATTTTCAATCGAGAAATTAATTTTGATCGAAGACTCAGCGAAAAAAATGAAATTCACAGTTTAAACACATAATACGATTTTAACACAGATTCAAGCAAATACTGGAAACTATTCGATGAAACTGCAGGTATATGCTCGAAGTAAGCTACTGAGTACTCACAAACAGAAGATTGAACATGTTTTAAAGCAAATGCAGTTCAATTCGACAAAAATCAGAACATGTTCATACTGTTTTCGCACGAATAGTGAAATCACAGAATTGAGAATTTAGCTTAAATCATGATTCTGATTGCTACCGATCTAATTCTGATTGATTTATACTACTTTGACTAGCACAGTGACATCAAATTCAGATCAATTAAGCACAGAATTAAGCAAATCAGATCAAAAATCGTTTTTCGCGCCAAACTGTTCTTCGATGGAACAGTACCACATTTCGAATTCGATCCAATTCTAATAATTCAGCTAAAACATATACGAATCTGCTCTGATACCAATTGCTAGGTCCTGAATTATCAACTCTAAGATCCTAGACTTCAATGCTTAGTTAATCGATTAATTGTTTAGAATTCAAAGTTCGATCGAGAAACTCATTTCAAACCTTGAGAGAGAATTCGCTTAGTGAAATGAAGATTTCTGACGTTCTCTCTCTAGAAATTGGATTGGCAGCCCTTCGGATCAATTTTCTAAACTATTCTATTAATCACAATGTTTGTACATCTATTTATACCAAACATACTTGGTATAAATAACAAACTAAGTCCTACACTAAGGACTATTACAATAAATGCCCCAAATTACGAAGACAGCTAATTAAATCACAATTAAATAGATTATCCTACACAGTAGAACGTAGAAGACTCCGTTGAGAGTTTGAATTTATGATCCTTACTAATTTTTGCATGCCTGATAGAGTTTTATGGTTTTGTGCATGCTGATTTGCTTCTCTGGTATGATTGCATGTTTGATTGCCCGTCGAATGCTTGTGTTTTGAAGATTTACCTAAAGGCCTCGGATGGGTATGTACTAATTTTTAGTATTTTGAATAGCGTGATAACTATTATATTATTTTTAACCATAGTGAATTATTGGTTGAGTCTCTTTTTGCCTTTAGAAGGAGTTTGGATTTTGCACTGATTTTCTATAGCAGCGAGTCATATGACGAGGAACGTCAAACGTTGCACCATATGTTCGTCCAACATCTGCTCCAACATCAATCCTGGAACGTCAAATTAAGGAGGATATTTCTTCCTTCCCAAAAGGGGAGATGATGCAGGCGAGAAGCCAGGACGACTGAAGCTGCTGGTGGACTAAACTAAGGGATGTGCATGGGTTTTGGGAAAAAGAGAAAAAGGGGGGATTGTTAATGTCGAAGATATAAAAATTTTTTGTCTTTCATGCCCAAAATAAGTGGTGCACTTACCAACAATAGAAGATATGAAGATCATATCGAATATTGTCTTACATACCCAAAATAGGAGATTGCATTTACCAAAGATGAAATATATGAAGATCAAGGGTAAATAATAAGAGAATATTCGAACTAAATATTTACTATATTTAGGGAGATCTTCGAGGAGATATCTTAAGAGATTTTCAAGAGATCTTTTACCAATAGGGGGACCCAAGGCCTATAAATAAAAGGACATTTCGAGCTGCCAAGAAGAGCTTTTGCACGTGAAACTTTTGAGAGATTTTACGAGTAACTTTGAGCAATATTGGGTGTAAAAAGAACGAGAAAGCGTTCACTATTTTGCCTAGCTTTATTGTTTCCCTTTGAATGTACACTCTAGACGTGAGCTTTTAGGAATGGTTTAGAATCCTTCGATAGTTGTTCTCTTTGTAATGCAATTTTAATAGTGGAATTTTGCCATGAGGCTCACAGCAAGTTGAAGAACTTGCTGCATAAATTTACATTCATGTGTGTCATCTTATATTACAAAATTTTAGTTATTTCTTATGTGCTAAACTGTGTGAGCCTGTTCCTTATTATTTCCGCTGTGCGTTCGATGTTAGGTTCAGTGTTACCTCAACATTAGTTCTAACATTTAGGTCACCAGTTTATAACGTAATATACATCCATGTCGGGACCACTTCAGATCTGTTAGTTCTGATAAGAACAGAAAATCGAAACTCAAGCAGACAAACAAACAAACAGTTTACGTGGTTCAGCTGAAGGATTCAGCTTACGTCCACGGGCCGAAGATCAAGAGCTTCTTATTGATGATTGTTCAGGATTCCGTATCTCATCGGATACTATCTCTTGCCAGTCTATCACTCTAACAGATAAACCCTAACCAGAAAGATAAAACCCAAACAAGATGATTGAATGAGTGTTGCACTCTCTTCTGTTGCACTGGAAACATGTGAGCTTCACATAATCTTTACCAGCTTATAGGTTCATGTAGAAAATGCTCCTAGCAGCTGCAACTTAATAAGTGACTGACTTATTTTCCATTTCTCAATTTCTTCAAGAGTTGCTACTTCGATTTCAACTCTTATAAGCAATATATATGCTCGATCATGCAGCTGCTTCAGCTTGAGTTAATGAATTTTCTCAACAAATCTCCACCTTAATTTATCAACTCAAGTTCTGATCTTTGGCACTTCAACTGCTTCCAGTCAAGGAGCATCAACACACCTCACCAGTTCCAAACAATCGTTGAATTTCTTCTTCGAAACCGGCTTTGTGATCATGTGAGCGGGATTGTGATATGTTGATATCTTCGTGACAGAAACCTCACCCGCTCCTATCACTCCACTGATAACGTGAAGTCTCACATCAACATGCTTAGTTCTTTCGTGATGTACACTATCTTTTGCCAAATGCAGTGCCCCTTGATTATCACAGAACACTTCCAGCTGAGAAATCAGCAGCTCTCTTATCAGTCCCTTAAGTCATATTCTTTGACAGCTTCAGTCAAGACAATATACTCTGCTGCGACAACCTTTTACAGCGATGCCTTCCAGCAATAGTTGTCCCATACGAGGTGAAGTGTAGCTTGTTAGAGACTCCCTAGTGTCAAGCAACCAACATAGTCCGAATCAACAAATCCTTCTATTGCACCTTCTGTGGTAGTGACCTTCATATCTCTCTTGTATATCAACCCATTTTCCAACGTCCCTCCACTAGTACAGTACCGACTTTTGGCGACTGTTCTTATGAAGTATGGGCGACTGTTGCGTGGGGACGCCGAGAGCACCGACGCACATACTTCGGGTTATTGGCGTCTGTTGTAAACAGTCGCCGATACCTCAACTATGGGCGCCTGTTTCTTGATACGACAGTCACCCATAGTTGTACGCATCGGTGACTGTTGTAGAGAAATAGCCACCCATAATTATATGGATTGGCTACAACAGTCGCCCAAGCTATTTTTTAATATATTATTTATTTTTTACTAGCCAAAAACCTGTATATATAATAAGCAGCCCGAATCCCAAAATAAACAGCGCTCAATTATACACGTCACACATAAGAAAGTTTAATTCAATATCACCATAAACATGTCAATAACATAATCACAAACAACCTGTTAGGATATTTAATTGGTTGTGTCAATAGTTTAAGTCTTGGGATTAATTATGTAATCATCTTTAGCTTGGGCTTTGGACTAGATAGTAATTAATTTATTATTAGTGATTGGGCCTTAATATACCTAGGGTTAATGTGGTATATAAGGTTTTACCAACTCACTTTGAATGCTAATCAAAGATCAAAAGGCTTACTCTTATTTTCACACACTACACACACTCAAAGGTGAGAAACTCTCCCTTCTTCATTCCATTTAGCCTCTTTGATTCCTTGTTTGGTGCATTTCGGGACCAACAAGTGGTATCAGAGCAAACGTGGATCGATCTGTATTGATTTGAATCCAGTTTCGTTCGATTCCAAGAAAGATCAAAGGTGTTTTTGGATAAAAAATCACATTCGGGCATTTTGAGCTCGTTTTGGGGTGTTTATACTTTGTTTTTGTGTTTAAAACCTTCCCCCAGATCGATTCTATGTCTAAGATGTTTTTAAAACACTTTTGGATCAGTTTTAACGAGTTTTGAGCAAGATTAAAGCAAAACTTTTCAGAAAAGGGACATCTCGGCCATTCTCTGTTTTCGGTCAATTTGACCTATTTTTTGTTGTTTTTAGCTCACAAATCGGTCGATTATGTGTTTAGGGAAGAATTTCTGAAGTTTAGGATCAAGTTTGAGCGTTTTTGGTTGAGATTTGAGCAAGAACGGGACGTTTTTCTGGGAAATCGCGTGAAAAGCAATGGAACAGTACTAACCTGTTCTTGACCGCGAAACTCTGAGCTTGAACGTTCAAGTCCGCGAATTTTTCCACGTCCGCGAAAGTCGATCCCGAGAATTTTCAATCCACGAAACTCTCCTTTATACTACATTTTTCGCAACTTTCTATTTTCAAAATCCGAGAATTTACAATCTGCGAAACTCTCCTTTACACAACATTTTTCGCAACTTTCTACTTTCAAAATCCGAGAATTTACAATCCGCGAAACTCTCCTTTACACAACATTTTTCGCAACCATCTACTTTCAAAATCCGAGAATTTTCAATCCGCGAAACTCTCCTTTATACTACATTTTTCGCAACCTTCTACTTTCACAATCCGAGAATCTTCAAAACCGCGAAACTTTCACTTCCACTACATTTTTTTCGCAACTGCCTACTTTAAGATCCGAGAATTTTAAGCCGCGAAACTCTCACTTATACAGCATCTGTTTTTCGCAACTGTTTACTTCCTATATCCGAGAAACTTTTTATGCAAAAATCTTATTTCAAGAATTTATTCAAACCGCAAAATTTTCTCTTGCGAAGATTTAAAGTTCTCAACGTGCGAAATATCTACAACTTGCGTAACTTTTTACGAAGCTTAAAAAATTCTCAACTTACGAAAATTTTCTTAACGTGCGAAATCTCTTACGTGCGAAACTTTCTTTCGAAAGTCTTATAACTTGTGAAATTCTCTTGCGAAACTTTAAAATTATCACCTAGCGGATTCTTTTTGTCGAAGTTTTCTTGCGAAGTTCAAAAAAATTCTCAACTTGCTAAACCTTTTTAACTTGCAAAATTCTTCAAATTGAGAATTTTTCGAACGTATTAATTTCTTCTAAGGTTAAAATTTTCTCGGGTTAAGATCTTTTCAAACTTATTTGATCCGTTCACTATAATCCTACTTCTGACAGAAATCCTTTTTTCGTCTCAAATCTCGGTTTTTAAATTTCTAGAACTTCTCCTAATTTCTAAATACATTTCCGTTCATACATTATCGACCGTCACACACGATCACTTAGCTCTAAGAAATTCTTTAAACGATTTTCTTCTCAAAACTCTACACATTAAACTCGTAATTATCATCTCGTTCGTTACTAACTTTCTTATCTGTTCAAGATCAAAACCACGGACGATTCGACTGCACCAACCATGTCTACCACGAATGACATCTCCATAGTGGGCTCCGACACCAGGCCTCCGATGCTGCGACAAGGTGACTACAGCATATGGACGAACCGGTTCCTCACATTCATCAGGAACAAAGGCGCACCACTCTCTCAATACCTTCTGGACTCCATCTTCAACGGCCCAGCACAGTTCTGGACAACCATCCCTGCACAACCAAACGCAAATCCTCCCATGGATGAACGTCGCACTCCAAGAGGTCCCATCAATGAGGATGAACTGGCTCGCGCACAGGCCGACGAGACTGTCAAAGGATACCTCTTCCAGGCTTTTGGAAACGAGGTCTACGGTCACGTTGAGTGCTGCACAACTGCCAAGGAAATATGGGATGAACTTGCAGAAATTATGGCAGGCACAACTGAAAGTGCTCAGGGGAGGAAATCAGCGTGTCTCTCACAGTATGAACATTTCCAGGCCTATGAAGGAGAGGAACTGCGTGACACATACCTCCGATACTTGAAGGTCATCAATGAACTCAAAAAGGCCAGGATCTCGAGGGACAAATTCGACATCAACAACCGCTTCCTTGGTAGCCTCAAACCACACTGGGGCAATGCAATCGTGATGATGATTCAGAGTAAGGACCTCTCCAACACTTCCATCCATGCTCTCTATGACAGTCTGTCTGCCTATGCTCCTTACGTGCAACCTCAGTCCACCAACACTCGAGTTGACCCACTGGCACTCCTCTCGAACAAAACCAATGAACGATCTTCCACCACTAAGACCAAACAGAACAAAGGAAAGCTACCAGCTGTTGTATCTGACACCTCTTCAGGATCCGAAGCCGATACAGAATCAGATGAAGATGTTCGTGACATACGCAAGCAACTGGCAATGCTCACTAAGTTGGTCTCAAATAAGATCGGAAAAAAATCCTCATCCTCCTCCAATCGCCAAAGAACCTATAGCGGCACCAAAAAGACCACTTCCACAGAGGAAGCTAAGCCGCCAAAGAAAGCAGAGGAATCCGCAGCTCAAAAGTCTGTGAAGTGCTTTCGGTGTGGAAAGTCAGGCCACTTTGCCAAAGAATGTCACGCACCACGCATGAAGGACTCCGGGTACTATGACCGAAAGGCCAGAATGACCCGCAAGATGGAAAGTGGGAAAGCTCTACTCACTGAAGAAGCTGAATGGGTAAATGACACTTCAGAAGACGAGGAGCCGCAGGATGAAGATTGCTGCATGGCAAGGCTGATCGAACATGACGAGGACGAGGAGATGGGCCACACCGGTGAAAACACAGCTAAGACTACTACCAACGCTGAGTCTGAGGTACGAATTTCGCAACTCGATGATGTGTTTAATCATCAACACGCCATTAAGAAACCCACCGTAGACGCTAGGGACTATGATGAACTTAGGCTAAAATTTGAAACCAACTATGCCTTACTTAGTTTAAAAGTAGAGGAGCTAGCTTGTGCAAACGAACGTCTAATGGCCTCCGAAGCATTAGTCAAACGTCTGCAAAGCAAGAACAAACAAAGCGAGACTAAGGTTAAGGAAACTACTCTAGCCATCAGTTCATGTGAAACTTCTCGCCTCCTGACGGCCTCCCAATATGAACTGCTTACGAAGGAAAGAATTAGGCTATACCGCAAGATAAAAGATCTTGAAGATCAACTCCACCTCAGGAAAAAGGCCGCAAACATCTTATGCCTATTGAACCAACCAGTTGAAACGGAATTCTACGACGCTCGGATGGGAATCGGCCTGGGCAGCAACTGCGATCCAACGCCGCTAATTGTCAAAAGGTATAACATGTACAGTACATCGTTCCTGAAAACGAGGAAAGGGACTCCCTCACAGCTCATGCCGTTTGTAAGATCCTCCTCCGGTGTTCTTTCGGAAGAAAAGAGGGAACAGAACATTCTCTGGGCAGAAATCGCGTACGACTACACAGAGTTGAATGCTAGTAATAAGACTAAAATGCCCTCACTCACTGAAGACATCAAGTCTCAGTTCCCAACCGAAGAACAGGAAATCGCTTTCCGAGAAGCTCTCTCTCGCATCTATGTCCCAGAGAAACTTCTGATCATAGCAGAACTAGAACGAACCATAGATGTAGAGCGAAAAGCCTTTGCAAAAGAGAGAGAAGATCTACTTTACAAAATCTTTACCCTAGAACAATCTCTCAATACGAACGAACCTTCTACGTCGAGTCAAGTACCCGATTCTCAAACATGTACATGTAAGAGGACGGCGAAGATGACTCCTGAAGCTGACACATGTTCTAACACTAACTCGCGTATTCTTATGGATACAGGGAATGTGAGATCGTCGTCTCTGGAAAGGAGTTCGTATGAAATAAAGGAGAATCCGCTCTTCGATGACAAGAAGAAAAGACCATCCTACACTCACCGCTCCTCTCTATGTAGTGAATCCCATTATCCTAAGGACACAGACAATTATGTAGCCAAAACTTATCTCTCTTTTGCCAAACTTATGTCTATGTGTTGCTGTAATGACTTTATTCTTCCACGTTTCCATGAACATGAAACACATGAACACGCAACACTCCGACCACGGAAGCGAACCTCCTCTACGGCGTCTTCTAGTTCTCCCACCTCGCCTAAAGCTAAGGTTAAGCGAAAACGTCTCTCGTCGTCAAACACAAACGCACCGTGGTATCCGAGACACCACTACTCGCAAAACTCAACTACTGCTCGCAAGCCAAAGGCGACCAAAACCGAAGCACGAAAACAACAACCGCATCCTCCACGCCAATTCATGTATAAGACGCCATACATGAAAGCACAAGTTAGGAAAATATGGGTTAGAAAAACGATAATTCCGCCCCTCCAAACAAACGACAAAGGAAAAGCGAAATTAGATACACCACAATCTGACTTAGAACCCATATTTCCTATTAAGCGCATGAAAACTATTCGTGTATTACAAGAAGGTCCCGTCCGTATACGGGGTCCCAACATTTGCTGATGATTGCAGGTCTGTCACGTGTGGTATCTAGACTCGGGTTGCTCCACACACATGACGGGGAACAAGGAGCTGTTGAGCAACTTCTCCGAGCGCTATCTCGGAAGGGTCTCCTTCGGAAACAGTCAAATGGCGCCAATTCTCGGAACCGGTGATCTCGTCCACGACAAACTGACGATTAAGGGCATCTCTTATGTCGAGGGTCTGAGCTACAATCTCTTCAGCATTGGTCGTTTCTGCGACAAAGGATACAAGGTTCTCTTCGAATCTGACATCTGCAGCATTATGGATGCCTCGGGACAACCTCTTCTCTCTGGAACACGCACGTCTCATCTTTACATACTTAATCTTAAGACCTCCCGACCAATATGCCTTCTCTCTCGAGCCGCTCCCAAGTTGAACGATCTATGGCACCGACGTCTTTCTCATCTCAATTTCAAGACCATCAACAAACTACGTCAGAATAAACTCGTCAACGGTCTACCCCAACTGACATATCATAAGGAACACCTCTGCTCTGCCTGTGAATTGGGGAAGATGAAGCGATCGTCTCACACTTCCAAGGAAACACCGTCCTCTAAGCTCATCCTCGAGCTCTTACACATGGATCTTTGTGGCCCAATGCCTACGGCCACACTCGGAGGAAGACGGTATATTCTTGTAATTGTTGACGATTTTTCACGCTACACGTGGACGAAACTCATACGTACAAAGGATGAAGTTCCTGACATAATCATCGAGTTTGTTGTTGCGTCTCAAACTCTTCATCAACAAAAGGTTCGGATTATCAGAACAGACAACGGAACTGAGTTTAAGAACAAGAAACTCAGTTATTTCTACGCCACTCAGGGCATCACCCAACAGTTCTCAGCTGTGAAGACACCGGAACAGAATGGTGTCGTTGAGCGTAAGAATAGAACACTGGTTGAAGCAGCTAGGACTCTCCTCATTCAATCCGGCCTTCCTCATTCTCTTTGGAGCGAAGCTATTCAAACGGCTTGTTACACGCAGAACCGGGCTTCCATCCACAAGAGATTCAACCGTACCCCATACGAAATGCTGAATAACCGTCGTATCCCAGATATATCTTATCTAAGGGTCTTCGGTTGCCGATGTTTTGTTGCCAATGATCGCCAACATCTTGGGAAGCTTGATCCAAAAGCTCTCGAAGGAATCTTTGTTGGATATTCGCTGAACTCGAAGGCATACAGAGTCTATCTTAAGGAGAAACGATCTATCATTGAAAGCACAAATGTCACATTTGACGAAAGCGAAGGCGACCTCATGGCTTCTGCTCATATCAGTCCAGAACCAGGACTTCTTCAGTCGTTGACAAAAGGTCAACCTTCAACGGCGGGAACCTCCTCATCTGAGGCCAATTCTGGTGAACTGGATCTCGATCTGCTCTTCGAATATTTCTATCCAGTCCCCAAGACTCCCGTCGCCACCACACAACCTACCGCTGCATCCACTCCACCTACACCACCAGCTATCGGCAATAATGTCGTCCCACCAAACTTGGATGATCTCAACCTCAACGAAGACGACATTTTACCCAACCCTGGGAACATTGCTGAGTCTGATGCTGAACCCTCTCAATCTGCTACAGTTGAGACCTCTTCTTCGGACACCGGACCCCATTCTAATGAGCCTCCAATAGATACAAATGCGGCCAGCTCCTCACAGACCAACGTACCACTTTGGGCTCGCTCTCATCCTACGGATCAGATTATTGGGGATCCCACATCCGGTGTTTCGACGCGTTCAGCAACGATGAATGAAAGTTTGTTCGCTTGCTATCTCAGTCAAGCTGAACCATCACGAGTAGCTGAAGCTATCAATGATCCTGATTGGCTGATTGCAATGCAGGAGGAAATAAATCAGTTTGAACGTCTACAAGTCTGGGAACTCGTACCACGCCCTCACAACAGATCCATCATCGGCACGAAGTGGATCTTCAAGAACAAAAAGGATGAAGACGGTGTTGTCATCCGCAATAAAGCAAGACTTGTGGCTAAGGGGTACAACCAACAAGAAGGCATTGACTACGATGAAACTTTTGCCCCCGTCGCCAGGATTGAAGCAATACGAATGTTTCTTGCCTTTGCTGCTCACAAGAACTTCAAAGTCTACCAAATGGACGTCAAGACTGCATTTCTGAATGGATTTCTCAAAGAAGAAGTGTACGTTGATCAACCTGAAGGGTTCTTGAGCGAAGAATTTCCTCATCACGTATATCGACTCTACAAGGCCCTATACGGACTAAAACAGGCTCCCCGGGCTTGGTATGACGTCCTTTCAGACTTCCTTGTACAGTCTGGCTTCAAGAAAGGGTCTTTGGATACAACTCTCTTCACAAAGCGGAGTGGTCCAGACATCATGATTGTACAGATTTATGTTGACGACATCATTTTTGGATCGACTGAACCACAACTATGTGAAGAGTTCGCAGAATTGATGAAAGAAAAGTTCGAAATGAGTATGATGGGCGAGCTGAACTTCTTTCTTGGTCTTCAAGTAAAGCAACTCCCCGACGGAATCTTCATCAATCAGTCCAAATACATCCATGACATCCTCGAGAAATATGGAATGAAGGATGCAAAGACTGCTGCTACACCTATGTCACCCTCTGGCCGACCCGACGCGGACCCATCTGGTGCTCCCGTTGATCAAACCATCTATCGAGGAATAATAGGCTCTCTTCTGTACCTCACTGCTAGTCGACCGGATATCGTTCTCTCGACAGGAATCTGCGCTCGTTTTCAGGCAACACCGAAGGAATCCCATCTCACTGCTGTCAAAAGGATTCTCCGCTACCTCAAAGGAACACCCAATCTGGGTTTGTGGTACCCCACTCAATCGGACTTCAAACTGGTTGGCTTCTCTGACTCAGATTATGCAGGATGCAAGATGGACCGAAAGAGCACCTCTGGAGCTGCACACTTCTTGGGCGGTAAACTCGTAAGTTGGTCGTCTCGAAAACAAAACTGTGTCTCAACTTCGTCGACGGAGGCAGAATATGTCGCCGCCGCCAGTTGCTGTTCACAGCTTTTGTGGATGAGAACCCAACTACGAGATTTTAATATTCATGTTGATAAAATTCCCATTTATTGTGACTCAAAAAGTGCTATTGCGATGACGAGTAATCCAGTACATCACTCTAGAACAAAACACATAGATATTCGTCACCACTTCATCAAAGAACATGTAGAACAAGGGACAATTGAATTGCACTACGTCACAACCGAAGATCAACTGGCCGACATTTTCACAAAACCGTTGGATGTCAAACGATTCCAACACCTAGTGACTATGTTGGGCATGTTGAATATTCAGTTGTGATTAATCGTCTCTACATGAACTTTGATAAAGTGTACATATTTCATTTCCACATTATCTATGTGTCTTCTGAATTTTTATGTGTCATCTGAATTATGTCCTTTTGAGGGGGAGTTTTTCGATTAAGAGGGAGCTTCTAATTTTTCCATTACTTAAAAAGGGGAGCTTTAGATTAAGGGGGAGTTTCTGAAATTTTAAAGTTTAAAGTTTGGTCAAAATGAGTCGAAATTGGACTGATTAAAATATTTTGGGTTGAATTTAAAAATTTCTGGTCAAAAAGGGTCAAAATTGGACCAATTGAGCTTCAATTGGACCCAATTTTGACCAAGCCCGCGAAAGTCATATCTGGACCCAGCTTTGACCAAGCCCATGAATTTCGGCCCATTTACACTAATTTCGCATGAACAGTAACCATGACCCCTAAAACCCCAAAACCCTAACGTTTTTCACTATCCTAAAATCCCCGAGAAAAATTCAAAACTTTCGCAACTCCTCTCTCAAAATTTCGCAACTCCCCGCGTCGCGTCGTCGTCAAAATCTGCTTTCAAAATCCGTTTCTTGCTACCTCCATTGTCGCAAATCAGCTTCTCGGTATGAATACACCTTTGATAAATCAATTTCCAGTCACTTTAAGCTGTTTTGCCCCATTTCGATTAAATCTGTTAGTTAGAATAAGTTTTCCGCGGCCTCTGAATCGAACTCATGATATGGTATTTATGTTTAATATCCCCAAATTTGTGTTACCCATTCGATTACGAGTCGATTAAGCCCAGATTATAGCTTTTTGGTTGGGATTTGAGTAGGTCTAAGGCTAACATTATTTCGTCGTTTCGCATGCTGTCGCAATGTGTTCTTCACCGCGAAAAATTCTCGGAAGATTGCTTTAAAAATGTTAATTTTCGCTGCAACAGTGAGCGATATTCCGCGAAAAATTTTCTTCCGAGAAATTTCTTAAGATTGCAAGTTTCGCTACTACAGTGAGTAATATTCCGCGAAATTTTTATCCGAGAAATTTCCAAACGCTAAATTTTCGCTGCTACAGTGACTAAGGAAATGCGAAACTTTCATTCGAGAATTTACATAAGTTAAAATTTTTTTTTGCTGCTACAGTATGAGAAGTTCTGCGAAAGTTTATCTGCGAAATATATTCACGTCAAAAACTTTCTCTGCTACAGTGAGTGTCACCCCGCGAAAATTTCTAACACATCACCTCATCTACACACTTTCGCATCTTCACTCTTTCGCTACCACAGTGACACACGAAAATATTCGCAATGCATGAAGCTTTTTCCTTCCGCGAAACTTCCATACAACTTGCGAAAATTTTCTTTATATGCGAAAATTCGTGAATAGACTAAGTGCGAAATTTCCTTGATGCATGCGAATATTAACTCTGAGTGAAACACCTCTTTAACATGCGAAAAATTCCTTATGTGCGAAAATCAACATGCGAAAGCTCTTTCATACATGCGAAATTTGACTCAATCCGCGAAAATGTCTTTCGTGTTGTCTATGTATGCTAACTTGCGAATTTTTTCGTTACATGCGAATCTTTACCCAATATGCGAAAATCTTCCAATACTTGCGAAATGCGAAATTCTACACTGAATGCGAAACTTTCTTTACTTGTGACAATTCTACCTAGATACGAAAGTTTGACCACATGCGAAAATTGTCTTCAATTTTTAAATTTTTTTTCCTAAGAAATTTCTCAATGCATGCGAAAATTTTGATTTCTTGCGAAAATTCTCCATGCCCATGAAACTTTATATGCGAAAAACTTTCTCGACATGCTTATATGATATAAGTTACGAAAATTTCTCTTTACATGCAAAATGTTATACAAAAAATGCGAAAGTTTTCTTGACATATCTACGTTTTTAATACTACGCGAATTCGATATTTAGTCCGTTCTAATCGTATAACAATTACTGTCGAGTACAGATATGACTGACAAAGATCAAGCCACGCTTGAAGCACTTGAGGCGGCTGCCATCCAAAGGGACGTTGCTCGCATCGAACTTCACACACGTACCTATGTACCACCACCTGACCAGATATTCCCCCTAAGTCAATGGGCGGCTCTGATTCCCAACAACTACATGGTGGATTTGGAGAGCTTTCGGTGCGATGCTCCCGTCATCGTAGAAATCCTCAAAGGGCACCCACTTCGCCACGCCCTCACACATGGCGAGCCAGAAGCTCAAGTATATCTTCAACAATTCTGGCACACGCTGCAGATAGCTGGACCACTCCATCTCGCCAAAACCCTATCAGCCAAAATTGATCAAGACACGGTGGTCCTCACCCGCAAGATACTACAAGAAGTACTTCAACTACCCGTCTACTCACCCTACGACCCACTACCAACACACGAGCAACTAGTTGACGACATTGACAGACTGGGCTACCAATCAGATAACAAGAAAAAGAAGGGCCCACTTGTCCTCAGTGAAGTCACCACCCGCAATTTACCTCAACCATGGCGAACGCTGTACCTGCTAGTCAACAAGTGCATGTCAGGGAAGCATGCTGGTCAGGACCGCGGCAATTTTCAGATTCTCACCATCCTGACCGGCATCGCCCACAACCGCAAGTACAACTACGCCGATATAATATGGATGGATCTCGTCTCCATGATCCAACGTCGCGACCGGGAAGTCGCCAAGGGAGTCACAAACAGATTTGTACCCTACATGCGGTGGCTCCCTGCTCTCATCAAGCATTTCCGACTGAACTCAACCACTATTCGCATCCGGCCGGCAGCGGAACATTTCATCATCCCAACTGTCGAGAGATTCGCCAAGAAAAACACGCCGGCGAAGGATCGACACGCCATGATCATTCCGGACGAAGTGCTCGCCTACGCAGATCAGACAAATCCGCACGTCCGCGAGTATCGCACCACAACCGCCGCATTCCGGGAAAGCCCCCGTCCTATAACCACTGTCCCTATGGCGTAGATCAACCCCACTGCCCCTATCCCCGGGACTAGCCAAACCCCCTCCACCACCTCCAAAAAGTCCTCGAGTCGCGCCGCATCCTCCTCCACCCGCGTTCCGAAAAAACGGTCGCGTGAGGATGACGTAAGCCGCCCCACGGAGCGTCGATCGAAACAAAAACACGATCGACCTCCTCAACCACAAATAAGCCGAGCCGAACCAATAGGTACAGGAGGTGATGTGTTCACCTCCCGAGTAGAAGACGTGGCATCTGGCTCAACCACGCAAACAACCCCACCAACCCACTTATCTTCCTCTCTACAGGAAGGTATTTCATTCCATGAGGAGCCACGTATACCATCGATATCCCACTTGGAGATGATCGATGTTGAAATAAGCAGTCCCTCACCTCAGACTGCATCCTCTTCATGCACATCGAGTCTAGTGCCCTCACTCCCCATACTTTCACACGTTACTAGGACACGTACACTTTCTACCGCACCACAGAGTCTTCGTGACTCTGTCAGAACGCTCGGTGATGTCTCTATGACTGAGAGCGGAAGACCTAGCACGGCCACCATCACAGCAACCGTGAGCCTAGGCCATCATTCGAGTGAGTCTGTCTCATCGATGATGCCAACGGGAAGTCTGAGTGACCCCGTCTTTTCCAGACCTGTGCAAACGGGCGGCCAATCGGCTTTATTCACCGATTCGGTGTCAGTTGGAATTCTTCGTGATCCCAACCTGTTAGAATTACCCCGTTTTGTCATCGAGACCGCGCTAGAGACACGTCTTCAAGAGTTTGCAAAGACTCTTGAGGCGTCGATTCTCGATCAAGTCTACGCGCGTCTCGATGCGTCCACCGTCGACAAAGGCGAAGGTGCGGCCCCGGAGACGCCACCACCCATGCCACACACGGACGCAGATGCTCTTCTCTCCTCCATCTCTGCCAAGGAGCTCTTCTACATCCTCCGAGCCAGATTCGAATCAATGACGAAACTTGACGAGGAAGAACAGGAGATGAAGCGCATCCTGACTCAACCAATGTCCTGCCGTGCTCAAGGCGAATCTAGCAGGACCAGGCGCGACGATCAAGATGATGATCAAGATCGCCGCGAGGGGGAGAATAGGCAGCTGAGCTCACAACGACTCATGCAATCGACGCCGCCCTCCTCCTCTGGACCTGAAACGACGCCCGCACCAGAAACCTCACAACCCACTAGCCAAAATCCCACCCTGTTCACCCTGAGTCACTAGCCAAATCACCCTCACCACCACCCACTACAGTCTCCGAAACTCTAATCGTCACATCGACGTTAGAGGCCACCACCACATCTACACCACCCGTCACCCAAATCATCCTTGCCAAAACCATCACCTCAACCGAACCACCAGAATCTCCACCAATTCCATCCCCACAATCCACTAACTCCTCCGACGCTACACCCTCGCCACCACACAGCCATACCCCTCTCAACATCGATCCCAACCTGGCTTCCGAGGATGTCTACTGCGCTCAGAACGAGATCGAAGCCTACATCTTCAACGATGAATGGCTATACACGCCCGCCGATGCAGTAGCAGCTAGGAAGTTAGTGGAAAATGCTCGACGTCTGCTCAAGGAGGCCTCGCTTACGCTAATCAACACCGCAGACGACGAGAACGGAGAGGAATACGACGCTGAACCAGCCGAGCTTGAGGACATCCTGCAATTCCAAGCGCAGCAAACTGAGGCCCTTGCTGCTCAAACGGATGCACCCACGGTGGATATACCGGAAGCACCGTGGGAAAACAAAAAGATCTCCGCACCGTTTCAAGAAGAGATTAGGAAGAGGATCTGGCGACGCAAGGAGCAGATCATCACCACCTTCGACGAGTATGAGCTGATGAACATCCAAAGTTGGAGCGAGAGAAAGAAGCAACTCTATCGATGGAGCCTTCTGTGCCACAAATGCACAAATAGGACGCTATCCGATGAGGAAAACATCGCTCAGGAAATGAGTCGGGCCCCCATCTGCAAAGTCACTGACCTCCGCCAAGAATCCAAAGGACCTGTCCATTACCCAGTATTCACGGTAATGAGGGAGGATGAGAGCTACTGTGAAGTCAGTGAGGCGGACTTCAAGTTTCTGCGCCCGGGCGACCTGTACAGCATGCTGGAATCCATGAAGCAGTTCAGACTCGTCCTCAGAAGTTCTGGACATCTCATACGTGCTGAACCGGTCACCATGGGATATGTGGCTATCAAACGTCACATGCTCCGACAGGTCAGATTCTTCGCCACCCATGATCTGCAGATGGCGGTGGAGCACAACCTAAAGAAGGTGAATCTGACTCGCCCATCTTTCAAGAACGCGGACGACTACCGAGAGGGCGATGTGATCGACGGAGACGATCCGGCGGTCGCCTACTCGAACTATAAGGGAAAGATGAGGATGCTGCGCTGCTCTGAAGTGGCAAAGTTCTCGGATGGAACGCTCACCATCATCCAAGACAAACTAATGAAGATCTGCCGCATACTTTCAGAAGAAGATCCCCTCTGCCGATCCAAGTTCGCGAAGCTCATTGACGCTATAGCTGATAGAATGGTTCTTCGAAGGAATCTCCGCGCCTTCGAGTTCAAGCTAGGGCTTCGCGAAACACTCACACGGTAATCCATCATCCCAACGCCCAAGATTCAAGACTCCCAACAATTGACACAAAGGGGGAGATTGTTAGGATATTTAATTGGTTGTGTCAATAGTTTAAGTCTTGGGATTAATTATGTAATCATCTTTAGCTTGGGCTTTGGACTAGATAGTAATTAATTTATTATTAGTGATTGGGCCTTAATATACCTAGGGTTAATGTGGTATATAAGGTTTTACCAACTCACTTTGAATGCTAATCAAAGATCAAAAGGCTTACTCTTATTTTCACGCACTACACACACTCAAAGGTGAGAAACTCTCCCTTCTTCATTCCATTTAGCCTATTTGATTCCTTGTTTGGTGCATTTCGGGACCAACACAACCTAAAGTCTCATGTGAGCATTACATAACAATATTCATAAGTCTTCATATAAAACTATGTGCTCTCTGGCATACATACTTCAATGAAGTGCTTTGCCCACAACTCTCGAATTTCTTGATCCGTCTCTTTGACGTAGACAACGTGTTCTAATTCCTAAAATATAAACATGATTCATAAAAGTAACTAATATATTTGATATCAATTCTTTAAGTTTATCGTACCTTTGTCAGATTTTGCGTCTGATAGCCAACATTTTGTGGCGACTCTAGTTTTCTAATTAAGGTTAGTGGCAGATTTCCGCAACGTGAGCCGAGAAAGGCCCGTCTAATTAAAACTTTTTCTAAAACTTATTATAATAAAACAAAATATTATTTTACATAATAGCATCTGTACAATGGGCCGAAGCCCCCAAAATGTCAAAAGGTCAAAAGCCCTATCGCCGCTCCATAGGTCTTCATCCATGTACCGCCCGCCCTCAAAAGTCCGTGGAGCACCTCCACCAGCCGCCTCAGTCTTGACGCGTGTCGGCGTCAGACTCGGTACCTACAACACGTAAAAGACCGAGCTATTGCCCAGTAGGTTAATATGCAATGCAGCGTGCACTCATTTCCCCAATCCCAATTCTCACAACATAATAATATGCACGCTCGTTCCCACATTTCTATCGAATCTCAATATCAGGGCCCTAGGCTGGACTCGGCACCTCGCCCGCAATAAAATAAAATATATCATCTGGTCGCTAACGCCAGACTAGCGGTGCCCACGCCGATAGTGCGCTGATCGATCACGTCAACATCCTCCTATCAGGTCGCCCCTTCCGCTACATAACTCATCCGACGGTTTGCACCTCGGGTCGCTCACGCCCGAGTAGACAGATCGCTCACGTCTGTCTCCCGTCAGGTGCCCCGCGAGTCCAACCTCAACTCCGCTACGAGTCTGACTGCCAAAATCGGCACACTCTACCCCGCTCAATCAACACCTTAAGCCTTAAGGTGTCACCACTGATGTGGTCATTATCCCTCACAATGTCGTGCAGTGCCATGCATATACGTGATACACATGAAAACGTGATGTCACATAAAACATACGTAAAACATGTAAATCATCGAATCATATAATCACACAGTAGCAGGTAAGCATTTACGTGTCGTAGATGAATGATTCACCTACCTGTCCTCTTGATAAAATTAGTTGCGAAGTCAGGTAAATTTCCTAACGGGTCGAACCTCTGAGCAACAAAATATTATCACGTCAATATATTTGCTATATTACTTAAGTTTCACAATTTCCAAACCCTAATTATCGAAAACCCTAAAATATCGAAAACTCTTAGAAGTTCCGAAATCCCTAAAATTACAAAACCCTAGAATATCGAAAATCCTAGACCCAAAAACCCTAAGATGCCAAATAAGTAAATTCCAAAAACTATTTTGCCTTAAATGTTCTTTTAATTTCTTTGTTCTTAAGCTATTGGAGGTTTTCATGATTTGATGTATAGATATATGTACATATACACGTAATTCCCTTAGGATTAAGAGCCTTTATACTAGTTATACTTTTAATGATATGAGATGCCTACACGTGTTATTGTATATCTTTTCTTTTTAGTTTTAGGGTTATGATTATACTAATCTATATTGTGTATGTGACTCAACAATTAAAATGGTGTAGAGGGATGCCGGGATCTTTCTATTATAAAGCACGAAATCTTTCTATTATATATATATCGAACTCATTAAACAATGTTGAGATCCTATATCGAAATCATACTAATGTCGAGAACTTAGATGTCGAAAGAACATAGATGTCGAAATCTTAGCTAACATGGTAATTCGTAATGCCGAGATCTTAAAAACAACATGTCGACATCTTACTAGGATACGAAACTAATATACTTCTAATTCTTTCTACTGTATATCTCGAATTCTCTCTACATTTCGACTTCTTCCTTCAGTTAGTATACAATCATACATCGACATCTAATTCTCATGAAGCACCTATCGAAATTTATCCCATCCTTAATCTTTTATGTACCAAGAGTCACTAACACTCCTACTTAATTATATGAACCCACGTAATCACAACTAGGCTTCGACAGTTAGGGTTTTCCACTCATATAGATCTCGAAGTCTATGACAGGATCATATAATTCTGGCAAACAGTATTCCAAAATTAATTTCCTTAGAACTTAAGTTATCTTCGAAGATTAACAGATTTCTTACTTCAACATAACATAAAATTATAGTCAAGGATCGAAACATGAACATCAGGGTTTTCTTACTCACATAAACTTGCGAAATTCTCATATAATCATATCATAAGTCACTCTAGATACCCACTTATAAAATTTATTAAGCACAAGCAATTTCATATATGGTAAAATCCCATACCTCGCGTTGAGTTTCTGTTTTTCGTTTATTGAGCTTCCTCTTTGTTTATCAGGTTTTCTTTCTTATTGAAGTCTTGACTTTTTACTCGTTTTATTACATAGGATGTGGATATATATTAGAATTTCGAACTTTGTGATGGAATTGAAAGGGTGGTGACGAGTTCTTTTCTTTAAGCTTAAGTAAGCTTATTAACATCTATCCCATCGAAACCTTGGACTTTATTTTTGAGATATTAACAAAGTTAGTACAGTCCAACTTATTATATTCCAACATTATAAGGATAGCGCACTTTACTTTAATCCAATATTATAAATTCCAATTAGCTTTTGGAAAATTTCGAATTTAGATTGAAATTATTGAAATTTATGTTCTAGTTAAACAACTGGAATTTCCCCAGCTCCCGATTTTTGCGAAGTGGCGGTGTTAGGAAATATTTTGTAGTGTTCAATTTCATTATATTATCTTTGTTGGTTAGCTTTAGTTAATTTGGGCTAGGTCGTAATGGGCTAGCCCGTAGCTATTTTGTAATGGTCTTACACAAGGGCCCAAGTATTATATACCAACTTGTGGTATAAATACTAAAACCCTAACACATAGTTAGGAGTGCTTGTGTGTGTAGATCAAATAAACAATTTTAGAGTGAGAGAGCCTCCTCAAGAACACCACCAAGCCCCACGCCCGTTCTCGATTCCGATCTATTAGGCGTGTTTAATCATTCCGAAGTTGTTCGTTTGGGTGAAATCGGGACCAACAATTGGTATCAGAGCTCAACGCGACCAGATTTGCGTGTTTTGAGCAAGATTTGAGTGAAAAATTGCTTGAAAAATATTTTTCGTCACTTTCAGTTTTTGGGCGATTTCGACCTCGATTTGTTGTTTTTAGACATCCATCCCAAAGGTTGATTATGTGTTTAGGAATGTTTTTCTGAAGTTTTGAAACAAGTTTCGTCGATTTTGAGCAAGATTTGAGTGAAAAATTGCTTGAAAAATATTTTTCATCACTTTCAATTTTTGGGCGATTTCGATCTCCATTTGTTGTTTTTAGACATCCCAAAGGTTGATTATGTGTTTAGGAATATTTTTCTGATGTTTTTGGAACAAGTTTCGTCGATTTTGAGTGAGATTTGAGCGAAAACGAGCCATTTTTCTTGTAAAAGTCGCACAGTCTTTAAACTGTTCTTGGCCGAGAAATTTTCATACCCGAGAAAATTCTTAGCCCAGAAATTTTTTTTGGCCGAGAATTTCTTTGCCGAGAAAGTTTGTCTGAGAAAATTTCGCTGGCCGGGAAACTTTCACTGGCCGAGAAATTTTCATACCCGAGAAGATTCTTAGCCGAGAAATTTTTTTAGGCCGAGAATTTCTTAGCCGAGAAAGTTTGCCTGAGAAAATTTCGCTGGCCGAGAAACTTTCACTGGCCGAGAAATTTTCATACCTGAGAAAATTCTTAGCCGAGAAATTTTTTAGGCCGAGAATTTCTTAGCCGAGAAAGTTTGCCTGAGAAAATTTCGCTGCCCGAGAAATTTTGCTAAAACTGAGAAATTTTTTTCAAATCCGAGAAATTTTGCTAAAATTGACAAATTTTTTTCAAATCCGATAAATTTTGCAAAACTGAGAAATTTTTTGAAACAGAGAAATTTTTCACTGTTCTTGGCCGAGAAATTTCTGAGCCGAGAAATTTTTTTTCTCAGGCTGAGAAATTTCGAAACCGAGAAACTTTTTTTCTCAGGCTGAGAAATTTCGAAACCGAGAAATTTTTCACGGCTCTTGGCCGAGAAATTTCATAGCCGAGAAACTTCTTTTTTCTCAGGCTGAGAAATTTCGAAACCGAGAAATTTTTCACTGCTCATGGCCGAGAAATTTTTCAGTTGCGAAACTTTCTCAGTTCACACTTCACGATTTTTTCGCGGTCTCTCTCACACAGCTGCTCTTTCTCAACCCGCGAATTTTTCAACCTGAGAAACTTTTAAAACTGAGAATTGTTTTTAAATTGAGAAATTGTCCGGATCTTCGAAGTTTTCGCGACTCACTCTCTCAACGAAATTTCTCGTGACAACATTTTCTCACATTTTCACACATCCTTTTTCGCACCCCCCGAGAAATCACTCTTTAAAAATACACTTAAACGTTTTTTACCACCAAAAATTTCTGGCCCCCCTTCGGATTAAATAAGGTTAAAAAAAATATATATATAAAATAAAATAAAAAAATCAAATAAAATAAAAAAAAAATTTGGTTGAAAATTTTTTTATATCATTAGATAGAGAAAAATTTTCTAAGCCCATTGGACTTTGTCTATTATTTTTGGTTGAAAATTTTTTATATCATTAGATAGAGAAAAATTTTCTAAGCCCATTGGACTTTGTCTATTTTACACTTTTAAAATTTTCCGAAATAAATTTTTCTGGGCCAAAATTTTCGGTATAGACGACGTTTTGTGTGAAATTTTGAAGGCAAATCCAAAACGCGGCAACGATCACCGTACCCAACGATCGACCTAGGACGGTATTGGCACATTATAGAAAAAGTTTAGGTCACCCCCAAACTTTTTGGAGTCGAATTTCCAAATGCCAATTTCACACTCCCAGCATGTATGGTACTCGGGTTGCTCCACATACATGACTGGTACACGACGTGAGCAACCACTCCCCGGCATGAATGGTACATGGGTTGCTTCACATTCATGACCGGTATGCACTGCGAGCAACCAACCCCATCATGCACGTTACACGGATTGCTCCACGTGCATGAAGGGATGTCAGAGTAGCGAGCAACCATCATGACTTCTGTACAAATCCGTGCAGAACCTGGACCTACAAAGAAGGGTTGACAAGAGATCAACCAACCATCAGTGGGCGCGCCATCCAATCTCGATGCTTAGACGATGTGGATCTCAGGTTCCAGACTCCACCGTCCACCCACTACCATCCATTGGTGTGCTATATGGAGACGTCCTCTGCCACCATGCTCTTCACTATGCCCTCACATTCCACCAGACGAGTCCCTGAAGTGTCTGATGAACAGTTTTGGGTCACCCTCGTCGACATCGCTCATGGTCGCCATTCAACGCGATCACGCCACGCCACCACAGTTCCCACGGATCGGTGAAACCCCCTGATCCTAACCCAGGAACGAGACTAGCCTAGCCTCTTATCTAGGTCTAGGTCGCGCGACATCCTCCTCCACGCAAAGATCCAATCAACGATCTCGGGAGGATGAAGTAAGTCGCTTGCAGGAGTTGCGAACCAACGACGACATGATCGCACTCCTCTGTCATATCTCACCACAACCCGGACCTCGCCCATAGGTACAGGAGACGACTCGTTCGTTTCCCGAGTAGAAGTCGCGACATCTGGTCCAACCGCGCAATTAACCCCTCCCACCCACTCAGCTATCCTTTCGCAGATAGTTGTTTCATTCGCACAAGAGGAACCACGTTAGCCATCACCGCCCCACTTGGAGACGGTTGATGTTGAACATGCAGTGCCCAGCCTCTCACTGCACCTCTTCCACCCACGTCGAGTCTAGTGTCCTCACCCACCGAAATTTTCCAATTTCTAGGACACAAACACTCTTTACGCACCGCAGGTTCTTCGTGAACTTGCTCAAACGCTCGGTGATGTCTCTGTGACTGAGAGCGGAAGACCTAGCACGGCCAACGTCACCACAACCGTGAGCCTAGGCCATCAATCGTTTGAGTCTGTCTCATCGATGATGCCAACGGGAAGTCTTAGTGACCCCGTCTTTTCCCGTCCTGTGCAAACAGGCGGCTCATCAGACACGCGTTTCGATGTCGCGACGACGGAGCGTCTTTGTGACCCCCGTCTGGTTAGTTACCCCGTTCGTGATGGTGACTCGACTCGTAGCAATCAGCGAGGAACTTACACATTCCATGCCGCACTCGAGTTCACGAGGATCTATGAAGGACAAGGTCCCATCACCGACACCACTCCTACGCCTACGCCTACGCCACCACATGCTGCTCCGCCTCTTCCAAGTTTCGAAATGAACTTGGAGGAAAGCCAAATGCTGCTACTCCTGAGAATCCCACATGATTGCCTCACTCAACGCCACACCACATCACCATCACCACCATCAACGCCAGAGGCAGACTCGTCCCACGGACGACGTGACGATCCCAAAGACGGAGATCATCTCAAGGGGGAGTAAAGGAGAAGAACTGAGTTGAAGATCGTACAGCAGCATCAGCAGCAACCATCATCCACCTCCGCTCACACCACCTATACCACCTCTCACAACACCTACTCCACCACCTACGCAAACTACGCCATGCCGGAGGCTTCCACTACCTCTGCGCTTACGCATCGCCGGAGGCTTCCACTACCTCCGCACACATTCTGATGTGTCAGGCTATTTGTTCATAATGGAACACTCGACGGAGCCATATCACATCTCACCCACCACATTCCGCCACCACTGCGCTGACCACTCTGGAGACCGTGCTCCCTACTCTTGAAAGTCACATTTCAATGGAGCCTTGGCACATTTTTTACACCCCACACCTACCTTCTTCAGGAGTCAGACTAGTCAACTTCGTGACCGAACCAGACAACTTCCATTCGAAGACGACGAATCCGGCGTCGAGAAGAAGAAGATTAGAGAATCTTCACAAGTGAGTCCTAGTCGAGCCATCAATGCCTCCGCAGGAAGAGGAGATATCCCTTGTAGGGGCAGTTTGTTAGAACTCGAGATTCCTCCAATACGCCCAACAAAGATATCCCGCGCTGAATTGAAGATTGAACACTAAGAGGGAGATTGTTAGGAAATATTTTGTAGTGTTCAATTTCATTATATTATCTTTGTTGGTTAGCTTTAGTTAATTTGGGCTAGGTCGTAATGGGCTAGCCCGTAGCTATTTTGTAATGGGCTTACACAAGGGCCCAAGTATTATATACCAACTTGTGGTATAAATACTAAAACCCTAACACATAGTTAGGAGTGCTTGTGTGTGTAGATCAAATAAACAATTTTAGAGTGAGAGAGCCTCCTCAAGAACACCACCAAGACCCACGCCCGTTCTCGATTCCGATCTATTAGGCGTGTTTAATCAGTCCGAAGTTGTTCGTTTGGGTGAAATCGGGACCAACAGGCGGACCCATCCACGTATACTTTCCATCGGCCCTCTAAAGGTCCCTTCGTGGTTTCGAGGACGAAATCTGAAAGGGCCTGGGCCTTCACGGCTGTCCTTCGCTCAAATTCGACATCGTACTTGTAACATCCCGTCCCATACCATGTGTCACTATAGCATCCGTCCCTACCGGGACCTGTGGGGTTGGGCCCACCACACTCCGAATGTTAGTCTGACCCCACTGTACCACCATTTAACCTTTCAGCGTGCTTCGTCCTCTAACATGGTAATTCGTAAGAACATAGATGTCGAAATCTTAGCTAACATGGTAATTCGTAATGCCGAGATCTTAAAAAAAACATGTCGACATCTTACTAGGGTCGAAACTAATATACTTCTAATTCTTTCTACTGTATATCTCGAATTCTCTCTACATTTCGACTTCTTCTTTCAATTAGTATACAATCATATATCGACATCTAATTCTCATGAAGCACCTATCGAAATTTATCCCATCCTTAATCTTTTATGTACCAAGAGTCACTAACACTCCTACTTAATTATATGAACCCACGTAATCACAACTAGGCTTCGACAGTTAGGGTTTTCCACTCATATAGATCTCGAAGTCTATGACAGGATCATATAATTCTGGCAAACAGTATTCCAAAATTAATTTCCTTAGAACTTAAGTTATCTTCGAAGATTAACAGATTTCTTACTTCAACTTAACAGAAAATTATAGTCAAGGATCGAAACATGAACATCAGTGTTTTCTTACTTGCATAACTTTCGAAATTCTCATATAAACATATCATAAGTCACTCTAGATACCCACTAATAAAATATATTATGTACAAGCAATTTCATATATGCTAAAATCCCATACCTCGCGTTGAGTTTCTGTTTTTCGTTATTGAGCTTCCTCTTTGTTTATCAGGTTTTCTTTCTTATTGAAGTCTTGACTTTTTACTCGTTTTATTACATAGGATGTGGATATATATTAGAATTTCGAACTTTGTGATGGAATTGAAAGGGTGGTGACGAGTTCTTTTCTTTAAGCTTAAGTAAGCTTATTAACATCCATCCCATCGAAACCTTGGACTTTATTTTTGAGATATTAACAAAGTTAGTACAGTCCAACTTATTATATTCCAACATTATAAGGATAGCCTACTTTACTTTAATCCAATATTATAAATTCCAATAAGCTTTTGGAAATTTTCGAATTTAGATTGAAATTATTGAAATTTGTGTTCTAGTTAAACAACTTGAATTTCTCCACAAATCTTCCTAAGTCACAAAATCTTCCTTGAATTAAGCATGGGGCATCATTTCCTAGTAATACCCTGCCTCCTTCAAAATGGTTTGAAGTCCCTTAACCGGTTTCTGTTAGAAGTCATATGAAATGAGCATCCAGAGTCAATGATCCATTCTCCACGTCTTTCACCATCAATTACATTTAGTACCTCAGCAGTTTCATACCCCTTAGTCACAACAGAAACTTGACCTTGTTCCTTCGGTCTATGCTGAAAGAAATTTGCTCTGTGTGGATAAAGTCGCCCTATGTGTCCTTTCTTAGAGTGAAGACAACTCGAATGAGAATAATGATTTTATTGATAACTGAGGACAATGATTCCAACCATCAAAAACGAAAAACAAGCAAATTATAGAGACAATTCCCATGTATAAATAGCCTTCACCACACTCGGGGAAGTGCTATTCTCTTGGGGTTCCTCTCTTATTTATTCTAATAAAATTATGTAACTGAAAATCAAAACCATAATAGAAAATCATAATTTCCCTTATTCTCAGCCATGCAATAACCGTTTTTCTCTATTGGTACACCTCCTTGACCTCAACAATCACCTTAGCCTTATCCTTGCCATCTTGTCGTCATTCCTCCCTACTATCCTCATAGAACAAAGGCTCCATTGGCCCAACATTTTGCGGCCCAATATCTGCGTGTTTAGCCCGATGTTGATAGACTCGGTTCGGTACCTGATTTGCTCGAGCCGCTTGAGCATTACTCGTAACAATACCTTGCCCTTGAAAATATGACTTGTAGCGGCTAGAACTGCCATCATCGGTGCTCTTCCCACGCCATTTCAATAAGAATTCTCCTTTCAAACTATCAGACTCGGGGTGCCCCCGTATAGCAAATATATTTTCTGGAACAAAATCATCTCATTTGGTCTGCCCCAGATGATCAGGTAGTTTGGCTTCCACCGAGTGATTCCTTGAAACTCGTTTTAACTGCGATACATGGAACACTTGGTGAACCCGACTTGACGATGGCAGTTCTAGCCGGTACGCCACTGCTCCTATGCATTTAATGATATTATACAGCCCGTAGTGCCTGTCAGCTTCTGCGAGACGCGGGATGCGAGGGAACGTTGGCGATGTGGTCTGATCTTAAGGATTAGAGAGTCTCCCACAGCGAAATTTACATCGCGACGGTGAGTTTGACGATTTCACCATGCACTGCTGGGCACGGATCATGTTATTGTTCAGCTGTTGCAGAATCTCATCTCGATCCAAAAGATTAGTTATGTGTTGGGTTACCCGGTGTCTCCCGAAGACACCACGTCCCCGGGTACAGTGCGGAATAAAAATTTTCCTGGTTCTCGCTGCCCCCGTAGTCGGATCATAATAGTAACACGTAGACACGTAATAGGACGGGTCAAACCCGTAGAGAAATACCAGTTGAAGCGAGTGACAGCTCCTCGTCCATTTCTTTAAGACTTCGTCGATGGTGGTGGATGGCACAAGATCATCACGCCGACCTTGTAGTGTACCACGGAATCAGTTCTCTAAAGATGGCTAGAGAGAACCAAGCCGTCGCGCGGGAAAAACGTGTGTGCGTTCGGTGTGTGTGTGTTTTTGCCTTGTGTTGATTTCGAAAATCTCTTCTTCTCATCATATGGAGCATGAAATTTAGCCAATTTGAAAGCTTAGATTTCGATTGCTAAGTCCCTAAAGTGTGAGAGATTTTTGCCAAATCATACTCTTGTTTGAATTCCAAATCAAACTTAATGAAACTTGCTATTATTAGAAAACCAACTTAAATACCAAGTCAAATTAAGTATATTTAAATATGGTATAAAATTCAAAACTCTTAGAATAATTTTGAAATTATAATAAATAATATTCCAAATATTTTATTCCATATTTTATCAAATCTGCAAATTTCAAAAATACCCTCAAAGGCATATTTCGAAATTAGCTTAAGGTGAAATCCAATTTTATCCTCAAGCCCATTAAGCACTGCCCATGTCTTAAAGTTAGTTTCATAAGGCGTGGCCCAACGACCCAAGGCCCGTTAAGGCGTGGCCTAACGACCCAAGGCCCGTTAAGGCCCAAAACACTCTCTCCTTATCAGTACACTTTGATGATCCTTTGTAAGCCCGACTCTCTAGGTTCGACTCAATCGGTAAGGAAGGAATCCAAGAGTCTCGTAGTTACCTAGCCAATCCCGCAGTACTGGACCGTAACCCGATTCGAGTGCGAATTTCGACCCAGTCTTTATTCCAGAACCTCACTATAGATACTAGTGCTACGTATAAACCCTCCAGCTGTGTCCCAATCGAGTGAGAGCCATGGCATGTGTCAACTCACTAAACTCGATTCTATGATAAAACGGAGACGAGGCAAATTACCAAACTACCCTCCATGTCTAACATGAGTTAGTTGAATACCTTGGCCAAGGATTTCGTAATTTTCCGTCGCCGTCCTCATGGGACACTTATCTCGATTACTTGCAAGACTGTGAATCAGTACTCGGCGATCTAAGGCCGACAATAACAAATCATTATCAAGACCGCATCTGGCCCGCCGACCCATGCAACAACAAATCTGGTCGAGGGGAACAAGTGACAGTCGAAACTTCAAAGTCAACTCCATCAAAGCCCCTTTCGGTCTAAGTTCACGTAGACTACTATAGTGTTGTCGTCGGTCATTGACACTCCTTGAGTAATAAGCCATGTTCGACCATACGACCCGTGAGTTAGTGTCCATGAAACGATTAAATCCCTTGATTCGATTCGTATCACAAGTCATGACCTCCGCTTCCAAGCGAGATATCGGCACACGATTGTGACATCCCGTCCCATACCGGGTGTCACTGTAGCATCCGTCCCTACCGGGACCTGTGGGGTTGGGCCCACCACACTCCGACTGATAGTCTGGCCCCACTGTACCACCACTTAACCTTTCAGCGTGCTTCGTCCTCGCTCACACGCACCCTGGGCAAACTTCCCAGGGGGTCACCCATCCCAAGATTGCTTCAAGTCAAGCACGCTTAACTTTGAAGTTCTTTCGGATGGACTCCCGAAAAGGTAGGTCGACCTTGGTGATATGAGTAGTACTATCAGTTCTTTTATATGATTCTTAGCCTGACACGCCCATGCATTGTCAGTCTCAGGATCCCCTCTCATTCGGGTGTCGGATCGGTTCGTTCATGTACCCCTTCGCCTAGAAGCCCGCCAGGAGCCGCTCCTTGTCCGTGCATCTCTTTGGCACCGGCGATCACTCCCCGCCCTCGTCGGCCCCGGGCGTCACAACGATAGGTCATCGACAAATAAGCCGTGATTGGTTATCCAGCACCCAACTGGAGCCTCGAGTTTATAGACTTTTAATGTTCGAGGTTAAGAGTCCACTAGTGCTTTCCTCTCTCATACCAATCGAGAACGGTGACTCAACTCAACATATTTTTATTTGTTCATTTATTGCTTTACCGGATGCTAAGTAGAGAACTCTTATATCCAATTAACGAACAATGCCTTTCATTAAACACATGAAAATATCTTATTACACAAGAGGTCGAATGATGAATAATCTAATGCCCTATACAATCTAATCCTCGTATAGCATTCGAGAGCATATTCCTAACATTATGCAGCTACTCGTGTTTCACCGCTCATCCACTGCAACAGGTCGGATGACGGCTGCAAAAAGTGAAGAACGGTGTCAGACCTGTTGCAGATTTGAAGGTGGTGGTATACCGTTACTCGGTCCGCGATAACCATCTCTGCCATGTACGAGGTTGTTCACTAGTGAAACATCGAAGATAGTTTTCTAACATCTGATTGAGAACTTCAGTTTGGCTGTCCATCTCTGGGTGGTCGGCTGAGCTCATTTTCGGCTTTGTGCCGTGAAGACAAAAAAGTTCTTAACAAATATTGCCTAAGAAGATCGGCTCAGGGTCACTTACTATGCTACTCGAAATACCGTGCAGGCGAAGTATATTATCGGTAAATTTTTTAGCTTCCACACATGTATTGTATGCGTGCTTGACCACAACATAGTGGGCATACTTGGATAAACGGTCGACAATTACCATGATGCTATCATAGCCTTTTGATTTTCGAAGACCCGAGATGAAGTCCATGGAGACATCCTCCTAAACCCGATCTGGTATCTGTAATAGTTGTAAGAGACCGGCCGGCGATAGAGACTCGTACTTCATCATCTGGCAAGTGCGACATACTACTTATCTGTTATCATGTTGCGCCAGAATAAGGTAGCCGTCAGTCGTCGGTAGGTACGAAAAGCCCCAGAGTGCCCCATAATTGGTGTAAATGGTGTTCAGAGATTAATAAGGGGATTATTGGTGACGTTGACGGGATAACCAAGTGAAATCGATAAAATAATTTGTTGTTAATCAATATGTAGGGGTGTCGAAATGTTGGACCAGCTTTGAGGGCGCCCATAATTTCTTTCAGGGACGAGTCGCTTGACACCGCAATAGACATATCGTGTTGATCCAACCAATATGGCGCACTAATGGCGATTAGCTCGCTGCAGCCTACTGTCGAGACAATGCATCAGCAACTGTATTCAATACCATGGGTTTGTACTCCATGTCAAAGTTGTAGGCCAAGAGCTTTGGTATACAAACTTGTCGTGAAGGAGTCGCAACCTTTTGATGTAGTAAGGATTGTAGACTGCGGTGATCCGTGTGCATGAGAAAATGACGACCTAACCGATACGGGCGCCAATGTTGAGTGGCCAAGACAAGCGATATAAGCTCTTTCTCATAGGTAGATTTAACTTGTGCCTGAGGTGAAATTGCCTTGCTGAAATACGCAATTCGTAGACCTCCTTGCATGAGAACCGCTCCCATACCGATGCATGAAGCATCCCATTCCACGACAAATTCTGGTGAAGTCAGGTGTTGTCAAGATCGATGCGGAAACAAGGGCATCTTGCAAGGTCTTAAAGGCGGCGTCAGCAGTTGGCGGCCAACGGAAATACGCATTCGCTTTCTTTTTAAGAAGATCTGTTAAGGGCTGAGCCAATTGATCATAATTACGAATAAAACGGCGGTAGTATGTGTAGCGACCCTAGCCATCACCACTGATAAACGGATTTCAATGCGTTTATCGTAGTATTAAATTAGGATATAATAAAGCTCTAGCAATCATTTTATGCATTTATTCCCCATATTTACACTTATTCTTATATTGAAGGAGCTTAGGATGAGTTTCGGGCGAAAACGAGCGAAAACGAGGCAAAACGGTGCAAAAATGAAGAACACTGCCGGGTGTCACGGCCGTGACACCCTATGCACTTGGCCGTGACACCCACCAGAGGCCGAAATAGAAGACACTGCCTAAGGTCACGGCCGTGACTTCCCTTGCACTAGGCCGTGACACTTGGCAGAGAGTTGGACTGATGATGGTCACGGCCGTGACACCTTATGCACTTGGCCGTGACACTTGGCAGAAAGTTGAGTAACTTGAGTCGGCGATCGTCACGGCCGTGACGTCCCATGTCCCAGGCCGTGACCGAGACGGGAATCACTATAAAAAGCCCAATTTCGACCCAGAAAAGGGGGACACTTACCAGAGATTAAACCTAATCACCCTAGAGACGAAAATTAACAAAAAAGAACGCAGAATCGCGTCCCGGAGCGCAAGAGACGGATCATCGACGAGATCACGCCCAATTTAACGAAGAACGAAGAATCTTCAACGCTTCCATCGCAGATCATCCGTATATCAAGAACATGAATTCTTCGCCTTTATCCTCTATTTCTTTCGTTGTTTTCTCATCTATCATGCGTAGCTAAATCAATTTTGTGTTTGGGATTAGATGAACGCTAGGATTAGTCGTACTTAAGACATATGTTTATCGTGATTTGCGTATTCTGACTATTTATTGTTCTATGAAATTACTCCTTCACTTTAATATGTCTATCTGTTAAAGTGAATGCATGGAAAATCGTTTAGGGCGACAGCTAAACAACGATTAGGCCGTTCGTAGAAGATAGGATTCGAGTATAGGGCGAAAGCAAATACTCGATCCTCGCTATTAGTAATTACTGAATGTTAGATGCCCACGAGCGTTTAGGGCGACAGCAAATGCGCGAGTGGGTAGGAAAATTACTGCGATTTAGTCAAGAACCATGTCGGCACGATATTTCATTGTCTTAGGCGATCACACCTAGCGGGATTCAAATCTCGAGCACATCTCTATTATCTGAAGCTTCGTATCAGTTCTTAAGCGTGTTCTTTGAATCTCTAGTTGAGTTAGAAGTAATCTGTTAGGTTGAGTCATAAAACAATCTGCGTATTTTATTTAGGTGAAATATCGAGTCGATAGGTCACTACTAGTACTTGATTTATTCCTCGTGTTCGATACTCGTTTACTCACTTTACTGCACTACAAACGATAGGTCCACTGCCTATTGCACGTCGGTGATAGTAGTTAGGGTTAGGTATACGTTTTATTTTATCACTTGTCGCACTTTTCATTCACACACCACGCGTCGATCAAGTTTTTGGCGCCGTTGCCGGGGAATAGATTGATATTAGGAACACCTTAGTTCGGTAATTTAGCCATTTATTTGAAGTTTTCCTTTTTCTTACTATTTGCGTTATTTGTCTTTTAGTCATTGTTATTTTCGTTGTTTCTTTTACGGGTCGATTTCTTTTGGTCCAGATACAGAAGTAGACATGGCGGACCACAGAGTGTCCGTCCATGAGGAGGAGCCATCACTACAAGATCTCCTCAAGAATGCCGCGCTAGGCGGTACTGAGTCGGCGATTGTCATCCCACTGATCGAGAACAACAATTTCGAGCTGAAGCACTCTTGGCTTCAGATGATCTTCCAGACAGCCCAGTTTGAGGGCAATCACGACGACGATCCCTACTCCCATCGGAAGGCTTTCTTGACCGTGACTGACACCATCAAGATCAACGGGGTCACGGGCGATGCGATTAAGTTGATGCTATTCCCGTTCTCGCTCAAGTTCAGGGCGAAGGACTGGTTGGATATGTTGCTGCCCAGATCGATCACTACTTGGGAGGAGATGCGAGCCGCCTTCATTGGCCACTACTTCCCACTTTCAAAGGTTTAAGGCTAAAGACGGAGATATCACTCTTCCACCAGAAAGATTCAGAAAACCTCTACGAGGTATGGGAGCGCTATAAGGCGTTACTGAAGAGATTCCCGCAACACGGGATGTCAAAGGCGGCTCAGATCAACATATTTCACGAGGGGCTCGATGATCAGACCGTTCACATGCTAGATGGAGCCGCAGGAGGAGGACTCGTGAAGCTCAACGCAATCGACGCTTGGAATCTAATTGTGGACTACTCGAGGAACAACTTCATGAGGGGCAGTACAAGGATGAAGACACCCGGCGTATTCGGAGTGAGCGAGGAGACGGTCACGAATGCCAAATTCGAGGCACTTCAGCAACAAATCGCTGCGACGAACACTCAGTTGCAGACAGTCATCGGCGCACTACTCTCGAAATCCGGGCAGACTCAACCCGTGAACGCCATGTCAACCACCGCACCGAGGCAGCATACGCCATACGTACCACTGTGTGGGATTTGTGGCGCAGCTCACGAGACCTCAGAATGCCAACTTGGGCAGCCATTGGAGCACGTAGATTATATGGGCAATTACCAACGTGGCCAGCGAAGTTACCAGCCTCGAGTGCATTCCAATCTGGCGTATGGGAATCAGAATCATCAGGGGCAAGGACAGCCGGGATTTCAGCCCAGACCGTCCGGTTTCCAAAACGGAGCACCACGCCAATATCAGAACACACTCGCCGGAGGATCCGATGATATGAAGGAGATGAAGGATATCATGAAGATGCTCCTCACGAAGTTCAGCAGCACCACCGCAGCCAATGAGAATCGGATGACAAAGATGGAGGAGTACATGGAGACGAATGACATCCGTGCTCAGAATACAGACGCCTCGATCAAGAGGTAGGAGCAGCAAGTGGGGCAATTAGCAAAGCAACTGGCGGGGCGAAATCAAGGATCACTCTCGAGCTACACCGAGACAAACCCCAAGGAGTATTGCAACGCGGTGACCCTGAAGAGCGGGAAAGGATTACAAGAAGTTCCCGCCATGCAGAATTCAAAGGAGAAAGTCGATTTCAAGGGCCACGACGAGCTAGAAGTGGAGGAAAACAAGGGCGACGGAGTCGAGAAGGTCAAGTATGACAAGGGAAAGACGCGACCATTCGTGAAGCCGTATCAACCAAAGATCCCGTACCCAGCTCGGTTGAGGGAAGCTGCACCTGAAAATGAGAAGGTTCAACCTAAAAAGGAGGAGGCTGCACCCGAAATAGAAAAAGCGAGAGAGATCGAGCGACTACCAGTGAGGCCATACCAGCCGAAAGTTCCCTACCCAGCACGTTTGAAGAAGGACAAAGACGAGGCGCTATTTAGCAGATTTATGGGTATGTGCAAAGAATTACATATTAACTTATCGTTTGTTGAAGCTATTACGCAGATGCCCAGTTTCGCGAAGTTCCTGAAGGACTTGCTGACAAATCGACGGAAGCTCGAACATGTCTCCACGGTATACCTACGAGGAGAGTGCTCGGTGATACTCCAAAGCAAGATACTGAAAAAGCTCAAGGACCCAGGGAGTTTTACTATTCCTTGTTGTATAGGTGACTTAGTAGTTGAGCATGCTTTAGCTGATCTAGGCGCTAGTATAAATTTGATGCCGTACTCCATGTTTAAGCGCTTAGGATTAGGTGAACCACGACCCAGTAGGATGAGTATTCAATTGGCCGATAGATCGTTAAAATACCCCCTAGGTGTTATTGAGAATGTTCTAGTTAAGGTCGATAAGTTCGTCATCCCTGCTGATTTTGTGATCTTAGAGATGGACGAGGATGAAAATATTCCATTAATTTTAGGCAGACCATTCCTAGCTACATGTGAGACTCTGATAGATGTTAGAAATGGAACATTGACTTTGAATGTAGACGGCGAGAAAGTTACGTTTAATATGACTGACTCGATGAAAAAGAGTAGCGAGCATGATAATAAGTGCCATTACTTGGATGCTTTTGAGCATGATCTCTCGTCTTCTGTGCAAGGTTTATCACAGGTTTTGAGCAAGGAGGAAGTCGGCGAGCCCACGATGACCATCAGCAAAGCAGCAAAGAAGTTAAGGACAAGAGCCCAGTAGAGGAGCGACCGCCACTAGAGCTGAAACCGCTGCCCGATGAAAAGCAACAACTCCAAGGTATGGATGTAGTCGATAGGTCACTACTAGTACTTGATTTATTCATCGTGTTCGATACTCGTTTACTCCCTTTACTGCACTACAAAAGATAGGTCCACTGCCTATCGCACGTCGGTGATAGTAGTTAGGTATACGTTTTATTTTATCACTTGTCGTACTTTTCATTCACACACCACGTGTCGATCAACCACCAATTCAAACGTTATCCTAAGTGCCTAAGGATGCGGTTATCTTAATAGAGATGCGGAAATACGTATGAAAAATTTCCATTTATATAATGGAAGTCATTCTTGTACTTGACAAAAGAATTACATCTACTTCCTAACTACATCCGTGTCCTAATTTCACGTGACGTGTACACATGCACAACAACAGAACTTATATGCGCCCGGCCTCACTGGTACACACCACCCCCAAAAGTCGCTTGGAAGCTCCAAAAGGCTGCCTCGCCAGCTAGGCGATCACGTACCGTGTTCACGTGTGCCTATAACACATAACGTAAGGGGTTAGCCGCGTGGCTCAGTAAACGGAATTATGCATGAATGCATGTGTCAACCCCAGCAAAGGCAATCCGCGCGGATGCTCTTAATACTCATACAAATTTCACTCAGGCCCTCGCCCAATCTTATTATGCAGCACAATGAGCTCACGTCCACTAAGGACAAATATGACAGCGGTCCTGGCCATACCCTAGGATGCACATCATTCCCCTAGGTCGCCATATGTACCCGGTCGTCCCCGACTGCCGGCGGTCGCTCACGCTGGTAGCCTACGCTGAGGTTGCAGACACCAGGGTTCCACCCTGTGTCACTTATACCCTCAGGTCGCACCCTCCAGGTCGCCCCCTACCGCCACCGGCATTGCCCAAATATAACATAAATATATATTTATATATATATGTGCACTACCGCCAACGGGCCTTGCCCTAAAATAAATAAATATATATGAAATAAATATAAAGGCTTATATATATATATATATATATATATATATATACGACGCTCAACATTGCCCTGGTGTCATAGTAGTTAGCCCTGACTCAACTGTGAGTCGGCAACAAATGCCCATATCGGCAAGTATCATTCGCTTTCAAGCGACATAGATATGCATACTCATCTCACACTCCCCCCCCCCCCCACATATGATCGTGCATGCTCGTGAACTAATGTAGACGGTCGCGAAATATACTTACCATGTACAATGTATCAACTAATTCACGAAATCATGTAGTCATAGAAGCACATAATCACAGACATTAGGCACATAGTCATCTAACGTTAGGCACACGCAAGCAAGTTATGTGTCGTAGATGAATTTCCACTTACCTGTCGTCCGTCGTGTACCTGCTACTGGACCAACGAATTTCCTAATTTTCCACCTTAGCACAGAAATCATTACGTCAGTATGCTATCATTACTTGATCACCTACATCATTAAATTTACTAAGTATTAAATTATTATATAATTAATACCATTTTTGAAGGATAATTATTTAAAAGTAGTTTGTTAACTTTAACACGTGAAAGTCCTAATGACTCGTGGACTATTGATAAACGTATTTCGATACGTTTATCGTAGTATTTATTTGGGTTATAATAGAACTCTAGCAATCATTTTATGCATTGATTCGCCTTATTTACACTTATTATAACTTTCGGGCGAAAAGGAGCGAAAAGGAGGCGAAAAGGAGCGAAAACAAGGCAAAACGGAGCAAGTGTGCGAAAAACACTACATAGTCACGGCCGTGACACCCCCTGTCACAGGCCATGACACTTGACAGAGAATCTAGACAATGCATGTCACGGCCGTGACTCCTATTGCACGTGGCCGTGACAAGGGACAGAGACCAACCAAAGGGACAGTCACGGCCGTGACACTTAATGCACCTGGCCGTGACACTTGGCAGAGAGGTCTACTGGAGATGGTCACGGCCGTGACCCCTAATGCACCTGGCCGTGACACTTGGCAGAGAGGTCAACTGAAGATGGTCACGGCCGTGACACCCTATGTACCTGGCCGTGACACATGGCAGCGATTATGTCGCGTCGAGTCGGTGATGGTCACGGCCGTGACAGCCCATGTCCCAGGCCGTGACCAGTGCGAAAATTCTTATAAAAGCCCGATTTCGACTTAGAAAGAAGAGAACCGACCAGAGATCAACCCTAATCCCTCTAGAGACGAAAAATAGCACATAAGAACGCAGAATCGCGTCCCGGAGCGCAAGAGACGGATCATCGACGAAATCACGCCCAATTGAACGAAGAACGAAGAATCATCGACGCTTCCATCGCAGATCACCCGGATATCAAGAATATGAATTCTTCGCCTTTATTCCTTATTTCTTTCGTTGTTTTCCCGTATATTATGCGTAGCTAATTCCCCTTTGTGTTTGGGATTAGATGAACGCTAGGATGTTTCGTAGTTAAGATTTATAATTATCGTGACTATGTGTTTTGACTATTTATCATTCTATGAATTTGTTTCGTTGCTTTAATATGTCTATGTGTTAAAGTAATCGTATGGAAAAACGTTTAGGGCGACAGCTAAACAACGTTTAGGCCGTTCGTAGAAGATAGGAATCGGGTATAGGGCGAAAGCAAATACTCGATCCTCGCCGTTAGTAATTACTGAATCTTAGATCCCCGCGAGCGTTTAGGGCGACAGCAAACTCGCGAGCGGGTAGGATAATTAATGCGATCTAGTCAAGATCACGTAGGAACGATTTTATTGTCTTAGTCGATAACACCTAGCGGGATTCGAATCCCGAGCACATCTTTGTTATCTGAAGCTTCGTATCAGTTTTAAGCGTGTTATTTGAATCTCTAGTTGAGTTAGAAGTAATCTGTTAGGTTAAGTCATAAAACAATCTGCGTATTTTGTTTAGGCTAAATATCGAGTCGATAGGTCACTACTAGTACTTGATTTATTCCTTGTGTTCGATACTCGTTTACTCACTCTACTGCACTACAAACGATAGGTCCACTGCCTATCGCACGTTGGTGATAGTAATTAGGTATCCGTTTTAATTATTACTTGTCGCACTTTTCATTCACACACCACGTGTCGATCAAGTTTTTGGCGCCGTTGCGGGGAATAAGTTGATATTAGGAACACCGTAGTTCGGTAATTTAGCCACTTTTATTTTGACATTTTCTTTGTCTTTTCTATTTGCGTCATTAGTGTTAACTTCGTTATCTGTTTTCCTACGTGATTGTTAGTCTCGTATTATTTTCGACGTTTTTTTTCCTTGCTAATTTTTGTTTACACGTCTTGAAGGTACGATTCAGCGGTGAATGACCCGAAGCCATCCATCGGGTCCCATCGTCGACGCAGATCCGGATTTTGAGCGAAAGTTGCGAAGGAAGCTTAAGTACAATATCGAAGGAGTTTCCACCAGCTCTCAGGATCCTTTAGTTTGCTATTCAGAGGATAGTTCGCAGGAGTCAACCCAATACTCTCGTGTAGGGGCATCCGTAGACAGCCCAAACACGGAAGTAACCATGGCGGACCACCGAGTGCCCGTCCATCACATTCCAGAGGAGGAGCCATCACTTCCGGACCTCCTCAAGAATGCCGCGCTAGGCGGTACCGAGTCGGCGATTGTCATTCCACCGATAGAGAACAATAACTTCGAGCTGAAGCACTCTTGGCTTCAGATGATCTTTCAGACGGCCCAGTTCGAGGGCAACCCAGATGACGACCCTTACTCCCATTTGAAGGCGTTTCTGACGGTGACCGACACTATCAAGATCAACGGTGTCCCAGGCGATGCAATCAAATTGATGCTGTTTCCGTTCTCGCTCAAGTTCAGAGCGAGAGACTGGTTGGATATGTTGCCGCCCCAATCGATCACTACCTGGGAGGAGATGCGAGCCGCCTTCATCAACCACTACTTCCCACTCACAAAGGTGTTAAGATTGAAGACGGAGATTTCTCTGTTCCACCAGAAGGATTCCGAAAACTTGTATGAGGTGTGGGAGCGTTACAAGGCGCTACTGAAGAGGTGCCCACAGCACGGGATGTCGAAGGCAGCCCAGATCAACCGATTCCACGAGGGGCTCAATGATCAGACGGTCCATATGTTAGACGGAGCCGCAGGAGGAGGGCTCGTGAAGCTCAACGCCACCGACGCGTGGAATTTGATTGAGGACTACTCGAGGAATAGTTTCATGAGGGGCAATGCCCGGATGAAGACACCCGGTGTGTTTGGAGTTAGCGAGGAGACGGCCACTAATGCCAAGATCGAGGTGCTTCAGCAGCAAATCGCTTCGACGAACTCACAGTTACAGATGGTGATTGGTGCATTACTTCCCAAGTCCGGGCAGACTCAGCCCGTGAATGCCGTGACGACCACCGCACCGACGCAGCATACGCCTTACGTGCCCTTGTGCGGAATTTGCAGCGCAGCCCACGAGACCTCTGAATGCCAACTTGGGCAGCCGCTGGAGCACATAGACTACATGGGCAATTACCATGGTGGCCAGCGAAGCTTCCAGCCTCGGGCACATCCAAACCTGGCGTACGGGAATCAGAACCACCAGGGGCAAGGACCGCATGGATTTCAGCCTAGGTCTTCCGGATTCCAGAACGGGGCGCCACGCCAATATCAGAATGCACCCGCAGGAGGATCCGATGACATGAGAGAGATGAAGGATATGATGAAGGTGCTCCTCACGAACTTCAGCAGCACAACCGCAGCCCACGAAAGCCGAATGACAAAGATGGAGGAGTACATGGAGGCGAATGACATCCGTGCTCAGAATACAGACGCCTCGATCAAGACGTTGGAGCAACAAGTGGGGCAATTAGCACAGCAAATGGCGGGGCGAAATCAAGGATCACTCCCGAGCTACACCGAGAGAAACCCCAAGGAGTATTGCAATGCGGTAATCCTGAGAAGCGGGAGAGGATTACAAGAAGCTCCCACCAAGCAGAATTTAAAGGAGAAAGTCGATCTCGAGGGCCACGACGAGCCAGAAGTGGAGGAAAGTAAGTGCGACGGAGTCGAGAAGGTCAAGGATGACGAGAGAAAGACACGACCATTCGTGAAGCCGTATCAACCAAAGATCCCATATCCAGCTCGGTTGAGGGGAGCTGCACCTGAAAAAGAGAAGGTTCAACCTAAAAAGGAGGAGGCTGCACCCGAAATAGAAAAAGCGAGGGAGAACGAACGGCCACTAGTGATGCCGTACCAGCCGAAGATTCCCTATCCAACACGGTTGAAGGACAAAGAAGAAGCGATAATTGGCAGATTCATGGGTATGTGCAAAGAATTACATATTAACTTACCGTTTGTTGAAGCTATTGTGCAGATGCCCAGTTTCGTTAAGTTCTTGAAGGACTTGCTGACGAATCGACGGAAGCTCGAACACGTCTCCACGGTATACCTACGAGGAGAGTGCTCAGCGATGCTCCGGAGCAAGATACCGAAAAAGCTCAAGGACCCAGGGAGTTTTACTATTCCTTGTCTGATAGGTGATTTAGTTGTTAAGCATGCTTTAGCTGATCTAGGCGCTAGTATAAATTTAATGCCGTACTCCATGTTTAAGCGTTTAGAATTAGGTAAACCACGACCCACTAGAATGAGTATTCAACTGGCCGATAGATCGTTAAAATACCCTCTAGGTGTTATCGAGGATGTTCTAGTTAAGGTCGATAAGTTCGTTATCCCTGCTGATTTTGTGATCTTAGACATGGACGAGGATGAAAATGTTCCATTAACTCTAGGTAGACCAATCTTAGCTACAGGCGAGACCATGATAGATGTTAGGAATGGAACATTAACCTTGACAGTAGACGGTGAAAAAGTTACGTTCAATATGGCTGACTCGATGAAAAAGAGCAACGAGCAAGATGATAAATGCTATTTCTTAGATGTCTTTGAGCGCGATTTTCTCTTTTCTGTGCAAGGTCTGTCACAGGTTAGCGAGCATGATAGGTACACGATTATGGCAATCGATAAGTGTGGGGAGGAGATCGATGAACCCATCATAGCCATCGACGAGAGCAGCGAAGAAGTTAAGGACAAGAGCCCAGTCGAGGAGCAACCGCCACTAGAGTTGAAACCGCTGCCCGGCGAAAGGCGACACCTCCAAGGTATGGATGTAGAAGAGGGAAACTTAAGTAGAAAATAGATGTTGTACCTCGACTTCCAGCCACCCTAAGCGAACGAAAGCACGTCCGGCTAAAGACGGTAAAGGAACCGCTTCTTGTGAGGCAACCCAGGTATTATCTATCTAGTATTTTTTTTTTCTATTAGTCTATTATTAGTATCATTCATGTTTTTTCTATTACGTTCAGTTTTCCTTTTAGTTATGTCAGCCACCACGAGTCACGATACGACAACCATCACGCGCTTAGTCACGACCACGTCAACATTTACCATCAGGGGAGTCACGTTTTTTTTTTTTTTTAACTCTTTTTCCCTTCCTTTTATCCTTTTTACGTTGAGGACAACGTCAGGTTTAAGTGTGGGGAGGGGAATCTAGTTTGAGAACTTACGTGAAAATTTTTAAATTTTTATGACGTGTCTATGAGCTTAAATTTTTATGACGTGTCTATGAGCTATAATTTTCATTAGAAAGGCATGAATTATTGAACTCAGGCACGATTTTTTTGCGTTTATCTCGAGTTAGTCTGCATTATTATGAATCCTTGTGAGCTATTAGGATATGCATGACTGATTGAATCATGTTTGCCTGAATAGATATAACACTATTTAGAGAGATTCGTACACATAACCCCGTTTTGTGTGAGAGTTTGAGCCTGACGAGCTTATGCTCATTTTTCTTGGTTGTGTGACGTGCCTAGTCTATATCTCTCTAGAACTTGCCTGTCTGATGCGTGTTGAAACTGTTTTTGGTGTGTTAGTGTGAAAATGATGAGGGCAATAGGAATTAAGTCCATGGCCAAATTTTCCTTACTATGACTAAGCCCCTTAGTAGCCACTTTGAGTCTGAGACTATTCGTTGCTTACCCCGTAGGTTAAAAAAAAAAAAGAGAGCCCCTGACCCGAATAAGCCTCCAGAGATTATATGAACCCCAGTTGATTAGAATAGAGCAGAAGTCGAACGTGAGAGTTACTGTTTCAGCGTATGATTTGATGTTCTTCTCTGCTATTCGTGAAATGACTCGTCCCTTACTTGACCGTTTTCTGAAAGGACCCGATCCCTTGCATAAGCATGCCCATAACCCTTTGGCAAGATATAGGTCTCGGTAATAAGTATCCCTAGGTACACGGCATTCGCTGTGACGATGTATTCTATGCGACAAAAGCCGAACCTTGATGTTTTTAGGGAATAAGGGTAGTGCACAAAGGTAGAGCGTAACTAAGGTGAAAGGGCAGAAAATGAAAGGGAACTGAGTCGAGAGGGTCGGGCAGAAAAGTCTAGGATTTCAGAGCGAGAACGTTGAGTCCTATGTTGGGACGTGTGATTGTCTGTTTGATCATGCTGTGTTCTTTGATAATTTTTGCTTAAGTGTCCTAGCTCTAAGATTAAGTGTTCATTATATATGCTTATCGCTTCATGATTATTTGACTCGTTTCCCCGAAAAGACCCTCAGATTTATACTTGCCACTTTGAATAGTCGAGATGCGATTAACTTGCAAGTTTATGGTAGGGGTTGGACTAGCGCACGAACTTGAGCGAATCCTTGTGAGGTATGAGTCTCGATTAGCAGTGCGAAGGAAGTTTAGGTCGACAAGTGCAAGTCATTAGTGTATCATCCATGATTGTTGCTTGATTCATTTTGTGCTTTCTAGCTTTGATGATAAATTGCAAACAATCGTGCCGTTATCTTGATGTGATGCCTAATCTTACTTCTAATTTACTTGAGGAGAAGCAAATGCTTAAGTGTGGGGAGGTTTGATAAACGTATTTCGATACGTTTATCGTAGTATTTATTTGGGTTATAATAGAACTCTAGCAATCATTTTATGCATTGATTCTCCTTATTTACACTTATTTTGATATTGAAGGAGCTTAGGATGACTTTTGGGCGAAAAGGAGCGAAAAGGAGGCGAAAAGGAGCGAAAACAAGGCAAAACGGAGCAAGTGTGCGAAAAACAGTACATAGTCACGGCCGTGACACCCCCTGTCACAGGCCGTGACACTTGACAGAGAATCTAGACAATGCATGTCACGGCCGTGACTCCTATTGCACGTGGCCGTGACAAGGGACAGAGACCAACCAAAGGGACAGTCACGTCCGTGACACTTAATGCACCTGGCCGTGACACTTGGCAGAGAGGTCTACTGGAGATGGTCACGGCCGTGACACCTAATGCACCTGGCCGTGACACTTGGCAGAGAGGTCAACTGAAGATGGTCACGGCCGTGACACCCTATGTACCTGGCCGTGACACATGGCAGCGATTATGTCGCGTCGAGTCGGTGATGGTCACGGCCGTGACAGCCCATGTCCCAGGCCGTGACCAGTGCAAAAATTCTTATAAAAGCCCGATTTCGACTCAGAAAGAAGAGAACCGACCAGAGATCGACCCTAATCCCTCTAGAGACGAAAAATAGCACATAAGAACGCAGAATCGCGTCCCGGAGCGCAAGAGACGGATCATCGACGAAATCACGCCCAATTGAACGAAGAACGGAGAATCATCGACGCTTCCATCGCAGATCACCCGGATATCAAGAATATGAATTCTTCGCCTTTATTTCTTATTTCTTTCGTTGTTTTCCCGTCTATTATGCGTAGCTAATTCCCCTTTGTGTTTGGGATTAGATGAACGCTAGGATGTTTCGTAGTTAAGATTTATAATTATCGTGACTATGTGTTTTGACTATTTATCATTCTATGAATTTGTTTCGTTGCTTTAATATGTCTATGTGTTAAAGTAATCGTATGGAAAAACGTTTAGGGCGACAGCTAAACAACGTTTTGGCCGTTCGTAGAAGATAGGAATCGGGTATAGGGCGAAAGCAAATACTCGATCCTCGCCGTTAGTAATTACTGAATCTTAGATCCCCGCGAGCGTTTAGGGCGACAGCAAACTCGCGAGCGGGTAGGATAATTATTGCGATCTAGTCAAGATCACGTAGGAACGATTTTATTGTCTTAGTCGATAACACCTAGCGGGATTCGAATCCCGAGCACATCTTTGTTATCTGAAGCTTCGTATCAGTTTTAAGCGTGTTATTTGAATCTCTAGTTGACTTAGAAGTAATCTGTTAGGTTAAGCCATAAAACAATCTGCGTATTTTGTTTAGGCTAAATATCGAGTCGATAGGTCAGTACTTGATTTATTCCTTGTGTTCGATACTCGTTTACTCACTCTACTGCACTACAAACGATAGGCCACTGCCTATCGCACGTTGGTGATAGTAATTAGGTATCCGTTTTAATTAATACTTGTCGCACTTTTCATTCACACACCACGTGTCGATCAACTATACTTGACTCGTGTATTTCTTTGAACTCGTGATTCGTGACATATCTTAAGTATACTTCGCGAATTCTAACTCCCCATGGTTCGCAAACTAGCTATACTTTACACTTAGCGAATTCAGGTTCTCGCACATTTCGCCACCATTCACTTGGCTCGTGAAATCCAATTCGTGAAGTGCCTGTGAATTTGTCGAGTTGATTCTCACACTTCGCGAACTACCCTAGTTCGCGAAGTCTCTCATTGTCACCGGGTTCGCGAACCCCTTTTAAATTCGCCAAGTCTACTTTTGTGAACTTATATGGTCTGCGAGGTATAGTTCGCCAAGTTTCCTACTTCGCGAATTCATCATCTCATCTCATACTCACTTGGCGAACCTATATAGTTCGCTAAGTTGGTTCAATTTGTGGCCTAATTAAGTTCGTGAAATACCCTAGTTCGCACCTTATCAAATTCAAGACATCTCAAACTTTCATTTCGTGAAGTAGTCTACTCACATGATTCGAACTAAATCTTAAGTCGCGATATGTACTCCACTTCGCGAACTTGCGTAGCTCGCAAACTACTTAGGACCCATTATTTGCGAAGTGCACCTTACTAATGGTTAAGTTCTTTATGATCCAACAATTCGTGTTCCACATAAGATTCACGAATTCCATTGGTACATAATCGCCACATTAACCTAGTTCACGACTTATTTTCCTCATGAACCGCCCAACCTTGCGAACTCCTATGGTTTATTTTAGGTTCGCCAATTGAAGCTCATGGCATGGTCACGATTCGCGAAGCTCGCCTAGCTTTGCTGTTAGGTCCTATTTTATCAACTCTACGATCCTAGACTTCAATCCTAAGGAAATTGATTAGAATTATGGAAGATAGTATTTCGATCGAAACCTTCGTTGAAGAACGTCGAGAGAGAAATCGTGTAGTGAGACGATGTTTTCTAACTTTCTCTCTCTAAAAATTAGATTGGCAGCCCTTCAGATCAATTTTATAAAATCTTCTATTAAGCTCAAATGTTTACAAGGTATTTATACCAAACATACTTGGTATAAATAACAAGCTAAGTCTTAAACTATGGATAAATACAATAAAAGCCCCTAATTACAAGGACAGCTAATAAAATCAAAGCACAATTACAAATAACATTTGCGAAGTTCCACGAGTTCGCGAACCTCACGTTGTTCGCGAACCTACTTGGCGGCCTTAACTCGTAAAGCTCCTCTATCTATTCGCTAACTTGTTACGCGAACTCTCTTTTTCTTCACGGTGCCATACTCAATTTGCCAACATCCCATGCTTTTACTTCACTAATTCCTTAAACCTTAACCTAAACTCGTGACTTCCTTAAGATTAGCTAAACTTGCCTAGTTCATGACATACCTAATTCGTGACATGCCTCAATTCGCGAGGTTCACTTCTTTATGCCTACTTCGCGAACTACCCTTAGACCTAAATGTGGTTTCACGATGTTAACGATTCGTGGTTTTATTATTACTCAATTCGCAATTTTGCTCTCTAGTTCGCTAAGTTCATGCATTCGCCAACTTCATACCCTCATTTCGCGACTGCTCAACTTTGTGAATCACTTCCACTTCGCGAATTGGTCCTATACTACTCCTTATTCGTGACTTTTCATGGGTTTGTGAACTTCCCCATTTGCGAAGTTTACTTCGCGAGTCCTGCAATTTCGTGAATCTCACGGAGTTCGCCAAGTTCATGCGAATAGACTCATACTTTGCGAAGTTCATGAATTCGCATCGTACTTTGCAAACTACTTCTTTACCCACTTTGCAAACTCTATCTATCATTCCTCTCGATTCGCGAACCTCATCAGTCGGTTTTTAGTTCGCGACTTGTTGGATCCGTGAACTTCTCATTCCGCGAACCCATGCAACAACGCCCTTAGAGTTCGCGATTCTCTTTTCATCTAGATTCGTGAACTTTATCTCTTCTAGGGTTCATGAACGTATGCATTGGAAGCTTTAGAGTTCGCAATCCTCCTTTTATCAAGGATTCGCGAACCATGGCTCGCGAAACCCTTATTTCACGACCCAAATTCGCAAAGTCTCTAGGTTCGCCAACTTTGATCAATTCGCGACTGTTATGGAGTTCGCTAACCTCATCATGCCTAGGGTTCGCGAACTAGAGTTCGTGAAGTTTACACTTCACGACTACAACATACAAAAATATCTTTTTGGATAGCTAGGCCTTGAAATCTCGATCGAAATGTTGCCTTTTCTCAAGAACACTTTGAAGATCAAGTGAACTTCGAAGACCCTAAAAACTCAAAACTCTAAAACGAAATTAACATCAAGCACTAGTTTGTGTACATTTTCGTGTGCTTCCCTCCTTAAGCATGTAAGGTCCGAACTTAAAACCCTAATCGTAAGCTAAAAAATGTAATATCATAACAAGAATTTCTTACCTTCTCAAGCCAATGTTTCGAACTCTCTTGCTTCTCTCTAGTCTCGTGAGTTTAATGTGTGAAAAATATCTTGGACAAGCTTTTAGGTTTATTATTAAATGGCTTGGTTGATAGGGCTTAGGGTGGCTTGAATCTTCCATAATTTAGGGAACTTGTTCCCCAAATATCTTCTAAAGGTTTTGGGCCTAAATTTGGATTAAATCCTATCCCATTAATACCTATAGTCCAATTTTCCAATATTATTTACCTCAATCGATATGTTGTCCCTTCATTTTTGAAACTCCAAACTGAGTTAGACATCACCAAGGCACATAATTTATGCACAAAATTCATATAATCAATTAAGCACGAAATACATAAATCACATATTTAATGTGCACAAAATCCACATAAACATATAATTAATACACGAAATCTTCACATTTTCCTAAAACATATTTGAAATTTATTGGTCATGTAGCTTACGGTGCTCGGGTTCTACAGTATGCTGTGAGGCCTAAAAATCCCCGCACCCTTTTGATAGATCGTGGTGTGGGCCATCGTAGAACTGCAACAAATTTTTTCGGGATCCATCGCCACCCCCTTAAGAGATAACATGGCCGAGGTAGTCGAAGTGAAAATGCCCAAATTGACACTTCTTCAGGTTGACCTAGAAGTCATTGTTCCCCAAGACGGACAAAACTTCAACAAGATGCTTGCGATGAATCTCCAACGTTGGGCTATAAATCAGTATACCATCGAAGAAAACATACATGACTTGCGTTAAAACGGTCGAAAGATGTTATTCATCGTTGATTGAAATATCGGGGGCGAGGGGGCATTTGTTAACCCAAATGTCATTATGAGGAATTCATAGTAGCTGTCATGGTGCAAAAAGCAGTTTTCTCAACATCTGTTGAACGTACCCGTATTTGGCGATTCGTACTGGGTTGAATGAATCCTGCGGCTAGCATATCTTTCACCAAGCGCTCTATTCCATCTTTCTGAATGTCGCTGTAATGGAATGACCGAATCGCATGGCTTGTGACCCCGGGGCTAGATCAATATGATGGTCCGATGGCCGAGATGGTGATAAACCGTCTGGTTCTCGAAAACCCAAGGAAATGGGTTGATGAATATGTTAACTCGCGTTGTTGACCTTCAAAAAGATCAATTTGCCGTGTGATTGGTGTTGATAGCGAGAAAGGTGATACTGTCGTAGCGAGAAAGTCAATAGATTGCATTTTCTTAAGTGAGCGAAGATGCATTTGCGATCGGATTAGTCCCGCGTCTCTCTTCAAGCCGTATGATGCACCATGTAAGTCAAAACGCATCGTGTGATTAGCCCAATTAACCTTCACGTGCCTCAACCGACATAGCTAGTCCACGCCCAAAATAATGTTGACGCCACCAAATTCGAAAACGAAGAAATCCACAATTATGCTGTACGAATCCACGTCGAGGGAAATGCTGTTACACTTTGCAAAAGTGCAGGAGCATCTGCCATCTCCCAGACGTACAGGAAACATGGTCTCGTGGAGTCGGTGAGCTGTAATCTGTCCGCTAGATATAGAGATATAAAATTATGACTTCTGGCACTATCAGTCATAATGATTACCTCTTCTTTGTCGAGACGGTCATGCAATTTTACAGTCCGAGGACCTGAAATACCCCGTAGCGCGTACATGGGTAGGTCCAACATATTCACCTGACCATCATGATCTTCAATTGGATGTCTAGGGTTATCGGTCGTGGTCGTCTCAGTGATATCATTATAGGCATCAGCAATAAGCATTAGGAGGCCCAATTGGACAGATATGAGTCCCATGTTGAGAAGGTTGACGACACTTGAAGTAGAGGCCGCACTTTCGAAGGTATTGATATTCTTGATTAGATAACCGTTGGAACGGACAAGGGCGAGAACCTAGTGGTGTGGCAACTACAGTTGTTTGGATAGTTGGTTGAGCATGTCATGTAATGTAACTGTTCAGATTATTGGCAATCGAGGTGATGATAATTCTGCTTTATGTGGTATTCCGCCATGGACCTGCCGACGTGATAGCTGAGTTTCACTGGTTGACTTTTTTGAAAGGGTCATGATACATCGAGCGTTTCAAGTTTTGCTTCCGCTGCCCGCACAAATGGATGGCTTGATCAAGTGTTAAGGGTTTGGATGAGTAGTTGAACCTGAATTTCCGATCGAAAACCATTCAGAAAGAAACCCACTACCAACGATGAAGTACAATCTGTCTGATTCATAAATGCCACAAATTCGTCAATATATTCATCAATAGAACCAGCACGTTGGACCTTACATAGCCTTTCGATGTTGTTGATCGATGCACCTCCACCATAACGGACGACGATAGCCTGCCGTAGGGCCACCCATGTTAGGTTAGATTTGTGTTTCTTTAGGTATTGTATCCACTGTAACGCCGAACACTCCATACCAAGCAAGGCGATGTTGACTTTTTCGAGATCAGAGATGCATTGTATCATGAAATATTGCTCAGCACGAGCGAGCCAACCAAGTGGGTCGGTTCCATTGAATTTTGGGACGTCCAAACGACGGTGTAGAACCTGAGAAAGATGCTCATTTGGTACTTCAACAAATTGTGGCACTGATGATGATTGATGTTGCAGCGGGGCGAGTAGAGTAGTTATGTAATTGAGCATTGTTTCGCGAAGATTGTCGATCGATTTTTGAGAGTCGGTGCGAATAGATAACAACTCGGCTTGGAATGTGTCCATTGAAGCCGATATTGTCTTCTCTAACATCTCGATGCGTTGTTCCATTTGTGATCCAGTGACTGGCATAAACCGCGCAGGTCAGACCAATTTGTTAGAGTGAAGACAATTCACATGAGAATAATGATTTTATTGATAACTGAGGATAATGATTCGGACACCGAAATCGGAAAACAGGTAAATTGAAGAGAAAATTCCCACGTATGAATAGCCTTCACAAGACTCTAGGAAGTGCCCTTCTCTTGTGATTTCTATCTTATTTTTTCTTAAATTATGTAACTGAAAATTGAAACAATAACAGCAAATCATAATTGCCATTCTCAGCCATGCAATAACCGTCCTTGATATTAGCCCCTCTTATTACTCGTAAGACCCTTCCTCGTGGCAGTGATAGCACTTGATCTTTCCTCTTGACTCAGATCTCCCTTTTTTACTTCCTCGCTTGAATTTCTTAGTATTGCTTCTGCCGCGCACTCTCCAGGCCATTCAGGCTTGACTTCAGTTCGTTTGTTCAACTGTCTTGAGTAAATAGCAGAGAGCATATCCCCCAGACTGAGCTCCACGTGAGCATGCAATAGAGTTTCTTTGAAGTGATCGTAACTCTTTGGTAGAGAACTCAGTAACAACACAGCCTGATCCTCATCTTCGATCTCGACCTCTATGTTTTCCAGATCTAGAATCAACTTCGGCCATTTGTCTATTCGCTCCTCGATCGGCTTACTTTAGAAATATAATGCCTGTTTTAAGTACACCGGATTTGCCAGCGATTTTGTCATGTACAAGCTCTCCAGTTTTGACCACAGTCCAACCGCGTTCTCCTCATTTTAAACTTGTCTCGACAATTCATCACCGAGGGAGAGGATGATTACACTCTGAGCCTTTTCGATCACAACTTTCTTCTCCGCAATTGACAGCTCTGCAGGCATCAACTTCTCCTCTTTCAGCGAGTCAATCACTCCTTATTGCGTCAGGAGAGCTCACATCTTCAACCTCCATAAGTTAAAATCATTCTGTCCAGTAAACATTTCAACATCAAAGCATGCCGAACTCATCTTCCTCAGCTGATCTCCACGCTCACCGGACAACTTGCAGCGTTTTACGTATCAATTGGTTGATGATTAGAATAGATCTCTGGTTATTAAGTGCTATATGTTTGATAGGAATAGAAAATCAACAAGCAGACAAACAAACAAACAGTTGGCGTGGTTCAGCTGAAGGATGCAGCTTACATCCACGGGCCAAAGATCAAGAGCATCTTGTTGATGATCTTTTAGGCTTACGGATCTCATGGGATACTCTCTCTCTCTCGCCAGTCTATTGCTCTCACAGATAAAGCCTACCCAAAATGATAAAACCCATACATGATGATCAAATGAATGTTGCACTCTCTACCGTTGCATTGAAAACATGTGAGCTTCACCCTGTCTTTACCAGCTCATGTGTTTAGCATGTTGAAAATGCTCCTAGTAGCTGCAACTTAATAAGTGACTGACTTATTTTCCATTTGACAATTTCTTCAAGAGTTGCTACTTCGATTTTCAGCAACACTCTTACTAAGCAATATATATGCTCGATCACCACCTGCTTCAGCTTGAGTTCGTGAATTACCTCAACACATGTATCAATTCTCTATAAACATCATCTGCCGATAGCTTGTCCTTCGATGAAAATCAAGCGAGGGTTGCAGAAGAAGAGATGAAAATTAAGTGAGAGCTTCAAGAAACTCGTTATCTAACATAAAATCATTGAATCAATCCAAGAATATGTTAAATGATCTGCAATATCTTCTTCGAAATACATATTGTTTATTTATATGCACATGGAGTTTCTATCTCCGAAGCTGCTTTTAGAGCTACTGACTGTTTTTTCATATATTATCACTGTTGCTTTTCACGTGGTAGTAGAGTGGGTGACTATCGAATAAATTGAGGTAGACAAATTCTCGTAATATTTACTATCCTTCTAAGTTAACAGTCAGGTGTTTGGTTCGGATTATATTTTGAAAGTCTCCATGTCAAATATCACCAATGATAAGCTAACGCTTGGGAGTATTTGATATTTTGGAACTTAATTATCACATTCCAGGGTTAGCGCCCATGTTCGTGACCAATACTACGTATTTTGGAATAATTTAATAGTCAACTAGACGATATGGAATAGTCTAAATATTATTATTTCCTACATTTCGTGTAGCGCCCCGTTTCCTATTACCTTTTTACGAATCTATAAAATATTCATATAAAATTTTTTGCGATTTCCGTAACTATTTCCTTTAACAAAACGGGTGCGTACATCCAATCTAATTCCTTAGACAATAATGTACATATATGTACCTACCCTACGAGTCACAAAATGCAACAATCTAATCATTTCCACTCTATATGCTAACAATGAACCTGAGGGAGCAGGAGGAGAGCATCGTTGGCCAACCTTGAATCCATGCTTTGTATGATGACAACTATTGTGAAGACAACTATTCTGAGTATGATCGCAACATGTTAACTAATAACAAATAATAATAATATAAACAGTAGTCCATTCCTTCCCGTAAATATCATAACCATGCCCTCATAAAATCATCGTGCATATAACTATCATTCATAAGATACGTAGATCACATGCCATTCTATATGTCCATTTATTTTGATACTCCCGTTATATACTAGCTAGACAGTATTGTACGCCCAGTCGGTGCCCATGCATGGGACTCTGTAACCATTCTGTAATCCCCCGATTTGTAGGGATACATATATGCCTATACCGTACTCTGTAATCCCCCGATTTCTAGGCATGTATGCCGTAGCATTGTAGTCGTAGCAGTCTAACAGTTTCTCTCTTCATTGATATATATGCAGTTCTATAAATGCCTTATATGACACATAAATCATGTAACCATGTAACAGCCATATAATGCACGTTGATTTATAAATAAAGCATATATCACGTACTAATTAATTTATTCATATAAAGCACATAAGCGTATTAAGCACATGAGGCACGCAAAACACATGTTGGAAATCATACTCACAAGTTTAGCCTATTTTCTCCGTTCGCTTAATCGACCTTGTCCTTGCCCTTATCGGACTCCTGACCTATACAATTATTTTATCCGTAAATTTGAAATCCTATGCGTGCTTGATACGCATGCTTTATTATGCATCACCACGTGTTTCACTTTTTGATTGCGAAAACAATCAAAATTGCAAGAACTTCTAAGCTTCGAAATTTCAATTCAATAAAAGAAACCTTACTATAACAAGGGTCTCAAGACTTCGAAATTCTCTATTCATTTCGAAGTCCTCTTTCGAGATTTACATTCCAAAAATTCTATTGATTTCGACATTCCATTCTTATCTTCACCCCACATAAGTTTTTCGACATCGATTATTTCAAAATTGATTTCGAAATCTACCATAGCTTTTTTCGACATCCAATTTCGAAATTTTACTAGATTTCGACTAATTGATTGTTACACTTTTCGACTAATTGATTAACACTTTGAAATACTACTTGAAATACATTTCAGAAATAAAAATTCTCAAAGGGTTTTATGAAATCCTTTTGCGAGATCAATATTTCGAAAGTTCTTTCGAACTTGCTTTCAAAAATCTTAAATACAATAAATCCGTCTTTCAAAAATCTTGACTTGAATATTTCGAGAAATCATTAAATCATCAAGAACAATCTGATTTCGAAAATCATCGAAATTCATATCTTCGAAATCTCCTTCAGCAATTATTCAAATCCGAAAAATGGTACACTTAAAAACACATTTTTCTTTGAAAATTGTGACGAATTTTGATCAAACTATAAACCTTCAAGAACATAGAGAGTTTCATTAACCTTTCAAAATATTCTTATACTGTTCAAACACCAGATTTAATATAACATAGAACAAATATAAGATTCTTGCATGTTAAATCTGAACATTATAGGAAAAATTGTCACCCCTCCTTAGCCTAGTTTGAATTGTGCTCAAGTTCGTCTCTTCCCTGTTCTTTAGCTTTCATGAGTTATGAAAATAATATGAATTAATCTTCTTTCTTCTTATCCTATACTTACGTGTGTTAGTAGCCAAGTGACATCGACTCCTTTATTAATGCTTATCCTAAGTCCATCTCATACATATTATATTATTATTATTAAGATTGTTTCCCTTGCGACTAAGTTTTCAATACTAAGTTAGGCTTCGAGAACTTTTGAGTGGTAAAAATCTTATTTCAAACTCATATTTTATATTATTTCTTCCTTTCGAAATTCTAACATATGTACTATAATTTCGAAAATAAAAATCACTCTTACTCGAGAATCCCTTACTTCGAACTCTTATGTCGAGAATTGAATTTCTCGCAACACCTATATTTCGAGAATCCCACCTCTCGAAATTCTATAATTCTCGAAATTCTTTCAATCAAAATTCTTACAATTATTTCTATCGAAAATTATAATTTTTAGAATTTATATATTTTCGGAAATTCTGTCTTTTGAGAATCTAATCTCATACTCACTCCCTTCGAAATTTCCCTAATTTAAACATATTCCTTTATGATATTTAACCATCTATTTTCATACTAAGGGCTTACAATACTTAACCAATTACTGCTATTATCTATACATATGTCATGAAATGAATGCATGACCTCCTATAATGCACGAAATTTTAATATGAGGTTTTGGTTCCTGACAATTCTCCCCCCTTTTAAAAAAAATTCGACCTCGAAATTTCATACTTGTTTCACTCAATAACCATGGGTACTGGGTTTTTATACTTTCTATTGTTTCCCATGTAGCTTCACGGATCAAATGATTCTTCCATCTCATTTTTACCATCGGAATCGTTTTATTTCGTAACTGCTTGTCAACATATTCCAGGACTTCTGCCGATTCTTCTACGGAACTAAGATCCTCAGAAACATTTATCGACTCGTCACGTAGAACGTGAGTGGGGTCTGATCTATATTGCCGTAACATATTGACATGGAAGACGTTGTGTATCTGTGATAATTCAGGTGGCAGCGCCAATCGGTATGCCAACGATCCGATCCTTTCGAGTACCTCATATGCCTATCAATTTTAATTGTGCTTGATTTCGTTAGTTGTCCTTGTAATTAGGGGCTTTATGTATACTAGTCCTTAGATTAGGACTAGTTAGATATTTATACCAAGCTTGTTTGGTATAAATAGTCGTACACACATTGAGCTTAATACAGAAAATTAGAGAATCAATCCGAAAGGCTGCCGAATTCAATTCTAGAGAGAGAAACATCAAAACTTTCTCACACTAAAGGAATTCTCTCTCGTGTTCTTCAAGTGAAGGTTTTCGATCGAAATTCATAGTTCAATAATCTTAATCGATTTCCTTAGAATTCATGCCTAGGATTGATTGTGTTGACAAACGAGGACCTATCAATTGGTATCAGAGCAGATTCGTTCTGTTTTGAATCGAAATTGTTAGAATTCGGATCGAAATTTATACTCTGGAACTGTTCACGCGAAAAACAGTTTTGGCGCGAAATAGTTTTTCGATCTGAATTGCCTAATTCTGCGCGTATATGATTTGATTTTGATGTTTTTATGTTTGTTCTAGCCATAGAAATCGATGGCGATTAGATCCGTAGCAGTTTGAATATCAATTTAGCAGAATAGATCAGATTTGAATCGTTACTGTTCGCGCGAAGAACAAACTTGAACACAGTTTGATTTTGATTAAAATTGACATATTTTGCTTCATAATGTGTTTAATTGTCTGTTCGTGCGAATCAAACTTCTGATTATGAGCAGAAACCTGCGATTTCATAGTCTAATTCATCATTTTTGGTTGAATTGGGGTTAATTAGGGTTCTGATTTCATTCGCGGGACTTCAATTTTTTTCGCTAAAGTTTTCGATCGCAGAAATTTCTCTATTGCAAAACTCCGCGAGAATTTTTATCGATCAGAACACTAAGTCAGCGCTAAAATCGTCTTTACTAAGAACGATTTTAGTAAAAGAATTTTTCGAGCATTACTTAGCGAAAAACTTTTTTGAGGAAGACATATTTTGACCTTTGCGCTCGCAAAACTTACCGTCGAAAGTTTTTCGGTCAAAACTAATACAGTTTGACCAAACAAAAATTACTTGCGATCGAAAAACTTTTTCAGTCAACGAATTTATTCTGACTAAGCAAGAAACCTACCTTAAGTACTGTTTCTTGCGATCTAAATAAATTCACGATTAAAAGATTTTTCTCGATCGAAAGTTTTTGAACAAATTTTCTCGCTCGAAATTTTTCTCGTTCGAAAATTTTCTTGCTGACGCACTTTCTCGCACGAGAACAGTGACATACATTTTAATCACGACTGAATTATTTTCGATCGAAAATCTAAAGATAGAATCGAAATAATTCTCGACTGCTTTAATATAAAACGCTACTAACTAATTTGCTACTTGTGAAGCACATAACATCGCTCAAATCCATCAAAACAACAAACGAAGATCCTTCGTCAACAAAAAAAAAAAAGCAAAGAAAAGATGGATGCATACTCGCTAGGAAACGACAATCGTCCGCCGATCTTGCAACGCGGTGAATATACAGTCTGGACAAGCCGCTTCCTAAACTTCATAGCTCTGAAAGATCAAGCCGAAAATTTATTGCAGTCACTCGAAGAGGGACCTGCATAGTTTTGGGTCACCATAGCCGGTGATGACACGGCTACTCCTCAAATTCCCGCTACTAGGCGACTTAAGGAGTCTCGGGAGTACTCCATCGAGGAAAAGGCTCGCGCGAAGGCTGATTTAATAGCCATGAACACCCTCATGCAAGGCACCCGTAATGAAATCTATAGATAGATAGACAGCCTCCCAACGGCTAAGGAATGTGGGATGAGTTCCATAGGATTATGCAGAGGACGAAGAAGGCATCAAGGCCAAAAAGGCGAATATTCTCACTGCTTATGACTCCTTCAAAGCAAAGCCGGAGGAGAGCCTATATGATGTATATCAAAGATACCTCACTCTTCTCAACGAGATGAGGAAGATAGAAATCTCGAAGACGAACATTGAAACAAATATCAGATTTCTATCCTCTCTGCCCTCGGACTGGAAAAAGATATCCACTCAACTTAGATAACACAAAGATATGGAGGAGATGGGTATTCATGCAGTCTTTGATAATCTCACCCAACACGAGGAATATGTTTGCGAGACTCAGAGAGAGCAGAAGGGCAAGCAGGTTGACAACACCGTTGCTCTAGTCTCAGAGAAGCGTGGAACAAAGCCTCGCAAAGAGAAGATCGTTAGGCCTCCCTCCTCATCTGAGTCAGAAGAAGATTCAGAATCAGACGTCGAGCCAAGCATGAAGGCACTGGGGAAGCAGTTGTCTTAATCGGAAAAATGATGAGCAAGAAATACTTCAAGAATAAGTCCTCATCCTCGGCCAACAAACTTCGGACCTCAAGCTCTAAGAACAAGGAACATGCACCAGAGAGCTCCGAAGTCAAGAACACTAAAGAGCCCAACAAGTGCTTCAACTGTGGCAAGCCTGGTCATTTTGCCAGAGAATGCACTCTTCCCAAGAAAAGAGATGCTAATTACTACTCCAAGAAGCTTCAACTCACGAAGTAGAAAGAAGCAGGAGTAGCCCTCATCGCAGAGCAGGACCACTGGCTCGAAGACATGTCTAGCTCTGGAGACGAGAATCTTGCCCTCATGGCACGCCTTGACGACGACAGCGACGCCGAAACATCCATTCAGAAGGACGAAGATGATGCATTCACCTCATCACAAGAGGTAGACTCTTCTTCCACATTATTGACCATGTTAAAATCTTATAAAAACAATATGCTAACATGAAACGTGAGCAGAAAAGTATTAAGGAAGTAGAGGATAAACTTTCTAGGTCTCAGAAGAAAATAAATAGTCTCGAATCAGAACTTAGAAGCTCTAGTGCTAAAATAGAAGAACTTACTAAGAGCCTACATTCTAGAGAGACTAGTCAACCTCAAACAGGACAGCATAGTGAAAAGATTAAGGAATTAGAAGATAGGCTAGCAAATAACTACAACTTCTTGGTTAGGAATCTCAATGAGAAAACCACCCTAAATTGTAGGATAACCGAAGCTACCACTAAGATCACTAACTTAGAAGCTCAATTAGAAATATCTAATGCAAAGGTTAGTAAGCTTAGTAAAGAACTAGATGCATGTCAAGCCGCAAAACTGACGGTACAAAATAATTATGCTCTCCTAGGTGAGGAAAGTAACAAGTTATATGCGAAAATTAAGAAATTAGATGATATTCTTAAGCGTAGGGGACATTCTGAACAGACGATATTTCTAAACCGGCCCAAGGATACAGAATTCTATAACCCAATAGAAGGCATAGGTTTCACTAACCCACGTGTTCTACGAAAGAAAGAAATATATGATATTAAGAACATGGGTTTAGGAGTAACATCTCTTAGAAATTTTACTGAAGCGACAAAACAAAGTACTTTAGATTCGTCTAAGAGAAGAGCCTCACATGGGCCTGAAATCCCCTTTGACTACACAAAACTAAATGAAAGAGACAAAAATATGAAACAATCTCTAACACCTGTCTGTGATTTAGTTCAACCTCCTGAATCTCAAACACACTACGAGAAAGTCAAAGACGTTCATTTTAAAAATTCTCTCTACAAACCTCCTATAATAAAATAGATAGAGGAAGCTCAAGCCAAATTAGATAAAGAAAGAGAGAATTTCGAAGCTGAAAAGAGAAAGTTCTTAAAAGAGATGGAAAATGTCAAAGCTTCCTCATCCTTCCAAACTACCTCTCACGCTACTATGAAAAGCGTGAAAATCGAAAAATCACCTTCGAAAGATCAAAAGTGCATTGATAATTCTGTTAAAAGTGCTAAGCCAAATCTATTTTACCTACGTCTACAGGGAGCGTAGGGCAAGCACTAGAACCGAAGGCGAGAGTGTCTAGTATTAAGAAGGAGCTAGTAGATTTAGTATGTCTAAGAATGTTGCTCCTTCTGTACAAATAAATAACACTTGTAGAAATAAAAGAGTCATTTCTTCGCTTCGAATAATTGCTTCTACATGTACTCTACAGCCTACCAATTTTAGAAGCACTAATTTCGAAATTGGCTCTACATCTGAAGCTAAAAATAGTCATTCTGAAATAAAAGCCGAAAAGGCCAAGTCACCTAAAGAGGCTACACCCAAACCCACTTCTCCGAAAGTGACATGGATTATTAAAACTCCCTCAAGAAATAATTTAGGAACCATATCTGAACCTAAATCTATATCTGCCAATCTGAGAGGACCCATGTTTAAGTGGGTACCTAAAGCTCCCTAACTTGTTTTTGCAGATCCATCATGTGTGGTACGTCGACTCTGGTTGCTCCACACACATGACTGGAAATCAAGAGCTCCTGAGCAACTACAAAGACCGACCAAACGGCAAATCAGATTCGAAACAATGACTCAGGTCCCATTCTTGGACAGTCAGGACACAGAACTCCTTTACGGACTTCGGAAATCCAATCCTTACACGATCAACCTGACGTCCGTGCGGCCTTTGACAGCTGTATGCCTCATCTCTCAGACTGTTTTACAGTGGACACTGATTATGCAGGTTGCCGAATGGACATGAAAAGCACCTCCGGTGGCGCTCAATTTCTAGGCGAAGAGCTAGTCTATTGGTCATCCAAAAAGCAAAATTGCGTCTCAACTTCGACGGTTGAAGCTGAATACGTCGCAGCTGCCAGCTGTTGCTCCCAGATGTTATGGATGCGGACTCATCTTCGCGATTCTGGGTACAATTTAAATAATATACCCATATATAGTGATAGCCAAAGTGCCATCGTGATTACGTGCAATCCTATTCACCATTCACGCACGAAACACATAGACATTATGTGGCGACCCTACTTTTCTAATTAGGATTAGTGGCGGATTTCCGCAATGTAAGCCGCAGAAGGCCCGTCTAATTTAAAACATTTTTCCTAGAATAATATACATTACGACAAAATGTCGTCTACATAGTCAGTCTATACAAAGGCCGTAGACCCAAAATAATAAAATAGCAAAAATCCTAACACCGCTCCACAGGTCGCATCCATGTACCGCCCCGCCCTCAAAAGTCCGTGGAGCACCGCCACCAGCCGCCTCAGTCTTGACGCGTATCGGCGTCAGGCTCAGTACCTACAACACGTAAACACTGAGCAATTTTGCCCAGTAGGTGAATAATATGCATGTATGCAAGTGTGCGCTCAATCCTAATCCCAATATCTCACATGCCATGCACACTCTTTCTTTTCCCACGTTCCTATCTCACATCACAATATGGGGCCCATGGTTAGGCTCACGCGCGCAATAAATATAATGGGTGGTCACGTGATTCCACCCGTAATCAGCGGTAAGCTACGCCAGTAGTGCACTGATCGATCACGTCAATGGCCACCTACCAGGTCGTCTCTTCCACAATAAATCATGGGCGATAAGGCCCGTATCCATATATATATATAGTCATCTGGCGCTTCGCACCTCGAAACGACCACATCCGAGTAGACAGATCGATCACGTCTGTCTCGGCCAGGTAATCTGTGAGCCTAACAAGTCGTCACAATATTCTCAGTCTACCCCCACTTAACAATACCTCGAATCATCACCGTCTCAATACGGTGGAAACTACCTCTCAATCTGACGTGATATGCACGTGCCATGTATATAATCGTAATAACAGGAAAAGACATGGTTCGCATGAAAGGGTAAAACACGTAAATCACGTAAATCACGAAAATCATCGAATCACATAAAAGCACATAAATCACATATGTGTTTACGCATTGTAGATGGATGATCCACCTATCTGTCCTCCCGCTAACGTCAGTCAAGAAATCTGGTGGAATCCGTAAATGTCGAACCTCTAAATAAATAAATATTATTAGTATATGTGTTAGTTCTCGAAAACCCTAAAATTTATGAAAACCTAAAAATAATGATATTCCTAAAATAAATAAACCCTAAAATTTTGAAAATCCTAGATATAGCAAAATTCTAAAATACCGAAAATTTATTAATTAAAACACAATATCGAAATCTTTATACCATTATCGAGGTCTTTAATATAAATGTCGAGATCTATATATATATATAACTAATGTCGAAAACATCAAACCGTATCGACATTCTATAATTGTTGATAGAAATGTCGATTTCCTTAAAAGGTATATCTCGAATTCTTTATGTTACCTATATCGACATCTTCATATAAGAGGAACTACTGTATCATCTCGACATTCTTCTATTGTGCATCTCAATATTTATTTACTATCCATCTCGACATTATCTCAGTAAAGCATCTCGACATCTTTATAAAATGAAATCTTTTAGGTGCTTCAAAATATGGTCATAATACCAAGAACAAATCGCATAAACACAATGCATTTCTCACGTGAGCAACTCCAAGTATGAATTTAAATCATAACAATCACAAATAGCAACCACATAAACGTCATATCAATTACGAAGACTTCTTCCACACATAATAAGCATTTAAGTAATACCGAAAACAAAGAATGCAAAACATGATAATACTGAAAATCTTATGAGGTTATTAAATACGAAATTGCTGAAATCCTAAATATCGAATTGTATTCATGTATTCATGTTCTAAGTCTGAAAACAAATTAGGTCCTGAAATCGATACATTCTCTTCAATTCTTTAAGCATCTCATTAATTGTTCTAACATAAAAACTATAAACCTAAGCATGAACTCAATTATTGCGAAATATAGGATGTAAATTCCAATTACATATGTTCACGAGAACACCCTCTTAATTATTTTAAGCGTAAATCTATCTACCTCACATACTAGTGTCGAGCTGGGTAAAATTAAGCTTACCGAAATTTTTCTTTTTCCTTGATAGAGTTCTTTAGTTCTTCTTTCAGAGTTCTTTAGTTCTTCTTTCCAGTCCTTCCTCTTACTAAAGTAGGGTTTTCTACTATCTTATATTATTGATAACCACTAAGACGATGACAAGACAAGTGGATGACGTTTCTTTACCTCCACATTAAGTAAAGTTGATATTTATCCTATTTTAGCGAAAGCTTAAATGTCTAACATGTTAGTCTTACTTGGATTTTCTTAGGTAACGAAAACCTTCCCTTAGGTTTAAGTAATATGGTAAGCCTTATCTCATTCAATACCTTTGAGCCTTATTTAAGTGTTATGTTTAACTACTTATTTATTGGGCCTTATTCACGTAGCAATCATAGTCCGACATTCTAAATCCTTATATTATTATTTGTGGATATTCTTTGAGTAGGTTTTGGTACTAATTTTCATTTGAAGACTTAGATTTCTTTACCCAAGTCTTAATTCACGAAACAATAAAATTAATTACATCAAAAACCCGTATTAAAATTTAGGGGTATTACATCCCTCCCCCCTTAAAAGAATTTCGTCCCCGAAATTCAGTTGTGGAGGACTCACGTTCAGTTCTACAACTAACCATTTTCGTTCTCCACACCCTCTAGGCTTACTTATTTCTATTCGCATCACGCTTCCGCTGCGCACTCTAGGCGATAACGAAATTTTTAAAAAAAAATAGGGGCAAACCCTAGAATCAGATCTATCCTGAACCGTGTTCCTCGATTAAGGGGAAATTTCGGGAGATTGCTTGGGAAATACATCCGCATAATAATTACTATTAGTATGTCTTTCAGTTCCGGCTGAGGTAATTCCTCCACCTTCACCGTATATACAGGAAAAAGGCTCGCAACCTGATCTCAATAGTCGTTGAGCCTTCAAAACGGATATTCGCGGAACACTATTTTTATTCGCCTTACCCGAAAAAGTAAATACCTCTTTTTCGGGCACGTGAGATTTTACGACCTTCTTGTTACAATATATAATGGCTTTATATCTCGAAAGCCGATTCATCTCAAAGATGACATCACAGTCATTCATTGGGATCACAATTAGGTCGACGCTCAAATTTCTATCCTCAACGTCGGAGCATCCCTTTAGCACTTGGTTAGTGCGCGTTGGATCACCGTGTGGCAAGGTAACCTCGTAAGTGTATTTAGATAAGGTGGGAGAGACTCCCACCCTTTCCACATACTTGGCCGACACGAACGAATGTGCGGCCCCAGAGTCACTTAACATAGAAGTAGGCACGCTATAGATGGTTAACGTACCCGTTACTAAGGAGGGATCAGCTTCAGCCTCCTCGTTTGTTAATGTAAAAACTCGCGTTGGCACTAGAGGAGGTCGGGTTAGGGGTTGATTCGGAACTTGAGGCACATTCACGTGACACGTTCTAGCAAAATGCCCAACCTTTCCGCATCGAAAACACTGTGGAGTCAGATTTGGTCCTGTTCTCTGACATACGCCGTAGTGGTGACGTCCGCACTGCTTACACTGCGGTACGATATTCGGGGGTCGGTTTGGAACGTTAACCGGTCCTTGGTTCGGCCTCGGTCGCCAATTCTGTTGACCCTGCTGATCTCCGTGATAGTTTGGTGCCTTGCCAAAGGACTGGCGTTTCTGGTTTCCTTCTCCTTGTTGTCCTTCTGCTTTCCGCTTGCATTCTGCGCTATTGCAATTCTGCTCTCCGCCTGCTCGGCTAGGATTGCTCGCTCCGCGATGCGTGCGTATGTCTTCCCCTCGGTGTCGTACATACTTACGTTTCGGAAGATCTCGGGTTTGAGACCTTCCAGAAAACGCTCGATCTTCAGCTCGTTGGTAGCTACTATATGTGGCGCAAACCTCGAGAGTTGCTCGAACTTACGGATATAATCCGCCACCGACATTCCTCCTTGTTTGAGGTTGATAAATTCGTTCAGCTTCCGCGTCCTATCTGGTGCCGTAAAATACTTTCCTCGGAAGAGTGTTTTGAACCTCTCCCAGGTCATCGTAGTGGGATCCTCGAGTACCTGAATGTATCCCACCAGTAGCCCGCGTTCCCACGCAACATGAGGTGGCACATGTCACCTTTTCAGTATCAGGAAGATGACTGACACGGAACATATTTTCAATAGTGCTGAGCCAATCCTCCGCTTCAGTAGGATCGGTAGCCTCCTCGAAGGTAGGGGGATTTAGTCTGCGGAATCTCTCCCCGGCCGCTTCTATACGTTCTAGTCCCGGGGATGCATGATGTTCAGAAGAGTTCTGACGGTGAATGAGATCATTGATCCGATCTGACTGTCGCCGTATCAGATCGGTCAACTGATGGATGGTAGAATTAGGTGGGGATTCAGATCCCGCCCTACGACTAGAACTGCCTACCTCTCTACGTCCCTTCGGCATTTGTAACTAATTCTACAGTCAGTCATAGAAAGCACACATATCAAATAACACGTAATCACATAATCAATCATTGAACTTACAGGCCAGGTTGGTTCTCCAGGCTTTTGAGCGGCAGTACATGGACAGTCTTCAGAATCTAAAGCCGAAGCTCTGATACCACATGTGGCGACCCTACTTTTCTAATTAGGATTAGTGGCGGATTTCCGCAACGTAAGCCGTGGAAGGCCCGTCTAACTTAAAAACTTTTTCCTAGAATAATATACATTACGACAAAATGTCGTCTACATAGTCAGTCTATACAAAGGCCGTAGCCCCAAAATAATAAAATAGCAAAAACCCTAACGCCGTTCCACAGGTCGCATCCATGTACCGCCCCGCCCTCAAAAGTCCGTGGAGCACCGCCACCAGCCGCCTCAGTCTCGACGCGTATCGGCGTCAGCCTCAGTACCTACAACACGTAAAAACTGAGCAATTTTGCCCAGTAGGTGAATAATATGCATGTATGCAAGTGTGCGCTCAATCCTAATCCCAATATCTCACATGCCATGCACACTCTTTCTTTCCCACGTTCCTATCTCACATCACAATATGGGGCCCATGGTTAGGCTCACGCGCGCAATAAATATCATGGGTGGTCACGTGATTCCACCCGTAATCAGCGGTAAGCTACGCCAGTAGTGCACTGATCGATCACGTCAATGGCCACCTACCAGGTCGTCTCTTCCACAATAAATCATGGGCGATAAGGCCCGTATCCATATATATATATAGTCATCTGGCGCTTTGCACCTCGAAACGACCACATCCGAGTAGACAGATCGATCACGTCTGTCTCGGCCAGGTAATCTGTGAGCCTAACAAGTCGTCACAATATTCTCAGTCTACCCCCACTTAACAATACCTCGAATCATCACCGTCTCAATACGGTGGAAACTACCTCTCAATCTGACGTGATATGCACGTGCCATGTATATAATCGTAATAACAGGAAAAGACATGGTTCGCATGAAAGGGTAAAACACGTAAATCACGTAAATCACGAAAATCATCGAATCACATAAAAGCACATAAATCACATATGTGTTTACGCATTGTAGATGGATGATCCACCTACCCGTCCTCCCGCTAACGTCAGTCAAGAAATCTGGTGGAATCCGTAAATGTCGAACCTCTAAATAAATAAATATTATTAGTATATGTGTTAGTTCTCGAAAACCCTAAAATTTATGAAAACCTAAAAATAATGATATTCCTAAAATAAATAAACCCTAAAATTTTGAAAATCCTAGATATAGCAAAATTCTAAAATACCGAAAATTTATTAATTAAAACACAATATCGAAATCTTTATACCATTATCGAGGTCTTTAATATAAATATCGAGATCTATATATATATATATATATATATATATATATATATAACTAATTTCGAAAACATCAAACCATATCGACATTCTATAAATGTCGATAGAAATGTCGAGTTCCTTAAAAGGTATATCTCGAATTCTTTATGTTACCTATATCGACATCTTCATATAAGAGGAACTACTGTATCATCTCGACATTCTTCTACTGTGCATCTCGATATTTATTTACTATCCATCTCGACATTATCTCAGTAAAGCATCTCGACATCTTTATAAAATGAAATCTTTTAGGTGCTTCAAAATATGGTCATAATACCAAGAACAAGTCGCATAAACACAATGCATTTCTCACGTGAGCAACTCCAAGTATGAACTTAAATCTTAACAATCACAAATAGCAACCACAAAAACGTCATATCAATTAGGAAGACTTCTTCCACACATAATAAACATTTAAGTAATACCGAAAACAAAGAATGCAAAACATGATAATACCGAAAATCTTATGAGGTTATTAAATACGAAATTGCTGAAATCCTAAATATCGAATTGTATTCATGTATTCATGTTCTAAGTCTGAAAACAAATTAGGTCCTGAAATCGATACATTCTCTTCAATTCTTTAAGCATCTCATTAATTGTTCTAACATAAAAACTATAAACCTAAGCATGAACTCAATTATTGCGAAATATAGGATGTAAATCCAATTACATATGTTCACGAGAACACCCTCTTAATTATTTTAAGCATAAATCTATCTACCTCACATACTAGTGTCGAGCTGGGTAAAATTAAGCTTACCGAAATTTCTCTTTTTCCTTGATAGAGTTTTCCTGTTTTCCTTTAGTTCTTCTTTCTTGCCCTTCCTCTTACTAAAGTAGGGTTTTCTACTATCTTATATTATTGATAACCACTAAGACGATGACAAGACAAGTGGATGACGTTTCTTTACCTCCACATCAGGTAAAGTTGATATTTATCCTATTTTAGCGAAAGATTAAATGTCTAACATGTTAGTCTTACTTGGATTTTCTTAGGTAACGAAAACCTTCCCTTAGGTTTAAGTAATATGGTAAGCCTTATCTCATTCAATACCTTTGAGCCTTATTTAAGTGTTATGTTTAACTACTTATTTATTGGGCCTTATTCACGTAGCAATCATAGTCCAACATTCTTAATCCTTATATTATTATTTGTGGATATTCTTTGAGTAGGTTTTGGTACTAATTTTCATTTCAAGACTTAGATTTCTTTACCCAAGTCTGAATTCACGAAACAATAAAATTAATTACATAAAAAACCCGTATTAAAATTAAGGGGTATTACACATTAGATACCACTTTATCAAAGATCACGTAGAAAAAGGCACGATTGACATGTATTGTCAACACGGAATATCAACTAGCCGACATTTTCACCAAGGCATTGGATGAAAATCGATTCGAACTCCTTGTCGGAAAATTAGGCATGTTGAATCTTCCGTGATATGTGCATTACTTGATTTTCTGTGCTATCACATGCTCTATTCTATGTGTTTTCCATGCTCATTTGTCTTATCTTGCGTGATAATAAAATTACTAAACTAAATAAAATAAATAAATAAATAAATAATAATATTAAAATATACATATACCTATAATATAGGGGAATGAAGAAATCATTAGGATGCTCGATCTATGTCACAATTAGATTTCCTTGGCATGTGACTGATTACTTGCTTAATTTTGTCAGTCTAAGTCGCATTCTTGTGTCTAAAGCTGATTTAGTTTTCTCCACTAGACACAAAGCCACTTTACATAAGTAAGAATTCTGGCCTGTTATTTTTCCTTTCTATTGATTTATTCTTGAGTGAGTCACACATCACTTGCTTGTCTTAGCTAGTGATTCTTGGCTTCATACTCACCTTCCGTTAGATCCTTAGGAAAATGATTAGAGCACTAAGGAAATTTCTCACTTGGCCTTACATATATAAAATTTCAATCCTTTAATACAACCTTTAGTCATCCATCTTGAGCCTTCTCCGATATCCTTTTCTTCACTTGAAAATCCTTTGAGCTTTCAACCGAACAACTAAGGCTTTGATGGGATATTCAATCGAGAAAAGGAGGGGGAGAAAATGAGATGACAAAGAAAAAGATGACAAAAGAAGGTGGAAAACGCACACGAGGAATGCTCAACGCACAAAAATCAGTCCAAAAGGACCTGCCCCTCGACTATCAAAATCTCATATCATGAGAGAGGCATGGATCTTGCTGTGAACTTCTCCATCGATAATCTCGTACACTCGTCAAAACGGTTGGAAAGAGGAGCACCACGAAGTGAACTTCTCCAACGATAATTCGGTCTTATATCGAGACAACGAGAAGAGGAGCGCGTCCTTGGGTTCGAATTCCACAACTGCGAACTTCTTCAAATCGATAATCTCTGAAACCTCACTAGGGATTAAGAGAACGAATAAGAAGATCTTCGCCTTAGATAATCTCTCATCCTCGTAGAGAAGCGGAGCTTCAGCTTGAGCAAGTGCAGACTGAGTCAAAGAAAAATCGTTAAAGGATGAGAAAGATAAACAATAAGAGAAAAACGGCAAAAAGGAGGAGAACGACGAAGAAAAGGAAGAAGATCCTTAGTCCACAATTCCAAAATTATCCTTCCCTTCTTAGTCAGATCCAAATTAAAACCTTTTCACAGTCTCTATGATTCCACGTCGACGATCTTTTACAAAGGTGAAATGATTAAAAACGCCTCGATCACAGGTAAATTGACTTAAGATCGCTTGTGTTGACTAGAGCGATATAAATATAATCATCCCAAGGTAAAAATAATCGAGTGCTAGAGTGAACCCAGTGAGAGTTGTCGAAATGGATCATTCTATGAACTTAGGACTCTTTAGTTTGACGACATGACTTGACGGTATGTGGTCTTTTCAAGTGTCTTGTGAAATTTTAGGCGTGACAATGATCGTAGCAAAATAATCTGACCCCATACTATTAATAATAATAATTTGCATATGAAAAATTATATATATATATATAGCTATATGATATTTCTTCTGAAAATTTACTTCACTATATATAAAAAAAATCGCATTAAAATCGCATATTTTGAAATGAAATTTTATATTTCATATGCATTGACTTGTTTTAATGCGATTATCTGTTTTTGCTCATACCCTCGCGCGAAAATGGAAGTTACATGTATAGGGGAACATGGATCTAAGCTAAATGTGTTGAATTCGCGTATCTCAAATTTTGGTGCATTATTTGAGGGGGAGCATTTACAAACATATGCCTTAAAAGCTCCAGATATTTTTAATGATCTCCCTCTAAGTGTTGCAGAAACAATGTGGAGGTCAAGAATTCATCAAGACTTGGAGTATTTGGCATAAAACTTGTTGGTTGGTTAAATTTTTTATCGCTAATATCTTTCAATGGTTTTGAATTTAACCAATTTTTTTTATGAACGGGGAGCCTCATTAAAACAAGTATTGCTTCCATAATTAACTCTAATCATTCTTGAACATCTTGCTCTAAAGTTTTTGCAGACTCGCGAAATTTGATTTTGGAGCCAAATGTCATCATTGGAAATTTCAGGGAGTTAATTGCACTTATTTTCATATCTAGGGGGGGCAATTGTATGGTTGAATACTTAAACTTAGTGTCTGTCTGAAATATTTTGAAAATCCACTCGAAAAATTTGGGCTAAATTTTGTAGTTTCCGATCACAAATTATCGATCGAAAATTAACTTGGGACCAAATGACAATTTTTGCTTCAATTTCTCGAGCGAAATCAAAATAGGTACCAAATGTTTTGATCGCAGACAACAATGGGCCTTGAATTACAAGTGACGGATAAACGTCTAATCAGGCCATTTAACGAATTTAATTCTTGCAGTAAAAAATTCCCAAATACACGCAAAACCCTCAATCTAAAAATTCAACAGTCAAATTCTCTCGCGCAAAACTTTTCTCTCAAAAGACGAACGTCAAAATTTTCAAAATCTTTCGATTTTTCATCTAATTTTCGTCTTTTGAAGGTAGATTTGACTTCTTTTAGGGGTTATCGTGAATTTAAACTAGATTTGCATATGTATTCTGTGATCTTTCGCCTGATTCTGTGTTAAAATCTCGATTGTACAGAATGTGAAAACTCGAATGCTATTTTGCAGTACTTACGAGCATTCTCGGTGTATAATCTGGGTTAAATATGCATTTAAGATAGTATTAAGCATTTTGGGAACATATCGCTTCGATTATTTGCGTTCTTAAAGGTTGATTTTGAGTTCGACTAAACTGGGTTTTTCAAGTGTTTAAAGGCGTCGAAGAACTTTCTCGATCGCAAACAGTGTCAATTGAATTCAATTTGATCGATTTACTGTTTGCATCGTAAAAGATTTTCGATCGCTAAATTTCTTATTGATCGTTCACATAATAACGCTGACCGAAAAATAATTACAATCGAGAAATTGATTTTTGATTTTATGCGAGCGAAAGGATTACTGAACTGAATGGATAAAACATATGCAATTCTTCTTTTAATTTTTCGAGCGCAAAACTTACAGTAAAAAATTTCGATTTCAATATTGTTCTCGGTCGAAAATTTTAGCGGCGAAAAAAATTAATTTTTTCGACGATAAAATTTCTCGATTGTAAAAGCACGCAGCGAAAAACTTTTTTAAAATCGAAAATCTTTCTTGCTCAATAAATTTCATAGCGAAAAGTTTTATTCACGCGCGAAAAAATTTCCGATCGTAAATTTACATGGAAATCTAATTTCTCGATCGTAAATTTACACGAAAATTTTTCTCGATCGTCAAATTTCTCGGCTACAGTACAACAACTTAAGCTCAAACACTTAGAAATTTTCTGAGTCCTTCTTCAACTGTAGCTTTCATTAGCGAATAAAATTTTCGATCGCAAATATACATGTTGGTCCCGATTTTCACCCAAACAAACAACTTCGGACGGATTAAACACGCCAAATGATCGAGATTTAGGTTAGGCATGGGGGCTTGGTGGTGTTCTTGAGGAGACTCTCTCACTCTAACATATGTTTATTTGATCTACACACACAAGCACACCTAACTATGTGTTAGGGTTTTAGTATTTATACCACAAGTTGGTATATAATACTTGGGCCCTTGTGTAAGCCCATTACATGAATAACTAAGAACTAACCCAACTAAGAACTAGCCCAAAGTTAAATAAAGCAAATCAACAAAGATAATACAATGAAATTGAACAATACAAAATATTTCCTAACAATCTCCCCCTTAGTGTTCAATCTTCAGTTCAGCGCGGGATATCTTTGTTGGGCATATTGGAGATCTCGATTCCTAGCAAACTCCCCCTACAAGGGATATCTCCTCTTCTTGCGGAGGCATTGATGGCTCGGCTAGGACTCACTTGTTAAGGTTCTCCAATCTTCTTCTTCTTGGCGCCGGATTTGTCGTCTTCGAATGGAAGTTGTCTGGTTCGGCCTTGAAGATGACTCGTCTGGCTCCAGAAGAAGGTAGGCGTGGGGCGTAAAAAATGTACCAAGGCTCCATTGAAATGTGACTTTCAAGAGCAGGGAGCCCGGTCTTCAGAGTGGTCAGCGCAGTAGTGGCGGATTGTGGTGGATGAGATGTGCCATGGCTCCTTCGAGTGTTCCATTATGAACATTATAGCCTGACACATAAGAATGTGCGTGGAGGTAGTGGAAGCCTCCGGTGGGGCGTAGTTGGTGGAGGTGGCGTGGATGATGGTTGCTGCTGATGCTGCTGTACGATCTTCAACTCATTTCTTCTCCTTTACTCCCCCTTGAGATGATCTCCGTCTTCGGGATCGTCACGTCGTCCGTGGGACGAGTCTGCCTCTGGTGTTGATGGTGGTGATGATGGTGTGGTGTGGTGTTGAGTGAGGCAATCAAGTGGGATTCTCAGGAGTAGCGGCAATTGGTGTTCCTCCGGGTTCAGTTTTGAACACTGGAGAGACGGAGCAGCATGTGGTGGCGTAGGCATAGGCGTGGTGGAGTGGTGTCGGTGATGGAACCTTTTCCTTCATAGATCCTCGTTGAGCGCGGCATGGAATGTGTAAGTTCCTCGCTGATTGCTATGAGTCGGGGCTCCATCATGAACGGGGTAACTACCAGACGGGGGTCACAAAGACACTCCATCGTCTCAACATCGAAACACGTGTCCGATGTGCCGCCTGTTTGCACAGGACAGAAAGAATCGGAGAGCCACAAAGGCTTTCCGTTCGCACGGACGATGAGACAAGCTCGTATCCGTGGCCCATCGACAGTTGTGGTGAGGGTGGCTGTCGTGGGTCTTCCGCTTTTTGTCACAAGCACGTCATCAAGCATTCGGGCAAGTTCACGAAGAACCTGCGGTGCGTAAAGAGTGTTTGTGTCCTAGAAAGTGAAAAATTTCGGTGGGTGAGGACACTAGACTCGACGTGGGTGGAAGAGGTGTAGTGAGAGACGGGAAAAGACGGGGTCACTAAGACTTCCCATTGGCATCATCGATGAGACAGACTCAAACGATTGATGGCCTAGGCTTACGGTTGTGGTGACGTTGGCCGTGCTAGGTCTTCCGCTCTCAGTCACAGAGACATCACCGAGCGTTCGAGCAAGTTCACGAAGAACCTGCGGTGCGTAAAGAGTGTTTGTGTCCTAGAAATTGGAAAATTTCGGTGGGTGAGGACACTAGACTCGACGTGGGTGGAAGAGGTGCAGTGAGAGGCGGGGCACTGCATGTTCAACATCAACCGTCTCCAAGTGGGGCGGTGATGGCTAACGTGGTTCCTCTTGTGCGAATGAAACAACTATCTGCGAAAGGATAGCTGAGTGGGTGGGAGGGGTTAATTGCGCGGTTGGACCAGATGCCGCGACTTCTACTCGGGAAACGAACGAGTCGTCTCCTGTACCTATGGGCGAGGTCCGGGTTGTGGTGAGATATGACAGAGGAGTGCGATCATGTCATCGTTGGTTCGCAACTCCTGCAAGCGACTTACTTCATCCTCCCGAGATCGTTGATTGGATCTTTGCGTGGAGGAGGATGTCGCGCGACCTAGACCTAGACTAGAGAGGCTAGGGTAGGCTCGTTCCTGGGTTAGGATCAGGGGGTTTCACTGATCCATGGGAACTATGGTGGCGTGGCGTGATCGCGTTGAATGGCGACCACGAGCGATGTCGACGAGGGTGACCCAAAACTGTTGATCAGACACTTCAGGGACTCGTCTGGTGGAAGGTGAGGGCGTAGTGAAGAGCATGGTGGCAGAGGACGTCTCAATGTGGCACACCATGATGGAATGGATGGCAGTGGGTGGACGGTGGAGTCTGGAACCTGAGATCCACATCGTCTAATCAACGAGATTGGATGGCGCGCCCACTGATGGTTGGTCGATCTCTTGTCAACCCTTCTTTGTAGGTCTGGGTTCTGCACGGATTTGTACAGAAGTCATGATGGTTGCTCACTTCTCTGACATCCCTTCATGCACGTGGAGCAATCCGTGTAACGTGCATGATGGGGTTGGTTGCTCGCAGTGCATACCGGTCATGAATGTGGAGCAACCCATGTACCATTCATGCCGGGAAGTGGTTGCTCACATCGTGTACCAGTCATGTATGTGGAGCAACCCGGGTACCATACATGGTGGGAGGTGGTTGCTCACGTCGTGTACCAGTCATGTATGTGGAGCAACCCATGTACCATACATGCTGGGTGGGTGAAATTGGCATTTGGAAATTCCGCTCCGAAAAGTTTGGGGGTGACCTAAACTTTTTCTATAATGTGCCAAATACCGTCCTAGGTCGATCGTTGGGTACGGTGATCGTTGCCGCGTTTTGGATTTGCCTTCAAAAATTTCACAAAAACGTCGTCTATACCGAAAATTTTGGCCCAGGAAAAATTTATTTCGGAAAATTTTAAAAGTGTAAAATAGACAAAGTCCAATGGCCTTAGAAAATTTTTCTCTATCCAATGATATAATTTTCCTTAGGCTTAGAATAAAAAAAATTTCCTCAGAAAATAGACAATTTTTTTTTGCTCCTTAAAACCTTATTTAATCCGAGGGGGGCCAGAAATTTTGGTGGTCAAAAACGTTTAAGTGTATTTTTAAAGAGTGATTTTGCAAGATCCGAAGCCAAAAATCGGGTTTGGATCAAGTTTAAAGGTCGGGGTGCAAATTTCTCGGGGGGTGCGAAAACTTTGAAGTTCCGGATAATTTCTCAGTTTTAAAAAAAAAAATTCTCAGGTTGAAAAATTCGCGGGTTGAGAAAAGGCAGCTGTGTGAGAGAGACCGCGAAAAAATCGTGAAGTGTGAACTGAGAAAGTTTCGCAACTGAAAAGTTTCTCGGATAGAATTTCTCAGCCTGAGAAAGAAAGTTTCTCGGTTTCGAAATTTCTCAGCCTGAGAAAAAAGAAATTTCTCGGCTATGAAATTTCTCGGCCAAGAGCAGTGAAAAATTTCTCGGTTTCGAAATTTCTCAGCCTTTGAAAGTTTCTCAGGTTTGAAAATTTTCTCAGTTTTAGAAAATTTCTCGGATTTGAAAAATTTCTCGGATTTGAAAGAATTTCTCAGTTTTAGTAAAATTTCTCGGGCATCGAAAGTTTCTCGGCCAGCGAAATTTTCTCAGGCAAACTTTCTCGGCTAAGAAATTTCTCGGGTATGAAAATTTATCGGCCAAGAACAATTTACTGTTGCAATGGCTGCGCGACTTTTACCAGAAAAATGGCTCGTTTTCGCTCAAATCTCACTCAAAATCGACGAAACTTGTTCCAAAACTTCAGAAAAACATTCCTAAACACATAATCAACCTTTGGGATGTCTAAAAACCACAAAACGAGGTCGAAATCGCCCAAAAACTGAAAGTGACGAAAATAATTTTTCAAGCAATTTTTCACTCAAATCTTGCTCAAAACACGCAAATCCGGTCACGTTGGGCTCTGATACCAATTGTTGGTCCCGATTTTCACCCAAACAAACAACTTCGGACGGACTAAACACGCCAAATGATCGAGATTTAGGTTAGGGCGTGGGGGCTTCGTGGTGTTCTTGAGGAGACTCTCACTCTAACATATGTTTATTTGATCTACACATACAAGCACACCTAACTATGTGTTAAGGTTTTAGTATTTATACCACAAGTTGGTATATAATACTTGGGCCCTTGTGTAAGCCCATTACATGAATAACTAAGAACTAACCCAACTAAGAACTAGCCCAAAGTTAAATAAAGCAAATCAACAAAGATAATACAATGAAATTGAACAATACAAAATATTTCCTAACAATACACTTCAAAATCACATTTAGACAATTCAATTGAGAATTTCAAACTCTCGCGCGATAAAAAAGCACTGAGTGAATAGTATTTTAACACTTAGTAAAATTTTCGACCAATTTTGTTGAACTTACATGCATATGTCGAAATAAAATTATTTCTTCAAAAATTCACTCTATATGACCTATATGTGCATTGACATTTCCACTACAATTTTATCAAACATGTTATAAATAGCTTCTTCATTATGGTTTGATAAATTCGAACTTCGACTAAATTTTAATCTAGCTAATGACTTGAATATGTATTTCAGATGGATCACTACCATACCTACAACCACATCTACGAGAAGGCTCTATACCTTAACGTACACGACACGAACTTCCAACTAGATCTGACCACCTTCCGGTGTCCAGACGACATCATCGTGTCCATACTGCAAGGCCATCCACTATGGCATGTCAGTGCCGATGGTCTACCTCCATCAGTTTTGGGGTATGATCAAGAGCCTCATCATGAATGGGGAGTATCACTTCACCACAGTTGTACGGACGAGGCACGTCTGTATGAGCATGAATGATCTCAGACTTCTGCTCGACCTCCCTCACAGCCAAAATTACGACCCCCCTCCCATCAGATGCGGAATTGGTGGATGATTTCATCCAGACGGGGTACCGTCCGCCGCTCACCAAGCTAGCTCAAATGCAGAGCAATGGGATTACCCATCCGTGGAAGACACTTTTTGGTATAATAAATAAGTGTTTGTCCCCGAAGCACGCAGGCTTCGACAAAGGCAATGGTCACATCCTCCGGATATTTCACGGAGTAAAGTTCTCGCGGAATTACGATTTTGCTCAACTGATCTGGAACGACCTCGCAGAACAGATCAGACAGAAAGAGAACAGACTGTCAAAAAATGTGCCATATGTAGGGGTGTTCGTTCGGTACAAACCGAACCGAACCGAAATTTTGGTCGGTTCCCCCATTTCCAAAACCGAATTTTTTTCGGTTAATTCGGTTTTTTTACCGAATTAACCGAATTTTCAATTAAAAAAAAAGAATTTTTTAATTATATTTAAATTAATATATATATTTTATAATATTTTTGGGTTTATAAAAAAAGTAATACTAAATTATATATATATTAATTTAAATATTACTGAAAATTCATTTTATAATATATAATTTAATAAAATATAGTTATATTTTTATTGTTAATAAAATATAATATATTTTAATTTTAAAATTTCGGTAATTCGGTATACCGAATTACCGAAAATCCAAAACCCATACCGAACCGAATTACCGAAATTCTTTTTTAATAACTAAATACCGAACCGAGGGCCCCCGACAGAGTTCCTTTCGGGAACATCATTTGACTGAGCCGACCCCGCAGGAGATGAATATCAGAGGTACTTTCGGGAACATCATTTGACTGAGCAGATGATTCGAGGGCCCCCGACAGAGTTCCAAGTGAGCCCTTCACAACAACAGCCTAGTCCTGAAGCACGATGATTGATGAATGGCTCAGGAACTAGAGATGGAGCCCCCAACTCATGAGGAAATATTTTCAGATGTTGAGTCCACGCTGACAGATGCCGTGGCTCAAGAGTTGGAAGTCGAAGCTCCATAAGTATCACTTGGTGCTGAAGTGCCCATCATTGTCGGCATGCTCGAAGAACCTATTGAGGAAGGTCTTCTAGCAGCACAACCCAAGGCAGAAACGGGGCACAACTCACCACAGCCGTCTACTACGCCAGAAAATGAGGCTCTAATTTCAACAATACAACCTATCGAGCCTCCGGCGACGGAACCAACCAGTGAGGATGCAGCACGAGGACTCGCACCTCACACAGCTACCCCATCAGACACGGAGTCAGATGAGGAGATTCAGTTGATAAGAAGGACTCCGAGACGACTAAGTGCATCACTTGAGTCCATCTTCACCATCGTCACCACCGCACCAGACATCGCGTTGATCTTACCGTCAAGTGTTGCGGACGTTCCTTCGCTCAATCTTGAGCCACTGCACGACATACCGTTGTCTGGTTCACAGGTTCAATCAGAACCTGTCGAAACACCCATAGAGGAGAATCTTCAAGATGCGACTCAAGGATTGGGTGGAAGTTTCCAACAGTCACAACCTCAAGTGACTGCGAGCCAACTTGAGGAGTCGGTGTTAGCTCAAGTGTTGAAAACAGGCGACATCAGTCGTCCTGGACCATCCACAACGGAGGCGTCCGCTCCGTACGTGACTAAAGACAGACTTCAGGCCGCTCTCGCTAACGCGCTGAAGAATTTTGAAGACAATATGGAAAGCGTGCACAATGCCATCGAGACGTCCCGCCAAGATCGTGGGAAAGTACCCGTCTCGGAGCCGTCTTCATCACAACCCATCCTCACACCCACTCAACCCATACTATCCTCACAAATCCCAACACCCATCCTCACCCACAACCTAATAAATCCTGCCACAGTACCCATCAGCGGACTCCACTCAATTCTGGTCGCCAGGCTGTTGGAATTGACCACACGAACACCGGAAGAAGAAGATCTCTTTCGCCGTCTCGTTAATCGTCCTGACCCATCCGAAACGTGTCGCAGCCAAGGCTCCCAGTCCAAACGCCGACATGACGACCCAGACAATCAGGGCCGTCCTGAGGGGGAGAAGAGGCTAAGGATAATCACAAGGGGTCAGAGACAGAACCCTGGCGCGACTCAGACAAGTAAAGGAGTCGCTGGAACCTCCCAACCCACTACCCAAACAACACCCACCACGCGCCGCACCACTCAAACCCAAACCCAAACCCAAACCTAAACTCACATCGACACCAATTACAAGTGCTGCCATGCTTGTCAAGCCCCTTGCTTCCGGAAGAAGAAGCATGTGCTGCCATGCTTGTCGCCCTAGCGCAGACTCAGGCGACTCCCTCAACTGCTCCAGACCAACCGATACCATCAGGACATGGCGTCAACCCACACGAGGTCCTAGACAAATACATATTCGAAGGACAGTGGATGACCCATTCCATGCCCGAGAGCATCAAAGACAACGGCTTCAGGACGTTCGACACTTCCTACAACAAGCCTTGGTAGACCTCGTGCTCATAGAAGATGAAGAACTTCAGGAAGGCGACGACTACCAGCAAGATATCCCAAGGCTACCAGAGTTGATCACGCAACGAGCGGTTTCCCCCACAAGACAAATGCCAGGGATCGTTCGGATCGACACGCCATGGGAGAACATCAGAATCGAAATCCCATTGCTTGAAGAAGTTTGTGAACACATCTGGAGGTCACCGGACAGGGTCAAGAAGCCGAACGAGTTCGAGCTAAGAGGGATCTCTCACTGGGATCAGCAGAAGAGGATGACCTAGATCTGGATGCTGACTCAACTTGGACCTGATGTAAGGATGAAGATGACTAAAGCGCAAGCAAGGAATCATTATCAGGGTCTATCTTCTATCTGCCAGCTCCTCAGCGTCTATTGTGCCAAAGAAGGTCTTCCAACCCCAACCTACGCTATCGAGCGAGTGGACAGAACCCGAGAGGAATTAAGCGAGAGCGACCTACCGTACCTCCCTGCCGACGAGGTATACAACCTCTATCAGCTGTACGTGGAGAAGTACAAAGGTCCTCAAGGCTTCGTCAAGAAAAAAGGTCTCGAAGGGCTCTACCGGTTCATGATGCGCCAAGTCAAGTACTTCGCTGCGCATGACATTCAGATGGCTCTAGAGAGCAACATGAAGAAGGTCAACATGACCGCACCACTCAACAAAGGACCTGAGATCGAAGGGCTTCCAAGCAATCATGTGCACATCAGCTCAGTCGTAGGCATCACCTACCACAATCCAATCACCAAGAAGACTAGGTTGATGCTGAAGACTGACAGTAATAAGTTTTGCAACGGAACGCTCAAGGTCATCAGGAGGAATATAGAGCAAAGGTTGGAAGAAATCAACCGAGAGACGATGCTGAGAATTCATCGGTTCGTGAGAGAACAGCCGCTCCTGATGGAATTACTAGATGACATCGAGAAGCGCCTGAAGCTGAGGGAAACACTCAGGAATTATGAGCATGCGCTGGGCTTGCGCAGTTCGTACTATGCCCGACGAGGACAAATGTGGTGGAAGGGCAATCAAGCACAAAGGGGTAGATTGTAGAGTATCAATTTTAATTGAGCTTGATTTCGTTAGGTGTCCTTGTAATTAGGGGCTTTATGTATAGTAGTCCTTAGATTAGGACTAGTTAGATATTTATACCAAGTTTGTTTGGTATAAATAGTCGTACACACATTGAGCTTAATACAGAAAATTAGAGAATCAATCCGAAAGGATGCCGAATTCAATTCTAGAGAGAGAAACAGCAAAACATTCTCACACTAAAGGAATTCTCTCTCGTGTTTTTCAAGTGAAGGTTTTCGATCGAAATTCATAGTTCAATAATTCTAATCGATTTCTTTAGAATTCATGCCTAGGATTGATTGTGTTGACAAACGAGGACGTATCAAGCCGTTCGGACGAGTATACGAGATTATTGAAGGAGAAGTTCAGAGCAAGAAATGCCCTCTTCTTATGATTTCTAGAAGATTTCAATAATTAGGAAGGCAGGTTCTTTTAGACTATTTGTTGTGCGTTGAGCATTCCTCGTGTGCGTTTTCCACCTCCTTTTGTCATCATTTTCTTCTTTTTCTTTCGTCGCCTTTTTCTCCCCCTCCTTTTCTCGTTTATACAACCCTCCAAAATTTATGAATTACGATTGAAGGCTTGATCGGGATACAAATGGAGAAAAGGATATCGGAGAAGGCTCAAAGGGATGACTAGAGGAATTATTTCAAGGATGATATTTTGATTTGGCCAAGTGAGGAATTTTCCTACGTGCCCTAATCATTTTCCCAATAATCTAACGCAAGGCGAGTATGAGGCCAAGAAATACAAGTTAAGACAAGCATTGATGTGTGACTCGCTCAAGGATAAATTCCCGAAAAAATAATAAGGCTCAAAATCTCACATATATGATGTGGCTTTGTGTCTAGTGGAACAAATGAGTGACTTTTGGACAAAAGAATGCGACTAGACAGACAATATTAAGCAAATAACCAGTCATATATCAAGGAAAGATTTTTGTGAACAAATCAAAGTAGAGTAATCGTCACACCCCATTTTTTCGTTGTTTTTGTTTTATTTTGTTTGTCAAAACAATGCAAAAAAAAAACTATGTGTGTGTGTGTTTTGTTTTTTTTTATTAGAAAAACGTGAAACATGATATGAAAACAGAGGGAAAAAAAACTAAGTAAAAATGCATGATTGTTTTTTTTTTTATTAGAACTAAAGGCGGAAAAATGCAAGAAAAAATTTTTTAAAAAAATTTGACATATAACATTTCAACTCAGATGCATAATGTACCATATTGTAATCCCTATAGAATTAATAGTGACTCATCCTAAATTTTAGCACTTAAAAGAAATGTGTATGGAATTTTGTCACCGAGTTTGTCGCTTAGGTAGGGAATTTGTTGTAGTTGCTCTGCCGCTCGCCCTTGATCATGTATGTGGAGTAACTATCATCGGTGTACCATACATGAGGGAAATCTGCAAAAATATCGGGACTTTGGTACCCATTGTCGTATGGGTCATCCCTTATTAGCAGAAAACGAGTTAGTCGTAAATCGTTTAAAATTAGATTGTGAGCCTAAGTTGGTCGAAGATGTAGTCTTAGGAGTCCACTTTGTGACTTGATATCCGACTTAGGAATCCATTTTTGCTTGATTTTACACGGATAAGTAATTCCAGCATGTGCATATGTGCTCCTAGAATGTGTACTTGTAAAGGTCTTCTCAGTACCTAGTCGTAATAAATGCTTTTCGGAACGAATATTGACTGGATACTTCATGTAAGAATACGAGCAAATAGAGTGATAAGCATGTAAAGTAGAAGCGTCGTAATTCCTACGTGGAGAATGCACATTTTTCACATGAGACTAAGAATTTTGAAAATTATTTTCAAGTCTAGGCTTTTTAAGTGAAAAGTTAGTAGAATCAGTTGAAACACACGATGAATTTTTACGCTAGAACTTGAATTATTTTCGTGAAAAATATACTTCGTGGAGGAAGAGCCACTTTCAAAGTTTGTACTTCTAAAATTGATAGGCTTTAACGAACATGTAGAAGTAACGGCTTTAGAAATTGGAGTATTTGATCTATTGGTGCTCAAAGCCTCTTTCTCTTTCTTAACCTGCTTAACGATTAACTTTTCTTGTGAGAAAGCTTTGAGATTAGATATTTCCAATACAAGCGCATTCTTTTCCGCTTCAAAATTCTTTCTTTCCGTTTCCAATGTAGAATTTAAATTCTCTATTTTCTTAAGAATAGGAGGTATATCGACGGAGGAAGAATTTTCAGAATGACTAGATTTTGCTTCCTCGGTCTTAGATGTCGCAAGAAGCTCTAATTGATTAATCTTAGAATAGAGCTTCCCACGTTCTTCTCTTTAGAAAGCATAGGTATTTTGAGCAGTGCTCTTCTCGGCTTGACAGGTGTCCAGACTCTTTCTTATTCACTATTCATAGAATTAGATTTATCTATTTCGGCTTCTAGACTAGTGACCGTTTTGCTCATACCTTCTAGTCTATATTTACGAAGACTTTTCTCGTCTAGATTCATAAGTAGACATTTATGGTTGTTGTCTAGCCTGTCCCCTAATTCGTTTACTATCGACCTATGCTTCTTTAAGGGATTATACTTAGTCTTGCCAATATTGGTGCTCTTAGATAATTCTTCAATTTTCGCACTAGAGCTCCTAAGCTTATAATCGAGACTAGCTATTCCTCCTTAGACTTAGTTAATATGTCATCTAACTCTCTTGTACTTTTCCGCTCATTTTTCATGTTAGTATACCTAGTTTGTAAGGATTCTAACATGTTCAACAATGTAGAGTTAGAAATCACTGCATCCTTAGAGGATGTTTTAGTTTCATCTTCGTGACCCACAAAGCCAAGTACGTCTTTTGTTCGGAATTTGTAGTCTCTTGATTCTTTGAGCGTGACTTGGTCTTTGTGGGCTTTTTCTTTAACTCCTTCTCAATTAATCGTAGTTGACGCCCAAACTCCTTCAGTTGTTCACTAATGTCGGAGCTAAAGTCGTCGGAGCTAGTGTCATCAGATCGAGTAATTGAGTAGGTGTCCATTTTGGTTTTTAAAATTTTTATTTATTTATTTTTTAAAATTTTGTTGGATATTTTGATCGTGACGTATTTTGTGGATTTGAAAATTTAATACTGATTAGAATATTTGGCTTTTAAAATTTTCAGTTTTGAAAAGGTTTTGGTTTATTTGATTTTAAAATTTAATAGTATACAAAAAGCTTTTTCTATAATGTGCCAATTTGAAGGTAACTGTTTTCGATCGAAAAAAAAAATTATCAAATTTTTTTTAATGTCAATATAAGGCACTATTTTCGATCGGAAATAATTCTCGATTAAAAGTTTTTTCTAGAGTGAATATGTGGAGCACTATTTTCGATTGTTAAATTTTTCGACAAGGTACTGTTTCTAGAAAATAGTTTTGAATTTCAAACAATTAGATTTGTGACCGTAAAAGTTTTGCAATTTGATAAAACGTCGTCGTTTTGAGATTTTAATATCTAAACTTTTAAAATCAAATTTTTCAATCGCAAAAGGGTTTGCGGGCGAAAAATAAGTTTTGCGACGACAAACCTGTAAAAGCAACTAAACAAAATTTGCGGTTGTAAAATCACTTAAATGAGTGAGAATGGAACAAAATTGAAAGTTCTGGGTATTGAAAAATTAGGACTAGATCAGAATTTTCCAGGACTAAATCGAAAACTATTAGGGAATAAAATATACATGCAGGGACTGAAATAATATTTCTGGAATTTGGATTGCAATTTTCCCTGCAAGTTAATTGTATGTATATGTGTATCTATCTGTTTATCACGGAGGAGATGAAGTCTGGTTCTCAATCGGAGAAAAATCAAACGATTTTTCGATCATAAAAATTTCTCGAATGAGTTTTTCGATCGTTGACCCAAGTTTCTCTCGTGGAACAGATTTCTCGAGCTCAAAACTGAATTTTCTTCGATCTTGAGCGTCGAAATGAGATGATGCGGTGCCTCAGAGAAACTGGGTTTTAAAAAACACAGACAAAAAATTTTGATCGGACACCTTTGTAGAACGGATTTTGCAATCAAAAACGCTTATCGAACGGGTTTGTGATCGAAGACAAGTTTCTCGAGTTGACTGATTTCTCGCGTGACCGATTTTAGAGCGTGAAACAGAAATTTTCTCGATGGTGAACGAAGAACAGAAGCTGGATGTTCAATCGACGATGAAGAAGATCGAGATGATTTCAATTGAACTCGTCGATTTGCGAAGAACAGCGAAGAACACCATCAAAAAAAATTCCAAATAGGATTTCGATCGGCGAAGAATAGTGAAGAACAGTGAAAGGCAGGGTCGAACAGAGCAGACACGATGTGCAAAAAACGAAAAGAACTTGATCCAAACACAAAGTTGATCGAAATTACTCTGGGTTATGGATCGAAATCAAACACTTACCAAGAAAAAACAATCAATTAAGCACAATCGAAGCAAAAACAGTCAAATATTGAGAAAATCCGAAGCAGTCCTAAGAACAGTGCGAAGAACAGTTTCGATTAATATGCAGAAATTCGCAGAAGGGTTGGTTCGATCGATCAGAAATAAGCTCATATATGATAGAAACACTCGATCGAACAACAAAGACAGCTAAACATGTCAAAATTTTGAGAATCTGGTCGAAAATGTTAAGAACAGTTCGAAGAACACGATGGCTCAAATCTTCAATAGCCACTCAAAATCATGTTTCGATCAATCAAAATTCGGCTCAGACATGTATAAATGAATTGATCAAAGTCTAAAAATAGCATATTATATCAGATTTTGAAGAATCAGTTCAAATGTATCGAAGAACAGTGTTGAAAAATTAACAAAAATCAGTTTAAAAAATTCAGAAATCAGTCCAAATTTAATCCAAATCCTAACACGTTTGGCTCTGATACCAATTGTTAGGTCCTTTTTTATCCAACCTAGATTGAATTATGAAGAATCGAATAGTAAATCTGAAGAATTCGAACACTTACAATTGAGATTTACCTACGTTGAAGGTTGAGAGAGAAATAACTTGTAGAACAAGCAAGGTGGCGAATTTTTCTTGCTAAAGTAAATCTGAAGAATTCGAACACTTATAATTTCGATATGATTTTCCTTGCTACAACACACTCCTTATTTCCTAAGGAGTTCACTTATATATACCACATCGTTGTATATTTACACAAGTAGTCCTATACAATGACTAATTACAATTTAGCCCAACACTACTAATTTGCATAGCAAGACAAAGACAACTATATTAATTGAATACAGTAAAATTGTTCCATAAATTCCTGGAGGGAATTACCAACCATCGCGGCTGAAATTTTTCCACAACCCGACTAATGGACTTGGACTAGGCGTCAATGGCCATACCGTTCGAGTTATTGAGGCTCGCCGACCCCACCGGAGCCGAATACCAACAGTTTTGCGGGAGAATCATCTTACGGAATAGTTGATAAGAGGGCTCCCAACAGATTTCACAGTTATCCCTCACCAACAACAAAGCCCTGAGGACACGATGATTGGTGCAGTGGCCCAGGAGCTTGAGCAGGAGCCCCCAGTCCAAGAAACTCAGCAACCAGATCCTGATGTTACGATGATCGATGAAGTGGCTCTAGAAATGGAAGCTGAAGAACAAATCAGGAGCTCCAAATGGAAGTGCCCGTCCATGTTGGCGTGCTCGAAGAGCCCATTGAGGAGGTCCTTCAACAAGTAGCACAGCCCGAGGCCGAAATTGGGCAAAGCTCACTTCCAAAGGTGATGGAACAGGCTCGTGAGGATGTTGAGCGTGAACCTTCTCCTCACACAGCCACCTCATCCGGCGGAATCCGATGAGGAGATTAGATTAATACGACGGACTCCCAAAAGATTAAGCATAACGAGTGCCTCTTCACCACCATCACCGCCACATCAGACAGCGCGACGATCATCTCTTTAAGTGTTACGGCCACTTCTTCGCTCAATCTTGAGCTGCAACATAGCTTGCCGGTGTCTGGTTCGCAGGTTCAAACCGAGCCTGCCGAAACACCCATAGAGGAGAATCTTTAAAATTCGACTCAAGGATTGGGTGGAAATCTCGAACAGTCACAACCTCAAGAGACTGCTAGCCAACCTGAGGAGCCGGTGTTTGCTCAAGGGTTGCTAACAGGCGATATAGTCGACCTGGTCCATCATCGACGTAGGCGTCCGTCAAGTTCGTGACTGAAGCCCAGTTCCAGTCCACGCTCTCTGCAGCCATCAAATCTCTCGAAGAATCCCTCTATAGGCGACTCGTGGACCACCCTGTGCCACCCACTCAAATATGCCAAGGTCAATGCTCTCGCACCCGGCGTCGACATGACGATCCAGACGATCAGGATCGCATGAGGGGGAGAAACGGCCTAGGACCTCATTAAGTGGCCAAAATGAATGTCAAGGACAAGGCGCGGACAAACCCATACCACCACCCAAACTACCCAAACAACCCATACCATGCACCGCACCACCACTCTACCCATATAGACCCACCACCCTTCGGCCAAGGACGCCTCCGCCCACACCAATGAACCTCATGAGCCCCTTGCTTCCGGAAGAAGAAGCAAGTGCCGCTATGCTCGTGGCCTTGGCGCAGACCCAAGCTACGCCCTCAATAGCTCCAGACCAACCGGGTTCATCAGGACACGGCGTCAATCCACATGAGTTCCTTGACAAGTAAGTACATATTCGAAGAACAGTGGATGACCCATTCCATGCCGGAGGAGCACTAGGGATAATTAAGGACGTTCGGCAGTTCCTACAGCAAGCTTCGATGGGCTTTATTTTGCTGACGAAGAGCTTCAACAAGAAGAAGATCACGAACAAGATCACACATGGCTTCCCGAACTGATTGCGCAACGAGGGGCTTCCCCCACAAGACAAATGTCAGGGCCCGTTCGAATCGACACACCACGGGAAAATATCAGAATCGACATCCCCTTCCTTGAAGAAGTCTGTGCACAGATTTGGAGGTCACCGAATAAGGTCAAGAAGCCGAATGAGTTCGATCTAATAGGGATCTATCACTAGGATCAGCAGAAAATGATGACTTACCTTTGGATGCTGACCCAACTAGGACCAGATGTGAGGCTGGGGATCCCGAAGGAACGAGTGAAGAGTCACTTCAAGGAGTTTTCCCCGATATGCTAGCTACTCAGCGTCTACTGTGCAAAAGGCGGTCTTCCAACAACTCACTACTCCATCGAACGAGTAGATAGAACTCGAGAAGAACTGAGCGAAAGTGACGTACCGTATCTCCCTGCCGTGGAGGTACCTCTACCAACTATATGTGGAGAAATATAAGGGTCCTCAAGGCTTCATCAAGAAAGAAGGACTCGAGGGACTCTACCGGTACATGATGCGCCAGTTCAAGTACTTCGCAGCGCATGACCTTCATATGGCTCTAGAGAGCAACATGAATAAGGTCAATATGATTGCACCGCTCAACAAGGGACATGAGATCGAAGCGCTTCCCAATAATCACGTGCACGTCAGCTCAGTCCTTGGCATCACCTACCACAAACGGATCGCCAAGAAGACTAGGTTGATGTTGAAGTCTGAGATCCACAAGTTCTGTGATGGGACGCTCAAGGTCATCAGGAGGACATAGAGCAGAGGTTGGAAGAAATCAATCGAGAGACGATGCTGAGGATTCATCAGTTCGTGAGAGAACAACCGCTCGTGATGGAATTACTAGATGACATTAAGGAGTGCCTGAAGCTGCGGGAAATGCTCAGGAATTTCGAGCATGCGATGGGCTTGTGCAGGTCATACTACGCCCGACGAGGACAGACAGCGCAGAAGAGAAATCAAGCACAAAGGGGGAGATTATAGAATATCAGTTGTGGTTTGATTTAATTAGCTGTTCTTGTAATTAGGGGCATTGATTGTATTAGTCCTTAGTTTAGGACTTGGTTTGTAATTATACCAAGTATGTTTGGTATAAATAGATGTACAAACAATGAGCTTAAGAGAAAAAATTAGTCAATTGATCCGAAAGGCTTGCAAATGCAATTCTAGAGAGAGAAAATAAAAAATCATTCTCTCTCAAGTTCTTCGAAGAAGGTTTTCGATCGAAATATCATTTTCTACAATTCTAATCGATTTCCTTAGGATTTGAGTATAGGATCATAGGAGTTGATAATCTAGGACCTAACATTTAGTGCAGACACTAGGCTGCTAACTCTAAGTCATGAGTTGGATAGGATGTTTCCTATAGCTTGAGCTGTCGAGATGCATACGCCACTACTTTTCCGTGTTGCATTAGCACACACCTGAATCCTTGATAGGAGTCACTACTATAGATCACAAAACCTTCGGTACCTGATGGAATAGTTAGCACTAGAGCTGTCGTTAGTCGTTCTTTTAATTCCTCAAAACTCATTTGGCATTCGTCAGTCTACTTAAAGGTAACTCCTTTACGTAGTAACTTCATCATTGGGGCTGCTATCAGTGAGAAATGTTTAATGAATCGTCGATAATATCCAGCTAATCCAAGAAAGCTATGAACTTCTGCTACATTCTTAGGACTTCCCCATTTCATCACTACTTCAATTTTACTGGGATCGACTTGGATACCTTTGCCTGAAACTACGTGCCCCAGAAATACTACTTGATCTAACCAAAATTCGTACTTCGAAAATTTCGCATACAACTTATCTCGTAATGTCTGGAGTACAATTCCCAAATGTTGTTCGTGTTCCTCTTTTAACTTTGAATATATCAATATATCGTCAATAAAGATGATCACGAACTGATCCAAATAAAGGCGGAAGACGTCATTCATTAATGCCATAAAGACTGCAGGAGCATTCGTTAATCCAAACGGCATAACTAGAAATTCATTATGCCCATATCTTGTACTAAAAGCAGTCTTTGGGATATCACATTTTGTGATCTTCAGTTGATGGTATCCCGATCTCAAATCAATTTTTGAAAGACTCTAGAACCTTACAGTTGATCAAACAGATCATCAATTCGGGGTAATGGGTATTTATTTTTCACCATTACCTTATTCAACTGTTGATAATCAATGCACAGTCTGAGCATCCCATCCTTCTTTTTGATGAAGAGAACAGGCGCTCCCCAAGGCGATACGCTCGGTCCTATATAACCTTTATATAATAACTCCTTGAACTGTATTTTCAATTCATTCATTCTATCGATGCCGTGGTGGAATAGAAATAGGCGCTGCGCTTGGCTGAAGTTCAATAGTAAACTCTGTATCTCGGTCAGGTGGTAGTCCTGGTAATTCCTCGGGAATGACATCGGCATATTCATTAACTATCGGAATATCTTATATTTTTAGTCCGCTTGACCGCATATCTATAACATAGGCTACATACCCTTCACATGCTTTGCTAATCATCTTAGATGCTTCTAAACTTGATGTCCGATGTGCCTGTACGTACGCTCTTTTCTCCTTTAAGTACTATATTTGTTTGACCTACAGGAGTCAATTCAATTTCCTTTTTGACACAATCAAGCTTCGCCCGGTATCTTGACAACCAATCCATGCCCAATATTACGTCAAAATCCATTAAAGGAATGACAAATAAGGTTGCTCGCATCTCTATTCCTTCACTGACAATTTTACATTCTGGGTATACTGTGTTTACTATAACCATTTCTCCTGTTGGAATTATGATAAACGTATTTACTTACGTTTATATGCATATTAAAGTATTTGCAAGTTAAAATGAAGCGTCCATGATAAATTTTGGTTATTATTATGAGTTTACAGCATTTACGACAGATTTGCGACAGTTTCGAATTCCTAACAGATGAGGGGGTAAACATTGTCCAATGGAGCTGACATTTTAAGTAAAGATGGAAGACTCGTTGACCTTGAATCTGACCAGAGGGAGTTAAATTTGAAGGTCTAGATTGGGAGATATTAATTTCTTAATTTGCTGCTATTTTACTATGCATCAACACGGCCATGTTCGAAGCCATGTTGAAGATGCGAAAGCAGCTCTAGAATTCACACGGCCATGTTTGAAGCCATGTTGATGATTCGAAAGCCACCCTGAAACAAACACAGCCATGTTGGAGGCCATGTTAAATGTCCGACAGCTTTGATCTGAACTCAGAAATCAACACGGCCATGTTGGAGCCCGTGTAGCTTGGCCGAGATCAACATTTGAATAGAAAATCAGTTCACATGGCCGTGTTCAAGGCCGTGTTGGAGGTCAAAGACATGAAAACAACTCCTACCTAACTTGTCTCTACTTGGTCGAAACTTTAACCATTATTCAAGGAAAGAGGCATGCTTTAGACCTAATTTTCGACATTGAACATTGAAACACCCCATTTCATGAGAACTCAATAAAGAAGACTAAAGTTGAAGAAATTGGGGGACAAAGCAAGGTTTCTCAATATGAAAGAGTAAAAGCAAGGAAGACTTGCATGCACATGATTTTGAGCTCCCCTTGCTATAAATAGAGGAAGGAACCATTGGGAGAAAACACACACACACTTAGAGAAGAGAAAGAAATGCTAGAGACCAAGCTAGACTCATTCACTTAGCTTGAATGCTAGGTGTTCGGTAAACGCCTCAACAAAGAACAAGAACCGACGCCAAAAATCAGGGAAGATCAATATTTTCTTTGATGTTTATTACGTTCTTAGTTGAGAAAATGAGTAGCTAATTTCTTAGTTAGGGAAGCTTGCCCGGCTATTTAAGACGTAGATTAGTTGCTTACGAGCCTCGTGTGATAAGCCGCAGTTTCGTCAGTCATATGAACTCATACGCATGTGTTGGTAATCCTCACGGTCTAACGTTTAGCTAAAACTTTGATATATGTTTTCAGCAGATCGATCGAGCTAGGGGGAGTCGAAGTCTCAAATACGATTCGCTTTCTTATCGTCGTTCATTCTCGTCATTTTTATCAGTTCTGTTCAGTTATATTTTCGGTTTTACAACAATCAAAACCTTTTCTGATTATTTAGTTCCCTTGGGATTCGATACTTGAATACTCGACATTCTATACTATTATCGATAGGTACACTTGCCTGTTGAGCGTGGTTAGTTTGTCGATATTCGTTTTATTTTTATTACTCGATCCGCTCGATCATGTTTTTGGCGCCGTTGCCGCGGAACTATCAATAGAAAAGCCTTAGTTTAATATTCTAGCTATTTATTATTTAATATTAGTATTTTCGCTTAATCGAAAATCTTTCGGTCTAGGTACGTGTACTTCGGTGCATGACCCGAAGGTATCGTTCATTGCCAATCGTTGAAAGAGACCCGAAGATTGAAAGAACCTTTCGAAGCAACCTACGAGAAAACGCTAGGCGAGTCGAAGTAACGACCGAAATGGCAGAGCAGAATCGCGAAGAGATGCCATTAGCAATGAGAGAACCTCCAATGATAGAGCTGTGGAGAAACAATGTCGTAGGAACGATTAGCTCGGCGATAGTACTTCCTCAGGTGCCGAACAATTTCAAGCTCAAACATCATTGGCTCCAAATACTTCAGATGACAGCTCAATACGATGGACTCACCGAAGAAGACGCTTATCGCCACATCCGAGACTTCTTGTCTGTCACGGATGCAATACGGGTACAAGGCGTAAGCCCGGAAACCATTCGACTCTACCTATTTCCATTCTCTCTACGAGGCAATGCGAGGGAGTGGTTCAACCTGCTCCCCGAGAGATCTATTACCACTTGGGACCAGATGCATGCCACGTTCATCAACTATTTCTTTCCACCCTCCAAAGCTCTCAAATTGAAAATGGACCTCACCGCGTTCAAGCAAAAGGAGGGCAAAAATCTGTATGACGTATGGACTAGATTCGAGGTGCTTTTGAACCGATTTCCTCAACACGGGATGACAAAGAGCGAGCAAATTCAGCGGCTCCACGAATCGCTGAACGATCATACCGTGCAATTATTGGACGGAGCGTGCAACGGAGGTCTATGTAATCTTAGCGCGACGGAAGGCTGGAATTTGATCGAGGATTATAGCGCTAATAGCTTTCGGCACGGGAGCTCGAGCAATGGAGGCAAACCACCAGGAATGTACGATGTCGCTGAAACTACCGCAATCAACGCCATGTTTGATGCCCTCCAACAACAAATGCAAACTTTGATGAATGCGCTCTTGCCTATGAAGCCGGCCGTTAACGCTGTCCAATTGCAAGCTACACCTAGGACTTCCACAACTATTGCACCTTCTCATTCGTATCCGACGTATACTCCACCATGCACTATATGCGGAGGAAGCCACGACGCAGCTCACTGCCTAGCCACTATTCCAATAGAGCAAGTCGATTACAATGGAAACTGTCAAGGTCAGCGAAACTTCGTTCCAAATTGAGTTCATCCGACCTGGCCTATGGGAATCAACAACAAGCTCCACCGGGGTTTCAAAATCAAAGGTCGCATGGACACTACGGTGGAAATTCCGAAGTTGCTCCTCAAGGTCGCAGTGATAAGTTGGAGGGAATGCTCGAGAAGTTAATGGGAAAGCTCGACTCTCGCTTGGACAGTCAACAGGCATGGTTGCACAACACCGAATCTTCCCTACGAGCCTTGGAGAAACAAGTTGGACAGATTGCCGAATCAATCCAACAACGTCCTATCGGTTCATTGCCGAGCTACACCGAGACCAACCAAAGGACCACCACGTAAAGGCGATAACGCTTCGTAACGGGAGAGAGCTCGAGGAGGTGCAGAAATTGAAGAAGAAGAATGTTGAGCACGTGAAAGCAAACATCAAGGCCGACAAAGAAGAGGAGACCGTATCTAAGCCACCTGTCAAGGCGTATCAACCGAAAATTCCATACCCGACCAGACTTAAAAGGAACATCGTTGACGACCAGTTTGGTATATTTCTTGCAATTTTTAAGCAATTACATATTAATTTACCTCTTGTTGAAGCTCTTGCGCAGATGCCGCGCTGGGCAAAGTTTTTGAAGGAACTTCTCACGAACAAACGCAAGCTCGAAGATGTTTCCACAGTCGAATTACGAGGGGAGTGCTCCGCCATCTTACAAAGCAAAATCCCGAAAAAACTAAAAGACCAGGGAGTTTGACTATACCTTGTTTAATTGGCGATCTTGTAGTACATAAGGCATTGGCTGACTTAGGTGCAAGTATAAATTTAATGCCTTATTCGATGTTCAAGAACATTGGCTTAGGAGAACCCAAACCTACTAGGATGAGTATACAATTAGCGGATAGATCTGTTAAATATCCTAGGGGTATTATCGAAGACGTCTTGTTAAAGTCGACAAATTTATCATTCCTGCAGATTTTGTAATTCTCGACATGGAGGAAGATGAAAATATTCCTCTAATTTTAGGAAGGCCATTCCTCGCTACCGGAGGGACCATGGTCGATGTTCGTAACGGAACATTGACATTAACCATAGATAATGAGAAAGTGACATTTGATATGGCCGAGTCCATGAACAATGCCGAGAAGTTAGACGATAAATGCTTTTATATCGATGCGTGGAATGAATTCTTATCGTTGCATGGACTTCCGCAGCCCGAATCCTTCATCTCAAAGCAATAAATAGAGGAAAACGAGGAACTCGATAAGGAAGAGCCGAATGATGGCCTACCCCTCGATGTTGCCCAAACAAATGTAGATGAGAACGTCAATGAGGAGCCAACGATCGAGGTGTAAAAGAGCAGCGAAGAAAATCGTGAGAAGATCTCTGTCGAGGAACCACCAATGCTCGAGCTCAAGCAATTGCCCGATCACTTGGAGTACGCTTTCCTCGAGGAAAATGCAAACCTTCCGGTAATCAATACGGCAAATCTGGAGAAGGAGCAGAAACTCATGCTCTTAGACACACTACATGAGCACAAGAGGGCACTTGCATGGAAGATATCGGATATCCGAGGAATTAGCCCGACTTTCTGCATGCATAAAATTCTAATGGAAGACGACTTCAAACCGATGGTACAACACCAAAGGCGTTTGAACCCCAACATGAAGGAGGTGGTGAAGGCCGAGGTAATTAAACTGCTCGATGCGGGAGTGATTTACCCAATCTCGGACAGTGCATGGGTGAGCACAGTTCAGGTAGTGCCAAAAAAAGGAGGAATGACAGTTGTGCCCGACGAGAAAAATGAACTCATTCCGACGAGGACTGTCACGGGATGGCGCGTATGCATCGACTATCGTAAACTCAACGAAGCAACTCGAAAAGACTATTTCCCTTTTCCTTTCATTGATCAAATGCTTGAACGTTTATCTGGTCATGAATTTTATTGTTTTCTCGATGGACTTTCAGGTTATTTGCAGATTCTCATTGCACCTGAGGATCAAGAGAAGACGACGATCACATGCCCGTTCGGGACATTCGCGATGGATGCCTTTTGGACTTTGCAATGCTCCGGCCACCTTCCAACGTTGCATGATGGCTATCTTCGATAAACTAGTAGGTGATGGAATGGAGGTATTCATGGATGATTTTTCGATTGTTGGTGACTCATTCGAGGTATGCTTATTCAATTTAAAGAAAGTACTTCAGCGATGTGAGGAAACAAACCTTGTGTTAAATTGGGAGAAATGTCATTTTATGGTAAGAGAGGGTATTGTGTTATGTCATAAAATATCGTCGAGAGGTATCGAAGTAGATAGAGCTAAAATAGACACCATAGAACAATTACCTCCACCTTCGTCGGTAAAGGCAATTAGAAGTTTTCTAGGACATGTGGGTTTTTATCGTAGATTTATCAAGGATTTTTCTAAAATTGCTAGACCTTTAACGCGTTTGCTTGAGAAAGACGTGCCTTACGAATTTACACACGAATGCATGAATGCTTTTACCATACTTAAGGATAAGCTAATTAATGCCCCTGTTATGGTAGCCCCGATTGGAGCCTACCATTCGAACTAATGTGCGATGCAAGTGATTTTGCAGTAGGTGCAGTTTTAGGGCAGCGACGGGAAAAGCTTTTTCAGCCAATACACTATGTGAGCCAAACTCTAAACGAGGCACAAGTGAATTACACTACCACAGAGAAGGAGTTGCTCGCAGTCGTATTCGCCGTCGATAAATTCCGTCCATATCTAGTTCTTTCAAAAGTCATCATCTACACGGATCATTCGGCCCTCAAACACCTCTTCGCGAAGCCGGTGCAAAACCGAGGCTTATTCGATGGATTCTGTTACTCCAAGAATTTGATGTGGAATTCCGTGACCAAAACGGTACTGAGAATTGCGCAGCCGATCACTTGTCAGGACTTGAAGGCGCATCCCACGAGGTTACCAACGACGAAGTCATCGAGACCACTTTCCCGACGAGCATCTATATGCTATAAGTGAGGTATTCGATGAAACCCCATGGTATGCCGACTTTGCTAACTATCTTGTCACCAGGATCATGCCAAAGGGATACACAAGTCATCAGAGGAAGAAATTCTTCTCGGACTTGAAGAATTATTTTTGGGATGATCCTTATTTGTTTAGGGTTTGCGCAGACAAGATAATCCAGTGATGCGTGTCCTTTCCCGAGACGGTTAAAATCTTGAGCCATTTTCATTCCGGGCCATGTGGAGGACATTTCGGAGGTAATCGAACTGCACAAAAGGTACTCGAATGCGGTTTTTATTGGCCTACAATTTTCAAAGACGCTCAAAAATACGTAGAGGAATGTTATAGGTGCCAACGGATAGGTAATATTTCTAAGCGAAACGAAATGCCTCAGAATTTTATTCTTGCGTGTGAAATATTTGACGTTTGGGGCATTGATTTTATGTGTCCGTTTCCTACCTCTTTCAAGAATCGGTATATCCTAGTTGCGGTTAATTATGTTTCAAAATGGGTAGAAGCGCAAGCGCTACCTACTAATGATGCTAGGGTAGTCGTTAAATTTTTGAAATCTTTATTTTCACGATTTGGTTCACCTTGTTGCATAATTAGCGATATGGGTACGCATTTTTGTAACACTCAATTTACAAGGACGCTCGAGAAATACGGCGTGAAACATAGTGTTACCACTACGTACCATACTCAGGCGAGCGCCCAACCAGAAGTCGTAAACAGGGAGCTAAAGCCCATACTCGAAAAGACCGTGGAGCATCATAGGCGAGATTGGCCAAACAAGCTGAACAATGCTTTATGGGCATACCGGTCAGCCTACAAGACACCTATCGGTTCCACGCCCTATAGACTTGTTTACGGAAAATCTTGTCATTTACCCGTCGAGCTAGAACATAAAGCATATTGGGCTCTGAAAAAGCTTAATTTTGATTTGAATCTTGCAGGTGAAAAGTGAAACTTGCAGATCAATGAGCTCGACGAGTGGATGCAAATAGCTTATGATAATACCCGCCTCTACAAGGAGCGTACGAAGCTTTACCATGATCGTAAAATCATGAAGTGAGAACCCATTCACGGTGACCCGAGTATTCCCGTACGGAACTGTCGAGATAACACACCCACAGAAAGGGACTTTCAAGGTGAAAGGGCAGCGTCTCAAGCATTACTATGGCGGTGATATCGAAGCACTCGGAAAGGAGACGATTCACCTCCTCAGCACCACCTAGAGCCAAACCCCCGAACAATGTCTAGGTAAAAGACATTAAAGAAAGCGCTACTTGGGAGGCACCCCAAGCCTATCCTATGTTTTTCTTTATTTCTATGCGTATTTTAGTTTATGATTATGTTTTTCGATGATTGCAGGGAATTCAAAATCTCAAGTGTGGGAGGAGTCGTACAAAGCATGCACATCGGACTATTCAGGGAAGTTCGCTTCCTCTACCTTTGTGTTACAATGTGATACGTTGAGGACAACGTAAAATTAAGTGTGGGGAGGGAATTTCTGCGAAATTTATGGGCATGACTTGTGTTTTGGGTATAAATATTTTTCGAAATCGTGTTTCTTATCATGAAAGAATGATTTTTGTGTTAGTGATTTTGTGAGTAATTAGGATTTCACATACGTAGTTGACTTCTTTCTAACATGATAAACTTAGTGATACTTGAAGGATTCGCACACATAACCTTATTATTGTGAGATTTTTGAGCCTACGAGCTTTCTGCTCATTTCTTTGGTTGTGTTTTTCATGCCTAATATATTTCTCACCAGAACTTGCTTGTATATTGCGTTTAGAAATTGCTCAAAGTGAGATTGTGTGAAAATGAGGAAGGCATTAGGAATTAAGTCCATTGCCAAAGTAATCAACCACGACTGATCACCGTAGTCAGCCACTTTGAGCTGAGCCTTTTATTTTGAACCCGGATTATAAATTGCCAGACCAAATAAACCTTCAGAAATAACCCACTAGAGTGTTAGTAGGAGCGAATGATGAATGCCGGTGTCAAAGAGTGTAGCCGGACCAGACCATGAAAAGCACCGAAGTCTTAAAAAAAAGAAGAACAACTTAGAACCCTTCCGATAATCTTTCACTCTCAGAAGTATATTGCTTGTTGGTCCCGATTTTCACCCAAACGAACAACTTCGGACGGATTAAACACGCCTAATAGATCGGAATTGAGAACGGGCGTGGGGCTTGATGGTGTTCTTGAGGAGACTCTCTCACTCTAAAATTGTTTATTTTATCTACACACACAAGCACACCTAACTATGTGTTAGGGTTTTAGTATTTATACCACAAGTTGGTATATAATACTTGGGCCCTTGTGTAAGTCCATTACAAAATAGCTACGGGCTAGCCCATTATGACCTAGCCGAAATTAACTAAAAGCTAACCAACAAAGATAATATAATGAAATTGACACTACAAAATATTTCCTAACAATCTCCGCCTTAGTGTTCAATCTTCAATTCAGCGTGGGATATCTTTGTTGGGCGTATTGGAGGAATCTCGAGTCCTAACAAACTCCCCCTACAAGGACTCACTTGTGAAGATTCTCCAATCTTCTTCTTCTTGACGCCGGATTCGTCGTCTTCAAATGGAAGTTGTCTGGTTCGGCCACGAAGTTGACTCGTCTGACTCCAGAAGAAGGTAGGCGTGGGGTGTAAAAAATGTGCCAAGGCTCCATTGAAATGTGACTTTCAAGAGTAGGGAGCTCGGTCTCCAGAGTGGTCAGCGCAGTGGTGGCGGAATGTGGTGGGTGAGATGTGCTATGGCTCCTTCGAGTGTTCCATTATGAACAAATAGCCTGACACATCAGAATGTGTGCGGAGGTAGTGGAAGCCTCCGGCGATGCGTAAGCGCAGAGGTAGTGGAAGCCTCCGACGTGGCGTAGTTTGCGTAGGTGGTGGAGTAGGTGTTGTGAGAGGTGGCATAGGTGGTGTGAGCGGAGGTGGATGATGGTTGCTGCTGATGTTGCTGTACGATCTTCAACTCAGTTCTTCTCCTTTACTCCCCCTTGAGATGATCTCCGTCTTTGGGATCGTCACGTCGTCCGTGGGACGAGTCTGCCTCTGGTGTTGATGGTGGTGATGGTGATGTGGTGTGGCGTTGAGTGAGGCAATCAGGTGGGATTCTCAGGAGTAGCAGCATTTGGCGTTCCTCCAAGTTCTTTTCGAAACTTGGAAGAGGCGGAGCAGCATGTGGTGGCGTAGGCGTAGGCATAGGAGTGGTGTCGGTGATGGGACCTTGTCCTTCATAGATCCTCGTGAACTCGAGTGCGGCATGGAAATGGAATGTGTAAGTTCCTCACTGATTGCTACGAGTTGGGTCACCATCACGAACGGGGTAACTAACCAGACGGGGTCACAAAGATGCTCCGTCGTCGTGACATCGAAACGCGTGTCCGATGAGCCGCCTGTTTGCACAGGACGGGAAAAGACGGGGTCACTAAGACTTCCCGTTGGCATCATCGATGAGACAGACTCAAACGATTGATGGCCTAGGCTCACGGTTGTGGTGACGTTGGCCATGCTAGGTCTTCCGCTCTCAGTCACAGAGACATCACCGAGCGTTCGGGCAAGTCAATCGTTCGATCAAGGACAATCCAAGCGTGTGATCGTTCGATTACGAGTCAGTGTCCAAATACAGATAATTCCTTGATTCATCTTGTATCACTGTCATGGGCTCCCACTTTCCAAGTGAACGGTTGGCACAACCATATTGGACCCATCGACAAACAAGTCGTACGTGTCATTCCAGCCACCCTACTGGAGACTTAGACTTGTGGACTATTTTAATATTGCAGTATCTCAGCTTACTGGTGCCCCTCTCTGTCCCCACAGAATCAGTAACTGAACTGCCAATATTTGAGTTTTATTAATTTGTCTTATCCATCCAGACTGCAAGGTGAAATCTTTAGACTAATTAATAATTTGCCTTTTAATTTATTCGTCCAATAATTAGTTAATGATAAATAAAGTCATTCCATTAATAGAAGTAATCAAATTACATCACTAAACACTACACATTAGCAAATTGCCCTCGTACTCCCAGTCCTCGTACGGCATCTAGGGCATATACCTCAACACTGATTTATCAACTCTATGATCCTAGACTCGAATTCTTAAGTTTACAATTGGAATTGTTAAACTTTACCTCACCATCGAAAACTTACTATTGAGCTCGGGAGAGATTTCTCTTAGAGTGAGGAGATTTCTTGTGTTTTACTCTCTAGAAATCAAACTACGAGCCTTTCGGATCAATTTCTCAAATCCTTTCATTAAGTACAATGTTTGTACATCTATTTATGCCAAACATACTTGTTATAAATAACAAACTAAGTCCTGAACTAAGGATAAATACAATAAAAGCCTCTAATTACAAGGACAACTAATTTAATAAAGCACAACTAAAAATGGTATTCTACATTCTCCCCCTTTGTGCTTGATTTCTTTTCCGCGCTGTCTGTCCTTGTCGGGCATAATATCTCTCATGAGCCTGTGAATCCCCAGCATAGTCTCTCTGTTGATCTCTTCCAACCTTTGCTCTATGTTATTCCTGATGACCTTGAGTGTCCCATCACAAAACTTGTGAATATCAGTCTTCAGCATCAACCTAGTCTTCTTTGCAATCAGAATGTGGTAGGTGACGCCTAAGACTGAGCTGACGTGCACATGATTGTTGAGAAGCCCTTCGATCTCAGGTCCTTTTATTGAGCGGAGCGGTCATGTTGACCTTCTTCATGTTGCACTCCAGAGCCATCTGAAGGTCGTGTGCTGCGAAGTACTTAACTTGGCGCATCATGAGCCGGTAGAGTCCCTCGAGTCCTCTGTTGATGAAGCCTTGAGGACCCCTGTACGTCTCCACATACAGATGGTAGAGGTTACACCTCCTCGGTAGGGAGGTACGGTAGGTTGCTCTCGCTTAATTCTTCTCGAGTTTTGTCTACTCGCTCGATGGCATAGTATGGTATTGGAAGGCCTCCTTTAGCACAGAAGATGTTGAGTAGCTGACATATAGGAGATAGACTCTTATAATGGCTCTTTGCTTGTGCTTTAGTCATCCCCAGTCTCATATCCGCTCCAAGGTGGGTTAGCATCCAGAGATACGTCATTCTCTTTTGCTGATCCCAGTGAGAGATCCCTCTGAGCTCGAACTCATTCGTCTTATTGACTTTGTCCGGTGACCTTCAGATGTGTTCTCGAACTTCGTCAAGGAAGTGAATTTCGATTCTGATGTTTTCCCATGCGTGTCGATCCAAACGGTCCCTGGCATTATCTTGTGGGGGAACCGCTCCTGCGCAATCAACTCTAGAAGCTTTGGGAGCTTTTGCTATGATCTTCACCTTCCAGAAGTTCTTTGTCTTCTATCAGCACAAGGTCTACCGAAGCTTGTTGTAAGAACTGTCAAACGTTCTTAAGCCGTTGTCTCTGATGCTCGTCGGGCATGGAATGGGTCATCCACTGTCCTTCGAAGATGTACTTGTCGAGGAACTCATGGGGGTTGACACCATGTCCTGACGGTCTCGATTGGTAGTTGTTTGGATAGTAGGTTGCGAGATTTCATCGGCTCCAGCGCTTGTCTTCGTCGCGCCCGAGCTTCGTCCTTGACTTCTAGTCATGATCCCAGGCCTCTTCTCCCCCTCATGATACCGTGATCATCTGGGTCGTCATGTCGATGTTTGGAGCGAGAGTCTTGACCTCAGCATGATTCGGCAGGACCAGGACAGTCCGCGAGGCGTCGGAAGAGATCTTCTTCTTCGGGCGTTCGTGTGGTCAACTCAAGTAGACGGGCGACTAATATAGTGTGGAGGTCGCTGATGGGTACGGTAGCTGTCTTTATGAGGTTGTAAGTGAGGATGGGAGTGACGATGGGGAAGGGTTGTGTGGGTGTGAGGATAGGTTGTGATGAAGATGGCTCCGAGACGGGTGCTTTCCCTCGATCTTATACGTATTAATATAATCTATAGAAGGTTCATTAATAAGACTAGGTCGATATCTTAAAAGGTTTGAGGGTAAAAAATTGGATTTTTACCTTAAGCTAATTTCAAAATATGCCTTTGAGGGTATTTTAGGAATTTGCATATTTGATATAAATAAAAATGGATTTAAAATATTCACAATATTATTTAATTGGATTAGAAATTTCGAAATTCATTTTGTATAAAATTCGAAATTTGGTTCAATATTTAAAGGTATTTTATTTGATTTAAATATCTAAGTTAGTTATCTTTTTATAGTAAGTTTCTAATTCGAATTTGGAATTCAAAAGGGAGATAAATATGGCAAAGATCTCTCCTCTTGAGTAAAAATCGAAAAGTCAGACCCAAAATTCAATAGGGATGACATTTTCGAGCATAGGTAGTATAAATAGGGTAGCCCTAGTCCAAAATTCAATAGCCGAAATTTTCAAAAAACTGAGTTGAAAAACACAGAATAAAACGCACACTACTCTCTCCCGCGTGACGAATCAATTCTCTCTAACCGTCTTTAGGGACTTGATTTTGTGGTACACTGCGAGGTCAGCGTGATGATCTAGTGATGTCCACCACTATCGTAGTATTGAAGAAAAGGACGAGGAGCTGCCACTTGCGTCAAACAGTAATCTCTTACGGGTCTGACCCACCCTATTGCATGCGTATAAGTTAACACGTTTTTATTCCAAGCTACAAGGATAAATGGAAACTCGGAAAAATTTTGTTCCGCACCGCATCCGGGACTGTTAGGTCCTGATTTATCAACTCTATGATCCTAGACTCGAATTCCTAAGTTTAGGATTAGAATTGTTCAACTTTACCTCACGATCGAAAACTTACTATTGAGAGCTCGAGAGAGAATTTCGCTTAGAGTGATAAGATTTCTTGTGTTTCTCTCTCTAGAAATCGAATTGCAATCCTTTCGGATCAAGTTCTCTAATCTTCTCATTAAGCACAATGTTTGTACATCTATTTCTACCAAATATACTTGGTATAAATAACAAACTAAGTCCTAAACTAAGGACAAATACAATAAATGCCCCTAATTACAAGGACAGCTAATTAAATCAAAGCACAACTAAAATGGTATTCTACATTCTCCCCTTTGTGCTTGATTTCTCTTCCGTACTGTCTGTCCTCGTCGAGCATAATACGACCTGCGCAACACCAGCGCATGCTCGAAGTTCCTGAGTGTATTCCTCAGCTCCAATCGCTCCTCGATATCATCAAGCAATTCCATCACGAGCGGCTGTTCTCTCATGAACCTGTTAATCCTCAGCATAGTTTCTCTGTTGATCTCTTCCAACCTTTGCTCTATGTTCTTCCTGATGACCTTGAGTGTCCCATCACAAAACTTGTGAATCTCAGTCTTCAGCATCAACCTAGTCTTCTTTGCAATAGGATTGTGGTAGGTGACGCCTAAGACTGAGTTGATGTGCACATAATTGTTGGGAAGCCCTTCGATCTCAGGTCCTTTGTTGAGCGGAGCGGTCATGTTGACCTTCTTCATGTTGCACTCCAGAGCCATCTGAAGGTCGTGTGCGGCGAAGTACTTGACTTGGCGCATAATGAACTGGAAGAGTCCCTCGAGTCCTTCTTTCTTGAGGTAGAGGTTGTACACCTCCTTGACTTGTGGAGGTTGTATACCTCCTCGGCAGGGTGGTACGGTAAGCCGCTCTCGCTTAATTCTTCTCGAGTTCTGTCTACTCGCTCGATGGCGTAGTACGGTGTTGGAAGACCTTCTTTAGCACAGAAGATGCTGAGTAGCTGACATATAAGAGATAGACTCTCATAATGGCTCTTTGCTGGTGCTTTAGTCATCCATAGTCTCACATCCGGTCCAAGGTGGGTTAGCATCCAGAGATACGTCATTCTCTTTTGCTGATCCCAGTGAGAGATCCCTCTGACCTCAAACTCATTCGGCTTCTTGACTTTGTTGGGTGACCTCCAAATGTGTTCTCGAACTTCTTTAAGGAAGGAAATTTCGATTCTGATGTTTTCCCATGGCGTCTCGATCCGAACGGTCCCTGACATTTGTCTTGGAGGGGAAACCGCTCGTTGCACAATCAACTCCAGAAGCCTTTGGAGCTCTTGTTCGTGATCTTTACCTTTATGAAGTTTTTCGTCTTCTATCAGTACAAGGTCCACCGAAGCTTGCTGTAAGAACTGTCGAACGTCCTTAAGCTGTTGTCTCTGATGCTCGTCGGGCATGGAATGGGTCATCCACTGTCCTTTGAAGATGTACTTGTCGAGGAACTCATGAGGGTTGGCACCATGTCTTGACGGTACTGATTGGTCCGGAGCGGCTGTGGGAGTAGCTTGAGTCTGCGCCATGGCCACGAGCATGGCGGCACTTGCTTCTTCTTCCGAAAGCAAGGGGCTTGTAAGGGTCGTTGGTGTGTGCGGAGGCGTCATTAGGGTAAAGGATGGTGGGTCGATTTTGGTTAGAGTGGTGGTGTGGTGCGTGGTGCAGGTTGTTTGGGTGGTGGTTTCGGTTTCGCCTACTCCAGCGCCTGTACGCGTTGTGCCTGCGCGTTGTCTTTGACATTTGCCTTGGCCACTTGATGAAGTCCTAGGACTTTTCTTCCCCTCATGACGGTCCTAATTGACTGGATCGTCATGTCGACGTCGTGTATGGAGCCTTGGTCTCGACAGGATTGAGTAGGTGGCTCTGGGTGATCCACGAGATGCCTGTAGAGAGACTCTTCCTGGGGCTTTCAGGTGGGAAGTCCTATAAAGCGGGCAGGAAGGATGTCGTGGAGCTGGGTGATGGGTATGTTGTGGGGTTGGGTTTTCTTGTGCTGAAGGGCCCTCGGAGACGGGTGCTTTCCCAGTGTCGCGTCGGGACGTCTCGATGGCTGCCAACACTCTCTCCATAATTTTGTGTTCTAAGGATTTCATGGCCGCAGAGAGAGCTGTCTGGAACTGTGCTTCAGTCACAAACTGGACGGACGCCTCCGTCGATGAGGGACCAGGTCGAGAGATGTCGCCTGTTTTCAACCCTTGCGCTAACACCAGCTCCTCAGGTTGGCTCGTAGTCACTTGAGGTTGTGACTGTCTGAGACTTCCATCCAATCCTTTATTCCAATTTTGAAGATTCTCATCTATGGATGTTGCGGGAGGCTCTGTTTGAACCTGCGAACCAAACATAGGAATGTTGTGCTGCGGCTCAAGATTGAGCGATGACTGGTCCTCAACACTAGGAGGGTTGAGCGACACTGTGTCTGATGTGGTGGTGACGGAGGTGAAGAGGGACTCGAGTTGGATACTCAACCGCCTTGGAGTCCGTCTTATGAGTCAGATCTCCTCATCGGACTCGGTGTCTGATGGAGTAGTCGTGTGAGGGGAAGGTTCACGTGCATTATCCTCTCTGGCTTGTTCCATCACCTGAGGCTCGTTGGGCTAAATCGTGAATATCAAAGCCTCGGTTTCTGGCTTGCAGCCAGTGGAGGTGAGCTGTGCCCCGTTTTAGCTTTGGGTTGTGCTTCCTGTAGTAGGCACTTCAGCTCCTAGAGGTTGTTGAGGAGTCTCTAGTTCCAACTCTTCTGCCACAGCATCAATCAACGTGGCATCTTCATCAGGCATTTGCATTTTCTAAGTTGGAGGCTCCTGTTCTAGCTCTTGGGCCACCTAATCTATCAGCTAGGCCTCAGGGCTAAGTGGTTGCTGTTGTTGGGGAGGGCTCACATGGAAGTCTGTCGGGGGCACTCTAATCATTTGTTCGGTAAGATGATTGTCGAGGCAGAATCTTTCTTATTCGGCTCCTGAGGAATCGGCGAGCCGCAACAACTCGAACGAAATGGCCAGGGACGGGTGGTCCAAATCCGTTAGCTTCGGGTTGTGGAAGAACTTAGCCGAGGTAGTTGGTAATTCCCTCCAGGAGGTAGACGAGGGATGTTCTGCTCGTACATCTCCATGAATTGTCTGATAATGACGGAGAACCACCGAGCATACGGCACATTCTTTGAGCGTTTATTCTCCTTCTGTCTGATCTGCTCTGCTAGATCGTTCTACATCAGTTGAGCGAAATCGTAATTCCGCGAGAAGGTGATTCCGTGGAAGATACGAAGAATGTTGTCGTTGCCTTTATCAAAGCCGGCGTGCTTTGGCGATAGACACTTGTTGATGATGCCAAAAACTGTCTTCCAAGGGTGTGGGATGTCGTTGCTCTGAACTTGAGCAAGCTTGGTGAGCGGCGGACGTTATCCCATGTGAAGAAAGTCACGCATTAGCTCTGCAACAGTAGGAAGGGGGTCGTAATTTTGACTGAAGGGGAGGTGGAGGACAAGCCCGAAGTCATTCTCGTTCGTGCTTATGTGCCTCGTCCCTACCACCATCGTGAAACTGTACGTCCCTTCAATGACGTGGCTCTTGATCACCCCCCAAAACTGTTGAAGGTAGACCATCGACACCGAGGCCGTCACCGTAAGAGCATGCCATAGAGGATGACCTTGTAGAATGGACACAATAATGTCGTCCGGACACCGGAAGGTAGTCAGTTCGAGTTGAAATTTGTGTCAGCAACATTGACATACATGGCTTTCTCATAGATGTGGTTGCAGGCTGGACAATGATCCATCTGAAATTCAATTGAGAAAAGCAAATCATTAGTCCAAGAATTTTATTTGAGTCGAAATTAACTTGAAGAATATATGAATCGGCACATAGGTATACGAAAGTGAATATTGAAGAGATAATGACATTTCGACATATGTATATAGGTCATATGAAAGTTTAGTCGAAAATTTTACTAAGTGTTTAATACCACAGTTCACTCCGTGATGTTTTTCGCACGCAAAATTGAATTTTCAATTGTGTTCCTAAGTGCTGATTTCTAATTTCAAGTCTCCGTTCTATTTTTCGATCGAAAAGTTTATTCGTTAAGGTTCGCGACAGTGGAAAAGACTTAGAGAAAATTTTTTAAGTGTTTGAATTTAAAACGTGGTACTGTAGGCGAAAAATTTTACGATCGAGAAAAATTTTCGTGTAAATTTACGGTCAAGAAAATTTATTTCCTTGTAAATTTACGATCGAGAAATTTTTTCGCGCGTTAATAAAATTTTCGTCCTGAAAGTTATCGAGCGAGAAAGTATTTCGATTTTAAAATGGTTTTGGCTGCGGAATTTTTCTATCGAGAAAATTGACAGCGAGAAACTTGGTGACTCGCCGAGAAAATTTTCGATTGATAAAAATCATTGCTACGTACTTTTTCGATCGAGAAATTCTATCGTCGAAAAATTAATTTTATCGCCGCTAAAATTTACGATTGAGTACAAAATTGAAATCGAAATCACTGTTTTCGATTGTCAGTTTGGCGCTCGAAAGTTAATGTCATCTTATTTAAACTGTTCCTTTCAGTAATCTTTTCGCTCTCATAAAATCAAACTTCTATTTCTCGATTGTAATTATTTAGCGATCGAATATATTTTACGATGCAAACAGTAACTCAATCAAATTGAAATTCAGTTGACACTGTTTGCCAGCGAAAAAGTTTTTAACCCAGAACTTTAAGAACGCAGATGATCGAAGAAATATGCTCCTAGAATGATTAAAAACTCCGAAACTATTTTCGATGCAGACTTTAACCCAGATTTATACCAAACAAATGGCAATAAACACTGCAAAATCCCACTGGAGTTTTTATACTCTGAGCAGACGACAATTTGTCAGTAAATCATGCGATAGATTAGAGAATAGAGATGCAACTGGAATTTGAAACATTCAATCGCCTAAGAATCTACATTCTACCTTAAAAACACGAAAATCTGTGAAAGATTTAAGGTTTTGAGAGATTTTGATTTCGTCTTTGACAGGAATTCTGTGCGAGAGAAAAATTTTCGGCTGTTGAATTTTGCGATTAAGGGTTTATGCGTGTATTTAGGGATTTTCGACTGCAAAAGTTAGTTTTTCTAGTTGGGCTGATTGGACGTTTTAAGTTTGCAAATGTTACAGGCCCAATTTTGAGTTTTTCGCTCGAGAAACTCATATAAAAAATTTTCACTAGGTCCCTATTTGATTTTCGCTCGACAATTTTGGAGCGAAAATTAACATTTGGTCCCAAATCAATTTTTGCTCGAGAAACTGCGATTGAAAATTATTAATTTCTCCCAAATTTTACGATGGTAAGTTTTTCTATGATTTCAGATTGACCCTTAGTTCAAGTAAGGACGGCATAATTGCTCCCCCTATGTATGAAAATAACTGCGATTAACTCCCTGTAATTAAGGTTGATGACATCTGGCTACATCTTCAAATTTCGTAAATCTGCAATATCTAGAGCAAAAGATGTCGAGAATTTTTAAAGTTAATTTTTTGAAGCAATTTCTCTATTTAGGCGCCCCCTGAAACATTTTCAAGATAAGTTGGTTAAATTCAAATTCATAAAACACGTTAATGATCAAAATATTTAACCATCCAGAATTTGAACCAATGCCGTACACTCCAAGTCGAGATTAATTCGTGAAGCCTTCCTCATTAATTCTGCAATACTTAGAGAAAGATCATCAAAATAGTTTGGAGCTTCAAAGCATAAATTTTGTAAATGCTCCCCCTTAATTGATTTATCAAGCACGTAGAAAAATCAATCTAAGTAAGAATTACTAAACACGCGATTTATCAAAATTGGCTCAGATACATGGTCCCCTATACATGTAACTATACTATCGTGCGAGGGTTTGAGAAAAAAACAAATATTCGCATTTTCAACAATTCAGCTCAAATGCAAAATAAAATTGCATATCACAATGTGCGAATACAACATGATATCGCTTTTAAACAATTCCGCATAAATGCAAATTAAGATTGCATATTAAAATGTGCGTAAAAAATATATATATATATATTATTTTATTATTTATATTATTATATGTATATATAATTTATTATATACTAATTTTATTAATAGTATGGGGTCAGATTATTTTGCTTCGATCATTGTCACGCCTAAAACTTCACAAGTTACTTGAAAGATTTATGCCGTCAAGACTCGTCGGCAAACTAAAGTCCTAAGTTCAAAGTAGGATCCATTTCGACAACTCTCACTAGGTTCGCTCTAGCGCTCATTTATTTTTATATCACTCAAGTCAACACAAGTCATATTAAGTCAATTTACCTGTGATCGAGGCGCTTTTAATCATTTCACAGAGTGAGAGATCGTCGTTTTGGAATTAAAGTGACTTTGAAGGCTTCAATTTGGTTGTGACTAAGAACGGAAGGGAACTTTTGGGAAAAGTGAGTTTTATATCATCTTCCGTTCCTTCGTCGTTCTCCTTTTCTCCGGCATTTTTCCCTTTCGTCTTTTTGTTTTTTCTCATCCTTTTATCTTTTGTAAATTTTTTGTACTTGCTCAAGATGAAGCTCCACCTCTCTATGAGGCTGAGAGATTATCTATGACGAAGTTCTTCATGTTGGTTCTCGGGCCGATACCGTGCTCCATTTCTCTTAATACCTAAAGAGGTTTCAAAGATTATCGATTTGAAGAAGTTCACAGTTATCGAACCCAAGCCGTGCTCCTCTTCTCGTTTTCTCGATATAAGACCGGATTATCGTTGAAGAAGTTCACTTCGTGGTGCTCCTCTTTCCAGCCGTTCTGACGAGTGTACGAGATTATCGATGGAGAAGTTCACAACAAGATCCATGCCCCTTCTTAAAGATTTTGAGATTGAGATAATCGAGAGGCAGGTTCTTTTGGTATTTTTCTTTGTGCGTTGAGCATTCCTCGTGTGCGTTTTCCACCTTCTTTTGTCATCTTTTTTCTTTTTCGTCTCGTTTTTCTCCCCTTCCTTTTCTCGATTGAACATCCCGCCGAAAGTTTAGATTGTCGGTTGAAGGCATGGGTTTTCAAATGTAGAAAAGGAATTTGGAGAAGGCTGAAAAATGGATGACTAAAGGCTATGTTAAAGGATTGAAGCGTATAAATTTGGCCGAGTGAGGAATTTCCTAAGTGCCCTAGTCATTTTCGTAACGTCTCAACGCAAGGCGAGTGTGAGACCAAGAATCACTAGTTAAGACAAGCAATGATTGTGTGACTCGCTAAAGAATAGATTCGTGGAAAGAAATAAAAGGCTAGAAATCTCACTCATATAAAGTGGCTTTGTGTCTAGTGGAGTATACGAAAGAACTTTAGACACAAGAATGCGACTTAAGATTGATAAAATTAAGCAATTAATCAGTTGCATGTCAGGGGAATTCATAAGTGACTTAGATCGAGCATCCTAAAGATATCGTCATTCCCCTAATATTATACTTATATGTATAAAATTTTTTGGATTTTTATTAGATTTTTTAATTTTCTAATATAATGAACTATTCCACGCAACATATAGCATTTAAGTATAGAAAACACATAGCATAGAACATGTGAAGGCACATAGGAGCACGTAAAGCACAGATTACGGAAGATTCAACATGCCTAATTTTCTGACAAGGAATTGGAACAGTTTTTCATCCAAAGCCTTGGTGAAAATTTCAACTAGTTGATATTCCGTGTTCACAAAATACATGTCAATCGTGCCTTTTTCTACGTGATCTTTCATAAAATGATATCTAATATCCATGTGTTTTGTGAGTGAGTGGTGAACGGGATTACACGTAATCGCAATGGCACTTTGGCTATCGCTATAAATGGGTATATTAGTTAAATTGTACCCATAGTTGCGAAGTTGAGTCCTCATCCATAGCATTTGCGAGCAACAGCTGGCAGCCGCGACGTGTTCAGCCTCAACCGTCGATGTTGAGACGCAGTTCTGCTTCTTGGATGACCACCGGACTAGCTTTTCGCCTAGAAATTGAGGGCCACCTGATGTGCTTTTCCTGTCCATTCGTCAACCTGCATAATCAGCGTCAGTTTAACCAACTAATTTGAAATTCGTTCCCTTAGGATACCATAAACCTAGGTTGAGGTGCCCTTGAGGTAACGCAGAATCCGCTTAACCACAAGCATGTGAGATTCTTTAGGGTCGGCTTGGAAACGGGCACATAGGCAAGTGGCAAAATATCCGGCCGGCTTGAGCTAAGATAGAGAAGAGAGCCGATTATGCTGCGATAAAGTGTGATGTCGACCGCTTTTCCAGTGGGATCGGCATCCAACCTTGCAGCTTGTTGTAATATCCGGCCTGACTTGGAGTCCCAAATTGCATCTCTCTCATGTGACTCATTTCAAATTTGATCTTCATCAAATCTCCAAACCTCTTGCATAGCCGTGGATTTGTTGATCTGAAGATGATGTAAGTCTCTGTCTTGCCATTTTATGAAGAGAGTTGTATCGATCGTCCCTCGGATGAACCCAGATTTCACGAGGAAATCGCTCAGAACATCATACCAAGCACGTGGGACTTGTTTCAGTCCGTAGAGAGCTTTGTCCAATCGATAGACGTGATCGGGATGTTCTTGATCAACAAAGCCTTCTGCCTGAGCGACATAACACACCGTTGAGGAAGGCGGTCTTACCATCCATTTGATAGACTTTGAAGTCTTTGTGAGCCGCATAAGCAAAGAAAAGATGGAGGGCTTCGATTCGGGCATAAGGATCATAGGTCTCATCGTAGTCAATGCCTTCTTGTTGATTGTATCCTTTCGCAACCAGCCTTGCTTTGTTCCGGCACTTCGCCATCTTCATTCTTTTTGTTCTTAAACACCCATTTCGTCCCGATAATGGTTTTCCTATGCGGACGGGGTACTAAAACACTTGAAGACGCTCGAATTGGTTGATCTCATCTTGCATAGCTATCACTCAATTCGGGTCTTTTAGTGCGTCTGCTACTTTGGTTGGCTCATTTTGGCTTAAGAAGCAGCTGAAGAGACTGTGTTGATGTCTACTCCTTACTCCACTCAAGAGATCAATAATTTGATCAACCGGATGTGCCCGAGTCCACTTTCTCTCATGTGGCAGGGCTGAAGTAAATGCATCAGCCATTTGTGGATCGAGATTTCCAAAAATTTCAGGTTGTTCATTAGGTTGAGGTAAGTCTGATTCTTCACTTGGATTGAGCGATTCTGATGAGACTTCCTCATTGACTATGGTAGGTTCTTCAGTGATATGTGGTAATTATGAGTCAGGTGTGGTGGGGACATTTGAAGAGCTTGGTACATCAGCCTCGTCGAGTGGGGGATCCACTAAAGGTGTATCGATAATAGTGCCTGGCCGATATACGGGCTCAAAGAGAGAGTCCAAGTCGTCCAACGCAAGTCTCAGAGCTGCTTCTGACGTTGAATCCTGAATTGTTACCATCTCTTGTTGGGTTTATGCCAACACACCAGTGAATACGGGTTCTGAACTATTGTATTCAGAAGCCAACTGGTTAGGTACGGGTCCTGAACATAGGTGTGCAGGAGCCATTTCTGCCACTTCGTGGAAAGGACATTGTAGCTTTTTTTGATTGAACGATTGGACTTGATGTATACTCGGTACGCCTTTGAAGTTGATGAATACCCGACGAATGTGGCTTCGAATGCTTTAGAGTCGAACTTAGCACGTTGCTCTCTATCGTTCGCCAGAAAGCACTTGCACCCGAAGACCTTGAAGAAGGAAATATTGGATACTCGCTTGTTTATTATTTTGTACGGAGTCTTATCGAAGCGCTTGTGAACCATTGTCCTGTTCTGAGTGAAACAGGCGGTATTTACTGCTTCAGCCCAAAGGAATTGTGGGAGGCCAGAATGAACCAGCATCATACGTGCGGGTTCCACTAGAGTTCTGTTCTTCCTTTCAACGACACCGTTCTGTTGAGGCGTCTTGGCGGCTGAGAATTGCTCACTAATGTAGGACCCCGGTCCCTGCAAATTAGGTCGGCCAATAAATTTCGTGTATGATTTACGTGACATATGAATTTTATGCTCGAGAATTATATGTGAATTACGTGCAATTAAGTGCCAATGATTTTCGCGCTCATGATGACTCAAACTTGTGAAGGGTAATTTTCGAAATATCAAAGGAAACAACTAATAATAGCTAAATGGGAAATTTCTAGAATTTATGTTGGGCTAGGAATTTATAATTAGGCCCAATGTGTAAGGGATGCCCAAAATGGGAGACACACTTCCCTGAATCAAGGACCAACCACGCCAAGCTATGCCCTACCCTTATGAAAAAGGGAAATATCTAACTTAACACTTTAACACCCCATAAACTCACCTAAGTAACTAACGAAAGCAAGGAAAGGACAAGAGGAAGGAGCCGAGACGAAATCCAAATCATAAGCACCCCCAACTAGCTTAGGAATTCGAAGTTGGTAAGTGAAATACCCTCCTTAAGCTTTTAATTTCGTACCCTAGGTGTAGTTGGAGATTATTAATGGCATTAAAGGCAAGTAGTTGAGGAAGATTTCGAAAAAAAACCCTAAATATAATATATAAGCTCGTAATAAGGTCCCGATTGAATAAATCAGTGTTAGGAATTATTTCATATACGACTTAGAACCTAGATATTCTGCTGTAAAAGGGAATCACGCAATCTGGGTAACAAGAAGGGATGAAATGCAGAAACTTCGACTGGAAAACTTGGGAAGAAAGCAGTTTCGCCCAAATGAATAGTTGAGTTTCGATCGAAATTAGGAAATTGATTTTGATGTTTCGGGCGACGTGAGAAACATGAATTCAATTTGATTCAAATTAGTTTTGAATAGTAAACTCAATAAGATATGAGTTTCGACCGAAACTCAAGTCCAACCTATAAAATCAATCGAAATTAACTAATGAAAGGGGAGTTTCGACCGAAATAGATCTCGGCGAAACTCAACCCCAAGCCCATGCAATTGAATCAAATTAACCCCTTCCACATGCATGGTTTCAGGCGAAACCCATCCATGCCCATGCAACGTCGGCGAAACTCGTATGAATAAGCCAAATCAATCGAAACCTAATACCAAATTCATGCGATTGATCGAAAGCAACTTTGTCCCATGCAAAGTTTCGATCGAAACTAAGATGGTGTCATGCCGACGTAGAAACACGGCGAAACCCTAACCAATTGATCGAAACTAGCTAATTGAGAGGGTTTCGATCGAAGAATATCTCGGCGAAACTCCTCCACTTGCGGGCGAAACTAACACACGCTGGCTAACAATGTGAAATTAAGATTAAACGAGTTCGATCGAAAGTGGCTATCAAATGTGACTCCCGATCGAAAGCAAATAGAGAAAGAGTTTCGGGGGGGAAACTCATATAACTTAGGAATTCAATTGGATGAAATTAATCGAGCGAAACCTGGTAGAATCAAGTGACTTTCGCCGTGCTTATAGTGTAAGAAATTTAAATGAGATAAGTAAGAAATCTCTTAGGGATCGAAACTTGATTGGAATTGAACCAATTAAAGATCGATTGATACCAAGTCCTAATCACTTTCGCCTAGCTATATGAATTAGGGCCATTGAACTCTAACGTACCTTAGCTCTTGAAATGTAAGAACTTAGGAATGCAATAAGATGCAAATGAATTAAATTGGAGTCTAGAAAATTTATACAAGTCCAAATAAGTAATAAGACAGAATTAAATTATTTCGACGAATTAGCTAAGGAAGCAACGTGCTAATCTCCTAACCTTTTTATTTTAAAAGGTCGAACGGTAGGAGCGAACGAGGAAGTACTAAAATTACGCTTGGACGACAGGTAAGTAGAAATTCAACTACGACACGTAACTTGCCTGCGTCTAATTATGTGAATTACGTGCTCGTGAATTTTGTATGAAATGTGTACGTATGATACGATTACGTGGTTGCTGTTGTTGGGGAGGGCTCATGTTCTAGCTCTTGGGCCACCTAATCTATCAGCTAGGCCTCAGGGCTATGTGGTTGCTGTTGTTGGGGAGGGCTCACATGGAAGTCTGTCGGGGGCACTCTAATCATTTGTTCGGTAAGATGATTGTCGAGGCAGAATCTTTCTTATTCGGCTCCTGAGGAATCGGCGAGCCACAACAACTCGAACGAAATGGCCAGGGACGGGTGGTCCAAATCCGTTAGCTTCGGGTTGTGGAAGAACTTAGCCGAGGTAGTTGGTAATTTCCTCCAGGAGGTAGACGAGGGATGTTCTGCTCGTACATCTCCATGAATTGTCTGATAATGACGGAGAACCACCGAGCATACGGCACATTCTTCGAGCGTTTATTCTCCTTCTGTCTGATCTGCTCTGCTAGATCGTTCTACATCAGTTGAGCGAAATCGTAATTCCGCGAGAAGGTGATTCCGTGGAAGATACGGAGAATGTTGTCGTTGCCTTTATCGAAGCCGGCGTGCTTTGGCGATAGACACTTGTTGATGATGCCAAAAACTGTCTTCCAAGGGTGTGGGATGTCGTTGCTCTGAACTTGAGCAAGCTTGGTGAGCGGCGGACGTTATCCCATGTGAAGAAAGTCACGCATTAGCTCTGCATCAGTAGGAAGGGGGTCGTAAGTTTGACTGAAGGGGAGGTGGAGGACAAGCCCGAAGTCATTCTCGTTCGTGCTTATGTGCCTCGTCCCTACCACCATCGTGAAACTGTACGACCCTTCAATGACGTGGCTCTTGATCACCCCCCAAAACTGTTGAAGGTAGACCATCGACACCGAGGCCGTCACCGTAAGAGCATGCCATAGAGGATGACCTTGTAGAATGGACACAATAATGTCGTCCGGACACCGGAAGGTAGTCAGTTCGAGTTGAAATTTGTGTCAGCAACATTGACATACATGGCTTTCTCATAGATGTGGTTGCAGGCTGGACAATGATCCATCTGAAATTCAATTGAGAAAAGCAAATCATTAGTCCAAGAATTTTATTTGAGTCGAAATTAACTTGAAGAATATATGAATCGGCACATAGGTATACGAAAGTGAATATTGAAGAGATAATGACATTTCGACATATGTATATAGGTCATATGAAAGTTTAGTCGAAAATTTTACTAAGTGTTTAATACCACAGTTCACTCCGTGATGTTTTTCGCACGCAAAATTGAATTTTCAATTGTGTTCCTAAGTGCTGATTTCTAATTTCAAGTCTCCGTTCTATTTTTCGATTGAAAAGTTTATTCGTTAAGGTTCGCTACAGTGGAAAAGACTTAGAGAAAATTTTTTAAGTGTTTGAATTTAAAACGTGGTACTGTAGGCGAAAAATTTACGATCGAGATAAATTTTCGTGTAAATTTACGGTCAAGAAAATTTATTTCCTTGTAAATTTACGATCGAGAAATTTTTTCGCGCGTTAATAAAATTTTCGTCCTGAAAGTTATCGAGCGAGAAAGTATTTCGATTTTAAAATGGTTTTGGCTGCGGAATTTTTCTATCGAGAAAATTGACAGCGAGAAACTTGGTGACTCGCCGAGAAAATTTTCGATTGATAAAAATCATTGCTACGTACTTTTTCGATCGAGAAATTCTATCGTCGAAAAATTAATTTTATCGCCGCTAAAATTTACGATTGAGTACAAAATTGAAATCGAAATCACTGTTTTCGATTGTCAGTTTGGCGCTCGAAAGTTAATGTCATCTTATTTAAACTGTTCCTTTCAGTAATCTTTTCGCTCTCATAAAATCAAACTTCTATTTCTCGATTGTAATTATTTAGCGATCGAATATATTTTACGATGCAAACAGTAACTCAATCAAATTGAAATTCAGTTGACACTGTTTGCCAGCGAAAAAGTTTTTAACCCAGAACTTTAAGAACGCAGATGATCGAAGAAATATGCTCCTAGAATGATTAAAAACTCCGAAACTATTTTCGATGCAGACTTTAACCCAGATTTATACCAAACAAATGGCAATAAACACTGCAAAATCCCAATGGAGTTTTTATACTCTGAGCAGACGACAGTTTGTCAGTAAATCATGCGATAGATTAGAGAATATAGATGCAACTGGAATTTGAAACATTCAATCGCCTAAGAATCTACATTCTACCTTAAAAACACGAAAATCTGTGAAAGATTTAAGGTTTTGAGAGATTTTGATTTCGTCTTTGACAGGAATTCTGTGCGAGAGAAAAATTTTCGGCTGTTGAATTTTGCGATTAAGGGTTTATGCGTGTATTTAGGGATTTTCGACTGCAAAAGTTAGTTTTTCTAGTTGGGCTGATTGGACGTTTTAAGTTTGCAAATGTTACAGGCCCAATTTTGAGTTTTTCGCTCGAGAAACTCATATAAAAAATTTTCACTAGGTCCCTATTTGATTTTCGCTCGACAATTTTGGAGCGAAAATTAACATTTGGTCCCAAATCAATTTTTGCTCGAGAAACTGCGATTGAAAATTATTAATTTCTCCCAAATTTTACGATGGTAAGTTTTTCTATGATTTCAGATTGACCCTTAGTTCAAGTAAGGACGGCATAATTGCTCCCCCTATGTATGAAAATAACTGCAATTAACTCCCTGTAATTAAGGTTGATGACATCTGGCTACATCTTCAAATTTCGTAAATCTGCAATATCTAGAGCAAAAGATGTCGAGAATTTTTAAAGTTAATTTTTTGAAGCAATTTCTCTATTTAGGCGCCCCCTGAAACATTTTCAAGATAAGTTGGTTAAATTCAAATTCATAAAACACGTTAATGATCAAAATATTTAACCATCCAGAATTTGAACCAATGCCGTACACTCCAAGTCGAGATTAATTCGTGAAGCCTTCCTCATTAATTCTGCAATACTTAGAGAAAGATCATCAAAATAGTTTGGAGCTTCAAAGCATAAATTTTGTAAATGCTCCCCCTTAATTGATTTATCAAGCACGTAGAAAAATCAATCTAAGTAAGAATTACTAAACACGCGATTTATCAATATTGGCTCAGATACATGGTCCCCTATACATGTAACTATACTATCGTGCGAGGGTTTGAGAAAAAAACAAATATTCGCATTTTCAACAATTCAGCTCAAATGCAAAATAAAATTGCATATCACAATGTGCGAATACAACATGATATCGCTTTTAAACAATTCCGCATAAATGCAAATTAAGATTGCATATTAAAATGTGCGTAAAAATATATATATATATATATATTATTTTATTATTTATATTATTATATGTATATATAATTTATTATATACTAATTTTATTAATAGTATGGGGTCAGATTATTTTGCTTCGATCATTGTCACGCCTAAAACTTCACAAGTTACTTGAAAGATTTATGCCGTCAAGACTCGTCGGCAAACTAAAGTCCTAAGTTCAAAGTAGGATCCATTTCGACAACTCTCACTAGGTTCGCTCTAGCGCTCATTTATTTTTATATCACTCAAGTCAACACAAGTCATATTAAGTCAATTTACCTGTGATCGAGGCGCTTTTAATCATTTCACAGAGTGAGAGATCGTCGTTTTGGAATTAAAGGGACTTTGAAGGCTTCAATTTGGTTGTGACTAAGAACGGAAGGGAACTTTTGGGATGAGTTTTATATCATCTTCCGTTCCTTCGTCGTTCTCCTTTTCTCCGGCATTTTTCCCTTTCGTCTTTTTGTTTTTTCTCATCCTTTTATCTTTTGTAAATTTTTTGTACTTGCTCAAGATGAAGCTCCACCTCTCTATGAGGCTGAGAGATTATCTATGACGAAGTTCTTCATGTTGGTTCTCGGGCCGATACCGTGCTCCATTTCTCTTAATACCTAAAGAGGTTTCAAAGATTATCGATTTGAAGAAGTTCACAGTTATCGAACCCAAGCCGTGCTCCTCTTCTCGTTTTCTCGATATAAGACCGGATTATCGTTGAAGAAGTTCACTTCGTGGTGCTCCTCTTTCCAGCCGTTCTGACGAGTGTACGAGATTATCGATGGAGAAGTTCACAACAAGATCCATGCCCCTTCTTAAAGATTTTGAGATTGAGATAATCGAGAGGCAGGTTCTTTTGGTATTTTTCTTTGTGCGTTGAGCATTCCTCGTGTGCGTTTTCCACCTTCTTTTGTCATCTTTTTTCTTTTTCGTCTCGTTTTTCTCCCCTTCCTTTTCTCGATTGAACATCCCGCCGAAAGTTTAGATTGTCGGTTGAAGGCATGGGTTTTCAAATGTAGAAAAGGAATTTGGAGAAGGCTGAAAAATGGATGACTAAAGGCTATGTTAAAGGATTGAAGCGTATAAATTTGGCCGAGTGAGGAATTTCCTAAGTGCCCTAGTCATTTTCGTAACGTCTCAACGCAAGGCGAGTGTGAGACCAAGAATCACTAGTTAAGACAAGCAATGATTGTGTGACTCGCTAAAGAATAGATTCGTGGAAAGAAATAAAAGGCTAGAAATCTCACTCATATAAAGTGGCTTTGTGTCTAGTGGAGTATACGAAAGAACTTTAGACACAAGAATGCGACTTAAGATTGATAAAATTAAGCAATTAATTAGTTGCATGTCAGGGGAATTCATAAGTGACTTAGATCGAGCATCCTAAAGATATCGTCATTCCCCTAATATTATACTTATATGTATAAAATTTTTTGGATTTTTATTAGATTTTTTAATTTTCTAATATAATGAACTATTCCACGCAACATATAGCATTTAAGTATAGAAAACACATAGCATAGAACATGTGAAGGCACATAGGAGCACGTAAAGCACAGATTACGGAAGATTCAACATGCCTAATTTTCTGACAAGGAATTGGAACAGTTTTTCATCCAAAGCCTTGGTGAAAATATCAACTAGTTGATATTCCGTGTTCACAAAATACATGTCAATCGTGCCTTTTTCTACGTGATCTTTCATAAAATGATATCTAATATCCATGTGTTTTGTGAGTGAGTGGTGAACGGGATTACACGTAATCGCAATGGCACTTTGGCTATCGCTATAAATGGGTATATTAGTTAAATTGTACCCATAGTTGCGAAGTTGAGTCCTCATCCATAGCATTTGCGAGCAACAGCTGGCAGCCGCGACGTGTTCAGCCTCAACCGTCGATGTTGAGACGCAGTTCTGCTTCTTGGATGACCACCGGACTAGCTTTTCGCCTAGAAATTGAGGGCCACCTGATGTGCTTTTCCTGTCCATTCGTCAACCTGCATAATCAGCGTCAGTTTAACCAACTAATTTGAAATTCGTTCCCTTAGGATACCATAAACCTAGGTTGAGGTGCCCTTGAGGTAACGCAGAATCCGCTTAACCACAAGCATGTGAGATTCTTTAGGGTCGGCTTGGAAATGGGCACATAGGCAAGTGGCAAAATATCCGGCCGGCTTGAGCTAAGATAGAGAAGAGAGCCGATTATGCTGCGATAAAGTGTGATGTCGACCGCTTTTCCAGTGGGATCGGCATCCAACCTGCAGCTTGTTGTAATATCCGGCCTGACTTGGAGTCCCAAATTGCATCTCTCTCATGTGACTCATTTCAAATTTGATCTTCATCAAATCTCCAAACCTCTTGCATAGCCGTGGATTTGTTGATCTGAAGATGATGTAAGTCTCTGTCTTGCCATTTTATGAAGAGAGTTGTATCGATCGTCCCTCGGATGAACCCAGATTTCACGAGGAAATCGCTCAGAACATCATACCAAGCACGTGGGACTTGTTTCAGTCCGTAGAGAGCTTTGTCCAATCGATAGACGTGATCGGGATGTTCTTGATCAACAAAGCCTTCTGCCTGAGCGACATAACACACCGTTGAGGAAGGCGGTCTTACCATCCATTTGATAGACTTTGAAGTCTTTGTGAGCCGCATAAGCAAAGAAAAGATGGAGGGCTTCGATTCGGGCATAAGGATCATAGGTCTCATCGTAGTCAATGCCTTCTTGTTGATTGTATCCTTTCGCAACCAGCCTTGCTTTGTTCCGGCACTTCGCCATCTTCATTCTTTTTGTTCTTAAACACCCATTTCGTCCCGATAATGGTTTTCCTATGCGGACGGGGTACTAAAACACTTGAAGACGCTCGAATTGGTTGATCTCATCTTGCATAGCTATCACTCAATTCGGGTCTTTTAGTGCGTCTGCTACTTTGGTTGGCTCATTTTGGCTTAAGAAGCAGCTGAAGAGACTGTGTTGATGTCTACTCCTTACTCCACTCAAGAGATCAATAATTTGATCAACCGGATGTGCCCGAGTCCACTTTCTCTCATGTGGCAGGGCTGAAGTAAATGCATCAGCCATTTGTGGATCGAGATTTCCAAAAATTTCAGGTTGTTCATTAGGTTGAGGTAAGTCTGATTCTTCACTTGGATTGAGCGATTCTGATGAGACTTCCTCATTGACTATGGTAGGTTCTTCAGTGATATGTGGTAATTATGAGTCAGGTGTGGTGGGGACATTTGAAAAGCTTGGTACATCAGCCTCGTCGAGTGGGGGATCCACTAAAGGTGTATCGATAATAGTGCCTGGCCGATATACGGGCTCAATGAGAGAGTCCAAGTCGTCCAACGCAAGTCTCAGAGCTGCTTCTGACGTTGAATCCTGAATTGTTACCATCTCTTGTTGGGTTTATGCCAACACACCAGTGAATACGGGTTCTGAACTATTGTATTCAGAAGCCAACTGGTTAGGTACGGGTCCTGAACATAGGTGTGCAGGAGCCATTTCTGCCACTTCGTGGAAAGGACATTGTAGCTTTTTTTGATTGAACGATTGGACTTGATGTATACTCGGTACGCCTTTGAAGTTGATGAATACCCGACGAATGTGGCTTCGAATGCTTTAGAGTCGAACTTAGCACGTTGCTCTCTATCGTTCGCCAGAAAGCACTTGCACCCGAAGACCTTGAAGAAGGAAATATTGGATACTCGCTTGTTTATTATTTTGTACGGAGTCTTATCGAAGCGCTTGTGAACCATTGTCCTCTTCTGAGTGAAACAGGCGGTATTTACTGCTTCAGCCCAAAGGAATTGTGGGAGGCCAGAATGAACCAGCATCATACGTGCGGGTTCCACTAGAGTTCTGTTCTTCCTTTCAACGACACCGTTCTGTTGAGGCGTCTTGGCGGCTGAGAATTGCTCACTAATGTAGGACCCCGGTCCCTGCAAATTAGGTCGGCCAATAAATTTCGTGTATGATTTACGTGACATATGAATTTTATGCTCGAGAATTATATGTGAATTACGTGCAATTAAGTGCCAATGATTTTCGCGCTCATGATGACTCAAACTTGTGAAGGGTAATTTTCGAAATATCAAAGGAAACAACTAATAATAGCTAAATGGGAAATTTCTAGAATTTATGTTGGGCTAGGAATTTATAATTAGGCCCAATGTGTAAGGGATGCCCAAAATGGGAGACACACTTCCCTGAATCAAGGACCAACCACGCCAAGCTATGCCCTACCCTTATGAAAAAGGGAAATATCTAACTTAACACTTTAACACCCCATAAACTCACCTAAGTAACTAACGAAAGCAAGGAAAGGACAAGAGGAAGGAGCCGAGACGAAATCCAAATCATAAGCACCCCCAACTAGCTTAGGAATTCGAAGTTGGTAAGTGAAATACCCTCCTTAAGCTTTTAATTTCGTACCCTAGGTGTAGTTGGAGATTATTAATGGCATTAAAGGCAAGTAGTTGAGGAAGATTTCGAAAAAAAACCCTAAATATAATATATAAGCTCGTAATAAGGTCCCGATTAAATAAATCAGTGTTAGGAATTATTTCATATACGACTTAGAACCTAGATATTCTGCTGTAAAAGGGAATCACGCAATCTGGGTAACAAGAAGGGATGAAATGCAGAAACTTCGACTGGAAAACTTGGGAAGAAAGCAGTTTCGCCCAAATGAATAGTTGAGTTTCGATCGAAATTAGGAAATTGATTTTGATGTTTCGGGCGACGTGAGAAACATGAATTCAATTTGATTCAAATTAGTTTTGAATAGTAAACTCAATAAGATATGAGTTTCGACCGAAACTCAAGTCCAACCTATAAAATCAATCGAAATTAACTAATGAAAGGGGAGTTTCGACCGAAATAGATCTCGGCGAAACTCAACCCCAAGCCCATGCAATTGAATCAAATTAACCCCTTCCACATGCATGGTTTCAGGCGAAACCCATCCATGCCCATGCAACGTCGGCGAAACTCGTATGAATAAGCCAAATCAATCGAAACCTAATACCAAATTCATGCGATTGATCGAAAGCAACTTTGTCCCATGCAAAGTTTCGATCGAAACTAAGATGGTGTCATGCCGACGTAGAAACACGGCGAAACCCTAACCAATTGATCGAAACTAGCTAATTGAGAGGGTTTCGATCGAAGAATATCTCGGCGAAACTCCTCCACTTGCGGGCGAAACTAACACACGCTGGCTAACAATGTGAAATTAAGATTAAACGAGTTCGATCGAAAGTGGCTATCAAATGTGACTCCCGATCGAAAGCAAATAGAGAAAGAGTTTCGGGGGGGAAACTCATATAACTTAGGAATTCAATTGGATGAAATTAATCGAGCGAAACCTGGTAGAATCAAGTGACTTTCGCCGTGCTTATAGTGTAAGAAATTTAAATGAGATAAGTAAGAAATCTCTTAGGGATCGAAACTTGATTGGAATTGAACCAATTAAAGATCGATTGATACCAAGTCCTAATCACTTTCGCCTAGCTATATGAATTAGGGCCATTGAACTCTAACGTACCTTAGCTCTTGAAATGTAAGAACTTAGGAATGCAATAAGATGCAAATGAATTAAATTGGAGTCTAGAAAATTTATACAAGTCCAAATAAGTAATAAGACAGAATTAAATTATTTCGACGAATTAGCTAAGGAAGCAACGTGCTAATCTCCTAACCTTTTTATTTTAAAAGGTCGAACGGTAGGAGCGAACGAGGAAGTACTAAAATTACGCTTGGACGACAGGTAAGTAGAAATTCAACTACGACACGTAACTTGCCTGCGTCTAATTATGTGAATTACGTGCTCGTGAATTTTGTATGAAATGTGTACGTATGATACGATTACGTGGTTGCTGTTGTTGGGGAGGGCTCATGTTCTAGCTCTTGGGCCACCTAATCTATCAGCTAGGCCTCAGGGCTATGTGGTTGCTGTTGTTGGGGAGGGCTCACATGGAAGTCTGTCGGGGGCACTCTAATCATTTGTTCGGTAAGATGATTGTCGAGGCAGAATCATTCTTATTCGGCTCCTGAGGAATCGGCGAGCCACAACAACTCGAACGAAATGGCCAGGGACGGGTGGTCCAAATCCGTTAGCTTCGGGTTGTGGAAGAACTTAGCCGAGGTAGTTGGTAATTCCCTCCAGGAGGTAGACGAGGGATGTTCTGCTCGTACATCTCCATGAATTGTCTGATAATGACGGAGAACCACCGAGCATACGGCACATTCTTTGAGCGTTTATTCTCCTTCTGTCTGATCTGCTCTGCTAGATCGTTCTACATCAGTTGAGCGAAATCGTAATTCCGCGAGAAGGTGATTCCGTGGAAGATACGGAGAATGTTGTCGTTGCCTTTATCGAAGCCGGCGTGCTTTGGCGATAGACACTTGTTGATGATGCCAAAAACTGTCTTCCAAGGGTGTGGGATGTCGTTGCTCTGAACTTGAGCAAGCTTGGTGAGCGGCGGACGTTATCCCATGTGAAGAAAGTCACGCATTAGCTCTGCATCAGTAGGAAGGGGGTCGTAATTTTGACTGAAGGGGAGGTGGAGGACAAGCCCGAAGTCATTCTCGTTCGTGCTTATGTGCCTCGTCCCTACCACCATCGTGAAACTGTACGACCCTTCAATGACGTGGCTCTTGATCACCCCCCAAAACTGTTGAAGGTAGACCATCGACACCGAGGCCGTCACCGTAAGAGCATGCCATAGAGGATGACCTTGTAGAATGGACACAATAATGTCGTCCGGACACCGGAAGGTAGTCAGTTCGAGTTGAAATTTGTGTCAGCAACATTGACATACATGGCTTTCTCATAGATGTGGTTGCAGGCTGGACAATGATCCATCTGAAATTCAATTGAGAAAAGCAAATCATTAGTCCAAGAATTTTATTTGAGTCGAAATTAACTTGAAGAATATATGAATCGGCACATAGGTATACGAAAGTGAATATTGAAGAGATAATGACATTTCGACATATGTATATAGGTCATATGAAAGTTTAGTCGAAAATTTTACTAAGTGTTTAATACCACATTCACTCCGTGATGTTTTTCGCACGCAAAATTGAATTTTCAATTGTGTTCCTAAGTGCTGATTTCTAATTTCAAGTCTCCGTTCTATTTTTCGATCGAAAAGTTTATTCGTTAAGGTTCGCTACAGTGGAAAAGACTTAGAGAAAATTTTTTAAGTGTTTGAATTTAAAACGTGGTACTGTAGGCGAAAAATTTTACGATCGAGATAAATTTTCGTGTAAATTTACGGTCAAGAAAATTTATTTCCTTGTAAATTTACGATCGAGAAATTTTTTCGCGCGTTAATAAAATTTTCGTCCTGAAAGTTATCGAGCGAGAAAGTATTTCGATTTTAAAATGGTTTGGCTGCGGAATTTTTCTATCGAGAAAATTGACAGCGAGAAACTTGGTGACTCGCCGAGAAAATTTTCGATTGATAAAAATCATTGCTACGTACTTTTTCGATCGAGAAATTCTATCGTCGAAAAATTAATTTTATCGCCGCTAAAATTTACGATTGAGTACAAAATTGAAATCGAAATCACTGTTTTCGATTGTCAGTTTGGCGCTCGAAAGTTAATGTCATCTTATTTAAACTGTTCCTTTCAGTAATCTTTTCGCTCTCATAAAATCAAACTTCTATTTCTCGATTGTAATTATTTAGCGATCGAATATATTTTACGATGCAAACAGTAACTCAATCAAATTGAAATTCAGTTGACACTGTTTGCCAGCGAAAAAGTTTTTAACCCAGAACTTTAAGAACGCAGATGATCGAAGAAATATGCTCCTAGAATGATTAAAAACTCCGAAACTATTTTCGATGCAGACTTTAACCCAGATTTATACCAAACAAATGGCAATAAACACTGCAAAATCCCAATGGAGTTTTTATACTCTGAGCAGACGACAGTTTGTCAGTAAATCATGCGATAGATTAGAGAATATAGATGCAACTGGAATTTGAAACATTCAATCGCCTAAGAATCTACATTCTACCTTAAAAACACGAAAATCTGTGAAAGATTTAAGGTTTTGAGAGATTTTGATTTCGTCTTTGACAGGAATTCTGTGCGAGAGAAAAATTTTCGGCTGTTGAATTTTGCGATTAAGGGTTTATGCGTGTATTTAGGGATTTTCGACTGCAAAAGTTAGTTTTTCTAGTTGGGCTGATTGGACGTTTTAAGTTTGCAAATGTTACAGGCCCAATTTTGAGTTTTTCGCTCGAGAAACTCATATAAAAAATTTTCACTAGGTCCCTATTTGATTTTCGCTCGACAATTTTGGAGCGAAAATTAACATTTGGTCCCAAATCAATTTTGCTCGAGAAACTGCGATTGAAAATTATTAATTTCTCCCAAATTTTACGATGGTAAGTTTTTCTATGATTTCAGATTGACCCTTAGTTCAAGTAAGGACGGCATAATTGCTCCCCCTATGTATGAAAATAACTGCAATTAACTCCATGTAATTAAGGTTGATGACATCTGGCTACATCTTCAAATTTCGTAAATCTGCAATATCTAGAGCAAAAGATGTCGAGAATTTTTAAAGTTAATTTTTTGAAGCAATTTCTCTATTTAGGCGCCCCCTGAAACATTTTCAAGATAAGTTGGTTAAATTCAAATTCATAAAACACGTTAATGATCAAAATATTTAACCATCCAGAATTTGAACCAATGCCGTACACTCCAAGTCGAGATTAATTCGTGAAGCCTTCCTCATTAATTCTGCAATACTTAGAGAAAGATCATCAAAATAGTTTGGAGCTTCAAAGCATAAATTTTGTAAATGCTCCCCCTTAATTGATTTATCAAGCACGTAGAAAAATCAATCTAAGTAAGAATTACTAAACACGCGATTTATCAAAATTGGCTCAGATACATGGTCCCCTATACATGTAACTATACTATCGTGCGAGGGTTTGAGAAAAAAACAAATATTCGCATTTTCAACAATTCAGCTCAAATGCAAAATAAAATTGCATATCACAATGTGCGAATACAACATGATATCGCTTTTAAACAATTCCGCATAAATGCAAATTAAGATTGCATATTAAAATGTGCGTAAAAATATATATATATATATATTATTTTATTATTTATATTATTATATGTATATATAATTTATTATATACTAATTTTATTAATAGTATGGGGTCAGATTATTTTGCTTCGATCATTGTCACGCCTAAAACTTCACAAGTTACTTGAAAGATTTATGCCGTCAAGACTCGTCGGCAAACTAAAGTCCTAAGTTCAAAGTAGGATCCATTTCGACAACTCTCACTAGGTTCGCTCTAGCGCTCATTTATTTTTATATCACTCAAGTCAACACAAGTCATATTAAGTCAATTTACCTGTGATCGAGGCGCTTTTAATCATTTCACAGAGTGAGAGATCGTCGTTTTGGAATTAAAGGGACTTTGAAGGCTTCAATTTGGTTGTGACTAAGAACGGAAGGGAACTTTTGGGAAAAGTGAGTTTTATGTCATCTTCCGTTCCTTCGTCGTTCTCCTTTTCTCCGGCATTTTTCCCTTTCGTCTTTTTGTTTTTTCTCATCCTTTTATCTTTTGTAAATTTTTTGTACTTGCTCAAGATGAAGCTCCACCTCTCTACGAGGCTGAGAGATTATCTATGACGAAGTTCTTCATGTTGGTTCTCGGGCCGATACCGTGCTCCATTTCTCTTAATACCTAAAGAGGTTTCAAAGATTATCGATTTGAAGAAGTTCACAGTTATCGAACCCAAGCCGTGCTCCTCTTCTCGTTTTCTCGATATAAGACCGGATTATCGTTGAAGAAGTTCACTTCGTGGTGCTCCTCTTTCCAGCCGTTCTGACGAGTGTACGAGATTATCGATGGAGAAGTTCACAACAAGATCCATGCCCACTTCTTAAAGATTTTGAGATTGAGATAATCGAGAGGCAGGTTCTTTTGGTATTTTTCTTTGTGCGTTGAGCATTCCTCGTGTGCGTTTTCCACCTTCTTTTGTCATCTTTTTTCTTTTTCGTCTCGTTTTTCTCCCCTTCCTTTTCTCGATTGAACATCCCGCCGAAAGTTTAGATTGTCGGTTGAAGGCATGGGTTTTCAAATGTAGAAAAGGAATTTGGAGAAGGCTGAAAAATGGATGACTAAAGGCTATGTTAAAGGATTGAAGCGTATAAATTTGGCCGAGTGAGGAATTTCCTAAGTGCCCTAGTCATTTTCGTAACGTCTCAACGCAAGGCGACTGTGAGACCAAGAATCACTAGTTAAGACAAGCAATGATTGTGTGACTCGCTAAAGAATAGATTCGTGGAAAGAAATAAAAGGCTAGAAATCTCACTCATATAAAGTGGCTTTGTGTCTAGTGGAGTATACGAAAGAACTTTAGACACAAGAATGCGACTTAAGATTGATAAAATTAAGCAATTAATCAGTTGCATGTCAGGGGAATTCATAAGTGACTTAGATCGAGCATCCTAAAGATATTGTCATTCCCCTAATATTATACTTATATGTATAAAAATTTTTGGATTTTTATTAGATTTTTTAATTTTCTAATATAATGAACTATTCCACGCAACATATAGCATTTAAGTATAGAAAACACATAGCATAGAACATGTGAAGGCACATAGGAGCACGTAAAGCACAGATTACGGAAGATTCAACATGCCTAATTTTCCGACAAGGAATTGGAACAGTTTTTCATCCAAAGCCTTGGTGAAAATATCAACTAGTTGATATTCCGTGTTCACAAAATACATGTCAATCGTGCCTTTTTCTACGTGATCTTTCATAAAATGATATCTAATATCCATGTGTTTTGTGAGTGAGTGGTGAACGGGATTACACGTAATCGCAATGGCACTTTGGCTATCGCTATAAATGGGTATATTAGTTAAATTGTACCCATAGTTGCGATGTTGAGTCCTCATCCATAGCATTTGCGAGCAACAGCTGGCAGCCGCGACGTGTTCAGCCTCAACCGTCGATGTTGAGACGCAGTTCTGCTTCTTGGATGACCACCGGACTAGCTTTTCGCCTAGAAATTGAGGGCCACCTGATGTGCTTTTCCTGTCCATTCGTCAACCTGCATAATCAGCGTCAGTTTAACCAACTAATTTGAAATTCGTTCCCTTAGGATACCATAAACCTAGGTTGAGGTGCCCTTGAGGTAACGCAGAATCCGCTTAACCACAAGCATGTGAGATTCTTTAGGGTCGGCTTGGAAACGGGCACATAGGCAAGTGGCAAAATATCCGGCCGGCTTGAGCTAAGATAGAGAAGAGAGCCGATTATGCTGCGATAAAGTGTGATGTCGACCGCTTTTCCAGTGGGATCGGCATCCAACCTTGCAGCTTGTTGTAATATCCGGCCTGACTTGGAGTCCCAAGAAGAATTGCATCTCTCTCATGTGACTCATTTCAAATTTGATCTTCATCAAATCTCCAAACCTCTTGCATAGCCGTGGATTTGTTGATCTGAAGATGATGTAAGTCTCTGTCTTGCCATTTCATGAAGAGAGTTGTATCGATCGTCCCTCGGATGAACCCAGATTTCACGAGGAAATCGCTCAGAACATCATACCAAGCACGTGGGACTTGTTTCAGTCCGTAGAGAGCTTTGTCCAATCGATAGACGTGATCGGGATGTTCTTGATCAACAAAGCCTTCTGCCTGAGCGACATAACACACCGTTGAGGAAGGCGGTCTTACCATCCATTTGATAGACTTTGAAGTCTTTGTGAGCCGCATAAGCAAAGAAAAGATGGAGGGCTTCGATTCGGGCATAAGGATCATAGGTCTCATCGTAGTCAATGCCTTCTTGTTGATTGTATCCTTTCGCAACCAGCCTTGCTTTGTTCCGGCACTTCGCCATCTTCATTCTTTTTGTTCTTAAACACCCATTTCGTCCCGATAATGGTTTTCCTATGCGGACGGGGTACTAAAACACTTGAAGACGCTCGAATTGGTTGATCTCATCTTGCATAGCTATCACTCAATTCGGGTCTTTTAGTGCGTCTGCTACTTTGGTTGGCTCATTTTGGCTTAAGAAGCAGCTGAAGAGACTGTGTTGATGTCTTCTCCTTACTCCACTCAAGAGATCAATAATTTGATCAACCGGATGTGCCCGAGTCCACTTTCTCTCATGTGGCAGGGCTGAAGTAAATGCATCAGCCATTTGTGGATCGAGATTTCCAAAAATTTCAGGTTGTTCATTAGGTTGAGGTAAGTCTGATTCTTCACTTGGATTGAGCGATTCTGATGAGACTTCCTCATTGACTATGGTAGGTTCTTCAGTGATATGTGGTAATTATGAGTCAGGTGTGGTGGGGACATTTGAAGAGCTTGGTACATCAGCCTCGTCGAGTGGGGGATCCACTAAAGGTGTATCGATAATAGTGCCTGGCCGATATACGGGCTCAAAGAGAGAGTCCAAGTCGTCCAACGCAAGTCTCAGAGCTGCTTCTGACGTTGAATCCTGAATTGTTACCATCTCTTGTTGGGTTTATGCCAACACACCAGTGAATACGGGTTCTGAACTATTGTATTCAGAAGCCAACTGGTTAGGTACGGGTCCTGAACATAGGTGTGCAGGAGCCATTTCTGCCACTTCGTGGAAAGGACATTGTAGCTTTTTTTGATTGAACGATTGGACTTGATGTATACTCGGTACGCCTTTGAAGTTGATGAATACCCGACGAATGTGGCTTCGAATGCTTTAGAGTCGAACTTAGCACGTTGCTCTCTATCGTTCGCCAGAAAGCACTTGCACCCGAAGACCTTGAAGAAGGAAATATTGGATACTCGCTTGTTTATTATTTTGTACGGAGTCTTATCGAAGTGCTTGTGAACCATTGTCCTCTTCTGAGTGAAACAGGCGGTATTTACTGCTTCAGCCCAAAGGAATTGTGGGAGGCCAGAATGAACCAGCATCATACGTGCGGGTTCCACTAGAGTTCTGTTCTTCCTTTCAACGACACCGTTCTGTTGAGGCGTCTTGGCGGCTGAGAATTGCTCACTAATGTAGGACCCCGGTCCCTGCAAATTGGGTCGGCCAATAAATTTCGTGTATGATTTACGTGACATATGAATTTTATGCTCGAGAATTATATGTGAATTACGTGCAATTAAGTGCCAATGATTTTCGCGCTCATGATGACTCAAACTTGTGAAGGGTAATTTTCGAAATATCAAAGGAAACAACTAATAATAGCTAAATGGGAAATTTCTAGAATTTATGTTGGGCTAGGAATTTATAATTAGGCCCAATGTGTAAGGGATGCCCAAAATGGGAGACACACTTCCCTGAATCAAGGACCAACCACGCCAAGCTATGCCCTACCCTTATGAAAAAGGGAAATATCTAACTTAACACTTTAACACCCCATAAACTCACCTAAGTAACTAACGAAAGCAAGGAAAGGACAAGAGGAAGGAGCCGAGACGAAATCCAAATCATAAGCACCCCCAACTAGCTTAGGAATTCGAAGTTGGTAAGTGAAATACCCTCCTTAAGCTTTTAATTTCGTACCCTAGGTGTAGTTGGAGATTATTAATGGCATTAAAGGCAAGTAGTTGAGGAAGATTTCGAAAAAAAACCCTAAATATAATATATAAGCTCGTAATAAGGTCCCGATTGAATAAATCAGTGTTAGGAATTATTTCATATACGACTTAGAACCTAGATATTCTGCTGTAAAAGGGAATCACGCAATCTGGGTAACAAGAAGGGATGAAATGCAGAAACTTCGACTGGAAAACTTGGGAAGAAAGCAGTTTCGCCCAAATGAATAGTTGAGTTTCGACCGAAATTAGGAAATTGATTTTGATGTTTCGGGCGACGTGAGAAACATGAATTCAATTTGATTCAAATTAGTTTTGAATAGTAAACTCAATAAGATATGAGTTTCGACCGAAACTCAAGTCCAACCTATAAAATCAATCGAAATTAACTAATGAAAGGGGAGTTTCGACCGAAATAGATCTCGGCGAAACTCAACCCCAAGCCCATGCAATTGAATCAAATTAACCCCTTCCACATGCATGGTTTCAGGCGAAACCCATCCATGCCCATGCAACGTCGGCGAAACTCGTATGAATAAGCCAAATCAATCGAAACCTAATACCAAATTCATGCGATTGATCGAAAGCAACTTTGTCCCATGCAAAGTTTCGATCGAAACTAAGATGGTGTCATGCCGACGTAGAAACACGGCGAAACCCTAACCAATTGATCAAAACTAGCTAATTGAGAGGGTTTCGATCGAAGAATATCTCGGCGAAACTCCTCCACTTGTGGGCGAAACTAACACACGCTGGCTAACAATTTGAAATTAAGATTAAACGAGTTCGATCGAACGTGGCTATCAAATGTGACTCCCGATCGAAAGCAAATAGAGAAAGAGTTTCGGGGGGGAAACTCATATAACTTAGGAATTCAATTGGATGAAATTAATCGAGCGAAACCTGGTAGAATCAAGTGACTTTCGCCGTGCTTATAGTGTAAGAAATTTAAATGAGATAAGTAAGAAATCTCTTAGGGATCGAAACTTGATTGGAATTGAACCAATTAAAGATCGATTGATACCAAGTCCTAATCACTTTCGCCTAGCTATATGAATTAGGGCCATTGAACTCTAACGTACCTTAGCTCTTGAAATGTAAGAACTTAGGAATGCAATAAGATGCAAATGAATTAAATTGGAGTCTAGAAAATTTATACAAGTCCAAATAAGTAATAAGACAGAATTAAATTATTTCGACGAATTAGCTAAGGAAGCAACGTGCTAATCTCCTAACCTTTTTATTTTGAAAGGTCGAACGGTAGGAGCGAACGAGGAAGTACTAAAATTACGCTTGGACGACAGGTAAGTAGAAATTCAACTACGACACGTAACTTGCCTGCGTCTAATTATGTGAATTACGTGCTCGTGAATTTTGTATGAAATGTGTACGTATGATACGATTAAATTATATGCACGATGACATGATTAGAATACGTACATGAGCATAGCATGAGCATTTGCACGCATGCGTAGTGTATAAGACGCGAGGTATGAGCGTGCGTAAGATCGCCTGTGTGCGATGTATACTCGCCGATATTGGCGTCTGTGTCGACTCGAATGAAGAGTCACGGCTTCTCCTATGTAGCCAGTAAGGCGAATGAAGCTATAAGGCCTGTATAAGAGGCTGGGGGAAATACCCCGTATGCGGGAGATGCAACCTGGAGGATGCGGCCCGGGGCACACGTTGAGTAAGGGAAGATTCCGTCGGGTGACCTTCTAGCGTGTAAAGCACTACCCGGAGGGATGATTCCTTCGGGTGAACTCCGTGGTTAGTGGCCTCGGTGTTGGCTACCAGTGAGAAGCGTCCGCGTGGAGGCCACGCTGAGTAAGGGAAGACTCCTTCGGGTGACCTTCTAGTGTGTGAACCTCCACACATGAGATCTCCATGAAATGGCGCATAGTGGGATGGAAAGCCGAGGGCCCATATGACGTAAGAGTATAAGGAAAAGAGTACGAGTATAAGAAAAAGAGTATGAGCGTTAGAGAATGACGGCGTGGATTGTCGATCGTTAGGACACGTGCATACATGCATAATTTCTGCTTACTGAGCCTCGGTGGCTCATCCTTACGTTACGTGTTGTAGGTACCGACGATCACGGTACGTGATCTACCGATAGCGCAAGGCCATTCTTTTGGAGTTTCCGGCTGCTTTTGGTGTGGAAGTGTGTGTGTATGGATGACGACCTGTGAAGGCCGGGCGCATAGGAAGCTTTTGCTGCACACACACACGCACTTGTATTTTGTATAGATATGACCAGGAAACTGTAGAACATTTTCTGACTTGTATATAGGACTTCGGCACGCAGTTTTAAAATAAAAAAATTTTATTCGCATTTTCGCATTTGCATGATAATGAAGCATTAGGACCTTAGGATTTGAATGGAATATGAGCTCGGGCGTCGGGTCCTGACAACTAATCCCATTTTTTATAAAAATCACTGAGGTACTTGTTCTTGAACTCAGTGCCATTATCCGTTCTGATGACTTGAATGGTTTGTTGCAGCAAATTCTGAGTAGCATTCACAAAACTAATTATCAAGTCCCCTGTCTCAACCTTAGTTCGGAGGAACTTCATCCATGTGTAGCGAGAGTAATCATCAACGATAATTAGCACGTACTTGCATCCACTAATACTCTGTGTCTGCATAGGTCCACAGAGGTCCATATGTAGCAATTTCAAAGGACGTGAAGTAGAGGCAACTAGATTGACGTGATGAGACGCTCGCTTCATTTTTCCTAGTTGACATGCCGAACATTGAATCTCTTTTTGTAGAATAATGGTTGGTAGACCGTGAATCAACTTTTTCGTTGATAGTCGTTGAAGAGCTTTGATGTTTAGATGACACACATGTTGATGCCATAAGCCGTTCCTTTGAATTGTAATCTAGGAGATGAGGCAAACAGCTGTCGTGGTCCGCACGGACGTCAGAATAACGTGTAAAGATTGGGTTTCCAAAGTCCTTGGAGGAGTTCTTTGTTATGACTGTCCAATATTCTGCACTGGTCAGCATGAAAGACCACCTAGAATCCTTTGTCACATAATTGGCCTATGCTGAACAAGTTATGGCGGAGACCTTCGACGTAAGAGACATCCTTGATTGTCAGATTTTCCAGAATGATATCACCAAATCCTAGAATGGGGGCTGAGTCGTTGTTCCCGAATCTGACTTTTCCATTCGATCGGTCTTTGTAGTTGCTCAGCAGCTCTTGTATTCCCGTCATGTGTGTGGAGCAACCAGAGTCAAGGTACCACACATGATGGATCTGCAAAAAACAAATTAAAGAGCTTTAGTTACCCACTTATAAATGGGTCCTCTCAGATTAGCAGATCTTCTTAAGTTCAGATATGGTTCCTAAAATAGTGTTAGTAGGAGCTTTAACAACCCAAGTCAATCGCGAAGAAGTCGAGTTGGGTTTGCCATTTGTAGACGGCTTGGCCTTTTTGTCTTTCGTCTTTTTAGGCAGGGATTTAGGAACCCATTTAGAATGAACCTTGCAGGGAAGATTAATTTCAACACGGACAAATGCTTTAGTAGGCTTGAGCATGGAAAAGATCTTTTCATTGGATAGTTTCCTAAGGTGCTTGGGGGATTCGATCTTAACGGGATACCTTAGGTGATAACAAGCATGAATAGGGCCATATGCTTTCTTTATGGCTGGATCTTGTTTCCTACGGGTCTTCCTAGAGGCATTTGTCTTAGAATGATTAACTGTTGTTGCTGCAGTAGAGCCTGTTTCGAAATTAGTGCTTTTAAAAGTTGTAGGCTGAACAGAACATGTAGAAGCAATTATTTGAACATAAGAAACTGCTCTTTTATTTCTACGACTGTCTTTTATTTGTACAGAAGGAGATATATTCTTAGATGCATTCAAATCTACGGGCACCTTCTCAATTTATAATCTAGACACTTCTGCTTTCGACTCTAAAGCTGGCCCTCCACTCCCTGTAGACGTAAGCGAAACATGATGAGAGTTAGAATTTTAAAGTATTATTTTTTCATTTTGATCTTTTGAAGGCGATTTTCTTTCTTCACGTTTTTTAGAGTGAGTTGTTGAGTTAGGGAGATGTGTGAGAAATGTCTTTTGAGATGGAGGAAGCTTTGACATTTTCCATTTCTTTTAGAAAGGCTTTATTTTCGGCTTCAAAATTTTCTCTTTCTTTGTCTAAAGAGGCTTTTAAACCTTCTATTTTCCTAACAATAGGGGGTCTATAGAGAGAATTTTCAGAATGATGAGACTGTGCTTCCTTATTGTTAAATTGATCTTCAAGAACTTGAACTGATTCGAGGCTCCAACCCTTGAGAAGATTCCCAATGTCGTTACTTTGATTCAGTTCGTGGTAGCAAAAGGGAATTTCAGCCTTGGTTTTCGCTTTTCTCTTGGCTTCTTCTAATTCATAAGTTTCTTTTTCCCCAGTAAAAGCCATTAGAAAGGTTAGTCCCAGACCCATGAATTTGACATCGTAGAGTTGTTTACAGTCAACTTTCTTCAAGTCATGGCTTCTCCTAAGTCATACCTATAATCATAAAATTCTAAGTCCTTGGGCTGATTCAAAAATATAGTCTGTTAAGTTTGTCCCTTCTTTACTATACGATCATCTAATTTTAATTTTAGCGTATAACTTAATACGCTCTTCTCCTAACATAGGAAAGTTATTTTCCACCGTCAATTTGGCAGCTTTACAAGCGTGTAGATCTTTCATAAGTTCACAAAGCTTAGTGTTAGATTTATCTAATCTGGCTACTAGGTTGGTGATCTTAGTAGTTGTAATACCCGTGAAATTAATACGGGATTATTTTGTAATGTTCGAAATTAAGGGAGTTAATTTTCGGACAAAACGGATTTTTTGGAATCAAACCGAAAATAATAATTGGGCCGAGAATTGAATAGATTAAAATGGGCCGAAAAGTTTACAAAGCCCAAGAAATAAAGAGGGATTAAAAATATAGGAAGGCCCAAAGGAATAAAAAAGGGCCCAAATGGTTATAGGTAGAGGACAAATACATTTTAGGCCCACATTAAGGCATGGCTTGGCCCAAATGTGTAATGATAAGTATGAAGGTTGCTTAACCTTGAGGGTAAGCTACGTGAATGTTATCTCACCACCTTGAAATCCCATAAGAAAACCACTCCCCTAAACACAAGCAACGAAATACAACATAAGAAAGAAAAAAGAATAAAAAGAGAATGGATCGAACCACGAAGCTGGGAAGAATAGTTTTGGCAAGCTCGATCGTATTATTCAACTTGGGAAATTATCAAACGTAGTTAAAGAGGTGAAAATCTTATTTAGAAGCTTATTTATTAGCTCTTGCGTGGGCTAAATGTTTATTGAAGTATAGGGTATTAGAGGTGACGATCAAGGTAGTGAGGTTGTTAAGCTGGAGCAGATTTTCGATCTAAGGAATTAATTCAAATTAAGCTTGGAGGATAGGTAGGTGGTTTAAAACCCCTACAAACCCTTTTAAAGTGTATTACGTTCCAAAAAAATGTTGGAATTCGTATGGAAGGCCATTCGAATTCAGAACATTAAGTTTTATGATTTTTATAAATTTTTCTGGTATGCTATTATGTGTTATGACGTGATTTGGAACTCAATATTTGAGTTCTTGGGTTAGATGATTTAATTGCTGGGTTTATGTGACGAAGAACTTGTTGAATTTCTGGAAAAACTAGTGTTCGTTCATGATTCGCGAAATGTTATGTTTTGCGAGTTGATTTCGCGAATTTGGAGGTTGGCAAACTGTGAAAGTTAAAAAGAGTTTTGCGAGCCTCGTCTTTATTTTGCGAACCGTGAGAGAGAAAAGATTTTCGCGGGCCGTTCTGTAGTTCGCGAATTGAGTAAAGTGATTTTAAAATAAATAGAAAATTGGCCGAATTGAGTTTCGGGTCGCGAAGTTTTGTCGCGGGCTCAAATGTTTTGCGATGTGTGAGTGAAAACGGTTTCGCGGGCCAGAATGCGAATTTCACGGGCTGAAGCTGTTGCGCAAGTTGTGAGATAAGTCGCGGGCCGACTTTGAGTTTCGCGGGCCGACTTAATTTCGCGTGGTGATTCCTGGGAGTGGCGTCGGGCTTCACGCGGGCTTAAATCAGGTTTCGCGGGCCTGATCAAGCGATTCGTGAATTCGCGGGTCTGATCAAACGATTCGCGAATTCGGCGAAAAGTTCGCGAATTCGAACACTGACTTGAACTTTCGCGGGTTGACCAATTTTAAAACGGACGATTCGCGAAGCGCGAGTGATTTCGCGAAGGCGGGCATTGACTCGATGGTTTTGCGGGTTGACCAGGTCGTTTAAGTGGGTTTCGGGAGATTTCGATTTGGACTTTGACCAGCTTTGACTGAAGAGTTTATTTTTCAGCAAAATTATTTTCAGCCCAAATCAATTTAAAATAAAATATTTTCGTACTATAATTTATATTTTCGGGTCAATCCATATTTTAAATTATAATTGTTTTTGGATTTTAAAACGTTCGGCCTAGTTTTATTGTTATACAATTGTGATTTCGGTGTATGTGTTTCCATGTTGACTGATTATGTGTACATTTCACGACATGCGCGGGAGAGATAATGGTACTGTAGTTGTACGGTGACACCTTACGGTGTCGGTTGAGTGGGGTAGAGTGACCGTTATCGGTCGTCAGGGTTAGACTCGTGTAGTGGTACACTACTCGGGGGGTTTGCGACACCCATCTACCGGGATTGAGCCACCCGAGGTGTTAACCACCGGATATTATTTGGCTCAGGGACGACAAACAGATGTGAGATTCTTGTCTACCCGGGTTAGTGGTACACTACTCGGGGCATTCCACCGAGGTGTAATACCGTCGGGTTGAGATTGTGTGCGGAAGGAGCGACTCGGCACGGCTGGCGTGGGCTACCGCATGGTTTATGGCGTACTTTGCCATTGCGCGCGTGGATTCTAAGTCTAGCCGAGGGCCCTGTTATGTATTGAGATGTGACGTAGGTTGAGCGTGCATTATCATGTTGTGAGGACATGGGACTGAGATGAGTGCACGCACGCATTGCATGCTTTTACTACCACCTACTGGGCAATTTTGCTCAGGGTTTTATTTTTGTAGGTAATACCGAACCCGACACCGGGGAGTGTCAGGGTGAGAGGTAGGCTGGCTGGCGGCGGTGACTGCACGGGCTTTGAGGGCGGCGCAGTACATGGGACACGACCTGTGGAGAGGCGTAGGATAGTCGGGTTTAGATGTTTGGGCCTCGGCCCGATATATTATAGTGACGCTTTTTGTAAACCCGACTTTAGATTATATATGTATATTGTTTTCTTTAAATAAGGATTTGAAAAATCGTGTCCTCCGCGACTTTCGTTGCGGAAATCCGCCAATTAACTTAATTAGGAAGTAGGTTCGCCACAGTAGTCACTTCTGTTAACCTACAATTGTTGTTAGCTTTCTCTTTGAGATTTCTAACCAAGCAATTATAGTTTTTTCCTAGCCTGTCTTCTAATTCTGTAACTTTCAAATCATGCTGCTCTATCTCAGGCTTTGTAGTCTCACTAGAATGTAAGCTCTTAGTAAGTTCTATTTTTGAACTAGAGCTCCTAAGTACTGATTCGAGACTAGTAATTTTCTCTTGAGACTTAGCTAGTTTCTTCTCTACTTCCTTTACGCTTTTCTGCTCACGTTTCATGTTAGTGTATGCTAATTTATACGATTCTAACATGGTCAATAATGTGGAAGGAGAAACTACCTCCTGAGAAGATTCAGATGCTTGGTTTTTGTCCGTCTGGGTCTGAGGTTTCGGCGTCAGAATGTTCGTCCAGGCGGGCCATTAGGGCTAAATTCTCTTTCTCTGAGCTAGATGTGTCCTCGAGCCAGTGGTCTTGTTCTGCCATTAAAGCTACTCCAGCTTCCTTCTGCTTTGTGAGTTGAAGCTTCCTGGAGTAGTAGTTGGCGTCTCTCTTCTTTGGGAGAGTGCATTCTCTAGCATAATGACCTGGTTTCCCGCAGTTAAAGCACTTGGTCGGTTCTTTGATGTTCTTGACTTCGGAGGTCTCAGGTGCACGGTCTTTGTTCTTTGAGATTGAGGTCCGATGTTGATTGGCTGATGATGAGGACTTCTTCTTGAAGTATTGTTTGCTCATCATTTTCCCGATTCACGCCAACTGCTTTCCCAACACTTTCATATTAGGCTCATGTCTGAATCTGATTAGTCTTCAGACTCTGAGGGTGTAGGAGGCTTAATGGTATTCTCTTTTCGCGGTTTAGAGCTTCTCTTCTCCGAGACTAGGGCAATCGTGTCGTCGATAAGTTTGCACTTCTGCTCCTTCTGAATCTCGCTTATATCTTCCTCGTGCTGTGCGAGATTGTCAAACATGGCGTGGATATCCAACTCCTCAAGGTCTTTATTCTGTCGGATTTGAGTGGATATCTTCTTCCATTCTGAGGGTAGACAGGAAAGAAATCGTCTGCTGGTTTGTCGGCGTAGGGGACATATCCTCCGTCATACGCTTTCACCGACACAAACTTACTGATATCACCTGTCATATGGTGCGAACACCCACTGTCGAGGTACCACTTGTTTTTCTTGCTGGATTTTCTTCTTTGTACCTGCATGAATCAGTTCTTTTCTGAGGTGCCCAACTTTGATTGGGTCCTAAAAGGTTAGCGGCAAAATAACTTCTGTTAACACGTAATATAACATGTGTCACAGACTGTGATCTCTTAAACACAGGCAGGCCAGTGTTAGAATCTTGATTCTTAGGAACCTGCTTTGGCCTCCAAACATATCTATACTTATCAGCTCTCTTCAGAAAACAGGTGTTAGCATAATGACCGTGACGACCGTATGAAAAACACTTAAGCTTTCTAACAGTAGGTGGTGCTAGGGCTGTAAATGAGCCGAGCTCGGCTCATTTTCGGGGCTCGAGCTTTTCAGCTCACGGCTCGAGCTCGAGCTCATTTGCAGCTTGATGAGCTCGAACTCGAGCTCGAGCTCACGAAGCTCATCGAGCTCGAGCTCGCTCATTAATAAAAAAATTATTAAATTAATAAAAATAATATAAGTTAATATAAAAATACAAAAAAATATACTTTTCTTTTAAAAAATCGAGATTTTTAATAAAGAATTAGTAAAAATAATATAAATTAATATAAAATTTTTAAATAAATCGATTTTTTTAAAAAAATAAAGAATAATATGAATTATTATTAAAATATAAAAATATAAAAAATTAAAAAAAAAAGTTCGCGAGCCTGTTCGCGAGCTTTCGAGCCACTATGTTTGGGCTCAAGCTCGACTTACATGAGCTCGAGCTCGAGCTCAAGATAAATGAGCTCGAGCTCATTTTTGTCGAGCTTGAGCCGAGCTTTTATCGAGCCAGCTCGTCGAGCTCACGAGCCGGCTCGGCTCATCTTTCACCCCTAGGTGGTGCAACATGTTCATGTGTCATGGAATATCCTATCCCTGTTTCCAATATTTCTAGGAATACTGAGTAAAATATCAAGATTTTGTTTCCTTCAAGAAGTCTATCAATAGTACGAGATTTTCTTCTAAGGAGTTTTTAAGAACAGAAATGTCTCTAGGTATATCACTATTTTGCTTTTTAAGTTCTTCACAATTACACGAAGCTTTTCCTTCCTTGCGGGTTTCTAGCTCGACTCCTAAACATGCATTATCTAGATCCGTCTGGTCTTCTCTCTTTTTATGTCATCTCTTTGTCTATCCAATCTCTTTACTTGAGCGTTGAGCGATTTAATCTTCTTTTCTGCGTTTTGAATTATTTCGAACATCTCTTCCTTTTCATCTACTTCAGAGACTAAAGAAGCGTTATCATGAGATTCGTCTTTTCTAGCATATAATTCATTCAGAATAAGAATTTTCTTAATAGTGGACGAGGTAGATACCTGATCATCATCATCGACCATGTAGGCGAGATCATTCTCCTTCACTTTCGGCCTCTTCCCAGTTTGTGACCATGGCTTTCTGCTTCCTCATCTTTTTGTCACAATATTCCATCGGGCAGTTTGAGGCAAAATGGCCTGGCTTATTGCACTTGAAGCATTTCCGAACGTTGTTACCGGATGAAGCATTTCCTTTGAATTTTCTTCTCAGCCGAGATTTTTCAAATCTTCATGTTAGCATGGCGATCTGTTCCAGTACCTCTTCCTCATCTTCTTCCCCATCTGAGTCATTTTCTTGTTCAGTGTTGAAGGCAATGTTTGGGATTTCGGACTTATGGTTTTCTTTGATGGAGATCTGAGTCATCTCGTACGAGTGATCTGATCAGTTCTGAGACAGACAGCTCGTCCAAGTCTTTGCTTCGTAGTTACTTTGGGATTCCATTCTCTTGGAAGAGATCTCAGTATTTTTCACACCCTCTCAGCGTCTGGTATTTTATTTCCTAACGAGAACATTTGATTGATGATGTTCATGAATCTTGCATACATGTGGCTTATATTGTCCTCCATTTTGAACAGCTCATATTGGTGAGTCAAAATGGCTATTCTTTCTTGTACAACTCGAGTGGTTCCCTCAAGTGTGAACAGAAGCATGTCCCACATATCTTTGGCAGATTCGCATAAGCTCACACGATTGTATTCTTCTCTTGTAAGTGTGTAGGCAATCATGTTCTTGGCTTTTGCATTAAGGGAGATTCCTCGCTTGTCTGTTGTATCGTATTCATCACCTTTCTTTGGAGTTCCATCCGCCATTTTGGGATTGTATGGTCCAGTAGTGATGATATCCCACAGAACATAGTCAGCAACAAGCAGGAATTTCTATCATACGGTTTTTGCATATGGCGTAGTTTGTTCCATCGAAGAGTGGCGACCTGGAATGGGATTGTCCCTCTGCAAAAACATCAAAACTTGAAGAAGCCATTAGATCTTTAACTCAGGCTTGTTAGGCCCGTCGTTTGAGTAACCCGCTCTGATAACAACGTGCCTAAGAGGGGGTGAATTAGGCTTATAAAAAATTTATGCTTCTTCTTTTCACAAATCCTAAGATGTAGTGACTTAGATATGCCTACTGATGCTTGTGTCGAGTATGCCTGACATATCCTAAAAACGTCGAATGTGTGTCGAGTCTGTCTCACAGAGAAAAAGAAATAACTGTAAAGTAAATGCGAGACAGGATAGAGGTTATATCCCTGTCACGACCCGACTTCCTAATCGCCTAATTCTAACGTATCCTATGTGCCTAATGATGCTTTAACTTAAAACAGATGCGGAAATGCGTATGAAATTTTTCCACTTTTGTAATGGAAGTAGTTTGTATACATGACAAAAGAATTACATGAATTCCTATCTTCATGTGAATCCTAATTACATGAGATGTGTATACATGCACATCAAAAGAATCTCTATGCGCCCGGCCTCATAGGTCGTCATCCATGCACACACTCCCATCCCAAAAGCTGTTGGAAGCGCCAAAAGATTTCCTTGCCATCTAAGCGATCACGTACCGTGGTCGCTCGCACCTACAACACATAATGTAAGGGATGAGCGATATGCTCAGTAAGTAGAAATCATGCATGACGTGCACGTGATAAAACCCCGCAAAGGCAATCCACGCCGATGCATCTTACGTCTTATGGATCAAACTTAATCTCATATCTTTTATCTTAGGGCCTTTGGCAGACTTTTACCCAGGCGTACACCGTAAAGAGCTCTATCCAACCACGGGCATCAGCCCAAAGTATGAGGGCATCAACCCAACCATACTGAAGCATGAGGGCGTCAACCCAACCACGCTAATCAGGGATATAAGGGCATCAACCCAACCATGGTATCCCCCGACGCATCAACGTCGTTCGTATACTGGCGACGCATCAACGTCGCCGACGGCGCATCAACGCCGTCTCGGTGCCCCGGAAGCCGCCACTTAACTTAACTCATAATATCCTCGCCCTACCTCGGCATTTAATTTTCGCTATTTGCGAAATAATCATGCACGCTCATCATTTCATTACCCCCAATTGTGTCGTGCATGCTCGTGCATATGCATAATGCATTAACGCCATAATGCTTACCGAAAGCATGCAACCATATCATACATGTTCACGTAAACACGTAAGCACCTTATCACGTAATCACATGAATTAAGCACGTACACATATGCTATGTGTTGTAGTTGGATTTCCAGTTACCTGGCGTCCGTAGATTTCTAGCTACTGGTTCGGTGAACTCCCCTAGTTCTTGACCTTAAGCAATAAACAATGGTATCAGTACTTTGTCCAATTACTTGGCTAGCTAATTCGCTAATTTTTAATACTTCGAACTAATTTTCGACTTATAGCTCGGGATCGATGATTTTCCTAGTCCCTGTCCTTAAGTACAAAATTATAATGTCAGTGTACTATTTAAATTACGTATACCATCTAAGTACTCGAATTTCCCTATTTATTAAATATTAGATACAAAACTGTGTCAGACATGTAGTTATTTTTAAAAGAAATTCGCTAAGTTAGGTCAACCCTTGAATTGACTTCTCAATTCGCGAAGTCTTCAGTTCGTGAAGCTTGGACAATTCGTGACCTATTCACCTCGTGAGCATTTAAGGGTTCGTGAAAGTTAACATATAATTTATCTAAGCTTGCCTCGTTTTGCGAATTCATATTTGTACAACTCTCAATTCGTGAAATCCATTCTATGGATTCGTGAAGTTCATTTGCATATAATATTATTTTATTTCTTTTAGGTTTCGTGATGTCACTTTCTATGCCACATACAATTCGCCGATATACTATTATTTTATTCTATCATCCCACACTGATAATTCGCGACATATTTGGGTTCGTGACTTCTTCCAATTCGCAAAATTTATCATATGGTCTTAAGGTTCGCGGAGTTCTTCAATTCGCAAACTTCTAGGTTCACGAATCCATCGAGTTCGCGAGGTCACATTTCCTTCTCATAATTCGCTAACTTAGGTAGCTTATATATATTATTTTATTTACTTAAGATTCGTGACTTTCCATGGTGTATACTCGATTCCCCATATTATTCAATTCGCGAAGCTCAATATTTATTTCGCGAGTCTACACGAACCCCACTTGAATTCGCAAATTACTTAGTACATGCATGCTTCGCGAATTGGCTCATGGTTCGCGAAACCCTCACACCTATTTCGCGAATTATGACATACTTTATTGAGTTCGCCAAAGGGTCTATTTGCGAAGTTTTACTACCTTTATTAATACCGTTTCGCAAATCGTCCAACCCGTAAAATTTTCCAGGTCGAATTCGCGAATTCATACGCTGTGAGATTTGGGATTCGCGAAACTTGAGTTTTGCGAATCTTGTCTTACAATTACAACTTTCAGTTCGACGAACTCTATTTTTAAGGATTGAAAAACGGCTTTTCTAAGAACACGTTGAAGATCGGTATGAATCTCCTAAACCTAGAATTCGAGCTTAACAAAAAGGCAAACCTAGACTTATTTTTCGTGCCCTAAAAATTCCTAATTTATGTTAATCTAGACTTGGAGCACCAAATCAAGGCAAGAAAGTGTGTGTTTAAGGACTAAGATCGCCCAAGTCCTAACTTATGCTATTCTCGTGCTTCTAATCCCTAAATGATATTAATTCCCGGGACAAAATATAAACATCACTGTTAGGGACCGATACCTAGCTCGAACTTGTGTGGTTTTCAACCCAACCTCTCGTTCCCTTTTTGCTTGAGCTCTCGGTGGTCCTTCTCCAATGGAGTTCGTGAGGTTCCAAATGGTTAGGTAATTATTTATTTATTAAGTGATGGTGATGGGGTGTCTGGAACGAAATATCCCACAAATTAGGGAAAGTTTGTCCTAGCAATATCCCTAGGTGAGTTTGGGCCCAAGGTTTAATTTAGCCCAATTCTTAAATCTAGTTCAAGCTTTATTCATGGCCCAAATTTCCTTTAGACTATCTTTGAAAATTTCCTAAATCAATTAAGGATTACTTGGTATAAATTAGTTGCACCAAATTTCAGAAAATCTCCTAGACACGTAATTTTCCTCACTAAATTTCACGTAGGTCACATAGGCACGAAATTAACGCACGAAAGGCACATAATTGCAGTCAATATTCATATTTATTGGCCCTACTATTTACGAGGACCCGGGTGCTACATCCTCCCCCCCTTAGAGAGGATTTCGCCCCCGAAATCAGCCCGTTAGGAACAATTCAGGATAGCAGACTCTCATCTCATCCTCGCGTTCCCAAGTCGCTTCTTCTATCGATTGATTCCGCCATAACACTTTCACTAAAGGGATTTCTTTGTTCCTAAGTCTCTTCGTTTCGTACATCAAGATCTCTACTGGGGTCTCCTCGTAACTTAGGTCTGGTTTCAGTTGTTGGTGTGGAAATTCGTCCTTCAGCACATGATTCGGATCAGCAATGTACTTTCGTAAGGTTGAGACGTGAAACACATCGTGCACTTGGGATAATGATGTCGGTAGTTGCAATTGGTAGGCTACTTCACCAACTCTTTCCACTATTCTGAATGGACCAATATACCTCGGGCTCAATTTTCCCTTCTTCCCGAACCTCTTAACGCCTCTCATTGGTGACACTTTCACAAAAACCCAGTCATCAACCTCGAATTCTAATGGTCTACGTCTCCAATCCGCATAATTCTTTTGTCTGCTCTGTGCTGTTTGTATTCTTTCTCGTATCATTGCGATGATTTCTGTCATTTCTCGTACCATATCTGGGCCTAGCATCGCCCTTTCACCAACTTCATCCCAATGCACTGGGGATCTGCACTTACGCCCGTACAGGGCTTCATAAGGAGCCATTTCAATTGTAGCTTGATAACTATTGTTATACGAGAATTCCACGAGTGGAAGGTACTTGCTCCAGTTGCCTTTGAAGTCCATCACGCAGGCTCGTAACATGTCTTCCAGTGTTTGGATAGTTCTTTCGGATTGACCGTCTGTTTGGGGATGGTACGCTGTACTAAATGAAAGCTTTGTCCCCATCGCCTTTTGTAGGCTTGTCCAAAACTTAGATAGGAATCTTGAATCAAGGTCTGATACTATCGACAACGGTACTCCATGGAGTCGTACTATCTCTTGGATATACAGTTCCGCGTATCGCTCCATGGTGAATGTCGTACTTATTGGCAGAAAATGGGCAGATTTCGTAAGTCGATCTACGATCACCCATATTGCATCGTGCCCTTTCACGTTCTTCGGCAATCCGCTTACAAAATCCATCGTTATGTTGTCCCATTTCCACTCTGGGATTGGTAAAGGCTGCAGCGTCCCTGCTGGCCGTTGGTGTTCTGCCTTAATTCGTTGACAAGTGATGCATTGACTGACGAATTCGGCTACGTCTTTCTTCATTCCTGGCCACCAGTAGTGCGCTCGTAGGTCTCTATACAGCTTCGTGGCTCCAGGATGCACTGAGTATGGTGTAGTATGTGCTTCCGCCATTATAGTTCTTCGAAGTCCTGCATCGTCCGGTACATATAATCTGCTCTTGTAGTACAAGCTCCCGTCGTCTCGGAATACATAGTCTACTGCCGGCTGCTCTGTTTGTGTTCCTTTGGTCCTGATATAGAACTCATCGTTTTCCTGCGCCTTTTTGATTCGCTCCAGTAACGTAGGTTGCAGTGTTAAAGCCGCTAATCTAGTCTCGACTTCGCCCAGTTGTACGATCTCCACTTCGAGTCGTTGTAATTTCGTGCTCATCGCTTTTCGACTTAGGGCGTCAGCTACCACGTTCGCTTTGCCTGGGTGGTAGTTGATTACGCAATCGTAATCCTTCACCAATTCCAGCCATCGCCTCTGTCTCATGTTCAATTCCTTTTGCATGAAGAAATACTTCAGGCTTTTGTGGTCTGTGTAGATCTCGCATCGTTCCCCATACAAATAGTGCCTCCAAATCTTCAGGTCAAAGACCACTGCTGCCAACTCCAGGTCGTGTGTCGGATAGTTTTTCTCGTACTCCTTCAGTTGTCGTGAGGCATAGGCCACTACCTTTCCGTTTTGCATTAATACGCATCCGAGCCCATTCTTCGAAGCGTCGCTATAAACAGAAAATCCCCCTGTTCCTGAGGGTATTATCAGCACTGGGGCGGTAGTAAGCCGCTTCTTCAGTTCTTGGAAGCCCCGTTCACATTCTTCGCTCCATTGAAAAGGAGTGTTCTTTCGGGTCAACTTCGTCAGCGTAGAGGCGATCTTCGAAAAGTCCTTTATGAACTTCCTGTAATAGCCTGCCAAGCCGAGAAAACTCCGTACCTCGGTCACATTTGTTGGTTGAGGCCAGTTACTAATGGCTTCGATCTTGTTCGGATCCACAGAAATTGTCAGGACCCGACGTCCGACCTCGTATTTCGTTCGAACCCTAAATGGTATGTTGTCGCGCAAAGGCATGAAATTACGGATAAAATTTTTTATTTTTAAAACTGCGCACTGAAGTCTTACATACAAGTCAAAAGAATGTTCTACATTTTTTTCTGATCGTATCTACACAAAATATAAGTTCATGTGTGTGCAGCAAAAGCTTCCTATGCGCCCGGCCTTCACAGGTCGTCATCCATACACACACTCCCACCTCAAAAGCAGCCGGATAGCTTCAAAAGATCGGCCTCGCGTAAAAGTCGGATCACGTACCGTGATCGTCGGTACCTACAACACGTAACATAAACAATGAGCCACCGAGGCTCAGTAAGCAGAAATTATGCATGTATGCACGTGTCCTAATGAACGACAATCCACGCCGTCGTTTTCTAATGCTCACACTCTTTTTCTTATACTCGTAATCTTTTCTCATACTCTTACTTCACACGGGCCCTCGGCTTTCAATCCCACTATGCGCCATCTTATAGAGATCTCAAGTGTGGAGGTTCACACGCCAGAAGGTCTCCCGAAGGAATCTTCCCTTACTCAGTGTGGCCTCCACGCGAGCGCTTCTCACTGGTAGCCAACACCGAGGCCACTAACCGCGGAGGTCACCCGAAGGAATCTTTCCTTTCGCAGCGTGTGCCTCGGGCCGCATCCTCCAGGTTGCATCTCCCGCATACGGGGTATTTCCCCCAGCCTCTTATACAGGTCTTATAGCTTCATTCGCCTTACTGGCTGCATAGGGGAAGCCGTGACTCTTCATTCAAGTCGACACATACGCCAATATCGGCGAGTATACATCGCACACAGGCGATCTTACGCACGCTCATAACTCGCGTCTTATACACTACGCATGCGTGCAAATGCTCATGCTATGCTCATGTACGTACTCTAATCATGTCATCATGCACATAATTTAATCGTATCATACGTACACATTTCATACAAAATTCACGAGCATGTAATTCACCTAATTAGACGCAGGCAAGTTACGTGTCGTAGTTGAATTTCTACTTACCTGTCGTCCAAGCGTAATTATAGTACTTCCTCGATCGCTCCTACCGTTCGACCTTTTTAAATAAAAAGGTTAGGAGATTAGCACGTTGCCTCCTTAGCTAATTCGTCGAAATAATTTAATTCTGTCTTATTACTTATTTGGACTTGTATAAATTTTCTAGACTCCAATTTAATTTATTTGCGTCTTATTGCATTCTTAAGTCCTTACATTTCAAGAGCTAAGGTACGTTAGAGTTCAATGGCCCTAATTCATATAGCTAGGCGAAAGTGATTAGGACTTGGTATCAATCGATCTTTAATTGGTTCAATTCCAATGAAGTTTCGATCCCTAAGAGATTTCTTACTTATCTCGTTTAATTTTCTTACACTATAGGCTCGGCGAAAGCCGCTTGATTCTACTAGGTTTCGCTCAATTAATTTCATCCAATTGAATTCCTAAGTGGTATGAGTTTCCCCCGAAACTCTTTCTCTATTTGCTTTCGATCGGAAGTCACATTTGATAGTCACTTTCGACCGAACTCGTTTATCAGATCTTAATTTCAATTTGTTAGCTAGCGTGTATTAGTTTCGCCCGCAAGTGGAGGAGTTTCGCCGAGATATTCTTCGATCGAAACTCTCTCAATTAGCTAGTTTCGATCAATTGGTTGGGGCTTCGCCGTGTTTCTACGTCGGCATGACACCATCTTAGTTTCGATCGAAACTTTGCATGGGACAAAGTTGCTTTCTATCAATCGCATGAATTTGATATTAGGTTTCGATTGATTTGGCTTATTCATTCGCCGACGTTGCATGGGCATGGATGGGTTTCGCCCGAAACCATGCATGTGGAAGGGGTTAATTTGATTCAATTGCATGGGCTTGGGGGTTGAGTTTCGCCGAGATCTATTTCGGTCGAAACTCCCCGTTCATTAGTTAATTTCGATTGATTTTATAGGTTGGACTTGAGTTTCGATCGATACTTATGTGTTAAAATGAGTTTCGATCGAAACTCATATCTTATTGAGTTTACTATTCAAAACCAATTTGAATCAATATTGAATTCATGTTTCTAACGTTGCCCGAAACATCAAAAATCAATTTCCTAATTTCGATCGAAACTCAACTATTCATTTGGTCGAAACTGTTTTCTTCCCAAATTTTCCAATCGGAATTTCGGCATTTCATCCCTTCTTGTTATCCAAATCACGTGATTCCCTCTTACAACAGAATATCTAGGTTCTAAGTTGTATATGAAATAATTCCTAACACTGATTTATTCAATCGGGACCTTGTTACGAGCTTATATATTATATTTAGGGTTTTTTTTTTTCGAAATCTTCCTCAACTACTTTCTTTTGATGTCATTAATAGTCTCCAACTACACCTAGGGAACGAAATTAAAAGCTCTAAGGGGAGGTATTTCACTTACCAACTTCGAAATCCTTAGGCTAGTTGAGGAGCTTTTTGGTTCGACTATCTCTCGGCCTTTCTTCCTTCTTCTTCTCCTTTAGTTAGTTCTTAGTTGTGATTAAGGTGTTAAGATGGTTTAGATATTTTCCTTGGCTTTTTGTTGGATAGGGCATGGGTTTTCCTTGCTTTAGGGAAATTGGTCTCCCCATTTGGGCCTTTCTCACAATTTGGACCCATTATAAATTTCTTAGACCAAAATAAAATTCCTAGCCCAACTAGATAATTCATGGTCCATAGGAAATCTTGACCCATCAAACTTACATTCTCCTTTCACTCATATTTTTCAAAAATTTCCCCTTCATGCATTTAGGGTCTTCATGAGTACAAAAATCTTTGGCACTTAATTGCACGAAATTCACATATAATCACGAGCATAAAATTCATAGCGTCACGTGAGCATGCGAAATACGCGAAATAGATCATGAAATTACATACATCATACACGTAATTTATTGGCCGACCTACTTTGCGGGGACCGGGGTGAACTTCGTCAGCGTAGAGGCGATCTTCGAAAAGTCCTTTATGAACTTCCTGTAATAGCCTGCCAAGCCGAGAAAACTCCGTACCTCGGTCACATTTGTTGGCTGAGGCCAGTTACTAATGGCTTTGATCTTGTTCGGATCCACAGAAATTGTCAGCACCCGACGTCCGACCTCGTATTTCGTTCGAACCCTAAGTGCTTAATGGTATGCTGTCGCGCAAAGGCATGAAATTACGGATAAAATTTTTCATTTTTAAAACTGCGCACCGAAGTCATACATACAAGTCAAAAGAATGTTCTACATTTTTTTTCTGATCGTATCTACACAAAATATAAGTGCATGTGTGTGCAGCAAAAGCTTCCTATGCGCCCGGCCTTCCCAGGTCGTCATCCATACACACACTCCCACCTCAAAAGCAGCCGGATAGCTTCAAAAGATCGGCCTCGCGTAAAAGTCGGATCACGTACCGTGATCGTCGGTACCTACAACACGTAACATAAACAATGAGCCACCGAGGCTCAGTAAGCAGAAATTATGCATGTATGCACGTGTCCTAATGAACGACAATCCACGCCGTCGTTTTCTAATGCTCACACTCTTTTTCTTATACTCGTAATCTTTTCTCATACTCTTACTTCACACGGGCCCTCGGCTTTCAATCCCACTATGCGCCATCTTATAGAGATCTCAAGTGTGGAGGTTCACACGCCAGAAGGTCACCCGAAGGAATCTTCCCTTACTCAGTGTGGCCTCCACGCGAGCGCTTCTCACTGGTAGCCAACACCGAGGCCACTAACCGCGGAGGTCACCCGAAGGAATCTTTCCTTTCGCAGCGTGTGCCTCGGGCCGCATCCTCCAGGTTGCATCTCCCGCGTACGGGGTATTTCCCCCAGCCTCTTATACGGGCCTTATAGCTTCATTCGCCTTACTGGCTGCATAGGGGAAGCCGTGACTCTTCATTCGAGTCGACACATACGCCAATATCGGCGAGTATACATCGCACACAGGCGATCTTATGCACGCTCATAACTCGCGTCTTATACACTACGCATGCGTGCAAATGCTCATGCTATGCTCATGTACGTACTCTAATCATGTCATCATGCACATAATTTAATCGTATCATACGTACACATTTCATACAAAATTCACGAGCATGTAATTCACCTAATTAGACGCAGGCAAGTTAGGTGTCGTAGTTGAATTTCTACTTACCTGTCGTCCAAGCGTAATTATAGTACTTCCTCGATCGCTCCTACCGTTCAACCTTTTTAAATAAAAAGGTTAGGAGATTAGCACGTTGCCTCCTTAGCTAATTCGTCGAAATAATTTAATTCTGTCTTATTACTTATTTGGACTTGTATAAATTTTCTAGACTCCAATTTAATTTATTTGCGTCTTATTGCATTCTTAAGTCCTTACATTTCAAGAGCTAAGGTACGTTAGAGTTCAATGGCCCTAATTCATATAGCTAGGCGAAAGTGATTAGGACTTGGTATCAATCGATCTTTAATTGGTTCAATTCCAATGAAGTTTCGATCCCTAAGAGATTTCTTACTTATCTCGTTTAATTTTCTTACACTATAGGCTCGGCGAAAGCCGCTTGATTCTACTAGGTTTCGCTCAATTAATTTCATCCAATTGAATTCCTAAGTGGTATGAGTTTCCCCCGAAACTCTTTCTCTATTTGCTTTCGATCGGAAGTCACATTTGATAGTCACTTTCGATCGAACTCGTTTATCAGATCTTAATTTCAATTTGTTAGCTAGCGTGTATTAGTTTCGCCCGCAAGTGGAGGAGTTTCGCCGAGATATTCTTCGATCGAAACTCTCTCAATTAGCTAGTTTCGATTTATTGGTTGGGGCTTCGCCGTGTTTCTACGTCGGCATGACACCATCTTAGTTTCGATCGAAACTTTGCATGGGACAAAGTTGCTTTCTATCAATCGCATGAATTTGATATTAGGTTTCGATTGATTTGGCTTATTCATTCGCCGACGTTGCATGGGCATGGATGGGTTTCGCCCGAAACCATGCATGTGGAAGGGGTTAATTTGATTCAATTGCATGGGCTTGGGGGTTGAGTTTCGCCGAGATCTATTTCGGTCGAAACTCCCCTTTCATTAGTTAATTTCGATTGATTTTATAGGTTGGACTTGAGTTTCGATCGATACTTATGTGTTAAAATGAGTTTCGATCGAAACTCATATCTTATTGAGTTTACTATTCAAAACCAATTTGAATCAATATTGAATTCATGTTTCTAACGTCGCCCGAAACATCAAAAATCAATTTCCTAATTTCGATCGAAACTCAACTATTCATTTGGTCGAAACTGTTTTCTTCCCAAATTTTCCAATCGGAGTTTCGGCATTTCATCCCTTTCTTGTTATCCAAATCACGTGATTCCCTCTTACAACAGAATATCTAGGTTCTAAGTTGTATATGAAATAATTCCTAACACTGATTTATTCAATCGGGACCTTGTTACGAGCTTATATATTATATTTAGGGTTTTTTTTTTTCGAAATCTTCCTCAACTACTTTCTTTTGATGTCATTAATAGTCTCCAACTACACCTAGGGAACGAAATTAAAAGCTCTAAGGGGAGGTATTTCACTTACCAACTTCGAAATCCTTAGGGTAGTTGAGGAGCTTTTTGGTTCGACTATCTCTCGGCCTTTCTTCCTTCTTCTTCTCCTTTCGTTAGTTCTTAGGTGTGATTAAGGTGTTAAGATGGTTTAGATATTTTCCTTGGCTTTTTGTTGGATAGGGCATGGGTTTTCCTTGCTTTAGGGAAATTGGTCTCCCCATTTGGGCCTTTCTCACAATTTGGACCCATTATAAATTTCTTAGACCAAAATAAAATTCCTAGCCCAACTAGATAATTCATGGTCCATAGGAAATCTTGACCCATCAAACTTACATTCTCCTTTCACTCATATTTTTCAAAAATTTCCCCTTCATGCATTTAGGGTCTTCATGAGTACAAAAAGCTTTGGCACTTAATTGCACGAAATTCACATATAATCACGAGCATAAAATTCATAGCGTCACGTGAGCATGCGAAATACGCGAAATAGATCATGAAATTACATACATCATACACGTAATTTATTGGCTGACCTACTTTGCGGCGACCGGGGTGAACTTCGTCAGCGTAGAGGCGATCTTCGAAAAGTCCTTTATGAACTTCCTGTAATAGCCTGCCAAGCCGAGAAAACTCCGTACCTCGGTCACATTTGTTGTCTGAGGCCAGTTACTAATGGCTTCGATCTTGTTCGGATCCACAGAAATTGTCAGCACCCGACGTCCGACCTCGTATTTCGTTCGAACCCTAAGTGCTTAATGGTATGCTGTCGCGCAAAGGCATGAAATTACGGATAAAATTTTTCATTTTTAAAACTGCGCACCGAAGTCTTACATACAAGTCAAAAGAATGTTCTACATTTTTTTCTGATCGTATCTACACAAAATATAAGTGCATGTGTGTGCAGCAAAAGCTTCCTATGCGCCCGGCCTTCCCAGGTCGTCATCCATACACACACTCCCACCTCAAAAGCAGCCGGATAGCTTCAAAAGATCGGCCTCGCGTAAAAGTCGGATCACGTACCGTGATCGTCGGTACCTACAACACGTAACATAAACAATGAGCCACCGAGGCTCAGTAAGCAGAAATTATGCATGTATGCACGTGTCCTAATGAACGACAATCCACGCCGTCGTTTTCTAATGCTCACACTCTTTTTCTTATACTCGTAATCTTTTCTCATACTCTTACTTCACACGGGCCCTCGGCTTTCAATCCCACTATGCGTCATCTTATAGAGATCTCAAGTGTGGAGGTTCACACGCCAGAAGGTCACCCGAAGGAATCTTCCCTTACTCAGTGTGGCCTCCACGCGAGCGCTTCTCACTGGTAGCCAACACCGAGGCCACTAACCGCGGAGGTCACCCGAAGGAATCTTTCCTTTCGCAGCGTGTGCCTCGGGCCGCATCCTCCAGGTTGCATCTCCCGCGTACGGGGTATTTCCCCCAGCCTCTTATACAGGCCTTATAGCTTCATTCGCCTTACTGGCTGCATAGGGGAAGCCGTGACTCTTCATTCGAGTCGACACATACGCCAATATCGGCGAGTATACATCGCACACAGGCGATCTTACGCACGCTCATAACTCGCGTCTTATACACTACGCATGCGTGCAAATGCTCATGCTATGCTCATGTACGTACTCTAATCATGTCATCATGCACATAATTTAATCGTATCATACGTACACATTTCATACAAAATTCACGAGCATGTAATTCACCTAATTAGACGCAGGCAAGTTACGTGTCGTAGTTGAATTTCTACTTACCTGTCGTCCAAGCGTAATTATAGTACTTCCTCGATCGCTCCTACCGTTCGACCTTTTTAAATAAAAAGGTTAGGAGATTAGCACGTTGCCTCCTTAGCTAATTCGTCGAAATAATTTAATTCTGTCTTATTACTTATTTGGACTTGTATAAATTTTCTAGACTCCAATTTAATTTATTTGCGTCTTATTGCATTCTTAAGTCCTTACATTTCAAGAGCTAAGGTACGTTAGAGTTCAATGGCCCTAATTCATATAGCTAGGCGAAAGTGATTAGGACTTGGTATCAATCGATCTTTAATTGGTTCAATTCCAATGAAGTTTCGATCCCTAAGAGATTTCTTACTTATCTCGTTTAATTTTCTTACACTATAGGCTCGGCGAAAGCCGCTTGATTCTACTAGGTTTCGCTCAATTAATTTCATCCAATTGAATTCCTAAGTGGTATGAGTTTCCCCCGAAACTCTTTCTCTATTTGCTTTCGATCGGAAGTCACATTTGATAGTCACTTTCGATCGAACTCGTTTATCAGATCTTAATTTCAATTTGTTAGCTAGCGTGTATTAGTTTCGCCCGCAAGTGGAGGAGTTTCGCCGAGATATTCTTCGATCGAAACTCTCTCAATTAGCTAGTTTCGATCAATTGGTTGGGGCTTCGCCGTGTTTCTACGTCGGCATGACACCATCTTAGTTTCGAACGAAACTTTGCATGGGACAAAGTTGCTTTCGATCAATCGCATGAATTTGATATTAGGTTTCGATTGATTTGGCTTATTCATTCGCCGACGATGCATGGGCATGGATGGGTTTCGCCCGAAACCATGCATGTGGAAGGGATTAATTTGATTCAATTGCATGGGCTTGGGGGTTGAGTTTCACCGAGATCTATTTCGGTCGAAACTCCCCTTTCATTAGTTAATTTCGATTGATTTTATAGGTTGGACTTGAGTTTCGATCGATACTTATGTGTTAAAATGAGTTTCGATCGAAACTCATATCTTATTGAGTTTACTATTCAAAACCAATTTGAATCAATATTGAATTCATGTTTCTAACGTCGCCCGAAACATCAAAAATCAATTTCCTAATTTCGATCGAAACTCAACTATTCATTTGGTCGAAACTGTTTTCTTCCCAAATTTTCCAATCGGAGTTTCGGCATTTCATCCCTTTCTTGTTATCCAAATCACGTGATTCCCTCTTACAACAGAATATCTAGGTTCTAAGTTGTATATGAAATAATTCCTAACACTGATTTATTCAATCGGGACCTTGTTACGAGCTTATATATTATATTTAGGGTTTTTTTTTTCGAAATCTTCCTCAACTACTTTCTTTTGATGTCATTAATAGTCTCCAACTACACCTAGGGAACGAAATTAAAAGCTCTAAGTGGAGGTATTTCACTTACCAACTTCGAAATCCTTAGGGTAGTTGAGGAGCTTTTTGGTTCGACTATCTCTCGGTCTTTCTTCCTTCTTCTTCTCCTTTCGTTAGTTCTTAGGTGTGATTAAGGTGTTAAGATGGTTTAGATATTTTCCTTGGCTTTTTGTTGGATAGGGCATGGGTTTTCCTTGCTTTAGGGAAATTGGTCTCCCCATTTGGGCCTTTCTCACAATTTGGACCCATTATAAATTTCTTAGACCAAAATAAAATTCCTAGCCCAACTAGATAATTCATGGTCCATAGGAAATCTTGACCCATCAAACTTACATTCTCCTTTCACTCATATTTTTCAAAAATTTCCCCTTCATGCATTTAGGGTCTTCATGAGTACAAAAATCTTTGGCACTTAATTGCACGAAATTCACATATAATCACGAGCATAAAATTCATAGCGTCACGTGAGCATGCGAAATACGCGAAATAGATCATGAAATTACATACATCATACACGTAATTTATTGGCCGACCTACTTTGCGGGGACCGGGGTGAACTTCGTCAGCGTAGAGGCGATCTTCGAAAAGTCCTTTATGAACTTCCTGTAATAGCCTGCCAAGCCGAGAAAACTCCGTACCTCGGTCACATTTGTTGTCTGAGGCCAGTTACTAATGGCTTCGATCTTGTTCGGATCCACAGAAATTGTCAGCACCCGACGTCCGACCTCGTATTTCGTTCGAACCCTAAGTGCTTAATGGTATGCTGTCGCGCAAAGGCATGAAATTACGGATAAAATTTTTCATTTTTAAAACTGCGCACCGAAGTCTTACATACAAGTCAAAAGAATGTTCTACATTTTTTTCTGATCGTATCTACACAAAATATAAGTGCATGTGTGTGCAGCAAAAGCTTCCTATGCGCCCGGCCTTCCCAGGTCGTCATCCATACACACACTCCCACCTCAAAAGCAGCCGGATAGCTTCAAAAGATCGGCCTCGCGTAAAAGTCGGATCACGTACCGTGATCGTCGGTACCTACAACACGTAACATAAACAATGAGCCACCGACGCTCAGTAAGCAGAAATTATGCATGTATGCACGTGTCCTAATGAACGACAATCCACGCCGTCGTTTTCTAATGCTCACACTCTTTTTCTTATACTCGTAATCTTTTCTCATACTCTTACTTCACACGGGCCCTCGGCTTTCAATCCCACTATGCTCCATCTTATAGAGATCTCAAGTGTGGAGGTTCACACGCCAGAAGGTCACCCGAAGGAATCTTCCCTTACTCAGTGTGGCCTCCACGCGAGCGCTTCTCACTGGTAGCCAACACCGAGGCCACTAACCGCGGAGGTCACCCGAAGGTATCTTTCCTTTCGCAGCGTGTGCCTCGGGTCGCATCCTCCAGGTTGCATCTCCCGCGTACGGGGTATTTCCCCCAGCCTCTTATACAGGCCTTATAGCTTCATTCGCCTTACTGGCTGCATAGGGGAAGCCGTGACTCTTCATTCGAGTCGACACATACGCCAATATCGGCGAGTATACATCGCACACAGGCGATCTTACGCACGCTCATAACTCGCGTCTTATACACTACGCATGCGTGCAAATGCTCATGCTATGCTCATGTACGTACTCTAATCATGTCATCATGCACATAATTTAATCGTATCATACGTACACATTTCATACAAAATTCACGAGCATGTAATTCACCTAATTAGACGCAGGCAAGTTACGTGTCGTAGTTGAATTTCTACTTACCTGTCGTCCAAGCGTAATTATAGTACTTCCTCGATCGCTCCTACCGTTCGACCTTTTAAAATAAAAAGGTTAGGAGATTAGCACGTTGCCTCCTTAGCTAATTCGTCGAAATAATTTAATTCTGTCTTATTACTTATTTGGACTTGTATAAATTTTGTAGACTCCAATTTAATTTATTTGCGTCTTATTGCATTCTTAAGTCCTTACATTTCAAGAGCTAAGGTACGTTAGAGTTCAATGGCCCTAATTCATATAGCTAGGCGAAAGTGATTAGGACTTGGTATCAATCGATCTTTAATTGGTTCAATTCCAATGAAGTTTCGATCCCTAAGAGATTTCTTACTTATCTCGTTTAATTTTCTTACACTATAGGCTCGGCGAAAGCCGCTTGATTCTACTAGGTTTCGCTCAATTAATTTCATCCAATTGAATTCCTAAGTGGTATGAGTTTCCCCCGAAACTCTTTCTCTATTTGCTTTCGATCGGAAGTCACATTTGATAGTCACTTTCGACCCAACTCGTTTATCAGATCTTAATTTCAATTTGTTAGCTAGCGTGTATTAGTTTCACCCGCAAGTGGAGGAGTTTCGCCGAGATATTCTTCGATCGAAACTCTCTCAATTAGCTAGTTTCGATCAATTGGTTGGGGCTTCGCCGTGTTTCAACGTCGGCATGACACCATCTTAGTTTCGATCGAAACTTTGCATGGGACAAAGTTGCTTTCGATCAATCGCATGAATTTGATATTAGGTTTCGATTGATTTGGCTTATTCATTCGCCGACGTTGCATGGGCATGGATGGGTTTCGCCCGAAACCATGCATGTGGAAGGGATTAATTTGATTCAATTGCATGGGCTTGGGGGTTGAGTTTCGCCGAGATCTATTTCGGTCGAAACTCCCCTTTCATTAGTTAATTTCGATTGATTTTATAGGTTGGACTTGAGTTTCGATCGATACTTATGTGTTAAAATGAGTTTCGATCCAAACTCATATCTTATTGAGTTTACTATTCAAAACCAATTTGAATCAATATTGAATTCATGTTTCTAACGTCGCCCGAAACATCAAAAATCAATTTCCTAATTTCGATCGAAACTCAACTATTCATTTGGTCGAAACTGTTTTCTTCCCAAATTTTCCAATCGGAGTTTCGGCATTTCATCCCTTTCTTGTTATCCAAATCACGTGATTCCCTCTTACAACAGAATATCTAGGTTCTAAGTTGTATATGAAATAATTCCTAACACTGATTTATTCAATCGGGACCTTGTTACGAGCTTATATATTATATTTAGGGTTTTTTTTTTTTCGAAATCTTCCTCAACTACTTTCTTTTGATGTCATTAATAGTCTCCAACTACACCTAGGGAACGAAATTAAAAGCTCTAAGGGGAGGTGTTTCACTTACCAACTTCGAAATCCTTGGGCTAGTTGAGGAGCTTTTTGCTTCGACTATCTCTCGGCCTTTCTTCCTTCTTCTTCTCCTTTCGTTAGTTCTTAGGTGTGATTAAGGTGTTAAGATGGTTTAGATATTTTCCTTGGCTTTTTGTTGGATAGGGCATGGGTTTTCCTTGCTTTAGGGAAATTGGTCTCCCCATTTGGGCCTTTCTCACAATTTGGACCCATTATAAATTTCTTAGACCAAAATAAAATTCCTAGCCCAACTAGATAATTCATGGTCCATAGGAAATCTTGCCCCATCAAACTTACATTCTCCTTTCACTCATATTTTTCAAAAATTTCCCCTTCATGCATTTAGGGTCTTCATGAGTACAAAAATCTTTGGCACTTAATTGCACGAAATTCACATATAATCACGAGCATAAAATTCATAGCGTCACGTGAGCATGCGAAATACGCGAAATAGATCATGAAATTACGTACATCATACACGTAATTTATTGGCCGACCTACTTTGCGGGGACCGGGGTCCTACAGAAATTCCCGCCCCGGAGATAATATGTCCTAAGAAGGCGACTTGGTCCAGCCAAAACTCGCACTTCTTGAACTTAGCGTAAAGCTGCTTCTCCCGTAATACTCCAAGAACTGTTCTCAGGTGTTGCTCGTGTTCCTCCTTAGTCCTTGAATAGATCAGAATGTCGTCAATGAACACAATAACGAACTTATCCAAAAACTGTTTGAACACTCGATTCATCAGATCCATAAAAGCTGCTGGCGCGTTGGTCAGCCCGAAAGGCATTACTAGAAATTCAAAATGTCCGTATCTTGTGCTGAACGCCGTCTTAGGAATATCGTCCTTGTGAATCTTCAACTGATGATACCCCGACCGCAAATCAATCTTCGAAAACACCGTAGCGCCTTGTAGTTCGTCGAACAGATCGTCAATCCTTGGTAGGGGATACTTGTTCTTTATCGTTAACTTATTTAACTCCCCGTAGTCTATGCAAAGCCGCATCGACCCGTCTTTCTTTCGTACAAACAAAACTGGCGCACCCCAGGGAGAAAAACTTGCTTGAATAAACCCCTTTTGTAGAAGTTCGTCTATTTGTCCCTTTAGCTCCTTCAGTTCGGTCGGTGCTAACCGATACGAGGATAGGGAGAAAAACTTGCTTGAATAAACCCCTTTTGTAGAAGTTCGTCTATTTGTCCCTTTAGCTCCTTCTGTTCGGTCGGTGCTAACCGATACGGGGATTTAGATACCGGTGCTGCTCCAGGCACTAGGTCTATGGTGAACTCAATTTCTCTATTGGGTGGCAACCCTGGTAAGTCTTCGAGAAAAACGTCTGAGAATTCTCGAATCACGGGTACTTCTTCCAATTTCGGAGATGAAATCTCTTCCGACTTCATCGCAAAAATGAAATATGCTTCACAACTGGCTTTGATCAAACGCTGGGCTTTCAGCGCCGATATTTAGAGAGGTTTCCTATTTTCATCGTCCCCTCAAAGACTAAAGGCTCATTCCCGTCTATGTTAAATGTAACCACCTTACGGTTGCAATCAATCACGGCTCCGTACTTCGACAACCAGTCCATTCCGAGAATTACCTCATAGTCATTCATTGGAATGACAATCAAATCTACGGACAATACTTTATCACCGACTAATACTGGGCACTATTTCAGTATCTGATTGGTTTTAGTCGGATCCCCATGGGGCACAACTACCCTATATTCATATTCAGATTGACGAGGCCTAACCCCGAGTTTCGTCACATACTTAATGGATGCAAACGAGTGCGTGGCCCCTGAGTCTACTAGGATGCATGTAGGAGTATGGTGTATAAGGAGGGTACCTGTTACCACCGCTGGGTTGTTCTCTGCCTCCTCGGATGTAATTGTGTACACCCGAGCTGGTACCATCTGTGGTCTTGTCTGACCTCCGGCTTGACTTCCTGTCGCCCAATCTGGGCATTGCCTCTAAAAGTGCCCCGGCTTCCCGCACTTAAAGCAGTTGTTGGTCTGGGCATAGCAGTCACCAGAGTGTCTCTTCCCGCACTTTTGGCAGTTCGAGATAGTTGGGACTGGAAATCCCCCTTGATTTGTGTTCGGCGGTCGATTTGGAATTTCTTGTGGTCGTTGAGGTGGCTTATTGTGAAAGTTCGACTTCCCGCCTTTGGGTACGAATTGGCGTTTCTGACTTCCCCCGCTCCACTGTGATCCTTGGACTTGTGCAAACTTTTCTCTTAGCCTCTTGGGAACGAACGATCCTGGCCTCTGCCTGTTCCGCTACCATCGCTCTTTCTGCCATTTGAGCATACGTGGCTCCTTGCAATCCAGCCATGCTGACGTCCCTATATAGCTCAGGCTTCAATCCTTCGAGGAAACGTTCAATCTTGAGGGCGTCCGTGCTCACCATATCTTAATCTCATATCTTTTATCTTAGGGCCCTTGGCAGACTTTTACCCAGGCGTACACCGTAAAGAGCTCTATCCAACCACGGGCATCAGCCCAAAGTATGAGGGCATCAAACCAGCCATACTGAAGCATGAGGGCGTCAACCCAACCACGCTAATCAGGGATATAAGGGCATCAACCCGACCATGAGGGCATCAACCCAACCATGGTATCCCCCGACGCATCAACGTCGTTCGTATACTGGTGACGCATCAACGTCGCCGACGGCGCATCAACGCCGTCTCGGTGCCCCGGAAGCCGCCACTTAACTTAACTCATAATATCCTCGCCCTACCTCGGCATTTAATTTTCGCTATTTGCAAAATAATCATGCACGCTCATCATTTCATTACCCCCAATTGTGTCGTGCATGCTCGTGCATATGCATAATGCATTAACGCCATAATGCTTACCGAAAGCATGCAACCATATCATACAAGTTCACGTAAACACGTAAGCACCTTATCACGTAATCACATGAATTAAGCACGTACACATATGCTATGTGTTGTAGTTGGATTTCCACTTACCTGGCGTCCGTAGATTTCTAGCTACTGGTTCGGTGAACTCCCCTAGTTCTTGACCTTAAGCAATAAACAATGGTATCAGTACTTTGTCCAATTACTTGGCTAGCTAATTCGCTAATTTTTAATACTTCGAACTAATTTTCGACTTATAGCTCGGGATCGATGATTTTCCTAGTCCCTGTCCTTAAGTACAAAATTATAATGTCAGTGTACTATTTAAATTACGTATACCATCTAAGTACTCGAATTTCCCTATTTATTAAATATTAGATACAAAACTGTGTCAGACATGTAGTTATTTTTAAAAGAAATTCGCTAAGTTAGGTCAACCCTTGAATTGACTTCTCAATTCGCGAAGTCTTCAGTTCGTGAAGCTTGGACAATTCGTGACCTATTCACCTCGTGAGCATTTAAGGGTTCGTGAAAGTTAACATATAATTTATCTAAGCTTGCCTCGTTTTGCGAATTCATATTTGTACAACTCTCAATTCGTGAAATCCATTTTATGGATTCGTAAAGTTCATTTGCATATAATATTATTTTATTTCTTTTAGGTTTCATGATGTCACTTTCTATGCCACATACAATTCGCCGATATACTATTATTTTATTCTATCATCCCACACTGATAATTCGCGACATATTTGGGTTCGTGACTTTTCCAATTCGCAAAATTTATCATATGGTCTTAAGGTTCGCGGAGTTCTTCAATTCGCAAACTTCTAGGTTCACGAATCCATCGAGTTCGCAAGGTCACATTTCCTTCTCACAATTCGCTAACTTAGGTAGCTTATATATGTTATTTTATTTACTTAAGATTCGTGACTTTCCATGGTGTATACTCGATTCCCCATATTATTCAATTCGCGAAGCTCAATATTTATTTCGCGAGTCTACACGAACCCCACTTGAATTCGCAAATTACTTAGTACATGCATGCTTCGCGAATTGGCTCATGGTTCGCGAAACCCTCACACCTATTTCGCGAATTATGACATACTTTATGGAGTTCGCCAAAGGGTCTATTTGCGAAGTTTTACTACCTTTATTAATACCGTTTCGCAAATCGTCCAACCCGTAAAATTTTCCAGGTCGAATTCGCGAATTCATACGCTGTGAGATTTGGGATTCGCGAAACTTGAGTTTTGCGAATCTTGTCTTACAATTACAACTTTCAGTTCGGCGAACTCTATTTTTAAGGATTAAAATGCGGCTTTTCTAAGAACACGTTGAAGATCGGTATGAATCTCCTAAACCTAGAATTCGAGCTTAACAAAAAGGCAAACCTAGACTTATTTTTCGTGCCCTAAAAATTCCTAATTTATGTTAATCAAGACTTGGAGCACCAAATCAAGGCAAGAAAGTGTGTGTTTAAGGACTAAGATCGCCCAAGTCCTAACGTATGCTATTCTCGTGCTTCTAATCCCTAAATGACATTAATTCCAGGGACAAAATATAAACATCACAGTTAGGGACCGATACCTAGCTCGAACTTGTGTGGTTTTCAACCCAACCTGTCGTTCCCTTTTTGCTTGAGCTCTCGGTGGTCCTTCTCCAATGGAGTTCGTGAGGTTCCAAATGGTTTTTAGGTAATTATTTGTTTATTAAGTGATGGTGATGGGGTGTCTGGAACGAAATATCCCACAAATTAGGGAAAGTTTGTCCTAGCAATATCCCTAGGTGAGTTTGGGCCCAATGTTTTAATTTAGCCCAATTCTTAAATCTAGTTCAAGCTTTATTCATGGCCCAAATTTCCTTTAGACTATCTTTGAAAATTTCCTAAATCAATTAAGGATTACTTGGTATAAATTAGTTGCACCAAATTTCAGAAAATCTCATAGACACGTAATTTTCCTCACTAAATTTCACGTAGGTCACATAGGCACGAAATTAACGCACGAAAGGCACATAATTGCAGTCAATATTCATGCAAATTTATTGGCCCTACTATTTACGAGGACCGGGTGCTACAATCCCCAACTGGGGTTTACTCCTATCCTTGGGGTTTGCTCCGCAAGAGTTTAACCAATCACTATAATGCATCGTGGCTGGATACAAAACTGATTGATTAGCCCAATACATAACCGAAACAAGTCGAACACTAGACACTACTAGGTTACCACACGCCGAGTTCCGTTCGTCGGAATCTCCAGATCCCGACAGACACAGCTCGCTACGGAAGGGCCCCGAAACTCGTCCTTCCCTTCACGTGTGCATAAACTGTAACGACCCTAATTTCCTAATTAAAATATTTGGCGGAATTCCGCAACGAAAGCCGCGGAAAGCCCATTTTGAAAAAACCTTGTTAATGAAAATATTTGCAAATCATAAAACCGTATTTTACAAAAGTCAATATTTACATGGGCCGAAGCCCCAAAAATCAAAACATCTAAAGCCGCTCCACAGGTAGCATCCATGTACCGCTCTCGCCCTCAAAAGCCCGTGGAGTCACCGCCGCCAGCCACTAGCCTAGTCCCGACGTTCGCCGACGTCGGACCCATCGTTACCTACAACACATGAAGGCCTGAGCGTTTTTGCTCAGTAGGTGAATTCATGCATATGCCACGTGCGCTCAGTCCCCATCCCAATATCTCACAACATGGAATAAATGCAATGCACCCTCATTTTCTCACAATCCTACACATTAGGACCCTAGGTTAGACTCGGCACCTCGCGCGCAAATCAAATCACACCACTGACGGTTTTGCACCTCGGGTTGCGCTACCACGCTCTCCCCGAGTAGACAGGTCGTTCACGCCTGTCTGCCATCTCTAAGCTATATCTGGCGGTTTGCACCTCAGGTTGCTCACACCCGAGTAAACAGATCGATCACGTCTGTCTCCCGCTCCGGAGCTAACAATAAGTGGTTTGCACCTCGAGTCGCTCACACCTGAGTAGACAGGTCGTTCACGCCTGTCTCCCACCGGTGCCCTATGAGTCCAACCCTATCCTCACGAATCGTCTCATTCTACCCTGCTCACACAATCCCGTAGGGTACGTGTCACCACCCATGTGGTCACCCCCTCTTCCTCCAAAATGTTATGTCGTGTCGTGATATGTAATGCCATCATATAAATCACGCAACAATTAAAATCACAGAGTAGATATAAATCACAGAATAACTATACTCATAGAATATTAATAAAATTTTCCAACGCCTTCTAACCCCATCGCTTAAATAGGCCAAGGGTAAAAAGGATTTGGACCTAAGTTTCATGTTATAGCCCAACTAAGATTTATGCTAAGTCCAAACACCCAATTTGTTAACAGGGGAAGTTTCACGATCTCAAACGGCATGCGCGCGATTTCAGTGTGATGGAAATCGCCCGATTCCAGAATTTCACCATCCCACGGCATTTCGCTCGCCTTCAGGTTGATGGATTTTGCCCGATTCCCGGAAGGTGCTCGGCGATTTCCCAGCGCGACGACACGTGTTATAGTAGGGAAATTCGCCCGAATTCTTCTTCAACATGTTTCGCCGATTCTGAGATGTTCAAGTAACGTCGCCCAAATCGAGAGAATAGGAAATCGCCCGATCTTGGATCCTCGGCGATTTCTCATCTGTTCAACACGTGTTTTAGTAAGGATGTCGTCCGATTTATTGCTCCAGCATATTTCGTCCGATTTGAGCAGTATTCGAAACGAAGTCGCCCGATTCTTCGTTGGATGAAATTACCCGATTTGGGTCTTCGAATGGAATCGCCCGACTTGGCTCCTCGGCTGGAATCGCCCGATTTGGGGCATTGGCTGGAATCGTCCGATTTGGGCATTGGCTGGAATCGCACAAATGGGTATCAGCTGGAATCGTCCGATTTTGAGAAGACGCGCTCAGCCAGACCCGTTTCAGAGATGCCCGATTCGAGGCCTGGCGAAAATCGCCCGATTTTGAGGGCTCAATGGAATCAGACGAATTGAGATTTGCTGGGAGTCGCGCGATTTGGTGAGAGCTCGGCGATTTCTTCATTGGCAAGAATTTCGAACGATGGAGATCGCTCGATTTAAGAGCAGCTTGACAAATTGTTGATTTCGCTCGATTATTCACGACGCTCGTCTTCGCCCGATTTGGAGAAAAATCTCGGCGATCTCATGGCTAATCGACGCGTGTTGTAGTTGGAAATCGCCCGACCTCCTTTTTGAAGAAATCTACCCGACTTTCTTCTGCGCAATGCTTGATCGATTTTATCCATTTGGAAAAGAAACGCTGTCTTGTAATACTACAGATTCGCTCAGTGATTTTACTTTGATATTTATCCATTTGCCCGATTTCAGCCCTACTCCTTTTGCCCGATTCTCCAGGTTACACCCACCACCTTCAATCGCTCACTGAATCGCCCAAATGTGTTAAACAATTCTAAAGAAAACTAGACTATCCTAATTCGCACAACACCCAGTCGATCTACTCGACTCTTCGCTCATACATCTAAGTTCGTCTACTAAGCTTATGGAGTATGCAAAACAAGTACATTCACCCCGAACCCATATATTGGGTTCGAAAATTGTCATATATCATCAAACTATCGTCAACTTCAAAACAATACAATCCAAAGTTCATCATTTTCGAACTTGCATGACCAATCACCGAAATTCGAAATTTCTGAACTTATTCATGTGTTGTAGGTGAAGAATACACCTACCTAGCCTCCTAGCTATTTTTGGTTTACTTCTTTTCGGGTGGAAATTGGATGGAGCTTGCCAAGAATCCACTTCTCTTCTCTTTTGGGAGTTTCGTTCCTTTAGTGTGGGGTGTGAAGTTGATTTTTATGTGAGATTTTGAATGTGGTGATATGCAACTCTCGTGAGTTGCCTTGTTTCCAGATATAAAAATCCCACATTTTAAGGATACCTAATGATGGATTTGACCTAGGTTAGCTTAGGTAATGGAGTCCATGTGTTGGGTCTCCTTAAATTTAGGAAAGATGTCTTTGGGCCTCAAGGTATTTTCCATCCCTTTAAATTCATTTGGGCCACCCTCTTAGCACCTAGTTGTTCCCACTTGGGCCTTAGAATAATTGGGGGAAATGTTGTATTGAGTTCTATTAACTTGTGTCCAAAATGTTTGGTTCAAATATTGTTTTGGGCCGAATTTCTCACTCGATTTCCAACCCGCCCGAACATAAATTTCATTAAGTTCGAGTTCATACAAAATTAATTCCGTCCTAATCCCGTATTAAAATTACGGGTGTTACATCCTCCCCCCCCTTAATTGAAATTTCGTCCCCGAAATTTAGGTCGTCGGGAACAACACGGGGTGTCGATTCTTCATGTCGTCTTCTCGCTCCCACGTGGCTTCTTCGACCGATTGGTTTTGCCACAGCACTTTCACTAACGGAATATCTTTATTCCGAAGTCGCTTTACTTCTCGCATCAATATCTCCACTGGTTGTTCTTCGTAGCTCAAGTTTGGTTTCAGGCGTTGGTGAAGCCCTTCATTTCCCAACACGTGCTTCGGGTCCGCAACGTATCTCCGTAATACTGACACATGGAAAACGTCGTGGACTTTTTCCAGGGATGCAGGTAGTTCGAGCTGATACGCAACTTCACCGACTCTCTTCAGGATCTTGAAGGGCCCTATAAATCGGGGACTCAACTTGCCTTTTCGTCCGAATCACTTTACGCCCTTCATGGGTGATACCTTGAGGAACACCCAGTCACCTTCCTCAAATTCTAGCGGTCTACGTCTCTTATCAGCATAGCTCTTCTGACGGCTTTGGGCCGTTTGCATTCTTTCTCGAATCTTCGCAACCGCCTCCGTCATCTCTTTAATCATTTCAGGGCCTAACAGCGTCCTTTCGCCTATGTCATCCCAGTGGGCTGGGAATCGACATTTACGTCCATATAGTGCTTCATACGGTGCCACCTCGATAGTGGCTGGTAACTATTGTTGTAAGCAAACTCAACTAGCGGGAGGTACTTGCTCCAATTTCCTTTGAAATCCAGCACGCAAGCTTGTAACTTGTCTTCAAGTGTCTGGATCGTTCGCTCTGATTGTCCATCCGTTTGAGGATGATAGGCCGTGCTAAATGACAATCTGGTCCCCATAGCCTTCTGCAGGCCCTTCCAGAAATTGGACAAAAACCTCGGATCCCGATCCGAAACAATTGAAATCGGAATTCCGTGGAGTCGAACTATTTCCTGGATATAGAGTTCCGTGAACCTCTCCATGGTAAACGTTGCACTAATTGGTAGGAAATGGGCAGACTTCGTCAATCGATCTACGATTACCCAGATGGCGTCGTGGCCTTTTACGGTCTTCGGAAGGCCGACAACGAAATCCATCGTAACGTGGTCCCATTTCCACTCGAGGGTCGTAAGCGGTTGCAACATTCCCGCGGGTCGTTGATGTTCCGCCTTTATACGCCGACAAGTTAGGCACTGGCTCACGAACTCGGCAATATCTTTCTTCATTCCCGGCCACCAATAATTGTTTCGTAAGTCCAAATACATCTTCGTTGCCCCAGGATGTACTGAGTAAGGGGTCGCATGTGCTTCAGTCAAAATGTTTCGACGGATTTCATCATCGCTAGGCACATATAATCGACCTTGGTATGTCAACCCTCCGTCTTCTCGAACTTTGAAATCTGACGGCGTATCCTTGTTTTGTTCCCCCTGGATTTTCAGGTATAGATCGTCTTTCTTCTGAAATCCGATGATTTGGTCCAACAGCGTTGGTTTAAGGGTTAACGCTGCCATCCTTGCTTCGACTTCCCCGAGGTTGAGTACTTCTACTCCGAGTTGGCTCAACTCCGCATTCACGGTTTTATGACTTAATGCGTCTGCTACTACGTTGGCTTTGCCCGGGTGATAGTTGATCACGCAGTCATAGTCCTTCACTAGTTCGAGCCATCGTCGTTGCCTCATATTTAGTTCTTTCTGGGTGAAGAAATACTTCAGACTTTTGTGATCTGTGTAGATCTCGCACCTCTCTCCGTAGATATAGTGTCGCCATATCTTGAGAGCGAACACCACTGCAGCAAGTTCCAAATCGTGTGTGGGATAGTTCTTCTCATATTCCTTTAGCTGTCTGGATGCGTAGGCAATAACCTTTCCATCTTGCATGAGCACACACCCCAGGCCGTTCTTCGAAGCGTCACTGTAGACCGAAAACCATCCGTTTCCTGATGGTATTGTTAAAACCGGAGCAGTCGTCAGCCTCTTCTTCAGCTCCTGAAAGCTCTGCTCACACGAATCCGTCCACTTGAACGAGGCATTCTTTTTAGTCAGGTGTGTCAGTGTTGAGGCAATGCTAGAAAAATCCTTGATGAATTTTCGGTAGTACCCAGCGAGTCCGAGAAAATTCCGTACTTCCATAGGAGTGGTCGGTCATTGCCAATTCTCTATTGCCTCAATTTTGTTGGGGTCCACCGAAATCCCGTCCCCGGAAACGATGTGGCCCAGAAATGCCACTTGTTCTAGCCAAAATTCACACTTCTTGAATTTCGCAAACATCTGCTTTTCCTATAGAATCCCTAGGACTGTTCTCAAATGCTCTTTGTGTTCCCCTTTCGTCTTAGAGTATATGAGAATGTCGTCTATAAAGACAATGACAAACTGGTCCAAGGATTTATTGAAGACTATTCATCAAATCCATGAAGGCAGCCGGTGCATTCGTCAGCCCAAAGGGCATGACTAAGAACTCGTAATGTCCGTACCTGGTGCTAAACGCTGTCTTCGGGACATCCTCCTTATGGATTTTTAGTTGATGGTATCCCGAACGCAGATCGCTCTTCGAAAATACTGTTGCTCCTTGTAGTTGATCAAACAGGTCATCGATCCTAGGCAAAGGATACTTATTCTTAATCGTGATCTTATTTAGTTCACGATAATCTATGCATAGCCTCATTGTTCCGTCCTTCTTCCTTACAAACAGCACCGGTTCTCCCCAAGGTGAGAAGCTTGGTTGAATGAATCCTTTCTCGAGCAGTTCCTCCAACTGTTCCTTTAGCTCCCGCAATTCGTTTGGCGCTAACCTATACGGGGCTTTAGAAATTGGGGCTGCCCCTGGTACTAGATCGATTGAAAATTCGATTTCTCGATCGGGTGGTAAACTCGGAAGGTCGTCAGGGAACACGTCTCTGTATTCGTTGACTATCGGGACTTCTTCGAGTTTTGGCGGGGATGATTCCTCGGCTTTTACTGCAAACACAAAGAAAGCCTCGCAGCCCGAATTTAGGAGTCGCTGAGCCCTTAGAGCAGATATCTGGGCGACCCTGTTGCTACTCGTTCTCCCCGAGAATACAAATTCGTCTCCTCCCGGTAACGAGAATCTCACTAGTTTCCTAGCACAATCAATCATGGCTCCGTACTTTGAGAGCCAGTCCATCCCGAATATCACGTCGTAGTCGTTCATCGGGATTGCGATTAGATCGGCTCTTAGATCTCTTCCTTCTATGCTTACTAAACAGTTTTCTACTATCAGGTTGGTCCTAGTTGGGTCTCCGTGAGGTAGAGTTACCACGAAATTACATTGGGAGTGGGTGGGAGATATTCCCACCCTACTTACGTAATTGGTCGACACGAAAGAGTGTGTGGCACCAGAGTCGATCAGAACAGAAGTGGGCACGTGAAAAATTTTCAACGTACCCGTAACGACTGCCGGATTTGCTTCCGCCTCCTCGTTGGTCAGGGTAAAGACCCTTACCGGCACTGGTGGAGGTCGGAGGAGTGGTTGGTTCGGTGCTTGGGGCACACTCTCCTGGCAGGTTCTTACATAGTGCCCCATCTTTCCGCAGCGGAAACATTGTAGGTAGGGGTTGGGCCTCGCTTCCAAGCATGCTCCGTAGTGGTAGCGCCCACATTGCTGACATTGGGGTGCGGCATTTGGGGGTCGGTTTGGAGCATATCCCGGCCCCTGATTTGGCCTTGGCCGCCAATTCGGCTGGATCGGCTGGTTCCCTCGGTTATTTGGGCCTTCGCCAAAGAATTGACGTTTCTGAGCTCCTCCTTGTTGTCCCTCGACTCTCCTTTTCGCCTCTTGTGCCTTCGCAATCCTGGCCTCTGCCTGCTCGGCTAGGATTGCCCGCTCGGCAATACGAGCATAAGTCTTCCCCTCCATGTCGTACATGCTCACATTCCGGAAGATCTCGGGTTTGAGACCTTCCAAGAACCTCTCGATCTTCAACTCATCACTAGTCAACATATGTGGCACGAACCTTGGCAACTACTCAAACTTGCGGATGTACTCCGCCACCAACATCCCTCCTTGCTTGAGGTTGATGAATTCGTTCATCTTCTGTGCTCGATCCGAGGCGGTGAAGTACTTTCCCCGGAATAATGACTTGAACCTTTCCCAGGTCATGGTAGCAGGATCTTCGAGCACTTGGACGGTGTCCCACCAGTAACCCGCATTCCCGCGTAGCATAAAAGTGGCGCTAATCACTTTCACAGCCTCGGGTAGGTGGCTGACGCGGAACATACTCTCTATCATCCTAAGCCAGTCCTCCGCCAGGGTAGGATCGGCCGCTTCCTCGAATGTCGGGGGGTTTAACCTTCGGAACCTTTCCTCGGTAGCTCCCACATGCTCGACTACCGGGGAGGTATGGCGTTCGGACGAGCTTTGTCGATGGATGAGTTCGTTGATTTGATCCGATTGTCGTCGGATTAGTTCGGTCAGTTGGGAGATGGTGGAACGATCGTTGCTTGGTGGGGATTCTGATCCCTCCCTATGGCTGGACTCGCCTAACTCTCTACGCGTTCTCGGCATCTTTGACTAGATGACATATTGGCCAAGTATTAGTTACTTAGTTCCTATCAAACGTTACAACTTACAAGCAAGGCTGGTTCTCCCGGCTTTTGAGTGGCGGTACATGGACAGTCTTCAGAATCTAGAGTCGAAGCTCTGATACAACCTGTAACGACCCTAATTTCCTAATTAAAATATTTGGCGGATTTCCGCAACGAAAGCCGCGGAAAGCCCATTTTGAAAAAAACCTTGTAAATGAAAATATTTGCATATCATAAAACTGTATTTTACAAAAGTCAATATTTACCTGGGCCGAAGCCCCAAAAATCAAAACATCTAAAGCCGCTCCACAGGTAGCATCCATGTACCGCTCTCGCCCTCAAAAGCCCGTGGAGTCACCGCCGCCAGCCACTAGCCTAGTCCCGACGTTCGCCGACGTCGGACCCATCGTTACCTACAACACATGAAGGCCTGAGCGTTTTTGCTCAGTAGGTGAATTCATGCATATGCCACGTGCGCTCAGTCCCCATCACAATATCTCACAACATGGAATAAATGCAATGCACGCTCATTATCTCACAATCCTACACATTAGGGCCCTAGGTTAGACTCGGCACCTCGTGCGCAAATCAAATCACACCACTGACGGTTTTGCACCTCGGGTTGCGCTACCACGCTCTCCCCGAGTAGCAGGTCGTTCACGCCTGTCTGCCGTCTCTGAGCTATATCTGGCGGTTTGCACCTCGGGTTGCTCACATCCGAGTAGACAGATCGATCACGTCTGTCTCCCGCTCCGGAGCTAACAATAAGTGGTTTGCACCTCGGGTCGCTCACACCCGAGTAGACAGGTCGTTCACACCTGTCTCCCACTGGTACCCTATGAGTCCAACCCTATCCTCACGAATCGTCTCATTCTACCCCGCTCACACAATCCCCGTAGGGTACGTGTCACCACCCATGTGGTCACCCCCCCCTCCAACAATTAAAATCACATAGCAGATATAAATCACAGAATAACTATACTCACATATAATATTAATGAAATTTTCCAACGCCTTCTAACCTCATCGCTTAAATAGGCCAAGGGTAAAAAGGATTTGGACCTAAGTTTCATGTTAAATCCCAACTAAGATTTATGCTAAGTCCAAACACCCAATTTGTTAACAAGGGAAGTTTCACGGTCTCAAACGGCATGCGCGCGATTTCAGTCTGATGGAAATCGCCCGATTCCAGAATTTCACCATCCCACGGCATTTCGCTCGCCTTCAGGTTGATGGATTTCGCCCGATTCCCGGATGGTGCTCGTTCCCAGCGAGACGACACGTGTTATAGTAGGGAAATTCGCCCGAATTCTTCTTCAACATGTTTCGCCGATTTCTGAGATGTTCAAGTAACGTCGCCCAAATCGAGAGAATAGGAAATCGCCCGATCTTGGATCCTCGGCGATTTCTCATCTGTTCAACACGTGTTTTAGTAAGGACGTCGTCCGATTTATTGCTCCATCATATTTCGTCTGATTTGAGCAGCATTCAAAACGAAGTCGCCCGATTCTTCGTTTGGATGAAATCACCCGATTTGGGTCTTCGAATGGAATCGCCCGACTTGGGTCCTCGGCTGGAATCGCCCGATTTGGGGCATTGGCTGGAATCGCCCGATTTGGGCATTGGCTGGAATCGCACAAATGGGTATCAGCTGGAATCGTCCGATTTTGAGAAGACGCGCTCAGCCAGACCCGTTTCAGATATGCCCGATTTGAGGCCTGGCGGAAATCGCCCGATTTTGAGGGCTCAATGGAATCACACGAATTGAGATTTGCTGGGAGTCGCTCGATTTGGTGAGAGCTCGGCGATTTCTTTATTGGCAAGAATTTTGAACGATGGAGATCGCTCGATTTAAGAGCAGCCTGACAAATTGTTGATTTCGCCCGATTATTCACGACGCTCGTCTTCGCCCGATTTGGAGAAAAATCTCGGCGATCTCATGGCTAATCAACGCGTGTTGTAGTTGGAAATCGCCCGACCTCCTTTTTGAAGAAATCTACCCGACTTTCTTCTGCGCAGTGCTTGATCGATTTTATCCATTTGGAAAAGAAACGCTGTCTTGTAACACTACAGATTCGCTCAGTGATTTTACTTTGATATTTATCCATTTGCCCGATTTCAGCCCTACTCCTTTTGCCGATTCTCCACGTTACACCCACAACCTTCAATCGCTCACTGAATCGCCCAAATGTGTTAAACAATTCTAAAGAAAACTAAACTATCCTAATTCGCACAACACCCAGTCGATCTACTCGACTCTTCGCTCATACATCTAAGTTCGTCTACTAAGCTTATGGAGTATGCAAAACAAGTACATTCACCCCGAACCCATATATTGGGTTCGAAAATTGTCATATATCATCAAACTATCATCAACTTCAAAACAATACAATCCTGTTGGGGTAGGCCCGATTAATCAACGCCGGCCCCCGAACAGCTCAACGTGGCGATAGCGGAAGCGCGTTTTGAACCGAGCGGCGTAGGGTGCCAAATTTTCGATTTCCAACATCTAAATTTGACCTAGCGCCCTTCGGCTTCTCCCGAGGGCTCAAGATACTGCCCCGAGCCTCAGTAGACCACGTCTAATTCGAATTTCCTAAATTCGAATTTATTACAAATTTATCCGAATTAATAATTTCGTTCCAAACTAGTTCGAACAAAGCGGCAGCCGACAGTGTTTTGACTATTTGGCGACCGAAACGATTTCCGATCGATACCAAATTTTCCAGATTGATTCTACACTTCCCAACGATCGTAACGAGGGGTCTTTCGAATCATTCCGATGTCGTTTGGTATTTTTCACAAAATCAAATCAGTGGTTCGAAATTATCAATTCGACTAAAGCGGCAGTCTGCCGTCTTTCGACAGTTTGACAACCGAAATGATTTCCAATCAATACCAAAATTTCCCGATTGATTCTACACTTCCCAACGATCGTAACGAGGGGTCTTTCGAATCATTCCGATGTCGTTTGGTATTTTTCATAAAATCAAATCAGTAGGGTTCGAAATATACCTTCGGCGTACGTGTTTACACCTCGGATGAGAGTCGCTGCGCCTCGTCTTGCTCCCGGGGCTTCTGGGCTAGATTGTCACGCCGATATGACCTTGATCAAACCTCCGAAACTGCTCCCGATGGCTAGACGCAGTTCGGTTCGGGCGGTGGGCTTCGTCAAACGAACCCGGGCTTGACGTGTGCTTGAGAAGTTCAAGAGTTAAGCTCACTTTTGTTCTTTTCTCTCTAGTTTTATTGTTGAGAGTAAAAATACCAAGTACTTTGGCTTAGTAACCCCTCATCCTTTTTCTACTTGTTCTCATTTTGCATGCTCACCTTTGTAGTAAAATTCCACTAAGGTTTGTTTATTCATTTCTCAAGACACATGTCATACTTTCAAGTAGGCCAAGAGTGTGACTCACATGCCACCTCTTCCTAATGTGGCATGCAATGGAATTGACACATGTCCAAGACCATCAAGTCAACATGCATATTTTCAAGTAATTCCATTTCGGCCCCCGAGGTTTCTAAATTCTTAATTTAGTCCCTCAATTTTAAGTAATAAAATAATTAAATCCAATCTAATTATTTTATTTACAATTGAGCCTCATTTAGTTAATTAATTAAGCACTTAAGACAATCTCAAGTCCTAATTATTCCCGTGACCGTCACCGGAATTTAACTAAATCATCGACACCTCGTGTCAACTATGCCACTACCTCAACGAATCCCATTCGAAGGTTCCAGAGAAAAGCCCGCCGTTTTCGTTCAAGTTCATTACCATTTTTAAGCGCGACTCTCTAGGTCCGTCTCAACTGGCACGGGAGGAATCCGCGAGTCCCGGTATTCGCCTAGCCAATCCCGCGGTACCGAACAGATCCCAGTTGAGAACGAATTTTGATCTAATCGAAATTCGGGCGAACCGACTACAGTGTATACATTTAAATACCTCTTACGCCTTTCACTTGCGTCCCGGTTAGGTGAGAGCCATGTAAATGTCAAACTCACTAACCTAACACTATGTTATAATCGAGACCCAACCGATTATTTAAACTCCGCTCCGTATCTAATACGAGCGAGCTTTCCAAGCTTCGGCCGAAGGCTTTACAATCGTCGTTCTCCAATTACCTCATAGGACGTTAACCTATACGAATATAGGCAGTGAATCCCGATAGCAGTCAAAGCCCGGCAATCACCTCCGTAAAGTCAGTTGCGTTTCGTCGCTGGCCCGTGTCCCATTTCCGAACACTTGCGGACCTAGCCAACTAGCGACAAACCGAAATCGCGAAAGCAAATCCGTCAGTGACCCTATCGGTCTGAGGCTGCTATAGTCATTCGTTCAATCATTGACAACATCCTAGTCATGTGATCAAGACGAGTACGAGCCGAATGTCCGAATACGCGATCTCTCCGATCACCGATATCTCCATCACGACCCACAACCTCTCAGGTAATCGGTGACACTACCGATACTATGTGTTCGTCAATGAATAATTCGGATATCTAGTCACCCACCTAGAATCCTTAGACTTACGGACTTTTTATTTAATGCTGAGATAAGGACCGTCCGGTGTCTCCTCCCTCGTCCCCACGAGAATCAGACGTCCAACTCAAACATTCGGGTGTTACTTATTTATCGCACCGCCAGATGCCAAGCAGACTTTAAATTCGATAAATAAATAATAATGCCTTTATTATAATGAAAATAATATTCACTACTTTATTTTAACAGTTTATACAATAAAACTGTCTATTGACCTATACATCATTGTGCGCCCTATACTATTCCTAGTCCTCGTATGGCATTCCGAGGGCACACTCCCTAACAGCCTCCCACTTGCACTCGAATGCCATGTGCTGCACCTAATGTCAGTCACAATGGTATCGTAGGCCCATCTTGTCCAGATGCTGTTCCATAACTGCCTGGGACAAGGGCTTCGTAAGTGGGTCCGCCACGTTTTCTGCGGTGGCGATTTTCTGCACGGCGACCATCCCGTTTTCAACGAACTCACGTAGTACGTGATATTTTCTCTCAATATGTTTGGACTTGCTATGAGATCGTGGTTCCTTTGCCTGCGCGACTGCACCGCTATTATCGCACCAAAGTGTAAGCGGTCTGTCCGCAACTGGTACCACAATAAGTTCCTCCAAGAACTTTTTCATCCAAACAGCTTCTTTAGCTGCCTCTGAGGCTGCTATGTATTCTGCCTCACACGTGGAATCGGCAGTCGTGCTTTGCTTGGAGCTTCTCCAAGACACTGCCCCACCGTTGAGCACGAATACAAAACCTGAAGTAGATTTTCGGTCATCCACGTCCGACTGGAAGTCCGAATCGGTGTAACCTTCTACTTCTAGTCCCGCTTCTCCATAGACAAGCGTTAAGTCTTTAGTCCGTCTAAGGTACTTAAAGATATTCTTAACGGCTGTCCAGTGTCCTTCACCTGGGTTTGCCTGAAACCGACTAACCACGCTCACAGCGTAGGCAATGTCCGGTCGTGTGCACAACATCGCGTACATCAGACTACCCACTGCAGACGCATAGGGTATCCCACTCATCCTTCGTCGGTCTTCCTCACTTTGAGGTGACATTGATTTCGACAAATGGATCCCATGTCGCATAGGTAAGAACCCTCTCTTAGAGTCATCCATTCTGAATTTTTTCAGGATTTTCTCTAAGTAAAGGGCCTGAGATAAGCCGATCGTTATGTTTGCTCGATCCCTGAACAAGCGAATACCAAGTATATACGTCGCTTCTCCCAGATCTTTCATGGAGAATTCGGTTGAAAGCCATGCTTTCACCGACGAGAGCATCCCGATGTCGTTTCCTATCAAAAGGATATCATCCACGTACAATACAAGGAACGACACCATACTCCCACTACTCTTTCTGTAGACATATGGCTCGTCTACGTTTTTCTCGAATCCGAAGTTCCGAACTGCTTCATCGAAACGTAGGTTCCAACTACGAGAGGCCTGTTTCAGTCCGTAAATGGACCGATTCAGTTTGCACACTTTGTGAGCATCTGCATGCGACTCAAAACCTTTTGGCTGCTCCATATAAATCTCCTCCTTGAGGAATCCATTAAGGAACGCCGTTTTGACGTCCATCTGCCAAATCTCATAATCATAGTGCGCAGCTATTGCGAGCATTATGCGGATAGACTTGATCATGGCTACAGGCGAGAAAGTCTCCTCATAGTCGACTCCCTCCTTTTGGTTATAGCCCTTGGCAACCAACCTGGCCTTGTATGTCTCAACTTGTCCGTCAGATCCAATCTTTCTCTTGTATATCCATTTACAACCAATTGGTCTAAAACCGCTCGGTAGGTCAACAAGAGTCCAGACTTTGTTTGAGTACATTGAGTCTATCTCAGCCCGCATAGCTTCAATCCATCTCGTTGAGTCAACATCGGATATAGCTTGATCGAAAGTAGCGGGATCTTCTCTTAGAAGTCCCCTAGTCGCAACATAATCGTGTTCAACGTGTGACTTGCCATACCGCTCTGGTTGGCGTGGCACCCTTTCAGATCGTCGCAAGACTGCTTCACTCGGACCATCTAATTCCAAATCCTGTGAGGGCGTTTCGGTCGACTGCTCCTCGAGAGTGACCTCTCGGCCAATGCCACAATCTCGAATGAACTCTTCCTCGAGAAAATGTGCGTGTAGGCCCACAACGATCCTCTGATCATCGTGAAAGTAGAATAGGTACCCCATAGAGTTTTCAGGGTAACCTATGAAACGACCTTTCAGAGACCTAGACTCCAATTTGTCTGCCTTCAACTTTTTCACATAGGCCGGGCAACCCCAAATCCTAATATGTGATAAGCTGGGTAAACGGCCAGTCCATATCTCATACGGAATGCCGTTAACAGACTTCGAGGGACACCGGTTTATGGTATAAGCCGCTGTCAAAAGCGCATATCCCCACAATGACATCGGCAAATCTGTATAGCTTAACATAGAACGAACCATATCTAATAAAGTTCGGTTTCTATGTTCGGCCACGCCATTTAATTGTGGCGTGCCGGGCGGAGTCATATGTGATAATATACCATTCTCCTTCAAGAACTGGTCAAACTCGATACTCATGTACTCGCCACCTCGATCCGATCGAATGGCTTTAATGAGTTTCGACGTTTGTTTTTCCACCAAAGCCTTATACTCCTTGAACCTTTCAAGTGCATCAGCTTTATACCTCATCAGATACACGAGTCCGTAACGACTGTGATCATCCGTGAAGGTAATAAAATAGTGAAAGTCACCCCGAGCCTTCACATTGAATGGCCCGCAAACGTCCGTGTGAATCAAACCGAGAATTTCCGTGGCTCTATTAAATGTCCCGGTGAAGGGTGATCGGGTCATTTTACCTTGGAGGCACGACTCACAAGTCGGATAGGGATCTTATCCCAACGGTTTCAAAATCCCTTTTTTCTCTAACTCATGGATCTTGCGTTCTCCAGTATGCCCTAATCGAAGATGCCATAGGTACCTCGCATTTATTCCTGACTTTCGTTTGTTTGTGACAGTATTCACAGATACGTCGTTCTGGGTGTTTAAATAGTACAAACCATTAAACAATGTCGCGTTGCCAACATTTTTATTTCGATACATAATGTGGCATGTATTTTTATTAAAGTTAAATACATAACCATTCCTGCTCAAAACAGGAATGGAGACGATGTTCTTAAAACCCCTCGGGAGTACAAGACAATCGTACAAACGCAACACATGCCCAGATAACAAAACAAGAGATCTTGATCCGACGTGGCTTGCCGAGAGACTATCCCCGCTTCCCACTCTAACCTCGATCTCCCGCTCCCCAAGCGCTCTACTTGGTCCCAGACCCTGCGTGGACACACAAATGTGAGTACTAGCTCCCGAATCCAATATCCAGGAAGTAGAGTATACAGATGATGAACAAACTGTTTCTAAAACATTAAGTTCCTTACCTGACGCAGCCTGATCACCCTTGAGCTTCGGACAGTCCCGCTTCCAGTGGCCCAGCGCACCGCAATGCAGACACCTATCCGTTGGCTTTACACCAGTCTGCTTCGATTTCCCAGAAGATTTGTTCTTCTTAGAAACCTTCCCTGTTGGCTTGAGCTTGTTTCCCTTCTTCTTTTTGCCTTTCTGGGGCTTCGAAGAGGTGGCGACAAGTGCAGTCTGCTTTGCCCTCTTCATCTGACCTTGCGCCGTCGCTAACTGATTCATCAGATCAGGAAGCGTCAGCGTCATGCCGTTCAGATGATAGTTCACTATGAACGCATTGAAGGACGGAGGCAGAGACTGCAAGATGAGATCGTTTTGCAATTCCCGATCAAATCGGAAATTGAGAGTCTCCAATCTCTCGATCATGGTGATCATATTCATAACATGTTCGCCAACGTTCTCACCCTCAGACATCCTCGATCGGAAGAGCTGCGACGAAGCCGCATAGCGAGCTGTCCTTGACGTCTCACCGTAAAGCTCTTTCAGATGCTGAACCATCGCTCGAGCATCAGCCATACCCTCATGGCTACGCTGCAGCGTGTTACTCATCGATCCGAGGACATGAGCCTTTACGAGCTGCTCGTCGCGCAGTCGCTTGTCTTAAGCGGCACGAGCCTGCTCGGTTGCCCGCGCCCCTGGGGCCGGCGGCAAGTCGGAGTCAAGGATATACACTAGGTTCTCAATCTGAAGGAAAATCCTCAGGTTGCGAAGCCAGTCTGAATAGTTTGACCCAGTCAACCTATTCTCCTTGAGGAGTATGTTTAAAGCGGTAGACATAACTTACACTGAGAGAAAATGCTGCAGAAAATAAAAGGCCTATTAAGTTGATTGTATAGATCATCAAATGCGAACAAGGACTTCTATTCCGTTTGACTCCCACTATCTTTTCATAAACACCATTTTCTCCCATTGGATGTTTTGGAAGTTTCGTTGATAACTTCGATAGTGGAGTTGATGTCCCCGTGGGCGGATGCAAACCTCAACCTCTGTCGTTTTATTGGTTTGCAGCGGCCCACGAAGTCGTGCTCCGCACGAATCCGACCTCGTCGAATGTCTCAACTATCTTTGTCTCAGTCAGGGACCCCTGCCGGTAAATCCGGAACAAGGCGGTATGACTGTCTAAGTGCGACCTATCAACTTTGCTCAAAACCGCACACTTGAACCGTACGTTTTACCGCACAGTGTGCTCTTGGCGAGCGGCACTAACGCACACGAGCAAATCGAAACGAAAACAAATGCAAGGCGCCGGCATACCCGGAACCAAACCTTGCATTTAGGTTTCGTTACAACTTAACCCGAGCTTGATAGAAGACAGGGCATCCAATCCCTTTACTCACTTAGTATTTTATGGGAGTTTGTATTTTCATAGCAAATAAAAATTAAGCACGAGCACATAAATGCGTTAATTAAATTCCTAACCCTAGGAAAGCAATTTAAATGGACAAATGCACGGGCTATTTCTAAACTGGTCCTATTACATGGGTCGTAAAACGACCGGGTCTTTTGATCTCCAAACGTCGACTCGTCGTCACGCGGGTCGTCGAACCCTCCAATCTCGCCTTGCATCGAACGGCCACCATTTTATCTAACTTATCTAATAAAGCGATAAAATACAACACGGGGGGAATTATTTCCCGAACAACCCGTAATCCATGTACATATCGGGGGGCAGCAAACGGCCCTTAAACAAATAACCCGGTTAGAACCTAAGCCCGCGTAAATGTCCCACATAAACATGCAACACAGAATTTTGACGCCGGGTGCCCGACCGACGTCACGAGCGACGATAGTCTCCAAACTACGTCGACCGTTCGTTCGCCACATCGGCTTTCGAGGCCTTCGGTCGAACCATGCATGAGCCATAGCTTTGATACCACTGTTGGGGTAGGCCCGATTAATCGACGCCGGCCCCCGAACAGCTCAACGTGGCGATAGCGGAAGCGCGTTTTGAACCGAGCGGCGTAGGGTGCCAAATTTTCGATTTCCAACATCTAAATTTGACCTAGCGCCCTTCGGCTTCTCCCGAGGGCTCAAGATACTGCCCCGAGCCTCAGGAGACCACGTCTAATTCGAATTTCCTAAATTCGAATTTATTACAAATTTATCCGAATTAATAATTTCGTTCCAAACTAGTTCGAACAAAGCGGCAGCCGACAGTGTTTTGACTATTTGGCGACAGAAACGATTTCCGATCGATACCAAATTTTCCAGATTGATTCTACACTTCCCAGCGATCGTAACGAGGGGTCTTTCGAATCATTCCGATGTCGTTTGGTATTTTTCACAAAATCAAATCAGTGGTTCGAAATTATCAATTCGACTAAAGCGGCAGTCTGCCGTCTTTCGACAGTTTGACAACCGAAATGATTTCCAATCAATACCAAAATTTCCAGATTGATTCTACACTTCCCAACGATCGTAACGAGGGGTCTATCGAATCATTCCGATGTCGTTTGGTATTTTTCATAATCAAATCAGTAGGGTTCGAAATATACCTTCGGCGTACGTGTTTACACCTTGGATGAGAGTCGCTGCGCCTCGTCTTGCTCCCGGGGCTTCCGGGCTAGATTGTCACGCCGATATGACCTTGATCGAACCTCCGAAACTGCTCCCGATGGCTAGACGCAGTTCGGTTCGGGCGGTGGGCTTCGTCAAACGAACCCGGGGCTTGACGTGTGCTTGAGAAGTTCAAGAGTTAAGCTCACTTTTGTTCTTTTCTCTCTAGTTTTATTGTTGAGAGTAAAAATACCAAGTACTTTGGCTTAGTAACCCCTCATCCTTTTTCTACTTGTTCTCATTTTGCATGCTCACCTTTGTAGTAAAATTCCACTAAGGTTTGTTTATTCATTTCTCAAGACACATGTCATACTTTCAAGTAGGCCAAGAGTGTGACTCACATGCCACCTCTTCCTAATTTGGCATGCAATGGAATTGACACATGTCCAAGACCATCAAGTCAACATGCATATTTTCAAGTAATTCCATTTCGGCCCCCGAGGTTTCTAAATTCTTAATTTAGTCCCTCAATTTTAAGTAATAAAATAATTAAATCCAATCTAATTATTTTATTTACAATTGAGCCTCATTTACTTAATTAATTAAGCACTTAAGACAATCTCAAGTCCTAATTATTCCCGTGACCGTCACCGGAATTTAACTAAATCATCGACACCTCGTGTCAACTATGCCACTACCTCAACGAATCCCATTCGAAGGTTCCAGAGAAAAGCCCGCCGTTTTCGTTCAAGTTCATTACCATTTTTAAGCGCGACTCTCTAGGTCCGTCTCAACTGGCACGGGAGGAATCCGCGAGTCCCGGTATTCGCCTAGCCAATCCCGCGGTACCGAACAGATCCCAGTTGAGAACGAATTTTGATCTAATCGAAATTCGGGCGAACCGACTACAGTGTATACATTTAAATACCTCTTACGCCTTTCACTTGCGTCCCGGTTAGGTGAGAGCCATGTAAATGTCAAACTCACTAACCTAACACTATGTTATAATCGAGACCCAACCGATTATTTAAACTCCGCTCCGTATCTAATACGAGCGAGCTTTCCAAGCTTCGGCCGAAGGCTTTACAATCGTCGTTCTCCAATTACCTCATAGGACGTTAACCTATACGAATATAGGCAGTGAATCCCGATAGCAGTCAAAGCCCGGCAATCACCTCCGTAAAGTCAGTTGCGTTTCGTCGCTGGCCCGTGTCCCATTTCCGAACACTTGCGGACCTAGCCAACTAGCGACAAACCGAAATCGCGAAAGCAAATCCGTCAGTGACCCTATCGGTCTGAGGCTGCTATAGTCATTCTTTCAATCATTGACAACATCCTAGTCATGTGATCAAGACGAATACGAGCCGAATGTCCGAATACGCGATCTCTCCGATCACCGATATCTCCATCACGACCCACAACCTCTCAGGTAATCGGTGACACTACCGATACTATGTGGTCGTCAATGAATAATTCGGATATCTAGTCACCCACCTAGAATCCTTAGACTTACGGACTTTTTATTTAATGCTGAGATAAGGACCGTCCGGTGTCTCCTCCCTCGTCCCCACGAGAATCAGACGTCCAACTCAAACATTCGGGTGTTATTTATTTATCGCACCGCCAGATGCCAAGCAGACTTCAAATTCGATAAATAAATAATAATGCCTTTATTATAATGAAATTAATATTCACTACTTTATTTTAACAGTTTATACAATAAAACTGTCTATTGACCTATACATCATTGTGCGCCCTATACTATTCCTAGTCCTCGTATGGCATTCCGAGGGCACACTCCCTAACAAATCCAAAGTTCATCATTTTCGAACTTGCATGACCAATCACCGAAATTCGAAATTTCTGAACTTATTCATGTGTTGTAGGTGAAGAATACACCTACCTAGCCTCCTAGCTATTCTTGGTTTACTTCTTTTGGGGTGGAAATTGGATGGAGCTTGCCAAGAATCCACTTCTCTTCTCTTTTGGGAGTTTCGTTCCTTTAGTGTGGGGTGTGAAGTTGATTTTTATGTGAGATTTTGAATGTGGTGATATGCAACTCTCGTGAGTAGCCTTGTTTCCTAATATAAAAATCCCACATTTTATGGATACCTAATGATGGATTTGACCTAGGTTAGCTTAGGTAATGGAGTCCATGTGTTGGGTCTCCTTAAATTTAGGAAAGATGTCTTTGGGCCTCAAGGTATTTTCCATCCCTTTAAATTCATTTGGGCCACCCTCTTAGCACCTAGTTGTTCCCACTTGGGCCTTAGAATAATTGGGGGAAATGTTGTTTATTGAGTTCTATTAACTTGTGTCCAAAACGTTTGGTTCAAATATTGTTTTGGGCCGAATTTCTCACTCGATTTCCAACCCGCCCGAACATAAATTTCATTAAGTTCGAGTTCATACAAAATTAATTCCGTCCTAATCCCGTATTAAAATTACGGGTGTTACATAAATGTCGACCTTGCCTCCTTGGTATTGCTGACGTTCGAAGACAACACGTCCGAAGACAGAATATGTGGTGGAGGTAGGAATAACAGGATGAATCACTCGTTTAGTGAAGGAATCGCAAGTTAAAAGCTCAATATGGCAGAAAGCTATCGCAAATAGAGGCTCGGGGTTCACTCAATATGTTTCTGCTCAAAAATCTGTCGTAGGCGTATGTTCACAAGTTCTATGTTCCTCGAAATTATGAATTGTAGCATATATATAAACCTTTTCAATCAGCACTTCACATGGAAAATCCTATCACAATAATCATCAAATCAAGCATAATTTCCATGTAATTTTCAAGAATCAACTTGCCCTGTAACTCATGCTTCTGGAAAGTCATTACAACGGTTATAAGCTCATTAAAGCATGATTATATTCCATATTATATTCCATATAAAGCTCAGATTCGTTCTCAAGGCATATTCACTTATTTCGAATTATATTTACCATAAAACTTTCCATAAGTGATTCCCTGCTATCAGTTTCTAAAATAAATCATTCTAGATTTACTTTCCAAGTATAGCACATGAGATAGCATCAGATCAGCAGGTTTTCCATATACAGCTCATAATATTAAATCAATATATTTACCATGTTTAGCACATAAATCAGATCAGAGCATATCTTATTCGAATTGTCTTATCATGGCATAGCTTTCCATATTTCAAAGATATTTACCAATATTTATATACTAGCACGTCATCCACAATGTCAATCAAATCAAATCTTTCCTAAATATAATATTCCAATCAGTGTAAGAAAGATATCAAACTGATTTCGCCCATTTAAATCAGTTGGATGCATGCAAGCGATTTTCTACTCGATTTTATCCCGGAATAAACAAGTATCAACATATATATCACTTTCCATATATAAACAGCATATTTTCCTTTTATAACTCAGTAGGATATCTCATGCTTTATTTCCATATATAGCACAGATTGATATATCCTATCACATGGGATGTCAATAACATATGATCACCTAGTTTCACCAAATAATCACAGAATCACATGTGAATCAAATATTCAACAATTTTAATCAATTTTAGCTCATATATAATGCATGGTTGAATATCATCATGAACTTAGACATTATAATGATCGCAAATCGAATTGATTGATTTATAGACCTAACGTCATTACAGTACATAGTTCATCAAAACTCTCTAACGCTCATGGCCCAAAAAGGTCAACAATTTCTTCCAAAAAATAGACACATTTCAGTGGATGACGTATTTTCCATGTATAGCACATATCCTTTCCATGTATAGCACAAACGCAAGAACTTAAACAGCTAAGCACGAATTGAAATGTATCCGTATCACATAATTCCTATTTTAGCATGACTAAATGGATAAGCATGTATGCACATATATCCTTATCATATAATACTAATATTTAGCATATTCAAGGATATAGAAGATCACGTTCCATATATAGACAGATTCCACCAGTAATATTTTTTACCATGTATATTATAATGATCCTTACTCAAGTTAACGCACGATCCTTACTTTAGTTAACATAGCGCATCATATTAAGGATTAATCACATATTTTACACAAATAGCTTCAAGATCATAGTCACTCATCATTCCATTTATGCATACTTTCCAAATATACGTAACAATGATTATAATGACGGTGGAATCGATGATAACAGTGGTATCACATAAGTCACGTTGCAATGGAATCACAGTCTCAATGTGCAATTCACTCAGATAAGTACATGATACATACACATTTCGATTACAAAATTAGTGCCTATCTCATCTTGAGTACATGGAATCATCAAAACTCAAATACAGTGCAAGACCAAAAAGGTCAACATTCTCCCCCTTTTTGATGATGACATGTTACTAATGTAATGAGCATATTCGAGCTTGTAGGTATGCAGCATATGAGCCTAATTTATTCATGGACAGATCATGAAAGATATCAAGTTTCATATAAGATGCGCATGGTCCCCCCATCTAAGTGCCAGTACTTCATGTCGAGATTCATAGCATGTTCACTAATCATTGCCGAGATAAATGAAAAGTACCACACATAAGTTACCAGACTTTTATGATTTGCTCCCCCTGACTATGTGCAGATATGATGCTGCATGATCCATGATATCACATAAAGGTTCCAGCAGAACAGTACAAATAAGTATCATGACTATTGCACTCCGTCTGACTTAAATATCCAAAAATCATTTCTCAAGGCATAAGTCAGCACAAGTCAGTACACACAAGGGTTAGTCAAGGAATTAAATCAGAGCAAAGAAAAATATAGTCATAACCATAAACATAGCAAGGTCTTATCCCAACAGCAGGGATCACACGCAGGTACCGGTCTTTTTACATAAACAGTTCATAATTCTCTCCCCCTTCAGCATCAAAAAGGGTGAGGACGAAAAATACATAGACACGTAGACTCCTAGACACTTAGACACGTGATTACTACACGCGGAACTGCAGGAAACAAATGATGGGAAGATAACACATAGATCACACTAAACGTTATCGGACTCGCTGTCAGATGAGGCGCGCTTCTTCAGTTTCTTCCCAAGCTTTGACAGCTTGCGAAGGATCTCGGTACTATGATGCTTGAGCTTGCCGATCTTCTTGAATATGGCCGCGATATCAGTGCGAATATGTGATCATATCATCGTCGTTTTGGCGTTCATCAGCAGGTTCCTCATCACTATCAGTCAGCTCAACAACCTTGGCCTTGCCCTTACCAACGGGCGTCTTTTTCAGATAGCGCATAATTTCTTATCCTTAGCACTAAACCAGACAACTTGATTCTCATAGTATATCCCCATGCACTTGAGAGTTTCAAGATCTAGCGCGTGTTGTGCAGTGTTCTTCCAACTAGGTGGCAGCTGAATTCCTTTGAGTTCGAACAGGTGGGACAGAATCATCCCATAGGGAAGCAGTTTCTCAGGGCTTTCAAAGGCACAGATCATATACTTCATCAGAGCATAGGCTAGATTGAGCTTTCTGTTCATAGAGATCATGAAGACGGAGTGCTCATAGCATTCATGTTGGTGGAATGTCCTCCGTTACCCATCTTAGCACTCCAGAGAGTCATGTTCAGTACTTTGTGGAGAATCTAATGGTCTATCGCCTATTTCTTAAGAGCTACCCTTTAGCGAACTTAGGTCTCCTATTGCTATTCAACAAGGCTCTTGTGCACTCGGACAGATTGAACTCATCAGACTCACACCACTCACTCATGCTAAAATGCCTAAGCCTAGTGTTACTCACCCCAAGCATCTCATTAAGCTTCTCACAGTTCCACTCAATTTTCTTCCCCAAAAATAGGAGGTTGTCACAATATCAGAATCTTCCTCCACATAGTCTAGGTTGGAATAAAAGAGTTTGACAACATTAGGGTAGTCCGACCTGTTGATACTAAGAAATTTCCCCACCCAAATCTAACGAGCCAAGAAAGAGTAGTACAAAAGGGATCTCAGCAAACAGGATTCCACGGCCTCTAGCAACATCACGATTTATCAAGCTCCTAAAGTTTTCCTCAGCAATGGGATCAAGAAACTTTACCTCATCAGGGATCTCATCAGGTTTGTTGATGTCGAAGAGTGCTTTTGAGATACCAGCCACTGTCTCGTCTTCACTGGATTGTCCTTCCTTAGAGGCTGAAGGTTCCTTAATGGGGTGCGCTCCTTAGGTGGGGTGCTCCGCTTAGGTGGACTAGGATCACGAGCAGGAGAGGGCGGTGGAGTAGGTTCACTAACTGGGGATTATGGTGGAGTAGTTTCACGAACATGAGATGGTTCTCGAACTGGAGAGTCACGGGGAGTGGGTTCGCGAACAGGGGTAGTTCAGGGGGACGGTGAAGGCTTTGGAGAAGGCTCTTTATGAATGATTTTGGCTTTGTTAGATAATTTGAAGATTATGCAGATTTGGCTGAGGGCTTAGTTTTCGAGCGGGTGGTTCTGGAATGAGGCGACGAAGTCGGGGATGGTGATTCTTTGGTTGATGGTTCTCTTTGCTTCTTTGCAGCGCTGGAGCTTGCTTTGATCTGCTTAGTGCCAGCCATTCTCACCATGATTTTAGGGTTTACAGAGGAAAAAAAAAAAGTGAGGGACGATGAGAGGTAACATATGAAGTAAATGAGAGAGAAATGGGTAGATATGCACGGTTGATGGGACGTGATGATCTAAAATTCAAAAAGAAATCATGTGAGAGAGGAGAATATTTCGGCTCTTAAATCGAGATGCTAAGAGAAGTTATTTTTGAAAAGGATTTTAAGTGATCAGAGATTTAATTTCCTAACTCGAAACTGAAGAATTTTCTACATATGGCTGAGATATATAAGGCTGAAAGAGGAGATCATCTTTCCTTAATTTGCTCTAAGATTCCTAAAGGCTGGCGGATATCACAGAATCTACTTTCTATGAGAGGCTTAGTAAAGATATCAGCTAATTGATCTGTGTACCCACGAAATCAATGCTAATATTTCTTTTTTGAACATGATCTCGAATAAAATGATGTTCTATTTCTATGTGCTTGGTTGTTGGACGGGGTTTTTAGTGATACTAATAGCACCGGTACTGTCACAGAGAACTTGGATCTTATCATAGCTTAGATCGTAATCACTAAGAGTTTGTCTTAACCATAACAGTTGTTGACAACAATTTTCTAGAGCCATATACTCCGCTTCGGTTGTGGATAGGGCGACCGCATTCTGTTTCTTACTAGACCAAGTTACAAGAGAATTACCAAGTAATTGACAACTTCCACTGTACTTTTTCGGTCATCTCTGCAACCAGCATAGTCAGCATCAGAGTACCCTACTAAAGGAAATTCTTCGCTAGTTCCATACCACAAACCTAAATTCATGGTTCCCCTAAGGTATCTAAGTATATGTTCAGTTAAGTGAGATTCCTTAGGGTTCGATTAATATGTTAGGTCCCCGTTAGTCAACACAATTAATCCTAAGCACGAATTCGAAGGAAATCGATTAGAATTGAATGGATTGAATATTGATCGAATACCTTTCGTTGAAGAACTCGAGAGAGAAAACCGTTAGTGTGAGAAAGTTTTGTAAGTTTCTCTTTCTAGAAATGAATTCGGCAGCCTTTTGGATCAATTCTCTTATTTTTTGTATTAAGCTCTAATTGTTTACATGTATTTATACCAAACACACTTGGTATAAATATCAAACTAGTCCTAATCTAAGGACTATTATATAAAACGCCCCTAATTACAAGTACAACTAATAAAATCAAGCACAATTAAAATATATACTCTACAATCTCCCCCTTTGTGCTTGATTGCATTTCCGCGCTGTTTGTCCTCGCCGGGCGTAATACGATCTGCGCAAACCCAGCGCATGCTCATAGTTTCTAACTGTTTCCCTAAGTTTCAGACGCTCCTCGACATCATCTAGCAATTCCATCAGGAGCGGCTGTTCCCTCACGAACCTGTGGATTCTCAGCATCGTCTCTCGGTTGATTTCTTCCAACCTTTCCTCTATATTCCTCCTGATGACCTTGAGCGTTCCGTTGCAAAACTTCTGAATCTCAGTCTTCAGCATCAACCTAGTCTTCTTTGCGATTGGACTGTGGTAGGTGAAGCCTATGACTCAGCTGATGTGCACATGATTGCCTGGAAGCCCTTCGATCTCAGGTCCTTTGTTGAACGGTGCGGTCATGTTTACCTTCTTCATGTTGCTCTCCAGAGCCATCTGAAGGTCATGCGCAGCGAAGTACTTGACTTGGCGCATCATGAACCGGTAGAGCCCTTCGATGCCTTCTTTCTTGACGAAGCCTTGAGGACCCTTGTATTTCTCCATGTACAGCTGATAGAGGTTGTATACCTCATCGGCAGGGAGGTACGGTAGGTCGCTCTCGCTTAGTTCATCTCGGGTTCTGTCCACTCGCTCAATAATGTAAGTTGGGGTTGGAAGACCTCCTTTGGCACAGTAAATGCTGAGAAGCTGGCAAATTGGGGAGAGACTCTGAGAGTGGCTCTTGACTTGTCCTTTAGTCATCCCCAGCCGTACGTCAGGTCCAAGTTGAGTCAGCATTCAGAGGTAAGTCATCCTCTTCTGTTGATCCCAGTGAGAGATCCTTCTCAACTCAAATTCGTTCGGCTTTTTAATTTTGCCCGATGACCTCCAAATATTCTCACGAACTTCTTCGAGGAAGGGTATCTCTATTCGGATATTCTCCCACGGCGTGTCAATCAGAACGGTCCCTGGCATTTGTCTTGTGGGGGAAACCGCTCGTTGCGTGATTAGCTCTGAAAACCCTTTGGGATCTTGTTCGTGGTCTACACCTTCCTGAAGTTCGTCGTCTTCTATCAGCACGAAGTCCACCGAAGCTTGTTGCAAAATTTGTCGAACCTCCTTGAGCCGTTGTACTTGATGCTCATCGGGCATATAATGGGTCACCCACTGTTCTTCAAATATGAATTTGTCGAGCAATTCATGTGGGTTGACACCGTGTCCTAAAGGGCTCGGTTGTTCTGGAGCTGTTGAGGGAGTAGCTTGGGTTTGTGCAAGAGCTACGAGCATGGCCGCACTTGATTCTTCTTCCGGAAGCAAGGGGCTTGTCAGAGTCGGTGGTGTGGGCGGAGGCGTCCTTAGGTGAAAGGTTGGTGGGTCGATGTGGGTTAGAGTGGTGGTGCGGTGCATAGTGTGGGTAGTTTGGGTGGTTTGGGTTTCACCTGCTCCAGCGCCTGATTGCGTTGCGCCCGAGCCTTGTCCTTGGCCAGTTGTTCTTGTCCTTGGCCTCTTCTCCCCCTCATGACGATCTTGATTGTCAGGATCGTCATGTCGGCGTCTTGGGTGAGAGCTTTGGCCTCGGCATGTTTGGGTAGGTGGCTCAGGATGGTCTACCAGTCGCCTATAGAGTGACTCCTCCTGAGGCGACCGGATGGTAAGACCGATGAGGCGGGCTAGAAGGATGTCATGGAGCTCGGTGATTGGGATGGTATATGGGTTGATTAGGATGGAAGCGTTTTGTAGAGGGTCGGTGGGTATGGGTTGTGGGGTTGTGAGGTTGGGTTGTGCTGAAGTTGACTCTGAGACGGGTGCTTTCCCTCAATCTTGTCGGGACATCTCAATAGTCGTACACACGCTCTCCATGATCTTTTCTTCGGAAGATTTAAGTGTTGAGGAGAGGGCGGCCTTGAGTTGGTCTTCAGTAACAAACGGAGCGGACACCTCCGTGGATGTTCCAGGACGACAGATGTCGCCTGTTAACAACCTTTGAGCAGGCACTGGCTCCTCAGGTTGGCTCAGAGTCACTTGAGGTTGTGACTCTACGAGACTTCCACCCAATCCTTGAGTCGAATCTGGAAGATTCTCCTCTACGGGTGTTTCGGCAGGCTCGGTTTGGGCCTGCGAAACAGACACCGGTAGATTTTGTTGCGGCTCAAGATTGAGCGAAGAAGTGTCCGCAGCACTTGAAGGGACGATCGGCGCGGTATCTGGTGCGGTGGTGACAGCGGTGAAGAGGGACTCGATTTGTATGCTAAGTCGTCGGGAGTCCATCTCATCAGGCTGATCTCCTCATCTGACTCTGTGTCCGATGGGGTGGCTGTGTGAGGAGTGAGGCCACGTTCTATATCCTCAAGAGCCTGATCCGTCACCCGTGGAAGTGAGGTTTGCCCCATTTCTGTCTCGGACTGTGCTCCTTGTTGAAGAACCTCCTCAATAGTTTCTTCGAGCATTCCAACATGTACGGGCACTTCCACTTGGAATGTTTCTTCAGGAGCTTCTTGTTCCAACTCTGCTGCCACAGTATCGATGAACATGGCGTCTATGTCAGGAATGTGTTCGTCCTGAGTTGGTAGCTCCTGCTGTAGCTCCTGGGCCACTTCATCAATCATCATTGCCTCAGGGCTTGAGTGTTGTTGTTGTGGAGGGCTGACGTGGAAATCTGTCGGGGGCCCTCGAATCATTTGCTCTGTGAGATGATGTTCCCAACAGTATCTTTGATATTCAGCTCCCGTGGGGTCAGCGAGCCGAAGAAGGTTGAGTGTGTTAGGTCATACAATTAACAACTCTAAGATCCTAGGCAAGAATTCAAAGTAATTCGACGATAATGATCATCATTAAAATTCGATCGAAAAAACCCAATTGAAGAACGAGAGAGAGAATCCGAGTAGAGTGAGAAAGTTACTGTTGTTTCTCTCTCTAGAAATTGAATTGCAAGCCTTTCGGATCAATTTCCAAAACTTTCTCTATTTAGCTCAATTGCTTTACATGTATTTATACCAAACAAGCTTGGTATAAATATCAAACTAGTCATAATCTAAGGACTACTATACAAAACGCCCCAAATTACAAGAACGACTAATAAAATCAAGCACAATTAGAAATGGTATTCTACATTCTCCCCCTTTGTGCTTGATTGCGTCTCCGCGCTGTTCCTCCTTGTCGGGCATAGTACGATCTGTGCAAGCCCAGCGCATACTCATAATCTCTAAGCGTTTCCCTTAGCTTCAGGCGCTCCTCGATGTCATCCAGCAATTCCATCAGGAGCGGCTGTTCTCTCACAAACCGGTGGATCCTCAGCATAGTGTCTCGATTGATTTCTTCCAACCTCTGCTCGATGTTCCTCCTGACGACCTTGAGCGTTCCGTCGCAAAACTTATGAATCTTTGTCTTCAGCATCATCCTAGTCTTCTTGGCAATTGGATCGTTATAGGTGATGCCTAGGACCGAGCTGATATGCACATGATTGCTTGGAAGCCCTTCGATCTCAGGTCCTTTGTTGAGTGGTTCGGTCATGTTGACCTTCTTCATGTTGCTCTCCAGAGCCATCTGAAGGTCGTGTGCGGCGAAGTATTTGACTTGTCACATCATGAACCAGTAGAACCCTTCGAGGCCTTCTTTCTTGACGAAGCCTTGAGGACCTTTGTACTTCTCCACGTACAGCTGATAGAGGTTGTATACCTCGTCGACAGGGAGGTACGGAAGGTCACTCTCTCTTAGTTCCTCTCGGGTTCTGTCCACTCGCTCAATAACGTAGTGAGGTGTTGGAAGTCCTCCTTTTGCACAGTAGACACTGAGGAGTTGGCATATCGGGGAGAGTTCCTTGAAATGACTCTTCAGTCGTTCCTTCGGAATCCTCAACCTTACGTCCGGTCCCAGTTGGGTCAGCATCCATAGATAAGTCATCCTCTTCTGCTGATCCCAGTGAGAGATCCCTCTCAGCTCGAACTCATCCGGCTTCTTGACTTTATCCGGGGACCTCCAAATATTTTCCCTGACTTCTTCAAGGAAGGGTATCTCTATTTGAATGTTTTTCCATGGCGTGTCGATCCGAACAGTCCCTGGCATCTGTCTGGTGGGGGAAGCCGCTCGTTGTGCGATCAACTCTGGTAGCCTTGGGATGTCTCTTTGGTAGTCTTCACCTTCCTGAAGTTCATCTTCGTCTATGATTACGAGATCCACGGATGCTTGTTGTAAGAAGTGTCGGACGTCCTGAAGCTGTTGTCTCTGATGCTCCTCGGGCATGGAATGGGTCATCCACTGTCGTTCGAAGATGTATTTATCTAGGACCTCGTGTGTATTGACGCCATGTCCTGAGGGGCCCAGTTGGTCTGGAGCGACTAAGGGAGTAGCTTGGGTAGCAGCTAGGGCCGAAAGCATTGCTGCACTTGCTTCTTCTTCCGGAAGCAAGGGGCTTGAGTAGATCGGCGGTGTGGGCGGAGGCGTCCGAAAGGTAAACGTAGGTGGGTCGATATTTGGTAGAGTGGTTGTGCGGTGCGTGGTGTGGGTGGTTTGTGTTTGGGTTTGAGTTTGGGTTTCACCAGCTCCAGCGCTTGTCTGCGTAGCGCCCGAGCCTTGTCCTTGGCCACTTGTGGATGTCCGCGGCCTCTTCTCCCCCTCATGATGGTCCTGATCGTCAGGATCGTCATGTCTGCACCGTGAGTGGGAGCTTTGGCCTCGGCAAGTGTTCGTCGATGGCTCAGGATGATCCACCAATCGCCGATAAAGAGATTCTTCTTGCGACGATCGGATGGAAAGGCAGATCAAGCGGGCGAGGAGTATGTCGTGGAGCTCGGTTATAGGTACAGTGTATGGGTTGTAAGGATGGAGGAAGTGGCTAAAGGGTCGGTGGGTGTGGGTTGTGGAGGTGTGGGATTGGTTTGTGACGAAGGGCCTTCTGAAACAGGTGATTTCCCGGTATCTCTTCGGGATGTCTCGATTGCTTGTAGTACTCTCTCCGTGATTTTGTCTTCCATGGACTGTACAGCGGCATAGAGAGCGAAGTGGAACTGCTCGTTCGTCACAAAGGATGCGGACGCCTCCGTGGATGGACCAGGACGACTGATGTCGCCTGTTATCAACCTTTGAGTAGACACCGACTCTTTAGGTTGGCTCACAGTCACTTCAGGTTGTGACTGTATGAGACTTCCACCCAATCCTCGAGTCGAATCCTGAGGATTCGCCTCTATGGGTGTTATGGAAGGCTCCGATTGCGCCTGCGAAACAGACACCACGAGAGTTGGTTGCGGCTTAAGATTGAGCGATGAAGTGCCAGCAACACTAGTAGATGTGGTCAACATAGTGTCTGGTGCGGTGGTGATGGCCGGGAAGAGCGACTCCAACTGAATGCTAAGTCTTCTGGGAGTCCTCCTTATCAGGCTAATTTCCTCGTCAGACTCTGTGTCAGACGGGGTGGCAGTGCGAGGAGTAAGATCTCGATCGACGTTCTGCAATGCCTGATCCGTCACCAGTGGAAGAGAGCTTTGCCCCATTTCGACCTCGAGCTTTACCCCTGAGTAAGTTGAGTGGAATCAGCATCGACGTTGGTCCAAGTCCGTGAGCCATGGATTATGTAAGAACTTTAGCCTTGGCGGCTGATAGTTTCCTCCGGGAGGCAGCTGAGGGATGTTCTCCGCGTGTAACTCCATGAACTCCCTGATGATCACGTTGAACCATCGAGCATAGGGCACGTTCTTCGATCTTCGATTCTCCTTCAGCCGAATCTGTTCAGCCAGATCATTCCAGATCAGCTGCATAAAGTCGTAGTTTCTGGCGAAAGCGAGACCGTCAAAGATCCGCAGTATATTGCTATTACCCTTGTCGAATCCAGCGTGCTTGGGTGATAGACACTTGTTCACTATCCCGAACAATGTCTTCCAGGGGTGAGGGACCTTAGCTAACTTTGTGAGTTGCGGTTGATATCCCATTTGCATGAAGTCGTGGACCATTTCTGCGTCCGACGGGAGCGGGTCGTAGTTATCGCTGTGGGGCAAGTCCAGTATCATGCAGAACTGGCTCTTGCTCATATAAATATGCCGCGTCCCGATTCTTGTTGTGAAGGAGAATGCCGCATTCGCTACAGCTCCTTGTATATATCCCCATAATTGCTGGAGATAGACCATCGGCACCGAGGCGGTGACCGTCAATGCGTGCCAGATGGGGTGGCCTCGCAGGATAGATACGATGATCTCGTCCGGGCACCGAAATGTGCTCAGATCGAGCTGGAATTCGATCTTGGACCTTCAAATACATGTTATGATCGTATATGTGATTGTATCGAGGATAGCGATCCATCTGAAAAGGAATAAAGAGATACAAAAGTTCATTAGTTCATAATTTTTTATTTTAGTCGAAAATGCATTTAATTTCATCAAACTATAATATTGGATCAAGTCATGACATGTTTGATGAATTTTGAATTGAAATCATATGATATGCATATAAGATAATTGATTTTGAAAAAAATGTAATGGCATGATTGTAATTTTGAATTAAATACTTAACGCGTGAAAAAATAGTTCGAAAATTTTCTAAGTGTTTAATCGCGGGTAAGGTTACTGTTCATGCCGAGAAATTTTTCGCTCTATAAAATTGGTTTTCAAATTGATTTTCTATGCATTGATTTCAATTGCAATGTCTCCGTGTAATTTTTCGATCGAGAAAATTTATTCGCTAATGTTCGCTACAGTGTAAAAGACTTAGAGAAAAAATTTCTAAGTGTTGAAGTTGAAATCGAGACTGTAGTCGATCAATTTTACGATCGAGAAAAATTACGTGTAAATTTACGATCGAGAAATTATTTCTCCAGTAAATTTACTGTCGAGAAATTTTCTCCGGTTGAATAAAAATTTTTGATTTGAAATTTGTCGAGCGGTATGTGATTTTCGATTGTAAGTAAAATTTTTTCGCTGTGATAAATTTCTATCTAGAAATTAGTCAATGACAGACTAAGTCAATCGTCGAGAAATTTTTCGATCAATTAAGTCCTATGCGGCGAATTTTATGATCGAAAAATTAAGCGTTGCAAAATTAATTTTTTCGCTGCTAAATTTTTGCGACCAAATTGAAATTCAATCGGAAATTCTATTTTGTGATAGTAAGTTTTACGCTCGATAAAATTTGCATCTAAATTGTCTAAGTGCTTAAGTTTTTCTCTCACAAAAATCCTAATTAGATTTCTCGATGGTAAATAATTTTTCGGTCAAAATCTTCTATCTTAGCGACTAATTCAGAATTTTATCGATCAAAAACTAGTTAAATACAAACAGTATCTCAATTAAATCGGAATTCAATTAAGACAGTTTGTGATCGAAAAAGTTCTTCGATGGCTTCAAACATTCAAAAGCCCAGTTTCATCTTAACTTAAATTTCAGTCGAGGATTCAGATTTTCCGATGATTCATTCTACCAGATTCACAGAGAATATCGAAACTATCTTAAGTGCCGGCGTTAAACTCAGATTAAACTCAAAATCAAGCCTTAAACACTACAAAATAGTTACGGTTTTTCTCAGTTTTGAAGAATCAGTCGACAATCTAAGTCTAAACATGCGAAAAACTTCAAAATGCAGATGCTAACGAATGTAAATCACACGCAAATGTTAAAAGAATCTCATTTCTACCTTAAACAAACAGTTTGGTGTTCGAAAATCGAAAGATTTTTGAGAAATTTAGGCTGTCTGCGGAAGTTTTTCGCGAGAGAGATTTTTTGCGATTAGGGTTGCATGAGAAAAAGTTTTTCGACTGACAAAAGGTGAACTTTTAATAACTCGCTGTAAATCAATGTTGGGTTTGCGATTGGACGTTTTGCGATTAAATGGATCAGGCCCATTACTATTTGCGCTCGAGAAACTTTTGATTGGAAAAAATGCTTCTCAATTCAAATTTTTCAATCGCAAATTATCGCGGCCAATCAAAATGGTTTCCAATACTGTTTACGTCGTGACTTAAGTCTTCGATCTAGTTTCTAGATTGTGAGTACTTCTAAAATTTTTAGATTGACCCATATTTCAATTAAAATCACATTGTAAGGCTCCCCCTTAGAAATAAAATAAATGCAATTAACTCCCTGTATTTTCCGTGAAGTAACATTTTGATTCCCTGGCAGAAATTAAAAATCTGTACCACTTAGAAGAAAGATGTTAGAAATAATGGAATTAATCAACAATTATTTTAGGCATGAAATATTTGATCTGTGACTAGCTCCTTTCCTTGTAGTGTCGACGTCTTGCTTCGTAATTTTGTTTGAAGGAATCTGAAACGCTTAGAGAAAAACGTCAAGAATATTTGGAGCTAATGCACGATTTTTATTTGCTCCCCCTCAAATAATGCGCAAGAATTGACTAAGTATGCAAGCATATGAAATCAATTCAGTCACGAGCATATAATACACACATTTACTCAGTAAGCACATGTACATGGTCCCCGAAAACATGTACTTATAATATTGTGTGAGGGTAAGAGCAATGAAAAGTTTATCGCATTTAACCAATTTAGTACCAATGCAATCTAACATTGCATTTAGAATGTGCGACACACTAAAGAGATTCACATTTATTCAATTCAACGCAAAACATAACATTTCATGTCAAAATGTGCGAATTATATATATATATATATATATATATATACATATATTTTTATTTACCTATATATATATATTTTCAAGTTTATTTATTATTTATTATTTTTTGTTAATTTTTTTCGTATTGTACTATTATTATAGTATGGGGTCAGATTATTTTGCTTCGATCAATCGTCACACCTAAAATTTTACGAAACATTTGAAAGAAGAAAATGCCGTCAAGTCATGTCGTCAAACTAAGTCCTAAGTTCATACACTGGACCATTTCGACAACTCTCACTATGTTCGCTCTTGCGCTCAATACTTTCTTACTTGGGATTTTTATATTTATATTACTAAAGTCAACACAAGCAATTTTAAGTCAATTTACCTGTGATCGAGGCATTTTTAATCATTTCACCTAAGCAAGAGACCGTCGATTGGAATCAAAGGGGTGTAAGGGTTTTAGTTTGACTAGGACTTAGAAGGGAAGGAATTTAGAGGAAGGTGGGCTTATCTCTTCGTCATATTCCATTTCTACGTCCGTCTCCCTCTTTTTTTCGGCTTCTTTCTGCTTTTCAATCTTTTCTCCCTCTTTTTCTTTTAAGAACTATCCCTTTCTATGTTATGCTCAAGCTGAAGCCCCGCTTCTCCAAGAGGCTATAGGAGATTATCATAGGCGAAGTTCTTCTTGTTGGTTCTCGGGCCGATACCGTGCTCCTCTTCTCTTAACCCTTATAGAGGTTTCAAAGATTATCTATTTGGAAAAGTTCACGGTTGTGGAATTCGTACCCAAGGCTGCGTTCCTCTTCTCGTTTCCCGATATAAGACAGGATTATCGTTGGAGAAGTTCACTTCGTGGTGCTCCTCTTGCAGCCGTTCTGACGAGCGTACGAGATTATCGTTGGAGAAGTTCACAGCAGGAACCATGCCACTTTCTACAAGATAGTCGGAAGGTAGGTTCCTTTGGTCTGATTTTTGCGCATTGAGCAACGCCTTCTTTTGTCATCATCCCACTTTTCTTTTGTTTTCTCCCCCTCCTTTTCTCGTTTGAACAATTCATCCGAAGAGTATAGAAATCGGTTGAAGGCTTGGAATGGGTTTCAAAGGAAGAAAAGGACATCGGAGAAGGCTCAAAGTGGATGACTAAGGGCTAATGTGAAGGAAAAATTATATAAGGCCGAGTGAGGAATAACCTAAGCGCCCTTATCATTTTCCTAACGATCTAAAGCAAGGTGAGTATGAAACCAAGTATCACTAGGTAAGACAAGTAATTGATGTGTGACTCACACGAGAATTAGATCCAAAGAAAGGAAAAAGGAACAAGGCTTGAATCCTCACATATGTAAAGTGACTTTGTGTCTACTGGAGCAACCGAATGACCTTTTAGACACAAGAATGCGACTTAGACAGACAACATTAAGCAGTTAAATCGATCGCATGCCGGGGTAAAATTCTAAGTGACGATCAAAGCATCCTAAAAGGATTTCGTCATACCCAGTCATATTATATTATATATATATATATATTTTATTTTTATTTTTTGTTTTTTTTTTGATATCACGCAAGATAAAGACAAATGAGCATGGAAAACACATAGAATAGAGCATGTAGTAGCACATAAGATCAGGTAATGCACATATTCGGGAGTCAACATGCCTAATTTTCCGACAAGGAATTGGAATCATTTCTCATCCAAAGCCTTGGTGAAAATGTCGGCTAGTTGGAATTCCGTGTTCACAAAATACATATATATGGTGCCTTTTTCTACGTGATCTTTGATGAAGTGATATCTTATATCTATGTGTTTTGTGCGTGAGTGATGAACATTATTGCAAGTAATAGCGATGGCACTTTGACTATCACTATATATGGGTATATTATTTAAATTGTACCCATAGTCGCTAAGCTGTGTCCGCATCCACAACATCTGAGAGCAAAAACTGGCGGCAGGCACGTATTCCGCTTCGGCCTTCGAAGTTGACAGACAAGTTTTTTGGATGACCAGCAGACCAGCTTTTCGCCTGGAAATTGAGCGCCACCAGACGTGCTTTTCCTATCCATTCGGCAACCTGTATAATCAGCGTCAGTGTAGCCAATAAGTTTGAAGTTCGTACCCTTTGGATACCATAGTCCAAGGGGAGAAGTGCCCTTAAGGTAACGTAGAATCCTTTTAACCGCGAGCATATGGGATTCTTTGGGATTGGCTTGAAACGGGCATATAGGCAGGTGGTAAACATGATATCCGGCCGGCTCGAAGTGAGGTAGAGAAGAGATCCAATGATGCTTCGATATAGTGTGATGTCGACCGACTTGCCAAAGGGATCGGCATCCAACTTGCAGCTTTGCGACATAGGAGTGCTGAGAGGCTTGCTCTAGGCTTGATGGAATTTCTTCAGAATATCCTTGATGTATTTGTCTGACTGATTAAAATCCCATCTTCGAGTTGCCTGATTTGTAGTCCTAAGAAGAACTGCATCTCTCCCATGTGACTCATCTCGAACTTGCTTTTCATTAGATCTTCGAACATCGTGCAAAGCCGCAGATTAGTTGATCCGAAGATGCTGTCGTCGACGTATACTTGAACGATCATCAGATCTTTGTCTTGCCATTTGATGAAGAGGGTTGTGTCTATCGTTCCTCGCATGAATCCAGACTTCACTAAAAGTCGCTCAGGACATCGTACCAAGCACGTGGGGCTTGTTTTAGTCCATAGAGAGCTTTATCTAAGCATTGTACGAGCTGCTTCCACTAGTGTACCAACCTGAATGGATCAGCATTGTACGAGCTGCTTCCACTAGTGTTCGGTTTTTCCTTTCAACGACCCCATTTTGTTGAGGTGTTTTGGCGGCTGAAAATTGTTGACTTATTCCAAGTTTCTGATAAAATGCACTGAGGTTGTTGTTCTTGAACTCAGTGCCGTTGTCTGTTCGAATAACTTGAATAGTCTGTTGCAGCAGATTTTGAGTTGTGTTCACAAAGTTGATAATCAAGTCACCGGTCTCATCTTTGGTTCGGAGGAACTTTGTCCACGTGTCGCGAGAGTAGTCATCAACGATCACTAGCACATACTTCTTCCATTGATACTCTGAGTCTGCATCGGACCACAGAGATCCATGCGTATTAGTTCCAATGGTCGAGAAGTAGACGCAATTTGCTTGACGTGATGAGATGCTCGCTTCATTTTTCCTAATTGACATGCCGAACATTGATGCTCTCTTTGTAGTAGTATAGTTGGAAGACCGTGAACCAACTTTTTCGTAGAAAGACGTTGGAGAGCTTTTATATTCAGATAAGACAGTCGTTGATGCCATAGGCTATTCCTCTGTAAGTCAATCTGAGAGATGAGGCATACAGCTGTCGAGAGCCGCACGGATATCAGGTTGATCGTGTAAAGATTGGATTTCCGAAGTCCTTGAAGGAGTTCTGTGTCCTGACTATCCAAAATTCTGCACCGGTCAGCATGAAAGACCACCTGGAACCCTTTGTCACAGAACTAGCCTATGCTGAACAAGTTATGGCGGAGGCCTTCGACGTACGAGACATCTTTTATTGTCAGATTCTCCAGAATGATATCTCCAAATACAGGAATTGGAGCCGAGTATTGTTTCTGAATCTGGCTTTGCCGTTTGGTCGGTCTTTGTAGTTGCTCAGCAGCTCTTGTTTACCAGCCATGTGTGTGGAGCAACCAGAGTCGAGGTACCACACATGATGGATCTGCAAAAAAAACTAGAGAGCTTTAGGTACACACTTAAGCATGGGTCCTCTCAGATTAGCAGATTTAGTGTTGGGTTCAGATATGATTCCTAAATTTTTATTCGGAGGAGTTTTAGTAACCCATTCCACTTTCGGAGGAGTGGGTTTGGGTTTTACCTCTATAGGAGACTTGGCCTTTTTGGCTTTTGTCGTCCTAGGCGGAGATTTAGGAATCCATTTGGGTTGAACTTTGCAGGGAAGGTTAATTTCAGCACGTACAAATGCTTTGGAAGGTTTGATCGAGGAAAAGATCTTTTCTTTCGATAATCTCGTAAGGTGCTTGGGGGACTCAATCTATATGGGATACCTTAGGTGAGTACAGGCATGTACAGCGCCATAAGCTTTCTTTATGGCTGGATCTTATTTCCTACGTGTCTTCCTTGTAGTATTTGTTTCAGAATATTATTGGTAAGTTTTGAGGTAGAGCCTATTTCGAAATTGTCGCTTCTAAAGGTGATAGGCTGAAGTGAACAAGTAGAAGCAATTATTTTGAACGTAGAAATGGCTCTTTTATTACTACGAGTGTCTTTTATTGTAACAGAAGGAGTAACATTTTTAGAACCATTCAAATCTACTGGCTCCTTCTTTATCTTAGAGCTAGACACTTTCGCCTTCGTTTTAAGTGCTGGCCCTACGCTCCCTGTGGACGTAGGTGAAATAGAATTAGTCTTAGCACTTTTAATAGAAGTATTAATGCTCTTTTGATCTTTCGAAGGCGATTTTTTGATTTTCACGCTTTTTATAATAGCGTGAGAGGTAGTTTGGGAGAATGAGGAAGCCTTGAGATTTTCCATCTCCTTAAATAATTTTTTCTTTTGAGCTTCGAAATTCTCTCGTTCTTTATCTAATTTTGCCTGTGACTCCTCTATCTGTTTTATGATAGGGGGTTTGTAGAGATAATTTTGATAATTAACCTTTTTGACTTCCTCATAGTGTGTTTCAGAGTCAGGAGGTAGAACTTGAACTAAATCACTGACAGGTGTTAAGGATGGTTTCCTATTTTTGTCTCTTTCATTTAGTGTTCATTGTAGTCAAATGGGATCTCAGGCCCATGTGAGGCTTGTTTAATAGATGAATCGAAAGCATTTTCATATGTCGATTCCGTAATGTTTATAAGTGAGGTTGCAGCTAAACCCATGTTCTTAATATCATATATTTCTTTCTTCCGTAAAACTGGGTTAGTGTAACCTATGCCTTCTATTGGATTATGGAATTCTATATCCTTGGGCTTGTTTAAGAATATCGTCTGCTCAGAATGTCCCCTACGCGTAAGAAGATCATCTAATTTTTTAATTTTTGCATATAACTTCTTGCGTTCCTCACTTAGGAGAGCATAATTGTTTTCTACCGTTAGTTTAGCGGCTTGACAGGCATCTAGTTCCTTACTAAGCTCACTAACCTTAGCATTTGATATTTCTAATTCAGCCTCTAAGTTAGTGATCTTAGTGGAAGCTTCGGTTATCCTACAATTTAAGGTGGCTTTCTCGTTGAGATTCCTAACCAGACAATTGTAGTTATTTGCTAGCCTATCTTCTAATTCTTTAATCTTTTCACTATGTTGTCCTAATTGAGGTTGACTAGTCTCTCTAGAATATAGGCTCTTAGTAAGTTCTTCTATTTTCGTACTAGAGCTCCTAAGTTCTGATTCGAGACTATCTATCTTCTCCTGAGATCTCTCAAGTTTATTCTCTACTTCCTTTATGCTTTTCTGCTCACGTTTCATGTTAGCATATTGTGTTTGATATGATTCTAACATGGTCAATAATGTGGAAGAAGAGACTACCTCTTTTGATGAGGTGGATGCGTTGTCGTCGTCCGTATGATTTGATGTTTCAGCGTCTGATTCATTGTCGAGACGGGCCATGAGAGCTAAATTCTCTTCTTCAGAGCTCGACGTGTCCTCAAGCCACTGGTCCTGTTCGGCCATGAGAGCTGCTCCAGCTTCCTTCTGTTTCGTCAATTGGAGCTTCATGGAGTAGTAGTTGGCATCTCTCTTCTTCGGGAGAGTGCACTCTCTGGCGAAGTGACCTGGCTTGCCACAGTTGAAGCATCTGCTAGCCTCCTTAGGGTTCTTGACCTCGGAGCTCTCTGGTGCACGTTCTTTGTTTTTAGAGCTTGTAGTCCGAAGTCTATTGGCTGAGGTTGAAGACTTCTTCTTGATGTACTTCTTGCTCATCGTTTGTCCTGTGAGAGCTAACTGCTTTCCTAGAGCTTTCAAATTCGGCTCAACGTCCTAGTCTGACTCTTCTTCCGACTCTGAGGGTGAAGGAGGCCTAACGATCTTTTCCTTTCTTGATCTTGGGCTCCTCTTCTCCGAGACTAAGGCAACAGTGTCTTCGGTCTGTTTGCCTTTATGCTCTTTGAGAATCTCGCTGATATCATCCTCATGCTGTGCGAGATTGTCAAACACGGCATGGACATCCAACTCCTGTAGATCTTTGTTTTGTCAAATCCGAGTGGATATTTTCTTCCATTCCGCGGGCAGTGAAGATAGAAATCGAATGTTCGTCTCCATATTGGTCTTTGTTATTTCTATCTTCCTCATCTCGTTAAGAAGAGTGAGGTATCTTTGGTAGATCTCGTATAGACTCTCCTCCGCTTTGCTTTGAAGGAGTCGTAAGTAGTGAGAATGTTCGCCTTTTTGGCCTTTATGCCGACTTCCGTCCTCTGCATCATCCTATGCAGTTCATCCCACATTCCTTTAGCCGATGAAAGGCTATTAATTTGTTTGTATATGTCGTTGGGGATGCCCTGCATGAGGGTATTCATGGCTACTAGATCAGCCTTAGCCCGAGCTCTTTCCTCCAGAGAGTATTCCCTAGGCTCCTTTAGTCGCCTAGAACGTGGAATTGGAGGAGTAGTTGTTTCATGACAGGGTACATGGACCCAGAATTGTGCCGGTCCCTCTTCAAGAGACTGCAGTAGATTTTCAGCTTGATCCTTTAGAGCGATGAAATTTAGGAAGCGGCTTCTCGACACGGTATATTCGCCTCTTTGCAAAATCGACGGACGGTTGTCATTTCCGAGCGAGTATGCATCCATTTTGTAATGTAGTCGAGTTGTTGAAGTATCTCTGTTAATTGTTTTGAAGGTTTGAAGATGATGTATGTGCTTCAAAAGTGACAAAATTCGTTAGTAGCGTTTGATTCGGAAAATAGTTCGAGAATTATTTTCGATTCAATCTTTAAAGTTTGATCGAAAGTAATTTCGTCGAAATAGAATATACTGTTTACTTTTCTCGTGCGAGAAAGTTTGTCAGTAAAATATTTTACGAGCGAAATAAATTGCCCATAATCGTTCGGTCGAGAAAAATTTCTTGATCGTGAATTTATTTCGATCGTAAAGAAACAGTACGTTAGTAAGTTTCTCGACAAGTCAAAATAAATCTGTTGACTAGAAAAGTTTCTCGCGTGTAAATGATTTTCGCCTGGTCAAACATTAAATGTTTGACCGAAAAAGTTTTTCGAGAGAAAGTTTTTACGCATGCAAAGTCAAAATTGGTCTCTCTCGAAAAAGTTTTTCGCTGAATAAAGCACGAGAAATATTTCTAACTAAAATCGTTTCTGGTGATGACGATTCTAGCGCTGACTTCGTATTCTGACCGAGAAAAATTCTCGCGCCAAGTTTTTCGATCGAGAAACTAATTAGATCGTAAACCTAGCAAGAAAAACTATAACGATCGAGAAAAATTCACAGAATACGATTTAACACAGATTCAAGGAAAAACAAGGAATTAGACAGTGAAATTTCAGGTAATTGCTCGCAATCAATCACTAACTACGCACGAACAATCAATTAAACACGTTATGAAGCAAAATATGTCGAATTTGAGCAAAATCAGAACGTGTTCTTCATGTTCTTCGCAAACAGTAACTCGCAGAATTGATTCAATCCTAAATCCAAAGTTCAAACAACTACAGATTTGATCGAAATCAACATTTAGCACTTAACCGAGCACAGAAACATCAAATCCACGTCAATTAAGCACAGAATTATGCTATTGGATCGAAAACAAGTTTCGCGCCAAACTGTTCTTCGATGAACAGTAACCAGAAAAAGATTTTCAGTCCAAATCTAACAATTTTTTATTCAAAACAGAACGAATCTGCTCTGATACCAATTGTTAGGTCCTACGATTAACAACTCTAAGATCCTAGTGTTAGGAATTAGTTGTAGTGTCCTCTAGTTATTTAAGTTTTGGGTCTTTGTTTCTTGTTCTTGGGTTGTAGTAGTTTGGGGAGACAACTTGTATTTTGTAGAAGTTTTGGACTTGGGCTTTAATATACCAAAGAGTTGTGGTATATAAAGCCCATATTTACCCTTGTTAGGGTTTATCAAAAAAAATTCGTTGAAGCAGTTCTCGATAAACACACACACAAACACACACTAAAAGGTGCTTCATACGGTCTTAATCTTTCTAATAAACTTTTGATCCTTGTTTGGTAACAAGTGGACCTTCAAGTGGTATCAGAGCTAAACGTGGATCGATCTCATCAATTTGAATCCAGTTTTGTTCGATTCTGAAAAGATTTGAAAGAACCTTTGCTCAAAATCCATTTTCGATTTTTCATTGATGTGTTTTTTAAGTCGTTTTTTAACCATCTTTTGGTGAGGAAAATCGTTAATGAGTGCATTTCTGTTCTTTCACATAGATTATAGTCAAGTTTGAGTTGTTTTGAAACCAGAAAATCGAGTCTGAAATTTATTTTTACTGGGTCTGTTCGTCACTTTCGGGTAGATTTTTCACACAGCTTCTTGAATTTTGAAGGATTCGATGGAGATGCTTTAATTGCGCAGGAATCGCTCGATTCCTATCATATAAGGGAAAATCGGTCGATTGCACCACAATCGTCCGATTTAAACCTCGGCGATTTCCAGTCTCCAAGACTAAATCGCCCGATTTCCTTCCTTCTTGCAAGAGAAAATCGTATGATTCCACAGAGTCGCCCGATTTCACTGTAGCGAACATGATCTCTCTTCAAAACACTAATTGGAAGTTTGAGTCAAATCGCCCGATTTGATAAATCATCCGATTAATAAAATTGTTCGATTTAACCTTACACGATTTCGCTCAAATTGTCCGATTGACACATTCTTACCTTACCACAAATCATCCGATTTAAATCTCTTAGTAATAAGTTTCAAATCGTCCGATTTCTCTTTTTAACTAAAGTCATCCGAATCAAATCCTTTTAAGTCTCTCCCGAAGCATATCTCGTCCGATTTCAGTTTCTGACCCAACCTTACCAAGTAAATTTGTTGAGTCGCCCGATTTAAATCAACATCAAGTCACTAAATTTTCACAATTAGGATTTGTGCTATCCTACTCCAGCTCTTAACTTGTTCGATCAATTTAAAACTGAAATCGTCCGATTTATTTTCTTAACAAGAGTTGCAAGAACCAAAAGTTTTGAAGTAAAATCGACTAGTCTTGATTTTTTTTTTCTTGCAACAACCACCATATTATAATATAAATAAAATAAGAATACTAAATATTATTCTTATTTATTTCAAACTTGACTAAAATTGTTCGAGACTAACATTTCATTTCGCAGATCACTTCCACGTAACGATCACTACCAAACAACAAATGGATTCCTTAGCCATGGGAAGCGACATTCGTGTTCCAGTTCTGAGGTGCGGAGACTTCGGAGTCTGGAGAAGCAGATTCCTGAACTTTCTTGAAATAAATGAAAATGGCGAAGACATCATTGATTCTCTTGAGAATGGACCACAACAATTCTGGATCACAGTCCGTGGTGACAACACCGTCACCCCAGCAGTTCAAGAGAGCACAATACTCAAAACTCCAGCACAATACAATGATGCAGAAAAGAAACGAGCTAAAGCAGATCTTCTGGCAAGAAATTATTTGATGCAAGCGTTACCTAATGACATACTGATTCAAGTGGATAGCTTTCCAACACCCTTGCAGCATACGATTCACTCAAGGCTAAGCCTGATGAGCAAATCAGCGAGACCTACAACAGGTTCATGGTCCTCGTGAACGAACTAAGGAAGATAAACATCATAAAAACTAACATGGAACTCAATGTCAAATTTCTTACCTCCCTACCTCCAGAATGGAAGAGAGTCACCACACACTTCAGGCTTAACAAGGACCTAGATCAGATTGATATTCACAGTGTTTACGAAAGTCTGGAGCAGCACAATGACGACGTTTATGAAGCGATCGGAGAGAAGAAAGGTAAAGCAATCATGGACACAGTTGCCCTAGTGACAGATACTAATCTTAAGAAAAGTGCAAAAGCTGCAAAGAGTAAGTCAGTTAAGTCCTCCAGTCCATTAGAAAGTGAAGACTCTGAGTTAGAATCAGACCCTGAATTCAAAGATTTCGAGAAGCACGTGGCTTTTATAACGAAAAGAATGGCAAAACAATATTTCAAAAAATCATCATCATTTGCCAATCATCAGAGAGTCTCATCAAGTTCCAAACAGCCGCCAAAGCCTTTTCAATAACCTGATACTAGGAATGACTCTGAGCCTAGCAAATGCTTCAATTGTGGAAAGCCTGGACACTTCGCTAGAGACTGTTACCTTCCCAAGAAAAAGGATGAAGAGTACTACACCAGAAAACTTCAACTGCTCAAGCAGAAGAAATCTGGAACCACATTAATGGCTGAACAAGACCACTGGCTAGACGATACATCTGAAAGTGAGACAGAGAAGATAGCCCTGATGGCTTTGGTGGAAGAAGATGACTCTGAGCAAAAGGACATGGAAGCCAATGCTGATACTGAAGACAAGGAGCTGTCTTTCGGAAAGGAGGTAGAAACTCTTAACCTAAGACTGTATTCTGAACTTCAAGAGAAAAACATTATCCTTCAAAATGAACTTAAATACCTCAGGTCAACAGAAGTGAAGTTATCTAACACATTAGAAATCCTGAATACGACCCGTGAGGAAGTCTGTAGATTAGAAACTTGCTTAGTTGACTTGAGAGCTAACCTATCTGAATCTGAACCAAAGGTCAATGACTTACAGGCTCGTTTTGACAATAACTATGCATGCCTGCTTAAGCAATTACGAGAGAATAGCAACCTAGAATGTCTGCTAGAGGTAGCACAGTCTAAAATTGATAGTCGTGACTTAGAAATCGAAGGTTTGAAAACACAGATTAGTGAGCTAAAGGACAAATTGACAACTTGCAACGATGAGCGAATCAACAAAACATGCGAGTTCGATATCCTAAATAAAGAACGTGCAAAATTGTATGCTAAGATTAAGAAGCTAGAAGACTTACTTGTTAGGAGAGGACAATCAGATAGAACGATCTTCATGAATAAGCCTAGAGACATAGAATTCTATGACCCACATGAAGGTTTAGGCTTCAATCCAAACTCTATAGTAAAGAGACCACTACCTCTTTATGATGTTAGTTTCTCCGGGTTAAATCTGCCTTATCTAATGCCTTTCACAAGCTCATCTGCGCATGATGCACTAGAAGAGAAAAAGAGAAATAGGAAGGATTGAGCATAAATCACTATTAACTATGAAGAACTGTATGATAGTTACAAGACGAGGGAAATACCATTATCTAATCCCGATGACTACTTACTTATTTATCCGCCTTCGTCTAATGAAGTAGGTGTCGAAGAACCAAATATCTCTAATGCATATATACCAACTAAAATCAGGGTAATGTCTGACTTGCAATCAAACCTGGAATCTGAAAGGATAAAGTTCCAGATAGAGAATGGAATACTGCTTAGTATAATTTCCTCACTTGAAAAACAAATCGACAGCAGCAGAACTACAGACTCAACTCTAGAGTCAGAAAGGATAACTCACCAAGTAGAGAATAAAATTCTATTAAGTATAATTTCCTCTCTAGAGACTCAAATCGACATCGACATAGGTTCAGGATCTTTACAAATTCCTTTAACCAAATGTCAAATATCCATCCCCACCGACACTAGGAAGAAAAGAAAGCAGATTGCATCTGGCAAATCTAAGCTTACTTACCCATCCTTGCATGTGCTCACAGGCAATCCTCTAAATAAGAAAGGGAAGAAGAAAGCCACAGGAGACAGCTACCAAAGAGCGATGTCGCTTATTCCTCTAAAAAGAAGCTGCCTGTTGATTTTGAAGCGTCTAGTTCTAATTTTTGTAATAGGCGTCAATTGTGTGCTAATAATTATCCTGCTGAACCTTCGTCTATTTTTCTTAAGCCTGTAACGACTACTAAGAATCGTACCTACTATTCTAGCTATGATGATGCTTTTATCTTAAACGCTAAATACCAATCTACCAATGTCAGTACTTCCAAGGAAACACCACCATCCTCTCTTAAATCAAAGTACAAACCTGACAAAAGACAAGGACAAGCCAACAAAGTCAAAGCTATAGGAATGCGTAGCATATGGGTTACAAAACAACAACTCAGAGCATGGACAAATCACTGTCATCCTCTTGAAATTAGAAAGATATGGATCCCTAAGCAATCAACTGGAGTTGTAGATAAATTTAATACTGACCTTAGAAACAGACCCATAAGAAAGGCATACACAGACTATAAAACTAATAAGGGAGGACCCGTCCTTAAATGGGTACCTAAAGCCCATTGATTATTTTTTGCAGATCCGTCATGTGTGGATACTTGATTCTGGTTGCTCTACACACATGACTGGAAGAAAAGAGCTTTTGAGTAACTACACCGAACAATTCGGTGGAAATGTGCGCTTTGGAAACAACCACGCGGCTCCTATCTTAGGACATGGCGATCTAATTCATGACAACCTGACGATCAAGGGGGTTTCATATGTTGAGGGTCTCAGTCATAATCTCTTCAGCATTGGTCAATTCTGCGACAGACAACTAAAGGTTCAATTCATGCTGAAGGTTGCAGTATTACTGATAAGAGTGGTCGAGACCTTCTAACTGGAACGAGGAAGACAAATCTTTATACCATCGATTTGAAAACTACTCAACCCTCGTCCAAGCTGTGTCTCATGACGAAGAACTCAATTCAACAAAGTGACCTTTGGCATCAAAGACTTTCCCACCTCAACATCAAAACGTTGAATAGACTACACACTGACAAATTAGTCAGTGGATTACCGGCCTTGAAATATCACAAGGAACATCTCTGCAGTGCGTGCGAAATGGGGAAAATGAGAAGAGCATCACACAAGGCAAAGCTCGTAGCTTCAACGTCCCGACCACTAGAACTACTGCACATGGATCTGTGTGGACCTATGAGAGTACAAAGCATCAACGGACGAAAATACGTTCTGGTAATAGTGGATGATTTTTCTCGATATACGTGGACCAGATACCTTAGGACAAAAGATGAGACACCCGACTTGATCATAGATTTTGTGAGGAAAACTCAGAACTCACTGGGATGCAATGTTCAAGTGATTCGAACTGACAATGGTACTGAATTCAAGAATCAATTGCTTGACAATTTCTATTCATCACTCGGAATCACTCAGCAATTCGCAACAGCGAGGACACCCCAACAGAATGGAGTTGTGGAAAGAAGAAATCGTACTCTAGTTGAAGCAGCTCGTACAATGCTAATACAATCGAAACTTCCTCATTTTCTCTGGGCCGAAGCAGTGAACACAGCCTGTCAGAACAGAACTAGCATTCATAAAAGATTCGGAAAAACTCCTTACGAGCTCTTCAACAAAAGAATACCAAACATCAGGTTTCTTCGAGTATTTGGCTGCAAATGCTTCGTTCTAAATGATAGAGAAGATCGAGGAAAATTCGATCCTAAAGCAGTCGAAGGGATATTCATTGGATATTCTGCTGAGTCCAAGGCATACAGAGTCTACCTGCCACAAAAACGAACCGTCATGGAAAGTGCAAATGTTACGTTCGATGAAGCGCCATCTATTGCTGCTGAACAGACAAGTCCACAACCTGGAGTCTTAAGAGTATTGACTGATGATCAACATAACTCTTCAACCAAAGAAGGATCATCTACTTCACATACATTTGATGAAGACGAACTGAATCTCCTGTTTGATCAGCTATATGTATGCCCTCGCCCACAACTAAATGATACAACAGTTCCGTCTATACACACTTCAACAGAGGCTGATGAGATGGCTTCAAGTATCCCACCTCAGCTCCCAACTAATCCTCAGCCCCACAATGAAGATGCATGGAATGTTCCATCGGATAATTCCGGTAACGAAGATCAAACTCCCATTGAAATCTCTAGTACCAGCGAAGCTGAACCTAGTGAGGAACTTGACCATGAGGAATTGAGTCAACCACTTCCTCACACAAGAAAATGGACTAGAGCTCACCCAACGTCTCAAATTATCGGAGATCCAGATCAAGGAATAAGCACACGCGCCTCAACAATAAACGAGAATGTATATGCATGTTTTCTAAGTCAAAGCGAACCAAGTAAGATCGAAGATGCATTAGCTGATCCAGACTGGATACAAGCCATGCAAGAAGAAATCAATCAATTTGAGCGACTCCAAGTGTGGAAATTAGTCCCAAGACCACAAGGCAAAACAATTATAGGAACCAAGTGGGTCTTCAAAAACAAAAGAGATGAAGATGGAATTGTCATTCGGAACAAGGCCCGATTGGTGGCAAAAGGCTACAATCAACAAGAAGGAATTGACTACGACGAAACATTTGCTCCAGTTGCTCGAATTGAGGCCATCCGACTATTCTTGCGTATGCTGCTCACAAAAACTTTACTGTTTACCAGATGGACAGACAGCCTTCCTCAACGGGGTACTGAAAGAACAAGTTTACGTAGCTCAACCTGCAGGCTTTGTGAGTGAAACTCATCCTGAACATGTGTACTTTCTGGAGAAAGCTGTATATGGACTAAAACAAGCCCCACGTGCTTGGTACGAGGCACTCTCAGATTTTTTGATTAAATCAGGGTTAACGAAAGGAAAGATTGACACGACACTCTTCATTAAAAGACATAAATCAGGGATTCTCCTCGTTCAAATATATGTTGATGATATTATCTTTGGGTCCCCAAATCCAAAATTGTGCAAAGAATTTGGCGATTTAATGAAGACGAAATTCGAAATGAGCATGATGGGATAACTCAACTTTTTTCTTGGACTTCAAGTTAAACAACTGTCAGAAGGCATCTTTATTAACCAATCAAAGTACATCCACGACATACTCAAGAAGTACAACTTGGATAATTCAACTACGAAGAACACCCCAATGTCTCCCTCCTGTAAGCTTGACTCAGACCCAGATGTGTTGGCCCTTTTATTACCAAACAGGGATCAAAAGAATGGTTTTAATGTATAAAACGTGAAGAACACCTTGAGTGTGTGTAAGTGTGTGTTTTCTTAATGTAACGTACAAGGTGGCTTACCTTTCAATTCTTTTGATAAAACCCTAATTAGGGTAATTTGGGCTTTATATACCACAATTGTTTGGTATATTAAAGCCCAATACAAAACTATGACTTAATATCATAAGTCACCCCAAACTACTACAACCCACTAAATAAACATATTAATCCAAGATTACATAAATTAAAGGATGCTACAAAATATTCCTAACAATCTCCCCCTTAGCATCCTTTTTGCTTTGATGTCCTTTGTGTCTTCTTTTTCTTGGGTTCCTCCACAGCATCAATCGATTTCCTGAGTCCAAGTCTGAACTCGTAAGATCGTATCGTTCTTCGCAAGGATAATCGATCGGAGATGATGTTGATCAGCTTCTCGTACTTCTCCTGGACTTCTGCTTCTTCGTACCTTAGCTTCTCCAAAATCCATTCGAGTTTCACCCGTAAAATCAGCAGCGTCCCATCGCTGAATTTGGCAATCTCGGATGCTTTCATCAGCCTCTTTTCTCCTTTGTAATTGATGTAGACCACCGATGGATCGTTGTCATCATTGATTATGTGGCCTTCACCAAGACTTGAGTCGGGGACTTCGAAGGATGGCTTCGTGAGATTCACCCTTTTCATGTTGCTTTCCACTGCCATTTGAAGATCATGAGTCGAATAGAACTTGATTTGGCGCATCATGAATCGCTTAAGAGCAACGTAGCCCACTTTCAAGTCTGGATTCTGGAGTGTTCCAAGAAATCTGAAGCTGAAAAGTATCCGATCAACATCTTCACCTCTGATGTAGGAGAGATCGCCTTCAGTCAGTTCCTCAACCGTTCCATCTTCTCGCTGCACTTTATAGATTGGATACTCATAATAGTCGAGACGACCTCGCCGAACTCCCAAGATTTTGCTGATTCTGGCCTTTTCCTTCTCTTCTCTTCTAAGATTGTCAACGTTTGTATCTTTTCCTCTCAACACAAGCCCTCTACGAAGAGAGAGTAGGTATCGTATAGCTGTTGATCTTGGGAGATGAGTTAGGCCTCTTAGACTCAGCTCGTCTAGCTCCTTGATCCTATCCTCCTTCCTCCAAATTCTTCTCCGTATCTCTTCTTGATATGGAGCTATCACTTTGACATTTTCCCACGGCGGCTTCTGTTCTTTTCCTATCTTCGACTTCGAGGGGGGGCACTCCTTATCAACGACAGCGTGTTTGAGAAGCTCTGGAAGTTCTGGAATGTCTGCTTCGTAGTCTTCACCTTCCTCGAGCTCATCATCGTCGATAAGTGCTAGGTCAACATTTGCCTTCATTAGAAAGTATCTGGCGTTGTCCAGAAAGCCCTTGGCCAGGTCTGGATGCATCGGCTTTGTTAACCAATCGTCGTTGAAGATGTACTTTTCTACCGCTGAGTGTGGGTTGTAAAGTGTTTCAAGAGATAGAGTAGGTGAGGATGGAGGATCAGAGGAAGTTCTTGGGTTTGTAAGGCTGGGCGGTGATGGACTCACGGTTGAAGAGGAGGTCGTTTGGGTTGTATTGGTAGTAGTTCGGGTAGATTTTCTGGTTTGGGTGGGTGTAGGTGGTTTTGTTCTTGTGGATGTTCGGGTGACTTGCTGTTGTTGAGGCTGTGGCTCTGGCTGCTTCTCCCCCTCGGGACGACCCTCACCCCCCCGGGTCGTCACGCGGCTGACCCGAAGTCTGAGCCTCACCTCGGCATGTGAACGGAAGCTCAAGGCGTCTAAGGACCTCCGCTTCATATTCGATGCGCTTCGTTGCAGTGCGGAGTCGGGCGATGACGACATCAATCAGTTCCGTCACAGGAACATTCCACGGACCGTCGTCTGGGGCAGTAGAGGGATCGGCTTGAGACGGTGATGGTTCAGTCACCTCACTTGATCCGACGAAGGGCATTAGTCGTTCGATGCTTAACCCAAAACGTTTGATGTTGTACAGAGAGTTTACTTTATCTGCTTCAGGGTTAGTGGTGGGCTCAAATCCCAATCCTTCGCGGGGATTATAAAATTCAACATCTTTAGGTTGACTAAGGAACATGGTTCGTTCACTTTGACCCCTTTTGGTGTTGATGTCCTCTAATTCCTTGATTTTCTTGTATAGTCGTACACGTTCGTTGGTGATTAGTTCGTATTGAGACACTACATTTACACATTTTTCCTCGCTGTCTTTCAATCTTCTACTCATTTCGCTAATTTCTATTTCCTTGTTTTCTATATGATCTTCTAAAGTCTTCACTTTAGTTTCAGACAAGATCAAGGATTCATTAAGAATAGCTATCTCTTCCTGTTGTTTATTTAACAGGGCATAATTTTTGTCGAAATTGCTTTGGAGTTCTGAGTAATCCTTACGATGCAAGGTGAGTTCGGCTATCCTACGTTCAAGTTTAACGAAATCATGTAGGGAGGGAGTGTATACCTCCAGGTCGGATGATGAAACATCTGTCCTGTCTGATTCGATGGCTGGCTCATCCTCGTCGGAGTCATCCTCAATGCTTTTCACCATGAAGGCCATTTCTTCTTCCTCCTCGTCAGATGTGTCCTCCAGCCATTCCTCTTCCTCAGCTACCAAGACTATTCCCGCTTTCTTTCGCTGTGAGAGCTGAAATTTTTTCTTGTAGTATTAAGTGTTTTTCTTCTTGGGTCTGAAGCATTCCGAAGCAAAGTGACCCGGCTTGCCACAGTTGAAGCACTTCTTCACTATTTCAGATTTCTTAGTTTCAGTCTCTTCAGGGGCAATGTACTTCTGTTTCCCGCCCGAGGTTCGTTGTTTGTTGAAGGAAGAAGATGATTTCTTGGCACTTATCTTATTGACCGTGTCTGAGATCATTGCCAGTTTCTTTCTGATGGATTCGAGTTCGTCATCTGATTCTTGGTCAGATTCGGTGTTGTCAGAAGTGTCAGATAGTACGACCTGCTTTCCTTTAGAAGTCTTCGAGCTCCTGTTGCTTGACTTAGAAGTTACGAGTGCAATTGGTTCCATTTCAGCGTTTGGTTTTCCTTCGTTCTTAATTTCTTTGGCATACTGTGAGTATTGTGAGAGATTATCGTGTAGGGAATGAATATCCATCGCGTCCAAATCTTTGTTCTGTTGCTTAACCAGAACTGCAATTCGTCCCCACTCAGGTTGAAGTGTGGAGAGGAACTTGATATTGTGTTCGAGATTGGAGCGCTGGATGTTAATCTTTCTCATCTCGTTGATGATGGTCAAGAAGCGAAGGTAAACATCCCGAAGTTCTTCCCCTTCCTTAGCTTTGAAGGAGTCATAGGCAGTAAGGATGCTGGATTTCTTAGACAAATTACTAACTTCTGTTCCAACCATCATCTTGCAGACTTCATCCCAAATTTCCTTTGCAGTGACCATTGCATCGACTTGCTTGTAGACATCATTTGGTAGAGCCTGAAGTACATAGTGTCGAGCAAGCTTGTCCGCTCTGGCTCGTGCTTTCTTAGCATCGTTGTATCGACTAGGGTCCTTAGGAGTTCTTCTTTCTGGAATTGCAGGAACTGCATCGGGTTGAGTAGGGATAATGGTCCAAAATTGAGCAGGTCCTTCAAAAATGGAGGAAAGCATGTCATTCGCAAGGTCTACATCTTTGATTTCTATGAAGTTGATGAATCGTTGCTTCCATATGCCGTACTCTCCCCATCTCAGTAGTGGTGCACGGTTATCAGATCCAATAGCAAGACCGTCCATGTTTATGTTTGGTAATGATCGTTAACGCGGGATATATCTGCGAAATGAAACGCTTTAGTTTTGGAAGAAATATAGTCAAGTTTGAGTAATTTCTAGTGCTGAGTGTAAGTATGTATATTCGCTTGATGAATTCTGTCGAAATATAAGAGTTTGATGAATTTAGTGTACTGCCCGAGGATGGAACGATTGGTATTAAGTGATAGGAGTGTTTGGTCGATTCTAGTATGATATGAAAATTAAGATCAACAATTGGTCCAAAGTGTTGAGAATCCGGCAATCGAAACTGAGTTCAGATTTCAAGATTGGGGCGAAAGTGTGAATTTGAGAGAAAGTGTTCTGAAAATGTTAGTTTCGATCGAAAGTTGGAATTCAATTTTGATTTGAATAAATAGCTTCAATCGTCTGAGATTTATATTGACTGAATGGAGAGTTGAGTTTCGGGCGAAACAGTTCGCATCGGACTTTCGATGAGATGTGTGTCGATCAATTCTGTGAAATTAAGCACTGTAGCGTTTCGGGCGAAAGAGATTGGGCTTTCGTTGTGTATCGATCGAAACAATGAAATTGGTGGAAAATTCGTCGAAACTCAAAACAATCGACTTTCGGGCGAAACAATTGGACTTTCGCCGGGAAATCTTTCGAGCGAAACTGTGAAGTGGTGAAAAATTGACCTAAAAATTCAAATTGATCGACTTTCGTGCGAAACAATTAGACTTTCGCCGAGAAGTCTTTCGAGCGAAACTGTGAAGTGGTGAAAAATTGACCTAAAGATTCAAATTGATCGACTTTCGTGCGAAACAATTAGACTTTCGCCGAGAAATCTACCGAGCGAAACTGTGAAATATGCGAAAAATTGACCTAAATTCAAATTGATTGAATCTACTCACAGTGAGTTTCGGTCGAAACCTTCAAACTCAATAGTACCCAGTGACACTCAGTTCAGTGAAAAGCAGATTTTTCAGGCTCGTTTTTTCTTAAATCCGACTCAAACTTGACTGGAATCGACGTGAAAGAACCTAAATGTACTCAATATCAGTTTTCTAATGTCCTAGGAGTGAAGAATCACTGAAAACGATTTGAAAACATCCAAAAACAGTGAAAAAACAGAGAATGAGTTTTCAAGCAAAACTCTTCGTCAAATCACGTCGAAATCGAGCAAAACTAGATTCAAATGGAAGATATTGATCCGCGTAAGGCTCTGATACCACTTGTTGGCCCTTTTATTACCAAACAAGGATCAAAAGAATGGTTTTAATGTATAAAACGCGAAGAACACCTTGAGTGTGTGTAAGTGTATGTTTTCTTAATGTAACGTACAAGGTGGCTTACCTTTCAATTCTTTTGATAGAACCCTAATCAGGGTAATTTGGGCTTTATATACCACAATTGTTTGGTATATTAAAGCCCAATACAAAACTATGACTTAATATCATAAGTCACCCCAAACTACTACAACCCACTAAATAAACATATTAACCCAAGATTACATAAATTAAAGGATGCTACAAAATATTCCTAACAAGATGGAAAGCCAGTCAATCCAACCACATATCGGGGAATTATCGGATCACTCATGTATCTCACAGCCAGCAGACCTGACATTGTTTTCGCCACATGTCTATGCGCTCGATTCCAAGCCAATCCAAAGGAGTCACATGCTAGCTGTGAAGAGGATAATGAAGTATCTCAAAGGAACCCCAACACTTGGACTATGGTATCCTAAGAACTCAAATTGTCAATTACTTGGTTATACTGACGCGGATTATGCAGGATGTAAGTGATCGACACGTGGTGTGTGAATGAAAAGTGCGACAAGTAATAATTAAAACGAATACCTAATTACTATCACCGATGTGCGATAGGCAGTGGACCTATCGTTTGTAGTGCAGTAAAGTGAGTAAACGAGTATCGAACACAAGGAATAAATCAAGTACTAGTAGTGACCTATCGACTCGATATTTAGCCTAAACAAAATACGGAGATTGTTTTATGACTTAACCTAACAGATTGCTTCTAACTCAACTAGAGATTCAAATAACACGCTTAAAACTGATACGAAGCTTCAGATAATAAAGATGTGCTCGGGATTCGAATCCCGCTAGGTGTTATCGACTAAGACAATAAAATCGTTCCTACGTGATCTTGACTAGATCGCAGTAATTATCCTACCCGCTCGCGAGTTTGCTGTCGCCCTAAACGCTCGCGGGGATCTAAGATTCAGTAATTACTAACGGTGAGGATCGAGTATTTGCTTTTGCCCTATACCCGATTCCTATCTTCTACGAACAGCCTAAACGTTGTTTAGCTGTCGCCCTAAACGTTTTTCCATACAATTACTTTAACACATAGACATATTAAAGCAACGAAACAAATTCATAGAATGATAAATAGTCAAAACACATAGTCACGATAATTATAAATCTTAACTACGAAACATCCTAGCGTTCATCTAATCCCAAACACAAAGGGGATTTAGCTACGCATAATAGAAGGGAAAACAACGAAAGAAATAAGGAATAAAGGCGAAGAATTCATATTCTTGATATCCGGGTGATCTGCGATGGAAGCGTCGATGATTCTTCGTTCTTCGTTCAATTGGGCGTGATTTCGTCGATGATCCGTCTCTTGCGCTCCGGGACGCGATTCTGCGTTCTTATGTGCTATTTTTCGTCTCTAGAGGGATTAGGGTTGATCTCTGGTCGGTTCTCTCCTTTCTGGGTCGAATTTGGGCTTTTTATAGTGAAATTCGACATTTTCACGGCCTGGGACAAGACAAGTCACGGCCGTGACACTCTCGGGGCAAAAATTGAGCTCACTGCCGCTCGTCACGGCCTGGTGCAGTAGTGTCACGGCCGTGACCCACTCAACAGCTTTGCGGCAGTTTCGTATTTCTCTCGGATGGAGGGGTAAACGATGTCCGATTGACCTGAAATTTTAACCATAGATAGAAGACTTGCCAATATTGTTTCTGACCAAAGGGATTATCAATCCGAGATCTGGATTGAGAGATATGAATTTTCTAATGTTGCTGCTCCTATGGGTCACGACCTGGTGCAATAAGTGTCACGGCCATGACCATCTTCATTCCAACTCTCTGCCCAACGTCACGGCCTAGTGCACTATGTATCACGGCCGTGACACATGCCTGTTTCCGTCGTTTTTGCTCCGTTTTGCCCCGTTTTCGCTCCGTTTCGCCCGAAACTCGTCCAAAGCTCCTTCAATAACAAAATGAGTGTAAATGTAACGAATAAACACATAAATTGATTGCTAAGCTCTCATTATATCCCAATTAAATACTACGATAAACGCATTGAAATGCGTTTATCAAACCTCCCCACACTTAAGTATTTGCTTGTCCCCAAGTAAATGGGAAATCAAATAAGGCATCAAATTAGGATAACGGCATGATTGTTCGCAATTTATCATCAAAGCTAGAAAGCACAAATGGAATCAAGCAAACAATCACGGACATTACACTAATGACTTGCACTTGTTGACCTAAACTTCCTTCACTGCTAATCGAGACTCATACCTCGCAAGGATTCACTCAATTCACTCAAGTGTATACGCTAGCATATGATGAGTCGCTCAATTCGTGCACTAGTCCAACCCCTACCATAAACTTGCAAGTTAATCGCATCTCGACTATTCAAAGTGGCAAGTATAAGTCTGAGGGTCTTTTCGGGGAAACGGGTCGAATAATCATGAAGCGATAAGCATATATAATGAACACTTAATCTTAGAGCTAGGACACTTGAGCAAAAATTATCAAAGAACACAGCATGATCAAACAGACAATCACACGTCCCAACATAAGACTCAACGTTCTCGCTCTGAAATCCTAGACTTTTCTGCCCGACCCTCTCGACTCAGTTCTCTTTCATTTTCTGCCCTTTCACCTTAGTTACGCTCTACCTTTGTGCACTACCCTTATTCCCTAAAAACATCAAGGTTCGGCTTTTGTCGCATAGAATACATCGTCACAGCGAATGCCGTGTACCTAAGGATACTTATTACCGAAACCTATATCTTGCCAAAGGGTTATTGTCACGACCCGACTTCCTAATCGCCTAATTCTAACGTATCCTATGTGCCTATTGATGCTTTAACTTAAAAGAGATGCGGAAATGCGTATGAAATTTTTCCACTTTTGTAATGGAAGTAGTTTCTATACACGACAAAAGAATTACATGAATGCCTATCTTCATGTGAATCCTAATTACACGAGATGTGTATACATGCACATCAAAAGAATCTCTATGCGCCCGGCCTCACAGGTCGTCATCCATGCACACACTCCCATCCCAAAAGCGGCTGGAATCTTCAAAAGATTCGCCTTGCCACCTAAGCGATCACGTACCGTGGTCGTGTGTACCTACAACACATAACGTAAGGGATGAGCGATATGCCCAGTAAGTAGAAATCATGCATGACGTGCACGTGATAAAACCCCACAAAGGCAATCCACGCCGATGCATCTTACGTCTTATGGATCAAACTTAATCTCATATCTTTTATCTTAGGGCCCTTGGCAGACTTTTACCCAGGCGTACACCGTAAAGAGCTCTATCCAACCACGGGCATCAACCCAAAGTATGAGGGCATCAACCCAGCCATACTAAAGCATGAGGGCATCAACCCAACCACGCTAGTCAGGGATATAAGGGCATCAACCCAACCATGAGGGCATCAACCCATCCATGGTATCCCCCGACGCATCAACGTCGTTCGTAAACTGGCGACGCATCAACGTCGCCGACGGCGCATCAACGTCGTCCCGGTGCCCCGGAAGCCGCCCACTAACTTAGCTTATGACTCATTGCCCACCTCGGCATTTATTTTTCGCTATTTGCGACATAAACATGCACACTCATCATTTCATTACCCCCAAATGTGTCGTGCATGCTCGTGCATATGCATAATGCATTAACGCCATAACGCTTACCGAAAGCATGCAACCATATCATAAAAATTCACGTAAACACGTAAGCACCTTATCACGTAATCACATGAATTAAGCACATACACATATGCTATGTGTTGTAGTTGGATTTCCACTTACCTGGCGTCCGTAGATTACTAGCTACCAGTTCGATGATTTTCCTAGTCTCTGTCCTTAAGTACAAAATTATAATGTCAGTGTACTATTTAAATTACTTGTACCATCTAAGTACTCGAATTTCCCTATTTAATAAATATTAGATACAAAGCTGCGTCAGGCATGTAGTTATTTTTAAAAGAAATTCGCTAAGTTAGGTCAACCCGTGAATTGACTTCTCAATTCGCGAAGTCTTTAGTTCGTGAAGCTTGGACAATTCGTGACCTGTTGAACTCATGAGCATTTAAGGGTTCGTGAAAGTTAACATATAATTCATCTAAGCTTGCCTCGTTTTGCGCATTCATATTTGTACAACTCTCAATTCGTGAAATCCATTCTATGGATTCGTGAAGTGCATATGCTATATTATTTATTTATTTTTTATTCTCAAGTGTAAGTCCTATCTAGCTTATAATATTTCTTTATTCCATTGTGCTTCGTGACTTTCTTCTAGTGCTTGTACAATTTCTAACTCTACTCAATTATTAAGTTTGTTGCCTAGTATCAACTTGTTAAGTCTATTTTATATTACCCCCAATTCATGAGCCTAGGTACCTTATAATATTATTTTATTCTTTACGGGTTCGTGAACATCCATCTTTACTAAAGCTGTGAAGTGCTCATTGGTTGGTGGACGTATGACTAACCATCAAGCTTACCAAATTCATGAACCTATGAATTCGTGAAGTTCATTTGCATATAATATTATTTTATTTCTTTTAGGTTTCGTGATGTCACTTTCTATGCCACATACAATTCGCCAACATACTATTATTTTATTCTATCATCCCACACTGATAATTCGCGACATATTTGGGTTCGTGACTTCTTCCAATTCGCAAACTTTATCATATGGTCTTAAGGTTCGCGGAGTTCTTCAATTCGCAAACTTCTAGGTTCACGAATCCATCGAGTTCGCAAAGTCACATTTCCTTCTCACAATTCGCTAACTTAGGTAGCTTATATATATATATATATATATATATATATATATATATATATATATATATATATATATATTATTTTATTCCCTTAAGATCCGTGACTTTCCATGGTGTATACTCGATTCCCCATATTATTCAATTCGCGAAGCTCAATATTTATTTCACGAGTCCACACAAACCCCACTTGAATTCGCAAAGTACTTGGTACATGCATGCTTCGCGAATTGGCTCATGGTTCGCGAAACCCTCACACCTATTTCGCGAATTATGACCTACTTTATGGAGTTCGCCAAAGGGTCTATTTGTGAAGTTTTACTACCTTTATTAATACCGTTTCGCAAATCGTCCAACCCGTAAAATTTTCCAGGTCGAATTCGCGAACTCATACGCTGTGAGATTTGGGATTCGCGAAACTTGAGTTTTGCGAATCTTGTCTTACAATTACAACTTTCAGTTCAACGAACTCTATTTTTAAGGATTAAAAAGCGGCTTTTCTATTAACACGTTGAAGATCGGTATAAATCTCCTAAACCTAAAATTCGAGCTTAACAAAAACAAACCTAGACTTATTTTTCATGCCCTAAAATCCCTCTATAGTATAAGCTTTAAACGTATTTTTCGTGCCTAATGATTCTCAAAACACGTTATTTTAACAGTAAGACACCAATTCTAGGCAAGAGAACATACTCTAATGATTAGAGCTCATATCGACCTAACAAGTGACATCCCCTGTTTGTAATCTTCAAAATACTCCACTAAATAATAGAAATATAAAGTGGGAGATGCTCCCGAAATTTCACTTCGGTTTCTTCTTCTTTCTTCTTTGTGCTTCACTCTCTCTCACTCTCTTTTTCTCACTTCCGTTTTCTAGTGTGGGAGATGCTCAAGATATTTTTTTTTTGCTACCAAAGCATGGTTATGAGGTCTAGGTTAACGTGTATTGCCCTTGATTTAAGGAGTTTTGTCCCCAGACTTTTATTTAAGAATTTGGGCCAATTAAAGTTCCATTTTGGGTCTTAAAAACCTTGCACCACTTTCAATATTTTTGGGCCAAGCCTATGAATCCTCTTCAGTTTAAGTTGGGATTAATGTCTAGCCCAATCACACCCAAAGTCCAACTTCTATCCTTAGCCTATTTAAAATCATGGTCCAATTTTTACCCATGACCAATTTCCTTGTCCAATTTTTTTTTTTCGAAAATCCCTAATTAAATTGGGAGCCATATGGCACAATTTAAATGCTCCCATTTCCACCGAATAAATTAAGCACGCATTTTAACATGCAAATTTCACATAATTTACACGAGCGCAGAATAATTGCACGAGATGCACATAATCGCATTCATCATTTACGCAAATTTATTGGCCTTACTATTCATGAGGACCCGGGTGCTACATCCTCCCCCCCTAAAGAGGATTTCGCCCCCGAAAATCAGTCCGTTTGGAACAATTCAGGATAGCGAACCCTCATCTCATCCTCACGTTCCCAAGTGGCTTCTTCCGTCGATTGATTCCGCCATAACACTTTCACTAAAGGGATTTCTTTATTCCTAAGCCTCTTTGTTTCGTACATCAGTATTTCTACTGGCGCTTCTTCGTAACTCAAATCTGGCTTCAAGTGTTGGTGCAGGGTATCGTTTGTCAGCACGTGGCTTGGGTCGGCGATATACTTTCGCAAGGTCGACACGTGGAACACATCGTTCACTTGCGACAACGATGCTGGTAGTTCCAGTTGATACGCTACTTCACCACGCTATCTTGAAGGGACCAATGTATCTTGGGCTTAGTTTTCCCTTCTTGCCGAATCTGCCCTTCATTGGCGATATTTTCATGAAGACCAAGTCATCAACTTCAAATTCTAGCGGTCTGCGTCTTCGATCCGCATAACTCTTTTGTCTGCTTTGCGCCGTGCGCATTCTCTCTCGGATCGTCGCGACGATTTCCGTCATTTCTCGGATCATATCTGGGCCTAACATCGCCCGTTCACCGACTTCATCCCAATGTACTAGGGATCTGCACTTTCGTCCGTATAAGGCTTCGTAAGGGGCCATTCCAATCGTGGCTTGGTAACTATTATTGTACGAGAATTCCACGAGTGGAAGGTACTTGCTCCAGTTGCTTTTGAAGTCGAGCACACAGGCTCGTAGCATATCTTCAAGTGTCTGGATCGTCCGCTCAGATTGGCCGTCCATCTGCGGATGATAGGCCGTACTAAACGACAATTTTGTCCCCATTGCCTTTTGTAAACTTGTCCAGAATTTAGATAAAAATCTTGAATCACGGTCTGATACTATCGACGACGGTACTCCATGGAGTCGTACTATCTCTTGGATATACAGTTCCGCGTATCGCTCCATGGTGAACGTCGTACTTATTGGCAGAAAATGGTCAGATTTCGTAAGTCGATCTACGATCACCCAAATTGCGTCGTGCCCTTTCACATTCTTCGGCAATCCGCTTACAAAATCCATCGTTATGTTGTCCCATTTCCACTCTGGGATTGGTAAAGGCTGCAGTGTCCCTGCTGGCCGTTGGTGTTCTGCCTTAATTCGTTGACAAGTGAGGCATTGACTGACGAATTCGGCAACATCTTTCTTCATTCCTGGCCACCAGTAGTGCGTCCGTAGGTCTCTATACAGCTTCGTGGCTCCAGGATGTACTGAGTATGGTGTATTATGTGCTTCCGCCATTATAGTTCTTCGAAGTCCTGCATCGTCCGGTACATATAATCTGCTCTTGTAGTACAAGCTCCCGTCATCTCGGAATACATAGTCTACTGCCGGCTGCTCTGTTTGTGTTCCTTTGGTCCTGATATAGACCTCGTCGTTTTCCTGCGCCTTTTTGATTCACTCTAGTAACGTAGGTTGTAGTGTTAAAGCCACTAATCTAGTCTCGACTTCGCCCAGTTGTACGATCTCCACTTCGAGTCGTTGCAGTTCCGTGCTCATCGCTTTTCGACTTAGGGCGTCAGCTACCACGTTCGCTTTTCCGGGGTGGTAGTTGATCATGCAATCGTAATCCTTCACCAATTCCAATCATCGCCTCTGTCTCATGTTCAATTCCTTTTGCGTGAAGAAATACTTCAGGCTTTTGTGGTCCGTGTAGATCTCGCATCGTTCCCCATACAAATAGTGCCTCCAAATCTTCAGGGCAAAGACCACTGCTGCCAATTCCAGGTCGTGTGTCGGATAGTTTTTCTCGTACTCCTTCAGTTGTCGTGAGGCATAGGCCACTACCTTCCCGTTTTGCATCAATCCTAAGCCATTCTTCGAAGCATCACTGTAGACTGCGAATCCCCCGGTTCCTGATGGTATCGTGAGAACTGGGGCCGTAGTAAGTCGGCTTTTCAATTCTTGGAAGCTCTGCTCGCATTCCTCGCTCCACCGAAACGGAGTGTTCTTCCTTGTTAACTTCGTCAGCGTTGAGGCGATCTTCGAGAAGTCTTTGATGAACTTCCTATAATAGCCTGCCAAGCCGAGGAAGCTCCGTACCTCGGTCACATTTGTTGGCTGTGGCCAGTTACTAATGGCTTCGATCTTGTTCGGATCCACAGAAATTCCTGCGCCGGAGATAGTATGTCCTAAGAAGGCGACTTGGTCCAGCCAAAACTCGCACTTCTTGAACTTAGCGTAAAGCTGCTTCTCCCGTAATACTCCAAGAACTGTTCTCAGGTGTTGCTCGTGTTCCTTCTTCGTCCTTGAATAGATCAGAATGTCGTCAATGAACACTATGACGAACTTATCCAAAAACTGTTTGAACACTCGGTTCATCAGATCCATAAAAGCTGCTGGCGCGTTGGTCAGCCCAAAAGGCATTACTAGAAATTCAAAATGGCCGTATCTTGTGCTGAACGCCGTCTTAGGAATATCATCCTTGCGAATCTTCAACTGATGATACCCCGACCGCAAATCAATCTTCGAAAACACCGTAGCGCCTTGTAGTTGGTCGAACAGATCGTCAATCCTTGGCAGGGGATACTTGTTCTTTATCGTTAACTTATTTAACTCCCTGTAGTCTATGCAAAGCCGCATCGACCCGTCTTTCTTTCGTACAAACAAAACTGGCACACCCCAGGGAGAAAAACTTGCTTGAATAAACCCCTTTTGTAGAAGTTCGTCTATTTGTCCCTTTAGCTCCTTCAGTTCGGTCGGTGCTAACCGATACGGGGATTTAGATACCGGTGCTGCTCCAGGCACTAGGTCTATGGTGAACTCAATTTCTCTATTGGGTGGCAACCCTGGTAAGTCTTCGGGAAAAACGTCTGAGAATTCTCGAATCACGGGTACTTCTTCCAATTTCGGGGATGAACTCTCTTCCGACTTCATCGCAAAAATGAAATATGCTTCACAACCGGCTTTGATCAAACGCTGCGCTTTCAGCGACGATATTTTAGAGAGGTTTCCTATTTTCATCGTCCCCTCAAAGACTAGAGGCTCATTCCCGTCTATGTTAAATGTAACCACCTTACGGTTGCAATCAATCACGGCTCCGTACTTCGACAACCAGTCCATTCCGAGAATTACCTCATAGTCATTCATTGGAATGACAATCAAATCTACGGACAACACTTTATCACCGACTAATACTGGGCACTCTTTCAGTATCTGATTGGTTTTAGTCGGATCCCCATGGGGCATAACTACCCTATATTCATATTCAGATTGACGAGGCCTAACCCCGAGTTTTGTCACATACTTAATGGATGCAAACGAGTGCGTGGCCCCTGAGTCTACTAGGATGCATGTGGGAGTATGGTGGATAAGGAGGGTACCTGTCACCACCGCACTTTTGGCAGTTCGGGATAGTTGGGACTGGAAATCCCCCTTGATTTGTGTTCGGCGGTCGATTTGGAATTCCTTGCGGGCGTTGTGGTGGCTTATTCTGAAAGTTCGGCTTTCCGCCTTTGGGTACAAATTGGCGTTTCTAAATTCCTCCGCTCCACTGCGTTCCTTGTACTTGCGCAAACTTTCTCTTTGCTTCTTGTGCGCGGACAATCCTAGCTTCAGCCTGTTCCGCCACCATAGCCTTTTCCGCCACCTGAGCATACGTGGCTCCTTGCAATCCCGCCATACTAACATCGCGATATAACTCCGGTTTAAGGCCCTCAAGGAAGCGTTAGATCTTTAGAGCCTCTGTGCTCACCATGTGGGCAGCGAACCTGGACAGCTGCTCAAATTTCCTGATGTATTCAGCCACGGTCATTGACCCCTGTCTGAGGTTGATGAACTCGTTCAGGCGCTGAGCTCTCACTGGGGCCGTAAGGTACTTGCCCCTAAACAGTTCCTTAAATCTTTCCCAGCTCATGGTCGCAGGATTCTCAATCACCATAATGGTGTCCCACCAATGCCCCGCGCTTCCTCTTAGTAAGAACGCGGCACATAGGGCTTTCTCTGCCTCAGGGACGCGGCTATAGAGGAACATGCTCTCCAAGGTCCAAATCCAGTCTTCAGCTGCCGTTGGGTCGGTTGTATCCTCGAATGTTGGCGGGTTCAGCCTTCGGAATCTTTCCCCGACTATCTCTGTCCTGTCAGCTGAGTGGATCCAGCGTTTGTGTTGTTCTGCTGAATCAGCTGCTGAATCTGGGTGGACTGTTGGCGTACCAACTCCGTGAGTTGGAAAATGGTCGCATCACGATTGTCACTAGGGGCTGCGTTTCCCCTGTTCTGATCATCACCTCCGCAGCTCTCTCCTCTAGTTCTAACCATCGTTCCTTATCTATCCTGATAGTCCTATGGCCAATAAATTATGCAACACAAAACTTCATATAGATATAACACTTACAGGCATGGCTGCTTCCACGCTTTTGGGTGTGTGTACATGGACAGTCTACAGAACCTGTGAACGAAGCTCTGATACCACTCTGTCACGACCCGACTTCCTAATCGCCCAATTCTAACGTATCCTATGTGCCTAACGATGCTTTAACTTAAAAGAGATGCGGATATGCGTATGAAATTTTTCCACTTTTGTAATGGAAGTAGTTTCTATACACGACAAAATAATTACATGAATTCCTATCTTCATGTGAATCCTAATTACACGAGATGTGTATACATGCACATCAAAAGAATCTCTATGCGCCCGGCCTCACAGGTCGTCATCCATGCACACACTCCCATCCCAAAAGCGGCTGGAAGCTTCAAAAGATTCGCCTTGCCACCTAAGCGATCACGTACCGTGGTCGCGTGTACCTACAACGCATAACGTAAGGGATGAGCGATATGCCCAGTAAGTAGAAATCATGCATGACGTGCACGTGATAAAACCCCGCAAAGGCAATCCACGCTGATGCATCTTACGTCTTATGGATCAAACTTAATCTCATATCTTTTATCTTAGGCCCTTGGCAGACTTTTACCAGGCGTACACCGTAAAGAGCTCTATCCAACCACGGGCATCAGCCCAAAGTATGAGGGCATCAACCCAGCCATACTAAAGCATGAGGGCATCAACCCAACCACGCTAGTCAGGGATATAAGGGCATCAACCCAACCATGAGGGCATCAACCCATCCATGGTATCCCCCGACGCATCAACGTCGTTCGTAAACTGGCGACGCATCAACGTCGCCAACGGCGCATCAACGTCGTCCCGGTGCCCCGGAAGCCGCCCACTAACTTAGCTTATGACTCATTGCCCACCTCGGCATTTATTTTTCGCTATTTGCGACATAAACATGCACACTCATCATTTCATTACCCCCAAATGTGTCGTGCATGCTCGTGCATATGCATAATGCATTAACACCATAACGCTTACCGAAAGCATGCAACCATATCATAAAAGTTCACGTAAACACGTAAGCACCTTATCACGTAATCACATGAATTAAGCACATACACATATGCTATGTGTTGTAGTTGGATTTCCACTTACCTGGCGTCCGTAGATTACTAGCTACCAGTTCGATGATTTCCCTAGTCTCTGTCCTTAAGTACAAAATTATAATGTCAGTGTACTATTTAAATTACTTGTACCATCTAAGTACTCGAATTTCCCTATTTAATAAATATTAGATACAAAGCTGCGTCAGGCATGTAGTTATTTTTAAAAGAAATTCGCTAAGTTAGGTCAACCCGTGAATTGACTTCTCAATTCGCGGAGTCTTTAGTTCGTGAAGCTTGGACAATTCGTGACCTGTTCAGCTCATGAGCATTTAAGGGTTCGTGAAAGTTAACATATAATTCATCTAAGCTTGCCTCGTTTTGCGCATTCATATTTGTACAACTCTCAATTCGTGAAATCCATTCTACGGATTCGTGAAGTGCATATGCTATATTATTTATTTATTTTTTATTCTCAAGTGTAAGTCCTATCTAGCTTATAATATTTCGTTATTCCATTGTGCTTCGTGACTTTCTTCTAGTGCTTGTATAATTCCTAACTCTACTCAATTATTAAGTTTGTTGCCTAGTATCAACTTGTTAAGTCTATTTTATATTACCCCCAATTCATGAGCCTAGGTACCTTATAATATTATTTTATTCTTTAAGGCTTCGTGAACATCCATCTTTACTAAAGATGTGAAGTGCTCATTGGTTGGTGGACGTATGACTCACCATCAAGCTTACCAAATTCATGAACCTATGAATTCGTGAAGTTCATTTGCATATAATATTATTTTATTTCTTTTAGGTTTCGTGATGTCACTTTCTATGCCACATACAATTCGCCAACATACTATTATTTTATTCTATCATCCCACACTGATAATTCGCGACATATTTGGGTTCGTGACTTCTTCCAATTCGCAAACTTTATCATATGGTCTTAAGGTTCGCGGAGTTCTTCAATTCGCAAACTTCTAGGTTCACGAATCCATCGAGTCGCAAAGTCACATTTCCTCCTCACAATTCGCTAACTTAGGTAGCTTATATATATATATTATTTTATTCCCTTAAGATCCGTGACTTTCCATGGTGTATACTCGATTCCCCATATTATTCAATTCGCGAAGCTCAATATTTATTTCACGACTCCGCACAAATCCCACTTGAATTCGCAAAGTACTTAGTACATGCATGCTTCGCGAATTGGCTCATGGTTCGCGAAACCCTCACACCTATTTCGCGAATTATGACCTACTTTATGGAGTTCGCCAAAGGGTCTATTTGCGAAGTTTTACAACCTTTATTAATACCGTTTCGCAAATCGTCCAACCCGTAAAATTTTCCAGGTCGAATTCGCGAACTCATACGCTGTGAGATTTGGGATTCGCGAAACTTGAGTTTTGCGAATCTTGTCTTACAATTACAACTTTCAGTTCGACGAACTCTATTTTTAAGGATTAAAAAGCGGCTTTTCTATTAACACGTTGAAGATCGGTATAAATCTCCTAAACCTAAAATTCGAGCTTAACAAAAACAAACCTAGACTTATTTTTCATGCCCTAAAATCCCTCTATAGTATAAGCTTTAAACGTATTTTTCGTGCCTAATGATTCTCAAAACACGTTATTTTAACAGTAAGACACCAATTCTAGGCAAGAGAACATACTCTAATGATTAGAGCTCATATCGACCTAACAAGTGACATCCCCTGTTTGTAATCTTCAAAATACTCCACTAATTAATAGAAATATAAAGTTTAAGGGAAATTATACCTTTCCCAAGCTCCCGAAATTTCACTTCGGTTTCTTCTTCTTTCTTCTTTGTGCTTCACTCTCTCTCACTCTCTTTTTCTCACTTCCGTTTTCTAGTGTGGGAGATGCTCAAGATATTTTTTTTTTGCTACCAAAGCATGGTTATGAGGTCTAGGTTAACGTGTATTGCCCTTGATTTAAGGAGTTTTGTCCCCAGACTTTTATTTAAGAATTTGGGCCAATTAAAGTTCCGTTTTGGGTCTTAAAAACCCTGCACCACTTTCAATATTTTTGGGCCAAGCCTATGAATCCTCTTCAGTTTAAGTTGGGATTAGTTTCTAGCCCAATCACACCCAAAGTCCAACTTTTATCCTTAGCCTATTTAAAATCATGGTCCAATTTTTACCCATGACCAATTTCCTTGTCCAATTTTTTTTTTCGAAAATCCCTAATTAAATTGGGAGCCATATGGCACAATTTAAATGCTCCCATTTCCACCGAGTAAATTAAGCACGCATTTTAACATGAAAATTTCACATAATTTACACGAGCGCAGAATAATTGCACGAGATGCACATAATCGTATTCATCATTTACGCAAATTTATTGGCCTTACTATTCATGAGGACCCGGGTGCTACAGTTATGGGCAGGATTATGCAAGGGATCGGGTCATTTCAGAAAACGGTCAAGTAAGGCACGAGTCATTTCATGGATAGTAGAGAAGAACATCAAATCATACACTGAAACGGTAACTCTTAAGTTCGGCTTCTGCTCTATACTAATCAACTCAGGTTCAGATAATCTCTGGAGGCTTATTCGGGTCAATGGCATATATGATTTATGAGGTAAACAAACGAATATGCTTAGGCTCAAAGTGGCAAGCTAATGGTTAGTCATGGTGGGAAAATCTGGCCCTGGACTTAATTCCTAATGCCCTCATCATTTTCACACTAACACACCAAAGCAGTTTCAACACGCATCAGACATGCAAGTTCTGGAGATATATAGACTAGGCAGGTCACACAATCAAGAAAAATGAGCATAAGCTCATCAGGCTCAAACTCTCACAACGAAATAGGGTTATGTGTACGAATCTCTTTAAACAGTGCTATATCTATTCAGGGAGACATGATTCGATCAGTCATGCATATCCTAATTGCTCACAAGAATTCATAATAATGCAGACTAACTCGAGATAATGCGCAAAAATCGTGCCTGAATTCAATAATCCATGCCTTTCAACGAAATTTATAGCTCACAGACACGTCATAAAAAATTAAAATTTTCACGTAAGTTTTCAACCTAAATTCCCCTCCCCACACTTAAGCCGTACGTTGTCCTCAACGTTAAATTTTAATAAACGAAAGGGAAAAGTAGGTGTAAGAGAACGAAACTTCCCTGACGAAAAATGTTGACGTGGTCGTGACTAAACGCGTGATGGTTGTCGTATCGTGACTCGTGATGCCTGACATGACTAAAAGGAAAACTAAACGTAACAGAAAAAAAATGAATGATAATAATGATAGACATAATAAAAAAATACTAGATAGATAAAACCTGGGTTGCCTCCCAAGAAGCGCTTCCTTTACCGTCTTTAGCCGGACGTGCTTTCGTTCGCTTAGGGTGGCTGGAAGTCGAGGTACAGCATCTCTTTTTTGCTTAAGTTTCCCTCGCCTGCATCCATACCTTGGAGGTGTCACCTTTCGCCGGGCAGCGATTTCAACTCTAGTGGCGGTCGCTCCTCGACTGGGCTCTTGTCCTTAACTTCTTCGATGCTCTCGTCGATGGCTATGATGGGTTCGTCGATCTCCTCCCCACACTTATCGAATGCCATAATCGTGTGCCTATCATGCTCACTGACCTGTGATAGACCTTGCATGGAAAAGAAAAAATTGTGCTCAAAGACATCTAAGAAATAGCGTTTATCATCTTGCTCGTTGCTCTTTTTCATCGAGTCACTCATACTGAACGTAACTTTTTCACCGTCTACTGTCACGGTTAATGTTCCATTCCTAACATCTATCATGGTCTCACCTGTAGCTAAGAATGGTCTACCTAGAATTAATGGAACATTTTCATCCTCGTCCATGTCTAAGATCACAAAATCAGCAGGGATAACGAACTTATCGACCTTAACTAGAACATCCTCGATAACACCTAGAGGGTATTTTAATGATCTATCTGCCAGTTGAATATTCATTCTAGTGGGTCGTGGTTCACCTAATCCTAAGCGCTTAAACATGGAGTACGGCATTAAATTTATACTAGCGCCTAGATCAGCTAAAGCATGCTCAACAACTAAATCACCTATCAGACAAGGAATAGTAAAACTCCCTGGGTCCTTGAGTTTTTTCGGTATCTTGCTCTGGAGTATCGCCGAGCACTCTCCTCGTAGGTATGCCGTGGAGTCGTGTTCGAGCTTCCGTCGATTCGTCAGCAAGTCCTTCAGGAACTTAACGAAACTGGGCATCTGCGCAATAGCTTCAACAAACGGTAAGTTAATATGTAATTCTTTGCACATACCCATGAATTTGCCAATTATCGCTTCTTCTTTGTCCTTCTTCAACCGTGATGGATAGGGAATCTTCGGCTGGTACGGCATCACTAGTGGCCGCTCGTTCTCCCTTGCTTTTTCTATTTCGGGTGCAGCCTCCTCGTTTTTAGGTTGAACCTTCTCTTTTTCAGGTGCAGCTCCCCTCAACCGAGCTGGATATGGGATCTTTGGTTGATACGGCTTCACGAATGGTTGCATCTTTCTCTCGTCATCCTTGACCTTCTCGACTCCGTCGCCCTTACTTTCCTCCACTTCTGGCTCGTCGTGGCCCTCGAAATCGACTTTCTCCTTTAAATTCTGCTTGGTGGGAGCTTCTTGTAATCCTCTCCCGCTTCTCAGGATTACCGCATTGCAATACTCCTTGGGGTTTCTCTCGGTGTAGCTCGGGAGTGATCCTTGATTTCGCCCCGCCATTTGCTGTGCTAATTGCCCCACTTGTTGCTCTAACCTCTTGATCGAGGCGTCTGTATTCTGAGCACGCAAGTCGTTTGCCTCCATGTACTCCTCCATCTTCGTCATTCGGCTTTCGTGGGCTGCGGTGGTGCTACTGAAATTCGTGAAAAGTGCCTTCATCATGTCCTTCATCTCCCTCATGTCGTCGGATCCTCCTGCGGGCGCGTTCTGGTACTGTCGTGGTGGCCCATTTTGGAATTCGGACGGTCGGGGCTGAAATCCTGACGGTCCTTGGCCGTGATGGTTCTGATTCCCGTACGCCAGGTTTGGATGTGCCCGAGGCTGGAAACTTCGCTGGCCACCTTGGTAATTGCCCATATAGTCAACATGCTCCAGCGGCTGGCCAAGTTGGCATTCTGAGGTCTCGTGGGCTGCGCCGAAAATTCCGCAGAAGGGTACGTAAGTAGTGTGCTGAGTCGGTGTGGTGGTGGCCACGGCGTTCACAGGCTGAGTCTGCCCGGACTTGGGGAGTAATGCACCAATCACCGTCTGCAACTGGGAGTTCGTCGAGGCAATTTGCTGCTGAAGCGCCTCGATCATGGCATTCGTGGCCATCTCCTCGCTAACTCCGAATACACCGGGTGTCTTCATTCTGGTATTGCCCCTCATGAAACTATTCCTCGAATAGTCCTCGATTAGATTCCAAGCGTCGGTGGCATTAAGCTTCACGAGGCCTCCTCCTGCGGCTCCGTCTAACATATGGACCGTCTGATCATTGAGCCCCTCATGGAATCTGTTGATCTGGGCTGCCTTCGACATTCCGTGCTGTGGACACCTCTTTAGTAGCGCCTTATAACGCTCCCACACCTCGTAAAGATTCTCTGAGTCCTTCTGGTGGAATAAGGAAATCTCCGTCTTCAACCGTAGCACCTTCGTTAATGGGAAGTAGTGGTTGATGAAGGCGGCTCGCATCTCCTCCCAGGTGGTGATCGATCTTGGTAGCAACATATCCAACCAGTCCCTCGCTCTGAACTTGAGCGATAAGGGGAACAGCATTAACTTGATTGCATCGCCCGGGACCCCATTAATCTTGATGGTGTCTGTCACCGTCAAGAATGCCTTAAGATGTGAGTAGGGGTCGTCGTCGGGATTACCCTCGAACTGGGCCGTCTGGAAAATCATCTGAAGCCACGAATGCTTCAGTTCGAAGTTATTGTTCTCGATTGGTGGTATGACAATCGCCGACCCCGTACCGCCTAGCGCGGCATTTTTGAGAAGGTCCTGAAGTGATTGTTCCTCCTCGGGAATGTTATGGACGGGCACTCGGTGGTCCGCCATGTCTACTTCCGTGTTTGGGCTGTCTATGGATGCCTCTACACGAGAGTTTAAGGTTGACTGCTGCGAACTATCCTCTGAATAACAAACTAACGGGTCCTGAGAGCTGGTGGATGCTCCTTCGGTATCGTACTTAAGCTTCCTTCGTAACTTTCGCTCAAAATCCGGGTTTGCGTCAACGATGGGACCCGATGGATGGCTTCGGGTCATTCACCGCTGAATCGTACCTTTAATATGTGAAAACGAAAATTAGCAAAGGAACAATAAAAGCATCGAAAAGATTACGAGATTACTAATGACGTAAAAACAAATAATGCAAATAACACAAGTAACACAAATAGTAACAACAAAGAAAAATGTCAAATGAAAGTGGCTAAATTACCGAACTACGGTGTTCCTAATATCAATTTATTCCCCGGCAACGGCGCCAAAAACTTGATCGACACATGGTGTGTGAATGAAAAGTGCGACAAGTAATAATTAAAACGAATACCTAATTACTATCACCGACGTGCGATAGGCAGTGGACCTATCGTTTGTAGTGCAGTAAAGTGAGTAAACGAGTATCGAACACAAGGAATAAATCAAGTACTAGTAGTGACCTATCGACTCGATATTTAGCCTAAACAAAATACGCAAATTGTTTTATGACTTAACCTAACAGATTACTTCTAACTCAACTAGAGATTCAAATAACACGCTTAAAACTGATACGAAGCTTCAGATAATAAAGATGTGCTCGGGATTCGAATCCCGCTAGGTGTTATCGACTAAGACAATAAAATCGTTCCTGCGTGATCTTGACTAGATCGCAGTAATTATCCTACCCGCTCGCGAGTTTGCTGTCGCCCTAAACGCTCGCGGGGATCTAAGATTCAGTAATTACTAACGGCGAGGATCGAGTATTTGCTTTCGCCCTATACCTGATTCCTATCTTCTACGAACGGCCTAAACGTTGTTTAGCTGTCGCCCTAAACGTTTTTCCATACGATTACTTTAACACATAGACATATTAAAGCAACGAAACAAATTCATAGAATGATAAATATTCAAAACACATAGTCACGATAATTATAAATCTTAACTACGAAACATCCTAGCGTTCATCTAATCCCAAACACAAAGGGGATTTAGCTACGCATAATAGACGGGAAAACAACGAAAGAAATAAGGAATAAAGGCGAAGAATTCATATTCTTGATATCCGGGTGATCTGCGATGGAAGCGTCGATGATTCTTCGTTCTTCATTCAATTGGGCGTGATTTCGTCGATGATCCGTCTCTTGCGATCCGGGACGCGATTCTGCGTTCTTATGTGCTATTTTTCGTCTCTAGAGGGATTAGGGTTGATCTCTGGTAGGTTCTCTCCTTTTTGGGTCGAATTTGGGCTTTTTATAGTGAAATTCGACATTGTCACGGCCTGGGACAAGACAGGTCACGGCCGTGACACTCTCGGGGCAAATATTGAGCTCACTGCCGCTCGTCACGGCCTGGTGCAGTAGTGTCACGGCCGTGACCCACTCAACAGCTTTGCGGCAGTTTCATATTTCTCTCGGATGGAGGGGTAAACAATGTCCGATTGACCTGAAATTTTAACCATAGATAGACGACTCGCCAGTCTTGATTCTGACCAAAGGGATTCTCAATCCAAGATCTGGACTGAGAGATATGAATTTTCTAATTTTGCTGCTCCTATGGGTCACGTCCTGGTGCAATAAGTGTCACGGCCATGACCATCTTCATTCCAACTCTCTGCCCAACGTCACGGCCTAGTGCACTATGTGTCACGGCCGTGACACATGCCTGTATCCGTCGTTTTTGCTCTGTTTTGCCCCGTTTTCGCTCCGTTTCGCCCGAAACTCGTCCAAAGCTCCTTCAATAACAAAATGAGTGTAAATGTAACGAATAAACACATAAATTGATTGCTAAGCTCTCATTATATCCCAATTAAATACTACGATAAACGCATTGAAATGCGTTTATCAGTAAGATGGACAGGAAAAGTACATCAGGAGGAGTACAATTCTTAGGTGACAAACTAGTAAGTTGGTCATCTAAGAAGCAAAACTGTGTATCCACATCCACTGCCGAGGCGGAGTATGTAGCTGCGGCGCGTTGCTGCTCTCAAATTCTGTGGTTACGAACGCAACTACGGGATTACGGGTTTGATTTCAATAATATTCCTATATATAGCGACTCAAAGAGCGCCATAGCCACTACGTGTAACCCGGTTCACCATTCTCGCACAAAGCACATAGATCTTAGGTATCACTTTATAAAAGACCATGTGGAGAAGGGCACAATTGCCATGTACTTCGTAAATACCGAGGTTCAGTTGGCCGACTTATTTACCAAGGCCTTGGATGAAACACGATTCCATTTCCTTGTATCTGAGTTAGGAATGCTGAATCGTGAACCTTAGGTGATCTACCTCCACGACATTTTTTTAAGAGGGCACATATTGTTTCTCTTATTTAAAATATATATATCTAGTAATAATAAAAAAATAATAAAATTAAATTAATTAATTAACAATATTTGATTTAAGGGGGGCTTCATAATATATGTTTAGTTTTAGGGGGAGCGTTTTGCAGGATTTACTCCAATCTAGGGGGAGCGTTTTAATGATATACACAGATTGAGGGGGAGTAGTTGTTTTCACAAAGTTTTTTTAAATGATTCGTACACCCTTCAATAAGCGAAAAACGCTATTACAACTCAAATACGCAAAACATCTTCAAGATACTAAATCACTCCAACAAGGAAAACTATGAAAATCACTTGAAATGTGTAACAAGGTCTCAAAAGCCAGTACGGCGTGTTAGAACCCAAAACAGAATCGCCATAAAAACGATGAACAAGCACATAAGAAGTGCAATTTCCAGTACTAACATATCCAGATTGTGATTGAAGCGACGCACTAACTCTGCGTGCTCCCTGTTGACTTCTTGGTCTCGCTGCTGATTCCAGTTCATCTTTAGGAACTCGATTCGTTCGATTGAATGATTTACGAACCATGTTTCTTCAATCGGGTCTATATATAGGCACAAATCCGACAACAAAATCGTTCGAGGACAAAATCAATGATACAGATGAACTTTTGACTTGAGGGATTAGCGCCGCGAATGAAAGCGATGCTTTCTTTGTTGTTTATCGGATTCTGTCTCACAGCAATCGATCTTGGAAAACTCGGTGATTTTATATTAAATTTTGGTGCCTAGTATCATAGATTGATTGAACATCTTGATATCCTTGATATTCTTCAAAGCTAATCTATTCAATTTCCAATTTATCTGGGCAAACACAAGAATCGTCCGATCTTCTAAAATTGGCTGATGCAACAAAATTTCCTGACATCGCCCGTTTTGTCATTCGGCGATTTATTATGCGCCCGATTTCTAAATCAGCCATTCCGCTACAGTAAGTCTCCCTAATATAAATTTCAATTCGGCCGATTTCTCAAAATCGTCCGATTATTCTAACTGTGCCATTCAGCTAAGCAATTAATATCGGCGATTTGCTGTTCGCCCGATTTCTCTATTTCCGTTACAGTAACCTTCCTTCTTTTGAATCTAAAATCGCCCGATTTCTCAACATTCTCCCAAATTTACGCAATTGAAAAATTTTTCTCCTCTCTCAAATCTCGAACTATCTACATCGATTGAGCTCCCAAATCACCCTATTTGCGTTTTTCTGGAAATTCCGACCTATCTACGTACGGACAATCACCGCATCTACAAGTATTGGTTCGATCTCTTACTTTTTTTTCTCAGAAATGTCAGTTAGGGTTTACGAGTTCGTCCATATGTCATTGCTTCGAATATGCAAATTCCTATTCTATGTGGTTATTGAGATGATCTTTATATCAGTTATCTGCTTTGCTTAGCTTGCTTTCGTGATTTCTGGTTACATCTAGTTCACAGACATTCTTGCGTTGCGAACTCGTTTCGCCCGATTTTCCTTGGCTTTCAGCTATTTTGAATTAACTGTCTGTAAATCGGCCGATTTTACATCTCGATTCACATGTCTGATTCCTTCCTAAATCGCCCGATTTGTTGTAATCGGCCTATTTCGTATGTATTACTCAATTTTACTTGATATCCGATTTCGCCCGATTTGTTTACAACTTCAACTTTAATTTCATTGACTGTTTCTAGTTCAATCCCCGGATGCTTAATCGCCCGATTTGATTCAGTCGCCCGATTCTTCTCTCAATTGCTCGATTTGATTCAATCGCCCGATTCTTCTCTCATTTGCTCGATTTGATTCAATCGCCCGATTCTTCGCTCAATCGCTCGATTTCAAATAACAATATTAAATCTCCCGATTGCATTTTTAATCTGTCTATTACTCTCAATCGCCCGATTTCATTCCATCGCCCGATTCTGCCAATATATCATTGAGATTGAATTTGTCCGATTGAATGCTTCACTTTATCATTAAATCGTCCGATTCTCATCCAAGACAAGATCTCTTTGAAATTTTCTAAGTCCCGTAAACAGATTGTGCGATTTTTCACTGAAAGTTACCCAATTGAAATTTAATCGTTCAACATTCAACCAAATTATATGGCTAACATTATCCAAGTCCCACATCTCAAAAGTGCGATTAACTCTCATCACTTTAAAATCTGTCTCATCGTCAGTTCAATAACTGATTTCCATAACTTTGCGGAACTTAGAAATTTTAATTTCTCAGTTTCGTGAACATTGGAAAAATCATCTTACTAATGTTTGCATCCTATCTCTACAGATTGATCACTATGGTGCGCGAAATTGACGAAGTTTTCCCATCTAAAGACTGGGCTCAAAGACTTCCCAATAACATCCAGTTGGATTTTGAAAATGCCCAATGCCCCGATCCTATCATCCTCAAAATTCTTCAAAACCATCCTCTCAACACTGCCTTTTGTAAAATCGAGCGTGTCCCCCAAGTCTACGTACAACAATTTTGGTCCTCGCTCCAAAATCCAACCGACAACCCACAACCAATCCGTCTCTCTGCCCAAATTGACAACACCATTGTCGTCCTGACCCCCGCTATAATACGCTCCCAACTAAACCTACCAACCTCACTCATTTATGATAAACATCCGACTTCTGATCATTTGATTGCCGACTTCCTCTTCATGGGATACAAGCCCAATGGCCAGAAATCCATTCATCTCCCAGACTTTTGCGCCAAAGACATACATCGACCCTGGCGGACGCTATTCTTACTCGTCAACAAGTGCCTATCACCTAAGCACACCGGGTCAGATCGCTGGAACCGCCAAATCATGTTGATCTTCCACGGCATAGTCTTCAACAAAAACTACGATTTCGCCCAACTAATATGGTCTGACCTTGTTGATCAACTACGAAGACGAAAGTTCAGCTCCACAAGAGTCCTCCCATACGTAAGATGGTTTCCCATCCTGGTTCAACACTTCATCGACCTTCATCCAGAAATCGAACGTCGTCCCCAACTCGAAGGCTATGATATACCCAAGCTCGGCAAAATACAATCCACCAAGATAAAGTCGAATTTCGATGAAGAAGCAATGGTATTGGGGGAACACCTCCTTCAACTCCTCGACAAAGCGGATCCCATGCTACAAGCCTATCTATGAGCAAACAACCTAGAAGGTATTCCCATGGTTCAACAAAACCCAGTTGAACCTAACCCCGGGACTAGCCAATCCCACCAATCAAGTATAGGTCTAGGACGTCCCTCATCTCCAAAACAAAAACGAAAGAGAAAATCCAAAGGAGATGACAGAAGTAGCACGAAGGAACGGCGTACGAAACACAAACACGACCGTCCTCCTCCCTCCTCCAGTCCACAAATAGCCCGGGCCGAACTCATAGGTACAGGGGATGACTTTGTCTTCCCCCGAGTAGAAGTCGCGACATCGGGTCCACTCGCGCAAACTACCCTACCTAGCCAGTCAATCATCTCCCAACAGATGATTGTTTCACATACTCACGAGGTGCCACGTCATTCATCACCACCTCGCTCGGAGGTGGTTGATGTAATAAGCAGTCCTCAGCCTCAGACTGCACCTTCCTTGATCACAACGAGTCTAGTGCCCTCACCTTCCATAATTTTTCCACTTTCTAGGACACTACCATTGGTTTCTGCACCTCTAGATCTTAGTGATCTAGACAGAACGCTCCATAATGTCTCCGTACTAGAGTCTAGTATGGAACTGAGCTGAAGCCCCAACGTAGTCAACATCACTGCAGCTACGACCTTGGGCCATCAATCTGAGTCAGTCTCAGCTTTGATGTCAACGATGAGCCTTCGTGGCTTCGGTTCATTCAGTCCTATGCAAACAGGCGGCACATCAGTACCTTCTACTGATGTTGTGACGACGGAACGTCTTCGTGACTCCGTCCCGTTATTTTCCCCGTTCATGACGGAGGCCACACTCAATGCTCGCCTAGCTGACTTCGCCAAAGACCTCCAAGACTCCATAATGACCCAAGTGTACAACACGATTGGGAGTTCTTCTCGAGACAAGGGCAAAGCCTCCGTCCTTGAACAAGCACCGTCTCAAGCCGATCCCTCTACTGCCCCAGACGACGGTCTGTGGAATGTTCCTGTGACGGAACTGATTGATGTCGTCATTGCCAGACTCCGCACTGCAACGAAGCGCAGCGAATATGAAGCGGAGGTCCTTAGACGCCTTGAGCTTTCCATTCACATGCCGAGGTGAGGCTCAGACTTCAAATCAGCCGCGTGACGTCTCGGGGGGTGAGGGTCGTCCCGAGGGGGAGAAGCAGCCAGAGCTACAGCCTCAACAACAGCAAGCCACTCGAACTACCAAAACACCTACACCCTCACAAACCAAAAAAACTACCCGACCTACTACCAAAACAACCCAACAATCACTGACTGAGGGGCATGGTGGGTCGCCTGCTAGGCATGATATGGAGGATTTCCAGGCGTGCTTAATTGGCGCTGATTTGTTGCCGATACCTACGATGGGCCAGGTATACACGTGGTATAACCAACATCGTGCTCAAACGGCAGTTTGGCGTAGACTTGATCGTATACTAGGAAACCCTCAGTGGTTTGCCTGGTTTCCAGAGCTCTTTTGTAGGTGTGCCCTACCAGCTATGTCAGATCACTTGCATGTGCTGTTGGGAGCTGCGGTGATGAGACAGTAAAAGGCAACCTTTCGGTTTGACAACTTTCTGACGAAAGACCCAACCTTCTTGGGCATTGTTCAGAATGTCTGGAACACGGCTTTGCATGGCTATCCTATGTTCGTCTTGTTGAGGAGGTTGAAGCTGTTGAAGTCTTCCCTGCTGAGCTTGCGACGATCGATGGGAGACTTGACGGCGAATGTCACAGAGGCGAAACAATTCCTTGATATTGCACAGGATTTTGCGTCACGTTTTCCTGAGGAGGACTCTTTCTATGAGCTGGAAAGGCTGTGTCGGGTGCTTTATGCCAAAGCGGTGGAGATGGAGTACTCGGCATTATCGCAGCGGGCCAAGCTTGCATGGTTGAAGGATGGGGACCAGTGCTCATCCTATTTCTTTCGTAGGGTCGCCACGCGCCGAGCTACTAACCGCATCTGGACCCTTGAGACTGCCAATGGTGACCTTCTCGAAGAACCGGATCAAGTGAAAGGAGCGCTGATTGGGTTCTACAGGACTTATTGGCGCAGTCTGCTCACAGTTCGCCGACCCTCCCTGCTGATGTGCGACGAGCTGTGATGCGAACGCTTTCCCCAGTGGACGCTGCATCCACGATCATTGGGGTGACTGCCACGGAAGTTCGTGAGGCGCTTTTCTGTATGGTGGATGAGAAAGCGCATGGACCAGACGGATATACGGTCGCATTCTTTCGAGCTGCATGGGGGATAGCTGGAGATGACGTGGTGAAGGCGGTCCAAGATTTCTTCGAAACGGGCAGACTGCTGAAGGGACTCAACAGCACCCTCATTACATTGATCCCGAAGCGAGATAGACCTCGACATGCAACGGATTTCAGACCCATTTCCTGTTGCAACGTTGTATACAAGGTGATATATAAGTCTAGGCCAACCGGCTAAAGGGGCACCTCGCTACACTGGTCCATGGCTCACAGACAGCGTTTATCCCAGGGCGACGGATCAGCGATAATGTGTTATTGGCGCAGGAGCTATGTCTTGGGTACAAGGCTAAGGGCCGTCCGCCGCGAGCTATGTTCAACATTGATCTGGCCAAGGCGTACGACAAGGTGGAGTGGGAGTTTCTGCTTTCTGTCTTAGATGTCATGGGGTTTCATCCTACGTACATTGGCTGGATTCAGGCATGCTTGACAACGACAGCCTTTTCATTGAATCTGAATGGTCAAGTTGTTGGCTTTTTCCAGGGCAAGAGGGGTATTCGACAGGGGGACCCCATTTCCCCTTATTTATTTACACTGGTGATGGAGGTCCTTCATGGGCTTCTCAATGTCTTCATCATGGAAGAGCCGCACTTCAAATTTTATTGGCGCTGCGAGACGCTGAGCTTGGTGTCATTAGCATTTGCGGATGACCTCCTGCTGTTCAGCCATGCTGACGTCGTTCTGAAGAAGGCATTGGGGGAGTTTGCACGGTTGTCAGGGTTGCTACCTAACCCAGACAAGAGTGAGATGTACCTTTCGAGGCGGGCTGAAGGATTGACTGCACAGATACATGCACTCATGTGATATCGAGTGGGCCAGCTCCCGGTGCGATACTTGCCCCTCATCACTACTCGCTTGACGATTGGAGACTGTGCCCCTCTGTTGCACAATGTGGACCAGCGGTTGGGATCGTGGCTCAATCGCTCTCTATCGTATGCAGGCCGACTACAGTTGGTTAAGTCGGTTTTGCAGGCGCTCCATGCTTACTGGTCAGGAATGTTCCTCTTGCCTAAGGGTGTTGTCCGAGCTTTGGAAACGTGGTTTAGGAAATTTTTGTGGGGAGGCACATCAGCTAAGGTGGCATGGGAGGTTTTATGTCTACCTGTAGCTGAAGGGGGGGGTGGGGCTGCGATCTATCGCTGTCGACAACAAGGCCCTATTGCTGAAGCACTTGTGGAGTGTACTTACCAGGACACCGGATTCGATTTGGGTCGAATGGCTCTATAGGACGCGGCTGCATTCTCGATCGCTATGGGACCTACCGGTCTTGGCGAATGATGCTTGGAGCTGGAGGAAGCTGCTGCAGTTGCGCCCTTTGATCAGATCTATGATTACATTCCGTATTGGTGATGGTTCAATGATTTTCCTGTGGAAGGATCCCTGGTTGTTGCCAACGCCACTTTTGGAAAGATTTCCAAGGGGCCCTATTGCGATGGGGCTGCCTATAGATTCACGCCTGAGTGTGGTTCTTGACGCGCAAGGCTGGCATTGGCCAGGGCAGGGTGCGGTCGAGTATCTTGAGATTAGCCGCCTTCTACCTAATGTGCTTCGAGGGGACCAGGATGGCGTACGACGGATGGGAATGCCAGATGGATCTATGACGGCATCTTTGGCTCGTGATGCGATGCGCTACAGGAGGGACCCTGTGGGTTGGGCGGTGTTATTTGGAGGGCCGCTGAAGATTCCTCGACATGAGTTTATTTTATATCTGGCCTTGCAGGATCGTCTCTCGACTAGGGACTAGCAGTGGATTGCTCAAAGGTCGGGGACTCCAACTTGTGTGCTCTGCGAGGAGCTGCATTACGAGACTGCCCAACACCTCTTCTTTGATTGCCCTTTCTCACGCCAATCTCTTCGACTCCTGCAACATCGGACTCGATGGATCTGGCCTTATCGGGATTGGAATGCGGGCATTCGGTGGGCGGCTGCCCGTTGGCGAGGGAAGCACCGTCTTCATGCAGCATATCGCCATATTCTGGCATCCCTGGGCTACCATATTTGGCAGGCAAGGAATAGGCGTTGGAAGGAGGGGACCATCACGACTCCACAAAGGCTCGTGGGGTGTGTTCTTGCCTTGGCTATCATGCGTATTAGTGGTACACCCATGGAATACGAGCTTCAGCGGGCGGCCATACGCCGACTATGGCGGGTTGCTTGGTAGGATTGCTCTATAATGGTTGATTGGTTTATTGGTGATTGGTTTATTCCTTCCTTGTGTGCCCAGTAGTCTGTTACTGGTAGGTTGCGGAGTATAACTCCTGCTCATTTGTACATACTTTTTCCGCTATTTATATACATGGGACATTACACCAAAAAAAAAAGGGCTGACACACAACCTCTTATCTATAGGACAGTTAATAGACATCGGACTCCAAGTTGTGTTTCAAAAAAGGACGTGCAAAATTCTCAAGGCTAATGGTGACGAACTTCTCACTGGAACTCACAAGACAAATCTGTACACCATCGACATTAGGACCGTCAGACCAAAGACAATATATGCCTAATCTTCCGAGCAAATCAGTTCAGAATAACTTATGGCACCAGCGGCTATCTCATCTAAATTTCAAGACTCCCAACAAGTTGGCGACCAACAAACTGGCTATTGGACTTCCGCCACTGTAGTACCAAAAGGAACATCTATGCCCGGCTTGTGAGAAAGGAAAAATGCAAAAGGCATCTCACCCATCAAAACACACTGCATCGAATCAACATCCACTAGAGCTATTACACATCGATCTATGTGGGCCAATGCGAACAGACAACATTAGTGGAAAGCGATATATGATGGTTATTGTAGACGACTACTCACGCTATATTTGGGTCCGATTCTTACGGACAAAATCAAAGACAATTGAACATATTCTAAATCTCATCAGGACAACGCAGAACTTGCTTCAGCGTAGTGTTTAAGTAATTCGATCTGACAATGGAACTGAATTCAAGAATCAACAGCTCAGTGATATCTACGAATCTCTAGGGATTACTCAATAGTTCTCCACTGTCCACACGCCCCAACAGAATGGAGTCGTAGAAAGGAGAAATCGAACGCTTGTAGAAACTGCCCGGACAATGCTAATACAATCATTGTTACCTCATTTTCTCTAGGCGGAGGCCATGAACACTGCTTGCCACACTCAAAATCGAACAAACATTCATCTAAGATTTGGAAAGACGCCTTTATGAACTAATAAATGAAAGATTACCCAATATTGCTCACTTGAGAATATTTGGATGCAAATGCTTCGTCGCCAACGACTGCGAAGACAAATCTAAGCTTGATGCAAAGGCCACAGGAGGAATTTTTGTGGGCTACTCTGCACAATCTAAGACGTACATGGTATATCTTCATGAAAGAAGGATGATCATTGAAAGTGTAAATGTCACTTTTGATGAGGGACTCGAACCAACAACACTAGGTTCTACTCAATCACGTATGGAATTAGGAGAGTCCTCCAGTGGCGCTTCTGAGCAAAACCGTTCAAAACCAGAATTAGAAGAAGAAGCTGGGATAGAACCCACAGTATGCTGCTGGCAACTCAAGACATGGCAACCCAAACATATGTACTCTCCAAACCGAAACAAGACAACCTTCGATCCCATTCCTAATACACAACCCAGTTCGAGCCCATCCACTTCTGATTCCCGAACAAATGGTTCCACCCCCTGATATCGATAACTCGATCCCTACAGCACAGACAGAGGACTCAACGGCTTCCGCTAGCAACGCTACCACCTCTGGGACAGAGTATCCACTTAATGAGGGATCTGATATGGATGAAACTACACTACTACCTCATGAGAAGAAATGGGTTCGAAGTCACCCTACAGATCAAATCATAGGAGATCCCAATGTAGGAGTAAAGACAAAAGGTTCGCGATCAAACGAGTGTAATTTTACTTGTTTCTTGAGCCAAATAGAACCTACCAGAGTAATCGATGCACTACGTGACCCGAACTGGATAGTAGCTATGCAAGAGGAAATCAATCAGTTTGAGCATCTCCAGGTCTGGAACTTAGTTCCTCGTCCAAAAGGTAAGACAGTAATTGGAACAAAATGGGTATTTAAAAATAAGAAAGACGAGGACGGTGTGGTAATCTGTAACAAGGCTCGACTTGTCGCAAAGGGATACAATCAACAAGAAGGAATCGACTACAATGAGACATTTGCTCTTGTAGCAAGAACTGAGGCGATCAGATTGTTCCTAGCCTACGCAGCTCACAAAGACTTTATTATCTATCAAAAGGATGTAAAGACCGTCTTCTTGAATGGGATTTTGAAGGAAGAAGTATATGTCTCACAGCCATATGGATTTCTCAATACAGAACATCCAGACTTTGTATACAAACTTGATAAGGCACTATATGGGCTAAAGCAAGCTCCAAGGGCATGGTACGAAGTTTTATCAGACTTCCTTATCAAATCTGGCTTCCCGAAAGAGAAAATTGATACCACCCTGTTCATCAAGAACGATGATTTTGATATAATGCTTGTACAAATCTACGTGGAAGACATCATTTTCGGTTCTACAAACCCAGAACTCTGTGTCGAATTTAGCACTCTGATGAAGTCACAATTTGAAATGAGTATGATGGGAGAAATGTCCTTTTTCCTGGGATTGCAAATCAAGCAACTTCAAGATGGTATCTTTATCAATCAGTCCAAGTACATTCACGACAATCTCAGAAAATATGGGATAGACAAGAGCAAATCTTCAAGTACTCCAATGTCGACTTCGTGCACACTCGACACAGATCACTTGGGCTAACCTGTAGATGCTATGCATTACACAGGAATTATAGGCTCTCTGCTCTATCTGACTGCCAGCCGACCAGATATCATATTTTCCATATGCCTATGCACTCGATTCCAAGCCAATCCAAAGGAGTCGCATCTTCATGCCGTCAAGAGAATTCTGAAGTATCTAAAAGGCACTCTAGACCTCGGACTTTGGTATCCTAAGAACTCATGTATGAAACTAATTGAATATTCTGATGCAGATTTCGCAGGCTGCAGATTGGATAGGAAAAGCACATCGGGCAACATGTTGGGCTTCTAAGAAACAAAATTGTGTGTCAACTTCCACGACATAAGCTGAATATGTTGCTGCCGCAAGTTGTTGCTCACAAATTTTGTGGATCAGAACTCAACTACGGGATTACGGATTTGATTTCTATAAAATTCCTATTTATTGTGATTCCAAAATTGCCATAGCAATAACGTGCAATCATGTTCACCATTCACGCACTAAGCACATAGACCTAAGATATCATTCATAAAGGACCAAGTAGAAAAAGGCATAATTGAAATGTATTTCGTCAGTACAGAGATTCAACTAGCGGACTTTTTTACAAAAGCATTGGATGAGAAACGATTCCTATTCTTAGTTGCAAAGTTGGGAATGTTGAATCTCAATTTTAATCTCTATTATGCCTCGCTACGATTCGTTACTTGTTTATTTGCTCTACATTTTACAATTTTCATTTTTGTGCGTGCATGTTAGTTACTTTATTTTTCTGTTTTTTCTTCTACCTTAGGTTCTTTTACAAATAATTTTTAGTTCGTTCCTTTTTCACTAAAATAACTCGCTGTAGAGCCAACACTGATGGCACTACATCGAGGGGGAGAAAATGCTATATCATGCATCGAGGGGGAGTAAGTGACTGAACAAAATTTTCAGATTCTCGATAGGCATTTTATTTAGGGGGAGTTCTAATCCAAAAATTAAGGGGGAGTAGGTGGTTTTTGCAAATTAGTCCTTCAACGACTCATAAATTTTCAAAAAGTGAAGAACACTCTCAAAACATCCTAAATGCGAAAAATGCACTCAACATAAAACAAAACGCTGTAAAAAACTAATACGTCCTGTGATGACACAATACAGAACAGCTAGAAAAGCGACGAATAAGCACAACAGAAGGAAAAGCTCAAACGCCAGCATATCCAAATTGCGTTCAAAATTACGTCTGAACTCTGTATGTTCTTCAGTCTCATTCTCTTGATCTTGCTGCATTCAGTCCATTTGTCTGTACGAGAGTGCTAAAAATGTGAGAATATAAATGAGTTGGTGGTATTCCTATTGAAGTATTGATTCGAGTTTTGTCTATTTATGGGCATAATTGAAGAATATCATTATTATTGCTTCAACCAACTTAATCAATAATACAGATGAATTTTTTACTTGAGGGCTCATCGCCGCTGAAGAACGCGATGCCTTTTTTCTTTTGTCGATTTTCGATTTTTGCTTCAAACAAATCGACTTTGAAAAAATCTTAGATTTGATTTTGTATGGTCGCTAAAGTCGAATTGGTGGTATAGGGCTAAGCATTAAATTCTATATACTTATGATCGGTAGAAAATTCCATGTTTATCAGTTTAAGGGAAATTAATGAACTTAAATTTATCCAATCCACAATTAATTTGCGAATCCTTCATTTGAACTTTTCACATCATTTTTTAATTATTTAATTTTTCGCGTATTTACTTCACGAACTCTACTTCTTAGCCAAGTTCGCAAAATCATTAACTTTTCAATTTACTTTGTGGCCTAAAACTTACTTCGCAAACTCGACTTCGTGAAGTCACTCTTAACTCAGTTCACGAATCCTCTCAAATATCTTTAAGAACCAATTCGCGAACTAACAGCTTCCAATTGGCGAACTATCCGATTCGCGAACTACACTGGCTTCGCGAACCTCAGTGGGCCATCATCTCAAAATTTTGCGGCCCAATTTTGACCTAAGCTTCAAACTTTCGGCCCGCGAAGGTTTTTCCTTCCTAAAAACCTAATTCGCGAACCGAATTCGACAAATTCCCAAATCTTCACTTTCTCCTTCGTGAATCCCCTTCACTAAGCTACTCAGCTCTCACTCTCGCTTGTTTTCTGTGGTTTTTTCGCTCAAAATTGTTCTTCTCACATACACACGAACCTCCCTGTGGTACGGAAGTAGTTTTACTCGTTACAATTTTAATTTTATTTGCAGGGATGATTCTTCGAAGAACAGGTTTATTGCAGTTGATTTCTGTAGAAATTAGTCTATTGGTATTAAAATGAGTGGTCTTGTTTGAGAATTTTACTGAAAAGAGTTTCTCTTTTCAAATCTGAATTTAAAATCGATGTTTTTCTGTTTTTAAGAGGAATTAGGGTTCGCGATTGTTTTTAAGAAAAGTACATTTTGATTTTTCAAAACGGAACTTCACGAGTCCAAAAATGTTTTCGCGAATCCAATCTAATTTTGACTTCGTCAAATACGCAAATCATGTTTGCGAACTCTGGTTTTGTTCAAGTTTTTACTTCGCGAATTTGACCCCCCCCCCCCCCAGCTTTGCGAATTCGACTTCACGACCCCATGGATTTGCGATTCGAACTTCGCGAACTTATGTTTGACTTAAGTCAACCCGCGAACCGTTGGTTTCAGTTCGCGAACCTTAGAGGATGCAACTTGACAATTCGCGAAGTCCTTCTTACCCCAACCCGCAAACCTTCGAGTTCACGCCAAATTCGCAAAGTCCCTTTAAAACTAACCCGCGAATCTCCGAATTCGCAATATGAAATTCACGACGTTCTTAAAAATCGACCCGCAAACCTCTCAGTTTGCAATATGAAATTCGCTAAGTCCTCTTTTTCAAACCCGCGAACCACACTTAGAAAATCTCGGCCGAACAACTTTGAAATCTAAATGGGCCAAATAGTGTTGGATCGAATTAATATTAAGAAAAACAATTTTTTACTCAAGCCCACACCATTTTCACAACACCACATCTTTCATTATTACAATGTTACATTTCTAATCCTTTTCTCTCTCGTGTTGCAGCTTCGGCAGGAATTCATGGTGTCTAACATTAAAATTTAAATATATATATATATAATATATAATATTATATTATATATAATATTATATATATAATATTATATATTATATATATACAAAGGAAAGAGAAAAAAAAGAAAGAAAATGACGACACTAGCTGACCTCGTATATTCGACTCAAAATGGATAGCTACTAAAGACAACAGTTTCCAACTTGACCTGAACAACTTCAAATGTCAGGACGAGATTCTCCTAGAGGAGCCATCACCTCGGGTATGCCTTCTCGGCATCAGTCCAAGTCACTACAGTCTATCTCCAACAGTTCTGGGGGACGATGAAGACCAGGATTGCTGCCGATAATAGCATCTATTATGAAGCACATATAGCAAGTGAGACGGTGTCACCAGGGAATTTATTCGACAAATCCTTTGGCTGCCAATTCAACCCGAATATGAAGATGAGGCATCCGAGGATGAACTCCTAGATGACATGATGAAGATGGGATACTACACTCAAATCAAATTTATAACCCATTTTCAGCAGTACATGACACCCCATCCCTGGCGAACACTCTTTTCATTCGTCAATAAGTGCTTCTCTCCAAAGCACTCTTGATGGAACAGATTCAATCTAACAATTCTTCGCATCTTCCACGGGATTGTGTTCAGGAAGAATTACGACTTTGCAAGCTCGTCACCGCAGATCTTGATGATCAACTGCACCAGCGAACAAAGTCAAAAAAGCCATAGAACTTGTCGTATCTCCGATGGTTCTCGTTAATGATTCACCAATTCATGACAATAAAGACAGAGATACCCAGACGACCTACAGAGGAGAACTTCACCCCATCGAAGCTACGATATCTTCAAAAGGGGAAGACAGACGAGAAGTACTCTCGCAAAGCCATGCCAATTCCGTTTGACCTCTTAACCATTGCTCGCCCAGACGACATCGAAGCCTACTGCCAGAAATACAACATTCCCCACCCCATGGCTTCGGAAAACCCACCCGAGTCTAACCCAGGGGTTAGTGAGAGAGAGAGAGAGACCGACGAACAGAGAGACACCACCGAAACATTACCTACCCCTCAACAAACAATCCCGAACAACAACTCAAAATACCACCACATCCTGAGCAGATTGAACAACAACAAAAAGTTGTTCCTGAGCTATCGACGTCTGAAGTCCCTCAGTCAGAAAAGGAGGGTCACCCCCTAGGAAGAAGACACCGACACCGACCCAACGGCACAAACACAACCTGAACCTGACCATTCACTTGCCTCCGAACAGGCAAGTGTCTCAAAATCTTCAGAACCTCCCCAAACCACACACATCTCGGCTCCTGTGTCCACTCCCACAGAAGATATCACAATTCCCACGACACAGTCCGAGTCTTACCCTGTCTTACTGGCCTCAACGCCCATAGAAGAGCAAATTGACGCTCTTCAAGGATTGGATGGAAGTCTCATGGATGATGATGACCTCAGCAGCTCACCATCCGAGAGCCACCGTAGAGGACCTAGTCCTACACGTGTGCCAACGGGAAGTGGCCCCGGTGAAAGTTCCACACAAGCCCATCTCCTCGATGAGGCCTTGACGACCCGAGCACCATCTTCTAAAGATGTATCGCAAGGAGAGATCGGAAGACCCAAGGAAACTGAAGTCCCACGGACATCTGTTGACGAGGGCCGCACTGACTCAGCCAGGGTGCTAATGGCTAACCCTAGTGGTGCCAGCGCAAGTCCTCAAACTATGACGACGACCTACCTGGAAAATCGGCTATTTGAGTTCTTTGAATCTGTCACCTTACCACGGGTTCGAGGACTCATTAGGGATGCCATCCAATCCACCTCAACCAGCAAAGGGAAGGCCTCCATGGTAGAACAACTGCCGTCACAGTCTCGCATCCTCTCTTTACCACCACGAGCAACAAGCCAACTTGATCCGTACACCATGCCACTGAATGAGCTCTTCGACATCGGTATTGCCTGTCTTCTGGAACTCGACACTACACGCAACCGTGAAGAAAAATAACTCTACAGGAAGCTGCTCGCAGGTGGTGTCATACCTCGACCAGACACCTGCCATCAAGAAGGCCCCAGCAAGAAGCGTCGTCATGATGATCCTGACGACCAGGATCGTCCTGAGGGGGAGACGAGCAAGAGGACAAGAACCACTGCAGCAGGTGTACGAGTATGAGGACGAGGCTCGGTTTGCTGGATCTGGATCTTCAAATCCACCACCACCACCAAGGTCCTCCGGAGTTAGACAAGCCTCACTAGGGCCGAACCAGACAACTTCCCTTGGCAATGTTGAGTCTGGCTCTTTGAGGATCTCCACCCAGTCAGTCCAAACAACTACAAACACTCAGACCAATGATTCAACCATGCCAGCTGAAGAACTGTACAATCCACACGATGTAGTGGAGAAATACATCTTTAGCGAAGAATGGAAGACTCATCCGGAGAATCCAATTATGGCCAAAAATTTAATGGACAATGTTAGATACTTCCTCTCGAAGGCAAACATAAGTCTGGTCCGAATTAAAGAAGATGAGCTAATGAAGGTGAAGACTACGAAGCTGAGATACCTGAACTTCTCGAGCTTCTCCAACACACAGTCATAGACGAAAATTGCCCTCCAGATAACCACAAAGGAATAGAAGAGCTGAAAACTCCCATAGAAAAATGTCAAGGTGACTGCTCCATATCAAAAAGAAATACGAAAGAGAATCTAGAGGAGGGAGGATAAGATCTTAAAGATAGACGAACTTGACCTCAGAGACCTAACTCATTTCTCATGACCAAAAGCCGTTCAGTACCTGCTCTCTCTCCATCGAACAATACTGTTCAGAGGAAGAGGAGGGGACATAGAAGATCTACGAAAAGAAGAGAAGAAACATCCCAGAATCAGAGAAGTTCTGTCAGTTCGTAAGGAGCGATATGGGGACATAGAGTTTCCTATCTATTGATACGGCGAGAAGATGAGTCAGTCGAAGAGCTAAATGATGGCAACCTATCATATCTCAGAGGTGAATATATTCATCAAATGATAGGGGACTACATGACGCTTGGGGTACTTAGGACTCCAGAATTAAGGATGGGTTATGCTTCGTTGAAAAGGTTCATACTACGCCAAGTCAGGTTTAACGCAACACCTGACCTCCAAATGGCACTTGAGAGCAACATGCAGAAGGTGAATCTCATGAAGCCTTCCTTTGAAGCCCCTGAGTCAGACAGCTATGGAGAAGGGCATATCTTTGAAGGGGAAGATCCTTCAGTGATCTACTTAAATTACAAGGGAGAGAAGAGACTGATGATAACTTCAGAGATTCACAAATTCTACGATGGAACCCCTCCTTATTCTTCGAAAGAAACTTAGGAGAATCACTGAGCAAATAAGATACGAAGAACATGAAGTCCAAGAGAAGTACCATAAAATGATCGAAACCATCTCTGTCCGAATTTCCTTTTGCAGGAGGTTGTAATCATATGAGCTAAGATTCGGACTCAGAAGATCAGCCTACGAACTTCTGAAACATTCGAAGAAGAAGAAGAAGAAGAAGAAGAAGAAGAAGAAGAAGAAGAAGAAGAAGAAATGAAGACTTAGTATAGGACTTATTGTAGTTTGGACACTTAGGGGGGAATGTTAGGAATATTTTAGAAGTGTCCAATGTATTTATTCTAAGTCTTCTCTGATTCTCTAAAATGTATTTTATATGTAGTGTTGTGGTTGTAATGGGCTTGTTACGGACCCAATGGGCTTAATACCTTTCCAAGGTATTTAAGCCTAAACCCTAACTATAATTAATCTAAGTTTCCATTTTGCTAATTTACTTCACGTACGCAAACTCACAAAAGGCTCCAAACACTGTTCACGTATTCAACGAAGGTTTGAATCTTTATCAAAATGTTCTTGGATAATCTTGAATTACACTGAAGACTGTTGGAATACCCTTCTGCTAAAAAAAGAAATGAAATCAACCACAGCATGGCACTCAGCATTTCACAATTTAGAAACTATATTTACGTGGGCATTCTCGAAATGAGACAATTAAGAATGGAGCGTAGATAGGGTTCACAACCACGAGCTAGGCTCGTCACGGTTGTGAAGCCCGCATGAAAAGAAGCAACAGATTCAAAAATTTATATCCAATCTAGACCTCGGATTGAGAATCCCCTTGGTCAGAATCAAGTTTGGAAAGTATGCTTTCTGTGGTTAAAATTTCAGGTCCATCGAACATCGTTTACCCCTCGATCGGAGAGAAATATGAAACGAAGGATAGCAGTGAGCTGATTTTGTGCCCTGAGAGTGTCACAACCATGAAGGACTTGTCTCAGGCCATGAAGGCCGGCCCAAGTGAGCTAAGAGCTCGTCACGGCTGTGAAGGGCTATGCACGAAGCCGTGAACGACAGTTTTTGGTAAAAACTTGTCCAAATCAATTCCAAATTTGTCCATTATTTTTTGTTAGATTTGTGGGATAATATCTAGTCATTTGATGATTAAAAATAAGAGAATCAAACAAAATTGAGTCATGTAGGACATGATTCAATTTTATCAAACTTAAAGTCATTTTCATGGTTGAAAATTGATTTAAGTTAAGGACTTGCTAATTTTGTCTATGGTAGAATTCTAGCTTATTTCTCACTCTAACTTTGAGTTAGAGAGAGTTGAGAGCATATGAGTTTGTTCTTTGAAAAAATCTTAAGTGAGTTTGAGTTTTCAGAAAATCAAACACACAATTACAAACACAAACACATCTCTTATAAAACATCTTCCCCTCCTCTCTAGCCATCCTTGGGAGGAGGTGGAATTTGGACACGTCCTGGGGTCGGCGTGACGATCTTGCCAAGGCGTTGGAGCTCGGAGAGGTCGACGTTACTCGGAGCGAACTACATGAGACGACAAAGCGAGAGCTGGATCTTCGTGATGAGGGTAAGCTTCGAAAATCCTTATTACATGTCATGCATATTTTCTGTACATAAATAACCAAGCAATTCGAGGCTCCTTACGGGGATCCCGGAAAAAATTTTAAACTTCGTGCTTACGTGACTTAAGAGAAAATTTCGTGTGGAAATTTCGCGCCTAGGTGATCATCTGAAATTTGGTACAATCAATTTATACCAATTGACACATAATAAATTTAGGAATTTCGAAAATACGTAAGGATGGGTTAAGGTAATAATATTAGTGAGGTCCAATGAGGCAAAAAAAAAAAATTGTAGGTGGGATGGAACCTTAAACTTAGGCCCAAGATGATGTACAAGATGGTCCAAGTTGGTGAGAAATTAATATACTCAACATTCAATAAAAATGTTTGGACTGGATATAAAGCCCAACTTAAGAGGAAACCTCTCACCTTCAAGGGGACGGGCGAAAGAGGAATTGTTCCTAAGATTTCGGCGTTGAAGGCCCAACGGCTAATCAAAGCCGGATGCGAGGCATACCTGGTGTTTGCCCTGAAGACAGAGGAAAACATTCCCACGAAAATCGAAGACGTACCTGTAATTAAGGAGTTCCCAGACGTATTTCCGGAAGACTTGCCGGGACTACCCCCAGACAGAGAAATTGAGTTTACAATCGACCTGGTGCCGGGAGCTGCACCAGTGTCCAAGACCCCGTACCGGTTAGCACCGACCGAACTGAAGGAGCTGAGGGAACAAATAGATGAGCTACTACAGAAAGGTTTCATCCAGACCAGTTTCTCTCCCTGGGGTGCGCCAGTTCTATTCGTGCGAAAGAAGGACGGCTGAATGAGGCTGTGCATAGATTACAGGGAGCTGAACAGGTTAACGGTCAAGAATAAGTATCCATTGCCCAGGATCGACGATCTCTTTGACCAACTACAAGGTGCCACAGTGTTTTCTAAGATAGATTTGAGGTCGGGATACCATCAACTGAAAATCCGCAAGGACGATATTTTGAAAACTGCATTCAGTACCATATACGGGCACTTTGAATTTCTAGTCATGCCCTTTGGACTGACTAACGCGCCGGCGGCCTTCATGGACTTGATGAACAGGGTGTTCCAGTCCTATCTGGACAAGTTCGTAATCGTGTTCATAGACGATATTCTTATCTATTCAAGGACGAATAATGAACATGAGGAGCACCTGAAGATAGTGCTTGAGACACTGCAGGAGAAGCAGTTGTACGCCAAATTCAAAAAGTGTGAGTTTTGGCATGATCAGGTAGCATTCTTGGGACACATTGTCTCTGGAGCGGGAATCTCAGTGGACCCAAGCAAAATCGAGGCAATCAATAACTGGCCACAACCGACCAATGTAACAGAAGTACGGAGCTTTCTAGGCTTAGCGGGCTACTATACGAAATTCATAAAGGATTTTTCGAAAATTGCCTCAACATTGACAGAGTTGACCCGGAAGAATACTCCTTTTCAATGGAGCGAAGAATGTGAACGGAGCTTCCAAGAACTGAAGAAGCGGCTTACTACCGCCCCAGTGTTGACAATACCCAAAGGAACAGGGGGATTCTCCGTTTATAGCGACGCCTCGAAAAATGGGCTCGGATGCATACTGATGCAAAACGGAAACGTAGTGGCGTATGCCTCACGACAGCTGAAGGAGTACGAAAAGAACTACCCTACGCACGACCTGGAGCTCGCTGCGGTAGTTTTTGCCCTCAAGATATGGAGGCACTACCTGTATGGAGAAAGGTGCGAAATCTACACCGATCACAAGAGCCTAAAGTACTTCTTCACCCAGAAGGAACTCAATATGAGACAAAGAAGGTGGCTAGAATTGGTGAAGGATTACGACTGTGCGATCAACTACCACCCAGGAAAGGCGAACGTGGTGGCTGATGCTTTAAGTCGAAAGACAGTAAGCATGGAACTCCAACGACTCGAAGTGGAGATCGTACCATTAGGCGAGGTCGAGGTGAAGTTAGCAGCTTTGACCCTTCAACCGACATTGTTAGAACAAATCAAGAAGGCTCAGGAAAATGACGAGTTCTATGTCAAGATCAAGGGAACCCAGTCAGAGCAGCCGGCAGTAGACTATGTATTCCGAGACGACGGGAGCTTGTACTACAAGAGCAGATTATATATACCGGACGATGCAGGACTTCGAAGAACTATAATGGCGGAAGCACATACTACACCGTACTCAGTACATCCTGGAGCCACGAAGCTATATAGAGACTTACGGGCGCACTACTGGTGGCCATGAATGAAGAAAGACGTAGCAGAATTCGTCAGTCAATGCCTCACTTGTCAACAAATTAAGGCAGAACACCAACGGCCAGCAGGAACGCTGCAGCCCTTACCGATTCCGGAGTGGAAATGGGACAATATAACGATGGATTTCGTGAGCGGATTGCCGAAAAATGTGAAAGGACATGATGCGATATGGGTGATTGTAGACCGACTTACGAAATCTGCCCATTTTCTGCCAATAAGTACGACATTCACCATGGAGCGATACGCGGAACTGTATATCCAGGAGATAGTACGACTCCATGGAGTACCACTGTCGATAGTATCAGATCGTGATTCCAGATTTTTATCTAAGTTCTGGACGAGTTTGCAAAAGGCGATGGGGACAAAATTGTCATTCAGCACAGCTTATCATCCGCAAACGGACGGTCAATCTGAGCGAACCATCCAGACATTGGAGGATATGCTACGAGCCTGTGTGCTCGATTTCAAAGGAAACTGGAGCAAGTACCTTCCACTCGTGGAATTCTCGTACAACAATAATTACCAAGCCATAATTGGAATGGCCCCTTACGAAGCCTTATATGGGCGTAAGTGCAGATCCCCAGTGCATTGGGATGAAGTCGGTGAAAGGGCGATGCTAGGCCCCGATATGGTACGAGAAATGACAGAAATCATCGCAATGATACGAGAAAGAATGCAAACAGCACAGAGCAGACAAAAGAATTATGCGGATCGGAGACGTAGACCATTAGAATTCGAAGTTGATGACTGGGTTTTCGTGAAAGTGTCACCGATAAAAGGCGTTAAGAGGTTCGGGAAGAAGGGAAATTGAGCCCGATGTATATCGGTCCACTCAGAATAGTGAAAAGAGTTGGTGAAGTAGCCTACCAATTGGAACTACCGACATCATTATCACAAGTGCACGATGTGTTTCACGTCTCAACCTTACGAAAGTACATTGCTGATCCGAATCATGTGCTGAAGGACGAATTTCCACACCAACAACTGAAGCCGGATCTCAGTTACGAGGAAATACCCGTCGAGGTTTTGATGCACGAAACGAAAAGGCTTAGGAATAAAGAAATTCCTCTAGTGAAAGTTCTGTGGCGAAACCAGTCGATAGAAGAAGCGACTTGGGAACGCGAGGATGAGATGAGGGTCCGCTATCCTGAATTGTTCCAAACGGGCTGATTTCGGGGGCGAAATCCTCTCTAAGGGGGGGAGGATGTAGCACCCGGTTCCTCGTAAATAGTAGGGCCAATAAATTTGCATGAATATTGACTGCAATTATCTGCTTTTCGTGCGTTAACTTCGTGCTTACGTGACTTAAGAGAAAATTTCGTGTGGAAATTTCGCGCCTAGGTGATCATCTGAAATTTGGTACAATCAATTTATACCAATTGACACATAATAAATTTAGGAATTTCGAAAATACGTAAGGATGGGTTAAGGTAATAATATTAGTGAGGTCCAATGAGGCAAAAAAAAAATTGTAGGTGGGATGGAACCTTAAACTTAGGCCCAAGATGATGTACAAGATGGTCCAAGTTGGTGAGAAATTAATATACTCAACATTCAATAAAAATGTTTGGACTGGATATAAAGCCCAACTTATATGGTTTGGTTCAAAGCAATATGCTCCTTAAATAGAAGGGCCCAACTTGATGAAAGTTGGTTAACGGCCCAACAAATGGATTTTTGGCCCATGACATTAAAGATAGGCTTTTGGAAGACAATAACCCTTGAAACATGGAAACCCACGCCAAGAGATGTCCCATCAAGTAAGCTTTCGGTAGGTAAATACTTATCTAAAAATCTGAGAGTGGGTAAGCTCGTGGAAGTGAGAAAGACAGAAGAAAAGAAGAAACGAAGAAGACGAAGAAATTTTGGGCAGAACTCTTACCTCCAAGCTACTCAAATCAAGCTTAAGGAAAAGGATAATCATTGTGGAGCTTGGGAGAGGGTATATATCCACTCGTACTAAATCTTATTTAATGTTCTAGTATGTTAGGAAGATTAAAAGTCACGAATGATACATTAATTTCTGTTTTCAAACAAGCTTTAGTTCTAGAAGGACTCGTATCTGTTGAGGTTCTTCAATTCTTAAAAAGGGACCCCTTCGATTGAGAGGTTGGTGGCTCTCAGGGCTAACAGTGAGTTTAATTAGGTTAAAGGTTAACATATTTAGGTATATGTTTGATTTGGGTCTATAAGAATTCATTTTCAAGGACCAGAAGATGGTTGAGGTTGGTGACCCCTTCATACGATTTTTTTTTAAAAAAAAAAAGAAATACATTTTGATCGAAGCCCCTAAAGATTTTAGGTATTAAAAAGTGTTTAAGGGTTCGCGAATCGAACCATAGATGACGACCCCAGTTGGCGAATTCAACTTGATAAGATAGGTGGAGAAGTTTGGCGAACTCTTAGTAAGATTTTTATTTCCGTAAATTATAGAGAGAGCGTGGCGAATCGGTGTAATTCGCGAATTAAGGGTAAGGATTTAGATTTCGCGAACCCGGGAGTTTGGCAAATTCATAAGGTTCGCGAACTAGAGACCAAGTCGTACGCTTCGCGAATTGAAGGAGAGACTGCGAACTGAAGAATTGCGAACTCTAGGATAGGGAGATATTTTGCGAATGGACAGATAGGTCGCGAACTCATGAAATTCACGGGTCAAAACAAGTCACGAACTCAAAAGCCTTATTACATGGATTCGCAAACTTGTGTATTTTGCGAATTGAGGTGTAAAAAAAAAAAAGAAGAGTTCGCGGAATGTAGCATTCGGTATGTTTGCGAATTGATCACTTGGCAAATTAGGACAGAATTCGCAAAATAGAGGAAAAGGTTAGACTTAGCAAATTAAATGACGAGTGAGAGTGAAATATTGAAGATTGGGACTTGTGCGATGGATAGTCACGAACTTTAGACAATAAAATAATATATCATGCAAGTGGCGAATTTTGTGGTGAACAAGTACAGAAATAAAATAATATAACCATTGTGCAAGCTTGGGATTAAAATAACAATACCCTTTATATATATATATATGTTTGGTGAAGATATAAAATATTATATATATATATATATATGTTCGGTGGAATTATAAAATATTAATATAATATATAAAGCTTGATGAATTGATAAGGTTAATGTAACTTGGCGATGGGAACTTCACGAAGTGGTAGGATAAGTGCATCACGGGTGGAATTTGGCGAATCATGTTTGCAAATCCAACACTTGACAAATTGGGCTTAATGAACAATGATTTGACGAATTTGTAAGAATAAAATAATTATACCATATACCTTGCGAATTGTGAGTGTAAGGTATTAATATAATATTTATATAGGGGTTTGCGAATTGTTTGTAGGAAGTTACACGAGTCTATAAAGTTTCGAGGGGAGTAACACACGTGGCTAAGTAACTGTGCGAATTAGTCTGACTTCACGAATTGTGAGTTGGAATAAAATGATAATATAAGCACATGAATATCAATGAGTCTATATGATAGGATCGGGTGAGTTGGACTTCACTAGGCTTATGGGAATAAAATAATTTTATAAGGTACAAAGGACTTCATATGAAAATAAAATAATAATAAATATCAAGCATGGCAACATCACGACTTGAACCCTATTTGGCGAATTGAATTTGATTGAGTCCTATGGTCTGATGAATTCACGAACCGAGAACGGGAAATATGTACGTAGCGAATGAACTTGGAACTTTGCCAATTACGATCTTTCATAGGTTTTGGGAAGATCACAAATTCATAAATATTTAAATAATACGTAGGTCGATTAATTTAAATAGATAGTATACTGACACTACAATTCCATGCTTAGGGTCAAGGACTAATAAATTCGCAGGATCACTAGCTAACAATCTACGGACGCCAGGTAAGTAGAAATCCAACTACAACACATAACTTGTGTGCTATATGTATATGTGACTATATGCCTACGTGGTTTCGTGATTACGTGAATTTATCGTTACGCTTTCATGTGGTAAGCATAAGTTGCAATTGTTGGCATATGCATGCTCATGTGCACGCACGAACTCATGGGGAAGGGTCATGGGATAGAGTGTGCATGGTGATATGTCGCTTGTATGCGACGAGGACTTGCCGATGTGGGCAAGTGTGTCGACTCATAGTTGAGTCAGGGGCTGTCTACTATGCTACCAGGGCGGCATTTAGCGTCGTCGTACTATTATTGTAAATATATATTGGTATCCTATGGATAGGATTCGGGCAAGGCCCGTGGCGGTAAGGTGCGACCTGGAGGGTGCGACCTGAGGGTATGAGCTGCACCGGGTGGAACCCTGGTGTAGGCAACCTCAGCGTAGGCTACCAGCGTGAGCGACCGCCGGACAGTCGGGGACGACCGGGTTTATATGGCGACCTAGGGGAACGATGTGCATCCTAGGGTTCGGCCATCCGGCGTGGACCGCTGTCGTATTGTCCTGAGGGACGTGAGCTCTTGTGGTGCATAGTAAGATTAGCCGAGGGCCCTGAGTTTTACTAGTACGAGTACTAGGTGCATCGGCGCGGATTGCCCTTGCATAGAAATTTATGCATCGGCAGGGTTTGCCTATGCGGGGAAAGGGACACGTGCATACATGCATGATTTCTGCTTACTGAGCCTCGGTGGCTCATTCTTTTATGTTATGTGTTGTAGGCGCCAGCGAGCACCGTACGTGATCGCGTTAGATGACAAGGCAAATCTTTTGAAGCTTCGCGCTGCTTTTGGGGTGGACGTGTGTGTATGGATGACGACCTGTGAGGCCGGGCGCATAGGAGCCTTTTGCTGTGCCGACACACCTTCGTCCTCGTAGTTAGATCATGTCTGGAACTTAGTGTTCGACATGTATTCTTTTGACTTGTACAGAACATCATTCCATTATGTAAATGGAAAAAGAAAAATTTTATACGCATTTTCAGTGTACCTTACTACTCATAACTCGCTAGGCACATAGGAATGCGCTTGATTAGGCAGTTAGACAGTCGGGGTGTGACATTATAATAACTTTTCGTTTCTGCGTCCCTTCATTGTACTCCAATGAAATGTTTTTCTTTCTTGAACTCCCGTCATCACGTGAAAACATTTATTTCCAGATGTCTAAGAATAAGGAGTAGCAGATTTTTAAAGGAGGAAGAGTAGATTATGAACTAATTGTTGGATTTCCCTCCTTGTGCTGTTAAGATTCAGGACAAGAATGTATCCTACAATAAACACATTAGAAAGTTATAGAAATCTTCAATCAAACCTTGCATGACGGAAAAAAACGACAAGGGTAAGAAAATCAAGACAGGCAATATCGTTTCGCTGAATTCCTTGATTTATGATAATCTTGTTGTTTACGATTTTCCGCACTTGTTATTCGATTGTGATCCTAGGACAATCGAAGTTATTAAATGCAAGCAATACGAAGTCGAGAATTTGGATTACTTGACTATGATGAGTTCCTAGATAAGAAAAGGTCAGTATAAGAATCTTACATGTTTTGGAAATTATTCCAAAAATTTCCTACTGATCTTTTACCACCAAGAGGAAACGACTATCAACCTAAGTTCGTCGATTAAGATGAAAAAGGTTAGCATTAACTTCCACTCCTTTTCTTCAGATCGAAATCACGTTTAATTTTCAAGAAGATACCTTCTTATCATTTCCTCTGTAAGGATTTTCTTTAAGGAAAAGTAGGTGGTTCTTTATCACCTAACCATGCAAAGACAATTCCTACCAATCGCTACCCTGAATTATTCCAGCTGGCGGAATTTCGGGGGCGAAATTCTTTTTAAGGGGGGAAGGATGTAATACCCGTAAAATCTAATTACGAGATTCATAATATAATTAATGGCATGACGTCCTAATTTGCGGTATTTCCAGGCAAATTAAATAAAGAGGTCATGACTACAAGAAAATCAATACATAAATTGTTCTCTATAGTTAAATTCAGTTAAGCGATGTGAAATCAAACTAATAAATATGCATACATATTATATGATTTACGGGACTGCATGAGGCATGTTTTGTGATTTGTATGTGCCTAAATGATTTCACGTTATATGCTAACATGACATATGTGAATTAGAAATTAGAAGAACTAATTTAATTTAGGTTAGTTATTAATTTTAGGGTTTCTAGTACATGACATGCTAACTTAGAAGATTTAATTTAGTATATTAAGTGTTGATACCCCGTTTTAGAAAGTATGAATTGTTAAGAATAATGTCGAAATAAGGAATTTTGATATGTATAAAAATCTCGAGAGGGCTAAGCTAAGGATTTGATATGTTAGAACCGCGAGATCTTTTGATCTCGAAATTTTGAAGTTCAAAACCCTAAAACTCGATATCAAAGAACATTAGAGGATTTTGAGTGAAGAGATAAAGTCCGATTTCTTAACTATGAAGAAAGGTTCCTAGCATAATAATATTATAAAAGTGTTTCTTAAGAAAAACTAGATAAGGATTGATAACATCGTTAAGTGACTGTAACACGCAAGGTATAGCTACCATAAACAAAAGGTGAATTCATTCATATCAAGAGACCAAAGTCACGATAATTAATATAGGAAGGGAGGAAGAAGTCGAACTACTAAACTTGGAAATCGGTATGACCTTTACTTCAATCTCACGTTTTATTTAATCACATGATATAGTAGTTGCTTAAAATAAATATATCATCAAGGTTGGTACAGGTTTGGTCGGCTTTTTGAGTGTTCAAAACTTTGGATAATCACGTTCATGAGATTTAGATGTAGGAATAATTCTCTTGTATGATTATGTTTTATCCAAGTAGTGGTATGATTTAGACAAAAATTTTAGGCATCAAAATATCAAAAACTAGGGTTTGAGACGAATTTTAGCTTGAAGAATAAAGGAAATGTCGAAGTAAATCTCGAGATCCATTGTGTTAGTTAGTAAATGTCGAAACCTTGTTTGAATAATAAAGAATGATGTCGAGATTCTTAAATGTTATTTGGTATCGAAATTATTGTGAAACATGTCGATATGGAATTAGCATCTCGAAGTCATTATTTAAAATACCGAAACATATATATCTTGAAAGGTATCTTGGATATGATATCGATATTTTGCTATAAGCTCATCCCGACATTTTACTTATAATATCGAAACAACAAATGTCTATCTTATAATCCATATTGAAATCTATGTGGCATCGAAATCTAGGCAGGTAATATGTCGAGATTTAGTCAAGCAATAAACATCAAGATTTTTAGTATAATATCGAGATGATGTCGAGATCTATTGTAAATGATTGATATCGGTGCAGTGTCTAAATATCGAACCCATATAAATACTATGTCGAGATCTTTCCAACACCAAGCTCGAGATCTACTTATAATTTATCTCGAGATTCACCCGAAGCCATATCAAGATCTATTTTAAGATACATGTCGTGATTTATACAATGTCGATATATACATATATGTATATCTCGAAATTTTATGTAAGTATTTCGACATCATAAGATTGCAAGTTTAAAACCCTTATCGAGATCTTTATGAATTTCGTGAGGGTATTTTCCCAATTTAAGTCATCGTTCAAAATTTAGGATTTAGAGTTTCGAAACTTAACAACTAAAACTAGGGTTTTCAAATTAAGCCAATTTCGTGGAAGTATAACTAGACTAACAAACCCTAATTTTATATGTTCCTATATTTAGGATTTGAAGGTTAACGACTTACCGCACGATAAGATTAAAGAAGCTCAGGATACCAGGTAAGTGGAGATCCCAACTACAACACATAAATTATATGTGCTATGAATTATCTGGTTACGTGCTTGAATGACATGATTATATGCTTCTATGACCTTACGTGATTTCTTATGTGATTTATTTATTTTCATGAATTAATTATTACATGAAATGGCATGACAAGCACTTTGGCTTTATTCACGTACGCATTATCACGTGCATACACGAAGTTACAAGACACGAGCATAAGACACGTATGATTTCTTAAACACGATAAACGGTTGCATTTAATGGCTCTTCTATGCTACCATGGTAATTTTATGTCACCGATTTCATGACATGACATGTCTCAAGGCAAGGGCATGCATGTGGCGGAAAGTTGCGACCTGGAAGATGCACCCTGAGAAAACAAACGTCACCAAGGGTATGATTGGTGTCAGCAACCTCAGAGTGAGTCTACAGTGTGAGCGTCCGTGGGATAGATAAACTACATTGGGATTAAGGCGCCTTAGGGTTAGCCTCTCAATGGAAGTATCGTCCGTGTGGCGTATGAAACCACCTTGGGACAAAAAAGGTGCCCTAGGGTTAGCCTCCCATGAGTGGGTATTGCCACTCATATATTTATTTACCCTTAATGGGTTTGAGCTCTATGATGGTGCATAGCAAGATAAGCCGTGTGCCCTACAAGAAAAGACACGAACTAAAAATAAGACAAGACATGAAATACAAGACAAGACACGAATTATAAATAAGACAAGACACGAATTACAGGATGTGATTAGGAAGCATTGGCGTGGATGCCTTTGTAGTTTAGGACACGTGCATTGCATGGTTTCCACTTACTGAGCTTATAAGCTCATTCCACGTTTTATGTGTTGTAGGTACGATAGAGTCGGACGTTGAGAAACGTCACGACTAAGGCGGGCTGGCGGCGGTACTCCAGGGTCTTTTGAGGGCAAGGTTGTACATGGATGACGACCTGTTAAGTGATATTAGGATATGTTTTGATAGGAATATATTTTGGGGCTTCGTCCTTTGTATAATTAAAACGGTGTAGGCTAGTAGTAATATATCATATTTTAGGAAAAGTTTTTGTTAGACGGGTCTCCCGCGACTTACGTTGCGAAAATCCGCCACTAAATACGATTAGAAAGTCAGGGTCGCCACAGAACCGTTTTAATTTGGTTCGGTACGATTTTTATAATTCGATTCGGTTTTTTCGCTTCAGTTTTCGGTTAGGAACAAAGAAGATTTATGGAACGTGACATGTAGCAAAAACAATTCAAATGTCCGAAAAAACATGAAAACGAAACAAATCTAACCTAAATATAAAAACATTGTTTGTCGAGAAAGAAAAAAGTTAAATTGCGCCTGCAGCCAAACAAATAATATAATAAACTAAGGAGCAGCATAATGTACCTTAAAGATCACTGGACACTGGGTCCCATAAGAAAGAGAACGGTTTTATTAGATAACGACATCTTTTAACCTAAACGAAGCGCTTTTTATATTGTATCAGTATAGAAGAAGGAACCACATCGCGTTTCCTTTTTTCTTTTTTCCTTAATAAAAAGCTTTAATGTCTTGTTTGTGCTGAACTGAATTTTTTTAATAATTACAATATTTGGGCTGTGATTAACATCAAGGCCCAACTGACTTGTGCAGTCCACTCACGGTTTTTATAGATTTAATTTCAGTTTTAACTATAATATTCTTTTTGATAATATATATGTATATATACATGTGTAAAAATTTTGGGCCCCCCTCCGACGTTGGGCCCGAGGCAACCGCCTCACTGGCCTCCTATGAGCTACAGGCATGTGTTAATGATCTGCTCCTACATTGGACTTATACAAGAGAGTATAGTAACCCTATTGATATATCTTGTCTTTAGGTCATTGTATAATGCATTAGCGTGATCGAATTAGCGCTTTTTATTATTGAGAATAGGTATGTACAATAAATACATTTGAAACTAAGTAATAACATGTTCTATACAAATTTCTATTAATGCATAATGCATTGAAAAAAACAAATATATCGGGATCAATTGTTTGTATGATGCATCGTGCTTGGAATCAGTCACATGTCTTGATATATGTGTCATATAAACAGGAGAAAAATTCAGTTTCATCTTCTTCCTTAGTTTTGAGCAAATAGAATATAAATTCAATTGGGCTTATATTACCTGATGATATAGATTGATGCCTGATGTTGTAGTGCAATAATGCTGAAGCTATACGAGTTAGTACGTACGTGGGAAGAAGAATTCCACTAGCCTTTGCTATGAGTACCTATGGGCATAAAAGATATTTGATATGGGGCTCTCCCAATCAACGAAATTTATACGTGTGGGTAAATTTATATAGCGGTAGATCGAATATTATCAAGTTTTTAAGGGCAAATGTGCTGTTTTTACGGGGGGACATAAAGGGGACGTAAACAAAAGGACACGAGGATTTACGTGGTTCGAACCCTTTCGGGTTCTACGTCCACGGGGCGCTGCGGAACTTCCTTTCACTATATCTTCATGGATTACACACTCAAATCCTTACTTCGCTCATAAATGTTGAAACATATGAAAGCAACCAACTAACAGACTTGAAAGAGAAATCGTCGTGTGTATGTCTGTAGAAAAGGGTTTGTTGTTATGAAAAATGACTTAAGTCTTCCCCTTTTTATAGCACCTCCCAGCAGCCCTTCCAAATAATATCCCAGGATTTGAGGGGGACGTGACAGTACTATGAACAGCAGAAAGCTGCATGTTGAATGACCCCCTGCGACAGCCCCAACTTTTCCAACAGTGGCGCTGCCCAACGTCTAGTCGACACGTGTCCCTGTTACTGTCCTTTTTCTCTTTTGAAGGTCTTCTCTCATGAGGCGTATTGAGGAAGCCTCTTTGAAGTGGTTAATTTCTCTTGGATATTATCCTGTTCTCACTAAGTGCCAGCTATTTTCTTAACGGGCTTTGTTGGGCCTGTTATTTATTTACTTCTTTTTGGTCCATCCGATTTTGGTCCACATCAACCACTCCCCTACTCTGATTTGTCTTTTTGGACAAAATTAAATTAGAGTAAAAATAATGAGTTGGGCCTTACCTTCCCTTTGGGGACCTATCGTATTACTGCGCTTTGTGGCCTTTTGATGTAGGTAAGACGAGCTTACGGCATTCTCTACTGGCCAAGTCAGATGAGGGAGCTACTCGATGGTCCCCGGGGTTGATTCATCCACTGCAGTTCCCATGCTCCCTGTGGTTCCTGTGGCTAGGGATGTTCGTGAGGAGATGCCTTTGACCTCACCTAGGGATCTGAGGATCATGAAAGCTCGGATGTTGCACCCGTCTCTGGAACTAAGAGAAAAGTTGGGCCCTCATTGAAACCAAGTAAGACAAGCAAGAGAAAGCAACCCTTGTCAGGAAGTGATGTTGAGGAGGAAATGGTAGAGAAGGAAAAGGAGGGGCTGCGGAGTTCCTTGGAATGGGAGAGGGAGGATCTCCAGAGTTCCTTGGCTAAAGAGAAAACCAAATGGGATGATCATAGGTCTTGATCGGGAAAAGAGCTTTGGTGGGGGACCTCCCTTCCTTCATGGATCATTTGGCAGCACTTCCTCCGGGTGTCCTCTTTAGCTCACCAAGCTCCCTATCTTTTGGATCATCCTCCTCGAAGAGCTTGTTAAGACAGGTTTGGCGGCCGAGAGTAGGAGACGGCGAAGAGTCTTAAAAGCGGAGATCGAGGCTGCATAAAAGAGGTTGGAGCATCCAGACATAGTATTCTTGGATCAACATGATCAGGAGCTGAGGAGCTTATTGGAGAAGGTGAAACAGGACTGAGGAAGCTCCTCTGCCCAAAGAACAGAATCGAAGGTAAAGGTTCAGTTGGAACATGAGGTAGCGCCTTCTAATATGACGGTCGGGGTGGAGTTCCTCCATGGCTTGGCGGAAGGTCTTTCGAGGGGTCTCCTTTCTTTGAAGGACTTCGCGTCTCTGATGTAATTCTACTACTTGGACGGATATCGACTCATTCATAGTGGGCGCTAATGTCGTGGTTTATTGACTCGTTCTCGAGGGACCTGACCGAGGATTGGAGCCAGCGTACTCGGAAGGTCCTTTTTTCCTTGAGGGACTTCGTGCTTTCAGAGAGATCCCTAGTTACCCGAGAATCCTCACTTTCGGATTCCTACTGTCGAGAAGCACGTAGAGGTCCTGCCCCACGCTGCTATCTCGTTATTCCCAGCTCCTCAGGAAACTCTGCTTCTTGCAATGTTTCGGGGGAGCTTAACTCCCTTGGCAGGGGCTTGATGGCGGAGCTCCTCGCGAGCCTTGCGCTTTGAAGGAGATCCCTAGGTCCTGCTGCATGTTTCTCCTAGCTCCCTGGGACATTTTATTTGTATAAACCTCTCCTTTTTTCATCCTTTTGATAGCTTGGAAAAATACTTTGTCACTTCTTTCGAGACATATTGGTGGGGGAGTTTAAGTCCCCATGTTCGCATGTTCTATCGGAGTTCCCTTTCTCCTGTATTATATTTTCTTTCTTTCGTCATTGTCATAGCACCAGCTCGCTTAAAGCATGGTTATAGCGCCAGCTTGCTTATCAATTCGTAGCCAAGTACGAATTCACGCCCTCGGTTGCAACGACCGTCTCATTGTCCTCAGGTGTCGCTTTGCGCTAGGCTCTCTTTGCCTTAGCGAGTTCAGTATCTGGGTAGACACTTGGGCCTACAAAATTATAACCCCGGGGATCCCCTCATCGATTTACCCTGGTTATAGCGCCAGCTTCACTTTTAGGTACCATTCACGTTGCATGCCTACTAAGAGCCTTTGATGTCCTGTACACTGCAGCCCGTCAGCGCGGCATGTTGTACGCCCTCATGGGCATCTTTCACGTCGTAGACTTATTGTCTTTGATGTCGAGAACACCGCTGACCCGTCGGTCTTTGGCATCATCTCACATTGCAGACTATCAGTCTTTGATGTCGAGTCCGCCTTGGCCCGTCGGCCTTCGGCATCATTACACGTCGCGGACTCGAAGGTCGTTGATGTCAAAGGTCATTCATGCCAGCACGAAGCAAGGCTTGAAGATTCTGGGGGAAAAGGGACTTTCGAGTACCAGCACCAGGCTGGACTTAGAGGTCCCAAACAAATAGAATGGTCTTTTGAATGCCAATGCAGAGCTAGACCTATAGATTTTGAACATATGAATCCACTCTGCGTGCCGTGCGGAAATGTTCACAGATCCCATGAGGCGGGATCGTAATGTGTCGTGTAAAACTGCCTTACACGCCCTGGAAAATCAGATCAAGTCGTCAGCCAACTTATACTTATTGAATCTTAGGACCTTTATAGGGGATCATGTCCCGGATGTCGGTGGAGCTCCTGGCGTCAGGTGGGGCTGTGACCCTTCGATTTCTCCTGTGGTTCACCATTAGTTTTTCTCCTAGAACCTCCCTTGGAATTTGAATTCGAGGTCCGTGATTATGGTAGGCCAGAGATAGCCCGCCCTTATCATTCTTCTCGTCAAGAACTTATATCCCACATGTTAACTCGTGCGTCCCTTCTTGCCTTTCCGTCACATGCCCTTTAGGACCTCCGGGACAGAGGTCCTCCCATTGTCCTCTCCTTCAACGCTTCCCATATATTTCCCTGCCTCCTGCTTTTCTACTGCGAAATTGGTGATGCCATCCTCTTCTGATGTTCGAACCAAGCTCGCCACTTTGGCCAAGTAATCAACTTTGTGGCTTTCCTTTCTCGGGACCTGCATGATTTCACAACAGTCAAACTTGGTTGTTAGTTTCTTTATCGTGCTTTTTGCATATTCCCTCATTCGCCCTTCCTTTCATAGTTCCACTTCGCTTGTACTACCGGTTGTGAATCTAGGAACCAAACGACGTCCCATGCTCCCATTTCCTTCGCAATCCTCCGGAAGTTAAGGCTTCGTATTCAGAATCATTCTTGGAGGCTGGGAAATTGAATGTAGTGACGAAATGGAGCTCCTCTCCTACCGGGGCTAATGATAAGGACCTCTGCTCCAGATCTATGGGAAGTCGTAGATCCATATGTGTGCACCTCCCATCGCTGCTTCTGTGGTCCTTTGGTGGTTTCAAGCACAACGTCGAAGAGGGTCTGAGCTTTTTTGACGGCCATTCGTTGTCTAAATTCTACGTCGCACTCCCCCTAGCTTGATGGTAATTTTCACCATTCTCCCGCGTAGATCTGGTCGATTTAGATTTTATCTTCCGACAGCACCTTGCTTCACAAAGTAGGTCGGCTTTTGGGAGGTCCCTTCTTTCTTTAGTAAGATGGAGCTAACACTTCCATGGAGAAATACAGCGCCAACTCGACTAGTTGTTGGGAGAGGTGTATTGTGGAGGTATTCCTTCAAATCTTCAAAGGTCTGTTCGCAATCTTTCAGTCTGCTCGTGCTCTTCGCTCTTTCGTATCACATTCGAAGAATGGGAGACTCTTCTCGACTGAGAGCCACTAAACTCCCTACTGGCCTCTGGAAATCCTAAATCCCCTGGTAGGCGTCCATGACGCTGGGGACCTCACACCCAGAGGTGGAGTCCACCAGCCAATTCACTCGGGGTAATGGATAATGATCCCTAGGGCACGCCTTACTCAGGTCCCTAAAGTCAATGCACATCCTCCGCTTTTCGTTTCTTTTTTATAAGGACGACATTAGTCGGCTATGTAGGGAACTAGATCTCTTGGGCATGACCTGCTTGGGAAAGCTTGTCTACTTCCTCCTTAAGGATCTAGGCTCTTTCAGTTCCGCACGGTCGGAGCTTCTATTTGATGGATCAGCTTCTCGGTATGATGATGTGTGGTGATGTCCGGGCGAACTCCAGTCATATATTTTGGAGAAAATGCGAATATGTCCGCATTTTTTGTAGACATCCCACCAGCCCCTTGTCTGGCTCTTGTTGTAAGCTAGAGGGCCCCTTTCCTTCTATCTTCATCCTCTAATATTCCATTTTTTTTGTAATATTCTTCCTTTTGTTTCTGCCCTAGCATCATTTGGGTCGCATCGTCAGGAGCTTTGTTGATCCCTCCGCCATTGGATGGCTCTTTCTCTATGTCCTTTAAGCGTCGTGATTCCTTCCGTTGGTTGTATCTCCGGAGGTCGGAATTCCCATGTCTTTGGCGATAACCAAGGCATCGTTATGTGGTCTGGCCACATGTGTTCCATCTCCTGGCACAAATCGAACTTCGACCGATGCACCTTGTACGTCTCACAAATCACCTTGCATTTGGATCTCTTATCGCCTGAGTTTAACACTCTTGGTATCTCGTCGGGATCTTCTTTATTTGGTCTTCCAACAATGATGAGGATAAATGCTCTGAATAGAATGACGTGACCTAATTTGGAGGAAGTGGGGGTTGTCCGTCATTATTAGGCACAGATCCCCCTACTTCTTTTTTCGATGAGCTTGGAGTCATGTTTGCCATCGCTGCCAACAAGCTCACCGCGGGTCCATGATCTGTGGAGCTTAGGAACTTCGACTGCTCAGGTGTACGATTTTGGACTCTGTTAGAGGTTGGGATCCACTGCGCCCGGAGCTCCTATTATGTTAGAGATGTGAAACTTAATCAGCACTGGCCCCCAGAAGAGGCGGGGGGTTGTCTGCCCTAAGTCGGCATAGATCCTCCGGACTTCTTCTCGGCTGCCTTCAGACCTTAGTCAAGGCCATGGATTTCCCCATGGGTTCTGTAACAACCCGTCCCATACCGGGTGTCACTGTAGCATCGGTCCCTACCGGGACGTGTGGGGTTGGGCCCCCACACTCCGACTGATAGTCTGGCCCCACTGTATCACCATTTAACCTTTCAACGTGCTTCGTCCTCGCTCACACGCACCTTGGGCAAACTTCCCAGGGGGTCACCCATCCCAAGATTACTTCAAGTCAAGCACGCTTAACTTTGAAGTTCTTTCGGATGGACTCCCGAAAAGGTAGGTCGACCTTGGTGATATGAGTAGTACTATCAATTCTCTTATACAATTCTTAGCCTGACACGCCCATACATTGTCAGTCTCAGGATCCCCTCTCATTCGGATGTCGGATCGGTGCATTCACGTACCCCTTCGCCTAGAAGCCTGCCAGGAGCCGCTCCTTGTCCGTGCACCTCTCTAGCACCGGCGATCACTCCCCGTCCTCATCGGCCCCGGGCGTCACATGCCCACCAGCTTCCGCCTGGTTCGTCCCCGAACCAGCACCGTACTGTGAGAGATTGTGCTCTGATACCACCTGTAACAACCCGTCCCATATCGGGTGTCACTGTAGCATCGGTCCCTACCGGGACGTGTGGGGTTGGGCCCACCACACTCCGACTGATAGTCTGGCCCCACTGTACCACCATTTAACCTTTCAGCGTGCTTCGTCCTCGCTCACACGCACCTTGGGCAAACTTCCCAAGGGGTCACCCATCCCAAGATTACTTCAAGTCAAGCACGCTTAACTTTGAAGTTCTTTCGGATGGACTCCCGAAAAGGTAGGTCGACCTTGGTGATATGAGTAGTACTATCAATTCTCTTATACAATTTTTAGCCTGACATGCCCATACATTGTCAGTCTCAGGATCCCCTCTCATTCGGGTGTCGGATCGGTTCATTCACGTACCCCTTTGCCTAGAAGCCTGCCAGGAGCCGCTCCTTGTCCGTGCACCTCTCTGGCACCGGCGATCACTCCCCACCCTCATCGGCCCCGAGCGTCACAGGTTCCGCCAGAACGGGCCCTTTGATTTCATCCTTCAAATGGTAACAGTTGTTAGTATGATGCATGTATTTAATATAGTATTGATAATGTAAAAGGAAATGAGATTTTGAAGGCCCTGGCATTCTGACTAAGAGCCTTTTTGTCACGGAATGTCTCCCGGGTAGTCATGACTTCCTCCATCTTGTTTGCGTAACGATGGGAGTTCTGCAGGACCCTATGGAAAGATCCCGACAGCTCCCTATTGTGAAGTTGAGGCAGTAATGGTTTTCTTTGGTCATGCTTCTCGTTTGCTCCTTCCCGTTCGGTTGTCGTGGCCTGCTTCTCTTCATGGGTGTTGGCAACTTTACTTCGTTGGTGCAAAGGTACCTATCCTCCTGCTGATGTACACGTGGAGGTCCCCGTTTTCCCTCTACCTCGTCATGTAATTTCGGGTCATCTCGGTAAATTTGTATAACGAGCACGATGTGGAATTCCTTCGAATGACCGAATGGAATTGGGAACTAGCTACAACAACTATTGAACGATCGTGATGTGGGGATGAAAAGGATCTTCACATATTAGCTTATATGTCGACTAAAGAGCGAATAACGGCTCTCCTATGCTACCGTGGCGATTCTCGATGCCAGAATCTACCTGATTCAAGATAGGTAGAGGGGATATATCATGGCAATTCACGATGCCAAAACTTACCTGATTCACGATAGGTAAGAGTGGGGGAAATACACCATGGTGAATCACGATGCCACGTTACCTGATTCACAATAGGTAGGTGAGTATCCCATAGCAAGAAATGCGACCTGGGTGAGGCGAAACAAGGGAAATGCGACACAGGGGGAACCTCTGGTGTTGGCAACCTCGGGGTTGGCTGCCAGCGAGGAGCATCCGCATGATAGTCCACACCGGGATTGAAAAAGTGCCTTCGAGAAACCTCCTGGTGTGCGTACTTTCACAGAGGTATATACCCCGTGGGAGCATGAGCTCAAAGAAATGGTGCACAGAGTGATTGAAAAGCCGAGGCCCAATATGATATGAACGATCAAGAAAGAGTGAGAGTAGAAAGCATAGACGCGGATTGTCTTTGCGAATTAGGGCACGTACATACATGCATAAATTTCTGCTTACTGAGCCTCGGTGGCTCATTTCTTTATGTTATGTAGGTACATACGATCATGGTACGTGATCGCCTAGCTGGCAAGACATCTTTTGAAGCTTCCGAGTGCTTTTGGGGTGGACGTGTGTGTATGGATGATGACCTGTGAGGCCGGACGCATAGGATCTTTTGCTGCACAAATATACACGACACATGTAGATAGAACTTGAATGTAATTAGAAAGTCTGGAAGCATTCTTTTGACATGTAACGAGACGATGTTCCTTTATGAAAAAGGAAAAAACTTATTCCGCACTTTCGTATTTCTTCTAACTAAATACGTAGTTAGGCACGTAAGACAAGGCTAGAAATGGTAGCGATGGCTGGGGTCGCTACAGTTGGTATCAGAGCTTTAGTCGCAGGTCCTGTAGACTGTCCATGCACACACACCCAAAAGCGTGGAAGTAGCCTTGCTTGTAAGTTTTACGATTATGTAAATTTTCTAGGTTGTCTAAATTTATTGGCCTTAGGAATTTCCAGGATAGATAGAAAAGATGGTAAGAACTAGGGGTGAGACCAGTGAGGGTGGCGAGCACGACAGGGAAAACGCAACCCCTAATGACAATAGAGATGCGACCATTTTCCAACTCACGGAACTGGTCCGCCAGCAGTCCACCCAAATTTAGCAATTGATCCAGCAAAACAACGCCAATGCTGGACCCTCCCAGACTGAAAGAGCCGAACTGGTAGGAGAGAGGTTCCGCAGGCTAAACCCACCGATCTTTGAGGACGCTACTGATACGAGTACAGCTGACGACTGGATAAGGACCATTGAGAGTATGTTTCAGTATGGTCGAGTCCCAGAGGCGGAGAAGGTACTTTGTGCTGCATTCCTACTTAGGGGAAGCGCGGGGTACTGGTGGGAGACCATCCAAGTGGTTGAGAACCCTGCCACCATGAGCTGGGACCACTTCAAAGAGCTGTTCAGAGGCAAGTACTACACTGCCTCAGTTAGAGCCAGCGGATGAGTGATTCATCAACCTCCGACAAGGAGCCATGACTGTAGCTGATTACATTAGGAAGCTTGAACGACTCTCAAGATTTGCTGCACACATGGTACGCACGGATGCTCTGAATATCGAGCGCTTCCTCGAGGGCCTAAAACTAGAGCTGTACCGTGACATATGTATGGCGGGACTTCAAGGAGCAACGTACGCCCAAGTGGCAGAACGAGTGTAATACCCGTAACATTTAATACGAGATTTTGATGTAATTAGATATATAGTTAAATGAAATTTACATATGTGTTTTAAGTACTAGTTGTGTAAGAATCAATTTCGAAAATTTGAGCCAAAAATCTTAAGAAATATTATGACCTTGAGCGTCCCGTCAAAAAATTTCTATACTTCTGTCTTCAACATCAACCTAGTCTTCTTAGCGATCGGATTGTGGTAGGTGATGCCAAGGACTGAGCTGATGTGCACGTGATTATTGGGAAGTGCTTCGATCTCAGGTCCCTTGTTGAGCGGTGCGGTCATTTCACCTTCTTCATGTTGCTCTCCAGAGCTATCTGGAGGTCGTGCTCTACGAAGTACTTGACCTGGCGCATCATGTACCGGTAGAGTCCCTCGAGTCCTTCTTTCTTGATGAAGCCTTGAGGACCCTTGTATTTCTCCACATATAGCTGGTAGAAGTTGTACACCTCCTCGGCAGGGAGATACGGTAGGTCACTCTCGCTCAATTCCTTTTGAGTTCTGTCTACCCGCTCAACGGCGTAGTACGGTGTTGGAAGTCCTCCTTTAGCACAAAAGACGCTGAGGAGCTGACAGATGGGAGATAGGCTCTTATAATGACTCTTGGCTTGTGCTTTAGTCATCCCCAATCTCATGTCAGGTCCAAGGTGGGTCAGCATCCACAGATATGTCGTTCTCTTCTACTGATCCCAGTGGGAGATCCCTCTTAGCTCGAACTCATTCGGCTTCTTGACCTTGTCCGGTGACCTCCAAATGTGCTCTCTAATTTCTTGAAGGAAGGGGATTTCTATTCTGATGTTCTCCCATGGCGTATCGATTGGGACGGGTCCTGGCATCTGTCTTGTGGGGGTAACCGTCCGTTGCGCAATCAGCTCTAGAAGCCTTGGGAGTACTTGGTCGTGATCTTCACTTTCCTGAAGCTCTTCATCTTCTATCAGCACCAGTTTCACCGAAGCTCATTGTAAGAATTGACGAACGTTCTTAAGCCGTTGTCTTTGATGCTCATGGGGCAGGGAATGAGTCATCCACTATCCATCGAAAATATATTTGTCGAGGAATTCATGTGGGTTGACGGCAGGTCCTGATGGTTCCGATTGGTCTTGAGCAGTTGAGGGAGTCACTTGCTTCTTCTTCCGAAAGCAAGGGGCTTGTGAGAATCGTAGGTCGATTGGGTTGTGTGGGTTGTATGGGTGGTGCGGTGCGTTGTGGTGGTTGTTTGGGTTATGGGTTGCGAGGTTTCAGCGGCTCCGGGCTTGTTAGTCCGGCACCCGAGCCTTGTCTCTGACCTCTAGTCATGATCCTACGCCATTTCTCCCCCTTAGGACGACCTTGATCATCTGGGTCGTCATGTCGACGTCTGGAGCGGGAGTCTTGTCCTCGGCATGATTCGGTAGGATCAGGACGGTCCACGAGACGGCAGAAGAGGTCCTTTTCTTCCGGCATTCGAGTAGTCAACTCGAGTAGGCGGGAGACTAATATGGAGTGGAGGTCGCTGATGGGTACGGTGGCTGGGTTTACGAGGTTATGTGGGAGGATGGGTGTAGCGACTGGGAAGGGTTGTGTAGGTTGAGTGGGTGTGAGGATGGGTTGTGAAGAAGACGGCTACGAGATGGGTGCTTTTCCACGATCTTGGTGGGACGTCTCGATGGCATTCCGCACGCTGTCCATTATTTTGTCTTCAAAAGAATGTAGTGCAGCGGAGAGAGCGGCCTGAAGACGGTCTTCAGTCACATATGGGATGGACGCCTCCATCGATGAAGGACCAGGTTGACTAATGTTGCCTGTTGTCAACCCTTGAGCAGACACCGACTCCTTAGGTTGGCTCGTAGTCACTTGAGGTTGTGACTGTTCGAGACTTCCACCCAATCATTGAGTTGAATCTTGGAGATTCTCCTCTATGGGTTTTGTGGCAGGTTCAGAGTGAGCCTGCGTATCAGACATCGTTGTGGCTGGGCCGGTGGTGATTTGCAATTGGACTTCGGCCTCAGTGCTTGGAGTGATAATCGTCGTTGTGTCTGACGTGGTGGTGATGGTGGTGAAGAGGGACTCTAGTTGTATGCTTAGTCTTCTGGGAGTCCATTTTATTAGTCTGATTTCCTCATCGGACTCCGCGTAGGATGAGGTGGCTGTGTGAGGAGAAGGTTCACGTTCAATGTCCTCACGAACCTGTTCCATCACTTGTGGAAGTGAACTTTGCTCCGCTTCAGCCTTGGTTTGTGCTTCTTGTTGAAGAACCTCCTCAATGGGCTCTTCGAGTACACCTACATGGATGGGCACATCCAATTGGAGCTCCTGATTTCTTCAGCTTCCATTTCGAGTACCACCTCATCGATCATCGTGACATCCAGATCTGGTAGCTGAGTTTCTTGGACTGGGGGCTCCTGTTCAAGCTCATGGGCCACTACATCGATCATTGTGTCCTCTGGGCTTGAGTGTTGTTGTTGTTGAGGGCTGACTGCAAAATCTGTCGGGGGACCTCTGATCATCTGTTCCGTCAGATGATTGTCCCGGCAAAATCTCTGGTATTCGGCTCCCGAGGGGTTGGCAAGCCACAGCAGCTCGAACGGTATGGCCATGGATGGCTGGTTCTTTGATCAACTAGCTGACATTTTCACCAAAGCCGGGCGTACGACACATTCTTTGATCTCTTGTTCTCTCGTTTTTTGATCTGTTTAGCCAAGTCATTCCAGATCAGCTGGGCAAAATTGTAATTTCGCGAGAACATAATCCCGTGGAAGATTCTGAGGATGTGGCCCTTTCTCTTGTCAAAGCCTACGTGCTTTCACGAAAGACATTCGTTGATAATTCCGAACAATGTCTTCCATGGATGAGAGATGCCGCTACTCTGGACTTGAGCAAGCTTAGTGAGCGGCGGTCGGTATCCCATGTGCAGAAAGTCATGCACCATCTCTGCATCTGAGGGTAGAGGGTCGTAGTTGTGGATGAACGTAAGTCCAAGGTGAGACCCAGGTCATCTTTGCTAAAGCTGATGTGCCTAGTCCCAATCACCGTTGTAAAGCGGTATATTCCATCAACTACGAGGCTTTTGAGCATCCCCCAAAATTTTTGAAGGTTGGCCATCGGTACAGAGGCCGTCACCGTGAGAGCATGCCAGAGGGGATGGCCTTGGAGGATTGACACCATTATCTCGTCAGGGCACCTAAAGGTGGTCGTGTCGAGCTGATAATTGGTGTTTGGTACACTAAGGTACAGATTATGGTCATATATGTGGTCATATGTTGGAAAGTTTGCCATCTGACAATTTAGAAAAACAAATCATTAGTCCGGAAATTAATTTTGAGTCGAAATTTGAATTTATCAAACCATAGTGAGTAATCATATCATTGCATGTTTTGACAAAATTACATTAAATCGTGACTTGGCACATAGGTTATACGAAATCATGAAAAGATTAAATTATTTTCGACATATCCATATAAGAGTTCAATTCGGTGTGGTCGAAAATTTTCTAAGTGTTGAAATACTACCATTCACTCCGTGCTATTTATCGCGCAAGAATTGAGATTCTCAAATTGATTTCCTAAGTGCGAATTTTTAATTTCAAATCCCCGTTGTATTTTTCGATCGAAAATTTTATTCGTTCAAGATCGCTACAGTGAAAAAGACTTACAGAAATTTTCTAAGTGTTTGAACTTAAAATGTGGCACTGTAGCCGATAAGTTTTGCGATCGAGAAAATTTCCGTGTAAATTTACGATCGAGAAAATTGATTTCTACGTCAATTTATGGTTGAGAAATTTTTCGCGCGTGAATAAAAACTTTCGTTGTGAAAGTTGTCGAGCGAGAAAGTTTTTCGATTTTAAAATTTATTTGCACTGCGAAATTTTACGATAAAATTGTCAAGGAGAAACTAGGTGACTCGCCGAGAAATTTTGCGGTCAATTAAAATTATCGCAAATTCTTTTACGATCGAGAAATTTTATCGTCAAGAAATTAATTTTCTCGCCGCTAAAATTTATGACTGCGAATAATTTGAAATCGAAATTTACTGTTTTCGATGTTAAGTTTTTCGCTCGAGACTTAATTGCACCTAATTAATCTATTTCGCTTAGTAATCTTTCGCTCACATAAAATCAAAATTAGATTTCTCGATGGTAGGTATTTTTCGATCTACGTCAGCTATCTTATCGACTAAGTCAACATTTTTAGCGATCGAAGATCTTTTACTATGCAAACAGTGACTCAATCGAATTGAAATTCGATTGCAACTGTTTGCGATCGAAAATGTTCTTCGACTGCGTTAAACCTTCAAAACCCAGTTTGGTCGAAACTTAAATTTTTCGCTCTTAAACGCAGAAAATCGAAAGAGTATACTACCAGAATCATCACAAACACCGAATCTATCTTAACTGCAGTCTTTAACCAGATTAAACACATAATATGGTCGTAATCATTGTAGAATAGCATTCGAGTGTTCATAGTTCTAAAAACAGGCGAGAATTTATCAGAAACATGCGAAGGATCACAATATGTGGATGCAAATGAGGTTTAACACATGCTAATTCCTAAAGAACGTCGATTCTACCTTATAAAGACGAAAATCAGTTGAAAAGTTGAAGATTTTGAAAGATTTTGTTTTCGTCTTTTTGACAAGGGTTTTTCGTGAGAGAAAAATTTTCGACTGATGAATTTTTCGATTAGAGGTTTATGGGTGTATTTAGGGATTTTCGACTGTAAGAATTATTGTTTCTAATTGGGCTTATCGGGCGTTTTAAGTTTGAAAGTGATACAGGCCCAATTTTGAGTTTTCGCTCGAGAAACTCAGGTCGAAAATTTTCAATGGGTCCCTATTTGATTTTCGCTCGACTAATTTAGAACGAAAATTAACGTTTGGTCCAAATCAATTTTCGCTCGAGAATCTGCGACTGAAAATTACTAATTTTGCCCAATTATATATGTATATATTAATTTTATTAATAGTATGGGGTCAGATTATTTTGCTTCGATCATTGTCACGCCTAAAAAATTCACAAGACATTAGAGCGATTTTATGCCGTCAAGTCTCGTCAGCAAACTTAAGTTTTAGGTTCAAAGTAGGGTCCATTTCGACAACTCTCACTAGCTTCGCTCTAGCGCCCATTTATTTTTGACTAGAGAGTTTTATATTTATATCACTCAAGTCAACACAAGTCATATTAAGTCAATTTGTGATCGAGGCGCTTTTAATCACTTCACCGAGCGAGAGATCGTCGTTTGGAATTAAAGGGACTTTGAGGGCTTTATTTGTTTATGACTAAGAAGGGAAGAGATCTTTTGGGAAAGTGAGGTTTACGTCATCTTCCATTCCTTCGTCGTTCTCCTTTTCTTCGTCATTTTTCGCTTTTGTCTTTGTCTTTTTCATCCTTTGTCTTTTGTAAGTTTTCTGCACTTTCTCAAGCTGAAGCTCCCCTTCTCTACGAGGCTGAGAGATTATCTAAGGCGAAGTTCTTCTTATTGGTTCTTGGACCGATACCGTGCTCCTTTTCTCTTAATCCCTAAAGAGGTTTCAGAGATTATCGATTTGAAGAAGTTCACGGTTATGGATTACGAACCCAAGGCCGTGCTCCTCTTCTCGTTGCCTCGATATAAGACCGGATTATCGTTGGAGAAGTTCACTTCGTGGTGCTCCTCTTTCCAGTCGATCCGACGAGTATATGAGATTATCGAAGGAGAAGTTCACAGCAAGATTCATGCCCTCGTCTTAAAGATTTTGAGAGGCAGGTTCTTTTGATCTATTTTTCTTTGTGCGTTGAGCATTCCTCATGTGTGTTCTCCACCTTCATTTGTCATCTTTTTCTTTTTCGTCCTCGTTTTTCTCCCCCTCCTTTTCTTGATTGAACATCCCGCCAAAATTTTATATTGTCGGTTGAAGGCTCAAAGGGTTTTCAAATAAAGAAAAGGAATTTGGAGAAGACTCAAAATGGATGACTAAAGGCTAGGTTAAAGGATTGAAAATTATATTTGGCCGAGTGAGGAATTCCCTAAGTGCCCTAATCATCTTCCCAAAGGTATATCGCAAGGCGAGTATGAGGCCAAGAATCACGAGTTAAGACAAGCAATGGCCTGTGTGACTCGCTCATGGATAGATCCGTAGAAAGAAAATAACGAAGGCTAGAAATCTCACTCATAAAAAATGGCTTTGTGTCTAATTGAGTCTACAAAAGAACTTTTAGACACAAGAATGCGACTTAAGATTGACAAAATTAAGCAATTAATCAGTCGTATGTAAGGGAAATTCATACGTGACTTAGATCGAGCATCCTAAAGATATCATCATTCCCCTAATATTGTACTTATATGTATAATATTTTTGGATTTTAGATTATTTTTAGAAAAATTTCACGCAAGACATATCATTAAAGTATAGAAAACACATAGCATAGAACATTTAAAAGCACATAGGAGCACGTAAAGCACAGACTATGGAAGATTCAACAAGCTTAATTTTCCAACAAGGAATTGGAACTGTTTTTCATCCAAGGCCTTGGTGAAAATGTCAGCTTGTTGATATTCCATTTTCACGAAGTACATGTCAATTGTGCCTTTTTCTACGTAAAATGATATCTAATATCTATGTGTTTTGTGCGTGAGTGGTGAACGAGATTGCACGTAATTGCAATGGCACTTTGGATATCGCTATAAATGGGTATATTATTTAAATTGTACCCATCGTCACGAAGTTGAGTCCGCATTCATAGCATTTGCGAGAAACAGCTGGCAACCGCGACATATTCAGCCTCGGCCGTTGATGTTGAGACGCGGTTCTGTTTCTTGGATGACCAGCAGACCAACTTTTCGCCTACAAATTGAGCGCCACCGGATGTGCTTTTCCTGTCCACTCGGCAACCTGCATAATCAACATCAGTATAGCCAATTAATTTGAAATTTGTGCCCTTAGGATACCACAATCCTAGAGTAGAGGTTCCTTTGAGATAGCGTAAGATTCATTTAACCGCGAGCATGTGGGATTCTTTAGGGTCGGCGTGAAAACGGGCACAAAGGCTAGTGGCAAACATGATATCCAGTGGGCTTGTGAGATAGAGAAGAGAGCTGATGATGCTGCGATATAGTGTGATGGCGACGCTTTTCCTGTGGATCGGCATCCAACTTGCAGCTAGGTGACATGAGAGTGTTGAGAGGCTGGCTATGATCTTGACGGAATTTCTTCAGAGTATCCTTGATGTATTTAGTCTGGTTTATGAATATCCTATCTTCGAGCTGCCTGACTTGGAGTCCCAAGAAGAATTGCATCTCTCCCATGTGACACATTTCAAATTTGCTCTTCATTAAATCTCCAAATCTCTTGCAAAGCCGTGGATTTGTTGATCCGAAGATGATGTCGTCTACATAAACTTGGACAATCATCAAGTCTTTGTCTTGCCATTTTATGAAGAGGGTCGTATCGATCGTCCCGCGGATGAACCCAGATTTCACGAGAAAATCGATCAGGACATCATACCAAGCACGTGGGGCTTGTTTCACTCTGTAGAGAGCTTTGTCCAATCGATAGACGTGACCGGGGTGTTCTTGATTAACAAAACCTTCTGGCTGTGCTACGTAGACTTCTCTTTTAACATGCCGTTGTGGAAGGCGGTCTTAACATCCGTTTGATAGACCTTGAAGTCTTTGTGAGCCGCATAAGCCAAGAAATGGCGGATGGCTTCGATTCGGGCAACAGGAGCATAGTTTTCGTCGTAGTCGATGCCTTCCTGTTGATTCTTGCCCATCTTCATTCTTTTTATTATTAAATACCCATTTCATTCCGATGATGGTTTTCCCATGCGGACGGGGTACTAAAATCCATACTTGAAGACGCTCGAATTGGTTGATCTCGTCTTGCATAGCTATCACCCAATTCGGGTCTTTAAGTGCGTCTGCTACCTTGGTTGGCTCATTTTGGCTTAAGAAGCAGCTGAAGAGACTATGCTTATGTCTTGTCCTTACACCGCTAGAAAGATCACCAATAATCTGATCAACCGGATGTGCTCGAGTCCACTTCCGCTCATGTGGCAGAGCTGACGTAGATGCATCAGCCATTTGTGGACCGAGATTAGCAAGAATTTCAGGTTGTTCATTAGGTTGAGGTAAGTCTATTTCTTCATGAAGATTGGGCGATTCTGACGAGACTTCCTCATTGACTATGTTTGGTTCTTCAGTAATCTGTAATTCCGAGTCGGGTGAGGTGGGGACATTTGAAGAGCTTGGGACATCGGCCTCGTTGAGTGAGGGTTCCACTAAAGGTGTATCCTTTATAGTCTCTTGCCGATATACGGGCTCAAAGAGAGAGTCCAAGTCCTCCAACGCAAGTCTCAGAGCTTCTTCTGACGTTGAGTCATTATTTGTTGCCATCTCTTGTTGGTTTTGCGCCAACACACCAGTGTATACAGGTTCTGAACTATTGTATTCAGAAGCCATCTGGTTAGGTGCGGGTCCGAAACTGATGTGTGCAGGAGCCATGTTTTCCACTTCGTGGAAAGTGACATTATAGCTTTCTTTGATTGAGAGATTGGACTTGACGTAAACACGGTACGCCTTCGAAGTTGACAAATACCCAACAAATGTCGCTTCGAATGCTTTAGGGTCGAACTTAGCACGTTGCTCTCTATCGTTCGCCACAAAGCACTTGCACCTGAAGACTTTGAAGAAGGAAATATTGGGAACTCTCTTGTTGATTATTTCATACGGAGTCTTATCGAAGCGCTTGTGAACCACCGTCCTGTTCTGAGTGAAGGAGGCGGTATTTACTGCTTCAGCCCAAAGGAAGCGTGGGAGGCCAGAATGAATTAGCATCGTACGTGCGGCTTCCACTATCGTTCAATTCTTCCTTTCAACGACACCGTTCTGTTGAGGCGTCTTTACGGTTGAGAATTGCTGACAAATCCCATGTTTATGATAGAAATCACTGAGGTACTTGTTTTTAAACTCAGTGCCATTGTCTATTCTGATGACTTGAATGGTTTGCTGCAGCAAATTCTGAGTAGCGTTCACAAAATTGATTATCAAGTCCCCTGTCTCATCCTTAGTTCGGAGGAACTTTGTCCACGTGTAGCGAGAGTAGTCATCAACAATAACTAGCACGTACTTGCACCCACTAATGCTTTGTGTCTGCATGGGTCCGTAGAGGTCCATATGTAGTAATTCTAAGGGACGTGAAGTAGAGGCAACTAGATTAACGTGATGAGAAGCTCGCTTCATTTTTTCTAGTTGACACACCGAACATTGATGCTCTTTATGTAGAATAATGGTTGGTAGACCGTGAACCAACTTTTGAGTTGATAGTCGTTGAAGAGCTTTAATGTTTAGATGAGACACTCGTTGATGCCATAGGCTGTTCCTCTGAATTATAGTCTGGGAGATGTGGCAAACAGCAGTCGTAGTCCGCACGGACGTCAGATTGATCGTGTAAAGATTAGATTTCCGAAGTGCTTGGACGAGTTCTGTGTTCTAACTGTCCAATATTCTGCACCGGTCAGCATGAAAGACCACCTAGAATCCTTTGTCACAAAATTGGCCTATGCTGAACAAGTTATGGCGGAGACCTTCGACGTAAGAGACATCCTTGATTGTCAGATTTTTCTAGAATGATGTCCCCAAGTCCTAGAATGGGGGTTGAGTCGTTGTTCCCGAATCTGACTTTTCCATTCGGTCGGTCTTTATAGTTGCTCAGCAGCTCTTGTATTCCCGTCATGTGTGTGGAGCAACCAGAGTCAAGGTACCACACATGATGGATCTACAAAAACAAATTTAAAGACCTCTAGGTACCCACTTATAAACGGGTCCTCTCTGATCAGCAAATTTTAGTTTTGGTTCGGATATGGTTCCTAAACTAGTGTTAGTAGGAGTTTTAGCAACCCAAATAACTCGGGAAAGAGTTGAGTTGGGTTTGCCCTTTATAGACGGCATAGCCTTTTTGGCTTTTGTCTTTTTAGGCTGTGATTTAGGAACCCATTTGGGTTGAACCTTTTAGGGAAGATTAATTTCAGCTCGGACAAATGCACTAGTAGGCTTGAGCGTGGAAAAGATCTTTTCATTGGATAGTCTCCTAAGGTGCTTTGGGGATTCGATCTTAACAGGATACCTTATATGAGAACAAGCATTAATAGTGCCATATGCTTTCTTTATGGCTTGATCATGTTTCCTACGGGTCTTCCTAAAGACATTTGTTTTAGAATGATTAATTTTTATGGCTGAAGTAGAGCCTGTTTTGAAATTGGTGTTTCTAAAGGTTGTAGGCTGAAGTGAGCATGTAGAAGCAATTATTTGAACAGAGGAAACATCTCTTTTATTTTTACGAGTGTCTTTTATTTGTACAGAAGGAGATATTTTCTTAAAAAGCATTCAAATCTACGGGCTCCTTCTCTATTCTTAACCTAGACACTCCTGCCTTCGACTCTAATGCTCGCCCTACGCTCCCTGTAGACTAAGCGAAACTGGATTAGATTTAGAAATTTTTAATGTATTATTCTTAATTAGATCTTTTGAAGGCGTTTTTTCTTTCTTCACGCTTTTCAGAATGATATTTTTGGTTGAGGGAGATGCGTGAGAAATATCTTGTGGGATTGAGGAAGCTTTGAGATTTTCCATCTATTAGGAATTTTTTCTTCAGCTTCAAAATTCTCCCTTTCTTTTTCTAAATAAACCTGTAACCCTTTCCTAACAGTAAGGGGTGTATAGAGGAAATTTTTAGAATTGTGAGATTGAGCTTCCATAATTTTATAATGATCTTCGGGAATTTGAACTGATTCAAGGCTCCAACCCTTTGGGAAGATTCCCAGTGTCGTTGCTTTGATTCAGTCCGTCATAGCAAAGGGTAATTTCAGCCTTGGTTTTGGCTTTTCTCTTGGCTTCTTCTAATTCATAAGTTTCCTTTCCCCAGTGAAAGCCATGAGAGAGGTTAGTCCGAGACCCATGTATTTGACATCATATAGTTGTTTACAGTCAACTTTCTTCAACTGACATGGATTCTCAAATCCTAAGCCATACTTATAATCATAAAACTCTTAAGTCATTGGGCTTATTTAAAAATATAGTCTGCTCTGATTGTCCCTTCTTCACTATAAGATCATCTATTTTTTTTGGTTTTAGCGTATAACTTCTTACTCTCTTCTCCTAATAGAGCAAAATAATTTTCTACCGTCAATTTGGCGGCTTCACAGGCATCGAGATTTTTCCAGTTCACAAACCTTAGTATTAGATCTATCTAATTCAGTTTCTAGGTTGGTGATCCTAGTAGTCGCTTCGGTTAACCTACAATTGAGGTTAGCTTTCTCATTGAGTTTTCTAATCAGGCAATTGAAGTTATTTTCTAGCCTGTCTTCTAATTCTTTAATTTTTAGATCATGCTGCTTTATTTGAGGTTTTGTAGTCTCTCTATAATGTAGACTCTTAGAAAGTTTTTCTATTTTGGCACTAGAGCTCCTAAGTTCTGATTCGGGACTAATAATTTTCTCCTGAGATTTGACTAGTTTCTTCTCTACTTTCTTTATGCTTTTTTGCTCACGTTTCATGTTAGTGTATTCTAATTGATACGATTCTAACATGGTCAATAATGTGGAAGGGGAAACTACCTCCTCAGAAGGTTTGGATGCTTGATCTTCGTCCGTTTGTTCTGAGGTTGCGGTGTCTGAATGCTCGTCCAGGCGGGCCATTAAGGCTAAATTCTCCTCTTCTGAGCTAGACGTATCCTCGAGCCAGTGGTCTTGTTCAGCCATTAAAGCTACTCCTGCTTTCTTTTGCTTCGTGAGTAGAAGCTTCTTGGAGTAGTAGTTAGCGTCTTTCTTCTTTGGGAGAGTGCATTCTCTGGCAAAATGACCAGGTTTCCGCAGTTAAAGCACTTGGTCGGTTCTTTAGAAGCTTTGACGTCGGATGTCTCAGGTGTATGTTCTTTATTCCTTGAGCTTGAGGTCCGAAGTCGATTGGCTGGTGATAACCACTTCTTTTTGAAGTATAGTTTGCTTATCATCTTTCCAATTAATGCCAGCTGCTTTCTTAGCGCTTTCATGTTAGGCTCCATGTCTAAATCTGTTTCATCTTCAGACTCTGAGGGGGTAGGAGGCTTGATGATCTTTTCTTTCGTGTTTTTGAGCTTCTCTTCTCTAAGACTAGGGCAACTGAGTCGTCGATAACTTTGCCCTTCTGCTCCTTCTGAATCTCGCTAACATCTTCCTCGTGTTGTGCGAGATTGTCGTACATGGCATGGATATCCAGCTCCTCAAGGTCTTTATTTTGTCGGATTTGAGCGGATATCTTCTTCCATTCGGAGGGCAGAGAGGAAAGAAATCGAATGTTGGTTTCCATGTTCGTCTTCGTGATTTCAATCTTCCTCGTCTCATTTAGGAGAGTGAGATATCTTTGGTAAAGATCGGGCAAGCTTTTCTCGGTTTCAGTTCGGAAGGAATCATAGGCCGTTAGAATGTTTGCCTTTTTGGCTTGACGCCGACTTCTGTTCGTTGCATCATCTTATACAGCTTATCCCACATTCCCTAAGCTGTTGGGATGTTGTCTATCTGTCGATAGATGCTCTTTCAGTCGCCTAGAGGCAGGAATCGGAGGGTTTGCAGTGTTGTCACCGGGTACATTTACCCAGAACTGAGCCGGACCTTGCTCAAGTGATTAGAGAAGGTCTTCTGATTGTTCCTTTAGCTCTATAAAGTTCAGAAATCGGCTTATCCAAACTGTATATTTGCCTCTCTTGAGAATCGGGGGACAATTGTCATTTCCAAGTGAGTAGGCATCCATTTTATCTTCTCGAGCTGATGAAGGATCTTCCTTTGTTGTTTTGATTATTTGGACTGATGTTACGTGCTTTACAAGTGGCAAATTAGTTAGTAGCGTTTGATATTAAAGCAGTCGATAATTATTTTCGATTCAATCTTTAGAGTTTGATCGAAAATCAATTCGTCGAAGTAAAATGTAGGAGGTAATGTTCTCGTGCGAGAAATTGGTCAGCGAAAAATTACGAGCGAAAAAAATTCAAAATCTTTCGGTCGAGAAAAAATTCTTAATCGTGAATTTATTTCGATCGCAAAGAAACAATACGTATAGCAAGTTTCTCGGTAAGTCAAAATAAATTCGTTGACTGGGTTTCTCGGACGCAAATGATTTTCGCTTTGTTAAACTTAAAAAGTCTGACCGAAACAGTTTTTTGACGGTAAGTTTTGCGCGCGCAAAGGTCAAATTAGTCTTCGTCGAAAAAGATTTTGGCTTAGTAATGCTCGAGAAATTATTCTACTAAAGTCGTTCTTGATAAAGACGACTTTAAGTCTGACTTTGTATTCTGATCGAGAAAAATTTTGGCACCGAGCTTTTCGATCGGGAAATTAACATGATCGAAGAACCTAGCAAGAAAATTGAAATTATCGCAATAAAACACAGAATACACTTAACACTGATTCAAGCAAAGACGATAAATTAGACTATGAAATTACAGGTTATTGCTCGTAATCAGATGATGAATACGCACGAACACACAATTAAACACGTCAAGCAAAATATATCGGATTTGAGCAAAATCAGTACGTGTTCAAACTGTTCTTCGCGCGAACGGTAACTTCTCAGATTAAATCCAATCTGCTTAAATGAAGTTCAAACAGCTACGAATCTAATCGCAATCAATGTACATCACTAAAACGTGCACAAAACATCAAATTCACCCCAATTAAGCACAGAATTTGAGCTATTGGATCGAAATTAAATTTCACGCCAAACTGTTCTTCGATGGAACAGTAACCGAAATGAATTTCGATCCAATACTAACAATTTTCGATTCAAAACAGAACGAATCTGCTCTGATACCAATTGTTAGGTCCTGAATTATCTACTCTAAGATCCTAGACTCGAATTCTTAGGTAATCGATTAGAATTGTAAAGATCGATCGAAAACCTTTGTTGAGAGCACGAGAGAGAATTTCGCTTAGAGTGAGAAGATATTTGTGTTTCTCTCTATAGAAATCGAATTGGCAGCCCTTCGGATCAAATTTCTCAAAATCTTCTATTAATCACAATGTTTGTACATCTATTTATACCAAACATGCTTGGTATAAATAACAAACTAAGTCCTAAACTAAGGGACTATTACAATAAACGCCCCATATTACGAAGATAGCTAATTAAATCAACTCACAATTAAACTGATATCCTACAGCTACCCCATCAGACACCGAGTCAGACGCGGAAGTTCGTGTCATATGACGGCCTCTCACACGACAATTCATATTGAACGAGCCCATCTTAGAAGCTGTTGACCCTACATCAGACGCGACGCTGGTTATATCTCCAAGGGTCTAGGACCATTCATCGCTCAATCTTGAGCCGCAGTCCGACCTCTCCGCGTCAGTCATGGCCGAGGTTCAGACACCGCCTACTACCAGCCAGAACATGCAACAACATCCTTAGATACGAATCTTTTAGATTCAAATCGAGGATTGGGATGATGTCTCGAAAGGTCACAACCTCAAGTGACGACGAGCCAACCCGATGAGACGGTCATCACTCAAGGGTTGTCAATAGGCGACATCAGTCGTCCTGGTCCATCATTAATGGAGGCGTCTGTCGGGTTTGTGACTGAAGCACAATTCCACGCAACCCTCTCTGCAGCCATCAAATCTCTTGAAGACAAAATGCTAGAATGAGTGCTAGCAGCCATCGAGACGTCCCATCGCGACACCGGGAAAGCACCTTTCTCAGAGGGCCCTTCAGCACAAGCTAACCTCACACCCCCACAACCCACACCCACCGACCCTCTCATAAACTCATCCATCCTCACCATACCCATCAACGAACTCCATGATATCCTACTCGTCCGCCTCATTGGCCTTCCCACTCGAACACCCCAGGAAGAATCCTTGTATAGGTATCTCGTGGATCATCCTGAGCCACCTACTCAATCCTGTCGAGGCCAAAGCTCCCGCTCAAGACGCCAACATGATGAACCTGACGACCAGGACCGTCATGAGGGGGAGAAGAGGCCTAGGACATCTTCGAGTGGCCAAGGAGAAGGTTAAGGACAAGGTTCAGGCGCGATGCAGACAAGCGCTGGAGCCGTAGAAACCCAACCCACTACTACCCAAACAACCACCACCACCACGCACCTCACCACCCAAACTCTAACCCAAATCGAACCACCAACCTTCAACCTAAGGACACCTCCTTCCACACCACAAACGATCTACACAAGCCCCTTGCTTCCGGAAAAAGAAGCAAGTGCGCCGTGCTCGTAGCCTTGGCGCAACTAAAGCAACTCCAAGCTCGATCGCTCCAGATCAATCGGGAACATCTGGACATGGTGTCAACGCATATGAGTTCCTCGATAAATACATATTCGAAGGATAGTGGATGACCCACACTATGCCCGATGAGCATCAAAGACAACGACTCAAGGACGCTCGACACTTCTTACCACAAGATTTGGTCGACTTAGTTCTGATAGACGAAGAACTTCAGGAAGGTAAAGATCGTGAAGATCCCCCAAGGCTTCCAGAGTTGATTGCACAATGAGAGGATTCCCCTGCAAGCCAAATGCCAGGGACCTTCGAATCGACACACCGTGGGAGAATATTTGGATTGAGATCCCATTCCTTGAGGAAGTTCGTGAACACATATGGAGGTCATTGAACAAAGTCAAACAGTTGAACGAGTTCGAGCTTGGAGGCATCTCTCACTAGGATTAGCAGAAGAGAATGACTTATTTCTGGATGCTAACCCATTTTGGACAAGATATGAGGTTGTGGATTCCAAAAGGACAACTGAAGAGTCATTTCAAGGGATTATTCCCAATCTGTCAGCTTCTAAGCGTCTACTGCACGAAAGGCGGTCTTCCAAATCCATTCTATGTCATAGAGTGGATAGACAGAACTCAATAAGAGCTAAGCGAGATGACGTACCTTACGTCCCTACCGAGGAGGTGTATCGTCTCTACCAGCTATACGTAGAGAAGTACAAGGGTCCTCAAGGCTTGATAAAGAAGGAAGGACACGAGGGAATCTACCGGTTCATGATGCGCCAGGTCACGTACGATATCGTACACGACCTTCATATGGCTCTTGAGAGCAATATGAAGAAGGTCAACATGATTGCTCCGCTCCACAAAGGACCTGAGGTCGAAGGACTTCCCAACAATCACGTACACATCAGCTCAGTCTTAGGGATCACCTACCACAATCCGATTGCTAAAAAGAATAGGTTGAATATGTTTTGTGATGGGATGCTCAAGGTCATCAGTTTTGTGATCCCCTACCACAATCCCATCATAAGTCTTAGGGATCACCTACCACAATCACATCATAAGTTTTGTGATGGGATGCTCAAGGTCATCAGGCAGAATATATAGAGAAAGGATTGGAAGAGATCAACAGAGAGACTATGCTGAATCTTCACATGTTCATGAGAGAGCAACCCCTCCTGATGGAACTCCTTGAAGTCATCGAGGAGCAGTTGGAGCTGACAGACACTCCAAGGAATTTCGAGCATGCGCTGGGCTTGCGCAGGTCATACTATGCCCGAGAGGACAGATAGCACAGAAGAGCAATCAAGCACAAAGGGGGATATATAGAATACCATTTGTAATTGTGCTTTGATTTTATTAGCTGTCCTTGTAATTAGGGGCTTTACTTGTATTTATCCTTAGATTAGGACTTGTTTGTTATTTATACCAAGTTTGTTTGGTATAAATACATTTGTACACATTGTGCTTAATAGAGAATTTTAGTCAATTGTTCCGAAAGGCTTGCAAATCATATTCTAGAGAGAGAAATTCAGAAAATTTTCTCTCACTAAGCGAAATCTCTCTCGAAGCTCTCTGAGAAGGTTTTTGATCGAAATCTAATTCTTAACAATTCTAATCGATTTCCTTAGATTTCAAGTCTAGGATCTAGGAGTTGATAATCGAGGACCTACATATTTGTGATCAAAGACACATTCCTTCTTCATTAGATAATCATTCTTCCTGGTAATAGTGAAGCCACACCCCATTCCTTCTAGCACAACAAGTCTAAATCCTACTGCGCCGAAGTGTAACCCTATGCCATGATCTTTCAGTTTATCTTGTTAGTCGTATATACTTAGTATCAGAGTGGCTCTGCGGAAGGGTGGTGAACACTCATGATTTTGCAGCCTTGCCTAAATCAGAACTATAACTATTTTTGTTAGCCCAACTTCAAAGCGATAGCAACCGACCAACTTAATTAATCGTCATATGTACTCTATCAAGAATCAACTCAGAGATGACCCTACTTTAGTCTTTCTTAAACTCTCGTTCACTGTAGATTCCTTAAGACAGAGACTAGGCAGATCTTTTTAGGGGGGTAAGTCATAGACAATTTATAGGCTTTCTTTCCCGGGCTAAAATTTAATTATTTAGATAGTGTAAGTCACGACTCAGCCATCGATAGGTGGTGCTGCTCAAACAATTGTAAATCAGGAGGTATTATATGTATATGCCCTAGTAGAAGCTGTCATCATCGTCAACCAGTGGGAAAAGAAGGATCAATGTTGCCAATCATAGTATTATGACCCATCATAGAAAAACAAAAGAACAATAGACTAGCTATGCCTTTAGTACACGATAAACTAGGACGCCTGTTAAAGTTCAGGATATACCCTACCATTTCCACGCTAGGAGCTTATAGAAATCTTCAATGAAATCTTGCATGTCGAGAATGACGAGGGCAAAATAGATCAGGACGAATATACTGTGTCGTCGAATAACTTAATATATGATGTCTTGCCACTTATGACCTTACGTACTGGTATCAGAGTAATGCGAAGTCAGGAATTAAAATTTCTTGCTGCAGAAGACAATTGCAATGAGTTCTTAGATAAAATAGATCAATGTAAGAATCTCACTTGCTTCGGGATAATCATTGGGATTTTCCTTACCCGAACAACCAGCAAGATTTATATAACCCAAATTACCGGGCTTGATTTTTAGAGTTTTATGTTCTATTTTCCTTTATCTGCCAAAGTTAATCCAAACTCTCTACAAATCGTTACCCAGAACTCCAGCTAACGGAATTTCGGGGGTAAAATTCTTTTAAGAGAGGGAGGATGTAATACCCGTAAAATTTAATACAAGATCTATAATGTAATTAGGTGTGTTAATGCTAATTTAGGAAATTCGTGTATAATTAAGATAGATAATCCGAAGTTCGTAAAGAAAAGAATTTCCATAGGCTGAGAGAAATAAGCTAAAGACCAAATGTAATACCCGAGTCCCGTAAGTAAGTCGGCTAATAAATTCGCATGCATATTATGTGAGTACGTGACTGCATGATATATGCTTTACAGTTTCATACAAGTGATACGTGATATATGACTTGTGTGATGATATTAGGACTTAGGGTCGGCCAAAATACATTAGCTTACAATACGTTTCTGTAGACCTTTTTGCTCCAATGCTTATAAGTGTTTTGATTACTCCAAGTAATTATGTAAAATGAGGGATACAGCTTAGAAAACTCGATATGTATGATCTATGATGTTTAAGTATGTACAAATATGGTCATGGGGCTGCCATCTGATTCTCGGCTTAGCTATGTGATCGACCCAAATGGATGGAGATGGCCTGCGACTTCCACAGTAGAATACATGACTTTTGCAGCTGATCTCCCTGAGGTACGCCCCCAAATGCAGGACCGATTTCGTTGGACGGCATCATCGAATGGGTTGTTTTCTACTTCTTCGGTTGCAGAGGCAATTAGGCATCAGCACTTATTTCACACTTTAACCTTTCGATCTCAACCATGACGAAAACCGAAGACACCTTCAAAGAGTCGGAGCAGAAAGAGAAAGGATCAAGAGATCGACGACGAGCAGGGAACCACAACTGATTTGAAATGGAGTATCAATGGCGTCAAGGATGATAACATGAAGAAGTTCGATGAAATCTCACGTCACTTTGAAAGGGCTAAAAAGTTTATGAAGGAGATCTCCATGGCTCTGAATATCGCTGAATCCTCATCTGTCTCATTTGATAGTGATTCCAGCCCATACAACTTTGATCCCTAGTGATCTCCTAGCTCAAGTTTGCCTAGTTCTCGTCGGCGCCTAGTAAGAAGTTCTTTTAGGTTGCTGGTTTTTGGGTTGATAGGTCGTGGTTGGGTGCCGGTTTTTGGTAACTTGGTGGTGTTTTGTGTCCCTCCTTTTTGATGCTGAAGGGGGAGAATTTAGGGCAATTAATGCCGTATTTTAATTTGGTGTTGGGTCGTTCACTTTGCTATCTTGAATGCTATAATGTTATCCGCTTGCTTTTATATGCTTATGTCTTGATCTCTGTGTGCTTGAGTTTGTGATTTGTTAAGGATTAAGGAATTCCGCACATAGGCTGGTGGAGCAAACTGATATGATCTGATAATTTGCGACATTCCATTGTAACTTGTGACATTCCATATGATATGATCTGATAATTTGGGACGTTCCATGGTAACTTGTGACATTCCATATGATATGATCTAATAATTCGCGACATTCCAGGGTAACTTGTGACGTTCCATATGATATGCTCTTGTAATTAGCAATTAGACTGGGGGAGCATGCTTTAATATTTGATGAATTAATTTGCTCTGATCATATGTCACATGCCTTGATACTTAAACATGCTATGTGCATAAATGGTTTCATATCGAGTGTACTCATATGCTTAGATATAGGCATTAATTACCTGTTATCATCGAAAAGGGGGAGATTGTAGACCTTATTGGTCCAATGCTTACAAGTGTTTTGATTATTCCAAGTAATTATGTAAAAGGGGTTACAACTTAGAAAATTCGATATGTACGATTTATGATGTTTAACTATGTACTATATTCGATTAAGTACTTAAATATGAATTAATAGTTAAGATAATTGAATTTGTGTGATCTTATGCTTAACTGAGATATTGTTGTGATAACCTGGATATGAACGTTTTTGTATGACTGGAATCTCAATGTGTGCTATATATGGAAAATATATTAACTTGAGTGATATGTGAACTATCTGCGAGAATCAATTTATTTTAGGAAAGAACACTGTGATCACCTGGATATGAAAGACTGTATGCTATATATGGAAAATATATTCTGATTGAACTGTAGACATGATTGAGTTATTTTAGGAAAGAATATTATTATATATATCAGTTTGACAATGATCATGCTTTCTTTGTGCGACTTAGGAAATTTTGGGAAGTGATTAATTGATTGGGCTTATATGTGGCAAGATGCTGATTGAGTCTTATTATGGTATGTGCTGAAATCGGATGAGATCACCATATATGGAAAGTATATTTTGCCTTATATTCAGTAGGTAAATTATGTATCTTTCCTTGTGCGAATTGGCTATTATATTTGGAAGGAAATCAGTTGATTGTGCTTATTACCGGTAATATGCTGAGTGGAACTATATATGGAATGTGCTGAGAACGGATGAGATTACCACGGAAGGAAAGTAAGTCTGTGGAAAATATGGTAAGTAATCATGCATGACCGTTGAGCTTTATTGGTTTATTCTTGGCATGATTCTTTAAGTTAATGCACGTGATTCTTGAGCATAATTTGTATATGTTTCGTGCTTGACTTTCTATGTGAAGTGTTGAAGCTATTTTGGGACCTATATTAAGGAGCACACTTCACAACCAAGGGTACCGAACCTACACAGAAGCAAACGAATTCCTTTGAGTGACTGAGCCTTGATTTGCGATATATTCGTAGTTTGTGTCTGAGCTTAGAATTGCGAAACAGTACCCTTTGAGCGAGCGTTTGTAACACCCTATTTAAACCCTTGTATTCAGACGTGTTTTGTCTTCGGAAGTGTTGAGCGCACAAAGGAGCACGAGTGGAGTCTTGTGCACGTGGAGGAACAAATTTGGTTGATTCTGTTGGTCCGAGATTTCACCAACAATACGACGAAGGACGGATTAAACACGCCAAATGATCGAGATTTAAGAACGGGGCGTGTGGGGCTTGGTGGTGTTCTTGAGGAGACTCTCTCACTCTAAAATTATTTATTTGATCCACACACACAAGCACACCTAACTATGTGTTAGGGTTTTAGTATTTATACCACAAGTTGGTATATAATACTTGGGCCCTTGTGTAAGCCCATTACAAAATAACTAAGAACTAACCCAACTAAGAACTAGCCCAAAGTTTTAATAAAGCTAACCAACAAAGATAATATAATGAAATTGAACACTACAAAATATTTCCTAACAATCTCCCCCTTAGTGTTCAATCTTTAGTTCAGCGCGGGATATCTTTGTTGGGCATATTGGAGATCTCGATTCCTAGCAAACTTCCCCTACAAGGGATATCTCCTCTTCTTGCGGAGGCATTGATGACTCGGCTAGGACTCACTTGTTAAGATTCTCCAATCTTCTTCTTCTTGGCGCCGGATTTGTTGTCTTCGAATGGAAGTTGTCTAGTTCGGCCTCGAAGATGACTCGTCTGGCTCCAGAAGAAGGTAGGCGTGGGGCGTAAAAAATGTGCCAAGGCTCTATTGAAATGTGACTTTCAAGAGTAGGGAGCCCGGTCTTCAGAGTGGTCAGCGCAGTGGTGGCGGAATGTGGTGGATGAGATGTGCCATGGCTCCTTCGAGTGTTCCATTATGAACATAATAGCTTGACACATAAGAATGTGCGCGGAGGTAGTGGAAGCCTCCGGCGGGGCGTAGTTGGTGAAGGTGGCGTGGATGATGGTTGCTGCTGATGCTGCTGTACGATCTTCAACTCATTTCTTCTCCTTTACTCCCCCTTGAGATGATCTCCGTCTTCGGGATCGTCACGTCGTCCGTGGGACGAGTCTGCCTCTGGTGTTGATGGTGGTGATGATGGTGTGGTGTGGTGCTGAGTGAGGCAATCAAGTGGGATTCTCAGGAGTAGCAGCATTTGGCTTTCCTCCAAGTTCATTTCGAAACTTGGAAGAGGCGGAGCAGCATGTGGTGGCGTAAGCGTAGGCGTGGTGGAGTGGTGTCGGTGATGGGACCTTTTCCTTCATAGATCCTCGTTGAGCGCGGCATGGAATGTGTAAGTTCCTCGCTGATTACTATGAGTCGGGGCTCCATCACGAACGGGGTAACTAACCAGACGGGGGTCACAAAGACGCTCCGTCGTCACAACATCGAAACATGTGTCCGATGCGCCGCCTGTTTGCACAGGACAAAAAGGACCGGAGAGCCACAAAGGCTTTCCGTTCGCACGGACGATGAGACAAGCTCGTATCCGTGGCCCATCGACAGTTGTTGTGAGGGTGGCTGTCGTGGGTCTTCCGCTCTCGGTCACAAGGACGTCATCAAGCATTCGGGCAAGTTCACGAAGAACCTGCGGTGCGTAAAGAGTGTTTGTGTCCTAGAAAGTGGAAAATTTCGGTGGGTGAGGACACTAGACTCAACGTGGGTGGAAGAGGTGCAGTGAGAGGCAGGGCACTGCATGTTCAACATCAACCGTCCCCAAGTGGGGCGGTGATGGCTAACGTGGTTCCTCTTGTGCGAAATGAAACAGCTATCTGCGAAAGGATAGCTGAGTGGTTGGGAGGGGTTAATTGCGCGGTTGGACCAGATGCCGCAACTTCTACTCGGGAAACGAGCGAGTCGTCTCCTGTACCTATGGGCGAGGTCCGGGTTGTGGTGAGATATGACAGAGGAGTGCGATCATGTCGTCGTTGGTTCGCAACTCCTGCAAGCGACTTACGTCATCCTCCCGAGATCGTTGATTGGATCTTTGCGTGGAGGAGGATGTCGCGCGACCTAGACCTAGACTAGAGAGGCTAGGGTAGGCTCGTTCCTGGGTTAGGATCGGGGGGGTTTCACTGATCCATGGGAACTATGGTGGCGTGGCGTGATCGCGTTGAAAGGCGACCACGAGTGATGTCGACGAGGGTGGCCCAAAACTGTTGATCAGACACTTCTGAGACTCGTCAGGTGGTGGTGGTGAGGGCGTAAAGAGGATCACGGTGGCTTAGGACGTCTCCATGTAGCGCACCATGGTGGAATGGATGGCAGTGGGTGGACGGTGGAGTCTGGTACATGAGATCCACATCGCCTAAGCGTCGAGATTGGATGGCGCGCCCACTGATGGTTGGTTGAACTTTTGTCCACCCTTCTTTGTAGGTTCGGGTTCTGCACGGATTTGTACAGAAGTCATGATGATTGCTCGCTTCTCTGACATCCCTTCATGCACGTGGAGCAACCCGTGTAACGTGCACGATGAGGTTGGTTGCTCGCAGTGCATACCGGTCATGAATGTGGAGCAACCCATGTACCATTCATGCCGGAGTGTGGTTGCTCACGTCGTGTACCAGTCATGTATGTGGAGCAACCCGGGTACCATACATGCTGGGTGAAAATTAGCTGCCCTCGTCGCATACCAGTCATGAGTGTGGAGCAGCTTTCTTAGTACCTACTCATGCTGGGAGGTGAAATTGGCATTTGGAAATTCGGCTCCGAAAAGTTTGGGGGTGACCTAAACTTTTCCCTACAATGTGCCAATACCGTCCTAGGTCGATTGTTGGGTACGGTGATCGTTGCCGCGTTTTGGATTTGCCTTCAAAATTTTACAGAAACGTCGTCTATACCAAAAATTTTGGCCCAGAAAAATTTATTTCTGAAAATTTTAAGGGGTTGAAATTTTTTTTTCTAGGCCTACGGAAAATTTATATCATTGGATAGAGAAAAATTTTCTAAGCCCATTGGACTTTGTCTATTTTAAAAATTTATTTAAAAATTTTCTAGGCCTACGGAAAATTTATTTCTGAAATTTTTTTTTTTTTTTTTGCTCCTTGAAACCTTATTTAATCCGAGGGGGGGGGGCAGAAATTTTTGGTGGTCAAAAACGTTTAAGTGTATTTTTTAAAGAGTAATTTTTGCAAGATTTGAAGCTAAAAGGTGTGTTTGGATCAAGTTTAAAGGTTGGGTGCAAATTTCTCGGGGGTGCGAAAAATGCTGTGTGAAAATGTGCGTCCGAGAAATTTCGTTGTGAGAGTGAGTCGCGAAATAAGGAAATTTCGCATTCAGAGTAAAATTTCGCATGTACAGTAAAAGTTTCGCATATCAAGAAGATTTTCACATGTACTGTAAAAGTTTCGCATGTACTGTAAAATTTTCGCATGTAGTGGAAAATTTCTCAGTTTGAAAAATTTCTCAGCCTTAGAAAATTTCGCGGTTTTAAAGTTTCGCGGTTTCAAGAAATTTCGCAACCTGGAAAGATTTCGCGGTTTCAAAATTTCTCAACCTGGAAAAAAACAATTTCGCGGTTTCAAAATTTCTCAACCTGGAAAAAATTTCGCGGTTTCAAAATTTCTCAACATGAGAAAAAATTTCGCGGTTTCAAATTTCTCGGCCAGCGAAAGTTCCTCGGCCTGCGAAATTTTCGCATGCAAACTTTCTCGGGTATGAAACTTTCTCGGCCAAGAACAGTACTATTTCATTGCGCGACTTTTACCAGAAAAATGACTCGTTTTCGCTCAAATCTCACTCTAAATCGACGAAACTTGTTCCAAAACTTCAAAAAAAACATTCCTAAACACATAATCAACCTTTGGGATGTCTAAAAACAACAAATCGAGGTCGAAATCGCCCAAAAACAGAGAATGGCCGAAAATGATTTTTCAAGCAATTTTTCACTCAAATCTTGCTCAAAACACGCAAATCCGATCGCGTTGTGCTCTGATACCAATTGTTGGTCCGAGATTTCACCAACGATACGACGAAGGACGGATTAAACACGCCAAATGATCGAGATTTAAGAACGGGGCGTGTGGGGCTTGGTGGTGTTCTTGAGGAGACTCTCTCACTCTAAAATTATTTATTTGATCCACACACACAAGCACACCTAACTATGTGTTAGGGTTTTAGTATTTATACCACAAGTTGGTATATAATACTTGGGCCCTTGTGTAAGCCCATTACAAAATAACTAAGAACTAACCCAACTAAGAACTAGCCCAAAGTTTTAATAAAGCTAACCAACAAAGATAATATAATGAAATTGAACACTACAAAATATTTCCTAACAGATTCGGTGGCCCTTCGGCAGTGAGCTGTGTCCAGTCGGGGAATTGGTTTCCTGCATAAACGACGTGGAACGAAACTCGACGTGTGGCAGCCTAGGTGGAAGTCTAGTTTCCATAGTGCCTCGATTGTGTAAAGGTCGATCATTTTGTAACCATAATGTGTAGTGATTGATTGGAACTCTTGGCGAAGAACAAACCCCAAGGACATCGGATATAACCTGTATAAAAATCCCGTCTCATTTTACTTTCAGTTATATTCTTTTCTGTGACCCGAAACACTTTCAAGTAACTAGGTACTATCTTTGATTCTTTTTCTGAAAAATATGTGATATTTTTTAACAGGGTTTGGGATATGTCATTGGTTTACGGAAATAACGTACTCTGCAATATTTTCTTAAAGAAAAGTATTTTTCAAAGAAGAACAAGCCAATTTTTTTATTGGCCTAATTCACTCCCCCCTTAGGTATATTTTACACCTAAGTTGGTATCGGAGCGAGGTTACTCAACAAAAGGCCTAACACGCCTGAGTTAAGATCTAATGGCTTTTTCGAGTTTTGATGTATTTACAGAGGGTCGTTCCCACTCTAGGCCACCTCTCTTCGATGGAACGAACTACCCAGTGTGGAAGAATCGTATGATCGAATTTTTCATCGCTGTCGACTATGATCTTTGGGAGAAAATCACCAATGGACCATATACGGTTATGAAAGACGATGGAACCCCAAAGGTTGTTAAACAATACATTGCTGATGATAAAAAGGGAATCGCGCAAAACACAAAGACGAAAAACATGCTCGCATGCGCACTCACAAGGGAAGAATACATTAGGGTTAGTTCATGCTCATCGGCAAAGGCTATGTGGGATATGCTCCAAGTTACTCATGAAGGAACCCAAAGAGTTGTGCAAGAAAGACTGGCTCTGCTCACTCATCAGTACGAACTGTTGTCAATGGGATCTGATGAAACTATAAGCCAGATGTATGTCAGATTCATGGGAATCATCAACCAGATGTTCTATCTCGGAAAGAAGGTTCGCGACAGTGAACAAGTCAGAAAGATACTGAGATCATTGCCAAGGGAATAGAATGCCAAGGTTACTGCTATCTACGAAGCAAAGGATCTGGAAGCGCTAAGCATCTCCGAAATGGTTGGATCTCTTATCTCTTATGAGATGATTCAGATGTCAATAAAGGCCTATCCACATCGGGGAAGTCTATTTCATTCAAATCCAACCAAGACGAATCTGATTCTGACGACGAAGAAGAAGGTTTGATGGACGACTTTGCCATGCTCACAAAGAGATTCTAAAGACTCCAACAGAAAAGAGATTCAAGGGCAACTTCAACAAATTTCAGAATAATAACAAGGGCATATCCACATCTGGGAAGAAAGGTCAAAAGTGTTTCAAATGCAACAAACCAGGCCACTTTGCACATGAATGCCCAATAACCAACAATGAGAAACCAACGAAGCAGAAGGTCATGCTGACACAATCTAACGACTCTGAAATGGAACAAAGCGTGATGAGGATCACGCTTATATGGCTGACAATGATCAGGTATCTCGTTCTTCCTCCATTGAGAAAATTCATATCCTAAACACTTTATATAACAATGATTGTGAAAGTGACTCATCTGTTTTTGATATAGAAGAAAGTGAGGAAGAATTGTGTGAACTACTTCAAAATGCAGAGAGAAAGATTAAGTCGCTAAATCCTTGAAAAAGGAATTGAAAAAGCAGCGAGATAACTTAGCTAAGGAAAATATGAGGATGACCTAGAGATTTCACGTTTGAAAGGAGAGATAGTAACTGCTGAGAAAGAGGGAATTCCATGTGACTGTGAGAAATTAGAAAAGAAAAATAGTGACATATCTAGAGATATCGTGGAACTCAGGAATTCCTTAGACAAAGAAAACAGAAGGTTGTTAGACTCCTCGAGGGTAACCAGAACCTAGATATGCTGTTAAGTACTCCTTGGAACATTGGTAGGTCAGGAATAGGTTATTCCAATAAGAAAAATATGCTAAACATTTTGTGCCTAAGCTTAAGTGTTTCTGTTGTGGTATAAATGGTCAATATGCGTATAATTGTCTTTTAAAGTAAGCTGATAAAGCTAATATGTTTGGAGACCTAAGAAATCATCTGAGAATACACTGTTATATCTGATCATAACAGGAGATCACCACCCATGCAAAATGATATCTCGTACGTTAACCAAAGTTATTTCTCCACTAACATGTTAGAATCCAACATAAATTGGGTACCTCAGAAAGTTCTTCTATCTCTAGGTACAAAGGAGGAATTCCTGTAAGAAAAACATGTGGTATTTTGACAACAGGTGCTCCCGCCACATGACATGTGATATCGCCAATTTTGTGTCGCTAAAGACGTGTGATGTAGGATATGTTTCGTACGCTAATGACACAAAAGCCAAAATCGTTTGACTTGGTACTGTAGGTAACACTTTAAATATCACTATAGATAACGTATGATTTGTTGGAAATATAGAACATAATTTGATATGCATTTGCCAACTATATGACGATGGACATACGGTAGCCTTTGCTAGAGATAAATGCTTTGTCAACAAGGATGATAAAGTTGCGTTCAGTGCATCTACACATGGTAACATCTACTGCATTACTCTTGATGATATTGCTAACACGTCAAGTATTTAGAAGTAACACAGGGTATGGCACAGACATTGGGGACATGCTAAAATGGAACTGGTGGCTCATATATTATGCAATGAATTGGTGAGAGGTATTCCTGATATGAAAGCCACCAAGGACAGATTTGCAAAGTGTCTCAAACGGGGAAACAGACCAAGACATACTTCAAACTTTAGAATGTGATATCCACCTCAAGACCACTAGAACTGCTGAATCTTGACCTTTTTGGTCAAGTACAGGTTATGTCATTTAGAGGTAACCGACACGCCTTTGTTATCGTAGACGACTATACTAGGTACACATGGGTCTTATTACTTGCGCACAAAAGTGAGGCTTTAGAGAACTTTGCACCGCTGATTAAGAAACTAGAAAGCGAGAAAGAGATGAAAGTCCGCAAGATTAGGAGTGATAACGGTCTAGAATTTGATAGTAAATCTTTTGCATCTTTTTGTGAAAAAATGGTTATAGTCATAACTTTTCAGCCCCTATTACGCCTTAACAGAACGGAATGGTTTAGAGGAAAAATAGAGTATTGCAAGAAATGGCTAGGACTATGCTGTGCGAATATAATACACCAAACATTTTTGGGCTGAAGCTGTTAGTACGGCTTGCTATGTCTCGAACAGGATTTTCCTTAGACCGATTATTAAGAGAACTCCCTACTAACTTTGGAAAGGTAAAACCCCTAATATAGGATATTTCTATGTATTTTGCTGCAAATGTTTTATTTTAAATGATAGGAATAAGAGAGGAAAATTCGGTTCCAAAGTAGATGAAGTGATATTCCTAGGTTACAACCTTCATTCCAAAGCTTTTCGAGTGTTTAATAGTAGGAAGAAGACTGTTGAAGTATCCGTGCATGCTACATTTGATGAATTCCCTAACGCAGATGCTACTGAGGAAGGTATAATTGTGTCTCATGTAGGTATACAGGTTACTGACAAAGAGGTTAGTGCAATTCCCTTGGAATTAGACACTAAGTCATGGAACCTAAGACAGTGAATGAAGCTCCCGACGATGAATCATGGGTGATTGCCATGGAGGAAGAGCTAGCACAATCCGAAAAGAGCCAAGTTTGGATTCTTGTGGAAAGTGCATTTGCATCTTTTAAAAGATTCAAGCTCTTTCAATTTTACGTAAAAAGTGCATTTTTAAATGATTTTATAAATGAGGAAGTTTATGTCGAACAACCTCCTGGGTGGGTTGAAAAAGAAGAATTTTCAAATCACGTCTTCAAATTAAACAAAGCTTTATACGGTTTAAAACAGGCCCCTAGGGCATGGTACGAAAGATTGAGTAGATTTTTACTAGATATGTGCTTTACAACAGGAACAATAGATAAAACTCTGTTTATCTAATACGAAAGGAATCACATACTGCTTGTGCAAATATATGTTGATGATATCATTGTTGGGGTAGGCCCGATTAATTGACGCCGGCCCCCGAACAACTCAACATGGCGATAGCGGAAGCGCGTTTTGAACCGAGCGGCGTAGGGTGCCAAATTTTCGATTTCCAACATCTAAATTCGACCTAGCGCCCTTCGGCTTCTCCCGAGGGCTCAAGATACTGCCCTGAGCCTCAGGAGACCACGTCTAATTCGAATTTCCTAAATTCGAATTTATTACAAATTTATTCGAATTAATAATTTCGTTCCAAACTAGTTCGGACAAAGCGGCAGCCGACAATGTTTCGACTATTTGGCGACCGAAACGATTTCCGATCGATACCAAATTTTCCAGATTGATTTTACACTTCCCAGCAATCGTAACGAGGGGTCTTTCGAATCATTCCGATGTCGTTTGGTATTTTTCACAAAATCAAATCAGTGGTTCGAAATTATCAATTCGACTAAAGCGGCAGTCTGCCATCTTTCGACAGTTTGACAACCGAAATGATTTCCAATCAATACCAAAATTTCCAGATTGATTCTACACTTCCGAACAATCGTAACTAGGGGTCTTTCGAATCATTCCGATGTCGTTTGGTATTTTTCGTAAAATCAAATCAGTAGGGTTCGAAATATACCTTCGGCGTACGTGATTACACCTCGGATAAGAGTCGATGCGCCTCGTCTGGCTCCCGGGGCTTCCGGGCCAGATTGTCACGCCGGTATGACCTTGATCAAACCTCCGAGCCTGCTCCCGATGGCTAGACGCAGTTCGGTTCGGGCGTCGGGCTTCGTCGAACGATCCCGTGGCTTTAATGATGTGACTTAAATAGTACCAAGTACACTCTTTTCTTATTCTCTATCCTTTTATTATTAAGTGTTGTGGCAAGTTGAAAGCAAAGTACCAAGTGCAATTGGCTTAGTAACCCCTGATGTTTGATCTACTTGTTCTCATTTTTGCATGTTCACCTTTGCAGTAAAATTCCACTAAGGTTTGTTTATAATATTTCCCTAACACTTGTCATGTTATTGAATGAATGAGTCACTTGCCACCTCAACCAATGTGGCATAAAATGGAATTGACACATGTTCAATGACCAAGTCAACATGCACATTTTTAGTTTATTCCATTTCAGCCTATGAGGTTTCTAAGTTCTCAATTTAGTCCCTCAATTTTAAGTAATAAAATAAATAAATCCAATCTAATTATTTTAATTACAATTGAGCCTCATTTAGTTAATTAATTAAGCACTTAAGACAATCTTAAGTCCTAATTATTCCCGTGACCGTCACCGGAATTTAACTAAATCACCGACACCTCGTGTCAACTATGCCACTACCTCAACGAATCTCATTCGTTAGGTTCTAGAGAAAAGCCCGCCGTTTTCGTTCAAGTTCATTACCATTTTTAAGCGCGACTCTCTAGGTCCATCTCAACTGGCATGGGAGGAATCCACGAGTCACGGTATTCGCCTAGCCTATCCCGCGGTACCGAACAGATCCCAGTTGAGAACGAATTTTGATCTAATCGAAATTCGGACGAACCGACTACAGTGTATACATTTAAGTACCTCTTTTGCCTTTCACTTGCGTCCCGGTTAGGTGAGAGACATGTAAATGTCAAACTCACTGACCTAACCCTATGTTATAATCGAGACCCAACCGATTATTTAAACTCCGCTCCGTATCTAATACGAGCGAGCTTTCTAAGCTTCGGCCGAAGGCTTTACAATCGTCGTTCTCCAATTACCTCATAGGACGTTAACCTATACGAATATAGGCAGTGAATCCCGATAGCAGTCAAAGCCCGGCAATCACCTCCGTAAAGTCAGTTGCGTTTCGTCGCTGGCCCGTGTCCCATTTCCGAACACTTGCGGACCTAGCCAACTAGCGACAAACCGAAATTGCGAAAGCAAATCCGTCAGTGACCCGATCGGTCTGAGGCTGCTATAGTCATTCGTTCAATCATTGACAACATCCTAGTCATGTGATCGAGACGAATACGAGCCGAATTTCCGAATACGCGATCTCTCCGATCACCGATATCTCCATCACGACCCACAACCTCTCAGGTAATCGGTGACACTACCGATACTATGTGGTCGTCAATGAATAAGTCATATTCGAATATCTAGTCACCCACCTAGAATCCTTAGACTTACGGACTTTTTATTTAATGCTGAGATAAGGACCGTCCGGTGTCTCCTCCCTCGTCCCCATGAGAATCAGAGGTCCAACTCAAACATTCGGGTGTTATTTATTTATCGCACCGCCAGATGCCAAGCAGACTTTAAATTCGATAAATAAATAATAATGCCTTTATTATAATGTAAATAATATTCACTACTTTATTTTAACAGCATATACAATAAAGCTGTCTATTGACCTATACATCATTGTGCGCCCTATACTATTCCTAGTCCTCGTATGGCATTCCGAGGGCACACTCCCTAACAATCATATTTGGCAGTACTAACATCACTCTTTGCGAGAATTTTTCTAAGTCCATGCAGCAGGAATTTGGGATTAGCCTAATAGGGGAGGACTCACGTACTTCCTCGGACTGCAAATCAAACGACTGGGCACGGGAATATTCATATCTCAAACGAAGTACACGAAGGAACTACTTGAAAATTTCAGAATGGCTGATTCCAAGGTACTTCCCACTCCTATGCATCAAACTGGCAAAATGGACAGTGATGAACAAGGTACACCCTTTGACCAAACTAAGTATAGAGGTATGATCTGAAGTTTGCTCTACCTTACGGCAAGCATACCCGATGTTATGTTTGCTACTGATATATGTTCTAGATATCAATCGAGTCCTAGGGAATCTCACTTGACAGCAGTCAAGTGGATACATAGATATTTAAAAGAAGCAATCAATTTCGGAATCTAGTATCCACACTCCAAGGAATTCCCATTAATGGGATATTCAGATGCTGATTATGCTGGTTCGGGAGAAGATAAGAAAAGTACTAGTGGTACTTGCCAATTACTAGGGAACCCTCGTAACTTGGTCTAGTCGGAAACAAAATGCTATCGCCCTGTCCACAACCGAAGCATATATATGGCCTTAGGAAGTTGTTCTCAACAAGTCCTTTGGATGAAACAGACATTGCGTGATTACGGTTTAAGGTACGACCATATTCCTATTTTCTGTGATAGTACTAGTGCAATTAGTATCACTAAGAATCTTGTACATCACTCTCGAACTGATCATAAAGAGGTGAAATATTATTTTATTCGAAATCATGTTCAGAAAGGGAATATCAATATCAACTTCGTACGAACTGATGATCAACTGGCTGATATCTACACGAAATCCCTCATTGAGAGTAAATTCTGTGAAATTCGTGATTGATTAGGAATTATTGAGCTCAAATAGGAAACGTGACTAAATAGGTTAGCCCTTAGTATCTTTTCGATCTTATCCTTTGATTCTATTAGTATTTTTCTCAATTCTACCTTCCTTATCTATCTTATTTCTTTTCGTTCATGGGGAGATTTTTTTTTTTCAAAATTATCTTCGAGATTTATGGTAAAATCTATTTCCAGCAGAAAATTCCTCCTTATTTTTGAATTATGATCTTAGTCCTTATTTCCTTTTTTAATCTCCGCGAGGTATCCCCTTATCTATTTTTAATTCCACCAAACGGGCAGTTTCCTTATCCATCCATGATTTTTAAAATTCAATATTTTGAAATTTTTTCCTTAACTGTCACATGTCTAATCGATATCGCATCTTTCCATAACTTCCTTCCATTCTTATTCAAGAAGCTTTTGGCCTTTTTACAACCACCCACTCCCTTTTTTCTTGAATCCACCCAACCCTACGTCTTTCACTTATTTCACTCTTTAATCTTTGGATCTCAACGAAAACCGAAGACACCTTCAAAGAGTCCGAGTAGAAAGAGAAAGGATCAAGAGATCGACGACGAGCAGGGAACCATAACTGATTTGAAACGGAGTATCAAAGGCATCAAGGACGATAACATGAAGAAGTTCGATGAAATCTCACGTCACTTTGAAATGGTTAAAAAGTTTATGAAGGAGATCTCCATGGCTCTGAATATCGCCGAATCCTCACCTGTCTCATTTGATAGTGATTCCAGCCCTTACAACTTCGACCCCTAGTGATCTCCTAGCTCAAGTATGCCTAGTTCTCGTCGGCGCCTAGTACTAAGTTCTTTTAGGTTGCTGGTTTTTGGGTTGATAGGTCGTGGTTGGTTGCAGGGTTTTGGTAAGTTGGTGGTGTTTTGTGTCCCTCCTTTTTGATGCTGAAGGGGGAGAATTTAGGGCAATTAATGCCGTATTTTGATTTGGTGTTGGGTCGTTCACTTTGCTAACTTGAATGCTATAATGTTGTCCGTTTGCTTTTATATGCTTATGTCTTGATCTCTGTGTGCTTGAGTTTGTGATTTGTTAAGGATTAAGGAATTCCGCACATAGGCTGGGGGAGCAAACTGATATGATCTGATAATTTGCGACGTTCAATGGTAACTTATGACATTCCATATGATATGATCTGATAATTTGGGACGTTCCATTGTAACTTGTGACATTCCATATGATATGATCTGATAATTTGCGACATTCCAGGGTAACTTGTGACATTCCATATGATATGCTCTTGTAATTAGCAATTAGACTGGGGGAGCATGGTTTAATATTTGATAAATTAATTTGCTCTGATCATATGCCACATGCCTTGATACTTAAACATGCTATGTGCATAAATGGTTTCATATCGAGTGTACTCATATGCTTAGATAGGCATTCATTACTTGTCATCATCGAAAAGGGGGAGATTGTAGACCTTATTGGTCCAATGCTTACAAGTGTTTTGATTATTCCAAGTAATTATGTAAAATGGGGTTACAACTTAGAAAACTCGATATGTATGATCTATGATGTTTAACTATGTACAAATATTCGATTAAGTGCTTAAATGTGAATTAATAGTTAAGATAATTGAATTTGTGTGATCTTTTGCTTAACTGAAATATTGCTGTGATCACCTGGACATGAACGTTTTCGTATGACTGGAATCTCAATGCGTGCAATATATGGAAAATATATTAACTTGAGTGATATGTGAACTGACTGCGAGAATCAATTTATTTTAGGGAAGAATATCATTGTGATCACCTGGATATGAACGATTGTATGCTATATATGGAAAAGATATTCTGATTGAACTGTAGACATCATTGAGTTATTTTAGGAAAGAATATTATTATATATCAGTTTGACAATGATCATGCTTTCTTTGTGCGACTTAGGAAATTTTGGGAAGTGATTAATTGATTGTGCTTATATGTGGCAAGATGCTGATTGAGTCTAATTATGGTATGTGCTGAAATCGGATGAGATCACCATATATGGAAAGTATATTTTGCCTTATACTCAGTAGGTAAATTGTGTATCTTTCCTTGTGCGAATTGGCTATTATATTTTGGAAAGAAATCAGTTGATTGTGCTTATTATTGGTAATATGCTGAGTCGAACTATATATTGAATGTGCTCAGAGCGGATCAGATTACCACGGACGGAAAGTAAGTCTGTGGAGAATATGGAAGTAATCAAGCATGACCGTTGAGCTTTATTGGTTTATTCTTGGCATGATTCTTTGAGTTAATGCACGTGATTCTTGAGCATACTTTGCATATGTTTCGTGCTTGACTTTCTATGTGAAGTGTTGAAGTCTGGACCTATATTAACGAGCACACTTCACAATCAAGGGTACCGAACCTACACACAAGCAAACGATTTCCTTTGAGTGATTGAGCCTTGATTTGCGATAGATTCGTAGCTTGTGTCTGAGCATAGAATTGCGAAACAGTACCCTTTTGAACGAGTGTTTGTAACACCCTATCCAAACCCTTGTCTTCGGACGTGTTTTATCTTCGGACGTGTTGAGCGCACAAAGGAGCACGAGTGGAGTCTTCTGCAAGTGGAGGGATGAATTTGGTGGATTCGGTGGCCCTTCATTAGCGAGTTGTGTCCAGTCGCGGCATTGGTTTCCTGGTAAACGGCGTGGAACAAAACTCGGCATGTGGCAGCCTAGGTGGAGGTCTAGTTTCATGGTGCTTCGATTGTGTAGGGTTTGATCATTTTGTAACCATAACCGGTAATACTTAGTGATTGATTGGAACTCTTGGGAAGAACGAACACAATGATAGGATTAAACCCCAGTTGGGGATCTAAGCTATATAAAAATCTCGTATCACTTTACTTTCAGTTATTTACTTTTCTATGAGACAGACCCGAAACATTTTCTAATAACTAGGTAATATCTTTGAAACGTTTTCAGAAATTTACGTGATATTTTTTAAACAGGGTTAGGGATATACCATTGGTACTCGTACTGCTTTTCAGGAAATAACGCACTCTGCAATATCTTTTTAAATAAAAGTATTTTTCAAAGAAGAACAAGCCAATTTTTTTATAAGCCTAATTTTGCCCCCTCCCTCTTAGGCATATTTTACACTTCAGTTTCGATCGATTGGGATAAGGACCAAGGTTCGAGCGATTATATAAGGGATAGGAATTGACCACTTACAAAGGTTAAAATCGCCGAGCAGAGGAGGCTCAGATCGGACGAATTTAAGTATAGGAACTTGAACAACCCATGAGGAAGTAGTTTCGGCCGAATTATATGTATACCTAGTAGCTTTCGCCTTTATATATATCAAACTGAATCGGCCGAATGTTGGTGTGGTATAGAAATTTAGATCAACTTTAAGGGAGTAAGTTTCGACCGATTCCAATGCTTGTGGGTGAACTTTCTCCAAGCCATCAAGGTTCAATCGGGCCATTGAGGAGCATGATTAGACCAATCATAATTTCATGTAAGCTAACTTTCGAACAACTAAGGGATAAATATGACGACTTAACTTAGGAGGTATAATATGAGCTTAGTCACCTACTAGTAAATCCTATCACTTACCTAGGCTTTAATTCTTGTCACATAAACCAAAGACTACTAAGAGAGGAAACCCTCATAAACCACACGAAGGAAGAGGAAAAGAACAAGAAAAGCCTTGCCAAACTTAAGAACACCTCAAACAGTCTAGACTTCGAATTATTGGTAAGTGGAAATACTACTTGCAACGTCTGTAACTCTCGTATTTTAGGTTATTTATTTGTTATATATTTTGACAAATAGATTAAACTCGAAATTCTCATGTACCACAGACGGCAGAAACCCTAGTTTAAGATCTATGTGAATAAGGTCATGCTTAAGTTAGAACCTCATTAGAAATAAATTATTTTGGGTAGTATGGAATGGTTTAGGATTCATAACTTTAACTTTTGGTTACGGATAACAATTTTAGGATGGAAGAGACAATAGAACTTACAAGTTTCTGGGTAGAATAATTATAAGAGTTAAGTTCGATGGATGAACACTTGAAGCGTTCGATCGAGTGAAGAACCCATAAGAACTTTCGGGCAATTTGGGTCAAGTAAGGCCACCGTATCCGGAAGTTGCGTCTGGGGCGATTCGGAAGATGAAAGTTTCTCTCAAGCCATCGATTCCCCACTCAGATTTGCACCGACCGTTGAAGATGGTCTGATGATGACCAACCATTGCCACAAGCCATCGATCGCCGTATCCCTGCCCACCGAGCCGCAACACCACCGGCTTCGGGCCCAGGGCCGATCATGGAGGGAACCGTCGTGCATATTCAGCCGCGTAAGGATGGAGTTCTAACGTCGACCACAACTCGGCATCCTAGGGCTTCTACGAGGGACTATCAATCAGTCGGGCCCAGGTCTTTGAGTAACGGGTCCCAAAGCAGCCCTGAAGTTGCGGCGAAGGAAGCCAATGTCAACATCGAATCTGTGCTAACTTCCCATGGACTTGTAGGAGGAAATGACAACCCCTCTTTTGCGGCCGTCCTTCAAAGAGCCAACGTCAATCGCAATTAGCCGCGGCGCTCGAGCCCGACAAGACTTACCCTATCTTATACGGTTCCTACGTTGACTGACGGCGTGGTTGAGGCCTGCATACCTTGGGAAGTGATTCAAAAAGGAACGGCTAGATGGGAACATACCCTTGTCGGGGACTTTTTGGGCAAGAGACCGGTCTTCCCTCACATCGAGCGATTCGCTCGCTCTATTTGGAGAGATCTTACCGAAGTTCGAACGACAGTAAATTGATTCTTTAAATTAGGTTTGAGAGTGCTGAGGCGTCTGTGGCTGTTTTGGAAGGAGGCCCTTGGCTCATGCAAAGGCATCTGCTCTTTCTTGAGCCGTGGAGGATAGGCATGTCCTTCGAGACGAAGCAGCACGAGGCTGTCCCGCTATGGGTCAAACTACGTAATGTCCCATCTGAACTATGGACCCAGGATGGACTTGGAATTGTGGCGAGTGTACTTGGCAAACCGCTATTCGCCGATGCCATGACGGCCTCCGCTGAGCGTCTTGAGTATGCTCGGATTTGCATTGAGAAGTCATTAGAAGCACCTTTCGAGGAATGGTTCAACGTTCAAATCCCAAACAAGGAGGGCGGAGACTCGAATGTGGTGCCCATCCAGGTTGAATATGAATGGAAACCCAAGAAATGTGAGACATGCACATCTTGGACTCATGGAGCTGGGACTTGCCCCAAGAACCAATCGAAACCAGCTAGACCAACCAGACTGCAACCGCCGAAGATGGTTCGTATAATTACTGCACGGCAGGAGGAGCAACCAAACCTTCATGATCTTGGTGCGGCAGCACATAACACCCGCCGAGAGACCAATTTCGTACTAGACAACATGCACGAAATGGATGGCGTCGGGTGGCCGACAAGGACAAGGGTAAGGCTGTGATGGAAGGGACTAGCACGTCTGCTAAGGACAGGCAGGATAGGACTGGTGGTAATCACACGACCGCTGTTAGCATACCAAGGAATAGGCAGCCCAATGACGGATGTTCAACAAGCAAAGCACCAACTAATATGCATGAGCAAGAAGACCATAACCCATTTGCGATCCTTGCTGAATTGGAATGGGAGACTACCAGAAACGAGGGTCCTAAAGCAGCCCTTCCCAGCGGGTCTCCATGATACATGTCGCCGTTTGGAATACACGTGGTCTAAACAGGTTAGACCACAGATGAGGGTGGGGCTGGTTGAGACTAGGGTTTCAACAATCACTACTACGATCAGGGCTAACTGGAATGGTTCTATGATTATCAGGATGGGCCGACTACACGCATATGGGTCAGGTGGGACCCACAATATGTGGGTCACGATTGAAGCATGCACCAATCAGACGGTACATTGCAAAATTTGTATCATTGAGGAGGGACTGGAGTTCTTCACTACATTTGTCTATGGCCATAATCTCCGGGCAGAGCGACGTGGGCTTTGGGCTGACCTTACATCTACTTCGCGTACTCGGAAGCCGGTTCCGTGGCTCATCATGGGATACTTCAAAGCAATTATCGATAGTAGTGAAGCGAAAGGAGGAGCTAACACGCTAGGCTGCCAAGATATGAATGAATGCCTGATATCTTCGGACCATGTCAACCTACCACGACTAGGCTCTTTCTTTACCTGGTATAACCAACAAAGTAGTAATTCAAGGATTTGAAGACGTCTGGATAGGATGCTCGGGAATCCTGCTTGGCTGGCCAGGTTTGGGGAGTTGGCATATAGGTGCACCATGTCTGCCACGTCTGATCACTCCCCTCTTATCTTGGAAGTGGAACCTCCACCAAGGACGAAGGGTACAAGCTTCCGTTTTGATAATTTCCTTACTCAAGACCCCCGGTTCATCCCATTGTGGAAGGGTTTGGAGGCGCAAAGAGGCTGGTTACCCAATGTTTGGGGCTGTCAAGAGACTGAAAATCCTAAAGCAGGAGATGAGGAATCTGCGGCGAGACAAGGGTGACCTTAATCGCAACGCTGTTGAAGCACGGCATATTCTCGAGGCTACGCAAGAACTACTAATAGACCATCCGATGGAGCCTCAGCTGCTTATCCTTGAGAGAGATGTCGTTACGCTTATGCTAAAGCTGTGGATATGGAACACTCTGCTTTGGCCCAACGTGAGAAGGTTGCCTGGTTGAAGGATGGTGATCAATGTACTGCATTCTTCTTCAAGAAGGTAGCTATCCGAAGGGCTATCAAGCACATACTCTCTATTGATAATGAGGCTGGCACCACCATTGAGGGCGAAGACCAAGTTAGGGCTTAACTAATACGTTACTACACTGACATCCTTGGACGTTCTAGCTGCGTGACCCCTCATGCTTCTGCCGAGGTGACTCCGTACCTCGCCAGGACCCTTAACCTTGTTGAGGATGAAGCTATGGTACTACCTGTTATTGAGACGGAGATTAGGAAGGCGCTCTTCTCCATTGGTGATAATAAATCCCCTGGGCCGGACGGCTACTCGGCCAAGTTCTATAAGCATGCTTGGGACATCATTGGAATGGATGTTACACATGCAATACAAGAATTCTTTCGGACTGGTCATCTTCTTGGCGAGCTGAACTCGACAATTATTACCCTTATCCCAAAGTGCGAGAATCCAAGGACAGCGAGGGAGTTTAGGCCCATATCATGTTGCAATGTGCTCTACAAGGTCATCTCGAAAGCGATAGCTAATCGGCTGCGAGGTTGCTTGGCGAAACTTGTCCATCCTACCCATACGGCCTTCATCACGGGGTGTCGTATCACGGACAACAATCTTTTGGCCCAGGAAGTTTGCACGGGTACAACAGCATGGAGCTTCCTGAAATAGTGGCGTTCAAAGTAGATCTGGCCAAGGCGTATGACATGGTTGAGTGGGACTTCCTTTTGATGACTCTTGAAGCGCTCCACTTCCACCCAAAATTCATTGGATGGATTCGAGCTTGCCTCACGACCACTTCGTTCTCCATAAATATCAACGGCCGTCCTGAAGGCTTCTTCAGAGGCAGACGTGGCCTTCGCCAAGGTGACCCCATTTCCCCTTACCTGTTTACTTTGGTAATGGAAGTCCTGCATGGTATTATTGAGGATCGAATACGGCATAGCGGGAGGTTTATGTACCATTGGCGAACCTACTAATATGTTCATGCTTTCCTTTGCGGACGACTTACTCCTGTTCTCACATGCGGATGCGAGTTCTGTCCGTGTCTTCAAGAAAAGCCTTGATATTTTCGCGACTCTATCTGGCCTACAGGCTAACCCCAATAAGAGTGAGATGTACATCTCCAAGTGTGGCGATGGGCTGACGGGAGCTCTGCACTCTATTATGGGGTTCTCAGCTGGGTCCCTTTCGGTGCGCTACCTTGGTGTGCCGTTGATTACATTGCGTTTGACTATTGTTGACAGTCACCCTCTCATTACCACCGTTGACACGACGCTTAGGCTCGTGGACTCACCAAACACTATCCTACTCTGGGAGAGTCCAGCTTATTAAATCTGTGCTCATGGGGCTCCATACTTATTGGGCGGGAGTGTTCCTGCTCCCCAAAGGTGTCATCCGTGTTATTGAGTCACGCTTCAGGGCTTTCCTTTGGAAGGGCTCCAATGCTAAAGTGGCATGGGCGGAGATCTGCTTACCCACTGAGGAAGGCGGCCTGGGGATCGGATCGTTGAGATGGACAACAAAGCTTTAATTACGCGCCATCTCTGGAGCTTGCTTAGTGGGGACGAGAGCTCCATCTGGGCCACATGGATCCGACACTTAAGACTAAATAACACTTCCTTATGGTCTATAAGGCCTAATCCTCGGACATCTTGGAGTTGGAGAAAACTTTTAAAGCTTCGTCATCTTATCCGTCCGCTGATTGAATTCCACATTGGGAACGGGGCGAACACGTTCCTTTGGACCGACCCATGGCTCTTCAATGAACCGATAGTTGATGGATTCCCTCGTGGGCCCATGGTCATGGGGCTGCCGCTCCACTCCAGACTCAGCGCTGTCATTAACGATGAGGGTTGGAACTGGCCGGGACAAACCACTGTTGAATATATTGACTTTGCTCCTCTTCGTCCACAGGTATTCCCAGCTGAAGAGGATGGAGTTTGCTAGATTGCTACAGGAAATGGCCAATTCACCACCAGATCGGCTAGGGAACACCTGAGACTGCGAAGACCTGTCGTCCATTGGAGTACCCTTTTCGGTGGACCGCTTGCCATTCCAAGACATGAATTCATCCTTTGGTTGGTGATCAGAGATAAACTGGCCATGCGCAATAAGGCTTGGGTGGCGGCTGCAGCAGGAACGTCCATCTGTCTATTATGTGACAACCAAACAGAGGAACCGATAAGACATTTATTTTTTGAGTGTACTTTCACGCGACGTAATCTTCGTATTTTGCGTGACAAGCTGCGGTTTGGCTGGCCTGGAACGGGCTGGTTCGAGGGTATTCTTTGGGCAGCTAATTGTTGCAAGGGCCAGCACCTCGCTAGGTTGGGACCACGACATGCCATCGCCTCGTTGATCTACCACCTTTGGATGGAATGCAATAGGAGATGGCACGACGGACACCGCCGTACCCCGGACCAGATTTTGGCCGAGGTTGAAACCCTCCTCTGCCTGCGTTTATCCACAATCTCGCCCAAATACCAACTCCAAGTTAGTGCTCTCCGATGCATTTGGTGCATTACTTGGTAGGACGGATTTATGGTGCTTCGTAGGACCTCTCGCTGTTCCCGGCTCTTGGTGTTTGGAGGGACCTTCGGCTTGGATGTGGAGATTGAGTTTCCCTACTTGATCTCCTCCTTTCTGTCTTTGCCTCCTTTGCCCTCGGCTTGCTCTCCTCTTGTTTTTCTCTGCTTGCAGGTTTTGAAGTGCGTTGTGCTTGTCCTTTGAATCTTGTGCGGTCTCCCCTGGGCCGGTGCTCTATCTCCATCTTTGCAGTGTTGGCTTGTTTGGGGTTGCTGTGCTGATTCTTGCGTGTGGAGTGGCCCACCATGGCATGGCGTTCAGCACCGGTCCCCCTCTCCTTGGAAAAGTAGGAGGTGGCGTGATTACCCTCACACCGACCAGCCTTGGGGACGCTCACCTTTCCCACCTGAAGCCTATCCCTCGTGATACGGCCTTCGGTCTTGTGCCTTTGGCGCTGTTCTTGGCTTTATGCCTGGCTTCCCTGCTGGTACCTCATCTGTGCCAGGAACCTGTTGATGGAAGTGGTTTTTAGAAGCCTACGTAGCTTGATCTTGATTGATTTTCTCTTGTATTGGCCTTGGCTTTGGTCTTGTTGGGACCTTGTGGGTTGTCTGGGTTGTCAGGTCTTTAGGTGTTGTCTGGTCGGTAGAACATTACCGTTTGGTGCGTCACGAGCGATATCATGCACGCTGTTCTGTAACTCCTGTCTTTTCCTTCTCTATTAGTGACACTTTCCAAACAAAACAAAAAAAAAAACATTAGATTTTCGACAAAACTAGGCTTTCCTCTAAATGTAAGAAAACTCTCGGCGAAAGTAGGGCACAAACATAACCAATGAGCGATTTGAAGACCCAATGATCGGGTGAGTGGGAGATAAAGTAATCGGACGACATGGAGGATTTGAGAATCGGGCCAAAAATGCTTTGAAGGGGGGGTTTTCACCGCATGGTCTAAGCCATAGAAGGATCGGGCGACTAAAAGTGAAAATGAGGATCGTCACAAACTTGTCTCACATTCGAAAAATACCATGGCCCGTGAAATAGAATTTTTGGCCCGGTCTTACGAAAATTATTTTCGAATTTCATGTTTCGAAAATCGACATCTTTTGAAAATAATTTTTCGAACACCTTCGAAAATTCTCTTGTTGCGAAATCGAATGAATTTCGAGAATAGTTTTCGAAGTCTTCAAAGGTGTCGTCGATTTGTTTTCGTCGAGTATTGTTTTCAAAAGGTTTAGAAAATAATTTTCGAAACGAAGCATGAGGATTTTCGCAACAGGTTAAATTTTTGAAGTGAGGGCTTTCGAAAATAATTTCGAAACCACATGATTTTGGAAACATGGACTTTGGAAAATTATTTTTGAAGCACACTGATTTTCGTAACATGTAGATTGACGAATGGGCCATTTTCAAACTCAATTAGTTTCGCAACAGTTGAGGAAAATTATTTTTACATCATTTTATAAGAAAAATATTCCGATTAAAAGTCGTCGAAATAATATGTTTACAGGCATTTTTGCATTTTCGATGAAAATTTATTTTCAGCAGAATATTGCATTTCATTTCCACTACAGCTGCGTTTCATGTCAGTGCAAGTATGTTGACAGTGTTGGCACGGTGATACTGTATAGTGTCTATGAGTGGGTAAAGTGTGACCAATGTTGGTCGTCGACTCGTAGTGGAGTTTTGAGATTAGGACTGAGGCACCAGAGAGGAGAAGCACGTGATCGATTCGTCTATTCAGATGCATTGGAGTGAAGTCTGAGGTGCAAACCATCGGATGATTTGCGGAAGGAGCGACTTGGTAAGAGGATGTCCGGCGTGATCGTCCAGATACACTACTAGCGTAGGCTACCGCTTGAGCAGGAGGAAACTCGGGAGGGAGCGACATAGCATGATCGGTCAGAGTAGGCTACCCGAGCGCGGCCCCTGACTCCGTATTTTATTGTGCGCGCGTGGTGCCTAGTCTAGCCTAGGGCCCTGATGTTACGTATGTTATACGATAGAGTGACGGAGAAAAGAGTCGAGCGTGCATTTGTTGTGAGATATTGGGTCGGAATATGAGTGCACACTGCATTCACGCATATTTTCATCTATTGAGTGATAGCTCAAACTTCACGCGTTGTAGGTACCGAGTCCAACGTTGAGGTACGTCGCGACTAAGGAGTGTTGGTGGCTGTGCTCCACGGACTTTTGTGGGTTAGGTTGTACATGGATGAAGACTTGTGGAGCGGCGTTAGGGTTTTTGACTGGTATTTTGGGGCTACAACCCTTGTACTTGATCGTCTTTGTAAACATGTATTTTGTCGTAATATAATTTATTTCGCGAAAAGCATTTGTTAGACGGGCCTTCCGCGACTTAATTTACTAAAATCCACCAATTATAGTAATTAGAAAACGAGTATCGTCACAATACGTATGGCACCTGACGGCAGACAGGCGTGATCGATCTGTCTACTCGAGCGTGAACATCCCGAGGTGCAAAACCGTTATTGTATTTTAGCGGAAAAGAGCGACCTGGTAGAGTAGTAGCATGATCGTCTAAACGCTATCAGTGTTGGCTACCGCTTACGAAAGGAGCGACCTGGTAGGGCAGTAGCGTGATCGTCTAAACGCTTCCAGTGTAGGCTACTGTGATTTATATGGGCGCGCGAGGTGTCGAGTCTAGCCTAGGGCCCCGATGCGTGAAATGAGATAGAGACGTGGGAAAAGAAAGAGTGTGCGTTGATATATGAGATATTGGGACTGGGACTGAGTGCACACTTGTATACACGCATTTTATTCACCTACTGGGCAAATCTCTCAGTTTTTACGTGTTGTAGGTATGAGACCGATGTTGATACTCGTCGTGACTGAGGCGGTTGGTGGCGGTCCTACACGGAGTTTTGAGGGCGAGGCGGTACATGGATGAAGACCTGCGGAGCGACTTTATGGTTTTGATATTTTGGGTATCTTGGGGTTACGACCTTTGTATAGCTATGATGTTGTATACAATATTGTGTTGTAATATATTATAATTTAGGAAAAAGTTTTTATTAGACGGGCCTTGTGCGGCTTACGTTGTTGAAATCCGCCACTAATCCTAATTAGAAAACAAGAGTCATCACAGGTGGTATTGGAGCTTAGGTTAGAATTCTGTAGACTTTCCATTAACTACGGCTCAAAAGCCTGGAGAACCATCCTGGCCTTTAAGTTTTAAGAATTGATGTAATTATATGTTATTTTGAAATAGGTGTCTCTTATGAAAGATTATAGAAAATGCCGAGAGGAAGGAGAGGAAACATGTGAAACCAGCCGTATGGTTGAACCATAGTCCAATACTAATGAAGGGACTCAACAATTCTTCGACTTACTGACCTGATCCCACGTCAGTCGGATCAGATCAACGAGCTGATTCATCATCGCAGCTCGTCTGCACATCGCCCCTCCCCATAACCAGAATGCATAGAAATCATAGGGGAACAATTCAAAAAGGTCCATTACACTGTTTCCATGCTCAAAGGAAACACCCAATTCTGGTGGGACACCGTAAAAGTTTTGGAGGACCCAACGACGACCTCGTGGGAACGGCTCAGAGAATTATTCCACAGCAAGTATTGTATTTCACATCCCACGAACATGAGCGAAGAATACAAGACTTCATGAGCCTCAAGCAAGGAGAGATGTCAGTCACTCAATATATCCGAAGAGTGAGGAATTATCCCGCTTTCCCCGCATATGGTGGCGACTAATCTTCTGAAGGTGATGAGGTTCATCACGGGCCTCAAACCTGAAATCAATCATGATCTGAGCATCACGAGAGCTCGAAAGATGGAATTCATGCAAGTAGCGGAACGAGCGATGATTGCTGAGCAAGCAGAGGCTGAGATTATCGAGGCGTAGGAGGTGAAGAGAAGAAGGGAGAGTCAACAAGGAACTGAAGGCGATCGTAAATGCCTGTTCTTTAGTAATGGTTCAAGCAACCAAGGAAACTGCAAGGGTCAACAAAACTGATGCCCAATGCCGTACGAAGGACCAGCAAATATTCCTAGTAGGCCCTCGAACCCCACTGTAGCACCCGGGTCCTCGAAAATAGTAAGGCCAATAAATTTGCACAAAAGGTTGACCACATATATGTGCGTTTCATGCATTAATTTCGTGCCTATGCAACTTACGTGCAGTTTCGTGTGGTAAATTACGTGCTTTGGTAATCTTGCGAAATTTGGCCAAAGCTAAGGCGTGAGTCATAGGCATAAATCTTAATGGACTAAGCTTAGAGTTTGAATCTCAAAAATAATTAAAAGGGATTAACTGGGCTAGCTATGGAAATAGAAGGCCCAAATCATTAGAAACAAAATTGAGACAAACCTTCCTTAAATTAAGGGATATTTCGTCCCTTGAGTTCCATCACCACCATATAAAAAAAATAAAATAAAATAAACCATCACCTAAAACCCATTTGAAGTCCACGAACTCCATTAGCAAGGAACTCACGAAAGCCTAAGCAACGAGGGAGAAGAAGCCGAATAGAAAATCACCCAAGCATTCAACTAGGTACAAGCCTTTACTCTAATTTTCGTATCCTCGTTTAAGTATTTCGGTACGTTAGAGGTTTAAACACGAAAATAAGTATTACACACTTGGTTATGCGATTTTAGGGCTTGGAGGTATGTCGAACTTTAGCTCAGAGGTTTTAACGATTTTATTAACACTTCTTAGGGAGTATTAGACACGAAGAATGACTTTAGGATTGACATCCTTATTTAGCTCGAAGTTTTAGGGATTTTAGGCACGAAAATATAAGGATTAAGTGTGCACTTCTATTTAGCTCGGGTATGAGGGTTTCAGAAGTTCAATCGGCCAACAACATGTTTTTGTGAAAAATAGCTTTTAGATCTTAAGCATAGAGTTCTGCGAATTAGAAGTTATTTTGGCGAGCTTGGGATTTCGCAAATTGAGCTCATTTGGCGAACTCGGGATCGCGAACTATAGGAGAGACGAGGTTCGCGAATTCCAAACTATGTCGCTTGCATGGGCTCACGAATTGGTGATTTGCGGGTTCAACATATCGCGAACCCTAGTTTCGCGAACTTAGTGCAGATCACGAACCCTTAGCAAAATGAAGATCGCGAATCCATAAAAAGGGTTACGTTTGCATGGACCCGCGAAATAATACAGTCGCGAATTGGGGTCGCGAAACGTTAACTTCACGAAGTATGAGTGATGTGCGAACCTTTAGATGGATTTCGCAAAACTTAAGATCCAAACACACGAGTTCGCGGAATGAAAAAGCTCACGAACTCTAGTTCGCGAACTAGGCTAGGTGTTAATTTCGCGGACCATGAATAAATTCACAACCCTACGAGGTTTGCGAACTCGACAAGAAATGAGACACTTCGCGAAACTTAGTGTAGGCTTTGGCGAATCCTGAAATTGGCGAATTGAGCTTCACTAACCGAGGGAAAGGAAAGATAGGGTTCGCGAAGCACGAATGTGTTAGACCTTTTGCGAACTAGGGTAGGAAATTTGGCGAACCTTGAGTAGTTCGCGAACTACACAGGATTCGCGAAGATGAACTTCACGAATTACATAAGTTCGCGAACTAGGTATAAGAAAGAGATGACTTCGCGAAGTAGGATAGTTCGCGAACTAGGAGGAGTCCGTGAACTCCATACAAATCGCGAATTGAACCCCTTAGACGAAAATCGTTTCAAGTTATAAAAAAAAAACTATCACCTTTTTAGGAAAAATATTTTCGCACCCTTTAATCAGAAAAATATTTCGATTCCAATGAGCATAGGCTCTTTCAACGCCCGATCATAATTTGCCTATCGGTGTCCTCAGGGCCAATTTTCGGTATAGGTAGACGTTGCATTCGATAGAATTTTGGTACGAAAATTTACGTAGTCAACTGATATAATTTCTTGACTGACTTTATAACCTTGGCAGGCTTAAAGGACGAAATTTTAGGAATTTCACTAGACCGGCTAGCAAAACGTTTAAAGACGAATTTCGTACGCCTCTCGAACTACATAAGTTCGCGATATAACCTAATGAGTCAATAGCAAGTTAGGGAACTATATAAGTTCACGAATCATATGAGTCTAGGATTAGTTTGCGAGTCAGGTAGAATTCACAGATTTACAAGTGTCCCGAGCTACAAGTCGAAAATTAGTTCGAAGTATTTAAAAAATTAGCAAAATTAGCTAGCCAAGTAATTGGACAAAGTACTGATACTATTGTTTATTGCGTAAGGTCAAGAACTAGGGGAGTTCACCGAACCAGTAGCTAGAAATCTACGGACGCCAGGTAAGTAGAAATCCAACTACAACACATAACTTGTGTGCTATATGTATATGTGACTATATGCCTACGTGGTTTCGTGATTACGTGAATTTATCGTTACGCTTTCATGTGGTAAGCATAAGTTGCATTTGTTTGCATATGCATGCTCATGTGCACGCACGAACTCATGGGGAAGGGTCATGGGATAGAGTGTGCATGGTGATATGTCGCTTGTACGCGACGAGGACTTGCCGATGTGGGCAAGTGTGTCGACTCATAGTTGAGTCAGGGGCTGTCTACTATGCTACCAGGGCGGCGTTTAGCGTCGTCGTACTATTATGGTAAATATATATATTGGTATCCTATGGATAGGATTCGGGCATGGCCCATGGCGGTAAGGTGCGACCTGGAGGGTGCGACCTGAGGGTATAAGCGGCACCGGGTGGAACCCTGGTGTAGGCAACCTCAGCGTAGGCTACCAGCGTGAGCGACCGCCGGACAGTCGGGGACGACCGGGTTCATATGGCGACCTAGGGGAACGATGTGCATCCTAGGGTTCTGCCATCCGGCGTGGACCGCTGTCGTATTGTCCTGAGGGACGTGAGCTCTTGTGGTGCATAGTAAGATTAGCCGAGGGCCCTGAGTTTTACTAGTGCGAGTACTAGGTGCATCGGCGCGGATTGCCCTTGCATAGAAATTTATGCATCGGCAGGGTTTGCCTTTGCGGGGAAAGGGACACGTGCATACATGCATGATTTCTGCTTACTGAGCCTCGGTGGCTCATTCTTTTATGTTATGTGTTGTAGGCGCCAGCGAGCACGGTACGTGATCGCGTTAGATGACAAGGCAAATCTTTTGAAGCTTCGCGCTGCTTTTGGGGTGGACGTGTGTGTATGGATGACGACCTGTGAGGCCGGGCGCATAGGAGCCTTTTGCTGTGCCGACACACCTTCGTCCTCGTAGTTAGATCATGTCTGGAACTTAGTGTTCAACATGCATTCTTTTGACTTGTACAGAACATCATTCCATTATATAAATGGAAAAAGAAAAATTTTATCCGCATTTTCAGTGTACCTTACTACTCATAACTCGCTAGGCACATAGGAATGCGCTTGAATAGGCAGTTAGGGAAGTCGGGTCGCGACACCCACATCCCAATGCATATAATGCGGGCATTACCATTTTGGCGCCTGTTACAGACCCGGACCTAACCCAAACCCACAATGCTTTAGGTGTGGATGAATGGGTCATTATGCTAGGAATTGAAATGCGACCTTAGTTGATCTTCCTCATTCTAGTTGTGTTTTGCGTGTGGAACTATCTCAATGACATCAACACTTAGTTGATCTTTATCTCGGCCAAGTAACAAGTAATATTCTATTGTTACTTTAACTTTTCCCTACTAGCCAAGTAATCGAGTTACGTGGTAACTCTTGTTCTCATCTTCAATAGTAATTACTATTATATACCCTTTCTCATAGCTAAGAAATCGGACCTGTTTATTTCGATTTTGAAGTCCTAAAATTCATTCTAACCCCCTTTGACATTATCCTAATATTTTAAAAGTTACTTCATAAGATTTTTACATTCTAGAAGTTAGGTCCTATTGACACATAATCAAATAACATGTAATATGCAGTCACATAAGTCATATAATATATCTGCGATTTATTGGTCGGGTTACTTACGGGACCCGGGTATTACATCCTCCACCTTAAAAGAATTTCGCCCCCAAAATTCCGTAAGCTGGAATAATTCAGGGTAATGATTAATAGGGGATCGGGTTGACTCGATTAGGTGATATAAATTCACCTAATTGCTTGTAAAGGTATTCATTACCAAGGAGGATAAAAAGAGCGAGTTATGATGAAATGGAATAATTCTCCCAAGTCTTGAACTTCTGATTTATGACTACTGATGAAGAAATTTCTATCGACGTCTGAGTCATGGTTTATCCTATTTGAATAATTAAGTTTCAACACGGGAAAGGAAATCTACGAAGAATTTATAACTTACTCCCCCCTTAAAAGATTCACCCATTCTCCATTTCTTGGGAATGGGGAAAGAATGTTCATGTAGTGACATGAAAGAAAAGGTTCTATATGGATTAGAAAGAAGGGAAGTAAAATTACAAAGTTTAATATAAGATTTTTCTTGTTGTATCAGATTCAAAGGGTTGATTTCCTGATAAGTAGGTATGAAGATCGCTCAAGTTAGTTGAACTCGTATCGCCTCGAAGAGCTAACGAGAATAACTACATTCTAACTCATGCAAGGATTGAAAGTCATTAGCGTCCACCACACTTCCGCTCCCCCATTCTGGTACATAACGAATATGTTTCTCATGATGGGCATAAGGATTAGGTCATATGGTTATACTCTAGATATGACTGGATATTAGGTTTCTTCCTAGGGATTTCAGATACGGTTTCCCTATTCCGAAAGCTTATCTGCTACGATTACGATTCAGGTCGATACTCGAACTGGTATCAATTAGGTCGGCTAGGAGTAATCTCGAGTGTCACCACATAAGTGGTGGATGCAAAGGAATGTGTGGTTCTTGAGTCTACTAGAATGTAAGTCGTGGTTTGATGAATTAGGAGGATACCTGCCACCACGAACGGATTGTTTTCCGCCTCTTTAGATGTGAGCGTGTACACTCGGGCGAGCAGCCTCTGCTGTCTAGCCTGATTTGCTGCCTGACTTCCAGATGTGTTCTCTGGGCAGGCTTTAGAGTAGTGGTCGGCTTTGCCACATTTGAAACAGGTTGCGTTCTGTGAGAAGCAAACACCTAGATGTCGTCGTGCACATCTTGGGCATACTGGTATGTTTGGTTAGGGCCTCTCCAGATTCGGATTAGGTTGTTGGGGTGGTCCGAGTTGGTTTGGACATTAGGCTTCGTATTCTTAGGAACGAATTGTTTCTTCGAATTGCTTGTGCCTCAGTTAGTTTCTTGCACAAACATCCATTTTACCTCCTGAGCTCGTACTATCCGCATTTCGGCTTGTTCAGCCACCAGAGCGCGTTCCGTTATCCGGGCATAAGTAGCCCCTTGGAATCCAGCCATGCTAACGACGCGATAGAGCTCTGGCTTCAAGCCTTCCATAAATCATTCCAATTGCAGCGAGTCAGTGCTCACCATGTGAGCGGCAAATCGGGATAGTTGCTCGAACTTCCTAGTATACTCCGCCACCGTCATTATTCCTTGGCGGAGATTGATGAACTCATTCATCCTCTGAGCCCGAACGGGAGCAGTGAAATACTTATTTTGGAAAAGTTCCTTGAATCGTTAGTCATCGTCACGTGATCTTCGAGAGTTAGTATGGTATCCCACCAGTGACTTGTACTTCCCCTTAGTAGGTAGCTAGCGCGCAAGACCTTTTCTGTTTCAGGGATACGGTTATGTTGGAACATACTTTTAGGGTTTCGGAGCCAATCCTCAGCCAAAGTTGGATCAATAGCATCTTCAAATATCGGAGGGTTATCTTTCCCCGACCATCTCGATCCTGTTGGCCTGAGGGGGTCCGTTACTTGATTGCCCGCCAGCGTTTTGTTGATGAATTAGTTGCTAGATTGGAGCAGATTGTTGGAAGTAATTCTGAGGGTTTTGTTGGCGGACTAGTTCTGCAGAACCTATAACCGAAGCTCTGCTACCAATCTCTTCTCTAAAGGCTCAACGACTTTTGAGGTCAGGTTGTGAGTCTTTTCTCGCATATGTAGTGACGAAGGAGAACTTACCTTAGCCAGAACAGAAAGATGTGCCGATCCTCATGTGTATGCCGATGTATTTCCCGATGATCTCCCGGGGTTACCCCTGATGGAGATACGGTTCACGATAGATTTGGTACCGGGGTCCACCCCAATTTTTGAAGCTCCTTATCGACTAGCGCCGAATGAACTGAAGGACTTGAAAGAACAGTTGGAGGACTTGCTAGAGAAGCCTTTCATTCAGCCCAAATTTTCACCGTGGGAGCACTAGGCATGGCAATGGGTGGGTCCAGACCCAGACCCGCCAAAACCCTCCCCTAATGTTGCAGTCAGTTATCGAGTAATGGGTTGGGTTACGGATCCAAAAGGACTCCACCCATCCGGGTATGGGGCGGGTCTCGGGTCAAGTTAAACGCGACCCGAAACCCGCCCCAATATATATTTATATATATATAATTATTTTTTATTTACATATATATAGATGTTATACTTATTATTAAAAAGCTATATGGCTCAATGGATAAGTAGTTGCTCTCTCAACTAGAGGTCGTTTGTTCAATCTCCAAATATTACTAATATATGTTGACTTTTTATATTCTAAAATTTAGAATTCAAAAAATAAATAAATGAATATTAAACATCAATCGGGTCTGACGGGTCAGATCCGCTTCATGTGGGTTTGGGGCGGGTCTGTGTTATAGCCGGGGCGGGCTGGGTATCGGGTCCAAGACAAGTTAGTCATGGCGGTCTCGTGTCTTGCCAAACCCGGTTCAGACCCGCCTATAGAATACACATTTGAATTGTGCTATGATTTATTAGCTATCTTTGGAATGGGCGTGTAATTGTGTCTTCGATAGTTTAGGAGTAGATTAGATATTTATACCAAGTCTGTTTGGTATAAATAGATAATGTAACTATCGAGTTCCATAGAGAAAGTTTAATAATTTGATCAGAATGGCTTGCAATTTGAATTCTAGAGAGAGAAACAAAAAGGACTTTGTTGGTCCCGATTGCACCAAACAAGGAATCAAAGAGGCTTTGATGGAATGAAAAGGGAGACGTTCTAACCTTCAAGTGTGTGTATTGTGTGAAAAATAGGTTTAGCCTTTTGATCTTTGATTACTTTGAAAATAGAGATGGTAAAACCTTATATACCACATTAACCCTAGGTATATTAAGGCCCAAACAATAAAGATTAACTAATTACATTCTAGTCCAAAGCCCAAGCTAAAAGGATAATAACAAAATATAACCCAAGACTTCAACTATTGACACAATCTATAAATATCCTAACAATCTCCCCCTTTGTGTCAATTGTTGGGAGTCTTGGATCTTGGGCGTTGTGATGGTGGATTAGCGAGTGTGTGTTTCGCGAAGTCCTAGCTTGAACTCGAAGGCGCGGAGATTCCTTCGAAGAACAATTCGATCAGCTATGGCGTCAATGAACTTCGCGAATTCGGATCGGCAGTGAGGGTCTTCTTCCGAAATGATGCGGCAAATCCTCATGAGCTTGTCTTGGATGATGGTAAGTGTCCCATCCGAGAACTTTGCCACTTCGGAGCATCATAGCAGCCTCATCTTTCCCTTGTAGTTCGAGTAGGCGACCGCCGGATCATCTTCGTCGATCACATCGCCCTCTCGATAGTCGTCCGCGTTCTTGAAAGATGGGCGAGTCAGGTTCACCTTCTTCAGGTTGTGCTCCACCGCCATCTGCAGATCGTGGGAGGCGAAGTATCTCACTTGTCGGAGCATGTGTCGCTTGAGAGCCACGTAGCCCATGGTGACCGGTTCAGCCCGTATGAGATGTCCAGAACTTCTGAGGACGAGTCTGAACTGTTTCATGGATTCCAGCATGCTGTACAGATCACCCAGGCGCAGAAATTTGAAGTCCGCCTCGCTTACTTCACAGTAGCTCTCATCCTGCCTCATCACCGTGAACACTGGATAGTGGACACGTCCTTTTGACTCCTGGCGAATGTCAGTGACTTTGCAGATGGGAGCTCGATTCATCTCAAGAGCGAAGTTTTCTTCATCGGACAGCGTCCGCTTTGTGCACTTGTGGCAAAGAAGGGCTCCATCGGTAGAGCTTCTTCTTCTCCTCGCTCCAGTTTTGGACATTCATCAGCTCATACTCATCGAAGTCCGTGATTATCCGCTCCTTGCGCCGCCAGATCCTCTTTCTGATCTCTTCTTGGAATGGTGCTGATCTTCCTGTTTTCCCACGGTGCTTCCGGTATATCCGCCGTGGGCACATCCGGTTGAGCAGCAAGAGTCTCAGCTTGCTGCGCTTGAAATTGCAGGATGTTCTCGAGCTCGACGGGTTCGTCGTCGTACTCCTCTCCGTTCTCGTTGTCTGCAGTGTTGATCAGCGTAAGCGAAGCTTCCTTTAGCAGACGTCGAGCATTTTCCACCAAATTCCTGGCTGCTACTGCATCGGCGGGTGTGTACAGCCCTTCGTCGTTAAAGATGTAGGCCTCGATCTCATTCTGCGCGCAGTAGAAGTCCTCAGGAGCCACGTTGGGGTCGGTATTGAGAGGGGTAGGGCTGTGTAGCGGCGAGGGTGTTGCATCGGAGGAGTTTGTGGATTGTGGGGATGGTTGTGGTGGAGATTCTGGTGGCTCGGTTGAGGTAATGGTTTTGGCGAGGATGATTTAGGTGTTGGGTGGTGTAGATGTGGTGGTGGCCTCTAATGTCGATGTGACGGTTAGAGGTTCCGAGATGGTAGTAGGTGGTGGTGAGGGTGATTTGGCTAGTAACTCGGGGTTAATAGGGTGGGATTTTTGGCTAGTGGGGTGTGAGGTTTCTGTTGCGGGCGTCGTTTCAGGTGCAGGGAGGAAGGCGGCGTCGATTGCACGGGTCCTTGAGATTGTGATCCATGCTGCCTATTCTCCCCCTCGCGGCGATCTTGATCATCGTCTTGATCGTCGCGCCTGATCCCGCTGGACTCGCCTTGAGTGCGGCAAGTCATTGGTTGAGTCATGATTTTCTTCATTTGCTGTTCCTCCTCGTCGAGTTCCGTCATTGATTCGAATCTTTCTCGTAGAATGTAGAAGAGCTCCTTTGCGGAAATGGAGGAAAGAACAGCTTCCGCGTCCACATTTTGTGTGGGTGGTGGCGTCTCCGGGGCCACACCTTTGCCTTTGTCGATGGTGGACGCATCAAGACGCGCATAGACTTTATCGAGGATGGACGCCTCAAGTGTAATACCCGGGTCCCGTAAGTAAGCCGGCCAATAAATTTGCATGCATATTACGTGATTATATGACTGCATATTTTTATTATTATGTGTTTATGTGGAATACTGATTTCATGACGAGTATGGAAATTATAATAATGAGAGGAATTATTGAAGGATTAATTTCGAAAGATGAAGTTTCGAAATTAAGAAATGTGGAGTATGTGAATTTTCGTTAGGACTAACATGCGAACTATGGATTTAAGGGAGGAGAATTTCGTAATTTAAGAAGTAACGTAATAGTGGGTCTTTGGAAAGGTTTTATCAAAAGAGAAAACCTTACGTAATTTAAGATAGGGATTAGGTTAAAGTATTTTGTCATTTATCTATCATTAACCTCAAGTGGACGAGATAAAGAAAAGAAATTAAACACCTCATTTGGGAATTAGTGAGAATTAGGAATTTAGAGAGAAGCTAAAGCAGAAGTCAAACTCGAGCTTGGAGAGGGTATAAATTTCTTACCTTAATCTTTAAGCTTTATTTTATGATTTAGTATGTTTTAAGTGCGTTAGATATGAGAAGCTAGATCTGTGTAAGTTTTATACAGATTTTAAATTTAGAGAGTTTAAAAATATTTTGAAGTTTAAAGAAGTTCTTCGTGTTCTTGAGAAAATAATATGTTGATCGAAAGTTTCAGATTTTAAGTGTTAAATAGTGTTTTTGGTGATAATGGGGTCGTGAAATATGAGTTTCACGAACTCTAGTTCGCGAATCATTAGAGAAGTAAGAGTTCGCGGATTAAAAAGGTTTTGCGAATTTAATAAGTTTTGCGAATGGTGTGTGAATTTAGTTAGTTTGCGAATTGTGAGAAGGTTGGCAAATATTAAGTGTGAAAATGAGTTCGCAAATGAATCGTCACTTCGCAGGTGAACAGTGACTTCGCGGATGAACAGTGAATTCGCGAAGTGAACAGTGACTTCGCGAATGAACAGTAACTTTTGCGAATGAACAGTAACATTTGCGAATGAACAGTAGTTTTGTGAATTATAACAATTTTGCGAATTTCATTTCACGGGTTATACTTTGCGAATTCGATACACTGTACAAAATTCTGCGAATTCATGAGACTTCATGAATTTGAGTGTGCGAATTCAGTTTTGCGAATTGGTTGAATTCGCGAACTGCTACTATAATTCGTGAATGGTTTTATGAACTATGGGGACTTCGCGAACTTGGTCAACAGTAGAATTTCGCGGGTTCGTGTAATGCACTCTGCGAATCGGGTCACTTTGAATAAAACGTTTTTAGGAAAATTATTTTTACACTATTTAATCAGAAAAATATTTTGAGTCTAATGGGCACGGTCTTCCGTAACGCCTGATCATAATTTGTATCTCGGTGTCTTCAAGGTCAATTTACGGTATAGGCAAATGTCGTTTTTGATGGAATTTCCGAACGAAAATTTACGTAGTCAACTAATATAATATATAAACTGATTTTATGGTCTTTTCGTGGTTAAAGGACGATATTTTAGGAAACTCAACAGACCGGTTAGCGAATAGCTTAAGGACGTCAGGTAAGTGGGAATCTCACCTACAACACATAATTTGTGTTATATGTATTTGTTATACGTGACTATGTGCTTTGATGCGAATATGTGGTGAGGATTGATGAAATGAAATGTTTCGATATGCTTATGCATAGTAAACATTTATTGCATTATTATGTGACATGAGCATGTGCATACACGAATGATGTGAGGATTAGAAGTATGAGTATGCACAGTATATGATCGTCTTGAAAACAAAATATGTTTGAAGACATTAGTATTTGATGTAGACTCATGAAGAGTCATAGAATAGCTACTTCTACAAAGGCACCATGACGGGGGTAAAACCGTCGAATGTATGTACCTAAATTATTTAGGTAGCGGACGAGGGTCACCTGGACAAAACACATGGCGTAAGTCAGAGTGCCAGGAAAGGCAACCGCAATGAAAAAGAACGATGGCCAGATAGAGGGGCGACCTGGTGAATGGAAAAACTGGAGATAAATCCTAGTTTTGTCCTAGCCAGAGTGGGCCAACTATCGTATTTTTATTCGTATAGGATTTGAGCTCATATTATGGTGGTGCGAGTAGTAAGTTAGCTATGGGCCCAGATACAAATGAAAAAAAGAAATGAGAAAGAAATAAGAATGATATGAGTATGTGAGTATTAGAAAGCACTGGCGCGGATGCCTTTGCTAGTTGACACGTGCATACATGCATATTTCCATTTACTGAGCTTTATAGCTCATCCCATGTTATTATGTGTTGTAGACGCAGTGAACACGGTACGTGAACCTGTTAAAGGCGAGGCTGGTCCTTCTGAAACTTCCGGTGATTTTTGAGGGTGGTGTGTACATGGATGCGACCTGTGTGGCGGGTGTTATGTAAATTACGCTGTGCTTTGTAAAATATGTTTGTATTGTATGTAAAACATTCGAATAATGTTTGTATTGTAAAATAGTAGTGTGTGGTGAGCTTTGTAAACATCGAAAAATTCTAGCGGTATTTCGTATGTAATATATTTATATTTCTATAGTCACGTCAGTTAGGGTAAGATAAGGGTAGTAGATGGCGGGGCGCCACATCAAGAGTCTTTGCAAACTCTTGAAGACGAGTCTCTAGCGTGGTCTCGGTGACGAACTGGGGTAAGTTTAACAAGTTGGAATCACGAAGAAATCCAACTGACACCGAATCGGAGAAAATAGCCGATCGGCCGCCCGTTTGCACAGGACGGGAAAAGACGGGGTCACTAAGACTTCCCGTTGGCATCATCGATGAGACAGACTCAAACAAATGATGGCCTAGGCTCACGGTTGTTGTGATGTTGGCCGTGCTAGGTCTTCCGCTCTCAGTCACAGAGACATCACCGAGCGTTCTGACAGAATCACGAAGACTCTGTAGTGCAGTAGAAGGTGTATGTGTCCTAGAAACATATGAAATTATGGGGAGTGAGGGCACTAGACTCGATGTGAATGAAGAGGATGCAGTCTGAGGCGGGGAACTGCTTGTTTCAACATCGACTATCTCCATGTGGGATGTCGATGGCATGCGTGGCTCCTCGTCGAATGAAATATCTTCCTGTAGAGAGGAAGATAAGTGGATTGGTGGGGTCGTTTGCGTGGTTGAGCCAAATGCCACGTCTTCTACTCGGGAGGTGAACACGTCACCTCCTGTACTTATGGGTTGGGCTCGGCTTGTTTGTGACTGAGGAGGTCTATCATCTTTCTGTTCTGATCGACGCTCCGTGGTGCGGCTTACGTCATCCTCACGCGACCGTTTTTTCGGTACGCGGGTGGCAGAGGATGCGGCGCGACTGGACGATTTTTGAGAAGTGGTGGAGGGGTTTTGGCTAGTCCCGGGATTAGGAGCAGTGGGGTTGACCTGTTCCGTAGGGACAATGGATAGTCGAAGGGGACTATCGCGGAATGAAGCGGTGGAGGCGCGATATTCTCGAACGTGTTGGTTTGTTGGGTTGGCATAGGCGAGGACTTCGTCCGGGATGATCATTGCGTGTTTATCTTTCGCATGAGTGTTTTTCTTGGCGAACTGCTCGATGATGGGGATCACGAAATGATCAGTCGCCGTGCGGATGCGGATTCGGGTGGAGTGCATGCGGAAGTGTTTGATGAGCGCTGGGAGCCATCGCATGTAGGGTACGAAGCGGTTCTCGACGTCCTTGGCGATTTCCCGATCGCGACGTTGAATCATGGAGACGAGATCCATCCAGATGATCTCAGCGTAGTTGTATTTGCAGTTGTGTGCGATGCCGGTTAGGATGGTAAGGATCTGGTGGTTCCCGCGGTCCTGGCCAGCATGCTTGCCTGACATGCATTTGTTCACTAAGAGGTACAGGGTCCGCCAGGGTTGAGGTAGGTTGCGTGTGGTGACTTCGCTGAGGACGAGTGGGCCTTTCTTCTTCTTGTTTTCAGGTTGATAGCCCAATCTGTCGATGTCGTCGGTGAGTTGTTCGTGCGTCGGAAGTGGTTCATAAGGTGAGTAGGTTGGTAGTTGAAGTACATCTTTGAGAATCTTGCGAGTGAGGACTACGGTTTCTTGATCGATGTCGGCGGACATAGCTGAGGCTTTAAAGTGTGGTCCAGCAATCTGCAGTGTGTGCCAAAATTGTTGGAGATAGACTTGGGGTTCTGGTTCGCCATGAGTGAGGGCGTGTCGGAGGGGATGTCCTTTGAGGATCTCAATGATGATGGGGGCATCGCACCGAAAGCTGTCCAAGTCCACCATGTAATTGTTTGGGATCAAGGCAGCCCATCGACTTGTTGGGAAGACCTGCTCGATTGGTGGAACGTATGTCAGCGTGTTTAGCTCAATACGAGCGACGTCCCTTTGAATTGCTGCGTCCTCAAGTACCTCAAGTGCTTCTTGGTTTGTGTTAGTCATATCTGTGCTTGACAGAAATTGTAGCATGATTAGTACGGACTCGAGAATATGAATATAGGTAAGAAATGGGTAAATCAATAAAATGAAGTATAGAAGTCCCCAAAATCGTAAAGGTAGAAGTAAAATTAAAATTAAAGCTAACTAAGAGTCATTTTGAAATAGAGTTGTTAAGATTGACTGATGGTCATGTGATTGCGAGTTTCGACAGTTTTTAGGAAATTAAACGAAATTTTTTCAATACTTAGAAAATTTTTCAGGATTGAAGGTGTTCATGTGATATGAGAAAATTTTGGTAAATGAGCTAGCCGAAGACAATTTTCGCATGTAGTGTAGAATTTCGCATGTAGGGAAAGTTGTCGCAAGTTTAAGGAAATATTCACATTCAGTGGAAAATTTCGCATTTCGCATGTACTGGGAAATTTTTTGCAAGTAGTGGAAAATTTTCGCAGATTATGAAATTTCACAAGTTATCAAAAATTTTCGCATGTAATGGAAATTTCGCTAATTATCACACATAGACAAGTCGAGAGAAATTTTCGCAGATGGTGTAACATTTCGCATGTAGTGTTAAAGTTTCGCAGATTATAACACGTAGGCATGCCGAGAAAATTTTCGCAGATAGAGTAAGATTTCGCATGTATGGAAATTTTCCAAGCTATCCAAAAGTTTTCGTAAGTTTTGAATTTTTCTCAAGTGAAATGAAAGTTTCGCGGAGTGATAAAGCTTTGAAGAAAATCTTCTCAAGTGATATAATTTCTCGGGTTTAAATTTTTGGGGCACAGTAGTTGCGAAATAGTGAGGTGTATGAAAATTTCGCGGGGCATGACTCAGTGTAGCAGCAAAAGGCAAAAGTTAAGAAAAAGGATTTCTCGAATGAAACATTCGCGGGACCTCACACACTGTAGCAGCGAAATTTTGACGCAAGAAAATTTTCGCGGAACGTTACTCACTGTAGCAGCAAAAATCTAACGTTTAAAGCATTTTTCTGAAAATTTTCTCGGTGAAGAACACTGCGAAAACAAACGAAACGACGCTATGATTTTTGCCTTAGAACCACTCAAATCTTAACCAAAATGCAATAAACTGGACTCAATCGACTCGAAATGGGACGGGCAATGCACATTTGGGGGTTTTAAACACCAAAATCCTAATATGCGTCCGATTTAAAGCCGAGAAAAATTAATTTTAAACCTAAAAATTTTAACAGAACGGGACAAAAAACATGATTAAACGAACGGAAATTGGTTTATTTAGGATGTATTCATACCGAAGAGCTGATTTTGACGACGGAGTACGCAGAAAAACAGATTTTGAAGGCAGATTCGAGAAAGACGATGACGCGAGAGTTTGAGAAATTTTCGAAGAGTAGGGTGCGAAATTTTTGAATTTTTCTCGGGAGTTTGTAGAATTGTGAAAAACGTTAAGTGTTTTGGGGTTTTGTGACTGTTCATGCGAGATTTTGAGTTAATGGGCCGAAATTGGTCAAAATTGGCCGAAACTCGTGGGCTTGGTCAAAATTGGCCGAAATTCGTGGGCTTGGTTAAAATTGGCCGAAATTCGTGGGCTTGGTTAAAATTGGGTCCAATTGGTGTTTAATTGGTCCAATTTTGGCCCCGTTTGACCAAAAATTAAAATTTCAACCCAAAATTCAGTTGGTCCAATTTTGACTCCGTTTGACCAAAATTTAAATTAAACCCCGATAGGCAAAATAAGAAACTCCCCCTTAATCGAAAACTCCCTCTTAAGAGACATAATTCAGAAGACACATAGAAAATGGAGTAAAGTGAAGAGAAATATGTACACTTTATCAAAGTTCATGTAGGGTCGATTGATCACAACTGAAGATTCAACATGCCCAACATAGTCACAAGGTGTTGGAATCGTTTGACATCCAACGGTTTTGTGAAAATGTCGGCCAGTTGATCTTCAGTAGTGACGTAGTGCAATTCAATCGTCCCTTGTTCGACATGTTCTTTGATGAAGTGGTGACAAATATCTATGTGTTTCGTTCTCGAGTGATGTACTGGATTACTCGTCATCGCAATCGCACTCTTTGAGTCACAATAAATGGGAATTTTATCAACATGAAAATTAAAATCTCGTAGTTGGGTTCTCATCCACAAAAGCTGTGAACAACAACTAGCGGCGGCGACATATTCTGCCTCCGTCGACGAAGTTGAGACACAGTTTTGTTTTGGAGAGGACCAACTCACGAGTTTACCGCCCAAGAAGTGTGCAGCTCCAGAGGTGCTTTTCCGATCCATCTTGCATCCTGCGTAATCCGAGTCAGAGAATCCAACCAGTTTGAAGTCTGATCGAGTGGGGTACCACAAATCCAGATTGGGTGTTCCTTTGAGATAGCGGAGAATCCTTTTGAACGCAGTGAGATGGGATTCCTTCGGTGTAGCCTGAAACGAGCGCAGATTCCTGTTGAGAGAACGATATCCGGTCGACTAGCAGTGAGGTACAAAAGAGAGCCTATTATCCCACGATAGACGGTTTGGTCAACGGGAGCACCAGATGGGTCCGCGTCGGGTCGGCCAGAGGGTGACATAGGTGTAGCAGCAGTCTTAGCATCCTTCATTCCATATTTCTCGAGGATGTCATGGATGTATTTGGACTGGTTGATGAAGATTCCGTCGGGGAGTTGCTTTACTTGAAAACCAAGAAAGAAATTCAGCTCGCCCATCATACTCATTTCGAATTTCTCTTTCATCAATTCTGCAAATTCTTCACACAGTTGTGGTCCAGTCGATCCAAAAATGATGTCATTGACATAAATCTGTACAATCATGATGTCCGGGCCACTCCGCTTGGTGAAGAGAGTTGTATCCAGAGATCCTTTCTTGAATCCAGACTGAACAAGGAAGTCTGAAAGGACGTCATACCAAGCTCGTGGAGCCTGCTTTAGTCCGTAGAGGGCCTTGTAGAGTCGATATACGTGATGAGGAAACTCTTCGCTCAAGAACCCTTCAGGTTGATCAACGTACACTTCTTCTTTGAGAAATCCATTCAGAAAAGCAGTCTTCACGTCCATTTGGTAAACCTTAAAGTTCTTGTGAGCAGCAAAGGCAAGAAAAATTCGTATTGCTTCGATCCTGGCAACGGGGGCAAAAGTTTCATCGTAGTCGATGCCTTCTTGTTGATTGTACCCCTTAGCCACAAGTCTTGCTTTATTGCGGATGACAATACCGTCTTCATCCTTTTTGTTCTTGAAGATCCACTTCGTGCCGATAATGGATCTGTTGTGAGGGCGTGGTACGAGTTCCCAAACTTGTAAACGTTCAAACTGATTTATTTCCTCCTGCATTGCAATCAGCCAATCGGGATCGTTGAGAGCTTCAGCTACTCGTGATGGTTCGGCTTGACTGAGATAGCAAGCAAACAGACTCTCATTCATCGTAGCCGAACGCGTCGAAACACCGGATGTGGGATCCCCAATAATCTGATCCGTAGGATGAGAGCGAGCCCAAAGTGGTACATTGGTCTGTGAGGAGCTTGCCGCATTTGTGTCGATTGGAGGCTCATTAGATTGGGGTCCGGTGTCCGAAGAAGAGATCTCAACCGTAGTAGATTGAGAGGGTTCAGCATCAGGATAAGCAATGTTCCCAGGGTTGGAAAAAATGTCGTCTTCGTTGAGATTGAGATCATCCAAGTTTGGAGGGACGACATCATCGCCGATAGCTGGTGGTGTATGTGGGGTGGGTGCAGCGGTAGGTTGAGTGGTGGCGACGGGAGTCTTGGGGACTGGATAGAAGTACTCGAAGAGCAGATCGAGATCCAGTTCGCCAGAGTTACCCTCAGATGAGGAAGTTCCCGTCGATGAAAGTTGACCTTTTGTCAACGACTGTAGAAGACCTGGTTCTGGACCAATATGAGCAGAAGCCATGAGGTCGCCTTCGCTTTCGTCAAAGGTGACATTTGTGCTCTCAATGACTGATCGTTTCTCCTTAAGATAGACTCAGTATGCCTTTGAGTTCAGCGAATATCCAACAAAGATGCCTTCAGGTGCTTTTGGATCAAGCTTCCCAAGATGTTGGCGATAATTGGTCACAAAACATCGGTGGTTATTCATCATCTCGTATGGGGTGCGGTTGAATCTCTTGTGGATGGAAGCCCGGTTTTGCGTGTAGCAAGCCGTTTGAATAGCATCGCCCCAAAGAGAGTGAGGAAAGCCGGATTGGATGAGGAGAGTCCTAGCTGCTTCAACTAGTGTCCTATTCTTACGCTCAACAACACCATTCTGTTCCGGTGTCTTCACAGCTGAAAACTGCTGGGTGATGCCCTGAGTGGCATAGAAATCACTGAGCTTCTTGTTCTTAAACTCAGTTCCGTTGTCAGTTCTGATAATCCGAACCTTCTGTTGATGAAGAGTTTGGGACGTAACAACAAACTCGATGATCAGGAACTTCATCCTTTGTACGAACAAGTTTCGTCCACGTGTAGCGTGAGAAGTCGTCGACAATCACAAGAATATACCGTCTTCCTCCAAGTGTAGCCGTAGGCATTGGGCCACATAGATCCATGTGTAAGAGCTCGAGGATGAGCTTAGAGGACGGTGTTTCCTTGGAGATGTGGGACGATCGCTTCATCTTCCCCAATTCACAGGCTGAGCAGAGGTGTTCCTTATGATATGTCAGTTGGGGTAGACCGTTGACGAGTTTATTCTGACGCAGTTTGTTGATAGTCTTGAAATTGAGATGTGAAAGACGCCGGTGCCATAGATCGCTCAACTTGGGTGCAGCACGAGAGAGAAGGCACATTGGTCGAGAGGTCGTAAGATTGAGTACGTAGAGGTGAGACGTGCGCGTTCCAGAAAGAAAAGGCAGTCCCGAGGCATCGATAATGCTGCAGATGTCATTCGAAGAGAACCTTCTATCCTTTGTCGCAGAAACGACCAATGCTGAAGAGATTGTAGCTCAAACCCTCGACGTAAGAGATGCCCTTAATCGTCAGTTTGTCATGGACGAGATCGCCAGTTCCGAGAATTGGCGCCATTTGACTGTTTCCGAATGAGACCCTTCCGAGATAGCGTTCGGAGAAGTTGCTCAACAGCTCCTTGTTCCCCGTCATGTGTGTGGAGCAACCCGAGTCTAGATACCACACATGACAGACCTGCAATCATCAACGAACATTGGGTCCCCGTTTACGGACGGGACCTTCTTGTGATACAAGTAAAATTTTTATGCGCTTAACGGGAAATGTGGGGTCTAAATCAGGTTGCGCTAGATCTAATTTAGATTTCCCGTCGTGATTTGTTTGATGGGGCGGGATTATGGTTTTTCTAACCCATATTTGCCTAACTTGTGCATGCATGTACGGTGCCTTGTTTATGAATTGGCGTGGGGATTTTGGTTGTTGCTGTCGTCCTTCGGTTTTAGTCGTCTTTTGCTTGCGAGTAGTAGGTGACTCTGTATTTAGCGTCGGAAGGCGTTTTCGCTTAACCGTAGGCTTAGACGAACTGGGAGAATGCAAAGGCGTCGTAGGGGGGTTCGCTTGCTTGGTCGGAGTGTTGCGTGTTCGTGTGCTTCATATTCATGAAAGCGTGGAAGAATAAAGTCATTGCAACAACACATTGACATAAGTTTGGCAAAGGAAAGATAAGTTTTGGTAACATCATTGTCTACGTCCTTAAGATATTGGGATTCAGTACATAAAGAGGAAAGACGAATATAGGATGGTCTTTTCTTCTTGTCATCAAAGAGCGGGTTCTCCTTTATTTCAAACGAACTCCCTTCTAGAGATGTCGAACTCTCATTCCATGTATCCATAAGAATACGAGAGTTAGTGTTAGAACAAGTTTCAGCTTCAGGAGTCATCTTCGCCGTCCTCTTACATTTACATGTTTGGGAATAGGGTACTTGACTCGATGTAGAGGGTTTGTTCGTATTGTGAAATTGCTCTAGGGTAAAGATTTTGCTAAGTAGATCATCTCGCTCCTTTGCAAAGGCTTTCCGCTCTAATTCTAGGGTTCGTTCTAGTTTTGCTATGACCAGGAGTTTCTCTGGGATATAGATGCGAGAAAGTCCTTCTCTGAAGGCAAATTCCTGTTCTTCTGTTGGGAATTGAGTCTTGATGTCCTCAGAGAATGAAGGTTTTTTAGTCTTATAACTAGCATTCAATTCTGCGTAGTCATACGCGATTTCCGCCCAAAGAATATTATGTTCCCTATTTTCTTCCAAAAGGACAACGGAGAAGGATTTTACAAATGGCATGAGCTGTGAGGGAGTACCCTTCCTCGTTTGTAGGAATGCTGTACTGTACATGTTATACCTTTTAACCAGTAACGGCGTTGGATCGCAGTTGCTGGCTAGGCTGATTCCCATCCGGGCGTCGTAGAATTCTGTTTCAACTGGTTGATTCAATAGGCATAAGATGCGTGTGTTTTTGTTTCTAAGGTGAAGTTGCTCTTCAAGTTTTTTCACCTTTTGGTACAGCCTAACTCTTTCCTTTGTAAGTAGTTCATATTGGGAGGCCGTCAAGAGACGAGATGTTTCACATGAACTGATGGCCAGTGTGGTTTCCTTAACCTTAGTCTCACTTTGTTTATTCTTGTTTTGCAGACGTTTGACTAACGCTTCAGAGGCCATTAGTCGTTCGTTTGCGCAAGCGAGCTCTTCTACTTTTAAACTAAGTAAGGCATAGTTGTTTTCAAATTTTAGTTTAAGTTCATCATAATCCCTAGCGTCTACGGTGTGTTTCTTAATGGTATGTCGGTGATTAAACACGTCATCGAGTTGTGAAATTCGTACCTCAGACTCGGCGTTGGTAGGTGTCTTAGCTGTGTTCTCACTGGTGTTAACCATCTCCTCGTCCTCGTCATGTTCGACCAGCCTTGCCATGCAGCAATCTTCATCCTTAGGTTCCTCAGTGTCGTTCACCCACTCAGCTTCTTCGGTGAGAAGAACTTTCCCACTTTCCATTTTGCGGGTCATTCTGGCCTTACGGTCGTAGTAGCCAGAGTCCTTCACGCGTGGGGCGTGGCATTCCTTGGCAAAGTGGCCTGACTTTCCACACCGAAAGCACTTCACAGACTTTTGAGGTGCGGTTTCCTCCTATTTCTTTATCGGCTTAGCTTCCTCCGTGGGAGTGGTCTTTTTGGTGCCGCTAAAGGTTCTTGGGCGATTGGAGGAAGATGAGGATTTTTTCCGATCTTCTTTGAGACCATCTTTGTGAGCATTGCCAGTTCCTTGCGTAGATCTCGAACTCTTCATCAGATTCTGTATCAGCTTCGGATCTTGAAGAGGTGTCAGATACAACAGCTGGTAGCTTCACTTTATTCTGTTTGGTCTTAGAGGTGGAAGATCGTTCGGTAGTCTTGTTCGAGAGTAGAACCAACGGGTCGACTCGACTGTTGGTGGACTGAGGTTGTACGTAAGGAGCATAGGCAGACAGGCTGTCGTAAAGAGCATGGATGGAGGTGTTGGAGAGGTCCTTACTCTGAATCATCATCACGGTTGCATTGCCCCAATGTGGTTTGAGGCTACCAAGGAAGCGGTTGTTGATATCGAATTTGTCCCTCGAGATCTTGGCCTTTTTGAGTTCATTGATGACCTTCATCCTCATTAATGGGGCCTGTAGGCGAGCCTCTTCATCCTCATTAATGGGGCCTCTTGGAGTGCGGCGTTCATCCATGGGAGGGTTTGCGTTTGGTTGAGCAGGGATGACCGTCCAGAACTGTGCTGGACCGTTGAAGATGGAGTCTAGTAGGTATTGAGAGAGTGGTGCGCCTTTGTTCCTGATGAACGTGAGGGACCTGTTTGTCCATATGCTGTAATCGCCTTGTCGCAGCATCGAAGGTCTGGTGTCGGAGCCCACTGTTGAGATGTCATTTGTGGCAGACATGGTTGGTGCAGTCGAATCGTCCGTGGTTTTGATCTTGTATAGATAAGAGGGTTAGTAACGAACGGGATGAGAGATATGAGTTCAACGAGTAGAGTTTGAGAAAAATCGTTTCAAGAGTTTCTTAGAACTAAGTGAACGTGTGTGATGGTCGAAAACGTATGAAGGGAAAGTATATCTTGAAGTTCGGAGAAGTTCTAGAAATTTAAAAACGAGATTTGAGGAGTGAATTTTGTCAAAAGTGGTCTAAGGGAATGAGACTAAAGTGTAAGGGATCAAGACTTGAATGAGTTTGAAAAGTTTAACCCGAAAAAAAAAAATTAACCCGAGAGAGAAAAAAATTAATACGAGAAGAATTTGCGATTTGGAGAGACGTGATTATAAGATAAATTACCCGAGAAATTACTTGTGAAATTTCGGTGTTTGCATGAGTTTTAAAGAGAAATTCTCGGGAAAAAGAAAAATCTCAGTTGAAAGTTATTTTCTTGGATTATAAAAATTTCGCATGTGAGAAAGTTTCTCAGTTTTGAGAATTTTCAGGTTTGAGAAAAATTTCAGTTTGGAAGAAGTATCGCGGGTCGAAGTGTGATTTGAGTAAGTTTCCCGGATTTGAAAAATCGTGGAAGAGAAAAAAAAATTCTTGGACGACAGAAACTTCCTCGGCTGAAAATTTCTTGGATTTGACAAATTTTCTCAGTTTCAAAGAATTTTCTCGGATAATTTTTCGGAATAAACTTTCTCGGATTCGAAGAAATACGCAGTTGGGAAAAAAATAAACTGAAAGTGAAATTTTCGCGGTTTAGATGACGATACTCGAAATCAAATTTCGCGGGTATAGAGTTTCTCGAATTTTGAAAAGCTAGGCAGTTGAGAAAAATGAAGTGAAAGTGAAATTTTCGCGGTTTAGATAACGATACTCGAAATCAAATTTCGCGTGTATAGAGTTTCTCGGATTTTGAAAAGCTAGGCAGTTGAGAAAAAAGAAGTGAAAGTGAAATTTTCGCGGTTTAGATAACGATACTCAGAATGAAATTTCTCGGATATGAAAACTTCGCGGACTTGAACGACACAGCAAGAAATTTCGCGGCCAAGAACACTGAGTTACTGTTCCATTGCTTGTCGCGAGTTTTGCCAGAAAATCGTCCGTTTTCACTCAAATCTCAACCAAAATCACTCAAACTTGATCCAAAACTTCAGAAATTCTTCCCTAAACACATAGTCGACCGATTTGTGAGCTAAAAACAACAAAACACGGATCAAATCGACCAAAAACAGTGAGAGGCCGAGATGAATTTTTCTGAAGATTTTTGCTTCGATCTTGCTCAAAAATCGTTAAAACTGATCCAAAAGTGTTCTAAAAACATTTTAGGCATAGAATCGATCTGGGGGAAGGTTTTAAACACAAAAACGAAGCATTAAAACCCCAAAACGAGGTCAAAATGCCCGAAAGTGATTTTTTGCCCAAAACACTTTTGATCTTTCTTGGAATCGAACGAAACTGGATTCAAATTAATGCAGATCGATCCACGTTTGCTCTGATACCACTTGTTGGTCCCGATTGCACCAAACAAGGAATCAAAGAGGCTTTGATGGAATGAAAAGGGAGAGGTTCTCACCTTCAAGTGTGTGTATTGTGTGAAAAATAGGTTTAGCCTTTTGATCTTTGATTGCTTTGAAAATAGAGATGGTAAAACCTTATATACCACATTAACCCTAGGTATATTAAGGCCCAAACAATAAAGATTAACTAATTACATTCTAGTCCAAAGCCCAAGCTAAAAGGATAATAACAAAATATAACCCAAGACTTAAACTATTGACACAATCTATAAATATCCTAACAGACTTTCTCACACTATGAAAACTCTCTCTCGTGTTCTTCAAATCAGGTTTATCGAAACACAATTTTAACAATTCTAATCGAAAACTTAGGAATTCTTTCCTAGGATTAATACAAGATGATATCTAGCACGCAATTGGTATCAGAGCAGGTTTGTATCTGTTTTGAAGCTGAATTATTGGATTTCGATCGAAATTCAGTTCTGGAAAGTTTTTCGATCATTCGGAAAATTTCGAGCAAAATCGCAATTTCGATCTAAAGGCTTAATTATGTGTGTAATTGAATAGATATTGATGTTTCTGTGCTCGCTTAAGTGTTAGAAAATAATTACGAATCTATCGGTAGCGATTAGAACATCGAATTTGATAAATTTTTGAATCTGAAAAAGTCATTGTTCGCGATAAACTTGAAGAACATGTTCTGACTTTTCTTAAATTCAACAAATTTTGCTACATGACGTGTTTAATTGTCTGCTTGTGCGTAATCAGTAGATATGTTCGAGCAATTACCTGTAATTTTACTGCTTAATTCATTGTTTTTGCTCGAAATCACTGTTAATTGCGTATTCTGTGATTATCTAAGTTTTCTCGACTAGGTTTTTGATCGGCTAAACTTCTCGATCAAAAACACTGTGCGGGAATTTTTCAATTAGAATATGAATTAGTTACTGAAGTCGCTGTTGTTAAGAACGGTTTTAGCAAAAAAATTTCTAGCATTTTTGCGAAAATCTTTTTCGACGAGAATTGACGATTTTGATCGCACGGTCTCGAAAAAGTTTCTGTCAAACATTCCTATATGACTTTTAAAAAACCCAATTTCGCTCGAAAAATGTTTTCGGTCAACCGATTAATTTTGACTCAGCGAGAAACTCTGTGTAATACCCGGGTCCCTCGAGTAAGTTGGCGAATAAATTTACACGCATATAATGTGTCTATGTGATTTCTTATTACGTGTTCATTTGATTATCTGCGACAATGAATTCTAACTTAGTTGAAACTGAGTTGAGACTTAGGAGGAGGACTTTTACATAAGGTATATAATTTTCGGTGGGAACTAGTTACAAAGTAATTAAGGGTTTCGAATTATATAAATCATTAAAATAAAACTTTCAAACTGTGAATTTTTCATATAATAAATTAGAATGAGAAGCAAGATAGTATAATGGGACTTTTAAAGGCTAGGACTTGGAATTTTTTATATATGATTCGATTACTTAGTGTAAAGGGAAACTTAAATAATATTATTCTAATAATCATTACATGAGGATAGGATAAGTACTAGTAAAGTAGGAAGTGACATCATTTAGTTAGTCGAGCAAGCAAAAATACGAGTAGGAAGAAAACTATTGAAAAACCCTAAAAAGGAGAGAAAGAGTTAGAGCCAAAAACAAACATAGGAGAAGTATAGTTTCTTGTATAACTGTTAGGTCCTGATTTATCAACTCAATGATCCTAGACTTGAATCCTAAGGTAATCGATTTGAATTATTTGAATTGAAGAATGATCGAAAACATTTCTTTGAAGAGCTCGAGAGAGAAACTTTGTAGTGAGAGAATGTTTACAGATTTTCTCTCTTTAGAATTGGATTTGCAAGCCTTTGGGATCAATTCTAAAAAATTCTCTATTAAGCTCAACGTTTGTACATCTATTTATCCAAACATACTTGGTATAAATAATAAACTATGTCCTAATCTAAGGACTATTACATAAAAACCTCCAATCTACGAAGACAGCTAATTAAATCATAACACAACTAAATTGATATCCTACATTCTCCCCCGTTGTGGTTGATTTCTCTTCTCCGCTGTCTGTCCTCGTCGAGCATAGTACGATCTGCGCAAGCCCATCGCATGCTCGAAATTCCTGAGCGTGTTCCTCAGGTACAGTCGCTCCTCGATAACATCAAGTAGTTCCATTAGGAGCGGCTGTTCTCTCACGTTCCTATGGATCCTCAGCATCGTCTCTCTGTTGATTTCTTCCAACCGTTTCTCTATGTTTTGCCTGATGACCTTCAGCGTCCCATCACAAAACTTTTGTACTTCAGTCTTCGAAAGATTTTTGATGATTTGAACTGTCTGTGAAAGTTTTTCGCGAGAGAAATTTTTACGATTTAGGGTTGCGTGAGAAAAAGTTTTTTCGACTGACATAAAGGTGAACTTTTATTTACTTGTTGTAATTCAATGTTGGGTTTGCGATTTGAAGTTTTGCGATTAAATGGATCAGGCCCATTATTATTTGCGCTCGAGAAGTTTTTGATTCGAAAATTGCTCTTCAATTCAATTTTCTCGATCGCAAATTATTGCAGCTAGTCAAATTCGTTCCAATCACTGTTTGTGATCGAGAAACTTATGATCGTGAATCAAGTCTTATATCCAGTTTCTCGATAGTAAGTACTTCTAACATTTTCCGATTGACCCCTTATTTCAAATAAAATCACATTTGTAAAGCTCCCCCTTCGAATTAAAATAAATGCTATTAACTCCCTGTATTTTCCGTGTAGTAAGGTCTAGCTTCCCTGACAGAAATTTAAAAAATCTGTACCACTTAGAAAGAAGACGTTAGAAATAATGGAGTGAATCAGCAATTATTTTAGGGATGAAATATTTGGTCTGTGACTATCTCCTTTCCTTGTAGTGTCGACGTCTTGCTCCGTAATTTTGTTTGAAGGAATCTGAAACGCTTAGAAAAAAAACGTCAAGAATATTTGGAGCTAATGCACAATTTTATATTTGCTCCCCCTCAAATAATGCGCAAGAATTGACTAAATATGCAAGCATATGAAATCAATTCCAGTCACGAGCTTATAACACACAAATTTACTCAGTAAGCACATATACATGGTCCCCGAAAAGATGTACTTAAAATATTGTGTGAGGGTAAGAGCAATGAAAATTTATCACATTTAAACAATTCAGTACCAATGCAATCTAAAATTACATTTAGAATGTGCGATAATACAAATTCGCATTTATTCAATTCAACGCATATGAAACATAATATTTCACGTCATAATGTGCGAACTTTTCTTTCATATATTTTTTTTTTATTTTTATTATTATATTTTATTTTATTTTTTTTTTTATTTTTTTTTGAAATTAAAGAAAAAAACTATATATAAAAAGAGTTGTTTTTTTTTTTTGTTTTTATGTATATTACTATTATTATAGTATTGGGTCAGATTATTTTGCTTCGATCAATCGTCACACCTAAAATTTTACGAGACATTCGAAAGAAGAAAATACCGTCAAGTCATGTCGTCAAACTAAAAAATGCCGTCAATTTACCTGTGATCGAGGCATTTTTTAATCATTTCACCTAAGCAAGAGACCGTCGATTGGAATCAAAACGGTTGTAAGGGTTGTAGTTTGGCTAGGACTTAGAAGGGAAGGAATTTAGAGGAAAGTGGCTTATCTCTTCGTCATCTTCCACTTCTACGTCCGTCTCCTTTTTATTTTGACGTTTTTCTTCTATTCAATCTTTTCTCCCTCTTTTTCTTTTTAAGAACTATCCCTTTTTATGCTATGCTCAAGCTGAAGCTCCGCTTCTCCACGAGGCTATAGGAGATTATCGTAGGCCAAGTTTTTCTTGTTGGTTCTCGGGCCGATACCATGCTCCTCTTTCTTACTCCCTAGAGAGGTTTCAGAGATTATCTTTTTGGAAAAGTTCACGGTTATGGAATTCGTACCCGAGGCTGCCCTCCTCTTCTCGTTTCCCAATATAGGACCGGATTATTGTTGGAGAAGTTCACTTCGTGATGCTCCTCTTCAAGTCGTTCTGATGAGTGTACGAGATTATCATCAGAGAAGTTCACAGCAGGATCCATGCCACTTTCTAAGAGATAGTCGGAAGGCAGGTTCCTTTGGTCTGAATTTTGCGCGTTGAGCAATACCTTCTTTTGTTATCATCCCCCTTTTCTTTTGTTTTCTCCCCCTCCTTTTCTCGTTTGAACAACCATCCGAAGAGTATGGAATTCGGTTGAAGGCTAGGAATTGGTTTCAAAGGAAGAAAAGGACATCGGAGAAGGCTCAAAGTGGATGACTAAGGGCTAATGTGAGGGAAAAATTATATAAGGCCGAGTGAGGAGTACCCTAAGCGCCCTTATCATTTTCCTAACGATCTAACGCAAGGTGAGTATGAAACCAAGTATCACTAGGTAAGACAAGTAATTGATGTGTGACTCACACAAGAAATAGATCCAAAGAAAGAAAAAGGAACAAGGCTTGAATCCTCGCATATGTAAAGTGACTTTGTGTCTAGTGGAGCAACCTAATGACCTTTTGGACACAAGAATGTGACTTAGACTGACAAAATTAAGCAATTAAATTGATCGCATGTCGGGGTAAAATTCTAAGTGACTTTAGATCAAAGCATCCTAAAGGATTTCGTCATTCCCCTTTATAGTATAGGTATAGGTATATCTATATTATATATTTTTATTATATTTTTATATATTTTTGTTATCACGCAAGATAGAGCATATAGACAAAGAAAACGCATAGCATAGAACGTATGAAAGCATAGAAGATCAGGTAATGCACATATTACGGAAGATTCAACATGCCTAATTTTCCGACAAGGAATTGGAATCGTTTCACATCCAAGGCCTTGATGAAAATGACAGCTAGTTGAAACTCCGTTTTTACAAAATACATATCTATTGTGCCTTTTTCGACGTGATCTTTGATAAAATGATATCTAATATCTATGTGTTTTGTGCGTGAGTGATGAACAAGATTGCAAGTAATAGCGATGGCACTTTGACTATCACTATATATGGGTATACTATTTAAATTGTACCCATAGTCGCGAAGCTGTGTCCGCATCCACAGCATCTGGGAGCAACAACTGGCGGCAGCCACGTATTCTGCTTCGGCCGTCGAAGTTGACATACAATTCTGCTTTTTGGATGACCAGCAGACCAGCTTTTCGCCTAGAAATTGAGCGCCACCGGACGTGCTTTTCCTGTCCATTCGACAACCTGCATAATCAGCGTCAGTATAGCCAATAAGTTTGAAGTTCGTACCCTTTGGATACCATAGTCCAAGAGTAGAAGTGCCCTTAAGGTAACGCAGAATCCTTTTAACTGCGAGCATATGGGATTCTTTGGGATCGGCTTGAAAACCGGCACATAAGCAGGTGGCAAACATGATATCCGGCCGGCTCGAAGTGAGGTAGAGAAGAGATCCAATGATGCTGCAATACAGTGTGATGTCGACCGACTTGCCAGAGGGATCGGCATCCAACTTGCAGCTTGGTGACATGGGAGTGCTGAGAGGCTTGCTCTGGTCTTGTTGGAATTTCTTCAGAATATCCTTGATGTATTTTGTCTGACTAATGAAAATCCCATCTTCGAGTTGCCTGACTTGTAGTCCTAAAAAGAACCGCATCACTCTCATGTGACTCATCTCGAACTTGCTTTTTATTAGATCTCCGAACTTTGTGCAAAGCCGTGGATTAGTTGATCCGAAGATGATGTCGTCGACGTATACTTGAACGACCATCAGATCTTTGTCTTGCCATTTGATGAAGAGGGTGGTGTCTATCGTTCCTCGGATGAATCCAGACTTCACGAGGAATTCACTCAGGACATCGTACGAAGCACGTGGGGCTTGTTTTAGTCCATAGAGAGCTTTTTCCAATCGATAGACGTGATCGGGATGTTCTTGATCAACAAAGCCTTCCGGCTGAGCGACGTAGACTTCTTCTTTTAACACGCCGTTGAGAAAGGCGGTCTTAACATCCATCTGATAGACTTTAAAGTCTTTGTGAGCCACATAAGCCAGGAGAAGGCGGATAGCTTCGATTCGGGCAGCAGGAGCATATGTCTCGTCGTAGTCGATGCATTCCTGTGGAATACCCATTTTCCTTGTTTTGAATACTCATCATCTTCATTTTTCTTGTTTTGAATATCCATTTAGTTCCGACTATTGTTTTCCCATGTGGACGGGGTACTAAGGTCCACACTTGAAGACGTTCGAATTGGTTGATTTCCTCTTGCATCGCAATTATCCAATCCGGGTCTCGTAGTGCTTCTGCTACCTTAGTATGCTCATTTTGGCTCAGGAAGCAGCTGAAAAGACTGTGTTGACGACGTGTCCTCACTCCATCCGAAGGATCGCCAATTATCTGATCAACCGGGTGACCTCTAGTCCACTTGCGCTCATGAGGCAAGGCTGAAGTCGATGCATCAGCCATCTGTGGGTCTAGATTTCCTATAGTCTCTCCAATTGATCATTTGTTTGAGGAAGTTCCAATTCTGCACTTGGATCGATCGTCTCTGATGATTCTTCCTCAAAAACCACTGTAGGTTCTTCGTTATTCTGTGCCAATTCTGAATTGGGTGGGGTAGGGACGTAAGAAGAACTTGGTACGTCGGTCTCATCGGGTGGAGAATCCACTGTAGGTGTAGCAGTGTGTGATCGATATACTGGGTCGAAGAGAGAATCCAAATCGTCTAATACAAGTCTCGTTGCTTCTTCTAACGTTGAATTTGGGGTTGTTGCCATCTTCTGTTGGTTTAGTGCCAACACACCAGTGATTACGGGTTCTGAGATGTTGTCTTCAGAAACCAACGGATTAAGTGCGGGTCCTGAACTGAATTGTGCACGAGCCATCAGTCTCAGTACGGGTCCTGGACTGAAGTGACCAGAAGTCATTTCTGCCACTTCGTGGAAACTGACATTATAGCTTTCCTTAATTGTTCCGTTGGACTTGATGTATACTCGGTACGCTATTGATGTTGAAGAATACTCGACGAAAGTTGCTTCGAATGCTTTAGGGTCGAACTTTGCACGTTGCTCTCTGTCGTTCGCCACAAAGCACTTGCACCCGAAGACTTTAAGAATTGAGATGTTGGTCACTCTATTATTCACAATCTCGTACGGAGTCTTGACTGCTTTGGGTAAAACAAGCGGTATTGACTGCTTCAGCCCATAGAAAGTGTGGAAGTCCTGAATGGATCAGCATTGTACGAGCTGCTTCCACTAGTGTTCGATTTTTCCGTTCGACTACCCCATTCTGTTGAGGAGTCTTGGCAGCTGAAAATTGTTGACTTATTCCAAGTTTCTGATAAAACTCACTGAGGTAGTTGTTCTTGAACTCAGTGCCGTTGTCTGTTCGAATAACTTGAATAGTCTGTTGCAGCAGATTCTGAGTCGTGTTCACAAAGTTGATTATCAAGTCACCAGTCTCATCTTTGGTTCGGAGGAACTTTGTCCAAGTGTAGCGAGAGTAGTCATCGACGATCACTAGCACGTACTTTCTTCCATTGATACTCTGAGTCTGCATCGGCCCACAGAGATCCATGTGGATTAGTTCCAGTGGACGAGATGTAGACGCAATTTGCTTGACATGATGAGACGCTCGCTTCATTTTTCCTAATTGACATGCCGAACACTGATGCTCCCTTTGTAGTAGTATAGTTGGAAGACCGTGAACCAACTTTTTCGTAGAAAGACGTTGGAGAGCTTTCATATTCAGATGAGACAGTCGTTGATGCCATAAGCTGTTCCTCTGTAAAAAAATCTGAGAAATGAGACATACAGCTGTCGAGGGCCGCACGGACGTCAGGTTGATCATGTAAATATTGGATTTCCGAAGTTCTTGAAGGATTTATGTGTCCTGACTATCCAAAATTTTGCACCGGTCAGCATGAAAGACCACCTGGAACCCTTTGTCACAGAACTGGCCTATGCTGAACAAGTTATGGCGGAGGCCTTCAACATACGAGACATCCTTTATTGTCAGATTCTCTAGAATGATATCTCCATATCCAAGAATTGGAGCCGAGTCATTGTTTCCGAATCTGACTTTGCCGTTTGGCTGGTCTTTGTAGTTGCTCAGCAGCTCTTGATTACCACTCATGTGTGTGGAGCAACCAGAGTCGAGGTACCACACATGATGGATCTGCAAAAACAAGTTAGAGAGCTTTTGGTACCCACTTAAATATGGGTCCTCTCTTATTAGCAGATATATTTTTCGGTTCAGATATAGTTCCTAAATTATTACTTGAGGGAGTATTGATAACCCATTTCACTTTCGAAGAAGTGGGTTTGGGTTTTGCCTCTTTAGGTGACTTGGCCTCTTTGGCTTTTGTCGTCGTAGGCGGAGATTTAGGAACCCATTTGGGTTGAACCTTGCAGGGAAGGTTAATTTCAGCACGTGCAAATGCTTTGGTAGGTTTGTTCGAGGAAAAAATCTTTTCTTGTGAAGGTGCTTGGGGGATTTAATCTCTACGGGATGCCTTAGGTGAGTACAGGCATGTACGGCGCCATAAGCTTTCTTTATGGCTGGATCTTGTTTCCTATGATTCTTCCTAGTGGCATTTGCTTCAGAATGATTATCTTTTATTTTAGAAGTTGAGCCTATTTCGAAATTGTTGCTTCTAAAGGTGATAGGCTGAAGTGAACAAGTGGAAGCAATTACGGGAAAAGTAGAAATGGCTCATTTATTACTACAAGTGTCTTTTGTTAAAATAGAAGGAGTAACATTTTTAGAAACGGTCAAATCTACTGGCTCATTCTTTATTTTATCACTAGACACTCTCGCCTTCGTTTTCAGTGCTGCCCCTACGCTCCCTGTGGACGTAGGTGAAATAGAATTAGTCTTAGCACTTTTCACAGAATTATTAGTGCACTTATGATCATTCGAAGGCGATTTTTCGATTTTCATGCTTTTTTAATAGTGTGAGAGGTAGTTTGGGAAGATGAGGAAGCTTTGAGATTTTCCATCTCTTTAAGAAACTTTTTCTTTTCAGCTTCAAAATTCTCTCGTTCTTTATCTAACTTTGCCTGTGACTCATCTATCTGTTTTATGATAGGGGGTTTGTAGAGAGAATTTTTATAATTAACGTTTTTGACTTCCTCATAGTGCGTTTGAGAATCAGGAGGTAGAACTTGAACTAAATCACTGCCGGGTGTTAGAGATGGTTTCCTATTTTTGTCTCTTTCATTTAGTTCATTGTAGTCAAAGGGGATCTCAGGCCCATGTGGGGCTTGTCTATTGGATGAATCGAAAGCATTCTCGTATGTCGATTCCGTAAAGTTTCTAAGATAGGTTGCCGCTAAACCCATGTTCTTAATATCATATATTTCCTTTTTAAGTAAAACATGTGGGTTAGTGAAACCTATGCGTTCTATTGGATTATAGAACTCTATATCTTTGGGCTTGTTTAAGAATATCGTCTGTTCAGACTGTCCCCTACGCGTATGAAGGTCATCTAATTTTTTAATTTTTGCGTATAACTTCTTTCGTTTCTCACTTAGGAGAGCATAATTGTTTTCTACCGTTAGTTTAGCGGCTTGACAGGCATCTAGTTCTTTACTAAGCTCACTAACCTTAGCATTTGACATTTCTAATTGAGCTTCTAAGTCAGTGATCCTAGAGGTAGCTTCGGTTATCCTACAATTTAAGGTGGCTTTCTCGTTGAGATTCCTAACCAAACAATTGTAGTTATTTGCTATCCTGTCTTCTAATTCCTTAATCTTTTCACAATGCTGTCCTACCTGAGGTTGACTAGTCTCTCTAGAATGTAGGCTCTTAGTGAGTTCTTCTATTTTCGCATTAGAGCTCCTAAGTTCTTATTCGAGACTATCTATCTTCTCCTGAGATCTCTCAAGTTTATTCTCGACTTCCTTAATACTTTTCTGCTCACATTTCATATTAGCATATTGTGTTTGATATGATTCTAACATGGTCAGTAATGTGGAAGAGGAGACTACCGCTTTTGACGAGGTGGATGCGTTGTCTTCGTCCGTCCGGTTGGATGTGTCGGCTTCCGCTTCATTGTCGACACGGGCCATGAGTGCTAAATTCTCTTCTTCAGAACTCGACGTGTCCTCGAGCCATTGGTCCTGTTCGGCCATGAGAGCTACTCCAGCTTCCTTCTGTTTCGTCAATCAGAGCTTCCTGGAGTAGTAGTTGGCATCTCTTTTCTTCGGAAGAGTGCACTCTTTGGCAAAGTGACCTGGCTTCCCACAGTTGAAGCATTTGTTAGCCTCCTTAGGGTTCTTGACTTCGGAGCTCTCTGGTGCACGTTCTTTGTTTTTAGAGATTGTAGTCCGAAGTCTGTTGGCTGGAGGTTGAAGACTTCTTCTTGAATTACTTCTTGCTCATCATTTGTCCTATGAGAGCTAACTGCTTTCCTAGAGCTTTCAAATTTGGCTCAACGTCGGAGTTCGAAGGTGAAGGAGGCCTAACGATCTTTTCCTTTCTTGATCTTGAGCTCCTCTTCTCCGAGACTAAGGCAACAATGTCTTCGATGTGTTTGCCTTTCTGCTCTTTGAGAAGCTCGCTTATATCATCCTCATGCTGTGCGAGATTGTCAAACACGGCATGGACATCCAACTCCTCTAGATCTTTATTTTGTCGAATCTGAGTGGATATTTTCTTCCATTCCGCGGGCAGAGAAGATAGAAAACTGATGTTTGTCTCCATATTGGTCTTCGTGATTTCTATCTTCCTCATCTCGTTGAGAATAGTGACCTTTGGTAGATCTCGTATAGACGCTCCTCCGGCTTTGCTTTGAAGGAGTCATAGGCAGTGAGAATGTTCGCCTTTTTCGGCCTTTATGCCAACTTCCGTCCTCTGCATCATCCTATGCAGTTCATCCCACATTCCTTTAGCCCTGAATGAAAGGCTATCAATCTGTCTATATATATCATTGGGGATGCCCTGCATGAGGGTGTTTATGGCTACTAGATCAGGCTTAGCTTGAGCCCTCTCCTCGATTGTGTATTCCCTAGGCTCCTTCAGTCACCTAGATGCGGGAATTTGAGGAGTTGCTGTTTCATCACCGGGGACATGTACCCAAAACTGTGCGGGTCCCTCTTCTAGTGATCTCAGCAAATTCTTGGCTTGATCTTTTAGAGCGATAAAATTGAGGAAGCGGCTTCTCCATGCGGTATATTCGCCTCGTTGCAAGATCGGTGGAAGGTTGTCATTTCCGAGCGAGTATGCATCCATTTTGTGTTGTAGTTGAGTTGTTGAAGGATCTTCGTTAATTGTTTTGAACGTTTGAAGATGATGTAATGTGCTTCACTAGTGACAAAGTTCGTTAGTAACGTTTGATTCGAAAATTTGTTCGAGAATTATTTTCGATTCAATCTTTAAAGTTTGATCGAAAATAATTTCGTCGAAATGTAATACAATGTGTACTGTTCTCGTGCGAGAAAGTCTGTCAGCGAAATATTTTTCGAGTGAAATAAATTGCCCAAAATCGTTCGGTCTAGAAAAATTTCGGATCGTGAATTTATTTCGATCGTAAAGAAACAGTACGTTAGTAAGTTTCTCGACAAGTCAAAATAAATCCGATGACTAGAAAAGTTTCTCGAGTGTAAATGATTTTTCGCTTGGTCAAACTTTAGATGTCTGATCGAAAAAGTTTTTCGAGGGAAAGTGTTTACGCGTGCAGTCAAAATTAGTCTTCCTCAAAAAAGATTTTCGCTGAATAATGCTCGAGAAATATTTTTCGATTCTAGTGTTGCGATTCTAGCGCTGACTTCGTATTCTGACCGAGAAAAATTCTCGCGCCAAGTTTTTTCGATCGAGAAATTAATCCGATCGTAAACCTAGCGAGAAAAATTAGAACGATCGAGAAAAATTCACAGAATACGATTAACACAGATTCAAGCAAAAACAAGGAATTAGGCAGTGACATTTCAGGTGATTGCTCGCAATCATGTACTAACTACGCATGAACAAGCAATTAAACACGTTATGAAGCAAAATATGTCGAATTTGATCAAAATCAGAACGTGTTCTTCATGTTTATCGCAAACAGTGACTTCACAGAATCGGTTTAATCCTAAAAATCGAAGTTCAAACAGCTACAAATCTGCTCGCAATCATCATTTAGCACTTAAACAAGCACATACGCATCAAATTCAAGTCAATTAAGCACAAAATTAAGCTATTGGATCGAAAATGAATTTCACGCCAAACTGTTCTTCGATGAACAGTAATCAGAAAATAATTTTCGATCCATATCTAACAATTTTTGATTCAAAACAGAACGAATCTGCTTTGATACCAATTGTTAGCTCCTACGATTAACAACTCTAAGATCCTAGGCTGACATTTAGAATCGATCGAAAAACTAAATTGAAGAACGGGAGAGAGAATTCGAGTAGAGTGAGAAAGTTACTATTGTTTCTCTCTCTAGAAATTGAATTGCAAGCCTTTCGGATCAATTTCCAAAACTTTCTCTATTCAGCTCAATTGATTTACATGTATTTATACCAAACAAACTTGGTATAAATATCAAACTAGTCCTAATCTAAGGACTACTATACAAAACGCCCCTAATTACAATGACAACTAATAAAATCAAGCACAATTAAAATGTATACTCTACAAGAAGATAAATAATCACTTGATCTTACTGTCAAAGTATCTTGCTGAATGACCAAGTGAAGAACCATAATCAATGTGACTTCGTTGACCATACGAACTTCCACTGGTGCTGTCATCATATTGTCTATGATCTTGGTTGTTATGTCTTGACCCATAATCATATCTTGGCCGCATTTGAGTAGTTTCTCTCAAGCGAAGATCTTGTAGTTGTGCGTCAACATTTGGATAACGCTGCAATATGCCCGTATGATATGAATAATCACTACCGCTCAGTCCTGACATATAACGACGTTCCTCTTCTATTAATGGACGGTAGCCATGATCTGTATCTTGAGTAGCATAATAATTTTCATTTCCTTGAGCCCAAGACATACCTGTATTATTTTGATCATCAGCATAGTTGCGAGTACTTCCCCTTTAATCTCGAGCGGGATTCGTTGTATTATTTCCATTATCATCGTCGCTATCACTGCTGCTATCACCGTCACTGATATGACTTGAAGTATTTTGGTGCACGCTCTTTCCTGAATTGCTTCTTGGCTGGCCTTTTCCTTTTCTTCACCGACGACTTTGGCCACCACCCTCCGCATCTTCATTATCTTCTTGGCCACCTTGATCTAGAAAACATAAATCATCATCTTGAAGTACATTTGGAACATTCTCTCTTGTCCATTCGTCTAGGATGTCATCGTCGTGAAATATGTGGTTAAGGTCAATCGGGGAATAATAATCGCCATCCTCTTGCTGGTACGCCATATTTATAACACGTAGCCTCATGTTGTAGTGACAATAGACAAGTTTATGCAACTTTTCAATAGCCAATCGATTTCGAAGCTTTGTGTGTATCAATGACCATGTGCTCCAATTTCTCTCACAACCCGACGACGAACAAGTTTGACTTAAAATTTTGATAGCAATTTTCCACAAATGCGGAGTTTCATCCCCGTAATTGATCCACCAATCAGCTGACATGGGTTAAAAAATTAATATAGTTTAAAATTCAAGCTATTCTATTGGAAAGACATTCATAATTAAAATCATGTCGAAATTATTAAATACCTGGAAGTGGTTTTTTGACTGCTTGTTGTGCTAAAGGAGTACCAAACTCTCCAACCTTGTTTACAAATCTGGTAACCTCATTCATTGCTTCGGCTTGAGCATCGATATATGGTTCAATTCTCTTGATCACAGCCTTCAAACCCCGTCGTACTTCAGAAGTAAATACACATGTACCCGAATATTGTAGCAATGTGTTCAGAAAGTAAGCTGCATAAATTATAATACAACTATTATTTGGAAAAAAAAATCAATATAATAATTGTAAACATATACAATATATTACCTGCAGCATGAAGGTCTTGATGTAACATGTTGTACCAGCATTCGTCAATTACGTCCCAATATTTCTGCCAATTTTCACTCCTTCCTTTATCGACAGTTTCGCTTTATCCATAGCTTCGTATATGATAGACAATGTTGGTTTTTTATCTTGATCAACTAGTTTTAAAACCTTCACCAATGGTTCCATTAATGTACAAACCTCTCTCGCCCTTTTCCAAAAGTTGTTATTCATTATCGTATCAGAAACCTTTTCTGCAGCATGTCTTCTTCTTGAAGTATTGTTAAAATCCTCCCACTCAGGAGCAGTGCACATTCTTTTTATGTCCAACTGATGTCGAACAAGACTTTTGATCGCAACAAATTCTGTAGCGAATCTTGTTATTCCAGGTCTCAGAAGCTCTCGTCCCTTCGTATACGATTTCATGAGATTCACCACTTTATCATTCTTATAGATAAAACTTGTGACATGCTTTGCCTAATCGATAGTTTTTTTAACCTTACTCATCTTACCAATATCCTCTAATATCAAGTCAAGACAATGTGCAGCACAAGGTGACCAAAATAGACGCGGCCTGTCGATCATTAACCTTTCTCCAGTGGCTTTATTAGCACTTTCGCTGTCCGTGACCACATGAACCACATTTTCCTCTCCAACCTCATCAATAACTTTGTTTATTAGAGACAAAATAAAGTCAGCGGTTTTTCTTTTGTTTGTGCAATCTACAGAGCTGTGAAATATCATTTTGCGATCACAATAAATCATGAAGTTGATTATCGAATGCTTGTTTCTAGTGCTCCATCCATCGCACATTATTGTACAACCGTGAATGTGAAACTTACTCATTAATGTACTTACTCACATACCCGTCAATTTCTTCGACTTCTTCATTTAAAAAGATCCCACCGATTTGTCTACCCGAAGGACCTTTGATCCCTGGACCCTCTTTAGCGATAGTATCTATCATGCTTTGATAGTACGGGCCACTATCGACGGCATTAAACGGGATAGCGTTAAATAAAACCACTTACTAATCGCTTTACCAACCTTTTTCACTTTGTCTGGCACAAACCAATTCTTCAAACTTTTATTTTTTGATGGAAACATATATGAGTCAATATTCCTTGCGGTGGTTTCCATTTCCTTTCTCGTTGTACAACTTTGCGATAATTGTGTTTTTTGTGCTCCTTGATCTTGTGATGACGTAGCACCAGGATGCCCTACAGTAAGTACAATAAATAAGTTATTTGTAAACCCTATAGTAATTACAATAAGTAAGTTACTGATAAACGGATAAGTAACGTAATAAAAAAGTACCATGTCCGTAACGGTTGCGCATATCTTCCTCATAAGCTGCAGTTTTGCGACTTTGCCTCATAGCATTCCGTATTTGTTTCATTTCTTCTTTGCTCGTCAATTCAACTATATCTTCATCTTCATCTTCATCGCTGCTTTCATTGTCATGCATCATCGACATTATTCCTTTTACGTTTGATACATCACGCTCGCTTTTGGCATCTTGTAAATGTTTTCGAAGGAGCTGCATTGTCTATTTCAGTGCTTTTCTACAAGCTTCCACATTTCCCGTGACGTGGGCAATATGTTGTTTCAACCTCGTAATTCCGCCATGAACTACTTTATCACAAAACTTACATTTGATTTTCCTTTTATCTTCACTGACGGCATCGCCAAAGTCCCAACCAATATCTCGCTTCGGTGCCATCGTAGCTTTTTGGTTGATGAGATGAGAACAATATCACGTAGTTGAATTTGATGGGAGTACTTGATATAGAAGAGAGAGCTTCACGTTAAATAGAAATGGGTTGTGTTTGTAGTTGAAGGATCTTCGCTATTAGCATAACATATATAGAGGCATTGTATAATATAATCATGCAGACAAGATCCGAGAATAACTGAAATAATGCTGTTCAAACTATTTCTTTATTCATTGAATTACAACACAAATATGGACCACGTTCGCCACTTGCATTGCACCTTTGTTTTTACTGCTTTATTCTATTTTTACCCTATTTTATGTATTTTAATTTTTTTTTCTCGCCCGCGCCGCCAATATCTCGCCTGCGATGCCCTGAATTGCCCGATATATCGCCGAGACACCGATAAGTCTTCCGCGCCAGAAACGAAACCGCAGCAGCCTGTATCTCTGGCGCGGTGAGAGCCGATCCCGCATCGTATCTCCCGCGACGACCGATATCTCGCCGCGACGGCGAACTATGATGAAGACTTGTGGAGTGACGCTAGGGAATTTTATTTTTATTTTGTTATTTCGAGATTTCATCCTTTGTAAATAAATATAAGATCATGTACGTGTTATTTTGTAGTCATGTATTCTATTTAATAGGAAAAAGTGTTTTGCTAGACAGGCCTTCCGCGGTTTACTTTGCAGAAATCCGCCACTAATCCTACTTAAAAAACGATGGTCGCCACAGGTGGTATCAGAGCTTCGGCTTAGATCTGAAGACTGTCTTTGGTATAGAACCCGAATCTCGTAAGCCCAATAGACAATAAATTTGCGCGCATGGATTATGTCAATGTGACTCTATGATTATGTGCTTAAGTTATCATGTGAATACCGTGCATTTAGTTATTGGTCTTGGAGACATCTAACTTGTTAGAAATTTTCGAAAATGTAGGATAAAGAGAATTGAGGTAAATAATACTAGTAGATTGGGTTATGATCTAGTGGGCTAGCCTTAAACATTGAAGCCCAAACCCATAGAAATATTTTTGGAAACAAGTCCCTTGAATAAAGGAAGTTCACATTAATTAGTCACCTCACCCATACCTTTGCTAACTTAAGATTATTTATCCAAAATACTTCTCACACTAACAAAGAAACGAAGATAGAGAGAAGAAGGGGCAATCGAGCTTTAACTTGGGAAGAAGGTATAATCTCCACTATGTGATTTACATTTTTAGCTTGTGATTTAAGTTCTAGATGCTAAATTAATACGCTTAGGATGTTAGCACATTAGAAAATTAGCACAAGACCGTGTCTTAAGCCAAACGAGATTTGGGGTTTTAAGGTTCATAAGACATTTAATGTGTTCTCAATTTGATCGAAAATTTAACACTTCACGGGTCAAATAGGTGTTTATGCCTTGAAGGGGTCGTGAAGTGTAGACTTCACGAAACCAGATTCGTGAGTCCATGACAGATAAGAGAGATTCGCGAACTCAAAGAGCACCGTTTGCATGGGTTCTAGGATTTCACGAGTGCAACGAGTTGCGACTGGGAGCTTTGCGAATCCTAATTCGCGAACTATGGGTAGAATGAGGTTCACGAATCCAACAAGTGCCGCATGCACGAGATCGCGAAGTGAGCTTGGAAGGCTTCGCGAACTAGAAAAATCGTGAACTCCATTTCACGAACCCGACATGAGTCACATGAAGTCCCAAGGAAGTCCCAAGACTAGGCTAGAGGGGCACTTCGCGAATTTTGGAGAATCCGTCGAGTTTGGCGAATCCATCGATTGTTGGCGAATCCATGTAAGTTGGCGAATTGACTAAGAGGCTTAAGGGAGTTCGCGAACTGAATTTCATAGGGTTTCGGGGGTCGAAGCTAGGTTGGTGAACTCCACGAGTCACGAACGCGCACGGCAAGCAACTTGGCAAACTCATGGTTGATGAACCCGACGGCGAGGAGAACTTCGCGAATTGAACATGGAACTTGGCGGGTCCATGCAAGCCGCGAACCCCAACTTGGTGAATTGTGTGTGTGTACAGTAGGGCATTTTGCGAATCAAGGTGAAAGATAGGTAGAGTTCGCGAAACATTTATGTGCTTTGTGTTTCCCGAATTAAGCTAGGTTGTCGAACGCATAGGGTTGCAATTTCACGAATTGAACTAGTTGGTGAACTACAGTAAGCGATACACGAATCCAGAGAAGTGTATGAGCAAGATATTGCGCGAATTGAACTAGGTGTCATGATGTTATGAGAGTGTGGAGTTAAATTCGCGAATTGTAAACTAGTAAAGACGTTTCACAAAATAGGCGAACAGGAGAGTTTGGCTAACTCATAGGGCTATATTAAATTAAATAAGGAAGTAAGGGAATTCGTGAACTATGGGTTCGCAAGTCATATGTATTCCACGACCTATATAAGTTCGCGAACTATAAAGGCTAGGTTAATTTGTCCTTAGTCTAAAAACAAATTGTTCACAAATTTAGTGTACTCCACGAGTTTCGAACTTTCAAGGGTCACTAATTTCTTACAAATGTAGTGCTAAGTAAAATATTTCACACTTAGGAATTTCGAGTACTTAGCTAATTTAAATAAAATAAATAGCGTAGTAATATTAATGTTTTATGCCTAAGATCGAAACTTAGGAAATTCACGAGTCAGGTAGCGGTTAATCTACGGACGCCAGGTAAGTGGAAATTCACCCACAACACATAATCTGCTTGTTTGTGCCTAACGTATGTGCCTATGTGCTTCGATGTTATTACATGCTTATGTAAATTATGTGACGTGATTTATGATTATGATAAGTTTTATTGCATTGAGGCACGATGCGTTTCACGAGCATGCACAAATCACTTTGGGGAATTATGCGAGTTGAGCGTGCATAAAGTATATCGCAAAATGCGAAAGGTAAGTGCCGAGGTGGCATATGACATTGAGTAATAGAAAAGTTAAGGGGTGGCTTTCGGGGCACCGGGACGGCATTGATGCGCCGCCGGCGACGTTGATGCGTTGCTAGTATATGAACAACATTAATGTGTCGGGGATTACCATGGTTGTGTTGGTGCCTATATATCCCTGTTAGCATGGTTGGGTTGATGCCCTCATGCTTTAGTATGGTTGGGTTGATGCTCTCATACTCTGGGCTGATGCCCGTTGTTGGATTAGAGCTCTTTACGGTGTACGCCTGGGTAAAAGTTTGCCAAGGGCCCTAAAAGATAAAAGATATAAGATTGAGTTTAATATATGAGACTTGAGATGCATTGGCGTGGATTGCCTTTGCGAGGTTATCACGTGCACGGCATGCATAAATTTTCACTTACTGGACATATCGCTCATCCCTTACGTTATGTGTTGTAGGTGCGAGCGACCACGGTACGTGATCGCTTAGGTGGCAAGGCAACCTTTTGAAGCTTCCAGCAACCTTTGGGAGCCGGTGTGTGCATGGACAACGACCTGTGAGGCCTGGCGCATAGATTTCCTTTTGTAGAGCATATCTACGCTTCCATGTAATTAGAATTAGAAATATTGTTTTGACATGTAAAGAACGATTTCGATTACATATATGAAAAAATTTCTTACGCATTTTCGCATCTTTTTAAGTTAATACATCATTAGGCACACAGGATAACGCTAGGATAGGCATTGACAAGGTCGGGTCCTGACAGAGTGGTATCAGAGCTTCGGTCATAGGTCTTGTTGACTGCCCATGGACACACACCCAAAAGCATGGAAGCAGCCTTGCTAGTAAGTTCTTTGATATCATGAATTTCTTGTGTTGCATGAACTTTTGGCTATAGGGACTGCCAGGGTAGAGTATAGCCATGCTAAGAACTAGAGGCGAGAGTAGTGGGGGTGCCGATCCGAACTGAGAGACTCAACCCCTACTGATAACTGGGACGCAACCATCTTCCAACTAACGGAACTAATCGCCAGCAGTCTGCACAGACTTAGCAGTTGATTCAACAAAAAAACGCAAACACTGGAGCCACTCAAGCTGACAGAACAGAGATAGTAGGGGAAAATTCCGAAGGCTGAACCCACCAAAATTCGAAGATACAGCCGATCCAACAGCCGTGAAAGATTGGATAAGAACGCTCGAAAGCATGTTTGTGTATAGCAGTGTCCCAGAAGCTGAAAAGGCCCTCTGCGCTGCATTCTTACTAAGGGGGAGTGCAGGGCACTAGTGGGATACCATAATGGTGATCGAGAACCCCGCAACGATGAGCTGGGACAGATTTAAGGAACTGTTCAGGGGCAAGTATCTCACTGCCCCCGTGAGAGGTCAGCGCCTGAATATGTTCATCAACCTCAGGCAGGGGTCAATGACGGTGGTCGAATACATCAGGAAATTTGAGCAACTGTCGAGGTTCGCAGCTCACATGGTGAGCACGAAAGCTCTCAAGATCAAACGCTTCCTTGAAGGACTGAAGCCTGAGCTGTATAGGGACGTATTTATGGCTAGACTTTAGGGAGCCACCTACGCGCAAGTGGCAGAAAGGGCCATGGTGGCAGAAAGGTCGAGGCCAGGATCGTTCGTGCCCAGGAGGCTAAGAGAAAATTTGTGCAAGTACAAGGATCACAGTGGAGTGGGGAAAATTAGAAACGACAGTTTGTGACCAAATGAGGAAAGCAAAACTTTCAGAACAGGCCACCACAACGTCCTCAAGGGATACCAATCCGACCACCGAACCCAAATCAAGGAGGGTTTTCAAAGCCTATCCCTAACTGCGCGAAGTGCTGGAAGAGACACTCTGGGGACTGCTATGCCCAGACAACAACTGTTTCAGATGCGAGAAGCCGGGGCACTTTTCTAGGACATGCCCGGACAACACGTTAGGAAGCCAAGCCGAGAGTCAGGCAGGACCACCGGCCGTGCCAGCTACGGTATACACCATTGCTTTGGAGGAAGCAGAGGGAAACCCGTCTGTGGTGACAGGTACTCTATCTATCCACCAAACTCCCACGTGCATACTAATAGACTCAGGACGCACTCATTTGCATCCACCAAGTATGTGATGACACCCGAGGTTAAGCCTAATCAGTCTGAGTGCGAATATAGTGTAGCCATACCACATGGGGGTCCGACTAGAACAAATCAAGTATTGCGAGATCGTCCAGTATTAGTCGGTGATAGATAATTGCCCATAGATTAGATAATAATTCCGATGAACGACTATGAGGTCATCCTCATAATGGATTGGCTATCGAAATATGGGGTCGTGATAGACTGCAACCGCAAGGTAGTTACATTCAACGCGAGGGGAAATGAACCTCTCATTTTCATGGGGACAACTAAAGGAATAAGGGTGTCGAGAATATCAGCATTAGAGGCTCAAAGATTGATGAAAGCAGGATGCGAAGTGTATTTTGTTTTTGCGGTAAAAACGGAAGAGAGTACCTCCCCAAAATTGGAAGAAGTGCCAGTAGTTCGAGATTTCTTAAACGGTTTTCCCGAGGACTTACTAGGGTTGCCACCAAATAGAGAAATTGAGTTCACGGTTGACCTAGTGCCCGGGGCAGCGCCCATATCCAAGACACCTATCAGTTAGCACCAACAGAATTGAAGGAGCTCAAGGAGCAATTGGAGGAACTCTTACATAATGGATTTATTCAGCCGGGTTTCTCTCCCTGGGGAGCACCAGTACTGTTTGTGCGAAAGAAGGATGGATCAATGTGGCTGTGTATCGACTACAGGGAGTTGAACAAAATAACGATCAAGAACAAATATCCCCTCCCAAGGATTGATTATCTGTTTGATCAACTGCAAGGCGCCACGGTGTTCTCGAAGATCGACTTGCAATCAGGGCATCACCAGCTAAAGATTCGGAAGGAAGCTATCCCGAAGACCGCCTTCAGTACGCGCTACGGTCTGAGTTCCTAGTCATGCCTTCGGGATGACTAACGCGCGGGCAGCTTTTATGGATTTGATGAACCGAGTGTTCAAGTCATTTTTGGATAAGTTCATCATAGTGTTCATAGACGTACTCATCTATTCGAAGACGAAAGAGGAACACAAGTAGCAGTTACTCATAGTCCTTGTAGTGTTACGGGAGAAACAACTATACGCTAAGTTAGTGCGAGTTTTTGCTAGACCAAGTCGCATTCTTAGGACACATCATTTCTGGAGCAAGAATTTCGGTTGATCACAACAAGGTCGAAGCCATCAGTAATTGGCCGCAACCAATGAACGTGCCTAAAGTACGGATTTTCCTTGGCTTGGCAGGCTATTATAGGAAGTTTATTAAGGACTTCTCGAAAAATGCCTCAATACGGACAAAGTTGACGAGAAAGAATACTCCATTCCATTAGGCTAGGAATGTGAACAGAGCTTTCAAGAACTGAAAAGGCGACTGACTACAGCCCCAGTTCTTACGATACCGTCAGGAACCGAGGGATTCTCAGTTTACAGCGATGCTTCGAAGAATGGATTAGGATGCATGCTGATGCAGAATGGGAACGTAGTGGCTTATGCCTCCCGTCAGCTGAAAGAGTACGAAAACAATTACCCGACGCATGATCTTGAACTTGCAGCAGTGGTTTTCGCCCTTAAGATTTGGAGGCACTACCTGTCCGGAGAAAAGTGCGAAATCTACACGGACCACACGAGCCTGAAGTATTTCTTCACACAAAAGGAGTTGAACATGAGGCAGAGACGGTGGCTGGAATTAGTGAGGATTATGACTGCGTAATCAACTACCACCCAGGCAAAGCGAACATGGTACAGATGCACTAAGGCAAAAAGCAGTAAGAGTGGAGCTACAGTTACTCGAGATTGTACAATTGGGTGAAGCCGAGACCAGATTGGCAGCGTTAAAGCTTTAGCCTATGTTACTGGAATGGATCAAAAGGGCGCGAGAAAAGGACGAGCTCTATATGAAGAAGGTCAAGGGAGCACAAAAAGAACAGCCAGCGACGGATTTCACGATTCGAGACGACGGGGGATTGTACTACAAGAGCCGACTATATGTGCCCGATGATGCGGAGCTTCGACGGACCACAATGACGGAAGCACACGCCACGATGTATTCAGTGCACACAGAAGCTACAAAATTGTACAGAGACTTATCGCTAAACTACTGGTGGCCAGGAATGAAGAAGGATATAGCGACTTTTGTAAGCCAGTGTTTGACTTGTCAGCAAATAAAGACGCAACATCAGCGACCAGCAGGGACACTGCATCCGTTACCAATTACGGGATGGAAATGGGACAACATAACGATGAATTTTCGTAGTCGGATTGCCGAAGAATGTGAAAGGGCATGACGCGATTTGGGTGATCATCGATCGATTTACCAAGTCTGCTCATTTTCTACCAATAAGCACGACATTTTCCATGGAGAGATACACGGACATCTATGTTCAAGAAATAGTACGACTCCGTGGAGTTCCATTGTCATAGTTTTGGACGAGCCTACAAAAGGCAATGGGGATGAAACTTTCATTTAGTACTGCCTACCATCAGCAGACGGACGGCCAATCTGAGCGGATTATTCAAACCTTATAAGACATGCTACGGGCCTGTGTGCTTGATTTCAAAGGCAACTGGAGCAGATATCTTCCACTCATCGAGTTCTCGTACAAAAGCTATCAAGCTACAATTGAAATGGCTCCATACGAAGCGCTATACGGGCAAAAGTGTAGATCCCCAGTACATTGGGACAAGGTCGGCAAACAGGCGATACTAGGCCCAGATTTGGTGTGATAGATGATGGAAGTAATTGAGAAGATACGCGAACGAATTCGAACGACTCGGAGCAGACAGAAAAGTTATGCAGATCAAAGATGCAGATCGCTGGAATTCGCAGTTGATGATTGGTTATTCGTAAAGGTGTCACCGATGAAGGGTGTCAAGAGGTTTGGAAAGAAGGGCAAGTTGAGCCCAAGGTACATTGGCCCGTTAGAATAGTTAAACGAGTAGGCGAAGTAGCCTACCATTTGGAGTTACCAACATCGCTATCCCAAGTTCACGATGTCTTTCACATCTCAACTACGAAAGTACATCGCTGACCCAACTCATGTGCTGAGAAATGAGGCTATCCACCAACGGCTAAAACCAGATTTGAGTTACGAAGAAGTGCCAGTGGAGATTTTGATGCGTGAAACAAAATGGCTTAGGAATAAGGAAATTCCTTTAGTGAAAGTGTTGTGGCGGAACCAGCAACGGAAGAGGCTACTGGGAACGTGAGGATGAGAGACCGTTACCCCGAACTATTCCAAACGGACTGATTTTGGGGGCGAAATCCTCTTTAAGGGGGGACTTGTAGAACCCGAGTCTTGTAAGCCAGATAGCCAATAATTTTGCATGCACGGATTATGTCAATGTGACTATGAATTATGTGCTTAAGTTATCATGTGAATACTGTGCATTTAATTATTGGTCTTTGAGACATCTAACTTATTAGAAATTTTCAAAAATGTAGGATAAAGAGAATTGAGGTAAATAATAATAGTAGATTGGGCATGATTATTAATGGGCGAGCCTTTAACATTGAAGCCCAAAACACTTAGAGATGTTTCTAGAAACAACTCCCTTGAATAAAAGAAGTTCACGTTAATTAGTCATCTCACCCATACCTTTGCTAACTTAAGATATTTTATCCAAAATACTTCTCACACTAACAAAGAAACGAAGATAGAGAGAAGAAGGAGCAATCGAGCTTTAACTTGGGAAGAAGGTATAATCTCCACTATGTGATTTACATTTTTAGCTTGTGATTTAAGTTCTAGATGCTAAATTAATACGCTTAGGATGTTAGCACATTAGAAAGTGAGCACAAGACCGTGTCTTAAGCCGAACGAGATTTAAGGTTTTTAAGGTTCATAAGACATTTAATGTTTTCTTGACAAAAATGTACACTTTGATCGAAAATTAAACACTTCACGGGTCAAAAAGGTGTTTATGCCTTGAAGGGGTCGTGAAGTGTAACCTTCACGAACCCAGATTCGTGAGTCCATGACAGATAAGAGAGATTCGCGAACTCAAAGAGCACCGTTTGCATGGGTTCTAGGATTTCACGAGTGCAACGAGTTGCGAGCTGGGAGCACTTCGCGAATCCGTCGAGTTTGGCGAATCCATCGAGTGTTGGTGAATCCATGTAAGTTTTCGAATTGACTAAGAGGCTTAAGGGAGTTTGCGAACTGAATTATATAGGGTTTCGTGGGTCGAAGCTAGGTTGGCGAACTCCACAAGTCACGAACGCGCACGGCAAGCAACTTTGCGAACTCATGGTTAGCGAACCCGACGGCGAGGAGAACTTCGCTAATTGAACATGGAACTTGGCGGGTCCATGCAAGCCACGAACCGCAACTTGTTGAATTGTGTGTGTGTAGTGTAGAGCGTTTTGCCAATCAAGGTGAAAGGTAGGTATTGTTCGCGAAACATTTATGTGCTTTGTGTATCCCGAATTAAGCTAGGTTGTCGCACTCAAAGGGATTCAATTCACGAATTGAACTAGTTGGTGAACTAGAGTAAGCGATTCGCGAATCGAGAGAAATGTATGAGCAAGATATTGCGCGAATTGAACTAGGTGTCACGATGTACGAGTGTGGAGTTAAAATTCGCGAATTGTAAACTAGTAAAGACGTTTCACGAATTAGGCGAACAGGAGAGCTTGGCGAACTCATAGGGCTATTAAATTAAATAAGGAATTAAGGGAATTCGTGAACTATGGGTTCACGAGTCATATATATTCCACGAACTATATAAGTTCGCGAACTATAAGGGGCTAGGTTAATTTGTCCTAAGTATAAAAACAAATTGTTCACAAATTTAGTGTACTCCACGAGTTTCGAACTCTCAAGGGTCACTAATTACTTACAAAATATAGTGCTAAGTAAAATATTTCAACACTTAGGAATTTTGAGTACTTAGCTAATTTAAATAAAATAAATAGCTTACTAATATTAATGTTTTATGCCTAAGGTCGAGACTTAGGAAATTCACGAGTCAGGAAGTAGTTATCTACGGACGCCAGTGTAGCGACCATCGTTTTCTAATTAGGATTAATGGCGGATTTGTAAGTCGCGGAAGACCCGTCTAACAAAAACATCTTCCTAAAATAATTTACATTATGACAATGATTGTCTACATAGTCTGTCTATATAGAGGCCGTAGCCCCAAAATATCAAATACCAAAAACCCTAACGTCGCTCCACAGGTCGCATTCATGTACAGCCTCGTCCTCAAAAGTCCGTGGAGCACCGCCGTCAGCCTGCCTCAGCCGCGACACGCACTAGCGTCGGGCTCGCTACCTATAACACGTAATACCCTGAGCTATTGCTCAGTAGGTGAAAATATGTGTGACATGCAACGTGCACTCAACCCTAACTTAACACAATACTGACACTTTCATATCTCATACGAAAGTGCCCTAACCTCACCATGCAATGAATCTAGCCACCTCGCGCAATCCATTTAAGGAAGGAGTCAAGAGATCGGCTCTCGGGCAGCCCCCATCTCTCTACCGAGATGTCTACCTGCCCCGGTGATGTAGACGCTGGTAGTGTCCTCCTCGAGCAAACTCTACCAGGTCGCCTCTTCCGCCAAAAGAACCTCTTAAGAAGAGTCTCGACGGTATAAGTGTCAGGTGCGCTAGTACTATCCTCAAACTCTACCACGAGTCGACTTCCAATATCGTCACAACCTATCCCACTCACGAAATGACACCGTAAGGTGCCACCGTGTTACCACGGTCAATCCTTTCACCTCGACAACACCCCATACGTTACCGTTCTGCACGGTACTCAACTTCCTCGCACTGATGTGGTATGCAAGTGTAGTGTACAAAATATACAAAAATATTAAATATGTGTGAAAAGCACATAATTCACGAAATAACTCAATTCATCAATTTCACATAAGCCAATCAACCACATAATCATGTGAGCACATAAGTATCACATAATAATTCACATAAAAGGGTTACGTGTCGTAGGTGGATTTTACCTACCGGTCTTCCTACTACCGTCAATTATGAAACCCGATGGAGTTCCTAACTGTCGATCCTCTGAATAAATAAATATTATCAGCGTATTGAAATTAAATAATTATGTTGAAGTAAATTTCGATTATACTAGTCTGCTCAAATTCTAAGTAGTTCGATTTCTAGTCTAAGTTAAGTCAATACCCGACTTCATACCTAACTTAAGTTTTGTCAGAAGACTTACTAAAATATTTGTCAAAGTAGGGTCAACCACAATCCTCGGCGAATGTATAAGTAGAATCGTCCGATTTGTTACGTTCAACCTTAGTTTCGCTGGTAGTTCTTTTATCATGAAATCGCCCGATTGCTTGGCCTTGAAGTCGCCCGATTCCATGTGGTTTAGGTCTCAGTTAATGCACCAAAAGTCCCAATGCCGCCTGATTGTCATGCATGGGAATCACATCGGCCGATTGGTCATATTTTTAAAACTTGGTTTCGGTCGAAACTTAGTATTGTTTATTTTTGGATTCGCTCGACTCCATGCACGGCGAAAGCACCATTCGCCCGATCTTCCAAGCCATCAAAGTCGCTCGATCGAATTCCACATTCACCGTGTTATTCATCTCCATAAATTGTCCGATTGGTTGGCCTCCAAATCGCCCGATCGACTAGGCTTAAGGTAGTTTGGTCCGATTGGTTGAATTGATATTCACAATTGCCAAGTGATCATCATACGATTGTCCACCCCTCTTGAACCGCCCGATTCATCATCTTCAACACTTAGATTCGCCGAACAACTCCCACGTCGCCCGATTTCAAGGTTTCGCCGAGATTTTACTTAAGGGTTGGTCAAAGTTAGCTTAAGGTTAGGAGAAACCCTAGTTGGTCGAAACCCTGTTCTACTTGGTTTCAAAAATCACCCGATTCTCCTAACTCTAAATCGTCCGATCATGATACCTTAAAAAAAACCTGAAGAACGGTGACTAAAAATTACCAAAACTCATATATATTCATGTTCATTTTTGAAAACTATTTCTAACCCAGAAAATAGTACGTCTACATTCCTCCCTCCTTAGTATTTCATTTTTGAGTAATAGAAAAGTTAAGGGGCGGCTTCGGGGCATCGGGACGGCGCTAATGCGCCGTCAACGACGTAGATGCATTGCCAGTATATGAACAACGTTGATGCGTTGGGAGATTACCATGGTTGGGTTGATACTAGAGCTGTCAAAACGGGCTTGGGCCCGCGGGCTCTGAAATTTTAGGCCCGTCTGGAGGCGGGCCTGGGCGGGTAAGCCCGCGGCGGGTGCGGGCTTTGGCGGGGCGGGGCGGGCTACCCGCGGGCTTAGCCCGCCAGAATAATAAAAAAAATATATAATGTTATTTATTTTATAATATTACAAATATATAATAATAATAGTTATTTAATTACATAAATAGATTAATATTAAAAAGTTTATTAAATTAGATATATTTTCCTTCATTTTCTTATTTTTTTTCCAATTTATATATTATTTTTTCTATTTTTTATTATTATTTTTTTACTTTTTCCTATTTTTTAATATATTTTTTTATTTTTATTTTTTTTAATATCTGGCGGGCTAAGCCCGCCAGGCCCGCTACCCGCCTTCAGGCGGGGCGGGCCTTCATTTCCCAGGCCCGCCAGCAGGCGGGCTTACCCGCCCCCGCCCCGCCAGTGGCGGGCTTTTGGCGGGTACGGGCCGGCCCGCCCCGCCGGCCCGTTTTGACAGTACTAGTTGATACCCTCATGGTTGGGTAGATGACCATATATCCCTGTTAGTGTGGTTGGGTCGGTTCCCTCATGCTTTAGTATGGTTGGGTTGATGCCCTTATACTCTGGGCTGATGCCCATGGTTGAATTAGAGCTCTTTACAGTGTACGCCTGGGTAAAAGTCTACCAAGGGACCTAAAAGATATGAGATTGAGTTTAATCTATGAGACTTGAGATGCATTGGCGTGGATTGCCTTTGCGGGGTTTTATCACGTGCACGGCATGCATAAATTTTCAATTACTAGACATCGCTGATCCCTTACATTACGTGTTGTAGGTGCGACCGACCTAGATACGTGATCGCTTAGGTGGCAAGGCAACCTTTCGAAGCTTCCAGCGACCTTTGGGAGGCTGTGTGTGCATGGATGATGACCTGTGAGGCCGGGCGCATGGATTTCCTTTTGTAGAGCATGTATACGCTTCCATGTAATTAGAATTAGAAATATTCTTTTGACATGTAAAGAACGATTTCCATTACATAAATGGAAAAATTTCTTACGCATTTTCGCATCTTTTTAAGTTAATACATCATTAGGCACATAGGATCGCTAGAATAGGCAGTGATGAGGTCGGGTCCTGACACTATGTACTGCCTCTCAAAAGTCGAGAGGACCAGCCTTGCCTGTAAGTATCGTGTTATGACTTGATGTGCTATTAACGATGCATTACGTGACTTGATAAATGTAGAACGCGAGTGAGACAATGCCGATAACACGAAGGGAGGCTATGGGCGAATCTAGTCGTGAGGTGGGGTCAGAGTCTCCACCAAATGACGACTGCTTTACTATTCACCAAGTGACTGACCTAATCCGATGGCAGTCAGATCAAATTAACGATTTCATACACCACAGGAACTCTTCGAAACGTTGTTCCTCCCCAGCCTGATCGAGTCGAAATTGGTGAACGATTCCGAAAACTGAACCCCCCAACTTCACAGAGGCCGGAAATCCTGCGGTGGCTGAAGACTTGCTAAGCACGATAGAGGAAATGTTCGTATACGGTCGAGTACCAGATGATGAGAAGGTCTTGTGCACCGTGTCCTACTCCGGGGAAATGCGCGATTCTTGTGGAATACTTGAAATTCGTAAAGAGCCCAATAACGATGGTATGGGACAGATTCAAGGAGCTATTTCTCAGTAAGTACTTTACAGCCCATGACCAGGAGCAGAGGATGTATGAGTTTATGAACTTGAAGCAAGGAGTATGCCAGTTGCGGAATATATCTGTAGATTTGAAGAGCTGTCTCGATTTGCCCCATACTTAGTGGCAACCAATACCCTGAAGGTGATGCGATTCATTCAGGGACAAACCTAAAATTTATCGAGACCTAAGTATCATGGGGGCGCGACAGTTGGAGTTTATGCAAGTGACTGAACGTGCGTTAATAGCAGAGCAAGCAGAACGGGTGGTCGTGCAAGCTCAGGAAGCGAGAAAAAGGTGAGAGAACCAGTAAGGTGGACGGGTAGGAGACAGGAATCGCCAGTTCTTTGGTAAAGGCCCCAATAATCAAGGAAACCGCCATGGCCAACAAAACTAGCGTCCAAGACCAAATCAGGGACCCTCCAATGTCCCCAACCGACCTTAATATATTGTGCCCCAATGCCAGCAATGTGGATGTTTCCACCCAGGCGCTTGCTACGGACCAGGACCCACTCCTAATACCGTTTGTTACAAATGCGGGAGGCTGGTACATTACGCGAGGAACTGTAACCAACCCGAGAACCACGCTCAGACAACCATATGACCACCACCAGTTCCAGCATGGGTTTTGACATTAACCAATGAGGAGGCAGAAACGAACCCAGCAATGGTGACTGGTACGTTAAACATCTATAACGAACCTACTTCGATACTCATTGATTCTAGAGCCACACATTCATTATTGTCGGCAAAATATGTGGCAAAGGTAGGAATATCCCCTACCTTTCCTGAATGTAATTAGATAGTGACGTTACCACACGGGGATCCGATGCGCACTAACCAAGTGTTAGAAGGATGATCATTGAGGGTAGGAACTTGAGTGTCGATCTGATTGTAATCCCGATGAACGACTGTGACATCATATTCGGGATGGATTGGCTTTCAAGATATGGAGCCATTATCGACTGTAATAAGAAGATCGTTAAATTTCAATTGCCCAAAGAAGAGGTATTTACTTTTTCGGGTAGGGCAAACCAAAGTAATATGCCTCGAATTTCTGGTCTGAAGGCTCAGCGAATTTTGAGATCGGATTTCGAGTCTTTCCTTGTGTACACAGTAAGGGTGGAAGAAATACCTCAACCTGAGCTGAAGGATGTACCTATCGTAAATGAGTTTGCTGGTATATTTCCCGATGATCTCCCGGGTTACCCCCTGATCGAGAGATACAGTTCGCTATTGAGTTAGTACCAGGTTCAGCCGCAATTTCCAAGGCCCCCTATTGGTTGGCTCCAAATGAGTTACGAGTTAAAGGAACAGTTAGATGAATTACTATAGAAGGGATTTATTCAGCCCAGCTTCTCACCTTGGGGAGCACCGATATTATTCGTGCGAATGAAAGATGGGTCGACGCGACTGTCCATTGACTATCGGGAGCTGAACAAAATTTACAATCAAGAATAAGTACCCTCTACCTAGGATTGATGTTTTATTTGATCAGTTGCAAGGTGCTACGGTATTCTCGAAAATCAATTTCCATTCGGGATACCATCCGTTGAAGACAGGGAGATAAATGTTCCTAAAACTACTTCAGTACAAGGTACGGCCATTACGAGTTTTTGGTCATGTCTTTCGGGCTGACTAATGCTCCATCTACCTTTATGGAGCTGATGAATTGGGTTTTCAAGGATTTTCTCGACATTTCGTTATCATCTTTATCGACGATATTCTTTTCTACACTACGGCAAAGGAAGAACATGCTGTTCATTTGCGAATTGTTTTAGAAATTCTGCGAAAGAAACAGCTCTATGCCAAATTCGAGAAATGTGAATTTTGGCTCGAGCAAGTGGCCTTCATGGGACATGTAATTTCTGGGAATGGAATTTCTGTGGACCAAAGTAAGATCGAAGCTGTTAATAACTGGCCACGTCCTACCCTTCCCACCGAAGTTCGAAGTTTTCTTGGATTTGCGGGATACTACCGTAAGTTCATAACCGACTTCTCCAGCATTGCCTCGACATTGACCAACTTAACGAAGAAAAACGTTCCATTCAAATGGACAGTCACTGTAGCATCTGTCCCAACCGGGACTAGTGGGGCTGGGCACACCACACTCCGACGGATAGTCTGACCCCACTATACCACCATTTAACCTTTCAGCGTGCTTCATCCTCGCTCACACGCACCCTGGGCAAACTTCCCAGGGGGTCACCCATCCGTAGATTGCCTCAAGTCAAGCACGCTTAGTTTTGGAGTTTCTATAGATGGACCCCCGAAAAGGTAGGTCGACCTTGGTGATATGAGTAGTTCTATCAATTCTCTTATACGATTCTTAGTTTGACACACTCATACATTTCCAGTCCCAGAATCCCATCTCATTCGGGTGTCGGATCGGTTCGTTCATGTATCCCTTCGCCTAGGAGCCTGCCAAGAGCCGCTCCTTGTCTGTGCACCTCTCTGGCATCGGCGACTTGTAACGTCCCATCCCATATCGATGTGACTGTAGCATCAGTCCCACCACACGCACTTATAGTCTAGCCCCACTGTATCACATTTAACCTTTCAGCGTGCTTCGTCCTCGCTCACATGCACCCTGGGCAAACTTCCCAGGGGGTCACCCATCCCTAGATTGTCCCAAGTCAAGCACGCTTAACTTTGGAGTTTCTATCGATGGACTCCCGAAAAGGTAGGTCGACCTTGGTGATATGAGTAGTACTATCAATTCTCTTATATGATTCTTAGCCTGACACGCCCATACGTTGCCAGTCTCTGGATCCTCTCTCATTCGGGTATCGAATCGGTTCGTTCATGTTCCCCTTTGCCTAGAAGCCTGCCAGGAACCGCTCATTGTCCGTGCACCTCTCTGATACCGGCAATCACTCATCGCCCTCATCGGCCCCAGGCGTCACATGCACGATTGGGTATTCTTAAAAGTATCGCCAATGAAAGGCGTGAAATGATTTGGAAGAAGGGTAATATAAGTCCGAGCTACATCGGACCGTTTAGGATACTGAAGAAGATTGGTGAAGTTGCGTATCAGTTGAAATTACCAGCTTCACTAGTGCAAGTACATAATGATTACACGTATCGACGTTACAAAAGTATGTCGCAGTCACGTGTTGAACAATGAAGTTTACTAGCAACAGCTCAACCCAGACTTGAGTTATGAAGAAAATCCATTAGAGATCTTCTTGTACAACGTAAAACGATTACGGAATAAAGAAATCCGTTAGTAAAGGTGCTGTGGCAGAATCAATCGATAGAAAAAGCTACGTGGGTGGGAAGATGATATGAGGAACTGTTACCCTGGACTGTTTCTCCCTACTTGATTTCGGGGGCGAAATCTCTTTTAAGGGGGGAGGATGTAATACCCGAGTCCCGCGAGTAAGTTTGCCAATAAATTTGCATACTATTTATTATATGACAACGTGAATTCATATTATAATATGTTTAATTGATTATGTGCTATTATGTATTCTAACTCAGTAGGAAGTTTGAGTGGGACTTAGTATTAATTTCATCTACAATAAATCTCAAAAATAGGAATGTTGGAATATTTAGTCCATGATACTAGCTATAAGAACTTAATAAGTCTCGAAGTATATAATTTCCAAAGCGTAGAATAGATATGTAGTACGAGTTGATAAAAGAATGACGTCTGAAGACTTAGAATTATTTAGGTATAGTATCAATGACTTAGTTGAGAGGAAAAATTTGTATATAATATTATTATAATAATTATTACATGAAGATAGGATAAGTATTAAAGTAAAAAAGTTTAGAATGGGAGAATAATTGTAACTAGGGTTTCGAAAGAACCTAGTCATGAAGAAAAGATATTCTAATAATCATATATATACAAAAGTTCGTAGAGGGCTTTGAATCTAGGCTTAGATGTTGAATTTATTACGAAACATGCCACCCCTATAGCCGGCTGCTATGTGACACGTCAGCTGTTCATGAGGGTTGTTGTGCCATTAAAAAAGTAGTAAAAATAATGTCCACTTTAGCCTTATGTGTGGGATGTATTACATCAATGGCATCATAAATGCGATTTGTATTCATTTTAATTTGATCTATAGACGATCTTTATTACGTATTTTTATTCATTTTAATTTAATATGTGGTGCTTGGAATATCATAGGTCGTTAGACCAAGGGTCATCTCGGATAAAAGTCTTATTTATATGCTATGACTGACTGGTGTTACTGGGGTTGTTTTGCATTTCATGGTTGTTTATCGATCCTCTGTATGTGTGTGTGTGTTTATTGTTGCAGGTTTCAAGCTATGATACAGTCGTGCAGCGTCCTGCGGGTTTGAAGATTATCTAATGTTGTTTTGGGATTTTTTTTTGCATTTCATGGTTGTTTATCGTTGCTCTGTATGTGTGTGTGTTTGTTTACTGTTGCAGGTTTCAGGAGATACAGACATGCAGTTATCTCTCGACTGCGTAAGGTCATGCATGTTTTGTGCGGTTGAAAGAATATCTCTAAGGTTGGTTGGATCATTTTTTGGTTATCGTCATTGGTGTTTTGTAATGATATGGTCGTGCAGTTATCATTCCAGTGCGTGGGATCTATGAGGTGTTTTGAAGGTGTGGCGGGTACGATTATTATGATGCCTTTTTCAGTCATTTTAATTTGATTTATGGAGCATGTTTATTCGTTTTAATTTGATTTGTGGACATTTTTTAGCATTTCATGTTTGTTTATTTTTGCTCTGTATGTGTGTGTGTTTACTGTTGCAGGTTTGAAGAGATACAGACGTGCATGTTTTTGCGTTTGAAAGAATATCTTAAGGTTGGTTGGATCATTTTTTGGTTATCATCATAGGTGTTTTGTAATGATACAGTCGTGCAGTTATCATCCCATTGCGTGTGATCTGTCAGGTGTTTTGAAGGTGTGGCAGGTGCGATTTTTACGATGCCTTTTTTATTCATTTTAATTTGATTTATGGAGAATGTTTATTCGTTATAATTTGACCTGTGGCCGTTTTTATTATGCCTTATTCGTTGCTCTACCTACGGGTTTGAATAGTGTCTGCTGGAGTTGTAATATAATTCGATACAGTGGTGTAGTTATCTCTCCCCTGTTTGTTTACTGTTTCAGGTTTCAAGAGATACGGACGTGTAGTTATCTCCCCACTGCGTCGGGCCGTGCATGTTTTTTGCGGTTGAAAGCATATCTCTAAGATTGGTTGGATCATTTTTTGGTTATCATCATTGCTGTTTTGTAGCGATACAGTCGTGCACTTATCATTGCGTGGGATTCATGGGGTGTTTTGAAGGTGTGGCATGTACGATTTTTATGATAAATGCGATTTGTATTCATTTTATTTGATCTATAGACGATCTTTATTATGCATCTTTTATTCATTTTAATTTAATATGTGGTGCTTGGAATATCGTAGGTCGGAAGACCATGGTGCATCTCGGTTGAAAGTCTTATTTATATGCTCTGACTGGCGGTTTGGTGTTCCAGATGTTTTGCATTTCATGTTTGTTTATCGATCCTCTGTATGTGTGTGTGCTTGTTTATTGTTGCAGGTTTCAAGATTAGAGTTTGGGTTTAGATCATTGATGGGCTTTCGTCTTCTAACGTAAAGGGTCGTTTGATACATGGGACGGGTTGTTTGACGATACATGTGCTTTTTAATGTTTAATGATGTATTTGTTCTATTTCTTTTCGATTTGTTTAAAAAATACATGGACGAATAAATTTCGAGCCATTTAAATTCCAATAAGTTTGTCATTAATGATATATAAAAGGTCGTTTAATACGTCGAACGGTTTGCTTAACGATACATGTGTTTAGTTAACAGCAATGCTATAATCGTTTCGTATTGATTTAGTGAAGTTATTATAATTGCATTAAACGACCTTTCAGAGGATTTTGTAGTTCAGAGGTTTTGCTATGCGTTTCGTATTATCATTTTGATAAAAAGTCGTTTAATAGGTAGCACGAGTTGTTTAATGATACATGTGTTTATTTAACAACAATGCTATAATCGTGTCGTATTGTTTTATTAAAGTTACTATAATTCGATTAACTGACCGTTCAAAGGATTTTGTAGTTCAGATGTTAACTTGTTGTAATTGCATTAAACGTATTAATGAATGAACGACTGCAATCCATTGTGATAGTCGAGCGACTGAATGAGGTCGTTGTTTCTTAAATAGGGTCTCATACATACTCGATTTTAAACGTGTTAATGAATGAGATCGTTGTTTCTTAAATAGGGTCTCATACATACTCGACTTTAAACATGTTAATGAATGAGCTGTTGCGGTACACTAGGGCGTATAAATTTACACTATTGGCAATAATATTTCCACGGCTGAAAAACAGACGACTGAATGACCGTCTAATGGGATGCAAGCGGTCCGTTTTATACCCGTTCCAACTACATTGCCTGGATCTTATCCTATTGTAGTTCAAAGATTTGGCTTTCTATTCTCATCATTAAAGGGATTTACTAAAGTTTTTATAATTGCATTAAATGTATTAAGATAACATAGATATAGTCAATGTTTGGAATCGGATAAGAATTCGCTTCTGCTGAAGTTAGTGCTTTTAATTATGACAACAAGTCGTTAGGTATTCGTATTATATTAATGTAATAATGGAGTTGTTACATTGCATTAACCGCATTAACATAGCATGAGAATACAATACTGTTGAAAATCTTATTGTAGTTCAAAGGTTTTGTTTGTCCTTCTGACAATAAGTCATGTCATATTATGATAATATTGTTTTGCTAACGTTACTATATTTGCATTAAATGTATTAATGAATGAGCGACTGTAATACAATTCGCCATTTCAAAGTACATTATTGACAAGTACTTGCCCGACTGAAAACAACTAACTGAATGAGGTCGTTTATGGAGTCGTATTAATACATTTATGAAAAATGTTTGAGCGACTGAAAACAGGCCACTAAATGAGATCGTTGACGGAATCTAAACGTTGGTGCGTTTCCTAATTTGGATCTTATACATAATCGATATTTCTGAATATCATCATTAATGATACAAAGGTTAATGGAATGAAAATGTTGTTTTCTGATTATGACAACCAAGCCATTCGTATTCCTACTATATTAATTTACTGTAGTTACTATAATTGCATAACCATATTAACATACCTTGGAGATAGACAAGTTTCGAAAATCGATGGGAGTACAATGCTGTTGAATCGTATTGTAGTAGGATAGTTATAGCCAAGGTTTGAAATCGGATAAGAATATACTACTGCTGAATTTCACGGGTTTGTCTGTATATTATCTTATTGTGTTCAAAGGTTTGGATTTTAATTATGACAACGAATCGTTTCGTATTCTTATTAAATTGATTTACTAAAGATGCTATAATTACAGGAAACATATTTAACATAATATGGCGATTGACATGGCTTGGAAGTAGATGAGAATACAATACCGTTGAAAATCTTATTGTAGTTCAATGCTTTTAATTCTGAACGTAAATGATTTCGCATTATCATTAGATTATTATAATTTCATTATCTGTATTAAGATAACAGAGCTACAGCTAATGTTGGGACCCCGATTAGAATACACTACTACTGAAGTTGATATGGTTGTCTTTATTAATTGATGACGTCTCAATCGTTTGTAATATACTACGACATTTAAATTTGCGCTATTGACAATTATTTAGGCGACTGAAAAGCAGGCTACTGAGTAATGTACTGTTAGTTTGGAACAAATAGGCATATTGACGAGTAAGAGCTTCTTTATTTTCTGAAATATTATATGTATTAAACGGTATAGAAATAACTCTTCCTTTATTCATGACAAATACATGTTCTATACCCGCTTCAAATACATTCGCTTAATCTTCTCTAATTGTATTTGAAAGGTTTTTCTTTTAGTTCTATGACAATAAATCGCTTCATATTATTCTTATATATATAGAGAATCCTTTGTCCAATTCTTAATATTAAGAAACAGTTTTAGCTGTGTAGTTTTTAAATCATCATGGTTCTACCGAATAATTATTCCGTACTTAATTCTTTAACCCCGAAGATGGGAAACACTACAATAATTGTTCGGCTGTTGCGGTCCTGGAGAGCTACAAATTTTAGAAGAAATGGAGAACTGATGTTAGTTGGCTTAATGTTACTAGATGAAGAGGTATTAAATTTTAACTTTATATGCAATTTCCCCCCACCCCCTCTAATTTTTTTGTTTTGTTATAGGATACTCTCATGCAAGCTACAATTAATAGTGCGCTGTTGGAAAATTTTGAGCAGACTTGAAGAAGGCTGTCTGTTTTCAATGTCAAACTTTGATATTGTCAATTCTCCAGAAAGATATCGTACAACAGAGCATAGTTATATGATACGTTACAATAGACGTACGACTATGTCTCAAAGTGTTGGTCATGATCTTATGATAAAAATAGAGAAATTTCAGTTTCGTTCATCTCAGTACTTGGAGACAAATGCTGATTTGCAGAATTATTTACCAGGTTTGCTCCTCTGTCTATAGAATGGTTATGTATTCCTTTTGTTTGGATGTGGAGGTATATTGGTTCATCAAAGAAATTCCCCGCTCCCCCCCATTAGATGTCATTGCACTGGTTTCATCCATTGTTGAGCCGGATGACAATGGTAATGGAAATTCATCGCGGACTATGGTGAATATAGTTCTGGAATGGTATGTTTTTTTCCCAACAATCTTATTATTCTCATTCATAGTCTTCATGTTGTTAATTGTCGATAAGGAAATGTTTTTATTTGTAGCGGCTACCGTGCAACTGTTACTGCTTGGGATGAGAAGTCGCGCGAGTTTTATAAGAGGCTGAACGGAATTCTTGGGGATGATATTGTGATTATTGTGACGAATATCAATCCACGGATGTTTCAATGCGTTTTGTATGTCGAAGTACTGTTTTCTGCTCAACAAATATTTGTAATGGTTTATTTAATCAGTTGGTTTATATCTGAATACTACCTCTTCAAGTGCTCTTTATATTAATGGAGATAGTCCGTCGGTTTTGGAGTTCCGCAAACAGTAAGAATTCCTTTGTTCATGTGTATAGTTCCTTTATGTATTCTGTAATTTCGTATTTTTAAGTACTGATTTAACGATTTATGTTTATTTTTATAGGTTGAATCTAGATAACGGTTCTACATCTACGCCATTAGTTACCAATGTCAAACAGTAACAAAGAGCAGTCTGTCGGATATATACGCTATACTACGTTCAGATCCTGAACAGGTTTTATTCATATATTTATACGATGGCATCCTACGTCGTTCCATTGCACTAACATTATTCGTTCGTTAGGAGCGTGATTTTTCATGCGAAGCAAGGATAATTGATATAATTAGCCGAAGTGGTTGGATTTATATTCTTGCGCAACATGTTCATCAAGTTGAGAAAGTCTGAGGAATCGCTAATTTGCAGCAAATTAATGCTTTGGGGGTTTTGCGTGATTGTTCACTGTAATATATTAACAACTATCACCCGGTGAAGTAATTCATTCGTATTTATTTACTGCATTATTCTTTGCATAGTTTTCGTATTGAGGTGGCCGTTGATGATGGCTCTGAATCGTGTACTTTTGTTGTATTTGATGGGCAGCTAAGAAATATACGAATACAACGGCAGAAGACCTGAGGAACGCTATGGGGAGTACCTATTTTTACCTAAATTTTGATAATAGAATTGTCTGTCACATATTTTTCAATTGTCACAGAAGACTGTAATTGAGGACGACGGTATTGGAGTTGAAGAGCTTCCTGATTGTATTCATTCTTTAGTTGGGAAATCTTTTAACTTTTTTTGTGAGGATCAAGCCGTTTGATTTTAAAAGTTTATATAAATGCTTGACGGTTACCCGTATGTCGGAAATTCTTGATGTTAAGGACGTGTCCGATCAGCAAAAGTCAATCAAGGTAATAGTCAGAGATAGTCTGCGAATGTTTTAATGGTGGTTGACTGTGTTTCACTTTCTAAATGCAGGGATCGATCGGTGCTCTTCGGGTTTCGCATCCCCTGTCAGATGGGGTACCTATGGTTGAGCCGTTCTTCAAATGAATTGCAGGATTGTATAGAAAAACCAAAGGCGCATGTGGGAAAAAGCGTGATGAGGACTCGAGCCACTGCAAAGGATCTTAGTACAATAGAAAGCAATACAGATGATGAGGAGGCTGTTTTAGCAACGTATCAGAAGGGTAAACGCAAGAAACTCAAGAAGGAGAAAATTGACCAGCCCCATTTTTTCTTATCTTAGCGTTGGTTTGGGCTTTTTTACTATGTTGAGCTACCTATTTCACCGTCTATCTTGAAATTCTAAGTTCATTTATCGTTCAATGTGATCAATATATACAACAATAATATTGCCAATAAGAAATTAATACCAATATTATATTACTGACGCTGTATTATAGAAAGCTGTTATAATAATGTAAGTGTTGATGTTCTTCAAACTTGAAATCTTGAAACGCACGACTGGATATTGTATTTTATTACTATAAGACATACAATTATACCAACCTATGTTCATGTGGCGCATAGACTCCAAAGACGAATGTGAGTAAAATGCATAAGTTCTATTACTTAGTTGTGTTGTTAAGGGTCAAATATTTATTCAATTTCGACTATCTAACTATTCACAATTAAAGGTTCCTTTTAAAATTAAGTCGTGCCTTTTGTATTTATTTAAATATTAATAATGGTTAGTGGTTGATACCAACATTATATTACTGAGAGTGTATTATGGAAAACTGTTACAAAAATGTACTTGTTAACATCCTTCAAAATTGAGGTCTGAAAGCGTACTACTGAATATTGTATTTTATTTTTATCCGACTCACAATTATTCCAACCTGTCTTCGTGGATCGGGGAACTCCGCAAGGACGAATGTGACTAAAATGCATAAGTGGTATTACTTAATTGGTCTGGTAAAGGTCAACTACCAACCTATGTTCATGAATCCGCCTTCGCTCCAAAGGCGAATGGGAGTGAAATGCATGTGTTATATTACTTAATTGCGTTGTTAAGGGTCAGTTATTTATTCAATTTCGACTATCTAACTATTCTCAATTACAGTTTCCTTCTAAAATTAAGTCATGCCTTTTGTATTTATTTAAGTAATAATAAAGGTTATTGGTTGATACCGACATTAATTGCGTTATTGAGGGTCAATTATTTGGTTGTTTACGACTATATAACTATTGACAATTAAAAGAGCCTTTTAAAATTAAGCTGTGCCTTTTGTATTTATTTAGCTATTGGATAAAGGTTATTACTTATATTACCATTATTCAAAAATAGAACTACGATTGACCTTTAAAATACCCTGTTTATACAACTGTACACTATCAGAAGATATAACTATACCATATATGGTCATGTGCGTAATAAATGTACAGTAATTGAAAATAAAATGTGTCAGACTCTTATAATTCTTTCCATAATAACTATTTAATTACTTAAATACCTATCAATTTGTTTATAATAACAATGAAATAGGACAGCTGTTTAACTGCCGGTCTTTCATTAATTCATTTAATGAGTAATTGTTTCGTGGGGGGTTTGGGGCGAGTATGTGAAGGGGTATAACTTTTGGACAGGTGCTATTCTGTGAATAGTTAAAATTATTGTGCCCTTTAATCGGCTCTTAGATCCATTTCAGTCTGGTTCGTCTGATCTGTATCCTACGATCCAGGTCGCGCCCCTTCACCTTGACCCACCTGATTAAATTCTATGCAACTGTTCAACTTATCTGTGGCTATTTAATCTCACGATATTCTGAAAGAAATAAATATACCTATTGTTTTTGAAAACTTAATATGATTAATGAAATACGCAATTATTTACAGAACTCGGCCCAACTATTAATTTATTTATTTACATGATTCAGACAAAACATGCGATATGGATATGAGATTTTTCAAGCAGGCTTTTGGTAGGACATTGCATACCATGCAATTTCTACTTGACCATCTTCATTTGACGAATGGGCGTACAGAGTTCACCATTTCAAGAGATGAAAATTACCCCCGCCAAGCTACAGCGTAAAGCGTCAATTTTTATTTCATACGTATGTATGCATACAATTTGCGTACCATTGTTTGAAAATAGTTCGTTTCCTCTAATTTGCTGACAGGGGTGAATGTAGTGTACACCTCTTGCGTTCGGCTTTTGCCTTGATGTTTTCAGAGGATTCTATCTACGGAATCACCAAAAAACAAATAGAAGATTTCAGAAAATATCTCGCAGTTGCTCTTACCTGCAATAGATGGATACGAATGCTTAAGTTTGCAGTTTACATTTCTTTGTCGTGTTCTCTTCCTTGCGATATTAGTAAACATTTACTTTATGTTATTTGATGGTCTTCCTCTTGCCCAAAAATATTAAACGTTGCACTATTAACATTCAATAGAATAATCTAATTTGCAGTACTGACCAATATTTACATGTCACGTTGAAGAGTTCATGCTTCCCAATATATACAACTGAAGTTTACATGACCGGTTAGCAATAGTCAATTATATATCACAAGTTTTTTAATGACATTGTCAAATCATATAGTCATACAATCATAATATATCGCATGATTACATATTGAGTACGGATATAGGTATATTAGTGATAAACTATAATGCTAAAAAGCAACGGAAAGTGAATTATTAAATTCTAAATGATGTATATAACGCATAATTAACTTTCTATCAGAACACATTATAAGCTCACATACTGATATTGAAATCTGTTAACTTATTAAACCTGTAAACACTTCAGAAGTCGGCCCAACTATTAATTTATTTATTTCAGCACTGGGCTATTTGATAACGAGTGGCCCAACGTTTATTTTATTACTGAATTAGATTTCCAATTTCGCTATTCTAAACCCCTCCCTTGCAAAGAAAGACAGTATCGAAAACAGTCAGAATATATTGTTGTGGAATTTTGGAAGCACGGTTTGGTGTTGCGCAATTGAGAGATCGGCAAGATTATTACTCTCTGTACGATAGAATCTATTGATATTTGTCGTCCATTTGCAAAAATCGTATTTATGGCTGTCAAATATGATATATGCGAAAATCGAAAATTTCTGGGTGTGGGTTTTTGAATGTATCGTGTGATATTGTCAAATGATACGTTGTTATTGTTATAAGTATCCATTTGGGTTTCTGAATGTAGCATATGATATTGTTAACTGATATGTTGTTATTGTTCTGAGTATCAATTTCCGGCCGTACATTGTTTAAATACAGGCAGTATTAGAAACACAGTTCCCCAGAGGATCTGTGAAGCCAGGAAGAGTGGTGATATTTTCCGCTTTTAAAGATATATGCAAGCATCTAATGGAAATCTTGAATAGAGCAGAGATAGCTGATGGATTCAAAAAGCCAATTTGGACGTTTAATAGTGTCTGCAGAGAATTTTATGTTATCAGGGCAGTTATTGTGGTATATGATGAAGTGTCAGATCAAACATGATGACACGGATGAGCGTGGACGGTTATAGAATATAGCCCGTGCAGTTTTCGTCAGTAGAATACTCGCTGCTGACAGGCCTCAAATTTGGCACTGAGGATCCAATAGATGTTAATACAGCCTTTATTACAAGACATTTTGGAAACAAAAAAATTGTGTTGCGAGAGATAAAGAACCGACTGAATACGATGGGAGGCCCTTTAGATAGTACCGTTGATGTTGAGAAGCTAAAGTTGGCGAGTTTGATGTTTGTCGCCGGAGTCATTCAATTACGGAGTAATAGAGATACCGCTTACGTCGATCCTGCAATAATAGAGATACTGCTTAAGTTAGGAGGTTTTGTACATCCATTTCAGGTAATAGTACTGTGTTCATTATTTAAGTTACTGATATCTATTATTTCAAATTGGCTTGGAAATAAATCGTCCATCCTTATTTAGATACTTGCTTATGAATGTATCCCTGGAGTTGCAAGGTCGTTTGACCAGAGACTTGAGGGAGTGGAACCTAGCATTCCACGGTCGGTGGAATACAAATGATTGGAGTCCTAAGTACTCGCAGAGGTTGGAGCAGGTCACAGAGGCTATTTCTTTTGAAAGTGTTGGCAGATGTATTTTGCAGCCAACTGCTGAAGAATCGGCTTCGTTCTTTATTAGATCAAGTCACTTCGCACTCCAGAACCGCACTCCGCTACAGCAGAAGATCAATTTGTGTTTGGAGAGAGGAGTTACGGTTATTTGTCCTCCAATAGCAGGAAATGTTTCAGTCAAGCATGCAGGAAATGTAGATGCAACAGAGATTGACGAAGAGTGTGGCGTAGAAGAGGACAGTGAACGTAACAGTTCGAAATCATCGGGCAGGAATGATTCAGACAGTGGTGAGCCTATATCAGAAGATGTTGTTGTTGGGAGTAGGAAAATGTCTGGTAAAAAATCAGGAAAGGGAAGGAAAAAGGTGATTGGTCATAAGTCCACACCAAAAACACTTACGCGACAGGCAAAACGCCTGAATGAAACTTATCCATCAAGTGGGTTCGTCGGTTCTGTGAAGAAACAAAAGTTATAAACTAAGAAGCCCGTTGTCACGGGTAATGCAGAGAGCGAAAGAGACGATTAGATGGAGAATGAGGATGTTGAGCCGGGAACACAACATGCCGATGGCAATCAGCACATGCCTGATGAAGACGTTCCACATGCGGAAGGAATTTCGGGTTTTTTAGATTTATTCTGATTCATTTATATGTTTTATATGTCTCTACCTATCATTACTAACATTATGTACTCGATTTGATAATTTTCCCGGTGTAATCGCCCAACTTTTTACGTGCAGTTGTGCGGAAAATGCAGGCGCTAGAATGCAAAATGCAACTTCTGTCAGAGGAAGTATCTACTATGAAAGTGCCATTTCAGGAAGCATTGGAGGGAATTCAAGAAAGATTGGTTGGTGTTGAAAAGAACGGAGGAACCTTTTTGGACATGAATTTCATAACTGTCAAGATGACGTCCATGGATGAGGTTTGAAGGTGTTAGGCGAGAAGGTAGTGCAGCTCAAGGCGCAGGTTGATGTATTATCAGACCCTCAGTGCACAGGTGGTATTTATTTTTTATTCTCGGTATTGATATTTTGAAATAGCATTGGTTACAAATAAATATACCATCTGTTCACAAATTATTTTTGCAAGACCAGACGCTGACATGGGTGTCATTACCAAAAACGTCAATAATATTGTGCACAATATAACGTCATGTGCATTGAGGGGAGTCACCAACTTCCAGCTTCTAGAAGGCTTAAGCTTGCAGAGGATGCCTTTCTACGCAACAATTCAGCTGTTTCAAGACAAGCTTATACCCATCGTAAGCTTGACGAGCATATCCTGTATAAGCTAACATTCTGGCCAATGGCAGAACAAGAGATTAAAACTATGCAGCAGTGCCGCCAGAGTGGCCTTTCTGGAAATCCTTCGTCGCCAACTTTCTTCCGGACCCTAATGACAGCAAGCCAGCAACTCCAAAATGATGTAAGTCGATAATTGAATTTATATAGTCATATTAATATGAACCACTGCTGTTTACAACGATATAAAGATTTACGTATATATATGCGTATAGTCATGGTTCTCTGATGAATTGTTTGATTCATTGTTTTTAAAGCATGTTGATGAATGCATCCGTGGCTTCATTGAGATGCAATTAGAGTGCAAAATCCCGTCGAAGAATGTCTTTTTCATGAGCACGTTGTTCAATAGGATTATCATGTCGCTGTCCGGTGTAAACGAAAGTGTTAGCTTGAGTGAATTTACGCCATACACTCTTGGAAAGTACCCAGGGTGGCATTCGTGCCCATGGAGCAGAGAGGAGATAATAGTTTTCCCGCTGGAAATCAATGGCCGTGAATGGGTTCTGTGCATCATTCGTCCGAATAGCACTGAAATACAAATTTGGGATCCACAGAGGGGAGCTCATGCAGATGCCAAGTTCGTCGATAACGCAATAGACAATGTTTCTATCATAATCAGTCGTTTGCTACAGGAATTATCGCTCTTGGCAATGGACTCCTCATTATCCATTAAGCAATATGAACCCCTCCCGCAGCTAGATGACAGGAAAGTTCCAGACGTTTTTCACAAAAATTATATGTGCATTCAAAAAGTCATTGAAGATATGTGTTTTCATCATATGTAGTGGTGATAACTGCGTCCAAGTACTTTTCAGCGCATTTACAATGATGTTTTCTGAACATATTGCTGGTGAGGTAACCAAGTCCCATTTAACGGAGTTCAGAAAATATTTTGCGGCAAGTGTGTTCTTCTCCTACTGGCACTGGCCTCCGTGGAATGAGTGAATGAGCGTGAATCATCGTTAATTGCTGCAGTTTCTTCTATGGACGTTTCTTGACAATAGACAATTGCATTTTGTGGTGTACGGTATCATTTCTTTAGCTATCTATGTGTTGACATTAGTATCTAAGTATGTCTGTTCTAATGTTATGCGGTATCTTGAACCTTTTGACAGCCTATGCATCGACACTGTTTCATAATTATTTTCTGGTTTTACTGTTATAGATTAATCCACATAATGCATCGACTTGATTGATTGTTAAATTATGAAGTATTTCATTTAACACTTTTAAAACTCCCATAATTTATATTGGAGTATTCTAAATAAAGCATGTGGCGGACATTCCGTCAACAAAATACGGGTCCGTGTATAATATACATAATTTTAATATTGCAGGATACCTTAGAAATTATTTTAGTTGATATGGGCCACAATAATATTCCAGTCGTGTATTGTAAATATTGTCAAATATAAATTTTATACGGGTAGTAATGTAAAAATGTTGCATTATGTTCTATTAACAGTTGTGCAGTAATTTTCGTACAGTCGTCCAGTTTCTTACGGCTATAAAGAGTATGGGTTGGATCATTTATTCTGATTTCTTTGCTTGAAGTACTTACAAAAGACTTGGGCGCCTTTTACAAATTTCCTGTGCACCTTCAACAAATTCTTTGTATCATGGAATTCTTAAACATATAAAAAAATATGAATCTAGAATTCTTAAACATATAAAAAATATGAGTATGCACTATTGATGAAACTCATGTATTGTAAAGATACATAATCCATGATTGACATTTATTTAGGTTTTGTCCTTTTTGTACAACGGTTATTAAAGCAGTCCTCTAATTTAAGGGTTTGTCCTATTTTGCATCGCTGTTATTGAAACAGTTCTGTAATTTAACATACGTGGGTTTGTGCATAATTTCTAATGGATACGAGCCATGCAAAAACGTCGTAATAGTGCATTGTAGCATTATACAGCAGGCGTGCATTCATATGCAGCATATTACGGCAGTATGACTATTACAGGGTCGCCTTGAACCTTCTTTAATATAGAATAAATCAATAAATCTATCAGTATACAATATTTATGAAGGTTTAAACGAACCTTTTAAAATTATTCAGCAATTTCGATTCATTGACACGTTTAATTTGATATGAACATCGAAATTTTAACATTTCTTCGTGGATCACCCTTAAAACCCCAAAACGTAGATTTTATGTGATAAAAGCTCATTTCCAGTTTCCTGATAGTTTACAAGATATGTTGTGTTTTGCACGAGTGATACTGAGGATATCGTGTAATTAAACGGTATCTCTTGTTTTACGCAATTATTATTGAATTCATTGCAGTATTATACTAATAATAATAAATTTTCCAAGTATACAATTATGCTACACTGTTATGTACCTCTTTGAGGAAGTCAAAGAGACAAAAACTGTATGACAAATTAATTCACTATAACGTTTTTTATATTAATACATGCATGTATTAACCTTATCGCACCCCCTATTAAATATGGATAAATTTATTGAATATCTGCAACAATCAGTGATAGCTATATGTGTCGGTGAACTGAAAAGTTTCATGCAATTGTCTTACATTGTATGTATCTGCTTCCAAAGCAACGTATTTTAATTGACTCCTCAGATCTCTCCAGCAGCGTGAACAACTTGCAATTGCCGAGTATAGAATAATGAGTTGAAGTATACTTGCAAGAGGGGATTTGACATAATAGAAAACGAATCGAAGTACATTAACCAAAAAGCCAACAGTCGATAATGGAAGAGGATTTTGAAGATTCCATTGACAACATATTTCGGGAACTATGCGATGTGATTAATCATTTAGCAGGAAGAATAGCAAAACAAGTCGATTGTTATTCAAGAACTGAAAATCGACAGTGTGGGAATTTGCTAATGAGTTACGATTCACTTACACAATATATGCAATACAGATCACGAATTTTCGACGATCGGTATCTATCAATACTGCAGGGAAATTCCGGAGCAGCTCTGCGACTTGGTATTGCAATCTTTCCTTAATTACAAATATATTGCTATGAAAATTATCTATTCCTTCAATTATTATTTAATGTTGTAGATTATAATACAGAGGTGCAACATAGAAGGAAGAGACTATTCTCTGAGGAAAATAATGTCAATGAATATATGGATCATCGCGCAACTGGTACTACAAAGTTCCCCTACAATTATATTACATACATGTGCTGGTATGCTCAAAGCTAATATATTTGAACATTATATCGACATATGTAATCTACAAATCTTCTAATACCAGCATCAAAGAAAAGCCGCAGCACGCACAACAAACATACAGAAGCTGTTGGATACAATGAAGAAAGACCTCGAACTTTGTTACAAGGTAATTGAAAAACTTACTATGTTTGGAATTTGTCATACAATAGTTTGAAAAATGATGTTCTGATATGAATTTAGGGGTCGCTCGGAGAGCTTCATTGTCAAATAAAAGGAACAACTCAACTTCTACAGTGATTACCACATAGAACATTAGCCAATGTCCTCACTGTCATGCATTGATATGGAAATCAGAGTCAGCAAAAGCAAAAGCGAGTAGCAACAATTTAGTATTTTCGCTCTGTTGTAGCCAAGGAAGAGTTTCACTCCCTCCACTTGAACAGCCTCCGTTATATCTTGAAGAAAAGTTGTCAGATATATCTTTTCGTCAATCTATACGAGTCTATAACTCAATCATTTCCTTCACATTAATCGGTGCAAAAATAAACTCAACGGTAACACCAAGAACAGGTTCGTACGTCTACAGAATGCACGGACAAAACTGTCATAATATTGGTCATTACTTCCTACTAAAGGTGAGTCTCCAAAATTTGCTCAACTCCATATCTACGACACATCAAATGAAGTTTCAAACCGTTTAGGTACGTTGTCCAGAAGAAGTTCAAAAATTTTGGATACAGAGGTGGTTTCAGCACTCATTCAAATGATGGATATATACAATAAGCTGGCGAAAATTTTCCGAATGGCACGAGACAGATCTGAATCTGGTGAGGCTGCTGAACTATCAATATTACTTATTGGACGAGGGCGTAGAGGAAAGCAGTACGAACTTCCATCCACTGATGAAATTGCTGCATTGATAGTTGGAGATGTTCCTGAAACTATTGGAGAAAGAGACACCATAGTTCAGACAAAAAATGGTCCGCTAAAGAGAATCAGTGAATCGCATCCTTCGTTTATGGCAATACAATATCCTTTATTATTTCGTTTTGGACAGTCTGGATTCCATGACCAGATACCCTCCTCAAATAGGGTCCACAGCTCAATCAAAAGAGGTTACATAACTATGCGTGAATACTATGCATATCAACTATAGACTAGATTATCGGAAGGTCAAGGTATTGTACGATCTGGACGTCTACTCCATCAGTATGTTGTCGATGTTTACACCGCGATTGAACAAGAAAGACTGCGTTGGATAAGAAATAATCAAAAGACATTGAGAGCGGATATTTGCAATAACATTGCTGATGCTGTAACCAGAGGAGAGACTAATACAAGATCTATTGGCAAGAAGATCATATTACCGTCTTCTTTTACTGAGTCTCCCAGATATATGTTGGAAAACTACCATGACGCTTTGGCTTTATGCATGTGGTACAGTAATCCACATATATTCATTACTATCACAGAAAATCCTAACTGGGACGAAATAACAGATCATTTGCAAAAGTATGGTAGTGATAGCTCTAATGATAGGCCAGACTTGCAGTGTCGGGTTTTTAAAATAAAGCTGGACAGTTTGATTTCTGATATTCGGAAAGGAATATTCTTTGGCCCCATGGTTGCAGGTATATTTTCTACACAATACTCTCAAATATTTTATGTCAGTGATGATGATGACATTTTAGAAAAAGTATTCAACGATACAAGCATTTCTTTTTCTTTTTAGTGTTGTATACAATAGAATTTCATAAAGAGGCCTGCCCCATGCACATATATTGATTGGCTAACTGGGCGTGATGCACATCCAAGTCCTTCAGAAGTAGACTCAGTAATATCAGCAAAAATTCCAGACATAGAAGTAGACGATGAAGGATATAATTTGGTCAAACAATTTATGATGCATGGACCATGTGGTTTGGACAGACCAAACAATGCTTGCATGGAAGAGGCTGGTTATGTGAGATATCGGCGGAGGCTGGTTATAATGAGACCGACAATAGATGAGACAACGACAATTGTAGAATATCATTTGTAATTGTGCTTGATTTCATTAGTTGTCCTTGTAATTAGGGGCTTTATTTGTATTAGTCTTTAGATTAAGGACTAGCTTGATATTTATACCAAGCTTGTTTGGTATAAATACTTGTAAATGAATTGAGCTGAATAGAGAAAGTTTATAGAATTGATCCGAAGGGCTTGCAATTCGATTTTTAGAGAGAGAAACAACAGTAACTTTCTCACTCTAATTGAATTCTCTCTCGTGTTCTTAACTTGAGTTTTTCGATCGAATTCAATTGATTATCTAAACGATCGAATTACTATGGATTCTAGCCTAGGGTCGTAGAGTTGTTAATCTGAGGACCTAACAATTGGTATCAGAGCAGATTCGTTCTGTTTTGAATAGTAAATTGCTAGAATTGGATCGAAATTTTATTTCGAACACTGTTCCATCGAAGAACAGATTTGGCGCAAAACGCTTTTCGATCCAATAGCTTAATTCTGTGCTTAATTTAATTGACTTGAATTTGATGTTTCAGTGCTAGATTAAGTGATAAAGGATCATTGCGACTAGATCAGTAGCAGTTTGAACTTCGAATTTTGATTAATTTGATTCTGAAATTTTACTGTTGACGAAGAACATGAAGAACACGTTCTGATTTTGATCAAATTCGATATATTTTGCTTCATAACGTGTTTAATTGCTTGTTCGTGCGTGATTAGTACTTGATTGCGAGCAATTACCTCAAACTTCACTATCTGATTATTTGTTTTTGCTCGAATCTGTGTTAATCGTATTCTGTGAATTTTTCTCGATTGCTCATTTTTTCTCGCTAGGTTTTGCGATCGGATTAGTTTCTCGATCGATAAACTTAGCGCGAGAATTTTTCTCGGTCAGAATACGAAGTCAGCGCTAGAATCGTCATCAGCAGAAACGATTTTAGTTAGAAATATTTCTCGAGCATTATCCAGCGAAAAACTTTTTCGAGTGAGACCAATTTTGACCTTGCATGCGTAATAACTTCCACTCGAAAAACCTTTTCAGTCAAACCTTTTAACGTTTGACCAAGCGAAAATCATTTATACGCGAGAAACTTTTCTAGTCAACGGACTTATTTTGACTTGTCGAGAAACTTACTAACGTACTGTTTCTTTACGATCGAAATAAATTCACGATCCGGAAACTTTTCTCGACTGAACAATTTTGGGCAATTTATTTCGCTCGTAAATTATTTCGCTGACAAAATTTCTCGCACGAGAACAGTAAATACATTCTATATCGACGAAATTAATTTCAATCACACTTTAAAGATTGAATCGAAAATAATTCTCGAACTAATCTTCGAATCAAATGCTACTAGCAAATTTCGTCACTTGTGAAGCACTTTACATCGTCTTCAACTCTCAAAACAATCAACGAAGATCCTTCAACAACTCGACTACCATAATACAAACATGGATGCATACTCACTCGGAAATGACAACCGTCCGCCGATCTTGCAAAGAGGCGAATACACAGTGTGGAGAAGCCGCTTCCTGAATTTCATAGCTCTAAAGGATCAAGCCGAAAATATACTGCAGTCCCTTGAAGAGGGATCGGCACAGTTCTGGGTTCATGTACCCGGGGACGAATTAGCTACTCCAGTAATTCCAGCTTCTAGGCGACTAAAGGAGCCTAGAGAATACTCTCTGGAGGAAAGAGCTCGAGCTAAGGCTGATCTAGTAGCCATGAATATCCTTATGCAGGGCATCCCCAATGATATATACAGACAAATAGACAGCCTTACATCGGCTAAAGGGATGTGGGATGAGCTGCAAAGGATGATGCAAAGGACGAAAGTTGGCATAAAGGCCAAGAAGGCGAACATTATCACTGCTTACGACTCCTTCAAAGCAAAGCCGGAGGAGAGTCTATACGAAATCTACCAACGATACTCACTCTTCTCAACGAGATGAGGAAGATAGAAATAACAAACACAAACATGGAAACAAACATAAGATTTCTATCTTCTCTGCCCACGGAATGGAAGAAAATATCCACACAAATACGACAAAATAAAGATCTAGAGGAGTTGGATGTCCATGCCGTGTTCAATAATCTCCCTCAGCATGAGTAAGATATCCGCGAGATCATCAAAGAGCAGAAGGCAAACAAACCGATGACACGGTTGCCTTAGTCGCGGAGAAGAGGAGCACAAGATCAAGAAAGGAAAAGATCGTTAGGCCACCTTCATCATCAGAGTCAGAAGGAGAATCGGACTCCGACATCGAGCCGAACATGAAAGCCCTTGGAAAGCAGTTAGCTCTCATTGGACAAATGATGAGCAAGAAGTACTTCAAGAAGAAGTCTTCAACCTCAGCCAACAGACTTCGGACTACAAGCTCCAAGACACAAAGAACGTGCTCCGGAGAGTTCCGAGGTCAGGAATCCCAAAGAGACTAACAAATGCTTTAACTGTGGCAAAGCAGGTCACTTTGCCAGAGAGTGCACTCTCCCGAAGAAGAGAGATGCAAACTACTACTCTAGGAAGCTTCAATTGACAAAACAAAAAGAAGCTGGAGTAGCTCTCATGGCCGAACAGGACCAATGGCTCGAGGACACGTCGAGCTCCGAAGAAGAGAACTTAGCCCTCATGGCCCGTCTCGACAACGAATTGAATGCCGAAACATCCACTCATACGGACGACGACAACGCATCCACGTCTTCAAATGAGGTAGTCACTCCTTCCACATTATTGACCATGTTAGAATCATATCAAACGCATTATGCTAACATGAAACGTGAGCAGAAAAGTATAAAGGAAGTAGAGAACAAACTTGAGAGAGCTCAGGAGAAGATATATAGTCTCGAATCAGAACTTAGAAGCTCTAGTGCAAAAATAGAAGAACTTACTAAGAGTCCACATTCTAGAGAGACTAGTCAACCTCCTTTAGGACAGCATAGTGAAAAGATTAAAGAACTAGAAGATAGGCTAGCAAATAACTACAATTGTCTGGTTAGGCATCTCAACGAGAAAGCTACCTTAAATTGTAGGATAACCGAAGCTACCTCTAGGATCACTAACTTAGAAGCTCAATTAGAAACATCTAACGCTAAGGTTAGTGAGCTTAGTAAGGATCTAGACACCTGTCCAGCCGCCAAACTGACGGTAGAAAATAATTATGCTCTCCTAAGTGAGGAACGCAAGAAGTTGTATGCAAAAAAATTAGATGATCTTCTTACGCGTATGGGACACTCTGAACAGAAGATATTCTTAAACAAGCCCAAGGATATAGAGTTTTAAATCCAATAGAAGGCATAGGTTACACTAACCCACGTATTTTACGGAAGAAAGAAATGCATGACATTAAGAACATGGGTTTAGCTGCAACCTCTCTTAGGAACATTACGGAATCGACGTATGAAAATGCGTTTGATTCATCCATCAAACAAGCTTCACATGGCCCTGAGAATCCCTTTGACTACAATGAACTAATTGAAAGGGACAAAAATAGGAAACCATCCTTAACATCTGTCAGTGATTTAGCTCAAGTCTTACCTCCTGACTCTAAAGAACACTACGAGGAAGTCAAAAAGGTTAATTATCAAAATTCTCTCTACAAACCCCCTATCATAAAACAGATAGAGGAGTCACAGGCGAAACTAGACAAAGAAAGAGAGAATTTCGAAGGTGAAAAGAAAAAATTCTTTAAAGAAATGGAAAATCTCAAGGCTTCCCTGTCCTCCCAAACTTCCTCACACGCTATCATAAAAAGCTTGAAAATAGAAAAATCGCCTTCAAAAGATCGTAAGAGCATTAATAGTTCTATTACAAGTGCTAAGACTAATTCTACTTCACCTACTTCCACAGGGAGCGTAGAGCCAGCACCGACTACGAAGGCGAGAGTGTCTAGTCCTAAAATAAAGAAGGAGCTAGTAGATTTAAACGTTTCTGAACATGTTATTCCTTCTGTCAAAATAAAAGACACTCGTAGTAATAAAAGAGCCATTTCTACGTTCAAAATAATTGCTTCTACGTGCTCACTTCAGCCTATCACCTATAGAAGTGAAAATCTCGAAATAGGCTCTACCTCGAAAATTACTACTAACCATTCTGAAACAAATCCCAAAAGGCAGACTCGTAGGAAACAAGATCCAGCCATAAAGAAAGCTTATGGCGCCGTACATGACTGTACTCACCTAAGGTATCCCGTAGAAATTAAATCCCCCAAGCACCTTAGGAGACTATCACAAGAAAAGATCTTTTCCTCAGTCAAACCTTCCAAGGCATTTGTACGAGCTGAAATTAACCTTCCCTGTAAGGTTTAACCCAAATGGGTTGCTAAATCTCCGCCTAGGACGACAAAAGCCAAAAGGGCCAAGTCTCCTATAGAGGCAAAACCCAAACCCACTTCTCCAAAAGCGCAATGAGTTATTAAGACTCTTCCAAAAATAGATTTAGGAGTCATATCTGAACCCAAAATTAAATCTGCTAATCCGAGAGGACCCATGCTTAAGTGTGTACCTAAAGCTCTCTAAATTGTTTTTGCAGATCCATCATGTGTGGTACCTCGACTCTGGTTGCTCCACACACATGACTGGTAAACAAGAGCTGCTGAGCAACTACAAAGACCGACCAAACGGCAAAGTCGGATTTGGGAACAACGATTCAGCCCCGATTCTAGGACTTGGGGATATCATTCTGAAGAATCTGACCATCAAAGATGTCTCATACGTCGAAGGCCTCCGCCATAACTTGTTCAGCATAGGCCAATTCTGTGACAAAGGCTTCCACGTGGTCTTCCATGCTGACCGGTGCAGAATTTTGGATAGTCAGGACACAGAACTCCTTCAAGGACTTCGGAGATCCAATCTTTACACGATCAACCTGACGTCCGTGCGGCCCTCGACCGCTTATGCCTCATTTCTCAGATTGATTTACAGAGGAACAGCCTATGGCATCAACGACTGTCTCATCTAAACATGAAAGCTCTCCAACGTCTTTCTGCGAAAAAGTTGGTTCACGGTCTTCCAACTATACAACTACAAAGGGAGCATCATTGTTCGGCATGTCACCTAGGAAAAATGAAGCGAGCATCTCATCACGTCAAGCAAATTGCGTCTACTTCTCGACCATTGGAACTAATTCACATGGATCTCTGTGGTCCGATGCAGACTCAGAGTATCAATGGAAGAAAGTATGTCCTAGTGATTGTAGATGACTATTCTCGCTACACATGGACAAAGTTCCTCCGAATGAAAGATGAGACCGGTGACTTGATTATCAATTTTGTGAACACAACTCAAAATCTGCTGCAACAGACTATTCAAGTTGTTAGAACAAACAACGACACTGAGTTCAAGAACAATCACCTCAGTGAGTTTTATCAGAAACTTGGAATAAGTCAACAATTTTCAGCCGCCAAAACACCTCAACAAAATGGGGTCGTTGAAAGGAAAAATCGAACACTATTGGAAGCCGCTCGTACAATGCTGATCCAATCGGGACTTCCACACTTTCTATGGGCTGAAGCAGTCAATACCGCTTGTTTCACTCAAAACAGGACGGTGGCTCACAAACGGTTCAACAAGACTCCGTACGAGATTGTGAATAATAGAGTGCCCAAATCTCATATGTAGGGTATTGATCCATCTGAAATTCACATAAGAAATGTAAATCATTAATTCAAAAATTGAGTCGAAATTAATTTGAAGAATGTATGGATTGGCACATAGATATACGAGAGCGACACAAAAAAATGATATTTCGACCTATGCATAATAGTCATATGAGATTTTAGTCGAAAATTTATCTAAGTGTTTAAATGCATTGTTTACTCCGTCAGATTTTTCACACATAAAATTGAAATTTCAATTTTGATTTCCTAAGTGTCGTTTTATTTTGCGATCGAAAATTTTATTCGCTATTTAAAGCTACAGTGAGAAAGACTTAGAAATTTTCTAAGTTTGTTTTGACCTTAAGACACGATACTGTAGCCGAGAAATTTTACGATCGAGAAAAATGTTCGTGTAAATTTACGATCGAGAAATTAGATTTCCGAGTAAATTTACAATTGGAAAATTTTTCGCGCGTGAATAAAATTTTTGGCTATGAAAATTAACGAGCGAGAAAGTATTTCGATTTTTAAAAGATTTTCGCTGTGAAATTTTACGATCGAGAAAATTGTCAACGATAAACTAAGTCAACCATCGAGAAAATTCTCAATCGATCAAAGTTTCAGGGCATGTTTTTACGATCGAGAAATTTTATTTTCAAAAGAAATTTCGCTGCTCAAAATTATCGATCGAGAACAAATATGAAATCGAACTTTTCGACTGTAAGTTTTGCGCTCGAAAGTTTTTAAAGATATAGCATCTATTTATCTATTCCTCTCAGTAAAATTTCGCTCGCATAAAATCAAATTGAGTTTCTCGATTGGAAATAAATTTCGATCAACGTTATTTATATTAGTGACTAACTCAAAATAATTTGAGATCGAAAATCTTCTACGATGTGACTTAATCAAATTTGAATTCAATTTTCACTGTTTGCGAGCGAGAAAGTTCTTCGATGTATTTAAACCTTTAAACTCCAGTTTAGTCATATCTGTCAATCGGATGCTATTAACGCATAAAATCGAAGTTATAATCACCCAAAATGATAAAGAATCATAGAAACTTGCCTATTATGCAGTTTATAACCCAGATTTTACTTATAAACAGACCTATTAAACTGCTAACGAGAATTTCGAGTTCACAAAGTATGAATAGTGAGAAATTTACACAGAATCATGCGAAATATTCTAAATACAGATGCAGATCTACTTAAAATGCACGATAAACCCTAACAGAAGTCAAATCTACCTTCTAAAGACGAAAATCAGTTCAAAAATTGAAAATTTTTGAAGATTTTGACGTTCGTCTTTTAGGAGAAGTTTTTTGCTCGAGAAATTTGACTGTTGATTTTTGCGATCGAGGGTTTTGCGTGTATTTAGGAATTTTTTACTGCAACATGATGATTTCGTTTAATATATGCTGATTAGACGTTTTCGACACTTAGAGGATTAAGCCCACCACTGTTTACGATCGAGAAACCTACGATCGAGAGATTTGATTTGGTTATTGTTGAATTTTCGCTCGACAATTCCGATCGAAAATCTTTTTGGTTCCTGTTTAATTTTCGCTCATCAATATGAAGGCGAGTATTGCAATTTGGTCCCAAATCAATTTTCGGTCGAGAAACTGCGATTGAAGATTACAAATTCGCCCGAATTTCTCGATAGTGAGTTTTCCTTAATATTTCAGATTGATCCTAAATTTTAAGAATAAACCACAGAATTACTCCCCTACGTGTAAACGAAAATGCAATTTAACTCCCTGTATTTCGAAGAATTGACATCTGGCTCCAAAATCGATCTTTGAAAGTCTGCAATACTTAGAGCAAAATGTCGAGAATATGAGAGTTAATAGGGAAGTAATTTTTCTAACAAGGCTCCCCCTGAATTGTTTTACCAATGTCTTGAGTCCATAGTCATGAAGATTTGTGAAGTCCTCCTTATTTAAGCGTTGTCCAAAGCGAATCAAAATGAAAAATTTCTGCAACACTTAAAGGTAGAACATCAAAAATATTTGGAGCTCAAAACATAAAGTCATTGTAGATGTCCCCCCTCAAATAGTTCACATGTATTGATTTAACACATAATTATGCAAATCAATACAAGTAACAATCATATAACACGCAATTAAACACTTAAGACTAGTTACATGTTCCCCTACTCATGTAATAAAGATTTGCGCGAGGGTATGAGCAAAGACAAATATTCGAATTTTAATCAATTCAATGTCAGTGCAAGTTAAACATGCATTCAGAATGTGCGAAATTTTTCATTTCACGATTTTTCTTTTTCAGAAATTAAAAAAATATTATTTTTCTATATATATAAATTTTTTTATGTATATTACTATTATTATACTATCGGGTCAGATTATTTTGCTTCGATCAATCGTCACACCTAAAATTTTACGAGACATTTGAAAGAAGAAAATGCCGTCAAGTCATGTCGTCAAACTAAAGTCCTAAGTTTATAGACTGGTCCATTTCGACAACTCTCACTAGGTTCGCTCTTGCACTCAGTTATTTCTAACTTGGGATTTTAATATTTATATCACCCAAGTCACCACAAGCAATTTTAAGTCAATTTATCTGTGATCGAGGCATTTTTAATCATTTCACCTAAGCGAGAGACCGTCGACTGGAATCGAAGGGTTGTAAGGATTTTAGTTTGGCTGGGACTTAGAAGGGAAGGAATTTAGAGGAAAGTGAGCTTATCTCTTCGTCATCTTCCATTTCTACGTCCGTTTTCCTTTTTTTTTCGGCGTCTTTCTTCTTTTCAATCTCTTCTCCCTCTTTTTCTTTTAAGAACTATCCCTTTTTATGCTATGCTCAAGCTGAAGCTCCGCTTCTCCACGATGCTATAGGAGATTATCGTAGGCGAAGTTCTTCCTGCTGGTTCTCGGGCCGATACCGTGCTCTTCTTCTCTTAATCCCTAAAGAGGTTTCAGAGATTATCTTTCTGGAAAAGTTGCAAAGGGATACCGTTGATTGTATTCATTTGCAACTAGCCTTGCTTTGTTCCGGATCACTTCACCATCTTCATTCTTCTTGTTTTTGAATACCCATTTGGTTCCGACAATTGTTTTCCCATGCGGACGGGGTACTAAGGTCCACACTTCAAGACCCGGACTGAGTAATATCGATGCATTTGCTACCTTGGTAGGCTCATTTTTACTTAAGAATCAGCTGAAGAGACTGTGTTGACGACGTTTCCTCACTCCATCGAAGGATCGGCAATTATCTGATCAACCGGGTGACCTCTAGTCCACTTGCGCTCAGGAGGCAAGGCTGAAGACGATGCATCGGCCATCTGTGGGTCTAGATTACCTGTAGTCTCTGATTGATCAATTACTTGAGGAAGTTCCAACTCTGCACTTGGAACGATCGTCTCTGATGATTCTTCCTCAATAACCACTGTAGGTTCTTCGTTATTCTGTGGCAATTCTGAATCGGGTGAGGTAGGGACATGAGAAGCACTTGGTACGTCGGTCTCGTAGGGTGGAGAATCCACTATTGGTGTAGCAGTGTGTGACTGATATACTGGCTCGAAGAGAGAGTCCAAATCGTCTAATCCAAGTCTCATTGCTTCTTCTGACATTGAATTCGGGGTTGTTGCCATCTTCTGTTGGTTTTGTGCCAACACACCAGTGAATACAGGTTCTGAACTGTTATATTCAGAAGCTATCTGGTTAGGTACGGGTCCTGAACTGAGGTGTGCAGGAGCCATCTGGTTTGGCACGGGTCCTGTACTGAGGTGTGCAGGAGCCATCTGGTTAGGCACGGGTTCTGAACTGATGTGCCCAGAAGCCATCGGGTTTGGTACGGGTCCTGAACTGAGGTGTGTAGGAGCCATCTGGTTAGGCACGGTCCTGAACTGAGGTGTGCAGGAGCCATCTGGTTCACTTCGTGGAACGTGACGTTATGGCTTTCCTTAATCGTGCGGTTGGACTTGATGTATACTCGGTACGCTTTTGATGTTGAAGAATACCCGACGAAAGTTGCTTTGAATGCTTAGGGTCGAACTTTGCACGTTGCTCTCTGTCGTTCGCCACAAAGCACTTGCACCCGAAGACCTTACAAAATGACATGTTGGGTAACTCTCTTGTTTACGATCTCGTATGGAGTCTTGTTGAACCGTTTGTGAACCACCGTCCTGTTTTGGGTAAAACAGGCGGTATTTACTGCTTCAGCCCAAAGAAAGTGTGGAAGGCCGGAATGGATGAGCATTGTGCGAGCGGCTTCCACTAGAGTTCTATTTTTCTTTTCCACGACCCCATTTTGTTGAGGTGTTTTTGCGGCTGAGAATTGTTGACTTATTCCAAGTTTCTGATAAAACTCACTGAGGTGATTATTCTTGAACTCAGTGCCGTTGTCTGTTCGAATAACTTAAATAGTCTGTTGTAGCAGATTCTGGGTAGTGTTCACAAAGTTCATAATCAAGTCCCCTGTCTCATCTTTGGTTCGGAGGAACTTTTGTCCACGTGTAGTGAGAGTAGTCATTGACGATAACTAGCACATACTTGCATCCATTGATACTATGTGTCTGCATTGGCCCACAAAGGTCCATGTGGATTAGTTCCAATGGGCGAGAAGAAGACGCAATTTGCTTGACATGATGAGACGCTCGCTTCATTTTTCCTAATTGACATGCCGAACATTGATGCTCCCTTTGTAGTAGTATAGTTGGAAGACCGTGGACCAGCTTTTTCGTAGAAAGGCATTGGAGAGATGAGGCATACAGCTGTTGAGAGCCGCACGGACGTCAGGTTGATCGTGTAAAGATTTGATTTCCGAAGTCTGTAGAGGAGTTCTGTGTCCTGACTGTCCAAAATTCTGCACCGTTCAGCATGGAAGACCACTTGAAATCCTTTGTCACAGAATTGGCCTATGCTGAACAAGTTATTTAGGATGCCTTCGACATACGAGACATCTTTTATCATCAGATTTTCCAAAATGATATCTCCACATCCGAGAATGGGAGCTGAGTCATTGTTTCCAAATCTGAATTTCCCGTTTGGTCGGTCTTTGTAGTTGCTCAGCAGTTCTTGATTCCCAGTCATGTGTGTGGAGCAACCAGAGTCGAGGTACCACACATGATGGATCTGCAAAAACAATTTAGAGAGCTTTAGGTACCCACTTAAGCATGGGTCCTCTCAGATTAGCAGATATAGTTTTGGGTTCAGATATGATTCCTAAATTTTTATTTGGAGGAGTTTTAATAACCCATTTCACTTTCGGAGAAGTGGAGTTGGGTTTTGCCTCTTTAGGTGACTTGGCCTTTTCGGCTTTTGTCGTCCTAGGCGGAGATTTAGGAACCAATTTGAATTGAACCTTGCAGGAAAGGTTAATTTTAGCACGTACAAATGCTTTGGAAGGCTTGACTGAGGAAAAGATCTTCTCTTTTGATAATCTCCTAAGGTGCTTGGGGGACTCGATCTTTACGGGATACCTTAGGTGAGTACAGGCATGTACAGCGCCATAAGCTTTTTTATGGCTGGATCTTGTTTCCTACGAGGCTTCCCAGTGGCATTTGTTTCAGAATGATTATTACTAATTTTTGAAGCAGAGCCTATTTCGAAATTGTCGCTTCTAAAGGTGATCGGCTGAAGTGAACAAGTAGAAGCAATTATCTTAAACGTAGAAATGGCTCTTTTATTACTACGAGTGTCTTTTATTGTAACAGAAGGAGTAACATTCTTAGAAACATTCAAATCAACTGGCTCCTTCTTTATCTTAGTACTAGACACTCTCACCTTCGTTTTCAGTGCTGACCCTACGCTCCCTGTAAACGTAGGTGAAGTAGAATTAGTCATAGCACTTTTAATAGGTGTTGACCCTACGCTCCCTGTGACTCCTCTATCTGTTTTATGATATGGGTTTTGTAGAGAGAATTTTTATAATTAACGTCTTTGACTTCCCCGTAGTGTGTTTGAGAGTCAGGAGGTAGAACTTGAACTAAATCACTGACAAGTGTTAAAGATGATTTCCTATTTTTGTCTCTTTCATTTAGTTCGTTGTAGCCAAAGGGGATTTCAGGCCCATATGAGGCTTTTCTTATGGATGAATCGAAAGCATTTTCATATGTCGATTCCATATAGTTTCTAAGAGAGGTTGCCGCTAAACCCATATTCTTAATATCATATATTTCTTTCTTCCGTAAAATTCGTGGGTTAGTGAAACATATGCCTTCTATTGGATTATTTAACTCTATATCCTTGGGCTGGTTTAAAAATATCGTCTGTTCAGAATGTCCCCTACGCGTAAGAAGATCTTAATTTTTGCATATAACTTCTTGCGTTCCTCACTTAGGAGAGCATAATTATTTTCTACCGTTAGTTTAGTGGCTTGACAGGCATCTAGTTCTTTACTAAGCTCACTAACCTTTGAGTTTGATATTTCTAGTTGGGCTTCTAGGTCAGTGATCTTAGTGGTAGCTTCGGTTATCCTACAATTTTAGGGTAGCTTTCTCATTGAGATTCCTAACCAAGCAATTGTAGTTATTTGCTAACCTATCTTCTAATTCCTTAATCTTTTCACTATGCTGTCCTATTTGAGGTTGACTAGTCTCTCTAGAATGTAGGCTCTTAGTAAGTTCTTCTATTTTACCACTAGAGCTTCTAAGTTCTGATTCGAGACTATCTATCTTCTCCTCAGATCTTGCAAATTTATCCTATACTTCCTTAATACTTTTCTGCTCATGTTTCATGTTAGCATATTGTGTTTGATATGATTCTAACATGGTCAATAATGTGGAAGAAGAGACTACCTCTTGTGACGAGGTGGATGCGTCGTCTTTGTCCTTCCGATTGGATGTTTCAGCGTCCGATGTGGTATCCAGGCGGGCCATGAGGGCTAGATTCTCTTCCTCATAATCGGATATGTCTTCGAGCCAGTGGTCCTGCTCTGCCATGAGGGCTACTCCAGCTTCTTTCTGCTTCGTTAGTTGGAGCTTCTTGGAGTAGTAATAAGCATATCTTTTCTTGGGAAGAGTGCATTCTCTGGCAAAATGACCAGGCTTGCCGCAGTTGAAGCACTTGTTGGGCTCTTTAGTGTTCTTGACATCGGAGCTCTCTGGTACATGTTCCTTGTTCTTAGAGCTTGAGGTCCGAAGTCTGTCCGAAGATGAGGACTTCTTTTTGAAGTATTTCTCACTCATCATTTTTCCGATTAATGCCAACTGCTTCCCTAAGGCCTTCATGCTTGGCTCGGCCTCGGATTCTGGATCTTCTTCTGACTCAGATGAGGAAGCAGGCCTAACGATCTTTTCTAGGCCAAGGGCAACGGAGATAGAAATCTAATATTAGTCTCCATATTGGTCTTAGAGATTTCTATCTTCCTCATACCATTTAGAAGAGTGAGGTATCTTTGGTATACATCGTATAGGCTCTCCTCCGACTTAGCTTTGAAAGAGTCGTAGGCAGTGAGAATATTCGCCTTTTTAGGCCTTGATGCCAAATTCCGTCCTTTGCATCATCCTATGCAATTCATCCCACATTCCCTTAGCCGTTGGAAGGCTGTCTATCTGTCTGTAGATGTCATTGGGGATGCCTTGCATAAGTGTATTCATGGCCATCAGATCAGCCTTTGCACATGCCCTTTCCTCGATAGAGTATTCCCTAGGCTCCTTAAGTCGCCTAGTAGGAGGAATTGGAGGAGTAGCCTTTTCATCACCGGCTACGTGGACCCAAAATTGTGCCGGTCCCTCTTCGAGTGACTGCAGTAGATTTTTAGCCTGATCTTTTAGGGCTATGAAGTTTAGGAAGCGGCTTCCCCATACTGTATATTCGCCGCGTTGCAAGATTGGTGGACGGTTGTCATTTCCTAGCGAATAAGCATCCATGTCTTCTCTTTGTTGTTGACGAGGGATCTCCGTTCGTTGTTTTGATGGATTTGAGTGATGTTATGTGCTTTATAAGTAGCAAATTAGTTAGTAGCGTTTGATATTAAAGCAGTCGAGAATTATTTTCAAATCTATCTTTTGATTTTCGATCGAAATTAATTCTGTTGGAATTAGATGTACGTCTCTGTTCTCATGCGAGAAAGTGTGTCAGCGAGAAAATTTACGAGCGAGTAAAATTCGTTCAAAACTTTCGATCGAGGAAAATCTTTTAATCGTGAATTTATTTCGATCGCAAGAAACAGGACTTAAAGTTAGTTCCTTGCTTAGTCAAAATAAAATCGTTGACTGAAATGTTTTTCGATCGTAAGTAATTTTCGCTAGGTCAAACTGTATAAGTTTTGACCAAAAAAATTTTGACGGTTAGTTTTGCGAGCGCAAAGGTCAACATAGGTCTTCGTCGAAATAATTTTTCGCTAGATAATGCTCGAGAAATTTTTCTACTAAACTCGTTCTTAGTAAGGACGGTTTCAGCGCTGACTAAATGCTCTGATCGATAAAAATTCTCGCGCGAAGTTTTGCGATCAAGAAATTTCTACGGTCGAAAACTTTAGCGAGAAAAATTGAATTTTTGCGAACAAAATCAGAACCCTAATTAACACTGATTCAACCAAAAACAATGAATTAGACTATGAAATTGCAGGTTTTTGATCGTAATCAGATGCTTGATACGCACGAACAGACAATTAAACACATTATGAAGCAAAACATGTCAATTTTGATCAAAATCAAGCTGTGTTCAAGTTCGTTCTTCGCGCAACCAGTAACGATCCAAATCTGATTAAATCTGCTAAATTGTCATTCAAACTGCTACGAATCTAATTGGCATGGATTTCTATTGCTAGAAGACGCACAGAAACATCAAAATCAAATCATATAAGCACAGAATTAGGCACTTCAGATCGAAAAAGTTTTCGCGCCAAAACTGTTCTTCGCGTGAACAATTCCAAAAAATGAATTTCGATCCGAATTCTAACAATTTTGATTCAAAACCGAACGAATCTGCTCTGATACCAATTGTTAGGTCCCCGTTAGTCAACACAATTAATCCTAGGCACGAATTCTAAGGAAATCGATTAGAATTGAATGGATTGAATATTGATTGAAAACCTTTCGTTGAAGAACTCGAGTGAGAAAACCGTTAGTGTGAGAAAGTTTTGTAAGTTTGTCTCTCTAGAAATGAATTCGACAGCCTTTAGGATCAATTCTCTAATTTTTTTGTATTAAGCTCTAATTGTTTACATGTATTTATACCAAACACACTTGGTATAAATATCAAACTAGTCCTAATCTAAGGACTACAATACAAAACGCCCATAATTACAAGGACAACTAATAAAATCAAGCACAATTAAAATATATACTCTCCAAAAATGAAGGAAGTAATTAAAGTAGTGTCGAAGTTCGGTGTGAAGACGAGCATCCTGCAGCCTACAGTTGATGAGTCTAGAGCAGACTTCTTTGCTGCAAGTAGTTTTGAAAAGACAGCCGGTTCTGAAGTTATGAAGCGGATAACAAATTTATTATTGACTGGGGTAACAGTTCTATGCCTGCCATCCATTTCGCCTAATCTAGAGGATGATTCCGAGCACCGTCTGCTTCACGAAACACGGAACAAACAAATTTCTGCGTATGACCCTGCTGGAAGTGCCTGCAAGAAAAATGTCCATCAAACACAAAAAAGAAAGGACAAAAGCACAGTTGGCCACACGTCTTCTCAGCCACTGAAGAATGATGAGAAGGGTCCCGTATCTTCCCTGATGAATGTTGAATTGCCTTCACTGACCGAATCTGCACCGTCTTCTGCCTCTCTTCGTGACAATGATGTTGGATGCTCCTTGGATTACCAGTCTTCTGAAGAGAACGCTGAACAATTGCCTCGCGAGCATATGCCTAATTATAGCAGTGCTGAAAATTTACAGGCAGAAGGTAATGTTTCTAGGCATACAGATAGTGATTATGAGGACGCTGATTTTGAGACAAAAACTTTAAATGAGTTTGTGGAGAAACTGCAATCAATAAGGACGGAAAGAAAATTGTCTTACAACAGCCAAGCTGCTGCCGTTTCTTCAGTACTATCTCTACCTACTGTACCGCAGTTGAAAATGGGATAATCAGAAGATAGTGCCTTTGTCGACTGCATGCCCACTTACAATAGAAGTAGCCGGGACCAGATGATTGTTCTAGACCAACAACTGATTATTGAATATCAAGAAGATGTTTGCCCCGGTTTGCAAGTGGAAGGAGGCGTGGCCGTATCTTCCTAGAATCTTGATCAATCATTGGGTCCTGATAAAATATTGAAAGACAGAGTTGCGCAGACCGCTGGGAATACTGTTCCACCCGTGCCACCCGAGAATTGCCTAGAGGATAGTGTGCCAATAAGAGACTTGGAACCAAATGTCGGAGAAATTCCACTTGCCGTTGGACAATGCTCTTATCAGAAAGAATGCTATAGTCATGACATTCAACAAACTGATCAGCTAATGCACGAGCATCAGTTGGTAAATGAACATTTGGCTGAGGAAATTAACTGCACGGTGTTTGCTATAACTGAGACTGTTGAGGTATCTTCTCATCATTCTGCTGACAATGATGAAGATATTGTAATGAGTTGTCCGTGTGTCGCTGCTCAGGAGATGAATATAAAAGAGATTGCTAAAGGTTTTGATGAAACGAGTGAAAATGTGATAAATCAAAGACTGAACTGCAATGTATTCAAGATTCTGCTTATCGAAGAATTGATCAAGGAATTGAAGATGTGTGGAATTTGCTGGAGTAGGAAATATAGTAGATTTTCATGCTGGCCAGGTTTTGCGCATGAAGAATCAAATTGAATCGTCTTTCATTGAAGTTAATGAAAGATTGTCTAACATAGAAGCAAGTGAAGGCATACATGTTCAAGAATAGTGGTTTGATAAGAAATTTCATCCCATGGAGAAAACTTTACAATACATTGATCGCCAGATTCATTTTATGACTGAAGCAATGAAGAAGCTCATTGAGTCGGAGACCGGTATGTATATTACGTGTTTGACAGACACTACATATGTCATTCTTATTTTTATATGTCCACTAAACGCATTTTATTTTGCTTTGGTTTTATATGAAGATAATGTCTTATACAGTTGTACATTCATTTCAATTCAGAAAAGCAGAACATTGAAAAGATTCAGAATGCAAAGAAACGGAGAATGGAAGTGGCAGCCATCGCTAAACCTGCAAACACTCAGAGAGTGCCATACAGAAACCATCTGATTGACGAACATGTGTTGTATAAGCTGCAGATGTGGCCTCATGCAGCCAGATTAATTAGGCAGATGAAACCAGAGCATTCTCGAAGAGGACTGTTAGGTGTGACTCTAAGACCTGAGTTTTTCACTGAACTCATGACCCCAGGAACCTGGCTCCGTGATATTGTAAGTATATTTTTGGGATCTACCAACCATTTATTTTGATAAAAGTATATTGCGTACTGTTGAATATATTGCCAAATGATTTTATAACAACATGTTGCAGCATATTGATGAGTGCCTACGTGGATACATCGAAAAGCAAGGACTGTGTTACCATGCAGTCAGACAAATTGCGTATATGAACACCACATTCAGCCAGTTCGTGACAAAGTTACCCGTAAAAGATGGACTGGCTGATCTGACCGATCTAATGCCATTTATTATGGGACATGTCAGTTCATGGCCATCGTGTAGTTGGAAAACTGCTAAAGTTGTTGTTTTCCCACTGAACGTGGATGAACAACATTGGGTTCTATGTGCTGCTTCGTCTGAGCGACAATCATTCGCCATTATTGATTCCAAAATAAGTTTTGACAAACATCTACGTCTTACTAATTTGACACTGGTAAGAGCTGTTGATGTTATTTCAATAGCTTTCAAGATGCTGGGGATCGTGAAAGCTGATTTTAAGTTTAAAATAGGCAGGGACAGTAAAACTCCTCAGCAGGAATTTGGGTAATGTTCACATGAATTCTTTTACAAATGAATATTTCTATCATCATACATCTGAATATAGATTTGTTTGCTTTGTACAGTGGAGAGTGTGGCGTTTATGTATTGTGAAATGCATTTTCCATGATATTACGCGAAGATGATTTCACAACTTCCTACCCTCTCAAATAATGGAATTTCGCCAATACCTTACCGCTTCTGTGTTCTACAGATACTGGCATTGGCCCCCATGGAATGAACAAACATCCATAGTGGTTGGTTGATGTGAAAAATACTAAGGCAGGCTGTTGTACAAACGTTTCTTTCTTTGTGTTGGAAAGCTTTGAGTAGGGAAAACTTATGAACAGAAACATAAGCATGGCTGTGACTGTATTACTGTGATTTTGATAATTTTGTCATACATATTGTAAGCATTTTGCATCATGTGATAACTGAGTATGCCGACTGCGACTGTTGTTACATAGTATTTATTAAACTTGCATAGTAAGCATCAATTTTGCCATATAATTCCAGAAAACTCGGTCTTCATTTCCAAAAATAGGACTAACACAATACATTGATAGGAAGGACTTCATAAATACGCCAACCACTTAAGTAACAATCCACAAATAAGAAGCAAAGCAGCACTTGCACTGTATTTCATCACTTTTGCCGTCTTCTCAAGTGACGCTAATCTCTTTTCAAAATCGTCGCACATAGAAAACAGGTCTCCAATATGTTGAGCCTGAATATCACATTTTCTTGGTTGGAACACTTCAATGTCTGGTATTGCTACATCTTCCTCAATATTGCTGCCTATGTGATTCAACCACATGAAAAAATCACAATAGCCACTCTTGCAGATACAGAACTGTTGGTCCCTAATGCACCAAACAAGGAATCAAAGAGGCTTTGATGGAATGAAAAAGGGAGAAATTATCACCTTCAAGTGTGTGTAGTGTGTGAAAACTAGGGTTAGCCTTTTGATGATTACCTTTCAAATGGTGTTGGTAAAACCTTATATACCACATTAACCCTAGGTATATTAAGGCCCAAACACTAAAGATTAACTAAATACATTCTAGTCCAAAGCCCAAGCTAAAGAGATAATTACAATATTAATCCCAAGACATAAACTATTGACACAATCACTAAATATCCTAACAAGAACAACTTACCTTCTGTGTTTTCTGTCGGTCCCACAATCTTAATATCAGACTCTCTACCACATTTGCATTTGTGTTCTTTGTATCGTAGGTCAATTATTTCACTCTTTGACACTGTGAGGCTCATTGTATGATAAAGGGCTGAACATTATACCGTGTAGTATATATTCATACATGGCTGAACACATTAATAACTATGTTGCTATGAGATAAAATTAATTACACATAATGCGTTTATAAATGAAGTTTCCTCAAATGTTCGCTCAACTATTAATGGGTTCTTCATGTTCCGGTTCGAATCTGAGGCGGCTTTGGCGGGAGTCTTGGAAGGGGGTCCATGGATGATGAACGGTCAGCCCCTATTTTTAGAGCCATGGAAGCCTAGGATGTCTTTCGAAAGAAAAGAGATAGTGGAGATACCGTTATGGGTGAAGCTATGGAATGTCCCATGCGAACTATGGACGCAGCAAGGCCTTGGGGTAGCGGCGAGTGTGGTGGGCCGCCGCTGTACGCAGATGCCGTGACAACGAGAGGAGACAGAATTGACTATGCTCGTATCTGTATTATGAAGACACTAGCCGACCCGTTTGTAGAAGCATTCAATGTTAGATTGCCATCGGATGATGATGGAGCGGATGTACATATTCCTATTCGAGTAGAGTATGACTGGCGCCCATCCATATGTCCTCAATCCGAGAGGTGGGGCCATAAGGAGGCGCAGTGCCCGCAGCGAGGGGAGATGGAGATATTGGCTAACCGTCATAGCCATGCGCAACAGAAGGGGGCCGTAACACATCGGTCGAAAGAGGTGGGAAGGAGGTCGAATAGGCAACGAAATCGTCCGAATACATTGGATCATCAGACCCGCATGGAAGGCAGGAGGAGCGCGGCCCAAGGGCGCAGTAATACGGGAGGCCGTGTGCAGGAGGAGTGGCGACAGATGGGGGCGAAAGGGAAGGCCATCATGTTGCCGCAACGGAAGGCGGAATCTCATATTGTACATCAGCGAGGGGAAAGCTTTCAGGGTGAGTCGAGTTCGTCTAGGCGCAACTCAGAAGGACTACGGATGGCGGGTCCCACTAGATCACCCACGGGAGAGGTGCAAAATAGGTTTGCAGCTCTATATGATTTGAATGACGTGACGGATAATCTCCTATCTCAAATGGGCCCTAAAGACAGTGCAGCCCATAACGGTCCATTCATAGCGTTGGGAGCATGGAATGTACGTGGTCTTAACAAACAAGACCACAGGAGGGCGGTGGGGGATTTGATAGCGCATGAACAGTTGAGTATGATTGGGCTTCTTGAGACACGTGTGGCTGAGTCTAACGGGGGGGTTTATTTCGAGTGGCATTAGATCAAGATGGAGTTGGTTCTTCGATTACAATGTAGGACCAGCTACGAGAATTTGGGTTGGGTGGGACCCTACGAGTTTGACTGTGGATATTCTAGAGTTCTCGGCTCAGGCTGTTCACTGTCGTGTGATCTCGAAAGAGAAAGGAGAGGTGGTTTTTGTCTCTTTGGTTTATGGGAAATCAAGGAGGGATGAAAGGATTACTTTGTGGGACGAACTGGTTACGATGGCCCAATCCCGAGTAACGGATGCATGGATAGTCCTGGGGAATTTCAATGCTATATTGCACACGGGGGAGGGACGAGGAGGAGCGCCAGCTACGCAAGACATGTGTAATACCCGTAAATAATAATAAGGTATTTTGATGTAATTACATATGTAATTCTGTGAGTTAGGAAGTCTGATAAAGAAATTTCAGTTGTAGAATAAATGCATAAATTCCTATGGTTCTGAATTCGAAAGATATTCAAGAAGCTAAATAGAACTTGTAAGGTCAGAATAATATTAATTTGGGCTATATTTAGATGGGGTGTATTTCGAAATAAAGCCCAGATAACTATAAGATTACTTAGCTCTTAGGTAAAAACCTCGTCATCTACCAAGTTGTCTAATCAACATCATTTTATCTTTTTTTTTACTTTAGTACATATCCGTATTGATGAGTTAAAAACAAACTTTGATACCTAGAAAAGATATCCTACGAAGGAAGGTGAGAAAGAAAACGAAAGAACCTCAGCTACATAAATCCAATAATGAATTATAAGTAATTTCGTGGGTTACCATGTTTATACAAAACCCTAACTAGAATTATTTTGAATGTTTTATGATTATATGTGGAACTCCTGAATGAATTATACGTTCTAAAACCCTAAGTTTGGGCTTGTTTTGGGTGCTGACATTCTACTCCTTGTACACTTGAATATATATGATTATTAAACTTCGAGCCGTTTGATGGAGAATTTTTTTGAGACGCATGATGATCCTTTTGGTAGCATAGTACATTTAGATATTTAATTACTTGTAGGTAGTCAACCTTATCATGGGTGATGAATATTTCCAGTGACGGATCCAGGATTGTCGACATGGGGGGGCTCAAACCATGGCTCGCCGAAACCCCGTTATAACGCCCGGAACGGCCACGTCGGAACTGGAACGGAGGCCTCCGTGCCAAAGTTCCGGCTTCTTGACGGGATGCTCTGTCACAGCCCTTAAAACGGCCATATCGGCGTTTTCTCGGTCGGGGCGGAGTTGTTTCGGCCGAATCGGAGTTTTCTTGGCCGGAACGGCCTTTATTGCGGCATTAAGATGGTGGTAACTTCTGGGTTATTTCTCATCGTGGGAGTTGAGACGTTGCAGATGATAAAGAACATAATTTTTTATTTAATTTAATTGATATGCTTAATAGGTTATGTCTTATCGGACCTCTTACTAATTCTAGAATTGTTTTTAAGGCCCAAATTGATTAAACCTAAATTTCGGATCAATAGATAAAAATGAATTTTCAGGAATGAATTAACAAAATATTGCATAGAGGGCCCAATAAAAACGAATTAAGATAAAGATGCATTAAAGAAATTGCGTAAATGGTCCAAAATATTCCAACAAAGCCCAAAACGAAAAAGAATTATAGAAATAAAAAAACTCAAGTTCTTTTTAACCAGCCCAGCCCAATTCTTATTTCTCTATCCAATACCATAGCCCAGCCCTTATTTTTCTATCCAATGCCCTAGCCCCTATTCATCGTCTTCTTCAGGGGGGGCTATGCAAGGCTGCGACGACGGAAAGCAGCACCATCGGAGTTGCTGCCAGCAAACATCTAAGGGTAAGCCCGGCGGCCGGGGGGGCAACAGACCCCCCGAGCCCCGCTGTAGATCCGTCCCTGAATATTTCCAAATTGGTTATAGTAATTGGACTAATGAGAATAACATGGGCGATTAAAGAATTTCATAACTTAAAATATCTTAATAAATTATATGTAGTAGGTTTTGATCGATGGTGACATGAGATTATAATAGTTAAGATGAAGTTCGGCCGATTCTGAGTATTTCCAAGCTTTGGATTATTTTAATATCTTTTTTGTGTGATGAGTTTCGACATTTAACTCCTTTAGTAAACCCGATATGTGATAGCTTGTTCAGAGAAAGATATCGAGATTTATACCTTTCGCAAATAAAGTTCTCGACATTTTAATATCTCGACATTTAACATCTAACAGATCTCGACATTTCCCTAGATCATTTCGACATCCTCCATGTCAATTCGACATTCAACATTCCTAACCAATCTCAACATTTTGTAAAGATTTCGAAACTATCAAACAGGAGCTCTAGACATTTTATAAGCATGTTATAAAATCTCGACATTTTTGGGTGTTACTTAATGTCTCGACATTTAATCTCCCCAAACAAAAATTTTCGGAATTAAGTAGTTCTTAACAAATTAGGGTTTTCATCATTTTAGGGTTTTCATGATTTTTAGGATTTTGATAATTTCAGGATTTTGAAACTTAGCATTTAGAAATTTCAAAATTAAGTGACTTAATAAATATACTGATATAATAATATTTTGTGCTCAGAGATTCGAACAGTAGGGAATTCACCAGGGTTGTCGACTGATTTTATCGGGAGGACAGGTAGGTGAATTATTCACCTACAATGCGTAAACACTTATTTGAACTACGTGATTTTATGTGCTTCAATGATTTACGTGATTTATGTTTTTAACGCACGATTCATGTATTCTCACGTTTATATGTATGGCATATGCATACCATATCACAGGGGTGAGATATTTACACCGTATTGAGACAGTTGATTTGAAATATTGTTGAGCGGGGTAGAATGAGATGTTTGTGATTTTTGTTGTTGACTCGTTGAGGAGTCGAGGTTGGTACTCGTATGACACCTGACGGCAGACAGGCGTGATCGATCTGTCTACTCGGGCGTGAACATCCCGAGGTGCAAAACCGTCGTGATTATATTTTCAACGGAGGGAGCGACCTGACAGGGCAGTTGCGTGATCGTCAAAACGCTGTCGGCGTAGGCGACCGCTTATGGAAGAGCGACCTAGCAGGGCAGTTGCGTGATCGTCAAAACGCTGCTAGTGTAAGCTTCCGTATATTATTATTATGGGCGCGCGAGGTGTCGAGTCTGACCTACGGCCCTGTGTTGTGTGATTTGAGACAGGATTGTGAGAAAAGAAAGAGTGAACATTGCATGGGAGATATTGGGATCGGGAATAAGCGTTCACGTGCATACGTGCATTTTTATTCACCTACTGGGCAAGTCGCTCAGTGTTTACGTGTTGTAGGTACCGAGTCAGACGCCGACGCGCGTCAGGGCTGAGGCGGCTGGTGGCGGTGCTCCACGGACTTTTGAGGGCAGGGCGGTACATGGATAAAGACCTGTGGAGCGCTAATAGGGTTTTTGTTCATTTGACATTTTTGGGGCTACGCCCGTTGTACAGATACTACTATGTAGAATAATATTTTATTATATTATATTATCTTTTAGAAAAAGTTTTAATTGACGGGCCTTCCGCGACTTACGTTGCGGAAATCCGCCACTAATCCTAATTAGAAAACGAGGGTCGATTCGAGGAGCTGTCCCGTTTCGCTCCTCACATGGTGGCAACAAATCTACTCAAGGTGACGAGGTTCATTACGGGCCTCAAACCTGAGCTTTATCGTGACTTAAGTATCTCGGGGGCCCGACAGATGGAATTTACCCAAGTAGCAGAAAGGGCCATGATAGCTGAGCAGGCTGAGGCTCAGATTTCTGAAGCTCTGGAGGCGAAGAAGAGAAGGGAAAATCAGCAAGGACGTGGAAGTGATCGTAAACGCCAATTTTTCAACAAAGGCCAAGGTAACCAAGGAAATCGCCAGGGTCAACAGAATTGACGCCCGACGCTGAACCAGGGACCCGTAATATTCAGAACAGACCTCCAAACTCCGCACCCCAATGCAGACAGTGTTGCCGTTACCACTTCAGCGCCTGTTATCAACCCAGACCCAACCCAAACCCACAGTGTTTCAGATGCGGAGGAATGGGGCACTATGCTAGGAATTGTAACACGAACATGCCCTAGAACCCGACCCGAACACCAGTTCGACCTCCACCGGTTCCTGCACGGGTTTTCACACTTACCAATGAGGAGGCTGAGGCGAACCCTTCTGTTGTGACGGGTACGTTAACCATCTATAACGTGCCCACTTCTGTGCTAATTGATTCTGGAGCCACACATTCATTTGTGTCGGCTAAGTACGTGGCGAAGGTAAGAATATCCCCTACCTTCTCTGAATGCAACTATGTAGTTACTCTACCTCATGGGGATCCGACGCATACCAACCAAGTACTGCGAGGATGCGTCGTAAATATTGAGGGTAGGAACTTGAGTGCCGACCTGATTGTAATCCCGATGAACGACTACGATGTCATCTTCGGAATGGATTGGCTTTCAAGAAATGGAGCCATCATAGATTGCAACAAGAAGGTCGTTAAATTCCAGGTACCTGAAGAAGAAGCATTTACTTTTTCGAGTAAAGCGAATAAGAAAAGTATTCCACGAATATCAGCTCTGAAGGCTCAACGACTTTTGAGGTCAGGTTGTGAGTCTTATCTCGTGTATGCGGTGAAGGCAGAGGACTTACCTCAGCCGGAACTAAAAGACATACCTATAGTTAAGGAATACGCCGATGTATTTCCCGATGATCTCCCGGGGTTACCCCCTGATCGAGAAATACAGTTCAAAATAGATCTGATGCCAGGATCAGCCCAATTTCTGAAGCCCCTTACCGTTTAGCACCGAATGAGTTAAAGGAGTTGAAGGAATAGTTAGAAGACCTACTATCTGAGGGGTTTATTCAGCCGAGTTTTTCACAGTGGGGAGCACCCGTTCTTTTTGTGCGAAAGAAGGATGGGTCGATGCGACTATGCATCGACTACAGGGAGTTGAATAAGATCACGATCAAGAATAAATACCCTTTGCCAAGGATCGATGATCTGTTCGATCAATTGCAAGGAGCTTCGGTATTCTTGAAAATTAACCTCCGTTCAGGATACCATCAGTTAAAGATCAGGGAGGCAGATGTTCCGAAAACTGCGTTCAGTACGAGGTACGGCCATTACGAGTTTTTGGTCATGCCTTTTGGACTGACAAATGCCCCAGCTGCTTTTATGGACCTGATGAACCGAGTCTTTAAAGACTGCCTCGATCGGTTCGTGATCGTCTTTATTGACGATATCTTAATTTATTCTAAGACGAAAGAAGAACATGAGAATCGCTTACGAATCGTCTTAGGAATCCTGCGAGAGAAACAACTGTACGCCAAATTCAAAAAATGCGAATTTTGGCTTGAGCAAGTAGCCTTCTTGGGACACGTGATTTCTGGGAATGGAATCTCCGTGGACCCCAGTAAAATCGAAGCTGTAAATAATTGGCCACGACTACTACTCCTACTGAAGTCCGGAGTTTTCTTGGACTTGCGGGATATTACCGTAAGTTTATAGCGGACTTCTCTAGTATTGCCTCTACCCTGACCAATCTGACGAGGAAGAACGTTCCGTTCAAATGGACCGAAGCATGCAACCGGAGCTTTCAAGAATTGAAGAAACGTCTTACCTCTGCCCCAATATTGACAATACCATCAGGGGCCGGAGGATTTGCAGTATACAGCGATGCATCGAAGAATGGCTTGGGATGCGTGCTGATGCAGAACGGAAAGGTGATTGCCTATGCTTCGCGACAATTAAAGGAATACGAGAAGAACTACCCAACCCATGACCTCGAATTAGCAGCGGTGGTCTTCGCTCTGAAGATTTGGTGACATTATCTCTACGGAGAGAAATGTGAAATCTTCACAGATCATAAGAGCTTGAAGTATTTCTTCACTCAGAAGGAATTGAATATGCGACAGCGGCAATGGTTAGAACTAGTAAAGGACTACGATTGCGTTATCAGCTACCATCCGGGCAAGGCAAACGTAGTCGCAGATGCGCTAAGTCGAAAAGCAGTGAACGCAGAGTTACATCAACTGGGAATAGAGATAGTCAATTTAGGCGAAGTTGAAGCAAAACTAGCAGCGTTAACCCTTCAACCCACGCTGCTAGAACAGATCAAGAAGACGCAAGAAGAAGACGAACTCTACCTAAAGATAAAGGAGGCACTACCCGAAGATTTTAACATCCGAGAGGATGGAGCTTTGCTATACAAGAATCGTCTTTATGTACCTAATAATGGGGAGCTGCGACAAGCGATAATGAAGGAAGCACACACGACCACATATTCGGTACACCCAGGAGCCACAAATATGTATCAAGATTTACGAATAACGTATTGGTGGCCGGGAATGAAGAAAGACATATCAGCGTTCGTGAACCGATGTATGACCTGCCAATTGATTAAAGCGGAACACCAGCGACCCGGTGGAACCCTACAGCCTCTACACATTCCAGAATGGAAATGGGATCATATTATGATGGATTTCGTCGTTGGTTTACCCAAAATGACGAAAGGCCACGATGCTATTTGGGTGATTGTAGATCGCCTAACTAAATCAGCCAATTTCCTCCCCATCAGCTCTACTTTCTCCATGGAACGTTATGCTGAATTGTATATTCAAGAGATAATCCGACTCCATGGAATTCCAATTTCTATCGTCTCGGATTGGGATACAAGATTTTTGTCGAACTTTTGGCAAAGCTTACAGAAAGCAATGGGAACCAAGCTCTCGTTCAGTACTGCGTATCATCCCCAAATCGACGGGCAGTCTGAACGAACAATTCAGACTCTCGAGGACATGCTACGGGCATGCGTGCTCGATTTCAAAGGAAACTGGAGTAAGTATTTGCCGCTCATAGAGTATTCATACAACAACAGTTTCCACGCTACAATTGGGATAGCGCCATACGAGGCGTTATATGGGAGCAAGTGCCGATCCCCAGTCCATTGGGACGAAATCGGTGAGCGAACACTGTTAGGACCCGATATGATCCGAGAAATCAGAAGCTGTCACAAAAATTCGAGAAAGGATGCGAACCGCACAGAGTCGTCAGAAAAGTTACGTAGATCATCGACGACGACCTTTGGAGTTCGCAGAAGGTGACCCAGTGTTCTTGAAAATTTCCCCAACGAAAGGAATAAAGCGTTTTGGAAAGAAGGGCAAGCTAAGTCCCAGATACATAGGCCCCTTCAAGATAGTCAAACGAGTGGGCGAAGTCGCGTATCAATTAGTGTTGCCAGCGTCCCAATCGCAAGTTCACGACGTATTTCACGTATCGACACTACGAAAGTACGTCGCGGACCCGAGCCATGTCATTCAGAATGAGCTTCTTTATCAACAGCTCAAACCCGACTTGAGTTACGAAGAGAGGCCGTAGAGATTTTGATGTACGAGTCGAAACAACTTCGGAATAAGACTATCCCGTTAGTTAAGGTGTTGTGGCGAAATCAATAAATTGAGGAAGCCACGTGGGAGCGTGAGGACGATATGAGACTTCGTTATCCCGAGTTATTCCAGTCGTCGTAATTTCGGGGACGAAATCCTTTTAACGGGGAGGATGTAATACCCGTAAATTTTAATATGGTGTTTTGATGTAATTACATATGTAATTCTGTGAGTTAGGAAGTCTGATAAAGAAATTTCAGTTGTAGAATAAATGCATAAATTCCTATGGTTCTGAATTCGAAAGTTATTCAAGAAGCTAAATAGAACTTGTAAGGTCAGAATAATATTAATTTGGGTTATATTTAGATGGGGTGTATTTCGAAATAAAGCCCACAAGCCCAAAGTATATGAGATAACTATAAGATTACTTAGCTCTTAGGTAAAAACTCGTCATCTACCAAGTTGTCTAATCAACATCATTTTATTTTTTTTTACTTCAGTACATATCCGTATTGATGAGTTAAAAACAAACTTTGATACCTAGAAAAGATATCCTACGAAGGAAGGTGAGAAAGAAAACGAAAGAACCTCAGCTACATAAATCCAATAATTTGAAAACTCAAGCAAGGTATTATCTCTTGAACCTAATATATTCAGATTTTTCTTGTTAGTTGAATGCCGATTGTTGTAACCAGGTGATGATTATAAGTAATTTCGTGGGTTACCATGTTTATACAAAACCCTAACTAGAATTATTTTGAATGTTTTATGATTATATGTGGAACTCCTGAATGAAATATACGCTCTAAAACCCTAAGTTTGGGCTTGTTTTGGGTGCTGACATTCCACTCCTTGTACACTTGAATATATATGATTATTAAACTTCGAGCCGTTTGATGGAGAATTTTTTTGAGACGCGTGATGATCCTTTGGGTAGCATAGTACATTTAGATATTTAATTACTTGTAGGTAGTCAACCTTATCATGGTGATGAATATTTCCAAATAGGTTATAGTAATTGGACTAATGAGAATAACATGGGCGATTAAAGAATTTCATAACTTAGAATATCTTAATCAATTATATGTAGTAGGTTTTGATCGATGGTGACATGAGATTATAATAGTTAAGATGAAGTTCGGCCGATTCTGAGTATTTGCAAGCTTTGGATTATTTTAATATCTTTTTTGTGTGATAAGTTTCGACATTTAACTCCTTTAATAAACCCGATATGTGATAGCTTGTTCAGAGAAAGATATCGAGATTTATACCTTTCGCAAATAAAGTTCTCGACATTTTAATGTCTCGACATTTAACATCTAACAGATCTCGACATTTCCCTAGATCATTTCGACATCCTCCATGTCAATTCGACATTCAACATTCCTAACCAATCTCGACATTTTGTAAAGATTTCGAAACTATCAAACAGGAGCTCTAGACATTTTATAAGCATGTTATGAAATCTCGACATTTTTGGGTGTTACATAATGTCTCGACATTTAATCTCCCCAAACAAAACTTTTCGGAATTAAGTAGTTCTTAACAAATTAGGGTTTTCATCATTTTAGGGTTTTCATGATTTTTAGGATTTTGATAATTTCAGGATTTTGAAACTTAGAATTTAGAAATTTCGAAATTAAGTGACTTAATAAATATACTGATATAATAATATTTTATGCTCAGAGATTCGAACAGTAGGGAATTCACCAGGGTTGTCGAGTGATTTTATCGGGAGGACAGGTAGGTGAATTATTCATCTACAATGCGTAAACACTTATTTGAACTACGTGATGTGCTTCAATGATTTACGTGATTTATGTGTTTAACACACAATTCATGTATTCTCACGTTTATATGCATGGCATATGCATACCATATCACAGGGGTGAGATATTTACACCGTATTGAGACAGTTGATTTGAAATATTGTTGAGCGGGGTAGAATGAGATGTTTGTGATTTTTGTTGTTGACTCGTTGAGGAGTCGAGGTTGGTACTCGTATGACACCTGACGGCAGACAGGCGCGATCGATCTGTCTACTCGGGCGTGAACGTCCCGAGGTGCAAAACCGTCGTGATTATGTTTTCAACGGAGGGAGCGACCTGACAGGGCAGTTCGTGATCGTCAAAACGCTGTCAGTGTAGGCTACCGCTTATGGAAGAGCGACCTAGCAGGGCAGTTGCGTGATCGTCAAAACGCTGCTAGTGTAAGCTTCCGTATATTATTATTATGGGCGCGCGAGGTGTCGAGTCCGACCTAGGGCCCTGTGTTGTGTGATTTGAGACAGGATTGTGAGAAAAGAAAGAGTGAACATTGCATGGGAGATATTGGGATCGGGAATAAGCGTTCACGTGCATACATGCATTTTTATTCACCTACTGGGCAAGTCGCTCAGCGTTTACGTGTTGTAGGTACCGAGTCTGACGCCGACGCGCGTCAGGACTGAGGCGGCTGGTGGCGGTGCTCCACGGACTTTTGAGGGCAGGGCGGTACATGGATGAAGACCTGTGGAGCGATAATAGGGTTTTTGTTCTTTTGACATTTTTGGGGCTACGCCCGTTGTACAGATACTACTATGTAGAATAATATTTTATTATATTATATTATCTTTTAGAAAAAGTTTTAATTGACGGGCCTTCCGCGGCTTACGTTGCGGAAATCCTCCACTAATCCTAATTAGAAAACGAGGGTCGCCACAACATGGCGGAGTTTCACGGGTGCCTGCTTCGAGCAGATCTTACTACTATACCTACGACAGGGCAGGTCTTCACGTGGTACAATCAGCAGAGGAGTGCTGCGGGAGTATGGAGATGGCTTGATCGTATGGTGGCCAATCCACAGTGGTCGCATGATTCCCTGATTTGGTCTGTCGATGCGCGCTCCCATCATCGTCAAACCACTCGCCCATTCTTTTGGGTGCTGTTACGCCTCTGCCGCGAAAGGTGACCTTTAGGTTTGAAAATTTCTTGACGAAGGACAGGGCCTTCTTAGAGCAGGTTCAGTGCATTTGGAGCATACCTATCTGTGGCTTTCCCATGTTCGTTGTTAAGCAACGCTTGAAGCTTTTGAAGCCAATTTTCCAACAGATGAGGAAGGCCAAAGGGGATTTAGCGGCGAATGTTATTGAGGCAAAGCACTTTCTGGAGCTAGCACAGGATTTCTCATCCCGCTATCCAGACGAGGGGCTGTTTTTCGACTTTGAGAGGTTGTGTCGTTCGACTTATGCTAAGGCGGTGGAGGTTGAGCATACGGTGCTATCGCAACGGGCTAAGATTGAGTGGCGGAAGAATGGGGATCAGTGTTCGTCTTACTTCTTTCGTAGGGTGGCCATGCGTCGAGCTCATAATCGAATTGTTTCCTTAGAAGATGCGATGGGGACCGTGTTGGACGAACCTCATCAGGTGGAGGCTGAGCTGATAGGTTTTTATCAGGACCTGCTAGGCAAATCCGTCCACTCCGAACCGATAGCAGTCATGGCCGTGCAAAGGGCTGTGACGGGCATGCTCTCGCCAGTGGATGCGCTATCCACGATCGGCCCTGTAGATGGAAGGGAAGTACGAGAGGCATTTTTCTCTATGGGGGATGAGAAGGCGCCAGGACCGGATGGCTACACCGTCGCCTTTTTCAAGGCGGCATGGGGTACAGTGGGAGAGGACACCATTAGCGCTGTACGGGATTTCTTTGTGACAGGTAAGCTTCTTAAGGGTATCAATAGTACACTTATAACGCTGATCCCCACGGTTGAGACGCCACGTCGCGCTACGGAGTTTAGACCTATTTCGTGCTGTAATGTGCTATACAAGGTCATCTCCAAGATTTTGGCGAACAGACTTAAGCCATTTCTACCTGGGTTGGTGCATGGGACGCAAACGGCTTTCATACATGGGCGGCGCATCAGTGACAATGTCTTGCTCGCCCAGGAATTGTGCCTTGGTTACAAATCAAGGGGGAGACTGCCGCGAGCAATGTTTAAGATTGATTTGGCTAAGGCATATGATAAGGTTGAGTGGAGTTTCTTGATGGCCGTCCTTGAGGCTATGAGCTTTCACCCTACTTTTATTGGGTGGATTAGGGCATGTGTGACGACGACGGCTTTCTCACTTAACCTGAATGGCCAAGTTGTTGGTTTCTTTGAGGGGAAGAGAGGTCTTCGACAGGGCGACCCCATTTCACCGTATTTGTTTACATTGGTTATGGAGGTGCTGCATGGGATGGTTTCATTATGTATTTCTGAGGAACTGAGGTTTACATACCACTGGCGTTGTGAATCAATGAGACTGGCATCACTGGCGTTAGCAGATGACTGCTGCTCTCCAGTCATGCGGATGCAGTGTCGATAGGTGTGCTGAAGGATGCACTTGGTAGATTTGCGGCGTTGTCAGGGCTACATCCCAACCCGGACAAGAGTGAGATGTACTTGTCACGGCGGGTGGAAGGGTTGACCACGCAGATTCAGTCACTTACGGGATATAGGGTGGGACATCTCCCAGTGCGCTACCTGGGGGTACCACTTATCACTACACGACTTTCGACAGCGGACTGTGCACCGTTGCTACATCGTGTGGATCAGCGCATTGGGTCATGGCTAAATCAGTCGTTGTCGTATGCCGGACGACTCCAGCTGGTTAAGCCGGTTCTTCAGGCACTACATGCATACTGGTCGGGGGTTTTTATGCTTCCTAAAGGCGTTGTCGGAGCCCTGGAAACGCGCTTTAGGAAATTCCTTTGGGGGGGATCGACGGCGAAGGTGGCATGGGAGGTCCTATGTCTCCCAGTGACGGAGGGCGGAATGGGCATCAGATCCATAGAAGCGGACAACAAAGCACTACTCATGAAGCATCTATGGAGTGTGCTCACTAGGGCCCCAGATTCGATTTGGGTAGAGTGGCTTTACAGGACACGCCTACATAATCGATCGGTGTGGGATCTGCCCATCTCGTCGAATGATGCGTGGAGCTGGAGGAAGATGTTGCAGTTGCGACCATTGGTACGATCGCTTATTACATTTCGGGTAGCGGATGGCGCAAGTATTTGGCTCTGGAAGGACCCGTGGCTTTTACTTACTCCTTTACTTGAGAGGTTTCCTAGGGGACCTCTTGCGATGGGTCTACATGCTGATTCACGCTTGAGTGAGGTTATTGAAGCCCACGGTTGGAACTGGCCAGGGCAAGGGTCAGTCGAGTATATTGAGATTAGTCGTCTCCTTCCTCAGGTGGTGCGGGGGGCACATGATGGGGTTATTTGGACGGGCTCTGCGACGGGGACCATGACGGCCAAGGCGGCAAGGGAAGCGATTCGATTTAGAAGGAAACCAGTTTGTTGGGCTACCCTATTTGGAGGGCTTTGAAGGTGCCACGACATGAGTTCATCCTCTGGCTTGGGATACAGGATCGATTGGCGACTAGAGATAAGCCATAGATTGCTCAGAGGGCGGGTACGCTGGCATGTGTCCTCTGTGATGAGCTGCACTATGAGACGATCCAGCACATTTTCTTCGATTGTGCATACTCACGCCATTGTATGCGGCTGCTCTGGATGCGTATTCAGTGGTTGTGGCCGTATCGGGAGTGGAGAGAGGATATACGATGGGCGGCTACTAGATGGCGAGGGCGACATCTTATCCACGTAGCTTATCGACATGTGCTGGCATCCCTTATCTACCACATTTGGAAGGCGAGAAATAGGCGCTGGAAGGAAGGAATCGCTACATCTCCTGATCGGCTTGTTGGGAGTGTGCTTGCGTTGGCTGTCATGCGAATTAGTGGTACCCCCACTAAGTATGACCTCCAGCGCGTGGCTATACGTAGAATCTGGAGGGTGGCTTGGTAGTTTGTAGGGCTGCGGTCTTTTTGAGTTGTACCCAGTAGCATGTTACTGGTTGACTATGCGGAGCAATGCTCCCACTCATCTTGTATACTTTCCTACTATCTTGATATATGGAACCTTACACCAAAAAAAAAGAAGAGTGGAACGTATAAACAGCCTGACCTATATTCATTCCCAATATAAAATAGACGTCATTATGTTCTTTCCCTATATTACTTGCCTGGAAAACAGTCAAATTAATAATGTACTATTTTTATGGTAAAAAAACACATATTCATAGAATTATTATTTTTATCATGAAATTGGTAATGTATTTCCTAAATGCTATACAATTGAATTAAGACACTCATAATATTGAAATAAATATATAACATCATTGACAGTCTTAATGGGAGGCATAACAATCTTAGTCCCCATACGCCTATCTGCATACTTGAGCAACAACTAAGAGCAAATGGGAAAGAAAAAGAGCACAGACAAGAACGACTCTACCATTGAGGTAACCGCAATAATATCTTCGATTTACACCCTGCGTTTCCAATTGCTGGGTGGGCAAATATATTAGCTCTTTCAAGATTCGTACTAAGAACTTAGCCCTGTTTAAATGCCCCAAATAATATCGCAAACCCTAGATGCTACAGCGCGAATTTGCTTGTGATTGTTGTTTTTTGGATTCAATTCTTTTAAGAATAAGTGGTAGAGTAGATCCGTCCGCCGACTGTATGGCTAATTTTGGGAATTTTTGTAGGATTCAATAACAAATCATGGTCAAGGAACTTCTACTGTGCTTATTCGAAAATCAAATCGTCCCAAATCTGCAACTCCCATAAAAAGGATCGAACAGGAAAAGGAATGCCCAGCGAAAACCTCTCAAATTGACGACACCAGGGACAATGGAGAAGAATTTGTTATTTACAGTTTAGAGGAACCCATTGAGGAAGACGATAAAGTTCAATACAAAGAACCTGCAAAGGAACCAATGGTTGACAGACTTGACGACTTAGAGATGCAACCTTAGAACATAAGCTACAAAAATTTGTACATCAGATCACAGAAGAAGGTATATTATTCTTTTTCCTACAAATCTATTACCAACCTAGCATATATTTGCGTAAAAATGTTTTTTACCTTCTACAGATTGACGTGTTAATGGAAGGGAAGTTTACGCTACTCCAGGAGCTACAGTTCGCGCGTGGCCAGATTATTGCGGTACTCTTTATCTAAGCGTGCTTTCTCTCTTTAAAGATCAAAATCTCTGAATTTCACTGCTGATTTATAATGCTATTTCTTAACCAGTTTGAGAAAATGAAGTGCATGCTTACTGCTTCCAGGCAACCAGTGGTTGATGCTCCATTATCTCAGAAACAATATCAAGCTTTCATCCCTGAGCATTCTGCCAAAGACATCGTGGATCATAACAATGCCGCCTCAGGTGCCGTAGAAACTTAAAAAAGAAGAAAGCAAGCTACTTAATATAAACCCTATTAATGTTTTTGCATGCTGTTGCAAAATTCTCAAATTACTTATTCCTCTGTTAGGTATTTAGTAATGTTATGTTTCGCCAATCGTGTTCTGAACTACATTCCTCTGTTATTTGACCATATCAGATTTCGTAGGTCGGTTTCGTTTTGATTATGATGACATATACAAACCTGCCTCCTTAAGGCCTATTGGTCTTGCCCATATATTATTGGTGTTTCGTCTATCTGCGGCACAGATGAGTCATAGACATAAAAAAAATTACTCGCTAATATTTATGTAAGCCTGAATTAAATGTTCTTCAATGGAATGAACTTCATGACGATAACGAATTTATTAAGCTATATTTAATGATGTGTTATACTAAATATATCCATATACAATACTGAGTAATATTTAAATAAGCTGTCAAAGTTATTGAACAATATGCATTAATTATAACAAATCAAATTAAATTATGAACATTCATGTATCCAATACTAAATAAGGAATATTCGGAGATCCCGTCTTAATTTCGTCATTCCATAAACATTAATTAGTGCATACCAAAAGTCACCTACAAATTATATGCCTCTTTGCTTTCCTTTGCACATGACTATAAATATGCGAACTTCACAGATGAAGAGCCCAAGGTAATTAAGCCCAAGTTTGCAATAGGATGTACCTCTGTTGAGCTGTTTTGGCCCCAAGTGTTTGATATCTCGAGCTTTCGACTGAAGATTGTGTGGCGCACATAAGGAGATGCTTGAAGGAGAATGCATCTGACATGGTTCACGTTCCGTGAACATTCCTACAGAAACAAAACAATTAGTTGTTTATGCGCCATATGTTTGGAAGTACCTTAAAGAAGCTTACAAAAATATTTGGAAGTACATTCCAGCGCCATGTGTTTTGGTGGATTTGTCATGAGTCCTATCCAATTAATTATTCTATTAAAAGATGATAGATTTTGAAGCATACACAAAAAGTTTTAGCTGAAGAATTTATCCAATTACGGTTGCCTTGATAAAAAGTAATGCACTAAACCTTCATACTTTGTGATGTGTCGACAATTGTAGTACATGATTGAAAGATTTAGTATGTCATAATGTAATAAGTGGGTTAAATATATCCAATCGGTGAGCACAAACCCTTGTTCCAGGTAACCGAGGCGTGCTAATTGATTAGGCATTGTCGATGGACAACACCATTCAAAATAATTATTCTGACTTGACAGTTGGTCGATATTATTATAATTAGTTAACTTCCGCCGCTGTGAGGACTTCGTGATAAACGATAATTTTGGTACGATTATTTATTTGTGCTTCTGGCGATAGTGGTCTAATCAATACTTTTATTTCATTAACTGATTTAGCTCTTGACAACGCAACGTAAAGCTGTCCATGAGAGAATGCAGGTTCTTTCAGATAGATTCCAATAAAATCTAATGTTTGCCCTAGTGCTTTGTTAATTGTCATCGCAAAACATAGACGGATCGAAAATTGTTTTCTTTCAAAATGGATAGATGTAAAACTATTCTGTGGTGATTCTAAGGTTATACGTGGAATAAACACAGGCTTTTCAATATGTGTTCCAACTGAAATTTCAGCATAAGTTACATTACTATTAAAATCTCTACAAATGACACGTGTTCCATTACGAAGACCTTCAGTAGGATTAAGATTTCGAAGCAATATAATTGGTGCCTTTTTTTTAATATTAGCTTATGCCGCAGGAGGCCAATTGGTGTTAAGGGGTGAAATAGTTCTTGATCTGGAATAGAACAAGCACCAAAACGTTCATCATTACTTAAGTACACTATTTCTTCACCTGGAAATTTATTTAGTAGGACATCATTTATCACGTGTAAAAAATCATTCCTTGTAGTTAATATTGCTCTTTTCACGAATGACCGGGGGTGAAACTTTTGTTTGATACTCGGGAATACTGCATTTATTAGTTTATTTAGCGACGTTTCATCATCTTAAAACAAATGTTTGAATTAGATGGAATCTGAATCTGATCAGTATTATCAACTTCTTCAGTGCCATTGCCAACTCTCAATAGATAAGACGAAAGCCAATGAGACGTTGGTCTGGTGGTATGGCAGTCAACGTTGAGGTGCTTGGGGGTAATGAGGGAGAGGTCGTGGGTTCGAACCCTCCCATCAACATTTCCTCAGGCCTGTCCCACATGGGCCCACGCATGTGAGTTTAAATCGGTCGGCCTGTTTAGCAGGTAATGGGTCGGCCCCTGGGGTTTACCTGGCCCGCCAGGGTTCCCCGAGTCTCCAAAAAAAATAGATAAGACGAAAAATCAGGGTCGAGCAGTGCCCGCATATTTTTGTGGAGCTTTATTTTCTCAAATTGATTCCACAAGGGCGACATAACTATGGAAGCGTCTATAGTGTCTTCTTTGGTGCCCCTTGCAACAACTGGTAATGTTTGGCGAAAATCACCTCCGAACACAATAACTTTGCCACCGAATACAACATTTGAATGCATAACGTCTCTCAATGTTTCATCAAACTTCTCGATGATACCGCGTTTTGCCATGGTGGCTTCATCCCATGTAATTAGTTTTGTTACTCGAAGCAGATAAGCTAGCGTACTCTGTTTGATGATGTTACACGATTTGGAGTCATTCTCATCTAATGGAATTTTAAATATTGAATGTGAAGTACGTCCACCAGGAAGAAGAGATGCATCAACGCCAGAAGTGGCCGTGGTGAGGGCTATATGTTTCGAAGACCTTATTGTACCTAGCAGAGCTTTGTAAAGAAATGTTTTCCCTGTACCCCCTTTGCATCGATCAAAAATACTCTTGGAAAATTATTATTGGCGTGATATAAGATTTACGCTACACGTTGTTCTCTATTTAGTTTCGTAAATGCTGAAATATCTTCATCATCAACGATAATGTTTTGTTCAGCTTGCAATTCTTTTGCTAGATTATGAGTGGAATTCAACTGTACATCTTCGCTTAGGAAAGGGAATCTTCAATTCTTTTGCCCATTGAATATAGATGATACGTGATAGACTCAATTGCTTTTAGTTTTGTTAATTGAGGAGGAAGAGTTTTATCTTTTTTAAAATTCTCTGAAAGATAATGTTCGAACTTCATCCATAGCTCTTTTGGATTATTCGGATAACAATGAATAAGTAATGTGGCAAATAGTTTCCGCAAAGCACCAGGCATCAAGTATGTTATGCTTTCTGCAAGACATTCCTCGCATGTATTGTCGTCCTCCATTAGTCCTAGCATATGTGCAGCTTCCCTGAATGTTTTTAATATTTTTTCCTTTAATAGTCCTTAAATGCTCAAAAGATGTTGGTCCTCTAACATGCATTAATAATAACCTTAAGTAGAACCTCTCTCCTTCGGATGGATGACAGGTTAAGATACGCCCAATTACAATTTGTTTCTTACGCTGTTTCCATTCTTTTATATTAGCATACCAAGTGAAATACTCTGAAAACTCAATATATAAACAATTCTTTGATCGTGCATAGTTATCATGCTCATTCATGTAGAAGAATTGGATCAACATAGTATTCTTTATCGTCGATTTGTCGATAATTGTCTGAAGATGTTGATCACGAGAGAACGATACGGTTTGTTCATTATCTAGATCTACTGGTAAAGAAATGACAGGAGGGTGCACATGGTTAAGGTCAAAACTGAAAATTCTCCACATAGCCTCTGGCACTGATATCCGTCTTGCACGTTGAAAGGCTTTTATTTCATCAACTACTGGTTCATCATCATTTGTGTTTAAAGTATATAAGGTCTTATCATGACCTTTATAAATATTTTTATAGATATACTTAATGGCCTGAATTGCTGAGCATATTTCTATATTGATGTGGCAATTAAATTTTGCAAGTAAATATGGATTGTATGGTACGACCCAACGGTTATCAAGATGCGACCCTGGTAACGTTAACGCAACGACCATCGTCTCTCCGGCGATATATTGGGTAAGAGTTCTCTCCATACCTCGGTGTTTCTGAAAAATATTTAGGATATTTAAACTTGCACCCAACATTTTTTTACATACACGGACACTTAGGATTCAAAGTTCCGCATGGCCCGTGCATCATATGGTTCTTTACTAATTAACATGTAGGAATTTGTATCTGCATCAGGCAACTCAGCGCACACTATTGTATCGAATGCTTCTGGAGCAAATATCTTCGATGCTTGACTTAGAATTAATAAGAAATGAGCGTGAGGTAAACCTCGTTTTTGGAATTCAACTACATAAGCATAGGCAACAATAGTACCAAAAATCTTATTTTTAAAATAACTCATTTTGTAAGACTTCGAGTTTTGCACTAAATATTCTTGCTACAACATCGGGTCTATTTTGTATTTCATCAGAAGACAAACTTAATGCTTTTATTTCAGGCCAATTTGGATTTGTAGTGATAGTTAAAAGGATATCGGGTTTTCCATATCGCTGAGCCAAAGACAAAGCATCCATGTATCTTTTACGCATGTCTCTAGGTCCGCCAATGAAGGATGATAAAACAAATTTATATCGTATTTTATACCTCGCAAAAGCGTATTAACGGTTGGTATTTATCTAAACTTCCTTGAATATCATAAAATTACGTTTATATTTCATTTTCGACAGATATTGGGAAAAAGAACTATCGGGAATATTCAGGTTTGAATTTGAGGAACCGTCGAATCAAATATCGGCCCAAAAATAATTGGGCCGAAGAGTAAAATTCAGCCCATCTGTTCCGGCCCAAGAAAGGCCCAAGCCCAAGTGATGATTTAAAAAAAAATAAAAAATAATAAGATAAATACTACACATCGATAGATAGCACACGAAAGAAGAAAATAAAGTAAAAAGACAAAAAAAATCAACGAGGAAGACTTGCGAATACAAGAGATCGCCTCACACGGCTCAAGGAAGAAAATCGCAACAATATCCTACGCATGCTTGAAGCAGCCATGAAAGAATTTGATGTCTTTATTTCATCTATAAATAGAGAGGGGGCAATGGACATGAGGGGGAGCTTGGAAAAATCTTCACTGAACTATCGTCAACCACGTAACCATCTCTATCCCACAACACTTCACATCACCTAACCATCTCCCAAAGCCACGCCAACCCACTTCCACCAAGCAGGCAGCTCAAGGCGGAGGAGAGAGCGAGGAAAGCAGCTGTGTGCGTAGGAGCAGCAGCGAAGCAACCACGACGGGCTGCGACGGACTGTCGGCGGAGGAGAGGAGCAGCGAACGAGAACGTGCAGTGCGAGAACGGGCAGGGCTGATCGGCGACGGAAGCACGGGCTGATCCTTGGGCTGTGAGCGGGTGTGTGTGAGCAATAGCTATGAGCCGGGCGTACGAAGACTGACGAAGGGCTGATCCGAGCCGGGTTCACGAGCGAGGTAACAAGCTAAGTTTCGGTTACGATTGGGTTGTGACGGGCTGCTGGCATAGGAGGAGAAGCGAGCGGGCAGTGCAAAGGATTCGTAAGGAAAGGAGAAGCTGAGACGCCCACCAACTACTCGACGAAACGCCTCAACGAAGGATTAAACACGGAGTCGAAATTCAGGGAAGAAACATGTTTTTCTCGTTGTTCTTTACGCTCGTCGTTGTGTTAATATTTAATATGAGTAGCTGAATCCCGTAGTATTTGAGATTAGATGAACCCTAGCGAGATCGTACGTATGTTGAACGTATTATTGATATGCTTTTTATTATGACTCGGTTATGATTTATGTTATTGTTTTGATTATGTCTATGTGGTCGAAATAATTGTCGGAAATCGTACGCTACGCTCGAAAGAGGGGCGAACGATTAGACCACTCGTAAACGAGCGGAATAAATCCATCGCTAGAGATAGGTTGGGCTATCCCGTCAGATTAGAGTCAAATCTAATAGAGGGATTCGTCGTGTTTTAATGCGATCTTTGTTTGAGTAGTTAGGGAAGCTTGCCCAGCTACTTAATTCGTAGATTAGTTGTTTACGACTCTTATGTGATAAGGCGCAGTTTCGTCAGTCGTATAAATTCGTACGCATGCTCTAGGAATCCTCACGGTATAATAATTAGCTAAAATATATAACTTGTTTGTCGTTCGATTGAGCTAGGGGGATTCGAAGTCTCAAATACGTTTCCTTCACAAAGTCGTCGCGTTTATTATTATTATTAGCTTTTATTTAAGTGTTTACTGTGTTTTCCATTTTCCAAAACAAAAACATCGACTTTTCTACTAGGATATTTAAACGACGTTTTCTAGAGTATATAGTTCCTTTGGGTTCGATACTCGAATACCTGCCAATTCTATACTATTTTCGATAGGTACACTTGTCTGTTGAGCGTAGGATAGTTCGTCGATATTCGTTTTATTTTTATTACTCGATCCGTTCGATCAAGTTTTTGGCGCCGTTGCCGGGGAACTATTGATATTTGGAGAGCTTTAGTTTATTATTCTAGCCCTATTATTATTATTATTATTATTATTATTATTATTATTATTATTTCTACGCTTATTATTTTTGCTTATTTATTTTTATTTTTTTTCGTTATTTTCGTTATTTTAATTAGTATTATTTGCTGTTTTTTTTTTAAATATATATTATAGATTTTGTTTTTTTTTGCTTAATCGGATTTCGTTTGGTCTAGGTACGTTTATTAATATAAATATTATTATTATTTCTTCAAACTATCTATTTTATTTTTATCACTATTACAAAAAAAATATATATATTATTATAGTCATTATTATTTCCTTATTATTATTAGCACTCTCTTATTATTATTTTTTTTTCTAGAAATATATTTTGTTTTATTGGTTTTTATTTCTAAATCTCTTATTGCTATTACTACCTTTATTTTGTTGTCTAGGTACGTGAACGCTCGTGCATGACCCGAAGGAATCCCTCGCGACCAATCGTTGAAGGAGACCCGGAGATCGAAAGAACATTCCGACATAACCTACGAGAAAACGCAAGGCGAGTCGAAATGGCGACTCAAGATCGTGACGATATGCCGCTTGTAGCTAGAGAGCCTCCAATGAGAGAACTGTGGAGAAACAACGCCGTAGAGTCGGTCGGCTCAGCGATAGTCCTTCCTCAAGTCCCGAACAACTTTGAGCTGAAGCATCATTGGCTTCAAATGCTTCAGACGACAGCTCAATACGATGGACTCTCCGAGGAAGACGCTTACCGACACATACGAGACTTCCTATCCGTCACGGACACAATACGAGTACAAGGAGTAAGCCCTGAAACGATCCGGCTCTACTTGTTTCCGTTTTCCCTAAGAGGTAACGCCAAGGAGTGGTATAATCTACTACCTGAACGATCCATCACCACTTGGGACGAGATGCACGCCACCTTCATCACACACTTCTTTCCACCACCAAAGGTGTTGAAACTCAAAATGGACCTTACGGCATTCAAGCAGAAGGAAGGCGAGAATTTATACGACGTATGGACACGTTTCAAGACGCTTCTGAATCGCTTCCCACAACATGGTATGACGAAGAGCGAATTGATACAGCGGTTCCATGAATCGTTGAATGATATTACCGTGCAACTACTTGACGGGGCATGCAACGGAGGGTTGTGCAATCTAAGCGCAACGGAAGGCTGGAATCTAATCGAAGAATATAGGGCAAATAGCTTCCGGCGCGGGAGTTCCAGTAATAGAGGCAAACCACCGGGGTTGTACGATGTCGATAATGCAACTGCGATAAATGCCAAGTTCGACACACTCCAACAACAAATCGCCGCTAACAACCTCCAAATGCAAACGTTGATGAATACACTATTACCCACGCTAACAACAAAGCCGGTTGTTAATGCTGTGCAGGTACAATCTTTCCCGAAGACTCCCACAGCGGCTCCGCCTCCTCATGCATACCCAAACTATACTCCGCCATGCGCTACATGCGGCGAAAGTCACGACGCAACTCGTTGTCCGGCCACTGTTCCGATGGAGCAAGTCGACTACATGGGTAACTACCAAGGCCAACGAAGCTACGTCCCTAACCGAGTTCATCCGAACTTGGCCTACGGTAATCAACAACTAGCTCCACCAGGATTTCAAAACCAAAAAACGCAAGGATACCATAGTGCGAATGCTGAGCCCACCTCGTATAATCGCGTTGATAAGCTCGAGTGAATGCTCGAGAAGCTAATGGGAAAGCTCGACTCTCGCTTGGATAATCAAGAAGCACGGTTGCAAAACACTGAGTCTTCCCTACGGGCCTTAGAGAAGCAAGTTGGGCAGATTGCCGAATCAATCCAACAACGTCCTTCCGGATCGTTACCAAGTTACACCGAGACCAATCCTAAGGACCACCATGTAAAGGCGGTGACACTTCGTAACGGGAGAGAGCTCGAGGAAGTGCAGAAAACGAAGAAGTACATTGAACCCACGCAACCGAGCAGCGAGGCCGACAAACAAGAGGAGACTGTATCTAAGCCACCAGTCAAGACGTATCGACCAAAAATTCCATACCCAGCAAGGCTTAAACGGGAAATCGTTGATGACCAATTTGGTAAATTTCTCGCTATTTTTAAACAACTACATATTAATTTACCACTTGTTGATGCCCTTGCACAGATGCCCCGCTGGGCAAAGTTTTTGAAGGATCTTATCACGAACAAACGCAAGCTTGAAGACGTTTCCACCGTTGAGTTGCGAGGAGAGTGCTCTGCCATTCTACAGAACAAGCTACCGAAAAAGCTTAAGGACCCAGGAAGTTTTACTATACCATGTTTAATAGGCGATTTAGTCGTAAGTAAGGCATTGGCCGATTTAGGAGCAAGTATTAATTTGATGCCTTATTCTATGTTTAAACGACTTGGTTTAGGAGAGCCCAAACCCACTAGGATGAGTTTACAATTAGCGGATAGATCTGTTAAGTATCCTAGGGGTATCATTGAAGATGTGCCGGTTAAGGTCGATAAATTTATAATTCCTGCAGATTTTGTTATTCTCGATATGGATGAGGATGAAAATATTCCCCTAATCTTCGGTAGGCCATTTCTCGCTACTGGAGGAACCATGGTCGATGTTCGTAACGGGACATTGACGTTAACTATAGATGGCGAAAAAGTTACATTTGATATGACCGAATCCATTAAAAATTCCGAGAAATTAGACGATAAGTGCTTTTATATTGATGCATGGAATGACTTTTTATCATTGCAGGGACTGTCACAACCAGAAACTTTTGCTTCGACGTCAGGATTAGCAGAGATTGAAGAGCCAAGGCATGAACGATCTTTTGAGGTTGACCAAATAGACGCAGATGAAGACGAAGCGGAACCTGCCATCGAGGTGCACCAGAGCAAAGACGAGGAAAGAGAAAAATGTTCAATTGAAGATCCACCAAAGCTTGAACTCAAACAATTACCCGATCACTTGGAGTACGCATTTCTGGAGGACGACTCAAAGCTTCCAGTGATCATAGCGGCAAATTTAGAAAAGGATCAGAAGATCATGCTCCTAGACTTGTTACGGGAGCATAAGAAGGCGCTCGCATGGAAGATATCCGATATTCGAGGAATCAGCCCGGCCTTCTGCATGCATAGGATCCTGATGGAAGAAGAGTTCAAGCCTGTGGTGCAACATCAAAGGCGTCTAAACCCGAACATGAAGGAGGTAGTAAAAGCTGAGGTAATAAAGCTACTTGATGCGGGAGTCATATACCCGATCTCAGACAGCGCATGGGTAAGCCCAGTTACAGGGTAACCAACGAGAAAAACGTTACAGGGTGGTAACCAACGAGAAAAACGAACTCATTCCAACGAGGACCGTTACAGGGTGGCGAGTGTGCATTGATTACCGGAAATTAAACGATGCAACGCGAAAAGATCACTTTCCTTTACCGTTCATTGATCAAATGCTTGAGCGTTTATCTGGTCATGAATTTTACTGTTTTCTTGATGGTCTTTCAGGTTATTTGCAGATCCCAATCGCACCAGAAGATAAAGAGAAAACGACTTTTACGTGCCCATTCGGAACCTTTGCATATCGAAGGATGCCTTTTGGACTGTGCAATGCTCCGGCTACCTTCCAACGGTGCATGATGGCCATTTTCGACAAATTAATCGGTAAAGGAATGGAGGTATTCATGGATGACTTTTCGATTTTTGGTAACTCAATTGAAGTATGTCTTTCCAATCTTAAGGCGGTACTTAAACGATGCGAGGAAACGAACCTTGTGCTAAACTGGGAAAAATGCCATTTTATGGTTAGAGAAGGTATCGTTTTAGGTGACAAGATATCGTCTAGAGGAATCGAGGTAGATAGAGCAAAAATAGAAACTATTGAACGATTACCTCCACCCACGTCGGTAAAAGCAATTAGAAGTTTCTTAGGACATGTTGGTTTTTATCGTAGATTTATTAAAGATTTTTCCAAAATTGCTAGACCTTTAACTCGTTTGCTAGAAAAGGATGTATCTTATGAGTTTACAAACGACTGTATGAATGCTTTTACTATACTCAAGGATAAGCTTATAAATGCTCCTGTCATGGTAGCCCCGGATTGGAGGCTACCATTCGAACTAATGTGCGATGCCAGTGATTTTGCAGTAGGTGCAGTTTTGGGGCAGCGACGGGAAAAGTATTTCCAGCCGATACACTACGCAAGCAAGACTCTAAATGAGGCGCAATCGAATTATACTACCACCGAGAAGGAATTGCTTGCAGTCGTGTTTGCAATCAACAAGTTCCGTCAGTATCTTATCCTATCGAAGGTCATCATCTACACGGATCATTCGGCCATTAAGCTTCTCTTTGCGAAATCGGATGCAAAGCCGAGGCTGATCCGATGGATTCTACTACTCCAAGAGTTCGACGTGGAGTTCCGCGACCAAAAGGGAACGGAGAATCTTGCCGCAGACCACTTGCTGAGACTAGAAGAGACACCATGCGAGGAGACTATCCGAGACTACTTTCCCGACGAACACCTTTACGCTATACATGGGGTACCTGATGAACTTCCATGGTATGCCGATATTGCTAATTATCTTGTAGCTAGGATCTTACCAAGGGGATACACGAGTCACCAGAGGAAGAAATTCTTCTCGGACTTGAAGTATTACTTTTGTCAGGACCCGACGTCCGACCTCGTATTTCGTTCGAACCCTAAGTGCTTAATGGTATGTTGTCGCGCAAAGGCATGAAATTACGGATAAAATTTTTCATTTTTAAAACTGCGCACTGAAGTCTTACATACAAGTCAAAAGAATGTTCTACATTTTTTTCTGATCGTATCTACACAAAATATAAGTGCATGTGTGTGCAGCAAAAGCTTCCTATGCGCCCGGCCTTCACAGGTCGTCATCCATACACACACTCCCACCTCAAAAGCAGCCGGATAGCTTCAAAAGATCGGCCTCGCGTAAAAGTCGGATCACGTACCGTGATCGTCGGTACCTACAACACGTAACATAAACAATGAGCCACCGAGGCTCAGTAAGCAGAAATTATGCATGTATGCACGTGTCCTAATGAACGACAATCCACGCCGTCGTTTTCTAATGCTCACACTCTTTTTCTTATACTCGTAATCTTTTCTCATACTCTTACTTCATACGGGCCCTCGGCTTTCAATCCCACTATGCGCCATCTTATAGAGATCTCAAGTGTGGAGGTTCACACGCCAGAAGGTCACCCGGAGGAATCTTCCCTTACTCAGTGTGGCCTCCACGCGAGCGCTTCTCACTGGTAGCCAACACCGAGGCCACTAACCGCGGAGGTCACCCGAAGGAATCTTTCCTTTCGCAGCGTGTGCCTCGGGCCGCATCCTCCAGGTTGCATCTCCCGCATACGGGGTATTTCCCCCAGCCTCTTATACAGGCCTTGTTGCTTCATTCGCCTTACTGGCTGCATAGGGGAAGCCGTGACTCTTCATTCGAGTCGACACATACGCCAATATCGGCGAGTATACATCGCACACAGGCGATCTTACGCACGCTCATAACTCGCGTCTTATACACTACGCATGCATGCAAATGCTCATGCTATGCTCATGTACGTACTCTAATCATGTCATCATGCACATAATTTAATCGTATCATACGTACACATTTCATACAAAATTCACGAGCATGTAATTCACCTAATTAGACGCAGGCAAGTTACGCGTCGTAGTTGAATTTCTACTTACCTGTCGTCCAAGCGTAATTATAGTACTTCCTCGATCGCTCCTACCGTTCGACCTTTTTAAATAAAAAGGTTAGGAGATTAGCACGTTGCCTCCTTAGCTAATTCGTCGAAATAATTTAATTCTGTCTTATTACTTATTTGGACTTGTATAAATTTTCTAGACTCCAATTTAATTTATTTGCGTCTTATTGCATTCTTAAGTCCTTACATTTCAAGAGCTAAGGTACGTTAGAGTTCAATGGCCCTAATTCATATAGCTAGGCGAAAGTGATTAGGACTTGGTATCAATCGATCTTTAATTGGTTCAGTTCCAATCAAGTTTCGATCCCTAAGAGATTTCTTACTTATCTCGTTTAATTTTCTTACACTATAGGCTCGGCGAAAGCCGCTTGATTCTACTAGGTTTCGCTCAATTAATTTCATCCAATTGAATTCCTAAGTGGTATGAGTTTCCCCCGAAACTCTTTCTCTATTTGCTTTCGATCGGAAGTCACATTTGATAGTCACTTTCGATCGAACTCGTTTATCAGATCTTAATTTCAATTTGTTAGCTAGCGTGTATTAGTTTCGCCCGCAAGTGGAGGAGTTTCGCCGAGATATTCTTCGATCGAAACTCTCTCAATTAGCTAGTTTCGATCAATTGGTTGGGGCTTCGCCGTGTTTCTACGTCGGCATGACACCATCTTAGTTTCGATCGAAACTTTGCATGGGACAAGTTGCTTTCGATCAATCGCATGAATTTGATATTAGGTTTCGATTGATTTGGCTTATTCATTCGCCGACGTTGCATGGGCATGGATGGGTTTCGCCCGAAACCATGCATGTGGAAGGGGTTAATTTGATTCAATTGCATGGGCTTGGTGGTTGAGTTTCGCCGAGATCTATTTCGGTCGAAACTCCCCTTTCATTAGTTAATTTCGATTGATTTTATAGGTTGGACTTGAGTTTCGATCGATACTTATGTGTTAAAATGAGTTTCGATTGAAACTCATATCTTATTGAGTTTACTATTCAAAACCAATTTGAATCAATATTGAATTCATGTTTCTAACGTCGCCCGAAACATCAAAAATCAATTTCCTAATTTCGATCGAAACTCAACTATTCATTTGGTCGAAACTGTTTTCTTCCCAAATTTTCCAATCGGAGTTTCGGCATTTCATCCCTTCTTGTTATCCAAATCACGTGATTCCCTCTTACAACAGAATATCTAGGTTCTAAGTTGTATATGAAATAATTCCTAACACTGATTTATTCAATCGGGACCTTATTACGAGCTTATATATTATATTTAGGGTTTTTTTTCGAAATCTTCCTCAACTACTTTCTTTTGATGTCATTAATAGTCTCCAACTACACCTAGGGAACGAAATTAAAAGCTCTAAGGGGAGGTATTTCACTTACCAACTTCGAAATCCTTAGGCTAGTTGAGGAGCTTTTTGGTTCGACTATCTCTCGGCCTTTCTTCCTTCTTCTTCTCCTTTCGTTAGTTCTTAGGTGTGATTAAGGTGTTAAGATGGTTTAGATATTTTCCTTGGCTTTTTGTTGGATAGGGCATGGGTTTTCCTTGCTTTAGGGAAATTGGTCTCCCCATTTGGGCCTTTCTCACAATTTGGACCCATTATAAATTTCTTAGACCAAAATAAAATTCCTAGCCCAACTAGATAATTCATGGTCCATACGAAATCTTGACCCATCAAACTTACATTCTCCTTTCACTCATATTTTTTCAAAAATTTCCCCTTCATGCATTTAGGGTCTTCATGAGTACAAAAATCTTTGGTACTTAATTGCACGAAATTCACATATAATCACGAGCATAAAATTCATAGCGTCACGTGAGCATGCGAAATACGCGAAATAGATCATGAAATTACATACATCATACACGTAATTTATTGGACGACCTACTTTGCGGGGACCGGGGTCCTACATCCTCCCCCCTTAAGGAGGATTTCGCCCCCGAAATCAGTCCGTGTGGAATAACTCGGGGTAGCGAGTTCTCATTTCGTCGTCCCTTTCCCATGTGGCTGCTTCCGTAGATTGGTTTCGCCACAACACTTTCACTAAAGGAATATTTTTATTCCTGAGTCTCTTGGTCTCGTACATCAATATCTCCACCGGGATCTCTTCGTAACTCAGATCCGGTTTCAATTGTTGATGTAGGGACTCATTTCTTAGAACATGATTCGGGTCGGCTAAGCATTTCCGTAGGGTTGAGACGTGGAACACGTCATGTACTTGCGATAATGATGCTGGCAGCTCTAGTTGATAGGCTACCTCACCAACCAGTTTTACTATTCTAAATGGGCCGATGTATCTAGGGCTTAGTTTCCCTTTCTTCCCAAATATTTTCACGCCCTTCATCGGCGATACCTTTACAAACACCGTGTCGCCTTCTTCAAATTCCAGTGGTCGACGTCTTCGATCTGCATAACTTTTCTGTCGACTCTGTGCCGTTTGCATTCTCGTATTGTAGAAACGGCTTCCGTCATTTCTCGTACTATATCGGGGCCTAACATCGTCCGTTCTCCGACTTCGTCCCAATGTACTGGGGACCTACACCTACGCCCATATAGCGCTTCGTACGGGGCCATCCCAATGGTGACATGGTAGCTATTGTTGTACGAGAACTCGATCAGTGGGAGGTACCTACTCCAATTCCCTTTGAAATCGAGTACACATGCTCGTAGCATGTCTTCCAACGTTTGTATTGTCCGCTCGGATTGACCGTCCATTTGCGGATGGTAGGCGGTGCTGAAAGACAGCTTCGTTCCCATTGCCTTCTGCAAGCTCGTCCAGAATTTCGACAGAAATCTGGAGTCCCGATCCGAGACTATGGACGATGGAATGCCGTGCAGTCGTACTATCTCTTGAATGTACAGCTCCGCGTATCGTTCCATGGAAAACGTCGTACTAATTGGTAGGAAATGGGCAGACTTTGTTAGTCGATCGACGATCACCCAAATCGCGTCGTGCCCTTTCGTATTCCTTGGCAGTCCTACTACGAAATCCATAGTAATGTTATCCCATTTCCATTCCGGAATGGGTAACGGTTGCAGGGTTCCTGCCGGCCTTTGATGCTCGGCCTTCACCTGCTGGCACGTCAGGCATTGGCTCACGAATGTTGCTATGTCCTTCTTCATGCCTGGCCACCAGTAGTTTTCCTTTAAGCCTCTATACATCTTCGTTGCTCCTGAGTGTACAGAGTACGCTGTGGCATGTGCTTCCGTCATTATAGTCCTTCTTAGTTCAGCGGTTTCTGGCACGTACAGCCGGTTCTTGAAGTATAGTCGCCCGTCTTCCCGTATCATGAGGTCTCCCGTCGGTTGTTCCGGCTGTGCCTCTTTAATCTTCGCGTACAACTCGTCTGCTCGTTGTGCTGTCTTGATTTGCTCTAGCAGCGTTGGTTGCAGAGTTAAGGCCGCTAGCTGTGCCTCAACTTCGCCTAACCGTACGACCTCTACCTCCAGCAGTTGCAGTTCTGCACCAACTGCTTTTCGGCTTAAGGCATCGGCTACTACGTTCGCCTTGCCTGGGTGGTAGTTGATTACGCAGTCGTAATCCTTGACTAACTCTAACCACCTTCTCTGCCTCATATTCAGCTCTTTTTGCGTAAAGAAATACTTGAGGCTTTTGTGGTCCGTGTATATCTCACACCGCTCTCCATAGAGGTAATGCCTCCAATCTTAAGAGCAAAGACCACTGCAGCCAATTCCAAGTCGTGCGTCGGGTAATTCTTCTCGTAATCTTTCAGTTGACGAGAAGCGTACGCTACTACATTCCCGTGCTGCATTAGTACGCATCCTAACCCGTTCTTCGACGCATCACTATACACCGTAAATCCTCCAGTTCCCGAAGGTATTGTGAGGACTGGGGCCGTCGTCAGCCGTTCTTTCAGCTCTTGGAAGCTTCGTTCGCATTCTGCGGTCCACTGGAACGGCGTATTCTTCCTGGTCAACTTCGTCAATGTAGACGCTATCTTTGAGAAATCCTTTATGAACTTCCTGTAGTAGCCCGCTAGACCGAGGAAACTCCGTACTTCCCTTACATTGGTCGGTCTTGGCCAGTTGCTAATGGCTTCTATCTTATTCGGGTCTACAGAAATCCCTTCTCCGGATACTATATGCCCCAAGAAGGCGACTTGGTCGAGCCAAAATTCGCACTTCTTGAACTTGGCGTATAGTTGCTTCTCCCGTAGTATTCCCAGAACTGTTCTCAGGTGTTCTTCGTGCTCCTCCTTCGTCTTCGAGTAGATTAGGATGTCATCAATGAAGACGATGACAAACCTATCTAGGTAGGGTTTGAACACCCGGTTCATTAAATCCATAAAAGCTGCGGGCGCATTAGTTAGCCCGAATGGCATCACTAGAAATTCGTAATGACCGTAACGGGTACTAAAGGCCGTCTTCGGGACGTCTTCCTTCCGAATCCTTAACTGGTGATAGCCCGATCTTAAGTCGATCTTGGAGAAAACCGTTGCGCCTTGTAGTTGATCGAATAGATCGTCTATCCTAGGGAGTGGGTACTTGTTCTTGATCGTTAACTTGTTCAACTCCCGGTAGTCAATGCATAATCGCATGGACCCATCCTTCTTCGTCACGAATAACACCGGCGCTCCCCAGGGAGAGAAACTCGGCTGTATGAACTCCTTCTGCATGAATTCGTCTAGTTGATCCTTTAACTCCTTCATTTCTGTCGGTGCTAGCCGATATGGGGTTTTAGATACTGGTGCCGCTCCAGGTACCAGATCTATGGCAAATTCTATTTCTCGCTCGGGTGGTAGTCCCGGTAATTCCTCGGGAAATACGTCGGGGAAGCCCTTAACTACCGGCACTTCCTCGAATTTCGGGGAGGCGTTTCCTTCCGACTTGATAGCGAATACCAGATAGGCTTCGCACCCTGATTTGATCAGTCGTTGGGTTTCTAACGCTGAAATTCTAGAGATCATAGTCCCTTTGCTAGTTCCTACGAACTTGAGGGGTTCATTCCCGTCCGTATTGAGCGTGACTATCTTGCGGTGGCAGTCTATGACAGCTCCGTACTTCGATAGCCAATCCATTCCAAGGATAACCTCATAATCATTCATAGGGATTATTATGAGGTCTATTGGTAGTTCCCTATCCCCGATTATTATTGGGCAATCCCGTAGGACGTGGTCTGTTTGGGTGGGATTCCCGTTTGGAATTGTTACCCTAAACTCGCACTCAGTTTGGTGAGGCGTAATTCCTACTCTTGCGACGTACTTAGTAGATGCGAACGAGTGTGTCGCTCCTGAGTCGACTAGGATGCATGTGGGGGTTTCATAGACGAGGAGGGTACCTGTTACCACGGCCGGGTTGTTTTTCGCTTCCTCGGAGGTTATGGTAAAAACCCTAGCCGGTACCCTTGGTGGTGCTGCCTGGTTCCCAGCTTGACTTCCGGATCCACTCTCCGGACATGCCCTCAGATAGTGGCCCGTCTTGCCACATTTGAAGCAGACGGCATTTTGGGAGTTGCAGACTCCCGTGTGCCTCCGTGCACACTTCGGGCATACGGGTAGATCCAACTGGGGTCTACCCTGATTTGAGTTGAACTGTGGGGGTGGTCCCGGTCGATTCGGGAAATTCGGTTTTCCACCCTTGGCTACGAACTGCCGCTTTGGGTTGCTTCCGCTCCCTTGCGGCCCTTGTACAAACTTGCGCTTTGCTTCCTGGGCGCGAGCAATTCTAGCCTCTGCCTGCTCCGCCACTAGCGCCCTCTCAGCCACTTGCGCGTACGTGGCTCCTTGTATCCCGGCCATACTCACATCTCTGTACAGCTCGGGCTTCAACCCTTCCATGAACCGCTCAATCTTGAGCGCGTCCGTACTGACCATATGAGCAGCGAACCTCAAAAGCTGCTCGAACTTTTTGATGTACTCCGCCACCGTCATTGCCCCTTGGCGGAGGTTGATGAACTCGTTCATCCTCTGGGCTCTGACAGGGGCGGTGTAGTACTTCCCTCGAAATAACTCCTTAAACCGATCCCAGCTCATCGTTAGTGGGTTCTCGATGGCTGAGACGGTGTCCCACCAATGCCCTGCGCTCCCCCTCAGCAGGTAGGCAGCGCACATGACTTTCTCAGCCTCGGGTGTACGGCTGTGCTGGAACATATTGTCCAGAGTCCTGAGCCAGTCCTCGTCTACAGCATCCTCGAACATCGGAGGGTTAAGCTTTCGGAATCTCTCCCCGATCATCTCGATTCGCTCAGGTGGGGGAGGTAAGTTGGCTGATTGTCCAGCAGCGTTTTGCTGTTGGTCAGCTGTTGGATCTGGGCCGATTGTTGCCGGACCAGTTCCGTGAGTTGCAGGATGGTAGCATCCCGACTGTCGGTAGGGTTATTAGGGTCCCTACCTTGATCTGATTCCCTACTTCCTTCACCCCTAAGTCTTACCATTTTCACCTATCCTGACAATTCCTAAGGCCAATAAATTAAACCATACAAAGAATTCACATAACATGATACTTACAAGCAAGGCCGCTTCCGTGCTTTTGAGTGTGTGTGTATGGACAGTCTGCAGGACCTGTGACCGAAGCTCTGATACCACTCTGTCAGGACCCGACGTCCGACCTCGTATTTCGTTCGAACCCTAAGTGCTTAATGGTATGTTGTCGCGCAAAGGCATGAAATTACGGATAAAATTTTTCATTTTTAAAACTGCGCACTGAAGTCTTACATACAAGTCAAAAGAATGTTCTACATTTTTTTCTGATCGTATCTACACAAAATATAAGTGCATGTGTGTGCAGCAAAAGCTTCCTATGCGCCCGGCCTTCACAGGTCATCATCCATACACACACTCCCACCTCAAAAGCAGCCGGATAGCTTCAAAAGATCGGCCTCGCGTAAAAGTCGGATCACGTACCGTGATCGTCGGTACCTACAACACGTAACATAAACAATGAGCCACCGAGGCTCAGTAAGCAGAAATTATGCATGTATGCACGTGTCCTAATGAACGACAATCCACGCCGTCGTTTTCTAATGCTCACACTCTTTTTCTTATACTCGTAATCTTTTCTCATACTCTTACTTCACACGGGCCCTCGGCTTTCAATCCCACTATGCGCCATCTTATAGAGATCTCAAGTGTGGAGGTTCACACGCCAGAAGGTCACCCGAAGGAATCTTCCCTTACTCAGTGTGGCCTCCACGCGAGCGATTCTCACTGGTAGCCAACACCGAGGCCACTAACCGCGGAGGTCACCCGAAGGAATCTTTCCTTTTGCAGCGTGTGCCTCGGGCCGCATCCTCCAGGTTGCATCTCCCGCATACGGGGTATTTCCCCCAGCCTCTTATACAGGCCTTATAGCTTCATTCGCCTTACTGGCTGCATAGGGGAAGCCGTGACTCTTCATTCGAGTCGACACATACGCCAATATCGGCGAGTATACATCGCACACAGGCGATCTTACGCACGCTCATAACTCGCGTCTTATACACTACGCATGCGTGCAAATGCTCATGCTATGCTCATGTACGTACTCTAATCATGTCATCATGCACATAATTTAATCGTATCATACGTACACATTTCATACAAAATTCACGAGCATGTAATTCACCTAATTAGACGCAGGCAAGTTACGTGTCGTAGTTGAATTTCTACTTACCTGTCGTCCAAGCGTAATTATAGTACTTCCTCGATCGCTCCTACCGTTCGACCTTTTAAATAAAAAGGTTAGGAGATTAGCACGTTGCCTCCTTAGCTAATTCGTCGAAATAATTTAATTCTGTCTTATTACTTATTTGGACTTGTATAAATTTTCTAGACTCCAATTTAATTTATTTGCGTCTTATTGCTTTCTTAAGTCCTTACATTTCAAGAGCTAAGGTACGTTAGAGTTCAATGGCCCTAATTCATATAGCTAGGCGAAAGTGATTAGGACTTGGTATCAATCGATCTTTAATTGGTTCAATTCCAATCAAGTTTCGATCCCTAAGAGATTTCTTACTTATCTCGTTTAATTTTCTTACACTATAGGCTCGGCGAAAGCATCTTGATTCTACTAGGTTTCGCTCAATTAATTTCATCCAATTGAATTCCTAAGTGGTATGAGTTTCCCCCGACACTCTTTCTCTATTTGCTTTCGATCGGAAGTCACATTGGATAGTCACTTTCGATCGAACTCGTTTATCAGATCTTAATTTCAATTTGTTAGCTAGCGTGTATTAGTTTTGCCCGCAAGTGGAGGAGTTTCGCCGAGATATTCTTCGATCGAAACTCTCTCAATTAGCTAGTTTCGATCAATTGGTTGGGGCTTCGCCGTGTTTCTACGTCGGCATGACACCATCTTAGTTTCGATCGAAACTTTGCATGGGACAAAGTTGCTTTCGATCAATCGCATGAATTTGATATTAGGTTTCGATTGATTTGGCTTATTCATTCGCCGACGTTGCATGGGCATGGATGGGTTTCGCCCGAAACCATGCATGTGGAAGGGGTTAATTTGATTCAATTGCATGGGCTTGGGGTTGAGTTTCGCCGAGATCTATTTCGGTCGAAACTCCCCTTTCATTAGTTAATTTCGATTGATTTTATAGGTTGGACTTGAGTTTCGATCGATACTTATGTGTTAAAATGAGTTTCGATCGAAACTCATATCTTATTGAGTTTACTATTCAAAACCAATTTGAATCAATATTGAATTCATGTTTCTAACGTCGCCCGAAACATCAAAAAATCAATTTCCTAATTTCGATCGAAACTCAACTATTCATTTGGTCGAAACTGTTTTCTTCCCAAATTTTCCAACCGGAGTTTCGGCATTTCATCCCTTCTTGTTATCCAAATCACGTGATTCCCTCTTACAACAGAATATCTAGGTTCTAAGTTGTATATGAAATAATTCCTAACACTGATTTATTCAATCGGGACCTTATTACGAGCTTATATATTATATTTAGGGTTTTTTTGTTTTGAAATCTTCCTCAACTACTTTCTTTTGATGTCATTAATAGTCTCCAACTACACCTAGGGAACGAAATTAAAAGCTCTAAGGGGAGGTATTTCACTTACCAACTTCGAAATCCTTAGGCTAGTTGAGGAGCTTTTTGGTTCGACTATCTCTCGGCCTTTCTTCCTTCTTCTTCTCCTTTCGTTAGTTCTTAGGTGTGATTAAGGTGTAAAGATGGTTTAGATATTTTCCTTGGCTTTTTGTTGGATAGGGCATGGGTTTTCCTTGCTTTAGGGAAATTGGTCTCCCCATTTAGGCCTTTCTCACAATTTGGACCCATTATAAATTTCTTAGACCAAAATAAAATTCCTAGCCCAACTAGATAATTCATGGTCCATAGGAAATCTTGACCTATCAAACTTACATTCTCCTTTCACTCATATTTTTTAAAAAATTTCCCCTTCATGCATTTAGGGTCTTCATGAGTACAAAAATCTTTGGCACTTAATTGCACGAAATTCACATATAATCACGAGCATAAAATTCATAGCGTCACGTGAGCATGCGTAATACGCGAAATAGATCATGAAATTACATACATCATACACGTAATTTATTGGCCGACCTACTTTGCGGGGACCGGGGTCCTACAACTTTTGGGATGATCCTTATCTATTTAGGATTTGTGCGGATAACATTATCAGACGATGTGTAACCTTCCCCGAAACAATAAATATCTTGGGACATTGCCACACGGGACCATGCGGAGGCCATTATGGAAGCAATCGAACCGCACAAAAGGTACTAGAATGTGGATTCTACTGGCCCACAATTTTCAACGACGCGCAAAGGTATGTAGAAATGTGTGATAGATGCCAACGAACAGGTAATATCTCTAAGCGCAATGAAATGCCTCAGAATTTTATACTCGTTTGTGAAATATTTGATGTATGGGGCATTGATTTAATGGGTCCATGTCCGACATCTTTTAAAAATCGATATATCCTAGTAGCAGTCGATTATGTGTCAAAATGGGTGGAAGCGCAAGCGCTACCTACTAATGATGCTAGGGTAGTCGTTAAATTTTTGAAATCTTTATTTTCACGATTTGGCGCGCCTCGTTGCATTATCAGCGATAAAGGTACGGATTTCTGTAACACCCAATTTGCAAAGACGCTCGAGAAATACGGCGTGAAACATAGTGTTACTACTGCATACCATCCTCAAGCAAGCGGCCAAGTGGAAGTCGTAAACAGGGAGCTGAAGCGTATACTAGAGAAGACCGTGGAACACCATAGGCGGGATTGGCCGAACAAGCTAAACGATGCTTTATGGGCATACCGAACAGCATATAAGACGCCTATTGGATCTACGCCCTATAGACTTGTTTACGGGGAATCTTGTCATTTACATGTCGAGCTTGAACACAAGGCATATTGGGCTTTAAAAAAGCTAAATTTTGATTTGAATCTTGCAGGTGAAAAACGAAACTTGCAGGTCAACGAGTTCGACGAGTGGAGACAGATGGCGTACGAAAATACTCGCATCTACAAGGAGCGTACGAAGCTGTATCATGATCGTAAAATCATGAAAAGAGAATTTCAAGAAGGCGATCGGGTCTTGCTTTACAACTCGCGCCTGCGGCTGTTTCCTGGTAAACTGAAATCGAGATGGTCTGGACCATTCACGGTGACCCGAGTATTCCCGTATGGAACTGTCGAGATCACATATCCGGAGAAGGGGACCTTCAAAGTGAACGGGCACCGACTCAAGCATTACTATGGCGGTGACATCGAGGCGCTCGAAAAAAAAACCATCCACCTCCTCGATACCACCCGGAGCTAAAAATCACCGAAGAATGTCTAGCTAAAAGACATTAAAGAAAGCGCTACTTGGGAGGCACCCCAAGCCTATCCTATGTTTTTACTTTATTTCTATGCGCATTTTTAGTTTTTATGATTTTGTCTTTCAACGATCGCAGGGAATTCAAGATCTCAAGTGTGGGGAGGAGCCGTACAAAGCATGCATATCGGGCTATTCAGGGAAGTTCGCTTATCTTTCTATTTCCTTTTCCTTGTGTTACATGATTGTTACGTTGAGGACAACGTAAATCTTAAGTGTGGGGAGGGGAATTTCTGTGAAATTTAGGCGAACATGGTATATATATAAATGTCTTGATTTTTGGTACAAATTTTTGAAAATTTGGCATAACATGTTTTTTTCGAAAATTGTGTTTCTTATCATGAAGGGATGACTATGTTTGGAATTTTGTGAGTAATTAGGATACATATGCGTAGTCTACTTCTTTCTTACATGATGAACTTGTCGATACTTGAGAGATTCGTACACATAACCCGATTTTTGTGAGATTTTTGAGCCTACGAGCTTTTTGCTCATTTCTTTGGTTGTGTGAATCATGCTTAGTTTATTTCTCTTCAGAACTTGCTTGTTATTGCGTTTTGAAACTACTTAAAGTGTGATTGCGTGAAAATGAGGAAGGCATTAGGAATCAGTCCATAGCCAAAATATCCAACCACGACTGACCCCGTAGTTAGTCCACTTTGAGCCTGAGCCTTTTATTCGTAATACCCGGAATTATAAGCCGCTGACCTAAATAAGCCTCCAGAGATCATCTTACCTGAATTAATGTGGAAATGAAGGTTGAATGCCAAAGTCTAAAGGCGCGTCCCGAACGAAGCCTTTAGTAAAAAAAAAAAAAATCAAAAACTCCCCCACTGATAATCTCTCACTCGCAAAGAGGCCGAGAGAAGGGGAGCTTAACGCCGTCGAAAAAAAAAAAAGAGAGAGCGCTAAGAACCCTTCCTCTGATAATCTCTCACTCTCAACGCACACTACATATTTTCTTTATCGAGAGTTGGGAGAAGAAGGGCTTAGTGCGGAGACGCAAAAAAAAAAAAACAAAAAAAAAGGCGGACTTTTGGCGCGTTCAAGACAATGGCATGATCCCGATGTGACTGCAACTCATATCCTTTGACGCTTATTCCTTGCATATTTGATATATTTGAGCTATGCTATAACCCGGTAAAAGACCTTCCGATTCACGCTTGATCATTGAAAGTGGTAGATTTACGAATTACTTGCAAGCTTATGGTAGGGATTAGATTAGTGCATGCCTGAGAGATATCACCGACATCTTAACCCATACACTGAGTGATTTGAGTGAATATCTGTGAGGTGCGGATTTTGACGGTATCGCTAAAGAAAATCGTGTAGTTAGTCGTTGATTTCAAATATGCTTTCCAGCTTTACTTGCATTTTCTCCTACGTGACTTCGTTCTTGATTGGTACGTTACATGATTTTATCCTTTTCTATGCCTTTTTTTTTTATTTGCTTGAGGGCAAGCAAGAGCTTAAGTGTGGGGAGATTTGATAAAACAAATTTATATCGTATTTTATATCCCGCAAAAGCGTATTAACGGTTGGTATTTATCTAAACTTCCTTGAATATCATAAAATTACGTTTATATTTCATTTTCGACAGATATTGGGAAAGAAAACTATCGGGAATATTCAGGTTTGAATTTGAGGAACCGTCGAATCAAATATCGGCCCAAAAATAATTGGGCCGAAGAGTAAAATTCAGCCCATCTGTTCCGGCCCAAGAAAAGCCCAAGCCCAAGGGATGATTTAAAAAAAAAATAAAAAAATAAAATAAGATAAATACTACACATCGATAGATAGCACACGAAAGAAGAAAATAAAGTAAAAAGACAAAAAAAAATCAACGAGGAAGACTTGCGAATACAAGAGATCGCCTCACACGGCTCAAGGAAAATCGCAACAATATCCTACGCATGCTTGAAGCAGCCATGAAAGAATTTGATGTCTTTATTTCATCTATAAATAGAGAGGGGGCAATGGACATGAGGGGGAGCTTGGAAAAATCTTCACTGAACTATCGTCAACCATGTAACCATCTCTATCCCACAACACTTCACATCACCTAACCATCTCCCAAAGCCACGCCAACCCACTTCCACCAAGCAGGCAGCTCAAGGCGGAGGAGAGAGCGAGGAAAGCAGCTGTGTGCATAGGAGCAGCAGCGAAGCAACCACGACGGGCTGCGACGGACTGTCGGCGGAGGAGAGGAGCAGCGAACGAGAACGTGCAGTGCGAGAACGGGTAGGGCTGATCGGCGACGGAAGCACGGGCTAATCCTTGGGCTGTGAGCGGGTGTGTGTGAGCAATAGCTACGAGCCGGGCGTACGAAGACTGACGAAGGGCTGATCCGAGCCGGGTTCACGAGCGAGGTAACAAGCTAAGTTTCGGTTACGATTGGGTTGTGACGGGCTGCTGGCATAGGAGGAGAAGCGAGCGGGCAGTGCAAAGGATTCGTAAGGAAAGGAGAAGCTGAAACGCCCACCAACTACTCGACGAAATGCCTCAACGAAGGATTAAACACGGAGTCGAAATTCAGGGAAGAAACATGTTTTTCTCGTTGTTCTTTACGCTCGTCGTTGTGTTAATATTTAATATGAGTAGCTGAATCCCGTAGTATTTGAGATTAGATGAACCCTAGCGAGATCGTACGTATGTTGAACGTATTATTGATATGCTTTTTATTATGACTCGGTTATGATTTATGTTATTGTTTTGATTATGTCTATGTGGTCGAAATAATTGTCCGAAAATCGTACGCTACGCTCGAAAGAGGGGCGAACGATTAGACCACTCGTAAACGAGCGGAATAAATCCATCGCTAGAGATAGGTTGGGCTATCCCGTCGGATTAGAGTCAAATCTAATAGAGGGATTCGTCTTGTTTTAATGCGATCTTTGTTTGAGTAGTTAGGGAGGCTTGCCCAGCTACTTAATTCGTAGATTAGTTGTTTACGACTCTTATGTGATAAGGCGCAGTTTCGTCAGTCGTATAAATTCGTACGCATGCTCTAGGAATCCTCACGGTATAATAATTAGCTAAAATATATAACTTGTTTGTCGTTCGATTGAGCTAGGGGGATTCGAAGTCTCAAATACGTTTCCTTCACAAAGTCGTCGCGTTTATTATTATTATTAGCTTTTATTTAACTGTTTACTGTGTTTTCCATTTTCCAAAACAAAAACATCGACTTTTCTACTAGGATATTTAAACGACGTTTTCTAGAGTATATAGTTCCTTTGGGTTCGATACTCGAATACCTGCCAATTCTATACTATTTTCGATAGGTACACTTGCCTGTTGAGCGTAGGATAGTTCGACGATATTCGTTTTATTTTTATTACTCGATCCGTTCGATCAGTAGGTAATATTACATGCTTTCCAACTTCAAAACCCCTCTGACAACCATGAGCTACACTATCTAGCAAACCTTGATATACCTCTTTACGCAAACGACTTTGCATTTCTTCATTTCTATAAAAATCTAACCTTGACGTCTCTATTTTAATGTACATGTCTATCACATATTGCTATAGAAGTCTACCAATATATAACAAATACTAAAAATCATTTTCCCTTACCTGCAACTTATAGCAATAATATTCACGATATGATACTGTTGTCTTCCCAGCAACCTTCTCGGTAGAACCTAAAAAACAAATGAAATTATGCACTTGCTAAAAAATAAATCTTAAAGTGTAACCCAAACTCGCCAATCAACAATACCTTGAAGTTCACTCGTTAAAATATCATCAACACCTTGTCTCAATTCTATACTCCACATAACTTCATTACTTGGTTGAACGTTCAAACGTTGTTTATTTCATTGATTTAATTTTTCCACTTTCCGATGCCACCCAAGTTCTCCATTAGGGAAAATAAGAGGATATTGTAGCGGGTCATAACAACCATACAATGTTTAGTAATTTGGGCTGGATGACCCTTTGGATATACTTGTACGTGGGGGCTTACATCTTGACTAACACTGTCTAATTCTAACCATACTCCAGCAACTTGAGACGTATTTGACCTATAAAAGACACGTTCATCTACTGTAGGGTCACTGTGTAAAGCAATTCTATAGTCACAAAGAGCCGTAAAATTACTGAGATTTCTTAAGAAGTTGACATAAGGATTACATTGCAAAATATTATCTAATTTTTCAACAACCGCTTCTTGAAAATTAGAATTGGCTAACATACGATTCAAGATTTCATGATCGGTTTCGTAAAAATGCAATTGCAGATTTTTAGGAATGCCATTATTATTTGGAACTAATGAATCTAAATACCGGTACAGTTGGCCTTGAACCCGAAACGTGTAAATTCCGTTGTTTCTTTTAGCTAAAGAACTATCATTGTGTACTCCTAATGAGGTAAATCAAAACACATTGTTGTAATGACGGATATATTGGCGGAAATGCTTGGCTTCCTCAAAATTACCCAAGTACAGATCTACCAAGTCAGATGGCATTTTCGTCTCGCATAATTTCACTTCCCCCGATGAACAACAACAAAATATACAATTAGGCACAGTCGGTAGGATATCGGATTCTGCAGCTACACACCTTAAACGGCTAAGAGTAGAGTTTACGGTCGTACATGTTCTGCTCAACTCTATGTGACACATGTTTTTTGCTTGTCTTTTTTCTTCAAGTGAAGCATATTTCCTCTTACGACGCACCATTATATTTAGTAAGTCTGTAATCAAAACGATACACGGGAAGAATAACAAAACTCACGGCATAAAATCCTAGCTCACATAAATGAAGGTGTTCATCTAAACGGATTCACACTATAGGAAGTAGCACCTATCTAAAATTAGTTGTCTAATCGCGAGAAACAAAGGTAGATGCCCTCAAATTATATATCATAGAGAAACGAAACACATACCTTTAGTCCAAGTTCAAATATAAGAAGGAACATTCTGCTACCACACACCAACCAAAAAGAAAAAAAAAGGAAAAAATACGAGACATATAGTTTATCAAATAAAAGCAGACAATACATATAGAGAATAGCAACATCAAAGAGGTATATATTGTAGACAAAATATACCTGAGAATGAAGTCACAATGTACACTTACATGAGCTCTAAATAAAGGCAACAACGACGACCGCAACACATCCACAAGTCATTCTCCTTGTTCCTGACATTTAATTAGTAAAAATATAAGCCAAGCTACTCAGATTTATCATCTTTCTCATCAAGTGAAATATTAGGAGAAGCCACAAAGAAGATATAAAAGATGTAAATCAAATTTTATATTGCATGAAAACATGTTTAAGCTATGAACAATGCACTTTTCTAGGACACTCCACGGGAACCATTTTTGAAATGAATCAACGAAATAAACAATGAAGTTTATTTAGTGCAGAAGAGTTCTTATGTGTTTTCTTTGAAAACCTGCTCAGAGGATGTTGTTTTGGTTCTTTCATACCTCTTTATCGACGATGACGACCATTTGATGCCTTGACCCGAAGCGTGTGAAGCGGATCGGCGTTTTCTTGGCAACATAACTCTTGCATGCTAAACTCGTTGCGTCGGGTATATGTCTTTTAGTAAGATACACTTTTCCTCCATGTTCTTTCCCAAAAGAAGAACAAAGGTGAATTATTTAAACTCCAACAACATCTAAAGCGCAGTGTAGCATAATAAACATTCGTCACGGAAATCATTAATAAATAAATTGAGTAACTTCCCTAGAAAGTATCCTGCATGAGTTAATTATCTAAACAATCCCTTATCTACAGCAAGTGAGGAAAAAGAGAGCATTTTAAGCAACATTTTATACTAAGAAAGTAAAGAGGATGCTTGATTGTCGATGGGCAGTCAACAAATTCATGAACTATTTTTTAGCAGCTGATAATGCTACAGTTTGAAGATCCTAATATCAAATGTTAGATACCGACGGATCGACAACAAATTATAAATAAAAGAAAACATTTAAGCTCGACGACAAAAATAAGCATAAAATATCTAGTTAGGGAGGAGAAATTAAGCAGGCCGGAGAAATCGATCTTCATGAGCTGTTACAGATGGAGCTGAGAGGGTATGTTCAGGGTCGACGACAAAAATGTTAGATACAGACGGATCGACGAATGTTAAGGGTATGCTCGAGAGAGAGTTGAGTTTTTCCCGTCAGATGGAGCTGTCTTCTTTGAAAGATGAAGTAGGAAGCTAGAACGCTCGGTACGAAGCTTGAGCAAGTAGAAGCATCGAGCCTAACGCGGAGTTGCTTGCGAGCTACAGTAAACAAATCACAATGAAAGCACTGACACAAGCTTGCGAGGAAGGACGTCGCGAGAGAGAACTCATAGAAGCTACATAACATGGAGGGCTTGTTAAAGGAAGAAGCTGTTACAGGAATCCATTTGACCTAAAATAATGAGCTGGAAATTCATGGTAGAGGATAAAGGAACGCGTTGTTCGTTTGACTTTTGATCTTTGATAGTGAAAGCGAAAGACCCACGTTAGATATCTTTCTTCTCAGGAAATGATAGACGATGTGGCCTACGAACAATATAGTATAAGAATAAAATTGTGTTACGTCTACGAATTAACCCAGTAGCTATTCGAATTGTACTGCTGAAAGATAATGGACAACCATAAACAAGAACCCAATTGTTCCTCTCAGTTGGGTTTTACCAATTGACCCAAAGCAGAAACCCGTGGTAAATAATGTCATTGAATATGCAGTTTATGAATAGGAAATAATATGTGCTTATAAAGGTTTCACTTTCTATTTTCTATACTACACTATCAGTTAGAGTCAAACAGTATGCAGATCTGTCTAGTTCAACACTTGTCTAGTTCAACAATTGCAGATATACTCTGACCGTCTACCAAGACAAGGAAAACAAACAATAAATTCCAATTTCAGACAGTAACAAATAAAGTGTGATACTTTACTGCAAATTAAAAACTATACAATCTCAAATTCGCTCAACAACCCAACAAAGAAATCACGTCTGTCGACGATGCAAGCTTATTGCATATTTTCTAGGGATTTTTTGTCCCAAAACTCGATATGCAAAAAACGTCTGATGTTCTTTACTAATTTTCGCTGTGAGCAATGATGATAACCTCGAAGAAACTCATAGATTTTGCAACTTCAAATGAGTCACCAGCAAATACATGAAAGACAACAAACCGATTACTATGAGGTAAAAGGGAAACCTTTTCGAACCTTCGTGCAGATGTCTTGTTTGATGTAGGCCCTCAGTGAAATATATGATGCACAGAAGATAATAAAGCAACCCCTTCCACTCAACCAAACAATGGCAGCATAAAAATAAGGGAACTTAAGGGGAAACCATCCATTTGGAGCAAGAAAACGATACCACGAGCAGCTTTTAGAAATCCATACTTAAGCCACGATGATTCGACAGGAAAACATTTTGAGATTCTCGTCTTCTTGAAAAACAAACGTAGGGGCTGATGAAGGATTAGGGTATTGTTGGGCGATCGAGCGATAGAGTTCCGAGTGTTAATGGCATTGGAATTGGTTTCAGTCACTTCAACGTGGGACTAATTAATTTAATATATATAATTTAAATTGATTAAAATATTAATAAACTTGTAACCTAATATTACAGGTTTATGTATCCGAGATAAAAAGCTGAAATACAACCGGCTAATTGGGACGAAAACATGCCGCATTCCCTCTTTTATAATTCTCAAGGTTAATAGTTATTTTCTTAAGATTTAATGATTAACAAAAATGTTTGTTAATTCGGGAAGTTAGGGTGATACGCTGGACTTCACGAATTTTAGAAGGCATTAACTGTTTGACTCGCACTATAAAAGGTCACGAATTAAAGTAAGGGATTCGCAAAGCATGGGAATAAAATACTAGTGATTGGCGAGTATAGTGAACTTTACGAATTAATGGAACGATGAGGTGTTGATATCAATAATTGTATAGACTTGGCGAATTGAAATGATTGGACCTCACAAATGAATGTCACCGTAAACACTTCACGAATTGAGTGGAGAACGAATTGAGTGGGGAGTTGTACATACACCATAGAAAGTTCACGATGCTTTAGGGAATAAAATAATATATATAAGCTAGGTGACGAATTGTGAGAATGAGACAGATAAGCTTCACGAATTGAATGTCACGAATTTTGAATTGTCCAATAAGCTTCACGAATTGAAAGAAGGTAGAGATAGGGTTCGTGAAGTATAAATATATTAGGCATTTCACGGGTCAAATTAAATTGGAGAATTCCTTTAATAAACACCTTTTAATACTTAGGGAATTTAAGAACTAAACAGTATTATAAATTAAATAGTGCACTGACATTGCAATTTTATGCTTAAGGTTAGGAGCTAAGAATTTCACGGGATATTTATCAAATAATCTACGGAAGACAGGTAAGTGGGAATTCCACTACATCACATAAAATAAGTTATGTGTACGTGTTTTATGTGACTATCTGCTTCTGTGAAATTATGTGAAATACCTATTACGTGAAATGACATGATAAGTATTTTGCACTATTCAAGTATGCATTTCACGTGCATGCACGAGTTACATGAGAGTTATGAGAATGAGCATGCGCAGTATATGATCGGCTATATCGATGAATATTTGCCAATATGGGCATTTGATGTCGACTCGAAGTTGAGTCAGAGCTACTTCTACGAAGCACTATGACGGGATGTAAGCCGTCGAATATATGTACTTGAACTGTAATTGTAGCGGGAAGAAGCGACCTGTCTTGAATTGCCCGGTAAATAGCAACCCAGTTAACTGGTGTGGGCACAGCCGGTGACCAGGGAAGTCAACCGCTAGATAGTTGGCAACCAGTAAACGACTGCCTAGTGGAAAACCCTATGTAGGACCCCGGTCCCCGCAAAGTAGGTCGGCCAATAAATTACGTGTATGATGTATGTAATTTCATGATCTATTTCGCGTATGTCGCATGCTCATGTGACGCAATGAATTTTATGCTCGTGATTATATGTGAATTTCGTGCAATTAAGTGCCAAAGATTTTTGTACTCATGAAGACCCTAATGCATGAAGGGGAAATTTTTGAAAATTATGAGTGAAAGCAGAATGTAAGTTTGATGGGTTAAGATGTCCTATGGACCATGAATTATCTAGTTGGGCTAGGAATTTTATTTTGGTCTAAGAAATATAATGGGTCCAAATTGTGAGAAAGGCCTAAATGGGGAGACCAATTTCCCTAAAGCAAGGAAAACCCATGCCCTATCCAACAAAAAGCCAAGGAAAATATCTAAACCATCTTAACACCTTAATCACACCTAAGAACTAACGAAAGGAGAAGCAGAAGGAAGAAAGGCCGAGAGATAGTCGAACCAAAAATCTCCTCAACTAGCCTAAGGATTTCGAAGTTGGTAAGTGAAATACCTCCCCTTAGAGCTTTTAATTTCGTATCCTAGGTATTGTTAGGTGTATTAATGGCATTAAAAGCAAGGTAGTTGAAGAAGAGTTCGAAAACCCTAAATGTGAGGTATATGCTTATGTTAAGGTCTCGATTTAGGAGAATCGGTGTTAGGGTTGTTCAATAAACGAGTTAAAACCTAGAGGTTTGGTTCCTAGTAGGAACCATGCGATTTGAGCAACAAAAGGGATGAAATGCATAAGTTCGACGGGATGAATTAGGAAGAAAGTAGTTTCGATTAAATGAACAGTTGAGTTTCGATCGGAAAGTGAGAAATTAGAGAATTAGTTTTAGGGTTTCGGGCGATAGGACTCATGAATCTAAGTTTCAAATTTAATTAACTTTGAATAGTAAACTCAATAAGTTATAAGTTTCGACCGAAACTCATTTTAACACATGAGTATCAAGCGAAACTCAATTCCAATCCATCCAATTGATCGGAAGTGATTAATCACCATGCATGGTTTCGATCGAAACCTATAACGATGCCATGCACAGGTCATCACTCGGCGAAACTCCCTCATTATGATGCTCAATCGAGCGAAACCCATAAATTGATCGAAAATGGGACTTTCGATCGAAAGAAAACTCGGCGAAACCCTAATCGATTAAAATCGAAGTCGAACGAAACTCATCCATGCACATGCAAGGTTTCGAGCGAAACTTGGGCGATGTCACGATGACGAAATACCACGGCGAAACTCACAAAGTTTCGGGCGAAACCAACAAGTGATAAGTTATTAATCGAAATTGGAATTAGAACCAACGAGTTTCGACCGAAAGAAATCTCGGCGAAACTCCCTCAATTGCACGAAACTAAAATAAGCGCACTATCAAATTGAAACTAGGGTTTGATATAAATAAGTTCGATCGAAAGTATCTAATAAGTAAGACTTTCGATCGAAAGAAGTAAGAAGACGAGTTTCGGGCGAAACTCATGTAAATTGGAATTCAATTTGACGAAATCGAATTGGGCGAAGCATATTAAATCACATGACTTTCGCCGAGCTTATCATGTTAGGAATTTCAATACTTTAACTTAGAATTATTTGAGATTAGCAACTTAGGTGGGATCGAAACTTAACTCCGATATAATATGGTATAGAAATAAATTAATTTAGGAAAATTCAATAAGGCAAATTGAGTTGCTTGGAGTCTAGAAAATTTGTACCAGTCCAAAGAAGTAGTATGACGAAAATTAATTATTTCGACGAATTAGCTAAGAAAGCATAGTACTGATACTCTAACTTTTTATGAAAAGGTCGGACGTTAGGGACCTCACGAGACAATACGCTAACTTAAGCTCGGACGCCAGGTAAGTAGAAATTCAACTACGACACGTAACTTGCCTGCATCTGATTATGTGGTTTATGTGATCGTGTATCTTTATGTAAAACGTGTATATTATGACATGATTTCTTATATGCATGATAGCATGATCTGCATATTTACATAAGCATGGCATGAGCATTTGCACGCATGTGTAGTACGTAAGGCTCGAGGTACGAGCGTGCATAAGATCGCCTGCGTGCGATGTATACTCGCCGATATTGGCGTTTGTGTCGACTCAATGAAGAGTCACGGCTCCCCTATGTGACCATGGCGAATGAAGCCGTATTGCCTGTATAAGAGGCAGGGGGAAAACCCCGTATGCGGGAGATGCAACCTGGAGGATGCGACCCGAGGCATGAACTACCCGGAAGGGAAGATTCCTTCGGGTGACCTCCGAGGTTAGTGACTTCGGTGTTGGCTACCAGTGAGAAGCGTCCGCGTGGAGGCCACACTGAGTAAGGGAAGATTCCTTCGGGTGACCTTCTAGTGTGTGAACCTCCACATATGTACGAATTCCTCGTGGATTGAGATCTCTATGAGATGGCACATAGTGGGATAGAAAGCCGAGGGCCCATATGACGTAAGAGTATAAGACAAGGAGTACGAGTCAGGAAAAGAATATAAGCGTTAGTAAGCGACGACGTGGATTGCCGATCGTTAGGACACGTGCATACATGCATAACTTCTGCTTACTGAGCCTCGGTGGCTCATTCATTACATTACGTGTTGTAGGTGCTAGCGATCACGGTACGTTATCCGTTTATGATGCGAGGCCGATCTTTTGAAGCTATCCGGTTGCTTTTGAGGTGGGAGTGTGTGTATGGATGACGACCTGTGAAGGTCGGGCGCATAGGGAGCTTTTGCTGTGTATGCACACGTTTCCTTCGTAGATAAGATTTGAAAATGTAGAACGATGTACGAACATTCTTTTGACTTGTATGTATGACTTCCGCACTCGTTTTAAAAATGAAAATTTTTATCCGTAATTTCACGCCTTTGCGCGACAACACACCCTTAAGTACTTAGGATTACGACGAAATACGAGGTCGAGACGTCGGGTCCTGACAGAGTGGTATCAGAGCTTCGGTCACAGGTCCTGCAGACTGTCCATACACACACACTCAAAAGCACGGAAGCAGCCTTGCTTGTAAGTACCATGTTATGTGAATTCTTTGTATGGTTTAATTTATTGGCCTTAGGAAATAATCAGATCAGGGTAGGGATACCAATAATCCTCCCGATAGCCGGGATGCTATCATCCTACAACTCACCGAACTGGTCCGGCAACAGTCAGCCCAGATCCAGCAGCTGATCCAACAGCAAAACGCTGGCGGACAATCAGCTAGCTTACCTCCCCCACCCGAGCGAATTGAGATGATCGGGGAGAGGTTCCGAAAGCTCAACCCTCCGTTGTTTGAGGATGCCACGGACCCTACCTCAGCCGAGGATTGGCTTAGGACGCTGGAGAATATGTTCCAACATAGCCGTACTCCTGAGGCAGAGAAAGTGATGTGCGCTACCTACCTCCCGAGGGGGAGCGCCGGACACTGGTGGGACACCATCTCAGCCATCGAGAACCCACTTACGATGAGCTGGGATCGGTTTAAGGAGATTTTCCGAAGGAAGTACTACACCGCCCCCGTCAGAGCCCAGAGGATGAACGAGTTTATCAAACTCTGCCAAGGGGCAATGACAGTGGCGGAGTACATCAAGAAGTTCGAGCAGCTTTCAACGTTCGCTGCTCACATGGTTAGTACGGACGCGCTCAAAATCGAGCGGTTCATGGAGGGATTGAAGCCTGAGCTATACAGAGACGTGAGTATGGCAGGATTACAAGGAGTCACGTACGCACAAGTGGCAGAAAGAGTGCTAGTGGCGAAGCAAGCGGAGGCCAGAATTGCTCGTGCCCAAGAAGCGAAGCGCAAGTTTGTACAAGGGCCGCAAGGGAGCGGAGACAACCCGAAGCAGCAGTTCATTGCTAAGGATGGGAAGCAGAAATTCCAGAATCGACCAGGACCAGCCCCACAATTCAACCCAAACCAGGATAGACCTCAGCTGAACCTACCCATTTGCCCAAAGTGTGCACGAAGGCACACGGGAGTCTGCAACTCCCAGAATGCTACGTGCTTCAAATGTGGCAAGACGGGCCACTATCTTAGGGCATGTTCGGAAAATGGATCCGGAAGCCAAATAGGGAATCAGGCGGCACCACCAACGGTACCGGCCCAGGTCTACACTATCACGTCCGAGGAAGCGGAAAACAACCCGACCGTGGTGACAGGTATCCTCCTCATTCACCAAACCCCCACATGCATCCTAGTCGACTCAGGAGCGACGCACTCATTCGCATCCACTAAGTACGTCGCGAGAGTAGGAGTCACGCCTCACCAAGCTGAGTGCGAGTATAGCGTAACAATTCCAAATGGGAATCCTATCCAAACTAGCCAGATACTACAGGATTGCCCAGTAGTGATCGGGGATAAGGAACTACCCATAGACCTCATAATAATTCCTATGAATGATTATGAGGTGATCCTCGGAATGGATTGGCTATCGAGGTACGGAGCCGTCATAGACTGCCACCGCAAGATAGTCACGCTCAATATGGACGGGCATGAACCCCTCAGGTTCGTAGGAACTAGCAAGGGGACTAATATCTATAGGATATCAGCGTTAAAAGCCCAACGGCTGATCAAATCCGGGTGCAAAGCCTATCTGGTGTTCGCTATCAAATCGGAAGAGAACCCCTCTCCGAAACTCAAGGAAGTGCCGGTAGTTAAGGACTTCCCTGACGTATTCCCCAAGGAATTACCGGGACTACCACCCGACCGCGAGATAGAATTTGCCATAGATCTGGTACCTGGGGCGGCACCAGTGTCTAAGACCCCATACCGGTTAGCACCGACGGAGATGAAGGAATTAAAGGATCAACTCGATGAACTCATGCTGAAAGGGTTCATACAGCCGAGTTTCCCTCCTTGGGGAGCGCCGGTACTATTCGTGAAGAAGAAGGATGGATCCATGCGATTATGCATCGACTACAGGGAGCTGAACTAGCTAACTATTAAGAACAAGTACCCACTCCCGAGAATAGACGACCTGTTCGATCAACTACAAGGTGCGACGGTTTTCTCCAAGATCGACTTAAGATCGGGCTACCATCAGTTAAGGATTCGGAAAGAAGATGTCCCGAAGACGGCCTTTAGTACCCGTTATGGCCATTATGAGTTTCTGATGATGCCATTTGGGTTCACTAATGCGCCCGCAGCTTTCATGGATTTAATGAACCGGGTGTTCAAGCCATACCTGGATAGGTTTGTCATCGTCTTTATTGATGACATCCTGATCTATTCGAAGACAAAGAAGGAGCACTAAGAACACCTAGGAGTAGTTCTGAGCATACTACGAGAGAAGCGACTATATGCCAAGTTCAAGAACGAGTTCTGGCTTGACCAAGTCGCCTTCTTGGGGCATATTGTGTCGGGAGAAGGGATCTCCGTAGACCCGAACAAGATAGACGCTATTAGCAATTGGCCCAGACCGACGAACGTGACGGAAGTACGAAGTTTCCTCGGTCTCGCAGGATACTATAGGAAGTTCATTAAGGACTTTTCGAAGATAGCGTCCATACTAACGAGGCTGACTAGGAAGAATACACCATTCCAGTGGACCACAGAATGCGAACAGAGCTTCCAAGAGCTGAAGGAACGGCTTACGACGGCCCCAGTTCTCACATTACCTTCGGGAACTGGAGGATTTACGGTGTATAGTGATGCGTCAAAGAACGGGTTAGGTGCGTATTAATGCAGCACGGGAACGTAGTAGCATACGCTTCTCGTCAACTAAAAGAGTACGAGAAGAATTACCCGACGCACGATTTGGGGTTAGCGGCAGTGGTCTTTGCTCTCAAGATCTGGAGGCATTACCTCTATGGAGAGCGGTGTGAGATATACACGGACCACAAAAGCCTCAAGTACTTCTTTACCCAAAAGGAACTGAATATGAGGCAGAGGAGGTGGTTAGAGTTAGTCAAGGATTATGATTGCGTAATCAATTACCACCCAGGCAAGGCGAACGTAGTAGCCGATGCCTTAAGCCGAAAAGCAGTAAGTGCAGGACTGCGACTACTGGAAGTAGAAGTCGTACGATTAGGCGAAGTTGAGGCACAACTAGCAGCCTTAACTTTGCAACCAACGCTGCTGGAGCAAATTAAGACGGCGCAAGCAGTAGATGAACTTTATACGAAAATCAAGGAAGCACAGTCGGAACAACCGACAGGGGACTTTCTGATACGGGAAGATGGACGGCTGTACTTTAAGGACCGGGTGTACGTACCAGACAAAGTCGAACTACGAAGGACGATAATGGCGGAAGCCCATACAACAGCATACTCTGTTCACCCAGGAGCCACGAAAATGTACAGAGACCTACGGGAGAACTATTGGTGGCCAGGCATGAAGAAGGACATTGCAACTTTCGTAAGTCAATGCCTGACATGCCAACAGATCAAGGCCGAGCATCAAATGCCGGCAGGGATGCTACAACCACTACCTATCCCAGAATGGAAATGGGATAACATCACCATCGACTTTGTTGTAGGGTTACCAAAGAACGCGAAGGGGCATGACGCGATTTGGGTGATTGTTGACCGATTAACCAAGTCCGCCCATTTCCTACCGATTAGCACGACATTCTCCATGGAACGAGACGCAGAGCTTTACATTCATGAGATAGTGCGATTGCACCGCGTTCCATCATCAATAGTCTCGGATCGCGACTCCAGATTCCTATCGAAATTCTAGACGAGCTTGCAAAAGGCGATGGGAACGAAGCTCTCCTTTAGCACCGCTTACCAACTGCAAACGGACGGCCAATCCGAGCGAACGATCCAAACGCTGGAGGACATGCTGCCAGCGTGCATACTCGATTTCAAAGGAAATTGGAGTAGATACCTCCCAGTAATCGAGTTCTCATACAATAACAGCTACCATGTTACTATCGGGATGGCACCGTACGAAGCGCTATACGGGCGTTGGTGCAGATCCCCAGTACATTGGGACGAAGTCGGAGAACGGGCAATGTTAGGTCCCGACATAGTACAAGAAATGACGGAGGCTATTGCTATGATAAGGGAAAGGATGAGAACGGCCCAGAGCCGACAGAAAAGCTACGCAGACCAAAGGTGTCGACCACTGGAATTCGAAGAAGATGACTTGGTGTTCGTAAAAGTATCGCCAATGAAGAGCGTGAAAAGATTTGGGAAGAAAGGGAAACTAAGCCCTAGGTATATCGGTCCATTTAGGATAGTAAAGAGAGTTGGCGAGGTGGCCTACCAATTAGAGTTACCTGCGTCATTATCGCAAGTCCATGACGTGTTCCACGTCTCGACACTAAGGAAGTACATAGCCGACCCGAGCCACGTTCTAGGAAGCGAGTCCCTACATCAACAATTGAAACCGGATCTGAGTTACGAAGAGATCCCGGTGGAGATATTGATGTACGAGACCAAGAGACTTAGGAATAAAAATATTCCTTCAGTGAAAGTGTTGTGGCGAAACAAATCTACGGAAGAAGCCACATGAGAAAGGGAGGACGAAATGAGAACTCGCTACCCCGAGTTATTCCACACGGGCTGATTTCGGGGGCGAAATCCTCCTTAAGGGGGGAGGATGTAGGACCCCGGTCCCCGCAAAGTAGGTCGGCCAATAAATTACGTGTATGATGTATGTAATTTCATGATCTATTTTGCGTATGTCGCATGCTCACGTGACGCTATGAATTTTATGCTAGTGATTATGTGAATTTCGTGCAATTAAGTGCCAAAGATTTTTGTACTCATGAAGACCCTAAATGCATGAGGGGAAATTTTTGAAAATTATGAGTGAAAGGAGAATGTAAGTTTGATGGGTTAAGATTTCCTATGGACCATGAATTATCTAGTTGGGCTAGGAATTTTATTTTGGTCTAAGAAATTGATAATGGGTCCAAATTGTGAGAAAAGCCCAAATGGGGAGACCAATTTCCCTAAAGCAAGGAAAACCCATGCCCTATCCAACAAAAAGCCAAGGAAAATATCTAAACCATCTTAACACCTTAATCACACCTAAGAACTAACGAAAGGAGAAGAAGAAGGAAGAAAGGCCGAGAGATAGTCGAACCAAAAATCTCCTCAACTAGCCTAAGGATTTCGAAGTTGGTAAGTGAAATATCTCCCCTTAGAGCTTTTAATTTCGTATCCTAGGTATTGTCAGGTGTATTAATGGCACTAAAAGCAAGGTAGTTGAAGAAGAGTTCGAAAACCCTAAATGCGAGGTATATGCTTATGTTAAGGTCTCGATTTAGGAGAATCAGTGTTAGGGTTGTTCAATAAACGAGTTAAAACCTAGAGGTTTTGGTTCCGAGTAGGAACCATGCGATTTGAGCAACAAAAGGGATGAAATGCATAAGTTCGACGGGATGAATTAGGAAGAAAGTAGTTTCGATTAAATGAACAGTTGAGTTTCGATCGGAAAGTGAGAAATTAGAGAATTAGTTTTAGGGTTTCGGGCGATAGGACTCATGGATCTAAGTTTCAAATTTAATTAACTTTGAATAGTAAACTCAATAAGTTATAAGTTTCGACCGAAACTCATTTTAACACATGAGTATCGAGCGATACTCAATTCCAATCCATCCAATTGATCGGAAGTGATTAATCACCATGCATGGTTTCAATCGAAACCTAAAACGATGCCATGCACACGTCATCACTCGGCGAAACTCCCTCATTATGATGCTCAATCGAGCGAAACCCATAAATTGATCGAAAATGGGACTTTCGATCGAAAGAAAACTCGGCGAAACCCTAATCTATTAAAATCGAAGTCGAACGAAACTCATCCATGCACATGCAAGGTTTCGAGCGAAACTTGGGCGATGTCACGATGATGAAATACCACGGCGAAACTCACAAAGTTTCGGGTGAAACTAACAAGTGATAAGTTATTAATCGAAATTGGAATTAGAACCAACGAGTTTTGACCGAAAGAAATCTCGGCGAAACTCCCTCAATTGCACGAAACTAAAATAAGCGCACTATCAAATTGAAATTAGGGTTTGATATATATAAGTTCGATTGAAAGTATCTAATAAGTAAGACTTTCGATCGAAAGAAGTTAGAAGACGAGTTTCGGGCGAAACTCATGTAAATTGGAATTCAATTTGACGAAATCGAATTGGGCGAAACTATTAAATCCCATGACTTTCGCCGAGCTTATCATGTTAGGAATTTCAATAATTCAACTTAGAATTATTTGAGATTAGCAACTTAGGTGGGATCGAAACTTAACTCTAATATAATATGGTATAGAAATAAATTAAATTAGGAAAATTCAATAAGGCAAATTGAGTGGCTTGGAGTCTAGAAAATTTGTACCAGTCCAAAGAAGTAGTATGACGAAAATTAATTATTTCGACGAATTAGCTAAGAAAGCAAAGTACTGATACTCTAACTTTTTATGAAAAGGTCGGACGTTAGGTACCTCACGAGACAATACGCTAACTTAAGCTCGGACGCCAGGTAAGTAGAAATTCAACTACGACACGTAACTTGCCTGCGTCTGATTATGTGGATTATGTGCTCGTGTATCTTTATGTAAAACGTGTATATTATGACATGATTTCTTATAAGCATGATAGCATGATCTGCATATTTACATAAGCATGGCATGAGCATTTGCACGCATGTGTAGTACGTAAGGCTCGAGGTACGAGCGTGCATAAGATCGCCTGCGTGCGATTTATACTCGCCGATATTGGCGTTTGTGTCGACTCAATGAAGAGTCACGGCTCCCCTATGTGACCATGGCGAATGAAGCCGTATTGCCTGTATAAGAGGCAGGGGAAAACCCCGTATGCGGGAGATGCAACCTGGAGGATGCGACCCGAGGCATGAACTACCCGGAAGGGAAGATTCCTTCGGGTGACCTCCGAGGTTAGTGACCTCGGTGTTGGCTACCAGTGAGAAGCGTCCGCATGGAGGCCACACTGAGTAAGGGAAGATTCCTTCGGGTGACCTTCTAGTGTGTGAACCTCCACATATGTACGAATTCCTCGTGGATTGAGATCTCTATGAGATGGCACATAGTGGGATAGAAAGCCGAGGGCCCATATGACGTAAGAGTATAAGACAAGGAGTACGAGTCAGGAAAAGAATATAAGCGTTAGTAAGCGACGATGTGGATTGCCGATCGTTAGGACACGTGCATACATGCATAACTTCTGCTTACTGAGCCTCGGTGGCTCATTCATTACGTTACGTGTTGTAGGTGCTAGTGATCACGGTACGTGATCCGTTTATGATGCGAGGCCGATCTTTGAAGCTATCCGGCTGCTTTTGAGGTGGGAGTGTGTGTACGGATGCCGACCTGTGAAGGCCGGGCGCATAGGGAGCTTTTGCTGTGTATGCACACGTTTCCCTTGTAGATAAGATTTAAAAATGTAGAACGATGTACGAACATTCTTTTGACTTGTATGTATGACTTCCGCACTCGTTTTAAAATGAAAAATTTTATCCGTAATTTCACGCCTTTGCGCGGCAACACACCCTTAGGCACTTAGGATTACGACGAAATACGAGGTCGGGACGTCGGGTCCTGACACCCTAGTGTAGGTCCAGCTGGAGTAGACCACTATTATATTTTATCCTTATTGGATTTGAGCTCAGAATGGTGCGCGTAGAGCAAGTTAGCTGAGGGCCCTGAATTACAATGAAAAAGAGAATGAAATAAGAGAATTAGAAAGCATTGGCGCGGATGCCTTTGCGAATTACGACACGTGCACAACATGCATAATTTCCACTTACTGAGCTTTATAGCTCATCCCATGTTTTTATGTGTTGTAGGATCACGTGATCACGGTACGTGATCTTCTGATGGCAAGGCCAACTTTTGAAGCCTTTGGGGACTTTTGAGGGTGGAGTGTGTACATGGATGCGACCTATGTGGCAGGATTTCTTTTGCTGCGTCTATGCACCCATCCTATGTAATTAGCGTTGGGATAATATTTTGATTGTCATGCGAATTAGGAATAAAATAAATAGTAGAAGGCAGGGCGCCACACAATTCATGTGTGCAGATATTCCAGTCGTGAGTGCACATATTCCGTATCATGTACGCAAATATTCCATGTAAAACGTTCAAGCATCAGAGCAAAAATATTGGTAAAGTACAGATATTTTTTCAAGTTACATTTGTTTGCTCCCCTGCCTAAATGAGGATAATCGAAATGTCACGAGCATAAAATCAAAGTTCCACTTAGAGCAGATAAAAATCATATAGGCAAAAAGTCAAAATACACATACCATTACGCACATCATCACGAATATCAAAGATTGTCAGCATACATAAAAGGAATATCGCACGCACATCATCACGAATGTCAAGGACAAAGCATAAAAAAGGAATATCGGAGAGATTTCTTATATCCTTATATCATTAATTACTCAACTTCTCTCCCCCTCAGCATAAAAAAGGAATATACTAAGGCTTTAAGGCTGGAATAACTTACCAGAAAATGTTCTCGAGGTTGGAATCTGTTGGTCCGGAATTACACCAACAATGCGACTTAGGACGGATTAAACACGCCTAACGATCTAGATTTGAAGGATAGGGCGTGGGGCTTGGTGAAAGAAAAGGAGGCTCTCTCAAATTCTAAAATGTTTATTGATCTTCACACACAAGCACACCTAACTATGTGTTAGGGTTTTCCTATTTATACCACAAGTTGGTATATAATAGGTGGGCCTCTTGTGTAGGCCCATTACATGAATAACTAAGAACTAACCCAACTAACAGCTAGCCCAAAGTTTAATATAGCAAATCAACAAAGATAATACAATGAAATTGAACACTACAAAATATTTCCTGACAATCTCCCCCTTAGTGTTCAATCTTCAATTCAGCGCGGGATATCTTTGTTGGGCGTATTGGAGATCTTGATTCCTAGCAAACTCCCCCTTTGTGTCAATTGTTGGGAGTCTTGAATCTTGGGCGTTGGGATGATGGATTACCGTGTGAGTGTTTCGCGAAGCCCTAGCTTGAACTCGAAGGCGCGGAGATTCCTTCGAAGAACCATTCTATCAGCTATAGCGTCAATGAGCTTCGCGAACTTGGATCGGCAGAGGGGATCTTCTTCTGAAAGTATGCGGCAGATCTTCATTAGTTTGTCTTGGATGATGGTGAGCGTTCCATCCGAGAACTTTGCCACTTCAGAGCAGCGCAGCATCCTCATCTTTCCCTTATAGTTCAAGTAGGCGACCGCCGGATCGTCTCCGTCGATCACATCGCCCTCTCGGTAGTCGTCCGCGTTCTTGAAAGATGGGCGAGTCAGATTCACCTTCTTTAGGTTGTGCTCCACTGCCATCTGCAGATCATGGGTGGCGAAGAATCTGACCTGTCGGAACATGTGACGTTTGATAGCCACATATCCCATGGTGACCGGTTCAGCACGTATGAGATGTCCAGAACTTCTGAGGACGAGTCTGAACTGCTTCATGGATTCCAGCATGCTGTACAGGTCGCCCAGGCGCAGAAACTTGAAGTCCGCCTCACTGACTTCACAGTAGCTCTCATCCTCCCTCATTACCGTGAATACTGGGTAATGGACAGGTCCTTTGGATTCTTGGCGGAGGTCAGTGACTTTGCAGATGGGGGCCCGACTCATTTCCTGAGCGATGTTTTCCTCATCGGATAGCGTCCTATTTGTGCATTTGTGGCACAGAAGGCTCCATCGATAGAGTTGCTTCTTTCTCTCGCTCCAACTTTGGATGTTCATCAGCTCATACTCGTCGAAGGTGGTGATGATCTGCTCCTTGCGTCGCCAGATCCTCTTCCTAATCTCTTCTTGAAACGGTGCGGAGATCTTTTTGTTTTCCCACGGTGCTTCCGGTATATCCACCGTGGGTGCATCCGTTTGAGCAGCAGGGGCCTCAGTTTGCTGCGCTTGGAATTGCAGGATGTCCTCAAGCTCGGCTGGTTCAGCGTCGTATTCCTCTCCGTTCTCGTCGTCTGCGGTGTTGATTAGCGTAAGCGAGGCCTCCTTGAGCAGACGTCGAGCATTTTCCACTAACTTCCTAGCTGCTACTGCATCGGCGGGCGTGTATAGCCATTCATCGTTGAAGATGTAGGCTTCGATCTCGTTCTGAGCGCAGTAGACATCCTCGGAAGCCAGGTTGGGATCGATGTTGAGAGGGGTATGGCTGTGTGGTGGCGAGGGTGTAGCGTCGGAGGAGTTAGTGGATTGTGGGGATGGAATTGGTGGAGATTCTGGTGGTTCGGTTGAGGTGATGGTTTTGGCAAGGATGATTTGGGTGACGGGTGGTGTAGATGACGTAGTGGCCTCTAACGTCGATGTGACGAATAGAGTTTCGGAGACTGTAGTGGGTGGTGGTGAGGGTGATTTGGCTAGTGACTCAGGGTGAACAGGGTGGGATTTTTGGCTAGTGGGTTGTGAGGTTTCTGGTGCGGGCGTCGTTTCAGGTCCAGAGGAGGAGGGCGGCGTCGATTGCATGAATCCTTGTGAGCTCAGCTGCCTATTCTCCCCCTCGCGGCGATCTTGATCATCATCTTGATCGTCGCGCCTGGTCCTGCTAGATTCGCCTTGAGCACGGCAGGACATTGGTTGAGTCAGGATGCGCTTCATCTCCTGTTCTTCCTCGTCAAGTTTCGTCATTGATTCAAATCTGGCTCGGAGGATGTAGAAGAGCTCCTTGGCAGAGATGGAGGAGAGAAGAGCATCTGCGTCCGTGTGTGGCATGGGTGGTGGCGTCTCCGGGGCCGCACCTTTGCCTTTGTCGACGGTGGACGCATCGAGACGCGCGTAGACTTGATCGAGAATCGACGCCTCAAGAGTCTTTGCAAACTCTTGAAGACGTGTCTCTAGCGCGGTCTCGGTGACAAAACGGGGTAATTCTAACAGGTTGGGATCACGAAGAATTCCAACTGACACCGAATCGGTGATAGGGCGTGGGGCTTGGTGAAAGAAAAGGAGGCTCTCTCAAATTCTAAAATGTTTATTGATCTTCACACACAAGCACACCTAACTATGTGTTAGGGTTTTCCTATTTATACCACAAGTTGGTATATAATAGGTGGGCCTCTTGTGTAGGCCCATTACATGAATAACTAAGAACTAACCCAACTAAGAGCTAGCCCAAAGTTTAATATAGCAAATCAACAAAGATAATACAATGAAATTGAACACTACAAAATATTTCCTAACAATCTCCCCCTTAGTGTTCAATCTTCAATTCAGCGCGGGATATCTTTGTTGGGCGTATTGGAGATCTTGATTCCTAGCAAACTCCCCCTACAAGGGATATATCCTCTTCTTGTGGAGGCATTGATGGCTCGGCTAGGACTCACTTGTTAAGATTCTCCAATCTTCTTCTTCGTGGCGCTGGATTTGTCGTCTTCGAATGGAAGTTGTCTAGTTCGTTCTCGAAGATGACTCGTCTGGCTCCAGAAGAAGGTAGGCGTGGGGCGTAAAAAATGTGCCAAGGCTCCATTGAAATGTGACTTTCAAGAGCAGGGAGCCCGGTCTTCAGAGTGGTCAGCGCAGTAGTGGCGGAATGTGGTGGATGAGATGTGCCATGGCTCCTTCGAGTGTTCCATTATGAACATAATAGCCTGACACATAAGAATGTGCGCGGAGGTAGTGGAAGCCTCCGGCGCGGCGTAGTTGGCGTAGGTGGTGGAGTAGGTGTTGTGAGAGGTGGCGTAGGTGGTGTGAGCGGAGGTGGATGATGGTTGCTGCTGATGCTGCTGTTCGATCTTCAACTCAGTTCTTCTCCTTTACTCCCCCTTGAGATGATCTCCGTCTTTGGGATCGTCACGTCGTCCGTGGGACGCGTCTGTCTCTGGCGTTGATGGTGGTGATGGTGATGTGGTGTGGCGTTGAGTGAGGCAATCAAGTGAGATTCTCAGGAGTAGCAGCAATTGGTGTTCCTCCAGGTTCAGTTTTGAACACTGGAGAGACGGAGCAGCATGTGGTGGCGTAGGCGTAGGTGTGGTGGAGTGGTGTCGGTGATGGGACCTTTTCCTTCATAGATCCTCATTGAGCGCGGCATGGAATGTGTAAGTTCCTCGCTGATTGCTATGAGTCGGGGCTCCATCACGAACGGGGTAACTAACCAGACGGGGTCACAAAGACACTCCGTCGTCACAACATCGAAACATGTGTCCGATGTGCCGCCTGTTTGCACAGGACAAAAAGAACCGAAGAGCCACAAAGGCTTTCCGTTCGCACGGACAATGAGACAAGCTCGTATCCGTGGCCCATCGACAGTTGTGGTGGGGTGGCTGTCGTGGGTCTTCCGCTCTTGGTCACAAGGACGTCATCAAGCGTTCGGGCAAGTTCACGAAGAACCTGCGGTGCGTAAAGAGTGTTTGTGTCCTAGAAAGTGGAAAATTTTGGTGGGTGAGGACACTAGACTCTATGTGAGTGGAAGAGGTGCAGTGAGAGGCGGGGCACTGCATGTTCAACATCAACCGTCTCCAAGTGGGGCGGTGATGGCTAACGTGGTTCCTCTTGTGCGAATGAAACAACTATCTGCGAAAGGATAGCTGAGTGGTTGGGGGGGTTAATTGCGCGGTTGGACTATATGCCGCGACTTCTACTCGGGAAACGAACGAGACATCTCCTGTACCTATGGGCGAGGTCCGGGTTGTGGTGAGATATGACAGAGGAGTGCGATCATGTCGTCGTTGGTTCGCAACTCCTGTAAGCGACTTATGTCATCCTCCCGAGATCGTTGATTGGATCTTTGCGTGGAGGAGGATGTTGCGCGACCTAGACCTAGACTAGAGAGGCTAGGGCAGGCTCGTTCCTGGGTTAGGATCAGGGGGGTTTCACTGATCCATGGGAACTATGGTGGCGTGGCGTGATCGCGTTGAATGGCGACCACGAGCGATGTCGACGAGGGTGACCCAAAACTGTTGATCAGACACTTCAGGGACTCGTCTGGTGGAAGGTGAGGGCGTAGTGAAGAGCATGGTGGCAGAGGACGTCTCCATGTAGCACACCATGATGAAATGGATGGCAGTGGGTGGACGGTGGAGTCTGGAACCTGAGATCCACATCGTCTAAGCATCGAGATTGGATAGCGCGCACACTGATGGTTGGTTGATCTCTTGTCAACCCTTCTTTGTAGGTCCAGGTTCTGCACGGATTTGTACAGAAGCCATGATGATTGCTCGCTTCTCTGACATCCCTTCATGCACGTGGAGCAACCCGTGTAACGTGCATGATGGGGTTGGTTGCTCGCAGTGCATACCGGTCATGAATGTGGAGCAACCCATGTACCATTCATGCCGGGGGTGTGGTTGCTCACGTCGTGTACCAGTCATGTACGTGGAGCAACCCGGGTACCATACATGCTGGGGGGTTTGGCTGCCCTCGTCGCATACCAGTCATGAGTGTGGAGCAGCTATCTTAGTACCTACCCATGCTGGGGATCTGCAAAAACTTTATCGGGACTTTGGTACCCAATTTTGGATGGGTCCTCCCTTGTTAGCAGAAAACAAGTTAAGCACATTTGGTTCAGATATTGATCCTAAATCATCCTTTAAAGTCCTATCCAATTTGATTTGTGATTTAGGAATCCAAGTTTGGTGAACCTTAGAGGGAAATGACAATTCAGCGCAGGTGAATGTGTGCCTAGGTGTAGAAGACCTAAAGATTTTCTCCCTAGCCAGTCGCATAAGATGCTTTCTAGAATAAATCTGGACTGGGTATTTCAAGTAGGAATATGAGCTTATGGCGCTATATGCGTCATTGGATGATGAGTCGTATTGCCTACAAGAGTTCACATCATTCACTCTATAATGATGAAGGGGTGTAGTTCGAGAAGTTCGCTTGCTTGAGCTTTGAACTTCTTCGCATGCTCTCCTTTTAATAGGAGTCGAAGAGGGGAAATCATTAAAATTTTTGTTCAAGTTTTTCAAAAAGAATGTCGATTTTCCTCTCTTTATTTTTTCTTTTAATTGTTCCTTTGAAAATTTAAGCGCTTTGCTTTTACTATACATTTCAGTATCAGTCAAAGGTGACTCAGAATTTGTAGAAAAAGCAGTTTTAATTTTTGGAACAAAGATGCTTGACTTTCTTTTCTTTACCTGTTTCGAGAAGGATGTATCTTTTAAAAGATCATTGGAGACAGGTAAAGACGGGGAATTTTTAAGATTTGAAATCTCATTTAAAAATATTTCCTTTTCAGACTCAAACGAATTTTCGAGATTAGAAATCTTCTCTAAAAGCTTTTTCTTTTCCGCGCCAAAACTTATTCTTTCGAATTCCAGAGTTTCTTGCAAATCTTTCAATTTACAAAGAGTCTTCGAGATATCACATGGAATAGGTTTTTCAGAATGTAAAATATTTTCCCCGTTCGAATCTAAGTTTGAGGATGTATTGCGTTCCTCTAAGAGCATTTGATATTGCAAAGAGAAGTAATCTCGCTCACCTTTGCAAATATCTAAGCTTTTAGTTAGATCGCAGACTCTCTTTTCACTAATTGCTACCTTAGATTCCAAGCTAGTCAAAATTGACTTGAAGGATACTAATGTTCCTTTAGCGGAAGCCAAAGCGTCATTAGCTACAGCTAGCTCCGTCAATTTTGTCTCTAACAATGCGTAATTATTAGCATATTGTGCTTCTAATTTCGCGATTGTTCTAGCTTGAGCATCCATTTTTGTTTTCAAAAATATTTTAAATAATGAAGAAAAAATGGCTTTGAAAAAATTTTTACTCCAAAAGGTTTGGTTTGTCGAGAAATATTGTGAAGTTTCGAAAAATGTGAGTGTCGAAAATTTTGGTGGATACCGAAAAATTTTATAAAATGATTTCGAAAACTTCGTGAGTATTACCAAACTTTTTCTATAATGTGCCAATACCGTCCTAGGTCGATCGTTGGGTACGGTGATCGTTGCCGCGTTTTGGATTTGCCTTCAAAATTTTACAAAAACGTCGTCTATACCGAAAATTTTGGCCCAAAAAAATTTATTTCGGAAAATTTTAAAAGTGTAAAATAGACAAAGTCCAATGGGCTTAGTAAATTTTTCTCTATCCAATGATATAAATTTTCCTTAGGCTTAGAATTTTTTTTTTTTTTTTTTTTTTTTGCTCCTTAAAACCTTATTTAATCCGAGGGGGGGCCAGAAATTTTGGTGGTCAAAAACGTTTAAGTGTAATTTTTAAAGAGTGATTTTTGCAAGATTTGAAGCTAACAGGTGTGTTTGGATCAAGTTTAAAGGTTGGGTGCAAATTTCTCGGGGGGTGCGAAAAATGGTGTGAAAATGTGCGAAAAATGTTGTCCCGAGAAATTTCGTTGTGAGAGTGAGTCGCGAAAAAAACAGGAAATTTCGCATTCAAAGGAAATTTTCGCATGTACAGTAAAAGTTTCGCATATATAAAAATTTTCGCAAGTTATAGCACATAGTTAAGATGGAAAATTTTCGCATGTATAAAATTTGCGCATTCGTGAGAAATTTTCGCAGATTGAGTAAAATTTCGCAAGTATGGAAAATTTTCGCAAGTGAGAAATCTCGCAAGTTGTCCAAATTTTTCGCATGTAATCCAAAAATTTCGCGGAGAAAATTTGTTCTAAAAACGGTTAAATTTTCGCAGTTAGAAAGAGTTTTCAAGTTAGCAAAAATTTCGCAAGTTTGAATTTTCTCAAGTGATATGGAAGTGAAGTGATGATGCGAAGTAGTGAAGATGCGAAAAAGAGAAGTTGAAATTTTTGGATCACTGTAGATGCGAAATAGTGAAGATGCGAAAATATGTATGATGAAGTGAAGTGTATGAAAATTTCGCGGGGCTTCACATGCTGTAGCAGCGAAATTTCTCGGAAAAATTTCTCGGCCTGCGAAATTTCTCGGCCTATAGATGCGAAAATTTCTCGGCCTGCGAAATTTTCGCGGCTAAGAATTTTCTCGGGTAAGAAAATTTCTCGGCCAAGAACACAGATTACTGTTCCATAGCTGCGCGACTTTTACCAGAAAAATGACTCGTTTTCGCTCAAATCTCACTCAAAATCGACGAAACTTGTTCCAAAACTTCAGAAAAACATTCCTAAACACATAATCAACCTTTGGGATGTCTAAAAACAACAAATCGAGGTCGAAATCGCCCAAAAACAGAGAATGGCCGAAAATATTTTTCAAATAATTTTTTTTTTCTCACTCAAATCTTGCTCAAAACACGCAAATCCGGTCGCGTTGGGCTCTGATACCACTTGTTGGTCCGGAATTACACCAACAATGCGACTTAGGACGGATTAAACACGCCTAACGATCTAGATTTGAAGGATAGGGCGTGGGGCTTGGTGAAAGAAAAGGAGGCTCTCTCAAATTCTAAAATGTTTATTGATCTTCACACACAAGCACACCTAACTATGTGTTAGGGTTTTCCTATTTATACCACAAGTTGGTATATAATAGGTGGGCCTCTTGTGTAGGCCCATTACATGAATAACTAAGAACTAACCCAACTAAGAGCTAGCCCAAAGTTTAATATAGCAAATCAACAAAGATAATACAATGAAATTGAACACTACAAAATATTTCCTAACAGAATCACTACTAGATCTGGCAAATATCACAAATGGGTTCAGCTCCCTTGTGATCTTACAGAACTTTCAAAAGCTAGAGTATAACTTAGATAATTTTTCAAGAAGAGAAACTGTGAAGTTCGAATTCTAAGGTAAGGAAGAAAGTGATCTCATTTAAAAATGGGCAAATATCAAAGAGATATAGTTTTCCAGATAAGACAAACTCGGCTTAAATAGAATTACGAAGATTTTATTTCCAAACCGAATTTTGAATTTCAAAACCAAGTGAACAGTCAGTCAGAGATCTCAGACTGATCCGATGTGATCTCATTTTAAATAAAGAAAATATTGTGAAAGGCCGAAAATAAGAAATAGAGAAGATCCTATTTTCCTAAAATAATCTAAGGGCTGAAGCAAGATCTCATAATAGGACAACTACGAACTTTTACCTAATATAATCACAGTCTTAGAAAAGATCTAGAAGATCCGAATAATCTAGAGGCTGAAAGGAGATTTCTGAATATGAAGATAACTACGAATTTCTTCCTAAAATAACATAATCACACTCTTAAAGTAAAAGCCAATTTTGGCAAGTTAACTAACCTTATTTAGCTCGATGATTCCTAGTTGATCGCAGATGTCGCACTTGTCTCAATTCGGGGCTTCGTGAAGATATCAGTGAGCTGAACATTTGTTTCTACGAATTCAACACCGATATTCCCCTCCCGAATATGATCTCGTATAAAATGATGTTTCACGTCTATATGCTTAGTACAAGAATGATGCACAGTATTCTTAGTAATGCTAATGGCACCAGTGGTAGCAGATAATATGAAATTTGTCATAACCTAACGCAAAATCACTAAAGGTCTGTTTAATCCAAAGAACATGCTGGAGACACATTCCTAGGACCATATTTTCAGCTTCAGTTGTAGTTAGGGCGACACTATTTTGCTTTCTACTAGACCAAGTTACCAGGGAATTTCCAAGTAATTGGTACGTTCCACTAGTACTTTTCTTATCTTCCCTACAGCCGGCATAGACGACATCGGAATATCCCATTAATGGGAATTCATCTGTATAGCAGTACCACAAACCAAAATTAACACTACTCTTGATATATCTAAATATTCGCTTGACTGCTGTCAAGTGAGATTCCCTTGTGTCAGACTGATATGTGGAACACATACCAACAGCAAACATAATATCCGGCCGACTTGCAGTTAAGTAAAGAATGCTTCTGATCATACCTCGATGTTATGTTTGATCAACTGGTATACCAGATTCACCACTGTCTATTTCGGTGGTCTGATGCATGTGGGTGGAAATCGCTTTGGAATCACAACCTGAATTTTGCCAGCAATTCCTTGCTGTATTTCGTCTTGGATACGGTTCCAAGGTCAAGTTGCTTTATTTGCGACCCAAAGAAGTAGTTCAGCTGACCAATTAAGCTCATCTCAAATTCTTTCTGCATCTAGAGAATTCCTCACAAAGAAGGATGTTAGTGCTTCCAAATATTATATCATCAAGGTAAATCTGTACCAGTAACATTTGATCACCTTCATACTTAATAAACAATGTGTTATCAATAGTTCCAGTGGAAATTCCCATGCCAATAAAAAATGTGACGTGCCTCACTTTCTAATACAGATTAGTGGTGAATTTTCGCAACGTAAGTCGCGGAAAACCCGTCTAACAAAAAATCTTCGAAATTAAAATACATTACAACAAATCAGCCTACATCGTTATCGTGTATACGGGCCGTGGCCCCAAAATATCAAAATATTAAAAATACGTTGCTCCACAGTTCGTCATTCATGTACAGCCTCGTCCTCAAAAGTCCGTGAAGCACCGTCGTCAGCCCGTCTAGTCGCGATGTACCCCGACTTCGGACTTGTCGGGTAACCTTGGGTGACCCGAGGCCTTGCCCCACGCAGCGGAATGTAAATTTTTCCCGGGGTTCCCCGTGTGGTTTCCCCAGGATATTCGGTTAAATAAAGAAAAACCGCACGTACGACACGTATAAAAAATAGGAGCTTACCCTCGTCGCGAAGATCCTTAGCTCCCGTAGCTCACGAACTGTGCCGAAGAGAGTCATACCAAACCCATGATGTGCCGCGGACTTCACCTCCCCAAGGATGGCTAGAGGAAGTGAAGAATGTTTGTATAGAGATGTGTTTTAGTGTGTTTGATTTACTACAAACTCAAACACACTTAGCGTTTTCTCTAAGAACAATCTAAGGAGCTCTCACAACTCTCTAGACTCTTAGTTAAGTGTGAGACAGTATTGAATAAAGTTATGGACATAATTAATCAAAGTAATATAGATAAATCAACTTTCAACCTTTGAAATTGACTTTAATCATAGTTAATCTACATCATGTCATACATGACTCATACTTTGTAGGGGTGTTCGTACGGTAGATACCGTACCGAACCGAACCGAAATTTCGTACACCCCTAGTAGATACCGAATTTTTTCGGTCAATTCGGTACCGAAATTTAAATAATAATAATAATAAAAAATTCGATAATAATTAAATTCATACGTATATTAATATAATTATAATTTTATTTTCGTTACTAATTGTAATATCCGTAAAATTTAATTACGGGATTTACGATTTAATTAGCAGTGAATTAGAAATTCCGTTGGATTAATTAAACAAAGAAGCTAGGACTACACGAAAATCAATACATAAATAATTTTGCGAGCTTATCTACTAATAATATTTTGAGTACATGTTTTACGATGTTATATGTGCTTATACGACTATGTGCTAAGTATCATATATATATATATATATATGTTATGTTTTATATGACTTATATGATGAATTTGGGACTTAGAAATAATTTCGTATAAAGGTATATAGATTTTTGTAGGAGAAAGTATTAATAGAAGTTAGTTATTAGTATATATAATAGAACTAACGAAATTAAAATTCATTATGTCATGAATGGGCTACATTTAAATTTAAGCCCAACTAGTAAGAGATAAATATTAGTAGCAAATTTATGTAAGCCTAACAAGAAGCAATCGAAAACCTATCAAGGAGGGAAATTATATAATAATAATAATATTATAAGGCTTGGTACATGAGAAATTAGATAAGCTTGGTTAAAGTATGAAAACTAACTTCGCCGAGAATTTAGAATACAAGTAATATCGAGCGACTTTGTACAATGAACATCAATTAGAAGTCGGACGATTTGTAATTATAATATGCATAATTGAACAACTTTAACATGGAGAATTCGGTCACAACATATATTATTTGAGCAAACCAATCATAATCCACGTGGGGTCATCATGTAAGTAAAGTTATGTGTAACATAATATATATATATATATATATATAGTACTAGGAGATAAATGAGTACCTCAAGTAATAAAATAATTGATGTGAGGAGATGAGAGTTTTATTTAACTCATGAGGAAAAACACGTCACATAACTTAGTAAACAATTCCTACACGATTTTCTAAGCCCTCATCTTTATCTATTAGTTCCTTGAATAAAATACTAATACAAAAGAGGAAAACCTTCGAAGAATAAATAGTAACAAATGAATTAAACCCCATCACAGAACGATTAAACGATTGAACAAAAGCAAAGAAAGGGGCAACGAAACACTTTTTGATGGAGAACACCCTTGAAAACCCTAGTTAAGTGAGGGAACTCAAGAACGAACTGAAGAAGCTGGGAGTAGGTAGAAATCTTTACCCTAAGTTCATGTTTTCACGTAGGTAATAGCATGCTTTAGGAGCGGTTAGAGACGAAAATATCATATGTTTAGGTCTTATACGAATTTAATTGTTAAAGGTTTAGAATAGTTAACATCTTTATGACCTTCATACTGTTCTTAGAAAAAATGGGTTTTTGATCGAAAGTTAGAGGTTTTCAGATATGGTTTTCAATTTAGAATGTCGAAACACAAAAAGTCGAGATGTTGGTATCGACTTTGGAAATTTGTATAGAATCCCGAAATCTTTGTCGTGATTTAATTCTGTTGTGGACTTCGAAATCTAATGTCACATGTCGAGATCTCTATGTATAATATCGAATCATTTCATGCCTTATATCGAGATTCAATTATAAACACATATCGAGATATTTTAGGTGTAATATCGAAATATATAACTCGAGATCCATATCGACATTGTATATTATTTACTTAAACATCGAAGTCTCTGTAGATAATCTCAAAGACACCAAACTCGAAATCTATTATTAATGTTGACTTCAACATCTCGACCTCTCAATTAGAATATCAACATTCATGTACATCTCGGTAATTGATATAAAAACTCGAGAACTTATAACTATATCTAGATTGTATATTGCTTAGTATAAAACTCGAAATCTTCGTGTAATGTCGAGACTATCTCATGAAACATGTCGAGATCTATTTCTGGAAATTGTACTTCCCAGTTTAGGTTAAAAAATTCTATATTTTAGGGTTTCGAAATTTATAGAAGTCGAAATTAGGGTTTTCAAATTAAGTCAATTTTGTGAAGTTATAAATGAGACTAATAAACCCTAATTTTGTATTCCGATATTTAGGGTTTGAAGGTTAGCAATTTAACCGTACGATAAGCTAAGGATACCAGGTAAGTGGAGATCCCCACTACAACACATAAATTTATATGTGCATGAATTACATGGTTATGTGCTTGAATGACATGATTATATGCTTCTATGATTTTACGTGAATCCTTACATGATTTATTTATTTGAATTAATTATTACCTGAAGTGGCATGACAAGCACTTTGGCATTATTCACGTACGCATTATCACGTGCACACACGAAGTTACAAGACACGAGCAGAAGTCAAATATGATTGCTTAAACACGATAAAAGCTTGCATTTAATGGCTCTTCTATGCTACCATGGTGATTTTATGTCACCGATTTCAAGGCATGACATGACATGTCTCAAGGCAAGGGCATGCATGTGGCGGAAAGTTGCGATCTGGAAGATGCACCCTGAGGAAACAAACGGCACCAAGGGTATAATTGGTGTGAGCAACCTCAGAGTGAGTCTACAATTATGACTGTCCGTGGGATCGATAAACTACATTGGGATTGAAAAGGCGCCTTAGGGTTAGCCTCTCAGTGGAAGTATCGTCCGCGTGGCGTATGAAACCACCTTGGGACAGAAAAGGCGCCATAGGGTTAGCCTCCCATGAGTGGGTATTGCCACTTACATATTTATTTACCCTTAATGGGTTTAAGCTCCATGATGGTGCATAGTAAGATAAGCCATGGGCCCTACAAGACAAGACACGAACTATAAATAAGACAAGACACAAACTATGAATAAGACAAGACACGAATTATAGGACGCGATTAGGAAGCATTGGCGTGGATGCCTTTGCATTTTAGGACACATGCATTGCATGGTTTCCACTTACTGAGCTTTATAAGCTCATTCCACGTTTTATGTGTTGTAGGTACGATAGAGTCGGACGTTGAGAAACGTCACGACTAAGGCGGGCTGACGGCGGTACTCTAGGGTCTTTTGAGGGCAAGGCTGTACATGGATGACGACCTATGGAGCGATGTTAGGATATGTTTTGGGGCTTCGGCCTTTGTATAATTAAGACGAAGTAGGCTATGTTTTGTAGTAATATATCTTATTTTAGGAAACGTTTTTGTTAGACGGGTCTCCCACGACTTACGTTGCGAAAATCCGCCACTAAAAATGATTAGAAAGTCAGGGTCGCCACAGGTGGTATCAGAGCTTAGGATATAAGTTCTGTAGACTGTCCATGTACGGCCACTCAATAGTCTGGAGGATCAGCCTTGCCTGTAAGTTTTTGCATTTTATATAATTACATGCTTACAATAACGTGCCTAATTGTTTGAATGAATTTTAGAATGACTAGAGAACTTAGGGAATGCGTTGGTGAGTCAAGTCGTGAGGTTACACCTAAGTCCCCTATGAATGAACGAGACTCAGCACTCTCATATCTTACTGAACTGATCCAGTGGCAATCGGGTCAGATCAGTGAACTTAAAGATCGAATTGGTGAACTCAAGGACTTGGTCTATAAGCTTATCAATGAACGAAGATCACCGGAACCCCGTAGATTCTTACCTGCAAATATTGCTAACCCTATTAGGGAAGAAACTCTGATGTTCCAAAATCAGAAAGGAAAGCGAAAGATGGAGAATAGACCAGAACCGCAACGTAAGAGTTGACGTTAGTGCCATAAAGTCGACAATATTCAGTGAACGATGAAGCATGAAGTTATGAAAAATCGCAGGGAGGTGAAGGAGATAATAGTTGAAGTTAGTGCCATAAAGTCGACAATATTCACTGACCAGACCGATGTCAAGGAAGTGCGTAAAAGATTGCCAGAATGAAGAAGTCGGTTGTAATTGTAATGTTACTACAAATTATCTTGTGTTGGTCAAGTAAGTTTTAGTTAGTTTGTAGACTCTATTGATGTTCTATAATGTAGCTGTGTTATTACACTTATGATCTTAAATGTGGTTGGAACTATTTTGTATCATACTATTTTAAGTCTTTAAGATATTTTATATGCAAAATATAGCTAATAACTTGTGTACCCAACTTGGATGGAAATTTAAATGATTTGTGTTCAGTGAAACTACTAATCAAATTGAAGACAATTTATTTAAGTATCAAGCAATGGATTGCATGTCTATAGAAGATCTAGATATTAACTCATTGGTTGTTGGAGATAGATGGCATTGAAGGCAAACACAACCAATGCATAGAAGTTCCGGCTATAAAGATGGTCCTCTGTTAAGAACCCAATGATCAAATCAGCTTTGATAAAGATTGTGACCGATGGAAAATATATTGCTTCACTAATATATTTCATCTTCTTCACGTTAAAATCAAATTGAAATAGCCTCAAACTGTTGTTTTTGTTACAAGTAATGTGCTGAAAATGTTTACTTTAGTTAATCATGCTTTTGGAGTCCCAAAGTACTTTTGTCATTTCTTAATTGTCTTTTGTGTGCTAAGTAGCTACTAGTCTACTAGTGTTGTTATTTTGGAAGGAACGTTCATTTTGTAAGAAGCTGGGAAATAAAAAAAACATTTTCAGCTCTCCATCTTCTCCACATCAAAAAAATACAGCAACGGAAGCTAAAAAAGATCATCAAAGAATCACCATAAAAAAAACATGTACTTAATCCTACAGTTTGGTATCAGAGCTAGCTTGAAAGAAACAGGTTTGGACTGAAGAAACACACAAGGAAAAGACAAGAGAAGGGAAGAAGAGCTGCTGAAAACTGTGACAGTTCATGGCAAATACAAGCAATTTACAACAAATTTCTCTTCCGATTTTCGCAGGGGAAAACTATGAGTTTGGTGCAAGAAAATGAAGACGTTGCTGGCCTCCTTTGAGCTATGGGAACTCGTACAAGATGGCTATGATGATGAGGAAGAAGAAGCTAACCTCACCGTAGCACAAATGAAGGAGTTAAAGAAAACAAAGCAAAGAGATGCCGCAGCGTTGTCGAAGATTCAGCAAGCTGTCACAGATTAAATATTTCCGAGGATAATCGGAGCTGAAACAACAAAAGAAGCGTGGGATATTTTACAAAAGGAATTTGGAGGAGATGAAAAGGTTAGAGCTATTAAACTTCAAACTCTTAGAAGGGAGTTCGAGAATATGAAAATGAAGGAGACCGAGAGCTTGAATGAGTTTCATTCCAGGTTCATTGAGTTAACAAATCAAATTAAAATATATGGAGAAGAGCTTACAAATCAGAGAATGGTTGAAAAAATTCTTATTTGTCTTCTGGAGCGATTTAATCCTATCGTGGCCGTTATGGAACAAACGAAGGACCTCTCTCAAATGAATATTCACGAGTTGATGGGAGCACTGAAATCATTTGAAGAAAGGTTGACGAGGCAATAAGAGAAGTCGATTGAAAGTGCATTTCAATCAAAAATGAAAGTAGAAGCTAAAAGCCACGGAGAGTCTTCAAGTGGACAACAAAATCGAAGTGGCGCTTTTAGAGGTGGTAGATGCGGTCGTAGTCGGGGACGAGGCCGTAATTTTCAAGGCAGAGGTAGAGGCTTTTACGAAAGAAATCAGACCAAAAATGAAAGTGAAAAGAAGTGTACTCATTGTGGAAGAAGTAGCCATGACTACAATGATTGTTGGTTCAAGGATAAGCCGAAGTGCCATCGATGTAATAAGCTCAGTCATGTTCAAAAGTGTTGGAAATAAACTCACGCTAACACAGTGAAAACACGATATTGATTTGTGAAGCTGAATCGACTACTGTTTCTGTAGCCTCTGTACTGCTTAAATAGAAGTTTACATGGAAACTAATAAATGCCTACAATCAGGCGACTAATTTAGCCTACGCTAATAAGGAAAAGATAATACAATCATATCCTAATCATATCTTTTCCTAATCTAATAAAGGAAAATGGGATCACAAGGATTATTTCCTAACAATCTCCTCCTAAGCCTTGTGTCCACCATTGGTGTCGATTAGGCCGATCTTATCCCGTAGTTCAAGAAACTTGATCATTCCAAGCGGCTTCGTCAGAATGTCGCCCAGTTGATCCTCACTTCTGATGAACTCTACACCAATCAAGCCTTCTTCTGCAGCTTCCCGAATGAAGTGGTATTTCACTCGAATGTGCTTACTCTGTCCGTGGAGTACCGGATTCTTGATCAAAGCAATGGCGGACTTATTGTCCACCCTCAGCATTGGCGCTCTTGCTGCTGTTCCCTGCACCTCAGACAACACACGAGCGAGCCACAATGCTTGACAAGCAGCGTTAGCAGCTGCTATATACTCTGCCTCACAGCTGGACCGAGCCACTACCTTCTGCTTCATGGATTGCCAGGTGATCGGGCTGCCGCTGAGGAAGAAAATTACGCCAGTTGTGCTTTTACTTGTATCAACATCCCCGGCGTAATCACTGTCGCTGAAGCCTGTCAGATAAGGCTCCTCCTTCTCCCTCCTGCCGAACCAGAGTCCCCAATCTTGGGTCCCAGCCACATAGCGCAGGATGCGCTTCACAGCTGCGAGGTGATCCTTGCGTGGATCCTCCAGGAACCGACTCACATAGCCAAACGCAAACGCTTGATCGGGGCGAGTGTTAACCAAGTACCTCAAGCTCCCGACGACGCTCCTGTATGCCGTCGCATCGACCGGCGGCTCTGTGCTGAGCTTGCTCAACTTCAGGCGCGGTTCCATGGGTACGTGACATGGGTTACACCCTGCCATGCCGCTCTTCTCCAGGATCTTGCCGGCGTAGGCGCCCTGGCTCAGCGAGATCCCCCTCGCGCCCTGCTTCACTTCAATGCCGAGGTAGTAGTGAAGCAAGCCGAGGTCACTCATCTTGAATGCGGCCGCCATCTCCTCCTTGAATGACTTGATGTCGCCGCCGTTGGAGCCGGTGATCACGAGGTCATCGACATAGACCCCGATCACCAGCTGCTTGCCGTCGTTCTGCCTGATGTAGATGGCGTGTTCCGACGGGCTCGTCCTGAAGCCGAACGACAACAGCGTGCTGTCCAGTTTCGCGTTCCATGCGTGCGGCGCTTGATGCAACCCGTACAACGCCTTACGGAGCTTGAGCACCTTGTGCTCCTTGCCGGTGATGACAAACCCCGGCGGCTGCTCGACGTAGACCTCCTCCTCCAGGTCTCCGTTCAAGAACGCCGACTTGACGTCCATGTGGTGCACTTCCCATCCTTCGTGTGCTGCGAGGGCGATGATCAGGCGCACCGAGTCCAGCCGCGCCACCGGCCCGAACACTTCGTCGTAGTCGATGCCGTGCCGCTGTGCGTAACCCTTCACCACGAGGCGTGCCTTATGCTTGGACACCGCCCCATGCTCGTCCCTCTTCACCTTGAAGACCCACTTCAGGCCAATCGCCCGACGGCCCGGCGGGAGGTCAGCGATTGACCACGTCCGGTTGTCCTCAATCGAGTCCATCTCCTCCATCATCGCCTTCCTCCAGCTGGGGCTGCGTTCCGCCTCGGCGAACGACGCAGGTTCGTCGGAGCTCATGGCGTGGAGCTCCTCCGTCACCAGTGCCCGTGGCGCGAAGCCACGCGGCGAAGCTGGCCCGATGATGTTTTCGATCTTTCGAAACCGGAGAGGGGCGTCGTCGTCGTGGTCGGCGTCCAAGTGCTCGCCGGCCTTGCTTGGCGGTGAGGCGAACTCCACCTCCTGTGCCCCGCTGGATCCCGCAGGTACAGCTCCTCCACCACCATGAGGTGATGCCGGCGGCGTCAGCTCATCCTCCTCAGTTGTGGTTCCAGGTGCCTCCTCAGTGCCATTAGCCACGAAGGTCCCTGGTTTACGATCGAGTACTCCACCGTGAACACGTCATCGTTGCCGTTCGGCTTGCCATCGACCTGCACAGAGCCCCACTCCCATTGTGCTCCTTCGTCGAACACCACGTCGTGCGTCACGTGGACACGCTTCGTGATAGGGTCGTAAGCGCGGTACGCTTTGGAGCCGCGCTCGTAGCCGATGAAGATCATCTTACAGCCACGATCCTCGAGCTTCTTCAGATGCGGCGTCGTGTTCCGAACGTAGACGATGCAGCCGAACGTCCTCAAGTGATGCACTGCCGGCTTCTTCCCATGCCATGCTTCGAACGGCGTCATGCCGTCCACGCTCTTCGTCGGCATCGGTTGAGGATGTATACCACGGTGGTCACAGCCTCGCCCCAAAACCAGCCCGGCAGCCCCTTCGCCTTGAGCATACTCCTCGCTGTCGCCACCACCGTCCCATTCCGTCGCTCGACCACGCCGTTCTGTTGCGGGCTATATGGTGCGGTGTGTTGGCGATGTATCCCTTCTCCCGCACAGTACTCTGCAAACTCGATCGACGTGAATTCTCCACCACGATCGGTCCGAAGTGCCCCCAGCTTCAGCCCGAACTCCCCCTCGGCCCGTGCCTGGAGTTCCTTGATGGCAGCCGCAGCACGATCCTTCGTAGGAATGGTGGCTACCCACATATAACGGCTAAGGTCATCGACGAGCAACAAGAAGTACCTGTTGCCGCTTGGGGTTGCTGGTGTGATTGGCCCGCACAGATCGCCATGCACAAGCTCAAGTCGCTGCTTCGCACGATACTCCGCTTTCCCCGGAAATGGGGTGCGCTTCTGCTTCCCAGCCAGACATGCATCGCACAGCTGGTCCACCTGTCCGATCTCCGGCAGTCCGCGCACCAGCTTCTCTCGAGCTAGCTTCCGGAGCGCCACCATGTTGACATGGCCGAAGCGATCATGCCAGCGCCATGTCACCTCGTCGCCGCGCCCGCGCACCGCTAAGCACATCGGCGGTGCTATCTTGATCCAAAGAAGGTATAGACGGTTCGCCTCGCGGGTCACCCTTGCCAACAGTTGACCGCCGAGCTCCCGAATCCGCATCACGCCATCTTCGATCTCGATCTTGTAGCGGACCTCGTCAAGCTGGCCAAGACTCACGATGTTCGTCGTCAACCGTGGAATGAAGTAGACGCCGTCGAATGAACGGAGCTCCCCGTTCTTGTACATAAAGATGACGGTGCCCCGCCCTTCAATGCGTGCCACCGAGTCGTTGCCGAAACGCACGGTGCCTCGTACCGCCACGTCGAGCTTCGAGAAGGCAGTTCTAGATCCGAACATGTGATTGGTTGCCCCCGAGTCCAGGACCCACGTCTCCGCCTCCCGTTCCTCTTCTTCTTCCCCGAGCTGCGCGAACACCTTCTCTTCGCGGATCTCGATCTGGGCCATGGACGACGTCGACGAAGTCGCCGTCGATTGCGGAGTCGGTGGGGAGAGAATGGGGGAGCACTTTGCGAGACAAAGTGAGGCCTCTTCCTCTTCGTGGACTGCATGGGCCTGCGCCTTCTTGGGCTTCGACCAGCACTCCCGGGCCCAGTGGCCCAGCTTCCCACAATTTCGGCACTCATCACCTACGCGCTTGTTCGAAGTAGCCGGCCCACTCGACTCGCCAGCTCGCCCACGACCGCGCCCGCGTCGGCCGCCTCCTCTATTCGCGCCACGACCGCGTGAGTGGTTCTCCGCCTCTCGCTTCTTTCGTTGCGCGTCCAACTGCTCCTCAGTGAGATACAGCTTGCCCTCGTGCTGTAGTGACGCCGGGGGTCCATTCAACTCCACCTCTGCCTCTTGCAATCGCCCGGTGAGATCGGCGACCGTCATGGTGAATGGATCGAGCAAGGTCTTGATCGCAATCGCGATCTGCTTGAAGCGAGGAGGCAGACTTCGTAGCATCTTGGCTACGATCTCCTTTTCCTCCATCTCCTCCCCTAACGTGGTGAGGTGCGCCGCCATGCCATTGAGGCGTAGCGCGAACTCCTCAACGGTCTCGCCGTCATTGAACGAGGCGAGATCGAATTTGCGACGCAGCTGTTGCGCCGTTGCCTTCTTCACACGATCGTCCCCGATCCTCATGGTCGCGATCGCGTCCCAGGCCTCCTTGGCCGTCTCCTTGGAGCCGATCGTCGACACCATCTCGGGCGGGACCGCACTCACCAACGCATCGAGCGCCATCATGTCTTCCTGCTCATCGGCAGTGCCCTTCTCGATGGCGTTCCTAACGCTCTCGCCTTCAGCTTCACCTTCATCATGAGCGCCCAGTCAGAGTAGTTGGTCTTGGTGAGAACTGGGTAGCTATTCCCGCCGCCCACCTCACGAATCACTCTCTGGATCACGGTGCTGGAGGCATCGACTTTCTTGCTCCCATCGCCTACGATCACGGCGCCGGAGGTATCGCCTTTCTTGCTCTCATCGCCCATGGTCCCTGGATGAAACTCTCTCTGATACCAGTTGTTGGAAATAAACTCACGCTAACACAGTGAAAACACGATATTGATTTGTGAAGCTGAATCGACTACTGTTTCTGTAGCCTCTGTACTGCTTAAATAGAAGTTTACATGGAAACTAATAAATGCCTACAATCAGGCGACTAATTTAGCCTACGCTAATAAGGAAAAGATAATACAATCATATCCTAATCTAATCTTTTCCTAATCTAATAAAGGAAAATGGGATCACAATGATTATTTCCTAACAAAAAGGAGTGTTACACTAACCTGGAACCAAAAAATCAGCATCAAGTCAACTTCTCGGAAGAAAAAGAAGCTGCAAATAACATGTTCTACGCTTGTCAAAGTGCAACCCGTAAAAAGCATGAAGTGTGGTACATCGATAGTGGTTGTAGTAACCACATGACAAGTGATAAATCAATTTTCTTGAGCATTGATACTTCAATAGATTCTCAAGTGAAGATGGGAAACGGTGTTCTTGTCAAGGCTCAAGGAAAAGGAACGATTAGTGTCCAAAGAAAGAAGGGAACCAAGTACATTCAAGATGTGCTTCTTGTGCCGGAGTTGGAGCAAAATTTGTTGATCGTTGGGCAACTTGCAGAATATGGTTATGGTGTCCACTTTGAAGGAAATACGTGTGTCATACTCGACAAAAATGAGCCGAGGCAGATTATGACGAGGGTACAAATGGAGAAGAATCGAAGTTTCCCACTCACATTCAAGTATGCTGAAAACTTGGCGATGAAAGCTGAAATTGTCGATGACTCGTTGCTATGGCATTGGAGGCTTGGTCACTTGAATTTTCAGAGTCTTAGAATACTACACAACAAAAATATGGTATATGGTCTTCCGAAAATTGAAGAAACGCAACAGATTTGTGAAGGTTGTGCACTTGGAAAGCATCATCGACAATCTTTCCAAAAAGTGGTGCTTGGAGAGCATCGAAGCCTCTTGAACTTGTGCATACAGATGTGTGTGGACCTATGTCTACAATTTCTCATGGAAATAATAAGTACTTCATTCTCTTCATTGATGATCTTACTCGCATGACATGGGTTCACTTCATGAAGCAAAAATCCGAAGTATTTGGCATCTTCCGAAAGTTCAAGAATCTTGTTGAAAAGCAAAGCGGACACTCGATCAAAGTTCTTCGAAGTGACAATGAAAAGGAATAACTCCAACGAATTCAACAAGTTTTGTGAAGAAGAGGCATTGGACGACAACTCACGGTTGCTTACACACCCCAACAAAATGGAGTGTCCGAGAGGAAAAATCGAACGGTGATGGAAATGGCCAAATCGATGTTGCACGCCAAAGGATTGTGGCGACCCTACTTTTCTAATTAGGATTATTGGCGGATATCCGCAACGTAAGCCGCGGAAGGCCCGTCTAATTAAAACTTTTTCCTAAAAGATATTATAATACAACAAAATATTGTTTTACATAATAGTATCTGTACAATGGGCCGAAGCCCCAAAATGTCAAAAGGTCAAAAACCCTATCGCCGCTCCACAGGTCTTCATCCATGTACCGCCCTGCCCTCAAAAGTCCGTGGAGCACCGCCACCAGCCGCCTCAGTCTTGACGCGTGTCAGCGTCAGACTCGGTACCTACAACACGTAAACACTGAGCGAAGTGCCCAGTAGGTGAATAAAATGCAATGCAGCGTGCACTCATTCCCAATTCCCAATTCTCGCAACATGATATAATGCACGCTCGTTCTCACATTTCTATCGTATCTCAATATCAGGGCCCTAGGCTGGACTCGGCACCTCGCGCGCAATAAAATAAAATATATCGTCTGGTCGCTAACGCCAGACTAGCGGTGCCCACGCCGATAGTGCGCTGATCGATCACATCAACGTCCTCCTATCAGGTCGCCCCTTCCGCTACACAACTCATCCGACGGTTTGCACCTCGGGTCGCTCACGCCCGAGTAGACAGATCGCTCTCGTCTGTCTCCCGTCAGGTGCCCCGCGAGTGCAACCTCAACTCCGCTACGAGTCTGACTGCCAAAACCGGCACACTCTACCCCGCTCAATCGACACTTTAAGTCTTAAAGTGTCACCACTGATGTGGTCATTATCCCTCACAATGTCGTGCGATGTCATGCATATACGTGATACACATGAAACGTGATGTCACATAAAATATACGTAAAACACGTAAGTCACATAAGTCACGTAATCACATAGTAGCAGATAAGCGTTAACGTGTCGATGAATGATTCACCTACCTGCCCTCCTGCTATAGTCAATCAAAGGATCTGGTGGAATCCGTAAATGTCGAACCTCTAAATAAATAAATATTATTAGTATCTGTGCTAGTTCTCGAAAACCCTAAAATTCATAAAAACCCTAAATGATAAAAACCCTAAAATTTATGAAAACCTAAAAAGAATGAAATTCCTAAAAACAAATAAACCTTAAAATATTCAAAACCCTAGAAATAGCAATTTCTAAAATACCAAAATTTATTAAGTGTAGAACACTTTTAAACTACTGAAATTATGTTAAGTGTCGAAAGAACATAGATGTCGAAATCCTAGCTAACATGGTAATGCCGAGATTTTTAAATAATGTCGACATCTTTATTAATGTCGATACTAACATGTTTCGAAACCTTTCTACTGTATATTTCGACTTCTAACTATATTAAATTCGGAAACCTCTTGGTAATACTCTCGAGATCTTTTCTAGTTTCTATACAATTATATCTCGACATATATATTGAAAACAAGCATAAATCGACATCTAATCTTCATGAAGCCTTATCGAAATTCATCCTATCTTTAATATTTTATATACAAGAGTCACTAATAGTCCTAGTTAGACAATTCACCAATAGTCCTAGTTAGACAACCCACATATCGAAATTAGTTATCATAAGCTTATTGAACTTTGTCGAGCTTAAGATGTCGAGGCACCTAAAAATATCGAGCTTAAAATATCGAGACATACAAAATGTCGAGTTCTTTTATACAACAAATGTCGAGAATCATCAGATATCGAGATTTCTTATTACATAGACATGTCTCGACTTTTATTTACTAGGCAGCTCGACATCTTCTCATTTACCTCTCGACATCTACTTACTCGACAGTTATCCTCTCGACTTTCTGATGCTAGTCTCGATGTCTTCCTAATAACAAGCCTTGATTCTTCCAGAAAACCCTAAAACCTTACCATTAAAATCCTCTTCCAAAATTACACTAATCCCAGAAACTAATACACCTTAAAACTTCGATTCCTCTTGGGGTATATTACATGTATCGGACATAAAATCAAACTCATAACTCCCCACTTAATCCTCATGGTTATAAATCGAGTCTGTAAGTTTCCTAGCATAGTAAGCTTCGAACCTTGTTATAAATCTCATGTAATCACGTAATTATAGATACATATACATTGAAGACGAAATTAAATATACATATTTAGTTCAAAGACCGTAGTATACCTTAAATTATCAAGTGTCTTAGACTTGTTGAAATTCGATTTCTTCACTGCTTCTCCTTTCGTGTTTCACCTTTCCTCACATAAGGGTTTTCTTAGGTTGATATTGATATAAACTATGTATTGGGATAAGTATTACAAATGTCGATATTTGTGTAGGATTTGACATAACGAAATTTCCTTATAGCTTAAGTAATGTTATAAATTTGCTAAAACTTTTTCTTTTGAAAAGTTGGGTCGAAACTTATGTATTAATCATAGCCCATTAACATAAGCCCTATATTATTATTCTATCTATAGTCCTAATATTTTAAGTACCTCTATTATTATTTTTTTTGCTTTTTTTTTGACTATTCTTTGATTAACTTGATACTGTAAAAATTTATATCTTCATTCCAAAAACTTCATTTTGCTACGGTTTTAAATTCCCAATTTATACTAGTTACATCAAAATCCCGTATCAAATTTACGGGTATTACATCCTCCCCCCTTATAGGAATTTCGTCCCCGAAATTATGCCGACTGGAATAACTCGGGATAACGAACTCTTATATCATCCTCACGCTCCCAAGTGGCTTCCTCAATTGATTGATTCCGCCACAAAATCTTAACTAGCGGAATAGTCTTATTCCGTAGTCGTTTCGACTCGTACATTAAAATCTCTACAGGCTTCTCTTCGTAACTCAAGTCAGGCTTGAGCTGTTGATAAAGAAGCTCATTCTGAACGACATGACTCAGGTCCGCGACGTATTTTCGTAATGTCGATACGTGAAATACGTTGTGAACTTGCGACAGGGAAGTCGGTAAGTCTAACTGATACGCAACCTCGCCGACTCGTTTGACTATCTTGAAGGGGCCTATGTATCTGGGACTTAGCTTGCCCTTCTTTCCAAAACGCTTTACTCCTTTCATTGGGGAAATCTTTAGAAATACTTGATCATCTTCTGCGAACTCCAAGGGTCGTCGGCGATGATCTGCATAACTCTTCTGTCGACTTTGAGCCGTTCGCATTCTTTCTCGGATTTTGGCCACTGCTTCGGTTGTTTCTCGAATCATATCGGGTCCTAATAAAGCTCGTTCACCTATTTCGTCCCAATGGACTGGGGATCGGCACTTACGCCCGTATAATGCTTCGTACGGTGCCATCCCGATCGTAGCATGGAAGCTATTGTTGTAAGAAAATTCGATCAGCGTCAAGTACTTACTCCAGTTTCCCTTGAAGTCTAGGACGCACGCTCGCAACATGTCCTCAAGGGTTTGGATCGTCCGTTCAGACTGCCCGTCAGTCTGGGGATGATACGCAGTACTGAACGAGAGTTTAGTACCCATCGCTTTCTGTAAGCTCTGCCAAAAGTTGGATAGAAATCTTGAATCTCGATCCGAGACGATGGAGATTGGGATTCCATGGAGTCGAACAATTTCCCGAATGTACAATTCAGCGTAGCGTTCCATGGAAAAAGTAGAACTGATTGGAATGAAATGGGCTGATTTGGTTAGGCGATCAACAATCACCCATATAGCATCGTGGCCTTTCGTCGTTTTAGGCAAGCCAACGACGAAGTCCATTGTGATGTGATCCCATTTCCATTCAGGAATAGGTAAAGGCTGCAGAGTTCCAGCTGGTCGCTGGTGTTCCGCTTTGATCAGCTGGCACGTCATACATCTACTTACGAACATGGCGATGTCCTTTTTCATTCCCGGCCACCAATATATGATTCGTAAATCTTGGTACATCTTTGTCGCGCCCGGGTGTACTGAGTACGTTGTTGCGTGCGCCTCTGTCATTATTGTTCGTCGTAACTCCTCGTCGTTGGGCACGTATAGCCGATTCTTGTATAACAAGGTTCCGTCGGCCCGGACTTCGAAGTCTTCGGGTAGTGTATCCTTCGCCTTTAGGTAGAACTCATCTTCTTCTTGTGCTCTTTGAATTCGTTCTAGCAATGTCGGCTGAAGAGTCAGCGTTGCTAGTTTCGTTTCGACTTCGCCCAAATTGACTATTTCCACTCCAAGCCTGTGCAATTCCGTACTCATTGCCTTTCGATTGAGCGCATCTGCGACTACGTTCGCTTTGCCCGGGTGATAATTAATAACGCAGTCGTAGTCTTTTACAAGCTCCAGCCATCGTCGCTGCCTCATATTCAGCTCTTTTTGGGTGAAGAAATATTTCAGACTCTTATGGTCTGTAAAGATTTCGCACCTTTCTCCGTAAAAGTAGTGTCTCCAAATCTTTAAGGCGAAGACGACTGCTGCAAGTTCCAGGTCATGGGTCGGGTAGTTTTTCTCGTATTCCTTCAGTTGTCGGGAGGCGTAAGCAATTACTTTGCCGTTCTGCATTAACACACATCCCAGTCCGTTCTTCGAGGCATCGCTGTAGACTGAGAATCCTCCAGTTCCCGAGGGTATAGTCAGAATAGGAGCAGATGTGAGTCGCTTTTTCAATTCCTGAAAGCTTTGTTCACAAGCTTCGGACCACTTGAAAGGTACGTTCTTTCTGGTCAAATTTGTCAGTGTTGAGGCAATGCTAGAGAAGTCAGCTATAAACTTGCGGTAGTATCCCGCAAGTCCTAGGAAACTTCGGACCTCGGTCGGAGTAGTTGGTCGTGGCCAATTGTTCACAGCCTCAATTTTACTCGGGTCCATGGAGATTCCACTCCCGGAAATCACGTGTCCCAAGAAGGCTACTTGCTCAAGCCAAAATTCGCATTTCTTGAATTTGGCGTAGAGCTGTTTCTCTCGCAGGATTCCTAAGACGATTCGTAAATGATTCTCGTGTTCCTCTTTCGTCTTAGAATAGATCAGGACATCGTCAATAAAGACGATTACAAAACGGTCGAGATAGTTCTTAAAGACCCGATTCATCAAGTCCATAAAAGCAGCTGGAGCATTTGTTAGTCCAAAAGGCATGACCAGAAACTCGTAATGGCCGTACCTTGTACTGAATGCGGTTTTAGGAACATCTACCTCCCTGATCTTCAACTGATGGTATCCCGAACGGAGGTCAATTTTCGAGAATACCATGGCGCCCTGTAGTTGGTCAAACAGATCATCGATCCTCGGCAACGGATACTTATTCTTGATCGTGATCTTATTCAGCTCCCTATAGTCGATGCATAGTCGCATCGACCCATCCTTCTTTCGCACAAAAAGAACGGGTGCGCCCCACGGCGAAAAACTCGGCTGAATAAACCCCTTAGATAGTAGGTCTTCTAACTGTTCCTTTAATTCCTTTAACTCATTTGGTGCTAAACGGTAAGGGGCTTTAGAGATTGGGGCTGACCCAGGTATTAGATCTATTGTGAACTGTATTTCTCGATCAGGGGGTAACCCCGGGAGATCATCGGGAAATACATCCGCGTATTCGTTGACTACAGGTACGTCTTTTAGTTCCGGTTGAGGTAAATCCTCTGCCTTCACCGCGTATACGAGATAAGACTCACAACCTGACCTCAAAAGTCGGTGAGCCTTTAGAGCTGATATTCGTGGAACAGTATTCTTATTCGTTTTACCCGAAAAAGTGAATGCTTCTTCTTCAGGCAGCTGGAATTTAACGACCTTCTTGTTGCAATCGATGATGGCTCCATATTTTGAAAGTCAATCCATTCCGAAGATGACATCATAGTCGTTCATCGGGATTACAATCAGGTCGACGCTCAAGTTCCTACCCTCAATACTTACGACGCATCCTCGCAGTACTTGGTTGGTATGCGTCGGATCCCCATGAGGTAGACTAACTACATAGTTGCATTCGGATGAGGTAGGGGATATTCCTACCTTCGCCACGTACTTAGCCGACACAAATGAATGTGTGGCTCCAGAATCAATAAGCACAGAAGTGGGCACGTTATAGATAGTTAACGTACCCGTCACAACAGAAGGGTTCATCTCAGCCTCCTCATTTGTTAAAGTAAAAACTCGCGCGGGAACGGGTGGAGGTCGAATCGGCGGTTGGGCCGGGTTCCGTACTAGGGGTAAACTTTCCGTACAAGCTCTAGCAAAATGACCGACCTTTCCGCACCGGAAGCACTGCGGAACCTGTCTTGCTCCGAAGCAGGCCCCGAAATGGTAACGCCCGCATTGTCGACACTGGGGCGCAACATTTTGAGGTCGGTTGGGGATATTGATCGGTCCCTGCATTGGTCTCGGCCGCCAGTTTTGTTGGCCCTGACGGTTCCATTGGGTATTAGGACCCTTGCCGAAGAATTGGCGTTTCTTATCTCCTCCGCTTCCTTGTTGGGCCTCTCTCCTCTTTTTCGCTTCCTGGGCTTCTACCACGACCGACTCTGCTTGTTCCGCAATTAGGGCACGTTCAGTTACTTGCATAAACTCTAGTTGGCGTGCACCCGCAATACTTAAATCGCGATAGATTTTGGGTTTAAGTCCCTTGATGAACCTGGTCACTTTCAACGAATTAGTCGCCACTAACTGCGGAGCAAATCGATATAATTCTTCAAATCGGCGGATGTACTCCGCCACCGGCATGCTCCCTTGCTTTAAACTCATGAACTCGTACATCCTTTGTTCCTGATCATGCGCCGTAAAGTATTTGTTGAAGAAAAGCTCCCTAAACCTTTCCCAAGTCATAGTGATTGGGCTCTCCAACACCTTTACGGTATTCCACCAATAGCGTGCATTCTCTCGGAAAAGGGAAACGGCACAAAGGACTTTTTCGTTGTCAGGCACTCGACTATAGATGAACATGTCCTCTATAGTGGCTATCCAATCTTCAGCCACCGCTGGATTGGTCGCTTCAGTAAATATTGGGGGGTTTAGCTTTCGAAATCGTTCCCCGATTAGTTACACTCGATCAGGCTGCGGGGAATGTTCCGACGAGCTCCGGTGATGGATCCAGTCATTGATTTGATCCGACTGTCGTCGGATCAGATCGGTCAATTGATGTATAGTAGAGCGGTCATCATTTGGTGGGGATTCAGACCCCGCCCTACGGCTAGAACTGCCTACATCTCGACGTCCTTTCGGCATTTTTATCTATTTCTACAATTATTCACACAGAGCACATATCAAATAGCACGTAATAATGAAATCAAATATTGAACTTACAGGCCAGGCTGGTTCTCCAGGCTTTTGAGTGGCAGTACATGGACAGTCTGCAGAATCTAAAGCCAAAGCTCTGATACCACCTGTGGCGACCCTACTTTTCTAATTAGGATTATTGGCGGATTTCCGCAACGTAAGCCGCGGAAGGCCCGTCTAATTAAAACTTTTTCCTAAAAGATATTATAATACAACAAAATATTGTTTTACATAATAGTATCTGTACAATGGGCCGAAGCCCCAAAATGTCAAAAGGTCAAAAACCCTATCGCCGCTCCACAGGTCTTCATCCATGTACCGCCCTGCCCTCAAACGTCCGTGGAGCACCGCCACCAGCCGCCTCAGTCTTGACGCGTGTCAGCGTCAGACTCGGTACCTACAACACGTAAACACTGAGCGAATTGCCCAGTAGGTGAATAAAATGCAATGCAGCGTGCACTCATTCCCAATTCCCAATTCTCGCAACATGATATAATGCACGCTCGTTCTCACATTTCTATCGTATCTCAATATCAGGGCCCTAGGCTGGACTCGGCACCTCGCGCGCAATAAAATAAAATATATCGTCTGGTCGCTAACGCCAGACTAGCGGTGCCCACGCCGATAGTGCGCTGATCGATCACGTCAACGTCCTCCTATCAGGTCGCCCCTTCCGCTACACAACTCATCCGACGGTTTGCACCTCGGGTCGCTCACGCCCGAGTAGACAGATCGCTCACGTCTGTCTCCCGTCAGGTGCCCCGCGAGTGCAACCTCAACTCCGCTACGAGTCTGACTGCCAAAACCGGCACACTCTACCCCGCTCAATCGACACTTTAAGTCTTAAAGTGGCACCAATGATGTGGTCATTATCCCTCACAATGTCGTGCGATGTCATGCATATACGTGATACACATGAAACGTGATGTCACATAAAATATACGTAAAACACGTAAGTCACATAAGTCACGTAATCACATAGTAGCAGATAAGCGTTAACGTGTCGTAGATGAATGATTCACCTACCTGCCCTCCTGCTATAGTCAATCAAAGGATCTGGTGGAATCCGTAAATGTCGAACCTCTAAATAAATAAATATTATTAGTATCTGTGCTAGTTCTCGAAAACCCTAAAATTCATAAAAACCCTAAATGATAAAAACCCTAAAATTTATGAAAACCTAAAAAGAATGAAATTCCTAAAAACAAATAAACCTTAAAATATTCAAAACCCTAGAAATAGCAATTTCTAAAATACCAAAAATTTATTAAGTGTAGAACACTTTTAAACTACTGAAATTATGTTAAGTGTCGAAAGAACATAGATGTCGAAATCCTAGCTAACATGGTAATGCCGAGATTTTTAAATAATGTCGACATCTTTATTAATGTCGATACTAACATGTTTCGAAACCTTTCTACTGTATATTTCGACTTCTAACTATATTAAATTCGGAAACCTCTTGGTAATACTCTCGAGATCTTTTCTAGTTTCTATACAATTATATCTCGACATATATATTGAAAACAAGCATAAATCGACATCTAATCTTCATGAAGCCTTATCGAAATTCATCCTATCTTTAATATTTTATATACAAGAGTCACTAATAGTCCTAGTTAGACAATTCACCAATAGTCCTAGTTAGACAACCCACATATCGAAATTAGTTATCATATGCTTATTGAACTTTGTCGAGCTTAAGATGTCGAGGCACCTAAAAATATCGAGCTTAAAATATCGAGACATACAAAATGTCGAGTTCTTTTATACAACAAATGTCGAGAATCATCAGATATCGAGATTTCTTATTACATAGACATGTCTCGACTTTTATTTACTAGGCAGCTCGACATCTTCTCATTTACCTCTCGACATCTACTTATTCGACAGTTATCCTCTCGACTTTCTGATGCTAGTCTCGATGTCTTCCTAATAACAAGCCTTGATTCTTCCAGAAAACCCTAAAACCTTACCATTAAAATCCTCTTCCAAAATTACACTAATCCCAGAAACTAATACACCTTAAAACTTCGATTCCTCTTGGGGTATATTACATGTATCGGACATAAAATCAAACTCATAACTCCCCACTTAATCCTCATGGTTATAAATCGAGTCTGTAAGTTTCCTAGCATAGTAAGCTTCGAACCTTGTTATAAATCTCATGTAATCACGTAATTATAGATACATATACATTGAAGACGAAATTAAATATACATATTTAGTTCAAAGACCGTAGTATACCTTAAATTATCAAGTGTCTTAGACTTGTTGAAATTCGATTTCTTCACTGCTTCTCCTTTCGTGTTTCACCTTTCCTCACATAAGGGTTTTCTTAGGTTGATATTGATATAAACTATGTATTGGGATAAGTATTACAAATGTCGATATTTGTGTAGGATTTGACATAACGAAATTTCCTTATAGCTTAAGTAATGTTATAAATTTGCTAAAACTTTTTCTTTTGAAAAGTTGGGTCGAAACTTATGTATTAATCATAGCCCATTAACATAAGCCCTATATTATTATTCTATCTATAGTCCTAATATTTTAAGTACCTCTATTATTATTTTTTTTGTTTTTTGTTTTTTTTTTTACTATTCTTTGATTAACTTGATACTGTAAAAATTTATATCTTCATTCCAAAAACTTCATTTTGCTACGGTTTTAAATTCCCAATTTATACTAGTTACATCAAAATCCCGTATCAAATTTACGGGTATTACAAGGATTGCCAAAGACTTTTTGGGCTGAGGCAGTACCGCCATTTATTTGCTTAATCGAAGTCCAACAAAAGCCGTGATGGATAAAACACCTCTTGAAGCTTGGAGTAACCGGAAACCATCGGTGAATCACTTAAAAGTTTTCGGATCAGTTTGTTATGCTCAAATACCGAAGGAGTAGAGGAACAAGCTAGATGGAACAAGTGTGAGGTGCATCTTAGTTGGATATAGCAGCAAGTCCAAGGGTTACCGACTCTATAATTTGAAAATAAAAGGCATCATGAGTAGTAGGGATGTTATATTCGATGAGGGTGCAACTTGGAATTGGGAGACGACTGAAGTTGATATAAATGGATACTTTTCTGATAAAGTGGGAGAATTTTCAGCGAATACGGATGAAAAAAATACAAGCAATCAAGAATCTAACTCTAGTTCAAGTTCGAGCTCAAGTTCAAGTTCGTCCGGATTATCATCAAGTTCTCCTCCAACAAGGATGAGAAGCTTGAATGATGTTTTGCAAGGTGCAATTTTTGCATGGTTGAACCTGAAAATTTCGATGAAGCAATTGAATAAGAAGCATGGAGGAATGTGATGCAAGAAGAAATAGATGTCATCGAAAAGAACAACACTTGGGAGTTAGTCGAGGAACCATCTCATAAAGAATTTGTTGGAGTAAAGTGGATCTACAAAGTAAAGATGAATGAGGATGGTTCATTTCAAATGAACAAAGCAAGGCTCGTGGCAAAAGGCTACACACAACAACCGGGAATCGATTATCAAGAAACGTTTGCGCCGGTTGCTAGAATGGACACCATTCGAATGCTCGTCGCATTTGCAGCCCAACAAGGATGGTTTTGTACCAACTTGATGTGAAATCAGCATTTTTGAATGGAGTATTGGAGGAGGAAATTTACGTAGAGCAACCTCAAGGCTTTGTTGTCAAAGGAGAAGAAGAAAAAGTTTATCGATTGAAGAAAGCTTTGTACGGACTCAAGCAAGCTCCAAATGCTTGATATAGCCAAGTTGATTCCTACTTCACACATCAAGGATTCAAGAAGAGTAAGAGCGAGTCTACACTCTACGTGAAAGCTCAAGGTACATCAATTCTCGTCGTTGCTCTATATGTTGATGATTTGTTGTTTTGTGGAAATAATGAGAGCATGATACATGAATTCAAAAGTGAGATGATGAAGAGATATGAGATGAGTAATATGGGGCTGCTACGTCATTTTTTGGGCATGGAAATTTACCAAGAAAGTGATGGTGTGTTTATTTGCCAAAAAAATGCTGAAAATATTTTGAAAAAAGTTTGGCATGAGCGATTGCAATCCTACCTCTATTCCGTTGGTTGTGAAGGAAAAATTGAAGAAAGAAGACGGTGCAAAGAAGGTTGATGCTACCTTGTATAGAAGTTTGATTGGAAATTTATTATATCTCACGTCTACAAGGCCGGATATAATGTTTGATTCGATTTTGTTATCAAGATTCATGGTTGATCCTAGTCAAATTCATCTTGGAGCTGCAAAGAGAGTGTTGCGATATATCAAGGGCACGATAAACTTTGGAATCAAATATTTGAGAGGAGTTCAAGTCAAATTGGAAGGCTATTGTGATAGCGATTGGGCCGGTTCTTTGGATGACATGAAGAGCACTTCGGGGTATGCATTTTCTCTAGGTTCAAGCATGTTTTCTTGGGCATCGAAGAAGCAACAAAGTGTTGCAAAATCCTCAGCCGAAGCCGAATACATTTCAGCTGCATTGGTAACGTCACAAGTAATTTGGTTGCGGAAAATTCTTGAAGATATTGGATTTAAGCAAAGATCAGCGACGAAGCTGTTTTGTGACAACAAATCCGCCATTGCTATGTCTAAGAATCCAATTTTATCACAGCCGAACAAGACATATCTCCATCAAGTATCACTTCATCCGAGAAGCAATTGAAGATGGTGAGGTTCAGCTCATGTTTTGCAAGTCCAAAGATCAAGTGGCGGACATACTTACAAAGGCACTACCAAAGGATAAATTCTTGAAGATGCGAGAGCTGCTTGGAGTCATGGAACAACACATTAAGGGGGAGAAATGTTACAAGTAATGTGCTGAAAAAGTTTACTTTATTTAATCATGCTTTTGGAGTCCCAAAGTACTTTTGTCATTTCTTAATTGTCTTTTGGTGCTAAGTAGCTACTAGTCTACTAGTGTTATTATTTTGGAAGGAACGCTCATTTTGTAAGAAGCTGGGAAATAAAAAAAAAAAAGATTCAGCTCTCCATCTTCTCCACATCAAAAAAATACAGCAACTCAAGCTAAAAAAGATCATCAAAGAATCACCATAAAAAAAACCTGTACTTGATCCTACAGTTTTTTACTTAAGTTTTTAGTTGGCTTGTTTTCAAATGTTTTTTGTAGGTTTCGACATTACTAACATCAAGCGTCAAGCCGCTATCTTCTCAACCAACGCCTTTTGGACGAAGGAAATTGATGAGTTTGTAATCGCTAGTTTGTGCAAACAAAAGGATCTAGGTCACTTCAAAGTGGGAGAACCCAAAGATGGCATCGTCAAGATCATGCACGATCAAATTTTTCTGGAGTTCGGTTACACCTTCAAGCCTAACAATATTGAGCAACATCTTCAAATGCTTGAGCGTCGATATCATGTATCAAGCATATGGTAGATGACCTGGCTTCAAATTATGACAAAGTACCAATGTTTTTTTTTTTTGGTTATGGACAAAGTACCAATGTTCTCCATGCGCCACTGCATAAATGGTAATATTTGATCGAGGTATTGGTTTTATTGAGAAAAAATTCCGTAATGAGATTGAGCTTAATGGCGTTAAATGTTGGAAACTTTCTTCTCTTGTCGTGTAGGATGAATCGCTAGCACATGTATATGTGTTCGAAGGTGAAATCTCAGGGAAAATATTGCAAATCTTTTCAGCGTCCCGAAGCCTGTTGATGTCATAGTCATTAGCAGTAATGATGATGCTCATACGGAAGAATGTGCTAGTGCCGAGGTGACATCTCCATTTTTACCTACCTTCCCATACGACGAGCCTGCCAAAAAAGAAGCTCAAGGTTGAATTCAAAGGTCAAGCTAGTGACCGTGAGAGCACTAACAAATAATGTTCATCGAAAGGTACTCTCGTGATATTTTCCCACGTACTCAGCTTTTTTATGTGTTTTGTAGGTTGTTTTGTGCTACTTATGTCGGCGGTTATGTATGTTCTACGAATGTTATATGACGGTGTGTAATGGATTACTAGGTAGGCGATAAGAAGCTCCGTATGTTGTATGTAAGGTCAAAATGCATCACGTAGTGTTTTGGTAACGAATTGATAAGTAGGTGATTCTGCTGTGTATGTTGTATGCTAAATCGAAATGCTAGGCTTATGTTTTGGTAATGGATTGATAAGTCTATCAACTTGTTGCTAATGTTTTGCAGTTAAAAAAATAGAAAAATCATAAAGAAAACATAACATGACGCACTGGCATCTCATACCAGCATTACATGCATAAGTAATCATCCAATTGCAAAAATCATCCAAAACTAACATCACACGACTTAAACGAGCGGGAATGACACTAAAAAACTGAAATCACAGACATAAACTAGCAATAGTGACCATCAACAGCCAAAAAATCGTAAGTAGGTAGCAATATTTAGAACCCAAGCTTCAAACAAATTAATGAACAAGTCCAACCATGAGCCAAGCAAGGGTATTTATTATGTAACGATATTTCATATCGCTAGGGAGACTGTCAAATAACCTCAACTCATCTGAGTGATTCAAGAGAAACTTTGAAATTAGTAGTTTCTTATCTTGAGTTATCCATCAGTTGCGTTGATTTGTTCGAAGACCTGATACTTCGTCGGAATGACATCATTTTCGACTTCGACCATAGATAACAGGCATTGAAGTGCTGCACTAGTTCAGTGCAATACCTACCAACGATGTTCGCCAGTTCTTGATCAGTTTCCCTTATTTTCATTTTCGCCCACGTCCACGCTTTGAGGTGGTCGCGGCTCTAGTCGACCCCATGCCGGCCTCCTCCATTTCAGAGGTTTGGATGAATTCGTTATTCGATGACATACTTTCATGTTTGGAAGGCATGAAGGAACCATCAACGCTGTTTAATCAATTGCTACTTCGTAGTACGTCTTCGATGTACTCAGCGTACTCGCCTGTTGCATGGTCTTTTCCAAACATTTCCACCCAATCATTGTAGTACGGCCACTATTTGTGGCGCATTGACTTAGCGAAAGGGTCTTTCTGGATGAAAAAAATATAATAATTTGTATGATCAGAGAAGGACAATTAACGTACATGTGCAAAAAGGAATTTAGTGTGAAGTACATACCGTAACGTATTCATCCCAACATTGGTCTTCGAATGCATCAATCATCTTTCTCAAATCACTCTAGCCTATTCTGGTCATACTCAACATGGTGGATATGCTATGATAATATTTTTTCCAACTTTGCAATCGAGATGTGGTGTAGCTTGTATGTCGGTACTAGGAAAACTGTCTATGATTCTTACTTCTAAGATCTTTAAATACCCAGCCTTAAAGCCATTTTCCTATCTCCATCCACTTGCGACTATCTCCTTCATTGTATTAAGGAGTGTCTTTTTTGATTCCACCCATGACGAGTATTTCTTTCTTTTGCAGATGCATTTGTCCTAATGCTCGTATCAATTGTCTTATCTATTAGGTCCTCAAATAGACATAGCTATGAAACATTAGTACGTTACATGAAGTGTAAAGAAAGACAATGCACCAGATAGAAAGCTCGAAACAATGAATCAAGAAGCAACATAAAAGAAAAATCTTGATAAAGATATTGAATGCATGATAAAGATCGCATAAACAAGAAGTAAGCTTAGATATCAATACTGATCAACAAATACCAAGTACAACATCACAGACATTTAACTCAGCACACACCACTATGTCTCCACTCATTAAAAGTAGTATTAGCTAACATATCTCTCCAATTTGCCCTATTCGAATGAAGCAGCTAAGGTGCTTATGTTATCCTTGTCATCTATCTCTTTGTTGACAATTTAAATATTTTCTCCCATGATCGTTTCGGCTTCTTCTTCTAAAGGATCTTCTGGCATCTCCTTATGAATAAAATTATGGAGTATGCAGCACGCCAGCATGTTTCGGCTTTGGGTTACAATTGGAAAGTAAGATGGTGAAAGTAATATCGCACAATGGTTTTTCAAGAAGCAACGTTCAATCACATTTCTAGCTTTAATTTGAATCATGTTGAAATACTCTTTTGGATTTGATGGTGAGTTTTGACCTGTGTGAAACTGTCTAAGTGATATCTTACTCCTCTATACGGTGCTAAAACCCTTTCATAAACCCACTATCATACAAGTAGTAGTTCCCTGTCGAGAAAGAAATAAATAGTATTATTGTAACTTTGATAATTCATTCTTTTTTGCTGACAATATACCTTTTGGAACCTTAACTTCAAATCTCCTAGAAATTGCATCTGGTATAACTCTATTGTCTGGTGCAGATCCTTCCCAACCACATAAAACATGGGTAAAGATCATATTTGTGTCACATGCACCAAGTATGTTGATCGTAACATCGCCCTTCCGATTGCGATATCTATGTTTCTCTGATTCAGGCACGATTACTTTTATATGCCATTTAACGCTCCAAGATAACCCTATACGGAGTTATAAGAAATGGAATAATGTTCCAGCGATGAAATTCAATAGAAATTTAGGTCAAACATAAATACCTTAAACTGTTTCCACCTATAGTCGGTGTTGTCTTTAGTTGTTGGTTCATGTGGCACAATAAGCAGACGATGTAATTTAAAAATGGCATTTAATACCTTATGAAAATACTTAGAGATCGACGCCCCAGACATTCTAAAGGTTTTCTGCACAACCCTATTTTGTGGTATTATGCTATAATAACCAAAAACATAGCCACCTTGTCCCTCACAGTGGTATCTAGATTCCTTAAGACCACTAACATTCCGTAGAAGAACCACAACTGATTCAAAGGTTTTGCGGTTCATTCTTAGATGATCGTGTCATGTTATGTCGGACATGGAGACTAAATCCTTGAGGTTAACTATCTGTATGGGCATCTTCTCGATCAAACTATACTTTATTGACGTTCTTTTCCTCTTTCGAACATTTCTATCCTTCAGGCGTCTAACGCAATCGAAAGTAGGAGCAGTAAGAAATAGTTTGTTGCATAAATGTTTGTAAGATCACAATCCGTTTCACTTCTCCATTGAAGTTAATGTCCATTCCGCCTCTGAAACGGAATATAACTAATTTCACTCAACATCTGGTACTTCGGATGTTAACAACAACAAATATGAACCATTAAACATTAAATAGAAACAACACCCACACCATAACAAAACACAATAAATTGATGGTAAAAGAAACATTTGCAAGTCACTGCTGAGAAAGGCAGTCGACGAACAGGCTTAGATGGATTAACCACATATCTCCAACACATGACAAACAAATCTGAGTATTGCTGGATGTAAATCAAGTGAGCAGGGAGAAGATAAACTTCCACCTATAATCGACAATGTACTCTCGATCTATTGAAGTAGAAAACAACGTGTACGCAAATGTGTTTCAATGAATTGTGTTAGGAATATTTTGTAGCATCCTTTAATTTATGTAATCTTGGGTTAATATGTTTATTTAGTGGGTTGTAGTAGTTTGGGGTGACTTATGATATTAAGTCATAGTTTTGTATTGGGCTTTAATATACCAAACAATTGTGGTAGATAAAGCCCAAATTACCCTAATTAGGGTTTTATCAAAAGAATTGAAAGGTAAGCCACCTTGTACGTTACATTAAGAAAACACACACTTACACACACTCAAGGTGTTCTTCACGTTTTATACATTAAAACCATTCTTTTGATCCTTGTTTGGTAATAAAAGGGCCAACAAGTGGTATCAGAGCCTTACGCGGATCAATATCTTCCATTTGAATCCAGTTTTGCTCGATTTCGACGTGATTTGACGAAGAGTTTTGCTTGAAAACTCATTCTCTATTTTTTCACTGTTTTTGGATGTTTTCAAATCGTTTTCAGTGATTCTTCACTCCTAGGACATTAGAAAACTGATATTGAGTACATTTAGGTTCTTTCACGTCGATTCCAGTCAAGTTTGAGTCGGATTTAAGCAAAAACGAGCCTGAAAAATCTGCTTTTCACTGAACTGAGTGTCACTGGGTACTATTGAGTTTGAAGGTTTCGACCGTGAGTAGATTCGATCAATTTGAATTAGTCAATTTTTTGCATATTTCACAGTTTCACTCGAAAGATTTCTCGGCGAAAGTCTAATTGTTTCGCACGAAAGTCGATCAATTTAAATCCTTAGGTCAATTTTTCACCACTTCACATTGAGGTTAACTATCTGTATGGGCATCTTCTCGATCAAACTATACTTTATTGATGTTCTTTTCCTCTTTCGAACATTTCTATCCTTCAGGCGTCTAACGCAATCGAAAGTAGGAGCAGTAAGAAATAGTTTGTTGCATAAATGTTTGTAAGATCACAATCCGTTTCACTTCTCCATTGAAGTTAATGTCCATTCCGCCTCTGAAACGGAATATAACTAATTTCACTCAACATCTGGTACTTCGGATGTTAACAACAACAAATATGAACCATTAAACATTAAATAGAAACAACACCCACACCATAACAAAACACAATAAATTGATGGTAAAAGAAACATTTGCAAGTCACTGCTGAGAAAGGCAGTCGACGAACAGGCTTAGATGGATTAACCACATATCTCCAACACATGACAAACAAATCTGAGTATTGCTGGATGTAAATCAAGTGAGCAGGGAGAAGATAAACTTCCACCTATAATCGACAATGTACTCTCGATCTATTGAAGTAGAAAACAACGTGTACGCAAATGTGTTTCAATGAATTGTGTTAGGAATATTTTGTAGCATCCTTTAATTTATGTAATCTTGGGTTAATATGTTTATTTAGTGGGTTGTAGTAGTTTGGGGTGACTTATGATATTAAGTCATAGTTTTGTATTGGGCTTTAATATACCAAACAATTGTGGTATATAAAGCCCAAATTACCCTAATTAGGGTTTTATCAAAAGAATTGAAAGGTAAGCCACCTTGTACGTTACATTAAGAAAACACACACTTACACACACTCAAGGTGTTCTTCACGTTTTATACATTAAAACCATTCTTTTGATCCTTGTTTGGTAATAAAAGGGCCAACAAGTGGTATCAGAGCCTTACGCGGATCAATATCTTCCATTTGAATCCAGTTTTGCTCGATTTCGACGTGATTTGACGAAGAGTTTTGCTTGAAAACTCATTCTCTATTTTTTCACTGTTTTTGGATGTTTTCAAATCATTTTCAGTGATTCTTCACTCCTAGGACATTAGAAAACTGATATTGAGTACATTTTGGTTCTTTCACGTCGATTCCAGTCAAGTTTGAGTCGGATTTAAGCAAAAACGAGCCTGAAAAATCTGCTTTTCACTGAACTGAGTGTCACTGGGTACTATTGAGTTTGAAGGTTTCGACCGAAACTCACTGTGAGTAGATTCGATCAATTTGAATTAGTCAATTTTTCGCATATTTCACAGTTTCGCTCGAAAGATTTCTCGGCGAAAGTCTAATTGTTTCGCACGAAAGTCGATCAATTTAAATCCTTAGGTCAATTTTTCACCACTTCACAGTTTCGCTCGAAAGACTTCTCGGCGAAAGTCTAATTGTTTCGCACGAAAGTCGATCAATTTGAATTTTTAGGTCAATTTTTCACCAATTCACAGTTTCGCTCGAAAAAAATTTCTCGGCGAAAGTCCAATTGTTTCGCCCGAAAGTCGATTGTTTTGAGTTTCGACGAATTTTCCACCAATTTCATAGTTTTGATCGATACACAACGAAAGCCCAGTCTCTTTCGCCCGAAACGCTACAGTGCCTAATTTCACAGATTCGATCGACACACATCTCATTGAAAGTCCGATGCTAACTGTTTCGCCCGAAACTCAATTCTCCATTCAGTCAATATAAATCTCAGACGATTGAAGCTTTTTATTCAAATCAAAATCGAATTCCAACTTTCGATCGAAACTAACATTTTCAGAACACTTTGGACCTAAAAATCTTAACTCAGTTTCGATTGCCTGATTCTCAACACTTTGGACCAATTGTTGATCTTAATTTTCATATCATACTAGAATCGATCAAACACTCCTATTCACTTAATACCAATCGTTCCATCCTCGGGCAGTACACTAAATTCATCAAACTCTTATATTTCGACAGAATTCACCAAGCGAATTTACATACTTACACTCAACACTAGAAATTACTCAAACTTGACTATATTTCTTCCAAAACTAAAGCGTTTCATTTCGCAGATATATCCCGCGTTAACGATCATTACCAAACATAAACATGGACGGTCTTGCTATTGGATCTGACAACCGTGCACCACTACTGAGATGGGGAGAGTACGGCATATGGAAGCAACGATTCATCAACTTCATAGAAATCAAAGATGTAGACCTTGCGAATGACATGCTTTCCTCCATTTTTGAAGGACCTGCTCAATTTTCGACCATTATCCCTGCTCAACCCGATGCAGTTCCTGCAATTCCAGAAAGGAGAACTCCTAAGGACCCTAGTCGATACAACGATGCTGAGAAAGCACGAGCCAGAGCGGACAAGCTTGCTCGACACTATGTACGTGAGGCACTACCAAATGATGTCTACAAGCAAGTCGATGCAATGGTCACTGCAAAGGAAATTTGGGATGAAGTCTGCAAGATGATGGTTGGAACAGAAGTTAGTAATTTGTCTAAGAAATCCAGCATCCTTACTGCCTATGACTCCTTCAAAGCTAAGGAGGGGGAAGAACTTCGGGATGTTTACCTTCGCTTCTTGACCATCATCAACGAGATGAGAAAGATTAACATCCAGCGTTCCAATCTCGAACACAATATCAAGTTCCTCTCCACACTTCAACCTGAGTGGGGACGAATTGCAGTTCTGGTTAAGCAACAGAACAAAGATTTGGACGCGATGGATATTCATTCCCTACACGATAATCTCTCACAATACTCACAGTATGCCAAAGAAATTAAGAACGAAGGAAAACCAAACGTTGAAATGGAACCTATTGCACTCGTAACTTCTAAGTCAAGCAACAGGAGCTCGAAGACTTCTAAAGGAAAGCAGGTCGTACTATCTGACACCTCTGACAACACCGAATCTGACCAAGAATCAGATGACGAACTCGAATCCATCAGAAAGAAACTGGCAATGATCTCAGATACGGTCAATAAGATGAGTGCCAAGAAATCATCTTCTTCCTTCAACAAACAACGAACCTCGGGCGGGAAATAGAAGTACATTGCCCCTGAAGAGACTGAAACTAAGAAATCTGAAATAGTGAAGAAGTGCTTTCAACTGTGGTAAGCCGGGTCACTTTGCTTCGGAATGCTTCAGACCCAAGAAGAAAAACACTGAATACTACAAGAAAAAATTTCAGCTCTCACAGCGAAAGGAAGCGGGAATAGTCTTGGTAGCTGAGGAAGAGGAATGGCTGGAGGACACATCTGACGAGGAGGAAGAAGAAATGGCCTTCATGGTGAAAAGCATTGAGGATGACTCCGACGAGGATGAGCCAGCCATCGAATCAGACAGGACAGATGTTTCATCATCCGACCTGGAGGTATACACTCCCTCCCTACATGATTTCGTTAAACTTGAACGTAGGATAGCCGAACTCACCATGCATCGTAAGGATTACTCAGAAGTCCAAAGCAATTTCGACAAAAATTATGCCCTGTTAAATAAACAACAGGAAGAGATAGCTATTCTTAATGAATCCTTGATCTTGTCTAAAACTAAAGTGAAGACTTTAGAAGATCATATAGAAAACAAGGAAATAGAAATTAGCGAAATGAGTAGAAGATTGAAAGACAGCGAGGAAAAATGTGTAAATGTAGTGTCTCAATACGAACTAATCACCAACGAACGTGTACGACTATACAAGAAAATCAAGGAATTAGAGGACATCAACACCAAAAGGGGTCAAAGTGAATGAACCATGTTCCTTAGCCAACCTAAAGATGTTGAATTTTATAATCCCCGCGAAGGATTGGGATTTGAGCCCACCACTAACCCTGAAGCAGATAAAGTAAACTCTCTGTACAACATCAAACGTTTTGGGTTAAGCATCGAACGACTAATGCCCTTCGTCGGATCAAGTGAGGTGACTGAATCTGATGAACAAAGACGGAAGAACAAAGAATGGGCTCAAATCATGTGTGACTACGACGAACTCAATAATAGCTACAAAACAAGAGAGATAACGCTCTCTGATGATTACATGTCACCATTTGGACCCGAAGGCACTGACGAACAGACTAAACCTATTTATTCATTCATCTATATTCCAGAAATTATTCGCAAAATAGGTTCTTTGACAGCCTCTCTAGAGTCGAAAAAGAAAGCTCACGAAGAAGAGAGAACTATTTTGTTGAGTAAAATTTATACTCTGGAAAACTTTCCTGACGTTTACAAACCTTCCACCTCCCGTCCTATTCCAGAATCATCTACATGTAAATGCAAGCAAACTACAAAGAAAATACCTTTATCTCACACTAACTTGGTATCGCATGTGTTCACAGACAAAGACGTGAGATCTAAGGAAGCGAAGAAGGTTCAACCTGGCTCAGCTAAGAAGACAACAGTCCCTGATAAGAAGAAGAGACCAGTCTCCAACCTTTCTTCTCATGTTTCAAAATCTTTTGCATTTCCAAAAGTGACTTCTTGTAATGTCGCAGAACGTGTTTCGTTATTCCATTCCCTAAAATCAAAGTTCTGTCATGTCAGCAATGATGTACTTTCCCATCCTCATGATAGTCACTTCAGCAATAGCGTTTCCAAATCGCATAGCGCTCGTTCTAAGGATACATCTCCCACGCCGTCCAATCATACTATTAAATCTAAAGCAAAGAAACACAACATCTCCAAGACCAAGCCAAGCAAGAAATTAAGTCCAAAACAGATTTGGATTCCGAAATCTCAACTACATCCTATAGGAAATCAACACGCTTGGATTCTCAAACCAGCTACACAACAACCTAACAAAGAATTAAATCTAGCAACGAACAAGAAATCTACTACACCTGCTATCAAAAGAGGACCCATCTATAAATGGGTGCCAAAACTTACTTGATTTTTGTTTGCAGGTCCGTCATGTGTGGTACTTAGATTCAGGTTGCTCCTCACACATGACTGGAAACAAAGAGCTGTTGAGCAACTTCTCTGAAGGATTCCTCGGGAAGGTCTACTTCGGAAACGATCAATCTGCATCCATGCTAGGAACGGGTGATCTCATTCATGACAGGCTAACCATCAAAGGAGTATCCTACGTCGAAGGACTGAGCTACAATTTATTCAGCATAGGTCGTTTCTGCGACAAAGGCTACAAAGTGAACTTCGAGACCAACAAATGTAGTGTCACAGATATCAATGGAAGAGAGCTACTCACTGGACATAGGAAGACGAATCTTTACTCCATTGACCTCAAGACTATCCGACCGACATGCCTTATTTCTCGAGCCTCTCTACATCAGAACGATCTCTGGCATCAGCGACTTTCACATCTCAACTTCAAAGACCTAAACAAACTGCGATCAGAAAACTTGGTAAAAGGGCTTCCCTCGTTCAGATATCACAAAGAACATCTATGCTCGGTGTGTGAAATGGGAAAGATAAGGAAGGCCTCCCACCGGACCAAACACATAGCCTCAACTTCCAAACCTCTCGAACTCATTCATATGGATCTGTGTGGACCCATGCGCACTCAGACCATTAATGGGCGAAAATATGTGTTAGTCATTGTGGATGATTTCTCACGCTACACATGGACTAAATTTCTGAGAACCAAGGATGAAACTTCAGGTCTAATCATTGAGTTTATCAAAACCGCTCAAAACCTCTACCAACTAAGTGTACAAATCATCAGAACTGATAATGGGACAGAATTCAAGAACAGAAAACTCAGCGACTTCTATGCATCGCTTGGAATCACCCAACAGTTCGCAGCAGCTAAAACACCTCAACAAAATGGGGTAGTAGAGCGCAAAAACAGAACCTTAGTTGAAGCAACTCGTACACTCCTCATTCACTCTGGACTACCTCATTTCTTGTGGGCCGAAGCAATGAACACAGCTTGTTTCACTCAAAATCGTGGCTCACTTCACAAGAGGTTCAATAGGACTCCCTATAAGTTGATAAATCGTAGAGTGCCAGACGTCTCCTTCCTGAAAGTCTTTGGATGCAAGTGTTATGTGGCAAATGATCGTGAAGATAGAGGCAAACTAGACCCAAAAGCATTCGAAGGCATACTGGTGGGATACTCAACAACATCAAAAGCCTATCGCATATATCTCAAGGAGAAAAGATCTGTTATGGAGAGCATTAACGTAACGTTTGATGAAGTAGAACGAGTCGTTTCTGCACAAATCAGTCCAGAACCAGGACTTCTACGAGAATTGACAAAGGATCAACCTAGCACTTCCTCTGTGGGCGAAACTTCAAAAACAAATGCATTAAGCGACATGGAACTTGATCTCCTATTTGAAGATCTCTTCCCAAAGCCGCTACCACCCACTTCTCCAACAACTTCTGCGGCACCAGAAAATATTGATCATGCGGAGCCTAGCAATGACAATAACCCTCCTACAATGGATAATCTTCATCTTGATGACGATATTGAACCCCCAACAGATACAGAGATCATATCCAGCTCAGGCGCTGAAACTCATCAGCCTTATGATACAACAATAGAAATTTCTTCAGGAGAGTCAGTAATGCCACAACCTGGTGAAGAGATAGAACATCAGGCTGATCAAGGTGGAGAAACAATACACGATACACACACAGCTGGATCATCACAACCTAGTACCAGAAAGTGGACTCGAGCTCACCCAAACTCACAAATTATTGGAGATCCCTCCACTGGAGTAACCACTCGATCATCAACGATAAACGAAAGCTTCTACTCCTGCTTTCTTAGTCAAAAGGAACCCAGTAAAGTAGCTGAAGCACTCGCTGATCCAGACTGGATAATTGCAATGCAGGAGGAAATCAATCAGTTTGAGAGGTTGCAAGTTTGGAACCTAGTACCTAGACCAGCTGGGAAAACCATTATAGGGACTAAATGGGTGTTTAAGAACAAAAAGGATGAGCAAGGAGTTGTTATTCGGAATAAAGCAAGGCTGGTGGCAAAAGGTTACAATCAACAAGAAGGAATTGACTATGATGAGACATATGCCCCAGTCGCAAGAATAGAAGCCATCAGGATATTCTTAGCTTTCGCTGCACACAAGAATTTCACAGTCTACCAGATGGATGTCAAAACTGCATTCCTCAACGGAATACTAAAAGAAGAAGTTTTTGTGACCCAGCCTGAAGGTTTTGTAAACGAACAACTCCCAGACCACGTCTACAGACTCGATAAAGCTCTCTATGGACTTAAACAAGCTCCCAGAGCTTGGTACGAGGTTCTCTCGGATTTTCTCATCTCATCCGACTTCACAAAAGGGAAGATTGATACGACTCTTTTTATCAAGAAGGACGACTCCGACATTATGCTAGTCCAGATCTACGTTGACGACATCATATTCGGGTCAACAGACTCAAGAATGTGCAGGAACTTTGGGGATCTAATGAAGAAGAAGTTCGAAATGAGCATGATGGGCGAACTAAGTTTCTTCTTAGGACTTCAGGTTAAACAGCTTCACGATGGAATCTTCATCAGTCAATCCAAGTACATTCACGACATACTCAAGAAGTACAACTTGGACAACTCAAACACTGCCATGACTCCCAAGTCTACCTCATGCAAACTTGACGCAGATTCCTCAGGAAAATCTGTTAACCAGACAACTTATCGAGGCATGATAGGATCCTTGCTCTATCTTACATCAAGTAGACCTGATATCATGTTCGCCACTTGTCTCTGTGCACGCTTTCAAGCTGATCCAAAGGAATCTCACATGCTAGCCGTCAAGCGAATTTTCAAATATCTCAAGGGAACTCCGAATCTAGGTCTATGGTACCCGATGGAATCAAGCTTTGAACTCATAGGATACACAGATGCTGATTACGCAGGATGCAAGCTGGACAGAAAGAGCACCTCTGGAGCCGCTCAATTTCTCGGGGGTAAACTCGTAAGCTGGTCGTCTCGAAAGCAAAATTGTGTCTCAACATCGACAGCAGAGGCAGAATATGTCGCTGCTGCGAGTTGCTGCTCACAAATTTTGTGGATGAGAACCCAGCTGCGAGATTTTGGCATAACGTTAAATCATATCCCAATTTTTAGTGACTCTAAAAGTGCTATAGCTATAACTAGCAATCCAGTACATCATTCACGCACAAAACATATAGACATTAGATATCACTTTATCAAGGAACATGTGGAACAAGGTACAATTGAAATGCATTTTGTTCACACAGATCTTTAACTTGCTGACTTATTTACTAAGGCATTGGATGAAAAGCGATTCCACTTCTTGGTATCTAGGTTAGGCATGTTGAACCATAAGACATGATCGATTGTTCCTACATGAACCTGATATTGTGTAAATAGATCATTTTATTAATCCTACTGTTATATCTAGGGGTAGACTAATAAAAATTTATGCATGAATCTAGGGGGAGTCTTCCATTCTTTGCACTAATTTAGGGGGAGTCATTGAATGGTTCGCACACATTTAGGGGGAGTGTCTCAAAATTACGCACAAAACAGTTCACAAAGGAGTTCTTATGATATCTCATCAAATTTAAATTATATAGTATGGTGAAACTCCTTAAATCTCTATCGAATTTAAATTATTCAAAATTTTCAAATTTCACAAATACTTCTCGGCGAAACTGAAAATTCTCTTGAAATTTCTTTTGAAAATTTCTCGGCGAAACTACTCTTTCAAATTGATTTGCCAATCGTACTAAACAAGTTTCGATCGAAACTGAATTTTAACTCTTGATTTATTTGTTTCTCACCGAAACTGACTTTCGCTCGAAACACGTTTCGATTGAAATTGCAATTTGATTCAATCGGCGAAACTGACTTTCACTCGAAACACATTTTGATTGAAATTGAATTTTTAAATCCTTTGAAATTTCTCTCGGTGAAACTGACTTTCGCCCGAAACTCAATTCAATCGATAGAAAATCAAAATTGATGAGATTTTCGCCTCAAAGGATTGGGCACAACGAACACCCAACAACTTCCAACTAGACTTTGCCAATACCTCGTGCCCAGACCCTATCATTATTAAAATCCTTGAAAACCACCCTCTAAAAACCGCCCTAAACATTACCGAGGTCGTCCCTGAAGTATATGTGCAACAATTTTGGTCCACCCTTCAAAAACCAACCAATAGCCCAAAAATAACCACCCTTTCCGCCAAAATCGACAACACCATAGTCGTCCTTACTCCATCCATTCTCCGCTCCGTACTAAACCTACCTCATTCTCTCCTATATGATTCCCATCCCTCCAATGACGACCTAATCAGGGACTTCCTATCCATGGGCCACAAACCTAACGCCCAAAACACCATACACTTACCGGAGTTCACTGCAAAAGATGTCCCTGCAGCCTGGAGGACTCTGTTTCTCATTATTAACAAGTGCCTCTCGCCAAAGCACTCCGGGTCCGACAAGTGCAACCGGAACATCATGCTTATCTTCCATGGGATCGTCTTCAACAGAAATTATGATGTCGCCCAACTCATCTGGTCGGACATCCTTGATCAACTGCGAAGGCGAGGTCTTGGATCCACGAAGCCGGTGCTCCCTTACTTACGGTGGCTACCCGTCATCGTCCAACATTTCGTGGACCTTCATCCCGAAATCGAACGACGACCAAGAACAGAGGGTTACCAATCTCCGAAGCTCATCAAAATCCAATCGATGAAGAACAAAATAAAATCAGGAAGCAATGATCATCCCAGACAACTTAATTAGCCTCCTCGATCCAAATGAGCCGGAGCTACGCAAATATATGCGAGCCAACAACCTCGATGACGTCCCCATGATTCAACACATCCCAGTTGAATCTAACCCAGGGATAAGCCAACCCCCACCACCAAATGTAGGTCTAGGAAGCTCTTCATCCCCAAAGCCAAAACAAAAGCGAAAATCCAAAGGGGATGACAGAGGAGGACAACAGGAACGGCGTACAAAGCAAAAACACGACCGTATTCCTCAGCCAACTAGTCAACAAACAAGCCGGACCGAACCCATAGGTACAGGGGATGACTTTGTCTTCCCCCGAGTAGAAGTCGCGACATCGGGTCCAATCGCGCAAACTACCCTCCCCAGCCACTCAATCATCTCCCAACAGATGATTGTTTCACATACACACGAGGTGCCACGTCATTCATCACCACCTCGCTCGGAGGTGGTTGATGTAATAAGCAGTCCTCAGCCTCAGACTGCACCTTCCTTGATCACAATGAGTCTAGTGCCCTCACCATCCATAATTTTTCCAATTTCTAGGACACTACCATTAGATTCTGCACCTCTAGATCTTAGTGATCTAGACCGAACGCTCTATGATGTCTCCGTACTAGAGACTAGTACGGAACAGAGCGGAAGACCCAACGTAGTCAACATCACTGCAGCTACGACTTTGGGCCATCAATCTGAGTCAGTCTCAGCTTTGATGTCAACGATGAGACTTCGTGGCCTCGGTTCTCTAAGTCCTGTGCAAACGGGCGACACATTAGTACCCTCTACTGATGTTGTGACGACGGAACGTCTTCGTGACTCCGTCCCGTTATTTTCCCCGTTCGTGACGGAGGCGAGGCTAGAGAATCGACTCGCAGCATTGGCGAAAGATCTCGAGAATTCTATTATGACCCAAGTCTACAACGCGATTGGGAGTTCTTCTCGAGACAAGGGCAAAGCCTCCGTTCCTGAACAAGCACCGTCTCAAGCCGATCCCTCTACTGCCCCAGACGACGGTCCGTGGAATGTTCCTGTGACGGAACTGATTGATGTCGTCATCGCCAGACTCCGCACTGCAACGAAGCGCAGCGAATATGAAGCGGAGGTCCTTAGACGCCTTGAGCTTCCGTTCACATGCCGAGGTGAGGCTCAGACTTCGAGTCAGCCGCGTGACGACCCGGGGGTGAGGGTCGTCCCGAGGGGGAGAAGCAGCCAGAGCCACAGCCTCAACAACAGCAAGCCACCCGAACATCCACAAGAACAAAACCACCTACACCCACCCAAACCAGAAAATCTACCCGAACTACTACCAATACAACCCAAACGACCTCCTCATCAACCGTGAGTCCCTCACCGCCCAGCCTTACAAACCCAAGAACTTCCTCTAATCCTCCATCCTCACCTACTCTATCTCTCGAAACACTTTACAACCCACACTCAGCGGTAGAAAAGTACATCTTCAACGACGATTGGTTAACAAAGCCGATGCATCCAGACCTGGCCAAGGGCTTACTGGACAACGCTAGATATTTCCTAATGAAGGCTAATGTTGACCTAGCACTTATCGACGATGATGAGCTCGAGGAAGGTGAAGACTACGAAGCAGACATTCCAGAACTTCCAGAGCTTCTCAAACACGCTGTCGTCGATAAGGAGTGCCCCCCCTCGAAGTCGAAGATAGGAAAAGAACAGAAGCCGCCGTGGGAAAATGTCAAAGTGATAGCTCCATATCAAGAAGAGATACGGAGAAGAATTTGGAGGAAGGAGGATAGGATCAAGGAGCTAGACGAGCTGAGTCTAAGAGGCCTAACTCATCTCCCGAGATCAACAGCTATACGATACCTACTCTCTCTTCGTAGAGGACTTGTGTTGAGAGGAAAAGATACAAACGTTGACAATCTTAGAAGAGAAGAGAAGGAAAAGGCCAGAATCAGCAAAATCTTGGGAGTTCGGCGAGGTCGTCTCGACTATTATGAGTATCCAATCTATAAAGTGCAGCGAGAAGATGGAACGGTTGAGGAACTGACTGAAGGCGATCTCTCCTACATCAGAGGTGAAGATGTTGATCGGATACTTTTCAGCTTCAGATTTCTTGGAACACTCCAGAATCCAGACTTGAAAGTGGGCTACGTTGCTCTTAAGCGATTCATGATGCGCCAAATCAAGTTTTATTCGACTCATGATCTTCAAATGGCAGTGGAAAGCAACATGAAAAGGTGAATCTCACGAAGCCATCCTTCGAAGTCCCCGACTCAAGTCTTGGTGAAGGCCACATAATCAATGATGACAACGATCCATCGGTGGTCTACATCAATTACAAAGGAGAAAAGAGGCTGATGAAAGCATCCGAGATAGCCAAATTCAGCGATGGGACGCTGCTGATTTTACGGGTGAAACTCGAATGGATTTTGGAGAAGCTAAGGTACGAAGAAGCAGAAGTCCAGGAGAAGTACGAGAAGCTGATCAACATCATCTCCGATCGATTATCCTTGCGAAGAACGATACGATCTTACGAGTTCAGACTTGGACTCAGGAAATCGATTGATGCTGTGGAGGAACCCAAGAAAAAGAAGACACAAAGGACATCAAAGCAAAAAGGATGCTATGGGGGAGATTGTTAGGAATATTTTGTAGCATCCTTTAATTTATGTAATCTTGGGTTAATATGTTTATTTAGTGGGTTGTAGTAGTTTGGGGTGACTTATGATATTAAGTCATAGTTTTGTATTGGGCTTTTATACCAAACAATTGTGGTATATAAAGCCCAAATTACCCTAATTAGGGTTTTATCAAAAGAATTGAAAGGTAAGCCACCTTATACGTTACATTAAGAAAACACACACTTACACACACTCAAGGTGTTCTTCACGTTTTATACATTAAAACCATTCTTTTGATCCTTGTTTGGTAATAAAAGGGCCAACAAATTGTCTGAAGGCGGCGGCGGAGAAGAGAGGAGGAAAATTGGCTGCAGCCACATCACCTAAGGCGGCAGAGAATGGAGGCAGCAAGGCGGCTAGTCTGGTACCCAAATGAGAGACGCCGCTTTTTTTTTCACTTCGGTTCAGTCGTTTGGATAGGGTTTCATTATATGGCAAGGATATTTTGACTTTTCATGATATCTTGGCTTACTAAAGTTATATAGCCTCGTGTGTGGGTTAAGTTATCATGGATTCTACTGTTTATTATAGCGGGCTTTTAAATAATAGCGAGCTTCTAATTTTAAACCACTTACCAAGTGAACAGGTTTGTATTAGATAAAAAAAACCCTTTAACCAACTTATTTGGCCTACTAAACGGACCTATATGATATAGTACATCTGTTTTTGTATTGGTATTATTTTTTCAAATTCTACTCTATAATTGTTGGTCGGGTGTCTGGGAATCATTTACAATGCCGGAAGTACGGGAAAAGATCTTGATACCCTTGTTTCACCGGAGGATATAAAATGTCGTGGCAAAAGTCCATCCACATCCATGGAAGTGGTACAAAACCTTTCAATAGTGTTTGAAGGATGTATAAATTATACGATTTATACTGGGAGGACCATGATTGTATGGCCGGGGGGCTCTACAAAGGAGATTTTTCTTGGTCCAACTTAACCCACCTAACATAGAAATTTAGAAATCTTTGTGTATATTTAATATACGTGAAAACGTTACTCTTAAGTTTATGTCTAAAATATAAATAAAACAAGGCTTAATTATTTTTTTAGTCCCATAACTTAGGGGATGAGGCCTTATAGGGACAGATAACTTAGGCGGTGCATTATAGGGACAATAACTTTCGGAAAATAAGCATTTTTAGGACATTATACGCCCCGACACATATTTTGGCCCAAATTCGCTGACGTGGCATAATTTATTATCCTCTATTTCAAACTGGTCGCCACCTTATGAAAAAGGTCTGTAGAGCCACATAATCAAGTACTAACAGGTGGCCTTCTTAAAATATTAAAAATAAATATAAAAGAAATTCATGTTTTCAGATCTGAGGAGGCGTGGTAATCCAAAGCATCCGCCTACCACCAACCTTCGAAATCCAAATGATCAAGAAAATCTTACCAAGAGTAGGCTCTTCAACCATGGCTTTCCTCTGCTTCGTATAGAAACAACTGATACTCAGCTCCTTCGCCACAACCCTTCTCTGCTCATCTATTGCAAGTGCATAAACCTACCCCTCTTCCCATGAATCTCCATCAGCTTCTCCTCCACGTGTCTGAGAGCCTCGTCGGCCCTGGCGTGGGACAGCATCTGAAGCCTATGGCTCGAAAGGAGCTCTAATAGGGCTCCCCGGTCGCCGAGCTACAAGAATAGAATAGGGTTAGATAATTTTGGTCCGCCGGCGTTCAGATCTGAGTCGCACACCGTCGCCGGTGTTCAATCTGAGACGCACCCCCTCACCGGTGATGCAGGCGAATTTCCCCGACCCGCAGTCGCCGGTGACGCAGGCCGCCGTCGCACTCGATTCTCTCCGACCCGCAGTTGCCGGTGCCGCTGGAGAATTTAACGGTGGTTTGGTCCGTCGACAGTGTGTGCGACCCCAGAAACGGACGCCCCATGAGGCGAGAAGGTGGAGACGAGAAACATGAAGTGAAATCGAATTTTTCTTTTTAATTTTTAATTTTCATCTTTTTTTTAATTTCCATTGTGGCGTTTTTTATGATGTGATTGACAACTTGGATGAGTGATGATAAATATATATGCCACGTCAGCGGATTTGGGCCAAAATACGTATCGGGCCATAAAATGTCCTAAAAATGCTTACTTTTCGAAAGTTATTGTCCCTATAATGCATCGCTTAAGTTATCTGTCCCATAACGCCACACCCCCTAAGTTACGGGACCAAAAAAATAATTAAGCCAATAAAACAATAAATATATAATTTAGTCGTATTTTGTTTAAAAATTAAAACTAAAATAGAACAGAGCATTAGGATTCGATCCCAAGCAGAATAATAGAAAGAAACTTGGTGTAAGGCTTACTAGCACTGGGCCAAAATAGAATTCACTATACATAGCTAATATATGCACTGATGTTGCTGTTTCAATGTTCAGACCATCATAGTTTCTTCATTGTCAGCAGACAGGCTGGCTGGGGGTCAACACCTCCCCCTACGAGGGTCCGCCTTTGGATTTATATTGAAAGTTGGAGACATAACTCACCAAGTTGCTAATAACATTCACATGAGGTGCAATGCTATGTTTCTCCCTCCGACGTTGAAGTTGGATCAGTGCATTTTTCTACGTCACTAATTTGGAGGGAAATACAAGTTAAGGTAGCAACATTTGATACCGAATATTTTTAATACTGGTCCAAGTAAGACTTATACCGCATCATTAAAATCCTAGCCGCCACTATTAGCTATTGTGACAATACTCCAGCATCGTTTGGCAGCCATCATCACCATCTTTCCCTCTCCTCAACATTAATCACTCTCTGACCTTATCTTGGTGAGAAAGAAGAGAAGGATATCTAACACCACCACCACCACCACCACTTACCTCATTCCCCATATTAAACTGACGACCACCGTCGCCGTTGCCACCACCATAGGCGCCACTGTCACTGCCACCACCACTGGCATCGCTGTTGCCGACCTCATGCTCCATTTGATGCGGGTATGACCCCGATCAACGATATTTGGTTCGGGAAAGACGGTGATGGGTGAAACGGACCGGGCCTTGATTTCTTGATGTGTTTTAGGGTTTGATTTTAGTGCTAAAGAAGAAGGAAAACGCAAGAGACACGGATTTTACGTGGTTTGGACAGATGTCCTACGTCCACGGGCCGCCGGAAATAGTATCCACTAGTCACAGTCGGGAAATACACACTCAACCTCGCCTCGCTCGTTACAGTGTGTTAATGGCGGAAAAGAGAATGAAGAAGATGAATACAGTGAAGATTTCTAAGTGTTTTTGTGTGTTATGCTGACTCTGCCTTTGATCCCGTCTCTCTCTACTCACATACCCAAATTCCCTTTGTTCTCCTAGCTGGCACACTCCCAGGACCACTTGACAGCGACGTCCGGTACAACCTAGGAGAGACAGCACCTGGATCGTACTGTTGTCAGACTGGTGCGCGCCTCCTCTGTTTATAATGTCATCCACTCACAAAATGCCACGTGTTCCCTGGTCGACCCTTATCCAATATTTCCCGCTCGAGCTACTTTGTTGTCGGGACCCACCTTACTTTTTCCGTACCAGGTCTCAGGTCCCCAAGTGTACTGCCCATCTGGCCATTTGTCCTAAACGTCACTATCTTCAGGTGTTCGAGTAAAGAGGAATGCTGGGCTGAAGTTCACCCCTATCATCCAGTCCCCCTACTCTGAATTGTAATACGTTAAGTATTACGGTTCGGAGTACATTTGCAAGAGCAATCCTCCTCTTTAGTGCCCCTGGACTCCTTAGCCGGTCTGCGTTGCATTTACGTCGATTGGACAGGTCCTGTACTTTGTGCAGAAGAAAGTAGCGTCCGCAGGGTGACACGTGTCCATACCTGTCACCTCTGCTTTTTGAATTTATCGAGGCAGTTTCTTTTTCGTTTTCCCCCCTTTTCAAAATAACTCTCCATACTTAGCAAAAAAAACGAAACCCCAATCGTCACTTTAGGGTTCTTATCGTCTCTTTACCCCCCATCGCATAGTGTCCAGAAATTGCAGCTCGCTCGGATTTTCTCTTCGTCTGCTGCTCACTCAGGTACGATTTCGTCCCCCCCTTCTCCTTATTTCCCCTGCTTTCGTTGATTCGCCCCTAGTTTTCACCGTTTCCTCCTTTGCGCGCCGAAGATATGCCTGATACCGCCACTACCGAGAGTACTCGCTCGGCGTCGCCGGGCGTCTCCACGTCCTCCGTCGCGCCGGGTGTTGCCGCAAAAAGGGGGTCGAAGCGAAAAGACCCACCACCAGATGCGGCGGCGCCCGATTTTCCCCAACCTTCTTCCTCTCACGCTCCTGCCGACACATCCTCTGTCGCGCCGGCGCCAGCGCAACCGGCCCCTGATTCGTCTACATCTCGTCAGACCCGTTCTCGAAGTGCTGTTGGGGATAGCGCCAGGGTGGATGATTGGAAGATGTTCGGCGCGTCCAAGTCGACCTATCGGCTCCTAGATAAGCACGTCCCAGAAGGTTTTCACAGCCCTGGCTTTCACATTTTCGTCCCAAATCCTAGCCAGCGTGCCAACTTTCCGCCTTCTCCGGCCCTTGCTTTCTGGGAGAGCCAGATAAGGGCCGGCCTACGCTTTCCAGTTCACCCCTTCTTTGCTACAGTATCGCAGGCTTTTCGTATACCTCTAAATCAGTTCAGTCCTTCTTCTATACGTCAGCTGGCAGCTTTTTACGTCCTGGTCACCGCCGCAGGTGGGAGACCTTCTGTAGAACTTGTTCTCTCCCAGTTTCAACTTAAGTCTGCTCCCCCCTTTTTCTATCTGTGCGCGAATCCGCACGGTCTCGTACATTTCCTCAGCAGGGGCACCCATAAAGATAAGGAGTGGCACCCTTTTTACTTCTTCGTAGCCCCCACAGAGAGTAGCTGGGACTTTCCCCATCGCCATTGGGTTCATCAGGTACCTCAAAGACTGCCAGAGGTCTAGCCTGAATGTTCCGAGGAAAATGAGGCGGCTCTCAACCTCTTAAACTCTAGGGCCCCTGAGAAGAAATTTAACATGGTTGAGTTGGTAACCTATCCCGGCCTTCTCCATCATTTCAGCCTCTCCTCAAAGTTTCTACCCTTCGATCCTAAGGGTAAGCAGGTTTCCCTCCTGCTTCCTGACCTCCTTTTTGGATTTTCCTTTCTGACTTAATATGTTTTTTGCAGATATGTCGTTCTCTTGGAGAGATGCGATCCGTGCCCTTCCTGTGAAGCAAGAAGAATCCGAAGTTCCCGCTGCGCCTCACTCCTCAGCAGGTCTTGATGGGACTGACCTGCCAGCTTCGGAAGTGAAAGGGAAATCTCCTGTTGGATCCTCATCTCCTCATGTGGTGATATCTGACTCAGAAGGTGATGCGAGCAAGAAAGACGCCTCGTCGGTGCCTCCCAAGAAGAAAAAGAAGAATGCTGCCGTGGCAAAGGGGAAGAGGCCACGTGTGGAGACAACCTCTCCCTCTCCTGACACTTCTGAGTTCGCCCCTTTTGTTCACCGAGGTTCTGAGTGGGGCATCGATCAGCGGGCTGACGGGAAGATGGTGCTGGACATGCCCGACAGTTATGACTCATTGAGTCCTGAGGAGAAGATGAAGTTCATCCAGGCCATCGTGCCTCTCGAACAGCAAAAAGTGCTCCATCACCGATCTGACGCTTCTGTCGCTGAGCTTGCTGTCCATCATTGGGCCGAGGTAATTCTCTCCCTTGGCCTCCTTTCGTTGATTATTTTTTTTGTACTTTGTTGATTCGGGCTTGGTTGTCTCAGCTGTCCTTTCTGCTGCCTGCTCTCTTGTCTGCGATCTCCCATCGGGGTTTGGCACCCGGTGGTCCCGCCTGTCCTGAGAGCCACATGCTCAAAACAATTGAGGAGCGGGACTCAAAGATCGCCCAGTTGGAGAAAGAACTTGAAAAAGAGAAGGATGAGTGCGAGGCTCGTGTAAAAGACTTAGCTTTGGAGAAGTCCCGTCAGTTGGAGGTGGAAAGTGCAGCTGCCCTTGCTGCTAAGGAGACTGAGCTCACGACCCGTCTGCATCAGCTCATAGATGCACAGCAGGCCCAAATCGAGCTGAGGGCCAAGGAACTGTTGGCTGAGAGAGAGAAGACCCTGAGGGCTGAGTTGGAGCAAGCTTTCGCCGCTAAGGTTGAGGATAGTCATTCTGCGGGGCAGCTGGAAGGAGTCCAGCTCTGCCAGAAGCATCTCATGGGTTCTCCTCTTGGTATGAAGTTCTTTGCCCAGCTGAGCCAGAGTTGGCATGAGGGCTACTTGCGTGACACCCTCTCTGGTGGACTTCGCACCTTTCATGCAGCATTACTTCTTGGGAGGTTTTGCTGCCGGACGTGAGCCCACCTCTACTCTGGACGCGGCGATGGAAGCTATGAGTGCCCCTCCATCCTTTAAGGGAAATTCGGAGGCCGCACCTAATCCGGACTTTTGGTCTGCCAGGGTGCCTCACTGCTCCCCAACTTTGCTGGAGGTCTCGCCTGAGGTTCTCCTGGCCCAGCTCTCCGAATTAGAGCAGCAGGAGCTGTCTGCTACCTCAGAGGTCCCCGACTCCGCGGCCGGTTCTGGCGCTCCACCTTCTTAGCTTACTAGTCTATTTCCTGCTTTCGAACAATTAATGCTGTTTTTCCTTTTCTGGACCTCTTTTGCTATTTTCCTGTTTTGAACACTTGTTGCTGTTCCTTTTTATCGGGCTTGACATGTTGCTTTTTTTTTTCTTCGTTGTTCCGTATGCGTAATGTTGTGGCGTGTTTTCCTTCTTTTCTCGCCTGCCTCCCAACTTAATCGCATACAAACTTAAATATTTTGGGCCCTTTTCGCTGAGGTCCTGCGTTACTACCACTCTCTACTCCCCCTATTTCGAATGGTGCTGAGGTCTGTCAGCGTATTCGAAGTACACCAAGAGCGTTCCTTTCGACTCACCAGCCTCACTTTCCCCAATTATTATTCCGTCGGGCTGTGCTCGTCTCGAAATTCCTCTTCAGGGAAGTATTAACAAACAGAAATGTGTACCTGGGGGATTTAATGGTACCTCAAGCGCTGGCCTCGTCCAACTTTTTCGCCAAGTTCGTTAGATATTGGCAAGCCTGTCCCCTCTACGAGGTCAACTTTGGCTAACATGGAGATCAACAAGGCTTTTCATTAGTAGCCTCGTCCAAGTTCGCCGAGCGCGAGCCTGTGGCGACCTGGAAGTAGGACGCCCCTGCATGGGAGTCATCTGCATAGCTACATCTATTGCTCATGAGTATGCATCTACACGGCCGCGTCTGGGCCAGCCACATCTGGGCTATAGGCGCACAATCTGTGCGGCCACGTCTGGGCCAGCCACGTCTGGGCTATAGGCGCGCAATCTGCGCGGCCACGTCTGGGCTATAGGTGCGCAATCTGCGCGGCCACGTCTGGGCTATAGGTGCGCAATTTGCACGGCCACGTCTGGGCCAGCCACGTCTGGGCTATAGGTGCGCAATCTGCGCGGCCACGTCTGGACCAGCCACGTCTGGGCTATAGGTGCGCAATCTGCGCGGCCACGTCTGGGCTATAGGTGCGCAATCTGCGCAGTCACGTCTGGGCCAGCCACGTCTGGGCTATAGGTGCGCAATCTGCGCGGCCACGTCTGGGCCATTAGGGAATCCAGGGTAGTCTATAGACAAGATTCGTGATTCTCAGTTTTGGGAGAGGAGCCATCAAGACACGAGTTTCCGAAAAAACAATTTCATTCAACGGATGGTGCCTCGTTAAAACCTTGCCAAGTAAAACCCCCTTGGGATAAAACCTTGGCGAAGGAAAAAGAGTACACCTTCCTGTTTGATTTATATACAACCCTTCAATCCCCCACTAAGCATAATACTTCTTGAGTTTTGAGATGTTCCAGGGGCGGGGTATTCTACGCCCATCTTCATCCTCCAACTCGTATGCGCCGCCTCCCAAAACGCGGGCCACCTTGTAAGGACCCTCCCATGTCGAGTCTATCTTCCTCAGCGGCTTAAGTACATCGGCTCTTCTCAAGATTAGGTCTCCCACTTGGAACTGTCGAGGCCTTACCCTCCGGTCGTAGGCCGCTTTTACTCGACTCTTGTATTTTTCCATCCTTATCAAGGCCAACTCCCTGACTTCCCCTATCAAGTCCAGATCCTCTCTTCTGAGCCGTGCGTTCTGCTCCTCTTCATAGTGGATAACCCTATGCGTCTCCATCCCTATCTCAACAGGTATCAGGGCGGCGGATCCATAGACTAACTGGAAAGGCGTTTCGTCCGTAGCTTCTCGAGGAGTAACGCGATATGCCCATAGCACGGGGTCTAGGGACTCCAACCATTTACCACCCTCCTGCTCCAATCTGGCTTTGATCCCATGGAGGATGGTGCGATTGGTGACCTCCACTTGTCCATTAGCTTGAGGGTGTCCCACTGAGACGAACCTCTGCTGTATCTTCATCCCCTCACAGAACTCACGAACTCGGGCTCTGCAAAACTGCATGCCATTATGGGAGATTAGGATCTGAGGGGCTCCGAACCTGCAACAAATGTGATGCCACAAGAAATCTATCACGTTAGTTTCATCGATTTTGGCCACTGCCTTAGCTTCCACCCATTTGCTGAAATAATCGACAGCCACTATGATGAACTTTTTCTGAGCCTTGGCGACTGGCATAGGCCCGACTATGTCTATCCCCATTTGTCAAATGGGCAAGGGGAATGCATCAACCCCAGTTCTTCCGCGGGTACGTGGATCTTCGGGCCGTGTCTCTGGCAGCTTTCGCATCGCCTGACCAGCTCCTTAGCATCCCTCAATAGGGTCGGCCAGAAGTACCCGGCCCTGACCACTCTTCGAGCCCGGCATGGTCGCCGGCACATCCTTCATGCACCTCTTCCAACACTGACATCCCTTCCTTTTTGGACAAGCATCGAGCATAGGGATGTACAAAAGTCCTTTTGTATAACTCTCCTCCGATGAGGCAGAACTTTTGTCGAAATTTTCCTGCGTCCTTGTGCACAGGATCATGCAAGGCTTCCAGGATAGGAGCCCTCCAGTCTTCTTCCTCTCCTATACATCCCACCTGCTCCGTCCGGTCCTCTCGGCTAGCTGTCAGCATCGTCACCTTTCGGGTCCCCTCAGGGATTGCGGCACTAGCCAACTTTGCCAAGGAATCTGCTCGACCGTTCTCCTCCCGGGGAATCTGCCGTATCTCGAAGCTTTTGAAAGAGGCTTTCAGCTTCCCCACTCGCTCAGCATACCTCACCATCTTCTCATTCTTAGCCTCGTAGTTTCCTTGGACTTGCTGAGCTACCAACTGGGAATCCGAGTATATAATTACTGCTGTAGCTCCCAGGTTGTTAAGGATCTCCATCCCTTTCACCAGGGCCTCGTACTCAGCTTCATTATTAGACGGTGGAAAGTCGAATGTCACTGCGAACTGTAGTTCGTCCCCTTCTGGTGTAATGATGAGGACTCCTGACCCGGCCCCAGTCGCTGTGGACGAGCCATCCACATAAGCTTTCCAAGTTGGTGACACCTCTCCTCGGGTAGATTCTAACAGAATGTCCGACAAGGCCTGTCCCTTAATGGCGGGTCGCCTTTCGAACTCAATGTCGTACTCGCCCAACTCAACTGCCCACTTGACCATCCTTCCAGAAAGGTCTGGCCTACTCAGAGTCTGCTTCAATAGTAAATTGGTACATACCCGTACTTTGTGAGATAGGAAATAGGGACGCAGCCTCCGAACCGACACCATCACTGCCAAGGCTGCCTTCTCGATTTCGGAGTACCTGCTTTCGGCCCCCTGCATTGTTTTACTCACGAAGTATACCGGCTTCTGGGTGTCACCCTCCTCTTTCAGGAGAACCGAACTCATGGCCTGCTCCCCTGTAGAAAAATACAAGATTAGTTCGTCCCCTGGTAAGGGCTTGGTCAATAACGGCATGTTGTGCAAGTAATTTCTTAGCCCTTCGAATGCCGATTGGCATTCTTCTGTCCATTCGAATCGGCATCCTTTCCGGAGTATTCTGAAGAAGGGTAGGCTTTTATCTGTGGACTTGGCGATGAATCTGCTAAGTGCCGCCAGCCTTCCCGTTAAGCGTTGAACCTCCTTGATGTTCCGCGGCGGCTGCATTTCAAGTATAGCCTTCACCTTGTTGGGGTTCACCTCGATCCCCCTCTTGGTCACCATATACCCCAGGAACTTCCTCGACTGCACCCCAAAGGTGCACTTCGCAGGGTTCAGTTTCATCCCACAAGTCCGGATGGTCCGGAAGGCTTCTTCTAGGTCCGCAACATGATCCTTAGCCCAAGTCGATTTGACCAGCATATCATCCACGTACACCTCCATGTTACGCCCCAACTGGCTCTTAAACACCGTATCAACCATTCGTTGATAGGTAGCTCCTGCGTTCTTGAGTCCAAAGGGCATCCGGACATAGCCATATGTGCCACCTGCCGTGACGAAGCGAACTTTATCCACATCGTCCGGGTTCAGCCTAATCTGGTGATATCCCTGATAAGCGTCCATCATACTTAACATCTCGCATCCAGATGCGGAGTCTACCAGCTGATCTATCCTTGGTAACGGATAGTAATCCTTAGGAGAGGCTTTGTTGAGGTCTCGGAAGTCCACACACATCCTCCAGGAACCATTTCCTTTTTTGACCATAACAACATTGGCCAACCAGGTGGGAAACTGTACCTCTCTAACGTGTCCGACTTTAAGCAGCTTCTCCACTTCCGTCCTGATATCTTGGTCCCTTTCGGCTCCGAACTGTCGGAGTCTCTGTTTCACCGGGTGGCTACCTGGGATTATGTTCAGGTGGTGCATGGCTATCCTCGGATCTACCCCGGTCATGTCTGCTGGCGAAAAGGCAAAGAGGTCAGCATTCCGCCTGAGGCATTCGACCAGCTGCGATGCAATCCCCTTATCCATCTTCGTCCCCACCTGGGTAGCGAAACCCTCCCTTCCTGGGTAAAGTTCCACTGTCATTAGTTCTTCGTGAGGTTGGGGCTGCAACCTCGTAGGCTCCCAGTCTTCCTGCTCTAACTTCGTTCGTTTTGCTTGTTTGGCTTCAACTCCATCTTTTCCCTTTTCTCCTGTCACAACCTTAACCTCATTGGCGTAACAACAGCGAGAGTTAACCTGGTCCCCTGAGACCTCCCCCACCTGGTCTCCTACTGGAAATTTGATCTTCAAGTGGTACGTCGAAGGTACTGTCCTGAATCCGTTTATGGCTGGGCGCCCCAATATAATACTGTATTAAGAAGTCGCGTTAACGACCAGGAAGTTAACCATTCGTACCACCCGCCGAGAGGCTTCTCCTAGTCCCACGGGGAGTGTGACTTGGCCTAAAGGCTGTATGCTAGCTCCGCCGAATCCGTATAAGGAGGTGGCCACCGGTTTCAGCTCCGTTCCCATCTTCATTTGCTTGAAACAGTCTAAGAACAGGATATCTGTTGAACTACCCCCGTCTACAAACACTCGTGACACGTTATATCCTGCCACGTCCGTGGTAATCACGAGAGCGTCGTTGTGGGGCCGAACGACATCGACCTCATTCTGCACTCCGAACTGTATGTTCCCTGTGGTCTCCATCTGACCCACTAGGCTGCCTTCTATTAGGGCCTTTCCTCTCTCTCTCATTCGAGCAGACGCCTCAGATGTTGATGGATCAGGACGACTGATGTCGCCTGTTAACAACCCTTGAGTGATGACAGTCTCAGTGGGTTGGCTCGTCGTCATTTGAGGTTGTGACGGGTTGAGGCTTCCACCCAATCCTCGATTTGAATCTAGAAGATTCGCATCTAAGGGTGTTGTTGCAAGCTCCGACTGAACTTGCGTATCAGACCTTTAGAGGTCATGGCCGGTAGTGGGCGATGTCTGAACCTTGGCCACGACGGACGCGGATGGGTCGGGCTGCGGCTCAATATTGAGCGATGAAGGATCCGTAGCCCTTGGGGTGATAACCGGCGTCGGGTCTGACGTAGTCGCGACAGCTCTAAGACGGGCACGGCTAATGTGATTTGTCGTGTGGGGTGGTCGTGTGAGGTGATAGTTCATGACCAACATCCTCACGAGCTTGTGTTGTCACTAGAGGCTCGTTAGGTTGAATCGTCGAGATCAGAGGCTCGGTAGGCATTGTAGCCTGTGGAAGTGGGCTGTGCCCCAGTTCTGCTTCGGACTATGCTTCCTGTTGAAGGAACTACTCAATAGATCCTTGAAACACACCTACAATGATGGGCACTTCAGCTCCAAGTTCAGCAACTGGAGCTTCGACTTCTAATTCTTGAGCCACTAGGTCAATCAACGAGGCATCAAGATCCTGTGGTGAAGTCTCCACTTCAAGCTCCTGGGCCACTTGATCAATCAGTGTGTCCTCAGGGCTACGTTGGTGTTGTTGTTGGGGAGGGCTCACATGAAGTCTGTCGGGGGCCCTCGAATCATTTGCTCCGTGAGATGGTATTCCCGACAGTACAATCGACACGTGTCTCCCGTGGAGTCTCCGAGACGAAGCTGCTCGAACGGGATTGACATCGATGGCTGATGAAGATCCGTGAGTCCGGGGTGGTGAAAGAATTTGAGCCAGGGTGGCTGGTAGTTCCCTCCTGGAGGTAGACGAGGGATGTTCTCGTGAATCTCCATGAGTTGTCTAATGATGATCGAGAACCACCTAGCATATGACACATTCTTCGATCGCTTGTTATCCTTCTGTATGATCTGTTCTGCAAGATCATTCCAGATCAGCTGGCCAAAATCGTAATTTTCGGAGAACGTGATGTCGTGCAAGATGCGAAGTATATTGCCTTTTCCTTTGTCAAACCCAGCGTGCTTTGGCGACAGACACTTGTTGATGATCCCAAAAAATGTCTTCCATGGATGAGGGATGCCGTTGCTCTGTACTTGCGCTAGTCTGACGAACGGCGGTCGGTATCCCATCTGTAAGAAATCTTACACCATTTCTGCATCCGTTGGCAAATGGTCGTAGTTGGAGCTGAAAGGTATGTCCAAGATGAGGCCAAAATCATCCTTGCTGAAGCCGATGTGCCTCGTACCGATCACTGTGTAGGTGCCGTCAACTACGTGACTCTTTATTCTTTTCCAAAATTGTTGGAGGTAGACCATTGGCACTGTTTCCGTCACCGCGAGTGCGTGCCGGAGCGGATGGCCTTGTAGTATTGACACCATGATCTTGTCTGGGCACCGAAAGGTGGTCAGGTCGAGCTGGAAATTGGTGTCAGGTACACTGAGGTACAAGTTGTGGTCGTAGATGTGGTCATATGTTGGATAGTTAGCCATCTGAAATAGAATTACAGAAACAAGGCATTAGCTCAAAAATTTAAATTGAGTCGAAATTTGATTTTATCAAACCATAATAGTCTATCGATTCATAGCAAGTTTGAGAAAATTTTGGAATTTGAAATATGTTTGTTGCACATAGGTTATACGAAGTGAATATTGAAGACATGATGAAATTTCAACATTCACACATAAGGCATATAAAGTTTCTGTCAAAAATATTATAAATGTTGAACACCACCATTCACTCCGAGAAATTTTTCGCTCGACTAATTGAATTTCAATTTGAATTTCCTAAGTGTTGATGTCTAAAGAAAGTCTCCGTTTAAATTTTCGATCGAAAAATTTATTCACTAGAATCACTACAGTGATAGACTTTTTAATAAAAAATTCCAAGTGTTGAAGTGTTAAGCGTGGTACCGTAGTCAATCAATTTTACGACCGAGAAAAATTCCCGCGTAAATTTATGATCGAGAAAAATTTCCTCATGTAACTTACTATCGAAAAATTTTCTCGAGTGGATAAAATTTTTCTTTTTGAAATTTGTCGAGCGATGAATGATTTTCGATCCTAAGTGAGGTTTTCGCTGCGAGATTGGCAATCGAGAAATTAGTCAACGAAAGACTGAGTCAATCGCCGAGAAAATTAACGATCGAACAAAATCATCGCTCCGTATTCTACGATTGAGAAAGTTAGCGTCGAAAATTGAATTTTATCGTCGCTAACATTTGCGATCGAAAGAAAATGAAATCAAAAATTCTATTTGTGATAGTAAGTTTTGCGCTCGGATTAAATTGCATCTATTTAACTAGTCCACTCGTTAATGTTTCGCTCGCATAAAATTCTAATTAGAATTCTCGATGGTAAGTAGTCATTCAATCTACGTCGTCTAACTTGTCGACTAAGTCAAAATTTAGCGATCGAAAATCTTTTACGATACAAACAATATCTTAATTAAATCAAAATTCAATTAAGACTGTTTTGCGATCGAAAAAGTTCTTCGACAGCTTCAAACGTTCAAATACCCAGTTTTCGTCGAACCTTACATTTCAACTCTTAGACGCAGATTATCGAAAATTCCTACTCTCAGAATAATCGAAAACACCTAAACGACGATAAAACACAGAATTCGAACCAGATAAACACATCTAAATGTCTTAGATTTCTTAAAGTCGCATACAGGTTTCCAAACAGTTTATAGACGAGAAATTTATCAACAAATCAAGCGAAAAATCACAAAATGCAGATGATAGTGGAGATTAAAGACACGCAAACACCTAACAGAAGTCGAATCTACCTCAGAAAGACAATAATCAGTTGAAAATCAAAGAAATAGTTTGATTTAGACGTTCGTCTTTCTGATGAGTTTTTCGCGAGAAAAAAATTTTCGATTGTCGAATTTTGCGATTAAGGTTTTTCTTAATTTGGGATTTATGCGTGCGATAAAGGTTTTCGACTGCAAAAAGTTACTTCGTTTTAATGGAGGATTAGAAATTTTGGGTTCGCAGATTAGACAGGCTCATTTTTATTTTCGCCGGAAACTTAGATCGAAAATTTTCATTTGGACCTGATTTAATTTTCGCTCGAAAAGCTGGGACCGAACATTACCATTTGGTTCCAATTCAATTTTCGCTCGAGAAACTACGATCGAAAATTACTAATTTCATCCAATTTCTCGATTGTAGGTTATCCTATTTTTCAGAGTGACCCCTATTTCAATTAAAACTACATATTTTCTCCCCTATGTATTAGATTAAAATCAATTAACTCCCTGAAACTCTGAACAATGACATCTGGCTCCACAATGTCGTAAGGTCCCCCTGATTTTTTGTATCAATGCCGTAAGCTCCAAAACGTGAAAAATCGTGAAGTCCTCCTCATTGAAGTGTGGTGTAGCAAGGAATCAGAATCGAAAATAGCTACAACACTTGGAGGAAAACATCAAAAATATTTGGATCTCAAGGCATAATATTTTGTAACTGCTCCCCCTCAAATAGTGTACCTTAATTGATTTAATCATACAAACGAGTACATCAATCTAAGTAGCGAACATTCAAAACATGCAATTTGATCAATTTAACTTAGGTACACGGTCCTCTAATCATGTAATCAAACATACGTGCAAGGGTATGAGCAAGAACAAATATTCCCGTTTTACCAATTTAATACAGATGCAACAAAATTGCATTGCATAATGTGCGATTTGGTGAGAATCAGAAATTTCGCATTTATTCAATTTAGCGCATATGCAAAAAAAAAAAATTGCATGTCAAAATGTGCGATTTTCGTATCTTTAATTTTCTTATAATATGGGAAAAACAAGGAAAATTAAGAAAGAAAATCAAGAAAATATTATCCTTTAACTATATTATTAATTATTATTATTTTTAATGTAATTTGTTTTTAATTTTCTTATGAATATTAATACTATTAATAGTAAGGGGTCAGATTATTTTGCTTCAATCAATCGTCACGCCTAAATTTCACAAGACACATGAAATATCATATGCCGTCAAGTCATGTCGACAATCTAAAGTTCTAAGTTCATAGAATAGTCCATTTCGACAACTTTACTAGGTTCACTCTAGCACTCTTATTTTTTTAACTTGGGATTTTATATTTTTGTCGCTCAAGTCAACACAAGCAATTTTAAGTCAATTCATCTGTGATCCATGCGCTTTTAATCATTTCACCTATGCGAAAGACCGTCGTTTTGGAATCAAAAGGACTCATTTTGGAATCAAAAGGACTTTGAAGGATTTTAATTTGTATCTGACTTAGAAGGGAAGGAAAAGTTTGGAATTGTGGACTTAACATCTTCATCTTTCGTTTCTTAGTCACTCATTTTCATCGGCATATTTTTTTTTCTTTTTTGTCTTTTTCATCCCTTTTTTTTTCTGCACTTGCTCAAGTTGAAGCTCCGCTTCACTACGAGGCTGAGAGATTATCCAAGGCGAAGTTCTTCTTGCTGATTCTCGGGCCGATACCGTGCTCCTTTTCTCTTAATCCTAGAGAGGTTTCAGAGATTATCAATCTGAAGAAGTTCACATTTGTGGAATTCGTACCCAAGGTCATACTCCTCTTCTCGTTTCCCGATATAAGACCAGCTGAGCGTACGAGATTATCGATGGAGAAGTTCACAGCAAGATCCATGCCCTTCTTCTTATGATTTCTAAAAAAATCTCAATAATTAGGAGGGCAAGTTCTTTTGGACTGCTTTTTGTGCGTTGAGTATTCCTCTTTTGCGTTTTCCACCTTCTTTTGTCATCTCCTTTTTTTGCATCTTTTTCTGCCCCTCCTTTTCTCGTTTGAATATCCCGCCGAGGATGTAGATAGTCGGTTGAAGGCTCGAAAGGGTTTCAAATGAAGAAAAGGTATTCGGAGAAAGCTCAAAATGGATGACTAAAGGCTATGTTAAAGGATGAAAAAAATGTTTATTTGGCCAAGTGAGGAATTTCCTAGGCGCCCAAATCATTTTCCTAACGAGCTATCGCATGGCGAGTATGAGGCCAAGAATCACTAGTTAAGACAAGCAATTGATGTGTGACTCGCTCAAGAATAAATCCGTAGAGAGGAAAGAATAAGAAGGCTAGAATCCTCACTTATATGAAGTAGCTTTCTGTCTAGTGGAGCAAACTAATGACCGTAAGACACAAGAATGCGACTTAGTCTTGTCAAAAATAAGCAATTAACTGGTCGCATGCCAGGAATCTATACGTGACTAGATCGAGCATCGTAAAGATATCATCATTCCCATAATATTATTTAAGTACATGTATAATATTTAGTTTCTTTATTGGCTATTATTTTTATTATATTATATTTTTACTAAGTTTTCATGCAAAACAGGGCAATTAATTTTCGAAAGCACATAGAAAAACATTTGAGAGCAGATAGGATCAAGCAAAACACACATCACGGAAGATTCAACATACCTAATTTTCCGACAAGAAATTGGAAGCTTTTTTCATCCAATGCCTTGGTGAAAATGTCGGCTAGTTGATTTCCATGTTCACAAAGTACATATCAATAGTGCCTTTTCTACGTGATCCTTGATAAAGTGATATCCAATGTCTATGTGTTTCGTGCGTGAGTGGTGAACAGGATTACATGTAATCGCAATGGCACATTGGCTATCACTATAAATGGGTATATCATTTAAATTGTACCCATAATCGCGGAGCTAAGTCCTTATCCACAGCATTTGAGAGCAACAGATGGCAGCCGCGACGTATTCTGCCTCAGCCGTTGATGTTGACACGCAATTCTGCTTCTTGGATGACCAGCAGATCAGCATTTTGCCAAGAAATTGAGCGCCACCGAATGTATTTTTCCTGTCCATTCGGCAACCTGCATAATCAGCGTCAGCGTAGCCAATAAGTTTGAAGGTCGTACCTTTAGAATACCACAATCCTAAGGTAGATGTGCCCTTGAGGTAGCGTAAGATCCGCTTCACCGCAAGCATGTGAGATTCCTTGGGATCGGCTTGGAAACGGGCGCATAAACAGGTGGCAACATGATGTCCAACCGGCTTGACGTGAGATAGAGAAGAGACCCAATGATGCTGCGATAGAGTGTGATGTTGACCACTTTTCCAGAGGGATCGGCATCCAACTTGTAGCTTGTTGCCATGGGAGTGCTGAGAGGCTTGCTCTGATCTTGATGGAATTTCTTCAGAATATCCTTGATGTATTTCGTCTGACTGATGAAAATCCCATCGTCGAGCTATCTGACTTGGAGCCTAAGAAGAACTGCATCTCTCCCATGTGACTCATTTCAATCTTGCTCTTCATTAACTCTGCAAACCTCTTGCAAAGCCGTGGATTTGTTGATCCGAAGATGATGTCGTCTACCTAAACTTGAACGACCATCAAGTCTTTGTCTTGCCATTTGATGAAGAGTGTTGTATCGATCGTTCCTCGGATGAATCCAGACTTTATGAGGAAGTCGCTCGAGGCATCGTACCAAGCACGTGGGGCTTGTTTTAGTCCGTAGAGAGCTTTATCTAATCGATAGACGTGATCAGGATGTTCTAGGTCAATGAAGCCTTCTGGCTGAACGATATAGACTTCTCCTTTAACACGCCGTTGAGAAATGCGGTCTTAACGTCCATTTGGTAGACTTTGAAGTCTTTGTGGGCCGTATAAGCCAAGAAAAGATGGATGGATTCGATTCGGGCAACAGGAGCATACATCTCGTCGTAGTCAATACCTTCCTGTTGATTGTAGCCCTTCACAACCAATCTTGCTTTATTCCTGATCACTTCTCCATCTTCATTCTTTTTGTTCTTGAAAACCCATTTCATCCCGATGATGGTTTTCCCAGGCGAACGGGTAATAATGTCCACACTCGAAGGCGCTTGAATTGGTTGATCTCGTCTTGCATCGCAATTACCCAATCCATGTCCTTAAGCGCGTCTGTTACCTTGGTTGGCTCGTTTTGGCTTAAGAAGCAACTAGATAGTCCTTTCTGATGTTTTGTTCCGACTCCACTCGAAGGATCACCAAGTATCTGATCAACTGGATGTGCTCGAGTCCACTTGCGCTCATGAGGCAAAACCGAGCTAGAAGCATCAGCCATTTGTGGAGCGAGATCTCCAATGATCTGGGGCTGCAACTAGTTGAGGCAATTCAGTTTCAGCATTGAGTTGAGCGACTCTGATGACATTTCCTCAACTTCCATGGTTGGATCTTCAACATTCTGAGGTAATTATGAATCGTGTGAGGTGAGGACATTTGAAGAACTTGGTATATCAGCTTCGTCTTGTGGAGGTTACACAGCAGGTGTGGTAACGGTGTTGTTCGGTCGATATATCTGCTCAAACAGCGAGTCCAAGTCTTCTGACGCAAATCTCATAGTTTCTTTTGACGTTGAATCCTGAGTTGTTGCCATTTTCTGTTGGTCTTGTGCCAACACACCGATAAGCACGGGTTCTGAACTGTCATATTCAGAAATCATATGGTTAGACACGGGTCCTGAACTGAGATGAACAAGAGCCATTATTGGTCACAGGTCCTGGACTGATGTGCCCAAAAGCCATATCTGCCACTTCTTGGAAAGTCATATTGTAGTTTTCTTTAATTGTTCGGTTGAATTTGATGTATACTCGATACACTTTAGAAGTAGAAGAATACCTGGCGAAAGTGGCTAAGAATGATTTAGGGTCGAACTTAGCATGTTGCTCTCTATCGTTCACCACAAAGCACTTGCCCTCGAAGACCTTGAAGAAGAAAATGTTGGGTAGCTTGTTAATGATCTCGTACAGAGTCTTATCAAAGCGCTTGTGAACTACCGTCCTGTTCTGAGTAAAACAGGCAGTATTTACTACTTAAGCCGAAAGGAAGTGTGGGAGGCCTGAGTGGATCAACATCGTACGCGCGGCTTCGAGTAGAGTTATGTTCTTCCATTCGACTATCCCATTTTGTTGAGGCGTCTATGCGACTGAGAATTGCAGACTAATTCCAAGTTTTACATAAAAATCGCTTGAGAAATTTGTTCTTGAACTCAGTTCCGTTGTCCGTTTGAATAAATTGGATATTCTGTTGCAGCATATTCTGAGTCGACTTCACGAATTTACGATCAAGTCCCCTGTCTCATCTTTAGTTCAGAGGAACTTCGTCCATGTGTAGCGAAAAGTCGTCGACAATAACTACGTCCGTTGATACTCTGTGTCTGCATCGATCCACAGTGGTCCATGTGTATCAGTTCCAAAGGACGTGAAGTAGAAGCAACCAGTTTAACATGATGAGACGCTCGCTTCATTTTTCCTAGTTGACACGCCGAACATTGATGCTTTTTTTATAGGGTTCTGGTTGGTAGACCGTGAACCAACTTTTTCATTGAGAGGTGTTGAAGAGCTTTGATGTTGAGATGAGACATGCGTTGATGTCATAAGCTCTTCCTCTGAATTGTAGTCTGGGAGATGAGGCAAACAGCTGTCGAGGGCCGCACGGACGTCAGGTTGATCGTGTAAAGATTCGATTCCTGAAGTCCTTGGAGGAGTTCTTTGTCCTGACTGTCTAATATTCTGCACCGGTCAGCATGGAAGACCACCTGGAATCCTTTGTCGCAGAACTGGCCTATGCTGAACAAGTTATGGCGGAGACCTTCGACGTACGAGACATCCTTGATGGTCAGATTATCCCAAATAATGTTGTCGAATCTTAGTATAGGAGGAGTCGTTGTTTCCAAATATGACTTTTCCATTCAATTGGTCTTGATAGTTACTCAGCAGCTCTTGATTTCCCGTAATGTGTGTGGAGCAACCGGAAGGTACCACACATGATGGATCTGCAAAACCAGATTAGAGAGCTTACCCACTTATAAATGAGTCCTCTCAGATTAGCAGATTTAGTTTTCGGTTCAGATATAGTTCCTAAATTATCACTAATTGGAGCTTTAGCAACCCAAGCCATCTTTGAAGTGGGTTTGCCCTTGTAGAAGACTTGGCCTTTTTGGCTTTTGTCTTCGTAGGCGGAGATCTAGGAACCCAATAAGGTTGAACCTTGCAGGAAAAGAGTAATTTCAGTGCGGGTAAATGCTTTGGTAGGTTTGATCGAGGAAAAGATCTTTTCCTTTGATAGTCTCCTAAGGTGTTTGGGGGATTGGATCTTTACAGGATACCTTAGGTGAGCACATGCATGAATAGCACTATAGGCCTTCGTAATGGCTGGATCATGTTTCCTACGAGTCTTCCTATCGGCATTTGTTCTAGAATTAGTGTTTATTATGTTCGAAGAAGAGCCTATTTCAAAATTAGTATTTCCAAAAGTGATAGGTTCTAAGGAGCCAGTAGAAGCAATTATTTTAAGCTGAGAAACGGCTCTTTTATTTCTACGAGTGTCTTTTCTTTTTACAGAAGGAGAAGATACATTCGAAGCTTTGCATTTAGAGACTCCTTAAATTCTGAACTAGACACTCTCGCCTTTGATTTCTCTAGCTCAAGTACTATGTTCCCCGTAGACGTAGTAAACACGAAGTTAAAGGTATTTTTTTCACAGTGTTTTAGATTTCTGAGCTTTAGAAGGTGATTTTTCTTTCTTCACGCTTTTCATAATGATAGTTTCCTTCGAGGGTAATGCGTGAGAAATGGATTGGAATACAGAGGAAGCTTTGTGATTTTCCATCTCTTCTAGGAATATTTTCTTTTCAGCTTCAAAATTCTCTCGTTCTTTATCTAATGAGACTCTCCTTCTATTGTCCTAACAATAGGGGGTATATAGAGAGAATTTTCAGAATGTTGAGTATATGCTTCCTCGTATGTAGAACGATCTTTGGGAAGATAAATTGCTCAAAGCTCCAACCCTTGGGAAGATCCTTAGTTTTGTAACTTTTATTCAATTATGTGTAGGAAAAGGGGATTTCAACCATAGTCTTGGCTTTTCGCTTGGTTTCTTCTAATGCATCTATTTCTTTTGTGTTAGTAAAACTCATAAGATTCGTTAATCGCAAACCCATGTACTTGACATCGTAAAGTTGTTTGCAGTCAACTTTCGTCAAGCATCGTGGATCCTCAAAGCCTAAGCAAAATTTATAATCATGGACTTCTAAGTCCATGGGTTGGTTTAAGAATATTGCTTGATCAGTTTGTCCCCTTCTTACAAGAAGATCCTCTAATTTCTTAATCTTGTTGTATAGCTTTTTACGTTCTTCGCCTAAGAGAGCATAATTATTTTCCACCGTTAATTTGGTGGCTTTACAGGCGTCAAGATCTTTCGTAAGTTCACGAACCTTAGCATTAGATTTATCTAATTGAGCTTCTAGGTTGGTGACCTTAGTTGTCACTTCAGTTATCCCCAGTGGTCTGGTTCTGCCATCAGAGCTACCCAGCTTCTTTCTGCTTTGTGAGTTGAAGCTTCTTCGAGTAGTAATTGGCATCTCTCTTCTTTGGGAGAGTGCATTCTCTGGCAAAATGGTCCGGTTTGCCACAGTTAAAGCACTTGTTCGGCTCTTTGGCGTTCTAGACTTCGGAGGTCTCGGGTGCACGTTCTTTGTTCTTTGAGCTTGAGGTCTGAAGTCGGTTGGCTGATGATGAGGACTTCTTTTTGAAGTATAGCTTACTCATCATTTTTCCACTTAGAGCCAACTGCATTCCCAACATTATTCATCTTACGACTATGAAGGGGTAGGAGGCCTAATGATCTTCTCTTTCCTTGACTTTGAACTCCGCTCCTCTGAGACTAGGGCAATTGTGTCTTCGATCAGCTTGCCCTTCTGCTCCTTTTGAATCCCGGTTACATCTTCCTCGTGCTGTGTGAGATTGTCGAACATGGCATGGATATCCAACTCCTCAATGTCTTTGTTTTGTCTGATTTGGGTGGATATCTTCTTCCATTCCGAGGGCAGAGAGGATAGAAATCAAATGTTGGTTTCCATATTTGTCTTGGTGATTTCTATTTTCCTCATCTCATTCAAAAGTGTGAGATATCTCTGATAGAGATCATGTAGGCTCTCCTCAGGTTTTGCTCTAAAAGAGTCGTAAGCCGTGAGAATACCTTCTTGGCTTTGATGCCTACTTCCGTTCTTTGCATCATCTTGTGCAGTTCATCCCACATCCCTTTAGCCGTTGGAAGGCTGTCGATCTGTCGATATATGTTGTTTGGGATGCCCTGCATTAGAGTGTTCTTAGCTATCAGATTAGCCTTTGCTCTAACTTATTCCTCCTCTCTGTATTCCCTGGGCTCTTTGAGTCGCCTAGAGGCTGGAACTGAAGAACTGGCTGAATTGTTGCCGGGTATATTTACCCAGAACTGAGCTGGACCTTGCTCAAGTGACAAGACAAGGTTGTCCGCTTGATCATTTAACTCGATGAAATTCAGAAAGCGGCTCCGCCATAGAATGTATTCGCCTCTTTTAGGGATTGGAGGACGGTTGTCATTTTCCAGTGTATAAGCATCCATAATTTTGTAGTAGAGTTAATTAAGGATCTTTGTTTGTAGTTTTGAGGATTTGATTTGATATAACATGCTTCACAAGTGACAAATTTGGTAGTAGCGTTTGATTCGAAAGCAGTTCGGGAATTATTTTTGATTCAATCTTTAAAGTTTGAACAAAATTAATTTCATCAAAATAAAATTTAATAGTTACTTGTTCTCGTACGAGAAAGTCGATCAGCCATAATACTTTTCGAGTGCAAAATAAGTTGCTTAAAATCATTCGATCGAGAAAAATTTCTGAATCGTGATTTATTTTGATCGCAAACAAACAGTATGTTTAGTAAGTTTCTCGCTGAGTCAAATTAAATCCGTGTCTGGAAAAGTTTTTCGACCGTAAGTGATTTTCGCTATGTCAAACTTTGACAGTCTGACCGAAAATGTTTTTCGACAGAAAGTTTTATGCTCGCAAATGTCAAAATAGGTCTCGTCGAAGAAGATTTTCGCTTAATAATTCTCGAGAAATTTTTCTAATAAAATCGCTTCTAGTGATGACGACTTTAGTGCTGACTTAGTGTTCTGACCGAGAAAATTATTGCGCGAAGTTTTGGATCGAGAAATTAATTCGACCGAAAATGTTTAACAATTAAAAATAGCGCAAACAGTCGTAGAATCCTAATTAACACTGATTCAAGCAAAAACATCAAATTAGGAAGTGAGATTGCAGGTATTTGCTCGAAATTAGCTACTCAGCACACACGAACAAGCCATTAAACACGTTATAAAGCAAAATATATCGAACTTAAGCTAAATCAGTACGTGTTCAAACTGTTCTTCGTGCGAACAGTAACTTTTCAAATTCAAACAAATCTGCTAAATTGATGTTCTAAACGCTACCGATCTAATCGGAAACGACTTATAGCACCTAAGCGAACATAGAAACATCAAATTCAAGTCAATTAAGCACAGAATTAAGGATATCCGATCGAATTCAACTTTCAGGCCAAAAATGTTGTTCGAGCGAAAACAGTTTCAGAATTTAAACTCGATCAGATTCTGGCAAATTTCGGTTCAAAACAGAACGAATCTGCTCTGATACCAATTGTTAGGTCCTCGATTATCAACTCCTATGATCCTAGACTTCAATAATAAGTAATTCGACTAAAATGATTGACATTGAGATTCGATCGAAAAACTAAATTGAAGAACACTAGAGAGAATTTCGATTGGTGAGAGAAAATACTTGCTGTTTCTCTCTCTAGAAATTGGATTGGCAGCCATTTGGATCAATTGACTAATTTTCTTTACTAAGCACAATGTTTACACTAGTATTTATACCAAACAACTTGGTATAAATACAAGTTAAGTCCTAATCAAAGGTGAAATACAAATAAAGCCCCTAATTACAAGGACACCTAATGAAATCAAAGCACAACTTAAACATATATTATACAGTAAGGCTGATAGATTTTACACGTGAAAGCCTGGAATGTTAAGAACAACATATCTTGCACAATCTTCTCAATCTCATACTTTTGTATTGGGGGTATCTATATGGTGTGACATTGATCCTAGAAGTACCTTCTTTGAGAACTATAGAATGGTAATAAGCCCAGTCGGGAGGAAGCTTGATAGGCTCTGCAAGAAGACCTTGATATTCCTCCAAATCCCTTTGTTTTGCTTCTTCAGTTCCCCCTTTGTCAATCACAAAAATCGGCATATTACGGTGAGCCTCTTCTTGCAATATCATCATTTGTAGCATGATAGTTTGGACGCGAATGGAGTGCCTTGTACTTTCCACTGGAATTACTTACACACGTAAGAGCAGTAAAATTTGCACCCAGCCGCCACAGCCACCGCCACGGGGAAAAGGCTGGTTTGCTCCAATTACACCCAAACCTTCTGGCCCACTCCAAATATAAGAGATTAACAATGCTACCTGTATCTATCAATACGTGCAGAGGCTTGCGATTGGCATTACTACCAACTCTCATAGTATTATAAACATGTAATATCCCGTGCATTGCTACCTGATAATCGATCAAAGAATCTTTAGTAGGATCCTTCATCTCTTCTTCTTCATCAGTTTCCTCCAACCAGCAGCATACTCATCCATTTTCCCGTCATCATCCTTCGGATCTTTCATCTCCTCTTCTTGATCAGCCCTCTCCGGAATAGCATGCTCATCCATCTTCCTGTGCACTAACACATCCATGCCGGATGGTTTGCTCACCATCACAGCGATCATCTGTCGTAAGCTTTTCAGTTTTTCGATGAAGGAAGACTTACTCTCCTCCATCCTTCCTCGGAGCAATCGTGCTTCCTTGCATAGCTCAACACCACCAATTCATCTGCCATATTCGAGCCTTTAAGACATCAGGATTCACGCTCTGATACCAAATGATACACGCTCAAATGGAAAATAAATATACAAATCAAATATGAGAACTTAGAATACGGTTCTGATAATCGATTCGATGACTCGATCGTAAAAGAGAGAAAGGGAGAAAGAGGAATAGAACCCTAACACACGCACACTTTGAATGTTTTTAATAATCACCAAAATAGAAATTACATCATAATATAAAAAGTAGAAACGTGACCATGACTTCTAACTGATTAGCGCCTTAGCTCCTTAGTTAGGCTCGTCACTGAGCCCCTCGTTTTATTCCCCTGAGGTAAGACTCCTCCCTTCTCAGAACAACTCTTGACCTCAAGAGTTGGTCAAGCTGGAAATTGCTGTAGCAGCCAATCAATCTTCCTGGGTGCTATATTTTGTAGTGGCATGAAGCCACTTAATCAACACCTGAGACACCCCACCTGTTTTGCTTTTCCCACCCTCGCCTTTCAAAGCCAGCATTATTTCCATCTTGCTCAGAACTTGACAGGTAATGTACTTGCAAGCCATTTGACATATTGACATTCTTCTATACAAAATTCAAGCTCGAGAGACTAACCACGTGCTTCATTCCTTTCGCAGCTGCAGCATCAGCGAGGTTCCTGGCATATTTAATCATCATACCCCATTTAAATCTCAAGTAATAACCACAGAGGCCTAGAAATCCTAGCAATTGCCTCAACATTTTTGGTGTTGGCCCCTCTACCATAGCTTGACCTTGGTAGAATCTGCTGAAACACCCCCTTTGATTATTATGTCCTAAATGTTCCACCCAATGAGCCCCAAAATGGTAATGAAACTTCTTCAGAAACAACAGATTCTCTCTGAGCAGCTCAAAAGCTATCTTCAAGTGCATTTGGTGGTTGTTCCAACCTTGACAATATATCACGCTATCGCCCAAAATACTAGAGTGAAGTTCCTTAAGTAAGGCTGATAGATTTTTTACGTGAACGCCTGGAATGTTAAGAACAACATATCTTGCACAATCTTCTCAATCTCATACTTTTGTATGGGGGTATCTATATGGTCTGACATTGATTATAGAAGTACTTTCTTGTAGAACAATAGAATGGTCATAAGCTCAGTCGGGAGGAAGCTCGATAGGCTCTGAAGACCTTGATACTCCTCCAAATCCCTTTGTTTCGCTTCTTCAGTTCCTCCTTTGTCAATCACAAAAATCTAGATATTACGGTGAGCCTCCTCTTGCAATATCATCTATAGCATGAACAGTTAGGGCGCAATGGAGTGCCTTGTGCTTTTCACCGGAATTCCTTACACACGTAAGAGCAGTAGAATTTGCTCCCATCCGCCACAGCCACCTCCACGGGGAAAAGGTTGGTTTGCTCCGACTACTCCCAAACCCTCTGGCCCACTCGAAATATAAGAGATTAACAGTTCTACCCGTATCTATCAATACGTGCAGAGGCTTGCCATTGACATTACTAGTGACTCTCATAGTATTATAAACATGTAATATCCCGTGCATTCATACCTGATAATCGATCAAAGGATCTTCGGTACGATCCTTCATCTCTTCTTCTTCATCAGTTTCCTCCGAACCAGCAGCATAGTCATCCATTTTCCGTCATATCCTTCGGATCTTTCATCTCTTCTTCTTCATCAGCCCCCTCCGGACTAGCATGCTTATCCATCTTTCTGTGCATTAACACAACCATGTCGGATGGTTGGCTCACCGTCACCGGGATCATCTGTCGTAAGCTCTTCAGTTTTTCGATGATGGCAGCGTTATTCTCCTCCATCTTTCCACGGAGCACTCGCACTTCCTTGCATAGCTCAACACCACCAATTCCTTCTACCATATTATAGCCTTTATGACATCAGGATCCACGCTCTGATACCAACTGATACACGCTCAAATGAAAAAGGAAATCGAATATGAGAACTTATAATGGGAACAGTTCTGATCGTTTCGATGACTCGATCCTTACAGAGAGAAAGGGAGAAAGAGGAATAGAACCTAATACACGCACATTTTGAATGTTTTAATAATCCCCAAAGTAGAAACAAAATCATAATATATGAAGAAGAAACGTGACTGCTACTTTTAATTGATTAGCGCCTTAGCTCCTCAGTTAAACTTGTCACTGAGACCTCGTTTTATTCTCGTGTGGTAACACTCCTCCCTTCTTAGAACAACTCTTGACCTCAAGAGTTGGTCAAGCTGGAAATTGCTGCAGCAGAACCAATCAATCTTCCCAGGTGCTATCATTTCGAGGGGCATTAAACCACTTAATCAACACCTGAGACACCCCATCTGTTGTGTTTTTTCCACCCTCGCCTTTCAAAGGCAGCACCAGTTCCATCTTGGTCAGAACTTGACCGATAATGTACTTGCAAGCCACTTCACATATCGACATTCTTCCATAAAATTCAAGCTCGAGAGAGCAACCACGTGCTTGATTCCATTTGTAGTTGCAGAATCAGGGAGGTTCCTGGCATATTTGTCATTGTACCCAATTTAAATCTCAAGTAATAACCACAGAGGCCTAGAAATCGTAACAATTGCTTCAACGTTTTTGGTGTTGGCCCGTCTACCGTAACTAGAACCTTGGTAGAATCTGCTGCTACACCCCCTTCGATTATTATATGTCCTAAATGTTCCACCCACTGAGCCCCAAAATGGTATTGAATCTTCTTCACAAACAGCTGATTATCTCTGAGCAGCTCAAAAGCTATCTTCAAGTGCATTTGGTGGTTGTTCCGACCTTGACAACATATCAGGCTATCGCCCAAAAATACTAGAGTGAACTTCCTTAAGTAAGGCTGATAGATTTTATACGTGAACGCCTGGAATGTCAAGAACAACATATCCTGCACAATCTTCTCAATCTCATACTTTTGTAATGAGGGTTTCTATATGGTCTGACATTGATTGTAGAAGTACCTTCTTTGAGAACTATAGAATAGTCATAAGCGCAGTCGGGAGGAAGCTTGATAGGCTCTGCAAGAAGACTTTGATACTCCTCCAAATCTCTTTGTTTCGCTTCTTTAGTTCCCCCATTGTAAATCACATGCATATTACGGTGAGCCTCCTCTGCAATATCACCATTTGTGGCATGAACAGTTGGGGCGCGAATGTAGTGCCCTGTAGTTTCCACCGGAATTCCTTACACACGTAAGAGCAGTAGAATTTGCTCTCAGCCGCCGTAGCCACCGCCAGCCTTCGACTATGCCCAAACCTTCTTGCCCACTCCAAATATAAGAGATTAACAATTCTACCCGTGTCTATCAATACGTGCAGAGGTTTGCCATTAACATTACTAGCGACTCTCATAGTATTACAATTATGTAATATCCTGTGGCGCCCCTGACTCCTACCGCCCATTCTTACTACTAATTTATGTGACTGCATGTGATATAAATAAAATCTATATACGAAAATGCGTACAAAATTTTTCCTTTTATATAAAGGAAATTCTTCTGTACAGTACAAAACATTCCTAGGACATAAATTCAAGGTGAGTGCGCATGCGTGTTCAAAATAATCTACTGGCCCGCCATTCAGGTCGCATCCATGTACACACTGCCACCATAAAAGTCCTCCGGAAGCTTCAAAAATTGGCCTCGCCTTCGTAAAGATCACGTACCGTGATCCCGTGAACCTACAACACATAAATACATGGAATGAGCTTATAAAGCTCAGTAAGTAAAAGCCATGCATGCCGTGCACGTGTCCTAAATTCGCAAAGGCATCCGCGCCAATTCTTCCTAGACCTCATATTTTTCCTTGTCTTGTCTTGTCATATAGGGCCCTCGGCTATCTTGCTATGCACCATCATGGAGCTCGAATCCACTAGGGATAAATAAATATAAGTGGCAATACCCACTCAAGGGAGGCTAACCCCAGGGCGCCTTTTTTGTCCCAAGGTGGTTTCATACGCCACGCGGACGCTTCACACTGGTAGCCTAATCTGAGGTAGTCGACACAAGAGGTACCCTCGGTGTCGCTTACTTCCTCAGCTCGCACCCTCCAGGTTTCACGACCCGCCATGAGGGCATTAGCCCTAAAATCATGTCTTGTCTTGTACATGTCATGTCATAACGGTAGCGCCATATGACGTCACCATGGTAGCATAGAAGAGCCGTGACTCAACTGTGAGTCGACATCAGACGCCCATATCGGCGAATCTTTATCGCTCTCAGGCGATCGTATATTATGCACGCTATCATATCATGCCTTTCGTTCTAACGTGCGTGCACATGCTCATGTCATGAATATGCGTGTCATGCCATAATATCATGTAATTAAATCATGCGTGTCATATAACGCAAATAATTCACGTACGAAGTCACATAAAATCATAGAACACATAACATATAATTTTCATGCCCATATAGTTATGTGTTGTAAATGGGACTTCCACTTACCTGGTATCCTTAGCTATTAAATTTATCGTACGGTATGTCGCTAACCTTCAAACCTAAGTATACATACATATAAAATTAGGGTTTATTAGTCTAGTTATAACTTTACGAAATTGGCTTAATTTGAAAACCCTAGTTTCGACTTCTATAATTTCAAAACCCTAAAATTTAGAACTTAACTTAAACTAAGAAGCACTATTAATATAAACCTCGGCATGACCATGATCTCGACATTACACTTTTACCCATTTCGACATTTGGACCCTAAAGATCTCGACATATTCCATAAGTTGGATATCGAGCTTGTTAATATAATACACAATATCCATAAGTTAAATCTCGAGGAGAATCTCGAAGTAATCTTTAAGGATAGATCTCAATATATATTAGGCATGAATGTCGAGGGGTGTTTTCAAGGCTGTGCATGAAAATTTCGAGACCCATATCAAGAAAGATCTCGACATTACACACTCAAATTTCGAGATGTGTTTCATCATTACACAATAAGATTTCGATATGTTGACATTAAAGATAGATTTCGAGATTGTTCTTAAGATGGATTTCGAACTTATTTAAACAAGAAGACTTCGACATTATAACTTTAGGATTTAATACATAACATATACAAAGATGTCGAGATTGATTAGTGAAGGTTCTCGATATGGTTTTAAATATAACTCTCGACATTCTATATACATTTTGAAATTAATACTGAATAATATCTCGACATTACACTCAAACATGTCGACATTTCAATTTTAAACATCTCAATATAGATCTTAAGTTCAGTCTCGATATCCTCTCATTTTCCTTTCAAGTTCGAAATTATCCCTCAACCTAATACAACCCGAAACTTATCAATTGGAAACTATATCACTTGAAAACATCTTTTTGGTATGAAAGTTATCTAAACCTTCGATCTAACTTAATCTTCTTCAAGAACAGTTGGAATATTATTTAGGGTATCATAGCTGTAAAATTTTCGATAGTTGAAGTCATATAAAACCCTAATATTTTTCCAAACTGTTATCTTAACAATCTCCTATGCATATTAGCATTCGAATGGAACAGATTAACAATCAAAATAACAGTTCATACCTTTGCTCAATTCTCGTTCCTTCTAGTTCTGATTTCTTGAGGGTTTAGTTTGTGACTTGTCGAATGAAAATATGTTAGTTTCTTGATAGTAAATTTTAGATAAGTATCTTATCACTTCATTGTATCTTGCGTGTTAAGGTAACTAAGTTTTGTTGACTATTCTTCATTAATACTTATCTATTTGAATTACTTAGTTAACATTCTCATAATATTATATATTGTATATACGGTTTTGTAGCTAGGAATTCGATTTTGTTATTAGTCATTAGACAACATTTCCATAGGTTTTTAGATTGAAAGATCTCGGTTTTCATCATTTTGGCTTCAAGGATTTCGACATTCACTTATTTCGGATTTAGTATTTCAATCTTTAAAGATTTCGAGATCTAAAGATCTCGAGACTCCTAGTTCCAAAACCCTAATATATCAAAATCTCTATCTAAACCTTTTGAAATCTATTCTTACTAATTTATGTTCCTTAAAATGTGGTATTAATACTTAATACATTAAATCAAATTTTCTAGGTTAGCTTACCATGTATTAGAAACCCTAAAATCAATAACTAACCTAAATTAGAAATCTACTTCCTAATTTATGCATGTTATGTTGGCATATAACATGAAATCATTTAAGCACATAAAAGTCACAAAACATGTCTCATGCAGTCACGTAAGTCATATAATATGTATGCATATTTATTGGCCGGCTTACTTACGGGACTCGGGTATTACATCCTCCCCCCTTAAAAGGGATTTCGCCCCCGAAATCAGATAGGGAGAAATAGCTCAAGGTATTGGTTTCTCATGTCATCTTCCCGTTCCCACATAGCTTCCTCAGTGGACTGATTCTGCCACAATACCTTAACCAATGGAAGTTCTTTATTCCGTAATCGTTTCATGTCGTACATAAGGATTTCCACTGTCTTCTCCTCGTAGCTAAAATCTGGCTTGAGCTGTTGATGAAGGTTTTCGGTGTCCAACACATGGCTTGGGTCTGCGATGTATTTTCGTAACGTCGATACGTGAAAGACATCATGTACTTGAGCTAGTAAATTCGGTAGTTCCAGTTGATAGGCAACTTCGCCAACTTTTCTGAGGATTCGGAATGGTCCGATATATCTCGGGCTTAGCTTACCTTTCCTCCCAAATCTCCTCACGCCTTTCATTGGGGACACCTTCAGAAATACAAAATCATCTGCTTGGAACTCCAACGGTCTACGCTTTTGGTCTGCGTAGCTTTTCTGCCTACTCTGGGGCGTTTTCATTCTTTCTCGTATTTGAGCAATGGCTTCTGTCATTTCTTGTACTAAATCAGGGCCTAGTATCGCTCGTTCTCCGACTTCATCCCAATGGATTGGAGATCTGCACTTGCGTCCGTATAATGCTTCATATGGAGCCATTCCGATTTCCTTTAAAGTCGAGCACACAGGCTCTTAGCATATCTTCCAACGTCTGGATTGTTCTTTCAGACTGCCCGTCTGTTTGAGGATGGTAGGCAGTACTGAAGGATAGCTTGGTTCCCATGGCCTTCTGTAAACTCATCCAGAACTTGGATAAGAATCTTGAATCACGATCGGAAACGATCGAAATTGGAACTCCGTGAAGTCGTACTATTTCTTGAATATATAATTCTGCATATATTTCCATCGAAAATGTTGAGCTGATAGGCAGAAAGTGGGTAGATTTGGTTAATCGATCAACGATAACCCATATAGCATCGTACCCTTTCACGGTCTTAGGCAAGCCAACCACGAAGTCCATTGTAATGTGATCCCATTTCCATTCAGGTACTGGCAGGGATTGCAAGGTTCCTGCCGGTCGTTGGTGTTCTGCCTTAATTTGTTGGCATGTCAGGCATTGACTTACAAAGGTTGCTATTTCTCGTTTCATTCCTGGCCACCAATAGTTGGCTCGTAGATCCCTATACATTTTCGTCGCTCCTGGGTGAATAGAATATACAGTGGTATGAGCTTCCATCATGACAGTCTTTCGAAGTTCGACATCGTTAGGAACATATAGACGTCTTCTGTAATATAAGCTCCCGTCGTCGTGTATTGTAAAGTCTGTGGATCTTTGCTCTATTGGTGCGTCTTTGATTTTCAGATATAACTCGTCGTTCTCCTGAGCTTTCGCAATCTGTTCCATTAGTGTAGGTCGAAGCGTTAACGCTGCTAGTCTTATCTCAATCTCGCCCGTAGGTATTAACTCCACTTCGAGCCTTTGTAGCTCCGTATTCACAGTTTTGCGGCTTAGTGCATCAGCTACTACGTTCGCCTTTCCCGGGTGGTAGCTAATCACGCAGTCATAGTCCTTGACTTACTCGAGCCACCGCCGTTGTCTCATATTTAACTCCTTCTGAGTGAAGAAGTATTTGAGACTTTTGTGATCCGTGAAAATCTCACATCGCTCGCCGTATAGATAGTGCCTCCAGATCTTGAGAGCAAAAACTACAGCGGCAAGTTCTAGGTCGTGAGTCGGGTAGTTCTTCTCATAATCCTTGAGTTGTCGCGAGGCATATGCTACGACATTTCCATTCTGCATCAGAACACACCCTAGGCCATTCTTAGATGCATCACTATAGACAGAAAACCCTCCAGTGCCTGTAGGGATAGTTAGCACTGGGGCCGTAGTAAGTCGTCGCTTAAGTTCCTGGAAACTCTGCTCGCAAGCATCGTCCCATTTAACTGGAGTATTTTTCTTCGTTAGCTTCGTCAGTGTTGATGCAATTTTGGAGAAATCCTTGATAAATTTTCTGTAGTTATCCGGCTGCCCAAGAAAACTCCGTATTTCTGTCACGTTCGTCGGTTGAGGCCAGTTGTTGATAGCCTCGATCTTGCTGGGGTCAACAGAAATCCCAGCTCCTGAAATAACATGTCCAAGAAATGCGACTTGATCGAGCCAGAATTCGCATTTCTTGAATTTCGCATACAGCTGTTTTTCTCGTAATATTCCCAGTACAATCTTTAGGTGTTGTTCATGCTCCTCCTTGGTCTTCGAATAGATAAGAATGTCATCAATGAATACGATAACACACTTATCTAGGAATGGCTTGAATACCCGGTTCATCAGGTCCATGAATGCTGCTGGCGCGTTAGACAGCCCGAAAGGCATGACTAGGAACTCCTAGTCTCCATAACGGGTACTAAAAGCAGTCTTCGGAACATCCTCTTCTCGAATCTTCAACTGGTGATATCCTGACCTCAAGTTTATCTTTGAAAAGACGGTTGCGCCTTGTAGTTGGTCAAACAAGTCGTCAATTCGAGGAAGGGGGTATTTGTTCTTGATCGTAATCTTGTTCAGCTCCCTATAATCGATGCAGAGCCGCATCGATCCATCTTTCTTCTTAACGAATAAGACTGGGGCTCCCCATGATGAGAAGCTCGGCTTAATGAACCCTTTTTGCAATAGTTCATCCAGTTGCTCCCTCAATTCCTTCAACTCTGCTGGAGCGAGTCGGTACGGTGCCTTAGAAATCGGTGCAGCTCCTGGCATTAGGTCAATCGTGAACTGAATTCACGATCCGGCGAAAGTCCGGGTAAATCTTCAGGGAACACATCGGGATAGTCTTGTACTACTGGAACTTCTTCCAACTTCGGAGATGCACATTCCTCGGATGATATCGCGAATATCAGAAAAGCTTCGCATCCTGTCTTGAGCAAACGATGTGCCTTCATTGCTGAAATCTTGGGAATCTTATTACTCTTTTTAGTTCCCGTGAACGTGAACGGTTCGCTGTCTTCTAGGTTAAAGGTTACTTGTTTACGGTTACAGTCTATAACTGCTCCGTATTTCGATAGCCAGTCCATGCCAAGGATTACTTCATAATCGTTCATTGGAATGACTATCAGGTCAACGGGTAAGGTCTTATCGTTCACTATTACTGGGCTATCTCTTAAGATTTGGTTGGTTCTCGTAGAGGTTCCGTGAGGAATAGTAACGTTGTATTCATAGCTAACTAGGTTAGGCGTAACCCCGAGTCTCGCTACGTAGTTAGTAGATGCAAAGGAATGCGTGGCTCCTGAATCAACTAATATGCATGTCGGGGTTGAATGGATAAGGAGAGTACCTGCCACCACAGACGGGTTGTTCTCCGCCTCCTCAGAAGTTAGCGTATAAACCCTAGCAGGTACCGTAGGTGGCCTAGCTTGAATGGGAGCTTGACTCCCAGATGCAGTCTCCGTGCACGCCTTGGAAAAGTGGCCTGTCTTGCCACATTTATAACAGGTTGCATTTTGAGAATAGCACACGCCCAGATGTCGACGTGTGCACCTGGGACATGGGGGTATACTCATTGGAGGTCTCCCCTGATTAGGATTGAATGGTTGGGGAGGTCCAGGTCGATTCTGGAAGTTAGGTCTGGCATTCCTAGGGTTAAAGGGCTTCTTTGGGTTGCCTCCACTCCACTTTGGCCCTTGGATAAATTTCCTTTTTGCTTCATGAGCGCGCATAATCCTAAGTTCCGCTTGCTCTGCCATTAGCGCGCGTTCAGCCACTTGAGCGTAGGTAGCTCCTTGGGATCCGGCCATGTTCACATCTCTGTATAGCTCAGGTTTCAGGCCTTCCAGGAAACGTTCCACTTTCAATGCATCTGTGCTCACCATGTGAGCTGCAAATTGGGATAGTTGCTCAAACTTTCTGATATATTCTGCCACGGTCATCGGGCCCTGTCGTAGGTTGATGAATTCATTCATCCTTTGGGCTCGTACCGGGGCGGTGAAATATTTGCTCCTAAAGAGCTCCTTGAATCGGTCCCACGTCATTGTAATAGGGTCTTCAAAAGCGAGAATGGTATCCCACCAATGACCTGCACTTCCCCTCAGCAGGAAGGCAGCACATAAGACCTTCTCATCTTCTGGAATTCTACTATACTGGAACATGCTTTCCAGTGTTCGGAGCCAGTCCTCGGCCGCAGTAGGGTCGACCGCATCTTCAAAAGTCGGGGGATTGAGTTTGCGAAATCTTTCCCCCCACTATTTCAACCCTCTCTACTTGAGAAAGTCCACCACTTGATTGTCCGCCCGTGTTGCGTTGCTGAATTAATTCTTGTATTTGGGTAGACTGTTGGCGGACTAGTTCCGTCAGCTGAATAATCGCCTGTCGCGATTATCGGCTTGTGTTTCGAGTTCTTTGCCTTTGCTAACGCTTCCACTACCCTCACTTCTTGTTCTACCCATTCTTGTCCTGATACCCTAATAGTCCCTATGGCCAATAAATTACACACATACAACATTCATAGAAACATAAAACTTACTAGCAAGGCCGCTTCCGTGCTTTTGAGTGTGTGTACATGGACAGTCTACAGAACTTGTAACCGAAAGCTCTGATACCACCTGCGGCGCCCCTGACTCCTACAGCCCATTCTTACTACTAATTTATGTGACTGCATGTGATATAAATAAAATCTATATACGAAAATGCGTACAAAATTTTTCCTTTTATATAAAGGAAATTCTTCTGTACAGTAGAAAACATTCCTAGGACATAAATACAAGGTGAGTGCACACTGCCATATAGGACATAAAACATTCAAAATAATCTATTGGCCCGTCATTCAGGTCGCATCCATGTACACACTGCCACCTCAAAAGTCCTCCGGAAGCTTCAAAAATTGGCCTCGCCTTCGTAAAGATCACGTACCGTGATCCCGTGAACCTACAACACATAAATACATGGAATGAGCTTATAAAGCTTAGTAAGTGAAAGCCATGCATGCCGTGCACGTGTCCTAAATTCGCAAAGGCATCCGCGCCAATGCTTCCTAGACCTCATATTTTTCCCTGTCTTGTCTTGTCATATAGGGCCCTCGGCTATCTTGCTATGCACCATCATGGAGCTCGAATCCACTAGGGATAAACAAATATAAGTGGCAATACCCACTCAAGGGAGGCTAACCCTAGGGCGCCTTTTCTGTCCCAAGGTGGTTTCATACGCCACGCGGACGCTTCACACTGGTAGCCTAATCTGAGGTAGTCGACACCAGAGGTACCCTCGGTGTCGCTTACTTCCTCAGCTCGCACCCTCCAGGTTTCACGACCCGCCATGAGGGCATTAGCCCTAAAATCATGTCTTGTCTTGTACATGTCATGTCATAACGGTAGCGCCGTATGACGTCACCATGGAAGCATAGAAGAGCCGTGACTCAACTGTGAGTCGACATCAGACGCCCATATCGGCGAATCTTTATCGCTCTCAGGCTATCGTATATTATGCACGCTATCATATCGTGCCTTTCGTTCTAACGTGCGTGCACATGCTCATGTCATGAATATGCGTGTCATGCCATAATATCATGTAATTAAATCATGCGTGTCATATAACGCAAATAATTCACGTAGGAAGTCACATAAAATCATAGAACACATAACATATAACTTTCATGCCCATATAGTTATGTGTTGTAAATGGGACTTCCACTTACCTGGTATCATTAGCTATTAAATTTATCGTACGGTATGTCGCTAACCTTCAAACCCTAAGTATACAAACATATAAAATTAGGATTTATTAGTCTAGTTATAACTTTACGAAATTGGCTTAATTTGAAAACCCTAGTTTCGACTTCTATAATTTCGAAACCCTAAAATTTAGAACTTAACTTAAACTAAGAAGCACCATTAATATAAACCTCGGCATGACCATGATCTGGACATTACACTTTTACCCATTTCGACATTTGGACCCTAAAGATCTCGATATATTCCATAAGTTGGATATCGAGCTTGTTAATATAATACACAATATCCATAAGTTAAATCTCGAGGAGAATCTCGAAGTAATCTTTAAGGATAGATCTCAATATATATTAGGCATGAATGTCGAGGGGTGTTTTCAAGGCTGTGCATGAAAATTTCGAGACCCATATCAAGAAAGATCTCGACATTACACACTCAAATTTCGAGATGTGTTTCATCATTACACAATAAGATTTCGATATGTTGACATTAAAGATAGATTTCGAGATTGTTCTTAAGATGGATTTCGAACTTATTTAAACAAGAAGACTTCGACATTATAACTTTAGGATTTAATACATAACATATACAAAGATGTCGAGATTGATTAGTGAAGGTTCTCGATATGGTTTTAAATATAACTCTCGACATTCTATATACATTTTGAAATTAATACTGAATAATATCTCGACATTACACTCAAACATGTCGACAGTTCAATTTTAAACATCTCAATATAGATCTTAAGTTCGGTCTCGATATCCTCTCATTTTCCTTTCAAGTTCGAAATTATCCCTCAACCTAATACAACCTCGAAACTTATCAATTGGAAACTATATCACTTGAAAACATCTTTTTGGTATGAAAGTTATCTAAACCTTCGATCTAACTTAATCTTCTTCAAGAACAGTTGGAATATTATTTAGGGTATCATAGCTGTAAAATTTTCGATAGTTGAAGTCATATAAAACCCTAATATTTTTCCAAACTGTTATCTTAACAATCTCCTATGCATATTATCATTCTCATGGAACAGATTAACAATCAAAATAACAGTTCATACCTTTGCTCAATTCTCGTTCCTTCTAGTTCTGAATTCTTGAGGGTTTAGTTTGTGACTTGTCGAATGAAAATATGTTAGTTTCTTGATAGTAAATTTTAGATAAGTATCTTATCACTTCATTGTATCTTGCGTGTTAAGGTAACTAAGTTTTGTTGACTTTTCTTCATTAATACTTATCTATTTGAATTACTTAGTTAACATTCTCATAATATTATATATTGTATATAGGGTTTTGTAGCTAGGAATTCGATTTTGTTATTAGTCATTAGACAACATTTCCTTGAAAAGCATAGCTTTTGAGATTGAAAGATCTCGGTTTTCATAATTTTGGCTTCAAGGATTTCGACATTCACTTATTTCGGATTTAGTATTTCAACCTTTAAGGATTTCGAGATCTAAAGATCTCGAGACTCCTAGTTCCAAAACCCTAATATATCAAAATCTCTATCTAAACCTTTTGAAATCTATTCTTACTAATTTATGTTCCTTAAAATGTGTTATTAATACTCAATACATTAAATCAAATTTTCTAGGTTAGCTTACCATGTATTAGAAACCCTAAAAACAATAACTAACCTAAATTAGAAATCTACTTCCTAATTTATGCATGTCATGTTGGCATATAACATGAAATCATTTAAGCACATAAAAGTCACAAAACATGTCTCATGCAGTCACGTAAGTCATATAATATGTATGCATATTTATTGGCCGGCTTACTTACGGGACTCGCGTATTACATATCCCCTGCATTGATACCTGATAATCGATCAAAGAATCTTCAGTAGGATCCTTCATCTCTTCTTCTTCATTAATTTCCTCCGAACCAGCAGCATACTCATCCATTTTCCCATCATCATCCTTCGGATCTTTCACCACTTCTCTTAATCAACCCCCTCTGGACTAGCGTGCTTATCTATATTCCTGTGCACTAACACAACCATGCTGGATGGTTTGCTCACCATCACCGCGATCATCTTTCGTAAGCTTTTCAATTTTTCGACGATGGAAGCGTTATTCACCTCGATCATTCCATGGGGCAATCGCACTTCCTTGTATAGCTCAACACCACCAATTCCTTCTGCCATATTCTAGCCTTTAAGAGATGAGGATCCACGCTCTGATACCAATTGATACACGCTCATATGGAAAAGGAAAATACAAATTGAATATGGGAACTTAGAATGAGAAACGGTTCTGATAGTCGATTCGATGACTCGATCGTTATAGAGAGAAAGGGATAAATAGGAATAGAACCCTAATACACGCACACTTTGAATGTTTTTAATAATCCCCAAAATAGAAATAACATCATAATATATAAAGAAGAAGCGTGACTGCGACTTCTAATTGATTAGCGCCTTAGCTCCTCAGTTAAATTCATCACAGAGCCCCTCATTTTATTCTAGTGTGGTAACACACCTCCCTTCTTAGAACAATTCTTGACCTAAAGAGTTGGTCAAGCTGGAAATTGCTGCAGCTCAACCAATCAATCTTCCAAGGTGCTATCTTTTGGAGGAGCATTAAACCACTTAATCAACACCTGAGACACCCCATCTGTTGTGCTTTTCCCACCCTCACCTTTCAAAGTCAGCATCAGTTCCATCTTGCTTAGAACTTGACCGGTAATGTACTAGGAAGCCACTTGACATATTGACAGTATTCCATACAAAATTCCATATTGACAGTATTCTATTGGTACCTGCAGAATCAGCGAGGTTCCTGGCATATTTAATCATCAATCCCAATTAAAATCTCATGTAATAACCCCAGAGGCCTATAATCCTAACAAATGCCTCAACGTTTTTGGCGTTGGCCCTTCTACCACAGCTTGAACCTTGGTAGAATCTGCTGAAATGCCCCCTTCGATTATTACGTGTGAACGTCCTTAATTAAGGCTGATAGATTTTATACGTGAACGTCTGAGTGTTAAGAACAACATCTCTTGCACAATCTTCTCAATCTCATACTTTTGTACTGGGGGTATCTATATGGTCTGTCTTTGATTGTAGAGGTACCATCTTTGAGAACTATAGAGTGGTCATAAGCCCAGTCGGGAGGCAGCTTGATAGGCTCTGGAAGAAGACCTTGATACTCCTCCAAATCCCTTTGTTTCGCTTCTTCAGTTCCCCCTTTGTCAATCACATAAATCTGCATATTACAGTGAGCCCTCTCTTGCAATATCATCATTTGTAGCATGAACAGTCGGGGCGCGAATGGAGTGCCCTGTACTTTCCACCAGAATTCTTACACACGTAAGAGCAGTCGAATTTGCTCTCAGCCGCCACAGACGGTGCCAGGGGAAAAGGCTGGTTTGCTCCGACTTACACCCAATGTAATACCCGAGTCCCGTAAGTAAGTCGGCCAATAAATTTGCATACATGTTATATGACCATGTGACTGCAAATTATGTGTTTATATAATTTCATAGTCTTAGGTGAGTTTATGTGCTACTTAGAATAACTAACTTAGTAAGAAGTTTGAGTTGAAACTTACAAATAGTCTTGTGGAAAAATATATATATAAAGGGATTTAGCAAGGAATGATTTGTGAAATATAAAAATACAAGTTGGAAAACTTAGTTGAAAGGTAACTCACGAAAATAATAAAATAAGAAGAAACAATCCATAGCATAGCTAAAAGGGAAATGAAATTAACAATACATGAGATAAGGACTAACAAAGTACTCGTCCTTGTCAATTGTTAACCATTACATGCAAGGAGTTAGGAAATAAGGAAGGAATGAGAAGTTATTCATACGACTACGGAAACCCTCGAGAGTCTAAGCAAGAAAGGAAAGAGTCGGACAAGAAACTCTAGCAACAACCATCACTAAGCTAGGAAGGTATGAATTGTTACTATAATTTATATACCTTGTTCACGTATTAGCATACTTAGAAAAATTAATAGGTATAAGATTCTTAACCTAACTTCACGTTTTTGGTTAGATTATGTATTAGGAGGACTTATCACCAAAATATCATGTACTAGGGTTTATCTGAACTTTAGGGTTTTAGGCGTACACCACACTAACATAATTGTTTAGAAATTATATGTGTTAAGCTAGGACAGTAAGGTAGGAGTCGAAAGGTTGAAGAACAAGGCAGCTGAATCAAGTCTAGATCGAAAGTAGTATGTTCTATGAGCAATCGGGAGATTAAGTTAAATCGGGCGACTAAGTTGAGTAAGGACTAGGATCGGGCGATTTGAGAATTGTAATGCCTGAAGTCGGGCGATTCAAGCATTAACCAATCAGATAACTTGGAGATGGAAAAACTCGGTGATTTATTCCCAATCGGACGAAGCTAACTAATCGTGCATGAATCGGGCAATTTGTAGGTTAGCTAGGAATCAGGCGACTTAGCAAGTGAGAGTAACTTCGGCGATTTGATTTGGAAGCTAAAAAGGATCGGGCGAAACCACTCAGCTTTAGTAATTGGGCAACTCAACCATGAACTCGACGATTTAAATTAGGAATGCTCAAATCGGGCGACGTGAAAAATAAGCCTCATGCATGCAAAAAATCATGTGATCTTGAACCTTGGAGAAATGGGGCGAAACTAGACCTAATACATGATCATGAAGAAATCGACCGAATGGAAGGGACATCTTAAATCGGGCAACTTGGAGATGTCATGGATCGACCGAAACCACTTTCAATGCTTGGTCAATCGGGCGAAAGGATGTTTTATAAGTGAAATCTTGCATCATATCTAGAGTCAGACGATTCTTAAGATAGACAATACTAGGATTCGACCGAGACTATGACATCAATAACCTAAGTTAGATTATTAGCTGAGACTTAGGGTTTTAGCAAGTTAGCCTAGACGAATCGATTACTTTAACCTAATCATCTAATTTAGATATGACTCCGATGCTATGATATTTTATTCAAGGTTCACGAAGTTAGGGCGTTTCAAGGCAGTAATAAGCCAATTAAGCTTGGACAACAGGTAAGTGGAAGTCCCAACTATAACACAAAATTGTATGAGTATGAATTTTGTGTTACATGCTTATGTGCTTCTATGATATTACCTGATTCCTTACGTGAAATATTTACGTTACATGACATGCATATTCATGACATGATCATATGCACGCACGTTAGTACTAAAGGCAGGACACGAGAGCATGCACGATGTACGATCGCGTGAGAGCGATAGATAGTCGCCGATATGGACGTCTGATGTCGACTCACAGATGAGTCACATCTCTTCTATGCAACCATGGCGACGTCGTATCCTTCAAGATATGACATGTTCAAGGCAGCGTATGAAACCACCATGGGACAGAAAAGGCGCCCTAGGGTTAGCCTCTCATGAGTGGGTATTGCCACTTATGTATATATATATATATATATTTTTTGGTAACCGGGGAAAGCCGATGGTGAAACCCCGGGGCCGACCCACTACCTGCTAAGCAGGCCGACCAGGTCAATCGCACATGTCTGGGCCCATGTGGGCAGGCTTAGGGAAATGTCACAGGGATGAGATTCGAACCCAGGACCTCTCCCAACATGACCCTAAGCACCTCAGCTTGACCAGTAGAGCCAAGCCTCATCGGCCACTTATGTATATATTTATCCCTTGCGGATTCGAGCTCGATGATGGTGCATAACAAGATAGCCGAGGGCCCTATATGACAAGACAAGGCAAGTAAAATATTAGGTCTAGAAAGCATTGGCGCGGATGCCTTTGCAAATTAGGACACGTGCATGGCATGCATGGCTTTCACTTACTGAGCTTTGTAAGCTCATTCCATGTATTTACGTGTTGTAGGTTCACGGGATCACAATACGTGATCTTTATGATGGCGAGGCCAAATTTTGAACTTCCGGAGGACTTTTGAGGTCGCAGTGTGTACATGGATGCGAACTGAGTGGCGGGCCGATAGATTAATTTTGAAATACGCATGCGCACTCACCTATGTATTTATGTCCTAGGAATATTTTGTAATGTATAGAAAAGATGTCCTTTATATAAAAGGAAAAATTTTGTACGCCTTTTCGTAGTTATTATTTCCTTAAAGTAGATGCAGTCACTTAAAATAATAGTAAGAATGAGTGGTAGAAGTTAGGGGCACCACACCCAAACCTTCTGGCCCACTCCAAATATAAGAGATTAACAGTTCTACTCGTATCTATCAATACGTGCAGAGGTTTGCCATTGACATTACTAGTGAGTATCATAGTATTATAATCATGTAATATCCCGTGCATTGATACCTGATAATCGATCAAAGAATCTTCTGTAGGATCCTTCATCTCTTCTTCTTCATTAGTTTCCTCCGAACCAGCAGCATACTAATCCATTTCCCCGTCATCATCCTTCGGATCTTTCATCTCTACTCTTCATCAGCCCCCTCCGGACTAACACAACCATGCCGGATGGTTTGCTCACCATCACCGCGATCATCTGTCGTAAGCTTTTCAGTTTTTCGATGATGGAAGCGTTATTCTCCTCGATGATTCCATGGAGCAATCGCACTTCCTTGTATAGCTCAACACCACTAATTCCTTCTGCCATATTCGTGTCTTAAAGAGATCAGGATCCACGCTTTGATACCAACCGATACACGCTCATATGGAAAAGGAAAATACAAATCGAATATGAGAACTTCGAATGAGAAACGGTTCTAATAACCGATACGATGACTCGATCGATACAAAGAGAAAGGGAGAAAGATGAATAGATACCTAATACATGAACACTTTGTTTTTAATAATCCGCAAAATAGAAAAAACATCATTATATATATAAAAAAAAAAGAAACGTGACTACGGCTTCTAGTTGATTAATGCATGAGCTCCTCAGCTAAACTCGTCACTGAGCACCTCGTTTTATTTTTGGGTGTTAACACATTTACATGTAGATTTACCTCGTTCTTTGGAGCCAATCCAACATGATACACAAACGCATGAACACCTCTTTCATCAAAGTCTCCAACCGCCATTATAGCAAAATTGTTGTTGACCTTTTCGGTCCAATTCTTATAAGGGTTTTGCTATTCCAAGTTATTATGTAAAATGGGGGGGACAACTTAGAAAACTCGATATGTATGATCTATGATGTTTAAGTATGCTCAAATATTCGACTAAGTGCTTAATTGTGATTTAAGTGTCAGGATAATCGAATTTGTGTAATCTTGTGCTTAACTGGACTGTAGCTGTAGATCACCGGGGTATGAACGTTTTCGTATGACTGGAACATCACTGTGTGCTATATATGAAAAATATATTATGTCTGAGTCATACACGAGCTGTATATGTGATTGATCTATTTTAGGAAAAATATTATGATATATCCGTTGAGTGCATCTTAGTTGACTTCTAATTCGAAGAATCAATGATCTATCTTCCTTATGCGACTTATCAATTATATTTTGGAAAGTGATTAATTGATTGGGTTTATATGTGGTAAGATGTTGATTGAGTTTATCTATGGAATGTGCTGGAACAGATGAGATCATCATACATGGAAAGTCAGTCTTCGCCTTATACTCAGTAGATAAAATCTTTCCTTATGCGAAATGGCTATCTTAATTTGGAAAGAAATCAGTTGATTTAGCTTATTATTGGTAATATGTTGGGTGAAACTATATATGGAATATGCTGACAACGGATGAGATTACCACGGAAGGAAGTAAGTCTGTGGTATTTATGGTAAGTGATCATGCATGAGTATTGTGTTGATATGGCTTATTGGCATGATCATATGACGTTAATGCACGTGATTCTTGAGCTTTCTGTAATACCCGAGTCCCGTAAGTAAGCTGGCCAATAAATTAACGTACATATTATGTGTTTATATGACGCCATGATACGTGTTTTATCATCTTGTATGTGTTACGTGATGATTATGTGGAAATATTCGGACTTAGGAAATATTTGGGTAACATTTAAGTATAGGCGAGACTTTGGAAAGTCTCGGCAAAAATAAGTATATAGTATAGAGAAATTTTGACTGATTTCATTTCATGTGAAGTTAAGCTTTCGGGTAAGTGTTAACCTTTCGCCGATCAAATAAAATGACAAGTTAGAATCGGGCGATCATAGCATGATTTTTGTTAATCAGAGTGAGACCAAAATCGGTCGATTTTAGTGTAGAAATTCGCACAATTTATGAATTTATTTGCAGACAATTACAGTAGAAACATTCGGATGACATTTGACTTTTGAGTCAAAGGAGTAGGAATCATATCAAACCACGAATGTTTACTTAACATAGAAGGTAAAAGTTAAGTTGAGACACCTAGTTGTCAATTCTATCACAAATTCCCAAGCTTAATACTTATCATATAGGTTGAAAGTCCTTAGGAGAGAAAAACTTTATTGTGAATAAGAAAGACAAACCAAGGAGAAGAAGAAACCAAACTAGGAAAATTCAGCCAACATAAGTAATCCTTAGCAAGTCAATTTTCAGACATAAGGAAGGTAATATTCTTACTTATCACATGAAAATTCAGTTAACAAATTATGTTTATTATGTTTCTTCGAGTTAATGAAATCTATTTAAGATTTGTGGGTAGAATAAGTAGCTGAAAAACCCTAACTTTTGAGTTTAAACTCATGCTAACCTAACTGTTTAAATTTGTATAGATTTACGTCTGAGAAGTAATAAGGGTAAATGTATTTTGAATAGGAAGAACGTCATGTAGGTAATGAAGCTCTAAGGATCTGAAATTTGGAGTAATTACTAAAATGATTTAGGGGTAGATAGAATATAAATTGGACTTAGGGTAATCCTCGAGTGGAAAGTAATTTTAGGCGCTTTAAGTGGTTTACGATTCTTTTTCACTATTAAGATGAACATTCGAGCAAATTAGTAAACTTACAAATTGATATGTTCTTGAGGATAAACTTCATACTTAGAGTATTAGAAATAGTATAAAATTATGGAATTCTCTAGGAGACAACTTGTGATCGAAACTAAGAGTTTGCACGAGTTTCCATGCAATCTAAGTGTGGCAATTTTAAATAAGATAAATCGACCGAATGGAAAATTGTTGCAAGGGGAAATCGGACGAATGTAAGAAATGATCCATCTCGGCCAAAGGAAGTTGTGGTATTAGACAAATCGGCCGATTTGGTAATTAATGGGACTCGGCGAAACCAGATTTCAAAGCTAAGAAATCGGGCGAATAAACTTTAACTATAGAACTTTGGCCGTGTTATATAAATATTTAGGTAAACTCGGCGAATTAAAAAATCAGGTGAATAAGCTTTGGGATAAGGAACTTTCGCCGCATTATACATATAATGTCTAGTCTACAATGAATCGGGCGATTTAAAATTCAGGTGACACTCGGCTAATTCAAAGTCGGGCGATACTACTTTTGATCGAAACTCATACTGCCCTAATCTTGACCAAAATTGGGTATTGACCTAATTTTGACTATTAATCGGGTGACTTAGGGTTTTAAAATATCATGTTACACCGAAGATATTTTTGAGCAAATTAGTGTAGGTAAACCAATTTATTTTGGCATAGTCATCTAATTTAGGTATTGTACTGATACTTTAATATTTTAAGGATCGAAAAATAGGAATTCCCCGGAGCAGTAAATTTATTTAGCTTGGACGACAGGTAAGTGGGAATCTCAACTACAACACATAAATTGTTTGTACTAACATGAATTACGTGGTTATCTGCTTATATGAGATTATGTGAATTATTTGCTATATATGATGATATAGCATGAGTTTCAGTATGGTTTACATGAGCATGACCACATGCATACACGGCATGCACGAGAATTGTGAGATGAGAGCATGCATGGTATAAGGTCGCTTGAAAGCAATGGATATTTGTTGATATAGGCATCTAATGTCGACTCACAGTTGAGTCTGGACTGCTTCTATGACACCATGACGACCCGGTACGTCGTCGGATATATTTTTATTATTTGGGCAGAATGCCCTGAATTGCGGTAGGTGCGACCTGGAGGAGGCGATTCGAGGGTGGCAGCGACACCGAGGGTATCTCTGGTGTGGCGACCCCGAAGTGGGCTACCAGCGTGAGCGTCCGCGGAACAGCAAGTACCCATTGGGCCGAATGACGGGCCGTCAAGCATCCCAGTGCGAATTGGGCCGAAATGCGTGACTGGTATTTTATGGTTCGTCACCCTTTGTGGATTGCTGGACCAATTGTCCTTGTTGGATTTGAGCTCTGAAAATGGTGCATAGTAAGTCAGTCGAGGGCCCTGAGAGATATGATATATAGTTTGATCCTACTAGGGTATGAATGCAATGGCGCGGATGCCTTTGCAAATGAGACACGTGCACGGCATGTATCATTCCTATTTACTGAGCTTTATAGCTAATCCCACGCTTTTATGTGTTGTAGGTACGCGCGACCACAATACGTGATCGCTTACGACAGCAAGGCTATCTTTTGAAGCTTCTAGTGACTTTTGAGGGTGGTGTGTACATGAATGCGACCCGTGGGGCGAAAGTTAGGATTCCTTTTGCTGCAATTAGGAACCATCCCATGTAATTAGGTTGGAAGCAATATTTTGACTTGTACAGAACGAATTCCTTTATATAAAAGGAAAAATTTTACCCACGTTTTCGCGTATTAGTTATTTCATATTGACGTTAGCCACGTACGTAGCGTTAGATTTGGTAAGTAGATGGCGGGGCGCCACAGGTGGTATCAGAGCTTCGGTTGAAGTTTCTGTAGACTGTTCATGTACACACACTCAAAAGCGCGGAAGTGGCCTTGTTGGTAAGTTTTCCATTACTGTAAATTCTTGTTTGTGTTGTATAATTTATTGGCCGTAGGGACTATCAGGGTAAATAAGAATGGGTAGAACAAGAGGTGATAGCAGTGGAAGTTCCAATCGGGGCCAGGAACCCGAGATACCAACTGATAATCGTGACACGGCGATTATCCAGCTTACCGAATTAGTACGTCAACAGTCCGCCCAGATTCAAGAATTAATTCAGCAGCGGAACACTGGCAGACAGCAAAGCAGTGGGCTTTCTCTGTAATACCCGTAAATTCTAATACGGGTTTTATGTAATTAATTATGCGATATTGAGTAAGTTATGAATTTATAAAGAGATCAAAATATGTAAATAATTATAAATGGGTCATTTGAAGACTTTGAGTAAATTTCCAAAGGCCCAAAAATATAAGGTGAGATAAGATGATAATACTTTGCTTAGGCCTAAAGGAAAACTCACGTCTAATCAAGTCACAAAAGCCAAAGTGATATATATCTATGTTATGAATATGAAGAAACCCTCATTTTCCCACAATAGAAGAAAACGTCGAAAAGGGAGAACCAAAAACCAAGAACTCACAAAACTCCAACCCTTCAAATTTCGTGGTAAGGGTGTAAGAAGTCTATGATTAATATGTTTATTTCATCTTCGCTAGTTGATATATATTCTTACATGATGTATACAAGAGAACTAAGTGATATCAAATAGGTTAGGTAACTCTAATATAAGATTAGCATAGCTTCTATGAATTCCTCGTCATTAGAACAATGGTTGCAACACCTAGAGATATTATGATATTGTAAGTTAATAAGGGTTGGGGTCAAAATTTCCTATTACATATATAGTTTCGATAGGATTAACAGGTTTTCATTATATAGATGTTTTTATATAATCCGATACTAGACATAGCAAGCTTCGAAATCTACTTTGTTTAGGAAACTAAAAGATATTCAGGTTAAGTTAATAAGTATTTAGGTAATATAAGCTTTAATGAAGTTGATTTATGTTCATCAGCACCGATGAGAATCTTTAGAATTTGAAACGTTAAGGAATGTGAAAGTTTTATGCTTGGATAGATCTCGACATTAGTTATTTAGTAAGATGTCGATATTGTAGGATAGTTCTAATAGAAATCGAGATGTATAATAGCTTTCGACGTTGGTATGATTTTGACATGAGATCTCGCCATTGCTTTCTCGAGATGTTTGGTAACAATAATAATAGGTCTCGATATTATTTAGAGGTCTCGACATTTGTTTTCTCGACATTTTAAGGAGTAAGGATCTCGATAGACTATGAATTAATGATTTCGACCTTATAATGAAATAGCTCGACATTGGTATCTCGACATTTTGTAGGAATAGATCTCGACATTTATTAGATCTTGGGAAGTAATAGATATCGACATTACTAGATGACTTTCACATTGATAAGTTCGACATTATGAAAAATCTCGGTAGCTTCTTTTGATGATCTCGATATTTATTTTAACAAGGAACTCGACATTTTCATTTTCAAACAAAGATCTCGATACCTTCTACAATACTATGTTCTCGACATTGTATATATGATTCGACATTTCTAAGGTCTCGACATTTATAGGATGTCGATATGGCTTGACGACTTCGACGTTAGTTATATATATATAAATTTCGACATGATATTTCAGTTAATAAATTTTTGGTATTTTAGAATTTTGATATTTCTAGGGTTTTCAATAATTTAGGGTTTATTTATCTTTAGGAATACCATTATTTTTAGGTTTTCATAAACTTTAGGCTTTTGATAATTTTAGCATTTTCGAAACTTATATGACTTAGTAAATTTATTGATGCGGAAATATTTTCAATATTCAGAGGATCGAAGCGTAGGAAATTTACCCGACTTCGTGACTAATTTTATCAGGAGGCAGGTAGGTGGATTATCTATCTACAATACGTAAGCACAATTATGTGTTTCATGTGATTATGTGACTTATGTGACTTATATGTTTTACGTACGTTTTATATAAATCATGTTTTATGATATTTTTATATGAATGGCACGTGCATATCACGTTAGGGCGAGAGATGTTTGTACCGTAGTGTGACGGTAATAATATGAGATATTGACGTACGGGGTAGAAAGAGATGCTTGTGATTGGTGACTCTTAGAGGAGTCGAGGTTGGGCTCACTGGGCACCTGGCGGAGACAGACGTGATCGATCTGTCTACCCGGACGTGATCGATTCGGGGTGCATACCGCCGGATGGGATTTTCTTTGTGATTAGTGCGGGAGGTATACGACCTGGTAGGAGGACATTGACGTGATCGATCATTGCACTACCGGCGTAGCTCGCTGCGAGACTTGGGGGTGGCCTCCCAGTAGTCTATTGCGCGTGGAGGTGTCGAGCCTAACCTAGGGTCCTGTGTGGTGTGAAATAGGAATGTGGGAAAAGAAGAGTGTGCATTATATCATGTTGTGAGATATTGGGTTTGGGGTTGAGTGCACACTTGCATACATGCATTTTATTCACCTACTGGGCAAATTGCTCAGTGTTTACGTGTTGTAGGCACTGAGTCCGACACTGATACGCATCGTGACTGAGGCGGCTGGTGGCGGTGCTCCACGGACTTTTGAGGGCGGTGCGGTACATGGATGAAGACCTGTGGAGTGGCGTTAGCGCTTTTTATTCATTTGATATTTTTGGGGCTTCGGCCCTTGTGCAGAGATGACAATGTAGACATATGTTTATAGTAATATATATTATTTTAAGAAAAAGTTTTAATTAGACGGGCCTTCCGCGGCTTACGTTGCGGAAATCCGCCACTAATCCTAATTAGAAAAGTAGGGTTGCCACAGGTGGTATCAGAGCTTCGGCTTTAGATTCTGAAGACTGTCCATGTACTGCCGCTCAAAAGTCTGGAGAACCAGCTTGTCCTGTAAGTGTACTTCTTGAGTATGTGATTACGTGTTAATTGATACATGTGCTCTCTATGACTGATTGTAGAAATAGTTGAAAATGCCGAGGACACGTAGAGAAGTAGGTGAAACTAGTCGTAGGGCGGGTTCCGGATCCCCACCGAACGAGGACCGCTCTACCATTCATCAGTTAACCGATCTGATCCGACGACAGTCAGATCAGATTAACGACCTTATCCACCAAAAAAATTCCTCGGAGCGTCATTCATCCCCTGGCCTAGAACGTGCAGAAGCTGCCGGGGAAAGGTTCCGAAGGTTAAACCCCCCTTCATTCGAGGAAGACGCTGATCCTACCTTATCTGAGTGCAATTATGTGACGACCCTACTTTTCTAATTAGGGTTAGTGGCGGATTTTCGTAATGTAAGTCGCGGAAGACCCGTCTAATAAAAACTTTTTCCTAAAATATAATAATAAAATATTATTTTACATAGTAATTTCTGTACAACGGGCGTAGCCCCAAAAATGTCAAAAGAACAAAAACCCTATTATCGCTCCACAGGTCTTCATCCATGTACTGCTCTGCCCTCAAAAGTCCGTGGAGCACCGCCACCAGCCGCCTCAGTTCTGACGCGCTGTAACGACCCGACTTCCTAGATACGTATTTTGGCGGATTTTCGCAGCGTAAGCAGCGAAAAGCCCATTTCATTAAAACTTTTAAAACATAATAGTATAAATACGTTCAATGTCTAAATCCATAAGTCCAAACACAAACACGTTTTTATTTATTGACTCGAAGCCCAAGAAGTACACGCCCAAATTTAAAAACACAAAACATAAACTCGTTCCACAGGTCGCGTCCCATGTACTACGCCGCCCTCAAAATTCCGTGGGGTCACCGCCATCAGCCGCCTTACCTACACACGTAAACCCTGAGCTTTTGCCCAGTAGATGAAAATATGCATGAATGCAAATGCTCTCACATCCCAAAACCCGACACCTCACAAATGCACACTCGACATCTCATACGCTAGTTCCTATTTCAACTCTCAACTCATAAATAGGGCCCTAGACTAGACTCAGAATCCACGCATAAAATGTCATATAATGTCATGATAGTACGGCCCCATCTCGGTCTCAACCGTAACTATAACAATGACAAGTGGTAACGGCCCCATCTCGGTCTCAACCGCACCTTATTGACAAGCGGCCCCATCTCGGGCTCAACCGCAAGCGCTTCAGCAAATCGTATCCTGACAACTAACATCGATCACTTTGCCCCACTCATCTACACTACCGTGACCCCACACGATTATAACTCCTCTCGTACCACGTGTATGCAAATGACATGCAAATAAAATGCAACATATCACCACGCAACATATCAAATGTAATGTATCGGCCCGAGGTATTAGCTCGGCCCGATCTCGAAAATCCTCATACACCAAATAATTTGAGCCCGAAGCCCGCGTTCCGATTTTTATCGGCCCGAAATCTTAATCATTAAAAGTCTCCCCGGAATTTCACTAAGAGTTACCAAAATTTAATCATTTTCACTTTAAGACCCTAATTTCACAATTGGTCCATATTTTAATATATTTTCAAATTCTAACGTCCAATCTCAAAATATCACTTAAGTTCGCAATTTAAAAATATATTTCTGCATTTTACATTTGAAAACCCCAAAATTTCATAATTTACTTTTTAGGACCCGAAAGTTTTCCTAAGCTTCAGATCTACCCGAATCTTTAAAAATTTCAGATCTACCCCAAAATCTTTATATTTCTTTTAAAAAAATCTACCTTGTTCAGAACTTTACAACACAGACTGCCTGAATTTTGTAAAATTTCGATTAAGTCCTAAAATTTTAAAATTAACTATTTTATACGGCTGTTTTGCGACAGTTTCAGATTTCTCAATGATCACAAGGTAAACGATGTCCGATGGACTTGAAATTTTAACCACAGATAAAGAACTTACATAACATGATACTGCCCAAAGGGATTTCTAGTCCGAGGTCTAGATTGTGAGATATGAATTTTTGAACCTCTTGGCCGAAATGGATAAATAAAACCCTAGAAAACACTAATCCTCCCCAAGTTTTGTTCTATCCTCTTAACCACAATTTCTCTAACTCTATTCTTATGTTTCATAAACCTAAACTTCATAAAGATTAAGGTATTAAGCTGGCCGAATTTTAGCATGTAAACATCATCACGAAAATCATACAAGAAATTCACTTTTAGCACATAAACACGTATAAATTCGAAAGAGATCATGCAATCACGTAAAATTCACGGATTCAAAACTTGTTTACGTGCGTAGGTGATCTTCACCTACCTTAATCCGTAGAGAGCTACGTAACGGGTTGTGTCGTATGATCCCGACCCGAGAGCTTCGATCCCGAGCTTCCGGAGATTTTTCTCCTCCTCCTCCTTCTCCTTTCTTTCTTCTTCTTTATTTTTTTCTTCTTCTTTCTCCCTTTCTCCCTCTATCTCTCGGCCTCTCTCCCTTCTATATTTCCTTTCACCTTATTTATTTATTTTGCCCTCCATCTGTATTAGTTGTTGAATGGTACTTGTTTATTTCAAAGATACCCTACCCTCACATGCATGGAGGAGGAATATTGAGTATGCCATGTGGGTTCCTTGTCAACATGAAGGAAACTTCCCACCCACCTTCAATTATTTTCGTCCTCCCCATCTTTTTCTATTTTTTTTTATTATTTTTTTTATTTGAGCTTTAGTTTCTCATTTTTCGGCCCCTTTAAAAATTTGGGCCGAATTGTAAATTCTTGGCCCAATTCAAGAGAGAATTGGATCTTATTTGAAAATAATTTTTTGTTATTTCGAACATTATTGAAAAATCCCGTATTAAATTTTTTACGGGTATTACATCCTTCCCCCCTTACAAGAATTTCGTCCCCGAAATTACGATACGGAAAATAACTCGGGGTATCTTTCTCTCATCTCGTCTTCTCGTTCCCAAGTGGCTTCTTCCAGTACTTGGTTCCGCCACAAGACCTTCACGAGGTGAATGTTTTTATTCCGAAGGCGTTTCACCTCGTACATCAGAATTTCCACCGGCTTTTCTTCGTAGCTCAAGTCCGGCTTCAATTGTTGATATAGCAATTCGCCCTGCACCACATGGCTCGGATCCGGAATGTACTTCCGTAACATGGATACGTGGAAGACATCGTGGACTTGAGTGAGTGACGTAGGAAGTTCTAGTTGATACGCCACCTCTCCAACTCTTTTCAAGATTGGGAATGGTCCAATATATCTCGGACTAAGTTTCCCTTTCTTCCCAAAACGCTTCACACCTTTCATAGGCGATATCTTTAAAAAGACCTGTTCGCCTTCTTCAAACTCCAACGGCCTCCGTCTCTTATCAGCGTAACTTTTTTGACGAGTCTGGGCCGTTTGCATCCTCTCCCGAATCTTTTCAACAGCTTCGGTCATTTCGCGCACCATCTCGGGACCTAACAACGCCTTCTCGCCTATTTCATCCCAGTGAACTGGGGACCGACATTTGCGTCCGTACAAGGCTTCGTACGGCGCCATCCTGATTGTGGCTTGGTAGCTGTTGTTGTATGAAAATTCAACCAACGGGAGGTATTTGCTCCAGTTCCCTCGGAAATCCAAAACGCATGCTCGCAACATATCTTCGAGCGTCTGAATTGTTCTCTCCGATTGCCCGTCCGTCTGCGGGTGATAAGCCGTGCTGAAGGACAATTTAGTTCCCATGGCTTTCTGTAAACTCAACCAGAATTGAGACAGAAATCTCGAATCCCGAACCGAGACAACAGAAATTGGAATCCCATGGAGTCTTACAATTTCCTGTATATACAGTTCGGCGTACTTCTCCATGGAGTATGTTTGATTAATTGGCAGGAAATGAGCCGATTTCGTCAATCTGTCCACTATCACCCAGATTGCATCGTGGCCCTTCATCGTCTTCGGTAATCCTACAACGAAATCCATCGTGATGTGGTCCCACTTCCACTCAGGAGTCATCAAGGGCTGCAACGTTCCCGCCGGTCTTTGATGTTCTGCCTTGATTTGCTGGCACGTCAAGCATCTTTGTACAAAAACGGCCAAGTCTTTCTTCATTCCCGGCCACCAGAAATTTCTTCGCAAGTCTCGATACATCTTTGTTGCACCGGGATGTATCGAATAGATTTTCGTATGCGCTTCCGTCATTATGCTTCTTCGGATCTCTTCATCGGGTGGCACATATAAACGACCCCGGAACCGTAAGCTTCCGTCGTCTCGAAATTCAACCTTCGATTGAATACCTTCGTCATGTTCCGCTCGGATCTTCAGATATAATTCGTCATCTTTTTGTGTCTCGAGAATTCGGTCCAACAACGTCGGCTTCAAGGTTAACGCTGCCAGTCTCGTTTCGATCTCCCCGAAATTGATCACTTCAACTTCGAGTTGACACAATTCCGCATTCACCGATTTACGGCTCAGAGCATCTGCGACTACGTTTGCCTTCCTTGGGTGATAGTTAATCACACAGTCGTAATCTTTCACCAACTCGAGCCATCGCCTTTGCCTCATGTTTAACTCCTTCTGCGTGAAGAAGTACTTTAGGCTTTTATGATCGGTAAAGATTTCAAATCGTTCCCCGTATAAATAATGTCGCCAGATTTTTAGGGCAAACACCACGGCTGCGAGTTCCAGATCATGCGTGGGGTAGTTCTTCTCGTACGGTTTCAGTTGTCGGGAGGCATATGCGATTACCTTCCCGTTCTGCATCAACACGCACCCCAAACCATTCTTAGAGGCATCACTGTACACCGAAAAGCCTTCGGTACCGGAGGGAATTGTAAGAATAGGAGCCGTCGTTAGTCGCTTCTTCAACTCCTGGAAGCTTTTTTCACAAGCTTCCGTCAACTTGAATGGGACGTTTTTCTTCGTCAGGTTCGTGAGTGTCGAGGCAATGCTGGAAAAATCCTTAATGAACTTTCGATAGTATCCAGCAAGCCCGAGAAAGCTCCTGATTTCCGTGGGAGTGGTTGGTCGTGGCCAGTTATTTACTGCTTCTATCTTGCTGGGATCCACCGAAAGTCCGTTGTGGAAATGATGTGCCCCAAAAAAACCACTTGTTCCAACCAGAATTCGCATTTTTTGAACTTGGCGAATAGCTGCTTTTCTCGAAGAATTCGAAGGACCGTCCTCAGATGTTTCTCGTGTTCTTCTCTCGTCTTTGAGTAAATAAGGATATCGTCAATAAAGACGATTACGAATTGGTCCAGAAATTCTTTGAAGACCCGATTCATCAAATCCATAAAGGCTGCCGGAGCATTCGTTAGCCCGAAAGGCATGACCAAGAATTCATAATGGCCGTACCTCGTGCTGAACGCTGTTTTAGGGATATCAGCCTCACGAATCTTTAACTGATGATAGCCAGAATGCAAATCAATCTTTGAGAATACCGTAGCCCCTTTTATCTGATCGAATAGATCATCGATCCTCGGTAATGGGTATTTGTTCTTTATCGTAATTTTGTTAAGTTCACGATAATCGATACAGTCGCATTGATTCGTCTTTCTTCCGCACGAACAATACTGGGGCTCCCCATGGTGAGAAACTAGGTTGAATGAAGCCCTTCTGTAATAGTTCATCAAGTTGCTCCTTAAGCTCTCGTAATTCGTTCGGTGCTAGTCGATACGGAGCTTTAGAGATCGGGGCAGCTCCAGGCATGAGATTGATAGAGAATTCTATTTCCCGATCCGGGGCTAGTCCCGGAAGGTCATCGGGGAACACATCGGGATATTCATTTACGATAGGGATATCTTCAAGCTTCGGCTGAGATGATTCTTCGGCTTTCACCGCAAAAACGAAGAAAGCTTCGCAGCCCGAATTTACGAGTCGCTGAGCCTTCAGAGCAGATATCCGGGGAATTGGATTACCATTTGCCTTTCTCGAAAATACAAATTCCTCTTCGTCGGGCAAGCAGAATTTGACTACTTTCTTCGAGCAGTCAATAATAGCTCCATATCTGAAAAGCCAATCCATCCCGAAAATGACATCGTAATCATTCATCGGGATTACGATCAGATCTACATACAAATCTCTTCCCTCGATTCTAACAGGACAATCTTCTACAACTAGATTAGTCCGTGTCGGATCTCCATGAGGTAGAGACACCACGAAATTGCACATAGAACGAGTGGGATGAATTCCCGCTCTAGCCACGAAATTAACCGACACAAACGAGTGTGTGGCCCCAGAGTCAAATAAAATTGTTGATGGTACATGAAAGATATTCAGTATACCCGTGACCACATTCGGATTAGCCTCCGCCTCCTCGTTCGTCAATGTGAAGACACGAGCTGGCACCGGCGGTAAGGCCTCCACCTCCTCGTTCGTAAGTGTGAAGACACGAGCTGGCACCGGTGGTGGTCGGACTGAATTCTGTGGCTGTTTCTGTGGCGGGTGCGGAAGCAGCTGCTGAGTTCCGGGACAATCTCGAGCGTAATGTCCGGGCTGCCCGCACTGGTAGCAATGCACCGGTCGTTGTCCGAAACAGACTCCGACATGATTCCTTCCACACTGTGGGCATCGTGGTGCTGGATTTGGTTGCCTCGTATTCGCTCCCTGGTTGAACGTCGGACGCCAATTCTGTTGGTTGGGTCGGTTGCCCCTGTTGTTTGGACCGCTTCCAAAGAATGGCCGTTTGGAACTCCCGTCTCCTTGTGAAGCTTCCCTCTTCCGACTAGACTCCTGGGCCTCCCTCACAATTACCTCCGCCTGCTCCGCAATCAATGCCCGTTCCGTCGCATGTCGAAACTCTAACTGGCGCACTCCCGCCACGCTTAGATCCCGATAAAACTCGGGTTTCAGCCCCCGAAGAAAATGCATCACCTTCAGAGCATTGGTGGCTACGAGGTGAGGAGCAAAGCGAGATAACTCCTCGAATTTGCGGATGTATTCGGGCACCGACATGCTCCCCTGCTTCAGGTTCATGAACTCATACATTCTCTGCTCCTGGTCGTGAGCAGAGAAGTACTTGTCGTAGAAGAGCTCCCTGAAGCTTTCCCAAGTCATAGTGCCTGGGTCCTCCAACACCTTGACGGTGTTCCACCAGAATCGCGCATTTCCCCGAAGTAGGGAAATGGCACACAACGTCTTCTCCTCGTTTGGTACACGACTGTATATGAAGAGGTCTTCAATAGTGCCGATCCAGTCCTCGGCTTCAGCGGGGTTAGCGGCCTCGAAAAAGGTAGGAGGATTAAGTTTGCGGAAGCGTTCCCCGATAATCTCCACACGGTCGGGCTGTGGAGACGGACGGTGCTCAGATGAGCTCCGGTGGTTGATCAGATCATGTATTTGATTCGATTGTTGCTGAATAAGTTCAGTCAATCGATGGATGGTAGAGCGGTCATCCTCTGGTGGAGATTCAGACCCCGCCCTACGACTCGACTCGCCCACTTCTCTACGTTTTCTCACAATTTTCAACCTACTTCTACAATAAATCAATAGACACATAAATCAATCAAATCAAATCACATAAAAACGTAAAAACTTACAGGCGCGGCTGGTTCTCCCGGCTTTTGAGCGGCAGTACATGGATAGTCTACAGAACCTATAACCTAACGCTCTGATACCACCTGTAACGACCCGACTTCCTAGATACGTATTTTGGCGGATTTTCGCAGCGTAGGCAGCGAAAAGCCCATTTAATTAAAACTTTTAAAACATAATAGTATAAATACGTTCAATGTCTAAATCCGTAAGTCCAAACACAAACACGTTTTTCTTTATTGACTCGAAGCCCAAGAAGTACACGCCCAAATTTAAAAACACAAAACATAAACTCGTTCCACAGGTCGCGTCCCATGTACTGCGCCGCCCTAAGTCCGTGGGGTCACCGCCATCAGCCGCCTTACCTACACACGTAAACCCTGAGCTTTTGCCCAGTAGATGAAAATATGCATGAATGCAAATGCTCTCACATCCCAAAACCCGGCACCTCACAAATGCACAATCGACATCTCATACGCTAGTTCCTATTTCAACTCTCAACTCATAAATAGGGCCCTAGACTAGACTCAGAATCCACGCATAAAATGTCATATAATGTCATGATAGTACGGCCCCATCTCGGTCTCAACCGTAACTATAACAATGACAAGTGGTAACGGCCCCATCTCGGTCTCAACCGCACCTTATTGACAAGCGGCCCCATCTCGGTCTCAACCGCAAGCGCTTCAGCAAATCGTATCCTGACAACTAACATCGATCACTTTGCCCCACTCATCTACACTACCGTGACCCCACACGATTATAACTCCTCTCGTACCACGTGTATGCAAATGACATGCAAATAAAATGCAACATATCACCACGCAACATATCAAATGTAATGTATCGGCTCGAGGTATTAGCTCGGCCCGATCTCGAAAATCCTCATACACCAAATAATTTGAGCCCGAAGCCCGCGTTCCGATTTTTATCGGCCCGAAATCTTAATCACCAAAAGTCTCCCCGGAATTTCACTAAGAGTTACCAAAATTTAATCATTTTCACTTTAAGACCCTAATTTCACAATTGGTCCATATTTTAATATAGTTTCAAATTCTAACGTCCAATCTCAAAATATCACTTAAGTTCCCAATTTAAAAATATATTTCTGAATTTTACATTTAAAAACCCCAAAATTTCATAATTTACTTTTTAGGACCCGAAAGTTTTCCTAAGCTTCAGATCTACCCGAATCTTTAAAAATTTCAGATCTACCCCAAAATCTTTATATTTCTTTAAAAACAATCTACCTTGTTCAGAACTTTACAATACAGACTCCCTGAATTTTGTAAAATTTCGATTAAGTCCTAAAATTTTAAAAATAACTATTTTATACGGCTGTTTTGCGACAGTTTCAGATTTCTCACTCCGCTCGGAGGATGATCACAAGGTAAACGATGTCCGATGGACTTGAAATTTTAACCACAGATAAAGAACTTACATAACATGATTCTGCCCAAAGGGATTTCTAGTCCGAGGTCTAGATTGTGAGATATGAATTTTTGAACCTCTTGGCCGAAATGGATAAATAAAACCCTAGAAAACACTAATCCTCCCCAAGTTTTGTTCTATCCTCTTAACCACAATTCCTCTAACTCTATTCTTATGTTTCATAAACCTAAACTTCATAAAGATTAAGGTATTAATCTGGCCGAATTTTAGCATGTAAACATCATCACGAAAATCATACAAGAAATTTACGTTTAGCACATAAACACGTATAAATTCGAAAGAGATCATGCAATCACGTAAAATTCACGGATTCAAAACTTGTTTACGTGCGTAGGTGATCTTCACCTACCTTAATCCGTAGAGAGCTACGTAACGGGTTGTGTCGTATGATCCCGACCCGAGAGCTTCGATCCCGAGCTTCCGGAGATTTTTCTCCTCCTCCTCCTTCTCCTTTCTTTCTTCTTCTTTATTTTTTTCTTCTTCTTTCTCCCTTTCTCCCTCTATCTCTCGGCCTCTCTCCCTTCTATATTTCCTTTCACCTTATTTATTTATTTTGCCCTCCATGTGTATTAGTTGTTGAATGGTACTTGTTTATTTCAAAGATACCCTACCCTCACATGCATGGAGGAGGAATATTGAGTATGCCATGTGGGTTTCTTGTCATCATGAAGGAAACTTCCCACCCACCTTCAATTATTTTCGTCCTCCCCATCTTTTTCTATTTTTTTTTATTATTTTTTTTTATTTGAGCTTTAGTTTCTCATTTTTCGGCCCCTTTAAAAATTTGGGCCGAATTGTAAATTCTTGGCCCAATTCAAGAGAAAATTGGATCTTGTTTGAAAATAATTTTTTGTTATTTCGAACATTATAGAAAAATCCCGTATTAAATTTTTTACGGGTATTACACGCGCGTCGGCGTCAGACTCAGTACCTACAACACGTAAACACTGAGCGACTTGCCCATTAGGTGATATAAATGCATGTATGCACGTGAAAGCTCATTCCCGATCCCAATATCTCACATGCAATGTTCACTCTTTCTTTTCCCACAATCCTATCTCATATTACACAACACAGGGCCCTAGGTCAGACTCGACACCTCGCGCGCCCATAATTATAACATACGGAAGCTTACACTAGCAGCGTTTTGACGATCACGCAACTGCCCTGCTAGGCCGCTCTTCCGTAAGCGGTAGCCTACGCCGATAGCGTTTTGACGATCACGCAACTGCCCTGTCAGGTCGCTCCCTCCGCTAAAAATAAAATCACGACGGTTTTGCACCTCGGGACGTTCATGCCCGAGTAGACAGATCGATCACGCCTGTCTGCCGTCAGGTGTCATACGAGTACCAACCTCGACTCCTCAACGAGTCAACAACAAAAATCACAAACATCTCATTCTACCCCACTCGACAATATTTCAAATCAACCGTCTCAACACGATGTAAATATCTCACCCCTGTGATATGATATGCATATATCATGCATATAAACGTGATAACGTATAAAAGCATGATCTACATGAAACGTACGTAAAATATGTATAACACGTAAATCACGTAAATCATTTAATCACATAGAAACACATAATTGTGTTTACGTATTGTAGATGGATGATCCACCTACATGTCCTCCCGCTATCGCTAAATAAGCGGTCCGATGGAATCCCTATAAGTCGATCCTCTGAATACATAAATATTACCATATCAGTATATTTGCTAAACTACATAAGTTTTCAAGTTCCTAAACCCTAATTATAGAAACCCTAAAATTTATGAAAACCTAAAAATAATAATATTCCTAAAAATAAATAAACCTAAAATATTGAAAACCCTAGAAACAGCAAAACCCTAAAATTCCTAAAATGCTAAAATGTTGAGTTTATTAAGTTATATCAACATCCACTAAATGTCGAACCCTTAGAAATATCGAGGCCCTCATTTCCTGAAAAAGTCGAAACCACTTGTAGAATGTCGAGACATCTAATAAAATGTCGAGATTTGGTGGGTCAAAACAACATGGAAAATGTCGAAATAAGATAGAGGATTTCGAGATCAGTTAAATGTCGAAACTATTCAATCGATTGCTTTAAGATTATGAAACTTAGTCATGCTCAACATTAGACCTAAGCCTACCACGTGTACCTACTTTACTTCTTTTGCTCAATTACCATCATCATGTATATATATATATATATATATATATATTGTGTGTAACTAGTCACATCACTATTTGATTGTATCTATCCACATGGTCTCAAGAAGTTTCCAAGTTTTCGTACGAAATTTTCAAAACAATGTCGACATTTTATTAGACTTGTCGAGACTTTGTTGGGGAATTAAATGTCGAGGCCTACAACATGCTTATAAATGTCGAGATCTATTTATCAGAAATTCCAAAATCTTTTCATGAGTCATCTCGAAATTCTTCCATGCTACATAATTGTCTCGACGTCCTACCTGTAAAGTATATCGACATTTACTTAGGAGAAGGGGTGAAAACCCTTATTACATATCGACATTTTCAATTGCCGAGATCTTAGTTAACGATTGTCGGAATTATGATTTACAAATTCCAAGAATTTAATACTTCAAACATTATCAAAACCCCAGAAATCTCCAAATATGCTATCTCCCTAATAGTCCTTATAAATTTAACATACTATTTCTTAAGCTTTACAAGAGCAACATAGCGTAAGCAAGTTGCCATTCTTTCCCACTTCGACTTCTTTGGATGCGTTAAAATATTATGATTGTGCTAAGGCTTTCCTAGGTTATCACAGCTTCATATAATAATATATTGATACTAAAAACAGATTAGATATTAAGTATAAAATTATACCTTACTTCCCAGTTCAATAAGCCCTTACGAATTTACAATATCTCTTTCCTTCTTGGTTTTCTTTGTCTAATCTTTGTCCTCGTTCGTTCCTCTTCTTAGTTAGGGTTTTATGGATGTGTATTATGATTTTTGAACTTGGTAATTGAACTGACGGTGCTGATAACATTTTCCTTGAGACTTAAGTAACGTTCCTATTGAAGCTTATCTATAAAGATTGGGTAAATCTTTGAAAGTTAAATTAGGTCCATCTCAAATCTTTCGGCCATTATAAGTTCATATATTATCACTTTATTAATCATAGCCTAACATTATCAATCCATATATTAATTTCAGATATTTTTGTTAAATTTCGGGATATGTTTGAAATGATTAAAATTTATGTTTTTGTTTCAAAATTTTAATTTCTTAACAAACTTCCTAATTCACAAAATTATATATTTAACCACATCAAAATCCCGTATTAAATTTACGGGTATTACATCCTCCTCCCCTTAAGAGAATTTCGTCCCCGAAATTACGCCGACTGTAATAACTCGGGATAATGAACTCTCATTTCATCCTCACGCTCCCAAGTGGCTTCCTCAATTGATTGATTTCTCCGCAAAACCTTGACTAACGGAATAGTTTTATTCCGTAGTCGTTTCGACTCGTACATCAGAATTTCTACAGGCTTCTCTTCGTAACTCAAGTCGGGCTTGAGCTGTTGATAAAGAAACTCGTTCTGGATCACATGACTTGGGTCCGCGACGTATTTTCGTAATGTTGATACGTGGAATACGTCGTGAACTTGCATTAATGAAGCTGGCAGTTCTAATTGGTACGCAACTTCGCCGACTCGTTTGATAATTCTGAATGGGCCTATGTATCTTGGACTTAATTTCCCCTTTCGTCCGAAGCGTTTTACTCCTTTCATTGGGGAAATCTTTAAAAATACTTGATTGTCTTCTGCGAATTCCAAAGATCGTCGTCGATGATCTGCGTATCTTTTTTGACGACTCTGTGCCTATCTTTTTTGACGACTCTGTGCGGTTCGCATCCTTTCTCGAATTTTTGTGACAGCTTCTGTCATTTCTCGAACCATATCCGGTCCTAATAGGGCTCGTTCGCCGATTTCGTCCCAATGGATTGGAGAACGGCACTTACACCCATATAAAGCCTCGTATGGCGCCATTCCGATTGTAGCATGAAAACTGTTGTTGTATGAAAATTCTATGAGCGGCAAATACTTACTCCAGTTTCCCTTGAAATCTAGAATACAAGCTCGCAACATGTCTTCTAGAGTTTGAATCGTTCGTTCAGACTGCCCGTCGGTTTGGGGATGGTAAGCAGTACTGAACGAGAGCTTGGTACCCATTGCTTTCTGTAAGCTCTGCCAAAAGTTCGATAGAAATCTCGAGTCTCGGTCCGAGATGATAGAGGTTGGAATTCCATGGAGCCGAATAATTTCCTGAATATACAATTCAGCATAACGTTCCATGGAGAAAGTAGAGCTGATGGGGAGGAAATGGGCTGATTTAGTTAGGCGATCTACAATCACCCAAATAGCATTGTGGCCTTTCGTCGTTTTGGGTAAACCCACGACGAAATCCATCGTAATATGATCCCATTTCCATTCTGGAATGGGTAGAGGCTGTAGGGTTCCACCGGGTCGCTGGTGTTCCGCTTTAATCAATTGGCAGGTCATACATCGGTTCACGAACGCTGCAATGTCTTTCTTCATTCCCGGCCACCAGTACGTTATTCGTAAATCTTGATACATCTTTGTGGCTCCTGGGTGTACCGAGTATGTGGTCGCATGTGCTTCCTTCATTATTGTTTGTCGTAGATCCTCGTTGTTAGGTACATAAAGACGGTTCTTGTATAGCAAAGCTCCATCCATTCGGATGTTAAAATCTTTGGGTAGTGCCTCCTTCATTTTTAAGTAGAGTTCGTCTTCTTCTTGGGTCTTCTTGATCTGTTCTAGCAGCGTGGGTTGGAGAGTTAATGCTGCTAGTCTTGCCTCAACTTCGCCCAAATTAACTACCTCTATTCCAAGCTGATGTAACTCTGCATTCACCGTTCGACTTAGCGCATCTGCGACTACGTTTGCCTTACCCGGATGATAGCTGATGACGCAATCGTAGTCCTTGACGAGCTCTAGCCATCTTCACTGTCGCATATTCAGTTCCTTCTGAGTGAAGAAATACTTCATACTTTTATGGTCTGTGAAGATCTCACATTTCCCTCCGTAGAGGTAATGTCTCCAGATCTTCAAGGCGAAGACCACTGCTGCCAGTTCCAAGTCGTGGGTCGGGTAGTTCTTCTCATATTCATTTATTTGTCGTGAAGCATAGGCAATCACCTTTCCGTTCTGCATCAGCACGCAACCCAAGCCATTCTTCGAAGCATCGCTGTATACTACAAATCCTCCGGTTCCCGATGGTAATGTCAATATCGGAGCAGAGGTAAGACGTTTCTTTAACTCTTGAAAACTCTCTTCACATGCTTCGGTCCATTTGAACGGAACGTTCTTCCTCGTCAGATTGGTTAATGTAGAGGCAATACTGGAGAAGTCCGCTATAAACTTACGGTAGTATCCCGCAAGTCCTAGGAACCTTCGGACCTCAGTAGGAGTAGTAGGTCGTGGCCAATTATTTACAGCTTCGATCTTACTCGGGTCCACAGAGATTCCATTCCCAGAAATCACGTGTCCCAAGAAGGCTACTTGCTCAAGCCAGAATTCACACTTCTTGAATTTGGCGTAGAGCTGTTTCTCTCGCAGGATTCCTAAGACGGTTCGTAGATGGCTTTCGTGTTCGTCTCTTGTCTTAGAATAGATCAAAATATCGTCGATAAAGACGATAACGAACCGATCGAGGTAGTTTTTGAAGACTCGGTTCATCAAGTCCATAAAAGCAGCTGGGGCGTTTGTCAGTCCAAAAGGCATGACGAGAAACTCGTAATGGGCGTACCTCGTACTGAACGCAGTTTTTGGAACATCTGCCTCCCTGATCTTTAACTGATGGTATCCCGAACGGAGGTCGATTTTCGAGAATACCGAAGCTCCTTGCAATTGATCGAATAGATCATCGATCCTTGGCAAAGGGTATTTATTCTTGATCGTGATCTTATTCAACTCCCTGTAATCGATGCAGAGTCGCATCGAACCATCCTTCTTTCGCACAAAAAGAACGGGTGCGCCCCACGGCAAAAAACTCGGCTGGATAAACCCTTTAGATAGTAGGTCCTCCAGTTGTTCCTTCAACTCCTTTAACTCGTTCGGTGCTAAACGGTAAGGGGCTTTAGAAATTGGAGCTGATCCTGGCATCCGATCTATCTTGAACTGTATTTCCCGACGACCACCTGTGACGACCCTACTTTTCTAATTAGGGTTAGTGGCGGATTTTCGCAATGTAAGTCGCGGAAGACCCCTCTAATAAAAACTTTTTCCTAAAATATAATAATAAAATATTATTTTACATAGTAATTTCTGTACAACGGGCGTAGCCCCAAAAATGTCAAAAGAACAAGAACCCCTATATCGCTCCACAAGTCTTCATCCATGTACCGCCCTGCCCTCAAAAGTCCGTGGAGCACCGCCACCAGCCGCCTCAGTCTTGACGCGCGTCGGCGTCAGACTCAGTACCTACAACACGTAAACACTGAGCGATTTGCCCAGTAGGTGATAGAAATGCATGTATGCACGTGAAAGCTCATTCCCGATCCCTATATCTCACATGCAATGTTCACTCTTTCTTTTCCCACAATCCTATCTCATATTACACAACACAGAGCCCTAGGTCAGACTCGACACCTCGCGCGCCCATAATAATAACATACGGAAGCTTACACTAGCAGCGTTTTGACGATCACGCAACTGCCCTGCTAGGCCGCTCTTCCGTAAGCGGTAGCCTACGCCGACTTCGTTTTGACGATCACGCAACTGCCCTGTCAGGTCGCTCCCTCCGCTAAAAATAAAATCACGACGGTGCACCTCAGGACGTTCATGCCCGAGTAGACAGATCGATCACGCCTGTCTGCCATCAGGTGTCATACGAGTACCAACCTCGACTCCTCAACGAGTCAACAACAAAAATCACAAACATCTCATTCTACCCCGCTCGACAATATTTCAAATCAACCGTCTCAACACGGTGTAAATATCTCACCCCTGTGATATGATATGCATATATCATGCATATAAACGTGATAACGTATAAAGCATGATCTACATGAAACGTACGTAAAATATGTATAACACGTAAATCACGTAAATCATTTAATCACATAGAAACACATAATTGTTTTTACGTATTGTAGATGGATGATCCACCTACCTGTCCTCCCGCTATCGCTAAATAAGCGGTTTGATGGAATCCCTATAAGTCGATCCTCTGAATACATAAATATTACCATATCAGTATATTTGCTAAACTACATAAGTTTTCAAGTTCCTAAACCCTAATTATAGAAACCCTAAAATTTATGAAAACCTAAAAATAATAATATTCCTAAAAATAAATAAACCTAAAATATTGAAAACCCTAGAAATAGCAAAACCCTAAAATTCCTAAAATGCTAAAATGTCGAGGTTATTAGGTTATATCGACATCCACCAAATGTCGAACCCTTAGAAATATCGAGGCCCTCATTTCTTGAAAAAGTCGAAACCACTTGTAGAATGTCGAGACATCTAATAAAATGTCGAGATTTGGTGGGTCAAAACAACATGGAAAATGTCGAAATAAGATAGAGGATTTCGAGATCAGTTAAATGTCGAAACTATTCAATCGATTGCTTTAAGATTATGAAACTTAGTCATGCTCAACATTAGACCTAAGCCTACCACGTGTACCTACTTTACTTCTTTTGCTCAATTACCATCATTATGTATATATATATATATATATATATATGTGTGTGTAACTAGTCACATCACTATTCGATTGTATCTATCCACATGGTCTCAAGAAGTTTCCAAGTTTTCGTACGAAATTTTCAAAACAATGTCGACATTTTATTAGACTTGCGAGACTTTGTTGGGGAATTAAATGTCGAGGCCTACAACATGCTTATAAATGTCGAGATCTATTTATCAGAAATTCCAAAATCTTTTCATGAGTCATCTCGAAATTCTTCCATGCTACATAATTGTCTCGACGTCCTACCTGTAAAGTATATCGACATTTACTTAGGAGAAGGGGTGAAAACCCTTATTACATATCGACATTTTCAATTGCCGAGATCTTAGTTAACGATTGTCGGAATTATGATTTACAAATTCCAAGAATTTAATACTTCAAACATTATCAAAACCCCAGAAATCTCCAAATATGCTATCTCCCTAATAGTCCTTATAAATTTAACATACTATTTCTTAAGCTTCACAAGAGCAACATAGCGTAAGCAAGTTGCCATTCTTTCCCACTTCGACTTCTTTGGATGCGTTAAAATATTATGATTGTGCTAAGGCTTTCCTAGGTTATCACAGCTTCATATAATAATATATTGATACTAAAAACAGATTAGATATTAAGTATAAAATTATACCTTACTTCCCAGTTCGATAAGCCCTTACGAATTTACAATATCTCTTTCCTTCTTGGTTTTCTTTGTCTAATCTTTGTCCTCGTTCGTTCCTCTTCTTAGTTAGGGTTTTATGGATGTGTATTATGATTTTTGAACTTGGTAACTAAACTGACGGTGCTGATAACATTTTCCTTGAGACTTAAGTAACGTTCCTATTGAAGCTTATCTATAAAGTTTGGGTAAATCTTTGAAAATTAAATTAGGCCCATCTCAAATCTTTCGGCCATTATAAGTTCATATATTATCCCTTTATTAATCATAGCCTAACATTATCAATCCATATATATTAATTTCAGATATTTTTGTTAAATTTCGGGATATGTTTGAAATGATTAAAATTTATGTTTTTGTTTCGAAATTTTAATTTCTTAACAAATTTCCTAATTCACAAAATTATATATTTAACCACATCAAAATCCCATACTAAATTTACGGGTATTACAAATTACATAGTTACCCTACCACACGGTGATCCGACGCGCACTAACCAAGTGCTGGAAGGATGCTCCGTTAACATTGAGGGTAGAGATCTGAACGTCGACCTGATTGTGATCCCAATGAATGACTATGATGTTATTTTTGGGATGGATTGGCTTTCGAAATACGGAGCCATCATAGATTGCAACAAGAAGGTCGTAAAATTTCAACTGCCCGAAGAAGAGGTGTTCACTTTTTCGGGAAAAACTACTTTGAATCATATTCCGCGAATCTCTGCGCTGAAGGCTCAACGACTATTGAGGTCCGGTTGTGAGTCTTATCTCGTATATGCAGTGAAGGCAGAGGAGTTACCTCAGCCAAAACTGAAGGACGTATCGATAGTCAATGAGTATGCTAATGTATTTCCCGATGATCTCTCGGGGTTACCCCCTGATCGAGAAATACAGTTTATGATAGATCTGATCCCGGGGTCTGCCCCAATCTCAAAAGCCCCTTACCGTTTAGCACCAAATGAGTTAAAGGAGTTGAAGGAACAGCTGGAGGACCTACCATCTAAAGGGTTTATCCAGCCGAGTTTTTCACCGTGGGGTGCACCCGTCCTTTTTGTGCGAAAGAAGGATGGGTCGATGCGACTATGCATCGACTACCGAGAATTGAATAAGATCACGATTAAGAATAAATACCCCTTGCCAAGGATCGATGATTTATTCGACCAGCTACAAGGAGCGACGGTATTCTCGAAAATTGACCTCCGTTCGGGATACCATCAGGTGAAGATCAAGGAGGTAGATGTTCCTAAAACCACATTCACTACGAGATACGGCCATTACGAGTTTCTGGTCATGCCTTTTGGACTGACAAATGCCCCAACTGCTTTTATGGACTTGATGAATCGGGTCTTTAAAGACTATCTCGACCGCTTCGTAATCGTCTTTATTGACGATATTCTGATATATTCTAAGACGAAGGAAGAACAGGAGAGTCATTTACGAATCATCTTAGGAATCTTGCGTGAGAAACAGCTCTACGCCAAATTCAAGAAATGCGAATTTTGGCTTGAGAAAGTAGCCTTCTTGGGACACGTGATTTCCGGCAGTGGAATTTCCGGCAGTAAGATTGAAGCCGTGAACAATTGGCCACGACCAACTACTCCGACCGAAGTCCGAAGTTTTCTAGGACTTGCGGGATATTACCGTAAGTTCATAGCTGACTTCTCTAGCATTGCCTCGACTCTGACGAATTTGACCAGAAAGAACGTACCTTTCAAGTGGTCTGAAGCTTGCGAACAAAGTTTTCAGGAGCTGCAAAAGCGACTCACTTCTTCTCCTATTCTGACTATACCCTCGGGAACTTGAGGATTCTCGGTCTATAGCGACGCCTCGAAGAATGGACTGGGATGCGTATTGATGCAGAATGGTAAAGTAATCGCGTATGCCTCCAGACAACTGAAGGAGTACGAGAAGAATTATCCGACCCATGATCTAGAACTAGCAGCAGTGGTCTTTGCCTTAAAGATCTGGAGACATTACCTTTACGGAGAAAGGTGCGAGATCTTCACAGACCATAAAAGCCTGAAGTACTTCTTCACCCAGAAGGAGTTAAACATGCGACAACGACGATGGCTGAAGCTCATAAAAGACTACGACTGCGTTATCAATTATCATCCGGGCAAAGCGAACGTAGTCGCAGACGCGCTTAGTCGAAAAGCGATGAGTACGGAATTACACAGACTTGGAGTAGAAATAATCAATTTTGGTGAAGTCGAGACGAAACTAGCAGCGCTGACTCTACAACCCACGTTGCTAGATCGAATCAGAAAAGCGCAAGGAGAAGACGAATTTTATCTAAAGATGAAGAACGCGTTACCTGAAGAATTCGAAATCCGAGAAGATGAAACGTTGTTAAACAAAAGTCGATTGTACGTACCCAATGATGAAGAATTACGGCGATTAATAATGACAGAGGCGCACGCAACAACGTACTCAGTACATCCGGGCGCGACAAAGATGTACCAAGATTTACGAGTCATATATTGGTGGCCGAGAATGAAGAAGAATATCGTCACATTCGTAAGTAGATGTATGACGTGCCAGCTGATCAAAGCGGAACACCAGCGACCAGCTGGAACTCTGCAGCCTTTACCAATTCCCGAATGGAAATGGGATCACATCACGATGGACTTCGTCATTGGTTTGCCTAAAATGACGAAAAAAAAGGCCACCATGCTATTTGGGTGATTGTTGATCGCCTAACCAAATCAGCCCATTTCATTCCTATCAGCTCTACTTTTTCTATGGAACGGTATGCCGAATTGTACATTCAGGAAATTGTTCGACTCCATGGGATCCCAATCTCTATCGTCTCGGATCGAGATTCGAGATTTCTATCCCATTTCTGGCAGAGCCTACAGAAAGCGATGGGTACGAAGCTCTCGTTCAGTACTGCATATCATCCCCAGACTGATGGACAGTCTGAACGGACGATCCAAACCCTTGAGGACATGTTACGAGCGTGCGTGCTAGACTTCAAGGGAAACTGGAGTAAGTACTTGCCGCTGATCGAATTTTCTTACAACAATAGCTTTCATGCTACGATCGGGATGGCACCGTACGAGGCATTGTACGGGCGCAAATGTCGATCCCCTATTCATTGGGACGAAATCGGCGAACGAGCATTATTAGGACCCGATATGATCCGAGAAACAACAGAAGCAGTGACCAAAATTCGAGAACGAATGTGAACTGGTCAAAGTCGACAGAAGAGCTATGCAGATCATCGACGACGACCCTTGGAGTTCGCAGAAGACGATCAAGTATTTCTAAAGATTTCCTCAATGAAAGGAGTAAAGCGTTTTGGAAAGAAGGGCAAGCTAAGTCCTAGATACATAGGCCCCTTCAAGATAGTCAAACGAGTCGGCGAGGTTGCGTATCAGTTAGAATTACCGACTTCCCTATCACAAGTTCACGACGTATTTCACGTATCGACATTACGAAAATACGTCGCAGACCCGAGTCATGTGATTCAGAACGAGCTTCTTTATCAACAGCTCAAGCCTGACTTGAGTTATGAAGAGAAGCCCGTAGAAATTTTGATGTACGAGTCGAAACGACTATGGAATAAGACTATTCCGTTAGTTAAGGTTTTGTGGCGGAACCAATCAGTTGAGGAAGCCACTTGGGAGCGTGAGGATGATATGAGAGTTCGTTATCCCGAGTTATTCCAGTCGGCATAATTTCGGGGACGAAATTCTTTTAAGGGGGGAAGGATGTAATACCCGTAAATTCTATTACGGGTTTTATGTAATTAATTATGCAATTTGAGTAAGTTATGAATTTATAAAGAGATCAAAGTATTTAAATAATTATAAATGGGTCATTTGAAGACTTTGAGTAAATTCCCAAAGGCCCAAAAATATAAGGTGAGATAAGATGATAATACTTTGCTTAGGCCTAAAGGAAAACTCACGTCTAATCAAGTCACAAAAGCCAAAGTGATATATATCTATGTTATGAATATGAAGAAACCCTCATTTTCCCACAATAGAAGAAAACGTCGAAAAGGGAGAACCAAAAACCAAGAACTCACAAAACTCCAACCCTTCAAATTTCGTGGTAAGGGTGTAAGAAGTCTATGATTAATATGTTTACTTCATCTTCGCTAGTTGATATATATTCTTAGATGATGTATACAAGAGAACTAAGTGATATCAAATAGGTTAGGTAACTCTAATATAAGATTAGCATAACTTCTATGAAGTCCTCGTCATTAGAACAATGGTTGCAACACCTAGAGATATTCTGATATTGTAAGTTAATAAGGGCTGGGGTCAAAATTTCCTATTACATATATAGTTTCGATAGGATTAACAGGTTTTCATTATATAGATGTTTTTATATAATCCGATACTAGACATAGCAAGCTTCGGAATCTACTTCGTTTAGCAAACTAAAAGATATTCAGGTTAAGTTAATAAGTATTTAGGTAATATAAGCTTTAATGAAGTTGATTTATGTTCATCAGCACCGATGAGAATCTTTAGAATTTGAAACGTTAAGGAATGTGAAAGTTTTATGCTTGGATAGATCTCGACATTAGTTATTTAGTAAGATGTCGATATTGTAGGATAGTTCTAATAGAAATCGAGATGTATAATAGCTTTCGACGTTTGTATGATTTTGACATGATATCTCGCCATTGCTCTCTCGAGATGTTTGGTAACAATAATAAAAGGTCTCGATATTATTTAGAGGTCTCGACATTTGTTTTCTCGACATTTTAAGGAGTAAGGATCTCGATAAACAATGAATTAATGATTTCGACCTTATAATGAAATAGCTCGACATTGGTATCTCGACATTTTGTAGGAATAGATCTCGACATTTATTAGATCTTGGGAAGTAATAGATATCGACATTACTAGATGACTTCGACATTGATAAGTTCGACATTATGAAAAATCTCGGTAGCTTCTTTTGATGATCTCGATATTTATTTTAACAAGGAACTCGACATTTTCATTTTCAAACAAAGATCTCGATACCTTCTACAATACTATGTTCTCGACATTGTATATATGATTCGACATTTCTAAGGTCTCGACATTTATAGGATGTCGATATGGCTTGACGACTTCGACGTTAGTTATATATATATATATATATATATAAATTTCGACATGATATTTCAGTTAATAAATTTTTGGTATTTTAGAATTTTGATATTTCTAGGGTTTTCAATATTTTAGGGTTTTTTTTATCTTTAGGAATACCATTATTTTTAGGTTTTCATAAATTTTAGGGTTTTGATAATTTTAGCATTTTCGAAACTTATATGACTTAGTAAGTTTATTGATGCGGAAATATTTTCAATATTCAGAGGATCGAAGCGTAGGAAATTTACCCGACTTCGTGACTAATTTTATCAGGAGGGCAGGTAGGTGGATTATCCATCTACAATACGTAAACACAATTATGTGTTTCATGTGATTATGTGATTTACGTGACTTATGTGACTTATATGTTTTACGTACGTTTTATATAAAATCATGTTTTATGATATTTTCATATGAATGGCACGTGCATATCACGTTAGGGCGAGAGATGTTTGTATCGTAGTGTGACGGTAATAATATGAGATATTAACGTACGGGGTAGAAAGAGATGCTTGTGATTGGTGACTCTTAGAGAAGTCGAGGTTGGGCTCACTGGGCACCTGGCGGAGACAGACGTGATCGATCTGTCTACCCGGACGTGATCGATTCTGGGTGCATACCGCCGGATGGGATTTTCTTTGTGATTAGTGCGGGAGGTATACGACCTGGTAGGAGGACATTGACGTGATCGATCAGTGCACTACCGGCGTAGCTCGCCGCGAGACTTGGGGGTGGCCTCCCAGTAGTCTATTGCGCGAGGAGGTGTCGAGCCTAACCTAGGGCCCTGTGTGGTGTGAAATAGGAATGTGGGAAAAGAAGAGTGTGCATTATATCATGTTGTGAGATATTGGGTTTGGGGTTGAGTGCACACTTGCATACATGCATTTTATTCACCTACTGGGCAAATTGCTCAGTGTTTACGTGTTGTAGGTACTGAGTCCGACGCTGATACGCGTCGTGACTGAGGCGGCTGGTGGCGGTGCTCCACGGACTTTTGAGGGCGGTGCGGTACATGGATGAAGACCTGTGGATCGGCGTTAGCGCTTTTTGTTCTTTTGATATTTTTGGGGCTTCGGCCTGTGTACAGAGATGACAATGTAGACATATGTTTATAGTAATATATTATTTTAGGAAAAAGTTTTAATTAGACGGGCCTTCTGCGGCTTACGTTGCGGAAATCCACCACTAATCCTAATTAGAAAAGTAGGGTCGCCACATTCTCACGCCGAAAGAATAAAGATAGTAGGAGAAAGATTTCGGAAGTTAAATCCTCCAACTTTCGAAGATGCGATTGACACAACTTCGGCTGAAGACTTGCTAAGGACCTTAGAGAGCATGTTCCAGTATAGCAGAACTCCCGAAGAAGAGAAGGTCCTATGAGTTGGGACACAATCTTAGCCATTGAAGACCCTCTTACGATGAGTTGGGATCGTTTCAAGGAACTATTCAGGAGTAAGTACTTCACCGCTCCAGTACGGGCCCAACGAATGAACGAGTTCGTTAACTTACGCCAGGGCCCGACGACAGTGGCGGAGTATATCCGGAAATTCGAACAGCTGTCCAGGTTTGCAGCTCATATGGTGAGCACGGATGCATTAAAAGTTGAACGCTTCCTGGAAGGCCTGAAGCCGAAACTTTACCGAGACGTAAATATGGCCGGACTTCAAGGAGTTACGTATGATCAAGCTGCTGAACGCGCTTTAGTGGCTGAGCAAGCGAAACTTAGAATCATCCGAGCCCAAGAAGCAAAACGGAAGTTCGTACAAGGGTCATAGTGGAGTGGAGGAAGCCAAAAGAAGCAATTTGTCTCAAAGGGCCCAAGGCCAAATTTTCATAATAAACTCGGACCACCCCAGCAATTAATCCGAATCAAGGGAGACCCCCGATGGCACCAGTCTGCCCGAAATGTACTCGAAGACACACGGGCATCTGTTTTTCAGAAAACGCCGGCTGCTTTAGGTGTGGCAAGTCAGGCCACTTTGCAAGAGCATGCCCTGGGAAAGCATCCGAGAGTCACACGACCGTACAGGCCAGGCCACCAACCGTTCCTGCCCGAGTATACACGATTACATCAGAAGAGGCAGAGACAGATCCATCAGTGGTAGCAGGTACCTTATCTATTGTTGGTCCCGAATGCACCAAACAAGGAATCAAAGAGGCTTGATGGAATGAAAAGGGAGAGGTTCTCACCTTCAAGTGTGTGTATTGTGTGAAAAATGGGTTTAGCCTTTTGATCTTTGATTACCTTTCAAATTGTGTTGGTAAAACCTTATATACCACATTAACCCTAGGTATATTAAGGCCCAAAAACTAAATATAAAATAATTACATTCTAGTTCAAAGCCCAAGCTCAAAGGATAATTACAATATTAATCCTAAGACTTAAACTATTGACACAATCTATAAATATCCTAACAATCTCCCCCTTTGTGTCAATTGTTGGGAGTCTTGGATCTTGGGCGTCGTGATGTTGGATTAGCGTGTTAGTGTTTCGCGAAGTCCTAGTTTGAACTCAAAGGCGCGGAGATTCCTTCGAAGGACCATTCGATCAGCAATAACGTCAATGAACTTCGCGAACTTGGATCGGCAGAGTGGATCTTCTTCCGAAAGGATGCGGCAAATCCTCATGAGTTTGTCTTGGATGATGGTGAGCGTGCCATCCGAGAACTTTGCCACTTCGGAGCAGCGCAACAGCCTCATCTTTCCCTTGTAGTTCGAGTAGGCGACCGCCGGATCATCTCAGTCGATCACATCGCCTTCTCGGTAGTCGATCACATCGCCTTCTTCAGGTTGTGCTCCACCGCCATCTGCAGATCGTGGGTGGCGAAGAATCTGACCTGCCGGACCATGTGGCGCTTGAGAGACACATATCCCATGGTGACCGGTTCAAATCGTACGAGATGTCCAGAACTTATGGGGACGAGTCTGAACTGTTTCATGGATTCCAGCATGCTGTACAGGTCACCAGGCGCAGAAACTTGAAGTCCGCCTCACTGACTTCACTGTAGCTCTCATCCTGCCTCATTACTGTGAACACTGGATAGTGGACACGTCCTTTCGACTCTTGGCGGAGGTCAGTGACTTTGCAGATGGGGGCCCGATTCATTTCCAGAGCGATGTTTTCCTCATCGGACAGGTCCTCTTTGTGCATTTGTGGCAAAGAAGGCTCCAACGATAGAGCTGCTTCTTTTCCTCGCTCCAATTTTGGATGTTCATCAGCTCATATTCGTCGAAGGTTGTGATGATCTGCTCCTTGCGCCGCCAGATCCTCTTCCTGATCTCTTCTTGGAATGGCGCAGTGATCTTTTTGTTTTCCCACGGTGCTTCCCGTATATCTGCTGTGGGCACATCCGGTTGAGCAGTAGGAGCCTCAGCTTGCTGCGCTTGAAATTGTAGAATGTCCTCGAGCTGGGCGGGTTCGGCGTCATACTCCTCTATGTTCTCGTCGTCTGCAGTGTTGATCAGCGTAAGTGAAGCTTCTTTTAGCAGACGTCGAGCATTTTCCACCAACTTCCTGGCTGCTACTGCATCGGCGGGTGTGTACAGCCATTCATCGTTAAAGATGTAGGCCTCGATCTCGTTCTGTGCGCAGTAGACGTCTTCGGAAGCCACGTTGGAATCAGTATTGAGAGGAGTATGGCTGTGTGGTGGCGAGGGTGTTGCGTCGGAGGAGTTTGTGGATTGTGGGGATGGTTGTGGTGGAGATTCTGGTGGTTCGGTTGTGGTGATGGTTTTGGCGAGGATGATTTGGGTGTCGGGTGGTGGAGATGTTGTAGCGACCCTACTTTTCTAATTAAGATTATTGGCGGATTTTCGCAACGTAAGTCGCGGAAGACCCGTCTAACAAAAACTTTTTCCTAAAATAATATACATTTCTATTAAAATCTGTCTACATTGTCATCTCTATACATGGGCCGAAGCCCCAAAATATCAAAATAGCAAAAAGCCCTAAAGCCGCTCCACAGGTCTTCATCCATGTACCGCACCGCCCTCAAAAGTCCGTGGAGCACCGCCACCAGCCGCCTCAGTCGCGACGCGTATCAGCGTCGGACTCAGTACCTACAACACGTAAACACTGAGCGATTTGCCCAGTAGGTGAATAAAATGCATGTATGCAACTGTGCACTCAATCCCAATCCCAATACCTCACAACATGATATGATGCACACTCTTTCTTTTCCCACATTCCTATTTCACAACTGTTGGTCCGAGATTTCACCAACAATACGACTTCGGACGGATTAAACACGCCTACTGATCGAGATTTAGGTTCGGGGCGTGTGGGGCTTGGTGGTGTTCTTGAGGAGACTCTCTCACTCTAAAATTGTTTATTTGATCTTCACACACAAGCACACCTAACTATGTGTTAGGGTTTTAGTATTTATACCACAAGTTGGTATATAATACTTGGGCCCTTGTGTAAGCCCATTACAAAATAACTAAGAACTAACCCAACTAAGAACTAGCCCAAAGTTTTAATAAAGCTAACCAACAAAGATAATATAATGAAATTGAACACTACAAAATATTTCCTAACAATCTCCCCCTTAGTGTTCAATCTTCAGTTCAGCGCGAGATATCTTTGTTGGGCATATTGAAGATCTCGATTCCTAGCAATCTCCCCCTACAAGGGATATCTCCTCTTCTTGCGGAGGCATTGATGGCTCGGCTAGGACTCACTTGTTAAGATTCTTCAATCTTCTTCTTCTTGGCGCCGGATTTGTCGTCTTCGAATGGAAGTTGTCTAGTTCGGCCTCGAAGATGACTCGTCTGGCTCCAGAAGAAGGTAGGCGTGGGGCGTAAAAAGTGTGCCAAGGCTCTATTGAAATGTGACTTTCAAGAGTAGGGAGCCCGGTCTTCAGAGTGGTCAGCGCAGTAGTGGCGGAATGTGGTGGAAGAGATGTGCCATGGCTCCTTCGAGTGTTCCATTATGAACATAATAGCCTGACACATAAGTATGTGCGCGGAGGTAGTGGAAGCCTCCGGCGGGGCGTAGTTGGTGGAGGTGGCGTGGATGATGGTTGCTGCTGATGCTGCTGTACGATCTTCAACTCATTTATTCTCCTTTGCTCCCCCTTGAGATGATCTCCGTCTTCGGGATCGTCACGTCGTCCGTGGGATGAGTCTGCCTCTGGTGTTGATGGTGGTGATGATGGTGTAATGTGGTGTTGAGTGAGGCAATCAAGTGGGATTCTCAGGAGTAGCAGCAATTGGTGTTCCTCCGGGTTCAGTTTTGAACACTGGAGAGACGGAGCAGCATGTGGTGGCGTAGGCGGAGGCGTGGTGGAGTGGTGTCGGTGATGGGACCTTTTCCTTCATAGATCCTCGTTGAGCGCGGCATGGAATGTGTAAGTTCCTCGCTGATTGCTATGAGTCGGGGCTCCATCACGAACAGGGTAACTAACCAGACGGGGGTCACAAAGACGCTCTGTCGTCACAACATCGAAACATATGTCCGATGTGCCGCCTGTTTGCACAGGTCAGAATGAACCGGAGAGCCACAAAGGCTTTCCGTTCGCACGGACGATGAGACAAGCTCGTATCCGTGGCCCATCGACAGTTGTGGTGAGGGTGGCTGTCGTGGGTCTTCCGCTTTTTGTCACAAGGACGTCATCAAGCGTTCGGGCAAGTTCACGAAGAACCTGCGGTGCGTAAAGAGTGTTTGTGTCCTAGAAAGTGAAAAATTTCGGTGGGTGAGGACACTAGACTCGACGTGGGTGGAAGAGGTGCAGTGAGAGGCGGGGCACTGCATGTTCAACATCAACCGTCTCCAAGTGGGGCGATGATGGCTAACGTGGTTCCTCTTGTGCGAATGAAACAGCTATCTACGAAAGGATAGCTGAGTGGTTGGGAGGGGTTAATTGCGCGGTTGGACCAGATGCCGCGACTTCTACTCGGGAAACGAACGAGTCGTCTCCTGTACCTATGGGCGAGGTCCGGGTTGTGGTGAGATATGACAGAGGAGTGCGATCATGTCATCGTTGGTTCGCAACTCCTGCAAGCGACTTACTTCATCCTCCCGAGATCGTTGATTGGATCTTTGCGTGGAGGAGGATGTCGCGCGACCTAGACCTAGACTAGAGAGGCTAGGGTAGGCTCGTTCCTGGGTTAGGATCAGGGGGGTTTCATTGATCCATGGGAACTATGGTGGCGTGGCGTGATCGCGTTGAATGGCGACCATGAGCGATGTCGACGAGGGTGACCCAAAACTGTTGATCAGACACTTCAGGGACTCGTCTGGTGGAAGGTGAGGGCGTAGTGAAGAGCATGGTGGCAGAGGACGTCTCAATGTGGCACACCATGATGGAATGGATGGCAGTGGGTGGACGGTGGAGTCTGGAACCTGAGATCCACATCGTCTAATCATCGAGATTGGATGGCGCGCCCACTGATGGTTGGTCGATCTCTTGTCAACCCTTCTTTGTAGGTCCGGGTTCTGCACGGATTTGTACAGAAGTCATGATGGTTGCTCGCTTCTCTGACATCCCTTCATGCACGTGGAGCAACCTGTGTAACGTGCATGATGGGGTTGGTTGCTCGCAGTGCATACCGGTCATGAATGTGGAGCAACCCATGTACCATTCATGCCGGGGGGTGGTTGCTCACGTCGTGTACCAGTCATGTATGTGGAGCAACCCGGGTACCATACATGCTGGGAGAAAATTAGCTGCCCTCGTCGCATACCAGTCATGAGTGTGGAGCAGCTTTCTTAGTACCTACTCATGCTGGGAGGTGTGAAATTGGCATTTGGAAATTCCGCTCCGAAAAGTTTGGGGGTGACTTAAACTTTTTCTATAATGTGCCAATACCGTCCTAGGTCGATTGTTGGGTACGGTGATCGTTGCCGCGTTTTGGATTTGCCTTCAAAATTTCACAAAAAAAAAACGTCGTTTATACCGAAAATTTTGGCCCAGAAAAATTTATTTCGGAAAATTTTAAAAGTGTAAAATAGACGAAGTCCAATGGCCTTAGAAAATTTTTCTCTATCCGATGATATAAATTTTCCATTGGTAGAAAACCTTATTTAATCCGAGGGGGGGCCAGAAATTTTGGTGGTAAAAAAAAAAACGCTTAAGTGTATATTTTTTTTAAGAGTGATTTTTGCAAGATTTGAAGCTAAAAAGTGTGTTTGGATCAAGTTTAAAGGTTGGGTGCAAATTTCTCGGGGGTGCGAAAAATGCTGTATGAAAATGTGCGTCCGAGAAATTTCGTTGTGAGAGTGAGTCGCGAAATAAGGAAATTTCGCATTCAGAGTAAATTTTCGCATGTACAGTAAAAGTTTCGCATATCAAGAAGATTTTCACATGTACTGTAAAAGTTTCGCATGTACTGTAAAATTTTCGCATGTAGTGGAAAATTTCTCAGTTTGAAAAATTTCTCAGCCTTAGAAAATTTCGCGGTTTCAAAGTTTCGCGGTTTCAAGAAATTTCGCAACCTGGAAAGATTTCGCGGTTTCAAAATTTTTTAACTTGGAAAAAAAAACAATTTCGCGGTTTCAAAATTTCTCAACCTGGAAAAAATTTCGCGGTTTCAAAATTTCTCGGCCAGCGAAAGTTCCTCGGCCAGCGAAATTTTCGCATGCAAACTTTCTCGGGTATGAAATTTTCTCGGCCAAGAACAGTACTATTTCATTGCGCGACTTTTACCAGAAAAATGACTCGTTTTTCGCTCAAATCTCACTCAAAATCGACTAAACTTGTTCCAAAACTTCAAAAAAACATTCCTAAACACATAATCAACCTTTGGGATGTCTAAAAACAACAAATCGAGGTCGAAATCGCCCAAAAATAGAGAATGGCCGAAAATGATTTTTCAAGCAATTTTTCACTCAAATCTTGCTCAAAACACGCAAATCCGATCGCGTTGGGCTCTGATACCAATTGTTGGTCCGAGATTTCACCAACAATACGACTTCGGACGGATTAAACACGCCTACTGATCGAGATTTAGGTTCGGGGCGTGTGGGGCTTGGTGGTGTTCTTGAGGAGACTCTCTCACTCTAAAATTGTTTATTTGATCTTCACACACAAGCACACCTAACTATGTGTTAGGGTTTTAGTATTTATACCACAAGTTGGTATATAATACTTGGGCCCTTGTGTAAGCCCATTACAAAATAACTAAGAACTAACCCAACTAAGAACTAGCCCAAAGTTTTAATAAAGCTAACCAACAAAGATAATATAATGAAATTGAACACTACAAAATATTTCCTAACAACAACACACGATACAGGGCCCTAGTCAGGCTCACGTGCGCAATAAATATCATGGGTGATCACGTGATTCCACCCGAATCCAATGTCCTGGGTCATTAACCCGTATCCACAAATCATGAGCGATAACGCCCGAATCCATATATATGTATATATATGTATATATATCATGGGTGGTAACACCCGTATCTCTTCTGGTGGTGTGCACCTCGAACCGACCACGTTCGAGTAGACAGATCGATCACGTCTGTCTCCGCCAGGAATCCTGTGAGCCCAACTGGTCACAAAATATTCTCAATCTACCCCACTTAACAATATGTCGAATCATCACCGTCTCAATATGGTGGAATTCATATCTCTCCCTGACGTGATATGCACGTGCCATGCATATAAACAGAATTTCATATAAACATGATTCGCATGAAATGTCCGTAAACCACGTAAACACATAAATCACGTAAATCACAAAAATCATCGAATCACATAAGAGCACATACAACACATTTGTGTTTACGTATTGTAGATGGATGATTCATCTACCTGTCCTCCCGATATCGCTAAATAAGAAGTCTGATGGAATCCCTATAAGTCGATCCTCTGAATAAATAAATGTTATCATATTAGTATATTTGCTAAACTGTGTAAGTTTTTAAGTTCCCAAACCCTAATTATAGAAAACCCTAAAATTTATGAAAATCTAAAAATAATGATATTCCTAAAATAAATAAACCCTAAAATATTGAAAACCCTAGATATAGCAAAAATTCTAAAATAACGAAAATTTATTAATTAAAACACAATGTCGAAATCTCATAAATGTCGACACCTTATCCCTCAAAATGTCGAGACATATAAAGATGTCGAATTATACAAATGTCGAGACCATCATTTCTTGAAAAAAATCGAAACCCCTTGAAAAATGTCGAGGCATCTAATAAAATGTCGAGTTCTAATAAAATGTCGAGTTCTTATGTCTGACTTTTATTATAAGGTGTCGACATCTTTGTAATATATAGCTTGATATCTAATGTCAAGTTCTTGTGTCGTGTAAGAGAAGAACTATCAAGCTCGAATTATATTTATTATTCATCTCGAGATTCTTCCATGGGGAATAGTGATATCTTGGAATCATCCCAGAATTATAATATATCTCGAGTTCTTCCTATGATATACATGTCGACATCTTTTGGCTATTCATCTCGGGGTCTTATATTATCATGTCTCGAGATTCCTCTGTGATACATATCGAGATTTTACTTCATTATACTTATTTGTAAAATGTCGAAGTCATTGTAAAATGTCGAGTTCTTTCTTATTACATAGCTCGACATCTTTCTATATAATATATGTATCTCTCGACATTTCTATGCATATCTCGACATCTTCTTAAAATCGTGATTCTCCCCCAGAAACCCTAAAATCATTACTTACCCAAAATCATCTTCATATTTAATCGACAATAAATACATAGTATGACTAGCTTACGGAATATTAGCTCATGGATCTGAGACTTTATCTCAATCGTACTAGTCTCATAAATTTCCTAGAATCTATTTTAATCATCTACTGAAATCACGTGTCTCATGTAGACTATATGATGTTATCACAATACATGAAAAATAGCCATGATTACCTTGAGCCCAAGCTTTGAATTTGCTATGTACTTATATTGCCGAGATATCCTTAAAAGAATAGCCATGATTACCTTAAAAGAATTTCGTCCCCGAAATTACGCCGACTGGAATAACTCGGGATAACGAATTCTCATATCATCCTCACGCTCCCAAGTGGCTTCCTCAACTGATTGATTTCGCCACAAAACCTTAACTAACGAAATAGTCTTATTCCGTAGTCGTTCCGATTCGTACATCAGAATCTCTACAGGCTTCTCTTCATAACTCAAGTCAGGCTTGAGCTGTCGATAAAGAAGTTCATTCTGGATCACATGACTCGGGTCCGCGACGTATTTTCGTAATGTCGATACGTGAAATACGTCGTGAACTTGCGACAGGGAAGTCGGCAATTCTAACTGATACGCAACCTCGCCGACTCGTTTGACTATCTTGAAGGGGCCTATGTATCTGTGTAATACCCGTAAAATTGAATACGGGATTTTGATGTAAATTAATAACATAATTTGTTAGGAAGTTTATCGAAAGAATTTAAGTTGTGGAAATACAATATAATATTAGTATTAGATGGGATTTATATTATTGGGCTAAACTTCACCTTGAATTTAGACCCAAAAGCCCAAATTATATAAATATAATATGGGCTATATTTCCTATACATTAATTTAAGCCCAAGTAGCAAGGATAAATATTGAAAGGGAAGTTGCTTAAAGGTGAGGGAAATTAACGTCATTATTAACATGTCCCATAAAGCTCTAATTTCGAAATATTAATACTTATCTAACAAACATTCGAATATGAAGATCATATAGGAAAAGAAACATTAGTTTGGAAAGAACAGAGAACGAAACATTGTTGAAAAGGAAGAAGCTCTTGAAAGCCCTAGTATAAGAAGGAGAACTCAAAACAAACCGAAGCTGAGCTTGGGAATAGGTATAACAATATCCTTATTCTAACTTCATGTTTTCGTATAAATTAATAGCATGTATTTAGGGTTTTGTACAGTTTTAATTAGAGAACTCATATTGTTCTTGAGGAAGGTAGTTTTGATCGAAATGATTTAAAATTTTAAGGTTCAAAACTGTTTTAGAATAATAAAGAGGAGCTTCATAACCATGAAAGGATTCGCGAATTAGGTCCACAATTTGGAACGATTCGTGAAAAAAAAAAGTTGTTAATTAATTCGCAAAGTAGGAGATGGTTATGGAGTCGCGAAGTGAGAATGCAAGGAACTTCACGGGTCAAGCTTCGCGATTTGATCTGACTTGGTGAGCCTTACTTCGCGAATTCCAACAGCCACGAAAATTTGCGAACTCTAGTAGACGGATTCGCAAATTAAGCGTGTAAGAGGGATGCCGCGAATTGAAAACTTTCTTTGGCGAGTTGTATCTAATGAGCACTTCACACGAGTTAATACTAGTCAACAAAGTAGAGTTGTAATTATGCAAACACTAAGAGAAGGTCACGATGCATAATGAATAAAATAACAATATAAGTTGCATAGGGATTCACAAGGGAATAGAAAACAATATTATAAGGATTGAACTTGGGAGTTGGAAATAATTCGTGAACTAAACGTGGTGTTTTGCGAATCAAATAAGTCACGAATTGATCGAGCTTGGCGAATTGTACCACTTTGCGAATTGAGAAGTCAATTCACGGGCTTGACTTAACTTAGCTAATTCTTTTAAACGACTATTTATTTAATACAGTTCAAACCTGATATTTTAATATTTAGGAAATACGAGAACTAGATAATCAAATAATTTAAATAGTATACTGACCTGGTAATTTTATGCTTAAGGTCGAGAATTAGGGATTTCACTGGAACAATAGCTGATATCTACGGACGACAGGTAGGTGAATCATTCATCTACGACACGTAAACGCTTACTTGCTATTATGTGATTACGTGACTTAGGTGATTTACGCGTTTTACGTATGTTTTATGTGACATCACGTTTCATGTGTATCACGTATATGCACGACATTGCACGACATGGTGAGGGATAATAACCACATTAGTGGTGACACCTTAAGGCTTAAGGTGTCTATTGAGCGGGGTAGAGTGTGCCGATTTTGGCAGTCAGACTCGTAGCGGAGTTGAGGTTGGACTCGCGGGGCACCTGACGGGAGACAGACGTGAGCGATCTGTCTACTCGGGCGTGAGCGACCCGAGGTGCAAACCGTCGGATGAGTTGTGTAGCGGAAGGGGCGACCTGATAGAAGGACGTTGACGTGATCGATCAGCGTACTATCGGCGTGGGCACCGCTAGTCTGGCGTTAGCGACCAGACGATATATTTTATTTTATTGCGCGCGAGGTGCCGAGTCCAGCCTAGGGCCCTGGTATTGAGGTACGGTAAAAATGTGGGAAACGAGCGTGCATTATATCATGGTGAGAACTGGGAGTGGGGAATGAGTGCACGTTGCATTGCATTTTATTCACCTACTGGGCAAATCGCTCAGTGTTTACGTGTTGCAGGTACTGAGTCTGACGCTGACGCGCGTCAAGACTGAGGCGGCTGGTGGCGGTGCTCCATGGACTTTTGAGGGCGGGGCGGTACATGGATGAAGACCTGTGGAGCGGCTTTAGGACTTTTGTTCTTTTGATATTTTGGGGCTTCGGCCTATGTATAGTGATGACGTTTGTAGACAGATTATTATATTAGTGTATATGATTTTAGGAAAAAAATGTTTTAATTAGACGGGCCTTCCGCGGCTTACGTTGCGGAAATCCGCCAATAATCTTAATTAGAAAAGTAGGGTCGCCACAGGTGGTAGCAGAGCTTAGGCTCGAGATTCTGCAGACTGTCCATGTACTGCCGCTCAAAAGCCTGGAAAAACCAGCCTGACCTGTAAGTTTAATACTTGATCATGTGACTATGTGTTATTTGATATATGTGCTTTCTGTGAATAATTGTAGGTAGCTCTAGTCGTAGGGCGGGGTCTGAATCCCCATCGAATGACGACCGCTCTACTATCCACCAATTGACCGATCTGATCCGGCGACAGTCGGATCAAATTAACGACTTGATCCATCACCGGAACTCGTCGGAACATTCCCCGCAGCCTGATCGAGTAGAACTAATCGGGGAACGATTTCGAAAGTTAAACCCCCCAATATTTACCGAAGCCACCAATCCTGCGGTGGCTGAAGACTGGATAGGCACCATAGAAGATATGTTCATCTACAGCCGAGTGCCTGACAACGAAAAAGTCCTTTGTGTTGTTTCCCTTTTCCGAGAAAATGCGCGTTATTGGTGGAACACCGTAAAGGTGTTGGAGAGCCCAATGACAATGACTTGGGAAAGGTTTAGGGAGCTCTTATTCAACAAATACTTTACGGCGCACAAGAACAAAGGATGTACGAGTTCATGAGCTTGAAGCAAGGGAGCATGCTGGTGGCGGAGTATATCCGTCGATTTGAAGAATTATCGCGATTTGCTCCGCAGTTAGTGGCGACTAATTCGTTGAAAGTGACCAGGTTCATCAAGGGACTTAAACCTGAAATCTATCGGGATTTAAGTATTGCGGGTGCACGCCAACTAGAGTTTATGCAAGTGTCGGAACGTGCCTTAATTGCGGAACAAGCAGAGTCGGTCGTGGTAGAAGCCCAAGAAGCGAAAAAGAGGAGAGAGGCCCAACAAGGAAGCGGAGGAGATAAGAAACGCCAATTCTTCGGCAAAGGTCCTAATACCCAATGGAATCGGCAGGGCCAACAAAACTGGCGCCCGAGACCAATTCAGGGGCCGATCAACATTCTCAATCGACCTCAAATGTTGCAGCCCATTGTCGACAATGCGGGCGTTACCATTTCGGGGCCTGCTTCGGAGCAAGACAGGTTCCGCAGTGCTTCCGGTGCGGAAAGGTCGGTCATTTTGCTAGAGCTTGTACGGAGAATTTACCCCTAGTACGGAACCCGGCTCAACCGCCGATTCGACCTCCACCTGTTCCCGCGCGAGTTTTCACTTTGACCAATGAGGAGGCCGAGGCGAACCCTTCTGTTGTGACGGGTATGTTAACTATCTACAACATGCCCACATCTGTATTGATAGACTCTGGAGCCACACATTCATTTGTGTCGGCCAAATACGTGGCAAAGGTGGGAATATCTCCTACCTCATCTGAATGCAACTACATAGTTACTATACCACATGGTGATCCGACGCGCACCAATCAAGTATTGAGAGGGTGCGTCGTATTTATCGAGGGTAGGAACTTGAGCGTCGACCTGATTGTAATCCCGATTAACGACTATGATGTCATCTTCGGAATGGATTGGCTTTCAAGATATGGAGCCATCATAGATTGCAACAAGAAGGTCGTTAAATTCCAACTGTCCGAAAGAGAATCATTCACTTTTTCGGGTAAAGCAGATAAGAATAGTATTCCAAGAATATCAGCTCTAAAGGCTCAACGACTCTTGAGGTCAGGTTGTGAGTCTTACCTCGTATATGCGGTGAAGGCGGGGGAATTACCTCAGCCAGAACTGAACGTACCGATAGTCAATAAATATGCTGATGTATTTCCCGATGATCTCCCGGGGTTACCCCCTGATCGAGAAATACAATTCACAATAGATTTGATACCGGGGTCCGCCCCAATTTCTAAAGCTCCATATCGGCTAGCGCCCAATGAATTGAAGGAATTAAAAGAACAGTTGGAGGACGTGATGCAGAAAGGGTTTATCCAACCCAGTTTTTCACCGTGGGGAGCACCAGTCCTATTTGTGCGGAAGAAGGATGGATCGATGCGACTATGTATTGACTATAGAGAACTGAACAAGATTACTATCAAGAATAAATATCCCCTGCCCAGGATTGACGATCTGTTCGATCAGCTACAGGGTGCTACGGTATTCTCGAAAATTGATCTCCGTTCGGGATACCATCAGTTAAAGATCAGGGAGACAGATGTTCCTAAAACAGCGTTCAGTACGAGGTACGGCCATTACGAGTTTCTGGTCATGCCTTTTGGACTGACAAATGCCCCAGCTGCTTTTATGGACTTGATGAATCGAGTCTTCAAAGACTACCTTGATCGGTTCGTTATCGTCTTTATCGACGATATTCTGATCTATTCTAAAACAAGAGACGAACACGTAAGCCATCTGAGAACCGTCTTAGGAATCCTGCGAGAGAAACAACTCTACGCCAAATTCAAGAAGTGTGAATTCTGGCTTGAGCAAGTAGCTTTCTTGGGACACGTGATTTCTGGGAGCGGAATCTCGGTGGACCCAAGTAAGATCGAAGCTGTGAATAACTGGCAACAACCTACTAATCCTACTGAGGTCCGAAGTTTTCTAGGACTTGCGGGATATTACCGTAAGTTCATAGCTGACTTCTCTAGCATCGCCTCGACACTGACGAACCTTACTAGAAAGAATATACCTTTCAAGTGGACTGAAGCGTGCGAACAAAGTTTCCAGGAACTAAAGAAACGACTTACTACAGCTCCTGTTTTAACTATACCCTCGGGAACTGGAGGATTCTCGGTCTACAGCGATGCCTCGAAGAACGGACTGGGATGTGTATTGATGCAGAACGGCAAAGTAATTGCTTACGCCTCCCGACAACTGAAGGAATACGAGAAGAACTACCCGACCCATGACCTAGAACTAGCAGCAGTGGTATTCGCTTTAAAGATCTGGAGGCATTACCTTTACGGAGAAAGGTGTGAGATTTTCACTGACCATAAAAGCTTGAAGTACATCTTCACCCAGAAGGAGTTAAACATGCGACAACGATGATGGCTGGAGCTCGTAAAAGACTACGACTGCGTTATCAATTATCATCCGGGAAAAGCGAACGTAGTCGTAGACGCGCTCAGTCGAAAGGCGATTAGCACAGAATTGCACAGACTTGGAGTGGAAGTAGTTGACTTAGGTGAAGTTGAAACGAAACTAGCAACACTAACCCTTCAGCCTACGTTGCTAGAACGAATCGAAATGCCCAAGAAGATGACGAATTTTATCTAAAGGTGAAAGATGCACTCCCCGACGACTTTGCAATCCGAGAAGACGGAACTTTACTTTACAAGAATCGACTGTACGTGCCTAGTGACGAGGAGTTACGACGAACGATTATGGCAGAAGCGCACACAACTACCTACTCCGTACATCCGGGCTCGACCAAAATGTACCATGACTTGCGAATCACGTATTGGTGGCCAGGAATGAAAAAGGACATAGCGAAGTTCGTAAATCGATGTATGACGTGCCAGTTGATCAAAGCTGAACACCAGCGACCAGCTGGAACTCTACAGCCCTTACCGATACCCGAATGGAAGTGGGATCACATTACTATGGATTTCGTCGTTGGTTTAACAAAGACGACGAAAGGCCATGACGCTATCTGGGTGGTGGTAGACCGCCTGACGAAATCAGCCCATTTTCTTCCAATCAGTTCTACTTTTTCCATGGAACGCTATGCTGAATTGTATATTCAGGAAATTGTTCGACTCCATGGAATTCCAATCTCTATTGTCTCGAATCGAGATTCGAGATTTCTATCCAACTTTTGGCAGAGCTTACAAAAAGCGATGGGTACTAAACTCTCGTTCAGTACTGCTTACCATCCCCAGACTGACGGACAATCTGAACGGACGATCCAAACCCTTGAAGATATGTTGCGAGCATGCGTTCTAGACTTCAAGGGAAACTGGAGTAAATACCTACCACTGATCGAATTTTCTTACAACAATAGTTTTCACGCTACGATCGGAATGGCACCGTACGAGGCTTTATATGGGCGCAAATGCCGATCTCCAGTCCATTGGGATGAAATAGGTGAGCGAGCTATACTAGGACCTGATATGATCCGCGAAATGACGGAAGCAGTAATGAAAATTCGAGAGAGGATGCGAACGGCTCAGAGTCGACAGAAGAATTATGCAGATCATAGGCGACGACCTTTGGAGTTCGCCGAAGATGACCAAGTGTTTCTAAAGATCTCCCCAATGAAAGGAGTAAAGCGCTTCGGACGAAAGGGCAAGCTGAGTCCAAGATACATAGGCCCATTTAAGATCGTTAAACGAGTCGGCGAAGTTGCGTATCAATTGGAGTTACCCGTTTCCTTATCACAAGTTCACGACGTATTTCACGTATCGACATTACGAAAGTACGTCGCGGACCCAAGCCATGTGATCCAGAACGAACTTCTTTATCAACAACTCAAGCCTGACTTGAGTTATGAAGAGAAGCCTGTAGATATTTTGATGTATGAATCGAAACGATTACGGAATAAGACTACTCCGTTAGTTAAAGTATTGTGGCGGAATCAATCAATTGAGGAAGCCACTTGGGAGCGCGAGGACGATATGAGAATTCGTTATCCCGAGTTATTCCAGTCGGCGTAATTTCGGGGACGAAATTCTTCAAGGGGGGAGATTGTAATACCCGTAAAATTGAATACGGGATTTTGATGTAAATTAATAACATAATTTGTTAGGAAGTTTATCGAAAGAATTTAAGTTGTGGAAATACAATATAATATTAGTATTAGATGGGATTTATATTATTGGGCTAAACTTCACCTTGAATTTAGACCCAAAAGCCCAAATTATATAAATATAATATGGGCTATATTTCCTATACATAAATTTAAGCCCAAGTAGCAAGGATAAATATTGAAAGGGAAGTTGCTTAAAGGTGAGGGAAATTAACGTCATTATTAACATGTCCCATCAAGCTCTAATTTCGAAATATTAATACTTATCTAACAAACATTCGAATATGAAGATCATATAGGAAAAGAAACATTAGTTTGGAAAGAACAGAGAACGAAACATTGTTGAAAAGGAAGAAGCTCTTGAAAGCCCTAGTATAAGAAGGAGAACTCAAAACAAACCGAAGCTGAGCTTGGGAATAGGTATAACAATATCCTTATTCTAACTTCATGTTTTCATATAAATTAATAGCATGTATTTAGGGTTTTGTACAGTTTTAATTAGAGAACTCATATTGTTCTTGAGGAAGGTAGTTTTGATCGAAATGATTTAAAATTTTAAGGTTCAAAACTGTTTTAGAATAATAAAGAGGAGCTTCATAACCATGAAAGGATTCGCGAATTAGGTCCACAATTTGGAACGATTCGTGAAAAAAAAAAGTTGTTAATTAATTCGCAAAGTAGGAGATGGTTATGGAGTCGCGAAGTGAGAACGCAAGGAACTTCACGGGTCAAGCTTCGCGATTTGATCTGACTTGGTGAGCCTTACTTCGCGAATTCCAACAGCCACGAAAATTTGCGAACTCTAGTAGAAGGATTCGCAAATTAAGCGTGTAAGAGGGATGCCGCGAATTGAAAACTTTATTTGGCGAGTTGTATCTAATGAGCACTTCACACGAGTTAATACTAGTCAACAAAGTAGAGTTGTAATTATGCAAACACTAAGAGAAGGTCACGATGCATAATGAATAAAATAATAATATAAGTTGCATAGGGATTCACAAGGGAATAGAAAACAATATTATAAGGATTGAACTTGGGAGTTGGAAATAATTCGTGAACTAAACGTGGTGTTTTGCGAATCAAATAAGTCACGAATTGATCGAGCTTGGCGAATTGTACCACTTTGCGAATTGAGAAGTCAATTCACGGGCTTGACTTAACTTAGCTAATTCTTTTAAACGACTATTTATTTAATACAGTTCAAACCTGATATTTTAATATTTAGGAAATACGAGAACTAGATAATCAAATAATTTAAATAGTATACTGACCTGGTAATTTTATGCTTAAGGTCGAGAATTAGGGATTTCACTGGAACAGTAGCTGATATCTACGGACGACAGGTAGGTGAATCATTCATCTACGACACGTAAACGCTTACTTGCTATTATGTGATTACGTGACTTAGGTGATTTACGCGTTTTACGTATGTTTTATGTGACATCACGTTTCATGTGTATCACGTATATGCACGACATTGCACGACATGGTGAGGGATAATAACCACATTAGTGGTGACACCTTAAGGCTTAAGGTGTCAATTGAGCGGGGTAGAGTGTGCCGATTTTGGCAGTCAGACTCGTAGCGGAGTTGAGGTTGGACTCGCGGGGCACCTGACGGGAGACAGACGTGAGCGATCTGTCTACTCGGGCGTGAGCGACCCGAGGTGCAAACCGTCGGATGAGTTGTGTAGCGGAAGGGGCGACCTGATAGAAGGACGTTGACGTGATCGATCAGCGCACTATCGGCGTGGGCACCGCTAGTCTGGCGTTAGCGACCAGACGATATATTTTATTTTATTGCGCGCGAGGTGCCGAGTCCAGCCTAGGGCCCTAGTATTGAGGTACGGTAAAAATGTGGGAAACGAGCGTGCATTATATCATGGTGAGAACTGGGAGTGGGGAATGAGTGCACGTTGCATTGCATTTTATTCACCTACTGGGCAAATCGCTCAGTGTTTACGTGTTGCAGGTACTGAGTCTGACGCTGACGCGCGTCAAGACTGAGGCGGCTGGTGGCGGTGCTCCATGGACTTTTGAGGGCGGGGCGGTACATGGATGAAGACCTGTGGAGCGGCTTTAGGACTTTTGTTCTTTTGATATTTTGGGGCTTCGGCCCATGTATAGTGATGACGTTTGTAGACAGATTATTATATTAGTGTATATGATTTTAGGAAAAAAATGTTTTAATTAGACGGGCCTTCCGCGGCTTACGTTGCGGAAATCCGCCAATAATCTTAATTAGAAAAGTAGGGTCGCCACAATCTGGGACTTAGCTTTCCCTTCTTTCCAAAACGCTTTACTCCTTCCAGTGGGGAAATCTTTAGAAATACTTGATCGTCTTCTGCGACCTCCAAGGGTCGTCGTCGATGATCTGCATAGCTCTTCTGTCGACTTTGAGCAGTTCGCATTCGTTCTCGAATTTTTGTCACTGCTTCTGTTGTTTCTCGGATCATATCAGGTCCTAATACAGGTCGTTCTCCGATTTCGTCCCAATGAACTGGGGATCGGCATTTGCGTCCGTATAATGCCTCGTACGGTGCCACCCCGATCGTAGCATGGAAGCTATTGTTGTAAGAAAATTCAATCAGCGGCAAGTACTTACTCCAGTTTCCCTTGAAGTCTAGCACGCACACTCGTAACATGTCTTCAAGGGTTTGGATCGTTCGTTCAGACTGCCCATCGGTCTGGGGATGATATGCAGTACTGAACGAGAGCTTAGTACCCATTGCTTTTTGTAAGCTTTGCCAGAAGTTGGATAGGAATCTCGAATCTCGATTCGAGACGATAGAAATTGGAATCCCATGGAGTCGAACAATTTCCTGAATATACAATTCAGCGTAGCGTTCCATGGAAAAAGTAGAGCTGATAGGAATGAAATGGGCGGATTTGGTTAGGCGATCAACAATCACCCAAATAGCATCGTGGCCTTTCGTCGTTTTAGGCAAACCAACGACGAAGTCTGTTGGTCCCGAATGCACCAAACAAGGAATCAAAGAGGCTTGATGGAATGAAAAGGGAGACTTTCTCACCTTGTAGTGTGTGTAGTGTGTGAAAACTTGCATTAGCCTTTTGATCTTTGATTACCTTTCAAATGGTGTTGGTAAAACCTTATATACCACATTAACCCTAGGTATATTAAGGCCCAAACAGCAAACATTAAATAATTACATTCTAGTCCAAAGCCCAAGTTAAAAGAATAATTACAATATAAATCCCAAGACTTAAACTATTGACACAATCACTAAATATCCTAACAATCTCCCCCTTTGTGTCAATTGTTGGGAGTCTTGGATCTTGGGCGTTGGGATGGTGGATTAGCGTGTGAGGGTTTCGCGAAGTCCTAGCTTGAACTCGAAGGCGCGGAGATTCCTTCGAAGGACCATTCGATCAGCTATAGCATCAATGAGCTTCGCGAACTTGGATCGGCAGTGAGGATCTTCTTCCGAAAGGATGCGGCAAATCCTCATGAGTTTGTCTTGGATGATGGAGAGTGTCCCATCCGAGAATTTTGCCCCTTCGGAGCAGCGCAACAACCTCATCTTTCCCTTGTAGTTCGAGTAAGCGACCGTCGGATCGTCTCCGTCGATCACATCGCCTTCTCGGTAGTCATCCGCGTTCTTGAAAGATGGGCGAGTCATATTCACCTTCTTCAGGTTATGTTCCACCGCCATCTGCAGATCGTGGGTGGTGAAGAATCTGACTTGTCGGAGCATGTGGCGCTTGAGAGCCACATATGCCATGGTGACCGGTTCAGCACGTACGAGATGTCCAGAGCTTCTGAGGACGAGTCTGAACTGTTTCATAGATTCCAGCATGCTGTATAGGCCACCCAGGCGCAGAAACTTGAAATCCGCCTCACTGACTTCACTGTAGCTCTCATCCTGTCTCATTACTGTGAAGACTGGGTAGTGGACAGGTCCTTTCGACTCCTGGCGGAGGTCAGTGACTTTGCAGATGGTGGCCCGATTCATTTCTAGAGCCACGTTTTCCTCATCGGATAGCGTACGCTTTGTGCACTTGTTGCAAAGAAGGCTCCATCGATAGAGCGTCTTCTTTTTCTCGCTCCAATTCTGGATGTTCATCAGCTCATATTCGTCGAAGGTTGTGATGATCTGCTCCTTGCGCCGCCAGATCCTCTTCCTGATCTCTTCTTGAAATGGCGCAGTTATCTTTTTGTTTTCCCACGGTGCTTCCGGTATATCCACCGTGGGCACATCCGTTTGAGCAGCAGGGGCCTCAGTTTTGCTCCGCTTGGAATTGTAGGATGTTCTCGAGCTCTGCCGGCTCAGCGTCGTACTCCTCTCCGTTCTCATCGTTTGCCGTGTTGATTAGCGTGAGTGAGGCTTCCTTTAGCAGACGTCGAGCGTTTTCCACCAACTTCCTGGCTGCTACTGCATCGGCAGGTGTGTACAGCCATTCATCGTTGAAGATGTAGGCCTCGATCTCGTTTTGTGCGCAGTAGACATCCTCGGAAGCCAGGTTGGAATCGATATCGAGAGGGGTATGGCTATGTGGTGGCGAGGGTGTAGCGTCGGAGGAGTTTGTGGATTGTGGGGAAGGTTATGGTGGGGATTCTGGTGGTTCGGTTGGGGTGATGGTTTTGGCGAGGATGATTTGGGTAACGGGGGGTGTAGATGTGGTGGTGGCCTCTAACGTCGATGTGACAGTTAGAGGTTCGGAGACGGTAGTGGGTTGTGGTGAGGGTGATTTGGTTAGTGGCTCAGGGTAGATAAGGTGGGATTTTTGGCTAGTGTGGTGTGAGGTTTCTGTTGCGGGTGTTGTTTCAGGTCCAGCGGAGGAGGGCGGCGTTGATTGCATGAGTCCTTGGGACTGTGAGCCGTGCTGCCTATTCTCCCCCTCGCGGCGATCTTGATCATCGTCTTGATCGTCGCGCCTGATCCCGCTAGACTCGCCTTGAGCACGGCAAGTCATTGGTTGAGTAATTATTCGTTTCATCTGCTGTTCTTCCTCGTCCAGCTCCGTCATGGATTCGAATCGGGCTCGAAGGATGTAGAAGAGTTCCTTGGCGGAGATGGAGGAGAGAACAGCGTCCGCGTCCGTGTGTTGCATGGGTGGTGGCGTCTCCGGGGCCACACCTTTGCCTTTGTCGACGGTGGACGCATCCAGACGCGCGTAGACTTGATCGAGAATCGACGCATCAAGAGTTTTTGCAAACTCTTGAAGACGTGTCTCTAGCGCAGTCTTGGTTATGAATTGGGGTAAATCTAACAAGTTGGAATCACGGAGAAATCCAACTGACACCGAATCGGAAATTATAGGCGATCGGCCGCCCGTTTGCACAGGACGGGAAAAGACGGGGTCACTCAGACTTCCCGTTGGCATCATTGATGAGACAGACTCAACCTAATGATGGCCTAGGCTCACGGTTGTTGTGATGTTGGCCGTGCTAGGTCTTCCGCTCTCAGTCACAGAGACATCACCGAGCGTTCTGACAGAGTCATGAAGACTCTGTGGTGCGGTAGAAGGTGTATGTGTCCTAGTAACGGATGTAGTTATGGGGAGTGAGGGCACTAGATTCGATGTGCATGAAGAGGATGCAGTCTGAGGCGAGGGACTGCTTGTTTCAACATCGACCATCTCCAAGTGGGATGTCGATGGTATACGTGGCTCCTCGTGGAATGAAATATCTTCCTGTAGAGAGGAAGATAAGTGGGTCGGTGGGGTCGTTTGCGTGGTTGAGCCAGATGCCACGTCTTCTACTCGGGAGGTGAACACATCACCTCCTGTACTTATTGGTTCGACTCGGCTTATTTGTGGCTGAGGAGGTCGATCGTGTTTTTGTTTCAATCGATGCTCCGTGGAGCGGCTTACGTCATCCTCGCGCGATCGTTTTTTCGGAACGCGGGTGGAAGAGGATGCGGCGCGACTCGATGACTTTTTGGAGGTGGTGGTGGGGTTTTGGCTGGTTCCGGGGATAGGAAGTGGGGTTGATCTGCGCCGTAGGAACAGTGGATAGAGGTCGTGGACTTTCGCGGAATGTAGCGGTTGTGGCGCGATATTCTCGGACGTGCGGATTTGACTGGTCTGCGTAGGCGAGAACTTCGTCCGGAATTATCATGGCGTGTCGAATCTTCGCCGGAGTGTTTTTCCTGGCGAACTTCTCGACAGTTGGGATGATGAAGTGTTTCGCTGCCGGCTGGATGCGTATGTTGGTGGAGTGCAGGCGGAAGTATTTGATGAGAGCTGGGAGCCACCGCATGTAAGGAACGAAGCGGTTTGTGACTCCCTTGGCGACTTCCCGGTCGCGACGTTGGATCATGGAGACGAGATCCATCCAGATTATGTCGGCGTAGTTGTACTTGCGGTTGTGGGCGATGCCGGTGAGGATCGTTAGAATTTGAGAGTTGCCGCGGTCCTGACCAGCATGCTTCCCTGACATGCATTTGTTCACCAGCAGGTACAATGTTCGCCACGGTTGAGGTAGATTTCGGGTGGTGACTTCACTGAGGACAAGTGGGCCCTTCTTCTTCTTGGTTTCTGGCTGATAGCCCAGCCGGTCTATGTCCTCGATGAGTTGTTCATGGGTTGGTAGCGGGTCGTATGGCGAGTAGAAAGGTAGTTGAAGTACTTCTTGGAGAATTTTGCGAGTGAGGACCACCGTTTCTTGATCAATTTTGGCGGATAAGGTTTTGGCGAGATGGAGTGGTCCAGCTATCTGCAGCGTATGCCAGAATTGTTGGAGATACACCTGTGCTTCTGGCTCGCCATGTGTGAGGGCGTGGCGAAGTGGGTGTCCTTTGAGGATTTCTACAATGAATGGGGCATCGCACCGAAAGCTGTGCAAGTCCACCATGTAGTTGTTGGGAATCAGGGCCGCCCATTGACTTAGTGGGAAGATCTCCTTAGGTGGTGGGACATAGATACGCGTGTGGAGTTCGATGCGAGCGACGTCCCTTTGGATTGCAGCCGCCTCAAGTGCTTCAAGTGTACTTTGATCTTTGTTGGTCATATCTGTACTCGACAATAATTGTAATAAGATTAGAACGGATTAGTGTGGGTGAAACAATGATATTAGCCTCAAATTGTAAACGAAAACATCGACAATTTTTAAACGAAATTTCTCCAATACTTAGGAAATTTTTGATTTGAGGGCGTGCATGTGAGATGAGAAAATTCGCTAGGTATAACACATAGACATGTCAAGAAATTTTCGCATATTGTGTGATGGAAAATTCGCATATCAAGGAAAAGTTTCGCAGATAGAGAAAAAAAAATTTCGCATGTTGTGTAAAGGTTCGCATGTAATGGAAAAATTCGCTAAGTGTAACACGTAGAAATTTTAGCATAGAGAAAAGTTTCGCATGTATTAGGCAATTTTCGCAAGTGATAGCACGTAAACATGTTTGTTAGAAATTTTCACAGACTGAGTAAAATTTCGCAAGTATGGAAAATTTTCGCAAGTGATAGCACATAAACATGTTTGTTAGAAATTTTCGCAGACTGAGTAAAATTTCGCAATTATGGAAAATTTTCGCAAGTGAAAGCACATAAACATGTTTGTTAGAAATTTTCGCAGACTGAGTAAAATTTCGCAATTATGGAAAATTTTCGCAAGTTAAGAAATCTCGCAAGTTGTCCAAATTTTTGGCATAAAATGAAAATTTTCGCATGTTTTATGAAAGTTTCGCGGAAGGAAAAACTTTTGTGCATTGAGAAATTTTTGTGTTTCACTGTGGTCGCGAAAAATTGAAGCTGCGAAAAGATGTAATGTGAAGTGAAGTGTATTAGGATTTCGCGGCGCTAAACTCACTGTAGCAGAGAGAGTTTTGTCGTGAGGGAAAACAAATTTTCTCAGATAAACTTTCGCGGGACTTAACATGTTGTAGCAGCGAAAAAATTTAACACATGTAAATTCTCGGGCGAAAGTTTCGCAGTTTCTCAGTCACTGCAGCAGCGAAAATTTCAACGTAAGAAATTTCTCGGAAAAATTTTCGCGGAACCTTGCTCACTGTAGCAGCGAAATTTATCGTTTAAAGTAATTTTTCTGAGAATTTTTCGCGGTGAAGAACACAGTGTGACATCGTGCGAAAGCGACGCAGAGATTTTAGCCTTAGACCTACTCAAATCTCAACCAAAATGCAACAATCGGGGCTCAATCGACTCGTAATTGGGTAGGCAATGCATATTTGGGGTTTTTAAACATCAACAAGCTAACATGCGTTCGATTCAGAGCCGAGAAAAATTGATCCTAACCTAACGGATTTAATCAATGCGAGGCAAATCAGGAAAAAATGAACGGAAATTGATTTATTTGAGGTGTATTCATACCGAAGAGCTGATTTGCGACACTGGAGTTAGCAGGAAACAGATTTTGAAGGTAGATTTGACGATGACGACGATGCGAGGAGTTGCGAAATTTTTGAAAGAGGGGGTTGCGAAATTTTGAATTTTCTCGGGAATTTTAGGATTGTGAACAATCGTTAAGGGTTTTGGGGTTTTAGGGGTTTTAGTCACTGTTCATGCGAAATTTTGTGTAAATGGGCCGAAATTCGTGGGCTTGGTCAAAGCTGGGTTCAGATCTGATTTTCGCGGGCTTGGTCAAAATTGGGCCCAATTGAAGTTCAATTGGTCCAATTTTGACCCTGTTTGACCAGAAATTTGCAATTCAACCCAAAACATTTTAATCAATCCTATTTTGACTCAATTTGACCAAACTTTAAAATTTCAACCCAAAAATTTATTTTTATACAGGCAAAATCAGAAACTCCCCCTTAATCTAGAACTCCCCCTTGGTAGTGGAAAAATCAGACGCTCCCCCTTAATCGAAAACTCCCCCTCAAAAGACATAATTCAGAAGACACATAGAGAATGGAGTGAAGTGGAAAGGAAATATGTACACTTTATCAAAGTTCATGTAGGGTCGATTGATCACAACTGAATATTCAACATGCCCAACATAGTCACTAGGTGTTGGAATCGTTTGACATCCAACGGTTTTGTGAAAATGTCGGCAAGTTGATCTTCGGTTGTGACGTAGTGCAATTCAATTGCCCTTGTTCGACATGTTCTTTGATGAAGTGGTGACGAATATCTATGTGTTTCGTTCTAGAGTGATGTACCGGATTACTCGTCATCGCAATCGCACTCTTTGAGTCACAATAGATGGGAATTTTATCAACATGAAAATTAAAATCTCGTAGTTGGGTTCTCATCCACAAAAGCTATGAACAGCAACTAGCGGCGGCGACATATTCTGCCTCCGTCGACGAAGTTGAGACACAGTTTTGTTTTCGAGACGACCAACTCACGAGTTTACCGCCCAAGAAGTGTGCAGCTCCAGAGGTGCTTTTTCTATCCATCTTGCATGCTGCGTAATCCGAGTCAGAGAATCCAACCAGCTTGAAGTCGGATCGAGTGGGGTACCACAACCCCAGATTGGGTGTTCCTTTGAGATAGCGGAGAATCCTTTTGACAGCAGTGAGATGGGATTCCTTTGGTATAGCCTGAAAACGAGCGCAGATTCCTGTCGAGAGAACGATATCCGGTCGACTAGCAGTGAGGTACAGAAGAGAGCCTATTATCCGATAGATGGTTTGGTCAACGGGGGCACCAGATGGGTCCGCGTCGGGTCGGCCAGAGGGTGACATAGGTGTGGCAGCAGTCTTAGCATCCTTCATTCCATATTTCTCGAGGATGTCATGGATGTATTTGGACTGGTTGATGAAGATTCCGTCGGGGAGTTGCTTTACTTGAAGACCAAGAAAGAAATTCAGCTCGCCCATCATACTCATTTCGAATTTTTCTTTCATCAATTCTGCGAACTCTTCACACAGTTGTGGTTCAGTCGATCCAAAATGATGTCATCGACATAAATCTGTACAATCATGATGTCAGGGTCACTCCGCTTGGTGAAGAGGGTTGTATCCAGAGATCCTTTCTTGAATCCAGACTGAACGAGGAAATCTGAAAGGACGTCATACCAAGCTCGGGGAGCCTGTTTTAGTCCGTAGAGAGCCTTGTAGAGTCGATATACGTGATGAGGAAACTCTTCGCTCAAGAATCCTTCCGGTTGATCAACGTACACTTCTTCTTTGAGAAATCCATTCAGAAATGCAGTCTTCACATCCATTTGGTAGACTTTAAAGTTCTTGTGAGCGGCAAAGGCAAGGAAAATTCGTATTGCTTCGATCCTGGCGACGGGGGCAAAAGTTTCATCGTAGTCGATGCCTTCTTGTTGGTTGTACCCCTTAGCCACAAGTCTTGCTTTGTTGCGGATGGCAACTCCGTCTTCATCCTTTTTGTTCTTGAAGATCCACTTCGTGCCGATAATGGATCTGTTGTGAGGGCGTGGTACAAGTTCCCAGACTTGTAAACGTTCAAACTGATTTATTTCCTCCTGCATTGCAATCAGCCAATCAGGATCGTTGAGAGCTTCAGCTACTCGTGATGGTTCGACTTGACTGAGATAGCAAGCAAACAGACTTTCATTCATCGTAGCCGAACGTGTCGAGACACCAGATGTGGGATCCCCTATGATCTGATCTGTAGGATGAAAGCGAGCCCAAAGTGGTATATTGGTCTGAGATGAGCTGGCCGTATTTGTATCAGTTGGAGGTTCATTGGATTGGGGTCCGGTGTCCGAAGAAGAGATCTCAACCGTAGTAGATTGAGAGGGTTCAGCGTCAGGAGCAGCAATGTTTCCAGGGTTGGGTAAAATGTCGTTTCATTGAGATTGAGCACATCCAAGTTTGGAGGTACGACGACATTGCCGATAGCTGGTGGTGTAGGTGGAGTGGGTGCAGCGGTAGGTTGAGTGGTGGCGGCGGGAGTCTTGGGAACTGGATAGAAGTACTCAAAAAGCAGATCGAGATCCAGTTCACCAGAGTTGCCCTCAGATGAGGAGGTTCCCACCATTGAAGGTTGACCTTTAGTCAACGACTGTAGAAGACCTGGTTCTGGACTGATATGAGCAGAAGCCATGAGGTCGCCTTCGCTTTCGTCAAAGGTGACATTTGTGCTTTCAATGACAGATCGTTTCTCCTTAAGATAGACTCTGTATGCCTTCGAGTTTAGCGAATAACCAACAAAGATTCCTTCGAGTGCTTTTGGATCAAGCTTCCCAAGATGTTGGCGATCGTTGGCAACAAAACATCGGCATCCGAAAACCCCTAGATAAGATATGTCTGGTATACGACGGTTATTCAACATCGTATGGAGTGCGGTTGAATCTCTTGTGGATGGAAGCCCGGTTCTGCGTGTAACAGGCCGTTTGAATAGCTTCGCCCCAAAGAGAGTGAGGAAGGCCGGATTGGATGAGGAGAGTCCTAGCTGCTTCAACTAGTGTCCTATTCTTACGCTCAACGACACCATTCTGTTCCGGTGTCTTCACAGCTGAAAACTGCTGGGTGATGCCCTGAGTGGCATAGAAATCACCGAGTTTCTTATTCTTAAACTCAGTTCCATTGTCAGTTCTGATAATCCGAACCTTCTGTTGATGAAGAGTTTGGGACGTAACAACAAACTCGATGATTATATCAGGAACTTCATCTTTTGTACGAATGAGTTTCGTCCACGTATAGCGTGAAAAATCGTCGACAATCACAAGAATATACCGTCTTCCTCCGAGTGTGGCTGTAGGCATTGGTCCACACAGATCCATTTGTAAGAGCTCGAGGATGAGCTTAGAGAACGGTGTTTCCTTGGATATGTGAGACGATCGCTTCATCTTCCCCAATTCACAGGCAGAGCAGAGGTGTTCCTTATGATATGTCAATTGGGGTAGACCGTTGACGAGTTTATTCTGACGCAGTTTGTTGATGGTATTGAAGTTGAGATGTGAAAGACACCGGTGCCATAAATCGTTCAACTTGGGTGCGGCTCGAGAGAGAAGGCATATAGGTCGAGAGGTTGTAAGATTTACGTAAAGGTGAGACGTGCGCGTTCCACAAAGAAGAGGCTGTCCCGAGGCATCTATAATGCTGCAGATGTCAGATTCGAAGAGAACCTTGTATCCTTTGTCGCAGAAACGACCAATGCTGAAGAGATTGTAGCTCAAACCCTCGACATAAGAGATGCCCTTAATCGTCAGCTTGTCATGGACGAGATCACCAGTTCCGAGAATTGGCGCCATTTGACTGTTTCCGAAGGAGACCCTTCCGAGAGCGCTCGGAGAAGTTGCTCAACAGCTCGTTGTTCCCCGTCATGTGTGTGGAGCAACCTGAGTCTAGATACCACACATGACAGACCTGCAATCATCAGCAAATGTTGGGTCCCCGTTTACGGACGGGGCATTCTTGTGATACAAGTAAAATTTTCATGCGCTTAATGGGAAATGTGGATTCTGAATCAGATTTTGTTGAATCTAATTTAGCTTTCCCTTTGTCATTTGTTTGATGAGGCGGGATTATGGTCTTCCTAACCCATATTTTCCTAACTTGTGCTTGCATGTATGGCGTCTTATACATGAATTGGCGTGGAGGAAGTGGTTGTTGTTTTCGTGCTTCGGTTTTGGTCACCTTTGGTTTACGAGTAGTAGGTGAGTTTGTGTTTGACGATGAGAGACATTTTCGCTTAACCTTCGGTTTAGTCGAGGTGGGAGAATTCAACGGCGCCGCAGAGGTTGTTCGCTTGCGTGGTCGGAGTGTTGCGTGTTCATGTGTTTCATATTCATGAAAGCGTGGAAGAATAAAGTCATTACAGCAACACATAGACATAAGCTTGGCAAAGGAGAGATAAGTTTTGGCTACATAGTTGTCTGCGTCCTTAGGATAGTGGGATTCAGTACATAAGGAGGAAAGACGAATATAGGATGGTCTTTTCTTCTTGTCATCGTAGAGCGGGTTCTCCTTTATTTCGAACGAACTTCCTTCCACAGATGTTGAACTCACATTCCCTGTATCCATAAGAATACGAGAGTTAGTGTTAGAACATGTCTCAGCTTTAGGAGTCATCTTCGCCGTCCTCTTACATTTACATGTTTGAGAATCGGGTACTTGACTCGATGTAGAAGGTTTGTTTGTATTGTGAAGTTGCTCTAGATAAAGATTTTGCTAAGAAGATCATCTCGTTCTTTTGAGAAGGCTTTCCGCTCTAAATTTAGGGTTCGTTCTAGTTCTGCTATGACCAGAAGTATCTCCGGGATATAGATGCGTGAAAGTGCTTCTCGGAAAGCGATTTCCTGTTCTTCGGTTGGGAACTGAGACTTGATGTCCTCCGAAAGTGAAGGCTTTTTAGTCTTATCGCTCGAGTTCAATTCAGTGTTGTCGTACGCGATTTCCGCCCAAAGGATGTTCTGTTCCCTCTTTTCTTCCGAAAGGACAATGGAGGAGGATCTTACAAATGGCATGAGCTGAGAGGGAGTACCCGTCCTTGTTTTTAGGAATGCCGTACTGTACATGTTATATCTTTTAACTATTAAGGGCGTTGGATCGCAGTTGCCGGCCAGACCCATTCCCAACCGGGCATTGTAGAATTCTGTTTCAACAGGTTGGTTCAATAGGCATAGGACGCGTGTGCTTTTGTTTCTAAGGTGAAGTTGCTCTTCAAGTTCTTTCACCTTCCGGTACAACATAACTCTTTCCTTCGTAAGTACTTCATATTGGGATGCAGTTAGGAGACGAGATGTTTCGCATGAACTGATGGCCAGTGTGGTTTCCTTCACCTTATTCTCACTTTGCTTATTCTTGCTTTGCAGACGTTTGACTAACGCTTCAGAAGCCTTTAGACGTTCGTTTGCACAAGCTAGCTCTTCTACTTTTAAACTAAGTAATGCGTAGTTGTTTTCGAATTTTAGCTTAAGTTCTTCATACTCCCTAGCATCTACGGTGGATTTCTTAATGGTGTGACGGTGATTGAACACTTCATCGAGTTGCGAAATTCGTACCTCAGACTCGGCGTTGGTAGGAGTCTTAGCTGTGTTCTCATCGCCGTTGGCCATCTCCTCGTCCTCGTCATGCTCGACCAGCGTTGCCATGCAGCAATCTTCATCCTGAGGCTCCTCGTCTTTTGAAGTGTCGTTCACCCATTCAGCCTCTTCGGTGAGAAGAACTTTCCCACTTTCCATTTTGCGGGTCAATCTGGCCTTACGGTCGTAGTAGCCAGAGTCCTTGATGCGTGGTGCGTGGCATTCCTTGGCAAAGTGGCCTGTCTTTCCACACCGAAAGCACTTCACAGACTTTTGAGGTGCTGAGTCCTCCTCTTTCTTTATCGGCTTAGATTCTTCTGTGGGAGTGGTCTTTTTGGTGCCGCTAAAGGTTCTTTGGCGATTGGAGGAGGATGAGGATTTTTTCCCGATCTTCTTTGTGACCATCTTTGTGAGCATTGCCAGCTGCTTGCGTAGATCATGAATATCTTCATCAGACTCTGTATCAGCTTCGGATCCTGATGAGACGTCAGATACAACAGCTGGTAGCTTTCCTTTGTTCTGTTTGGCTTTAGCGGTGGAAGATCGTTCGGTGGTCTTGTTCGAGAGGAGAGCTAGTGGGTCGAGTCGAGGGTTGGTGGACTGGGGTTGCACGTAGGGAGCATAGGCTGACAGACTGTCGTAGAGAGCATGGATGGAGGTGTTAGAGAGGTCCTTACTCTGAATCATCATCACGATTGCATTGCCCCAATGTGGTTTGAGGCTACCAAGGAAGCGGTTGTTGATATCGAATTTGTCCCTCGAGATCCTGGCTTTCTTGAGTTCATTGATGACCTTCAAGTATCTGAGGTATGTGTCACGCAGTTCCTCTCCCTCATAGGCCTTGAAGTGTTCGTACTGCGAGAGACATGCTGATTTCCTCCCCTGAGCACTTTCAGTTGTGCCTGCCATGATTTCCATGAGTTCGTCCCATATTTCCTTGGCAGTAGTGCAGCATTCGATGTGAGCGTAGACTTCGTTGCCCATAGCTTGGAAGAGGTATCCTTTGGCAGTCTCATCAGCCTGTAGGCGAGCCTGTTCATCCTCATTTATGGGACCTCTTGGAGTGCGGCGTTCATCCATGGGAGGGTTTGCGTTTGGCTGTGCAGGGATGATTGTCCAGAACTGTGCTGGGCCGTTGAAGATGGAGTCCAGAAGGTATTGAGAGAGTGGTGCGCCTTTGTTTCTGATGAACGTGAGGAACCGGTTTGTCCATATGCTGTAGTCGCCTTGTCGCAGCATCGGAGGCCTGGTGTCGGAGCCCACTGTTGAGATGTCATTCGTGGTAGACATGGTTGGTGCAGTTGAATCGTCCGTGGTTTTGATCTTGTACAGATAAGAAAGTTAGTAACGAACGAGATGAGAAATACGAGTTTATTGTGTAGAGTTTTGAGAAGAAGGTTGTTTAAAGAATTTCTTAGAACTAAGTGAGCGTGTGTGATGGTCGATAATGTATGAAGGGAAATATATCTTGAAATTAGGAGAAGTTCTAGAAATTGGAAAAAAAAACGAGATTTGAGACGAGAAAAAATATTTTCTGTCAATGGTCTAGGGTGATAGGACTAAAGTGTAGGGATCAAATCTTAAATAAGTTTTAAAAAATTTCGCATGTTGAGAATTTTAAATCTTCGCCAGAGAATTTCGCTAGTTACAAAAATTTCGCATGCTGAGAATTTTAAATCTTCGCAAGAAAATTTCGCAAGTTATAAAAATTTCGCATCGAGAGTTGAAGTGTGGTTTTAGGAAATTTTCTCGGATTTATAAGAGTCGTGGTTTTGAAAAACATTCTCAGATGAAATAAACTTTCTCGGCTTTGAAAACTTTCTCGGATATAAAATTTTCAAAAAGTTCTCGGCTGAAGAATTTCGCGGCTCAGAAAAATTCGCAGAATAGGTTTCTTGAATATGGAGTTTCTCGGATTATGAAGAGTAAGCAAATTTCGCAGATGAAAGTTTCTCGGATTTTGAGAGTAGGCAGTTGCGAAAAAAATGCAGTATAAGTAAAAGTTTCGCGGTTTTGAAGATAACTTCTTCGGGATCAACTTTCGCAGATATGGAAATTTCGCGGATTTGAACGATTAAGCACAAAATTTCGCGGTCAAGAACAAGCATAGTACTGTTCCATTGCTTTCACGTATTTTGCCAGAAAATCGTCTCGTTCTTGCTCAAATCTCAACCAAAATCGCTCAAACTTGATCCAAAACTTCAGAAATTCTTCCCTAAACACATAATCGACCGATTTGTGAGCTAAAAACAACACGAAATAGGTCAAATCGACCAAAAACAGAGAATGGCCGAGATGTCCTTTTATGAAAAGTTTTTGCTTCAATCTTGCTCAAAACTCGTTATAACTGATCCAAAAGTGTTTTAAAAACATCTTAGGCATAGAATCGATCTTGGGGTAGGTTTTAAACACAGAAACACAGCAAAAATACCCCAAAACGAGTTCAAGATGCACGAAAGTGATTTTTATCCAAAAACACCTTCGATCTTTCTTGGAATCGAACGAAACTGGATTCAAATCAATGCAGATCGATCCACGTTTGCACCAAACAAGGAACGAAACTGATCCACTTGTTGGTCCCGAATGCACCAAACAAGGAATCAAAGAGGCTTGATGGAATGAAAAGGGAGACTTTCTCACCTTGTAGTGTGTGTAGTGTGTGAAAACTTGGATTAGCCTTTTGATCTTTGATTACCTTTCAAATGGTGTTGGTAAAACCTTATATACCACATTAACCCTAGGTATATTAAGGCCCAAACACCAAACATTAAATAATTACATTCTAGTCCAAAGCCCAAGTTAAAAGAATAATTACAATATAAATCCCAAGACTTAAACTATTGACACAATCACTAAATATCCTAACATAGTCCATTGTGATGTGATCCCATTTCCATTAGGGAATTGGTAAAGGCTGCAGAGTTCCAGCTGGTCGCTGGTGTTCCGCTTTGATCAGCTGGCACGTCATACATCTACTTACGAATGTGGCGATGTCCTTTTTCATTCCCGGCCACCAATATATGATTCGCAAATCTTGGTACATCTTTGTCGCGCCCGGGTGTACTGAGTACGTTGTTGCGTGTGCCTCTGTCATTATCGTTCGTCGTAATTCCTCGTCGTTGGGCACGTATAGCCGATTCTTGTATAACAAGGTTCCGTCTGCCCGGACTTCGAAGTCTTCGGGTAGTGTATCCTTCGCCTTTAGGTAGAATTCATCCTCTTCTTGTGCTCTTTGAATTCGTTCTAGCAATGTCGGCTGAAGAGTCAGCGTTGCTAGTTTCGTTTCGACTTCGCCCAAATTGACTATTTCCACTACGAGCCTGAGCAATTCCGTACTCATTGCTTTTCGACTGAGCGCATCTGCGACTACGTTCGCTTTGCCTATGTGATAATTAATAACGCAGCCGTAGTCTTTTACAAGCTCCAGCCATCGTCGCTGCCTCATATTCAGCTCTTTCTGGGTGAAGAAATATTTCAGACTCTTATGGTCTGTAAAGATTTCGCACCTTCCTCCGTAAAGGTAGTGTCTCCAAATCTTTAAGGCGAAGACGACTGCTGCAAGTTCTAAGTCGTGGGTTGGGTAGTTCTTTTCATATTCTTTTAGTTGCCGTGAAGCATAAGCAATCACCTTCCCATTTTGCATCAGCACGCATCCCAGTCCGTTTTTCGAGGCATCACTATAGACTGAGAATCCTCCAGTTCCCGAGGGTATAGTCAGAATAGGAGCAGATGTAGGTCGCATTTTCAGCTCCTGAAAACTTTGTTCGCGAGCTTCAGACCACTTGAAAGGCACGTTCTTCCTCGTAAGGTCTGTCAATGTTGAGGCAATGGTGGAGAAGTCAGCAATGAACTTACGGTAATATCCCGCAAGTCCAATAAAACTTCGGACCTCGGTCGGAGTAGTTGGTCGTGGCCAATTGTTCACGGCCTCAATCTTACTCGGGTCCACGAAGATTCCACTCCCGGAAATCATGTGTCCCAAGAAGGCTACTTGCTCAAGCCAAAATTCACATTTCTTGAATTTGGCGTAGAGCTGTTTCTCTCGCAGGATTCCTAAGATGATTCGTAAATGGTTCTCGTGTTCCTCCTTCGTCTTAGAATAGATTAGGATATCGTCAATAAAGACGATTACGAAACGATCGAGATAGTCTTTAAAGACTCGGTTCATAAGATCCATAAAAGCAGCAGGGGCATTGGTCAGTCCGAAGGGCATGACCAAAAACTCGTAATGGCCGTACCTCGTACTGAACGCCGTTTTAGGAACATCTGTCTCCCTGATCTTTAACTGATGGTATCCCGAACGGAGATCGATTTTCGAGAATACCGTAGCACCCTGTAGTTGGTCGAATAGATCATTGATCCTCGGTAACGGGTATTTATTTTTGATCGTGATCTTGTTCAATTCCCGATAGTCGATACACAGTCGCATCGACCCGCCTTTCTTTCGCACAAATAGGACTGGTGCTCCCCACGGTGAAAAGCTGGGTTGAATAAACCCTTTCTGCAACAAGTCCTCTAGCTTTCCTTTAATTCTTTCAGTTCGTTCGGCGCTAGTCGATAAGGAGCTTTAGAGATTGGGGCGGACCCCAGCATCAGATCTATCGTAAACTGTATTTCTCGATCAGGGGGTAACCCCGGGAGATCATCGGGAAATACATCAATATACTCATTGACTACCGGTACGTCCTTCAGTTCTGGCTGAGGTAATTCCTCTGCCTTCACTGCATATACGAGATAAGACTCACAACCGGACCTCAACAATCGTTGAGCCTTCAGCGCAGAGATTCGCGGAATATGATTCAAAGTAGTTTTTCCCGAAAAAGTGAACACTTCTTCTTCGGGCAACTGAAATTTTACGACCTTCTTGTTGCAATCTATGATGGCTCCATATCTCGAGAGCCAATCCATCCCAAAGATGACATCAAAGTCGTTCATTGGGATCACAATCAGGTCGACGCTCAGATCTCTACCCTCAATGTTAACGGAGCATCCTTCCAGCACTTGGTTAGTGCGCGTCGGATCACCGTGTGGTAGGGTAACTATGTAATTGCATTTAGATAAGGTAGGAGAATCTCCCACCTTTTCCACATATTTGGCCGACACGAATGAATGTGTAGCCCCAGAGTCAATTAGCACAGAAGTGGGCACGTTATAGATAGTCAACGTACCCGTTACTACCGAAGGATTTGCTTCGGCCTCCTCATTAGTCAGAGTAAAAACTCGTGCTGGCACTGGAGGGGGTCGAATCAATGGTTGATTCGGGACTTGAGGCACATTCACATGACACGTCCTGGCATAGTGTCCAACCTTTCCGCATCGAAAACACTGTGGAGTACGACATACGCCGAAGTGATAGTGTCCGCATTGTTGACACTGTGGGGTGGTATTCGGAGGTCGGTTTGGAATATTAACTGGTCCCTGATTTGGTGTTGGTCGCCAATTCTGTTGACCCTGTTGATTCCCGCGATAATTTAGTCCCTTGCCGAAAAATTGGCGTTTCTGGTTCCCTCCTCTTTGTTGTCCTTCTGTTCTCCGCTTAGCATCCTGCGCCTTTGTAACTCTGCTCTCCGCCTGCTCCGCTAGGATTGCTCGTTCAGCGATTCGGGCATAAGTCTTCCCTTCCGTATCGTACATGCTTACGCTCCGGAAGATCTCGGGTTTGAGACCCTCCAAGAAACGTTCTATCTTCAGCTCGTCAGTGGCCACGATATGTGGCGCAAACCTAGACAACTGCTCGAACTTACGGATATAGTCTGCTACAGACATCCCTCCTTGCTTCAGATTGATGAATTCGTTCAGCTTCTGCGCCCGATCCTGCGCCGTGAAATACTTTCCTCGGAAGAGTGTTTTGAACCTCTCCCAGGTCATCATAGTGGGATCCTCGAGCACCTGAATGGTATCCCACCAGTAGCCCGCGTTCCCACGTAAAATAAAGGTGGCAAACGTCACCTTTTCAGTATCAGGAAGATGACTGACGCGGAACATATTTTCAATAGTTCTGAGCCAATCCTCCGCGTAGGTAGGATCGGCGGCTTCCTCAAACGAAGGGGGGTTTAACCTTCGGAACCTTTCCCCGGCTGCTTCTACACGTTCAAGGCCAGGGGATGTGTGGCGTACCGAGGAATTTTGACGGTGGATAAGGTCGTTAATCTGATCGGACTGCCGCCGAATCAGATCAGTTAACTGATGAATTGTAGAGCGGTCCTCATTCGGTGGGGATTCGGAACCCGCCTACGACTAGTTTCACCCACTTCTCTACGTGTCCTCGGCATTTTCAACTAGTTCTACAATCCGTCATAGAAAGCACATATATCAAATAACACGTAATCACGTACTCAAGAAGTAAACTTACAGGCCAAGGTGGTTCTTCAGACTTTTGAGCGGCAGTACATGGACAGTCTTCAGAATCTAAAGCCGAAGCTCTGATACCACCTGTGGCGACCCTACTTTCTAATTACGATTAGTGGCGGATTTCCGCAACGTAAGCCGCGGAAGACCCGTCTAATTAAAACTTTTTCCTAAAATAATATACACTAATATAAAAATACGTCTACATCGTTATCTCTGTACACGGGCCGAAGCCCCAAAAATATCAAAAGAACAAAATCCTACAGACGCTCCACAGGTCTTCATCCATGTACCACACCGCCCTCAAAAGTCCGTGGAGCACCGCCACCAGCCGCCTCAGTCACGACGCGTATCAGCGTCGGACTCAGTACCTACAACACGTAAACACTGAGCACTTTGCCCAGTAGGTGAATAGAATGCATGTATGCAAGTGTGCACTCACCCCAAACCCAATATCTCACAACATAATATAATGCACACTCTTCTTTTCCCACATTCCTATTTCACACAACACAGGGCCCTAGGTTATGCTCATGCGCGCAATAAATATCATGGGTGGTCACGTGATCACACCCGAATCCAATGTCATGGGTGGTTAAACCCGTATCCATAAGTCATAGGCGATAACGCTCGTATCCATATATATATATCATGGGTGATAACACACGTATCCCTTCTGGCGGTGTGCACCTCGAACCGACCACGTCCGAGTAGACAGATCGATCCCGTCTGTCTCCGCCAGGAATCCTGTGAGCCCAACCGGTCACAAATATTCTCAATCTACCCCACGTACCAACATCTCGAATCATCACCGTCTCAATACGGTGGAAATCATCTTTTAGCCTAACGTGAAATGCACATGCCATGCATATAATCGCAATAACATATAAAAACATGATTCACATGAAACGTACGTAAAACATATAAATCACATAATTCACGTAAATCACATAATCACATGAAAACACATAATTGTGTTTACGAATTGTAGATGGATGATCCACCTACCTGTCCTCCCGATATCGCTAAATGAGAGGTCTGATGGAATCCCTATAAGTCGATTCTCTGAATAAATAAATATTATTATATCAGTATATTTGCTAAACTGTATAAGTTTTTAAGTTCCCAAACTCTAATTATAGAAAACCCTATAATATTGAAAACCCTAAATATAGCAAAATTCTAAAATGCCAAAAATTTATTAATTAAAACACAATGTCGAAATATTTATACAATTATCGAGGTCTTTAATATAAATGTCGAGATCTATATATATATAACTAATGTCGAAAACATCAACCATATCGACATTCTATAAATGTCAATAGAAATGTCGAGTATATTGAAAATGTCGAGCTCCTTTGTAAAACAAATAATATCGAGACCTTATTATAGGTTATGAAAATGTCGAGACTTCGTAGGATAAAATGTCGAGACAGCATAATAGAAAATATCGAGACTATGATATCGAAATCTTATAATGATATCGAGACCTTCATTTTATTATCCAACATCTCGAACTTCCCGTCAAATCACTAACCCATTTGTGATAATATCGAACCATGACATAGCTAAGTCATGAAGACTTCTCATTATACATATCGAAAGCCTTCCTAGTTATTAAACTCGAAGTCTTTCTATTACATATCTCGACTTTCTATACATTTCGACATCTAATAGATATATTTCGAAACTTTTCCTATCCTATATATATTTCGTAGTTATCATTAAGGTCACTGAAATACATCTCCCTATCTCTTCAAAGAAACCCTAAAAATCTTACACCTTAAAGTATCAATCCTCAAGAACACAACCGTCTTTGACAACCATTAAGTTTCCTATATCAGCCCCTAAGAACTCGTGGAACCTTCGAATTACTCCAAGTACTAAATACAGCAACCATAGAGAATTTTTAGGCATAATTCTTTCGAACATTAAGCATATTAAACAAATATATACCTTACTTCGAATCTTCAGTCTTTCAATTTACTAATTCTTCAAAGTTGTTGAGTTCTTATCTTTACGTTGACAACTTCTGCTCTTGCTTGACGTCTTCTCTTCTTGCTAAGTGTTTTCTTACTAAATGAATGGTTCTAGATATAAGTTGGATGAGTATTATATCATCGAAAATATCATTTGATGGGACATGTTAATGACGTAAGTTTCCCTAATGCCTAAGTAAAAATTGTTAAAGTTTGGTTTTGAGTACTTGGGCCTTAATTCTAAAGACCAAATATAACTTAATTAAAGTTATCCCAACTTAGTAAATTCTAATATTATAAATTTTTAATTTAGTCTTTTGATAAATTTCGAAACCAAGTTGAAATTAGGAATTTATATTTTTATTTTACAACTTTAATTTCTTTGCCAACTTCCTAATTCGTAAAATTACATAATTAATTACTACAAAATCCCATATTAAATTTTACGGGTATTACAGAAGCCATGAGGTCGCCTTCGCTTTCGTCAAAGGTGACATTTGTTCTCTCTATTACTGATCGTCTCTCCCTAAGATAGACTCTGTATGCCTTCGAGTTCAGCGAATATCCAACAAAGATGCCTTCAAGTGCTTTTGGATCAAGCTTCCCAATATGTTGGCGATCATTGGCCACAAAACATCCGCAACCGAAGACCCTTAGATAAGATATATCTGGGATACGACGGTTATTTAGCATCTCGTATGGGGTACGATTGAATCTCTTGTGGATGGAAGCCCGGTTTTGCGTGTAACAAGCCATTTGAATGGCTTCGCCCCAAAGAGAGTGAGGAAGTCCGAATTGGATGAGGAGAGTCCTAGCTGCTTCAACTAGTGTCCTATTCTTACGCTCAACGACACCATTTTGTTCTGGTGTCTTCACAGCTGAGAACTGCTGGGTAATGCCCTGAGTAGCATAGAAATCACTGAGCTTCTTGAAACTCAGTTCCATTGTCAGTTCTGATAATCCGAACCTTCTGTTGATGAAGAGTTTGGGACGTAAAAACAAACTCGATGATTAAATCAGGGACTTCATCCTTTGTGCGAACGAGTTTCGTCCACGTATAGCGTGAGAAGTCGTCGACAATCACAAGAATATACCGTCTTCCTCCGAGTGTAGCCGTAGGCATTGGGCCACATAGATCCATGTGTAAGAGCTCAAGGATGAGCTTAGAGGACGTTGTTTCCTTAGAGATGTGTGACGATCGCTTCATTTTCCCCAATTCACAGGCAGAGCAGAGGTGTTCCTTATGATATGTCAGTTGGGGTAGACCGTTGACGAGTTTATTCTGACGCAGTTTGTTGATAGTCTTGAAATTGAGATGTGAAAGACGCCGGTGCCATAGATCGTTCAACTTTGGTGCGGCTCGGGAGAGAAGGCATAATGGTCGAGAGGTTGTAAGATTGAGTACGTAAAGGTGAGACGAGCGCGTTCCAGAAAGAAGAGGCTGTCCCGAGGCATCGATAATGCTGCAGATGTCAGATTCGAAGAGAACCTTTTATCCTTTGTCGCAGAAACGACCAATGCTGAAGAGATTGTAGCTCAAACCCTTGACGTAAGAGATGCCCTTAATCGTCAGTTTGTCATGGACGAGATCACCAGTTCCAAGAATTGGCGCCATTTGACTGTTTTCGAAGGAGACCCTTCCGAGATAGCGCTCGGAGAAGTTGCTCAGCAGCTCCTTGTTCCCCGTCATGTGTGTGGAGCAACCCAAGTCTAGATACCACACATGACAGACCTGCAATGATTAGCAAACGTTGGGTCCCCGTTTACGGACGGGACCTTCTTGTGATACATGTAAAATTTTCATGCGCTTAATGGGAAATGTGGGTTCTAAATCAGGTTGTGTTGTTTCTAATTTAGTTTTCCCTTTGTCATTTGTTTGACGAGGCGGGATAATGGTTTTCCTAACCCAAATTTGCCTAACTCGAGCTTGCATGTATGGTGCCTTATTCATGAATTGGCGTGGGGATTTCGGTTGTTGTTGTCGTCCTACGGTTTTAGTCATCTTTTGCTTGCGAGCAGTAGGTGACTTTGCATTCAACGTCGGAAGGCGTTTTCGCTTAACCGTAGGCTTAGACGTACTGGGAGAATGCGGAGGCGTCGTAGAGGAGGTTTGCTTGTTTGGTCGGAGTGTTGCGTGTTCGTGTGCTTCATATTCATGAAAACGTGGAAGAATAAAGTCATTGCAGCAACACATAGACATAAGTTTGGCAAATGAAAGATAAGTTTTGGCTACATAATTGTCTACGTCCTTAGGATAATGGGATTCAGTACATAAAGAGGAAAGACGAATATAGGATGGTCTTTTCTTCTTGTCATCGAAGAGCGGGTTCTCCTTTATTTCAAACAAACTCCCTTCCAGAGATGTCGAACTCACATTCCCTGTACCATAAGAATACGAGAGTTAGTGTTAGAACATGTTTCAGCTTCAGGAGTCATCTTCGTCGTCCTCTTACATTTACATGTTTGAGAATCGGGTACTTGACTTGATGTAGACGGTTTGTTCGTATTGTGAAGTTGCTCTAGGATAAAGATTTTGCTAAGAAGATCATCTCGTTCTTTTGAAAAGGCTTTCTGCTCTAAATCTAGGGTTCGTTCTAGTTCTGCTATGATCAGAAGTTTCTCCGGGATATAGATGCGAGAAAGTGCTTCTCGGAAAGCGATTTCCTGTTCTTCGGTTGGGAACTGAGACTTGATGTCCTCCGAGAGTGAAGGCTTTTTAGTCTTATCGCTCAAGTTCAATTCAGTGTAGTCGTACGCGATTCCCGCCCAAAGAATGTTCTGTTCCCTCTTTTCTTCCGAAAGGACAACGGAGGAGGGTCTTACAAATGGCATGAGCTCTGAGGGAGTACCCGTCCTCGTTTGTAGGAATGATGTACTGTACATGTTATATATTTTAACCGTTAACGGCGTTGGATCGCAGTTGCTGGCCAGACCGATTCCCATCCGGGCGTCGTAGAATTCCGTTTCAACTGGTTGGCTCATAAGGCATAAGATGCGTGCGCTTTTGTTTCTAAGGTGAAGTTGCTCTTCAAGTTCTTTCACCTTTCGGTACAGCCTAACTCTTTCCTTGGTAAGTAGTTCATATTGGGATGCAGTTAGGAGGCGGGATGTTTCGCATGAACTGATGGCCAGTGTGGTTTCCTTCACCTTATTCTCACTTTGCTTATTCTTGCTTTGCAGACGTTTGACTAACGCTTCAGAGGCCATTAGACGTTCGTTTGCACAAGCGAGCTCTTCTACTTTTAAACTAAGTAATGCATAGTTGTTTTCAAATTTTAGCTTAAGTTCTTCATACTCCCTAGCGTCTACGGTGGGTTTCTTAATGGTGTGACGGTGATTGAACACATCATCGAGTTGCGAGACTCGTACCTCAGACTCGGCATTGGTAGGAGTCTTAGCTGTGTTCTCATCTGTGATGGCCATCTCCTCGTCCTCGTCATGTTCGACCAGCCTTGCCATGCAGCAATCTTCATCCTGAAGCTCCTCGTCTTCTGAAGTGTCGTTCACCCATTCAGCTTCTTCGGTAAGTAGAACTTTCCCACTTTCCATTTTGCGGGTCATTCTGGCCTTACGGTCGTAGTAGCCAGAGTCCTTCACGCGTGGGGCGTGGCATTCCTTGGCAAAGTGGCCTGTCTTTCCACACCGAAAGCACTTCACAGACTTTTGAGGTGCTGAGTCCTCCTCTTTCTTTATCGGCTTAGATTCTTTCGTGGGAGTGGTCTTTTTGGTGCCGCTAAAGGTCCTTTGGCGATTGGAGGAGGATGAGGATTTTTTCCGGATCTTCTTTGTGACCATCTTTGTGAGCATTGCCAGTTGTTTGCGTAGATCACGAACATCTTCATCCGATTCTGTATCAGCTTCGGATCCTGAAGAGGCATCAGATACAATAGCTGGTAGCTTCCCTTTGTTCTGTTTGGCCTTAGAGGTGGAAGATCGTTCGGTAGTCTTGTTTGAGAGGAGAGCCAGTGGGTCGACTCGAGTGTTGGTGGACTGAGGTTGCACGTAAGGAGCATAGGCAGATAGGCTGTCGTAGAGAGCATGGATGGAGGTGTTGGAGAGGTCCTTACTCTGAATCATCATCACAGTTGCATTTCCCCAATGTGGTTTGAGGCTACCAAGGAAGCGGTTGTTGATGTAAAATTTGTCCCTCGAGATCTTGGCTTTCTTGAGTTCATTGATGACCTTCAAGTATCGGAGGTATGTGTCACGCATTTCTTCTCCTTCATAGGCCTGGAAGTGTTCATACTGCGAGAGACATGCTGATTTCCTCCCCTGATCACTTTCAATTGTGCCTGCCATGATTTCCACGAGTTCATCCCATATTTCCTTGGCAGTTGAGCAGCACTCGATGTGAGCGTAGACTTCGTTGCCCATAGCCTGGAAGAGGTATCCCTTGGCAGTCTCATCAGCCTGTACGCGAGCCTCTTCATCCTCATTGATGGGGCCTCTTGGAGTGCGGCGTTCATCCATGGGAGGGTTTGCGTTTGGCTGTGCAGGGATGATCGTCCAGAATTGTGCTGGACCAGTGAAAATGGAGTCCAATAGGTATTGAGATAGTGGTGTGCCTTTGTTCCTGATGAATGTGAGGAACCGGTTTGTCCATATGCTGTAGTCGCCTTGTCGCAGCATCGGAGGCTTGGTGTCGGAGCCCACTGTTGAGATGTCGTTTGTGGTAGACATGGTTGGTGCAGTCGAATCGTCCGTGGTTTTGATCTTGTATAGATAAGAGAGTCAGTGACGAACGAGATGAGAAAGATGAGTTTAACGAGTAGATTTTGTGAAAAATCGTTTAAAGAATTTCTTAGAACTAAGTGAACGTGTGTGATGGTCGATAATGTATGAAGGGAAAATATATCTTGAAGTTCGGAGAAGTTCTAGAAATTTAAAAACGAGATTTGAGGAGTAGATTTTGTCAAAAGTGGTCTTAGGGAATGGGACTAAAGTATAAGGGATCAAGACTTTGAAAAGTTCTAGGAAAAATTTCAACACGAGAAAGAAATTAATCACGAGAAAAAAAAATGCGGCTTGAGAAGATGTTCTTGATTACAAGATAAATTACCCAAGAATTTTTGGTTGAGAAATTTTCGTGTTTGTGTGAGTTTAATGAAAGATTCTCGGACAGAAAAATGAAAAACAAATTCTCTGTTGAAAATGATTTTCTCGGATTTTAAAACTTGTCATGTGAGAAGGTTTCTCAGTTGAAGATTTTAAAACCTTCGCAAGAAATTTCGCATCGAGAGTTAAAAGTGTCGTTTTAGAAAGTTTCTTGGATTTAAAAGAGATAACGGGTTTTGAAAAATTTTCTCGGAGGAAATAAATTTTCTCGGCTGAAAATTTCTTGGATTGACAAACTTTCTCAGTTTCAAAGAAGTTTTCGCGAATTTGCAAACTTTCTCGGTTTTTAAGAAATTTCTCGACTTAGAACTATTTCTTAGTTTTTGAAAGTTTTCACGGATAGATTTTCGGAATAAATTTTCTCGGATATATGTTTCTCGGATTTGGAGAAATAAGCAGTTGAGAAAAAAAATGAAGTGAACGTGAAATTTTCGCGGTTTTGAAAAGCTAGGCAGTTGAGAAAAATGAAGTGAACGTGGAATTTTCGCGGTTTTGAAAAACTAGGCAGTTGAGAAAAATGAAGTGAACGTGGAATTTTCGCGGTTGAAAGGATTCTCAAAATAGAATTTCTCGGATAAGAAAATTTTAAGGACTTGAACGACTCAGCAAAAAGTTTCGCGGGCAAGAACATCAATGTACTGTTCCATTGCTTGACGCGAGTTTTTACCAGAAAATCCTCCGTTTTTACTCAAATCTCAACCAAAATCGCTCAAAATTGATCCAAAACTTCAGAAATTCTTCCCTAAACACATATTCGACCGATTTGTGAGCTAAAAACAACAAAAAACATATCAAATCGACCAAAAACAGAGAATGGCCGAGATGTCCTTTTCTGAAGAATTTTTGCTTCGATCTTGCTCAAAACTCGTTAAAACTGATCCAAAAGTGTTCTAAAAACATTTAGTGTGACGACCCTACTTTTCTAATTAGGATTAGTGGCGGATTTCCGCAACGTAAGCCGCGGAAGGCCCGTCTAAGTAAAACATTTTCTAAAAGATATTATAATACAACAAAATATTATTTACATAATAGTATCTGTACAATGGGCCTAAGCCCCAAAATGTCAAAAAGTCAAAAACCCTATCGCCGCTCCACAGGTCTTCATCCATGTACCACACTGCCCTCAAAAGTCCGTGGAGCACCGCCACCAGCCGCCTCAGTCTTGACGCGTGTCAGCGTCAGACTCGGTACCTACAACACGTAAACACTGAGCGAATTGCCCAGTAGGTGAATAAAATGCAATGCATCGTGCACTCATTCCCAATTCCCAATTCTCACAACATGATATAATGCACGCTCGTTCCCACCTTTCTATCGTATCTCAGTATCAGGGCCCTAGGCTGGACTCGGCACCTCGCGCGCAATAAATAAAATATATCGTCTGGTCGTTAACGCCAGACTAGCGGTGCCCACGCCGATAGTGCGCTGATCGATCACGTCAACGTCCTCCTATCAGGTCGCCCCTTCCGCTACACAACACATCCGACGGTTTGCACCTCGGGTCGCTCACGCCCGAGTAGACAGATCGCTCACGTCTGTCTCCCGTCAGGTGCCCCGCGAGTCCAACCTCAACTCCGCTACGAGTCTGACTGCCAAAATCGGCACACTCTACCCCGCTCAATCGACACCTTAAATCTTAAGGTGTCACCACTAATGTGGTCATTATCCCTCACAATGTCATGCGATGCCATGTACATACGTGATATACATGAAACGTGATGTCACATAAAGCATACGTAAAACACGTAAATCACATAAGTTACATAATCACATAATAGCAGGTAAGTGTTTACGCGTCGTAGATGAATGTTTCACCTACCTGTCCTCCCGCTACAATCAACTATGAAGTCCCGTGAAGTCTCTATAGATCGGTCGTCTGAATATAATATTATTAATATATGTGCTAGTTCTCGAAAACCCTAAAATCATCAAAACCCTAAAATCACGAAAACCCTAAAATTTATAGAAACCTAAAAATAATGATATTCCTAAAAATAAATACCCTAAAATACCGAAAATTTATTACCTAAAACCAGATGTCGAAATCATTTAATAAAATGTCGAGGTCTAGATAAAAAAAAACGAAATGTCGAAATCAATTCCTAGAATGTCGAGGCTGCTCAAAATGTCGAGACATCTGAAAATGTCGAGTTCTCATGGTGAAATCATATAAATGTCGAAGTTACATATAAGATGTCGATCTTATAAAAATATCGAAGTCTATTCTTTAAAATGTCGAAAGCCTCCTAAAATATCGAGACCTATTACTAGCTAGAACAATGTCGAGATATTATTAAAATGTCGAAGCATTCTACACATAAATATAAATGTCGATACCTAAAAATGTCGAGACATCAAACATACAAATATCGAAACCTAGTCTAATAAGAAGTGTCAGAGATTTTATATTAATATACCTCGAGATTTTCTAATTCATACCAATGTCGAAGACCACATGATGTATCTCTCGACATTTTGTATCTCTCGCACATGTGTCAGCTATTACTATATACCTCTCGACATTTTTCCTACAATTATCATATACCGACATTTATATCTTCAAAACACAGTTTTGGCTTTAACAGTTAGGGTTTTCCACTCATGATATATCTCGAAGTCTTATGATAGGATCATATGGTTCTAGCAAACAGTATTCCAAAATTAGTTTCCCTGGAACTTGAGTTATCTTCGAAGATTATCAGAGTTCTTACTTCATCATAACCGAAAATTATAGTCAAGGATTGGAACATGAACATTTGGTTTTTCTTAATCACATGACTTTCGAATTTTCATATAAACATATCCTAATTTAACTCTCGATACTCACTAATAAAATATATTAAGTACAAGAAATTTCATATATGGTAAAATACCATACCTCGCGTTGAATCTGTTTTTCGTTATCGAGCTTCTTCTTTGTTTATCAGGTTTTCTTTCTTATTGAAGTCTTGACTTTGTAACTCGTTTTTATTAGATAGGATGTGGATATGTATTGAAATTTCGAATTTTATGATAGAAGTAAAAGAATGGTGACGTGTTTTTCTTTAGGCTTAAGTAAACTTATTAGCCATCTATCCTATCGAAACATTTGGGCTTTATTTTTGAGACATTAACTAAGTTAGTACAGTTCAATTTATTATATTCCAACATTATAATGATAGCCCATTTTACTTCCTTGGGCTTTTCTACTTATTTTAGTTCTTATTATCTTTCTTGGGCTTACAACAATTCTCGGCCCAATTAGTATTTCCGGTTCCTTACGAAACATCCGTTTTGTCCGAAAATTAATTCCATTAATTTCGAACATTACAAAAATAATCCCGTATTAATTTTACGGGTATTACATCCTCCCCCCCTTAAAAGAATTTCGTCCCCGAAATTACGCCAATTGGAATAACTCGGGATAACGAACTCTCATATCATCCTCACGCTCCCAAGTGGCTTCCTCGACTGATTGATTCCGCCACAGAACTTTAACTAACGGAATAGTCTTATTCCGTAGTCGTTTCGACTCGTACATCAAAATATCTACAGGCTTCTCTTCGTAACTCAAGTCAGGCTTGAGCTGTTGATAAAGAAGTTCATTCTGGATCACATGACTCGGGTCCGCGACGTATTTTCGTAATGTCGATACGTGAAATACGTTGTGAACTTGCGACAGGGAAGTCGGCAATTCTAACTGATACGCAACCTCGCCGACTCGTTTGATTATTTTGAACGGGCCTATGTATTTTGGACTTAGTTTGCCCTTCTTTCCAAATCGCTTCACTCCTTTCATCGGGGAGATTTTCAAAAATACTTCGTCATTTTCCGCAAATTCCAAAGGTCGTCGTCGACGATCAGCGTAGCTCTTCTGTTGGCTCTGAGCCGTTCGCATTCTTTCCCGGATCTTGGTCACTGCTTCTGTTGTTTCTCGGATCATATCAGGTCCTAGTAAAGCTTGTTCACCTATTTCGTCCCAATGGACTGGGGATCGGCACTTGCGCCCGTATAGTGCTTCGTACGGTGCCATTCCGATCGTAGCATGGAAACTATTGTTGTAGGAAAATTCGATCAGCGGCAAGTACTTACTCCAGTTTCCCTTGAAGTCTAGGACGCACGCTCGCAACATGTCCTCAAGGGTTTGGATCGTCCGTTCAGACTGCCCGTCGGTCTGGGGATGATATGCAGTACTGAACGAGAGTTTAGTACCCATCGCTTTCTGTAAGCTTTGCCAGAAGTTGGATAGAAATCTCGAATCTCGGTCCGAGACGATAGAAATTGGAATTCCATGGAGGCAGATGATTTCCTGAATATATACTTCCGCATAGCGTTCCATGGAAAAAGTGGAACTAATTGGAAGGAAATGAGCTGATTTGGTCAGACGATCAACAATCACCCAAATAGCATCGTGGCCTTTCGTCGTTTTAGGTAAACCAACGACGAAATCCATCGTGATATGATCCCACTTCCATTCCGGAATGGGTAGAGGCTGTAGGGTTCCACCGGGTCGCTGGTGTTCCGCTTTAATTAATTGGCAGGTCATACATCGGTTTACAAACGCTGCGATGTCTTTCTTCATTCCTGGCCACCAGTATGTTGCTCGCAAGTCTTGATACATCTTCGTGGATCCTGGGTGTACCGAATATGTGGTCGTGTGTGCTTCTTTCATTATCGTTTGTCGTAACTCCTCGTTGTTAGGTACGTAAAGACGATTCTGGTATAGCAAAGCTCCATCCTCTCGGATGTTAAAATCTTCGGGTGGTACCTCCTTCATGTTTAGGTAAAGTTCGTCCTCTTCTTGCATTTTCTTGATTTGTTCTAGCAGCGTGGGTTGGAGAGTTAGCGCTGCTAGTCTTGCCTCAACTTCACCCAAATTAACTACTTCTATTCCAAGCTGATGTAACTCTGTATTTACCGCTTTTCGACTTAGCGCATCTGCGACTACGTTTGCCTTGCCTGGGTGATAGCTAATAACGCAGTCGTAGTCCTTGACGAGTTCCAGCCATCTTCGCTGTCGCATATTAAGTTCCTTCTGAGTAAAGAAATACTTCAAACTCTTATGGTCTGTGAAGATCTCACATTTCTCTCCGTAGAGATAATGTCTCCAGATCTTCAGAGCGAAGACCACTGCTGCCAATTCAAGATCATGGGTTGGGTAGTTCTTCTCGTATTCCTTTAGTTGGCGTGAAGCGTAGGCAATCACTTTTCCGTTCTGCATCAGCACGCATCCCAAGCCATTCTTCGAAGCGTCACTGTATACCGCAAATCCTCCGGTCCCTGACGGTATTGTCAATACTGGGGCAGAGGTAAGACGTTTCTTCAATTCTTGAAAGCTCTGTTCGCATGCTTCGGTCCATTTGAACGGAACGTTCTTTCTCGTCAAATTGGTTAATGTAGAGGCAATACTAGAGAAGTCCGCTATAAACTTACGGTAGTATCCCGCAAGTCCTAGAAAACTTCGGACTTCGGTCGGAGTAGTTGGTCGTGGCCAATTGTTCACAGCCTCAATCTTACTCGGGTCCACGGAGATTCCACTCCCGGAAATCACGTGTCCCAAGAAGGCTACTTGCTCAAGCCAAAATTCGCATTTCTTGAATTTGGCGTAGAGCTGTTTCTCACGCAAGGTTCCTAAGACGATTCGTAAGTGACTCTCGTGTTCTTCTTTAGTCTTAGAATAGATCAGAATGTCGTCAATAAAGACGATTACGAAGCGGTCGAGACAGTCTTTAAAGACTCGGTTCATAAGGTCCATAAAAGCAGCAGGGGCATTAGTCAGTCCGAAGGGCATGACCAAAAACTCGTAATGGCCGTACCTCGTACTGAATGCCGTTTTAGGAACATCTACTTCCCTGATCTTCAATTGATGGTATCCCGAACGGAGGTCAATTTTCGAGAATACCGTAGCTCCTTGTAGTTGATCGAACAGATCATCGATCCTTGGCAACGGATATTTATTTTTGATCGTGATCTTATTCAACTCTCTGTAGTCGATGCACAGTCGCATCGACCCATCTTTCTTTCGCACAAAAAGAACGGGAGCGCCCCACGGCGAAAAACTCGGCTGAATAAAACCCTTAGATAACAGATCTTCTAACTGTTCCTTTAATTCCTTTAACTCATTTGGTGCTAAACGGTAAGGGGCTTTGGAGATTGGGGCAGACCCCGGGATCAGATCTATCGTGAACTGTATTTCTCGATCAGGGGGTAACCCCGGGAGATCATCGGGAAATACATCGGCATATTCGCTAACTATCGGTACATCCTTCAGTTCAGGCTGAGGTAACTCCTCCGCCTTCACCGCATACACGAGATAAGACTCACAACCTGACCTCAAGAGTCGTTGAGCCTTTAGAGCTGATATTCTTGGAATACTATTCTTATCTGCTTTTACCGAAAAAGTGAATGCTTCTTCTTCGGGCAGCTGGAATTTAACGACCTTCTTGTTGCAATCGATAATGGCTCCATATTTTGAAAGCCAATCCATCCCGAAGATGACATCGTAGTCGTTCATCGGGATTACAATCAGGTCGGCACTCAGGTTCCTACCCTCAATACTTACGACGCACCCTCTTAATATTTGGTTGGTGCGCGTCGGATCACCGTGTGGTAGAGTAACTATGTAGTTGCATTCAGATGAGGTAGGAGATATTCCTACCTTCGCCACGTACTTAGCCGACACAAATGAATGTGTGGCTCCAGAATCAATAAGCACAGAAGTGGGCACGTTATAGATAGTTAACGTACCCGTTACCACAGACGGATTCGCCTCGGCCTCCTCATTTGTCAGAGTAAAAACTCTCGCGGGAACAGGTGGAGGTCGCATCGGCGGTTGGGCCGGGTTCCGTACTAAGGGCAAATTCTCTGTACAAGCTCTCGCAAAATGGCCGATTTTTCCGCACCTGAAGCACTGCGGAATCTGTCTTGTCCCAAAGCAGGCCCCGAAATGGTAACGCCCGCATTGTCGACACTGGGGCGCAACATTTTGAGGTTGATTGGGGATATTGATCGGTCCATGATTTGGTCTCGGGCGCCAGTTTTGTTGGCCCTGTCGATTCCATTGGGTATTAGGACCCTTGCCGAAAAACTGGCGTTTCTTATCTCCTCCGCTTCCTTGTTGGGCCTCCCTCCTCTTTTTCGCTTCCTGTGCTTCCACCACCACCGACTCTGCTTGTTCCGCAATTAGGGCACGTTCAGTTACTTGCATAAACTCTAGTTGGCGTGCACCCGCAATACTTAAATCCCGATAGATTTCGGGTTTAAGTCCCTTAATGAACCTGGTAACTTTCAGCGAATTAGTCGCCACTAACTGCGGAGCAAATCGGGATAATTCCTCAAATCGACGGATGTACTCCGCCACCGGCATGCTCCCTTGCTTCAAGCTCATGAACTCGTACATTCTCTGTTCTTGATCGTGAGCCGTAAAGTATTTGTTGAAGAAGAGCTCCCTAAATCTTTCCCACGTCATATTGATTGGGCTCTCCAACACCTTTACGGTGTTCCACCAATAGCGCGCATTCTCTCGGAAAAGAGAAACGGCACAAAGGACTTTTTCGTTGTCAGGCACTCGACTATAGATGAACATGTCCTCTATAGTGCCTATCCAATCTTCAGCCACCGCAGGATTGGTAGCTTCAGTAATTATTGGGGGGTTTAGCTTTCGAAATCGTTCCCCGATTAGTTCCACTCGATCAGGTTGCGGGGAATGTTCCGATGAGCTTCGGTGATGGATCAAGTCATTGATTTGATCCGACTGTCGTCGGATCAGATCGGTCAATTGATGTATAGTAGAGCGGTCATCATTTGGTGGGGATTCAGACCCCGCCCTACGGCTAGAACTGCCTACATCTCGACGTCCTTTCGGCATTTTTATCTATTTCTACAATTATTCACATAGAGCACATATCAAATAACACGTAATCACATAATCAATCTTTAAACTTACAGGCCAGTCTGGTTCTCCAGGCTTTTGAGCGTCAGTACATGGACAGTCTTCAGAACCTGAAGCCTAAGCTCTGATACCACCTGCGACGACCCTACTTTTCTAATTAGGATTAGTGGCGGATTTCCGCAACGTAAGCCGCGGAAGGCCCGTCTAAGTAAAACATTTTCTAAAAGATATTATAATACAACAAAATATTATTTACATAATAGTATCTGTACAATGGGCCTAAGCCCCAAAATGTCAAAAAGTCAAAAACCCTATCGCCGCTCCACAGGTCTTCATCCATGTACCACACTGCCCTCAAAAGTCCGTGGAGCACCGCCACCAGCCGCCTCAGTCTTGACGCGTGTCAGCGTCAGACTCGGTACCTACAACACGTAAACACTGAGCGAATTGCCCAGTAGGTGAATAAAATGCAATGCATCGTGCACTCATTCCCAATTCCCAATTCTCACAACATGATATAATGCACGCTCGTTCCCACCTTTCTATCGTATCTCAGTATCAGGGCCCTAGGCTGGACTCGGCACCTCGCGCGCAATAAATAAAATATATCGTCTGGTCGTTAACGCCAGACTAGCGGTGCCCACGCCGATAGTGCGCTGATCGATCACGTCAACGTCCTCCTATCAGGTCGCCCCTTCCGCTACACAACACATCCGACGGTTTGCACCTCGGGTCGCTCACGCCCGAGTAGACAGATCGCTCACGTCTGTCTCCCGTCAGGTGCCCCGCGAGTCCAACCTCAACTCCGCTACGACTCTGACTGCCAAAATCGGCACACTCTACCCCGCTCAATCGACACCTTAAATCTTAAGGTGTCACCACTAATGTGGTCATTATCCCTCACAATGTCATGCGATGCCATGTACATACGTGATATACATGAAACGTGATGTCACATAAAGCATACGTAAAACACGTAAATCACATAAGTTACATAATCACATAATAGCAGGTAAGTGTTTACGCGTCGTAGATGAATGTTTCACCTACCTGTCCTCCCGCTACAATCAACTATGAAGTCCCGTGAAGTCTCTATAGATCGGTCGTCTGAATATAATAATATTATTAATATATGTGCTAGTTCTCGAAAACCCTAAAATCATCAAAACCCTAAAATCACGAAAACCCTAAAATTTATAGAAACCTAAAAATAATGATATTCCTAAAAATAAATACCCTAAAATACCGAAAATTTATTACCTAAAACCAGATGTCGAAATCATTTAATAAAATGTCGAGGTCTAGATAAAAAAAATGAAATGTCGAAATCAATTCCTAGAATGTCGAGGCTGCTCAAAATGTCGAGACATCTGAAAATGTCGAGTTCTCATGGTGAAATCATATAAATGTCGAAGTTACATATAAGATGTCGATCTTATAAAAATATCGAAGTCTATTCTTTAAAATGTCGAAAGCCTCCTAAAATATCGAGACCTATTACTAGCTAGAACAATGTCGAGATATTATTAAAATGTCGAAGCATTCTACACATAAATATAAATGTCGATACCTAAAAATGTCGAGACATCAAACATACAAATATCGAAACCTAGTCTAATAAGAAGTGTCAGAGATTTTATATTAATATACCTCGAGATTTTCTAATTCATACCAATGTCGAAGACCACATGATGTATCTCTCGACATTTTGTATCTCTCGCACATGTGTCAGCTATTACTATATACCTCTCGACATTTTTCCTACAATTATCATATACCGACATTTATATCTTCAAAACACAGTTTTGGCTTTAACAGTTAGGGTTTTCCACTCATGATATATCTCGAAGTCTTATGATAGGATCATATGGTTCTAGCAAACAGTATTCCAAAATTAGTTTCCCTGGAACTTGAGTTATCTTCGAAGATTATCAGAGTTCTTACTTCATCATAACCGAAAATTATAGTCAAGGATTGGAACATGAACATTTGGTTTTTCTTAATCACATGACTTTCGAATTTTCATATAAACATATCCTAATTTAACTCTCGATACTCACTAATAAAATATATTAAGTACAAGAAATTTCATATATGGTAAAATACCATACCTCGCGTTGAATCTGTTTTTCGTTATCGAGCTTCTTCTTTGTTTATCAGGTTTTCTTTCTTATTGAAGTCTTGACTTTGTAACTCGTTTTTATTAGATAGGATGTGGATATGTATTGAAATTTCGAATTTTATGATAGAAGTAAAAGAATGGTGACGTGTTTTTCTTTAGGCTTAAGTAAACTTATTAGCCATCTATCCTATCGAAACATTTGGGCTTTATTTTTGAGACATTAACTAAGTTAGTACAGTTCAATTTATTATATTCCAACATTATAATGATAGCCCATTTTACTTCCTTGGGCTTTTCTACTTATTTTAGTTCTTATTATCTTTCTTGGGCTTACAACAATTCTCGGCCCAATTAGTATTTCCGGTTCCTTACGAAACATCCGTTTTGTCCGAAAATTAATTCCATTAATTTCGAACATTACAAAAATAATCCCGTATTAATTTTACGGGTATTACATCCTCCCCCCCTTAAAAGAATTTCGTCCCCGAAATTACGCCAATTGGAATAACTCGGGATAACGAACTCTCATATCATCCTCACGCTCCCAAGTGGCTTCCTCGACTGATTGATTCCGCCACAGAACTTTAACTAACGGAATAGTCTTATTCCGTAGTCGTTTCGACTCGTACATCAAAATATCTACAGGCTTCTCTTCGTAACTCAAGTCAGGCTTGAGCTGTTGATAAAGAAGTTCATTCTGGATCACATGACTCGGGTCCGCGACGTATTTTCGTAATGTCGATACGTGAAATACGTTGTGAACTTGCGACAGGGAAGTCGGCAATTCTAACTGATACGCAACCTCGCCGACTCGTTTGATTATTTTGAACGGGCCTATGTATTTTGGACTTAGTTTGCCCTTCTTTCCAAATCGCTTCACTCCTTTCATCGGGGAGATTTTCAAAAATACTTCGTCATTTTCCGCAAATTCCAAAGGTCGTCGTCGACGATCAGCGTAGCTCTTCTGTTGGCTCTGAGCCGTTCGCATTCTTTCCCGGATCTTGGTCACTGCTTCTGTTGTTTCTCGGATCATATCAGGTCCTAGTAAAGCTTGTTCACCTATTTCGTCCCAATGGACTGGGGATCGGCACTTGCGCCCGTATAGTGCTTCGTACGGTGCCATTCCGATCGTAGCATGGAAACTATTGTTGTAGGAAAATTCGATCAGCGGCAAGTACTTACTCCAGTTTCCCTTGAAGTCTAGGACGCACGCTCGCAACATGTCCTCAAGGGTTTGGATCGTCCGTTCAGACTGCCCGTCGGTCTGGGGATGATATGCAGTACTGAACGAGAGTTTAGTACCCATCGCTTTCTGTAAGCTTTGCCAGAAGTTGGATAGAAATCTCGAATCTCGGTCCGAGACGATAGAAATTGGAATTCCATGGAGGCAGATGATTTCCTGAATATATACTTCCGCATAGCGTTCCATGGAAAAAGTGGAACTAATTGGAAGGAAATGAGCTGATTTGGTCAGACGATCAACAATCACCCAAATAGCATCGTGGCCTTTCGTCGTTTTAGGTAAACCAACGACGAAATCCATCGTGATATGATCCCACTTCCATTCCGGAATGGGTAGAGGCTGTAGGGTTCCACCGGGTCGCTGGTGTTCCGCTTTAATTAATTGGCAGGTCATACATCGGTTTACAAACGCTGCGATGTCTTTCTTCATTCCTGGCCACCAGTATGTTGCTCGCAAGTCTTGATACATCTTCGTGGATCCTGGGTGTACCGAATATGTGGTCGTGTGTGCTTCTTTCATTATCGTTTGTCGTAACTCCTCGTTGTTAGGTACGTAAAGACGATTCTGGTATAGCAAAGCTCCATCCTCTCGGATGTTAAAATCTTCGGGTGGTACCTCCTTCATGTTTAGGTAAAGTTCGTCCTCTTCTTGCATTTTCTTGATTTGTTCTAGCAGCGTGGGTTGGAGAGTTAGCGCTGCTAGTCTTGCCTCAACTTCACCCAAATTAACTACTTCTATTCCAAGCTGATGTAACTCTGTATTTACCGCTTTTCGACTTAGCGCATCTGCGACTACGTTTGCCTTGCCTGGGTGATAGCTAATAACGCAGTCGTAGTCCTTGACGAGTTCCAGCCATCTTCGCTGTCGCATATTAAGTTCCTTCTGAGTAAAGAAATACTTCAAACTCTTATGGTCTGTGAAGATCTCACAATCGATCGAACTAATTTAGTTTTACGAGAGTGCCCAGTGCTAGTGAACGATAGAAAACTACCCATAGACCTTATAGTTATACCTATGAACGATTATGAAGTAATCGTAGGAATGGACTGACTGTCTAAGTAAGGGGCTGTGATCGATTGTAATCATAAGACAGTCAAGTTCAACACAGAGGAAAATAAACCGTTTGTCTTTACGGGAACTAGCAAGAGCAGCAAGATTCCCGAAATTTCTGCTTTGAAAGCACGACGATTAATCAAGGCAGGATGTGAAGCCTACCTCGTTTTCGCTATAACATCAGAAGAGCGTCAAATCCCAAAGCTAGAAGAGGTTTCAGTGGTACGAGAATTCCCCGACGTTTTCCCAGAAGATTCACTCGGACTTCCCCCTGATCGTGAAATTCAGTTCACAATTGATTTAGTACCCGGAGCTGCACCTATTTCAAAAGCTCCATATCGTTTAGCTCCAACAGAAATGAAAGAACTGAAAGAACAACTGGACGAGTTGCTGCAGAAGGGATTCATTCAGCCAAGCTTTTCACCATGGGGCGCACCAGTTCTATTTGTCAAAAAGAAAGATGGATCGATGCGCCTATGTATTGAGTATAGAAAGCTGAACAAGATTACAATTAAGAACAAATACCCTCTACCGAGGATTGACGACTTATTTGAACAACTACAAGGAGCAGCGGTGTTCTCGAAGATAGACTTGCGATCGGGATATCACCAGCTGAAAATTCGTGAAGAAGACATTCCAAAGAATGCTTTCAGCACCCAATACGGACATTACGAGTTCTTAGTCATGCCTTTCGGGCTGACTAACGCACCGGCAGCATTCATGGACCTGATGAACTGCATATTCAAGCCATTCCTAGACAAGTTCGTCATCGCATTCATTGATGATATCCTTATTTATTCAAAGACGAGGGAGGAGCATGAGCAACATCAGAAGATCGTCCTTGAGATACTACGAGAGAAGCAGTTATACGCCAAGTTCAAGAAATGTGGATTTTGGCTGGAGCAAGTCGCGTTTCTTGGACATGTTATTCCGGGAGCAGGAATCTCAGTAGACCCGAGTAAGATAGAAGCTATCAACAATTCGCCGCAATCGACGAACGTAACAAAAGTACGAAGTTTTCTCGGACTGGCGGGATACTACAGGAAATTCATCAAGGACTTCTCGAAGATCGCATCAACACTAACGAAGCTAACCAGGAAAGATACTTCATTCCATTGGAGCGACGAGTGCGAACAAAGCTTCCAGGAACTGAAAAGACGACTCACATCGGCCCCAGTCCTGACAATACCCACAGAGACCCGAGGATTTTCCGTATATAGTGATGCATCCAAAAACGGGTTAGGGTGCGTTCTAATGCAAAATGGGAATGTTGTTGCGTACGCCTCACGACAGCTAAAGGATTACGAGAAGAATTACCCAACCCACGACCTGGAACTCGCCGCAGTTGTTTTTGCTCTGAAGATCTGGAGACATTATCTGTACGGCGAGCGCTGTGAAATTTTCACAGACCACAAGAGCCTGAAGTACTTCTTTACTCAGAAGGAGTTAAATATGAGACAACGACGGTGGCTAGAACTCGTTAAAGACTATGACTGCGTGATCAGTTACCACCCAGGGAAGCAAACGTCGTGGCGGATGCTTTGAGCCGGAAAACTGCAAGTGCAGAGTAGCATCAGGTCGGAGTAGAAATTATACCAATGGGCGAAATCGAAACAAGGCTAGCAGCTTTAACTCTCCGACCAACATTGATGGAGCAAATCACGATGGCGCAGCAGAATGATGAATTATACCTAAAGGTCAAGGAAACACAAGCGGAACAAAGACCATCAGACTATGAGATCCGAGGGGACGGAAGCTTATACTATAGGAACCGATTATACGTTCCCAATAAAATGGAACTCCGGAAGACGATTATGAGGGAAGCGCATGCCACGGTTTACTCAATTCACCCAGGGGCGACGAAGATGTACAGAGAATTAAGAACCAATTATTGGTGGCCAGGAATGAAAAGAGAGATAGCAACATTCATCAGTCAATGTCTAACATGCCAGCAGATAAAGGCGGAGCACCAACGACCGGCAGGAACCTTGCAATCCCTGCCGATACCCGAATGGAAGTGGGATCACATGATAATGGACTTCGTTGTTGGCTTACCTAAGACCGTGAAAGGCCACGACGTGATATGGGCCATAGTAGATCGACTGACCAAGTCCGCCCACTTTCTGGCAATCAGTTCAACGTTTTCACTAGAACGTTATGTCGAACTATATATTCAAGAGATAGTACGACTTCAAGGAGTTCCAATATCAATCGTTTCTGATAGAGACTCGAGATTCCTATCTAAATTTTTAGTGTGTTTATCATTAGTGTGTTTATCAATCGTTACCGAACAATATCACTTATTTAATTATTAATGTGTTTATCATTAAAGTAGTTTCACTTTGCAGCAAACCTGTCGAATATATTCTTCAACTTACTGAAAAAATAAAAGAAAAGTTAGTTCAGCTTATGTACCAAAAGGCCGTTGACAAAGTTATTATACTTTTGTTAATATACTTCAATAGCATACTGGAGCATATTTTATAAATTTCAATCATGAGTCCTTTATTCTGTGAAAATTAAATAGCTGAATGACGAAGTATATAACTCGCCAAAATATAAAACATAAACTACATAAAAGGTATACATAACCACTAACGTTCAATTGTTACACATTCAACGTTTTGAAGGCATTATATTTCATAACCGTAAGAACATCTCCAATGGAGCTGCAAAACCCAAAAAATGGAGTAAATTTACTTAAACCGAACACAAAAACCAAACCCAAAATGGGTTTTTCACTTTCTCTCTCATCATTCAAACGGAAATATGCGATTCATCCCAAACTGTGTTTGTATTTTCTAATTTGCATACTAGCCCCAAACATTTGAATTTATTGAACTTGTTTCAAAAATTTTATGGATCAAAATCGAACTCACGTGAAAGCAAGAGGAGTATCACCGCAAGAGAATAATTGTTTGAAGAAACACACAGACGCGGGTCTTCTGCTCAATATTTTGGCTAATCAAGGTGCTTCTGATGCTGCAGTTGAAGACTCTTCAGTAATGGTGAGGAAGCTTTGCTGTTTCTGTTCTTTTTTCAGTATATTCACGTCAATAGTCTAAGATGTTTGCAGGAGGACGAAACATCTCTTCTAATGGGAGAGAAAGAAGCAGAGAAGATGATAGTAGAAGGATACTCACGATTTGGACTGTGAAGACTTTATCTGGACTGTGAAGACTCGATTTGGGCATCTGCATATTTTTTTATATTTGTTGCAGTCGTCTTGATTTTTTGTTTCTGCATCACGTGTCTTTTCATTTTAACTATTAAAAAACACATAAAAATTAAATAAATAAATATATTATTTTATTTTTATTTATTTATATAAATGATAATATAAAAATATTACTTGTAAAGTTATAAAATATGTGGTAATATTGAAAAATTATAAATATTGTGGCAGGAAATATTTTCAAAGTGCACCTTTGAGTATGAGAATGAGTTTAACGGTTGGAGATGAATTACTGCATATTGCGTTTAAGAATGAGTTTGAGTTTGAGAATGGATTTTCCGGTTGGAGATGGTCTAAAAATAGGATAGTGACGTTATACGTAGAATAAATTGAGGCTCTTGGTGGGTAGAGAATGTTCAACTTCATCACCAATTAGGATTTCAGACTTATTTTATCAGAAAATGATAGTTGACCCGAAATTGTCTGGATATGTGAATATTGTTTGCAATTATGAAATGATCCCAAATAAAAAAAAAGTGAGGTTACTAATGACCAAAATTTATGATTAGGCCAAGATTTTTCATATAAAACCCAGCATTCCCAAAAAGCTTAAGGGGGTGTTTGTTTGCGGTGATTCAACGAAGCGGCGTAGTCGCATCACCGTCATGTGAATATTTCCATTATGTGGATCAAGGTGATATGTCCCCACTGTGTTTGTTTAGGGGTGCTATTTCATCAAGGTGATATTGGAATATTGTGTTTAATTAATCGTGGTGATGTGTGGGGTGACATTGCCTAAAAACATATTTAACCATACGTATATCATTTAGATAATGTGAATAATAGGTTTATTTTGAGATTATATTTACGTAATACTGATCAATGTTTTAGTACCGAGTCTAATTATTTTTAAGCATTAATGATAAGTCTAATTATATAATTATTATAATATTTAATCATTAAATATGTTTTTAAGATTGAAAGATAGCTAGTTATATAATTTAAAATATGAGCATGGGTATATAAGGAAGAAATCTTAAAATATTCAGGCACATTCCACGTCATCCTCACGCAATGGTGATCTCATACTTCAATGTAGATGTAGAATGAGAACTAAACTCCCAAACATATATTAAGACATGAAAGACGACTTTGTGATTTACCATTCAGTTCCAGGCCTAATATATATATATATATATATATACAGAAATGTTATGGTGCTCACCTTGCGTGAGCACCATCCGTGGGTACCTGTTATGTGGCTTTTTTTTGTGCCACGTCAACATGCCAAATCAACCCCGATGGATTCACTAATTCCATGTGTAGGTTATAGATCAATAAAAAATCTCATCGCATGCCGATTTGGCGCGTTGTTGTAGTTGGTGCTCACGAAGGTGCCCACGCAAGGTGTGCACCATAACATTACTCATATACAGAAATGTTACGGTGCTCACCTTGCGTGCGCACCATCCGTGGGCACCTGTTATGTGGCATTTTTTTGTGCCACGTCAACATGCCAAATCAAACCCCCGATGGATTCACTAATTCCATGTGTAGGTTATAGATCAATAAAAAATCTCATCGCATGCCGATTTGGCGCGTTGTTGTGGTTGGTGCTCACGAAGGTGCCCACGCAAGGTGAGCACCATAACATTACTCATATACAGAAATGTTATGGTGCTCACCTTGCGTGAGCACCATCCGTGGCCACCTGTTATGTGGCATTTTTTTGTGCCATGTCAACATGCCAAATCAACTCCCGATGGATTTACTAATTCCATGTGTAGGTTATAGATCAATAAAAAATCTCATCGCATGCCGATTTGGCGCGTTGTTGTGGTTGGTGCTCACGAAGGTGCCCACGCAAGGTGAGCACCATAACATTACTCATATACAGAAATGTTATGGTGCTCACCTTGCGTGAGCACCATCCGTGGGCACCTGTTATGTGGCATTTTTTTTGTGCCACATCAACACGCCAAATCAACCCCCGATGGATTCACTAATTCCATGTGTAGGTTATAGATCAATAAAAAATCTCATCGCATGCCGATTTGGCGCGTTGTTGTGGTTGGTGCTCACGAAGGTGCCCACGCAAGGTGAGCACCATAACATTACTCATATACAGAAATGTTATGGTGCTCACCTTGCGTGAGCACCATCCGTGGGCACCTGTTATGTGGCATTTCTTTGTGCCACGTCAACATGCCAAATCAACCCCCGGTGGATTCACTAATTCCATGTGTAGGTTATAGATCAATAAAAAATCTCATCGCATGCCGATTTGGCGCGTTGTTGTGGTTGGTGCTCACGAAGGTGCCCACGCAAGGTGAGCACCATAACATTACTCATATACAGAAATGTTATGGTGCTCACCTTGCGTGAGCACCATCCGTGGGCACCTGTTATGTGACATTTTTTTTGTGCCATGTCAACATGCCAAATCAACTCCCGATGGATTTACTAATTCCATGTGTAGGTTATAGATCAATAAAAAATCTCATCGCATGCCGATTTGGCGCGTTGTTGTGGTTGGTGCTCACGAAGGTGCCCACGCAAGGTGAGCACCATAACATTACTCATATACAGAAATGTTATGGTGCTCACCTTGCGTGAGCACCATCCGTGGGCACCTGTTATATGGCATTTTTTTGTGCCACGTCAACATGCCAAATCAACCGCCGATGGATTCACTAATTCCATGTGTAGGTTATAGATCAATAAAAAATCTCATCGTATGCCGATTTGGCGCGTTGTTGTGGTTGGTGCTCACGAAGGTGCCCACGCAAGGTGAGCACCATAACATTACTCATATACAGAAATGTTATGGTGCTCACCTTGCGTGAGCACCATCCGTGGGCACCGGTTATGTGGCATTTTTTTGTGCCACGTCAACATGCCAAATCAACCCCCGATGGATTCACTAATTCCATGTGTAGGTTATAGATCAATAAAAAATCTCATCGCATGCCGATTTGGCGCGTTGTTGTGGTTGGTGCTCACGAAGGTGCCCACGCAAGGTGAGCACCATAACATTACTCATATACAGAAATGTTATGGTGCTCACCTTGCGTGAGCACCATCCGTGGGCACCTGTTATGTGGCATTTTTTTGTGCCACGTCAACATGCCAAATCAACCCCCGATGGATTCAATAATTCCATGTGTAGGTTATAGATCAATAAAAAATCTCATCGCATGCAGATTTGGCGCGTTGTTGTGGTTGGTGCTCACGAAGGTGCCCACGCAAGGTGAGCACCATAACATTAATGTTATGGTGCCCACGCAAGGTGAGCACCATAACATTAATGTTATGGTGCTCACCTTGCGTGAGCACCATCCGTGAGCACGTGTTATGTGGCATTTTTTTGTGCCACGTCAACATGCCAAATCAAACCCCGATGTATTCACTAATTCCATGTGTAGGTTATAGATCAATAAAAAATCTCATCGCATGCCGATTTGGCGCGTTGTTGTGGTTGGTGCTCATGAAGGTGCCAACGCAAGGTGAGCACCATAACATTACTCATATACAAAAATGTTATGGTGCTCACCTTGCGTGAGCACCATCCGTGGGCACCTGTTATGTGGCATTTTTTTGTGCCACGTCAACATGCCAAATCAACCCCCGATGGATTCACTAATTCCATGTGTAGGTTATAGATCAATAAAAAATCTCATCGCATGCCGATTTGGCGCGTTGTTGTGGTTGGTGCTCACGAAGGTGCCCACGCAAGGTGAGCACCATAACATTACTCATATACAGAAATGTTATGGTGCTCACCTTGCGTGAGCACCATCCGTGGGCACCTGTTATGTGGCTTTTTTTTGTGCCACGTCAACATGCCAAATCAACCCCGATGGATTCACTAATTCCATGTGTAGGTTATAGATCAATAAAAAATCTCATCGCATGCCGATTTGGCGCGTTGTTGTAGTTGGTGCTCACGAAGGTGCCCACGCAAGCTGAGCACCATAACATTACTCATATACAGAAATGTTACGGTGCTCACCTTGCGTGAGCACCATCCGTGGGCACCTGTTATGTGGCATTTTTTTGTGCCACGTCAACATGCCAAATCAAACCCCGATGGATTCACTAATTCCATGTGTACGTTATAGATCAATAAAAATCTCATCGCATGCCGATTTGGCGCGTTGTTGTGGTTGGTGCTCACGAAGGTGCCCACGCAAGTTGAGCACCATAACATTACTCATATACAGAAATGTTATGGTGCTCACCTTGCGTGAGCACCATCCGTGGGCACCTGTTATGTGGCATTTTTTTGTGCCATGTCAACATGCCAAATCAAACCCCGATGGATTCACTAATTCCATGTGTAGGTTATAGATCAATAAAAAATCACATCGCATGCCGATTTGGCGCGTTGTTGTGGTTGGTGCTCACGGAGGTGCCCACGCAAGGTGAGCACCATAACGTTACTCATATACAGAAATGTTATGGTGCTCACCTTGCGTGAGCACCATCCGTGGGCACCTGTTATGTGGCATTTTTTTGTGCCATGTCAACATGCCAAATCAACTCCCGATGGATTTACTAATTCCATGTGTAGGTTATAGATCAATAAAAAATCTCATCGCATGCCGATTTGGCGCGTTGTTGTGGTTGGTGCTCACGAAGGTGCCCACGCAAGGTGAGCACCATAACATTACTCATATACAGAAATGTTATGGTGCTCACCTTGCGTGAGCACCATCCGTGGGCACCTGTTATGTGGCATTTTTTTGTGCCACGTCAACATGCCAAATCAACCCCCGATGGATTCACTAATTCCATGTGTAGGTTATAGATCAATAGAAAATCTCATCGCATGCCGATTTGGCGCGTTGTTGTGGTTGGTGCTCACGAAGGTGCCCACGCAAGGTGAGCACCATAACATTACTCATATACAGAAATGTTATGGTGCTCACCTTGCGTGAGCACCATCCGTGGGCACCTGTTATGTGGCTTTTTTTTGTGCCACGTCAACATGCCAAATCAACCCCGATGGATTCACTAATTCCATGTGTAGGTTATAGATCAATAAAAAATCTCATCGCATGCCGATTTGGCGCGTTGTTGTAGTTGGTGCTCACGAAGGTGCCCACGCAAGGTGAGCACCATAACATTACTCATATACAGAAATGTTACGGTGCTCACCTTGCGTGCGCACCATCCGTGGGCACCTGTTATGTGGCATTTTTTTGTGCCACGTCAACATGCCAAATCAAACCCCGATGGATTCACTAATTCCATGTGTAGGTTATAGATCAATAAAAAATCTCATCGCATGCCGATTTGGCGCGTTGTTGTGGTTGGTGCTCACGAAGGTGCCCACGCAAGGTGAGCACCATAACATTACTCATATACAGAAATGTTATGGTGCTCACCTTGCGTGAGCACCATCCGTGGGCACCTGTTATGTGGCATTTTTTTGTGCCATGTCAACATGCCAAATCAAACCCCGATGGATTCACTAATTCCATGTGTAGGTTATAGATCAATAAAAAATCACATCGCATGCCGATTTGGCGCGTTGTTGTGGTTGGTGCTCACGAAGGTGCCCACGCAAGGTGAGCACCATAACATTACTCATATACAGAAATGTTATGGTGCTCACCTTGCGTGAGCACTATCCGTGGGCACCTGTTATGTGGCATTTTTTTGTGCCATGTCAACATGCCAAATCAACTCCCGATGGATTTACTAATTCCATGTGTAGGTTATAGATCAATAAAAAATCTCATCGCATGCCGATTTGGCGCGTTGTTGTGGTTGGTGCTCACGAAGGTGCCCACGCAAGGTGAGCACCATAACATTACTCATATACAGAAATGTTATGGTGCTCACCTTGCGTGAGCACCATCCGTGGGCACCTGTTATGTGGCATTTTTTTGTGCCATGTCAACATGCCAAATCAACTCCCGATGGATTTACTAATTCCATGTGTAGGTTATAGATCAATAATAAATCTCATCGCATGCCGATTTGGCGCGTTGTTGTGGTTGGTGCTCACGAAGGTGCCCACGCAAGGTGAGCACCATAACATTACTCATATACAGAAATGTTATGGTGCTCACCTTGCGTGAGCACCATCCGTGGGCACCTGTTATGTGGCATTTTTTGTGCCACGTCAACATGCCAAATCAACCCCCGATGGATTCACTAATTCCATGTGTAGGTTATAGATCAATAAAAAATCTCATCGCATGCCGATTTGGCGCGTTGTTGTGGTTGGTGCTCACGAAGGTGCCCACGCAAGGTGAGCACCATAACATTACTCATATACAGAAATGTTATGGTGCTCACCTTGCGTGAGCACCATCCGTGGGCACCTGTTATGTGGCATTTTTTGTGCCACGTCAACATGCCAAATCAACCCCCGATGGATTCACTAATTCCATGTGTAGGTTATAGATCAATAAAAAATCTCATCGCATGCCGATTTGGCGCGTTGTTGTGGTTGGTGCTCACGAAGGTGCCCACGCAAGGTGAGCACCATAACATTACTCATATACAGAAATGTTATGGTGCTCACCTTGCGTGAGCACCATCCGTGGGCACCTGTTATGTGGCATTTTTTTGTGCCATGTCAACATGCCAAATCAACTCCCGATGGATTTACTAATTCCATGTGTAGGTTATAGATCAATAATAAATCTCATCGCATGCCGATTTGGCGCGTTGTTGTGGTTGGTGCTCACGAAGGTGCCCACGCAAGGTGGCACCATAACATTACTCATATACAGAAATGTTATGGTGCTCACCTTGCGTGAGCACCATCCGTGGGCACCTGTTATATGGCATTTTTTTGTGCCACGTCAACATGCCAAATCAACCCCCGATGGATTCACTAATTCCATGTGTAGGTTATAGATCAATAAAAAATCTCATCGCATGCCGATTTGGCGCGTTGTTGTGGTTGGTGCTCACGAAGGTGCCCACGCAAGGTGAGCACCATAACATTACTCATATACAGAAATGTTATGGTGCTCACCTTGCGTGAGCACCATCCGTGGGCACCGGTTATGTGGCATTTTTTTGTGCCACGTCAACATGCCAATTCAACCCCCGATGGATTCACTAATTCCATGTGTAGGTTATAGATCAATATAAAATCTCATCGCATGCCGATTTGGCGCGTTGTTGTGGTTGGTGCTCACGAAGGTGCCCACGCAAGGTGAGCACCATAACATTACTCATATACAGAAATGTTATGGTGCTCACCTTGCGTGAGCACCATCTGTGGGCACCTGTTATGTGGCATTTTTTTGTGCCACGTCAACATGCCAAATCAACCCCCGATGGATTCACTAATTCCATGTGTAGGTTATAGATCAATAAAAAATCTCATCGCATGCAGATTTGGCGCGTTGTTGTGGTTGGTGCTCACGAAGGTGCCCACGCAAGGTGAGCACCATAACATTACGAAATGTTATGGTGCTCACCTTGCGTGAGCACCATCCGTGAGCACGTGTTATGTGGCATTTTTTTGTGCCACGTCAACATGCCAAATCAAACCCCGATGGATTCACTAATTCCATGTGTAGGTTATAGATCAATAAAAAATCTCATCGCATGCCGATTTGGCGCGTTGTTGTGGTTGGTGCTCACGAAGGTGCCCACGCAAGGTGAGCACCATAACATTACTCATATACAGAAATGTTATGGTGCTCACCTTGCGTGAGCACCATCCGTGGGCACCTGTTATGTGGCATTTTTTTGTGCCACGTCAACATGCCAAATCAACCCCCGATGGATTCACTAATTCCATGTGTAGGTTATAGATCAATAAAAAATCTCATCGCATGCCGATTTGGCGCGTTGTTGTGGTTGGTGCTCACGAAGGTGCCCACGCAAGGTGAGCACCATAACATTACTCATATACAGAAATGTTATGGTGCTCACCTTGCGTGAGCACCATCCGTGGGCACCTGTTATGTGGCATTTTTTGTGCCACGTCAACATGCCAAATCAACACCCGATGGATTCACTAATTCCATGTGTAGGTTATAGATCAATAAAAAATCTCATCGCATGCCGATTTGGTGCGTTGTTGTGGTTGGTGCTCACGAAGGTGCCCACGCAAGGTGAGCACCATAACATTACTCATATACAGAAATGTTATGGTGCTCACCTTGCGTGAGCACCATCCGTGGGCACCTGTTATGTGGCTTTTTTTTGTGCCATGTCAACATGCCAAATCAACCCCGATGGATTCACTAATTCCATGTGTAGGTTATAGATCAATAAAAAATCTCATCGCATGCCGATTTGGCGCGTTGTTGTGGTTGGTGCTCACGAAGGTGCCCACGCAAGGTGAGCACCATAACATTACTCATATACAGAAATGTTATGGTGCTCACCTTGCGTGAGCACCATCCGTGGGCACCTGTTATGTGGCATTTTTTTGTGCCACGTCAACATGCCAAATCAACCCCGATGGATTCACTAATTCCATGTGTAGGTTATAGATCAATAAAAAATCTCATCGCATGCCGATTTGGCGCGTTGTTGTGGTTGGTGCTCACGAAGGTGCCCACGCAAGGTGAGCACCATAACATTACTCATATACAGAAATGTTATGGTGCTCACCTTGCGTGAGCACCATCCGTGGGCACCTGTTATGTGGCATTTTTTGTGCCACGTCAACATGCCAAATCAACCCCCGATGGATTCACTAATTCCATGTGTAGGTTATAGATCAATAAAAAATCTCATCGCATGCCGATTTGGCGCGTTGTTGTGGTTGGTGCTCACGAAGGTGCCCACGCAAGGTGAGCACCATAACATTACTCATATACAGAAATGTTATGGTGCTCACCTTGCGTGAGCACCATCCGTGGGCACCTGTTATGTGGCATTTTTTTGTGCCACGTCAACATGCCAAATCAACCCCGATGGATTCACTAATTCCATGTGTAGGTTATAGATCAATAAAAAATCTCATCGCATGCCGATTTGGCGCGTTGTTGTGGTTGGTGCTCACGAAGGTGCCCACGCAAGGTGAGCACCATAACATTACTCATATACAGAAATGTTATGGTGCTCACCTTGCGTGAGCACCATCCGTGGGCACCTGTTATGTGGCATTTTTTTGTGCCACGTCAACATGCCAAATCAACCCCCGATGGATTCACTAATTCCATGTGTAGGTTATAGATCAATAAAAAATCTCATCGCATGCCGATTTGGCGCGTTGTTGTGGTTGGTGCTCACGAAGGTGCCCACGCAAGGTGAGCACCATAACATTACTCATATACAGAAATGTTATGGTGCTCACCTTGCGTGAGCACCATCCGTGGGCACCTGTTATGTGGCATTTTTTTGTGCCACGTCAACATGCCAAATCAACCCCCGATGGATTCACTAATTCCATGTGTAGGTTATAGATCAATAAAAAATCTCATCGCATGCCGATTTGGCGCGTTGTTGTGGTTGGTGCTCACGAAGGTGCCCACGCAAGGTGAGCACCATAACATTACTCATATACAGAAATGTTATGGTGCTCACCTTGCGTGAGCACCATCCGTGGGCACCTGTTATGTGGCATTTTTTTGTGCCACGTCAACATGCCAAATCAACCCCCGATGGATTCACTAATTCCATGTGTAGGTTATAGATCAATAAAAAATCTCATCGCATGCCGATTTGGCGCGTTGTTGTGGTTGGTGCTCACGAAGGTGCCCACGCAAGGTGAGCACCATAACATTACAGAAATGTTATGGTGCTCACCTTGCGGGAGCACCATCCGTGGGCACCTGTTATGTGGCATTTTTTTGTGCCACGTCAACATGCCAAATCAAACCCCGATGGATTCACTAATTCCATGTGTAGGTTATAGATCAATAAAAAATCTCATCGCATGCCGATTTGGCGCGTTGTTGTGGTTGGTGCTCACGAAGGTGCCCACGCAAGGTGAGCACCATAACATTACTCATATACAGAAATGTTATGGTGCTCACCTTGCGTGAGCACCATCCGTGGGCACCTGTTATGTGGCATTTTTTTGTGCCACGTCAACATGCCAAATCAACCCCCGATGGATTCACTAATTCCATGTGTAGGTTATAGATCAATAAAAAATCTCATCGCATGCCGATTTGGCGCGTTGTTGTGGTTGGTGCTCACGAAGGTGCCCACGCAAGGTGAGCACCATAACATTACTCATATACAGAAATGTTATGGTGCTCACCTTGCGTGAGCACCATCCGTGGGCACCTGTTATGTGGCATTTTTTTGTGCCACGTCAACATGCCAAATCAACCCCCGATGGATTCACTAATTCCATGTGTAGGTTATAGATCAATAAAAAATCTCATCGCATGCCGATTTGGCGCGTTGTTGTGGTTGGTGCTCACGAAGGTGCCCACGCAAGGTGAGCACCATAACATATACAGAAATGTTATGGTGCTCACCTTGCGTGAGCACCATCCGTGGGCACCTGTTATGTGGCATTTTTTTGTGCCACGTCAACATGCCAAATCAACCCCGATGGATTCACTAATTCCATGTGTAGGTTATAGATCAATAAAAAATCTCATCGCATGCCGATTTGGCGCGTTGTTGTGGTTGGTGCTCACGAAGGTGCCCACGCAAGGTGAGCACCATAACATTACTCATATACAGAAATGTTATGGTGCTCACCTTGCGTGAGCACCATCCGTGGGCACCTGTTATGTGGCATTTTTTTGTGCCACGTCAACATGCCAAATCAACCCCCGATGGATTCACTAATTCCATGTGTAGGTTATAGATCAATAAAAAATCTCATCGCATGCCGATTTGGCGCGTTGTTGTGGTTGGTGCTCACGAAGGTGCCCACGCAAGGTGAGCACCATAACATTACTCATATACAGAAATGTTATGGTGCTCACCTTGCGTGAGCACCATCCGTGGGCACCTGTTATGTGGCATTTTTTTGTGCCACGTCAACATGCCAAATCAACCCCCGATGGATTCACTAATTCCATGTGTAGGTTATAGATCAATAAAAAATCTCATCGCATGCCGATTTGGCGCGTTGTTGTGGTTGGTGCTCACGAAGGTGCCCACGCAAGGTGAGCACCATAACATTACTCATATACAGAAATGTTATGGTGCTCACCTTGCGTGAGCACCATCCGTGGGCACCTGTTATGTGGCATTTTTTTGTGCCACGTCAACATGCCAAATCAACCCCCGATGGATTCACTAATTCCATGTGTAGGTTATAGATCAATAAAAAATCTCATCGCATGCCGATTTGGCGCGTTGTTGTGGTTGGTGCTCACGAAGGTGCCCACGCAAGGTGAGCACCATAACATTACTCATATACAGAAATGTTATGGTGCTCACCTTGCGTGAGCACCATCCGTGGGCACCTGTTATGTGGCATTTTTTTGTGCCACGTCAACATGCCAAATCAAACCCCGATGGATTCACTAATTCCATGTGTAGGTTATAGATCAATAAAAAATCTCATCGCATGCCGATTTGGCGCGTTGTTGTGGTTGGTGCTCACGAAGGTGCCCACGCAAGGTGAGCACCATAACATTACTCATATACAGAAATGTTATGGTGCTCACCTTGCGTGAGCACCATCCGTGGGCACCTGTTATGTGGCATTTTTTGTGCCACGTCAACATGCCAAATCAACCCCCGATGGATTCACTAATTCCATGTGTAGGTTATAGATCAATAAAAAATCTCATCGCATGCCGATTTGGCGCGTTGTTGTGGTTGGTGCTCACGAAGGTGCCCACGCAAGGTGAGCACCATAACATTACTCATATACAGAAATGTTATGGTGCTCACCTTGCGTGAGCACCATCCGTGGGCACCTGTTATGTGGCATTTTTTTGTGCCACGTCAACATGCCAAATCAACCCCCGATGGATTCACTAATTCCATGTGTAGGTTATAGATCAATAAAAAATCTCATCGCATGCCGATTTGGCGCGTTGTTGTGGTTGGTGCTCACGAAGGTGCCCACGCAAGGTGAGCACCATAACATTACTCATATACAGAAATGTTATGGTGCTCACCTTGCGTGAGCACCATCCGTGGGCACCTGTTATGTGGCATTTTTTTGTGCCACGTCAACATGCCAAATCAACCCCCGATGGATTCACTAATTCCATGTGTAGGTTATAGATCAATAAAAAATCTCATCGCATGCCGATTTGGCGCGTTGTTGTGGTTGGTGCTCACGAAGGTGCCCACGCAAGGTGAGCACCATAACATTACTCATATACAGAAATGTTATGGTGCTCACCTTGCGTGAGCACCATCCGTGGGCACCTGTTATGTGGCATTTTTTTGTGCCACGTCAACATGCCAAATCAACCCCCGATGGATTCACTAATTCCATGTGTAGGTTATAGATCAATAAAAAATCTCATCGCATGCCGATTTGGCGCGTTGTTGTGGTTGGTGCTCACGAAGGTGCCCACGCAAGGTGAGCACCATAACATTACTCATATACAGAAATGTTATGGTGCTCACCTTGCGTGAGCACCATCCGTGGGCACCTGTTATGTGGCATTTTTTTGTGCCACGTCAACATGCCAAATCAACCCCCGATGGATTCACTAATTCCATGTGTAGGTTATAGATCAATAAAAAATCTCATCGCATGCCGATTTGGCGCGTTGTTGTGGTTGGTGCTCACGAAGGTGCCCACGCAAGGTGAGCACCATAACATTACTCATATACAGAAATGTTATGGTGCTCACCTTGCGTGAGCACCATCCGTGGGCACCTGTTATGTGGCATTTTTTTGTGCCACGTCAACATGCCAAATCAACCCCCGATGGATTCACTAATTCCATGTGTAGGTTATAGATCAATAAAAAATCTCATCGCATGCCGATTTGGCGCGTTGTTGTGGTTGGTGCTCACGAAGGTGCCCACGCAAGGTGAGCACCATAACATTACTCATATACAGAAATGTTATGGTGCTCACCTTGCGTGAGCACCATCCGTGGGCACCTGTTATGTGGCATTTTTTTGTGCCACGTCAACATGCCAAATCAACCCCCGATGGATTCACTAATTCCATGTGTAGGTTATAGATCAATAAAAAATCTCATCGCATGCCGATTTGGCGCGTTGTTGTGGTTGGTGCTCACGAAGGTGCCCACGCAAGGTGAGCACCATAACATTACTCATATACAGAAATGTTATGGTGCTCACCTTGCGTGAGCACCATCCGTGGGCACCTGTTATGTGGCATTTTTTTGTGCCACGTCAACATGCCAAATCAACCCCCGATGGATTCACTAATTCCATGTGTAGGTTATAGATCAATAAAAAATCTCATCGCATGCCGATTTGGCGCGTTGTTGTGGTTGGTGCTCACGAAGGTGCCCACGCAAGGTGAGCACCATAACATTACTCATATACAGAAATGTTATGGTGCTCACCTTGCGTGAGCACCATCCGTGGGCACCTGTTATGTGGCATTTTTTTGTGCCACGTCAACATGCCAAATCAACCCCCGATGGATTCACTAATTCCATGTGTAGGTTATAGATCAATAAAAAATCTCATCGCATGCCGATTTGGCGCGTTGTTGTGGTTGGTGCTCACGAAGGTGCCCACGCAAGGTGAGCACCATAACATTACTCATATACAGAAATGTTATGGTGCTCACCTTGCGTGAGCACCATCCGTGGGCACCTGTTATGTGGCATTTTTTTGTGCCACGTCAACATGCCAAATCAACCCCCGATGGATTCACTAATTCCATGTGTAGGTTATAGATCAATAAAAAATCTCATCGCATGCCGATTTGGCGCGTTGTTGTGGTTGGTGCTCACGAAGGTGCCCACGCAAGGTGAGCACCATAACATTACTCATATACAGAAATGTTATGGTGCTCACCTTGCGTGAGCACCATCCGTGGGCACCTGTTATGTGGCATTTTTTTGTGCCACGTCAACATGCCAAATCAACCCCCGATGGATTCACTAATTCCATGTGTAGGTTATAGATCAATAAAAAATCTCATCGCATGCCGATTTGGCGCGTTGTTGTGGTTGGTGCTCACGAAGGTGCCCACGCAAGGTGAGCACCATAACATTACTCATATACAGAAATGTTATGGTGCTCACCTTGCGTGAGCACCATCCGTGGGCACCTGTTATGTGGCATTTTTTTGTGCCACGTCAACATGCCAAATCAACCCCGATGGATTCACTAATTCCATGTGTAGGTTATAGATCAATAAAAAATCTCATCGCATGCCGATTTGGCGCGTTGTTGTGGTTGGTGCTCACGAAGGTGCCCACGCAAGGTGAGCACCATAACATTACTCATATACAGAAATGTTATGGTGCTCACCTTGCGTGAGCACCATCCGTGGGCACCTGTTATGTGGCATTTTTTTGTGCCACGTCAACATGCCAAATCAACCCCCGATGGATTCACTAATTCCATGTGTAGGTTATAGATCAATAAAAAATCTCATCGCATGCCGATTTGGCGCGTTGTTGTGGTTGGTGCTCACGAAGGTGCCCACGCAAGGTGAGCACCATAACATTACTCATATACAGAAATGTTATGGTGCTCACCTTGCGTGAGCACCATCCGTGGGCACCTGTTATGTGGCATTTTTTTGTGCCACGTCAACATGCCAAATCAACCCCCGATGGATTCACTAATTCCATGTGTAGGTTATAGATCAATAAAAAATCTCATCGCATGCCGATTTGGCGCGTTGTTGTGGTTGGTGCTCACGAAGGTGCCCACGCAAGGTGAGCACCATAACATTACTCATATACAGAAATGTTATGGTGCTCACCTTGCGTGAGCACCATCCGTGGGCACCTGTTATGTGGCATTTTTTTGTGCCACGTCAACATGCCAAATCAACCCCCGATGGATTCACTAATTCCATGTGTAGGTTATAGATCAATAAAAAATCTCATCGCATGCCGATTTGGCGCGTTGTTGTGGTTGGTGCTCACGAAGGTGCCCACGCAAGGTGAGCACCATAACATTACTCATATACAGAAATGTTATGGTGCTCACCTTGCGTGAGCACCATCCGTGGGCACCTGTTATGTGGCATTTTTTTGTGCCACGTCAACATGCCAAATCAACCCCCGATGGATTCACTAATTCCATGTGTAGGTTATAGATCAATAAAAAATCTCATCGCATGCCGATTTGGCGCGTTGTTGTGGTTGGTGCTCACGAAGGTGCCCACGCAAGGTGAGCACCATAACATTACTCATATACAGAAATGTTATGGTGCTCACCTTGCGTGAGCACCATCCGTGGGCACCTGTTATGTGGCATTTTTTTGTGCCACGTCAACATGCCAAATCAACCCCCGATGGATTCACTAATTCCATGTGTAGGTTATAGATCAATAAAAAATCTCATCGCATGCCGATTTGGCGCGTTGTTGTGGTTGGTGCTCACGAAGGTGCCCACGCAAGGTGAGCACCATAACATTACTCATATACAGAAATGTTATGGTGCTCACCTTGCGTGAGCACCATCCGTGGGCACCTGTTATGTGGCATTTTTTTGTGCCACGTCAACATGCCAAATCAACCCCCGATGGATTCACTAATTCCATGTGTAGGTTATAGATCAATAAAAAATCTCATCGCATGCCGATTTGGCGCGTTGTTGTGGTTGGTGCTCACGAAGGTGCCCACGCAAGGTGAGCACCATAACATTACTCATATACAGAAATGTTATGGTGCTCACCTTGCGTGAGCACCATCCGTGGGCACCTGTTATGTGGCATTTTTTTGTGCCACGTCAACATGCCAAATCAACCCCCGATGGATTCACTAATTCCATGTGTAGGTTATAGATCAATAAAAAATCTCATCGCATGCCGATTTGGCGCGTTGTTGTGGTTGGTGCTCACGAAGGTGCCCACGCAAGGTGAGCACCATAACATTACTCATATACAGAAATGTTATGGTGCTCACCTTGCGTGAGCACCATCCGTGGGCACCTGTTATGTGGCATTTTTTTGTGCCACGTCAACATGCCAAATCAACCCCCGATGGATTCACTAATTCCATGTGTAGGTTATAGATCAATAAAAAATCTCATCGCATGCCGATTTGGCGCGTTGTTGTGGTTGGTGCTCACGAAGGTGCCCACGCAAGGTGAGCACCATAACATTACTCATATACAGAAATGTTATGGTGCTCACCTTGCGTGAGCACCATCCGTGGGCACCTGTTATGTGGCATTTTTTTGTGCCACGTCAACATGCCAAATCAACCCCCGATGGATTCACTAATTCCATGTGTAGGTTATAGATCAATAAAAAATCTCATCGCATGCCGATTTGGCGCGTTGTTGTGGTTGGTGCTCACGAAGGTGCCCACGCAAGGTGAGCACCATAACATTACTCATATACAGAAATGTTATGGTGCTCACCTTGCGTGAGCACCATCCGTGGGCACCTGTTATGTGGCATTTTTTTGTGCCACGTCAACATGCCAAATCAACCCCCGATGGATTCACTAATTCCATGTGTAGGTTATAGATCAATAAAAAATCTCATCGCATGCCGATTTGGCGCGTTGTTGTGGTTGGTGCTCACGAAGGTGCCCACGCAAGGTGAGCACCATAACATTACTCATATACAGAAATGTTATGGTGCTCACCTTGCGTGAGCACCATCCGTGGGCACCTGTTATGTGGCATTTTTTTGTGCCACGTCAACATGCCAAATCAACCCCCGATGGATTCACTAATTCCATGTGTAGGTTATAGATCAATAAAAAATCTCATCGCATGCCGATTTGGCGCGTTGTTGTGGTTGGTGCTCACGAAGGTGCCCACGCAAGGTGAGCACCATAACATTACTCATATACAGAAATGTTATGGTGCTCACCTTGCGTGAGCACCATCCGTGGGCACCTGTTATGTGGCATTTTTTTGTGCCACGTCAACATGCCAAATCAACCCCCGATGGATTCACTAATTCCATGTGTAGGTTATAGATCAATAAAAAATCTCATCGCATGCCGATTTGGCGCGTTGTTGTGGTTGGTGCTCACGAAGGTGCCCACGCAAGGTGAGCACCATAACATTACTCATATACAGAAATGTTATGGTGCTCACCTTGCGTGAGCACCATCCGTGGGCACCTGTTATGTGGCATTTTTTTGTGCCACGTCAACATGCCAAATCAACCCCCGATGGATTCACTAATTCCATGTGTAGGTTATAGATCAATAAAAAATCTCATCGCATGCCGATTTGGCGCGTTGTTGTGGTTGGTGCTCACGAAGGTGCCCACGCAAGGTGAGCACCATAACATTACTCATATACAGAAATGTTATGGTGCTCACCTTGCGTGAGCACCATCCGTGGGCACCTGTTATGTGGCATTTTTTTGTGCCACGTCAACATGCCAAATCAACCCCCGATGGATTCACTAATTCCATGTGTAGGTTATAGATCAATAAAAAATCTCATCGCATGCCGATTTGGCGCGTTGTTGTGGTTGGTGCTCACGAAGGTGCCCACGCAAGGTGAGCACCATAACATTACTCATATACAGAAATGTTATGGTGCTCACCTTGCGTGAGCACCATCCGTGGGCACCTGTTATGTGGCATTTTTTTGTGCCACGTCAACATGCCAAATCAACCCCCGATGGATTCACTAATTCCATGTGTAGGTTATAGATCAATAAAAAATCTCATCGCATGCCGATTTGGCGCGTTGTTGTGGTTGGTGCTCACGAAGGTGCCCACGCAAGGTGAGCACCATAACATTACTCATATACAGAAATGTTATGGTGCTCACCTTGCGTGAGCACCATCCGTGGGCACCTGTTATGTGGCATTTTTTTGTGCCACGTCAACATGCCAAATCAACCCCCGATGGATTCACTAATTCCATGTGTAGGTTATAGATCAATAAAAAATCTCATCGCATGCCGATTTGGCGCGTTGTTGTGGTTGGTGCTCACGAAGGTGCCCACGCAAGGTGAGCACCATAACATTACTCATATACAGAAATGTTATGGTGCTCACCTTGCGTGAGCACCATCCGTGGGCACCTGTTATGTGGCATTTTTTTGTGCCACGTCAACATGCCAAATCAACCCCCGATGGATTCACTAATTCCATGTGTAGGTTATAGATCAATAAAAAATCTCATCGCATGCCGATTTGGCGCGTTGTTGTGGTTGGTGCTCACGAAGGTGCCCACGCAAGGTGAGCACCATAACATTACTCATATACAGAAATGTTATGGTGCTCACCTTGCGTGAGCACCATCCGTGGGCACCTGTTATGTGGCATTTTTTTGTGCCACGTCAACATGCCAAATCAACCCCGATGGATTCACTAATTCCATGTGTAGGTTATAGATCAATAAAAAATCTCATCGCATGCCGATTTGGCGCGTTGTTGTGGTTGGTGCTCACGAAGGTGCCCACGCAAGGTGAGCACCATAACATTACTCATATACAGAAATGTTATGGTGCTCACCTTGCGTGAGCACCATCCGTGGGCACCTGTTATGTGGCATTTTTTTGTGCCACGTCAACATGCCAAATCAACCCCCGATGGATTCACTAATTCCATGTGTAGGTTATAGATCAATAAAAAATCTCATCGCATGCCGATTTGGCGCGTTGTTGTGGTTGGTGCTCACGAAGGTGCCCACGCAAGGTGAGCACCATAACATTACTCATATACAGAAATGTTATGGTGCTCACCTTGCGTGAGCACCATCCGTGGGCACCTGTTATGTGGCATTTTTTTGTGCCACGTCAACATGCCAAATCAACCCCCGATGGATTCACTAATTCCATGTGTAGGTTATAGATCAATAAAAAATCTCATCGCATGCCGATTTGGCGCGTTGTTGTGGTTGGTGCTCACGAAGGTGCCCACGCAAGGTGAGCACCATAACATTACTCATATACAGAAATGTTATGGTGCTCACCTTGCGTGAGCACCATCCGTGGGCACCTGTTATGTGGCATTTTTTTGTGCCACGTCAACATGCCAAATCAACCCCCGATGGATTCACTAATTCCATGTGTAGGTTATAGATCAATAAAAAATCTCATCGCATGCCGATTTGGCGCGTTGTTGTGGTTGGTGCTCACGAAGGTGCCCACGCAAGGTGAGCACCATAACATTACTCATATACAGAAATGTTATGGTGCTCACCTTGCGTGAGCACCATCCGTGGGCACCTGTTATGTGGCATTTTTTTGTGCCACGTCAACATGCCAAATCAACCCCCGATGGATTCACTAATTCCATGTGTAGGTTATAGATCAATAAAAAATCTCATCGCATGCCGATTTGGCGCGTTGTTGTGGTTGGTGCTCACGAAGGTGCCCACGCAAGGTGAGCACCATAACATTACTCATATACAGAAATGTTATGGTGCTCACCTTGCGTGAGCACCATCCGTGGGCACCTGTTATGTGGCATTTTTTTGTGCCACGTCAACATGCCAAATCAACCCCCGATGGATTCACTAATTCCATGTGTAGGTTATAGATCAATAAAAAATCTCATCGCATGCCGATTTGGCGCGTTGTTGTGGTTGGTGCTCACGAAGGTGCCCACGCAAGGTGAGCACCATAACATTACTCATATACAGAAATGTTATGGTGCTCACCTTGCGTGAGCACCATCCGTGGGCACCTGTTATGTGGCATTTTTTTGTGCCACGTCAACATGCCAAATCAACCCCCGATGGATTCACTAATTCCATGTGTAGGTTATAGATCAATAAAAAATCTCATCGCATGCCGATTTGGCGCGTTGTTGTGGTTGGTGCTCACGAAGGTGCCCACGCAAGGTGAGCACCATAACATTACTCATATACAGAAATGTTATGGTGCTCACCTTGCGTGAGCACCATCCGTGGGCACCTGTTATGTGGCATTTTTTTGTGCCACGTCAACATGCCAAATCAACCCCCGATGGATTCACTAATTCCATGTGTAGGTTATAGATCAATAAAAAATCTCATCGCATGCCGATTTGGCGCGTTGTTGTGGTTGGTGCTCACGAAGGTGCCCACGCAAGGTGAGCACCATAACATTACTCATATACAGAAATGTTATGGTGCTCACCTTGCGTGAGCACCATCCGTGGGCACCTGTTATGTGGCATTTTTTTGTGCCACGTCAACATGCCAAATCAACCCCCGATGGATTCACTAATTCCATGTGTAGGTTATAGATCAATAAAAAATCTCATCGCATGCCGATTTGGCGCGTTGTTGTGGTTGGTGCTCACGAAGGTGCCCACGCAAGGTGAGCACCATAACATTACTCATATACAGAAATGTTATGGTGCTCACCTTGCGTGAGCACCATCCGTGGGCACCTGTTATGTGGCATTTTTTTGTGCCACGTCAACATGCCAAATCAACCCCCGATGGATTCACTAATTCCATGTGTAGGTTATAGATCAATAAAAAATCTCATCGCATGCCGATTTGGCGCGTTGTTGTGGTTGGTGCTCACGAAGGTGCCCACGCAAGGTGAGCACCATAACATTACTCATATACAGAAATGTTATGGTGCTCACCTTGCGTGAGCACCATCCGTGGGCACCTGTTATGTGGCATTTTTTTGTGCCACGTCAACATGCCAAATCAACCCCCGATGGATTCACTAATTCCATGTGTAGGTTATAGATCAATAAAAAATCTCATCGCATGCCGATTTGGCGCGTTGTTGTGGTTGGTGCTCACGAAGGTGCCCACGCAAGGTGAGCACCATAACATTACTCATATACAGAAATGTTATGGTGCTCACCTTGCGTGAGCACCATCCGTGGGCACCTGTTATGTGGCATTTTTTTGTGCCACGTCAACATGCCAAATCAACCCCCGATGGATTCACTAATTCCATGTGTAGGTTATAGATCAATAAAAAATCTCATCGCATGCCGATTTGGCGCGTTGTTGTGGTTGGTGCTCACGAAGGTGCCCACGCAAGGTGAGCACCATAACATTACTCATATACAGAAATGTTATGGTGCTCACCTTGCGTGAGCACCATCCGTGGGCACCTGTTATGTGGCATTTTTTTGTGCCACGTCAACATGCCAAATCAACCCCCGATGGATTCACTAATTCCATGTGTAGGTTATAGATCAATAAAAAATCTCATCGCATGCCGATTTGGCGCGTTGTTGTGGTTGGTGCTCACGAAGGTGCCCACGCAAGGTGAGCACCATAACATTACTCATATACAGAAATGTTATGGTGCTCACCTTGCGTGAGCACCATCCGTGGGCACCTGTTATGTGGCATTTTTTTGTGCCACGTCAACATGCCAAATCAACCCCGATGGATTCACTAATTCCATGTGTAGGTTATAGATCAATAAAAAATCTCATCGCATGCCGATTTGGCGCGTTGTTGTGGTTGGTGCTCACGAAGGTGCCCACGCAAGGTGAGCACCATAACATTACTCATATACAGAAATGTTATGGTGCTCACCTTGCGTGAGCACCATCCGTGGGCACCTGTTATGTGGCATTTTTTTGTGCCACGTCAACATGCCAAATCAACCCCCGATGGATTCACTAATTCCATGTGTAGGTTATAGATCAATAAAAAATCTCATCGCATGCCGATTTGGCGCGTTGTTGTGGTTGGTGCTCACGAAGGTGCCCACGCAAGGTGAGCACCATAACATTACTCATATACAGAAATGTTATGGTGCTCACCTTGCGTGAGCACCATCCGTGGGCACCTGTTATGTGGCATTTTTTGTGCCACGTCAACATGCCAAATCAACCCCCGATGGATTCACTAATTCCATGTGTAGGTTATAGATCAATAAAAAATCTCATCGCATGCCGATTTGGCGCGTTGTTGTGGTTGGTGCTCACGAAGGTGCCCACGCAAGGTGAGCACCATAACATTACTCATATACAGAAATGTTATGGTGCTCACCTTGCGTGAGCACCATCCGTGGGCACCTGTTATGTGGCATTTTTTGTGCCACGTCAACATGCCAAATCAACCCCCGATGGATTCACTAATTCCATGTGTAGGTTATAGATCAATAAAAAATCTCATCGCATGCCGATTTGGCGCGTTGTTGTGGTTGGTGCTCACGAAGGTGCCCACGCAAGGTGAGCACCATAACATTACTCATATACAGAAATGTTATGGTGCTCACCTTGCGTGAGCACCATCCGTGGGCACCTGTTATGTGGCATTTTTTTGTGCCACGTCAACATGCCAAATCAAACCCCGATGGATTCACTAATTCCATGTGTAGGTTATAGATCAATAAAAAATCTCATCGCATGCCGATTTGGCGCGTTGTTGTGGTTGGTGCTCACGAAGGTGCCCACGCAAGGTGAGCACCATAACATTACTCATATACAGAAATGTTATGGTGCTCACCTTGCGTGAGCACCATCCGTGGGCACCTGTTATGTGGCATTTTTTTGTGCCACGTCAACATGCCAAATCAACCCCCGATGGATTCACTAATTCCATGTGTAGGTTATAGATCAATAAAAAATCTCATCGCATGCCGATTTGGCGCGTTGTTGTGGTTGGTGCTCACGAAGGTGCCCACGCAAGGTGAGCACCATAACATTACTCATATACAGAAATGTTATGGTGCTCACCTTGCGTGAGCACCATCCGTGGGCACCTGTTATGTGGCATTTTTTTGTGCCACGTCAACATGCCAAATCAACCCCCGATGGATTCACTAATTCCATGTGTAGGTTATAGATCAATAAAAAATCTCATCGCATGCCGATTTGGCGCGTTGTTGTGGTTGGTGCTCACGAAGGTGCCCACGCAAGGTGAGCACCATAACATTACTCATATACAGAAATGTTATGGTGCTCACCTTGCGTGAGCACCATCCGTGGGCACCTGTTATGTGGCATTTTTTTGTGCCACGTCAACATGCCAAATCAACCCCGATGGATTCACTAATTCCATGTGTAGGTTATAGATCAATAAAAAATCTCATCGCATGCCGATTTGGCGCGTTGTTGTGGTTGGTGCTCACGAAGGTGCCCACGCAAGGTGAGCACCATAACATTACTCATATACAGAAATGTTATGGTGCTCACCTTGCGTGAGCACCATCCGTGGGCACCTGTTATGTGGCATTTTTTTGTGCCACGTCAACATGCCAAATCAACCCCCGATGGATTCACTAATTCCATGTGTAGGTTATAGATCAATAAAAAATCTCATCGCATGCCGATTTGGCGCGTTGTTGTGGTTGGTGCTCACGAAGGTGCCCACGCAAGGTGAGCACCATAACATTACTCATATACAGAAATGTTATGGTGCTCACCTTGCGTGAGCACCATCCGTGGGCACCTGTTATGTGGCATTTTTTTGTGCCACGTCAACATGCCAAATCAACCCCCGATGGATTCACTAATTCCATGTGTAGGTTATAGATCAATAAAAAATCTCATCGCATGCCGATTTGGCGCGTTGTTGTGGTTGGTGCTCACGAAGGTGCCCACGCAAGGTGAGCACCATAACATTACTCATATACAGAAATGTTATGGTGCTCACCTTGCGTGAGCACCATCCGTGGGCACCTGTTATGTGGCATTTTTTTGTGCCACGTCAACATGCCAAATCAACCCCCGATGGATTCACTAATTCCATGTGTAGGTTATAGATCAATAAAAAATCTCATCGCATGCCGATTTGGCGCGTTGTTGTGGTTGGTGCTCACGAAGGTGCCCACGCAAGGTGAGCACCATAACATTACTCATATACAGAAATGTTATGGTGCTCACCTTGCGTGAGCACCATCCGTGGGCACCTGTTATGTGGCATTTTTTTGTGCCACGTCAACATGCCAAATCAACCCCCGATGGATTCACTAATTCCATGTGTAGGTTATAGATCAATAAAAAATCTCATCGCATGCCGATTTGGCGCGTTGTTGTGGTTGGTGCTCACGAAGGTGCCCACGCAAGGTGAGCACCATAACATTACTCATATACAGAAATGTTATGGTGCTCACCTTGCGTGAGCACCATCCGTGGGCACCTGTTATGTGGCATTTTTTTGTGCCACGTCAACATGCCAAATCAACCCCCGATGGATTCACTAATTCCATGTGTAGGTTATAGATCAATAAAAAATCTCATCGCATGCCGATTTGGCGCGTTGTTGTGGTTGGTGCTCACGAAGGTGCCCACGCAAGGTGAGCACCATAACATTACTCATATACAGAAATGTTATGGTGCTCACCTTGCGTGAGCACCATCCGTGGGCACCTGTTATGTGGCATTTTTTGTGCCACGTCAACATGCCAAATCAACCCCCGATGGATTCACTAATTCCATGTGTAGGTTATAGATCAATAAAAAATCTCATCGCATGCCGATTTGGCGCGTTGTTGTGGTTGGTGCTCACGAAGGTGCCCACGCAAGGTGAGCACCATAACATTACTCATATACAGAAATGTTATGGTGCTCACCTTGCGTGAGCACCATCCGTGGGCACCTGTTATGTGGCATTTTTTTGTGCCACGTCAACATGCCAAATCAACCCCCGATGGATTCACTAATTCCATGTGTAGGTTATAGATCAATAAAAAATCTCATCGCATGCCGATTTGGCGCGTTGTTGTGGTTGGTGCTCACGAAGGTGCCCACGCAAGGTGAGCACCATAACATTACTCATATACAGAAATGTTATGGTGCTCACCTTGCGTGAGCACCATCCGTGGGCACCTGTTATGTGGCATTTTTTGTGCCACGTCAACATGCCAAATCAACCCCCGATGGATTCACTAATTCCATGTGTAGGTTATAGATCAATAAAAAATCTCATCGCATGCCGATTTGGCGCGTTGTTGTGGTTGGTGCTCACGAAGGTGCCCACGCAAGGTGAGCACCATAACATTACTCATATACAGAAATGTTATGGTGCTCACCTTGCGTGAGCACCATCCGTGGGCACCTGTTATGTGGCATTTTTTTGTGCCACGTCAACATGCCAAATCAACCCCCGATGGATTCACTAATTCCATGTGTAGGTTATAGATCAATAAAAAATCTCATCGCATGCCGATTTGGCGCGTTGTTGTGGTTGGTGCTCACGAAGGTGCCCACGCAAGGTGAGCACCATAACATTACTCATATACAGAAATGTTATGGTGCTCACCTTGCGTGAGCACCATCCGTGGGCACCTGTTATGTGGCATTTTTTTGTGCCACGTCAACATGCCAAATCAACCCCCGATGGATTCACTAATTCCATGTGTAGGTTATAGATCAATAAAAAATCTCATCGCATGCCGATTTGGCGCGTTGTTGTGGTTGGTGCTCACGAAGGTGCCCACGCAAGGTGAGCACCATAACATTACTCATATACAGAAATGTTATGGTGCTCACCTTGCGTGAGCACCATCCGTGGGCACCTGTTATGTGGCATTTTTTTGTGCCACGTCAACATGCCAAATCAAACCCCGATGGATTCACTAATTCCATGTGTAGGTTATAGATCAATAAAAAATCTCATCGCATGCCGATTTGGCGCGTTGTTGTGGTTGGTGCTCACGAAGGTGCCCACGCAAGGTGAGCACCATAACATTACTCATATACAGAAATGTTATGGTGCTCACCTTGCGTGAGCACCATCCGTGGGCACCTGTTATGTGGCATTTTTTGTGCCACGTCAACATGCCAAATCAACCCCCGATGGATTCACTAATTCCATGTGTAGGTTATAGATCAATAAAAAATCTCATCGCATGCCGATTTGGCGCGTTGTTGTGGTTGGTGCTCACGAAGGTGCCCACGCAAGGTGAGCACCATAACATTACTCATATACAGAAATGTTATGGTGCTCACCTTGCGTGAGCACCATCCGTGGGCACCTGTTATGTGGCATTTTTTTGTGCCACGTCAACATGCCAAATCAACCCCCGATGGATTCACTAATTCCATGTGTAGGTTATAGATCAATAAAAAATCTCATCGCATGCCGATTTGGCGCGTTGTTGTGGTTGGTGCTCACGAAGGTGCCCACGCAAGGTGAGCACCATAACATTACTCATATACAGAAATGTTATGGTGCTCACCTTGCGTGAGCACCATCCGTGGGCACCTGTTATGTGGCATTTTTTTGTGCCACGTCAACATGCCAAATCAACCCCCGATGGATTCACTAATTCCATGTGTAGGTTATAGATCAATAAAAAATCTCATCGCATGCCGATTTGGCGCGTTGTTGTGGTTGGTGCTCACGAAGGTGCCCACGCAAGGTGAGCACCATAACATTACTCATATACAGAAATGTTATGGTGCTCACCTTGCGTGAGCACCATCCGTGGGCACCTGTTATGTGGCATTTTTTTGTGCCACGTCAACATGCCAAATCAACCCCCGATGGATTCACTAATTCCATGTGTAGGTTATAGATCAATAAAAAATCTCATCGCATGCCGATTTGGCGCGTTGTTGTGGTTGGTGCTCACGAAGGTGCCCACGCAAGGTGAGCACCATAACATTACTCATATACAGAAATGTTATGGTGCTCACCTTGCGTGAGCACCATCCGTGGGCACCTGTTATGTGGCATTTTTTGTGCCACGTCAACATGCCAAATCAACCCCCGATGGATTCACTAATTCCATGTGTAGGTTATAGATCAATAAAAAATCTCATCGCATGCCGATTTGGCGCGTTGTTGTGGTTGGTGCTCACGAAGGTGCCCACGCAAGGTGAGCACCATAACATTACTCATATACAGAAATGTTATGGTGCTCACCTTGCGTGAGCACCATCCGTGGGCACCTGTTATGTGGCATTTTTTTGTGCCACGTCAACATGCCAAATCAACCCCCGATGGATTCACTAATTCCATGTGTAGGTTATAGATCAATAAAAAATCTCATCGCATGCCGATTTGGCGCGTTGTTGTGGTTGGTGCTCACGAAGGTGCCCACGCAAGGTGAGCACCATAACATTACTCATATACAGAAATGTTATGGTGCTCACCTTGCGTGAGCACCATCCGTGGGCACCTGTTATGTGGCATTTTTTTGTGCCACGTCAACATGCCAAATCAACCCCCGATGGATTCACTAATTCCATGTGTAGGTTATAGATCAATAAAAAATCTCATCGCATGCCGATTTGGCGCGTTGTTGTGGTTGGTGCTCACGAAGGTGCCCACGCAAGGTGAGCACCATAACATTACTCATATACAGAAATGTTATGGTGCTCACCTTGCGTGAGCACCATCCGTGGGCACCTGTTATGTGGCATTTTTTTGTGCCACGTCAACATGCCAAATCAACCCCCGATGGATTCACTAATTCCATGTGTAGGTTATAGATCAATAAAAAATCTCATCGCATGCCGATTTGGCGCGTTGTTGTGGTTGGTGCTCACGAAGGTGCCCACGCAAGGTGAGCACCATAACATTACTCATATACAGAAATGTTATGGTGCTCACCTTGCGTGAGCACCATCCGTGGGCACCTGTTATGTGGCATTTTTTGTGCCACGTCAACATGCCAAATCAACCCCCGATGGATTCACTAATTCCATGTGTAGGTTATAGATCAATAAAAAATCTCATCGCATGCCGATTTGGCGCGTTGTTGTGGTTGGTGCTCACGAAGGTGCCCACGCAAGGTGAGCACCATAACATTACTCATATACAGAAATGTTATGGTGCTCACCTTGCGTGAGCACCATCCGTGGGCACCTGTTATGTGGCATTTTTTTGTGCCACGTCAACATGCCAAATCAACCCCCGATGGATTCACTAATTCCATGTGTAGGTTATAGATCAATAAAAAATCTCATCGCATGCCGATTTGGCGCGTTGTTGTGGTTGGTGCTCACGAAGGTGCCCACGCAAGGTGAGCACCATAACATTACTCATATACAGAAATGTTATGGTGCTCACCTTGCGTGAGCACCATCCGTGGGCACCTGTTATGTGGCATTTTTTTGTGCCACGTCAACATGCCAAATCAACCCCCGATGGATTCACTAATTCCATGTGTAGGTTATAGATCAATAAAAAATCTCATCGCATGCCGATTTGGCGCGTTGTTGTGGTTGGTGCTCACGAAGGTGCCCACGCAAGGTGAGCACCATAACATTACTCATATACAGAAATGTTATGGTGCTCACCTTGCGTGAGCACCATCCGTGGGCACCTGTTATGTGGCATTTTTTTGTGCCACGTCAACATGCCAAATCAAACCCCGATGGATTCACTAATTCCATGTGTAGGTTATAGATCAATAAAAAATCTCATCGCATGCCGATTTGGCGCGTTGTTGTGGTTGGTGCTCACGAAGGTGCCCACGCAAGGTGAGCACCATAACATTACTCATATACAGAAATGTTATGGTGCTCACCTTGCGTGAGCACCATCCGTGGGCACCTGTTATGTGGCATTTTTTGTGCCACGTCAACATGCCAAATCAACCCCGATGGATTCACTAATTCCATGTGTAGGTTATAGATCAATAAAAAATCTCATCGCATGCCGATTTGGCGCGTTGTTGTGGTTGGTGCTCACGAAGGTGCCCACGCAAGGTGAGCACCATAACATTACTCATATACAGAAATGTTATGGTGCTCACCTTGCGTGAGCACCATCCGTGGGCACCTGTTATGTGGCATTTTTTGTGCCACGTCAACATGCCAAATCAACCCCCGATGGATTCACTAATTCCATGTGTAGGTTATAGATCAATAAAAAATCTCATCGCATGCCGATTTGGCGCGTTGTTGTGGTTGGTGCTCACGAAGGTGCCCACGCAAGGTGAGCACCATAACATTACTCATATACAGAAATGTTATGGTGCTCACCTTGCGTGAGCACCATCCGTGGGCACCTGTTATGTGGCATTTTTTTGTGCCACGTCAACATGCCAAATCAAACCCCGATGGATTCACTAATTCCATGTGTAGGTTATAGATCAATAAAAAATCTCATCGCATGCCGATTTGGCGCGTTGTTGTGGTTGGTGCTCACGAAGGTGCCCACGCAAGGTGAGCACCATAACATTACTCATATACAGAAATGTTATGGTGCTCACCTTGCGTGAGCACCATCCGTGGGCACCGGTTATGTGGCATTTTTGTGCCACGTCCACATGCCAAATCAACCCCCGATGGATTCACTAATTCCATGTGTAGGTTATAGATCAATAAAAAATCTCATCGCATGCCGATTTGGCGCGTTGTTGTGGTTGGTGCTCACGAAGGTGCCCACGCAAGGTGAGCACCATAACATTACTCATATACAGAAATGTTATGGTGCTCACCTTGCGTGAGCACCATCCGTGGGCACCTGTTATGTGGCATTTTTTGTGCCACGTCAACATGCCAAATCAACCCCCGATGGATTCACTAATTCCATGTGTAGGTTATAGATCAATAAAAAATCTCATCGCATGCCGATTTGGCGCGTTGTTGTGGTTGGTGCTCACGAAGGTGCCCACGCAAGGTGAGCACCATAACATTACTCATATACAGAAATGTTATGGTGCTCACCTTGCGTGAGCACCATCCGTGGGCACCTGTTATGTGGCATTTTTTTGTGCCACGTCAACATGCCAAATCAACCCCCGATGGATTCACTAATTCCATGTGTAGGTTATAGATCAATAAAAAATCTCATCGCATGCCGATTTGGCGCGTTGTTGTGGTTGGTGCTCACGAAGGTGCCCACGCAAGGTGAGCACCATAACATTACTCATATACAGAAATGTTATGGTGCTCACCTTGCGTGAGCACCATCCGTGGGCACCTGTTATGTGGCATTTTTTTGTGCCACGTCAACATGCCAAATCAACCCCCGATGGATTCACTAATTCCATGTGTAGGTTATAGATCAATAAAAAATCTCATCGCATGCCGATTTGGCGCGTTGTTGTGGTTGGTGCTCACGAAGGTGCCCACGCAAGGTGAGCACCATAACATTACTCATATACAGAAATGTTATGGTGCTCACCTTGCGTGAGCACCATCCGTGGGCACCTGTTATGTGGCATTTTTTTGTGCCACGTCAACATGCCAAATCAACCCCGATGGATTCACTAATTCCATGTGTAGGTTATAGATCAATAAAAAATCTCATCGCATGCCGATTTGGCGCGTTGTTGTGGTTGGTGCTCACGAAGGTGCCCACGCAAGGTGAGCACCATAACATTACTCATATACAGAAATGTTATGGTGCTCACCTTGCGTGAGCACCATCCGTGGGCACCTGTTATGTGGCATTTTTTTGTGCCACGTCAACATGCCAAATCAACCCCGATGGATTCACTAATTCCATGTGTAGGTTATAGATCAATAAAAAATCTCATCGCATGCCGATTTGGCGCGTTGTTGTGGTTGGTGCTCACGAAGGTGCCCACGCAAGGTGAGCACCATAACATTACTCATATACAGAAATGTTATGGTGCTCACCTTGCGTGAGCACCATCCGTGGGCACCTGTTATGTGGCATTTTTTTGTGCCACGTCAACATGCCAAATCAACCCCCGATGGATTCACTAATTCCATGTGTAGGTTATAGATCAATAAAAAATCTCATCGCATGCCGATTTGGCGCGTTGTTGTGGTTGGTGCTCACGAAGGTGCCCACGCAAGGTGAGCACCATAACATTACTCATATACAGAAATGTTATGGTGCTCACCTTGCGTGAGCACCATCCGTGGGCACCTGTTATGTGGCATTTTTTTGTGCCACGTCAACATGCCAAATCAACCCCCGATGGATTCACTAATTCCATGTGTAGGTTATAGATCAATAAAAAATCTCATCGCATGCCGATTTGGCGCGTTGTTGTGGTTGGTGCTCACGAAGGTGCCCACGCAAGGTGAGCACCATAACATTACTCATATACAGAAATGTTATGGTGCTCACCTTGCGTGAGCACCATCCGTGGGCACCTGTTATGTGGCATTTTTTGTGCCACGTCAACATGCCAAATCAACCCCGATGGATTCACTAATTCCATGTGTAGGTTATAGATCAATAAAAAATCTCATCGCATGCCGATTTGGCGCGTTGTTGTGGTTGGTGCTCACGAAGGTGCCCACGCAAGGTGAGCACCATAACATTACTCATATACAGAAATGTTATGGTGCTCACCTTGCGTGAGCACCATCCGTGGGCACCTGTTATGTGGCATTTTTTTGTGCCACGTCAACATGCCAAATCAACCCCCGATGGATTCACTAATTCCATGTGTAGGTTATAGATCAATAAAAAATCTCATCGCATGCCGATTTGGCGCGTTGTTGTGGTTGGTGCTCACGAAGGTGCCCACGCAAGGTGAGCACCATAACATTACTCATATACAGAAATGTTATGGTGCTCACCTTGCGTGAGCACCATCCGTGGGCACCTGTTATGTGGCATTTTTTGTGCCACGTCAACATGCCAAATCAACCCCGATGGATTCACTAATTCCATGTGTAGGTTATAGATCAATAAAAAATCTCATCGCATGCCGATTTGGCGCGTTGTTGTGGTTGGTGCTCACGAAGGTGCCCACGCAAGGTGAGCACCATAACATTACTCATATACAGAAATGTTATGGTGCTCACCTTGCGTGAGCACCATCCGTGGGCACCTGTTATGTGGCATTTTTTGTGCCACGTCAACATGCCAAATCAACCCCCGATGGATTCACTAATTCCATGTGTAGGTTATAGATCAATAAAAAATCTCATCGCATGCCGATTTGGCGCGTTGTTGTGGTTGGTGCTCACGAAGGTGCCCACGCAAGGTGAGCACCATAACATTACTCATATACAGAAATGTTATGGTGCTCACCTTGCGTGAGCACCATCCGTGGGCACCTGTTATGTGGCATTTTTTTGTGCCACGTCAACATGCCAAATCAACCCCGATGGATTCACTAATTCCATGTGTAGGTTATAGATCAATAAAAAATCTCATCGCATGCCGATTTGGCGCGTTGTTGTGGTTGGTGCTCACGAAGGTGCCCACGCAAGGTGAGCACCATAACATTACTCATATACAGAAATGTTATGGTGCTCACCTTGCGTGAGCACCATCCGTGGGCACCTGTTATGTGGCATTTTTTGTGCCACGTCAACATGCCAAATCAACCCCCGATGGATTCACTAATTCCATGTGTAGGTTATAGATCAATAAAAAATCTCATCGCATGCCGATTTGGCGCGTTGTTGTGGTTGGTGCTCACGAAGGTGCCCACGCAAGGTGAGCACCATAACATTACTCATATACAGAAATGTTATGGTGCTCACCTTGCGTGAGCACCATCCGTGGGCACCTGTTATGTGGCATTTTTTTGTGCCACGTCAACATGCCAAATCAACCCCCGATGGATTCACTAATTCCATGTGTAGGTTATAGATCAATAAAAAATCTCATCGCATGCCGATTTGGCGCGTTGTTGTGGTTGGTGCTCACGAAGGTGCCCACGCAAGGTGAGCACCATAACATTACTCATATACAGAAATGTTATGGTGCTCACCTTGCGTGAGCACCATCCGTGGGCACCTGTTATGTGGCATTTTTTTGTGCCACGTCAACATGCCAAATCAACCCCGATGGATTCACTAATTCCATGTGTAGGTTATAGATCAATAAAAAATCTCATCGCATGCCGATTTGGCGCGTTGTTGTGGTTGGTGCTCACGAAGGTGCCCACGCAAGGTGAGCACCATAACATTACTCATATACAGAAATGTTATGGTGCTCACCTTGCGTGAGCACCATCCGTGGGCACCTGTTATGTGGCATTTTTTGTGCCACGTCAACATGCCAAATCAACCCCCGATGGATTCACTAATTCCATGTGTAGGTTATAGATCAATAAAAAATCTCATCGCATGCCGATTTGGCGCGTTGTTGTGGTTGGTGCTCACGAAGGTGCCCACGCAAGGTGAGCACCATAACATTACTCATATACAGAAATGTTATGGTGCTCACCTTGCGTGAGCACCATCCGTGGGCACCTGTTATCTGGCATTTTTTTGTGCCACGTCAACATGCCAAATCAACCCCCGATGGATTCACTAATTCCATGTGTAGGTTATAGATCAATAAAAAATCTCATCGCATGCCGATTTGGCGTTGTTGTGGTTGGTGCTCACGAAGGTGCCCACGCAAGGGGAGCACCATAACATTACTCATATACAGAAATGTTATGGTGCTCACCTTGCGTGAGCACCATCCGTGGGCACCTGTTATGTGGCATTTTTTTGTGCCACGTCAACATGCCAAATCAACCCCCGATGGATTCACTAATTCCATGTGTAGGTTATAGATCAATAAAAAATCTCATCGCATGCCGATTTGGCGCGTTGTTGTGGTTGGTGCTCACGAAGGTGCCCACGCAAGGTGAGCACCATAACATTACTCATATACAGAAATGTTATGGTGCTCACCTTGCGTGAGCACCATCCGTGGGCACCTGTTATGTGGCATTTTTTGTGCCACGTCAACATGCCAAATCAACCCCCGATGGATTCACTAATTCCATGTGTAGGTTATAGATCAATAAAAAATCTCATCGCATGCCGATTTGGCGCGTTGTTGTGGTTGGTGCTCACGAAGGTGCCCACGCAAGGTGAGCACCATAACATTACTCATATACAGAAATGTTATGGTGCTCACCTTGCGTGAGCACCATCCGTGGGCACCTGTTATGTGGCATTTTTTTGTGCCACGTCAACATGCCAAATCAACCCCGATGGATTCACTAATTCCATGTGTAGGTTATAGATCAATAAAAAATCTCATCGCATGCCGATTTGGCGCGTTGTTGTGGTTGGTGCTCACGAAGGTGCCCACGCAAGGTGAGCACCATAACATTACTCATATACAGAAATGTTATGGTGCTCACCTTGCGTGAGCACCATCCGTGGGCACCTGTTATGTGGCATTTTTTGTGCCACGTCAACATGCCAAATCAACCCCCGATGGATTCACTAATTCCATGTGTAGGTTATAGATCAATAAAAAATCTCATCGCATGCCGATTTGGCGCGTTGTTGTGGTGGTGCTCACGAAGGTGCCCACGCAAGGTGAGCACCATAACATTACTCATATACAGAAATGTTATGGTGCTCACCTTGCGTGAGCACCATCCGTGGGCACCTGTTATGTGGCATTTTTTTGTGCCACGTCAACATGCCAAATCAACCCCCGATGGATTCACTAATTCCATGTGTAGGTTATAGATCAATAAAAAATCTCATCGCATGCCGATTTGGCGCGTTGTTGTGGTTGGTGCTCACGAAGGTGCCCACGCAAGGTGAGCACCATAACATTACTCATATACAGAAATGTTATGGTGCTCACCTTGCGTGAGCACCATCCGTGGGCACCTGTTATGTGGCATTTTTTGTGCCACGTCAACATGCCAAATCAACCCCCGATGGATTCACTAATTCCATGTGTAGGTTATAGATCAATAAAAAATCTCATCGCATGCCGATTTGGCGCGTTGTTGTGGTTGGTGCTCACGAAGGTGCCCACGCAAGGTGAGCACCATAACATTACTCATATACAGAAATGTTATGGTGCTCACCTTGCGTGAGCACCATCCGTGGGCACCTGTTATGTGGCATTTTTTTGTGCCACGTCAACATGCCAAATCAACCCCCGATGGATTCACTAATTCCATGTGTAGGTTATAGATCAATAAAAAATCTCATCGCATGCCGATTTGGCGCGTTGTTGTGGTTGGTGCTCACGAAGGTGCCCACGCAAGGTGAGCACCATAACATATATGAAATGTTATGGTGCTCACCTTGCGTGAGCACCATCCGTGGGCACCTGTTATGTGGCATTTTTTTGTGCCACGTCAACATGCCAAATCAACCCCCGATGGATTCACTAATTCCATGTGTAGGTTATAGATCAATAAAAAATCTCATCGCATGCCGATTTGGCGCGTTGTTGTGGTTGGTGCTCACGAAGGTGCCCACGCAAGGTGAGCACCATAACATTACTCATATACAGAAATGTTATGGTGCTCACCTTGCGTGAGCACCATCCGTGGGCACCTGTTATGTGGCATTTTTTGTGCCACGTCAACATGCCAAATCAACCCCCGATGGATTCACTAATTCCATGTGTAGGTTATAGATCAATAAAAATCTCATCGCATGCCGATTTGGCGCGTTGTTGTGGTTGGTGCTCACGAAGGTGCCCACGCAAGGTGAGCACCATAACATTACTCATATACAGAAATGTTATGGTGCTCACCTTGCGTGAGCACCATCCGTGGGCACCTGTTATGTGGCATTTTTTTGTGCCACGTCAACATGCCAAATCAACCCCGATGGATTCACTAATTTCATGTGTAGGTTATAGATCAATAAAAAATCTCATCGCATGCCGATTTGGCGCGTTGTTGTGGTTGGTGCTCACGAAGGTGCCCACGCAAGGTGAGCACCATAACATTACTCATATACAGAAATGTTATGGTGCTCACCTTGCGTGAGCACCATCCGTGGGCACCTGTTATGTGGCATTTTTTTGTGCCACGTCAACATGCTAAATCAACCCCCGATGGATTCACTAACTTCATGTGTAGGTTATAGATCAATTTAAAATCTCATCACATGCCGATTTGGCGCGTTGTTGTGGTTGGTACTCACGAAGGTGCCCACGCAAGGTGAGCACCATAACATTACTCATATACAGAAATGTTATGGTGCTCACCTTGCGTGAGCACCATCCGTGGGCACCTGTTATGTGGCATTTTTTGTGCCACGTCAACATGCCAAATCAACCCCCGATGGATTCACTAATTCCATGTGTAGGTTATAGATCAATAAAAAATCTCATCGCATGCCGATTTGGCGCGTTGTTGTGGTTGGTGCTCACGAAGGTGCCCACGCAAGGTGAGCACCATAACATTACTCATATACAGAAATGTTATGGTGCTCACCTTGCGTGAGCACCATCCGTGGGCACCTGTTATGTGGCATTTTTTGTGCCACGTCAACATGCCAAATCAACCCCGATGGATTCACTAATTCCATGTGTAGGTTATAGATCAATAAAAAATCTCATCGCATGCCGATTTGGCGCGTTGTTGTGGTTGGTGCTCACGAAGGTGCCCACGCAAGGTGAGCACCATAACATTACTCATATACAGAAATGTTATGGTGCTCACCATGCGTGAGCACCATCCGTGGGCACCTGTTATGTGGCATTTTTTTGTGCCACGTCAACATGCCAAATCAAACCCCGATGGATTCACTAATTCCATGTGTAGGTTATAGATCAATAAAAAATCTCATCGCATGCCGATTTGGCGCGTTGTTGTGGTTGGTGCTCACGAAGGTGCCCACGCAAGGTGAGCGCCATAACATTACTGTAATGTTATGGTGCTCACCGCGTGAGCACCATCCGTGGGCACCTGTTATGTGGCATTTTTTTGTGCCACGTCAACATGCCAAATCAACCCCCGATGGATTCACTAATTCCATGTGTAGGTTATAGATCAATAAAAAATCTCATCGCATGCCGATTTGGCGCGTTGTTGTGGTTGGTGCTCACGAAGGTGCCCACGCAAGGTGAGCACCATAACATTACACATATACAGAAATATTATGGTGCTCACCTTGCGTGAGCACCATCCGTGGGCACCTGTTATATGGCATTTTTTTCTGCCACGTCAACATGCCAAATCAACCCCCGATGGATTCACTAATTCCATGTGTAGGTTATAGATCAATAAAAAATCTCATCGCATGCCGATTTGGCGCGTTGTTGTGGTTGGTGCTCACGAAGGTGCCCACGCAAGGTGAGCACCATAACATTACTCATATACAGAAATGTTATGGTGCTCACCTTGCGTGAGCACCATCCTTGGGCACCTGTTATGTGGCATTTTTTGTGCCACGTCAACATGCCAAATTAACCCCCGATGGATTCACTAATTCCATGTGTAGGTTATAGATCAATAAAAAATCTCATCGCATGCCGATTTAGCGCGTTGTTGTGGTTGGTGCTCACGAAGGTGCCCACGCAAGGTGAGCACCATAACATTACTCATATACAGAAATGTTATGGTGCTCACCTTGCGTGAGCACCATCCGTGGGCACCTGTTATGTGGCATTTTTTTGTGCCACGTCAACATGCCAAATCAAACCCCGATGGATTCACTAATTCCATGTGTAGGTTATAGATCAATAAAAAATCTCATCGCATGCCGATTTGGCGTTGTTGTGGTTGATGCTCACGTAGGTGCCCACGCAAGGGGAGCACCATAACATTACTCATATACATAAATGTTATGGTGCTCACCTTGCATGAGCACCATCCGTGAGCACCAGTTATGTGGCATTTTTTGTGCCACGTCAACTTGCCAAATCAACCCCCGATGGATTCACTAATTCCATGTGTAGGTTATAGATCAATAAAAAATCTCATCGCATGCCGATTTGGCGCGTTGTTGTGGTTGGTGCTCACGAAGGTGCCCACGCAAGGTGAGCACCATAACATTACACATATACAGAAATATTATGGTGCTCACCTTGCGTGAGCACCATCCGTGGGCACCTGTTATATGGCATTTTTTTCTGCCACGTCAACATGCCTAATCAACCCCCGATGGATTCACTAATTCCATGTGTAGGTTATAGATCAATAAAAAATCTCATCGCATGCCGATTTGGCGCGTTGTTGTGGTTGGTGCTCACGAAGGTGCCCACGCAAGGTGAGCACCATAACATTACTCATATACAGAAATGTTATGGTGCTCACCTTGCGTGAGCACCATCCTTGGGCACCTGTTATGTGGCATTTTTTGTGCCACGTCAACATGCCAAATTAACCCCCGATGGATTCACTAATTCCATGTGTAGGTTATAGATCAATAAAAAATCTCATCGCATGCCGATTTAGCGCGTTGTTGTGGTTGGTGCTCCCGAATGTGCCCACGCAAGGTGAGCACCATAACATTACTCATATACAGAAATGTTATGGTGCTCACCTTGCGTGAGCACCATCCGTGGGCACCTGTTATGTGGCATTTTTTTGTGCCACGTCAACATGCCAAATCAACCCCCGATGGATTCATTAATTCCATGTGTAGGTTATAGATCAATAAAAAATCTCATCGCATGCCGATTTGGCGTTGTTGTGGTTGGTGCTCACGTAGGTGCCCACGCAAGGGGAGCACCATAACATTACTCATATACATAAATGTTATGGTGCTCACCTTGCATGAGCACCATCCGTGAGCACCAGTTATGTGGCATTTTTTGTGCCACGTCAACTTGCCAAATCAACCCCCGATGGATTCACTAATTCCATGTGTAGGTTATAGATCAATAAAAAATCTCATCGCATGCCGATTTGGCGTTGTTGTGGTTGGTGCTCACGAAGGTGCCCACGCAAGGCGAGCACCATAACATTACTCATATACAGAAATGTTATAGTGCTCACCTTGCGTGAGCACCATCCGTGGGCACCTGTTATGTGGCATTTTTTGTGCCATGTCAACATGCCAAATCAACCCCCGATGGATTCACTAATTCCATGTGTAGGTTATAGATCAATAAAAAATCTCATCGCATGCCGATTTGGCGAGTTGTTGTGGTTGGTGCTCACGAAGGTGCCCACGCAAGGTGAGCACCATAACATTACTCATATACAGAAATGTTATGGTGCTCACCATGCGTGAGCACCATCCGTGGGCACCTGTTATGTGGCATTTTTTTGTGCCACGTCAACATGCCAAATCAAACCCCGATGGATTCACTAATTCCATGTGTAGGTTATAGATCAATAAAAAATCTCATCGCATGCCGATTTGGCGCGTTGTTGTGGTTGGTGCTCACGAAGGTGCCCACGCAAGGTGAGCGCCATAACATTACTGTAATGTTATGGTGCTCACCGCGTGAGCACCATCCGTGGGCACCTGTTATGTGGCATTTTTTTGTGCCACGTCAACATGCCAAATCAACCCCCGATGGATTCACTAATTCCATGTGTAGGTTATAGATCAATAAAAAATCTCATCGCATGCCGATTTGGCGCGTTGTTGTGGTTGGTGCTCACGAAGGTGCCCACGCAAGGTGAGCACCATAACATTACACATATACAGAAATATTATGGTGCTCACCTTGCGTGAGCACCATCCGTGGGCACCTGTTATATGGCATTTTTTTCTGCCACGTCAACATGCCAAATCAACCCCCGATGGATTCACTAATTCCATGTGTAGGTTATAGATCAATAAAAAATCTCATCGCATGCCGATTTGGCGCGTTGTTGTGGTTGGTGCTCACGAAGGTGCCCACGCAAGGTGAGCACCATAACATTACTCATATACAGAAATGTTATGGTGCTCACCTTGCGTGAGCACCATCCTTGGGCACCTGTTATGTGGCATTTTTTGTGCCACGTCAACATGCCAAATTAACCCCCGATGGATTCACTAATTCCATGTGTAGGTTATAGATCAATAAAAAATCTCATCGCATGCCGATTTAGCGCGTTGTTGTGGTTGGTGCTCCCGAATGTGCCCACGCAAGGTGAGCACCATAACATTACTCATATACAGAAATGTTATGGTGCTCACCTTGCGTGAGCACCATCCGTGGGCACCTGTTATGTGGCATTTTTTTGTGCCACGTCAACATGCCAAATCAACCCCCGATGGATTCACTAATTCCATGTGTAGGTTATAGATCAATAAAAAATCTCATCGCATGCCGATTTGGCGTTGTTGTGGTTGGTGCTCACGTAGGTGCCCACGCAAGGGGAGCACCATAACATTACTCATATACATAAATGTTATGGTGCTCACCTTGCATGAGCACCATCCGTGAGCACCAGTTATGTGGCATTTTTTGTGCCACGTCAACTTGCCAAATCAACCCCCGGTGGATTCACTAATTCCATGTGTAGGTTATAGATCAATAAAAAATCTCATCGCATGCCGATTTGGCGCGTTGTTGTGGTTGGTGCTCACGAAGGTGCCCACGCAAGGTGAGCACCATAACATTACTCATATACAGAAATGTTATGGTGCTCACCTTGCGTGAGCACCATCCGTGGGCACCTGTTATGTGGCATTTTTTTGTGCCACGTCAACATGCCAAATCAACCCCCGATGTATTCACTAATTCCATGTGTAGGTTATAGATCAATAAAAAATCTCATCGCATGCCGATTTGGCGCGTTGTTGTGGTTGGTGCTCACGAAGGTGCCCATGCAAGGTGAGCACCATAACATTTCTCATGAGAAATGTTATGGTGCTCACCTTGCGTGAGCACCATCCGTGGGCACCTTTTATGTGGCATTTTTTTGTGCCACGTCAACATGCCAAATCAAACCCCGATGGATTCACCAATTCCATGTGTAGGTTATAGATCAATAAAATCTCATCGCATGCCGATTTGGCGCGTCGTTGTGGTTGGTGCTCACGAAGGTGCCCACGCAAGGTGAGCGCCATAACATTACTGTAATGTTATGGTGCTCACCGCGTGAGCACCATCCGTGGGCACCTGTTATGTGGCATTTTTTTGTGCCACGTCAACATGCCAAATCAACCCCCGATGGATTCACTAATTCCATGTGTAGGTTATAGATCAATAAAAAATCTCATCGCATGCCGATTTGGCGCGTTGTTGTGGTTGGTGCTCACGAAGGTGCCCACGCAAGGTGAGCACCATAACATTACTCATATACAGAAATGTTATGGTGCTCACCTTGCGTGAGCACCATCCGTGGGCACCTGTTATATGACATTTTTTTCTGCCACGTCAACATGCCAAATCAACCCCCGATGGATTCACTAATTCCATGTGTAGGTTATAGATCAATAAAAAATCTCATCGCATGCTGATTTGGCGCGTTGTTGTGGTTGGTGCTCACGAAGGTGCCCACGCAAGGTGAGCACCATAACATTACTCATATACAGAAATGTTATGGTGCTCACCTTGCGTGAGCACCATCCGTGGGCACCTGTTATATGGCATTTTTTTCTGCCACGTCAACATGCCAAATTAACCCCCGATGGATTCAGTAATTCCATGTGTAGGTTATAGATCAATAAAAAATCTCATCGCATGCCGATTTGGCGCGTTGTTGTGGTTGGTGCTCACGAATGTGCCCACGCAAGGTGAGCACCATAACATTACTCATATACAGAAATGTTATGGTGCTCACCTTGCATGAGCACCATCCGTGGGCACCTGTTATGTGGCATTTTTTTGTGCCACGTCAACATGCCAAATCAACCCCCGATGGATTCACTAATTCCATGTGTAGGTTATAGATCAATAAAAAATCTCATCGCATGCCGATTTGGCGCGTTGTTGTGGTTGGTGCTCACGAAGGTGCCCACGCAAGGTGAGCACCATAACATTACTCATATACAGAAATGTTATGGTGCTCACCTTGCGTGAGCACCATCCGTGGGCACCTGTTATATGACATTTTTTTCTGCCACGTCAACATGCCAAATCAACCCCCGATGGATTCACTAATTCCATGTGTAGGTTATAGATCAATAAAAAATCTCATCGCATGCTGATTTGGCGCGTTGTTGTGGTTGGTGCTCACGAAGGTGCCCACGCAAGGTGAGCACCATAACATTACTCATATACAGAAATGTTATGGTGCTCACCTTGCGTGAGCACCATCCGTGGGCACCTGTTATATGGCATTTTTTTCTGCCACGTCAACATGCCAAATTAACCCCCGATGGATTCAGTAATTCCATGTGTAGGTTATAGATCAATAAAAAATCTCATCGCATGCCGATTTGGCGCGTTGTTGTGGTTGGTGCTCACGAAGGTGCCCATGCAAGGTGAGCACCATAACATTTCTCATATACAGAAATGTTATGGTGCTCACCTTGCATGAGCACCATCCGTGGGCACCTTTTATGTAGCATTTTTTTGTGCCACGTCAACATGCCAAATCAAACCCCGATGGATTCACTAATTCCATGTGTAGGTTATAGATCAATAAAAAATCTCATCGCATGCCGATTTGGCGCGTCGTTGTGGTTGGTGCTCACGAAGGTGCCCACGCAAGGTGAGCGCCATAACATTACTGTAATGTTATGGTGCTCACCGCGTGAGCACCATCCGTGGGCACCTGTTATGTAGCATTTTTTTGTGCCACGTCAACATGCCAAATCAACCCCCGATGGATTCACTAATTCCATGTGTAGGTTATAGATCAATAAAAATCTCATCGCATGCCGATTTGGCGCGTTGTTGTGGTTGGTGCTCACGAAGGTGCCCACGCAAGGTGAGCACCATAACATTACTCATATACAGAAATGTTATGGTGCTCACCTTGCGTGAGCACCATCCGTGGGCACCTGTTATATGACATTTTTTTCTGCCACGTCAACATGCCAAATCAACCCCCGATGGATTCACTAATTCCATGTGTAGGTTATAGATCAATAAAAAATCTCATCGCATGCTGATTTGGCGCGTTGTTGTGGTTGGTGCTCACGAAGGTGCCCACGCAAGGTGAGCACCATAACATTACTCATATACAGAAATGTTATGGTGCTCACCTTGCGTGAGCACCATCCGTGGGCACCTGTTATGTGGCATTTTTTTGTGCCACGTCAACATGCCAAATTAACCCCCGATGGATTCACTAATTCCATGTGTAGGTTATAGATCAATAAAAAATCTCATCGCATGCCGATTTGGCGAGTTGTTGTGGTTGGTGCTCACGAATGTGCCCACGCAAGGTGAGCACCATAACATTACTCATATACAGAAATGTTATGGTGCTCACCTTGCGTGAGCACCATCCGTGGGCACCTGTTATGTGGCATTTTTTGTGCCACGTCAACTTGCCAAATCAACCCCCGGTAGATTCACTAATTCTATGTGTAGGTTATAGATCAATAAAAAATCTCATCGCATGCCGATTTGGCGCGTTGTTGTGGTTGGTGCTCACGAAGGTGCCCACGCAAGGTGAGCACCATAACATTACGATGTTATGGTACTCACCTTGCATGAGCACCATCCGTGGGCACCTGTTATGTGGCATTTTTTGTGCCACGTCAACATGCCAAATCAACCCCCGATGGATTCACTAATTCCATGTGTAGGTTATAGATCAATAAAAATTCTCATCGCATGCCGATTTGGCGCGTTGTTGTGGTTGGTGCTCACGATGGTGCCCACGCAAGGGGAGCACCATAACATTACTCATATACAGAAATGTTATGGTGCTCACCTTGCGTGAGCACCATCCGTGGGCACCTGTTATGTGGTATTTTTTTGTGCCACGTCAACATGCCAAATCCACCCCCGATGGATTCACTAATTCCATGTGTAGGTTATGGATCAATAAAAAATCTCATCGCATGCCAATTTGGCGCGTTGTTGTGGTTGGTGCTCACGAAGGTGCCCACGCAAGGCGAGCACCATAACATTACTCATATACAGAAATGTTATGGTGCTCACCTTGCGTGAGCACCATACGTGGGCACCTGTTATGTGGCATTTTTTTGTGCCACGTCAACATGCCAAATCAACCCCCGATGGATTCACTAATTCCATGTGTAGGTTATAGATCAATAAAAAACCTCATCGCATGCCGATTTGGCGCGTTGTTGTTGTTGGTGCTCACGAAGGTGCCCACGCAAGGTGAGCACCATAACATTACTCATATACAGAAATGTTATGGTGCTCACCTTGCGTGAGCACCATCCGTGGGCACCTGTTATGTGACATTTTTTTGTGCCACGTCAACATGCCAAATCAACCCCCGATGGATTCACTAATTTCATGTGTAGGTTATAGATCAATAAAAAATCTCATTGCATGCCGATTTGGCGCGTTGTTGTGGTTGGTGCTCACGAAGGTGCCCACGCAAGGCGAGCACCATAACATTACTCATATACAGAAATGTTATGGTGCTCACCTTGCGTGAGCACCATCCGTGGGCACCTGTTATGTGGCATTTTTTTGTGCCACGTCAACATGCCAAATCAACCCCCGATGGATTCACTAATTCCATGTGTAGGTTATAGATCAATAAAAAATCTCATCGCATGCCGATTTGGCGCGTTGTTGTGGTTGGTGCTCACGAAGGTGCCCACGCAAGGTGAGCACCATAACATTACTCACAGAAATGTTATGGTGCTCACCTTGCGTGAGCACCATCCGTGGGCACCTCGCTCCATGACTCGTGATTTTTGCACTTTTCGCTCCATTTACTTCATGAAAAGCTATCTCGAAAAGTGATCTGTTGCAGCTAGAAATTCCTCTTATATATATAGACCTTGGCTCCCTCTTGAATTGGTAAAAGGATCCCTTGAATATCTCTTCAAATATCTCCTCGAAGATCTCCCTAAATATAGTATATATTTAGTTTGAATCTTCTCATCTCATTGGTCGATCTATTATCTCCTATTTATGGTAGCTGGTTGAATGATTCTCTTTTGATATTCAGATCTTCTAATCTTGGTCGTCGCTTGACTAATTCTCTTTTGATCTTCAAATCTTCTATTTATAGTAATTGCACTTCCTAAATTCGTTCAAGCAGCTCCACGCGCGTTTTCCACACGATTTAGACTTGTTCCAGTACTTAAATACATCCCGCACTTCAGTAAATAAAGCTACTAAAAAGGGTCAAATGGTTTTTGGGCATGAAAGATAAAATCGAATGTTGACCAATTCACAGACAACAGTGTTGGCTGGAATGTTAGCTCGACATTGTCAATGCTGAGCTAGTCAACATTAACAATCTTTTTTATCTTTCTTCCCAAAACCCGTGCAAAATTAAATGTTCCAAACTCCCCCTGAAGGCAAAATCTACTCAACCACAAAAATAATAAAAGATGGTTAGAGTAGACGAAAACAGAATAGCGATTAAACTATTCAAAGTACTACAAAAATCGTACATAGCCATAACAAGGTCTTAGGTTATACATCTGCATAATAAATATATTCGACAAGTAAGCAGGCACACATGTAAACCTACCAAAGAAGCAAATCAGCGTGCACATAGTAAAAGCAAATTAATCGTGACATGCAAAAATAAAAATCAGAATCAATTATGCATGCAAAAATAGAAAGGATCAGATCTTCACTCTCAATGGAGTATGGAGTTTCCTTCTGATACAATAAAAATCAGAACCAATTATGCATGCAAAAAATAGAAAGGATCAGAGCTTCACTCTCAATGGAGTATGGAGTTTCCTTCTGATGCTTTCTCGGCTGCTTCTCCTTCTTGGTCAGCTCCCCCTGTTTGTTCGGCTCCTTATTCTGCTCCTCCTGAATTTCCTTATCTCCACCTTTTTATCTGCACAACCTTCTCCCCCCTTTTGGGAGGAAAAAAAAAACTCAGAGAACTTATCTGTTAGCCAACTTGCAGATGTTGAGGCAAATGTGGGACTAACATCTGGCCAACATTTTGAGGCTCAGAAACAAGTTAGTTCGCCATAAAGAAATCAAAGATAAATCCAAAAATGATAAGATGAGAACAGAATGAGTAACCCTCTATTATATCAACCACAATCAAGAACAGAGAGTAATTTCAGCGTCAAGTTCGATCTATGAAATAGGATATGCGAAAGTGATGAGTGCTCAAGTCGAACCTAAAAGAAAAATATCCAACGACACAAATAAAGCGATCACTCAGTAAATAGGGATAAATCGTGATGTAAGTGAGCTGAGTAAATCTAACTGTTGGAATAAGGAGCATTTAGACAGTTTGAGGATGAGGTCGATTTAGGTCAAACCTGTCTAAGTAAACATGGAGATAAATATAGTATATGGAAGAATCGGTCATGAAAAAATATGGGAGCAAATCAGATCATGATTCAACCAAAAAATACCAAGTCAAAAGTCATAGAATGATCGAGCGAGACTAACCGTTTGAGCGACAATGATGAGCACTTGAGACAAGTGTAACAAGCAGCTCTTCGAGAGTTCTAATGCAATTCTGAGAGATATATAAACTAGACATACAAAAGTGACACACGCTGACTTAAAAACTAATGCACATAAACGAAAGCACAAAAATATAGCATGATCAAACTGACAGTCACATATGTTGCCCCAACATAAGATTCAACATTCTACTCTGAAATTCGAGACTTTTCTGTTCAACACCCTAAAATCAATTCCCTTTCATTTTCTGCCCTACTCACCTCAGTTATAGACAGTATAATGCACAGCCCTTATAAGATCCTTATCATCAAGGTTAGGATTTTTGTCGCAAAGAGTGCATCGTCACCGCTAATACCGTGCACCTAAGGAAGCTTATTACCTGAACCTGTATCTTCAAAGAGAATAACGAGAATTTTTTTTAAGGAAGTGGGTATTTCAGGGAACGTTCTAGGTGAGTCAAATCATTTCACAGAATAACAGAGAGAACATTAAATCAAATATCAAAGCAGTAACAATCAAGTTCGACATATACTATGTTGATCAAAATGTTGGACCAACATTCAGACAGACGGATGCAAACCTATGGACTTTTTCAGGTCCGAAAAGCTTTCAAAATCCAATGCTCTCATGAAAATGTCAGCTATCAGTGTCTATATGCTCAATGCGCACTAATTCTTTCTCTACCATATCTCTCAGAAAATGATGTCTTATATCTATATGCTTCGTGCGTGAATGCTGGATAGGATTCTTACATATGTTGATGGCACTAAGGTTATCAGAATACATGAGAACTGACTCGCACTCTAAACCATAGTCACATAACATGCTATTCAACCATATTAATTGCGTACAACAACTACCCGCAGCAACATACTCAGACTCAGCAGTAGATAAAGACACACAATTCTGTTTCTTACTGTACCATGCAACTAAATTGTTACCTAAGAAGAAACAGCTGCCAGTTGTGCTCTTGCGATCATCCTCGTCACCTGCCCAATCAGCATCGCTGTAGCCTACAAGACTCATATTAGTATCTTTAGAGAACCACAACCCTAGGCTACACGAACCACTCATATAACGAAGAATACGCTTAACGGCATTAAGATGAGAAACCTTAGGCTCAGACTGATATCTAGCACATACGCTATACATGATGTCGGGTCTACTAGCTGAAAGGTACAATAAACTGCCTATCGTGGATCGATACAATGTTGGGTCAACATTCTGCCCAACATCGTTTTTACTAACCTTTTGTGTAGACCCCATGGGCGTCTTCATTACCTTAGCCGTGTCCAATCCGAACTTCTTCACAGTGTTCTTAGTGTATTTCTCCAGGGACATAAAGATCTCGTCGCTGCTTTGCTTAATCTGCAAGCCTACAAAATAAGTTAGTTCCCCGATCATGCTCATTTCGAACTTAGTATCCATCGCCTGCACAAAATAATCTAACATAGACTGTGAGCTTGAGCCAAAAATAATATCATCAACATAAACTTGGGCAATCAAAACATCCAGACCAACCCTTTTTACAAAAAGAGTCGGTCGGCCTCACCTCTTACGAACCCAAACTCTAATAAGAACGTGGCTAACCTCACATCCCAAGCTCGAGGAGCTTGTTTGAATCCATATAAAGCTTTCTGCAGCTTAAAAACGTGGTTAGGAAAGTGCGGATCCTCAAATCCCTTAGGCTGTTCAACATAGATATCTTTATCAATATACCCATATAAAAACGCACCCTTAACATCCATTTGGTGTAACGTGATGTTAAGCCAACATGCAATAGCTAATAACAACCTAATTGATTCTAACCTAGCCACAAGAGCAAACGTCTCATCAAAATCTATGCCATCAACTTGCGTATAACCCTGAGCTACTGAACGTGCTTTGTTCCTAACAACTCTACCAAGTTCATCAGATTTATTCTTAAAGATCCACTTCGTACCTATGACATTTGTGACGCCCGGGGCCGATGAGGGCGGGGAGTGATCGCCGGTGCTAGAGAGGTGCACGGACAAGGAGCGGCTCCTGACAGGCTTCTAGGCAAAGGGGTACATGAACGAACCGATCCGACACCCGAATGAGAGGGGATCCTGAGACTGACAATGTATGGGCGTGTCAGGCTAAGAATCGTATAAGAGAATTGATAGTACTACTCATATCACCAAGGTCGACCTACCTTTTCGGGATTCCATCCGAAAGAACTTCAAAGTTAAGCGTGCTTGACTTGAAGCAATATTGGGATGGGTGACCCCCTGGGAAGTTTGCCCAGGGTGCGTGTGAGCGAGGACGAAGCACGCTGAAAGGTTAAATGGTGGTACAGTGGGGTCAGACTATCAGTCGGAGTGTGGTGGGCCCAACCCCACTAGTCTCGATAGGGATCGATGCTACAGTGACACTCGGTATGGGACGGGTCGTTACAGGTGGTAACAGAGCACAACCTCTCACAGTACGGTGTTGGTTCGGGGACGAACCAGGCGGAAGCTGGTGGGCATGTGACGCCCGGGGCCGATGAGGGCGGGGAGTGATCGCCGGTGCTAGAGAGGTGCACGGACAAGGAGCGGCTCCTGCCAGGCTTCTAGGCGAAGGGGTACATGAACGAACCGATCCGACACCCGAATGAGAGGGGATCCTGAGACTGACAATGTATGGGCGTGTCAGGCTAAGAATCGTATAAGAGAATTGATAGTACTACTCATATCACCAAGGTCGACCTACCTTTTCGGGAGTCCATCCGAAAGAACTTCAAAGTTAAGCGTGCTTGACTTGAAGCAATCTTGGGATGGGTGACCCCCTGGGAAGTTTGCCCAGGGTGCGTGTGAGCGAGGACGAAGCACGCTGAAAGGTTAAATGGTGATACAGTGGGGTCAGACTATCAGTCGGAGTGTGGTGGGCCCAACCCCACTAGTCTCGATAGGGACCGATGCTACAGTGACACTCGGTATGGGACGGGTCGTTGCAACATTAATGCCCTTCGGCCGTGGGACTAAGGTCCATACTTGGTTTTTCTCAAACTGCAAGAGTTCCTCTTGCATCGCATTTATCCAGAAATTATCCTTGAGAGCTTCAAGGACATTCTTAGGTTCTATCTCAGAAACAAAACAATTAAAACATACCTCAGCGTATACTGTGTTCATGCATACGTTTCTTAACATAGACTTATAATCCTTGCGTGGCTTATCTCTGGTTTTCCTACCTTCGTTCACATCTCCAATAATTAAGTCTGTGGGATGATCTTTCTGAATCTTAGCTGGCGGGTCTCTACGAACTTCACTGGGTCCAGCCTCGTTCTGTTCTGGCACAGATGTTGAGTCAGATGTCGTGTCAACATCATCCTCCACATTATCCTCTGTTTCGTCCACAGCTTGTATAACATCTGAAATATCAACTTGAGGAGACACTTTGCTAAGATCAGTAGCATCATCAAACACAATATTACCGACTCCTGAACAGACTTCAAGCGCATGTTATACACACGATAAGCACGACTATTAGGCGAGTATCAAAGAAATATGCACTTGTCACTTTTTGAATCAAACTTGGTCAAGTACTCACGATCATTCAACATATAACAGTAGCATCCAAAAACATGAAAGTACTTGACAGTCGGCTTTTTCCCATGCAATAATTCATACGATGTCATTTTAGTAACATGACGAAAGAAAACACGATTACATATATGACATGCGGTATGCAAAGCTTCAGCCCAAAATCTTTTAGAAAGACTCTTAGAATTCAACATAACACGTGCCATTTCTTGCAATGTCCTATTCTTCCTTTCGGCCACCCAATTTTGTTGGGCGTCTTAGGAGATGAATACTCATGAATAATACCTTTCATATCACAGAATTCATCGAACAATTGATTCTCAAATTCCCTACCATGGTCAGACCTAATACGAAATATAGGAGCACTGAAATTATTCTTAACTATAGCACAAATTTTTTTGAAAAAATCGAACGACTCAGATTTTTCCTTAAGAAAGTAAATCCATGCATATCTAGAGTAATCATCAACAAGCACATAATCATATCTCCTACCACCAATGCTATTTACTTCCATCGGACCCATCAAATCCATGTGAATAAGCTGAAAACAATGAGCAGTTTTAAAATGTTGGGCAGCATGTTGGTCAACATTATGGCTAGCATGCACTTGCTTACCCTTCAAACATGACTCACATACAACCTTACCAAACTCTTTAAGTTTCGGAATGCCTCTGATTGCTTCGTGTTTGATAAGTTGCTCCAGCGTTCGATAGTTGACATTGCTTCAATCCTTGTTTTGAGTGTTGTGGGGATGTGGAGTGATGTTTTTGCTTAGGCACCCAAATTTGTTTAACATTAAGATTATATCCTGTTGAGTTTTTATTCATCAATCGATTGAATACGGGAGTGTTCGAGACGTGGCTTGCATGATATGATGGCTGTCGAGTAGAGGAGTGATGCAACTTATAAATATTAGATTTATTAAGACGGGAAACTTCATAATACTTAGTTGTCTTCGAAGAAATAAAATTATGTTCATCTGAAGCATAGTTTGTAAAGTAGAAGGCCTTGGTAGGAGACGGTTTAGATTTTGATTTCCTGACCCTGTCCATCGTCTTCGTCTTCTTGGTTAGTTTCTTGCATGTAGCTAAATTTGACACATCATTAGGAGTTAAATCATAAGTCGAAGATTAACCAACTTCAGATGAATGATCGTTGAGATTTCTTAGGAGGGAAATTTCATTCAAAAGTTTTTCTTTTTCGAACTTGAATATTTCATATTGATTCTGGTGTTCCTTTGCTTGTAATTTATTGATGTCCTGGAGGCGTGAAATTTCGGCTAGAAAGTCCGTCTTGCCTTTACAGAAGAACCGTGTGTCGTTCTTGATTGGGGTTGCGCTTGCAAAACGAAAACGGGAATTCAAGTCAAGTGCATCATCGTAGGAATAGTAATGATTTGAGGGGGATGCAAATTTTTCAAATAATCTTCTCTTTTGGCTATCTCCTTCCCTTTTATTTTCTCGTGGAGTGATGCTTCTATCTTAGGCTTAGCTAGATGCAGTTGTGGGGAGAGATCTATGGAGTTATTGACTTGTTTTTCGAGGGAAGATATAATTGTCAGAAGTACGTCTTTTTCCACTTGAGCGGCAATCTTTTCGGTCTCAAGAGTCGAGCGCAAATCATAGATTTCTTTGATAACTGCAGGGATATATGTACTAGAGGTATTTGATCTTTGGACAACTACTTCTTCTGTAGAGGGTGGATATGAGGAAAAGTAGTCATCAGATAGTGAAATTTTCCTGGTTTGGTAACTTTTATTCAGTTCCTCGTAGTCAATTGGAATTTCAGCCCAATCCTTTTTATTTCCCTTTTTCTGCTCTAAATTTTCAAGTGTAGATGAGCTAGTGAAAGGCATGAGACTAGGAATATTTAAGCCTAGAAACCTGATATCATAAAGGGGAAGGGGTTTCTTTACTGTTTACACGGAATCTGGAACATATCATATTCCTTCACGGGGATCGTAAAATTCTGAGTCTCTAGCGTTATTTAAAAGTATCATTCTATCTGTTTGTACTCTTCTGTTTAGAAGATCCTCAAGTTTTTTTATTTTCGAATATAGACGATTTCGTTCCTTAGTTAAAAATTCATATTGTTGGGATATTGTGTTTCGCTCTTTGATCGACAAGTGGTGTGTGAATGGAAAGTGCGACAAGTGATAATTAAAACGAATACCTAATTACTATCACGGACGTGCGATAGGCAGTGAACCTATCGTTGGTAGTGCAGTAAAGTGAGTAGACGAGTATCGAACACGAGGAATAAATCAAGTACTAGTAATTACCTATCGACTCGATATTTAGCCTAAATAAAATACGCAGATTTTTTGATGACTTAACCTAACACTTACCCCTAAATCGACTAGAAATTCAAAGAACACGTTAAACTGATACGAAGCTTTCAGATAAGAAAAAGTGCTCGGGATTCGAATCCCACTAGGTATTATTGGCTAAGACAATAAATTATCGCTCCCACGTGATCTTGACTAGATCGCAGTAATTTTCCTGCCCGCTCGCGAGTTTGCTGTCGCCCTAAACGCTCGCGGGGATCTAAAATTCATTAATTACTAACGGCGAGGATCGAGTATTTGCTTTCTCCCTATACTCGAATCCTATCTTCTACGAATGGCCTAATCGTTATTTAGCTGTCGCCCTAAACGATTTTCCAAACAATTACTTTAACACATAGACATATTAAAGCCACGAAATAATTTCATAGAACGATAAATAGTCAAAACACATAGTCATGATAATTAAAAGTCTTAACTACGAAATATCCTAGCGTTCATCTAATCCCAAACACAAAGGGAATTAGCTACGCATAATAGAAGGAAAAACAACTAAGGAAATAGAAATCAAGAGAAAAGAACTCATAATCGTTGAAAGCTCGGGTAGATCTTTGTTCTTCGTTCACGTTTGCGTAGAACTCCGTCTCTTGCGCTCCGGGGCGTGATTCTGCGTTCTTTCGTGCTATTTTTCGTCTCTAGAGGGTTTAGGATTTGTATCTGGTCGAAGTCCCCTCTTTCTGAGTCGAATTTGGTCTTTTATAAGAAATTTCGCATAGGTCACGGCCTGGGACATGGGCTGTCACGGCCGTGACCATCACCGACTCTACGCGAGAATATCGAAACCATGCGTCACGGCCAAGTGCATCGACGGCCGGCCGTGACCATCATCAGTGGGCTTCTCTGCCTGGTGTCACGGCCAGACGCATTAAGCGTCACGGCCATGACCTTCGTCAGTGGACCATTCTGCCTTGCGTCACGGCCAGACGCATTAAGCGTCACGGCCGTGACCTTCATCAGCGACCCGCTCTCTTGCTCACTGTCCCTCGTCACGGCCGTGACGCGTAATGCGTCTGGCCGTGACCGAGGGCAGTTTCGCCCTTTTTCGCGCCGTTTTGCTCCGTTTTTGCTCCTTTTCGCCCGAAACTCGTCCTAAGCTCCTTTAATATCAAAATAGGTGTAAATATGTTGAATAAATGCACAAAGTGATTGCTAAAATTATGTTATACCCTAATAAAGTACTACGATAAACGCACTAAAATGCGTTTATCAAACCTCCCCACACTTAAGCATTTGCTTGTCCTCAAGTAAATTAGGAGTTAGATAAGCCATAAATCAGGATAACGTCACGATCGTTCGCAATTTATCATCAAGCTAGAAGGCGCGAAAAGAATCAAGCAAACAATCATGGACGTTACACTAATGACTTGCACTTGTCGACCTAAACTTCCTTCGCACTGCTAATTGAGACTCATACTCTCACAAGGATTCGCTCAAGTCGCTCAGTATATAGGCTAAATTTATGGTGAATCACTCACATTCGTGCGCTAGTCCAACCCCTACCATAGGCTTGCAGGCTAATCGCATATCTACTACTTAAAGTGGCAAGCATAAATCTGAGGGTCTTTTCGGGAGAACATGGATCGAATAGTCATGCAATGGTACGTGATACGGACTAGAATAGATGGGCCGAAAAATGAATAATAGAAGAGGCCCAGTAAGCCCATGAAGAGGAAGAGCCCAGAATGAAGTACAGAATCGGACCTGGGAGAAAGGACCTGCGAAGGTCCCCCGGATATAGGCATTATCCGGACAAATGAGGGAAGACTTTTGGGTACTTCAGGATGATGGGACATCAGAAAAGAGGAAAGGAAGTCACAGAGACGCGTGTCAGATCGTTATAGGGTCGCGCCACTGTTGGAAAAGCTGTGGCTGTCACAGGGGTCATTCAACGTGCAGCTTTCTACTGTGCATAGTACTGCAGAGGTCACGTCCCCCTTAAAACATGGGATATTATTTGGGCTGCTGGGAGGTACTATAAAAGGAGGGACTTAGCCATTTTTCAGAACAACGATTATCATTCCAACATCTTTGCACACACGAAAAACACCTTCTCTCTCACTGTAATAATTCCTTTCCAGTAGATCTTTCAACATGTATGAGCGAAAGTAAGCTATGAGTGTGTAAATCTTCTGAGTATAGTGAAGCCCCGTTTTAGAGCGCCCGTGGACGTAGGATCTGCCAAGATCTGAACCACGTAATTCTGGTGTTATTTCATTTATGTTCAAACAGGTCCCCCACGTTCCTTCAAACAGGTCCCCCACGTTCCAAACACGTTCAAACAGGTCCCCAGCGTCCCAAACACATCTCAACATGCCCCAGATAGGTCCCCAGCGTCCCAATACGTCCTCAACGTTCCAGGCAGGTCCCCCAATGTCCCAAACAGGTCCCCAAAGTCCCAAATACGTTCCAAACACGTCCCCTTCAGTTTCTCACCGATAAGCACCTTCCACACGTCTTAAATAATATCCTTTCCCCGGCTATATAAATTTCTTTACCCACACATAAAAATATCGTTGATTGGGTTTGCCCCATATCAAATGGCGCCGTCTGTGGGAAATTCCGAGTTGAAGGCGTGAGTAATTCTTACTGCTATTGTGCGAGGTTGTGCTGAGGATTTACTGTTTTTCCCATTTTTCTGATCTGTTGGGACAAAACGAGACACACAAGACGTCAATGGAGTAAGATTTGTCCATATCGAAGAACCTAGACCCATAATTTGCGAAGGGAGGACCTCCAGAAACTGCCCAACGTGGTGAGGAATGTCCAGGACCTGAAACGCGGGCCAGAAGGCATGAAGACCCGAAGCTCCCCCTTCGGGACCTAAGAGCCCAGCTCCCCGATGTTAAGAAAGACCCGAAGCTCCGTCTTCGGGACCTCCCAGCTCCATGCTGGTAAGAAAATCCGAAGCCCTGCTTTCGGAAGCCAAGAGTCCAGCTCCACGCTGGCGTCCGAAGGTCCGCGGGAGACACAAGCCAGCTCCGTGCTGGCACAAAGACCCGAAGTTCTGCATTCGGGACCTCTCAGCTCCGCGCTGGCAGAAGGCTTAAAAGGCCCCGCTCCATGAAAACCCAGCTCCTATATTGGGGATCTGAGAGCCAAGCTCCTCGCCAGTACGAGAAGGTCCGTGGAACTAGAAGCCAAGCTCCACACTGGCATCCGAAGGTCCGTGGAGATACAAGCCCAGCGCTGTGCTGACACATGAGGATCCTTGGGACCTAGAAGGCAGCTCAGCGCCAACACTTGAAGACCAGTGGGAGATAAAATCCCAGTTTCATCAGGGCAAGATCCACAGAAGACATCCCACGATGATAAGGCCCTTGGCCAGAATTCCAGGGCCCTCTACACCCCCTTCTCAATTATATAATATTGTTATCATAATAAATATGTGACCACACTAACAAGTGTTATTGTTTGAAGGACGAAATAAAGAGGCTCATCCAGGCAGTTGCCCTAAAGGATTCTGTAGAAAATATGCCTAATAGAGGCAGACCACGTCCACCTCCTCCAGATAGGGTGCAGTTCCAGTCAGGACTCACGTCCCCATCATGGTAGGAGCGTGAGGCACTAGGGACTCCAATGGCCAACAGAGCCTAAATCATGCACCTGAGCATTTGAAGGATTTAGAGGTCCAGCTCCGCAATGGTGTTCAAAGGCCAGAAGAACCTCAATTCCCAGCTACGCTGGCAAGAAGACTCGAAGCTCCCCCTTCGAGACCTAAAAGCCCAGCTCCACGCTGGCTAGAAGACCTGAAGCTCCCCCTTCAGGACCTAAAGTCCAGCTCCGCACTGGCACGAAGACCCGAAGCTCCGAATTCGGGACCTTCCGGCTCCACGCTGGCTAGAAGACCTGAAGCTCCCCCTTCAGGACCTAAAGTCCAGCTCCGCACTGGCACGAAGACCCGAAGCTCCGAATTCGGGACCTTCCGGCTCCACGCTGGCTAGAAGACCTGAAGCTCCCCCTTCAGGACCTAAAGCCCAGCTCCGCACTGGCACGAAGATCCGAAGCTCCGAATTCGGGACCTTCCAGCTCCACGCCGGCTAGAAGACCTGAAGCTCCTCCTTCAGGACCTAAAGCCCAGCTCCGTGCTGGCAAGAAAATCCGAAGCTCCCCCTTCGCGACCTACGAGCCCAGCTCCTCGCTGGCATGAGAAGACTTAATCATCCAATGGGGATCTTTGGAGACCAGCTCCACACTAGAAAGGGCGAGATGAACCACTCGACCCCATGATGACGTACGAAAGATCCATCTGCTGGATTGGGACCTATGACTATAGCTCTCTATTAGCATAAGAAAACCACCAAAGGGGATTTACGAAGACCAGCTCCGCTGGAAACAAAGACGCGAGCCATGAGTCTGAAATTTCCAAGTCCCCAGGCACCATTTGCATACGAAGGTTCGCTATCGAGAACCTCACCAGCTCCACTATAAGGGCAAAGCACCGATCCCTCTGTTAGGGACCTACTATATCAGCTCCATAAAAGATCCGAGATGCTTCTGTGTGAAGATCCTTTTCGTCCACAAGTCAAGATTGTTCAATAGCTGTTGTAGCTAGTTCCCAATTCCATTCAGAAGGAGAAAGGGGGACCTCCGCGCATACATCAGCAGGTCCAACATTACGACCTTGGGGATACCCACTACCATCTTCTCCACAACAAATGAGTGCACCAATTAATGGCCTCCACGATGGGAGCTCGCTGTCCCAAGAGCCCCCTCATACTTCCATGGAAGACCACCTCAACCTTGGGGTTGGGAGCTGTTGGGATCTCCCCTTGGGATCTCGCAGAACCTCATATCGTCATGAAACATCACCAAGGAGATCCTGACCAAGCCGGGAGACATCCCACGTTGATAAGGCCCTCGAGGCTCGACCGCACAGTCGCATCAAAGGAGTTTGCTGCCAAAGTTCCGTTCCAGGTCCCAAAGCAAAATCCAGAGGATCTACCTCGAACCAAGACAAACCATCTCCACCACCTTCAAACAAAGGAACTCCGCCACTGCCTAGGGCCCCCATTCCCATTATAGTGGGAAGTCCTAAAGGAGGATATTCTAAACGGGCCAGGAAGACATTGGCTAGAGCGTCGAGATATGTACGAAGTAAAAGCCCAGCTTGGCGCTGGAGCGAAGACTAGGAGCTCCGCCTTCGGAACCTAAGAGTCCAGCTCCCCGCTAAAGATCCAAGCACCTCCTTGGGACCTAAAAGCCCAGTTCTGCGTCGGCAGAAGACCCAAAAGTCTAGCTCCGCGCCAGCAGAAATCTTAAAAACCCTAGCTCCATGAAAGCCTGAGCTCCTATATTTGGAATCTAAGAGCCACGATCCAAGTTGATCCGTAAAACTCAACTCCTCGGTGAAGACCCACTGAGGAGATACAAGCCAAGCTCCTTACCTAGCACACGGAGGTCCGTGGGGACCTAGAAGTCATGCTCCATGCTGAGGTCCAACGATACGTGGGAGTTATAAGCCAAGCTACAAGCTGACAGCTGAAGATCCACGAGAGACAAAAGCCCCATTCCACGTGGGCACATGAAAATCCGTGGGAGACATCCCACACTTAAGGCTCTTAGCCTAGACCTCAGGGCCCTCTAGATCTTATTCTCTATTATATATTATTTTATCATGATAAATATATGCGCTGCACTAATAATTGTTGTTATTTGAAGGATATGATCAAGTGGTTCGTCATGATGAAACACCTTAAAGTGGTGGCAATCACGATAGCAGGCATGATTTGGAGGTGATCGACAAGGAGTCTTGGGAATCTGTGCCGACTAAGGGCAGACAACCCCTGTCGCTTCTAAGGGCCAATGCTGATTAGGGCTCGCATCCCTAGCATGATAGGAGCTCCAGGCAAGGTGGATCCTAACCTCCAACAGAGCCCAGAATCGTACACCTAAGCAGGCAAAGGCCTCAAGCTCCATAGATCCTGGTATTTTCATTAGAACAATAGTCATCATTTGAAGAAGGAGATACTAGACTTACCCAAGCGGGACCCACGGTGGGATTGTTGGCCGCGATAGCAAACATGACCCCAAACTCGCCAAAAAAAGAAGTAGGGGGATCTATGCCTAATAAGGGCAGACAACCCCCACCTCCTCCAAATTAGGCCACGTCCGTTCTCCCCAGAGCCTTACTCTCATCATGAAGGGAAGATCAAATAAAGAAGATCCCGACTAGAGCCCAAGAGCTCTAAACTCATGCTATAAAGAGATCAAATGCAAGGGGATTTATGAGACGCACAGGGATACGTCGGCCGAAGTTCGATTTATCCCAGGAGATGGAACACATATGGCCAGACCACATAACGATGCCTCGGACATGGGAAGTCCGACCTCCCGAGATACAACCAATGGAAGGAATCACGACGCTTAAGGACATGGAGAAAGAGCCCATCCTATGACGGAGAAGTTGACGAAGCTCCTGACGATGCGATCCAAATGATGCTAAGGCAGCAACAAAAAGAAGACATAGTACAAAAAATGAGAGATCAGAGTGAGATAAAAAGAAAGGGGCCCTCTAGCTCACAACAAGATCCCGACAAGGAGCTGGGGGGATGTCTACAAAAAAATGCGGACATGTTCGCATTTTCTCCAAAGCATATGACAGAAGTTCGCCCGGATATCACCACACATCATCATACCAAGAAGACGATCCATCAAATGGAAGCTCCGACCGTGCGGGGCTGAAAGAGCCCAGATCCTGAAGGAGGAAGTAGACAAGCTTTTCCAAGTAGGGACCTGAGCAACGCGTATCCTACGGATTATTCTCCATCACCCCGAGTGAATCAACTGGTGGACTCCACCTCTGGGTGTGAGGTCCCCAGCGCCATAGACGTCTACCAGGGGATCTGGGAGCTCCAGAGGCCAGTAGGAAGGCCTTTGAAGAATTAAAGGAACACCTCCACAATATACCTCTCCCAGCAAAATATCTAAAAGGGAACAAGCGGGCGCCATGTTTCTCCATGGAAGCATTAGCTCCGTCTTACTAAGGAAAGAAGGGCCCTCCCCAAGCCGACCTACTTTATGAAGCAGGGTGCTGTTGGAGGATGAAACCAAACGATAAGTCAGTCAGATCTATCTGGGAGAAAGGTGATATGCGCCATCAAGCTAGGGGAGTGCAACAGGGAATTCAAACAACAGTCGGCCCCCCAAAAAACTCAGATCCTCTCCAACTTTGTGCTTGAGATCACCAAAAGACCACATAAGCAGCGATAGGAGGTGCACACATACGATCTATGACCTCTCATAGATCTGGAGCGGAGGTCCTTATCATTAGCCCGATGGGAGAGGAGCTCCGTTTCGTCACGACCTTCAAATTCCCTGAGAACGATTCTGAATACAAAGCCTTAACCTCTGGAGGGTTGCGAAGGAGACGGGACATGGGACGTCATTGGAAGAAAAGTCGTAGAGTAAACTACTTGGCCAAAATGACAAGCCGGGTTTTGACCATCAGAGAGGATGGCATCGCCAATTTTACGAAAGAAGAGAAGGAGGTAGGGAAGTTGTGGGAAGCATGGAAGGAGACGACAATTAGAGGACTCTGTCCCGAAGGTCCTGAAGGGCACTTAATCAAAAGGCCAGAAGGGATGTGCAGGATAGCATGTGGGATATGTCCCTGACGAGGACGACGATAAGGGCGGACTATCTCTGTCCTGCCATAATCACGGACCTCGGATTCAAACCCTAAGGGAGGTTCTGGGAGAAAGCTAATGGTGGACCACGGGAGAAACTGAAGGGGTCACAGCCCCACCTGATGGAAGGAGCTCCAACATCCGGGACATGATCCCCCATAAAGATACACGAAGAGCAGATTTGTATGTTCCAAACCCACAGTCCAGCTCCACGCTGATGTGAATGCCCTAACTCCCGCCGACCTAAAGATAAGCTCCTTGCTGAAAACAAGGACATGATCCGTGTGATCGAGATCTCCACGCTGAGCTCCGCGCCAGCAGACGAAGTTCGTTATAAGGGATCCCCGAACCAGCTAAAACTTAGCTCCGTGCTGGTTGAAGGCAAAAAGGTCAAGCTCTGCGCTGACATGCGAAGGTCCAGGGGACCTAAAGGATAGCTCCATGCTAACACGCAGAGACATACCGCACTGATAAGGCTCTCATCCGGAATTTCAGGGCCCTCTAAACCTTATTCTTATTTATATCATCGATACCATAATAAATACGTGCATCATATTAACGATTGTTATTATTTGAAGGATAGTGCCCCCTAATGGGACAATTGAGGAAGTTCCTTGACCGTGGCATCAGCCAAGGTCAAGGAGTCTGGGGGATCTGTGCTGATCAAAGGTAGACAGCCCCCACCTCCTTTAAGGACCAGCTCCATTTAAAGGCTCAGCCTCAAAACCAAGCTCCGCGTTGGACCCTCAAGATAGCTCCGTACTAGCATCAAGACCTTTGACACCAATGACCTTCAGGTCGGCGGCGTGAATAACATCAACGACCTTATGTGGGTTTAAAGCTCCTGTGATACGACCAATGAAAGAAATCATGTTGCCTAAGGATTTTAAATGGCCGAGGGATCCGCAAATCTCCAACCGTACTCCTTGTCCCACCTGGGAGGCACGATGTGGAGCTCGAACAACGAATGACCCTCTAGGCTCTGGCCCTCTCCGACTTTGTACTTGGAACTACCAAAGGACCACAGAAGCAACAATCGAAGGTGTACGCAGATGGACCTGCAACCTTCGGGGACCTGGGACCAGGAACCTCATCTCTAACCAAGAAGGAGCGAGCTTAACATCGCCATTACTTCAAATTCCAGACCTCCGACAAGGAGCTCGGATACTAAGCGAGCGGGCGCTATAACCACGCGTTCAAGCGAAGCTGGCGCTATAACCAGGGTAAACTAATGATGTCCCTAAGCAAATGCCGCCTTGTCGGAATATAGATATTCTATAAACGGTGCACCGTATAATCGATACCAAAGGTCGACGGACCTGCGGCGTACAAAGACATCAAAGGCTAATAGCCTGCGACGTGAAATGATACCAAGGGTCGACGGACCTGCGGCGTACAAAGACATCAAAGGCTGATAGCCTGCGACGTGAAAGATGCCCATGAGGGTGTACAAGATGCCGCCGCTGACGGGCTGCGGTGTACAGGACATCAAAGGTCATCAGTAAGGCCTGCGACGTGTATAGGTACCTTAGCGTAGCTGGCGCTATAACCAGGGTAAAACGGTGGGGTAGTCCCCCACTTTTTAGGACCTTCGGGCCTACATTACTGAACTCGCTAAGGACAAAGAGAGCCTAGCGCAAAACGACACCCGAGGACAATGACGACGGTCATTGCAACCAAGGGCGTGAATTCGTACGTGGCTTGCGAATTGAATAAGCGAGCTGGCGCTATAACCATGCCATGATAATAATGTTCTCAGAAACATCCGCCATGTCCCGTGAGAAAAACATAATACGGGGAGGAAGGGAACTCCGACGAAACTTACGAACATGGGGAGTTAAGATCCCCAAGTCCTTACCATCGTATCTCGGAAGGAAAAAATGACAGAATTTCTTACAGACTGTAACCACCCTAAAGAAAGAGGATGCCCCAGGGAACTAGAAGCCATGAACAACGGGACCTGAAGATCTTCTCCAAGGCTTGTAGAGGAACTCCGCCATTAGGTCCCCGCCAAGGTAGTTAAGCTCCCCCGAAGCATTGCAGGAAGCAGAGTTTCCTGAGGAGCTAGGAATGACGAGATAGCAGCATGGCCCACGACCACGCGCTTCTCGACAATTGGAATTTGAAAGTGAAGATCCTCGCGTAACTAGGGATCTATCTGGAAGCACAAAGTCCCTCAAGGCAAAAGGACCTTCCGAGTGCGCTGGCGCCAATACTCAGTCAGGAACTTCCGCCCAATGGTGGTGGACAGATGGCACTGCTGGTAAAATCACAAAGTTTCAGCCTTCACGTCCTACAAGTGGGAAACTGCGTCCTTCACCATGCAGTCATAAATAGCACTCCATTCCTCCGTTTCATTGGCAAAGAAGCTCTATAGCTCCTTTCCACGATGCTCTATGAGTGTGGCGCTCTCCTACTTTTCTTTCTCAGGGAAGCTCCGCAGCTCATTTCTATAATGCCGTAGGACCTCTACATGCTCCCTCACGACGTCAACCCAGAATCCTCGAGAGCTTGATGATCTCATTCAAAACAATCGAAGAAATACGAGGTCCTTCAAAAAAGAGAAGGCCCCAGGGAGCCAGAAGCAATGTGCAGGAGGACCTGGGATCTCCTTCGAAGTACAAAAGGAGCTCCGCCATCAGGTCCCATCAGGTCCCTTCCAGATTCCAAGGACGATGGATGCAACGGCGACGATAAAGCCTAAGGAAAAACGGGCTCCAACAGAGACACATAAACAAGCTCCCCTAAAACATCGCAGGTCCTAGGATGCCCGAAAGACCTTCCACCAAGTTCCCTGAGGAGTTGAAGACAACGGGCCAGGACCTCTGCACGCTTCTCTACAACAGGAAGCCTTGAAGCACACATGATAAGGAAGGTTCCGCAGGGATGACTTGGCCTCAGCTCCCAAGGACTCAGCACCCCAACCTCCATGAAGTGTTGCTTCAGGAGAAGGGAAAAATCCTTCAAAGACAGGGGAGTCCTTCAAATAGGCTTGACCCTAATCCTCCGCCAGGCCCCTTAAGAAATTCTTCCCAGCAGCTGTAGGAAGAAGGAACTTCACGACGCTGCAAAAGTGCTACCTGCTCCTCCAAACTCCAACGGAGACACTAAACACAGGGGAGTTGTGCTCCCCAACACATTGCAGGAGCAGGGCTCTCTGAAGAGATGAAGTCGACGCATGGGAGTTCGGAGATATCAGCGCCGCAGGGGGCTAGAGTTAAGGGTTCAGGGGAACAGGCGGATCCCCGAAAAGCATTCGGAAGAAAGGAGGTTCCGACGAGCAGAAATGACTCCGGCCCTGTATCGTCCCCTAATATAATGTCGCATTAAAGGTGCAAACTTCCTCAGAAAAGGGGAGTCCTTCAGGCACGCTTGGTGCCGGTCCTCAGCTAGATCCTCCCCGGAACTCCTTTCCCAACCGCCATGGATGGGAGATGATGCTGAGAAAAGCAGGGCTGTAATGGGAACTTCTTGAGCTCCCGTGACAAGAGAAGAAGGAACACCCTCCGTTCCTACCGAACGACGAATCTCCCCGCAGACGTCTTTAGCCACCAGGACGCAAAGGAGTAAGGGAGCTACATAGGGTGCGCTGTAGAACTTGGGAACTGATTCCTTCCTCCACATCAGCCAGCAGACCACGCCGAAAACTCGTCATACCTGCCTCGAAGGTACCAAGGTGCTAACCAAACCTTTAAGATACGTCCCTACAAGAGGTAATTACGATAGGTCCCCAACAGGGAGGTAAGTTCCATCCTATTATTTTACTCTAATTCATTTTTTTGTACCAAAAGACAAATTAGAGTAGGGGAGTGGTTGATACGGACTAGAATAGATGGGCCGAAAAATGAATAATAGAAGAGGCCCAGTAAGCCCATGAAGAGGAAGAGCCCAGAATGAAGTACAGAATCGGACCTGGGAGAAAGGACCTGCGAAGGTCCCCCGGATATAGGCATTATCCGGACAAATGAGGGAAGACTTTTGGGTACTTCAGGACGATGGGACATCAGAAAAGAGGAAAGGAAGTCACAGAGACGCGTGTCAGATCGTTATAGGGTCGCGCCACTGTTGGAAAAGCTGTGGCTGTCACAGGGGTCATTCAACGTGCAGCTTTCTACTGTGCATAGTACTGCAGAGGTCACGTCCCCCTTAAAACATGGGATATTATTTGGGCTGCTGGGAGGTACTATAAAAGGAGGGACTTAGCCATTTTTCAGAACAACGATTATCATTCCAACATCTTTGCACACACGAAAAACACCTTCTCTCTCACTGTAATAATTCCTTTCCAGTAGATCTTTCAACATGTATGAGCGAAAGTAAGCTATGAGTGTGTAAATCTTCTGAGTATAGTGAAGCCCCGTTTTAGAGCGCCCGTGGACGTAGGATCTGCCAAGATCTGAACCACGTAATTCTGGTGTTATTTCATTTATGTTCAAACAGGTCCCCCACGTTCCTTCAAACAGGTCCCCCACGTTCCAAACACGTTCAAACAGGTCCCCAGCGTCCCAAACACATCTCAACATGCCCCAGATAGGTCCCCAGCGTCCCAATACGTCCTCAACGTTCCAGGCAGGTCCCCCAATGTCCCAAACAGGTCCCCAAAGTCCCAAATACGTTCCAAACACGTCCCCTTCAGTTTCTCACCGATAAGCACCTTCCACACGTCTTAAATAATATCCTTTCCCCGGCTATATAAATTTCTTTACCCACACATAAAAATATCGTTGATTGGGTTTGCCCCATATCAGTACGCATATACATTGAGCATGTAATCAAGAAGATTTCAGAGAGCATAGCATGATCGAATAGAAAATCACACGTTCCAGCACATGATTCAACATTCTCGCCCCGAAATCCTAGACTTTTCTGCCCGACCCCTATCAACTCAGTTCCCTTTCATTTTCTGCCATTTCCCTTTAATTATGCTCTAGTGCACTACCCTTATTCCCTCAAAAAATCAAGGTTCGGCTTTTGTCGCAAAGAATACATTGTTAGGATATTTAATTGGTTGTGTCAATAGTTTAAGTCTTGGGATTAATTATGTAATCATCTTTAGCTTGGGCTTTGGACTAGATAGTAATTAATTTATTATTAGTGATTGGGCCTTAATATACCTAGGGTTAATGTGGTATATAAGGTTTTACCAACTCACTTTGAATGCTAATCAAAGATCAAAAGGCTTACTCTTATTTTCACACACTACACACACTCAAAGGTGAGAAACTCTCCCTTCTTCATTCCATTTAGCCTCTTTGATTCCTTGTTTGGTGCATTTCGGGACCAACAAGTGGTATCAGAGCAAACGTGGATCGATCTGTATTGATTTGAATCCAGTTTCGTTCGATTCCAAGAAAGATCAAAGGTGTTTTGGATAAAAAATCACATTCGGGCATTTTGAGCTCGTTTTGGGGTGTTTATACTTTGTTTTTGTGTTTAAAACCTTCCCCCAGATCGATTCTATGTCTAAGATGTTTTTAAAACACTTTTGGATCAGTTTTAACGAGTTTTGAGCAAGATTAAAGCAAAACTTTTCAGAAAAAGGACATCTCGGCCATTCTCTGTCTTCGGTCGATTGGACCTATTTTTTGTTGTTTTTAGCTCACAAATCGGTCGATTATGTGTTTAGGGAAGAATTTCTGAAGTTTAGGATCAAGTTTGAGCGTTTTTGGTTGAGATTTGAGCAAGAACGGGACGTTTTTCTGGGAAATCGCGTGAAAAGCAATGGAACAGTACTAACCTGTTCTTGACCGCGAAACTCTGAGCTTGAACGTTCAAGTCCGCGAATTTTTCCACGTCCGCGAAAGTCGATCCGAGAATTTTCAATCCACGAAACTCTCCTTTATACTACATTTTTCGCAACTTTCTATTTTCAAAATCCGAGAATTTACAATCTGCGAAACTCTCCTTTACACAACATTTTTCGCAACTTTCTACTTTCAAAATCCGAGAATTTACAATCCGCGAAACTCTCCTTTGCACAACATTTTTCGCAACCATCTACTTTCAAAATCCGAGAATTTTCAATCCGCGAAACTCTCCTTTATACTACATTTTTCGCAACCTTCTACTTTCACAATCCGAGAATCTTCAAAACCGCGAAACTTTCACTTCCACTACATTTTTTTCGCAACTGCCTACTTTAAGATCCGAGAATTTTAAGCCGCGAAACTCTCACTTATACAGCATCTGTTTTTCGCAACTGTTTACTTCCTATATCCGAGAAACTTTTTATGCAAAAATCTTATTTCAAGAATTTATTCAAACCGCAAAATTTTCTCTTGCGAAGATTTAAAGTTCTCAACGTGCGAAATATCTACAACTTGCGTAACTTTTTACGATTGGGGTTGCGCTTGCAAAACGAAAACGGGAATTCAAGTCAAGTGCATCATCGTAGGAATAGTAATGATTTGAGGGGGATGCAAATTTTTCAAATAATCTTCTCTTTTGGCTATCTCCTTCCCTTTTATTTTCTCGTGGAGTGATGCTTCTATCTTAGGCTTAGCTAGATGCAGTTGTGGGGAGAGATCTATGGAGTTATTGACTTGTTTTTCGAGGGAAGATATAATTGTCAGAAGTACGTCTTTTTCCACTTGAGCGGCAATCTTTTCGGTCTCAAGAGTCGAGCGCAAATCATAGATTTCTTTGATAACTGCAGGGATATATGTACTAGAGGTATTTGATCTTTGGACAACTACTTCTTCTGTAGAGGGTGGATATGAGGAAAAGTAGTCATCAGATAGAGAAATTTTCCTGGTTTGGTAACTTTTATTCAGTTCCTCGTAGTCAATTGGAATTTCAGCCCAATCCTTTTTATTTCCCTTTTTCTGCTCTAAATTTTCAAGTGTAGATGAGCTAGTGAAAGGCATGAGACTAGGAATATTTAAGCCTAGAAACCTGATATCATAAAGGGGAAGGGGTTTCTTTACTGTTTACACGGAATCTGGAACATATCATATTCCTTCACGGGGATCGTAAAATTCTGAGTCTCTAGCGTTATTTAAAAGAATCATTCTATCTGTTTGTACTCTTCTGTTTAGAAGATTCTCAAGTTTTTTTATTTTCGAATATAGACGATTTCGTTCCTTAGTTAAAAATTCATATTGTTGGGATATTGTGTTTCGCTCTTTGATCGACAAGTGGTGTGTGAATGGAAAGTGCGACAAGTGATAATTAAAACGAATACCTAATTACTATCACCGACGTGCGATAGGCAGTGAACCTATCGTTGGTAGTGCAGTAAAGTGAGTAGACGAGTATCGAACACGAGGAATAAATCAAGTACTAGTAATTACCTATCGACTCGATATTTAGCCTAAATAAAATACGCAGATTTTTTGATGACTTAACCTAACACTTACCCCTAAATCGACTAGAAATTCAAAGAACACGTTAAACTGATACGAAGCTTTCAGATAAGAAAAAGTGCTCGGGATTCGAATCCCACTAGGTATTATTGGCTAAGACAATAAATTATCGCTCCCACGTGATCTTGACTAGATCGCAGTAATTTTCCTGCCCGCTCGCGAGTTTGCTGTCGCCCTAAACGCTCGCGGGGATCTAAAATTCATTAATTACTAACGGCGAGGATCGAGTATTTGCTTTCGCCCTATACTCGAATCCTATCTTCTACGAATGGCCTAATCGTTATTTAGCTGTCGCCCTAAACGATTTTCCAAACAATTACTTTAACACATAGACATATTAAAGCCACGAAATAATTTCATAGAACGATAAATAGTCAAAACACATAGTCATGATAATTAAAAGTCTTAACTACGAAATATCCTAGCGTTCATCTAATCCCAAACACAAAGGGAATTAGCTACGCATAATAGAAGGAAAAACAACTAAGGAAATAGAAATCAAGAGAAAAGAACTCATAATCGTTGAAAGCTCGGGTAGATCTTTGTTCTTCGTTCACGTTTGCGTAGAACTCCGTCTCTTGCGCTCCGGGGCGTGATTCTGCGTTCTTTCGTGCTATTTTTCGTCTCTAGAGGGTTTAGGATTTGTATCTGGTCGAAGTCCCCTCTTTCTGAGTCGAATTTGGTCTTTTATAAGAAATTTCGCATAGGTCACGGCCTGGGACATGGGCTGTCACGGCCGTGACCATCACCGACTCTACGCGAGAATATCGAAACCATGCGTCACGGCCAAGTGCATCGACGGTCACGGCCGTGACCATCATCAGTGGGCTTCTCTGCCTGGTGTCACGGCCAGACGCGTTAAGCGTCACGGCCGTGACCTTCGTCAGTGGACCATTCTGCCTTGCGTCACGGCCAGACGCATTAAGCGTCACGGCCGTGACCTTCATCAGCGACCCGCTCTCTTGCTCACTGTCCCTCGTCACGGCCGTGACGCGTAATGCGTCTGGCCGTGACCGAGGGCAGTTTCGCCCTTTTTCGCGCCGTTTTGCTCCGTTTTTGCTCCTTTTCGCCCGAAACTCGTCCTAAGCTCCTTTAATATCAAAATAGGTGTAAATATGTTGAATAAATGCACAAAGTGATTGCTAAAATTATGTTATACCCTAATAAAGTACTACGATAAACGCACTAAAATGCGTTTATCAAACCTCCCCACACTTAAGCATTTGCTTGTCCTCAAGTAAATCAGGAGTTAGATAAGCCATAAATCAGGATAACGTCACGATCGTTCGCAATTTATCATCAAGCTAGAAGGCGCGAAAAGAATCAAGCAAACAATCATGGACGTTACACTAATGACTTGCACTTGTCGACCTAAACTTCCTTCGCACTGCTAATTGAGACTCATACTCTCACAAGGATTCGCTCAAGTCGCTCAGTATATAGGCTAAATTTATGGTGAATCACTCACATTCGTGCGCTAGTCCAACCCCTACCATAGGCTTGCAGGCTAATCGCATATCTACTACTTAAAGTGGCAAGCATAAATCTGAGGGTCTTTTCGGGAGAACATGGATCGAATAGTCATGCAATGGTACGCATATACATTGAGCATGTAATCAAGAAGATTTCAGAGAGCATAGCATGATCGAATAGAAAATCACACGTTCCAGCACATGATTCAACATTCTCGCCCCGAAATCCTAGACTTTTCTGCCCGACCCCTATCAACTCAGTTCCCTTTCATTTTCTGCCCTTTCCCTTTAATTATGCTCTAGTGCACTACCCTTATTCCCTCAAAAAATCAAGGTTCGGCTTTTGTCGCAAAGAATACATTGTTAGGATATTTAATTGGTTGTGTCAATAGTTTAAGTCTTGGGATTAATTATGTAATCATCTTTAGCTTGGGCTTTGGACTAGATAGTAATTAATTTATTATTAGTGATTGGGCCTTAATATACCTAGGGTTAATGTGGTATATAAGGTTTTACCAACTCACTTTGAATGCTAATCAAAGATCAAAAGGCTTACTCTTATTTTCACACACTACACACACTCAAAGGTGAGAAACTCTCCCTTCTTCATTCCATTTAGCCTCTTTGATTCCTTGTTTGGTGCATTTCGGGACCAACAAGTGGTATCAGAGCAAACGTGGATCGATCTGTATTGATTTGAATCCAGTTTCGTTCGATTCCAAGAAAGATCAAAGGTGTTTTTGGATAAAAAATCACATTCGGGCATTTTGAGCTCGTTTTGGGGTGTTTATACTTTGTTTTTGTGTTTAAAACCTTCCCCCAGATCGATTCTATGTCTAAGATGTTTTTAAAACACTTTTGGATCAGTTTTAACGAGTTTTGAGCAAGATTAAAGCAAAACTTTTCAGAAAAAGGACATCTCGGCCATTCTCTGTTTTCGGTCGATTGGACCTATTTTTTGTTGTTTTTAGCTCACAAATCGGTCGATTATGTGTTTAGGGAAGAATTTCTGAAGTTTAGGATCAAGTTTGAGCGTTTTTGGTTGAGATTTGAGCAAGAACGGGACGTTTTTCTGGGAAATCGCGTGAAAAGCAATGGAACAGTACTAACCTGTTCTTGACCGCGAAACTCTGAGCTTGAACGTTCAAGTCCGCGAATTTTTCCACGTCCGCGAAAGTCGATCCCGAGAATTTTCAATCCACGAAACTCTCCTTTATACTACATTTTTCGCAACTTTCTATTTTCAAAATCCGAGAATTTACAATCTGCGAAACTCTCCTTTACACAACATTTTTCGCAACTTTCTACTTTCAAAATCCGAGAATTTACAATCCGCGAAACTCTCCTTTGCACAACATTTTTCGCAACCATCTACTTTCAAAATCCGAGAATTTTCAATCCGCGAAACTCTCCTTTATACTACATTTTTCGCAACCTTCTACTTTCACAATCCGAGAATCTTCAAAACCGCGAAACTTTCACTTCCACTACATTTTTTTTCGCAACTGCCTACTTTAAGATCCGAGAATTTTAAGCCGCGAAACTCTCACTTATACAGCATCTGTTTTTCGCAACTGTTTACTTCCTATATCCGAGAAACTTTTTATGCAAAAATCTTATTTCAAGAATTTATTCAAACCGCAAAATTTTCTCTTGCGAAGATTTAAAGTTCTCAACGTGCGACATATCTACAACTTGCGTAACTTTTTACGAAGCTTCAAAAATTCTCAACTTACGAAAATTTTCTTAACGTGCGAAATCTCTTACGTGCGAAACTTTCTTTCGAAAGTCTTATAACTTGTGAAATTCTCTTGCGAAACTTTAAAATTCTCACCTAGCGGATTCTTTTTCTCGAAGTTTTCTTGCGAAGTTCAAAAAATTCTCAACTTGCTAAACCTTTTTAACTTGCAAAATTCTTCAAATTGAGAATTTTTCGAACGTATTAATTTCTTCTAAGGTTAAAATTTTCTCGGGTTAAGATCTTTTCAAACTTATTTGATCCGTTCACTATAATCCTACTTTTGACAGAAATCCTTTTTCGTCTCAAATCTCGGTTTTTAAATTTCTAGAACTTCTCCTAATTTCTAAATACATTTCCGTTCATACATTATCGACCGTCACACACGATCACTTAGCTCTAAGAAATTCTTTAAACGATTTTCTTCTCAAAACTCTACACATTAAACTCGTAATTATCATCTCGTTCGTTACTAACTTTCTTATCTGTTCAAGATCAAAACCACGGACGATTCGACTGCACCAACCATGTCTACCACGAATGACATCTCCATAGTGGGCTCCGACACCAGGCCTCCGATGCTGCGACAAGGTGACTACAGCATATGGACGAACCGGTTCCTCACATTCATCAGGAACAAAGGCGCACCACTCTCTCAATACCTTCTGGACTCCATCTTCAACGGCCCAGCACAGTTCTGGACAACCATCCCTGCACAACCAAACGCAAATCCTCCCATGGATGAACGTCGCACTCCAAGAGGTCCCATCAATGAGGATGAACTGGCTCGCGCACAGGCCGACGAGACTGCCAAAGGATACCTCTTCCAGGCTTTGGGAAACGAGGTCTACGGTCACGTTGAGTGCTGCACAACTGCCAAGGAAATATGGGATGAACTTGCAGAAATTATGGCAGGCACAACTGAAAGTGCTCAGGGGAGGAAATCAGCGTGTCTCTCACAGTATGAACATTTCCAGGCCTATGAAGGAGAGGAACTGCGTGACACATACCTCCGATACTTGAAGGTCATCAATGAACTCAAAAAGGCCAGGATCTCGAGGGACAAATTCGACATCAACAACCGCTTCCTTGGTAGCCTCAAACCACACTGGGGCAATGCAATCGTGATGATGATTCAGAGTAAGGACCTCTCCAACACTTCCATCCATGCTCTCTATGACAGTCTGTCTGCCTATGCTCCTTACGTGCAACCTCAGTCCACCAACACTCGAGTTGACCCACTGGCACTCCTCTCGAACAAAACCAATGAACGATCTTCCACCACTAAGACCAAACAGAACAAAGGAAAGCTACCAGCTGTTGTATCTGACACCTCTTCAGGATCCGAAGCCGATACAGAATCAGATGAAGATGTTCGTGACATACGCAAGCAACTGGCAATGCTCACTAAGTTGGTCTCAAAGAAGATCGGAAAAAAATCCTCATCCTCCTCCAATCGCCAAAGAACCTATAGCGGCACCAAAAAGACCACTTCCACAGAGGAAGCTAAGCCGCCAAAGAAAGCAGAGGAATCCGCAGCTCAAAAGTCTGTGAAGTGCTTTCGGTGTGGAAAGTCAGGCCACTTTGCCAAAGAATGTCACGCACCACGCATGAAGGACTCCGGGTACTATGACCGAAAGGCCAGAATGACCCGCAAGATGGAAAGTGGAAAAGCTCTACTCACTGAAGAAGCTGAATGGGTAAATGACACTTCAGAAGACGAGGAGCCGCAGGATGAAGATTGCTGCATGGCAAGGCTGATCGAACATGACGAGGACGAGGAGATGGGCCACACCGGTGAAAACACAGCTAAGACTACTACCAACGCTGAGTCTGAGGTACGAATTTCGCAACTCGATGATGTGTTTAATCATCGACACGCCATTAAGAAACCCACCGTAGACGCTAGGGACTATGATGAACTTAGGCTAAAAGTTGAAACCAACTATGCCTTACTTAGTTTAAAAGTAGAGGAGCTAGCTTGTGCAAACGAACGTCTAATGGCCTCCGAAGTATTAGTCAAACGTCTGCAAAGCAAGAACAAACAAAGCGAGACTAAGGTTAAGGAAACTACTCTAGCCATCAGTTCATGTGAAACTTCTCGCCTCCTGACGGCCTCCCAATATGAACTGCTTACGAAGGAAAGAATTAGGCTATACCGCAAGATAAAAGATCTTGAAGATCAACTCCACCTCAGGAAAAAGGCCGCAAACATCTTATGCCTATTGAACCAACCAGTTGAAACGGAATTCTACGACGCTCGGATGGGAATCGGCCTGGGCAGCAACTGCGATCCAACGCCGCTAATTATCAAAAGGTATAACATGTACAGTACATCGTTCCTGAAAACGAGGAAAGGGACTCCCTCACAGCTCATGCCGTTTGTAAGATCCTCCTCCGGTGTTCTTTCGGAAGAAAAGAGGGAACAGAACATTCTCTGGGCAGAAATCGCGTACGACTACACAGAGTTGAATGCTAGTAATAAGACTAAAATGCCCTCACTCACTGAAGACATCAAGTCTCAGTTCCCAACCGAAGAACAGGAAATCGCTTTCCGAGAAGCTCTCTCTCGCATCTATGTCCCAGAGAAACTTCTGATCATAGCAGAACTAGAACGAACCATAGATGTAGAGCGAAAAGCCTTTGCAAAAGAGAGAGAAGATCTACTTTACAAAATCTTTACCCTAGAACAATCTCTCAATACGAACGAACCTTCTACGTCGAGTCAAGTACCCGATTCTCAAACATGTACATGTAAGAGGACGGCGAAGATGACTCCTGAAGCTGACACATGTTCTAACACTAACTCGCGTATTCTTATGGATACAGGGAATGTGAGATCGTCGTCTCTGGAAGGGAGTTCGTATGAAATAAAGGAGAATCCGCTCTTCGATGAAAAGAAGAAAAGACCATCCTACACTCACCGCTCCTCTCTATGTAGTGAATCCCATTATCCTAAGGACACAGACAATTATGTAGCCAAGACTTATCTCTCTTTTGCCAAACTTATGTCTATGTGTTGCTGTAATGACTTTATTCTTCCACGTTTCCATGAACATGAAACACATGAACACGCAACACTCCGACCACGGAAGCGAACCTCCTCTACGGCGTCTTCTAGTTCTCCCACCTCGCCTAAACCTAAGGTTAAGCGAAAACGTCTCTCGTCGTCAAACACAAACGCACCGTGGTATCCGAGACACCACTACTCGCAAAACTCAACTACTGCTCGCAAGCCAAAGGCGACCAAAACCGAAGCACGAAAACAACAACCGCATCCTCCACGCCAATTCATGTATAAGACGCCATACATGAAAGCACAAGTTAGGAAAATATGGGTTAGAAAAACGATAATTCCGCCCCTCCAAACAAACGACAAAGGAAAAGCGAAATTAGATACACCACAATCTGACTTAGAACCCATATTTCCTATTAAGCGCATGAAAACTATTCGTGTATTACAAGAAGGTCCCGTCCGTATACGGGGTCCCAACATTTGCTGATGATTGCAGGTCTGTCATGTGTGGTATCTAGACTCGGGTTGCTCCACACACATGACGGGGAACAAGGAGCTGTTGAGCAACTTCTCCGAGCGCTATCTCGGAAGGGTCTCCTTCGGAAACAGTCAAATGGCGCCAATTCTCGGAACTGGTGATCTCGTCCACGACAAACTGACGATTAAGGGCATCTCTTATGTCGAGGGTCTGAGCTACAATCTCTTCAGCATTGGTCGTTTCTGCGACAAAGGATACAAGGTTCTCTTCGAATCTGACATCTGCAGCATTATGGATGCCTCGGGACAACCTCTTCTCTCTGGAACACGCACGTCTCATCTTTACATACTTAATCTTAAGACCTCCCGACCAATATGCCTTCTCTCTCGAGCCGCTCCCAAGTTGAACGATCTATGGCACCGACGTCTTTCTCATCTCAATTTCAAGACCATCAACAAACTACGTCAGAATAAACTCGTCAACGGTCTACCCCAACTGACATATCATAAGGAACACCTCTGCTCTGCCTGTGAATTGGGGAAGATGAAGCGATCGTCTCACACTTCCAAGGAAACACCGTCCTCTAAGCTCATCCTCGAGCTCTTACACATGGATCTTTGTGGCCCAATGCCTACGGCCACACTCGGAGGAAGACGGTATATTCTTGTAATTGTTGACGATTTTTCACGCTACACGTGGACGAAACTCATACGTACAAAGGATGAAGTTCCTGACATAATCATCGAGTTTGTTGTTGCGTCTCAAACTCTTCATCAACAAAAGGTTTGGATTATCAGAACAGACAACGGAACTGAGTTTAAGAACAAGAAACTCAGTGATTTCTACGCCACTCAGGGCATCACCCAACAGTTCTCAGCTGTGAAGACACCGGAACAGAATGGTGTCGTTGAGCGTAAGAATAGAACACTGGTTGAAGCAGCTAGGACTCTCCTCATTCAATCCGGCCTTCCTCATTCTCTTTGGGGCGAAGCTATTCAAACGGCTTGTTACACGCAGAACCGGGCTTCCATCCACAAGAGATTCAACCGTACCCCATACGAAATGCTGAATAACCGTCGTATCCCAGATATATCTTATCTAAGGGTCTTCGGTTGCCGATGTTTTGTTGCCAATGATCGCCAACATCTTGGGAAGCTTGATCCAAAAGCTCTCGAAGGAATCTTTGTTGGATATTCGCTGAACTCGAAGGCATACAGAGTCTATCTTAAGGAGAAACGATCTATCATTGAAAGCACAAATGTCACATTTGACGAAAGCGAAGGCGACCTCATGGCTTCTGCTCATATCAGTCCAGAACCAGGACTTCTTCAGTCGTTGACAAAAGGTCAACCTTCAACGGCGGGAACCTCCTCATCTGAGGCCAATTCTGGTGAACTGGATCTCGATCTGCTCTTCGAATATTTCTATCCAGTCCCCAAGACTCCCGTCGCCACCACACAACCTACCGCTGCATCCACTCCACCTACACCACCAGCTATCGGCAATAATGTCGTCCCACCAAACTTGGATGATCTCAACCTCAACGAAGACGACATTTTACCCAACCCTGGGAACATTGCTGAGTCTGATGCTGAACCCTCTCAATCTGCTACAGTTGAGATCTCTTCTTCGAACACCGGACCCCATTCTAATGAGCCTCCAATAGATACAAATGCGGCCAGCTCCTCACAGACCAACGTACCAAATTGATCAAGACACGGTGGTCCTCACCCGCAAGATACTACAAGAAGTACTTCAACTACCCGTCTACTCACCCTACGACCCACTACCAACACACGAGCAACTAGTTGACGACATTGACAGACTGGGCTACCAATCAGATAACAAGAAAAAGAAGGGCCCACTTGTCCTCAGTGAAGTCACCACCCGCAATTTACCTCAACCATGGCGAACGCTGTACCTGCTAGTCAACAAGTGCATGTCAGGGAAGCATGCTGGTCAGGACCGCGGCAATTTTCAGATTCTCACCATCCTGACCGGCATCGCCCACAACCGCAAGTACAACTACGCCGATATAATATGGATGGATCTCGTCTCCATGATCCAACGTCGCGACCGGGAAGTCGCCAAGGGAGTCACAAACAGATTTGTACCCTACATGCGGTGGCTCCCTGCTCTCATCAAGCATTTCCGACTGAACTCAACCACTATTCGCATCCGGCCGGCAGCGGAACATTTCATCATCCCAACTGTCGAGAGATTCGCCAAGAAAAACACGCCGGCGAAGGATCGACACGCCATGATCATTCCGGACGAAGTGCTCGCCTACGCAGATCAGACAAATCCGCACGTCCGCGAGTATCGCACCACAACCGCCGCATTCCGGGAAAGCCCCCGTCCTATAACCACTGTCCCTATGGCGCAGATCAACCCCACTGCCCCTATCCCCGGGACTAGCCAAACCCCCTCCACCACCTCCAAAAAGTCCTCGAGTCGCGCCGCATCCTCCTCCACCCGCGTTCCGAAAAAACGGTCGCGTGAGGATGACGTAAGCCGCCCCACGGAGCGTCGATCGAAACAAAAACACGATCGACCTCCTCAACCACAAATAAGCCGAGCCGAACCAATAGGTACAGGAGGTGATGTGTTCACCTCCCGAGTAGAAGACGTGGCATCTGGCTCAACCACGCAAACAACCCCACCAACCCACTTATCTTCCTCTCTACAGGAAGGTATTTCATTCCACGAGGAGCCACGTATACCATCGATATCCCACTTGGAGATGATCGATGTTGAAATAAGCAGTCCCTCGCCTCAGACTGCATCCTCTTCATGCACATCGAGTCTAGTGCCCTCACTCCCCATACTTTCACACGTTACTAGGACACATACACTTTCTACCGCACCACAGAGTCTTCGTGACTCTGTCAGAACGCTCGGTGATGTCTCTGTGACTGAGAGCGGAAGACCTAGCACGGCCACCATCACAGCAACCGTGAGCCTAGGCCATCATTCGAGTGAGTCTGTCTCATCGATGATGCCAACGGGAAGTCTGAGTGACCCCGTCTTTTCCAGACCTGTGCAAACGGGCGGCCAATCGGCTTTATTCACCGATTCGGTGTCAGTTGGAATTCTTCGTGATCCCAACCTGTTAGAATTACCCCGTTTTGTCACCGAGACCGCGCTAGAGACACGTCTTCAAGAGTTTGCAAAGACTCTTGAGGCGTCGATTCTCGATCAAATCTACGCGCGTCTCGATGCGTCCACCGTCGACAAAGGCAAAGGTGCGGCCCCGGAGACGCCACCACCCATGCCACACACGGACGCAGATGCTCTTCTCTCCTCCATCTCTGCCAAGGAGCTCTTCTACATCCTCCGAGCCAGATTCGAATCAATGACAAAACTTGACGAGGAAGAACAGGAGATGAAGCGCATCCTGACTCAACCAATGTCCTGCCGTGCTCAAGGCGAATCTAGCAGGACCAGGCGCGACGATCAAGATGATGATCAAGATCGCCGCGAGGGGGAGAATAGGGAGCTGAGCTCACAAGGATTCATGCAATCGACGCCGCCCTCCTCCTCTGGACCTGAAACGACGCCCGCACCAGAAACCTCACAACCCACTAGCCAAAAATCCCACCCTGTTCACCCTGAGTCACTAGCCAAATCACCCTCACCACCACCCACTACAGTCTCCGAAACTCTAATCGTCACATCGACGTTAGAGGCCACCACCACATCTACACCACCCGTCACCCAAATCATCCTTGCCAAAACCATCACCTCAACCGAACCACCAGAATCTCCACCAATTCCATCCCCACAATCCACTAACTCCTCCGACGCTACACCCTCGCCACCACACAGCCATACCCCTCTCAACATCGATCCCAACCTGGCTTCCGAGGATGTCTACTGCGCTCAGAACGAGATCGAAGCCTACATCTTCAACGATGAATGGCTATACACGCCCGCCGATGCAGTAGCAGCTAGGAAATTAGTGGAAAATGCTCGACGTCTGCTCAAGGAGGCCTCACTTACGCTAATCAACACCGCAGACGACGAGAACGGAGAGGAATACGAAGCTGAACCAGCCGAGCTTGAGGACATCCTGCAATTCCAAGCGCAACAAACTGAGGCCCCTGCTGCTCAAACGGATGCACCCACAGTGGATATACCGGAAGCACCGTGGGAAAACAAAAAGATCTCCGCACCGTTTCAAGAAGAGATTAGGAAGAGGATCTAGCGACGCAAGGAGCAGATCATCACCACCTTCGACGAGTATGAGCTGATGAACATCCAAAGTTGGAGCGAGAGAAAGAAGCAACTCTATCGATGGAGCCTTCTGTGCCACAAATGCACAAATAGGACGCTATCCGATGAGGAAAACATCGCTCAGGAAATGAGTCGGGCCTCCATCTGCAAAGTCACTGACCTCCGCCAAGAATCCAAAGGACCTGTCCATTACCCAGTATTCACGGTAATGAGGGAGGATGAGAGCTACTGTGAAGTCAGTGAGGCGGACTTCAAGTTTCTGCGCCTGGGCGACCTGTACAGCATGCTGGAATCCATGAAGCAGTTCAGACTCGTCCTCAGAAGTTCTGGACATCTCATACGTGCTGAACCGGTCACCATGGGATATGTGGCTATCAAACGTCACATCGGCTTTACCCGGGGTTTACCATCGGCTTTACCCGGTTACAAAAAAAAAAAAAAAAAAAAAAAAAAACGTCACATGCTCCGACAGGTCAGATTCTTCGCCACCCATGATCTGCAGATGGCGGTGGAGCACAACCTAAAGAAGGTGAATCTGACTCGCCCATCTTTCAAAAACGCGGACGACTACCGAGAGGGCGATGTGATCGACGGAGACGATCCGGCGGTCGCCTACTCAAACTATAAGGGAAAGATGAGGATGCTGCGCTGCTCTGAAGTGGCAAAGTTCTCGGATGGAACGCTCACCATCATCCAAGACAAACTAATGAAGATCTGCCGCATACTTTCAGAAGAAGATCCCCTCTGCCGATCCAAGTTCGCGAAGCTCATTGACGCTATAGCTGATAGAATGGTTCTTCGAAGGAATCTCCGCGCCTTCGAGTTCAAGCTAGGGCTTCGCGAAACACTCACACGGTAATCCATCATCCCAACGCCCAAGATTCAAGACTCCCAACAATTGACACAAAGGGGGAGATTGTTAGGATATTTAATTGGTTGTGTCAATAGTTTAAGTCTTGGGATTAATTATGTAATCATCTTTAGCTTGGGCTTTGGACTAGATAGTAATTAATTTATTATTAGTGATTGGGCCTTAATATACCTAGGGTTAATGTGGTATATAAGGTTTTACCAACTCACTTTGAATGCTAATCAAAGATCAAAAGGCTTACTCTTATTTTCACACACTACACACACTCAAAGGTGAGAAACTCTCCCTTCTTCATTCCATTTAGCCTCTTTGATTCCTTGTTTGGTGCATTTCGGGACCAACATACATCGTCACAGCGAATGCCGTGTACCTAGGGATACTTATTACCGAAACCTATATCTTGCCAAAAGGTTTATGGGCATGCTTATGAAAACGGGATCAGGTCATTTCAGAAAACGGTCAAATCAGGGGCGAGTCATTTCACGAACAACAGAGAAGAAAAATCGAACCATACACTGAAACAGTAACTCTCAAGTCCGACTTCTGCTCTACTCTAACGAATTCGGGTTCATATAATTTCTGGAGGCTTATATGAGTCAGGGGCATTTCATATCATATGAGGTACGCAACGAATAGGCTTAGGCTCAAAGGGGCTAACTATTGGGCTAGTCATGATGGGAAGTTTTGGCTCTGGACTTAGTTCCTAATGCCCTCATCATTTCTACACTAACACACCAAAAACAGTTTCAACACGCATTAGACAGGCAAGTTCTAGAGAGATATAGACTAGGCACGTCACACAGCAAAAAATTTGAGCATAAGCTCGTCAGGCTCAAACTCTCACAATGAAATGGGGATATGTGTACGAAGCTCTTAAAGCAGTGCTATATCTATTCAGGCAAACATGATTCAGTCAGTCATGCATATCCAATAGCTCACAAGGATTCATAATAATGTAGACTAACTCGAGATAAACGCAAAAAATTCGTGCCTGAGTTCAATAATTCATGCCTTTCTAACGAAAATTATAGCATATAGACACGTCATAAAAATTTAAAAATTTTCACGTAAGTTCTCAAACTAGATTCCCCTCCCCACACTTAAACCTGACGTTGTCCTCAACGTAAAAAGGATAAAAGGAAGGGAAAAAGAGTTTAAAAAAAAAGCGTGACTCCCCTGATCGTAAATGTTGACGTGGTCGTGACTAAGCGCGTGATGGTTGTCGTATCGTGACTCGTGGTGGCTGACATGACTAAAAGGAAAACTAAACGTGATAGAAGAAACATGAATGATAATAATAATATATTAATAAAAAAATACTAGATAGATAACACCTGGGTTGCCTCCCAAGAAGCGCTTCCTTTACCGTCTTTAGCCGGACGTGCTTTCGTTCGCTTAGGGTGGCTGGAAGTCGAGGTACAGCATCTCTTTTCTACTTAAGTTTCCCTCGCCTACATCCATACCTTGGAGGTGTCGCCTTTCGCCGGGCAGCGGTTTCAACTCTAGTGGCGGTTGCTCCTCGACTGGGCTCTTGTCCTTAACTTCTTCGCTGCTCTCGTCGATGGCTATGATGGGTTCGTCGATCTCCTCCCCACACTTATCGATTGCCATAATCGTGTACCTATCATGCTCGCTGACCTGTGACAGACCTTGCACAAAAAAGAGAAAATCGCGCTCAAAGACATCTAAGAAATAGCATTTATCATCTTGCTCGTTGCTCTTTTTCATCGAGTCAGCCATATTGAACGTAACTTTTCCACCGTCTACTATCAAGGTTAATGTTCCATTCCTAACATCTATCATGGTCTCGCCTGTAGCTAAGAATGGTCTACCTAGAATTAATGGAACATTTTCATCCTCGTCCATGTCTAAGATTACAAAATCAGCAGGGATAACGAACTTATCGACCTTAACTAGAACATCCTCGATAACACCTAGAGGGTATTTTAACGATCTATCGGCCAGTTGAATACTCATTCTAGTGGGTCGTGGTTTACCTAATCCTAAACGCTTAAACATGGAGTACGGAATCAAATTTATACTAGCACCTAGATCAGCTAAAGCATGCTCAACTACTAAGTCACCTATACGACAAGGAATAGTAAAACTCCCTGGGTCCTTGAGCTTTTTCGGTATCTTGCTCTGGAGTATCGCCGAGCACTCTCCTCGTAGGTATACCGTGGAGACGTGTTCGAGCTTTCGTCGATTCGTCAGCAAGTCCTTCAGAAACTTCGCGAAACTGGGCATCTGCGTAATAGCTTCAACAAACGGTAAGTTAATATGTAATTCTTTGCACATACCCATAAATCTGCTGAATAGCGCCTCGTCTTTGTCCTTCTTTAACCGTGCTGGATAGGGAACCTTCGGCTGATACGGCCTTACTAGTGGTTGCTCGATATCCCTCGCTTTTTCCTTTTCGGGTGCGACGTCCTCCTTCGTAGGTTGGACCTTCTCTTTTTCAGGTGCAGCTTCCCTCAAACGAGCTGGGTACGGGATCTTCAGCTGGTACGGCTTCACGAATGCTCGCACCTTTTCTTTGTCATCCTTGGCCTTCTCGACTCTGTCGCCCTTGCTTTCCTCTACTTCTGGCTCGTCGTGGCCCTCAAAATGGACTTTCTCCTTTGAATTCTGCTTGGCGGGAACTTCTTGCAATCCTCTCCCGCTCCTCAGGGTTATCGCGTTGCAGTACTCTTTAGGATTTGTCTCAGTGTAGCTCGGGAGTGATCCTTGATTTCGCCCCGCCAGTTGTTTAGCTAATTGCCCCACTTGCTGCTCCAACCTCTTGATCGAGGCGTCTGTATTCTGAGCACGGATGTCATTCGCCTCCATGTACTCCTCCATCTTTGTCATTCGGCTTTCGTGGGCTGCGGTTGTGCTGCTGAAATTCGTGAGGAGCGCCTTCATCATATCCTTCATCTCCCTCATGTCGTCGGATCCTCCCGCGGACGCATTCTGGTACTGTCGTGGTGGCCCGTTTTGGAATCCGGATGGTCTGGGCTGAAATCCTGGCGGTCCTTGGCCCTGATGATTCTGATTCCCGTACGCCGAGTTAGGATGAGCCCGAGGTTGGAAACTCCGCTGGCCACCTTGGTAGCTGCCCATATAGTCGACGTGCTCCAATGACTGCCCAAGTTGGCATGCTGAGGTCTCGTGGGCAGCGCCGCAAATTCCGCACAAGGGCACGTACGGCGTGTGCTGCGTCGATGTGGTGGTGGCTACGGCGTTCACGGGCTGCGCCTGTCCAGACTTGGGAAGTAATGCGCCAATCACCGTCTGCAACTGGGAGTTCGTCGAGGCAAGTTGCTGCTGAAGCGCCTCGATCTTGGCATTAGTGGCCGTCTCCTCGCTAACTCCAAATACACCGGGTGTCTTCATCCTGGTATTGCCCCTCATGAAGCTATTCCTCGAATAGTCCTCGATTAAATTCCATGCGTCGGTGGCATTAAGCTTCACGAGTCCTCCTCCTGCGGCTCCGTCTAACATATGAACAGTCTGATCGTTGAGCCCCTCATGGAATCGGTTGATCTGGGCTGCCTTCGACATCCCGTGCTGCGGGCACCTCTTCAGTAGTGCCTTGTATCGCTCCCACACCTCGTAGAGGTTTTCTGAGTCCTTCTGATGGAATAGGGATATCTCTGTCTTTAGCCTTAGCACCTTCGAGAGTGGGAAGTAGTGGTTGATGAAAGCGGCTCGCATCTCCTCCCACGTAGTGATCGATCTGGGCGGCAACATATCCAACCAGTCCTTCGCCCTGAGCTTGAGCGAGAACGGAAACAGCATAAGCTTAATTGCGTCGCCCGGGACCCCGTTGATCTTGATGGTATCGGTCACCGTCAAGAACGCCTTCAGGTGGGAATAGGGGTCGTCGTCGGGATTGCCCTCGAACTGGGCCGTCTGGAAAATCATCTGAAGCCAGGAGTGCTTCAGTTCGAAGTTGTTGTTCTCTATCGGCGGGATGACGATCGCCGATTCAGTACCGCCTAGCGCGGCATTTTTTAGGAGGTCTTGAAGTGTTGGCTCCTCCTCCGGAACGTTGTGGACGGGCACTCGATGATCCGCCATGTCCACTTCTGTATTGGGACTATCTATAGTGGTCTCTGCACGTGAGTTTTTGGTGGATTCCTGCGAACTATCCTCTGAATAGCTAACTAAACGGTCGTGAGAGCTAGTGGATGCTCCTTCGGTATCGTACTTCAGTTTCCTTCGTAACTTCCGCTCGAAATCTGGGTCTGCGTCAACGATGGGACCCGATGGATGGCTTCGGGTCATTCACCGCTGAATCGTACCTTCAATACGTGAAAACAAAAAAGATTAGCAAAGGAATAATAAAAACGTCGAAAAGATTACGATAGTACTAATGACGCAGGAAACAAATAACGCAAATAGCACAAATAACGCAAAGAGTAATAGCAAATAAAGACGTCCAATAAAAGTGGCTAAATTACCGAACTACGGTGTTCCTAATATCAATCTATTCCCCGGCAACGGCGCCAAAAACTTGATCGACACGTGGTGTGTGAATGGAAAGTGCGACAAGTGATAATTAAAACGAATACCTAATTACTATCACCGACGTGCGATAGGCAGTGAACCTATCGTTGGTAGTGCAGTAAAGTGAGTAGACGAGTATCGAACACGAGGAATAAATCAAGTACTAGTAATTACCTATCGACTCGATATTTAGCCTAAATAAAATACGCAGATTTTTTGATGACTTAACCTAACACTTACCCCTAAATCGACTAGAAATTCAAAGAACACGTTAAACTGATACGAAGCTTTCAGATAAGAAAAAGTGCTCGGGATTCGAATCCCACTAGGTATTATTGGCTAAGACAATAAATTATCGCTCCCACGTGATCTTGACTAGATCGCAGTAATTTTCCTGCCCGCTCGCGAGTTTGCTGTCGCCCTAAACGCTCGCGGGGATCTAAAATTCATTACTTACTAACGGCGAGGATCGAGTATTTGCTTTCGCCCTATACTCGAATCCTATCTTCTACGGATGGCCTAATCGTTATTTAGCTGTCGCCCTAAACGATTTTCCAAATAATTACTTTAACACATAGACATATTAAAGCCACGAAATAATTTCATAGAACGATAAATAGTCAAAACACATAGTCATGATAATTAAAAGGCTTAACTACGAAATATCCTAGCGTTCATCTAATCCCAAACACAAAGGGAATTAGCTACGCATAATAGAAGGAAAAACAACTAAGAAATAGAAATCAAGAGAAAAGAACTCATAATCGTTGAAAGCTCGGGTAGATCTTTGTTCTTCGTTCACGTTTGCGTAGAACTCCGTCTCTTGCGCTCCGGGGCGTGATTCTGCATTCTGTCATGCTATTTTTCGTCTCTAGAGGGTTTAGGATTTGTATCTGGTCGAAGTCCCCTCTTTCTGAGTCGAATTTGGTCTTTTATAAGAAATTTCGCATAGGTCACGGCCTGGGACATGGGCTGTCACGGCCGTGACCATCACCGACTCTACGCGAGAATATCGAAACCATGCGTCACGGCCAAGTGCATCGACGGTCACGGCCGTGACCATCATCAGTGGGCTTCTCTTCCTGGTGTCACGGCCAGACGCATTAAGCGTCACGGCCGTGACCTTCGTCAGTGGACCATTCTGCCTTGCGTCACGGCCAGACGCATTAAGCGTCACGGCCGTGACCTTCATCAGCGACCCGCTCTCTCGCTCACTGTCCCTCGTCACGGCCGTGACGCGTAATGCGTCTGGCCGTGACCGAGGGCAGTTTCGCCCTTTTTCGCGCCGTTTTGCTCCGTTTTTGCTCCTTTTCGCCCGAAACTCGTCCTAAGCTCCTTTAATATCAAAATAGGTGTAAATATGTTGAATAAATGCACAAAGTGATTGCTAAAATTATGTTATACCCTAATAAAGTACTACGATAAACGCACTAAAATGTGTTTATCACTCTTCCTCACTCTTCTTGAAATCATTTTCCTTTTTGAAAAGTTTTTCTTCTAGATCTCTTATCCTAGTCTCATGTCTGAAGGATGTATCCTGAGCTTGTTCTAGAAACGAGGTTAACCTAGCCTTTTCTACTAGTTCGGTTCGCAAGACCTTTTCATTGTTTGCTAGCCTAGATTCTAGTTTTCTTAATGATTGGTTTTCCACTAGACATGGATGTTAGTCTATCCTGAAGAAGACATAATTGTTCATGTAGATTGGAGTAAGATTCGTGTACCTCAGTTTCAGAAGATGAATCGGTTGAGGGAGTGGCTACAGGGTTGTGTGCCTCATCTTCAGTGTCAGTTTCAACGTTTGCCATGAGTGCCAGATTTTCGTCCTCACTCTCAGAGGTATCCTCAAGCCATGATTCCTGTTCTATCATGAGTACGACACCACTCTGTTTTTGTTTGAGAAGCTGTGCCTTTTTGGTGTAGTAGTCAACATCTTTTGTCTTAGGCAGAAAGCAGTCTCGAGCAAAGTGTCCTGGTTTGCCACAGACTTCTGATCTTCTCTTTTGATAGGAATGGGAGAGGAGAACTCTTGAACATTTTCTACTTTAATTTTCGCAGACAATTTTGCTTTACCTTTCTCCTTTCTAATTTTCATTTGTTCCTTAGCTATCTTTAAAGCTCGGCTTTTACTTAACGTTTTAGCTTCAGTCAATATTGACATAGAATTATTAGTAAAAGTTTTCTCTGTTTTAATTTTAGGAACAAAAGCGTCAATTTGAGTTCCCTTATCCTGCTTAGACAATGATATTTCTATAGAAGGATTATTTGGGACAGGTAAGGGCGGGAATTTTTTAGATTTGATATCTCCTCTAGAAGTTTTTGCTTTTCTGCTTGAAAACCTACTCTTTCTGATTCCAAAGTTGCGTTCAATTTGAAAATTTTATTAGCAACCTCGGGAATTTCCCAACAAGAATGTAAATTAGTTTCACCGTTTGACGCTAGGTTCTTAGAGGAATTTTGATCCGCTTGCCCTCTTTTTGTTAGAATGTCTTCTAAACTCTTAATTTTAACGTATAACTCGCTACGCTCGCTATACATGACGTTATATTGACAAGTCTTAGCGAGTCTCTCGTCTTCGCTCTTTTTCAAACTAGTAGTTAACTCACTAATTTTCGCTTTCAGTATTTCTATCTCTTTGTCACGCTCATCGACTCTCATTTGCATTGCTTCAAGCTTGCAATTGAGATGTGCTTTTTCACTTAAGCTGGCAAGGAGACAGTTATGGTTATTCTCTAAGCGAGCTCCTAATTCCTCAATTTCTTTAGCTTGTTTGTTCACTTTCTGTTCCCAATGATATGACATATATGACATATTGAAGGTGGATATTGAAAGTTCAATTCTGGAATTATTTTGGTTTTGTTGTGAGATACCGTAAAGTTCGAAAAATTGTGAGCGTCGAAAATTTTTGGCGTGGACCTAAAAATTTTGAGATGATGTCCAAAATTTTATGAAAATTACCAAAACTTCTTCTATAATTTGCCAAATATGTCGCAAGTCGATAGTTGGATATATGATCGTTGATGCGCTTTGTAGATTTGAGAATTGTTGGCTTTTGACAAAAATCTGTACCGAAAGGCTTTAGTATTTCGTGAAATACGGTGAAGTTTCGAAAATTTTAAGCGTTCAAAACTTTTTGGTGTATCCGAAAAGTTTGGAAGTAATGTCGAAAACTTCGAAAAAGATACTAAAAACTTTTTCTATAATGTGCCATGTATATTATGTTTTTTTTTTTGGTTTCGAAAATTAATTTTGGAGCATGAGTACAAAAATAAATTTCGGTGTGTAGATTGCGAAAATATATGTTCGAAGTACTAGTATGCGAAAATGTAAATTTCGAAGTTAGACTGCGAAAAGTTTGATTTAAATAGTGTTGATTTGCGAAAATTGATTTTCAGTTAACTGAGTGCGAAAATGAGTTTTGGGTGTGTTAGTAGTGCGAGAAGTGGGTGTAATGACGAAAGGATTATGTGAGTGATGATTATATATATATATATATATATATATATCTATACTCTTATATTAATTGTCAGAGGGAGTTAAAAACTGTCATATTTATCCAATTTGGTGTATCAATTACACCTAAAATTTGAGCCTATTTATCAGTTATTTATTTAATACAAAGGATTGATGCCGAACTGCTCACCCCGCTCTTTCCATAACAACTCACCACCGTAGGAAACCAGTTTATACGAATTGGTTATTAATTCTATAAAATTAGTTCTAAAATCAGTTTTTATATTCTTAAAAATAATCTAAAATTAACTCCAACATTATAATTACACATACTAAAATTTAAAATATAAATTAATATATAAATTTATATAGTGATGCACACACTTGGGTGTGCCCAAATACTAGTAGTATATGGTGGATGGTGATGATTGCTTATATAGGTGTAATGATTATGGGGAATGAAAACGAAATGTGATGGCACGTGGATGATGAATAATGCTATTTGTGAAATGCAATGATGACAAAAGAAATGAATTGTGATTTTCGAATGGAAGAGGATGTCGAGATTTTTAAAATGTAAAATGAAGTTCTGATTTTTCGAGGTTTGGCTTCTTGAGAAATTTCTGTGATATCGAGATCTATTTCGAGCAAGAGGAAGAAAATGTAGAATTTTAATTAGAAGATCTTTGAATCTCGAGATGGGATTAGTAGAATTCGATGAATATCGAGATCTTTAAACTTTAGAAGAGGATGTCAGAGTTTTTTTTTTTTGATTGAAAAGTCAAGGATTTCGAGATCATGGAAAATCAGCGGATGATGTCGAGAAATCCAAATTAAAATCAAATGATCTCGAGATCTCGTAAAATTGGAGTTTGATGTCGAGAACGTATGATGTCGAGATCTTGTAAAATTAACGAAATGTCGATATTATGATTAGAAAATTTCGAGAACCACTAAAGTGATTTCGCAATTTTTTTTTTTTTTCGAGAACCCTTGAAACTCCGATTCACTGCTACAGTGCCGCGAATTGCTAAAATACCAGCAAAAGTCTAGATAATGATGTTAGCACTTATATCTTCAACACATAACACTCAAGCATCATCAAAATCACCAAAAGCAAATCAAAACTTTCGAAAATTATGAAGAACACGAAGAACACCAAAAAATTTAATTTCAAAAATTTTTCTCAAATCTGAGCGCGTTTGGCTCTGATACCACTTGTTAGGCCGATTTATCCAACCTTGATCTGATTCATAGGATTAGTATTACCTTATACGATGAAATACGGAAGCAATAAATTAGTAATACCACGAGACGGATTGAAGAGTTGGAACAATGATACGCACGTGTTCTTCAGCAAAGTCGTCAACTTCAATAATGAATCAGCAACCCTAAACGATGTATCGTTTAGGGTATTTATACATATAAGCCCTAATGGACTATTTGGCCCAAGTTAACTAATATACCTACAAGTCAGGTATATTTACAATTAGGTCCTAGCTTAGAATAAACTACAAGATTAAGATAACCTAATTTAATTTAACACAATAAAATATTCCTAACAAGAACGATCAAGAACGTTAAACTTTTGAGTCCTAACATTAAAAATAAATTCAAAGTTTATCAAAAGAGCTACCTGCACACGTCTATATAAGTCAACAACAAACGTGTCTTTCTCTTAGAGGCACACACACACCAGTAACTGTACTAATTAGGTTTGGTTAATTTCCCCCAAAGAGAAACCAAAAAACAAGTACAAAAACCATGGGAGACAACAACATAGGGCTCAAAAACCCCTCAAACAAAGAGAGAGGAAACACATATGCCGCTGAACTTAGTAATATTTCCAGCAGCCTAGGACCATATTCAGAAGACGAATCTGCTGTAATAAAGGAGCAAGACCGCCTTTTACCCATAGCAAATGTGGGTCGAATCATGAAGCAAATTCTCCCGCCCAGCGCCAAAATATCGAAGGACGCGAAAGAAACCATGCAAGAATGCGTCTCCGAGTTCATAAGCTTTGTGACTGGCTAAGCGTCAGACAAGTGCCAGAAAGAGAAGAGGAAAACGGTGAACGGAGACGATATTTGTTGGGCTATGGGAAGTTTGGGGTTCGACGATTACTCAGAGCCTTTGAAGAGGTATTTGATGAGGTATAGGGAAGCCGAAGGTGAAAGGGCTAATCAGAACAAAGCTGCTTCTGCTTATGAACTCGAATCAAATGGTGGCCGGGACAATCTTGAGACTAATACAACTTTGGGCTTTGATTTTATGGGAAAGAAAGGAGACTAGAGCTTGGAGACATAGCTTTCTGTGTTCATTAACTATATGGTTGTGATGCTTTTTGCTATACAGTTTCCTTTCTGAAGCTTGAAGGGGTGAGATTGATCTATACGCGAGTTTACTTTTTTTTAGGGCTGTGATTTTCTTGCTTGGTTGCTCGCCGAACTTGGTCTTGTGTAATTTTTTGTGGAGTTTGGTTATATAATATATGCTGGCTTTGACCCATATAAGAGATGTATTGTAATCTATTCTATTCTCTTTAAGTTGGTTTCTTCATCTTAGCTTGGGCTCTTTACACTCACTACAAAGAGAGGTCATAGTTTCATGGAAATTTTGAAGGAATTTAGAAGCCGATGGATCAAAAGATTGACGGCTTCTGACGGATTTTTTACGGTCCTGACCAACGTCTTTTTTTTTTTTTTTGGAGTGACTTGGTTGTACGAGTTTTGTTTAATTAATTTTGGTTTATGGATTCTTGGGGAATTAATTTTGTTTAGTTTATTTTTATGACGATTTAAAACAGCTCACGTCTGTTTGGATCCAGATTACCACGTGAACATGAAAAATGGGGTTTGGACCACATATATATAATAATGACAAATCTACGCATAACTCCCTAATACCAAACTATTAATCAAATAACTCCCCCCTTCCCATTCATTTATCATCAAACTCCCCATTTCAAACTTTTATATCACATAGCTACCTAATGGACGATTTTAGCCTTATAAAAACAGCAATATTACCAAAAAACCTGTCAACACCCACGGATCCCCTACTCAAAATTTGTATTACCAATATACGTAATCATGTAGTACCAATGTATAGATATTCGTGGTACCATACAATGGTACCATTCCGTGAGATAATGTAGTACCATACATAGGTTATTTGTAGTACCTTTTCCGTATCATTTGCTTAACTATCACAACTCCTACCCTAAAATTGTACCCACGGACCCCTACCCAAAACTTGTAGTACCAATATACGATTCTTGTAGTATCAATGTATAGATGTTCGTGGTACCATACAGTGGTACCATTCCGTGAGATAATGTAGTACCATACGTAGGTTATTTGTAGTACCTTTTATGTACCATTTGCTTAACTATCGCAACTCCTACCCTAAAATTGTAGGACAAATATACAAATATTTGTAGTACCAATATATAGATGTTCGTGGTACCGTATCGTAAGCTAGTGTGGTACCATGAGTAGGTTACTTGTAGTACCAATATACGTAATCTTGTAGTACCAATGTATAGATGTTCGTGGTACCATACAATGGTACCATTCCGTGAGATAATGTAGTACCATACGTAGGTTATTTGTAGTACCTTTTCTATACCATTTGCTTAACTATCGCAACTCCTACCCTAAAATTGTAGGACAAATATACAAATATTTGTAGTACCAATATATAGATGTTCGTGGTACCGTATCGTAAGCTAGTGTGGTACCATGAGTAGGTTACTTGTAGTACCAATATTTGTAGTACCAATATACGTAATCTTGTAGTACCAATGTATAGAAGTTCGTGGTACCATACAATGGTACCATTCCATGAGATAATGTAGTATCATACGTAGGTTATTTGTAGTACATTTTCTGTACCATTTGCTTAACTATCACAACTCCTACCCTAAAATTGTACCCACGGACCCCTACCCAAAACTTGTAGTACCAATGTACGATTCTTGTAGTATCAATGTATAGATGTTCGTGGTACCATATGTAATACCCGTAAAATATAAAATACGGGAATTTGATGTAATCAGCCTTGAATTTGCTGATTTTGTAAATTAGGAGGTTTGGAATGAAAAATTGAAGTTATGAGACTAAGGTAATCAATGAATTTCAGTTATTTCGAAATTTCACCAAATAATTAGATAGAACTTATAATTGGGCTAGATGTATTATATGGGACTAAATAAATCGGGTTAAACCTAGTCTTCAAACTCAAGCCCAATTTATTAGAGATAAGAACAAAAGTGTTACTTAAGGTTTGGGTAAGTTCACGTCAATATCTAGTCTTGTCAAATTGATAAAATCGAAACTTTAGTATATATCTCCAATTAACGAAACTTGGAGTTAAGCAAGGGAGGAAATCTGTAAAGAGACGAGAGAAAGTCTTGAGTATTTATAACATCGAAACTCAATCTTCAAGCAAGGTATGAAAATTTCTAACATAGAAAGCTATTCGTTGGCTTATCTTTAGTATTTCAATGAGTTTAACGTGACCCTAATAGATGGCTAAACCTTCGTTGTACTGGATCTTCCAAGAATTATCATGTATCGAAAACCTAAGTTTATTAAATCTCAGCTCGTATATTCTGTGATTGTTTATATTGATGAATTTCGATAAGGAGAGGTTCAAATAGATTATGATGAATTAGGGTGCATTCCTTTCTGGACTTAGCTTAAGTTTTGAGCTAATCTTAGTGACATACGAATTTAATGTTTAGGGTTTTCTGGGCGAATTACAGTTTTTAGATAAGATCTCGAGGGGTTTGGGGAAAATGTCGACATAAATCTCGGTATGTTATGTCCCGACATTTTATAAGAGTCTTGGATTAGATCTCGACATTTATAGTGGTTAGATTTCGATAAGGCCTTGGTAGCTATAAGATGTCGACAAGTGATAAGAATGATCTCGACATTAGTATAAATCTCGACACTAGATATGCTTAGATAGATCTCGATATTATCTATTTGTAAGAGCTCGATATCTCATAGAGTATGAAACACGTTAACATGTACAGAGACCTCGATAAGCTTATGACATCTCGACATTGTTCTATCTAGTAATAGGTCTCGATATTTTATGAGGCTTTCGACATTTTAAGGAATATACTTCGACATTTTGTAGGAGTTGATTTCGACATACTCACTGAAACATTTCGACATTTAAAACTGATACAAACACTTCGACATTTACAAAGTATCGACATTACTATTAAGGCTAGGACTCGACATTTTACAATGGTTTTATCGAGATGTTTTCAATAGTAATTGATCTCGACATTTCAAGGGATCTCGACTTCTTTAGGGTCTCGATATTTTAGGGTATCAATGGGATTTGGATATCTCGACATTTTAACCAAGGACGTCTCGACATTTTTCAAGGGGTTCGACTTTTTCAAATGATGGTCTCAACATTTATATAATTCGATATCTTTATATGTCTCGGCATTTCCAAGATTTCGACACTGTATTTCAATTAATAAACCTTCGGTATTTTAGAATTTTATTATTTCTAGGGTTTTTAATATTTTAGGGTTTATTTATTTTTAGGAATATCATTATTTTTAGGTATTCATAAATTTAGGGTTTATATTAATTTAGGGTTTTCGTTACTTAGGGTTCGAGAATTAGCAGATATACTAATAATATTATTATATTCAGAGGATCGACCGTTAGAGACTCCACCCGAGTTCTTGACTTACTATAGCAGGAGGACAGGTAGGTGGATTATCCATCTACAATACGTAAACACATTTATGTGTTTTCATGTGGTTATGTGATTTACGTGGCTTATGTGAGTTACATGCTTTACCTGTTTTACGTACGTTTTACGTGGATCATGCTTTATGAATTTTATGTATATGCATAGCACATGCATATCACGTTAGTGAGAGAGATGGTTGTACCGTATTGAGACGGTGATATGAGATATTGACGTACGGGGTAGAATGAGAGGCTTGTGATTGGTGACTCTTAGAGGAGTCGAGGTTGGGCTCACTGGGCACCTGGCGGAGACAGGCGTGATCGATCTGTCTACTCGGGCGTGACCGTCCCGAGGTGCATACCGCCGAGATATTGATTTGACCTGATAGGAGGCCATTGGCGTGATCGTCCAGTGCACTATCAGTGTATACTTTTGGTGCGGAGCGACCCGGTAGGAGGCCATTGGCGTGATCGTCCAGTGCACTACCAGGGTAGGCTGCCGCGAGACTTGGGGGTGGCCTCCCAGTAGTCTTTGCGCGCGAAGGTGTCGAGCCTAACCTAGGGCCCTGTGTTGTGTGAAATAGGAATGTGGGAAAAGAAGAGTGTGCATTATATCATGTTGTGAGATATTGGGCTTGGGATTGAGTGCACACTTGCATACATGCATTTTATTCACCTACTGGGCAAATTGCTCAGTGTTTACGTGTTGTAGGTACTGAGTCCGACGCTGATACGCGTCGTGACTGAGGCGGCTGGTGGCGGTGCTCCACGGACTTTTGAGGGCGGTGCGGTACATGGATGAAGACCTGTGGAGCGGCTTAGGGACTTTTGTTCTTTTGACATTTTTGGGGCTTCGGCCCGTGTACAGAAATAATGATGTAGACATATTTTTATATTAGTGTATATTATTTTAGGAAAAAAGTTTTAATTAGACGGGCCTTCCGCGGCTTACGTTGCGGAAATCCGCCACTAATCTTATTTAGAAAAGTAGGGTCGCCACAGGTGGTATCAGAGCTTCGGCTTAGATTCTGAAGACTGTCCATGTACTGCCCCTCAAAAGTCTGGAGAACCAGCCTAGCCTGTAAGTTTACTTCTTGAGTATGTGATTACGTGTTATTTGATATATGTACTTTCTATGAATGATTGTAGAACCAGTTAAGAAATGCCAAGGAGACGTAGAGAAGTGGGTGAAACTAGTCGTAGGGCGGGTTCCGAATCCCCACCGAATGAGGACCGCTCTACCATTCATCAGTTAACTGATCTGATTCGGCGGCAGTCCGATCAGATTAATGATCTCATCCATCGCCAAAATTCCTCGGAACGTCACTCATCCCCTGGCTTAGAACGTGCAGAAGCTGCCGGGGAGAGGTTCCGAAGATTAAGCCCCCTGCCTTTGAGGAAGCCGCTGATCCTACCTACGCGGAGGATTGGCTCAGAACTATTGAAAATATGTTCCGCGTCAGTCATCTTCCTGATACAGAGAAGGTGACTTGTGCCACTTTCATGTTACGTGGGAACGCGGGCTACTGGTGGGACACTATCCAGGTGCTCGAGGATCCCACTATGATGACCTGGGAGAGATTTAAGACTCTCTTCCGAGGAAAGTACTTCACGGCGCCAGATCGAGCGCAGAAGCTAAACGAGTTCATCAATCTGAAACAAGGAGGAATGTCTGTAGCAGACTACATTCGCAAGTTTGAGCAACTCTCTAGGTTTGCGCCACATATCGTGGCCACCGACGAGCTGAAGATAGAACGTTTTCTGGAAGGTCTCAAGCCCGAGATCTTCCGGAACGTAAGCATGTACGATACGGAAGGGAAGACTTATGCCCGTATCGCTGAACGGGCAATCCTAGCTGAACAGGCGGAGAGCAGGGTCGCAAAGGCACAGGATGCGAAGCGAAGAACAGAAGGACAACAAGGAGGAGGGAACCAAAAACGTCAGTTCTTCGGCAAGGGGTCAAATTATCGCGGGAGTCAACCGGGCCAGCAAAACTGGAGACCAAGACCTAACCAAGGGCCATTTAACGCTCCGAATCGGCCCTCAGGTGCTGCAACGCAATGCCGACAATGTGGGCGTTTCCATTCTGGTCCGTGCTATGGACCAAGACCAAACCCGACCCCACAATGCTTTCGATGTGGGAAAATAGGACACTACGCTAGGAACTGCAACGAAAATGTGCCTCAAATTCCGAACCGACCGTTGATTCGACCCCCTCCGGTGCCAGCACGAGTTTTTACTCTGACAAATGAGGAGGCCGAAACAAATCCATCCGTTGTAACGGGTACGTTAACTATCTATGATGTGCCCACTTCGGTGTTAATTGACTCTGGGGCTACACATTCGTTTGTGTCGGCCAAATATGTGGAAAAGGTAGGAGTCTCTCCTACCTTATCTGAATGCAATTACATTGTTACCCTACCACATGGTGATCCGACGCGCACTAACCAAGTGCTGGAAGGATGCTCCGTTAACATTGAGGGTAGAAATCTGAGCGTCGACCTGATAGTGATCCCAATGAACGACTATGATGTTATCTTTGGGATGGATTGGCTTTCGAGATACGGAGCCATTATAGACTGTCACAAGAAGGTCGTAAAATTTCAACTGCCCGAAGAAGAGGTGTTCACTTTTTCGGGAAAAACTACTTCGAATCGTATTTCGCGGATCTCTGCGCTGAAGGCTCAACGACTATTGAGATCTGGTTGTGAGTCTTATCTGGTATATGCGGTAAAGGCAGAGGAGTTACCTCAGCCAGAACTAAAGGACGTACCGATAGTCAATGAGTATATTGATGTATTTCCCGATGATCTCCCGGGGTTACCCCCTGATCGAGAAATACAGTTTACGATAGATCTGATACCGGGGTCCGCCCCAATCTCTAAGGCTCCTTATCGCCTAGCACCAAATGAACTGAAAGAATTGAAGGAACAACTGGAGGACTTGTTGCAGAAAGGGTTTATTCAGCCCAGCTTTTCACCGTGGGGAGCACCAGTTCTATTTGTGCGAAAGAAAGACGGGTCGATGCGACTATGCATCGACTATAGGGAGCTGAATAAGATCACGATCAAGAATAAATATCCGTTGCCGAGGATCGATGATCTATTCGACCAACTACAGGGTGCTACGGTATTCTCGAAAATTGATCTCCGTTCGGGATACCATCAGTTAAAGATCAGGGAGACAGATGTTCCTAAAACAGCGTTCAGTACGAGGTACGGCCATTACGAGTTTTTGGTCATGCCCTTCGGACTGACCAATGCCCCTGCTGCTTTTATGGATCTTATGAACCGAGTCTTTAAAGACTATCTCGATCGTTTCGTAATTGTCTTTATTGACGATATACTAATCTATTCTAAGACGAAGGAGGAACACGAGAACCATTTACGAATCGTCTTAGGAATCCTACGAGAGAAACAGCTCTACGCCAAATTCAAGAAATGCGAATTTTGGCTTGAGCAAGTAGCCTTCTTGGGACACGTGATTTCCGGGAGTGGAATCTCCGTGGACCCGAGTAAGATTGAGGCCGTGAACAATTGGCCACGACCAACTACTCCGACCGAGGTCCGAAGTTTCCTAGGACTCGCGGGATACTACCGCAAGTTTATAGCTGACTTCTCTAGCATCGCCTCAACACTGACGAACTTGACCAGGAAGAACGTACCTTTCAAGTGGTCCGAAGCTTGTGAACAAAGCTTTCAGGAACTGAAAAAGCGACTCACCTCTGCTCCTATTCTGACTATACCCTCGGGAACTGGAGGATTCTCAGTCTATAGTGATGCCTCGAAAAATGGACTGGGATGCGTGCTGATGCAAAATGGGAAGGTGATCGCTTATGCTTCACGGCAACTAAAAGAATACGAAAAGAACTACTCAACCCACGACTTAGAACTTGCAGCAGTCGTTTTCGCCTTAAAGATTTGGAGACACTACCTTTACGGAGAACGGTGCGAAATCTTTACAGACCATAAGAGTCTGAAATATTTCTTCACCCAGAAAGAGCTGAATATGCGACAACGACGATGGCTGGAGCTCGTAAAAGACTACGACTGCGTTATCAATTATCATCCGGGCAAAGCGAACGTAGTCGCAGACGCGCTCAGTCGAAAGGCGATGAGTGCGGAGTTGCACAGGCTTGGAGTGGAAATAGTCAATTTAGGTGAACTCGAGACGAAACTAGCAACGCTGACTCTTCAGCCGACATTGCTAGAACGAATTCAAAGAGCACAAGAAGAGGATGAATTCTACCTAAAGGCGAAGGATACACTACCCGAAGACTTCGAAATTCGGGCAGATGGAATCTTATTATACAAGAATCGGCTATACGTGCCCAACGATGAAGAGTTACGACGAACGATAATGACAGAAGCCCACGCAACAACATACTCTGTACATCCGGGAGCTACAAAGATGTACCAAGATTTGCGGATGATATATTGGTGGCCAGGAATGAAGAAGGATATCGCCACATTCGTAAGTAGATGTATGACGTGCCAACTGATCAAAGCGGAACACCAGCGACCAGCTGGAACTCTGCAGCCTTTACCTATTCCTGAATGGAAATGGGACCATATCACGATGGACTTCGTCGTTGGCTTACCTAAAACGACGAAAGGCCACGATGCTATTTGGGTGATCGTGGATCGCCTAACCAAATCAGCCCATTTCATTCCTATCAACTCTACTTTTTCCATGGAACGCTACGCTGAATTGTATATTCAGGAAATTGTTCGACTCCATGGGATTCCAATTTCTATCGTCTCGGATCGAGATTCGAGATTTCTATCCAACTTCTGGCAAAGCTTACAAAAAGCAATGGGTACTAAACTCTCGTTCAGTACTGCATATCATCCCCAAACCGACGGGCAGTCTGAACGGACGATCCAAACCCTTGAGGACATGTTGCGAGCGTGCGTCCTAGACTTCAAGGGAAACTGGAGTAAGTACTTGACGCTGATCGAATTTTCTTACAACAATAGCTTCCATGCTACGATCGGGATGGCACTGTACGAAGCATTATACGGGCGCAAGTGCCGATCCCCAGTCCATTGGGACGAAATAGGTGAACGAGCTTTATTAGGACCCGATATGATTCGAGAAACAACCGAAGCAGTGGCCAAAATCCGAGAAAGAATGCGAACGGCTCAAAGTCGACAGAAGAGTTATGCAGATCATCGCCGACGACCCTTGGAGTTCGCAGAAGATGATCAAGTATTTCTAAAGATTTCCCCAATGAAAGGAGTAAAGCGTTTTGGAAAGAAGGGCAAGCTAAGTCCCAGATACATAGGCCCCTTCAAGATAGTCAAACGAGTCGGCGAGGTTGCGTATCAGTTAGACTTACCGACTTCCCTATCACAAGTTCACGACGTATTTCACGTATCGACGTTACGAAAATACGTCGCGGACCCGGGTCATGTGATTCAGAACGAACTTCTTTATCAACAGCTCAAGCCTGACTTGAGTTACGAAGAGAAGCCAGTAAAAATTCTGATGTACGAGTCGAAACGACTACGGAATAAGACTATTCCGTTAGTTAAGGTTTTGTGGCGGAATCAATCAGTTGAGGAAGCCACTTGGGAGCGTGAGGATGATATGAGAGTTCGTTATCCCGAATTATTCCAGTTGGCATAATTTCGGGGACGAAATTCTTTTAAGGGGGGAGGATGTAATACCCGTAAAATATAAAATACGGGAATTTGATGTAATCAGCCTTGAATTTGCTGATTTTGTAAATTAGGAGGTTTGGAATGAAAAATTGAAGTTATGAGACTAAGGTAATCAATGAATTTCAGTTATTTCGAAATTTCACCAAATAATTAGATAGAACTTATAATTGGGCTAGATGTATTATATGGGACTAAATAAATCGTGTTAAACCTAGTCTTCAAACTCAAGCCCAATTTATTAGAGATAAGAACAAAAGTGTTACTTAAGGTTTGGGTAAGTTCACGTCAATATCTAGTCTTGTCAAATTGATAAAATCGAAACTTTAGTATATATCTCCAATTAACGAAACTTGGAGTTAAGCAAGGGAGGAAATCTGTAAAGAGACGAGAGAAAGTCTTGAGTATTTATAACATCGAAACTCAATCTTCAAGCAAGGTATGAAAATTTCTAACATAGAAAGCTATTCGTTGGCTTATCTTTAGTATTTCAATGAGTTTAACGTGACCCTAATAGATGGCTAAACCTTCGTTGTACTGGATCTTCCAAGAATTATCATGTATCGAAAACCTAAGTTTATTAAATCTCAGCTCGTATATTCTGTGATTGTTTATATTGATGAATTTCGATAAGGAGAGGTTCAAATAGATTATGATGAATTAGGGTGCATTCCTTTCTGGACTTAGCTTAAGTTTTGAGCTAATCTTAGTGACATACGAATTTAATGTTTAGGGTTTTCTGGGCGAATTACAGTTTTTAGATAAGATCTCGAGGGGTTTGGGGAAAATGTCGACATAAATCTCGGTATGTTATGTCCCGACATTTTATAAGAGTCTTGGATTAGATCTCGACATTTATAGTGGTTAGATTTCGATAAGGCCTTGGTAGCTATAAGATGTCGACAAGTGATAAGAATGATCTCGACATTAGTATAAATCTCGACACTAGATATGCTTAGATAGATCTCGATATTATCTATTTGTAAGAGCTCGATATCTCATAGAGTATGAAACACGTTAACATGTACAGAGACCTCGATAAGCTTATGACATCTCGACATTGTTCTATCTAGTAATAGGTCTCGATATTTTATGAGGCTTTCGACATTTTAAGGAATATACTTCGACATTTTGTAGGAGTTGATTTCGACATACTCACTGAAACATTTCGACATTTAAAACTGATACAAACACTTCGACATTTACAAAGTATCGACATTACTATTAAGGCTAGGACTCGACATTTTACAATGGTTTTATCGAGATGTTTTCAATAGTAATTGATCTCGACATTTCAAGGGATCTCGACTTCTTTAGGGTCTCGATATTTTAGGGTATCAATGGGATTTGGATATCTCGACATTTTAACCAAGGACGTCTCGACATTTTTCAAGGGGTTCGACTTTTTCAAATGATGGTCTCAACATTTATATAATTCGATATCTTTATATGTCTCGGCATTTCCAAGATTTCGACACTGTATTTCAATTAATAAACCTTCGGTATTTTAGAATTTTATTATTTCTAGGGTTTTTAATATTTTAGGGTTTATTTATTTTAAGGAATATCATTATTTTTAGGTATTCATAAATTTTAGGGTTTATATTAATTTAGGGTTTTCGTTACTTAGGGTTCGAGAATTAGCAGATATACTAATAATATTATTATATTCAGAGGATCGACCGTTAGAGACTCCACCCGAGTTCTTGACTTACTATAGCAGGAGGACAAGTAGGTGGATTATCCATCTACAATACGTAAACACATTTATGTGTTTTCATGTGGTTATGTGATTTACGTGGCTTATGTGAGTTACATGCTTTACCTGTTTTACGTACGTTTTACGTGGATCATGCTTTATGAATTTTATGTATATGCATAGCACATGCATATCACGTTAGTGAGAGAGATGGTTGTACCGTATTGAGACGGTGATATGAGATATTGACGTACGGGGTAGAATGAGAGGCTTGTGATTGGTGACTCTTAGAGGAGTCGAGGTTGGGCTCACTGGGCACCTGGCGGAGACAGGCGTGATCGATCTGTCTACTCGGGCGTGACCGTCCCGAGGTGCATACCGCCGAGATATTGATTTGACCTGATAGGAGGCCATTGGCGTGATCGTCCAGTGCACTATCAGTGTATACTTTTGGTGCGGAGCGACCCGGTAGGAGGCCATTGGCGTGATCGTCCAGTGCACTACCAGGGTAGGCTGCCGCGAGACTTGGGGGTGGCCTCCCAGTAGTCTTTGCGCGCGAAGGTGTCGAGCCTAACCTAGGGCCCTGTGTTGTGTGAAATAGGAATGTGGGAAAAGAAGAGTGTGCATTATATCATGTTGTGAGATATTGGGCTTGGGATTGAGTGCACACTTGCATACATGCATTTTATTCACCTACTGGGCAAATTGCTCAGTGTTTACGTGTTGTAGGTACTGAGTCCGACGCTGATACGCGTCGTGACTGAGGCGGCTGGTGGCGGTGCTCCACGGACTTTTGAGGGCGGTGCGGTACATGGATGAAGACCTGTGGAGCGGCTTAGGGACTTTTGTTCTTTTGACATTTTTGGGGCTTCGGCCCGTGTACAGAAATAATGATGTAGACATATTTTTATATTAGTGTATATTATTTTAGGAAAAAAGTTTTAATTAGACGGGCCTTCCGCGGCTTACGTTGCGGAAATCCGCCACTAATCTTATTTAGAAAAGTAGGGTCGCCACACCATACCGTAGTACCATTCCGTGAGATAATGTTGTACCATACGTAGGTTATTTGTAGTACCTTTTCTGTACCATTTGCTTACTATCGCAACTCCTACCCTAAAATTGTAGTACAAATATACAAATATTTGTAGTACCAATATATAGATGTTTGTGGTACCGTATCGTAAGCTAGTGTGGTACCATGAGTAGGTAACTTGTAGTACCAATATCTAGGGCAACCGTCGCGGACCAAAAATAATTCAGATGATCGAAAATTCCTTACCCAAACTTGAAGTACCAATATACGTATGGTTGTTGTATCAATGTGTAGATGTTCGTGATACCATAACGTGATATAGTGTGGTACCATACGTAGATTAGTTGTGGTATCTTTTTTCGGTACCATGTGCTCAACACAAGTAACCTACGTATGGTACCACACTAGCCCACGGTATGGTACCGCGAACATCGATACTCTGGTACTACTAACATACGTATATTGGTACTTCAAGTTTTGGTAACGAATTTTCGACGCCATCCGAATTTTTTTTGTCCTAACGGTTGCCATAGATATTGGTACTACAAGTAACCTACTCATGGTACCACACTAGCTTACGATACGATACCACGAACATCTATATATTGGTACTACAAAAATCGTCCATGAGCTCACAGGATGGTACGGCGAACATCTATATATTGGTACTACAAACATACGTATACTGGTACTACAATTTTGGGTAAGGGTGGTCCGTGGGTGTTGACAGGTTTTTTGGTACCACGAACATTTGTATATTGGTACTACAAAAATCGTCCATGGGCTCACGGGATGGTACGGCGACCATCTATATATTGGTACTACAAACATGCGTATATTGGTACTACAAGTTGGGGTGGGGGCGTGGAAATTAATAGAGGGGGCAAAATTGTCCATGAGGTACTACAAACATACGTATATTGGTACTACAAAAATATAGGGGTAAAATCGTCCATGGGGAGTTATGTGTATGATTGTTTTGATTTAGGGAGTTTGTTAATAAATTATATGGAATGGGGAGTTATGTGTAAGAAAATAGGGGGAGGGGGATTTAACGGAAGTTACCCCTATAATAATCTTGATGTTGTACCAATTAAAAACCAGTGTGTTTTATTATCTTTTCCCGTCATTTTGCGAACAATTCATGGAGTTTAAATTAAGGGAAGATTTCTGTTCATGCCCTCCTAAAATTTGTATTTACCCGTCAGACCCTGTCAGAAAATGGTTAAGTTTAAGGGACCTACTTTTTGTAAAAACCGAGTAAAGGACCCAAAAATAGACTTTGACGAAAATACCCCTTGCCCTTTTTTTCAGCAGAACTCACGGCATGTTCTTTTGGTCTTATATGAAGCGTTACTATAACTTCATTATTTGTTACAAAGGTACAACATATTGTTATTTTAGAAAACAGATACGTTATTTTTCAACAATATTGTGTTACTTTGCTACTGCAAAACGTTATCAACAGAATTTTTTTTTTTTCATTTAACGATCGAACTCATTTTTCTTACACTGAATCGAGCACAAAAAAATTCGACTGACCCATCCAACCGATTCGACATGTCATGTTGGATTAATTATGATATTGACGATGCACGGGGTAGAATTTGCTTGTCTAATTAGGGTGCAAATTCGAAAACACAATGGTAAATCGTATGTAGATGTCGACATAAATTGGAAGTAATCGGTATAAATTCGAGGTACCCATGAGAAATCGAGGTCTGTTTTACCTTATTGAGTCAATAACGCCGAGATTTATGCAGTTTTCATCCATTTTTAGTGTCGTTTGTGATTTTCGTTTTATTCCTTTTGATCCATTATTTGTATGAATGTGTTATTTATGACAAACAAGGAGTTATTACCTTTCAACGACGTGTTACTTCTAAGTCTTCAGTTGTTATTAACTATAAGACATTTGTTATTTTTTGCTATGTTATAAGTATTTCTTTTTTACACGATTTAGGGAAAATAAAATATCCGTTTCTTGCATCTAATAGGTATAAATTCGAGGTACCCATGAGAAATTGAGGTCTATTTTACCTTATTGAATCAATAACGACGTGATTTATGCAGTTTTCATCTGTTTTTTAGTGTCGTTTGTGATTTTCATTTTATCTCTTTCGATCCATTACTTGTATACAGAATGTGTTATTTACGACAAGTAAGGCGTTATTACCTTTCAGCAACGTGTTACTTCTAAGTCAACATTTGTTATTAACAATAAGACATTTGTTATTTTTTACTATGTTATAAGTATTTCTTTTTACACGATTTAGGGAAAATATAATATCCGTTTCTTGCAACTAATCGGTATAAATTCGAGGTACCCATGAGAAATTGAGGTCTATTTTACCTTATTGAGTCAATAACGACGTGATTTATGCAGTTTTCATCTGTTTTTTAGTGTCGTTTGTGATTTTCGTTTTATCTCTTTCGATCCATTACTTGTATACAGAATGTGTTATTTACGACAAGTAAGGCGTTATTACCTTTCAGCAACGTGTTACTTCTAAGTCAACATTTGTTATTAACAATAAGACATTTGTTATTTTTTACTATGTTATAAGTATTTCTTTTTACACGATTTAGGGAAAATATAATATCCGTTTCTTGCAACTAATCGGCATAAATTCGAGGTACCCATGAGAAATTGAGGTCTATTTTACCTTATTGAGTCAATAACGACGTGATTTATGCAGTTTTCATCTGTTTTTTAGTGTCGTTTGTGATTTTCGTTTTATCTCTTTCGATCCATTACTTGTATACAGAATGTGTTATTTACGACAAGTATGGCGTTATTACCTTTCAGCAACGTGTTACTTCTAAGTCAACATTTGTTATTAACAATAAGACATTTGTTATTTTTTACTATGTTATAAGTATTTCTTTTTACACGATTTAGGGAAAATATAATATCCGTTTCTTGCAACTAATCGGTATAAATTCGAGGTACCCATGAGAAATTGAGGTCTATTTTACCTTATTGAGTCAATAACGACGTGATTTATGCAGTTTTCATCTGTTTTTTAGTGTCGTTTGTGATTTTCGTTCTTTTTATCCCGATCCATTATTGTATACAGAATGTATTATTTACGGCAAACAAGACGTTATTACTTTTCGGTGACGTTATTACATAATTGAGTTCGCGTTTTTTTTTACCTAACATGTGCTATTATTTCTAATTAATGTAGTACAATTTTGAGAAAGTCCTGTAAATATTCTCTGACAATTCTGTTAAATTCTCTGACGGTCCAGAACCTTCTACAATATTCTCAATGAAGTGTTTTTTTACATGTATATGTGTTATATTTGTTGGGTAAACTGTTACTCACTTAAAAAAATTTTAGTCTTAAAGAAAGCTACATTTTCTCAATTTCATGGATATCGACTTACTTTTTTCTTTTAATATTAAGACTCGTTTGATTCGATTTTATGTTATTCAGTCTCTTTTACCTTGTTCGGCCATTGAAGTCGATATTAGATTGGTTTCTAAACGAAATTTTTTATTGGGGGTGGAAGCACGAATTCATTCGATACATAAACAATTCGTCATTATTAGTAAGACCCACTGAAATTGAGGACGGAAAAACTTTATTCAGTCACAAACGCTGAGACTTATGCAGTTTTCATCTGTTTTTTAGTGTCGTTTGTGGTTTTCATTTTATTCCGTTCGATCCATTACTTGTATACAGAATGGGTTATTGACGACAAACAATGTGTTATTACCTTTCAGGGATGTGTTACTTATGAGTCAACATTTATTGTTATCCATAAGACATTTGTTAGTTTCTGCTATGTTATAAGTATTTCTTTTGTACACGATTTGCGGAAAATATAATATCCATTTCTTGCACCTAATCGGTATAAATTCGAGGTACCCATGAGAAATTGAGGTCTATTTTACCTTATTGAGTCAATTACGCAAGGATTTATGCAGTTTTCATCTGTTTTTTAGTGTCGTTTGTGATTTTCGTTTTATCCCTTTCGATCCATTACTTGTATACAGAATGTGTTATTTACGACAAACAATGCGTTATTACCTTTCAGTGACATGTTACTTCTAAGTCAACATTTTTTATTAACCATAAGACATTTGTTATTTTTTGCTATGTTGTAACTATTTCTTTTTACACGATTTAGGGAAAATATAATATCCGTGTCTTGCAACTAATCGGTATAAATTCGAGATACCCATGAGAAATTGATGTCTATTTTACCTTAGTGAGTCAATAATGTGGAGACTTATGCAGTTTTCATATGTTTTTTAGTGTATTCCTTTCGATCCATTACTTGTATACAGAATGTGTTATTTACGACAAACAAGGCGTTATTACCATTCATCGACGTGTTACTTCTAAGTCAACATTTGTTATTAACTATAAGACATTTGTTATTTTTTGCTATGTTGTAAGTATTTCTTTTTACACGATTTAGGGAAAATATAATATCCGTGTCTTGCAACTAATCGGTATAAATTCGAGGTACCCAAGAGAAATTGATGTCTATTTTACCTTATTGAGTCAATAATGTGGAGATTTATGCAGTTTTCATCTGTTTTTTAGTGTCGTTTGTGATTTTCGTTTTATCCCTTTCGATCCATTACTTGTATACAGAATGTGTTATTTACGACAAACAAGGCGTTATTACCTTTCAGCGACGTGTTACTTCTAAGTCAACATTTGTTATTAACCATAAGACATTTGTTATTTTTTGCTATGTTATAACTATTTCTTTTTACACGATTTAGGGAAAAACAGAATATCCGTTTTTTGCAACTAATCGGTATAAATTTGAGGTACCCATGAGAAATTGAGGTCTATTTTACCTTATTGAGTCAATAATGCGGAGATTTATGCAGTTTTCATCTGTTTTTTAGTGTCGTTTGTGATTTTCATTTTATTCCTTTCGATCCATTACTTGTATACACAATGTGTTATTTACGACACACAAGGCGTTATTACCTTTCAGCGATGTGTTACTTCTAAGTTAACATTTGTTATTATCTATAAGGCATTTGTTATTTTTTGCTATATTCGTTATTTCTGACGATTAAAGCTGCAAATTAGATATACAAATCATACCCACGATCAAATTAACAATAATTTCAACACGTTAGGTCATAAACTTTAATATTTTTGGCTACAGTCTCAACGATTTCTGTTATTTGTATATATCAGTTTTTTTGTAGCTTCCGTAGATCTTTTGAAGATTTTTTTCAATCTCAACGATTTATGTTTATCATTTTCGGCTACAATGTCACCGATTTCTGATGAGTAAAGCTGCAATAGCAATGCAAATCGAGCTTGAAGTTTTTTTTAGAAGGATTCGAGCTTGCAGCGAAAATCGCTCGTTGGAGAAGATGATGGCAATAGCTTTTAAATTTCGCATCTGTTAGAGGGTATATATGTCATATCGCATAGTTTGGGTCTTTTTCTCTAAGTGCTTTGAAAAGTAGGTCCTTAATGCTAAATGGATCTTTATTGGGGCCTGAACACTAGTTAAAAATGTTATCAGGGCCTGACTCGTAATTAACCCTTAAATTAATTACAAGATGTTGATTAGACATAGTAATTGCTAATTGTAAACTGACGTGATTATTTTAAGTCGAAAGAAATGTATGCTGCTATGACAGTATGTGATTTGTACTACCATATCACTTTGTCGCATAGCTTAGTGTCATATATAATTTAAGAGAGATGCATTTAATATCATATAATGCCACATTCGACACTTATCTCTCTTTGTTTCTTGATCTCTTTGTTTCGCATGTTCCCTGATTTTGAAGTTTTCTTTCAACGTTAGGAGTTTTTTCCCCTTTGAGAGTTCCAGTCGCGTAAAAAATACTTTTGAAGTTGACGAAGAAAGTGAAGAGTGCTGTATAAATCTGTCATAATAATTTGTATGGAGTTGTAAGCTGATTTGTCTTTAGTTCTTTTTGTCCAAACTTGATTCTTATTTTCTTTCAAATTTGTTTAGTTTTTTTTTTTTTTTTTTTTTTTGTATTGGTAATTAATGGTTTCTATCTCAGTTTGTCCCTACTAGACGGTTGATTGTATCTGGAAGTGCCTTGCATGACTATTTAGCTCAGCATCTTTGTGTTTATCTATGTGTTATCGTTTCAAAAAGATATGCATTTTCCAAGATTGTATGCATATTAGCCTTTCTCTGTGTTACCAAGCCAGAGAGAAGATTGCAAATGCAAAACAATATTAGATACTATCAAATAGACTAGGGCCTGATCAACTTGGTGTGGGCTTTCATGAGTTTTGGTCATGGTTAAGCTTGCTTACGTGTGAGTAACGAGCGATGCATATCCTGGGGACTCTCCTAATTCCGAAAGGAGCAGACGATACATCATCATCAGCTAACATGACGAAATACACCTCAACAAAATGTTGTAGCAGGATGCAACTGGTAGTGGCCTCTGTCAGGTAGGAGTATCGAACAACAGCAATGGCAGCTTAAGAAAGCACATAGTTTGTGCAGGTATTGAAGATCTACAACATCCATTTAGCTATGCGGTACAGCTATATTGCAACAATCAATCTGTTATACGCATAGCACAAAATATTCTATGACATGCAAGAAAAAAATATGTCGAAGTGCATCACCACTTCGTACTAGAAAAGGTATTCAAAGGGATCAAGACGAAACACATCGGTACAGAAGACTAAGTAACCATAGTGTTCACAAAAGGGCTCAACTTCTCAAAATTCAAAAATTTTCAAACGCGTTGGAATGACTCGGGCAACAAATGCAACACGAGAGGATGTTGTGATAAAGAGAAGAATTGAATATCATCACAAACATTTGAGAAATATCTACTTGAAGCTCCGTGAGATTATCTCCATCAAGTCACCCTCCACAATGCATATAGCTAATGTGTTGGCTAGAAACAAATTATCATAATAATCAACGTAGCATTGTCTAGAATAATTCGACGGACATAGTAAGCCTATGGCCCCGTTTACTACACCATGTAACCCAAGATAAGTGGCCAACTATCTCTTCTTAACATGTTCACTTGCCAAAGGAACGTTAATTGAAACCCGCAACACATAATAGGCCAGTTTTAATAAACCAATAAATCCAAGATAATTTAATCATTGGGCCGACCCATGATCAATCCAACCCAAGATAAAAGAAGTTGAATGACTAAAATACCCCCGTTGTGACTGAATTAACCCAATTTCATCATCGCTAAAAAAGCTATGTTTGAAGGAAGTAGTTGATTTTCTCTTGGATTTATGTAAACTCACCTCCTTCGATTTTCCGACCTGGCGTAGCACATCCCTAACACGAAGAAAAGGTATTTTATTTCTTCAACCTAAAATTTCTTATACGGCAAATATGTTTGATTCCTTTAAGCGTAGGGTCGCGTGTTGCCATAAAAATGTGGATTTGGTTTATCAATACGGTTTTGGATTGTGCATTTTATGAGTGTTATTTTTTATTCATTTGTTTCATTCAAATTATTTCTTCCATCAATATAAGCTGTGTTTTTGTGTCCATGTGATGTATTTATCATACTTACAAATTATCCTGTATGTTAGCTAAGTGTTGTGGCCGCGTGTGTACTTGGTTTTTCTATATGCAAAAATTAGAGCTTCGTATTTGTTAATGTTACCGGGTACGATGTTGATTGTCGGATGAAAGCAAATTCTATTTCATTTTAGAGACATGTATATTAACTTCGGAAGCAAAGTGAGAATGTTTGTCATTTTACAAACATTTATGCAGCAAAATACTCTGTTATTGCTATTACTTTCCATCTATTTAAGACGCCTAAAGAATAGAATTGCACGGAAGAGGAAAGAACGCCCACAAAATATAGTGATCGAGAAGATACCCAAATAGGTAGAGAACCCGTCGGAACTAGTCTCGATGTCCGATATCACGTGCCATAATCATTTGTGAATGAACCGAAAAACCTTTGAAACACTTGTGGTTCTTTTACAGAATGTTAGTGGTTTTAAGTAATCTAAATATACGACTGTGAGGGACAAAGTCTCCATGTTTTTTATTATTATATCCCACAATACCAAAATTGGGTCGTGCAAAAAAGCTTTAGAAAATCAGGGGCGACTATTTCTATGCATTTTCACGAGGTTTTGAATGTCGTATTGAAATTGCATCATTAGTTGATCGTGCCACCGGAACCTATATCTGAGGACAACACAGACTAGATGGAAGCATTTTAAGGTACTTATAGGCATATTTCATTAGATAAATTTGTATTGAATTCCAACATTGCTACGTTATTTCATTAATCGTAAAACTACATATAGGGTTGGAGCATTATTAGATGGTACCCATGTTAAGGTCACCGTGCCGGAATCAGAGAAACCTAAATATCGCAACTGAGAGGGCGATGTTACGATTAACGTACTTGGTGCCTGTCACCCAAACATGATGTTCACTTACGTTTTATGCGGTTGAGAAGGATCTGCAGTAGCACTAGAGTTCTACGAGATGCAATCTCTAGGAGATTGGATCTGAGCTCCCAAAGGGTACATTGTTTATGGCCACTAATAATTCATGAATCAATTTACTAAATTTTAATCATACGGTGTATTTTCCTCTTTACAGGGAACTACTACTTATGCGATAGCGGGTTTATGAATGCAGCGGGGTTTTTGGCACAGTATAGGGGAGTGTCATATCATTTAGAAGATTATGGGCAAGGTAGAAACGCATCACAAAATCCTAAGGAGTATTTCTACATGATTCATAGTAGTGCTAGAAATGTGATATTATGCGATTCTACAATCACCTTCTTACTTCTCAATTGTAACCCAAAATCGGATTGTAATGGCATGTTGCATACTGCACAATTTCATTCGCAAGGAGATGCTAGGAGACCCTTTGGAAGAAGAAATTGGAATCACTATAGGAGAAAAATTGAAATTATCAGCGAAGGGATGGATGATAGGGATAACATAAGCACCGTAGATGCATTAGTAGAACGGGGAAGTCGGTAAGATATGTTAGCATATTTTGCTTTTAGTGAGTGGAGAAATAGCATTGTACCTTGTGTTACTTGTTTGTCATATCTATGCATCTGTTTATCAATGTTGTGCTTTTAAACGATCTTGCGCATTGTTTGCAAACGGCAGTAACTTCATATGGAGTATGTTTCTTATCGTTTATTGTTTTAGGATCCTTGTGCGCCGTTTTCTCTTTTACATTACTTGGTGATTTGTCTTGCTAGTTAAAATTTTCTTTTACTATTCTTGTTGCCGATACAACTAATATTTCTTATGTAAGTCTACTTCATGACACAAGATAAGAACAATAGAACTAATGTGCCAGTTAAGGAAATAAGTGGTCGGCGTGGGTGGAACCAACAAGAAGAACTGACCGTACTTAATGCAATGAAAGAGATAAATGCAAGTGGTTGGAGACAGGATGTAGGACCCCAGTCCCCGCAAGCTAGGCCGGCCAATAAATTATGTATATGAACTAAGTGATACGTGTTTAATTTCGTATATGTTATATGCTCATGTGATGTTACGGATTTTATGCTCGTGAATGTTACGAGAATTATGTGCAATTAAGTGCCAATGACATGTGCTCATGATAACCATTAATTTAAGAAAGGTAATTCTTGAAATATCAAAGGAAACAACTAATGATAGTTAAATGGGAAATTGCTAGAATTTATGTTGGGATAGGAATTTAGTTATTGTTGGGTCATGGCTAAGAGAGGGAATTGGACTAGAAAATAAATAATAGGCCCAAGCCCATAAGAACACAAATTGGAGACAACATTCCCTAGATTGAGAAAACCCACGCCAACCCTATGTCTCACCTCTCATACCTAAATAAAATATCTAAACCTAATAATTTAACTCCATAACCACACAAAAGAAAAAGAAACGAAAAATAAAAGGGAAGGAAAAGGAGAGAGCCGAGACCAATTCGAACCAAGGATACCCCAACGAAACTAGGATTTTGGAAATTGTAAGTGAAGCATCCTCCTTAAGTCTTGTAGTTTCGTAATTTTGGCATTCCTAGATATATTAATTTCATTAAAGCAACTAAGTTTAAGGGGACCACGAGAAACCCTAAATGCCGAGGTTAGATTCGTACTAAGGATTGCTATTTGGGCAAATATGGAGTTGGATAGTTTAGTATGTGACTTAGAACTTATAACCCTTGCCTTTAATTTAGGAATCACACGAATTTGGTAGAGAAATGATGGAAGTGAGGAGTTTCGACTAGGTTAATAACATAAATTTAGTTTCGATGGGATGAGTAATTTTGGCGTTTCGATCGAAAGTGAGTAATTGAGATAAGGTTTCGGGCGACATAGGATTCATGAATCTAGTTTTCGAACTGAAATTTATTTTGAATAGTAAACTCCATAAGTTATGAGTTTCGACCGAAACTCATTTTAATGTATGAGTATCGATCGAAACTCAATTCCAATCCATGCAATCGATCGAAAGTGGATAACCACATTGCATGGTTATCCTAACATAAGACTCGGCGAAACACCAATCAATTGGAAATGAAATTGAGCGAAACCCTTAAATTGATCGAGATTAGCTAATTAAAGAGGGTTTCGACCGAAAGAGATCTCGGCGAAACTCAACCCCAAGACCATGCAACCGAATTAAATTGACCTCATCACCATGCATGGTTTCGGGCGAAAGTAGAAGACGCCATGCTGACGTGAGACGCAGCGAAACTCATCCCACAATCGGGCGAAACTCATCCATGCACATGCAAGGTTTCGAGCGAAACTAAGGTGGCGAATTGATGATGTCGTGATGACGAAATAACACGGCGAAACTCACATAGTTTCGGGCGAAACTAACATGTGATAGTTATTAATCAAATTGGAATTTACAACAAACAAGCTTCGACCGAAGAAATCTCGACGAAACTCCCTCAATCGCACGAAACTAAAATAAGCGAACTATCTATTTAAATTAGGATTGGATATAAATGAGTTTCGTTCGAAAGTGGCTAGCAAATGTGACTTTCGATCGAAAGCAACTAAAGAACGAGTTTCGGGCGAAACTCAGGGGAATTAGAAATCCAATTGGATGAAATCGAATTGGACGAAACCTACAAATGACTTTCGCCGAGCTTAACATGTGAGGAATTTCGATGCTATAAGTTAGAAAAATCTTAAGGGTCGAAACTTAGGTGAAATCGGCTAATTGAAGTTCAACCGAAACCTAACCGTAAAATTAGCACCACTTTCGCCAAGACACCTAAGTTAGAATAATCAATTCTAACCTAACTTAGCTTTCGAAGTTAATGACTTAGAAATTTGTAGCAAGGTAAATCAAGCAAATAGGAATAATAGCGACCTAGTATGACGAAAATTTAACATTCGACGAATTAGCTAAGAAAAGCAATGTACTAATATTCTAACCCTTTTTATTTAAAAGGTCGAACGTTAGGAACGAACGAAGACGTACGCCAAGTAAGCTTGGACAACAGGTAAGTAGAAATTCAACTACGACACGTAACTTGCCTGCGTCTGATTATGTGGATTATGTGCTCGTGTATCTTTATGTAAAACGTGTATATTATGACATGATTTCTTATATGCATGATAGCATGATCTGCATATTTACATAAGCTTGGCATGAGCATTTGCACGCATGTGTAGTACGTAAGGCTCGAGGTACGAGCGTGCATAAGATCGCCTGCGTCCGATGTATACTCGCTGATGTTGGCGTTTGTGTCGACTCAATGAAGAGTCACGGCTCCCCTATGTGACCATGGCGAATGAAGCCGTATTGCCTGTATAAGAGGCAGGGGAAAACCCCGTATGCGGGAGATGCAACCTGGAGGATGCGACCCGAGGCATGAACTACCCGGAAGGGAAGATTCCTTCGGGTGACCTCCGAGGTTAGTGACCTCGGTGTTGGCTACAAGTGAGAAGCGTCCGCGTGGAGGCCACACTGAGTAAGGGAAGATTCCTTCGGGTGACCTTCTAGTGTGTGAACCTCCACATATGTACGAATCCCTCGTGGATTGAGATCTCTATGAGATGGCACATAGTGGGATAGAAAGCCGAGGTCCCATATGACGTAAGAGTATAAGACAAGGAGCACGAGTCAGGAAAAGAATATGAGCGTTAGTAAGCGACGGCGTGGATTGCCGATCGTTAGGACACGTGCATACATGCATAATTTCTGCTTACTGAGCCTCGGTGGCTCATTCTTTACGTTACGTGTTGTAGGTGCTAGCGATCACGGTACGTGATCCGTTTATGATGCGAGGCCGATCTTTTGAAGCTATCCGGCTGCTTTTGAGGTGGAATTGTGTGTATGGATGACGACCTGTGAAGACCGGGCGCATAGGGAGCTTTTGCTGTGTATGCACACGTTTCCCTTGTAGATAAGATATGAAAACGTAGAACGATGTACGAACATACTTTTGACTTGTATGTATGACTTCCGCACTCGTTTTAAAAATGAAAAATTTTATCCGTAATTTCACGCCTTTGCGCGACAACACACCCTTAGGCACTTAGGATTACGACGAAATACGAGGTCGGGACGTCGGGTCCTGACAGAGTGGTATCAGAGCTTCGGTCACAGGTCCTGCAGACTGTCCATACACACACACTCAAAAGCACGGAAGCGGCCTTGCTTGTAAGTACCATGTTATGTGAATTCTTTGTATGGTTTGATTTATTGGCCTTAGGAAATTGTCAGGATAGGTTGAAAAAGATGGTAAGACTTAGGGGAGAGGGCAGTAGGGAATCAGATCAGGGTAGGGATACCAATAACCCTCCCGATAGCCGGATGCTATCCTACAATTCACCGAACTGGTCCGGCAACAGTCGGTCCAGATCCAGCAGCTGATCCAACAGCAAAACGCTGGTGGACAGTCAGCTAGCTTACCTCCCCCACCCAAGCGAATTGAGATGATCGGGGAGAGGTTCCGAAAACTCAATCCTCCATTGTTTGAGGATGCCGTAGATCCCACTTCGGCAGAAGAGTGGCTTAGGACGCTGGAAAACATGTTCCAGCATAGCCGTACGCCTGAGACGAAGAGAGTTATGTGCGCTGCCTACCTGCTGAGGGGGAGCGCAGGGCATTGGTGGGATACTATCTCAGCCATCGAGAACCCACTAACGATGAGGTGGGATCGGTTTAAGGAGCTCTTCCGAGGGAAGTACTACACCGCCCCTGTCAGAGCCCAGAGGATGATAGAGTTTATCAACCTCCGCCAAGGGGCAATGACAGTGGCGGAGTACATCAAGAAGTTCGAGCCGCTTTCAAGGTTCGCTGCTCACATGGTTAGTACAGACGCGCTCAAGATCGAGCGGTTTATGGAGGGATTGAAGCCCGAACTGTACCGGGACGTGAGTATGGCGGGATTACAAGGAGCCACGTACACACAAGTGGCTGAGAGAGCACTAGTGGCGGAGAAAGCTGAGGCTAGGATTGCTCGCGCCCAAGAAGCTAAACGCAAGTTCGTACAATGGCCGCAAGGGAGCGGAGGCAACCCAAACCGACAGTTCGTAGCCAAGGGTGGAAAGCCGAATTTCCAAAATCGACCAGGACCACCCCCACAATTCAACCCCATCCAGGGTAGACCTCAACTGGACCTACCCGTATGTCCGAAGTGTGCATGGAGGCACACGGGAGTCCGCAACTCCCAGAATGCCATCTGCTTCAAATGTGGCAAGACGGGCCACTACTTGAGGGCGTGTCCGGAGAATGGATTCGGAAGCCATGGAAACCAGGCAGAACCACCAAGGGTACCGCCCCGGGTTTATACTATAACATCCGAGGAAGCGGAAAACAACCCGGCAGTGGTGACAGGTACCCTCCTCGTCTATCAAACCCCCACATGTATCCTAGTCGACTCAGGAGCGACACATTCATTCGCATCCACTAAGTACATCACGAGGGTAGGAGTTACGCCTCACCGAGCTGAGTGCGAGTTTAGGGTAACAGTTCCGAACGGGGATCCCACCCAAACTAACCACATTCTACGGGATTGCCCAATAGTAATCGGGGATAAGGAACTACCCATAGACCTCATAATAATTCCTATGAATGATTATGAGGTGATCCTCGGAATGGATTGGCTATCGAGGTACGGAGCCGTCATAGACTTCCACCGCAAGATAGTCACACTCAAAATGGACGGGCATGAACCCCTCAGGTTCGTAGGAACTGGCAAGGGGACTATGATCTCTAGAATCTCTAGAATATCAAGGTGTTCGCTATCAAATCGGAAGAGAACTTCTCTCCGAAACTCGAGGAAGTGCCGGTAGTTATGGACTTCCCTGACGTATTCCCCGAGGAATTACCGGGATTACCACCCGACCGGGAGAAAGGATTTGCCATAGATCTAGTACCTGGGGCGGCACCAGTATCTAAGACCCCATACTGGTTAGCACCGACGGAGATGAAGGAATTAAAGGATCAACTCGACGAACTCATGCAGAAAGGGTTCATACAGCCGAGTTTCTCTCCTTGGGGAGCGCCGGTGCTATTCATGAAGAAGAAGGATGGATCCATGCGATTATGCATCGACTACAGGGAGCTGAACAAGCTAACTATTAAGAACAAGTACCCACTCCCTAGAATGGACGATTTGTTCGATCAACTACAAGGCGCAACGGTTTTCTCCAAAATTGACTTAAGATCGGGCTATTATCAGTTAAGGATTAGGAAAGAAGATGTCCCGAAGACGGCCTTTAGTACCCGTTATGGCCATTATGAGTTTCTGGTGATGCCATTCGGGTTGACTAATGCGCCCGCAGCTTTCATGGATTTAATGAACCGGGTGTTCAAGTCATACCTGGATAGGTTTGTCATCGTCTTTATTGATGCCATCCTAATCTATTCGAACACAAAGAAGGAGCACGAAGAACACCTAGGAGTAGTTCTGAGCATACTACGGGACAAGCAACTGTACGCCAAGTTCAAGAAGTGCGAATTCTGGCTTGACCAAGTCGCCTTCTTAGGGCATATAGTATCGGGAGCAGGAATTTCCGTAGACCAAAACAAGATAGAAGCTATCAGTAATTGGCCCCGACCGACCAACGTGACGGAAGTACGAAGTTTCCTCGGTCTGGCGGGTTATTACAGGAAATTCATCAAGGATTTCTCAAAGATAGCATCAACACTGACGAGGCTGACCCGGAAGAACACGCCGTTTCAATGGACCGCAGAATGCGAACAAAGCTTCCAAGAGCTGAAGGAACGGCTGACGACGGCCCCAGTTCTCACGATACCAGCGGGAACTGGAGGGTTTACAGTCTATAGTGATGCGTCGAAGAACGGGTTGGGGTGTGTGCTAATGCAGCACGGGAATGTAGTAGCATACGCCTCTCATCAACTAAAGGAGTACGAGAAGAACTACCGACGCATGACTTAGAGTTGGCGGCAGTGATCTTTGCTCTCAAGATTTGGAGGCACTACCTCTATGGAGAGCGGTGTGAAATATACACGGACCACAAGAGCCTCAAGTATTTCTTTACACAAAAGGAGCTGAACATGAGGCAAAGGAGGTGGTTAGAGCTAGTTAAGGATTACGACTGTGTAATCAACTACCACCCAGGCAAGGCAAATGTAGTAGCCGATGCCTTAAGCCGAAAAGCCGTGAGTGAAGAATTGCAATTACTGGAAGTAGAAGTTGTACGGCTAGGCGAGGTTGTAACGCAACTAGCAGCCCTAACTTTGCAACCTACCCTGTTAGAGCGAATCAAGATGGTGCAGGAGAAAGACAAAATTTATATGAAGACCAAGGAAGCGCAACCGGAACAAACAACAGGAGATCTCATAATACGAGAGGACAGAAGGCTGTACTTCAAGGAGCGATTATACGTGCCAGATGATGACGAACTACGAAGGACGATAATGGTGGAAGCACATGCCACGGCATACTCCGTTCACCCAGGAGCAACCAAGATGTACAGAGGCTTAAGGAAAAATTATTGGTGGCCAAGCATGAAAAAGGACCTCGCGACTTTCGTAAGTCAATGTCTGACGTGCCAGCAGATAAAAGCCGAGCATCAAAGGCCGGCAGGGACTCTGCAACCGTTACCCATTCCAGAGTGGAAATGGGATAATATCACCATGGATTTCGTGGTGGGATTGCCGAAGAATACAAAGGGGCACGACGCGATTTGGGTAATCGTCGATCGGCTAACCAAGTCTGTCCATTTCCTACCAATTAGCACGACGTATTCCATGGAACGATATGCTGAACTTTACATCCAGGAGATAGTACGACTGCACGGGATTCCATCGTCCATAGTTTCGGATCGCGACTCCACATTTCTAGCAAAATTCTGGACGAGTTTGCAAAAGGCAATGGGAACGAAGCTCTCCTTTAGCACCGCTTACCATCCGCAAACGGACGGTCAATCTGAGGGAACAATCCAAACGCTGGAGGACATGCTGCGAGCGTGCGTACTCGATTTCAAAGGAAATTGGAGTAGATACCTCCCACTGATCGAGTTCTCGTACAATAACAGCTACCATGTTACTATCGGGATGGCACCATACGAAGCACTATACGGGCGTAGGTGCAGATCCCCAGTACATTGGGACGAAGTCGGAGAACGGGCAGTGTTAGGCCCCGACATAGTACGAGAAATGACGGAGGCTATTACTACAATACGAGAAAGAATGCGAACGGCACAGAGTCGACAGAAAAGCTACGCAGACCGAAGACGTCGACCACTGGAATTCGAAGAAGATGGTGTTCGTAAAAATATCGCCAATGAAAGGCGTGAAAAGATTTGGGAAGAAAGGGAAACTAAGCCCTAGGTATATCGGTCCATTTAGGATAGTAAAGAGAGTTGGCGAGGTAGCATACCAATTAGAGCTGCCAGCGTCATTATCGCAAGTGCACGATGTGTTCCACGTCTCGACACTAAGGAAGTACATAGCCGACCCGAATCATGTGCTAGGAAACGAACTCCTACATCAACAATTGAAGCCGGATCTGAGTTACGAAGAGACTCCGGTGGAGATATTGATGTACGAAACCAAGAGACTTAGGAACAAAGATATTCCTTTAGTGAAAGTGTTGTGGTGGAACCAGTCTACGGAAGAAGCCACATGAGAACGAGAAGACGAGATGAGAACTCGTTATCCTGAGTTGTTCCACACGGGTTGATTTCGGGGGCGAAATCCTCCTTAAGGGCGAGGACGTAGGACCACAGTCCCCCCAAGCTAGGTCGGCCAATAAATTATGTATATGAACTAAGTGATACGTGTTTAATTTCGTATATGTTATATGCTCATGTGATGTTACGAATTTTATGCTCGTGAATGTTACGAGAATTATGTGCAATTAAGTGCCAATGACATGTGCTCATGATAACCCTTAATTTAAGAAAGGTAATTCTCGAAATATCAAAGGAAACAACTAATGATAGTTAAATGGAAAATTGCTAGAATTTATGTTGGGATAGGAATTTAGTTATTGTTGGGTCATGGCTAAGAGAGGGAATTGGACTAGAAAATAAATAATAGGCCCAAGCCCATAAGAACACAAATTGGAGACAACATTCCCTAGATTGAGGAAAACCCACGCCAACCCTATGTCTCACCTCTCATACCTAAATAAAATATCTAAAATATCTAAACCTAATAATTTAACTCCATAACCACACAAAAGAAAAAGAAATGAAAAATAAAAGGGAAGGAAAAGGAGATGAGCCGAGACCAATTCGAACCAAGGATACCCCAACGAAACTAGGATTTTGGAAATTGTAAGTGAAGCATCCTCCTTAAGTCTTGTAGTTTCGTAATTTTTGCATTCCTAGATATATTAATTTCATTAAAGCAACTAAGTTTAAGGGGACCACGAGAAACACTAAATGCCGAGCTTAGATTCGTACTAAGGATTGCTGTTTGGGCAAATATGGAGTTGGATAGTTTAGTATGTGACTTAGAACTTATAACCCTTGCCTTTAATTTAGGAATCACATGATTTTGGTAGAGAAATGATGGAAGTGAGGAGTTTCGACTAGGTTAATAACATAAATTTAGTTTCGATGGGATGAGTAATTTTGGCGTTCCGATCGAAAGTGAGTAATTGAGATAAGGTTTCGGGCGACATAGGATTCATGAATCTAGTTTTTCGAACTGGAATTTATTTTGAATAGTAAACTCCATAAGTTATGAGTTTCGACCGAAACTCATTTTAATGCATGAGTATCGATCGAAACTCAACTCCAATCCATGCAATCGATCGAAAGTGGATAACCACCTTGCATGGTTTCGATCGAAACCTAAATGATGTCAATGCTAACATAAGACTCGGCGAAACACCAATCAATTGGAAATGAAATTGAGCGAAACCCTTAAATTGATCGAGATTAGCTAATTAAATAGGGTTTCGACCGAAAGAGATCTCGGCGAAACTCAACCCCAAGACCATGCAATCGAATTAAATTGACCTCATCACCATGCATGGTTTCGGGCGAAAGTAGAAGACGCCATACTGACGTGAGACGCGGCGAAACTCATCCCACAATCGGGCGAAACTCATCCATGCACATGCAAGGTTTCGAGCGAAACTAAGGTGGCGAATCGATGATGTCGTGATGACGAAATAACACGGCGAAACTCACATAATTTCGGGCGAAACTAACATGTGATAGTTATTAATCAAATTGGAATTTACAACAAACAAGCTTCGACCGAAAGAAATCTCGACGAAACTCTCTCAATCAGCGAACTATCAATTTAAATTAGGATTGGATATAAATGAGTTTCGTTCGGAAGTGGCTAGCAAATGTGACTTTCGATCGAAAGCAACTAAAGAACGAGTTTCGGGCGAAACTCAGGGGAATTAGAAATCCAATTGGACGAAATCGAATTGGACGAAACCTACAAATAACTTTCGCCGAGCTTAACATGTGAGGAATTTCGATGCTATAAGTTAGAAAATTCTTAAGGGTCGAAACATAGGTGAAATCGAGCTAATTGAAGTTCAACCGAAACCTAACCCTAAAATTAACACCACTTTCGCCAAGACACCTAAGTTAGAATAATCAATTCTAACCTAACTTAGCTTTCGAAGTTAATGACTTAGAAATTTGTAGCAAGGTAAATCAAGCAAATAGGAATAATAGCGACCTAGTATGACGAAAATTTAACATTGGACGAATTAGCTCAGAAAAGCAATGTACTAATATTCTAACCCTTTTTATTTAAAAGGTCGAACGTTAGGAACGAACGAAGACGTACGCCAAGTAAGCTTGGACAACAGGTAAGTAGAAATTCAACTACGACACGTAACTTGCCTGCGTCTGATTATGTGGATTATGTGCTCGTGTATCTTTATGTAAAACGTGTATATTATGACATGATTTCTTATATGCATGATAGCATGATCTGCATATTTACATAAGCTTGGCATGAGCATTTGCACGCATGTGTAGTACGTAAGGCTCGAGGTACGAGCGTGCATAAGATCGCCTGCGTCCGATGTATACTCGCTGATGTTGGCGTTTGTGTCGACTCAATGAAGAGTCACGGCTCCCCTATGTGACCATGGCGAATGAAGCCGTATTGCCTGTATAAGAGCCAGGGGAAAACCCCGTATGCGGGAGATGCAACCTGGAGGATGCGACCCGAGGCATGAACTACCCAGAAGGGAAGATTCCTTCGGGTGACCTCCGAGGTTAGTGACCTCGGTGTTGGCTACCAATGAGAAGCGTCCGCGTGGAGGCCACACTGAGTAAGGGAAGATTCCTTCGGGTGACCTTCTAGTGTGTGAACCTCCACATATGTACGAATCCCTCGTGGATTGAGATCTCTATGAGATGGCACATAGTGGGATAGAAAGCCGAGTTCATGACGTAAGAGTATAAGACAAGGAGCACGAGTCAGGAAAAGAATATGAGCATTAGTAAGCGACGGCGTGGATTGCCGATCGTTAGGACACGTGCATACATGCATAATTTCTGCTTACTGAGCCTCGGTGGCTCATTCTTTACGTTACGTGTTGTAGGTGCTAGCGATCACGGTACGTGATCCATTTATGATGCGAGGCCGATCTTTTGAAGCTATCCGCTGCTTTTGAGGTGGGAGTGTGTGTATGGATGATGACCTGTGAAGGCCGGGCGCATAGGGAGCTTTTGCTGTGTATGCACTCGTTTCCCTTGTAGATAAGATTTGAAAATGTAGAACGATGTACGAATATTCTTTTGACTTGTATGTATGACTTCCGCACTCGTTTTAAAAATGAAAAATTTTATCCGTAATTTCACGCCTTTGCGCGACAACACACCCTTAGGCACTTAGGATTACGACGAAATACGAGGTCGGGACGTCGGGTCCTGACAGAGTGGTATCAGAGCTTCGGTCACAGGTCCTGCAGACTGTCCATACACACACACTCAAAAGCACGGAAGCGGCCTTGCTTGTAAGTACCATGTTATGTGAATTCTTTGTATGGTTTGATTTATTGGCCTTAGGAAATTGTCAGGATAGGTTGAAAAAGATGGTAAGACTTAGGGGAGAGGGCAGTAGGGAATCAGATCAGGGTAGGGATACCAATAACCCTCCGATAGCCGGATGCTACCATCCTACAACTCACCGAACTGGTCCGGCAACAGTCCGTCCAGATCCAGCAGCTGATCCAACAGCAAAACGCTGGTGGACAGTCAGCTAGCTTACCTCCCCCACCCGAGCGAATTGAGATGATCGGGGAGAGGTTCCGTAAACTCAATCCTCCATTGTTTGAGGATGCCGTAGATCCCACTTCGGCAGAAGACTGCCGTAGACCTCAACTGGACCTACCCGTATGTCCGAAGTGTGCATGGAGGCACACGGGAGTCTGCAACTCCCAGAATGCCATCTGCTTCAAATGTGGCAAGACGGGCCACTACTTGAGGGCGTGTCCGGAGAATGGATTCGGAAGCCATGGAAACCAGGCAGAACCACCAAGGGTACCGCCCCGGGTTTATACTATAACATCCGAGGAAGCGGAAAACAACCCGGCAGTGGTGACAGGTACCCTCCTCGTCTATCAAACCCCCACATGCATCCTAGTGGACTCAGGAGCGACACATTCATTCGCATCCACTAAGTACGTCACGAGGGTAGGAGTTACGCCTCACCGAGCTGAGTGCGAGTTTAGGGTAACAGTTCCGAACGGGGATCCCACCCAAACTAACCACATTCTACGGGATTGCCCAATAGTAATCCGGGATAGGGTACTACCCATAGACCTCATAATAATTCCTATGAATGATTATGAGGTGATCCTCGGAATGGATTGGCTATCGAGGTACGGAGCCGTCATAGACTTCCACCGCAAGATAGTCACACTCAAAATGGACGGGCATGAACCCCTCAGGTTCGTAGGAACTGGCAAGGGGACTATGATCTCTAGAATATCAGCGTTTAAAGCCCAACGACTGATCAAATCAGGGTGCGAAGCCTATCTGGTGTTCGCTATCAAATCGGAAGAGAACTTCTCTCCGAAACTCGAGGAAGTGCCGGTAGTTAAGGACTTCCCTGACGTATTCCCCGAGGAATTACCGGGATTACCACCCGACCGGGAGAAAGGATTTGCCATAGATCTGGTACCTGGGGCGGCACCAGTATCTAAGACCCCATACTGGTTAGCACCGACGGAGATGAAGGAATTAAAGGATCAACTCGACGAACTCATGCAGAAAGGGTTCATACAGCCGAGTTTCTCTCATTGGGGAGCGCCGGTGCTACTCATGAAGAAGAAGGATGGATCTATCACGACCCGTCGTCCCGACCTCGTATTCCGTTCTAATCCTACGTGCCTAACGCTTTGTTATCGTGCGAAAGCGTAAAAATGCGAATAAAATTTTTCATTTTTGAAACGCGTGCGGAAGTCTTATACACAAGTCAAAAGAATGTTCTAATTCGTTCGACGTTTCATCATACTCCTATCTACACAAAATACAAGTGCGTGTGTGTGTATATATGCAGCAAAAGCTCCCTATGCGCCCGGCCTTCACAGGTCGTCATCCATACACACACTCCCACCTCAAAAGCAGCCGGATAGCTTCAAAAGATCGGCCTCGCATAAAACGTCGGATCACGTACCGTGATCGTCAGTACCTACAACACTCAACATAAAGAATGAGCCACCGAGGCTCAGTAAGCAGAAACTATGCATGTATGCACGTGTCCTAACGATCGACAATCCACGTCGTCGTTTTCTAATGCTCATACTCTTTTCCTCGTACTCTTACTCTCTTCTGACTTCTACTCTTTTCTTATACTCTTACTTCATACGGGCCCCCGGCTTTAAATCCCACTATGCGCCATCTTACAGAGATCTCAAGTGGGGAGGTTCACACACTAGAAGGTCACCCGAAGGAATCTTCCCTTACTCAGTGTGGCCTCCACGCGAGCGCTTCTCACTGGTAGCCAACACCAAGGCCACTAACCACGGAGGTCACCCGAAGGAATCTTCCCTCCGGGTAGTGCTTTACACGCTAGAAGGTCACCCGAAGGAATCTTCCCTTACTCAGCGTGTGCCCCGGGCTGCATCCTCCAGGTTGCATCTCCCGCATACGGGGTATTTCCCGCAGCCTCTTATACAGGCCTTATAGCTTCATTCGCCTGACTGGCTGCATAGGGGAAGCCGTGACTCCATTCGAGTCGACACAGACGCCAATATTGGCGATTATTCATCGCACACAGGCGATCTTACGCACGCTCATACCTCGCATCTTATACACTACGCATGCGTGCAAATGCTCATGCTATGCTCATGTACATATTCTAATCATGCCATCATGCACATCATTTAATCGTATCATACGTACACATTTCATACAAAATTCACGAGCACGTAATTCACATAATTGGACGCAGGCAAGTTACGTGTCGTAGTTGAATTTCTACTTACTTGTCGTCCAAGCGTAATTAGTGTTCTCCCCGTTCGCTCCTAACGTACGACCTCTAAACATAAATATTATCGTATTAGTATTACGCCTTTTTTAATTAATTATGTCAAGCTAATTTATCGGACTACATAAGTTTTGCTGTAGTCCTAAGATGTTCGATTCCAATTAAGTCAAGTCCTCACCCGAAATTTATTCTAAGGTAGGGTACTAAATCCTTAATCTATTAAGTTCAGCGAAAGTTAGTAAATTTCGTTGTCCGATTTACTCGATTTCAGGATCTCCAGATCCCCCGATTCCACTTTTATGTATTCTCACGACTTGCCTGATTTTACTCCTCACATTCCACGCCTAGTATGGCCCGATTTGGATTCGATTTGCCTGGTTTCGGTCGATTTGCATCGCACTTGGAATCGTCCGATTTGTGGCGAGAACCACCTGAAATCGCAGCGCCGTTTCATCACCATGACGTCAGCCCGAAACCATGCATGGAGTGAGGTTTGCTTTCGGCCGATTTGTGGGTTGGCAAGGATAGAAATCGTCCGATTTTGGGCTTGCGTGTAATCGCCCGATTTAGGATTTGTTAGACTCGATCTCGGCGATTCATTCTACTTGCGCCGCGTGTAAACTCTATTACAATCGTCCGATTTCATGTCTTCACCTTGCCCGATTTCGTGCATGCAATGGTTAAAGCAATTCGGCCGATTTGTGGTCTTCAATGGATGGAAATCGCCGAGTGTTGACGTCATTGCCACCTCACCCGATTTGATCCTTATTTTGCCTAGTTTTCGCCCGATTTGGTGTTCGTTGATCTTTGTTTTCGGCGATTTGTTCTCCTCATGCCACGTGTGGTATTCACTTAAGTTGTCCGATTTAGGTTTCGCATGGAGTCGCCCGATTTCAGGGTTTTCATGTCGCACGATTAGGTTGTATTTCGGAGTGATCTAGTGTTACCTAAGCTAAATCACCCGATTTAGTCGAACCCTCAAGTCATTTTCCCGAAATCACATCCACCGCTCAATCTACCCGAAATTTCCTAGGTTCCGAGACTTCTTCTATCCAAAATCATCCAACACCGACTTAAAATCATCCCAAGCTAAGTTAGGAGCCATTGAAGACACGTTAAGCTATCTCATAATTAGTTTATTTCATTGGAACCCTAAATGTGAGTTCGCACCCTAAGTTGGTGCTCTAGCCGTCATTAAAACATGGAAATTCCTAGACTTGATCGCAAGTTTTAACTAGATAATCTGAATAAATGGAATGGCAATAGCTTAGGGAATTGGCCTTACTTACTAGTTTTGAAATTCCAAGCTAGCTTGAGGTATTCCTTGCGTTGGACTTCTCTCGGCTCTTTCCTCCTTCCTCTTTTCTTTTCGTGGGTTCTTAGGTGGGGTTATGGGGTTTTGGGAAATTTTACATAGATATTTTCTTGCATTTGTTAGATAGGGCATGGGTGGGCGTGGGTTTCCCTTAATTTAGGGAAGCTTGTCTCACATTTTGGATATCTCCCACAATTGGGCCTAAATGTTGATTTCTAGTCCAATAACAATTCCTAGCCCAACTATCATTTGCCCTTTTCTTTAGCATTTCCGAAACTTTACCCTTCCAAGTTAGGGTTCATAATGGACCCGAAGTCCTTGGCACTTAATTACACATAATTCTCGTAGCATTCACGAGTATAAAATTCATAACATCACATACGCATATATCATGTAAGAAATTAACGTAAAATCACATAAGTCGTACACGTAACTTATTGGCCGACCTAATTCGCGGGGACCGGGGTCCTACATCCTCCCCCCTTAAGGAGGATTTCGCCCCCGAAATCAGCCCGTGAAACAACTCGGGATAACGAATTTTCATTTCGTCCTCCCGTTCCCATGTGGCTTCTTCCGTGGACTGGTTCCGCCACAGTACTTTCACTAAGGGAATATCCTTATTCCTAAGCTTCTTAGTCTCGTACATCAATATTTCCACCGGAATCTCTTCGTAACTTAGATCCGGCTTCAATTGCTGATGTAGGGACTCGTTTCCTAGCACGTGGTTCGGGTCAGCTAAGTACTTTCGTAGGGTTGAGACGTGGAACACGTCATGCACTTGCGATAATGAGGCTGGCAGTTCTAATTGGTATGCCACCTCGCCAACCCTCTTCAGTATCCTAAATGGACCGATATACCTAGGGCTTAGCTTCCCTTTCTTCCCGAACCTCTTTACGCCCTTTATCGGCGATACCTTAACAAACACCATATCGTCTTCTTCGAATTCCAGTGGTCGACGTCTTTGAACAGCGTAGCTTTTCTGTCGACTCTGTGTCGTTCGCATGCGTTCGCGTATCGTGGCAATAGCCTCTGTCATTTCTCGTACGATGTTCGGGCCTAACATTGCTCGTTCACCAACCTCGTCCCAATGTACTGGGGATCTGCACCTACGCCCGTATAGCGCTTCGTATGGTGCCATCCCGATGTTGACGTGGTAGCTATTGTTGTACGAGAACTCGATCAGTGGGAGGTACCTACTCCAATTTCCTTTGAAATCGAGTACGCATGCTCGGAGCATGTCCTCCAACGTCTGTATCGTCCGTTCGGATTGACCGTCAGTCTGCGGATGGTAGGCAGTGCTAAAAGATAGCTTCGTTCTCATCGCCTTTTGCATGCTCATCCAGAATTTCGACAGAAATCTGGAGTCGCGATCCGAGACTATTGATGATGGAACGCCGTGCAGTCGCACTATTTCTTGGATATAGAGCTCGGCGTATCGTTCCATGGAGAATGTCGTACTGATCGGTAGGAAATGGGCAGACTTGGTTAATCGATCGACGATCACCCAAATCGCGTCATGCCCTTTGGCGTTCTTTGGTAGCCCTACTACGAAATCCATGGTAATGTTATCCCATTTCCATTCCGGAATGGGTAACGGTTGTAGGGTTCCCGCCGGCCTTTGATGCTCGGCTTTTATTTGTTGGCACGTCAAGCACTGACTTACGAAAGTCGCGACGTCCTTTTTCATGCCTGGCCACCAGTAATTCTCCTTTAAACCTCTGTACATCTTCGTTGCTCCTGGATGTACTGAATATGCAGTGGCATGGGCTTCCGTCATTATCGTCTTTCTTAGCTCGGCGTTGTCTGGTACGTACAACCGATCCTTGAAATACAGTCGTCCATCTTCCCGTATTATGAGGTCTCCAGTCGTTTGTTCCGGCTGTGCCTCCGTAATTTTTGCATACAACTCGTCTGCTCCTAACGCTGTCTTAATTTGCTCCAGCAGTGTTGGTTGCAAAGTTAAGGCCGCTAGCTGCGCCTCAACTTCGCCTACCGTACGACTTCTACTTCCAGCAGTTGCAGTTCTGCACTAACTGTTTTTCGGCTTAAGGCATCGGCTACTATGTTCGCCTTGCCTGGGTGGTAGTTGATTACGCAGACGTAATCCTTGACTAACTCTAACCACCTCCTCTGCCTCATATTCAGCTCCTTTTGCGTAAAAAATACTTGAGGCTCTTGTGGTCTGTGTATATTTCACACCGCTCTCCATAGAGGTAATGCCTCCAAATCTTGAGAGCAAAGACCACTGCCGCCAGTTCTAAGTCGTGCGTCGGGTAGTTTTTCTCGTACTCTTTCAGTTGTCGAGAGGCGTATGCTACTACATTCCCGTTCTGCATTAGCACACACCCTAACCCATTCTTCGACGCATCGCTATACACCGTAAATCCTCCAGTTCCCGAAGGTATTGTGAGAACTGGGGCCGTTGTAAGCCGTTCCTTCAGCTCTTGAAATCTCTGTTCACATTCTGTGGTCCACTGAAATGGCGTATTCTTCCTGGTCAGCTTCGTCAGTGTAGACGATATCTTTGAGAAATCCTTGATGAACTTCCTGTAGTATCCCGCCAGACCGAGGAAACTCCGTACTTCCGTTACATTGGTCGGTCTGGGCCAGTGGCTAATGGCTTCTATCTTCTTTGGGTCTACAGAGATCCCTTCTCCTGATACTATATGCCCCAAGAAGGCGACTTGGTCGAGCCAAAATTCGCACTTCTTGAACTTGGCGTATAGTTGCTTGGCCCGTAGTATTCCCAGAACTGTTCTCAGGTGTTCCTCGTGCTCCTCCTTCGTCTTCGAGTAGATTAAGATATCATCAATGAAGACGATGACGAACCTATCTAAGTATAGCTTGAACACCCGGTTCATTAGGTCCATAAAAGCTGCGGGCGCATTAGTCAACCCGAATGGCATTACCAGGAACTCGTAGTGGCCATAACGGGTACGAAAGGCCGTCTTCGGGACATCTTCCTTCCGAATTCTTAACTGATGATAGCCCGACCTTAGATCGATCTTGGAGAAAACCGTTGCGCCTTGTAGTTGATCGAACAGATCGTCTATCCTAGGAGTGGGTACTTGTTCTTGATCGTTAACTTGTTCAACTCCCTGTAGTCGATGCATAGTCGCATGGACCCGTCTTTCTTCTTTACGAATAGCACCGGCGCTCCTCAGGGAGAGAAACTCGGCTGTATGAACTCCTTCTGCATGAGTTCGTCGAGTTGATCCTTTAACTCCTTCATTTCTATCGGTGCTAGCCGATATGGGGTCTTAGATACTGGTGCCGCTCCAGGTACCAGATCTATAGTGAACTCTATTTCCCGTTCGGGTGGTAGTCCCAGTAACTCCTCGGGAAATACGTCGGGGAAGTCCTTAACTATCGGCACTTCCTCGATTTTTGGGGAGGCGTTCTCTTCCGACTTGATAGCGAATACAAGATAGGCTTCGCACCCCGATCTGATCAGTCGTTGGCTTTCAACGCTGATATCTTAGAGATCATAGTCCCTTTACTAGTCCCTACAAACTTAAGGGGTTCATCCCCATCCGTATTGAGCGTGACTATCTTGCGGTGGCAGTCTATGACAGCTCCGTACTTCGATAGCCAATCCATCCCAAGAATCACCTCATAATCATTCATAGGAATTATTATGAGGTCTATGGGCAGTTCCTTGTCTCCGACTACTATTGATCAATCCCGTAAGACATGATTAGTTTGGGTGGGATTCCCGTCCGGAACTGTCACGCTATACTCGCACTCAGCTCTATGAGGCGTGACTCCTATCCTCGTGACATACTTAGTGGATGCGAATGAGTGCGTCGCCCCCGAGTCGACTAAGATGCATGCGGGGGTTTGGTGAACGAGGAGGGTACCTGTCACCACGGCCGGGTTGTTTTCTGCTTCCTCAGAGGTTATAGTGTAGACCCGGGCCGGTACCCTTGGTGGTGCTGCTTGGTTTCCCGCTTGGCTCCCGGACCCACCTTCCGGACATGCCCTCAGGTAATGGCCTGTCTTGCCACATTTGAAGCAGACGGCATTCTGGGAGTTGCAGACTCCCGGGTGTCTCCGTGTGCACTTCGGGCATACGGGTAGATCCAGCTGGGGTCTACCCTGGTTGGGGTTGAACTGTGGGGGTGGTCCAGGTCGATTCTGGAGTCCCTGCTTCCCTTCCTTGGCAATGAATTGCCGCTTCGGATTGCCCCCGCTCCCTTGCGGCCCTTGTATGAATTTGCGCTTTGCTTCTTGGGCGCGAGCAATCCTGGCCTCTGCCTGCTCCGCCGCAAGCGCTCTCTCAGCCACTTGTGCATACGTGGTCCCTTGTACTCCCACCATACTTACATCCCGATACAGCTCGGGCTTCAACCCTTCCATGAACCGCTCGACCTTGAGCGCGTCCGTGCTAACCATATGGGCAGCAAACCTTGAAAGCTGCTCGAACTTCCTGATATACTCCGCCACTGTCATTGCCCCTTGGCGGAGGTTGATGAACTCATTCATCCGCTGGACTCTGACAGGGGCGGTGTAGTACTTCCCCCGGAAAATCTCCTTGAACCGATCCCATCTCATCGTTAACGGGTTCTCGATGGCTGAGACGGTATCCCACCAATGTCCAGCGCTCCCCCTCAAAAGGTAGGCAGCGTACATGACCTTCTCCGCCTCAGGGGTGCGGCTGTGCTGGAACATGTTCTCCAGCGTCCTCAGCCAATCCTCGGCGGATGTGGGGTCAACAGCATCCTCGAACAGTGGAGGATTAAGCTTTCTGAACCTTTCCCCGATCATCTCAATTCGTTCGGGCGGGGGAGGTAGGTTGGCTGATTGCCCACCAGCGTTTTGCTGTTGGATCAGCTGTTGGATCTGGGCCGATTGTTGCCGGACCAGTTCCGTTAGTTGCAGGATGGTACCATCCCGGCTGTCGGTAGGGTTATTGGTATCCCTACCCTGGTCTGACTCCCTACTTCCTTCACCCCTAAGTCTAACCATCTTCTCAACCTATCCTGGTAATCCCTAAGGCCAATAAATTAAACCATACAAGCAATTCACATAACATAGTACTTATTAGCAAGGCCGCTTCCGCGCTTTTGAGTGTGTGTGTATGGATAGTCTGCAGGACCTGTGACCGAAGCTCTGATACCACTCTGTCACGACCCGTCGTCCCGACCTCGTATTCCGTTCTAATCCTACGTGCCTAACGCTTTGTTATCGTGCGAAAGCGTAAAAATGCGAATAAAATTTTTCATTTTTGAAACGCGTGCGGAAGTCTTATACACAAGTCAAAAGAATGTTCTAATTCGTTCGACGTTTCATCATACTCCTATCTACACAAAATACAAGTGCGTGTGTGTGTATATATGCAGCAAAAGCTCCCTATGCGCCCGGCCTTCACAGGTCGTCATCCATACACACACTCCCACCTCAAAAGCAGCCGGATAGCTTCAAAAGATCGGCCTCGCATAAAACATCGGATCACGTACCGTGATCGTCAGTACCTACAACACGCAACATAAAGAATGAGCCACCGAGGCTCAGTAAGCAGAAACTATGCATGTATGCACGTGTCCTAACGATCGACAATCCACGTCGTCGTTTTCTAATGCTCATACTCTTTTCCTCGTACTCTTACTCTCTTCTGACTTCTACTCTTTTCTTATACTCTTACTTCATACGGGCCCCCGGCTTTAAATCCCACTATGCGCCATCTTACAGAGATCTCAAGTGGGGAGGTTCACACACTAGAAGGTCACCCGAAGGAATCTTCCCTTACTCAGTGTGGCCTCCACGCGAGCGCTTCTCACTGGTAGCCAACACCAAGGCCACTAACCACGGAGGTCACCCGAAGGAATCTTCCCTCCGGGTAGTGCTTTACACGCTAGAAGGTCACCCGAAGGAATCTTCCCTTACTCAGCGTGTGCCCCGGGCTGCATCCTCCAGGTTGCATCTCCCGCATACGGGGTATTTCCCGCAGCCTCTTATACAGGCCTTATAGCTTCATTCGCCTGACTGGCTGCATGGGGGAAGCCGTGACTCCATTCGAGTCGACACAGACGCCAATATTGGCGATTATTCATCGCACACAGGCGATCTTACGCACGCTCATACCTCGCATCTTATACACTACGCATGCGTGCAAATGCTCATGCTATGCTCATGTACATATTCTCATGCCATCATGCACATCATTTAATCGTATCATACGTACACATTTCATACAAAATTCACGAGCACGTAATTCACATAACTGGACGCAGGCAAGTTACATGTCGTAGTTGAATTTCTACTTACTTGTCGTCCAAGCGTAATTAGTGTTCTCCCCGTTCGCTCCTAACGTACGACCTTTAAACATAAATATTATCGTATTAGTATTACGCCTTTTTTAATTAATTAGGTCAAGCTAAATTATCGGACTACATAAGTTTTGCTGTAGTCCTAAGATGTTCGATTCCAATTAAGTCAAGTCCTCACCCGAAATTTATTCTAAGGTAGGGTACTAAATCCTTAATCTATTAAGTTCAGCGAAAGTAAATTTCGTTGTCCGATTTACTCGATTTCAGGATCTCCACATCCCCCGATTCATCTTTCATGTATTCTCACGACTTGCCCGATTTTACTCCTCACATTCCACGCCTAGTATGGCCCGATTTGGATTTGATTTGCCTGGTTTCGGTCGATTTGCATCGCACTTGGAATCGTCCGATTTGTGGCGAGAACCACCTGAAATCGCAGCACCGTTTCATCACCATGACGTCAGCCCGAAACCATGCATGCAGTGAGGTTTGCTTTCGGCCAATTTGTGGGTTGGCAAGGATAGAAATCGTCCGATTTTGGGCTTGCGTGTAATCGCCCAATTTAGTTGTTAGACTCGATCTCGGCGATTCATTCTACTTGCGCCGCGTGTAAACTCTATTACAATCGTCCGATTTCATGTCTTCACCTTGCCCGATTTCGTGCACGCAATGGTTAAAGCAATTCGGCCGATTTGAGGTCTTCAATGGATGGAAATTGCCGAGTGTTGGCGTCATTGCCACCTCGCCCGATTTGATCCTTATTTTGCCTAGTTTTCGCCCGATTTGGTGTTCGTTGATCTTTGTTTTCGGCGATTTGTTCTCCTCATGCCACGTGTGGTATTCACTTAAGTTGTCCGATTTAGGTTTCGCATGGAGTCGCCCGATTTCAGGGTTTTCATGTCGCACGATTAGGTTGTATTTCGGAGTGATCTAGTGTTACCTAAGCTAAATCGCCCGATTTAGTCGAACCCTCAAGTCATTTTCCCGAAATCACATCCACCGCTCAATCTACCCGAAATTTCCTAGGTTCCGAGACTTCTTCTATCCAAAATCATCCAACACCGACTTAAAATCATCCCATGCTAAGTTAGGAGCCATTGAAGACACGTTAAGCTATCTCATAATTAGTTTATTTCATTGGAACCCTAAATGTGAGTTCGCACCCTAAGTTGGTGCTCTAGCCGTCATTAAAACATGGAAATTCCTAGTCTTGATCGCAAGTTTTAACTAGATAATCTGAATTAATGGAATGGCAATAGCTTAGGGAATTGGCCTTACTTACTAGTTTTGAAATTCCAAGCTAGCTTGAGGTATTCCTTGCGTTGGACTTCTCTCGGCTCTTTCCTCCTTCCTCTTTTCTTTTCGTGGGTTCTTAGGTGGGGTTATGGGGTTTTGGGAAATTTTAGATAGATATTTTCTTGCATTTGTAGATAGGGCGTGGGTGGGCGTGGGTTTCCCTTAATTTAGGGAAGCTTGTCTCACATTTTGGATATCTCCCACAATTGGGCCTAAATGTTGATTTCTAGTCCAACAACAATTCCTAGCCCAACTATCATTTGCCTTTTCTTTAGCATTTCCGAAAATTGCATAATGAACCCGAAGTCCTTGGCACTTAATTACACATAATTCTCGTAGCATTCACGAGTATAAAATTCATAACATCACATACGCATATATCATGTAAGAAATTAACGTAAAATCACATAAGTCGTACACGTAACTTATTGGCCGATCTAATTCGCGGGGACCGGGGTCCTACAGGATCCATGCGATTATGCATCGACTACAGGGAGCTGAACAAGCTAACTATTAAGAACAAGTACCCACTCCCTAGAATAGACGATTTGTTCGATCAACTACAAGGCGCAACGGTTTTCTCCAAAATTGACTTAAGATCGGGCTATCATCAGTTAAGGATTAGGAAAGAAGATGTCCCGAAGACGGCCTTTAGTACCCGTTATGGCCATTATGAGTTTCTGGTGATGCCATTCGGGTTGACTAATGCGCCCGCAGCTTTCATGGATTTAATGAACCGGGTGTTCAAGTCATACCTGGATAGGTTTGTCATCGTCTTTATTGATGACATCCTAATCTATTCGAAGACAAAGAAGGAGCACGAAGAACACCTAGGAGTAGTTCTGAGCATATTGCGGGACAAGCAACTGTACGCCAAGTTCAAGAAGTGCGAATTCTGGCTTGACCAAGTCGCCTTCTTAGGGCATATAGTATCGGGAGCAGGAATTTCTGTACACCCGAACAAGATAGAAGCTATCAGTAATTGGCCCCGACCGACCAACGTGACAGAAGTACGAAGTTTCCTCGGTCTGGCGGGTTATTACAGGAAATTCATCAAGGATTTCTCAAAGATAGCATCAACACTGACAAGGCTGACCCGGAAGAACACGCCGTTTCAATGGACCGCAGAATGCGAACAAAGCTTCCAAGAGCTGAAGGAACGGCTGACGACGGCCCCAGTTCTCACGATACCAGCGGGAACTGGAGGGTTTACAGTCTATAGTGATGCATCGAAGAACGGGTTGGGGTGTGTGCTAATGAAGCACGGGAATGTAGTAGCATACGCCTCTCATCAACTAAAGGAGTACGAGAAGAACTACCGACGCATGACTTAGAGTTGGCGGCAGTGATCTTTGCTCTCAAGATTTGGAGGCACTACCTCTATGGAGAGCGGTGTGAAATATACACGGACCACAAGAGCCTCAAGTATTTCTTTACACAAAAGGAGCTGAACATGAGGCAAAGGAGGTGGTTAGAGCTAGTTAAGGATTACGACTGTGTAATCAACTACCACCCAGGCAAGGCAGATGTAGTAGCCGATGCCTTAAGCCGAAAAGCCGTGAGTGCAGAATTGCAATTACTGGAAGTAGAAGTTGTACGGCTAGGCGAGGTTGTAACGCAACTAGCAGCCCTAACTTTGCAACCTACCCTGTTAGAGCGAATCAAGATGGCGCAGGAGAAAGCCGAATTTTATATGAAGACCAAGGAAGCGCAACCGGAACAAACAACAGGAGATCTCATAATACGAGAGGACGGAAGGCTGTACTTCAAGGAGCGATTATACGTGCCAGATGATGACGAACTACGAAGGACGATAATGGTGGAAGCACATGCCACGGCATACTCCGTTCACCCAGGAGCAACCAAGATGTACAGAGGCTTAAGGAAAAATTATTGGTGGCCAGGCATGAAAAAGGACATCGCGACTTTCGTAAGTCAATGTCTGACGTGCCAGCAGATAAAAGCCGAGCATCAAAGGCCGGCAGGGACTCTGCAACCGTTATCCATTCCAGAGTGGAAATGGGATAATATCACCATGGATTTCGTGGTGGGACTGCCGAAGAATACAAAGGGGCACGACGCGATTTGGGTAATCGTCGATCGGCTAACCAAGTCTGCCCATTTCCTACCAATTAGCACGACGTATTCCATGGAACGATATGCTGAACTTTACATCCAGGAGATAGTACGACTGCACGGGATTCCATCGTCCATAGTTTCGGATCGCGACTCCAGATTTCTATCGAAATTCTGGACGAGTTTGCAAAAGGCAATGGGAACGAAGCTCTCCTTTAGCACCGCTTACCATCCGCAAACGGACGGTCAATCTGAGCAAACGATCCAAACGCTGGAGGACATGCTGCGAGCGTGCGTACTCGATTTCAAAGGAAATTGGAGTAGATACCTCCCACTGATCGAGTTCTCGTACAATAACAGCTACCATGTTACTATCGGGATGGCACCATACGAAGCACTATACGGGCATAGGTGCAGATCCCCAGTACATTGGGACGAAGTCGGAGAACGTGCAGTGTTAGGCTCCGACATAGTACGAGAAATGACGAAGGCTATTACTACAATATGAGAAAGAATGCGAACGGCATAGAGTCGACAGAAAAGCTATGCAGACCGAAGACGTCGACCACTGGAATTCGAAGAAGATGATATGGTGTTCGTAAAAATATCGCCAATGAAAGGCGTGAAAAGATTTGGGAAGAAAGGGAAACTAAGCCCTAGGTATATCGGTCCATTTAGGATAGTAAAGAGAGTTGGCGAGGTAGCATACCAATTAGAGCTGCCAGCGTCATTATCGCAAGTGCACAACGTGTTCCACGTCTCGACACTAAGGAAGTACATAGCCGACCCGAATCATGTGCTAGGAAACGAACTCCTACATCAACAATTGAAGCCGGATCTGAGTTACGAAGAGACTCCGGTGGAGATATTGATGTACGAAACCAAGAGACTTAGGAACAAAGATATTCCTTTAGTGAAGGTGTTGTGGTGGAACCAGTCTACGGAAGAAGCCACATGAGAACGAGAAGACGAGATGAGAACTCGTTATCCTGAGTTGTTCCACACGGGTTGATTTCGGGGGCGAAATCCTCCTTAAGGGGGAGGATGTAGGACCCCAGTCCCCGCAAGCTAGGTCGGCCAATAAATTATGTATATGAACTAAGTGATACGTGTTTAATTTCGTATATGTTATATGCTCATGTGATGTTACGTGTTTAATTTTATGCTCGTGAATGTTACGAGAATTATGTGCAATTAAGTGCCAATGACATGTGCTCATGATAACCCTTAATTTAAGAAAGTAATTCTTTTTTTGGTATAATGTCCCGAATATATAAAGTGGAAATGTATGTACATATGAGCAGGAGAATACTCCGCAAAACCAGTAACAGACTACTGGGTACCCATAAGAAAGGAAAAAACCAATCAACCAATTAACCAATGAGCCCAATAACTTGTACGCCCAACCAATCAATAAACCAATAAACCAAGAAAACCAGTCCTACCAAGCCACTCGCCATATTCGGCGTATAGCCGCCCGATGAAGGTCATACTTGGCGGACGTGCCACTAATCCGCATAGTAGCCAAGGCAAGAACACAGCCCATCAGCCTCTGTGGGGTAGTGATGATCCCCTCCTTCCAGCGCCTCTTCCTTGCCTGCCAAACATGGTACACGAGGGATGCTAGAATATGTCGATATGCTGCATGAAGAAGATGCTTCCCTCGCTAGCGGGCCGCCGCCCACCGAATGGCCATATGCCAATCCCGGTAAGGCCATGACCAACGAATTCGATGCCTTAATAGACGAAGACACTGGCGTGAGAAGGGACAGTCAAAAAAGAGATGCTGAGCAGTCTCGTAGTGCAGCTCCTCGCAGAGGACACACGCTGGAGTCCCCGCCCTCTGAGCAATCCACGGTTTGTCCCTAGTCGATAGGCGATCCTGCAATCCCAAGTATAAAATAAACTCGTGCCTTGGGACCTTCAACGGCCCTCCAAACAAAACTGCCCAAACCACAGGTGGCCTCCTGATGCGCATGGCTTCATGAGCCAAAGCCGCTGTCATAGATCCGTCCGGCGACCCCGTCCATAGTATGCCATCCTGAACCCCACGAACCACGGAAAGAAGTAGCCGACTAATCTCAATATATTCCACCGCCCCCTGCCCTGGCCAATTACACCCCTGCGCATTAAGGACGACACTCAGCCGTGAATCTAGAGGCAGCCCCATCGCAATAGGGCCCCGAGGGAACCTCTCCAAAAGTGACGTAGGCAGCAGCCAGGGGTCCTTCCACAGCCAAATCTTGGATCCATCCCCAATACGGAACGTGATCAGAGACCTGATCAATGGCCGCATCTGCGTCAGCTTCCTCCGACTCCAAGCATCATTCGCCGAGATCCGAAGGTCCCATAGCGATCGAGCATGCAGCCGCGTCCTATAGAGCCATTCGACCCAAATGGAGTCCGGGATCCTAGTAAGGACGTTCCATAATTGCTTAAGCAAGAGGGCTTTGTTGTCGATAGTTATAGATCGCAACCCCAGCCCCCCCTATGCTACAGGTAAGCATAAAACCTCCCATGCCACCTTAGCTGATGCCCCTCCCCACAAAAACTTCCTAAAACGCATTTCCAACGATCGAACAACACCCTTAGGCAGCAAGAACATCCCCGACCAGTAAGTGTGGAGCGCCTGCAAGACCGACTTAACCAGCTGCACCCGGCCTGCATACGATAAAAAGCGATTAAGCCATGAACCCAACCGCTGATCCACTTTTTGTAAAAGTGGGGCGCAGTCGCCAATCGTCAAGCGACTGGTAATGAGGGGGACGCCTAAGTATCGAACTGGCAGATGCCCAACTCGGTACCCCATTAGCGCTTGGAACTGTGGATTCAACCCTTCAGCTCGCCTCGACAAGTACATCTCGCTTTTGTCTGGATTAGGATGGAGCCCCGATAGTCGCGCGAACTCCCCCAAAGCCTTATTCAGAACTCCCACCGATATGATGTCCGCATGGCTGAAAAGAAGAAGATCATCTTCAAACGCTAACGAGACCAAGCCCAGTGTCTCGCAGCGCTAGTGATACTTGAACCGAGGTTCGTCAGAAACACACCCCATGATGATCCCATGGAGCACCTCCATCCCTAGAGCAAACAGATAAGGGGAGATGGGATCTCCCTGTCGTATACCCCTCTTGCCATGAAAGAATCCAACCACCTGGCCATTTAGATTCAATGAGAAGGCCGTTGTCGTTAGGCACGCTCGAATCCATCCAATGTAGGTCGGGTGAAATCCCATGGCGCCTAAGACAGCCAGCAGAAACTCCCACTCGATTTTATCGTAAGCCTTAGCTAAGTCGACCTTGAACATAGCCCGCGCTGGGCGCCCCTTAGATCTGTACCCAAGGCACAACTCCTGTGCCAATAGTACATTATCGCTGATCCGACGCCCTGGAATGAACGCCGTTTGGGAGCCATGGACCAATGTAGGTAGGTGCCCCTTGAGCCGGTTTGCCAATATCTTAGATATCACCTTGTATAGAACATTGCAACAGGAAATGGGCCGGAAATCTGTTGCACGCCGAGGTGTATCTCGCTTAGGGATCAGCGTAATGAGGGTGCTGTTAAGCCCCTTCAGAAGCCGTCCAGTAGCGAAGAAGTCCTGAACCGCCGTCACCACTTCACTCCAACAATCCCCCACGCAACGCGAAAGAAAGCGACTGTATATCCATCAGGCCCAGGTGCTTTCTCATCCCCCATAGAGAAAAGCGCCTCCCGAACTTCCGTGGCAGACACATCGCAGATCATGGAAGCAGCATCCACTGGGGAGAGTGTACGTGTAACAGCTCTGCACATCAGCAGGGTAGATTGGCGATGAAACCTCAGACTGGCCCAATAAGCTTTGGTAAAAGCCTATCAGCTCCCCCTCAACCTGACCAGGCTCTTCAAGAGGCTCACCATTTGCGGCCTCCAGGGACCAGATGCGATTGGATGCTCGTCGCATGGCAACCCTACGAAAGAAATATAATGAACATTGATCCCCATCCTTCAGCCAAGCCAGCTTGGCCCTCTGTGAAAGCGCAGAATGCTCCATTTCCACCGCTTTGGCATATACCTCTCGGCATAGCCGTTCTAGCTCGTAGAAAGAATCTTCCCTGGGAAAGCGTGAGGCGAAGTCCTGTGCCACATCAAGAAACTGTTTCGCCTCCATAACATTCGCCGTCAGGTCGCCCTTCTCACGTCGCAATCTCAGTAGAAGGGGCTTCAATAGCTTCAGCTTCCTAACCGTAGTGAACATCAGGAAATCATGCATGGGTGTATTCCAGACCGTCTCAACTATGCCTAAGAACTCCGGGTCCTTCGTCAGAAAGTTCTCAAATCTAAATGTCACCTTGCGCCGTTGTACACATGTGGCTCCCAATAATACAGGTGAGTGATCTGACGTGGCGGGCAGTCCACACCGACAGACTGAATCCGTGAACCGGGCGAACCACTGTGGGTTGCCCAGTATCCGATCAAGGCCCGCATCAGCACGCTGCTGGTTGTACCATGTAAACATCTGGCCTATCGTTGGCATCGTCACCAAGTCTGCATTCACCAAACATGCCTGAAAATCCTCCATAGCAGGCCTGGAGGGAGATCCCCAACGCCCTTCGTTAGCGTGCAAAATAGCATTGAAGTCCCCAATGACGATCCATGGATCCGCCACATGAGTCGCCGATAAGCAAACGATATGAAGACTATCTCCCTCGTCGCCGCCGACTCCACCCGACAGTGAACAGCCTGAGTCGAGGATCCTAGGACTTACACGGTCAACACCGAAGGATCCCATCACACCCAAATGCGCGATGCTGGCCCATCCTCATAGTCAAAGAACCATTTCCAATGAGACCGAATACCACTTGATAAGAATGCCGAATTAGGTTTTGCTACCCTAGTCTCAATCAAACCAATCATGTACAGTCCCTCTCGCGAAATCAGCTCCCCCACCGCCCTCCTGTGGTCTTGTTTATTAAGACCACGCACGTTCCACGCTCCCACTGCTAACATAAAGACACCCTATTTCGGGCTGCGTCTGCTTTAGAGCCCGGAAGAAAGGTGTGGTCATTGTTCTCAGGAATGTCCCGAAGTAGGTCGAACCTATTGTACTCTGTAGCCGCCATAAGTGGTCCTCCATCAGGGGGCTGAGATGGACTACCCGCCGCCTGCCCAACACCAGTTGGTTGCGTATCAACCGCAGCCGATGCCATATCCGTATCTCCCTTGGCTCCCGTGGATCGCTCAGTCAGCGCCGTTGTCAACTGCCCCGTAACCATCACAGCCTTACCATGAGCACCCACTTGATACCATTCGGTTTGGCTTCCTCCCCCCCCCCCCCCCACGCCGATGATCCTGGCGAGGTTGCCTTGGTGCTTCCCGGGCCAGCGATTGTCCAATAGAGGCCACGGGCCTTCAAGGGCCATGGGGCCTTCGCATAGCTGAAATCGGTGCTGCCGGCTGCGGCTTTTGCTTAGGCCGCACCTGCCTTGTAGGGCATTGTGCTTCCCCATGAGCCCACGTCGCACACGATCCACACTTGGTCGGCTTCCACTCATACTCCACCCTCACCGGTATAATGCTAGATGTGGCCCCGGATTCGGTCGGCATCTCAATGTGGATCGTCTCAACAAATGGAGTAGATAGTAATTTCATGACGCACACACGCACATAATCGATGCGTTCCATCAGCAAAGAGCGGTTTCCCAACTCCACTAGCTACCACATCCAAACCCGCTTTTGTCCAGAACTCACTTGGGACGTTCCATAACTTTACCCAGAGAGGGACCTCAACAATCTCTTTTCGTTCCAACGACATCCCTGGGCGCCACACGTCCAAGAACAAAGGCTGCCCGTGAAACAGCCACGGCCCGCCCTCCAATGCGGCGTTCATGGATGCGGCCGACTCAAACCGAAAGCGAAAGAACCCATTTGTAGTAGCACGGACCTCCACTATGCCCCGCCATTGCGCCCTCACATACCGTTCAACGAATGGGAAATAGGGTTTGCGGCCCAGAAAATACCCAACTAAAGTGTGCGCCCATCGAGCGAAACCTTGTTGCGCCACCTCCCACGTCGGAGAAACTATGGTAATTCCCTCAGATGTTATCTTAGGAGCAATGTAGTCAAGGACAAGCCTACGCTGCTCTATCTTCCCATGCCCTCGCTTTGGTGCAGCCATAGCTGATCCCCTAGCCCCCTCGGCAAAGGACACCGCCGATACGTCGTGCGCATCCGCATTGGTTTTAGCACCCGGCCTATTCGTCGCCGCTTTCCCTGCCACTACAGCAGCAAACGACGCAGTTGGGACTGGATCAGGCGACGATGCAGATTTCTGCATAATCACCAGTGGATCAGGCGAAACCCTAACATGATTCCCGAGGGCTGCTGATGCGGACGTCGCGCCCTTCCCCAACCCATCAGCCGACCACCCGCCATCAGCAACGATATCTTCGTCGACCTGCTCATCAGCCATAGCCGCGCCCATGTCCACGAAGCGTCGGGCCGTCATACGATTAGGTGGAGGGGTATCTGGGCGCCCCCACTGCTGCCGCCGCTTAGGATTGCGGAGTATGCCTTTAAGCAGAACAGGCACGCCGACTCGCGTAGGTGGAGATCTCGTCAAAACCCTAGGCCCAACCATGGTATCTAGTCCCGCAATTGGACTACCCGAATGATCTGCGGCGTCTCCCACCGCTTCTGACATCCCAATCCCCGATTCAGATCGCCCTTTCACCATAGCAGATCCATTGGACCGATCCTCTGCATTGGTCAGCACCCCCGGCATCCCATGAACCTTGCTATGCAGCGCTCGGAACCGGTCTCCATCGAAGCAAGCTGCAAAATCTGGGTATGCCGCGCAGAGGGCATCCAAATCAGGCGCAACAATTGCAGCCCTAAGCCCCGTCGTTGAAGAACCACTCGCAGATTGGTCCTTCTCCACCATCGCCGTGACAGTTGGTGAACCATCTTCCGTCATCAGATGGACCCAACCCAAGAACGAAGCCCCCCCACTCCGGATTGATGAATATGTACCCCACGATTGCCGGCCAGCCCAGAGTGACCGGAAACGACGACGATCAGACGTGAAACCGTGTGAGAAATTTGAATTCCCGCCTACTGTGTGAAAATCGCACACACTGAAGGTGTAAAACGAAAAAACCCCATATTATAAGAAAGGTAATTCTCGAAATATCAAAGGAAACAACTAATGATAGTTAAATGGAAAATTGCTAGAATTTATGTTGGGATAGGAATTTAGTTAGTGTAGGGTCATGGCTAAGAGAGGGAATTGGACTAGAAAATAAATAATAGGCCCAAGCCCATAAGAACACAAATTGGAGACAACATTCCCTAGATTGAGGAAAACCCACGCCAACCCTATGTCTCACCTCTCATACCTAAATAAAATATCTAAAATATCTAAACCTAATAATTTAACTCCATAACCACACAAAAGAAAAAGAAATGAAAAATAAAAGGGAAGGAAAAGGAGAGGAGCCGAGACCAATTCGAACCAAGGATACCCTAAGGAAACTAGGATTTTGGAAATTGTAAGTGAAGCATCCTCCTTAAGTCTTGTATTTTTGTAATTTTGGCATTCCTAGATATATTAATTTCATTAAAGCAACTAAGTTTAAGGGGACCACGAGAAACCCTAAATGTCGAGCTTAGATTCGTACTAAGGATTGCTGTTTGGGCAAATATGGAGTTGGATAGTTTTAGTATGTGACTTAGAACTTATAACCCTTGCCTTTAATTTAGGAATCACACGATTTTGGTAGAGAAATGATGGAAGTGAGGAGTTTCGACTAGGTTAATAACATAAATTTAGTTTCGATGGGATGAGTAATTTTGGCGTTTCGATCGAAAGTGAGTAATTGAGATAAGGTTTCGGGCGACATAGGGTTCATGAATCTAGTTTTCGAACTGAAATTTATTTTGAATAGTAAACTCCATAATTATGAGTTTCGACCGAAACTCATTTTAATGTATGAGTATCGATCGAAACTCAATTCCAATCCATGCAATCGATCGAAAGTGGATAACCACCTTGCATGGTTTCGATCGAAACCTAAATGATGTCAATGCTAACATAAGACTCGGCGAAACACCAATCAATTGGAAATGAAATTGAGCGAAACCCTTAAATTGATCGAGATTAGCTAATTAAATAGGGTTTCGACCGAAAGAGATCTCGGTGAAACTCAACCCCAAGACCATGCAACCGAATTAAATTGACCTCATCACCATTCATGGTTTCGGGCGAAAGTAGAAGACGCCATGCTGACGTGAGACGCGGCGAAACTCATCCCACAATCGGGCGAAACTCATCCATGCACATGCAAGGTTTCGAGCGAAACTAAGGTGGCGAATTGATGATGTCGTGATGACGAAATAACACGGCGAAACTCACATAGTTTCGGGCGAAACTAACATGTGATAGTTATTAATCAAATTGGAATTTACAACAAACAAGCTTCGACCGAAAGAAATCTCGACGAAACTCCCTCAATCGCACGAAACTAAAATAAGCGAACTATCAATTTAAATTAGGATAGGATATAAATGAGTTTCGTTCGAAAGTGGCTAGCAAATGTGACTTTCGATCGAAAGCAACTAAAGAACGAGTTTCGGGCGAAACTCAGGGGAATTAGAAATCCAATTGGACGAAATCGAATTGGACGAAACCTACAAATGACTTTCCCCGAGCTTAACATGTGAGGAATTTCTATGCTATAAGTTAGAAAATTCTTAAGGGTCGAAACTTAGGTGAAATCGAGCTAATTGAAGTTCAACCGAAACCTAACCCTAAAATTAACACCACTTTCGCCAAGACACCTAAGTTAGAATAATCAATTCTAACCTAACTTAGCTTTCGAAGTTAATGACTTAGAAATTTGTAGCAAGGTAAATCAAGCAAATAGGAATAATAGCGACCTAGTATGACGAAAATTTAACATTCGACGAATTAGCTAAGAAAAGCAATGTACTAATATTCTAACCCTTTTTATTTAACAGGTCGAACGTTAGGAACGAACGAAGACGTACGCCAAGTAAGCTTGGACAACAGGTAAGTAGAAATTCAACTACGACACGTAACTTGCCTGCGTCTGATTATGTGGATTATGTGCTCGTGTATCTTTATGTAAAACGTGTATATTATGACATGATTTCTTATATGCATGATAGCATGATCTGCATATTTACATAAGCTTGGCATGAGCATTCGCACGCATGTGTAGTACGTAAGGCTCGAGGTACGAGCGTGCATAAGATCGCCTGCGTCCGATGTATACTCGCTGATGTTGGCGTTTGTGTCGACTCAATGAAGAGTCACGGCTCCCCTATGTGACCATGGCGAATGAAGCCGTATTGCCTGTATAAGAGCCAGGGGAAAACCCCGTATGCGGGAGATGCAACCTGGAGGATGCGACCCGAGGCATGAACTACCCGGAAGGGAAGATTCCTTCGGGTGACCTCCGAGGTTAGTGACCTCGGTGTTAGCTACCAGTGAGAAGCGTCCGCGTGGAGGCCACACTGAGTAAGGGAAGATTCCTTCGGATGACCTTCTAGTGTGTGAACCTCCACATATGTACGAATCCCTCGTGGATTGAGATCTCTATGAGATGGCACATAGTGGGATAGAAAGCCGAGGGCCCATATGACGTAAGAGTATAAGACAAGGAGCACGAGTCAGGAAAAGAATATGAGCGTTAGTAAGCGACGGCGTGGATTGCCGATCGTTAGGACACGTGCATACATGCATAATTTATGCTTACTGAGCCTCGGTGGCTCATTCTTTACGTTACGTGTTGTAGGTGCTAGCGATCACGGTACGTGATCCGTTTACGATGCAAGGCCGATCTTTTGAAGCTATCCGGCTGCTTTTGAGGTGGGAGTGTGTGTATGGATGACGACCTGTGAAGGCCGGGCGCATAGGGAGCTTTTGTTGTGTATGCACACGTTTCCCTTGTAGATAAGATTTGAAAATGTAGAACGATGTACGAACATTCTTTTGACTTGTATGTATGACTTCTGCACTCGTTTTAAAAATGAAAAATATTTATCCTTAATTTCACGCCTTTGCGCGACAACACACCCTTAGGCACTTAGGATTACGACAAAATACGAGGTCGGGACGTCGGGTCCTGACACAGGAGAACGACTTCAAGGCCGGATATCTGAAAATATTAGAAGCACGAATGGTAAGCAGCTCTCCTAGAACCAACATACGTGCTACACCGCACATCACATCTCAATAAATTTTGGAAGAAATGTTATCATAGTTTTTCCACCATGTTGAGTTTGATCGGAATTGGATGGAATGATTCTACGAAGATGATTGATGTGTTCGAAGACCAATGTTGGGATGAATACGTTAAGGTATCTACTTGATACCAATCTATTCAATTTCTATTTATTTATCATTTTTGAATTTTAGATCTGCTTTTTATTTGCTTATTCAGAAAGATCCATTTGCTAAGTCAATGCAGCACAAATCATGGCCGTACTACAATGATTTGGTCGAAATATTTGAAGGGACCATGGCACAGGTGAGTATGCCGAGCACATCGACGACGTAGTACGGAATAGCAACGGCTTAACTGGCGTTGATTTATCATCCATGCCTTCCGAACATGAGAATAATTCATCGAATAACGACTTCGTGCAATACTCTTCACATGACGAAGCAGCAAGTGGGTCCACTGGAGGAGGAACTAACGTACAACGAGGATGGGGGCAAAAAAGAAAAATGAAGGAAACTGACCAAGAACTGACGAAGATTATCGACAAGTATTGCGCTGAAATAAGTGCTGCACTCCAACGTTTCATTTCAATTGTCGAAATCGAGAATGATGTCATCCCGAAAAAGTACCAGGTCTTCGAACAATTCAATGCAATTGATGGTCTTACCTCAGATAAAAAGTACTCTTTCGAATTCCTAGTGAATCACCTAGACGAGCTAAGGTTATTTGACAGCCTACCAAATGATATGAAGTATCCTTACGTTATTAACACTCTTGCTGGGCTTATGTGATATTTATTATTACTTAGCTTGATAATGTTGGTTTCTTATGGTTTCTGAAAGCTGAAAACGTTGGAAGTTATTATGATGCATTAACGCACTTTTGTTGTAAGTTTTGTTGGTGGAAGGACTTGTTCAGTTTATGATGTATTAAGTGACTTTTGTTGTAAGTTAATGTTGGTGGAAGGACTTGTTCAATTTATGATGTATGAATGCACGTCTGTTTTTTTGCTGTTGTGAATGAAACTCAATGACCACGCAACGTTATAAATCACCAACATCAAATTGGCATTCCAACTGCAGACATAGTAGTCTATTTCATATAGCAGCATATCCCCTGATGAAGAAACCCATTACAGCAACTGCCCTACTTACAACAACATTACAACATGTACGACCTACGAAGTAACCACAAAAACTTAGCAAATCAAGTTACAGATCACATAGATTAGCATAGCACATGGGAAATTTTAGAACACTTCAAACAAACCTAGACGTCCTACTCTCACGGTCAGTAACTTGGCCGTACGATTCAAACTTGAGCTTTTTTTTTTCTTTGCGGCTTCCCGTATGGGATTCTTCGTGTAAATGGAGATCAAGCTTCATCACTACCAACATCTTCCGTACGTACATCATCATCATCACTACTAATTGTTGAGAAACCTAGGTGACCCGAGGCCTCGCCCCGGACGCAGCGGATTTAAATTTTTATCCCGGGTTCCCCATACGGATTCCCCAGAATACTCGGTTTAACAAAGAAAGACGCACGTAGACACGTATAAAGTATAAGGATCTTACCCTCGTCGCGAAGATCCTTAGCTCCCGTAGCTCATGAACTGTGCCAAAGAGAGTCACACCGACCCCGTGACGTGCCACAGACTTCACCTCCCCAAGGATGGCTAGAGAAAGTGAAGAATGGTTGTGTAGAGATGAGTATGTGTGTGTGTGATTTCTAAAACTCACAAACACTTAGGGTTTTCTCAAGAACAACCCCAATGCTCTAGCTTCTCTCTAAAATCTCTAAGATAGTGTGAGAAAGAGCTTTAATTGTTATGGACGAATTTTCTCCAAGACATAAAAATAAAAGTCCATTTTCAACTTAGAAAATGACTTTAAGCTCAATCAAATGAGATAATGTCCTACATGACTTATCTTTGCATTATTTCTTTTGAATTATATCATTTAATGACTAGATATTGTCCCACAATAATAACAAAAGAACATCAAACAAAATAGGTTTGGCCAAGAAAATGACATTTTGATGCGCGTTCACGGCCTCGGCCCGGCCTGTCACGGCCGTGAATCATCATTGGCCGTCTTCGATCATTCGTCACGGCCATTGTCACGGCTGTGACTGTTGCCTCAAGGCCTTCACGGCCTGGGCAAGAAGTGTCACGGCCGTCACTATCGGGCAGCATACGGCTCGCCACTGCCCAGCGTCACGGCCACGTGCAAGACACGTCACGGTCGTGACCCTTTTTTCAGCATTGCGACAGTTTCGTATATCTCCTAGATCGAGGGGTAAACGATGTCCGATTGCCCTGGAATTTTAACCATATATAAAAGACTCACCAATCTTGATTCTAACCAAATGTATTCTTAATCCAAGGTCTAAGATATGAATTTTGAAGCTGCTGCTACTTTGCAGACGGGCTTCACAAACTTGACGAGCCTTGATCATCGTTGTGAACCCTAATTACGCTCCGTCTTCGTTTCGAAATTTACGTCCATGCAAGTACAGTTTGTCAAACTTGTATTCAATTTATTAACGTCTCTAAGACCATTAAATCAATTTACATCTCATATTAGTTGGGCACTATCACAGTGATCATTTTTAAGCCCAATTCACTTGGTTCATCTCAACCCGGCAAGGGAGGAATCCAAGAATTCGGTAAGTGCCTAGCCAATCCCGCGGTACCTAATAGATCCCGTGTTGAGTACGATCTTCGATCTATGAACCGACTATAAATTATCGTCATACGTATAGACCCTTCACAAAGGTCCCGGTCTAGTGAGAGTCATGGTTACGTCAAACTCACTAGACTCGACTCTATGACGAATTCATGCCTAGCAAAATTACTAGACTACCCTCACGTCCCACGTGAGTCAGTTTATAGCTTCGGCCGAAGACTTTGTAATTTCCGGTCCCCAAATATGCATAGGACACATCTCTTGGTTACTAACGAGATAGTGAATCCCTCACGATAGTCTAAGCACGGCAGTTAACCTTCGTTGTCAAGACTGCATGTCGCCGCCGACCCATGTTCGTCTTCGAACAAGGCGGGCCTAGCAAACTAGTGACAAGTCAAGACCCCGAAGTCAACTCTATTAAAGACCCTTCGTTCTAAGGTCCATGCACACTACTATAGTCAATCAATCGATCATTGATGCTACCCAGAGTAACGATAAGGCCCATGTGATTGTCGATTACGAGTCGTGTCCAAGTACATGTTAATCCCCTGATTCAACTTATACCAAAGTTACGACCTCTCGCTTCCCAAGCGAATGGTTGGCACAACCATATAAAAGTCGTCAATAAATAAGTCATGACCGACACTCAGTCACCCTACGGAGGTCTAAGACTTATGGACTAACGGAGGATAATAGCTCACCGGTGCCCCTCTCTCATCCCATGAGACTAAACTCACAATATATGGGATTTATTTATTTACCATGTCACCGGATGCCTAGTAAGAATTGATAGGTAAATAAATAATATGCCTTTTAAGGAATGAATAATAAAATATAAATTACATTAATATGCATAAAAATACATTATTCACAGAGTGAATAATACATTGAATCCTCGAATGGCATTCCGAGGGCACATCCCCAACAATCTCCCACTTGCACTCATGCCATGCGCTATGATATCGTAACCCCATTTTATGGAGAAGACGATCAAGCACTGCCTGTGAAATAGGCTTGGTGAACGGGGTCCACCACGTTATCTGCGGTGGCTATTTTCTGCACAGCTATGTACCCATTCTCAACGAACCCACACAGCACGTGGTATTTTCTTTCCATGTGTTTGGACTTTAAGTGAGACCTAGGTTCCTTGGCTTGTGCTACTGCCCCACTATTGTCGCACCACAATGATAGCAGGCCTGGAACAACTTGGAGTTCTTCTAAGAACTTCCTCATCCAAACACCTTCCTTTGCAGCCTCTGAGGCCTCAATATATTCTGCCTCAGTGGTGGAATCTGCAGTTGTGCTTTGCTTAGAACCTTTTTAAGACACTGCTCCACCATTGAGCGTATAGACGAAACCAGAAGTAGATTTTTGGTCATCCACGTCCGACTGGAAATCCGAATCGGTATAACCATCCACCTCTAATTCTATGTTTCCATAAATCAATACCATATCTTTAGTCCGTATAAGGTACTTGAAGATATTCTTTACTGTATTCCAATGTTCTTCACCAGGATTAGACTGGTATCGACTTACTATGCTCAAAGCATAAGCAATGTCAGGTCGCGTACATAGCATCGCATACATTAGGCTACCTATTGCTGATGCATAAGGAATTTCACTCATTTCCTTCCTTTCTTCCTCACTTTGAGGACACTTGGATTTCGAGAGATGAATCCCTGTCGCATTGGTAAGAACCCTTCCTTAGATTCATCAATTCGAAACCGTTTCAGGATATTTCCTAAGTAAAGGGTCTGAGATAGACTTATCATTCGATTCGCTTGATCTCTAAAAGGCGAATTCCAAGAATATAGGTTGCTTCTCCTAGGTCTTTCATGGAGAATTCAGTCGAAAGCCAAGCTTTCACCTCCGAGAGCATCCCGATATCGTTTCCTATCAAAAGGATGTCATCCACATATAATACGAGGAACAATATCTTACTCACACTGTCCTTTTTGTAAACAAAGGCTCATCTTCATTTTTTACTAATCCGTAGTTTCTAACTATAGAGTATACATTTTAATTGTGCTTGTTTTTATTAGTTGTCCTTGTATTAGGGGCGTTTTGTATAGTAGACCTTAGATAAGGACTAGTTGATATTTATACTAAGTTTTTGGGGTATAAATACATGTAAATCAATTGAGCTGAATAGAGAAAGTTTATTGATCCGAAAGGCTTGCAATTCAATTTCTAGAGAGAGAAACAATAGTGACTTTCTCACTCTACTCGAATTTTCTCTCTCGTTCTTCAATTGAGTTTTCCGATCGATTCTAAATGACAAACATTATCATCGAATTACTGTGAATTCTTGCCTAGGATCTTAGAGTTGTTAATCGTAGGACCTAACAATTGGTATCATGGCAGATTCGTTCTGTTTGAATAAAAAATTATTAGATTTGGAACGAAAATTATTTTCTGATTATTGTTCATCAAAGAACAGTTTGGCGCGAAATTCATTTTCGATACAATAGCTTAATTCTGTGCTTAATTGAGTTGAATTTGATGCGTATGTGCTTGTTTAAGTGCTAAATGATGATTGCGAGCAGATTTGTAGCTGTTTGAACATCGATTTTTAGGATTAAATCGATTCAGTGAAGTCACTGTTTGCGATGAACATGAAGAACACGTTCTGATTTTGATCAAATTTGACATATTTTGCTTCATAACGTGTTTAATTGCTTGTTCGTGCGTAGTTAGTACATGATTGCGAGAAATTACCTGAAATATCACTGCCTAATTCCTTCTTTTTGCTTGAATCTGTGTTAATCGTATTCTGTGAATTTTTCTCGATCGTTCTAATTTTTCTCGCTAGGTTTACGATCGGATTAATTTCTCGATCGAAAAAACTTGGCGCGAGAATTTTTCTCGGTCAGAATACGAAGTCAGCGCTAGAATCGTCAACACTAGAACAGATTTTAGTTAAAACTATTTCTCGAGCATTATTCATCGAAAATCTTTTTCGAGGAAGACTAATTTTGACTGCACGCGTAAACACTTTCCCTCGAAAAACTTTTTCGGTCAGACATTTAAAGTGTGACCAAGCGAAAAATCATTTACACGGGAGAAACTTTTCTAGTCAACGGATTTATTTTGACTTGTCAAGAAACTTACTAACGTACTGTTTCTTTACGATCGAAATAAATTCACGATCTGAAATTTTCTCCACCGAACGATTTTGGGCAATTTATTTTGCTCGAAAAATATTTCGCTGACAGACTTTCTCGCACGAGAACAGTACACATTGTATTACATTTCGACGAAATTTTTTTCGATCAAACTTTCAAGATTGAATCGAAAATAATTCTCGAACAAATTTTCGAATCAAACGCTACTAACGAACTTTGTCACTTGTGAAGCACATTACATCATCTTCAATTGTTCAAAACAATTAACGAAGATCCTTCAACAACTCAACTACAACACAAAATGGATGCATACTCGCTCGGAAATGACAACCGTCCACCGATCTTGCAACGAGGCGAATATACCGTATGGAGAAGCCGCTTCCTCAATTTTATCGCTCTAAAAGATCAAGCCGAGAATTTGCTGAGATCACTAGAAGAGGGACCCGCACAGTTTTGGGTACATGTCCCCGGTGATGAAATAGCAACTCCTCAAATTCCGTCATCTAGGCGACTGAAGGAGCCTAGGGAATACACAATCGAGGAGAGGGCTCGAGCTAAGGCTGATCTAGTAGCCATGAACCTCATGCAGCGCATCCCCAACGATATATCGACAGATTGATAGCCTTTCATCGGCTAAAGGAATGTGGGTTGAACTGCATAGGATGATGCAGAGGACGGAAGTTGGCATAAAGACCAAAAAGGCGAACATTCTCACTGCCTACGACTCCTTCAAAGCAAAGCCGGAAGAGTGTCTATACGAGATCTACCAAAGGTACCTCACTCTTCTCAACGAGATGAGGAAGATAGAAATCACGAAGACCAATATGGAGACAAATATCAGATTTCTATCTTCTCTGCCCGCGGAATGGAAGAAAATATCCACTCCGATTCGACAAAATAAAGATCTAGAGGAGTTGGATATCCATGCCGTGTTTGACAATCTCGCACAGCATGAGGATGATATAAGCGAGATTCTCAAAGAGCAGAAAGGCAAACAGATTGAAGACACTGTTGCCTTAGTCTCGGAGAAGAGGAGCTCAAGATCAAGAAAGGAAAAGATCGTTAGGCCTCCTTCACCTCCAGAGTCGGAAAAAGAGTCGGACTCCGACGTTGAGCCAAATTTGAAAGCTCTATGAAAGCAGTTAGCTCTCATAGGACAAATGATGAGCAAGAAGTACTTCAAGAAGAAGTATTCAACCTCAGCCAACAGACTTCGGACTACAAGCTGTAAAAAACAAAGAACGTGCACCAGAGAGCTCCGAAGTCAAGAACCCTAAGGAGGCTAACAAATGCTTCAACTGTGGGAAGCCAGGTCACTTTGCCAGAGAGTGCACTCTTCCGAAGAAGAGAGATGCCAACTACTACTCCAGGAAGCTCCAATTGACGAAACAGAAGGAAGCTAGAGTAGCTCTCATGGCCGAACATGACCAATGGCTCGAGGACACGTCGAGTTCCGGAGAAGAGAATTTAGCACTCATGGCCCGTCTCGACAATGAATCGAAAGCCGACACATCCAACCGGACGGACGAAGACAACGCATCCACCTCGTCAAAAGAGGTAGTCTCCTCTTTCACATTATTGACCATGTTAGAATCATATCAAACACAATATGCTAACATGAAAGTGAGCAGAAAAGTATTAAGGAAGTCGAGAATAAACTTGAGAGATCTCAGGAGAAGATAGATAGTCTCGAATCAGAAATTAGGAGCTCTAGTGCGAAAATAGAAGAACTCACTAAGAGCCTACATTCTAGAGAGACTAGTCAACCTCAAGTAGGACAACATAGTGAAAAGATTAAGGAATTAGAAGACAGGCTAGCAAATAACTACAATTGTTTGGTTAGGAATCTCAACGAGAAAGCCACCTTAAATTGTAGGATAACCGAAGCTACCTCTAGGATCACTGACTTAGAAGCTCAATTAGAAATGTCAAATGCTAAGGTTAGTGAGCTTAGTAAAGAACTAGATGCCTGTCAAGCCGCTAAACTAGTGCCTAAGTGAGGAACGCAAGAAGTTATATGCAAAAATTAAAAAATTAGATGACATTCTTACGCGTAGGGGACAGTCTGAACAGACGATATTCTTATACAAGCCCAAGGATATAGAGTTCTATAATCCAATAGAAGGCATAGGTTTCACTAACCCACATGTTTTACGAAAAAGGAAATATATGATATTAAGAACATGGTTTTAGCGGCAACCTATCTTAGAAACTTTACGGAATCGACATACGAGAATGCTTTCGATTCATCCACTAGACAAGCCTCACATGGGCCTGAGATCCCCTTTGACTACAATGAACTAAATGAAAGAGACAAAAATAGAAAACCATCTCTAACACCCGTCAGTGATTTAGTTCAATTTCTACCTCCTAATTCTCAAACGGACTATGAGGAAGTCAAAAACGTTAATTATGAAAATTCTCTCTACAAACCCCCTATCATAAAACAGATAGAGGAGTCACATGCAAAGTTAGATAAAGAACGAGAGAATTTCGAAGCTGAAAAGAAAAAGTTTCTTAAGGAGATGGAAAATCTCAAGGCTTCCTCATCTTCCCAAACTACCTCTCACACTATTATAAAAAGCGTGAAAATCGAAAAATCGCCTTCGAATGATCATAAGTGCACTAATAATTCTGTGAGAAGTGCTAAGACTAATTCTATTTCACCTACGTCCACAGGGAGCGTCGAGAGTGTCTAGTGATAAAATAAAGAAGGAGCCAGTAGATTTGACCGTTTCTAAAAATGTTACTCCTTCTATTTCAACAAAAGACACTCGTAGCAATAAAAGAGCCATTTCTACTTTTCCCGTAATTGCTTCCACTTGTTCACTTCAGCCTATCACCTTTAGAAGCAACAATTTCGAAATAGGCTCAACTTCTAAAATAAAAGACAATCATTCTGAAGTAAATGCCACTAGGAGGGAAACAAGATCCAGCCATAAAGAAAGCTTATGGTGCCGTACACGCCTGTACACACCTAAGGTATCCCGTAGAGATTAAATCCCCCAAGCACCTTAGGAGACTATCACAAGAAAAGATCTTTTCCTCGAACAAACCTACCAAAGCATTTGCACGTGCTGAAATTAACCTTCCCTGCAAGGTTCAACCCAAATGGGTTCTTAAATCTCCACCTAGGACGACAAAAGCCGAAAAGGCCAAGTCACCTAAAGAGGCAAACCCCAAACCCACTTCTTCGAAAGTGAAATGGGTAATCAATACTCCCTCAAGTAATAATTTAGGAACTATATCTGAACCTAAAAATATATCTGCTAATAGAGAGGACCCATATTTAAGTGGGTACCTAAAGCTCTCTAACTTGTTTTTGCAGATCCATCATGTGCGGTACCTCGACTCTGGTTGCTCCACACACATGACTGGTAATCAAGAGCTGTTGAGCAACTACAAAGACCGGCCAAACGGCAAAGTCAGATTCGGAAACAATGACTCGGTTCCAATTCTTGGATATGGAGATATCATTCTAGAGAATCTGAAAATAAAGGATGTCTCGTATGTCGAAGGCCTCCGCCATAACTTGTTCTGCATAGGCAATGTTGACCTTTTTGGACCATATATGTTAGAGAGTTTTGATGAACGATGTAATTGTAATGACATTAGGTCTATAAAATAAGCAATTCGATTTGGGACAAATAAAATGTCTAAATTCATGATAATATTCAACCATGCATTGCTAATGAGATGAAAATTGTTAAAGTGTTAAATATTTGCATTGCGTGTGATTTTGTGATGATTTGATGGAACTATGTGATCGCATGTTATAGACAGTCCATGAGATAGGATATATCGTTCTGTGCTATATATGGAAATAATGCATGAGATATCCTACTGAGCTATATATGGAAAATATGCTGTTTATATATGGAAAGTGATATATCCGTTGATACCAGTTTATTCCTGGACGAAATCATAAGTACGATCCTTGCTTATCTTGCACTGAATTAAATGCGAAATATTAAATTGATATATTTCCTTGTGCTGATTGGATTATTATATTTAGGAAAGATTTGATTTGATTGACCTTATGGATAAAGTGCTCTTATATGGTATGTGCTATAACGGGTGATATCTCTGAAATAAGGAAAGTTGTGCCATGATGTGATAAATCGATTTATGTAAGCTCTGATCTGATTTTTGTGCTAAACATGGTAAATATATTGATTAAATGCTATGAGCTGTACATGGAAAACGTGCTGATGTCTTGCTATCTTGTGTGCCATACTTGGAAAGTGAATCTGGATTGACTCGTTACTAGGAACTGATAGCAGGGAATCACTTATGGAAAGTTCCGATATGGAAAATATATGCGAAGTGGTTGAATATGCTTGAGAACGAAATTGAGCTTTTATATGGAATATAATCATGCTTTAATGTGCTATATGACCGTTGTGATGATTTATTAGAAGCATGATTTATATGGTATGATTGACTCGAAAGCTACATGGAAACTATGCTTGATTTGGTGATTATTGTTTGATATGACTTTCCATGTGAAGTGCTATTAGAAAAGGATTATATATGAGCTGCACTTTAGATTTTCGAAGTACACAGAACTTGCGAATTTAAGCCTACGAGAGATTTTTGAGCAGAGAGATACTAAGAGATTCCTGAGCCATTCACTTGCGATAGCTTTCTGCCTTACTGAGCGTTAACTTGCCTATCCATCACTGAGCGAGTGATTTATCCGATATTCCATCATCCCCTGCCACATATTCAGTCTTCGGACGTGTTGTCTTCGGACGTGAGCAATACCAAGGAGGCAAGGTCGACGTTTACGCACACGTGAAGGGAAGGACAAGTCCGGGGGCCCTTCGGTAGCGAGCTGTGTCTGTCGGGATCAAGGAGATTCCGAGGAACGAAACTCGATGTGTGGTAACCTAGTAGTGTCTAGTTTTCGACTTGTTCCGGTTGTGTATTGGGCTAACCAATCAGTTTTGTATCCAGCTACGGTGCATTATAGTGATTGGTTAAACTCTTGGGAAGCAAATCCCAAGGAGAGGAGTAAACCCCAGTTGGGGATATAACCTCTATAAAAATCCTGTCTCGCATTTACTTTTCAGTTATTTCTTTATCGCTGTGAGACAGACCCGACGCACATCCGAAGTTACTAGGATATATCAGACGTACTAGTTACAAACATCAGTAGGCATATCTAAGTCACCACATTTAATATTTGTGAAAAGAAGCATAAAGTTTTATAAGCCTAATTCACCCCCCCCTCTTAGGCACATTTATATCTTCATTTGGTATCAGAGCGGGTTACTCAAACGACGGGCCTAACAAGCCTGAGTTAAAGATCTAATGGCTTCCTCGAGTTTTGATGTTTTTGCAGAAGGACAATCCCATTCTAGGCCACCACTCTTCGATGGAACAAACTATGCTATATGGAAAAATCGTATGAAGAAATTCCTGCTTGCTACTGACTATGACCTGTGGGATATCATCACGACTGGACCTTACAATCCCAAGAAGGCGGATGGAACTCCAAAGAAAGGCTCCGAGTACAATGCAACAGACAAGCGGGGAATATCCTTGAATGCCAAAGCTAAGAACATGATCGCCTGCGCGCTTACAAGAGAAGAATACAATCGTGTGAGTTCATGCGAATCTGCCAAGGATATGTGGGAGATGCTTCAAGTCACACATGAGGGAACCACTCGAGTTGTACAAGAAAGAATAGCCCTCTTAACTCACCAATACGAGCTGTTCAAAATGGAGGACAACGAGACCATAAGCCATATGTACGCAAGATTCATGAACATCATCAATCAAATGTTCTCGTTGGGAAAGAAAATACCGGACGGTGAAAAAGTACGGAAGATACTGAGATCTCTTCCAAGAGAATGGAATCCCAAAGTAACTGCCATCTACGAAGCAAAGGACTTGGACGAACTTTCCGTGTCAGAATTGATTGGATCTCTTACCACCTACGAGATGACTCAGATCTCCATCAAAGAGAAACCAACGGTCCGAAGTCAACCAAACATTGCATTTAACACCGAACAAGAAAATGATTCTGAAGGTGAAGAAGAAACTGAGGAGGACCTAATGGAGCAGATCGCCATGCTGACCAGGAGGTTTGAAAAGTTTCGGATGAGAAGGAAGTTCAAAGGAAACTCCAAGTTTCAGCCTAGGAACAAGGGAATATCATCATCCGGGAACAACGTGCAGAAATGTTTCAAATGCAACAAGCCAGGCCACTTCGCCTCAAACTGCCCTATGGAAAATGGTGACAAAAAGGTAAAGAAGCAGAAAGCAATGGTCACTAACTGGGAAGAGGGCGAAAGCGAAGAAGAGGAAGATCTCGCCTACAAGCCAATGATGATGATCAGGTATCTTCTTCATCCACTATTAAGAAAATTCTCTTTCTGAATGAATTATATGCTAGGCAAGATGAATCTCATGATAACGCTTCCTCATTTTCTAAAGTAGATGAAAAGGAAGAGATGTTTGAAATTATTCAAAATGCAGAAAGAAGGATTAAGTCGCTCAACTCACAAGTAAAGAGTCTGATTAGGCAACGAGATGATGTAGCTAGAGAGAAGCATCAAACAGATCTAGAAAATGAGCGTCTGAAAGCCGAGTTAGAAACTCTTAAGGAAGAAAAAGTCTTGTGTAATTGCGAAAAGCTTAGGAAGCAAGAAAATGTATCTAGAGACATGTCCGTTCTTGTGGATTTCTTAGAAGAAAACAAAAATGTTAGACTTTTTGTAGGACAACATAATCTCAACATGATACTCGATCTTCCTAGACATGTTGGTAATACAGGGATAGGATATTCCACAACACCTAAGCATGCTGCACCTTCACAAGATATTAGAAAGCCTAAATGTTTTTCATGCGGCCGTCATGGTCATTATGCTAACCACTGTTTCCTGAAGAAAGATGATAAAACTAGATATATCTGGAGGCCAAAGCAGATTCCTAAGAATCAAGGTTCTAACACTGGCGCGCCTGCGTTTATGAGATCACAGTCTGTGACATACGATATAACATGTGTTAACAGGAGTTATTTTACCACTGACCTTTTAGGACCCAATCGAAGTTGGGCACCTCAGAAAAGAAATGATTCATGCAGGTACAAAGAAGAAAATCCAGCAAAAAGAACAAGTGGTACCTCGACAGTGGGTGTTCCCATCATATGACAGGTGATATCAGTAAGTTTGTCTCGGTGAAAGCCTATGATGGAGGATATGTCTCCTACGCCGACAACACTAAAGCAAAGATCATTGGGGTTGGAACTGTTGGTAACACTTTACATACTACTATAGATGACATATGGTTAGTTAAGAATCTAGAACATAATCTCATTAGCATTAGTCAATTATGTGATAAAGGTCATACGATAACCTTTGAAAATGATAAGTGTGTTGTTAGAAACAATGATAAGGTACTGTTTAGTGCATCTAGGGATAGAAATATTTATTGCATAACTCTTGATGATATCACTGACCAGAACGTCAAGTGTTTAGCAGTTACACAGGATAACACCTGGTTATGGCATAGACGCTTAGGACATGCCAACATGGAATTACTCTCACATCACAAGCAATGCACTGGTACGAGGTGTTCCTGACATAAAGTTTGTCAAGGACAAAACATGCAAGGAATGCCAAATGGGCAAGCAGACCAAGACATCGTTCAAGGCAAAGAATGTGATATCCACATCCAGACCTCTGGAACTGCTGCATCTCGACCTTTTTGGTCCTGTTCGGACGATGTCTCTACGAGGTAAAAGATATGCATTTGTCATCGTTGATGATTATTCCAGGTATACTTGGGTGATATTCCTTGCACATAAGAATGAGGCACTAGATAACTTTGCATCGCTAGTAAAGAGACTTGAGAATGAAAAAGAAACGAACTTGTGTAGGATACGCAGTGATAACGGACTGGAATTTGATAGTAAATCTTTTGCATCATTCTGTGATCAGTATGGATATAGTCATAACTTCTCTGCCCCCATAACTCCCCAACAGAATGGCTTAGTTGAACGTAAAAATAGGGTATTACAGGAAATGGCTAGATCCATGTTACATGAGTATGATATTCCTAAACAGTTCTGGGCGGAAGCTGTTAGTACAGCTTGTTATGTGTCTAACCGTGTCTTCCTTAGGCCAATATTAAAGAGGACCTCTTATGAAATTTGGAATGGTAGAACTCCAAATATAAGTTACTTTCGTGTGTTTGGATGCAGATGCTTTATCTTAAACGATAGAGACAAGAGAGGAAAATTTGACTCTAAGGTTGATGAAGGGATATTCCTTGGTTACAGTCTTCACTCTAAGGCATATCGTGTTTATAATAAAAGGAAATTGACTGTTCAGGAATCCATACATGTTACTTTTGATGAGATACCTAACACAGATGCTACTGATGAGGAAGGTATAGACTTGCCCTGTGCAGAATTACAGGATACTGAAGATGGTAAGGATGATATTCCAGAAGACGAAAATGTAGACACTGGAACCAGAAGCTGATGAGCTACAACCTAGAAAATGGAAACATGCTTCCAGTCATCCAACAGATCAAGTGATAGGAAATATCAGATCTGGAATCAAAACTCGAGCAACTGTACGAAATCAGGATACAGAGGAATCTCATGATGTACTACTGTTAGGAAATATTTTGTAGTGTTCAATTTCATTGTATTATCTTTGTTGATTTGCTATATTAAACTTTGGGCTAGCTCTTAGTTGGGTTAGTTCTTAGTTATTCATGTAATGGGCCTACACAAGAGGCCCACCTATTATATACCAACTTGTGGTATAAATAGGAAAACCCTAACACATAGTTAGGTGTGCTTGTGTGTGAAGATCAATAAACATTTTAGAATTTGAGAGAGCCTCCTTTTCTTTCACCAAGCCCCACGCCCTATCCTTCAAATCTAGATCGTTAGGCGTGTTTAATCCGTCCTAAGTCGCATTGTTGGTGTAATTCCGGACCAACAAGTGGTATCAGAGCCCAACGCGACCGGATTTGCGTGTTTTGAGCAAGATTTGAGTGAGAAAAAAAAATTATTTGAAAAATATTTTCGGCCATTCTCTGTTTTTGGGCGATTTCGACCTCGATTTGTTGTTTTTAGACATCCCAAAGGTTGATTATGTGTTTAGGAATGTTTTTCTGAAGTTTTGGAACAAGTTTCGTCGATTTTGAGTGAGATTTGAGCGAAAACGAGTCATTTTTCTGGTAAAAGTCGCGCAGCTACGGAACAGTAATCTGTGTTCTTGGCCGAGAAATTTTCTTACCCGAGAAAATTCTTAGCCGCGAAAATTTCGCAGGCCGAGAAATTTTTGCATCTACAGGCCGAGAAATTTTTCCGAGAAATTTCGCTGCTACAGCATGTGAAGCCCCGCGAAATTTTCATACACTTCACTTCATCATACATATTTTCGCATCTTCACTATTTCGCATCTACAGTGATCCAAAAATTTCAACTTCTCTTTTTCGCATCTTCACTACTTCGCATCATCACTTCACTTCCATATCACTTGAGAAAATTCAAACTTGCGAAATTTTTGCTAACTTGAAAACTCTTTCTAACTGCGAAAATTTAACCGTTTTTAGAACAAATTTTCTCCGCGAAATTTTTGGATTACATGCGAAAAATTTGGACAACTTGCGAGATTTCTCACTTGCGAAAATTTTCCATACTTGCGAAATTTTACTCAATCTGCGAAAATTTCTCACGAATGCGCAAATTTTATACATGCGAAAATTTTCCATCTTAACTATGTGCTATAACTTGCGAAAATTTTTATATATGCGAAACTTTTACTGTACATGCGAAAATTTCCTTTGAATGCGAAATTTCCTGTTTTTTTCGCGACTCACTCTCACAACGAAATTTCTCGGGACAACATTTTCCGCACATTTTCACACCATTTTTCGCACCCCCCCGAGAAATTTGCACCCAACCTTTAAACTTGATCCAAACACACCTGCTAGCTTCAAATCTTGCAAAAATCACTCTTTAAAAATTACACTTAAACGTTTTTGACCACCAAAATTTCTGGCCCCCCCTCGGATTAAAAGGTTTTAAGGAGCAAAAAAAAAAAAAAAAAAAAAAATTTCTAAGCCTAAGGAAAATTTATATCATTGGATAGAGAAAATTTTCTAAGCCCATTGGACTTTGTCTATTTTACACTTTTAAAATTTTCCGAAATAAATTTTTCTGGGCCAAAATTTTCGGTATAGACGATGTTTTTGTAAAATTTTGAAGGCAAATCCAAAACGCGGCAACGATCACCGTACCCAACGATCGACCTAGGACGGTATTGGCACATTATAGAAAAAGTTTGGTAATACTCACGAAGTTTTCGAAATCATTTTATAAAATTTTTCGGTATCCACCAAAATTTTCGACACTCACATTTTTCGAAACTTCACAATATTTCTCGACAAACCAAACCTTTTGGAGTAAAAATTTTTTCAAAGCCATTTTTTCTTCATTATTTAAAATATTTTTGAAAACAAAAATGGATGCTCAAGCTAGAACAATCGCGAAATTAGAAGCACAATATGCTAATAATTACGCATTGTTAGAGACAAAATTGACGGAGCTAGCTGTAGCTAATGACGCTTTGGCTTCCGCTAAAGGAACATTAGTATCCTTCAAGTCAATTTTGACTAGCTTGGAATCTAAGGTAGCAATTAGTGAAAAGAGAGTCTGCGATCTAACTAAAAGCTTAGATATTTGCAAAGGTGAGCGAGATTACTTCTCTTTGCAATATCAAATGCTCTTAGAGGAACGCAATACATCCTCAAACTTAGATTCGAACGGGGAAAATATTTTACATTCTGAAAAACCTATTCCATGTGATATCTCGAAGACTCTTTGTAAATTGAAAGATTTGCAAGAAACTCTGGAATTCGAAAGAATAAGTTTTGGCGCGGAAAAGAAAAAGCTTTTAGAGAAGATTTCTAATCTCGAAAATTCGTTTGAGTCTGAAAAGGAAATATTTTTAAATGAGATTTCAAATCTTAAAAATTCCCCGTCTTTACCTGTCTCCAATGATCTTTTAAAAGATACATCCTTCTCGAAACAGGTAAAGAAAAGAAAGTCAAGCATCTTTGTTCCAAAAATTAAAACTGCTTTTTCTACAAATTCTGAGTCACCTTTGACTGATACTGAAATGTTTAGTAAAAGCAAAGCGCTTAAATTTTCAAAGGAACAATTAAAAGAAAAAATAAAGAGAGGAAAATCGACATTCTTTTTGAAAAACTTGAACAAAAATTTTAATGATTTCCCCTCTTCGACTCCTATTAAAAGGAGAGCATGCGAAGAAGTTCAAAGCTCAAGCAAGCGAACTTCTCGAACTACACCCCTTCATCATTATAGAGTGAATGATGTGAACTCTTGTAGGCAATACGACTCATCATCCAATGACGCATATAGCGCCATAAGCTCATATTCCTACTTGAAATACCCAGTCCAGATTTATTCTAGAAAGCATCTTATGCGACTGGCTAGGGAGAAAATCTTTAGGTCTTCTACACCTAGGCACACATTCACCTGCGCTGAATTGTCATTTCCCTCTAAGGTTCACCAAACTTGGATTCCTAAATCACAAATCAAATTGGATAGGACTTTAAAGGATGATTTAGGATCAATATCTGAACCAAATGTGCTTAACTTGTTTTCTGCTAACAAGGGAGGACCCATCCAAAAATGGGTACCAAAGTCCCGATAAAGTTTTTGCAGATCCCCAGCATGGGTAGGTACTAAGAGAGCTGCTCCACACTCATGACTGGTATGCGACGAGGGCAGCCAAACCCCCCAGCATGTATGGTACCCGGGTTGCTCCACATACATGACTGGTACACGACGTGAGCAACCACACCCCCGGCATGAATGGTACATGGGTTGCTCCACATTCATGACCGGTATGCACTGCGAGCAACCAACCCCATCATGCACGTTACACGGGTTGCTCCACGTGCATGAAGGGATGTCAGAGAAGCGAGCAATCATCATGGCTTCTGTACAAATCCGTGCAGAACCTGGACCTACAAAGAAGGGTTGACAAGAGATCAACCAACCATCAGTGGGCGCGCCATCCAATCTCGATGCTTAGACGATGTGGATCTCAGGTTCCAGACTCCACCGTCCACCCACTGCCATCCATTTCATCATGGTGTGCTGCTACATGGAGACGTCCTCTGCCACCATGCTCTTCACTACGCACTCACCTTCCACCAGACGAGTCCCTGAAGTGTCTGATCAACAGTTTTGGGTCACCCTCGTCGACATCGCTCGTGGTCGCCATTCAATGCGATCACGCCACGCCACCATAGTTCCCATGGATCAGTGAAACCCCCCTGATCCTAACCCAGGAACGAGCCTGCCCTAGCCTCTCTAGTGTAGGTCTAGGTCGCGCAACATCCTCCTCCACGCAAAGATCCAATCAACGATCTCGGGAGGATGACATAAGTCGCTTACAGGAGTTGCGAACCAACGACGACATGATCGCACTCCTCTGTCATATCTCACCACAACCCGGACCTCGCCCATAGGTACAGGAGACGACTCGTTCGTTTCCCGAGTAGAAGTCGCGGCATATAGTCCAACCGCGCAATTAACCCCCCCAACCACTCAGCTATCCTTTCGCAGATAGTTGTTTCATTCGCACAAGAGGAACCACGTTAGCCATCACCGCCCCACTTGGAGACGGTTGTTTTGAACATGCAGTGCCCCGCCTCTCACTGCACCTCTTCCACTCACATAGAGTCTAGTGTCCTCACCCACCAAAATTTTCCACTTTCTAGGACACAAACACTCTTTACGCACCGCAGGTTCTTCGTGAACTTGCCCGAACGCTTGATGACGTCCTTGTGACCAAGAGCGGAAGACCCACGACAGCCACCCTCACCACAACTGTCGATGGGCCACGGATACGAGCTTGTCTCATTGTCCGTGCGAACGGAAAGCCTTTGTGGCTCTTCGGTTCTTTTTGTCCTGTGCAAACAGGCGGCACATCGGACACATGTTTCGATGTTGTGACGACGGAGTGTCTTTGTGACCCCGTCTGGTTAGTTACCCCGTTCGTGATGGAGCCCCGACTCATAGCAATCAGCGAGGAACTTACACATTCCATGCCGCGCTCAACGAGGATCTATGAAGGAAAAGGTCCCATCACCGACACCACTCCACCACACCTACGCCTACGCCACCACATGCTGCTCCGTCTCTCCAGTGTTCAAAACTGAACCTGGAGGAACACCAATTGCTGCTACTCCTGAGAATCTCACTTGATTGCCTCACTCAACGCCACACCACATCACCATCACCACCATCAACGCCAGAGACAGACTCGTCCCACGGACGACGTGACGATCCCAAAGACGGAGATCATCTCAAGGGGGAGTAAAGGAGAAGAACTGAGTTGAAGATCGAACAGCAGCATCAGCAGCAACCATCATCCACCTCCGCTCACACCACCTACGCCACCTCTCACAACACCTACTCCACCACCTACGCCAACTACGCCGCGCCGGAGGCTTCCACTACCTCCGCGCACATTCTTATGTGTCAGGCTATTATGTTCATAATGGAACACTCGAAGGAGCCATGGCACATCTCATCCACCACATTCCGCCACTACTGCGCTGACCACTCTGAAGACCGGGCTCCCTGCTCTTGAAAGTCACATTTCAATGGAGCCTTGGCACATTTTTTACGCCCCACGCCTACCTTCTTCTGGAGCCAGACGAGTCATCTTCGAGAACGAACTAGACAACTTCCATTCGAAGACGACAAATCCAGCGCCACGAAGAAGAAGATTGGAGAATCTTAACAAGTGAGTCCTAGCCGAGCCATCAATGCCTCCACAAGAAGAGGATATATCCCTTGTAGGGGGAGTTTGCTAGGAATCAAGATCTCCAATACGCCCAACAAAGATATCCCGCGCTGAATTGAAGATTGAACACTAAGGGGGAGATTGTTAGGAAATATTTTGTAGTGTTCAATTTCATTGTATTATCTTTGTTGATTTGCTATATTAAACTTTGGGCTAGCTCTTAGTTGGGTTAGTTCTTAGTTATTCATGTAATGGGCCTACACAAGAGGCCCACCTATTATATACCAACTTGTGGTATAAATAGGAAAACCCTAACACATAGTTAGGTGTGCTTGTGTGTGAAGATCAATAAACATTTTAGAATTTGAGAGAGCCTCCTTTTCTTTCACCAAGCCCCACGCCCTATCCTTCAAATCTAGATCGTTAGGCGTGTTTAATCCGTCCTAAGTCGCATTGTTGGTGTAATTCCGGACCAACAACTACTTTCAATGATGGAACCAAAAACAGTCCATGAAGCCTTGGATGATATATCCTGGGTCTCTGCCATGGAAGATGAGTTGGCTCAGTTCGAAAAGAGCCAAGTGTGGACACTCGTGGAGAGACCAGATGAAAAATCCATCATAGGAACCAAATGGGTCTTCCGCAACAAACTCGATGAACATGGTAATGTCACCAGAAATAAAGCGAGGTTAGTCGCAAAAGGATATTCCCATGAGGAAGAAGGAATTTGAGATGAGCTTAATGGACGAGCTGAACTACTTCCTTGGGTTGCAAATAAAGCAACTTGACGGTGGAACATTTGTATCCCAGACTAAGTACAACAAGGAATTACTGATCAAATTCGGGATGAACGATTCCAAAGCGATTTCCACTCCCATGCATCAGACCACCAAAATAGACAGTGACGAATCAGGTATACCAGTTGATCAAACGGAATATCGAGGTATGATCGGTAGCCTTCTTTACTTAACTGCTAGTCGTCCTGATATCATGTTTGCTGTTGGTATGTGTTCGAGATATCAGTCTGACCCTAGGGAATCTCACTTGACAGCAGTCAAGCGTATACTTAGATATGTCAAGGGTACTGTCAATTATGGTTTGTGGTACTCTCATAAGGAAGAATTCCCATTAATGGGATATTCCGATGCCGACTATGCCGGCTGTAAGGAAGATAGGAAAAGTACTAGTGGAACTTGCCAATTACTTGGAAATTCCCTAGTTACCTGGTCTAGTAGAAAGCAAAATGCTGTCGCCCTCTCCACAACCGAAGCTGAATATATGGCCTTAGGAAATTGTTGTCAACAAGTTCTTTGGATGAAACAAACCCTTAGTGATTTCGGGTTAAGTTATGACAAAATTCCTATTAGGTGTGAAGCACTAGTGCCATTAGTATTACTAAGAATCCCGTGCATCACTCTCGTACTAAGCATATTGAGGTAAAGCATCATTTCATACGAGACCATGTTCAGAAGGGGAATATCAGTGTGGAATTCGTAGGAACAAATGATCAGCTTGCTGATATCTTCACGAAACCCTTAATTGAGGCAAGATTCTGCGATATCCGTGATCGATTGGGAATTCTCGAGCTAAATAAGGTTAGTAAATCTGCCTAATTCTATTGTTCACTCTAGGTTATTCTATTTTAGATAGAGATTCATAGTTATCATATCTTAAGATATTCAGCCCCTAGAATATTTCCGTGGATCTTATAGATCCTTCCTTAAGTATGATTCTCGTATTTTAGGAAGAAATTCGTAGATAGACATTCCCTCAGCCATCCAGTTTATTTTAGGAATATCCGATCTCCTGGATCTGTCCTTGAATGTGATCAGGTTATTTTAGGAAGGAACTCGTAGATATCATTTCAGCCGTTCAGTTATTTTAGGGAACTCAATTATTTAAAATATATTCCTTTCAGCCCAGTCAAATCCCTTCCATAATTATGAGATCCTGTCAAATCAGCCCGATAACTCTGACAGTTTTCCACTTTCCAACTTCGAAATTTCAAATTTCAAATTTCAAATCTCATCCTTATCTCTTCCTAAAATAAACCGACCCTAGTCTTTAAATTCAAAACCATTCCTTATAGTCATAAACTCATTCATCTTCTCCAAACTCCCTTTCAAACCCTAACTTCTGAAAAATGGCTAAAACATCCACAACCAAGGCAGCCACCAAAGAGCCTTCAAGCCGAAAACGCAAGGAACCCACGTCTGATGAGTCCCCACTTGAATCTCCTCCTAAATCACCAGAACAAGCCTCAGCCTCATCGCCTTCTGCTCGCAAAACCCGATCCAAAGCCAAACCTTCTGAAAAGATCTCAACCCCTTCCAAAACTGCAAAGAAAAAGAAGAAAACCAAGAAATCTAAGACGCCCGAACCAGAAAAGACTGCCTCAAGCTCTGAAATTCCTGAAGAAGTTCCTGAGGATACCCAGGAATCGCCCCCGCAATCCCCAACTCCAATCGAAACCCAGAAATCACCTTCACCTCCACCAAAGTCTTCTGAAAAACAGCCCTCACCACTTGAGAAGGCCTCGCCATCTCCTCCACCAGTTCCAAAATCCTCTGACATTCCATCTGTTGATCTATCCAAACCCAGCGAGATTCCAGTTCAACTGCTTTTTCTGACAGAAACCAACCGCATCACCTATAAAAGCTTCAGCAACAGAGATATCGCTCGCGGTCGCGGAGTGGATTTCGATAAGTTGCCGTCTGGAACGGTTATCACCTGGCTCAAAAACTTTGGATGGGAGCAATTCCTGAGTCTCAACACACCCTTCTACCCTGAAGTCGTAAAACTGTTCTACGCCAATTTCGACTATGATGAGTCCGAAGGAAATATCAAGATCAGTTCCTATGTTCTAGGCCATAAGATCGAGTGGACCACTCAAAAGATGAATGCCATGCTAGGAGTTGCTGATGAAGGTCTCTGTCATTACGACATGAATGATTGGTGCCACGCTGATGAGTTCGATCTCAGTAATGTCCTTCGTACCCTCTGGAATACCCGCACGAAACCCCGTTTCTCTGACGGTGAAGCTCTGAGTTAGCTCCCTATCGACTACTTCTTCCTGCACAAACTTCTGAACATGACCCTCTGGAGCGCCAAAATCGGTAGCGGCGGCCACTCGACGACAATGAACTTCATGAGTACCTTCGCGGTCTACATGGTCTCCCAGAATCTCAAGTTCAACCTAGGATATGTCGTCCTGAAACACATGATCCAGGCTTTCGAGAGCAGAGACAAAGCGCTGCCTTATGGCATGATACTCACTCACTTATTTGAGTGCGAAGGCATTGTGTTGCCGCCTGGTTGGGAAGACAAATCCGTCCACATAGTGGACCAAGTGACCTTGAAGCGCATGGGGATTCACTACACAAAAAGCCAAGGTTGGTTCAAGGCCAAGGAAGTCAGGTCAGTGGATAGCGCCCAGAAGCGAGCTGCTGCGAAGGGAAAGGCAAAGGTGAAAAGTGACGATGATGAGGATTACGAAGATGAGCTCAGCGTCGGGAAGACAGGAATCTCCGTGTTGCGCAGCGATATCTCCGATATCAAATCTGACAATCAGAAGTGATTCTGCAAGATCAAAGAACAGTATACCGAAATGTCGCTGAAACTCTCCAAGCTCACCAAGCTCGTCAAGCAATCCCTTCCAAAACCCGCTGTTTCTGACTCCTCTTCCAACCAGTAGACTGACTATCATATTCAGTTCCGCTCTTAGTTGATCTTAGGATATTCCGTAGGTTCGGTTTTAAGTATCCCTCCCGCCTTTTTGATAATGAAGGGCGAGTAGTAAGGTAAGTTTAGGCGTTTAGCGTCTAAGTGTTTTAGTGGTAAGTGATGTATAGGGAGGCTCGTTGAACCCTAATATAATATTTTGCTGTTATGATATATCTCCTTTGCTTAACATCTTTGCTCTGATCTGCGAATATATCATATGCTGATCTCATACTATGATGCTTAACTGTGCGATTTGACTTGCGTGAAATTTCTTGATAAGTGCTAAGTGTCTGCTGCGATGATTACATGATTGCTTGAACCACGCTTGGAAAATGCGCACTTAGGCAGGGGAGCACACTCACGGGTAATTTCGAATTTTTTTTGTACTTAAGATATAACATAGGAAAAGATAGGATATATCCGCACTTAGACAGGGGGAGCAAAATTTGTTCATGATATATCTTATGCATGTCATAGAGATAACTGCACATAGGCAGGGGGAGCAAATGGGTATCACATGTGATTAGGAAATATCGTATGCTCTGCTTTGTGATTATGGAACACTTAGACATATGCGCTAGGACTTGCGTAATCGAATATGCTTACTTGCTTCCGTGCTGCATCAATTACATGTCATCATCAAAAAGGGGGAGAATGTTGACCTTTTTGGTCCATATATGTTAGAGAGTTTTGATGAACGATGTAATTGTAATGACATTAGGTCTATAAAATAAGCAATTCGATTTGGGACAAATAAAATGTCTAAATTCATGATAATATTCAACCATGCATTGCTAATGAGATGAAAATTGTTAAAGTGTTAAATATTTGCATTGCGTGTGATTTTGTGATGATTTGATGGAACTATGTGATCGCATGTTATAGACAGTCCATGAGATAGGATATATCATTCTGTGCTATATATGGAAATAATGCATGAGATATCCTACTGAGCTATATATGGAAAATATGCTGTTTATATATGGAAAGTGATATATTCGTTGATACCAGTTTATTCCTGGACGAAATCATATGTACGATCCTTGCTTATCTTGTACTGAATTAAATGCGAAATATTAAATTGATATCTTTCCTTCTGCTGATTGGATTATTATATTTAGGAAAGATTTGATTTGATTGACCTTATGGATAAAGTGCTTTTATACGGTATGTGCTATAACGGGTGATATCTCTGAAATAAGGAAAGTTGTGCCATGATGTGATAAATCGATTTATGTAAGCTCTGATCTGATTTTTGTGCTAAACATGGTAAATATATTGATTAAATGCTATGAGCTGTACATGGAAAACGTGCTGATGTCTTGCTATCTTGTGTGCCATACTTGGAAAGTGAATCTGGATTGACTCGTTACTAGGAACTGATAGCAGGGAATCACTTATGGAAAGTTCCGATATGGAAAATATATGCGAAGTGGTTGAATATGCTTGAGAACGAAATTGAGCTTTTATATGGAATATAATCATGCTTTAATGTGCTATATGACCGTTGTGATGATTTATTAGAAGCATGATTTATATGGTATGATTGACTCGAAAGCTACATGGAAACTATGCTTGATTTGGTGATTATTGTTTGATATGACTTTCCATGTGAAGTGCTATTAGAAAAGGATTACATATGAGCTGCACTTTAGATTTTCGAAGTACACAGAACTTGCGAATTTAAGCCTACGAGAGATTTTTTAGCAGAGAGATACTAAAAGATTCCTGAGCCATTCACTTGCGATAGCTTTCTGCCTTACTGAGCGTTAACTTGCCTATCCATCACTGAGCGAGTGATTTATCCGATATTCCATCATCCCCTGCCACATATTCAGTCTTCGGACGTGTTGTCTTCGGACGTGAGCAATACCAAGGAGGCAAGGTCGACGTTTACGCACACGTGAAGGGAAGGACAAGTCCGGGGGCCCTTCGGTAGCGAGCTGTGTCTGTCGGGATCAAGGAGATTCCGAGGAACGAAACTCGACGTGTGGTAACCTAGTAGTGTCTAGTGTTCGACTTGTTTCGGTTGTGTATTGGGCTAACCAATCAGTTTTGTATCCAGCTACGGTGCATTATAGTGATTGGTTAAACTCTTGGGAAGCAAATCCCAAGGAGAGGAGTAAACCCCAGTTGGGGATATAACCTCTATAAAAATCCTGTCTCGCATTTACTTTTCAGTTATTTCTTTATCGCTGTGAGACAGACCCGACGCACATCCGAAGTTACTAGGATATATCAGACGTACTAGTTACAAACATCAGTAGGCATATCTAAGTCACCACATTTAATATTTGTGAAAAGAAGCATAAAGTTTTATAAGCCTAATTCACCCCCCTCTTAGGCACATTTATATCTTCAGGCAAGTTCTATGACAAAGGGTTCTAGGTGGTCTTTCATGCTGACCGGTGCAGAATTTTGGATAGTCAGGACACAGAACTCCTTGAAGGACTTCGGAAATCCAATCTTTACACGATCAACCTGACGTCCGTGCGGCCCTCGACAGCTGTATGCCTCATTTCTCATATTGTTTTACAGAGGATCAGCTTATGGCATCAACGACTGTCTCATCTGAATATGAAAGCTCTCCAACGTCTTTCTACGAAAAAGTTGGTTCACGGTCTTCCAACTATACTACTACAAAGGGAGGATCAGTGTTCGGCATGTCAATTAGGAAAAATGAAGTGAGCGTCTCATCACGTCAAGCAAATTGCGTCTACATCTCGTCCACTGGAACTAATCCACATGGATCTCTGTGGGCCGATGCAGACTCAGAGTATCAATGGAAGAAAGTACGTGCTAGTGATTGTCGATGACTACTCTCGCTACACTTGGACAAAGTTCCTCCGATCCAAAGATGAGACCGGTGACTTGATAATCAACTTTGTGAACACGACTCAGAATCTGCTGCAACAGACTATTCAAGCAATTCGAACAGACAACGGCACTGAGTTCAAGAACAACTACCTCAGTGAGTTTTATCAGAAATTTGGAATAAGTCAACAATTTTCAGCTGCCAAAACTCCTCAACAGAATGGGGTAGTCGAACGGAAAAACCGAACACTAGTGGAACAGCTCGTACAATACTGATCCATTCAGGACTTCCACACTTTCTATGGGCTGAAGCAGTCAATACCACTTGTTTTACCCAAAACAGAACGGTGGTTCACAAACGGTTCAACAAGACTCCGTACGAGATTGTGAATAATAGAGTGCCCAACATCACATTTCTTAAAGTCTTCGGGTACAAGTGCTTTGTGGCGAACGACAGAGAGCAACGTGCAAAGCTCGACCCTAAAGCATTCGAAGCAACTTTCGTCGGGTATTCTTCAACATCAAAAACGTACCGAGTATACATCAAGTCCAACCGAACAATTAAGGAAAGCTATAATGCCACTTTCCACGAAGTGGAAGAAATGACTTCTGGTCACTTCAGTCCAGGACCCGTACTTAACCCGATGGCTCTTGCACAATTCAGTTCAGGACCCGCACTTAACCCGTTGGTTTCTGAAGACAACATCTCAGAACCCGTAATCATTGGTGTGTTGGCACTAAACCAACAGAAGATGGCAACAACCCCGAATTCAACGTCAGAAGAAGCAACGAGACTTGTATTAGACGATTTGGATTCTCTCTGCGACCCAGTATATCGGTCTCACACTGCTACACCTACAGTGGATTCTCCACCCGATGAGACCGACGTACCAAGTTCTTCTTACGTCCCTACCCCACCCGATTCAGAATTGCCACAGAATAACGAAGAACCTACAGTGGTTTTTGAGGAAGAATCATCAGAGACGATCGATCCAAGTGCAGAATTGGAACTTCCTCAAACAAATGATCAATTGGAGACTATAGGAAATCTAGACCCACAGATGGCTGATGCATCGACTTCAGCCTTGCCTCATGAGCGCAAGTGGACTAGAGATCACCTGGTTGATCAGATAATTGGCAATCCTTCGGATGGAGTGAGGACACATCGTCAACACAGTCTTTTCAGCTGCTTCCTGAGCCAAAACGAGCCTACTAAGGTAGCAGACGCACTACGAGACCCGGATTGGATAATTGCGATGCAAGAGGAAATCAACCAATTCGAATGTCTTCACATGTGGACCTTAGTACCCCGTCCACATTGGAAAACAATAGTCGGAACTAAATGGGTATTCAAAAACAAGAAAAATGAAGATGGTGAAGTGATCCGGAACAAAGCAAGGGTAGTTGTGAAGGGATACAATCAAGAGGAAGGCATCGACTACGACGAGACATATGCTCCTGTTGCCCGAATCGAAGCTATCCGCCTTCTCTTGGCTTATACGGCTCACAAAGACTTCAAAGTCTATCAGATGGATGTTAAGACCGCCTTTCTCAATGGCGTGTTAAAAGAAGAAGTCTATGTCGCTCAGCCGGAAGGCTTCGTTGATCAAGAACATCCCGATCACGTCTATCGATTGGACAAAGCTCTCTATGAACTAAAACAAGCCCCACGTGCTTGGTACGATGTCCTGAGTGAATTCCTCGTGAAGTCTGGATTCATTCGAGGAACGATAGACACCACCCTCTTCATCAAATGGCAAGACAAAAATCTGATGGTCGTTCAAGTATACGTCGACGACATCATCTTCGGATCAACGAATCCATGGCTTTGCACAAAGTTCGGAGATGTAATGAAAAGCAAGTTCGAGATGAGTCACATGGGAGAGATGCAGTTCTTTTTAGGACTACAAGTCAGGCAACTCGAAGATGGGATTTTCATTAGTCAGTCAAAATACATCAAGGATATTCTGAAGAAATTCCATCAAGACCAGAGCAAGCCTCTCAGCACTCCTATGTCACCAAGCTGCAAGTTGGATGCCGATCCCTCTGGCAAGTCGGTCGACATCACACTATATCGCAGCATCATTGGATCTCTTCTCTACCTCACTTCGAGCCGACCGGATATCATGTTTGCCACCTGCTTATGTGCCCATTTTCAAGCCGATCCTAAAGAATCCCATATGCTCGCGGTTAAAAGGATTCTGCGTTACCTTAAGGGCACTTCTACTCTTGGACTATGGTATCCAAAGGGTACGAACTTCAAACTTATTGGCTATACTAACGCTGATTATGCAGGTTGTCGAATGGACATGAAAAGCACGTCCGGTGGCGCTCAATTTCTAGGCGAAAAGCTGGTCTGCTGGTCATCCAAAAAGCAGAATTGTGTGTCTTTCGACGGCCGAAGTAGAATATGTGGCTGCCGTCAGTTGTTGCTCCCAGTGCTGTGGATGCGGACACAGCTTTGCGACTATGGGTACAATTTAAATAATATACCCATATATAGTGATAGTCAAAGTGCCATCGCTATTACTTGCAATCCTGTTCATCACTCACGCACAAAACACATAGATATTAGATATCACTTTATCAAAGATCACGTCGAAAAAGGCACAATAGATATGTATTTTGTAAAAACGGAGTTTCAACTAGCCGACATTTTCACCAAGGCCTTGGATGAGAAACGATTCCAATTCCTTGTCGGAAAATTAGGCATGTTGAATCTTCCGTAATATGTGCATTACCTGATCTTCTATGCTTTCATATGTTCTATCTATGTGTTTTCTTTGCCTATATGCTCTATCTTGCGTGATAACAAAAATATATAAAAATATAATAATAATAATAATAATAATAATAATAATAATAATATATAATATAGATATACCAATACTATAAAGGGGAATGACGAAATCCTTTAGGATGCTTTGATCTAAAGTCACTTAGAATTTTACCCCGACATGCGATCGATTTAATTGCTTAATTTTGTCAGTCTAAGTCGCATTCTTGTGTCTAAAAGGTCATTACGTTGCTCCACTAGACACAAAGTCACTTTACATATGCGAGGATTCAAGCCTTGTTCCTTTTTCTTTGTTTGGAGTGAGTCTATTTCTTTACATATGCGAGGATTCAAGCCTTGTTCACTTTACACAAAGTCTAAGTCTATTTCTTGAGCGAGTCACACATCTATTAGTTGTCTTACCTAGTGATACTTGGTTTCATACTCACCTTGCGTTAGATCGTTAGGAAAATGATAAGGGCGCTTAGGGTACTCCTCACTCGGCCTTATATAATTTTTCCCTCACATTAGCCATTAGTCATCCACTTTGAGCCTTCTCCGATGTCCTTTTCTTCCTTTGAAATCCATTCCCAGCCTTCAACCGAATTCTATACTCTTCAGATGGTTGTTCAAACGAGAAAATGAGGGGGAGAAAACAAAAGAAAAGGGGGATGATAACAAAAGAAGGCATTGCTCAACGCGCAAAATTCAGACCAAAGGAACCTGCCTTCCGACTATCTCTTAGAAAGTGGCATGGATCCTGCTTTGAACTTCTCCGACGATAATCTCGAACACTCGTCAGAATGACTGGAAGAGGAGCACCACGAAGTGAACTTCTCCAACGATAATCCTGTCCTATATCGGGAAACGAGAAGAGGAGCACAGCCTCGGTACGAATTCCATAACCGTGAACTTTTCCAAAAAGATAATATCTGAAACCTCTCTCCTATAGGCCCGAGAAGAGGAGCACGGTATCGGCCCGAGAACCATCAAGAAGAATTTCGCCTACGATAATCTCCTATAGCCTAGTGGAGAAGCGGAGCTTCAGCTTGAGCATAGCATAAAAAGGGATAGTTCTTAAAAAGAAAAAGAGGGAGAAAAGATTGAATAGAAGAAAAACGTCGAAAAAAAAGAGACGGACGTAGAAATGGAAGATGACGAAGAGATAAGCTCACTTTCCTCCAAATTCCTTCCCTTCTAAGTCCTAGCCAAACTACAACCCTTACAACCCTTTTGATTCCAATCGACGGTCTCTTGCTTAGGTGAAATGATTAAAAAAAGCCTCGATCACAGGTAAATTGACTTAAAAATTGCTTCTGTTAACTTGACTGATATAAATATAAAATCCCAAGTTAGAAATAACTGAGTGCAAGAGCGAACCTATTGAGAGTTGTCGAAATGGACCAGTCTATGACCTTAGGACTTTAATTTGACGACATGACTTGACGACATTTTCTTCTTTCAAATGTATCGTAAAATTTTAGGTGTGAGGATTGATCGAAGCAAAATAATCTGACCCCATACTATAATATTAGTAATATACATAAAAACAAACAAAAAAACAAACAACTCTTTTTATATATAGAAAAATAATTTTTTTTCTAAATTTCAAAAAATAATAATAAATAAAAAAATTAATAATAAAAATCAAAAATATATATATGAAAGAAAAGTTCCCACATTCTGACATGAAATATTATGTTTCATATGCGTTGAATTGAATAAATGCGAATTTGCTTTATTATCGCACATTCTAAATGTAATTTTAGATTGCATTGGTACTGAATTGTTTAAATGCGATAAATTTTTCATTGCTCTGTCACACAATATTTTAAGTACATGTTTTCGGGGACCATGTATATGTGCTTACTGAGTAAATTTGTGTGTTGTAAGCTCGGGACTGGAATTGATTTCATATGCTTGCATATTTAGTCAATTCTTGCGCATTATTTGAGGGGGAGCAAATATAAAATTGTGCATTAGCTCCAAATATTCTTGACGTTTTTTTCTAAGCGTTTCAGATTCCTTCAAACAAAATTACGGAGCAAGACGTCGACACTACAAGGAAAGGAGCTAGTCACAGACCAAATATTTCATCCCTAAAATAATTGCTGATTCACTCCATTATTTCTAACGTCTTCTTTCTAAGTGGTACAGATTTTTTAAATTTCTGTCAGGGAAGCTAGACGTTACTACACGGAAAATACAAGGAGTTAATTGCATATATTTTAATTCTGAGGCGGAGCTTTACAAATGTGATTTTATTTGAAATAGAGGTCAATCTGAAAAGATTAGAAGTACTTACTATCGAGAAACTGGATATAAGACTTAATTCACGATCATAAATTTCTCGATCGTAAACAGTGATGGGAACGAATTTGACTAGCCGCGATAATTTGCGATCGAGAAAATTGAATTGAAGAGCAATTTTCGAATCGAAAATTTCTCGAGCGCAAATAGTAATGGGCCTGATCCATTTAATCGCAAAACGTCAAATCGCAAACCCAACATTGAATTACAGCAAGTAAATAAAAGTTCACCTTTATGTCAGTCGAAAAACTTTTTCTCACGCAACCCTAAATCGTAAAAATTTTCTCGCGAAAAACTTTCACAGATAGTTCAAATCCTCAAAAATCTTTCGATTTTCAACACAAAATTGTCTGTTTAAGGTAGAAATGAGATTCTTTTGACATTTGCGTGTGATTTAACTTCGTTAGCTTCTGCATTTTGTAGTTTTTTGCATGTTTAGGTTTAGATTCTCGACTGCTCTTCAAAACTGAGAAACCGTATACTATTTTATAGTGATTTAGGCTTGATTATGAGTGTTATCTGAGACTAATGCCTGCACTTAAGAGAGTTTCGATGTTCTTTATGAATTTGATAGTGTGAATCTTCGGAAAATCTGCATCTTCGACTGTAATTTGAGTTTAGATGAAACTGGGTATTTGAATGTTTAAAGCCATCGAAGAAATTTGTCGATCGCAAACAATCTTAATTGAATTCCGATTTAATTAAGATACTGTTGGTGTCGAATTAGTTTTCGATCGATAAATTTTGACTTTGTCGCCAAGATAGAAGATTTTGACCGAAAATTTGGTTACCATCGAGAAATCTAATTAGGATTTTTGTGCGCACTGAATAGACAATTTAAACAGAGTCATTACAATTGAAATCAATGCATAGGTTATCAATTTGAAAACCAGATTTATCGAGCGAAAAATTTCTCGGCATGAACAGTGACATTACCCACGTTAAGTGTTTAATTCGAAATTACAATCATGCCATTACATTTTTTTTCAAAATCAAGTATTCTATATGCATATCATACGATTTCAATTACAAAATTCATCAACAATGTCATGACTTGATACAATATTATAGTTTGATGAAATTAAATCCATTTTCGACTAAAATAAAAAATTATGTACTAATGAACTTTTATATCTCCTTATTTTTCAGATGGACCGCTATCCCACATATAATCACATATACGAGAAGACATTTTACCTCAACGTCCACGACACGAACTACCAATTAGACCTGACCACCTTCTGGTGTCCAGACGATATAATCGTGTCTATCTTGCAAGGCCATCCACTATGGCATGCACTAACTGTGACGGCATCAGCGCCGATGGTCTACCTCCAACAGTTGTGGGGAATGATTAAAGGCATCGTTTTGGACGGGGCATACCATTTCACGATGGTTGTAGGGACGAGGCACATCTGCATGGGCAAGAACGAGTTCAGAGCTCTACTTGACCTCCCTCACAGCCAAAACTACGACCCCCTCCCATCAGATGAAGAACTGGTGGCTGATTTCCTCCAGATGGGTACAGTCCGCCGCTCACCAAACTCACTCAGGTCCAGAGCAACGGTATTCCTCACCCGTGGAAGACACTGTTCGGGATCGTGAACAAGTGTCTATCCCCGAAGCACGCCGGCTTCGACAAGGGCAACGGCCACATCCTCCGGATATTTCACGGAGTCGTGTTCTCGTGGAATTACAATTTCGCCCAGCTGATCTGGAATGACCTCGCAGAACAGATGAGACAAAATGAGAACAAACGGTCCAAGAACGTGCCGTACGCGAGATGGTTCTCCGTCATCATCCGCCAACACATGGAGATGTACGAGAAGAACATTCCTAACCTACCTCCAGGAGGAAACTATCAGCCGCCAAGACTCAAATTCTTCCACAACCCAAGGCTGGTGGACCTAACTCAGCTTCAATGGCCATTCCTCTCAACCTTATTCGGCTCGCTGACCCCACAGGAGCTGAATATTAAAGATACTGCCGGGAACATTACTACATCGAGGAGATGATTAGAGGGCCCCCGGCAGATGTACATGTGAGCCCTCCCGAACCGCATCAATACCAAAGCCCTGAGGCCATGTTGATTGATGAAGTGGCTCAGGAGCTAGAGCAGGAGCTACCAACTCAGGACGAAGAGATTCCTGACATAGACGCCACGCTGATCGATGTTGTGGCTACTGAGTTGGACCAAGAGGCTCCAACAGAAGAATTTCAAGTGGAAGTGCCCATACATGTTGGCGTGCTCGAAGAAACCATTGAGGAGGTTCTGCAACAAATAACACAGCCCGAGACAGAAATGGGTCAGAGCTCGCTTCCACTGGTAACGGATCAGGCTCTAGGGGATGTTGAACGTGACCCCACTCCTCACACAACTACCCCATCCGACACAGAGTCAGATGAGGAGATAAGCCTGATTAGACGGACTCCCAGACGACTTAGCATTCAGTTGGAGTCCCTCTTCCCGGCTGTCACTACCGCACCAGACACTATGCTGACCACATCTACAAGTGTTGCTAGCACTTCTTCGCTCAATCTTGAGCCGCAACCAAATCTCGTGGTGTCTGGTTCGTAGGCGCAACCTGAGCCTGCCATAACACCCATAGCGAATCTTCTAGATTCGACTCGAGGATTGGGTGGAAGTCTCATACAGTGACAACCTCAAGTGACTATGAGCCAACCTGAGGAGTCGGTGTCTACTCGAGGGTTGATAACAGGCGACATCAGTCGTCCTGGTCCATCCAAGGAGGCGTCCGCACCATTTGTGATGAACGAGCAATTCCAGGCCGCTCTCTCCACTGCTGTTCAATCGCTTGAAGACAAAATAATGGAGAGAGTTCTTACTGCCATAGAGACATCCCGCAGAGACACCGGGAAAGCACCTGTCTCCGAAGGCACCTTGTCACAGCCCAACCTCACACCTCCACAACCCACACCCACCGACCTCTACATAATTCATCCATCCTCATCAACCCATATACCGTCCCAATCACCGAGCTCCACGACATCTTACTCGCCCGCCTGATCGGTCTCTCCATCCGGTCGCCTCACGAAGAATCTCTTTATAGGCGATTGGTGGATCATCCTGAGCCACCCACTGAAACTTGTCGAGGCCAAAGCTCCCACTCACGACGCAGACATGACGATCCTGATGATCCTGACCATCATGAGGGGGAGAAGAGGCCACGGACATCTACAAGTGGCCAAGGACAAGGCTCGGGCGCGACGCAACAAGCGCTGGAGCAGGTGAAACTCAAACCCAAACCCAAACACAAACCACCCACACCACGCACCGCACCACCACTCTAACCCATATCGACCCACCAACCTTTAACCTACGGACGCCTTCGCCCACACCGCCGATCAACTCAAGCCCCTTGCTTCCGGAAGAAGAAGCAAGTGCAGCAGTGCTTGTGGCCCTAGCAGCTACCCAAGCTACTCCCTCAGTCGCTCCAGACCAACCGGGCCCCTCAGGACATGGTGTCAATCCACACGAGGTCCTAGACAAATACATCTTCGAAGGACAGTGGATGACCCATTCCATGCCCAAGGAGCATCAGAGACAACGGCTTCAGGACATCCGACATTTTCTACAACAAGCATCCGTGGACCTCGTAATCATGGAAGACGACTAACTTCAGGAAGGTGAAGACTACCAAAGAGACATCCTAAGGCTACCAGAATTGATCGCACAACGAGCGGCTTCCCCCACCAGACAGATGCCAGGGACCGTTCGGATCGACACACCGTGGGAGAACATTCGAATAGATATACCTTCCTTGAAGAAGTCCGTGAGAACATCTGGAGGTCACCGGACAGAATCAAGAAGCCGAAAGAGTTTGAGCTAAGAGGGATCTCTCACTGGGATCAACAGAAGAGGATGACATACCTCTGGATGCTGACTCAACTAGGACCTGACGTAAGGCTGGGGATGACTAAAGGACAAGTCAAGAGTCATTATAAGAGTCTCTCTCCAATTTGCCAGCTTCTCAGCATCTACTGTGCCAAAGGAGGACTTCCAACCCCAATATATGTTATTGAGCGAGTGGACACAACCCGAGAGGAACTAAGAGAGAGTGACCTTCCGTATCTCCCTGCCGACGAGGTATACAACCTCTATCAGCTGTACCTGGAGAAGTACAAAGGTCCTCAAGGCTTCGTCAAGAAAGAAGGCCTCGAAGGGCTGTATCGATTCATGATGCGCCAAGTCAAATACTTTGCAGCGCATGACCTTCAGATGGCTCTGGAGAGCAACATGAAGAATGTCAACATGGCCAAACCACTCAACAAAGGACCTGAGATCGAAGGGCTTCCAAGCAATCATGTGCACATCAGCTCAGTCCTAGGCATCAACTACCACAATCCAATTGCCAAGAAGGCTAGGATGATACTGAAGACTGAGATACATAAGTTTTGCGATGGGACGCTCAAGGTCATCAGGAAGAATATCGAGCAGAGGTTGGAAGAAATCAATAGAGATACAATGCTGAGGATCCACAGGTTCGTGAGAGAACAGCCGCTCCTGATGGAGTTGTTAGACGACATCGAGGAGTGCCTGAAGCTGAGGGAAACTCTCAGAAACTTCAAGTATGTGCTGGACTTGCGCAGATCGTATTACGCCCGACGAGGACAAACAGCGCGGAGACGCAATCAAGCACAAAGGGCGAGATTGTAGAGTATACATTTTAATTGTGTTTGATTTTATTAGTAGTCCTTGTAATTAGGGGCGTTTTGTATAGTAGTCCTTAGATTAGGACTAGTTTGATATTTATACCAAGTTTGTTTGGTATAAATACATGTAAGTCAATTGAGCTGAATAGAGAAAGTTTTGGAAATTGATCCGAAAGGCTTGCAATTCAATTTCTAGAGAGAGAAACAATAGTAACTTTCTCACTCTACTCGAATTCTCTCTCTCGTTCTTCAATTGAGTTTTTCGATCGATTCTAAATGTCAAACATTATCATCGAATTACTTTGAATTCTTGCCTAGGATCTTAGAGTTGTTAATCGTAGGACCTAACACTAACTACATCAAATCGAAGATTCCAGCTTCCAGACGCTTGCTTAAGTCCATAAATAGACGTAGAAACAGGACTTTTGGATTCCTCCCTTGCCGATTGAGTCGAACCTAGAGAGTCGGGCTCAAAAAGGATCATCAACGTGTACTGATAAGAAGAGAAAGTGTTTTGGGCCTTAACGGGCCTTGGGCCGCCCCTTAGTGGGCCTCGGGCCGTTTAATGGACCGAAGTCGGACTTCGTAAGAAACTAACTTTAAGACTTGGGCCTGGCCAAGTGCTTAAAACGCTTGAGGGTAAAATTGGAATTTAACTCTAAGCTGATTTTCGAATTATACGTTGGGAAATAATTTCGAAAAATTAAATTTATGGAAATAACATATTTGGAATATTATTTGTTGTAAGTTGGAAATTTCGAAATTAATCTAGGATTAAGTTTCGAATTTTATATCATATTTAAAGATACTCAGTTTGACTTGGTATAGTTGGTTTTTTAATAATAGCAAGTTTCCTTAAGTTTGGATTGGGAATTCAAAAGAGAGAAGAATATGGCAAAAGAATCTCTCCACTTAAAGGACTAAAAATCGAAAATCATATCTTTGAGATATTCTTGGGATTTTCGATTCTGGCTTAGTATAAATAGGGCAACCCTATTTCATAATTCAAGAGAGAAATTTCGTGCTTCACAAGAGAGAAATTTCGTGCTCCATATGAGTGATTTTCAAAATTTCTAAAGGCACAAAACACACACACCGAACGCCTTCACTCCCACACGACGGCTCGGTTCTCTCTATCCATCTTTAGAGAACTGATTCCGTGGTACACTTCAAGGTCGGCATGGTGATCTAGTGCCATCCACCACCATCGACGAAGTGTTGAAGAAAAGGACGAGGAGTTGCCACTCGCTTCAACTAGTAATTCTCCTCGGGTTCGACCCCGTGCCTATTTTCTGATCCGAGCAACGAGGGCAATTGGGAACCCGGAAAATTTTTGTCCCGCACCGTACCCGGGGACGTGGCGTCTCCGGGAGACACTGGGTAATCCAACAGTTTTTTTAAATCTAATGCGGGTACCCGATCGGGTTTTTTTGGGTAGCATATTGCTACCCGAAAACCCGACCCGATATATAACATCGCCTATTGGGTTTAAACCCAATACCCGATGAAACTCGATTTTTCACCCCCAATCGGGTCGGTCGTGTACCCGAAACCCGACCCCGGTTGCCCACCCCTAGTGTCGATACATAGCAGGCTCACTAAAGCGCATCATTAGCTAAAGCATGGATTCAAGGTTCGCCGGCTACGCTCTCCTCCTTCACTTCTGTTCATCGTTAGCATATAGTCTAGAAATATTACAGGCTGTAACATTTTGTGACTTGTACGATATGTACTTATATGTACATTATTGTGAAAGGAATAAGACCAGATGTACGCACCCATTTTTGTTCTTCAAAATATAGTTATGGAATTCGCGAAAGATTTTATGTGAATATTTTATCGATGCGTAAAAAAATAATAGGAAACGGGGCGCTACAACCAAAGACAATGATACAATGCTTCCGCTGTGGCAAAATGGGTCATTTTGCTCGAGACTGTCTGGTGAATCCATACCCTGAACCAGCCCAACAGCCGCACAACTTCCACCGGCTACTGGGGGAGTATTCACCCTAATTGTCGAGGAAGCGGATCCTATAATAAATACCGGTACATAAATTTTGAAGTACTCGCAATCCTATTTTTATTTTTATTTTTAGGAGAGTCGAGCCACACATATGGATATGTCGGCAAATTGTGTGATGAAGGTATGAATAAATTCTTTCTCGTTAGGAAAGTTGAAAAGAATCACGGACAAGAAATTCTATTGGTTTGTTTAAAGGTGGAATTTGAAATGTTGGAATGAAAATACAAATTATATAAAGCTATAAATATAAAATATGGCACATGGTGAACTGAAGTTTTGCTTAGTAAAAGAGGAAAAGGACCTCGAACCACCACTTTGTCTTATCTCTATGTTTGATTTTGTACTACTTATTCAACGTATATACCAAAAGCATTAGTAAAGAAAAATAATACTAATGAAGAGAAATTTGGTTACTTAACACTAAGGGAAGACATGTAATAGGTCACCAACTAATTTTTGTTGCTACTAATCATTTCACAAACTAAGTTATGAAGATTGATAAGACCAATTCCGAATTATAGGATTAATTTTTACAAGTACATATAATTTGTTAGATAAGAGACAACTTTTGAGGCGAAAGTTTCTTACTTAATACTAGGGGACAAATATGAACTTGGACATAATTATATTAAGGGACAAAGATGATTTGGACAAAATAATAAAATACTAGAGGAAATCAATCGCTTAATCAAATGTGGAAAATGACATATAAAGTTAAGAGATGAGAATGATTAAGAGATGTTAATAAAATAATCTATGGAAGGAGTAAAGTTTGGTGAGATAAAACTCGTCACTTTCTAGTGTGGTCAAGTCACTAAAATGCTAAATATATATCTCAAACCATTTAATTAGAGAGAACGTTTCATCCTATATCATACGAAAGTGACTTAAAGGAAAAATAATTCATATCATATGCATCACTATTTTTCATGACCTTAATATATATCTTTATTACATAAACTAAACCTCATAACAACGAAGATCATAAGGAAGTGAGGAAGAGGAGAAAAAACGAGAGTGGAAATCTTAGCAAAACTCAGGAAAAGCACATTCGGTGACGCTCAATTTCTAGGCGAAAAGCTGGTCTGCTGGTCATCCAAAAAGCAGAACTGTGTGTCCACTTCGACGGCAGAAGCAGAATACGTAGCTGCCGTCAGCTGTTGCTCACAGATGCTGTGGATGCGGACACAGCTTCGCGACTATGGATACAATCTAACTAATATACCCATATATAGTGATAGTCAGAGTGCAATTGCCATTACTTGCAATCCTGTTCGTCATTCACGCACAAAACACATAGACATTAGATATCACTTTATCAAAGATCACGTAGAAAAAGGCACGATAGAGATTTACTTTGTGAACACGGAGTTTCCAACTAGCCGACATTTTCACCAAGGCCTTGGATGAGAAACGATTCCAATTCCTTGTTGGAAAATTAGGCATGTTGAATCTTCCGTAATATGTGCATTATCTGATCTTCTGTGCTATCACATGCTCTATTCTATGTGTTTTCTATGCTTATTTGTCCTTATCTGGCGTGATATTAAAAATAAAAAAAATTAAATAATAAACATATATACATATATATCGAATATAATGGGGTATGACGAAATCCTTTAGGATGCTTTGATCGATCTAAAGTCACCAAGAATTTTACCCCGACATGCGATCGATTTAATTGCTTAAATTTTGTCAGTCTCAGTCGCTCGTTATTTAGCTGTCGCCCTAAGCGATTTTCCAAACATTCACTTTAGCACGTAGACATATTAAAGCGAAGAAACAATTCATAGATCGATGAATAGTCTAAACACACGAGTCACGATAAACATATGTCTTAAATACGACTTAACCTAGCGTTCATCTACTCCCAAACACATAAGGGAATTAGCTACTCATAATTGACGGGAAAACGACGAAAGAAATAGGGAACGAGGAGGAAAGATTCATGATCTTGATGTACTGATGATCTGGGATGGTAGCGTGGATGAATCTTCGTTCTTCGTTCAATTCGACGTGATTGCATCGTTGATCCGTCTCTTGCGCTTCTCGAGTGAAATTCTCCGTTTTTGGCGTCTCTATTTCGTCCTTGATGTGTTAGGGTTATGATATGAGAGGTATATCTCTTTTTTGAATCGAAATCGGGCCTCTATACTGAAATTCGCTAGTGTCACGGCCTAGGACATGGGCTTTCACAGACGTGACATTGGCCTATCCCTCTGTTTCGTCTTTCTGCCAAGAGTCACGGCCTCATGCACTGGCATTCACGCCCGTGACAGTCTTCGTACTAACTCTCTGCCCGTCTTTACGGCCGGAGCACTAGGCTTTACGGCCGTGACAGTGATCTTGTCTTCGCTTTGCCTTTCCGCCACGAGTCACGGCCACGTGCAATAGGAGTCACGGCCATGACTATCTCTTCGTTTGGCGTCTGGCCCTTGATGTGTTAGGGTTATGATATGATAGGCATATCTCTTTTTTGAATCGAAATCGGGCCTTTATACTGAAATTCGCTAGTGTCATGGCCTAGGACATGGGCTTTCACGGCCGTGACATTGGCCTAGCCCTTCGTTTCGTCTTTTTGCCAAGAGTCACGGCCTCGTGCACTGGCATTCACGGCCGTGACAGTCTTCGTACTAACTCTCTGCCCGCCTTTACGGCCGGAGCACTAGGCTTCACGGTCGTGACATTGATCTTGTCTTCGCTTTGCCTTTCTGCCACGAGTCACGGCCACGTGCAATAGGAGTCAAGGCCGTGACTATCTCTTTGTTTAGCCTCGGCCCCTTGTCACAGCCCGTGCACTGGGTGTCACGGCCGTGACACTCACTAGTTTTCGTCATACTCGCTCCTTTTTGTTTCGTTTTCGCTCCCTTTCACCCGAAACTCGTCCTAATGCCTTCCAACACCAAAATAAGTGGAAATAGAGTGAACAAGTGCAATAAATGATTACGAAACTCTATTATCACCCAATTAAATACCGCATTTAAACGTATTAACATACGTTTATCAAATCTCCCCACAATTAAGCATTTGCCTGTCCTCAAGCAAATTAGAAGTCAGAGGAAGCATCAAACCAAGATGACGGCACAATTGTTCGCAACTTATCATCATAGCCAGAGAGCATAAAAACGGTATCAAACAAACAATCATGAACAGTACACTAGTGATTGGCACCTATCAACTTGAACTTTCTTATCACTGCTAATCAAGAATCATACCTCACAAGGATTCGCTCAAAATCACTCAGTGTATAGGCTAGCATATAGTGAATCGCTCAATTCGTGCACTAGTCCAACCCCTACCATAGGCTTGTAAGCTAATCGCATATTTTCTACTTAAGGTGTCAAGCACAAATCTGAGGGTCTTTTCGGGTCGAAACGGGTCAATTAATAATGAAGTGACAAGCATAGATACTAATACACGTAATCTTAAAGCTATGACACATAAGCGAAAATTCAAAGAATAAAGCATGATCGAACTGATACCCACATGCCCCAACATACGACTCAACATTCTCGCTCTAAAATCTTAGACTTTTCTGCTCGACCCTCTCGATTCCCTTTCATTTTCTGCCCTTTCACCTTAGTTACGCTCTAATTTTCTGCACTGCCGTTCCTAAACATCAAGGTTTGGCTTTTGTCGCATCATCGTCACAGCGAATGCCGTGTACCTAGAGAAACTTATTACCAAAACATATATCTTGCAAAAGGTTTATGGGCAGGCTTATGCAAGGGATCGAGTCATTTCAGAAAACGGTCAAGTAGGGTCGAGTCATTTCACGAATAGCAGAGAAGAACATTAAAATAGACATTGCATCAGTAACCCTCAAGTTCGACTTCTGCTCTATTCTAATCAACTCAGGTTCAGATGATCTCTGGAGGCTTATTCGGGTTAGCGGCATTTTATAACATACGAGGTAAGCAAACGAATAGGCTCAGACTCAAGTGGCTAACTAATGGGATTAGTTATGGTAGGAAAATTTGGCCCTGGACTTGTTTCCTAATGTCCTCGTCATTTCCACACTAACACACCAAAAACAGTTCAACACGTCTCAGACACGCAAGTTCTAGAGAGATATAGACTAGGCACATCACACAACCAAGAAAAATGAGCATTAGCTCGTCAGGCTCAAACTCTCACAACGTAAATGGGTTATGTGTACGACTCTCTCAAAGCATCACTATATCTATTCAGGCAGACACGATTCAATCAGTCATGCATATCCTAATTGCTCACAAGATTTCGTAAAAATGCAAACCAGCTTGAGATAACCGCAAACAATCATACATGAGTTCAATAATTCATGCCTTTCTAACGAAATTTTATAGCTCATGGCCACGTCATAAAATTTTTTCCGTAAATTCTCACCCAATTTTCCCCTCCCCACACTTAAGATTTACGTTGTCCTAAACGTAAAAATTGAATAAACGAGAGGGAAACGGTTTAAGGGAACGAAACTCCCCTGACGAAAGATTGACGTGGTCGTGTCTGAACGCGTGACGGTCGTTGTGTTGTAACTCGTTATGCGTATCCTGGCCTTACTAAAGGAAAAATTAAACGTAGATGGAAAATAGTCATAGATAATAATCATAGACACGGTTATAAACATCAACGTTATCAACAAAATAAAAATAAACACAAACGACTACTCGAGCAACGAAATGTCTAAGGAAAGAAAATAAAGGTAGAGAAAAGAAGGGAAAAGCATCACTAAGGGGGTGGTGGTGGCGGCGAGGGTGTCCTCGGGCGAAGGAAGGACAACGACTGTTGTGTGAGCTTAACCGCAGCGTCCATTGCTTGAAGGGCCTGGTTATAGCGAGCTTGCTCCTCGCGGTATCAGCAGTGGGCTTCCTCATTCCTGCACTCGTACTCTTTCTATCGGTGCCGAGTCTCTTCGTTATAGCTCTAGGATTCTGCGTAGCATTGCAGCGCGTCGGCGTTCATGTGCATCATCTCCTAGCGTAGTGCTTCGAGGTCCGATATCGACGCGTATGGAGCGACGTCGGATGACTCACCCTGGTGGTATTCGGAGGAATATGAAGGCCCGGTGGTCGTATCAGTCTCCACTGGTTGGGGGCCTTCACTGTACAGCTGGTCGGCGGGGACGTCGACGTGGTCCGTCTGGCCGTGATACATCTCGTGCCAGACTTGCTCGAGTCTAGGTGGGCGCTTTCACGAGCATCTTCATCTTTATCTGCATTTCCTCGTTTAGGGGGTTGCGCCTGCCGACTACCTCCATCTCGGGTGGATCCTCTGGCCACAGTCGGAGTCCCCGGACGACTTTTGTAATGAATGCTCCACGACGATCTTCCCACGACTTCGTGATTCTGCCTGACTACTGAAGACGTGGGCCAGGGCCATCCCCAAATGGACTACCTCACCTCGTTGCATCTTGACTAGGTAAAATAGGTCTCGGAGCATGACTGCTCCGTGCGAGTCTGTAGCACCCGAGTCCTCGTAAGCACATTAGGGCCAATAAATTTGCATAAAATGTGGAATGCAATTACGTGCTTTTCGTGTGTTACCTTCGTGCTTATGTGACTTACTTGAAATTTGTGTAGAAAATTACGTGCTTAGGTGATCTTACGAAATTTGGTACAGTTAAATTGTACCAACTGACCCTTAATCTAGTTAGCAATTTCTGAAAAATAGGCTAAAGAAATTTGGGCATGAACAAGGTTTGGGCTAAAATTAAAATTTGGCCCAAAATTTACTAGGAGCACTAATGGGCTAGAATGACTTCTACTTAGACCCAAAATCACTTAAGCCCAACTTGAGAACAAAATTCCTTAATTCAAGGGATATTTCGTCCCTTGAGTCATACCATCACCATCTAACAAGCTAACAATCATCTAAAACCCACTTCAAGTCCGAGACCTTCACTTGTAAGAAAAGCCAAACGAAAATTTAAGCTAGCGAAGAAAGGAAGGTCGAGCTGAACGTTTGACAAGCTTGGAAGGAGGTATAGCCATCTTATTCTATATTTTGTCCAAGGATAGGTTTATTTTAAGAACATAAGCACGAGAACACTCGTTTGTTAAGGCTTATTCGATTTTAATCCTTAGACGTATACTTTCTTGCAATGATTTAGTGTTCTAGGTCACGATTAACAGGATTAGGACTTATTAGGCCCGAAAATGTAAGATAAAGTTGGCGTTTTTGTTTAGCTCGATTTTAGGATTTCTGAAGTTCCAATCGGCCTTCGTAATGTTCTTGGAGAAAATGACTTTTTAATCTTTAAAGTAGTACTTTGCAAACTGAAAAGTGTTAGTGAAGTATTTTGCGAATTGAGGAGGTAGCGGGATGTTTGCGAACCCTGCAAACCCCACTTCGCGGCTTCAAGACAGTTCATGAGCCGCGTCCGTTTTGCGAATTCGGCAGTTTTACGAGGCCGCAAACCCTACTTCGCAAAGCAAGAGTTTTGCGGGTCCGGCGAAGTTGGCGAACTCGGCCACTTCGCGAATCGAGCACACTTTGCGAATCCATGCAAGCTAAGCTTTGCGGGTTGATGGTTTGCGAACCCCAAGCGGTTAGGAACTTTGCGACTCCACTTTGCGGGTTCATGCACTTCGCGGCCCCATCTTACGAATGGAACCTTTTGCGAACTGGAGCTTTGCGAGCTCAAAACTTCGCGGGTCCGGAGTTTTCGCATCCAAGACACCTTGCGGGCTCATCGTAGTTTGCGAACTCCATGCTTTGCGAGCTCCACAAGGATTGCGAATCCTAGTTTTGCGAATCCTTAGAAGTTTGCGAGTCCTCACAAGCCGCAAACCTCATTTCACGGGTTAAGGAGTTCGCGGGCCGTGCTCCTTTTGCGGCCTCCGCATTTGCGAATCCTCATGCACTTTGCGGGTCCTATGAAGATGGCGAAGCGAATTTACGAATCCAAGGATTTGCGAACTCAAACACTTCGCAAATCACTTCACGAATTGAACCCCTTGGATTAAAATGATTTAAGTTAGGAAAAATATTTTCGCACCATTTAATAAGAAAAATATTCCGATTCCAATGAGCATAGGCTCTTTCAACGCCCGATCATAATTTGCCTATCGGTGTCCTTAGGGCCAATTTTCGGTATAGGTAGACGTTGCAATCGATAGAATTTTGGTACGAAAATTTAGGTAGTCAACTGATATAATTTATAGACTGACTTTATAGCCTTGGCAGGTTTAAAGGATGAAATTTTAGGAATTTCACTAGACCGACTAGCAAATAGTTTGAAGTCGAAAATTAGGTTCATGACTTAAAATAATTCGAGTACTTAGCTAGCTTAATTAATTAATAGCTTACTGATACGAATGTTTTGGTGCCTAAGGTCGGGACTTAGGAAATTCGCCAGGGCAGGTAGCAGTTAGTCTACGGACGCCAGGTAAGTAGAAATCCAACTACAACACATAACTTGTGTGCTATATGTATATGTGACTATATGCCTACGTGGTTTCGTGATTACGTGAATTTATCGTTACGCTTTCATGTGGTAAGCATAAGTTGCATTTGTTTGCATATGCATGCTCATGTGCACGCACGAACTCATGGGGAAGGGTCATGGGATAGAGTGTGCATGGTGATATGTCGCTTGTATGCGACGAGGACTTGCCGATGTGGGCAAGTGTGTCGACTCATAGTTGAGTCAGGGGCTGTCTACTATGCTACCAGGGCGGCGTTTAGCGTCGTCGTACTATTATTGTAAATATATATATTAGTATCCTATGGATAGGATTCGGGCATGGCCCGTGGCGGTAAGGTGCGACCTGGAGGGTGCGACCTGAGGGTATAAACAGCACCGGGTGGAACCCGGTGTAGGCAACCTCAGCGTAGGCTACCAGCGTGAGCGACCGCCGGACAGTCGGGGATGACCGGGTTTATATGGCGACCTAGGGGAACGATGTGCATCCTAGGGTTCGGCCATCCGGCGTGGACCGCTGTCGTATTGTCCTGAGGGACGAGAGCTCTTGTGGTGCATAGTAAGATTAGTAGAGGGCCCTGAGTTTTACTAGTACGAGTACTAGGTGCATCGGCGCGGATTGCCCTTGCATAGAAATTTATGCATCGGCAGGGTTTGCCTTTGCGGGGAAAGGGACACGTGCATACATGCATGATTTCTGCTTACTGAGCCTCGGTGGCTCATTCTTTTATGTTATGTGTTGTAGGCGCCAGCGAGCACGGTACGTGATCGCGTTAGATGACAAGGCCAACCTTTTGAAGCTTCGCGCTGCTTTTGGGGTGGACGTGTGTGTATGGATGACGACCTGTGAGGCCGGGCGCATAGGAGCCTTTTGCTGTGCCGACACACCTTTGTCCTCGTAGTTAGATCATGTCTGGAACTTAGTGTTCAACATGCATCCTTTTGACTTGTACAGAACATCATTCCATTATGTAAATGGAAAAAGAAAAATTTTATACGCATTTACAGTGTACCTTACTACTCATAACTCGCTAGGCACATAGGAATGCGCTTGAATAGGCAGTTAGGGAAGTCGGGTCGCGACAGGGTGGTATCAGAGCTTCGGTTACAGGTTCTGTAGACTGTCCATACACACACACCCAAAAGAGCGGAAGCGGCCTTGCAAGTAAGTGTTAATTCTATGTTGAATTCTATGTTGCATAATTTATTGGCCATAGGACAATCAGGATAGGGTATAGAGATGGTAAGAACGAGAGGTGAGTCGAGTGGTGGCGACGACCAGAACAGGGGAAACACGGCCCCTCCCGACAATCGGGACGCGACGATCTTCCAACTGACGGAACTAGTCCGCCAGCAGTCGACACAGATCCAACAACTGATCCAACAAAATGCTGCTAATACTGGACCAACTCAGGCAGAAAGGACTGAGATGGTTGGAGAACGATTTAGGAGGTTGAACCCACCGACCTTCGAAGACACAGCTGACTCGACAGTAGCTGAGGACTGGTTGAGGACTCTCGAGAGCATGTTCGTCTATAGCAGGGTTCCGGAGGCGGAAAAGGCCCTCTGTGCTGCGTTCCTACTACGAGGGAGCGCAGGACACTGGTGGGACACCATCATGGTGTTGGAGAACCCCGCTACAATGAGCTGGGAAAGGTTCAAGGAGTTGTTCAGGGGCAAGTACCTCACCGCCCCGGTTCGAGCACAGCGCCTGAATGAATTCATTAACCTCAGACAGGGGTCTATGACGGTGGCCGAGTACATAAGGAAGTTTGAGCAGCTGTCCAGGTTCGCTGCTCACATGATCAGCACGGAAGCTCTTAAGGTCGAACGCTTTCTGGAAGGGTTGAAGCCCGAGCTCTACAGGGATGTGAGCATGGCGGGAATTCAGGGAACTACTTACTCTCAAGTAGCAGAGAGAGCTATGGTTGCTGAACAGGCGGAAGCTAGGATCTTAAAGGCACAAGAGGCCAAACGCAAGTTCGCGCAAATGCAAGGAGCGCAATGGAGCGGAGGAGACCAGAAACGGCAGTTCGTGCCTAAAGGGGGCAAGAAGAAATTCCAGAACAGGCCTCCTCAACAGCCTCAGGGGACGATGAATAGACCCCCGAATCCAAACCAGAACCAAGGAGCAGCGCCGGGCCCATATTGCCAGAGGTGTGGGAAAAGGCACTATGGGAACTGCAACATGCAAGTCAACACCTGCTTTAGATGTGGGAAGCCGGGCCACTTTGTGAGACAGTGCCCAGAGGGTGCTTCGGGGAATCAGACCGGGAGTCAGGCAGGACCTCAGATGGTGCCAGCTCGGGTGTACACCATCACTTCCGAGGAAGCAGAAAACAACCCGGAGGTGGTAACAGGTACCCTACCGATCCATCAAACTCCCACGTGCATTCTAGTAGATTCCGGAGCGACCCACTCGTTTGCGTCTGTAAAGTATGTGATGAAACTCGGGGTAATGCCTGAGCGAGTAGATTACGAATATAGCGTAGCAATTCCAAGCGGGGCACCAACTAGGACTAGCCAAATGTTAAGAAATTGCCCAATCTTAATCGGTAATAGAGAATTGCCTGTAGACCTGATAGTCATTCCGATGGACGACTACGAAGTGATCCTCGGGATGGACTGGCTCTCAAAACACGGAGCAGTGATAGACTGTAACCGTAAAGTAGTTACGTTTAGCTTAGAAGGGGAAGAACCTTTCACCTTCAAGGGAACAATGAAGGGGAGAGGCACTCCGAGGATATCAGCCTTAAAAGCTCAGCGATTAGTCAATTCCGGATGCGAGGCATACCTGGTGTTCGCGCTGAAGGCAGAAGAGAATACCCCCACGAAACTCAAAGACGTACTAGTGATTAAGGATTTCCCAGATGTATTTCCAGAAGAATTGCCGGGATTACCACCAGACAGAGAAATTGAGTTTACGATTGACCTGGTGCCGGGAGCAGCACCAGTGTCCAAGGCTCCATATCGATTAGCGCCAACCGAATTAAAGGAGTTGAAGGAACAAATAGATGAACTCCTACAGAAAGGATTCATTCAGACCAGCTTTTCTCCCTGGGGAGCGCCAGTCCTGTTCGTACGAAAGAAGGATGGCTCGATGAGACTGTGTATAGATTACAGGGAGCTTAACAAGCTGACGATCAAGAATAAGTATCCACTACCCCGAATAGACGACCTCTTCGACCAATTACAAGGCGCCACAGTATTTTCTAAGATCGACTTGAGATCGGGCTACCATCAATTGAAAATCCGCAAGGAAGACATTCCCAAAACGGCGTTCAGTACCAGATACGGGCATTTTGAATTTCTAGTCATGCCCTTTGGACTGACCAATACGCCAGCAGCCTTCATGGACCTAATGAACCGGGTGTTCGAAACCTATCTGGACAAGTTCGTGATTGTATTCATAGACGACATCCTCATCTACTCGAAGACGAAGGAGGAACACGAACAACACCTACGAGTGGTACTTGGAGTACTGAGGGAAAAGCAGATGTACGCTAAGTTTAAAAAGTGTGAATTCTGGCTGGACCAAGTAGCATTTTTGGGACACATTGTCTCTGGAGCGGGAATCTCAGTGGACCCAAGCAAAATCGAGGCAATCAATAACTGGCCACAACCGACCAATGTAACAGAAGTACGGAGCTTTCTAGGCTTAGCGGGCTACTATAGGAAATTCATAAAGGATTTTTCGAAAATTGCCTCAACATTGACAAAGTTGACCCGAAAGAATACTCCTTTTCAATGGAGCGAAGAATGTGAACGGAGCTTCCAAGAACTGAAGAAGCGGCTTACTACCGCCCCAGTGTTGACGATACCCACAGGAACAGGAGGATTCTCCGTTTATAGCGACGCCTCGAAAACTGGGCTCGGATGCGTACTGATGCAAAACGGAAATGTGGTGGCCTATGCCTCACGGCAGTTGAAGGAGTACGAAAGGAACTATCCTACACATGACTTGGAACTAGCAGCTGTGGTCTTTGCCCTCAAGATTTGGAGGCACTACTTGTATGGAGAAAGATGCGAAATCTACACCAATCACAAGAGTTTAAAGTATTTCTTCACCCAGAAGGAACTCAATATGAGATAGAGACGGTGGCTAGAATTGGTGAAAGACTATGATTGTGTGATTAACTACCACCCAGGTAAGGCGAACGTGGTAGCTGATGCTCTAAGCCGGAAATCAGTGAGCGCGGAACTTCAACGGCTCGACGTGGAGATCGTACCGTTGGGAGAAGTCGAGGTAAAATTAGCAATCCTGACCCTGCAACCAACGCTATTGGAGCAGATCAAAATGGCACAGGAAAACGACGAGTTTTACCTGAAAACTAAGGAAGCGCAAATGCGAACAGTCAACGACGGACTTCGTGTTTCGGGACGGCACAAGCCTGTACTACAAGAACCGATTATGCGTACCGAACAATATAGACCTCCGCAGAGCTATAATGACGGAAGCACATACCACACCGTATTCGGTACACCCAGGAGCTACGAAGCTTTATAGGGATCTAAGGACTAACTACTGGTGGCCAGGAATGAAAAAGGACGTAGCAACGTTCGTGAGCCAATGTCTCACCTGCCAGCAAATTAAGGCGGAACATCAGCGGCCGGCTGGGATGCTGCAACCTCTACCCATTCCAGAGTGGAAGTGGGACAATATAACGATGGATTTCGTGAGCGGATTGCCGAGGAACGTGAAAGGACACGATGCAATTTGGGTAATTGTAGATCGACTTACGAAATCTGCCCATTTTCTGCCGATAAGTACAACGTTTACCATGGAGCGGTATGCGGAATTGTACATCCAAGAGATAGTAAGACTCCATGGGACACCCTTAACGATAGTTTCAGACCGCGATTCACGGTTTCAATCTAAATTCTGGACGAGTTTACAAAAGGCCATGGGGACGAAATTGGCATTTAGCACAGCATATCACCCGCAAACGGACGGTCAATCCGAGCGGACTATTCAGACTCTGGAGGATATGCTACGAGCCTGCGTACTTGATTTCAAAGGCAACTGGAGCAAGTACCTTCCACTCGTGGAATTCTCGTACAATAATAGCTACCAAGCTACGATTGGAATGGCTCCGTATGAAGCCTTGTACGGGCGTAAGTGCAGATCCCCAGTGCATTGGGATGAAGTCGGTGAAAGGGCGATGCTAGGCCCAGACATGGTACGAGAAATGACGGAAATCATCGCAATGATACGAGAAAGAATGCAAACAGCACAGAGCAGACAAAAGAGCTATGCGGATCGGAGACGCAGACCGCTAGAATTTGAAGTTGATGACTGGGTTTTCGTGAAGTGTCACCGATGAGAGGCGTTAAGAGATTCGGGAAGAAAGGAAAATTGAGCCCGAGGTATATTGGTCCATTCAGAATAATGAAAAGAGTTGGTGAAGTAGCTTACCAACTAGAACTACCAGCATCGTTGTCGCAAGTACACGATGTGTTCCATGTTTCGACTTTGCGAAAGTACATCGCTGACCCAAGCCACGTACTGACAAACGACACTCTGCACCAACAGTTGAAGCCAGATTTGAGCTACGAGGAAGTGCCAGTAGAAATACTGATGCACGAAACGAAAAGGCTTAGGAACAAGGAAATTCCTTTGGTAAAAGTTCTGTGGCGGAATCAGTCAGTAGAGGAAGCCACATGGGAACGTGAGAATGAAATGAGGGTCCGCTATCCTGAATTGTTCCAAACGGGCTGATTTCCGGGGCGAAATCCTCTTTAAGGGGGGAGGATGTAGCACCCGAGTCCTCGTAAGCACATTAGGGCCAATAAATTTGCATAAAATGTGGAATGCAATTACGTGCTTTTCGTGTGTTACCTTCGTGCTTATGTGACTTACTTGAAATTTGTGTAGAAAATTACGTGCTTAGGTGATCTTACGAAATTTGGTACAGTTAAATTGTACCAACTGACCCTTAATCTAGTTAGCAATTTCTGAAAAATAGGCTAAAGAAATTTGGGCATGAACAAGGTTTGGGCTAAAATTAAAATTTGGCCCAAAATTTACTAGGAGCACTAATGGGCTAGAATGACTTCTACTTAGACCCAAAATCACTTAAGCCCAACTTTTGAGAACAAAATTCCTTAATTCAAGGGATATTTCGTCCCTTGAGTCATATCATCACCATCTAACAAGCTAACAATCATCTAAAACCCACTTCAAGTCCGAGACCTTCACTTGTAAGAAAAGCCAAACGAAAATTTAAGCTAGCGAAGAAAGGAAGGTCGAGCTGAACGTTTGACAAGCTTGGAAGGAGGTATAGCCATCTTATTCTATATTTTGTCCAAGGATAGGTTTATTTTAAGAACATAAGCACGAGAACACTCGTTTGTTAAGGCTTATTCGATTTTAATCCTTAGACGTATACTTTCTTGCAATGATTTAGTGTTCTAGGTCACGATTAACAGGATTAGGACTTATTAGGCCCGAAAATGTAAGATAAAGTTGGCGTTTTTGTTTAGCTCGATTTTAGGATTTCTGAAGTTCCAATCGGCCTTCGTAATGTTCTTGGAGAAAATGACTTTTTAATCTTTAAAGTAGTACTTTGCGAACTGAAAAGTGTTAGTGAAGTATTTTGCGAATTGAGGAGGTAGCGGGATGTTTGCGAACCCATGCAAACCCCACTTCGCGGCTTCAAGACAGTTCATGAGCCGCGTCCGTTTTGCGAATTCGGCAGTTTTACGAGGCCGCAAACCCTACTTCGCAAAGCAAGAGTTTTGCGGGTCCGGCGAAGTTGGCGAACTCGGCCACTTCGCGAATCGAGCACACTTTGCGAATCCATGCAAGCTAAGCTTTGCGGGTTGATGGTTTGCGAACCCCAAGCGGTTAGGAACTTTGCGACTCCACTTTGCGGGTTCATGCACTTCGCGGCCCCATCTTACGAATGGAACCTTTTGCGAACTGGAGCTTTGCGAGCTCAAAACTTCGCGGGTCCGGAGTTTTCGCATCCAAGACACCTTGCGGGCTCATCGTAGTTTGCGAACTCCATGCTTTGCGAGCTCCACAAGGATTGCGAATCCTAGTTTCGCGAATCCTTAGAAGTTTGCGAGTCCTCACAAGCCGTAAACCTCATTTCACGGGTTAAGGAGTTCGCGGGCCGTGCTCCTTTTGCGGCCTCCGCATTTTGTGAATCCTCATGCACTTTGCGGGTCCAATGAAGATGGCGAAGCGAATTTACGAATCCAAGGATTTGCGAACTCAAACACTTCGCAAATCACTTCACGAATTGAACCCCTTGGATTAAAACGATTTAAGTTAGGAAAAATATTTTTGCACCATTTAATAAGAAAAATATTCCGATTCCAATGAGCATAGGCTCTTTCAACGCCCGATCATAAGTTGCCTATCGGTGTCCTTAGGGCCAATTTTCGGTATAGGTAGACGTTGCAATCGATAGAATTTTGGTACGAAAATTTAGGTAGTCAACTGATATAATTTATAGACTGACTTTATAGCCTTGGCAGGTTTAAAGGATGAAATTTTAGGAATTTCACTAGACCGACTAGCAAATAGTTTGAAGTCGAAAATTAGGTTCATGACTTAAAATAATTCGAGTACTTAGCTAGCTTAATTAATTATTAGCTTACTAATACGAATGTTTTGGTGCCTAAGGTCGGGACTTAGGAAATTCGCCAGGGCAGGTAGCAGTTAGTCTACGGACGCCAGGTAAGTAGAAATCCAACTACAACACATAACTTGTGTGCTATATGTATATGTGACTATATGCCTACGTGGTTTCGTGATTACGTGAATTTATCGTTACGCCTTCATGTGGTAAGCATAAGTTGCATTTGTTTGCATATGCATGCTCATGTGCACGCACGAACTCATGGGGAAGGGTCATGGGATAGAGTGTGCATGGTGATATGTCGCTTGTATGCGACGAGGACTTGCCGTTGTGGGCAAGTGTGTCGACTCATAGTTGAGTCAGGGGCTGTCTACTATGCTACCAGGGCGGCGTTTAGCGTCGTCGTACTATTATTGTAAATATATATATTAGTATCCTATGGATAGGATTCGGGCATGGCCCGTGGCGGTAAGGTGCGACCTGGAGGGTGCGACCTGAGGGTATAAACAGCACCGGGTGGAACCCGGTGTAGGCAACCTCAGCGTAGGCTACCAGCGTGAGCTACCGCCGGACAGTCGGGGACGACCGGGTTTATATGGCGACCTAGGGGAACGATGTGCATCCTAGGGTTCGGCCATCCGGCGTGGACCGCTGTCGTATTGTCCTGAGGGACGAGAGCTCTTGTGGTGCATAGTAAGATTAGCCGAGGGCCCTGAGTTTTACTAGTACGAGTACTAGGTGCATCGGCGCGGATTGCCCTTGCATAGAAATTTATGCATCGGCAGGGTTTGCCTTTGCGGGGAAAGGGACACGTGCATACATGCATGATTTCTGCTTACTGAGCCTCGGTGGCTCATTCTTTTATGTTATGTGTTGTAGGCGCCAGCGAGCACGGTACGTGATCGCGTTAGATGACAAGGCCAACCTTTTGAAGCTTCGCGCTGCTTTTGGGGTGGACGTGTGTGTATGGATGACGACCTGTGAGGCCGGGCGCATAGGAGCCTTTTGCTGTGCCGACACACCTTTGTCCTCGTAGTTAGATCATGTCTGGAACTTAGTGTTCAACATGCATCCTTTTGACTTGTACAGAACATCATTCCATTATGTAAATGGAAAAAGAAAAATTTTATACGCATTTACAGTGTACCTTACTACTCATAACTCGCCAGGCACATAGGAATGCGCTTGAATAGGCAGTTAGGGAAGTCGGGTCGCGACAGAGTCGCCCCTCGGGGAGAGGGAAGTCGTCAGGAGGCGGTGAATGTAGCGCGGGCCTGGGCTCCTGAGCGAAGACGCCTTCGAGGTCTTTATGCTGAACTCTGGCTCGCCTGCACGTGCGATGTCGGCCCTGCGGACCTGTCGGAACAGCAGATTCTAAAGATAATCCTTGTAGTGCTTGTCCGGGAAAGGTCATTTGCTACCGAAATATGGGGTCGGCACTCAAAGTGCCTGACAGAAATCGCCGACGTCCACCGTGTGCTCCTCGTTAAATGCTCGAAAATTGACCTTTTTTTGCCGTACTCTTCGAATGAGAATGTCGAAAGGAACTCCAACGTGAGTTCCTTGTAGACCGGTTCGTCAATATGGAAGAATGAGGCCCATCCGCTGAGTGAGAGGTACTGAGCGACTTGCTGCTCGATGTGGTGCTTCGCCAGCGTGTCGTGATTTATTTGGTCCATGGGGATGAACTCCATGGCCTTTCAGCCTGTTGTACCGGGCAGTCTGAGTGTTATCACTAAACTGCTGCGTAACAGTTAGCCGTGTCGGCGGGGGCTCGGGTCGCCTTTGACGAACGGGCGAGCGCAAGGCGGGGCCACACTGAGCTGTGGAGCGGCTGCGACCCATAGTACCTAGAAAATATATGTGAGCTCAACGAGTATAGCAATTAAGTCATGTACTGTTCAAGAACACATGAAAAAATCAAAGAGGCATTTTGTCGAACACGTAACGGGCAAGCCAACATGTGCATTTTGTCGAACACGTAACGGGCAAAATAGTGACAAAAGACATGTACTGTTCAAGGACACATGAAAAATTCAAAGAGCCATTTTGTCGAACACTGTCAGGACCCGTCGTCCCGCCCTCGTATCCCGTTCTAATCCTAAGTATCTAATGCTTTATTATCGCGCAAAAGCGTAGAAATGCGAATAAAATTTTTCCTTTTAAAATTACGTGCGGAAGTCTTATACACATGTCAAAAGAATGTTCGCAAATCGTTCTACAATTCATCGTAGTCATGTCTATACAGAAGACAAGTGTGTGTGTGTGTGTATCCAAAAGCTTCCTATGCGCCCGGCCTTCACAGGTCGTCATCCATACACACACTCCCACCTCAAAAGCAGCCGGATAGCTTCAAAAGATCGGCCTCGCATAAAAGTCGGATCACGTACCGTGATCGTCGGTACCTACAACACGTAACATAAACAATGAGCCACCGAGGCTCAGTAAGCAGAAATTATGCATGTATGCACGTGTCCTAACGAACGACAATCCACGCCATCGTTTTCTAACGCTCATACTCTTTTTCTTATACTCGTACTCTTTTTCTCATACTTCTTACTTCATACGGGCCCACGGCTTTCAGTCCCACTATGCGCCATCCTTAGAGATCTCAAGTGTGGAGGTTCACACACTAGAAGGTCACCGGAAGGAATCTTCCCTTACTCAGTGTGGCCTCCACGCGAGCGCTTCTCACTGGTAGCCAACACCGAGGCCACTAACCACGGAGGTCACCCGAAGGAATCTTCCCTCCGAGTAGTGCTTTACACGCTAGAAGGTCACCCGAAGGAATCTTCCCTTACTCAACGTGTGCCCCGGGCCGCATCCTCCAGGTTGCATCTCCCGCATACGGGGTATTTCCCCCAGCCTCTTATACAGGCCTTATAGCTTCATTCGCCTTACTGGCTGCATAGGGGAAGCCGTGACTCTTCATTCGAGTCGACACAGACGCCAATATCGGCGAATATACATCGCACACAGGCGATCTTACGCACGCTCATACCTCGCGTCTTATACACTACTCATGCGTGCAAATGCTCATGCTATGCTCATGTATGTATTCTAATCATGCCATCATGCACATAATTTAATCGTACCATACGTACACATCTCATACAAAATTCACGAGCACGTAATTCACATAATTTGACGCAGGCAAGTTACGTGTCGTAGTTGAATTTCTACTTACCTGTCGTCCAAGCGTAATTATAGTACTTCCCCGTTTGCTCCTACCGTTCGACCTTTTTAAATAAAAAGGTTAGGAGATTAGCACGTTGCTTCCTTAGCTAATTCGTCGAAATAATTTAATTCTGTCTTATTACTTATTTGGACTTGTATAAATTTTCCAGACTCCAATTTAATTTATTTGCGTCTTATTGCATTCCTAAGTCCTTACATTTCAAGAGCTAAGGTACGTTAGAGTTCAATGGCCCTAATTCATATAGCTAGGCGAAAGTGATTAAGACTTGGTATCAATCGATCTTTAATTGGTTCAATTCCAATCAAGTTTCGATCCCTAAGAGATTTCTTACTTATCTCATTTAAATTTCTTACACTATAAACTCGGCGAAAGTCGCTTGATTCTACTAGGTTTCGCTCGATTAATTTCATCCAATTGAATTCCTAAGTTGTATGAGTTTCCCCCGAAACTCTTTCTCTATTAGCTTTCGATCGAAAGTCACATTTGATAGCCACTTTCGATCGAACTCGTTTATCAAATCTTAATTTCAATTTGTTAGCTAGCGTGTGTTAGTTTCGCCCGCAAGTGGAGGAGTTTCGCCGAGATATTCTTCGATCGAAACCCTCTCAATTAGCTAGTTTCGATCAATTGGTTAGGGTTTCGCCGTGTTTCTATGTCGGCATGACACCATCTTAGTTTCGATCGAAACTTTGCATGGGACAAAGTTGCTTTCGACCAATCGCATGAATTTGGTATTAGGTTTCGATTGATTTGGCTTATTCATACGAGTTTCGCCGACGTTGCATGGGCATGGATGGGTTTCGCCCGAAACCATGCATGTGGAAGGGGTTAATTTGATTCAATTGCATGGGCTTGGGGTTGAGTTTCGCCGAGATCTATTTCGGTCGAAACTCCCCTTTCATTAGTTAATTTCGATTGATTTTATAGGTTGGACTTGAGTTTCGGTCGAAACTCATATCTTATTGAGTTTACTATTCAAAACTAATTTGAATCAAATTGAATTCATGTTTCTCACGTCGCCCGAAACATCAAAATCAATTTCCTAATTTCGATCGAAACTCAACTATTCATTTGGTCGAAACTACTTTCTTCCCAAGTTTTCCAGTCGAAGTTTCTGCATTTCATCCCTTCTTGTTACCCAGATTGCGTGATTCCCTTTTACAGCAGAATATCTAGGTTCTAAGTCATATATGAAATAATTCCTAACACTGATTTATTCAATCGGGATCTTATTAAGAGCTTATATATTATATTTAGGGTTTTTCGAAATCTTCCTCAACTACTTGCCTTTAATGCCATTATCTCCAACTACACCTAGGGTACGAAATTAAAAGCTTAAGGAGGGTATTTCACTTACCAACTTCGAATTCCTAAGCTAGTTGGGGTGCTTATGATTTGGATTTCGTCTCGGCTCCTTCCTCTTGTCCTTTCCTTGCTATCGTTAGTTACTTAGGTGAGTTTATGGGGTGTTAAAGTGTTAAGTTAGATATTTCCCTTTTTCATAAGGGTAGGGCATAGCTTGGCGTGGTTGGTCCTTGATTCAGGGAAGTGTGTCTCCCACTTTGGGCATCCCTTACACATTCGGCCTAATTATAAATTCCTAGCCCAACATAAATTCTAGAAATTTCCCATTTAGCTATTATTAGTTGTTTCCCTTGATATTTCGAAAATTACCCTTCACAAGTTTGAGTCATCATGAGCGCGAAAATCATTGGCACTTAATTGCACGTAATTCACATATAATTCTCGAGCATAAAATTCATATGTCACGTAAATCATACACGAAATCAGCCCGTGAGAACAATCCGGGATAACGAACTCTCATTTCGTCCTCCCGTTCCCATGTTGCTTCCTCCGTAGACTGATTCTGCCATAGTACTTTCACTAAAGGAATATCTTTGTTCCTTAATCTTTTGGTCTCGTACATCAATATCTCCACCGGAGTTTCTTCGTAACTCAGATCCGACTTTAATTGTTGATGTAGGGACTCATTTCCTAGAACATGATTCGGGTCGGCTAAGCATTTCCATATGGTTGAGACGTAGAACACGTCATGTACTTGCGATAATGATGCTGGCAGCTCTAGTTGATAGGCTACCTCACCAACCCGTTTTACTATTCTAAATGGGCCGATGTATCTAGGGCTTAATTTCCCTTTCTTCCCAAATCTTTTCACGCCCTTCATTGGCGATACCTTTACAAACACCGTGTCGCCTTCTTCAAATTCCAGTGGTCGACGTCTTCTGTCCGCGTAGCTTTTCTGTCGGTTTTGTGCCGTTCGCATGCGTTCACGTATAGTAGTGATAGCCTCTGTCATTTCTCGTACGATGTCAGGGCCTAACATAGCCCGTTCTCCAACCTCGTCCCAATGAACTGGGGACCTGCACCTGCGCCCGTATAACGCTTCGTATGGTGCCATCCCAATGGTGACGTGGTAGCTGTTATTGTACGAGAATTCGATAAGTGGGAGGTATCTGCTCCAGTTCCCTTTGAAATCGAGTACACATGCTCGTAGCATGTCTTCCAACGTTTGTATTGTCCGCTCGGATTGACCGTCTGTTTGCGGATGGTAGGCGGTGCTGAAAGACAGCTTCGTTCCCATTGCCTTCTGCAAGCTCGTCCAGAACTTCGACAGAAATCTGGAGTCCCGATCCGAGACTATGGACGATGGAACGTCGTGCAGTCGTACTATCTCTTGAAGGTACAGCTCCGCGTATCGTTCCATGGAAAACGTCGTACTAATTGGTAGGAAATGGGCAGACTTTGTTAGCCGATCGATGATCACCCAAATCGCGTCATGCCCTTTCGCATTCCTTGGCAGTCCTACTACGAAATCCATAGTAATGTTATCCCATTTCCATTCAGGGATGGGTAACGGTTGCAGAGTTCCCGCCGGCCTTTGATGCTCGGCTTTTATCTGCTGGCACGTCAGGCATTGACTTACGAAAGTCGCAATGTCCTTTTTCATGCCTGGCCACCAGTAATTTTCCTTTAATCCTCTGTACATCTTCGTTGCTCCTGGATGTACTGAGTACGCCGTGGCATGTGCTTCCGTTATTATAGTCCTTCTTAGTTCAGCGTCGTCTGGCACGTACAGCCGGTTCTTGAAGTATAGTCGTCCGTCTTCCCGTATCATGAGGTCTCCCGTCGGTTGTTCCGGCTGTGCCTCTTTAATCTTCGCGTACAACTCGTCTGCTCCTTGTGCTGTCTTGATTTGCTCTAGCAGCGTTGGTTGCAGAGTTAAGGCCGCTAGTTGTGCCTCAACTTCGCCTAACCGTACGACCTCTACTTCCAGCAGTTGCAGTTCTGCACTAACTGCTTTTCGGCTTAAGGCATCGGCTACTACGTTCGCCTTGCCTGGGTGGTAGTTGATTACGCAGTCGTAATCCTTGACTAACTCTAACCACCTTCTCTGCCTCATATTCAGCTCTTTCTGCGTAAAGAAATACTTGAGGCTCTTGTGGTCCGTGTATATCTCACACCGCTCTCCATAGAGGTAATGCCTCCAAATCTTGAGAGCAAGGACCACTGCAGCCAATTCCAAGTCGTGCGTCGGGTAATTCTTCTCGTAATCTTTCAGTTGACGAGAAGCGTACGCTACTACATTCCCGTGCTGCATTAGTACGCATCCTAACCCGTTCTTCGACGCCTCACTATACACCGTAAATCCTCCAGTTCCCGAAGGTATTGTGAGGATTGGGGCCGTCGTCGGCCGTTCTTTCAGCTCTTGGAAGCTTCGTTCGCATTCTGCGGTCCACTGGAACGGGGTATTCTTCCTAGTCAGCTTCGTCAGTGTAGACGCTATCCTTGAGGAGTCCTTGATGAACTTCCTATAGTATCCTGCCAGACCGAGGAAACTTCGTACTTCCGTCACATTCGTCGGTCTGGGCCAATTGCTAATAGCATTTATCTTGTTCGGGTCTACGGAGATTCCTGCGCCGGATACTATATGCCCCAAGAAGGCGACTTGGTCAAGCCAGAATTCACACTTCTTGAACTTGGCGTATAGTTGCTTCTCCCGTAGTATACCCAGAACTACTCCCAGGTGTTCTTCATGTTCTTCCTTCGTCCTTGAATAGATTAGGATGTCATCAATGAAGACGATGACGAACCTATCTAGGTACGGCTTGAACACCCGGTTCATTAAATCCGTAAAAGCTGCAGGCGCATTAGTTAGCCCGAATGGCATCACCAGGAACTCATAGTGGCCATAACGGGTACTAAAGGCCGTCTTCGGGACGTCTTCCTTCCGGATCCTTAACTGATGATAGCCCGATCTTAAGTCGATCTTAGAGAAAACCGTTACACCTTGCAGTTGATCGAACAATCGTCTATCCTAGGGAGTGGATACTTGTTCTTGATCGTCAACTTGTTCAACTCCCTGTAGTCTATGCATAATCGCATGGACCCGTCTTTCTTCTTCACGAATAGCACCGGCGCTCCCCAGGGAGAGAAACTCGGCTGTGAACTCCTTCTGCATGAGTTCGTCGAGTTGGTCCTTTAACTCCTTCATTTCCGTCGGTGCTAGCCGATATGGGGTCTTAGATACTGGCGCCGCTCCAGGTACCAGATCTATGGCGAATTCTATTTCCCGCTCGGGTGGTAGTCCCGGTAATTCCTCGGGAAATACGTCGGGGAAGTCCTTAACTACCGGCACTTCCTCGAACTTCGGAGAGGAGTTCTCCCCCGACTTGATAGCGAACACCAGATATGCTTCGCATCCTGATTTGATCAGTCGTTGGGCTTTTAACGCTGACATCCTAGAGATCATAGTCCCTTTACTAGTCCCTACGAACCTAAGGGGTTCATTCCCGTCCGTATTGAGCGTGACTATCTTGCGGTGGCAGTCTATGACGGCTCCGTACTTCGATAGCCAATCCATCCCGAGGATCACCTCATAATCATTCATGGGAATTATTATGAGGTCTATGGGCAGTTCCTTATCCCCGATTACTATTGGGCAATCCCGTAACACGTGGTTAGTTTGGGTGGGATTCCCATTCGGAACTGCTACCCTAAACTCGCACTCAGCTTGGTGAGGCGTGATTCCTACTCTTGCGACGTACTTAGTAGACGCGAACGAGTGTGTCGCTCCTGAGTCGACTAGGATGCATGTGGGGGTTTCATAGACGAGGAGGGTACCTGTTACCACGGCCGAGTTGTTTTCTGCTTCCTCGGAGGTTATGGTGAAAACCCTAGCCGGTACCCTTGGTGGTGCTGCCTGGTTTCCAGCTTGGCTTCCGGATCCGCTTTCCAGACATGCCCTTAGATAGTGGCTCGTCTTGCCACATTTGAAGCACGTAGCGTTCTGGAAGTTGCAAACTCCTGTGTGCCTCCGCGCACATTTCGGGCATACGGGTAGATCTAACTGGGGTCTACCCTGGTTTGAGTTGAACTGTGGGGGTGGTCCAGGTCGGTTTTGGAAGTTCGGCTTCCCACCCTTGGCTACAAACTGCCGCTTTGGGTTGCTTCCGCTCCCTTGCGGCCCTTGCATGAACTTGCGCTTCGCTTCCTGGGCGCGAGCAATTCTGGCCTCTACCTGCTCCGCCACTAGCGCCCTCTCAGCCACTTGCGCGTACGTGGCTCCTTGTATCCCGGCCATACTCACATCTCTGTACAACTCGGGCTTCAACCCTTCCATGAACCGCTCAATCTTGAGCGCGTCCGTACTGACCATATGAGCAGCGAACCTCGAGAGCTGCTCGAACTTTTTGATGTACTCCGCCACTGTCATTGCCCCTTGGCGGAGGTTGATGAACTCGTTCATCCTCTGGGCTCTGACAGGGGCGGTGTAGTATTTCCCTCGAAATAACTCCTTAAACCGATCCCAGCTCATCGTTAGTGGGTTTCCGATGGCTGAGACGGTGTCGCACCAATGCCCTGCGCTCCCCCTCAGCAGGTAGGCAGCGCACATGACTTTCTCAGCCTCGGGTGTACGGCTGTGCTGGAACATATTGTCCAGAGTCCTGAGCCAGTCCTCGGCTCAGGTGGGGTCTACAGCATCCTCGAATATTGGAGGGTTAAGCTTTCGGAATCTCTCCCCGATCATCTCGATTCGCTCAGGTGGGGGAGGTAAATTAGCTGATTGTCCCCCAGCAATTTGCTGTTGGATTAGTTGCTGAATCTGAGCCGATTGTTGCCGGACCAGTTCAGTGAGTTGCAGGATAGTGGCATCCCGGCTATCGAGAGGGTTATTGGTATCCCTGCCCTGATCTGACTCCCTACTTCCTTCTCCCCTAAGTCTTACCATTCTCAACCTATCCTGACAATTTCCTAAGGCCAATAAATCAAACCATACAAAGAATTCACATAACATGATACTTACAAGCAAGGCCGCTTCCGCGCTTTTGAGTGTGTGTGTATGGACAGTCTGCAGGACCTGTGACCGAAGCTCTGATACCACTCTGTCAGGACCCGTCGTCACGCCCTCGTATCCCGTCCTAATCCTAAGTATCTAATGCTTTATTATCACGCAAAAGCGTAGAAATGCGAATAAAATTTTTCCTTTTAAAATTACGTGCGGAAGTATTATACACATGTCAAAAGAATGTTCGCAAATTGTTCTACAATTCATCGTAGTCATGTCTATACAGAAGACAAGTGTGTGTGTGTGTATCCAAAAGCTTCCTATGCGCCCGGCCTTCACAGGTCGTCATCCATACACACACTCCCACCTCAAAAGCAGTCGGATAGCTTCAAAAGACCGACCTCGCATAAAAGTCGGATCACGTACAGTGATCGTCGGTACCTACAACACGTAACATAAACAATGAGCCACCGAGGCTCAGTAAGCAGAAATTATGCATGTATGCACGTGTCCTAACGAACGACAATCCACGCCGTCGTTTTCTAACGCTCATACTCTTTTTCTTATACTCGTACTCTTTTTCTCATACTTCTTACTTCATACGGGCCCTCGGCTTTCAGTCCCACTATGCGCCATCCTTAGAGATCTCAAGTGTGGACGTTCACACACTAGAAGGTCACCGGAAGGAATCTTCCCTTACTCAGTGTGGCCTCCACGCGAGCGCTTCTCACTGGTAGCCAACACCGAGGCCACTAACCACGGAGGTCACCCGAAGGAATCTTCCCTCCGGGTAGTGCTTTACACGCTAGAAGGTCACCCGAAGGAATCTTCCCTTACTCAACGTGTGCCCCGGGCCGCATCCTCCAGGTTGCATCTCCCGCATACGGGGTATTTCCCCCAGCCTCTTATACAGGCCTTATAGCTTCATTCGCCTTACTGGCTGCATAGGGGAAGCCGTGACTCTTCATTCGAGTCGACACAGACGCCAATATCGGCGAGTATACATCGCACACAGGCGATCTTACGCACGCTCATACCTCGCGTCTTATACACTACTCATGCGTGCAAATGCTCATGCTATGCTCATGTATATATTCTAATCATGCCATCATGCACATAATTTAATCGTACCTTACGTACACATCTCATACAAAATTCACGAGCACGTAATTCACATAATTGGACGCAGGCAAGTTACGTCTCGTAGTTGAATTTCTACTTACCTGTCGTCCAAGCGTAATTATAGTACTTCCCCGTTCGCTCCTACCGTTCGACCTTTTTAAATAAAAAGGTTAGGAGATTAGCACGTTGCTTCCTTAGCTAATTCGTCATTAATTCTGTCTTATTACTTATTTGGACTTGTATAAATTTTCTAGACTCCAATTTAATTTATTTGCGTCTTATTGCATTCCTAAGTCCTTACATTTCAAGAGCTAAGGTACGTTAGAGTTCAATGGCCCTAATTCATATAGCTAGGCGAAAGTGATTAGGACTTGGTATCAATCGATCTTTAATTGGTTCAATTGCAATCAAGTTTCGATCCCTAAGAGATTTCTTACTTATCTCATTTAAATTTCTTACACTATAAGCTCGGCGAAAGTCGCTTGATTCTACTAGGTTTCGCTCGATTAATTTCATCCAATTGAATTCCTAAGTTGTATGAGTTTCCCCCGAAACTCTTTCTCTATTTTGCTTTCGATCGGAAGTCACATTTGATAGCCACTTTCGATCGAACTCGTTTATCAAATCTTAATTTCAATTTGTTTGCTAGCGTGTGTTAGTTTCGCCCGCAAGTGGAGGAGTTTCGCCGATATATTCTTCGATCGAAACCCTCTCAATTAGCTAGTTTCGATCAATTGGTTAGGGTTTCGCCGTGTTTCTACGTCGGCATGACACCATCTTAGTTTCGATCGAAACTTTGCATGGGACAAAGTTGCTTTCGATCAATCGCATGAATTTGGTATTAGGTTTCGATTGATTTGGCTTATTCATACGAGTTTCGCCGACGTTGCATGGGCATGGATGGGTTTCGCCCGAAACCATGCATGTGGAAGGGGTTAATTTGATTCAATTGCATGGGCTTGGGGTTGAGTTTCGCCGAGATCTATTTCGGTCGAAACTCCCCTTTCATTAGTTAATTTCGATTGATTTTATAGGTTGGACTTGAGTTTCGGTCGAAACTCATATCTTATTGAGTTTACTATTCAAAACTAATTTGAATCAAATTGAATTCATGTTTCTCACGTCGCCCGAAACATCAAAATCAATTTCCTAATTTCGATCGAAACTCAACTATTCATTTGGTCGGAACTTCTTTCTTCCAAGTTTTCCAGTCGAAGTTTCTGCATTTCATCCCTTCTTGTTACCCAGATTGCGTGATTCCCTTTTACAGCAGAATATCTAGGTTCTAAGTCGTATATGAAATAATTCCTAACACTGATTTATTCAATCGGGATCTTATTAAGAGCTTATATATTATATTTAGGGTTTTTCGAAATCTTCCTCAACTACTTGCCTTTAATGCCATTATCTCCAACTACACCTAGGGTACGAAATTAAAAGCTTAAGGAGGGTATTTCACTTACCAACTTCGAATTCCTAAGCTAGTTGGGGTGCTAATGATTTGGATTTCGTCTCGGCTCCTTCCTCTTGTCCTTTCCTTGCTTTCGTTAGTTACTTAGGTGAGTTTATGGGGTGTTAAAGTGTTAAGTTAGATATTTCCCTTTTTCATAAGGGTAGGGCATAGCTTGGCGTGGTTGGTCCTTGATTTAGGGAAGTGTGTCTCCCACTTTGGGCATCCCTTACACATTGGGCCTAATTATAAATTCCTAGCCCAACATAAATTCTAGAAATTTCCCATTTAGCTATTATTAGTTGTTTCCTTTGATATTTCGAAAATTACCCTTCACAAGTTTGAGTCATCATGAGCGCGAAAATCATTGGCACTTAATTGCAGGTAATTCACATATAATTCTCGAGCATAAAATTCATATGTCACGTAAATCATACACGAAATTATTGGCCGACCTATTTTGCAGGGACCGGGGTCCTACAAACACGTAACGGGCAAGCCAACATATGCATTCCAAGCTTTATAATCAACCAACTAAGCGCATTCCTAGACTTCAAACAAAGGATCAAAGCGAAATAAACCACAGAATGCAACATATTTCGCCACCAATTTGCTAAAATTCCCAATTTTCGAAATTAGTGTTCGTCCTTCCACAATTCTAAACTAATGAACGAAATCAAAAAATTAAGCATATCCACGGTGTTGTTAGCATGTATCAAGCAATGAAGAACACGAAATTAGACCCAATTTTGAAAATCCCCAAATTCAAAATTAGCTTTCTTCGTAAAAATTCGAAATTCAACCTCAAATTCACGTAATTAAGCAAATGTCTAGCAAGTATGGCACATAGTGAACGAAGAATAGCATCCTCATGCCCAAAAATTAGCAACGGTCAACGAAATTATCAAATTCGAACTAAATAGGGTAAAAATCATACATTTTGATCTTAATCGAGTTAAATGGAGGGTGTGATGTGTTGGTTGTTTGTTGTTCACTGGAGTCACGGACGTGGGGTAGAGGTTGGCGGTGGTCGGCGGTGGTGGTGATTTAGGTTGTGGACGTGAGAGTGAAGGAGAAGAAATAGAAAAGAGGGAGAGATGGGAAGATGAATCGGTCTAATTTTCCCCCCTTTTTAACTAAATTCCGCAAGTGTCATGGCTGTGAAGCATGAGCTACTGGCCGTGACACGCGGCAGCAAGGGTCTCTGTCCTCAGTCACGGCCGTGACGTACAAGTCACTGACCGTGACACTGTCGAGTATTAATTAATTAATTTTTTATTATTTATACGAGTCACGGCGTGAAGGTGTACACCTAAGGCCGTGACTTGAGGCAGAGAGTTCGAGAGGCCCTCGACTGTTGTCACGGCCGTGATGACTTAAGCCGTTGGCCGTCTTGAGGAACAGTACGCAGAGGTCGGGGTGTCACGGCCGTGAGTCCTTAAGGACAAGGCCATGAACCATTTGTTTTTTTTTGAGCTAATGTTGAAAACATAAATGAAAATACCTGTGCCTATCAAGAAGCACATACTTTATCGTCTTTAGCCGGACATACCTTCGTTCGCTCGGGAGGGCTGGAAGTCCAGGTATAGCACTTCTTTTTCGCTATATTCCTTGCCTGTGTGATAGTGCTTCAACCTGTGTTCGTTCACCTTGAAAGTACCCTGCTCCATACCTGAAATCTCAATAGTAACGTAAGCAAAAACATGGGTAACAGTGAAGGTCCCGACCAACGTGATCTAAGTTTGCCGGGAAAGAGCCTAAGTCGAGAGTTAAAGAGGAGGACTTGGTCCCCTTCCTGAAACTCTCGTTTTTGCCTAATTTTCTTATCATGGTAAGCTTTTGAGCGTTCCTTATACATTCGAGCATTATCATAAGTGGATAGCCGCCATTCATCTAACTCATTGATTTGGAGTTGCAGCTTTCCGCTAGCGTCTCCTAAATCAAGATTCAAGGACTTGATCGCCCAATAGGCCTTATGCTCGATTTCTACGGGAAGGTGGCATGCCTTCCCACAGACTAATCTGTACGGTGTAGTGCCTATATGTATCTTATATGCAGTCCTATATGCCCAAAGTGCATCATCATTCAACTTATTCGCCCACTCCCTACGGTTCCCTTCTATCGTCATTTCTAAAATGCATTTTAGCGATTCACTACTTCGACCTGACCGCTAGCTTGGGGGTGATAAGGGGTGGATTAACACCGTAACATTCTAATGTACGTGCAAACTGGGTGTTACAGAGGTGTGTACCCCTATCACTAATAATGCACCTAGGTGCCCCAAAATGTGAAAATAGTGCTCGCAAAAATCTTACGACTACCCTAGCATCGTTCGTGGGTAAAGCTTGTGGCTCGGCCCTCTTGGACACATAATCTACAGCACCTAGAATGTACTTATTACTATACGAGCTAGGAAATGGACCCATAAAGTCTATACCCCATACATCGAAAATCTCGCATACCAAAATGAAGTTCTGAGGTGTTTCATCGCATTTCGAGAGATTACATGCGCGTTGACACTGATCACAAGTGTCAATGTACCTTTGGGCGTCCTTCAAATCGTGGGCTAGTAGAATCCGCTTTCCAACACCTTCTGAGCGGTTCTGTTGGCTGCGTAATGCCCTCCGGTCGGTCCGTTGTGGCAGTGCTTAAGGATTTGTGTCGTCTCTGGGAAGGAGATGCATCGACGTATCACCTGGTCTACATCACCTAAAAAATACAGGTCTTCCCAAAAGTAATACCTCAAGCCAGAAAAGAATTTCTTCTTTTGCTGACTAGTGTAGTCCTTTGGTAGGACCCTCGCAACAAGATAGTTAGCAAAATCTGCAAACCACGGGGTATCGTCACTTACCACTTGTATCGAGTACAGGTGCTCGTCTGGGAATCTGTCTTGTATAGCCCTTCCGTGCTTGTGGTAAATTTTGGACTGACGAGAGAGGTGGTCCGCCGTTAGATTCTCTGCACCCTTCTTGTCCCGGATCTCTATATCGAATGGAGCAGGATCCATCGAATCAGCCGAGACTGGCATCCGGCTTCGCTAATAAATACTTGAGCAGAGTGGTTAGTAAGAACAATAACTTTTGATAGGATACGATATGACCTGAATTTGTCAAAGGCGAACATGACGGCTAACAGCTCATCTTCAGTGGTCGTGTAATTGGCCTGGGCCGCGTCTAGCGTCTTGCTCGCGTAGTAGATCGATCTAAAGTGATTGTCCTTCCACTGCCCTAACACTGCTCCAACTACATAATCACTAGCATCGCACATTAGCTCAAAGGGTAGCCCCAGGGGCGACCATAATAGATGTTGTGATTAGTCGCTCCATAAGCAAGTTAAAAGCATGCAAGCATTCATCGTCAAATTCAAACGGAGCATCTTTTTCTCAGGTAATCTAAACATGGGTCGAGCGATCTAGGAAAAATCCTTAATAAACCTACGATAAAACCCAACATTTCCTAGAAAACTCTTAATCGATCTCACGTTCGATGGGACAGGTAATTTTTCTATAGTCTCTAACTTAGCTCGGTCCACTTCGATTCCTTTAGAGGAGATCTTACGGCCCAGAACTATGCCCTCTCGAACCATGATATGGTACTTTCCCAATTAAGTGCCAAGTTCGTTTCTTCGCATCGTGCGAATACGAGTTTCAAATTAGATAAGCATACCTCAACTGACAAACCAAACACAGAAAATCATCCATAAATACCTCCATTACCTCACCTACCAGTTCATTGAATATGGCCATCATGCATCACTGGAAGGTGGCTGGGGCATTGCATAGACCGAATGGCATCCTTCGATACGCGAACGTCTCGAACGGGCAAGTGAAGGTGATCTTCTCCTGGTCCTCTAGCACTATAGGGATCTGCAGATATCCTGACGAACCATCAAGAAATCAATAAAATGAGTGACCAGCTAACTTTTCTAACATCTGATCAATAAATAGTAGGGGAAAATGGTCCTTTCGCGTGGCGTCGTTCAACCTCTTGTAATTGATGCAGACGCGCCACCCAGTCACGGTCCTTGTCGGAATCAACTCATTCTTGCATTAGTGACGACCGTCATGCCTCCCTTCTTTGGGACCACTTGGACCGGGCTGACCCATGCGCTGTCTGAAATGGGATAGATCATCCTCGCGTCTAGCATCTTGATCACCTCCTTCTTAATGACGTCCTTCATATTGGGATTGAGGCGCCTTTGACGTTGAGCGACTGGCTTGAAATCGTCCTCCATGAGGATCTTGTGCGTACAGTAGTTTGGGTTGATACCCCTTATGTCGTATATCGTCCACACCAAGGCCTTTTTGTGCGCCTTCAACACATCCAAGAGTTGTCCCTTCTGTCCGTCGTCGAGGCTCGATGAGATGATGACTGGTAGCACCCCGTTGCTGCCTAGAATGCGTACTCGAGGTGGTCAGGCAGCGGCTTCAATCCAAGAACCGGTGGCTCCTCGACTGAGCTCTTTTCCTTGTCCTCATCGTTGCTCTCGTCGATGGCTATGATGGGATCGTCCACCTCCTCCCCACACTCATCAATTGTCATAGTCATGTGCATGTCCTGCTCGCCGTGGGACAGACCTTGCACGGAAAAGAGAAAATCCTGCTCAAAGACATCTAAGAAATAACATTTATCGTCTTGTTTGTTGCTCTTTTTCATCGAGTCAGCCATACTGAATGTAACTTTTTCGTCATCTACTATCAAGGTTAATGTCCCATTTCTAACATCTATCATAGTCACCCGTCGCTAAGAACGGTCTACCTAAGATCATCCACCATGTCTAAAATAACAAAATCGTCCGGGATTACAAACTTATCGACCTTAACTAGGACATCCTCGATACTGCCTCGAGGATACTTTAATGATCTATCAGCTAATTAGAGGCTCATCCTAGTGGGTCGTGGTTCACTTAGTCCTAAACGCTTAAACATAGAATATGGCATAAGATTAATACTAGCGCCTAAATCAGCTAACGCATATTCAATTAACAAATGCCTATAAGACAAGGGATAGTAAAACTTCATGGGTCCTTTAGCTTCTTCTGGATCTTGTTTTGTAGTATTGTCGAACACTCTCCTCGCAGGCATACAGTGGAGACATGTTCGAGCTTCCTTCTGTTCGTCAACAGGTCCTTCAGGAACTTGGCAAAGCTGGGCGTCTGCATAATGGCTTCAACAAACGGTAAGTTAATATGTAATTCCTTGCACATACTCATAAATTTACCAAACTGTGTCTCGTCCTTGAGATTCTTTAGTCGAGCCGGGTAAGGAATCTTTGGCTGGTATGGCTTCACCGGTGGTCGCTCGATCTCCTTCGCCTTTTCCTTTTCGAGCTTGACCTTCTCCTTGTCAGCTTCGGCCTTCTCGATATCGTCGCCTCTGATTTCCTCCACTTCAGGCTCATCATGGCTTTCGAAGTTGGCGTTCTCCTTCGCCTTCTTCTTGGAAGTGATCCCTGAGTACACCCCGCCAATTGTTTTGCCATCTGGCCCATCTGTTGCTCCAGCTTCTTGAGCGAGGCATCCGTGTTCTGGGCACGTACGTCGTTCGCTTCCATATACTCCTCCATCTTCATCATTCGGCTCTCATGGGCTGCGGTGGTACTGCTGAAGTTCGTGAAGAGCGCCTTCATCATGTCATTCATCTCCCTCATATCATCAGATTCTCTTGCGGGTGCGTTCTGATACTGGCGTGGCGTCCCGTTTAGGAAGCCGGACGGCCTAGGCTAAAATCCCGGTGGTCCTTGCCCTTGGTGGCTCTGATTCCCATGCGCCAAGTTGGGGTGTGCTTGAGGTTGGAAGCTACGCTGGCCACGTTGGTAATTCCTCATGTAATCTACGTACTCCAGCGACTGCTCGAGTTGGCATTCAGACGTCTCGTGGGTTGCGCCACAGATCCCGCATTGTGGTACATATGGCGTATGTTGCATCAGTGCGATGGTCGTTACGGCATTCACGAGCTGTGTCTGCCCGAATTTTGGGAGTAGTGCGCCAATGACTGTCTACAGTTGAGAGTTTGTCGCAACGATTTGTTGCTGGAGTGCCTCGAATTTGGCATTTGTGGCCGTCTCCTCGCTCACTCCGAATACTCCAGGTGTCTTCATCCTCGTATTGCCCCTCATGAAGCTCTTCATCGAGTAGTCCTCAATCAGATTCCAAGCGTCGGTCTCATTGAGCTTCACGAGTCCTCCTCCTGCGGCTCCGTCTAGAATGTGAACGGTCTAGTCATTGAGCCCCTCATGGAATCGGTTGATCTGGGCAGCCTTCGACATCCCGTGTTGTGGCACTCTTCAGTAGCGCCTTGTATCGCTCCCACACCTCGTAGAGGTTTTCTGAGTCGTTCTGGTGGAAAAGGGAGATCTCCATCTTCAACCTTAGCACCTTTGATAGTGGGAAGTAATAGTTGATGAAGGCGGCTCGCATATCCTCCCAAGTACTGATCGATCTGGACCGCAACATATCCAACCAGTCCTTCACCCTGAACTTAAGCGAGAATGGGAACATCATCAACTTAATTGCATCGTCCGTGACCCTGTTGATCTTGATGGTGTCAGTCACCGTCAGGAAACCTTATCATCGTCTGGATTCCCTTCAAACTGGACCGTCTGGATGATCATCAAAAGCCAAGAATGCTTCATCTCGAAGTTGTTGTTCTCGATCGGCGGGATCACTATCACCGACTCCGTACCACCTTGTGTGGTGTTCTTGAGCAAATCTTGCAGTGATTGCTCCTCCTCTAGAACGTGATGAACAGGCACTCTATGGTCCGCCATCTCTTCTCCTGTCTCTGGTCTATCTACGGATGACTCCTCTCGGAAATTTTTTGTCGACTTTAGATAGCTGTCTGAGTAACTGACTAAAGGTTCTTGCGAGTTACTGGTCATTGCTTCGGAATCGTATCTGAGCTGTCTTCGTAGCTTGCATTCGAAGTCTGGATCTCCTTCAACAATGGGACTCGATGGATGGCTTCGGGTCATTCACCGCTGAATCGTACCTTCAAGAAGCGGAACTACAAATTAAAGAAGAAATAAATAAGTACGTCGAACGGATAACAGGACTAATAATGATGTAGAAAACAAAAAATGTAATTAACACAAATAACGCAATTAACAATAAACTAAGAAAACGTCAAATAAAGTGGCTTAAGTACCGAACTACGGTGTTTTTAATATCAATCTATTCCCCGGCAACGGCCCAAAAAACTTGATCGACACGCGATGTGCTAATATAGCGTGCAAGTGCGACAAGTGATAATCAAAATGAATACCTAATTACTGTCACCGACGTGCGATAGCAGTGGACCTATCGTTTGTAGTGCAGTAAAGTGAGTAAACGGGTATCGAACACGAGGAATAGACTGATTACTAGTAATAACCTATCGACTCGATATCTAGCCTAATTAAAGTGTGCAGATTTTTCTATACTACGAATTATCCTAACAGATCACTCCTAAATCAATGAGAGACAAAGAGAATACGCCTAAACTGATGAGGGTACTTTCAGATGATAAGATGTGCTCGGGATTCGAATCCCGCTAGGTATTATCGACTAAGACAATGAAATATTATTCCTACGTGGTTAAGACTAAGTCGTAATAATTTCCTACCCGTTCACGAATTTGCTGTCGCCCTAAACGCTCACGGGGATCTAAAGTTCAATAATTACTAAAGGCGAGCAACGAGTATTTGCTTTCGCCCTATACTCAAATCCTATCTTCTACGAACTGCCTAATCGTTATTTAGTTGTCGCCCTAAACGATTTTCTTTTTTTTTGGGTGTAAGGTCCTGTGTATATAAATAACGAAAAATGAATGTACAGAGTGACGGGGAGAGGTAGTCCACACAACCAACAAGTAACAGGCTACTGGGTACATGTCAAGTAACGCGAAGCCCTACCAAACTACCAAGCCACACGCCAGAATAGCAGCATGCTGAAGAGCATACTTACTAACTGTACCACTAAGTCATGGTCACCAGCGCAAGAACGTTTCCAACCAATCTCTCAGGTGGTGTGGCAATCGCCTCCCGCCACCTTCTGTTCCTTGCCTGCCAAATATGGTAAACAAGTGAGGCTAAATGGAAGGCGGCGTGAATAAGGTGGCTGCCACGCCATCGAGCCGCCGCCCAGCGAATACCCGCTCTCCAATCCCGATATAGCCAGTCCCAACGAATGCGCCTTCTCAGAAGTCATAGGCATTGCCGCGAGAATGCACAATCAAAGAACAAGTGCTGAATCGTCTCGTAATGTAGCTCGTCACATAGGACACAAGCTGGCGTGTCCGCCCTTTGGGCCACCCATGGCTTGTCCCTCGTCGACAAACGATCCTGCACCCCAAGCCACAGAATAAACTCGTGACGCGGAATCCTCGGTGGGCCGCCAAACAGGACAGCCCAATGTACAGGTGGGCATCTATAATGAATCGCATCTCTAGCCACCGTCATGTTCCCATCCACCGCCCCGAACCAAAGTATAGCATCCCGGCCCCTCAAAACCACCGGCAGCAAGAGATGACTAAACTCAAGGTACTCAACAGATCCTTGCTCGGGCCAATTCCATCCCTGAGCATCAATAACAACACTCAAGCGTGAGTCAGATGGAAGCCCCATCGCAATAGGTCCTCATGGAAATCTCTCCAGCAGTGGTGTAGTCAGCAGTCAAGGATCCTTCCATAGCCATAGCGTGGACCCATCCCCAACCCTGAACGTGATCAGAGATCGGATCAACAGTCATAACTGCAACAGCTTCCCCCAGCTCCAAGCATAATTCGCTGAGATAGTGAGATCCCATATCGAACGAGAGTGCAGCCGCGTCCCATATAGCCAAGCCCACCCAAATCGAGTCAGGCGTCCGACGAAGCACAGTCCACAACTACATCAGCAGGAGCGACTTATTGTCAACCTCAATAGATCTGAGTCCCATTCCACCCTAAGCCACAGGCAAACACAGAACATCCCATGCAACCTTGCAGACGACCCCCCAGAGGAATTTCCGAAAGCGAGTCTCCAAAGCCCTGACAACACCCTTAGACAGTAGGAAAACCCCAGACAAATATGCATGCAGGGCCTGAAGAACCGACTTGACTAGCTGTAGCCGACCGGCATACGACAACGACAGGTTCAGCCAAGACCCAAGGCGATGATCGACCCGTTGCAATGGCGGCGCACAGTCTCCTAATTGAAAGGCGAGAAGCGATAAGAGGTACACCCAAGTAACGCACAGGCAGGCGTCCCGCACGATATCCCATAAGTGACAGCAGCTACATCGTCAAGCCTTCAGCCCGGCGTGAAAGGTACATCTCACTCTTGTCAGGGTTTGGATGTAACCCTGATAGAGTTGCGAACCTCCCTAGAGCGTCCTTCAGCACTCCAACCGATACGACATCAGTATGACTGAAGAGCAACAAATCATCAGCAAATGCTAAGGAAGCCAGGCCCAACGACTCGCACGGCCAGTGATACTTAAATCTTGGCACCTCATAAATGCACCTGGAAATCAGCCCATGAAGCACCTCCATAGCTAGCGTGAAGAGATACGGCAAGATGGAATCGCCTTGTCGGATTACCTTCCTTCCCGCAAAGAACCCTACAATCTGTCCATTCAGGTTCAGTGAAAAAGCCGTCGTCGTCAAACACGAGCTAAGCCAACTAATGATGTGGGATGAAAGCCCATGGCCTCTAAGACCGCCAGCAAGAAGGTCCATTCCACTTTGTCATAAGCCTTGGCCAGGTCCACCTTAAACATCGCCCTCGGCGGGCGACCCTTACAATTATATCCAAGGCAAAGCTCCTGCGCCAAGAGAATGTTGTCGCTAATACGCCATCCAGGAATGAACGCCGTCTGTGTCCCATGAACTAAGCCTGGCAAAGAATGCTTTAGTCAATTGACCAAAATCTTAGATATCACCTTGTACAAGATGTTGCAGCACGATATGGACCGAAAATCCGTCGTTCATAGTGGGGACTCTCTCTTAGGGATCAACGTGATGATAGTACTGTTGAGTCCTTAAGTAACTTGCTAGTAATAAAGAAATCTTGGACAGCCCTAACGACATCTCCTCCAATAACCCCCCACGCCGCCTTGAAGAAGGCAACCGCATACCCATCAGGCCCAGGAGCTTTCTCATCCCCCATAGAGAAAACCGCCTCATGTACCTCCTTAAACTCCACTGGCCGAATCATAGCAAGCGCGTCCGCTGGGGAAAGCATTCGCATATTAGTACTCCGTACATCCGCAGCCGATATTGGCGATACATGGGCTGACTGATCCAGAAGTCTCTGATAAAAACCAATGAGCTCGCCCTCCACCTAGTCAGGAGTCTCCAGAAGGACCCCACCCACATTTTCAAGAGAGAAAATGCGATTAGTAGCCCGGCGCATGGCCACCTTGCGAAAGAAGCAAGATGAACACTGATCGCCATCCTTTAGCCATGCCAGCTTGGCTCGTTGCGATAGTGGCGTATGCTCCACCGCCACCGCCTCAGCATAAAGCAACCGATAGATCCTCTCAAAATGGAAAAAAAAGGACCTCCTGTGGGTAGCGTGAAGAGAAATCATGTGCGATGTCAAGGTATCGTCTCGCTTTAGCTACATTCGCTGATAAGTTTCCCTTGGCCCGCCACATCTGCTGAAAAATCGGTTTCAGCAGCCTCAACCGTTGCATGACAACAAACATTGGATAACCATGGAGTGTCATATTCCATATGTGCTGAACCTGCTCCAGAAACTCATCATCCTTCGTCAAAAAATTCTCGAACCGAAACGTCACCTTATGCTGACGCGGTGTGGTAGCACCCAGAGAATGGGCGAGTGATCTGACGATGCAGGAAGAGCATTCGACAGAATGAATCAGGATATCGGGCAAACCACTGTGGGTTTCCCAGCATGCGGTCAAGTCTCCTCCACACCCCAGCGGCTCCCCTTTGCTGATTGTACCACGTGAAAAGCTGACCCATCGTAGGTATCGTCATAAGATCCGCCCCCACTAGGCAAGCCTGGAACTCCTCCATATCTCGTCTAGGTGGCACCCCCCCTTTTTCCTCTGCCGTGTGCAATGTCGCATTGAAGTCCCCCAGGACCATCCATGCTTCCGCCACACGGCCTCGGGACAGGGTACTCAATTCATCCCATAAGGGAAGTCTGTCCTCTCTCCTGGACTTTCCATAAGCAAAAGAGACAACTAGCATCTCCCTCATCGCCGCTGACATGACGCGACAATGAACGGCATGAGGGGAGAACTCAAGCACTTCCACCGTTAGCACATCAGGGTCCCATCCAACCCATATTCGCGGACCCGGACCCTCGTCATAGTCAATAAACCACTTCCGTCATCCTCTTTCCCACTCGAAAACACCCCCGCATTAGAAACCGCAACTCGAGTCTCCAAACCCAATCATACTCAATCCCTCATGCGCTATCAGCGCCCCCACCGCCCTCCTCTGGTCTAGTTTATTAAGACCACGTACATTCCACGCTCCCAGTGGTATCATAAATGCACCCCATCATGGGCTGAATTATCTTTAGGGCCCAATTGAGAAAGGATACGGTCATTATCAGTTAGTTCAGATAGTGCTTCAAAATGATTACGCCCCTCATTGGTAGGCGATCGACCGACTGCTTGACCCGTCAGTCGCGGAACCTCTAGGCTGCGCCTCAACGGACTTGTCTCCCCCTGGCATTGCTCCCCACGAGGTGCCACAGAATGCCTTCCCTTCGCCCCCATCTGTCGCCACTCCCCATGAGATCGGCCACCCTCATTTGTGCGGCCATGTCCCGCGCCATTCCTACGTTCTCCATGGTTGTTGCGAAGCTGACGCCCCATATTAGCCGGGCGATTTTGTTGCCTATTTGACCGTGATCGCTCCTCCACCGATCGATATTCTACGACCATCCTCTGTTGATCTTGGATCGGCTGTGCATTAGGCCCCTCAATCCTCCCTGATCTCTTTGGGCATTGCGCCTCCCTATGAGCCCACGACGTACATGTAGGACATTGTGAAGGTCGCCAATCATATCTACACGAATAGGAATAAGCTCATCATCCCCCTCGTCGTCTGATGGCAGGCGAACATTGAACTTTTCCACAAAGGAGTCAGTTAGTGTCTTCATAATACAAATGCGTGCGTAATCAATCCTCTCTCCTCTCGTCGTTACGCCATCCACATACAAAGGATGACCAACCACACTCACAACTATCCCAAGGCCTTCTTGCGTCCAAAGCTCACATGGGACGTTCCAGAGCTTCACCCATAATGGTGTCTCAACAACCTCCTTCCTTTCGAAGGACATCCTAGGCTTCCATGGCTCCAAAACATAAAGAATCTGTTTAAGGTAGAGCGAACTTCGGCCAAGCCCCGCCAAGTCGAACGCAGGTAGCGCTCCACAAATGGGAAATATGGCTCTTACCCAAGAAATACCCCACCAGCGTATGCATCCACCGATTGACCCCCAACCCACCCCATCCACGATAAAAGGTGGCGTGTATCCCAACTTCATGCGTCTAGTTTCTGCCTCGACCCTTTGTGACCCCCTAATCGACCAAGAAACCACCGCCGAATAAGTCGACGTGCCGGTCGGGCCTGTCGCCATCGATCGCATCGGCACAAGGCGTGAGAATACTCGTCCGGGACGGCCTTCTCCGTGGTCAGGCCCACCGTGGCCCATTCGATCTATATTCGGCCCAGCCTGTTGAGAAACCCTAGGTTGCCCAGACCCAGCCCTAGCCGGCCCGTCAGGGCCCAACAGACCCGTCTCCGACGTCACCAGGCCCATCATCATCGCCGGCTGTGGATGAACCGTCACCAGCGTGCATTGGCCATCGTCTGCCCCGTATTTTCCATATGCTCATCAACTGCGGGCTGCCCACTTGGCCAGAGATCAGATGGTTTGAGACGGAATCCCTAGACTTCGTCGCATCGATGCCCTTCCCATCCGCTGCTCGATGATCCTCCATTATGATTTCCTCATCCACAATTTCTTCGTCCTCATCTGTTCCTGCTTCGATACACCGCCTCGCTATCAACCCACTCGTTGGCGGCGGCGTGTCAGGTCTGTCCCACTGTGCACGTTGTAAAGGTGCGGATTATGCCGGAGAATACCCTTAATCGGCACAGCCCCTCCCCCTCTCTGTAAAGGTGTATCTCGAGCAATCCTAGGTACAGCCCGACCCCCGCCCATGGCAGATTCACTCATGGTCATGTCTGTAATCGCCGCCCCATCAATTCGCGCTGCATCAACATAACACGTTGCATCAGATCCATTCACCCGACCTACCAATTCACGGAAGGATCCCCGTCAAAACATTGGGTGAACTCAGGATAGGCTGCACAGAGCAGCCAGATTGGGCATCACCGGAAGCGTCATTCGCATCAGCTCTAGTATTCCGATTGACGATCAATTGGCCTCCCCCGCCGCACGATCGCTGATTCGATCCCCATCCGTAGTCGCCACCGAATCAGGCCGAAACACCCCCAGCCCCGGATTCGCCGTCCTCCCACGCAGATCAGCGACCATAGGTAATGCCACTGCCATCGTTCCATCTGATGTAGAAGCCATCAGATCAGAGACCGCAAAACCCTAGCCCTTAACGTTCACAAACCTCGCAAAATCACCCCCCAAAACTCCCATGTCCTCTTCCCTATGGATTCACCAACCATCGACTGGCCTTCACCGTTAGGTTCTGGCCAGAAACAGCGGTGGATTATCGATCACAGGCGCGCTGAAGAAGAAATTCAAATTTTCGCACTTCCTCTCTCTACTTTCTAGCGAAAATTACCCTAAACGATTTTTCAAACGTGCACTTTAACACATAGACATATTAAAGCAAAGAAGCAATTCATAGATATATAAATAGTCTAAACACGCGAGTCACGATAAATATATGTCTTAAATACGAATTTACATGGCGTTCATCTACTCCCAAACACATAATGGAATTAGTTACTCATAATTGACGGGAAAACGACGAAAGAAATAAGGAACGAGGAGGAAAGATTCATGATTTTGATGTACTAATGATCTGGGATGGTAGCGTGGATGAATCTTCGTTCTTCGTTCAATTCGATGTGATTGCGCCGTTGATCCGTCTCTTGCGTTTCTCGAGGGGAATTCTCCGTTCTTGGCATCTCTATTTCGTCCTTGATGTGTTAGGGTTATGATATGAGATGTATATATCTTTTTAATCGAAATCGGGCCTTTATACTGACTGAAATTTGCTATTGTCACGGCCTAGGCATGGGCCTTCACGGCCGTGACATTGGCCTAGCACTTCGTTTCGTCTTTTTGCCAAGAGTCACGGCCTCGTGCTCTGGCATTCACGGCCGTGACAGTCTTCGTACTAACTCCCGCCTTCACGGCCTGGAGCACTAGGTTTCACGGCCGTGATAGTGATCTTGTCTTCACTTTGCCTTTCTACCACGAGTCACGACCACGTGCAATAGGAGTCACGCCGTGACTATCTCTTCGTTTGGCCTCTGCCCCTTGTCACGGCCATGACACTCACCAGTTTTCGTCATATTCGTTCCGTTTTGTATTGTTTTCACTCCCTTTCGCCCGAAACTCGTCCGAAGGCCTTGCAATACCAAAATAAGTCGAATTAGAGTGAATAAGTGCAAGAAATGATTACGAAACTCTATTATCACCCAATTAATACCGCACTTAAACGTATTAGCATACGTTTATCACGGTCTGTTCTTTCGTCAGGCAGAATACAGTTGTTGTAGTCACAAGTATTAATCCGATAATATTTCGAGGTATTGCTTTTTTGTTTGAATATATTGTTGTTCGTTTGATTAATTGTTGTCAAGCTTCGTCCGACCAAAGACTCTCGAAAGGCTGTGTATAAATGCGTGATTGTGAGGCTATATTAGTAAATGGTAATCGGTCGTAACTCCAACTATTGCATGACCACAAAAAAATATGCCTTCATGAAATTGCAATGTTCATGCATTCTGCATCAGGAAACCCATATAGGGACTGCAATAGTCATGCATTGTGCGAGTTCATGATTAGGGTTGCATGTTACATTATTTTTATTGATTTCTATTATTATTATTGTTATTATTATGCAGAAAATGTCTCTTACTACTTTCTTCAACGAAGTGGACGCTGTACGTAAACTATGAAGTAGACACTGTTTGAGGGTTCAGGAAGAGGTGCCAGAATTATTTTGGGAGGAAGTGCACAAACACTACTGCTGAGGAAATAGTCTGCTCATTGGTCGGATTTTCTAAATGTTGGTGAATTGCTACGAGGGTGCTGATTACTATACTCTCTTGATTCGTTGGCTATCTTTATGTATTTTGTAGTCTCATGATGGTCTCGAGTGCAGCTTTGGTGACGATGCAATACCAAAATGCATACTAAATTTGGTTGGAAGAATCTTTCTCTTCTACGCAAGAGTGGTGAAACCTTTTGATTTCCAAAGTATGTATATCAGCTTTGCTGCATCCCGTATGATAGAACAGATGATCCAAAAATGTGTTGGATTTTTCTTTTACATTGACGGTATAATTTTGACATATGTATCTGGGAACACCGATATTTTCTCTTTCAGATTCTAACAAAGCAGAATATCTTTACAACTTTTCTTTTTCTTCACACAAGGTACAACCTTTTATTGCAGAGAACGTTATGGTTGGGTGCATTCTATATGTGTAGCGGGATATGTTTAAGATGGTAAAGCTAAACGAGCTGTCATGCGTGTTGTTTTGGAGGGGTATGTATGCTTTCATGAAGCATTGTCTTAGGCTTCCTAACTGTTCCTATGCTATATTACCGTAAAATATGTTTCCTTTTGTAGGTTTGGGGATCTCTACCTTAGAGTTTGGAACGATAACAACTGAGTTTTGCGAAGCGGTCCGTTCTTCCGTCTGGCAGAATAGAGTTGTGGTAGTCACAAGTATTAGTCCGAAAATATTTCGAGGTATTGCTTTTTTGTTTGAGTATGGTCGTTTGATGTTATTATTGTCAAGCTTCGTCCGACCAAAGATTGTCGAATGGCTGTGTATAAGTGCATGATTGTGGGGCTACTAAATGGTAGGTAAATGGTCGTAATGCCAACTGTTGTCTGACCACAAAAAAGATATGTCTTCAAGAAATTGCAATACCCATGCATTCTGCAACAGGAAACACATATAGGGATGTCTGCAATAGTCATGCATTAGGCGTGTATCTTTCAAAACCTGTTTTCACGTATGGACAGTTGTATGTTGCACTTCCTCGTGTGACATCATTGACAGGAATTAAGGTATTGAGCATGAATAAAGAAGGTGCAGACGACAACGAGGTTACCAACATAGTTTACCGAGAAGTATTCAACAACATTCACCAAAACTTATTGCAATAATTAAGGTGAAAATTCTCAACATATTTTCAGTGAGTTTGCCCTATAAATAATTAGTTAATATGTATAGCAAAACTGTGTAAATAGTTAGTATAGGATAATTACTTTCGCACTGAAAGATGTATAATTCCGTATTTAAAGTTATTATTTCTTAATACTGCTGAGAATTTTACTTTTACAACTTCAGAAATTGATTGATGAGCATAAGATGCATTTTCTCGACACCTATAGCACAAAGCCGTACGTTTATGTGAAGTACGTTACTATGACGCCATTGTTACATAACTTTTATGAAGAAAAACGATATTAATTATTGATGTTAGTTATCTCTGCCAGCCAAAATGCAACAATAGCCAAAATTCTCAACATATCTCTGTCATGCGTGTTGTATTGGCGGGGTAGCTTTCATTAAGCATCGGCTCATGTTTCCTAACTGTCTTCTATGCTATATTCCGTAAAATATGTTTTCCATTTGTAGTTTTGTGAATGTCTCCCTGACGGTTTAGAACGATAAGGAACGGAGTTTTGCGAAGCAATTCGTTCTTCTATCAGGCAGAATGCAGTTGTGGCAACTGATTTTTTTTTACGTTGACGGTATAATTTTGACATTTGTATCTAGGAACACCGCTCTTTGTCTCTTTCATATTCTTTTATGGTAGAGAATAACATGGTCTGAGGCATACTATATGTGTACCTACATGCGTTGCAGTGGGATATGCTTATGGTGTATTGGTATGTTAATTCTGTAGGAACAATTCTTTGAGCTCGAGAAATTTAAAGATGGTAGTGCTAAACGAGCTGTCATGCATGTTGTATTGGAGGGGTTGCTTTCATAAAGCATCGTCTCATGTTTCCAAACTGTCTAGCTATATTTCGTAAATTTTTTTTCCATTTGTTGTTTTGTGGATGTCTCACTTATGGTTTGGGACGATAAGGAACGGAGTTTCGCAAAGCAATCCGTTCTTCCATCAGGCAGAATGCAGTTGTGGCAACTGATTTTTTCTTTTATATTGACAGTATAATTTTGACATTTGTATACACCGCTCTTTGTTTCTTTCAGATCCTAACAAAGCAGAATATCATTACAACTTTTCATTATCTTCACACAAGGTACAATCTTATATGGAAGAGAACAACATGGTTTGACGCATTCTATATGTGTACCTACAGGCGTTGTAGTGGGATATGTTTATGGTGGAGTGGTATGTTAATTCTGTAGGAACAAACTCTTGAGCTCGAGAAATTTAAAGATGGTCAATCTCGGAATCATTATTAGAAATGATGCTGATTTGATGACTTGTCATTTTTTTCGACATACACGATTTCTTGCAACGGGAAAAGGAGTAGGTTTCCCATGCAACTTGCCCTTGCGATTGTCAATAATTTTGTTCTATATTGCATTAGTTGGTTTTTATGCTGGTATTGAAAACTTGTTTTTAGGTTAAGGAATTTGCATGTGTTGCTAGGATAAGTGATGTCTAGGAGCGGTTGGCATTATATATCCTATTCTAAGTGTTCAAGCAAGTTAGAAAAATCAGGCTATGCGCTAAATTACAACAAATGTTTGGATTCGAAGGCCGTTGACATCCTACGGTAGTTAGACCATGCTCTATTCCATTGTGATCGGGTATTTTTTTGAAGTCATCTTTTTCCCGTCCTTTGTTACATGGTGTTCCGTTGTAGGTTTCAAATTGAAGTAATAGCTCGATGGAAGTCGTACCGCGACGTTCGTTATATTTGATAGACATGGGAGGAAGTGCACAAACACTACTGCTGAAATAGTCTGCTCATCGGTGGTTTTTTAAATGTTGGTGAATTACTATGAGGGTGCTGATTACTAATCTCTTCATTCGTTGGCTGTGTCTATGTATTTTGTAGTCTCATGATGGCCTCTGGGGCAGCTTTGGTGACGATGCAATACCAAAATACATACTAAATTTGGTAAACCTTTATGTTCTACGTAAGACTTAAACCGTTTGATTTTCAGAAAATGTATCACAGCTCTGTGTCCCGTATGATAGAACAGGTGATCCAAAAAAGTTTCGGATTTTTTTTTACATTGAGAGTATAATTTTGACATTTGCATGTAAAACACTGATCTTTTCTCTTTCAGATTCTAATAAAGCAGAATATATTTACAACTTTTCCTTTTCTTCACACAATGTACAATCTTGTATTGCAGAGAAAAGCATGGTTGGGCGCAACAACATACTGGTTCGCAACGTACGCCGAGCAACAACACTATCCCCTCCTTTGCTACTGTAGTTCAGGGCGCCGTCACTAATGGAGAACAGCCACGATGAATTTCCCCGAAGCACCTTGCGTTGTCCTATACAGCTCCTACTTTGGTTGACGGAGTGGCCGTGGCTTGCCCTTCTTGGGATATAGCTAGGAAAGGTATGGCACGGTGGGAGCATACCCTTGTTGGGTATTTCTTGGGAAAGAGACCATATTTTCAACACGTTGAGCGCTTTGCTCGATCTATCTGGAAGGACCTTGTCGAAGTCCAAACTACGAGAAATGGCTTCTCCAAGTTTCGCTTTGCAACGACGGATGCTTCGGCTACAGCATTAGAAGGTGGAGCATGGCTCATGAACGGGCAACCTCTATTCCTCGAAGCTTGGAGAATTGGCATGTCATTTGAGCGAAAGGAACGCTCGACCGTTCCACTATGGGTCAAAATGCGTAACGTACCATCAGAGCTTTGGATGCAAGAAGCACTGGGAATTGTTACTAGTGTGATGGGCAAGCCTTTATTCACGGATGCTAGGACAGCTACTAACGAGCGCCTCGAATATGCGAGGGTATGTATTGAGAAGGCCCGGGAGGAACCCTTCATTGAGGAATTTCACGTCAGAATACCAACTGAGGATGGCCGACACTCGGGCGAGGTCCTATTCGAGTTGAGTACGAGTGGAGACCTAAGAAATGCATGACGTGCAACTCGTGGATTCACGGAGCCGGGAGTTGCCCTTGAACCAACCCGAACAGGCTCGGTCGAACGCATCGACACTGGCCCCGAAACAACCAACACGACGGACTGTGCCGGATTATTCGCAAGTATCGGCCTCAAATCCCAGACCCACCCACCAAACTAACCTGCCTAATGTTGGGCCGCATGCAAGACGCGAATGGTAACGAGTCGCAAACAACAAAAAGGGTAAATGCGTACTTGTGGAGGCTCACATGGATGCTACGGACGTGGAGGACAGGGCGTATGGCAGCCATGCACCTCACACATGTCTGCCACTGATGCCAAACGATGGTTGCTCAACAAGTACAGCATTCGCCAACATTCCTACACTTGATAGCCATAACCCGTTTGCAGCTCTGGATGATTTGGAGTGGGGAAACTTCGATACTCAGGGTCCTAAAGCAGCCCTTTCAGTGGTTGTTCAATGATCCCAGTCGCCTCTTGGAATGTGCATGGTCTAAACACGTTAGACCACGGATGGGCGGTGAAGGAGTTAGTTAGGAAGTATGATCTGAAGATTTTGGGACTCACTGAGACGAGGTTTTGGAGCAAAATGCCTCTACGATTACTCCATCAATTAACACATGGAGCTAGTTCTATGATTACAATGACAGACCGACTTCACGTATTTGGGTGGGATGGGACGCACGCTTTGCGTCCGTCACGATTGAGGCACACACGAGACAAGCCATCTATTGTAAGATTTCTATCTTGGAAGAAAGGCTGGATTTTTACATCACGTTCGTTTATGGGCTGAATCTTTGCCCGAATCGACGGAGTTTATTGGCTGACCTCATTGCAATTTCTCGAGCACGGGAGAATTATCCATGGGTAGTAATGGGGGATTAATAATGGGGGACTTTAATGCGATCTTGGATAATAGGAGGCTCGGGGAGGTGCACCGGGGGTGGCTACCCTTACATGGCAGCTTGCTTTACTTCATCCGATCTTATTGGCTTACCACGGGTGGGACCGCTATTCACGTGGTACAATCAACAAGGTGGCACGACGGGTGTTTGGCGATGTCTGGACAGAATGGTGGGGAATCCCTCTTGGCTTACCCGCTTTGGTGACTTGCCCTATCGTTGCAACCTCCCATCGACTTCGGACCATTCACCGCTCATCTTGGAGGCAAATAGTCCATTGTGGGCAAATGACACAACCATCAGATTTGATAACTTCTTAGTCAATGACCCTCGCTTCAGCCAGTTAGTAGCGGAATCGTGGCAGCGTCAAGTGAATGGCCACCCGATGTATGTCGTTGTTAAAAAACTAAAGGGGATCAAACATGCTTGAAGCGACTTCGTCGCGATAAGGGAGACCTGAATCGCAATACTCTCGAGGCGAAGCGCTTCATTGACATCGTGCAGGATATTGTCACCCACCACCCTTTGGAACCGAACCTCCTCCTCCTTGAGAAATGGTGCAGATTATGCTAGAGCGGTTGAAATGGAGCACGCTGCCTAACAGAACGAGCGAAAGTGGCGTGGCTTAAGGACGGGGACCAATGCACCTCCTTCTTCTTCAAGAAAGTTGCCACGCGTCGGGCTAGCAACCGGATTTTCTTCCTTGAAAATGAAGCGGGGGCCACTTGAGGGTGATGATCAAGTACGTACCGAACTGATCTGATTCTATACCGAACTGCTTGGTCAATCAACCCGTACGATTCCCATATCACCTGATATTGTTGCGCCATACTTGGAGCGGAAACTTGGCATGAACGAGGCTGAAGCTATGATTCAACCAACTACGGATGAGGAGATCAGGATAGCGCTTTTCTCTATGGGGGTTAACAAATCTCCCGGTCCTGATGGTTTCTCGGCAGCTTTCTTCAAGCATGCTTGGGCTACGATTGGGGCGGATATAACTCATGCGATTAAGGAATTTTTCAGAATGGGGTTTCTTTTGAGGGAACTTAACTCGACGCTTATCACACTTATCCCCACGGGTGACAATCCTCGCATGGCCAAGGACTTCAGGCCTATCTCCTGCTGTAATGTACTTTATAAAAATCATCTCTAAGGTCATTGCGAATCGCCTAAAGGGTTGCCTCGGTCGGCTGGTCCACCCAACGCAAACGGCCTTTATCCCAGGTCGGCTCTCGGATAACATCCTCCTAGCACAGGAGGTTTGCCATGGGTATAACAGCATGGGATTACCCGAACGGGTGGTGTTCAAGGTTGAGATTTAGCAAATGCGTATGATATGGTGGAGTGGGACTTCATTCTTGCCACGCTTGAAGCGCTTAATTTCCACCGTACTTTCGTGGGCTGGGTCTGAGCATGCCTTACGACACTGTTCTGCTCCATTAATATCAATGCTGACCTGAAGGTTTCTTTCAAGGGCGACGTGGTCTAAGGTAGGGGGATCCCATCTCGCCCGTGATGGAGGTCTTTCTTGCATGGCATTATCGCTGAGGGGATTCGAAGTAGCCCCTGGTTTCTATCATTGGAAATGTGAGAGTACTATGCTCTTCATGCTCACCTTTGCGGATGATATCCTTCTTTTCTCGCATGCGGATGTGGACTCGGTGCGGGTTTCCAAAGGCTGCCTGGAGTAGTTTGATATGCTCTCCGGCTTACGGGCTAACCTTCAAAAGAGAGAGATGTTCATTTCCAAAAGAGCCGATCAACTGAAGGGTTCTATTTAGGCCGTGATGGGAATCCCACCTGGATCCCTCCTTGTCCGCTACCTTGGGGTCCCCCTTATCTCATTGCGACTTACGATTGCAGATTGAGCCCCACTGCTCCGTAGCATCGACCGATGCTTGGGCTCCTGGACTAATCTATCCTTGTCTTATGCGGAACGGGTTCAACTCATCAAGTCGGTTATCCTTGGGTTTCATACTTATTGGGCGGGTGTATTTCTTCAACCCAAAGAAACTAAGGAACATTGAGGCACGACTTCGGGATTTCTTGTGGAGAGGCTCGTCCTCTAAAGTTGCTTGGGTCGATATCTGCTTACCAAAGGAGCAAGGCGGTTTGGGGACTAGATCGATCAAATCTGATAATAGGCACTTTTAATGAGGCTTCTTTGGAATCTATTGGATGAGGATGGGTCTTCGATTTGGGCCTCTTGGATTCGGCAAATGCGACTTCACAACACTTCGCTTTTGGTCCATCAGGTCTTCACCACAGACTTTTTGGAGTTGGAGGAAGTTCTTGAAGCTTCGTGACCATCTTCGACCACTCATCACGTTTTGCATTGGGAATGGAGGTACCATACGGATGTGGACCGATCCGTGGCTGCTCAGGGGTCCCATGATTGATCGCTTCCCTCGGGGACCACTAATTATGGGTCTTCTTCTCGAATTGAAGCTTAGCAAAGTAATCAACGTAGACGACTGGTCTTGGTCTGCTCGGACTTCGGTGGAGTACCTGGAAATCGAGCCTTTACTCCCCCACGTTCGACCTAATGAGGAGGATACGATTAGGTGGATATCGTCTTCGAACGGTAAGTTCTCTACCCGCTCGGCGAGAAAGAGTATACGATTACGGTGTCCTAAGGTTCCATGGTAGACGCTCTTTGGAGGCCCAATTGCCATATCGAGACACGAGATCATCCTTGGCTTGCCATCCGCGACAGATTGGCGACGAGGGACAAACCGTGGGCCGCGGCTAAGGTGGGAAGCTCTACTTGCCTTCTCTGTGACTCGCTTGAGGTGGAGACCACTAGGCACCTGTTCTTTGAGTGTACCTATTCCAGACGTTGCCTACGGTTGCTCCGCGAGAGAATGCGCTTTGGCTGTCCGGTTCGGGACTGGTTTGCTGGTATTCGTTGGGCGGCTCGTAGTGGCGGGGTAGACACTTAGCTAAGTTGGGTCCCCGCCATGCGTTGCTTCGTTGGTGTACCACCTATGTATGGAGCGTAACAAGAGATGGCACGATGGGAGGCAACGCCAGCCGCACCAGATTATAGCGGATATCGAGACGTTGGTTTATCTGCGAGTTTCCACCCTCTCCACCAAGTATGCGCTTCAAGTTTGCGCTCTTCAACGGGTGTGGCGTATCGCTTGGTAGAAAGCTGCCTCCTTTCCTCCCGTTGCTTGTTCTGCCCGTTTGACTGTCCTGTGGACTTGGCTTTTACTTGTTTTGCTTGGTGGTTTCGGTTTGCTCTGATTTGGCTGTGCGCTGGTAGCATGTTACCGGCTTGTTCAGTGTGATCATACCACACTGCTTTTGTACAGTATTTCTTTTTTATTCGAGTGAGCATTTCCCAAAAAAATTGTCAAAAGGCTGTGTATAATGCATGATTGTGAGGCTACACATTTTCGCAGAACATGAAATTACATTGCTCCAAAATTGAATTTGCCAAGTGGATTTTACAGGTTGGAGATGGCAATCTGCGGGAGGACGCACATAGAGACATGGAAACGGTTAAAATTCCATAGGACATGTCTATTAATCCTCATGGTGACACTGTTCGTGGCACATTTAGATATGTTTGCTCAGACTTTGAAGGTCGTATGACTATGCATGGATACATAAGGGAATGAGCAATACTGACGCCACGAAACCAAACAGTAGATGAAGTAAACAATTACATGCTATCGATAACGCCTGGTCTTTAGACAGAATATTCAAGTGAAGACTGTGTTGAGCTAGATGATGAACTTGAGAACAACATGGACACAATGTACCCAGATGAGTTTCTAAACACACTGCAACATAGTTCATCGCTCATAGGATAACAACTGCAGTGCATCGCGATGAGTTGAAGACTGTGTCACGTCCGTGCGACTGAACGACATTTGAGTATGTGGTTGTAAGACTGTAAGGCTGCACTACTTCAACATTGTAAGACTGTAAGATACACGACTATGAGACGGCACTCCGCTATAAGACTGCACTACTTAAACATTGTAAGACGGTATGGTGTGAACCGATGTGCGACTTTGGGATTCAGGGTCTTAGGTGAGGTAGATCGGGGTTCCTTATCACTGTACGATACACAACTATCAGACTGTACTACTTAGACACTGTAAGACTGCACGTTTGTGAGACTGTACAATATGGTTTTTATTATTGTTTTTATAAAAAGTTAAGGATAATCTGCAAAAATTTGCACAATAAAAAGATTGATGTGTGTGATAAAAACTTGGCTAACAAAATATTAACCTGAAAATTATGTTATACTGGACAAAAAATAACTCGTGTATCGCACGGGGAGCAATATTTAATATTTAAGTAAAATTGTAAAATTGAAAATAACAAATTTACATACCATATTAACATTTTTTATCCACCATGTAAGACTAGAGAAAATTTCGATAACTTTTGACGAATTGGAAAGACAGCTTTGAGATGATCGATCTGTACAGTGTCGGGGCCACGCAGCAAATCGTAGGCCCACACATTCGTCACTTTCCCCAACACCTCATCTGCCCACATCCATCTTAAAGGCTGCATATCCCCGGAATCTTCAATCAAACTGACCACACACCTCACATATATAGAAAATCCGCAGTCATCCTCCGTCTCCCCTTTCAAAGCATATCATAGCATAGACGTGTAACGTACACCTTTCACCAAACGCAAACGTTCTTACTTTACATGTCGCTTTTCGTCGTGATTATTACATTATTGTTATGCTACAGTTAGCCGTATTTCCTTAAACTGTAAGACGCGGGCCGCACTTGAATTTTCTCTGTCACGCATTAGCGACGACGACGGTCTCTGAGTTGGCCCTCATTGTTGTTTACTCGCGACTTATTTGTCTTCCTCTGTAGAGTTCCGAGCGAAGAAGATTGCGAAATTTCTTTGATAGTTGTTCTAGCTGGAGAATGGAAGCGGAATATAAGAAGATTACGGTTGGAGTTTGTGTAATGGAAAAGAAGGTGAAATGCATCTCAGAGGTTTTATTTCTTTTGTCTCCCAGTTTTGCATCATATAAAAGGATGTTTCTTTATTCTTTTTTTTCCCGGAATCCTTTTTAGGCTTTCTCTGGCCCCATGTCCGAGATTTTACAGCGTCTCGAGGCGTTCGGAGAGTTTAAGGTACTTTACTTCACCATGATTTTGATTTTGTGGGTTCTGAAACTAAATATAAGATTCGTAGTTGGGAGCTATTTTTCTCTAAATGCATATGAAAAACTATGTTTTATAAAATTCAGTATTACATGTGTTGGTTCTTGATTGACATGTATTTGATTTGGTGTAGATAGCGCATTTTGGGGACAAGGCCATCCTTGAAGAGCCTATTGAGAGGTGACTTTCTCCCATTAACACTCCTTATCTACCATGAGTCTTTCATGTCGTTCCTTTTTTATCTGACGATAATTGTACCGAAATGCTGTAGTAGCTGGACTCCAAGAGGGTAATTGGTACTGTTCAATTACACCTTGATGTGTTTCGTTGCAATTGCTTATTTCCAAATAAGTCTGTCCTTATTTTCGCTAACTAAGGCGGAGTAGCACCTGTTCATTATGTTTAGCGCTTAATTGCAGGTGGCCTATATGTGAATGCCTTATTGCATTCTATTCCTCTGGGTATCCTCTTGCAAAGGCTGAGGCCTATGCATCTCTGAGAAAGTAAGCGTCTTATATTTGTCATATGAATGGTTTAAACCTTTAGCAGCTTGTAATAGTTATTTCACCTTTCTCGTTAATGGGTACGTCAGGATGCGTTGGCTACCTTGTGCTCTAACATGCTAAGGAGCATTTTTAGTTTATTTATTACGTTTTATGCTAAATAATCATATTCTGTTACTAAGAGGAATAGGTAGGTGCCGTTGGAGCCATTAAGCAGTAGTTTCTTATTGTGGCATCTCAACCTAACCAGCGGATATATGATGATTATGTGTTTTATTGTGATGTGTTTCCATAAAAGGATCTTTGATCTCCCAATAAAAGTAATCTTGCTGTCTTGATATGGAACCCTCTAATATAATTTCTACTTTTCGTTCTTCAGTTGCGTGCTTAATAGGTTGTTATCTAGGCACCTGATGTCGTTCTTGGTATTCTCTTTTTAAACTATGAATTCCATTGTTTATGGCATCATTTTTTGCAGGCCATTCCTTGTGAATGAATTTCAACCGCAGCATCTTCTCCATGATCGGAGGAAAGTATATGAGGTTGCCCCTGGATTATACAAACACTGATAACATACATATTAGTCACGTGTGCGCAAGTTTTCCTTTAGAATTTGAGATCAAGCTGTTGAAGCCTTTTTTCACAGTTTTCTTTTGTAGCTTATTCGATCCCCCATCAACGCCCCACTTAGCTTCTTGGCTCTGCGCTTTCTCACATATAGTGCATTCTCATCCACTTGTTTTTCTTTGCTAATGATCGATAAATAAATGTTGAATGGAGCATCAATATTTGTATCCTTTATTCGCTCATACTCGATTGCTTATGGAACTTCAGCGGCTTGAAATGTATGGTGTTCCTGTTCCAAGATATGCCCTGGTTAACAGGGAGTTTCCTAATCAAGAGTTAGATTACTTTGTTGAGGAGGAAGATTTTGTTGAGGTCCATGGAAACCGATTTTGGAAGCCTTTTGTGGAGAAGCCTGTCGATGGTATGACATCGATAGAAGTGTAATTCTGTGAAGATTTTTGTGATTTTGTTCTGTTACTTATTCTTTCGTGCTCAACATGTCACGGACCTGATATACACCTTTAGTGGTGTATCCTGCTTATTTTGGCTATGCCGTTTAATGTAACTTGATAAAGGCCTCTGATCTTCTTTTCTTGTGCATGAAGGTGATGATCACAGTATAATGATCTATTACCCTAGTTCTGCTGGAGGGGGAATGAAGGAATTGTTTAGAAAGGTGAGGCTCGATGCTCATATGCATCTGACTTAATTTGATTGTGTTTGTGGCCTGTGATAAACTGATGAACATTAGACGAAGGAAGTTCTATAGCTATTGTTATCTAACTTCCATTTAGAAATATAAATAGTTGATCTAGTTCCTGAGCTGCAAATGTCATGGTGCTGTACTTATCTAGCTTATTTTTGCAGTTCGGCACGGGCATATTTTCTTGACTGTTATTAAGGACAATCTTTTTTTGATTCGTTTCAGATCGGTAACCGGTCAAGCGAATTTCGACCGGATGTCAGAAGGGTCAGACGTGAAGGGTCATACATTTATGAGGAATTTATGCCGACTGGGGGAACAGATGTGAAGGTTGTTTAAGCGCTCCCTTGCTATTTTAACTGTAGAGTGTACATTTGATCATGAATTTTTCGAGGATCCTGATCCGAAGTGCATTTCTTAGTGTATTTCTCATTTTATGAACCGTGGAATCCATTCAAAAAGAAGCATATTATTTAGACATTAGCAGTCTCAAAGCTGACATTGGATAGTAATTGCGCTTATATTCTTCTTGCCCGTAAAATTGTCTTGTATACAAGTGATACTGTTTTGTCGCTCTGGTCAGAGTTCTTCAGGATTTTGGTTCATTACTGCTTTTATTTTAGGTATATACAGTTGGCCCTGATTATGCCCATGCGGAAGCAAGGAAATCGCCTGTGGTTGATGGAGTTGTCATGAGAAATGCCGATGGTAAAGAAGTAAGTAACTATAGTACACTGGTTTTATGCGTTCCTCTTGTTATTCAAGTTAATACTAACAATGATTTGACGTTGCCTTCAATTTCTCGATGCCCGCGAAAGAAAATTAACTACAGAAAAATATGAGTTGGCATTGGATGCATTACTTGTTGTTTGAAACTTATCCTTTCCAATTTTTATTCCATTCTTAATTACGTTAATTTTGGAATAAAAATATATTATGCTTCACATGACAACTGAATTTCTTATATGATTTATGGTTACATTGAAATACCAATGTCATGGTCTTTGATGTCCCTTTCCTTCCCAAGCCTCTTGATGAATTTATCTTTACTTCCGTTGCAGGTCAGGTATCCTGTTTTACTTACACCGACAGAGAAGCAAATGGCTAGAGAAGTGTGCATTGCTTTTAGGCAAGCTGTAAGTCAGTATAAGACTCGCTTGTAAATCTTTTATAAAGTTGTTGTTTAATCACTTTTAATGCTAAAATATAATCCATCTATCCACTGGACATCCAGAAGTAGCTTTTTTTAGTTTTATGATTGAGCTCACTGTCATATTGGTCCGTTTCTTCCATGCCGTGTTGATGTGGTAATTTTTTTTTGATGAGCTTCATATGAAGATGTTCTAAGAAACGGCATTCAGAATGCATGCCCTTATCCATTATCTGCAGTTCATCTTGTTACATTGAATTTGGTATGGTTCTTTCAGATGATACAATGTGTTTACGTGTAATGTGGCCGACTAACTTGTGAGACCTAACTGAAACTCACTTGAGACAGAATTTTGTAGCTTGTCTGGTCTCTTTTGCCTATGACGATCTGTCCCCATGTTTACACTACATGTCTAGCAAAATCTTAAAGGATAAACATTCTCATCTGCATTTCAGGTTTGTGGATTTGATCTTTTGCGTTGTGAGGGGCGCTCCTATGTTTGTGATGTCAATGGATGGAGTTTCGTGAAGAACTCATACAAGTAATATTTTCTGGCTCATATATCATTCCATGAACTGTCTAGTTTTCCGCAGATGAGCTATTATGTATGCTATTTCAATGAATAGCCTATGCCGTATCCTTTTCATATTTGTGGAACAGTTGGACCATGTTCGTTGATAATTTTAGAAATCTTTTGGACTTCTAATTATCATCTTGTACATGCAGATATTATGATGATGCCGCCTGTGTGCTAAGGAAGATATTTCTTGATGCAAAGGCCCCACATCTTTCTTCAACAATTCCTCCAACTTTACCATGGAAAGTTAGTGAGCCAGCCCAGCCATCTGAAGGATTGACACGCCAGGGAAGTGGGATCATTGGCACATTTGGGCAGTCTGAAGAGCTACGCTGTGTGATAGCTGTTATTCGACAGTAATTCATCTTCTTATTATCTATATTTAAAATTTCATGCTTTGCCTTTTGATGCAACATTCTTTACTATGCAGTGGTGACAGAACCCCGAAGCAGAAAGTTAAGCTAAAAGTTACTGAAGAAAAGCTTTTAAATTTGATGTTAAAGTATAATGGAGGAAGGCCTAGATCAGAGGTCAAGACTCCAAGATCGTCATTTTGATATTTTAGTCTGATTGTAATACTTTTGGTTAATGTTTTTTGACCCTTTTACACCTTTTTTTCAGACAAAGCTAAAAAGCGCTGTTCAGTTGCAAGATCTTTTGGATGCAACTCGAACCTTGGTGCCACGTTCTAGGTTTGTGAGAGACATCCATTTAACTTACTAGCTGGACAGTTATTTTCATTTAGTTCCTGTTGCAAAAATGAAGAAACACTTCTGAAAATTTTTTGTTCTTGGTATATTCAATATTCTGAATTTTGAATATACTAAAAATCACTAATGTTTCCGCGAGCTTGTTCCGGTTGTTCTTGGAATCATTATCGGCTTTAATAAGCGTCCTTCACATGAAAATTATAGTTACATTCTGCAGAAAGGAAATATTCTTTTGTCATTCCATTAGAGTCCCGATTCTTAAACTCATGGTTGACGTGCTTGTCCCTTTTGCCAACTTAGTTTCTTTTATGTCTCCGACTGTTGATATCAAATTATCCAGGACTGGTCGCGAGAGTGATAGTGAAGCTGAAGACATTGAACATGCTGAAAAACTGCGCCAAGTGAAGGCAGTGCTAGAGGAGGTCATTGGCAATTTATACACACACACACACACACACACACACACTTTATATTGCTTTTGGAATACCACCTTGTCACTTGTCTCCTTTGGCTTTGTCCTACCACGCATACCAAAATCCGAAAGTAGATCTATTAAAAGCTGGCCTTCTTGCCCAATTTCCTATCTGAAGTCCTATAAAGTACCTTGCAGCAGCTATGTTCCTTGATGTGTTGAGAAGTCTATGCCACCGTCTTTTAAATACATGCAACTTTCTTGCTGTGCTTTTGTACCAGGGCGGGCATTTCTCTGGCATATACAGGAAGGTCCAGCTTAAGCCATTAAAGTGGGTTAACATAAAAATTGATGGTGAAGGCGAAGAAGAAAAACCTACAGAGGCGCTGATGGTACTTAAATATGGTGGTGTGCTTACGCATGCCGGCAGGAAGCAGGTGGCTGTTACTCTTGCATGCTTATAAAGTCTTACTTTTCATGAAAATCATTTCAAATTTTGAATCATTAATAGTACGATCTATATCATTATATCGGTTTATTAAACCGTTTTTCCCTTTAATTGTGCTTATCATTTCATGACAGGCTGAAGAACTGGGAAGATATTTTCGAAACAATATGTACCCAGGTCAGCAGATTTTGTGTATGATATTCGACGATTGAACTAGCTACAAATCTGGCGTTTGATTGAACTACAGTAAAACCTCTATAGATTAATACTCGATAAATTAATAACCTCTCTAAAATAATAAAATCTTCCGATCCCGACTTGGGCCTTCGTAAAAAATCATTAAATTCGATAAGATAATAAGATAATAAATTATTCTGAAAATTCCTTTGTAAATATTAGGTCCCATTAAAACTCTAATTAATAATCCATATATTACAATTATAAATATTGTAGCATTTGCTAAAATATGAATCTATTGTCACTTGTTTTTTTCTTAAACCTAAATCTAATTGAATGTGATCCCTATCTTCTTTAATTGCAGCCAAAAGTTCCGATTTTGAGTTCTCTAGCTGCAACAAAAAATGTATATATACATGAATATATTTAATTAGTTACAAAGAATTGAGTTATTAATGAATATAATCAATTAAACATATTTAAATACTAAATCGTCTGAATTTAAATTTTTTTTTCTTTTAGTTAGTAAATTATTAATATATTGATTCATTAATATCTCTTTAAATTAATAAAATTCAGTGGTCCCAAGGTTATTTAAATTTTTTTTTCTTTTAGTTAGTAAATTATTAATATATTGATATATTAATATCTCTTTAAATTAATAAAATTCAGTGGTCCCAAGGTTATTAATTAAAAGAGGTTTTACTGTAGTATGATGAAACACTTGAAATTTATATCTGAACAAAACAATTTGTTTATATTGAGTTGTTCACCAGACGGTTTTTAGCTTTCATTGTATAGCTAGATGTTAAACTTTTTTCCTTCCGGATAGTGGATTGTTTCTTTCACACTTTGGATTTTGTTTGATTTACTTTCATATGATAATGGCATCATTGGCTTTATTGAATAAATTTGTACAAGTTATTTCAGAGGCATGCTGCTTATTTTGTAAATATACACATGCTGATGTATGTCACAGGGGAAGGCACTGGTCTACTTCGTCTCCATAGCACATACCGTCACGACCTTAAAATTTATAGCTCGGATGAAGGCCGTGTGCAGGTAAAACTTAAACAAATTTGGTGTATCTACCACGAGTTTTGCATGTCAATTCCAACAATCTTCTTGAATTGCAAATATCTTTTTAGTTTTACGGGCGTTTTATGTCATATATGTTTTCTTAATTATTTATATTATTGAGTTCAGATGTCAGCAGCTGCTTTCGCTAAAGGGCTTCTGGATTTGGAGGGACAGTTGACACCCATTTTGGTAAGTGAATTTTTTTGCTCATTGTTGAGTTGGTTTTCGGGAGTTTAACGTGCGATCATATTCTGCTTATTCTTGGAAGGTTTCTCTGGTCAGTAAGGACTCATCCATGTTGGATGGACTTGATAATGCCAGTGCTGAAATAAAAGAGGCAAAGGTTTGTTCACGGAGCTGTATTTTTAGTAAAATAACACATTATGGAGGGTTTAGAAACATGCGTGACAATCTATGTAGCAAAGCGTTATAAAGTGAAATTGGGATGTTATGTCGAATCAACAGGAAATTGAACGTCGACCTATTTCTCGCCATATCAGTTGACATTTTCCTGAATGGAACTCATAAAGTTAATGCCAACACGACCATTTGATTTTTCCATCAACACAACCAACTACGGATGTGAACTTTGTTAAAATTTCGAATATGTTTGCTGTCTTAAATACTTCTCTTTTGTTATTTTGCTTTTCATAGGTCAGGTTAAATGAGATTATAACCTCTGGAACAAAACCCGATAACATGAGCGGTTTCGACGAAAAACCGTGGATGGTTGATGGAGCTGGGCTTCCTTCAAATGCACCTGAACTTCTGCCCAAATTGGTAAATCAATTGTAGCATCATTTATAATCTCCATTGTATCTTATATTTTAGTTTGGGGTTTAATTCCATATAATGAAAATCAGGCGAGCTTGACTAAGACTGTTACGGAACAAGTAAGACATTTGGCCGAGGATGTAGATGAGGAACTTGCAGAGACAAGCGTTCACGATGTAATACCACCATATGATCAAGCTAAAGCATTGGGGAAGACAAATATAGACGTTGGTCGCATAGCTGCAGGATTACCATGTGGAAGTGAGGGATTTCTTCTCATGTTTGCTCGTTGGAGGAAACTTGAGAGAGATTTTTATAACGAAAGGAAGGGGTGAGTGCTGAGCAGTCTCTATTTTGCAATGCTTTTTCTTTTACATGGTATTGTTATCATGCAATGTATTAGGAGTTTATTTATTTCAGGAGGTTCGACATTACACAAATTCCTGATGTTTATGACTCCTGCAAGTAAGGAATATATTCATTTCACAACACATGTTTTCCTACTATTGTTCTTCACTCCCCGTCTCCCTATCCGATTCTTTGAAATGGCCCTCCAAAAATATGGGTAGGAGCTAGGTTCATATGTTGGTGCGCAACCATCAGATATATATATATATATATATATATATATATATAGATATACACATACACACACACAAACACACACACACACACATTTTGTGTGGATGTTGATAAGTTCCACTCCTTTGGAATAGTTCAATCAAACATGTCATCACATTTGTCCAATCTGTGTCCTCTGGTCAATACCTTTCCCATAGTAATCCTATTTTATGTTTTATTATGTAATGTTTTGGGGACAGATACGATCTCCTGCACAATGCACACTTAAACCTTGGTGGCCTCAATGAACTCTTCAAAGTTGCTCAGGTATATATGGCTTTGTAATTATATCCTTAGAGAACTCCTTGGATTAAATCAAAATATGTCAAGAGTTTTGAATTGCGGGTGGGCAACTAATTACTTACATAGTTAGTCCACTTCCACAGAGCGTAGAAGTAATTGGCCTTAACATCCTAACTCTCAGATGTGAAAATTTTCAGTTACTTATTTCCATTTTCAGTTACTAGCGGATGGGGTTATTCCTAATGAGTACGGAATCAATCCATGGCAGAGGCTCAAGATTGGATCGAAGGTAGACAAGTTTTCCTTTAGAATAGTACACCTCACAATGTCTGAATATGACCTGTCTTGTCCATTTAACTTTAGAACAATTGCACGGAGAACTGCAGATACCAGTCTTATTTATTCTCAAGGAAAGTACACTTTTATAACCCTTGATTTGTGGATTCTCAGATTGCCAGGCGTCTGCTGGGAAAAATTCTGATCGATCTCAGAAATACTCGTGAAGAAGCAATCGGCGCTGCAGAACTGAAGAATAATCAAGATAATAATGGTTCAGCAGTTGCCACCAGTGGAAAGGATGATTCTGATAATTATCTACTAACATCTCACAGTAAGATGGATGGTACAAGACGAGCTAGTTTTACCAGTGACATGTCAATGGATCATGATGATGAGGATGACAAGGAAACAAAATACCGCTTGGATCCAAAGTAAATCTTTTTAACTGCTTTATATCCATATGAGCATGAAATTGAGAACTTGAATCTTTTCCTGGAAGCTCGGGTTGCGATTTCATTACATTCAGCCATTCAGTTCCAAGTTCTTAATATTTTTCTTGTTCCATCAGATATGCGAATGTCAGGACACCAGAGCGTCATGTACGAACAAGGCTATACTTTACTTCGGTGAGTAATTCACAGACCTTATGTTTCATTTCTCGATCTCTATTCTCTTTAGTTATTGTTGGTTATCAGTTTCTTTTTTCTTCTTGAGCAGGAATCCCACATCCATTCCCTGATGAACGTTCTTCGTTATTGCAACCTTGACGAATCCCTTCAGGGAGAAGAGAGCCTTGTTTGTGATAATGCTTTAGAGCGCTTGTACAAGACCAAGGAACTCGATTACATGAGCTACATAGTGTTTAGATTGTTTGAAAACACAGAGGTTAGTTGGTTGGTAATAACGTTTCATTCTTTTTCAATGGAATCATATATTCGTTTTTTCAATGCAGGTGCCCATAGAAGATCCAAAGAGGTTCCGCATTGAGATGACTTTTAGCAGAGGTGCAGATCTATCACCACTCCAGGTAATCAATCAATCTCTTATTTCAAAGTTTTTTCCCTTCATTACTTTGGTCGTCATCATCATTATTACTATTATCATAAACAGAGTAACGGTACTAGTGAGGAGGCAGCTTTGAAATTGCACCAAGAGCACACACTGCCCATAATGGGTCCCGAGAGGCTTCAGGACGTTTCATCGTATCTGACCTTAGAAATGATGGAGAAGATGATTCGCCCATTTGCAATGCCAGCGGAAGATTTCCCGCCCCCGTCCGTTCCTCAAGGCTTTACGGGATACTTCTCCAAGAGTGCGTCCGTCTTGGAACGCCTTGTTAATCTATGGCCCTTCCACAAGCATAACGGCAACAAGCAATATGAACAACAACGCCAAGCAGAAAAGAGATCTAGTGTTACATCACAAAAAGGAGATTAGTAGTAGTCCAAGATACAATTGTACTGTTCTACTTTTTTTTTTATGTAAGAATTTATATAATCGATTCCAGGCGTGATTTCTCATTAATATACCAGCTTGTGCTACACTAATGAATAGTTTAAGCAACACGACACATATTCGTCAACGTAGGTATAGACAATATTTTGTAACAACTCTGGTAAGATATTATTTTATGTATTTTGTTGAAACTTGTTGGTATCAAGGTTTTGAAACCGAGTTTTCGAACTTGATCGGATATTTTAGTGGTTTAAGGTTTAGTGGTTTAACCGGTATAAAATCGGAATCAAACCGGAGTAAAATCGGTATCTCTAAATACAAGTAGTGAATCTATCAAATAAAATGTGTTAGAAATCTAAAAATTAATTGTAAAATGAGATGTCAAAATTAAATTTATAAATTAGGGCTAAAAATGAAATTAAAGCAAAATATATTGGGATGAGATTGAAATTTAATTATAAATGAGGTATTAAAGATAATTTAAAATAAAATTTATTAATTCAAAACCTCAAGGATGTGAGGCTCATTTCTTAACCATTGAGCCATAATTAGTTATTTGATTATAAAATTATATTAATAAGTATATTTTCGATTTTTTTATATTTTTAAATTAAAAACTAAACCAGACCGGAACCGGACCGGATCCGGTCCGCCGGTTTCCGACTTGAACCGGCCGGTCCGGTCCGGTTCTAAAAACCATGGTTGGTATGATATGCTGAAATATACAGTAATTATGATTCTTTGCAGGAAAGGCACTTCGAGACAACGCTATGTACAATTGTCGTGTCTGAAAAACTGAATTCAGTAGTTATACTTCGAATCTTTTCAAGTTAAGTCATTCACTGTTGATAGGTAACAATTAAAATGACTAATAATATTTAGCATTCTTACAGTTGGTAATCGTGACCGTGAATTCGGCACAACCATAAAACACGAACATTATTAACACCTTACAACATGTAATAAACAATAGATCTGTTAAGCAACTTTTTAAATTCTAACTATCATTATTTTCATTTCTACCACAAAATATATAAAACTACAAAATTTCATTAATATTATCTTAAACTAACATAAAACTTGTTAATTATTATGAATATGGAGTTATTATGGAATATTGGAGTGGATGTATATGGAGTGGTTAAATAAGTTTGGAATAGATGAGATTATAAATTAGGTGTGATTATGTTATGAGAATGTAATATTTTATTTTGTGGTTGTAATTTGAGAAATTTGCCTATAAATAGGCACCTTGAGTTGTATTGTAAAAAACACACCAAGTATTGAAATTATCATACTTCTTCTCTCTAAATATTTCTCTCTATAATTATATTATCATATAAATATTAATCACAATAATATTTTTATAACACGTTATCAGCACGAGCGCTTCCGGCAAAGATCAACCTCCGTCGAGATTATTTCACGAGTGAGCAGAAGCGCTCTCCGGCAACGATGAACCTTCGTCGAGGTAATTTCACGAGTGAGGTTTTTTATTTTTATGTACGGTAATTTTGTTTATATTAATCGTACACTATTATAGATATTTAAAAAAAGTAAAATATACAACAAAACGCCTCTAGCCAAGTGGTATCGCGGAATATCGTCATTTGTGGTGAGAGGTCCAGATTTCGATTCCTCTTGGTGGCGTGTGGATTTTTTTTTTAAGAATAGAAAAAATAAAACAATATTTGTTTAAATTATTAAACAACTTTAAATTAATTACCGATTGGACGGACTATGAACTGGACGATGGACATGTATTTGGACATGGACCCCGGATTTCGGACATGAATACGGACTTTGGACAATGGGCACGTATTTATTATACCATAATTACCTTATCGGACCTTACATAAATTAAACAAATAAAAGATTTATTTTATTTGTTTATGTTATTGTTGTTACATATATTTTTGGATCTTATGATTTTTATTATTTATCTTATATGATTTAATTGTTATCATATTTTTGATCTTATGATAGTATAATGTCGAACTTGGCAAGCTAGAATTTGTTGTTTTCAATATTGTGATATGTTGGCTTGAAATATGAATCGTGAAATAAAAATGTCAATTATGGTTGATATTTTGATTGAATGATTACGATATTTCCCGAAGTGAATGTACGATATTCCCATAAGTGAATATATGGCTGTGTATGTTTATCGTTGTGAATATTCAAAAGATTGTCCCCGAAGAGGAAAAAGTGATAAATAAACGAGAATGAAATGTTGAGTAAAGACCGCTATCAAGAAATCGTCGCGATTATTAAATCCTTATTCGCATCAAAAGATCACGTAGATCTTTATAATTCAAGGTGAAGAAAGTTCGAAACAAGACGTTTCTCAAAATTGAGGTATTCAAGAAAATCGGAATCACGGCTAATATTTATCAAACATTCATTCGAATATTATGGAAGAAATTATCATTAGGGATGAAATTTTATGTATGCAAATAGTCTATATATACTAATGTTTATATGCCTTGCTACTCATACATGCATTTTCTTGTGTTATTTTATTCATTAATGATATAACATTTTATGTTTGATAAGTATTTCTTGTTAAGGTGAATGGTAAGGTGTTGATAATGACAATTATGCCCCTGACGTCATACTGCAACATGCCATTATTCTGGAAGGCCCATTAACTAACTGAACCTAATAATAAATGAAACGAGTTTTTCATTTTATTTAGATATTTACGTAACATTACTTGAATATGGTATTTTATATAAAATTTATATTATGTACCTCAACAATGCAATCGATTCCGCCACGGTGGTGGCGGTGCTCATCGGTGGCACGGGAATCTTCACGGTCCTAAAATGAGAATATGATTTATGCGGAGGTATATTTACAATAATATGTATTTTTATATATTTATTGATGCTCCGGAAGGGCTAATGTTTTATTGCCCAGAGGAACAAGATTATATTGAAAACGGCTTATGATCTCCTATTTCTCAAATAAATTTATTAAGCTTTAAAGATATCCGAACGGAAATCATGTCGAGCCTGCTGAGAATGAAAGATGTTTATATTTACATATTATGAAGGCAAATTCGAATGATAATTAAAAATAATTGTGAAAAGTCTTACATTCATTTGACTCTGGGTTATGTTATATTTGAGCATTGAATCATATGCTACCGTAAACCAGAAGTTTACTAATGACAGTATATTTAATGTTTGGCATGGCCAGTTGGACCATTCCGATGCAATATTATGATGCAGAAATAATTAAAATTTACATGTGCAATTATTGAAAACCCAGAAGATTTTTCCAAGAATTATCATGGGCTGCTTGCTCTCAAAAAATTCATTATTCGCCCATCACCAAGGAAAATGAAATCGCATTCTTGGAAGCGTATACATATATGATTATATGCGAATTGATACATTCATCATGTTGGTCATCTGGGTATTGTACGATGCATCGACTAGATGGTCCCGTGTATGTTTGTTATCAACGCGGAATAAGGCATTTGCGAGATTGCTTGCTCAATTGATTCAATGCACATTTCGGATCCGATAAAGAAAATACGCATTGATATTGCTGGCGAATTTACTTCCAAGGCATTTAATGATTATTGTATGTCTATTGTTATTGATGCTGAGCATCCTGTGCCACATGTTCATACGCAACACGGTCTTGTAGAATCGTTGATTAAATGCCTTACAATTAATTACAAGCCCATTATTGATGAAGTCGAAGCTTCCCTCGTCTTGTTGGGGACATGCTATATTACATGCAGCGATGTTAATTCGCATCAGGCCAACAAGTTATCATGATATCTCCCCGTTACAAATGGTTTATGGCCGGGAACCAGATATTTCCATCTACTGAATTTTTGGAAGTGCGGTATATGTTCCAATTGCGCCACCACAACGCACAAAGATGGGACCTCAAAGGAGGTTGGGAATATATGTCGGATTTGAATCTCCATCGATAATAAAAATATTTAGAACCTTTAACGGGAGATTTATTTACGGCTAGATTTGCCGATTGTCATTTTGATGAAACAAATTTTCCGACATTAGGGGGAGAAAAGAAATAGCTGGAAAAGAATATTAGTTGGAACGAATTATCGTTAAATCATTATGATCCTCGAACGAATGAATCTGAGCTAGAAGTTCAAAAGATAATTCATTTACAAAATTAGCTAATCAACTGTCAGATAGCTTTATTGACCTTAAAAGGGTGACTAAGTCACATATACCAGCTGTCAATGCTCCTGCAAAAATTGATGTTTCTATAGAACATACAAAGAATGATGTCGAGCCTAAGCCACAACTAAAGCGTGGTAGGCCATCCGGTTCCAAAGATAAAATCCTCGAAAATGAAAAGGAGCAAATAATAAGAATGGTCCAATCGAGGATTTATCGACTAAAGAAGAGTCGACGGGCATAAATGTTGATGAAAATAAACTCAAGTACCTGAAATTTCTGAAAATTTTGAAAATAATGATAATGAAGAGATCTCGATAAACTATGCCTAGAATGAAATTAAATGGAACCGAGACAAAGTCAACGTTGACGATCTGTTCTCATTTAACGTAGCGCTACATGAAATGAATGAGATTAATGAGAATGAGGATCATGAACCAAGGTCTGTACAGGAATGCAGACAAAGAAATGATTAGCTAAAATGGAAAGATGCAATCGAGGCAGAATTAAAGTCACTTGAGAAACGAAAAGTTTTCGGACCTGTAGTCCACATACCAGAAAATGTAAAGCCAGTTGGCTATAAATGGTTTTTGTTAGAAAGTGAAATGAAAATGGTGAAATTACGAGATACAAACACGGCTTGTTGCACAAGGTTTTTCGCAAAGACCTGGTATTGATTATGAGGAGACGTATTCTCCTGTGGTGGACGCAACTACTTTTCGTTATCTAATTAGTTTGGCAGTACGAGAAGGACTCGATATGCGCCTTATGGATGTGGTCACTACAGTGATATATATATGAAGCTTCCCGAGGGATTCAAATTACCTGAAAATTCAGGGCCACGAAATGAGTACTCAATTAAACTTAATAAATCACTTTATGGATTAAAGCAATCTGGGCGTATGTGGTATAATCGCCTAAGGGAATTTTTAGTGAAAGAAGGGTATAAAAATAATCAAACTTGCCCTTGTATATTCATGAAAAGATCTAAAAATGAGTTTGTTATTATAGCATTTTACGTTGATGATATAAACATAATTGGAACTTCTGGAGAGTTATCAAAAGCTGTTGATTGTTTGAAAAAGGAGTTCGAAATGAAAGATCTCGGAAAAACAAAATTTTGTCTCGGACTGCAAATTGAATATTTAAAGAATATAATATTTGTACATCAAGAAACTTACACGACAAAGGTATTGAAAAGGTTTTACATGGACAACGCTCATCCATTGAATACTCCGATGATTGTTCGATCGTTAGACGTGAATAAAGATCCGTTCAGACCATGTGAAAATGATGAAGAGCTACTTGGTCCTGAAATACCATATCTTAGTGCTATTGGAGCGCTGATTATCTTACGAGTCATACGCGACCTGATATAGCATTTGCTGTAAATTTATTGGCAAGATACAGTTCTTCGCCAACTCGTAGACATTGGAACGGAGTTAAACGAATATTTCGATACCTTCAAGGAACAACTCATATGGGATTGTTCTATCCTAATGAGATGAAAGCAGATTTAATTGGGTATGCGGATGCTGGATTCTTATCCGACCCACATAATGCTCGATCGCAAACTGGTTATTTATTTACGTATGGAGGAACTGCCATTTCATGGCGATCAGTTAAACAAAGTTTAACGGCTACTTCATCTAATCACGCTGAAATATTAGCAATTCATGAAGCTAGCCGAGAATGTATTTGGTTGCGATCGATAATTATGCATATACAACAAACTTGTGGGCTATTATCTGAAAAGTTACTTCCGACGGTATTATATAAAGATAATGCGGCATGTATTGCACAATTAAAGGAATGATATATTAAAGGCGATAGAACAAAGCATATTTCTCCAAAACTTTTCTTTACACACGAGTTGGAGAAAAATGGTGACATAGATGTACAACAAGTGCGATCTAGCGAAAATCTTGCAGATTTATTTACGAAAGCACTTCCCCCAATAATTTTTAGAAGATTGATATATTCAATTGGCGTTTGAAAACTTTGAGATTTGAGATGATAATATCATCAGGGGGAGCAAATACGCGTTGCACTCTTTTTCCCTCCACCGTATTTTTTCCATGTGGTTTTCTCAGTAAAGATTTTTAATGAGGCAACATATGAAGCGTAATAAAGGAATTATGTACTCTTTTTCCTTCACTAGGTTTTTATTCCAATGGGTTCTTCCTAGTAAGGTTTTAACGAGGCATATTCCTGAATATACATCCAATGGAGAGTATTATGAAATATGGAGTTATTATGGAATATTGGAGTGCATGTATATGGAGTGGTTAAATAAGTTTGGAATAGATGAGATTATAAAATAGGTGTGATTATGTTATGAGAATGTAATATTTTATTTTGTGGTTGTAATTTGAGAAATTTGCCTATAAATAGGCACATTGAGTTGTATTGTAAAAACACACAAGTATTTTTTGTGGTCAAAAGTGAAAAGAATAATAGTTAAAACTAAATAGTTTATTAGTTTTGTAATAGTTTTAAAAACACAACTAGTTTTGTAATTAGATACTTAAAATAACACAGTTTACGTAATTCGTCATACGATATTCGGGCTCAGCCATGCATCTATAAGGTCTTATTAAGAGTTGAGACTTAAGCTACACTAAAAGTCATGCTATATATAATACAACTCAGTTAACCATACATGCATACATGATCGTTGCAATATGTCGAAGATAACAATTTTGTCATTTGCCGATGGAGATAACAATTTTGTCATTTCAAAGAATTCTTCCATAACGATGCAAGAACTACCTCAGCAGTTGTGATGCAACTAAGATTTCCCAGTGGCATCGACAAACAACTTCATGTTTCCCAGGTACCTGAAACTGGGAGAACAGTCTAAGGATGAATACTGCCCCCAGATCTAACAAATTTCTTTACTTGGCCGTCTTTGTTCCACCAATCAACGATCTTAAATATAGTTGTCTTGTTTCTCCTTTTAAAAGAAAACCAGAAAACTCAGAAATAAACCAAAAGTGTTAATCATATTGTTTTTACTTACACAACACCCACCTACACAAGACAAGACGAAGGCTCAAACCCAACTCCCAGCCTTCTGCTTTCTACCATGCCAGCTTTCAATCATCTTTTCCATGTCAATCCCACCAATTTGTGCCCCATTTTCGACATAAATCCTAGACAGCATCGAGTAAATACCGGGATGGTCTTCCTCGGTCTTTCGTATCCCCTTAGACGCATTTTCAGCAACCTCCAAACACGAATGCATACCACAAGCCCCGAGCAACGCACCCCAAACTACAATGTTGGGTTCGAAAGGCATTCCCTTTGTCAAATCTTCGGCCTTTTCTAACTGACCCGCCCTACAGTAAAGGTCTACCATGCAAGAGTAGTGTTCCATCTCACCTTGATTCCATAGTTTTCCACCATGGACTGAAAAAGCTCTTCACCTTCTTTCGCCATTCCCCTATGGACAAGTCCCGAGAGAACGTTGATGAATGAAATCCCATCGCGAACTAAACCGCTCTTAACCATACTATCGAACTCGGTCAAAGCCCGTGAAGCAAGTCCATGTCTAGCATATCCTCCAATTATCGCATTCCAAGAAACCAAGTTTTTGGTACCCATGGACTGAAACACGCAAAATGAAGCATCTATGTCTCCGCATTTGCTATACATATCCACAAGAGAAGTGCGAAGAACCACATCGAGGCGAATGCCAAGCTTTACGATACATGCATTGACTGCCCATGGCCAACGAGGAGCAGCCAGCACAAGCTTCCAAAATGCTTGAAAACGTGTAATGATTAGGGCGCGTATGGACTTTGTCATGGAGCGCAATAGCTCGAAAGCCTCCGCATACGTTTTGCACCGCACGCAGCCTTTTATCATGGCAATCCAAGACACCAAGTCCTTCACTTTCAGCACGTTAAAAAAGGCTATTGCTTTGTTGATCTCTTTGTTTTTCATATACTCGTCGACCATTATGCTCTAAGAATAAGAACTCTTTGCAGGCATCTCATTGAATGCCTTCTTAGCTTCTCTTGTCAGGCCAAAATCCATAAAGCCCAAGATTAACACATTCCACGGTGCAATATCTTTGACTAAGATCTCATCAAACACCCAAGGAAACTGCTTCGATCGTGCAATCCGACATAGCCCCTCATTAGGGCAGAACCAAGATAACATTGTTGACCATGACCACCATTACCGAGCCGTGCAGTTGTGGGATCAAGATGGTACACTTTGTACCATGAAACATGCTTATGAGAATGACAAAAGTGAGCTCAGTGTGCCTTGAGCCGTGCCTGAGCATGTGTAGGAAACAATGGTAACCTTTTAGAGGCTCTCCTCTGTCCCGATAACATGAAAGCATGGTGTTCCACGAAACGACGTCCCTCTCAGACATTTGATCGAACAGGTTTTCGGCTTCTTTGATTTGGCTGGTTTTTATATAACCATTGATCAAAGATTTCCAGGTTAAGGTATTTATTGAGCTGGGCCAAACAGTTTGCGAGCACCAGCAAAGTTTCCATTACGGACATTATAGTTAATATCGTGGTTCAGGCTAATGGTGGAGAGTGTGTAAATAGAGCAGGAGAAGACGATGATGTTGGCTAATATGCGTCGCAGCTGCATTAGAGGAACGACACCGTGCACAGTCAGAAAAATTGGGGATTGGAGAAGATTTAGGGGGCGGCAATACGTGTGTTAATAAGAGAGGAGAAGTATTAACATAAGGCGGCAAAGCAGATACAAAGCATCGATCTTCCCCCCATGAGAGCATACCGTTGATTAATCGGCGAACCTAACTAGCTATGGCGAGCTTAGACCTCAAATTCCCCTAAATCCAATCGTCGAGTGTATTCTTCTCACGGACCCAAACTCCGACAAACCAATTGTTCAGCTCTAGCACACTTTAGCTAGCAAATCTGCGGACCCTTATAATAGAGTCAAAAAGCTGGGTCTTTTAAAGAAGGGTTAATTAAAGTTCAGGCCCTACTAACATTTTTAACTTTGGGTTCAGACCCTATTAGTATTTTGTTTAGGATAAAGGACCTAATTTTCGAAAATTTCAGTGGAAACTACCTAAAGGCTGCAAAAAGACATAAATATCCCTGACATATGCGAAAGTTACCACATAATACCTAAATGATCCGTTACAGTTGTCGAGATAATTATAACAGTCTTGGGCTGGAAAAATCACTTCTGTTCATCTGGATAACAAATTGTCTGTATTGAGAACAATATCACATATATTTAGTAACAATTTTACGAATTATAATACCAATACTAATAAACGAATAAATCAGAGGAAAATACCTAATGATTGCATATTTAACCCTACATATGCCAAATCGACGAAAAATACTTGAATGATGCGATAACAAGTTTCGAAAAAATAATAACAGTTTTGCATCGATCTCTCCCAACAAGCGACGCATCGAGCTAAACGAGATTTCACGTTCATCAGACCCGAAGAGATCTCCACGATTGTGATGATATAAGGTGAAATTATCATTAATTTGATCATAAGTGTTGATAAGTTTCAGATATTAGTGACGTTAATTGTGAGAAAATAAATGTTTCCCGTATAGCAGAAAATACCACGTTTCTTTTAGTAAATAACAAATCATGTTGCAAAAGTAACACATCATTCAAAAACAACACCGCTTCCTGCAATAACACATTCCTTACACTCAATCGGTCGAAAGAAGAAATTCACGTTCCAAATTCGATCCAATCTCGACGTTACTAACAGCACAAAGTTGTATCGGCTCAATTTTTAATGGGTCTTCATACTCAAAGAGAATTTTCGAAGTTCATAAAGCACGAAAGCTTCAAACACAATTCGGAAATTTCGTTAATATGGTGAAAACTCGACTTTAATGACCAGATAATGTAAATTCGACACAATTTCATCATGGGCCTTAGTTATCGACAATAATTATTGATGTTAATCATGGAATAACGAAGAATTTTGATGAGATCTAAGCGGACGTTTGCTAATTAAAATGGTTACTGAATAACTCTCCATGCTTTCTGGGTAACAATTCTTGGAACAATAATACCATATGTCTTGATGTTTATAACAAATATTTCCGCAAAATGAACATATAATGAGAAAATAATAACGACCCGTCACCCGTAAATAACACATGTAATACCTAAGTAAATGCAAAGATGAATAGATCATAACGTGATAACAATGCGAACCTAGCTGAATGACGCGATAACAAGTTTCGAAACAGAAATAACACTTTTAAGCTAATAGCAAACATTTTCTTTCAGTTTAATAACAAAAGTCTTGTACTTAGTTAAAAAATTTGTATATTTCAGCACATGTGTGTCATCTATAATAGCAGTACCAACACAACGAATGACAAATTTTCCAGTTGCGATAAGACATTTAACCCTAGCCAAAGCGACGACAAATAACAATTTAGTACCCCAAAATAATGGTTTTAAGCTGAAAAAACATACGTTTAATAAGCTGAAAAATTCATGTTTCAAATTCGACCCAATCTCGACGTTACTAACAGCAAACGTTGTATTGGCTTCGATTTTCATGGGTCTTCATAATCAAAGAGAATTTTCGAGATTCATAAAGCACGAATGCTCCAAACATACTTTAATACGGTGAAATCTCGACTTTAATGACCGAATAATGTAAATTCGACACAATTTCATCATGGGCCTTAGTTATCGATGACAATTATTGATGTTAATCATGGAATAATGAAGAATTTTGATGAGATCTAAGTGGTAAACGTTTGTTAATTAAAATGGTCACTGAATAACACTTCACGCTTTCTGGGTAACAATTCGTGGAACAATAATACCATATGTCTAGATATTCATAACAATTATATCCGCAAAACGAACATATAATGAGAAATTAATAACGACTCGTTACCCGTAAATAACACGTGTAATACCCAAGTAAAGGCAAAGAGGAATAGATCGTAATTAAACAGGTGAATCTCGACTTTAATGAACTAATAAGGTAGATTCGACTAAGTTTGATCACGAGTCATTTTAATTGAATAAGATTATTAATGTTGATAATGTGATAACGAAGAATTTTGATGAGACATAAAATTGGAACGTTAGTCAATAAAAAGTTGGTTGGTAACACTTTCTTTATTCTGAGTAACAATTCACGCATTTTGGGTAACACATCGTTAAGAACATTCTAGGAGTTTCTAGATTGTCAGAGATATTAACAGTACAATAACACATTGCCTGCAAATAATACCACATGCTTGATAAAAAATAACAATATAGACAAACCTCATAACACATTTGTAGCTACAAGTACCACAAAATAGCTAATCAATGCCACATTACTATTTCGATTAATTTCGTTCATAAATTCATTTCGTTCGGATGTATAAGATTGACATTCATGAAAATAGATGATATGATGAAGATAAATCACAAATGCAAAGATTGGTATTAATATGTGAAAGTTGAGATAAAAAATCATACAAATATATAGCTCTTCCTTCACAACATACTAGTATCTCTTTTAATGAGACATAATCGTTATGAATGCCAACACAAACGTGTTCAAAGTTCAAAATTAAACCACAAATATCATTTTATATGTCGTAAATCTGTATTTGATACTTTCTGGAAGTTATTTGTTAAGGAATATTAACAGGATGGTTCGTTAACGTTAACAGTAATAGATTGCCCGCATGTAATACTATATGTTCGCTAGAAAATAACAATACAGACCTACTGAATAACACTTTTACTTATAATGATACCACATAATAGGTTTTCCAGTACCACATTACTAACTCGATTAGTTTCGTTCATAAATGCACATTGTTCGAGATTTGCAAGATTAATCTTGTAAATGTATGATCAGATGCATTTATCACACCATATTCCTTTAAAAGCTACATTGTTCGATTGAGGTGGATAGTGAATGTTCGAGGTCAATAGTTATTCAAAACATAGACTATTACTTTGTTCATTGAAACATTACATATGAATTTCAGCACGAATACCATCAAAATTCAAAATTAAACCACAAATATCAGTTTATATGTCGTAAATCCTGAAACCTTAAGGGCAACCCTGAAACCTTAAACCTTAATCTCCATAAACACATAAGCTAAACCTTGGTGCGACAACTACAACAATTTGTAACACATAAAGAACTTTTAGTAACATATTTAACTAATGCATAACAGTTAATTAGTTATTAGTAACAGTTTTGCACTAATTTAGCAATCCCGCCCAAAATCCCAACGTGGCATACCTCCCGCCCACCCAATTAACCCAATTAATCCACAAATCCCGCCCAAAATTTAGCAAGTATAGTAAATTCATCCAAACCCATCCAAAACCAATATCCCGCACAATTAACACAATCAATCCACAAATCCCGCCCAAAATTTAGCAAGTATAGTAAATCCATCCCAAACCCATCCAAAACCAATATCCCGCCCAAATCGAAACAGTTCTGCTACAAAAGTACCATATCAATACTTATGAAAAACAGTAGCAGGACATAATATACCACTTCAGATATACCAAGTAACACTTCAATTTCAGGTAGTAACAATTCAATGCCAAAAATTAACGAAACAGGTCTGTTAACAAATACTACATCGATGCTTTTAGTAACACTTTCGATAAAACAAGTAACGCTACTATTTTATTTAGTAACAGTTTCACGTCAAATAAATCGAAACAGGTCTGCTAAAAACATACCACATCATTACTTATGAAAAACAAAAGTAGGCCGTAATATAACACTTCAGATAATAAAAGTAACGGTTCGATTCCACGTAGTAACAGCTCAATGCCAAATTATCGAAATAGCCTGCTAAAAAATACCATATAAATACTTATGAAAAACAAAAGAATATCAGGATATACCACTTCGGATATTCCAAGTTTCAGGTAGTAACAATTAAATGCACCAAATTATCGTAACAGTTCTGCAAAGAAAAATAAAATACCACAATAATACTTAAAACAAAAAAACGTCATAATATACCATTTTAGACAATCCAAGTAAAGCTTCTATTTCATGTAGTAACAGTTTGATGCAAAAAATTATCAAAACAGGTCCGTTAAAAAAAACCACATCAATACTTTGGAAAAACAAATTAGGTCATAATATACCAATTAATCGACGACCAATTCGATTATGAGTTACCATTTGTACCATGATCCACTTTGTTTCTGGTATCATATGGTGAACAATAAATACCACATCTATAATTATTATAAACAAAACGAAGTCAAAATATAACACTTGATCGGACAAAAATATAATTTATGAGTATAAAAGTAACGTTTCTTGGTACATTTATAACTAGAAGACGTAAATCAATAACAAGAATGCATAAAATAGTAACATTTATTCCAGATGAATCGATGCCTTCCATACGAACAGCTTCACACAACGTACGTTTTAAAACTGATGAGCTGACGATTGTTTCAAAATTCACAGAGCCTATGAAACGCCCAAACGATGGGTACCTCGATTACACAAAGATTAGCTGCAATTGCTACGAAAATATAGTTCGATTTGGCCCATTTTTTCTCGAATTTCAAGCCGTAAATTCATCAAAATTCTTACATCGTACTTCAACAATATCAGATAAACCCTACGTGACACGTCGAAATTGATTGGTTGATGGGGCAGTCGATTGTGCTCGATTCTGTGAAAACTGGGTTTCGATTAGCAGAATAAATATAAATCTGTTAAAAAAACATTTTACTATTGAGAAGTAACATGTTATCAGTTTAAAGTAACGTGTTTAGTTATTACGGTAACAAGTCGTCAGATCTCTGTAACATAAATATGGCGTCGAATACCCCCTCAGAGAACCCTTTACGAAGGCTATTTTAGTAAAAATATAGTTTGGGTCTATTGAATTTTTCAAAAAACAGGTCCTTCAAACTAAAGATTACTCTGACAGGGCCTGATCACTAAATTGAAACTTTTCTAGGGCCTGATACGTAATTGCCCCTTTAAAGAAGGGGGAAATTTTATGTCAGGCCCGTAATGTTTAATTTACTCGTCAGACCATGTTAGAAAAGATATAAGTTTAAATGACGCAATTTACGTAAAATGAGTGAAGGACCAAAAAATTGATTTGACGAAATTACCCTTAGTAACATGCTCTTTTTTTTTTCAGCGAAAATCAAGACGTGTTTTTTGGGTCTTATATAAAGCGGTACTTTTACTTCATTTTATATTACACAGCTACAACATATTGTTACTTAACCAGACACGTTATTTTTCTATAACATTGTGTTACTTTGCCATTGCATAACGTTATCAACAGAAATTTTTTTATTTAATGATCGAAATTATTTTTCTTACACTGAATCGAGCACAAAAAATTCGACTGCACCATCCAACCGATTTCTACATGTCATGTTGGATTCATTATGATATTGACGACGCACGAGGTAGAATTTGCTTGTCTAATTAGGGTGGAAATTCGAGAACATAATGGTAAATCGAATCTAGATTTCGACATAAATTGCAAGTAGTCGGTATAAAATTCGAGGTACACATGAGAAATCGATGTCTATTTTACCTTATTGAGTCGATAACGCCGAGATTTAAGCAGTTTTCATCTGTTTTTTAGTGTCGTTAATGACTTTCATTCTATTCCTCCCGACCATTGCTTGTATACAGACAGTGTTATTAACGACAAACAAAGCGTTATTACCTTTCAGTAATGTGTTACTTCTAAGCCAACGTTTGTTATTAACTATAAGACATTTGTTATTTTTTGATATGTTATAAGTATTTCTTTTTTCCACAATTTAGGGAAAATATAATATCCGTTGCTTGCAAGTAATCGGTATAAGTTTGAGGTACCATGAGAAACTGAGGTCTATTTTACCTAATTGAGTCAATAATGCCGAGATTTATGCAGCTTTCGTATGTTTTTTAGTGTTATTTGTGATTTTCGTTCTATTCATCCCGACCATTGCTTGTATACAGATGTGTGTTATTGACGACAAACAAAACGTTATTACCTTTCAGTAGTGTGTTACTTCTAAGTCAACGTTTGTTACTAACCATAAGAAATTTGTTATTTTTGCTATGTTATAAGTATTACATTTTTACACAATTTAGGGAAAATATTAGGGGTGTGTGGTGCGGTTTTTGGCGGTTTAAGGCCAATTCCACACCAAACCACTATATGCAGTTTTTTGAAAAACAATTCTCAAACCGCGGTTTTGAAAAATAAAATCACACGTACGGTTTCGAGCGGTTTCGTGCGGTTTTGCGATTTTTAACACAGAAATACTTCTATTTTATCGAATGAAAAAAATAGTTTTTAAAAGCTAGGCCCAAAATGGATGAGACATCGCCTTGCCTCATAAACAAGACGCAAGTCGATGTATTTGCCTCATATATCGAAGCGTCACCATTGTCCAAAACAATTAGTATCGTTATCTTATTTTATATTAGTCTTTACTTATATTAGGGGCCAATTTTTATATTGGTTTTGTGGTGCGATTAAAAGATCAAAATATAAATAGTAGATAAAAAAAAGGTTATTAAATGTTCGAGTCATTCGCCTCGAATATTAAAATATCGTTTCTCTCTCTAAAAACTTTCTCTTTCTAAGATTTTCTCTCCCAAAACCCTAAAATCCATCAACGTCCTCCACCGTCGCTGCCCAAACCACCACCGCCGATCACCTAACCTCAACCTTGAGCGGCGCCGGGCACGTCCTCACCCTCCATCGCCGGGCTCAAACGGCGATGGGAGGGTTCTAACCCTATATAACCCACTTCTTCTTTCCCTCTCTTCTTTGTGACTCTTCAGCTTCTCTTCGCTGTTCTTCGTGTTCCCATGGATTCCTCGGATAATCTGGACAGCCCCTGACCAGTGCCGGACTATGAGCTCCTAAGACGCAACATCGCTAAGTTTGGTACTCGTTTCGACGTCGCCACATTTGAAGCACTCATGGCCCGCGTTAATGGCGGCCAAACCATCACCACCCAGGCCGCGCCGTCACTACAACCACTACTAGGCGGCTCCGAACAGCCCCAAACTGGTCTCGCACTCAACCACAATCAATCTGTGCAAAGCCTTAACCAACCTTGGATACCGCAACGCCGCAAAAGGCGTGTCACCACCACTATTGTTCCACTTCGCGACCTTCCGCATTCCACACGAGGTCCCATCCGTAGAGGCACTCCACCGCCACCGTCCAACTCTGATGTGAACCCGGAAAATACCTCTGAGGACGAGCAGCCCCAAAACGTTGTACCAGCCGCCATAGCTAATGCCGGACGCACCTCAATCACCAAACGAGACTGGGCCTGGGATGTCGACTATTGGGCCTTGTTGTTCACATGTCCTCATGCCGACGCCTACTCCTGATGATCGTCGTTTCCCTCCCCACCGGGCTACGCAGCCATCAAATGCAGGTTCTGGGCCGATCATTGAGGAGCGCACAACTAGGGTTTCTATGACCGCCCGCCCATCTCCCGGACCTAGGTGATCACCCAACGGACCTGGAGCTACACCGCCACCTACATTGGATTCTGGTCTGCGCTTGGATAAGGCAGTTAGGGAAATTGCGACACTCACAATGGGAGAAACGCTGACGGTTTCCGTGAACGACCCAACTCCCCATGATCTTATGGTCCACAATGAGGGACCCCGACCACCCACTGAGGCTGCTAGCACCCTCAACAATACATATTTTGTTGCTATCATCCAGGGCGCTACCACCAACCCAAAAAGCACGACGTTCATGCCATACACGCCTCATACTATCCTACACGGAACCCACAATGATCAATGGCAAAGCCGAGGCCTGCCCGCCCTGGGAGGTGATTCAAAAAGGGACGGCGCGATGGGCCACACCCTCGTTGGGTATTTTCTGGGGAAAAGACCGTACTTCCCCCATGTGGAGCGCTTTGCTCGATCTATGTTGAATGGCCTTGTAGAGGTTCGATCAACAATAGCTTTTGCAAGTTCGTACGAGGGCTGAAGCCTCAGCCGCAGTTTTGGAAGGAGGACCCTGGCTCATGCAGGGGCAGCCCCTATTCCTAGAAGCTTGGAGGATCAGTATGTCTTTTGCCAAAAAACGTTCATTATGGATCAGACGGCATAACGTTCCTACGGAGTTGTGGACCCAAGAGGGGCTGGGGATCGTATCGAGTGTCTTAGGTGAACCACTTTTTGCGGATGCCATGACAGCAACGACCGAACAACTCGAATATGCTAGGATATGCGTGGAGATATCCCTGGAGGAAGCATTTGTAGAAGAATTCAACGTTATCCCTGATAAGAATGGAGGTCAACCTATCGTGGTACCCATTACGGTCGAATCTTATCTGTCAACTTTTCCACTATCACCCCAATACAAATGGAAGCTCAAGAAATGCTCGGCGTGCAACTCTTGGAATCACGGAGACCAGAATTGCCCTAAGTACTAGCCGCAAGCAGATAAGCCGCAAGCATCGACCATTGATCCGCGACCTAGCACAAGGACGCTTGGGCAGCCAAGGACACGAGCCTCAATTGAGACTACACAAAAATCGGCAAGGCCAAACAACCAAGCTACAAATGGCAGGCAGACACGGCATGAATTGCGGCGAATGACAAAATTGGACAAAGGCAGATCTGTTCTTAAGGCCACCAATACGCCTAAGACATGGAGAACAACGCACGGGGCAACCACACAGCCGAACAACACACAAGGCAGCCACGGAAGCCTAATGACGGTGGCTCGACAAGCTTGACATCTGCTAGCACGCCTACACTCGAGAACCACAACCCCTTTGCGGTTCTTGCTGAGCTAGAATGGAATAACACCGAATCAGAGGGTCCTATAGTAGCCTTTACTAACGGTGATCCATGATACCTGTGGCCGTTTGGAATACACGTGGTCTAAACAGGTTAGACCACAGATGGGCGTTGGGGGAACTTATCACAAAATATGCGTTGAAAATGATTGGGCTAGTTGAGACTAGAGTCTCTGAACAAAATGCAGCTACGCTCGCTAATTCCATTAGATCTTGGGACTGGTTTTATGATTATGATGATGGACCGACGGCACGTATTTGGGTTGGATGGGATGCTCGCTTTGTAACCGTCACCATCGAGGATGTCACGCCGCATGCTGTCCAGTGCAAGGCCTATATTATATCGGAAAGGTTGGAGCTCTATATAACCTTCGTGTATGGACACAACCAACGGACTGAAAGAAGGGGCCTTTGGAGTAATATTTTGGCTACCTCTGGCGCGAGGGATAACAGGCCATGGCTGGTAATGGGGGACTTTAATGCAATCCTAGATAACTCGGAGGCGAGAGGTGGATCACTAGGGGGCGGCTGTAATGAGATGGCAGAGTGCTTTACTGATTTGGATCTGGTTGCTCTACCTCGTATCGGCTCCATGTTCACTTGGTATAACCAACAAAGTAGCACGGCAGGAGTTGGCGATGCCTTGACAGAATGGTTGCAAATCCTTCGTGGTTTGCTAGATTCGGGGACTTAGCCTATAGAAGTGGTCACCCTTCCACTTCTGACCATTCTCCCTTGATTTTGGAGGACACGTCTCAGCCACAGGATACTAATAAAGCCTTTCGATTTGACAACTTCCTGATCAAAGACCCCCGCTTTCTTCCATTAGTGAAGGCTACGTGGAATCGTGATGTGGGTGGCTACCCCATGTTCGCCGTTGTGAAGAGACTAAAGGACATTAAGCTACAACTGAAGCGCCTACGACGCGACAAGGGTGACATCAACCAGAACATAGTCGAGGCCCGAGGATTTCTGGAGATCGTTCAAGACCTTGCAACCCAACACCCCTTGGAGCCGCAACTCTTGGCCCTCGACAAGAGATGTCGCTATGCGTATGCTAGAGTGGTTGAAATGGAACACTCGGCACTAGTACAACGTGCTAAAGTGAATTGGTTGAAGGACAGAGACCGTTGTACCTATTTCTTCTTCAAAACGGTGGCTACTCGACGTGCTAACAACTCGTCTATCTTGAAAATGAGGCGGGGAACACATTTGAGGGAGACGACCAAGTACGTGCAGAACTAATTCGGTACTACACGAATCTGCTTGGTCATTCTACCCAGACGACACCTTTAAACGCCGCTACGATCTCACCTTATGTGGCCCGAAAGCTGGGGCCGAGTGAGGCCGAGGCGATGCTACAACCAATCACGGATGTGGAGATTAAGTGTTATCATATGCAGTTTTCATATGTTTTTTAGTGTCGTTGGTGATTTCCGTTTTATTCCTCCCGATCCAGTGCTTGTATACATGATGTGTTGTTGACAAGGATTGAAGTGTTATCATTTTTTAATATTGTGTTACTTTTTGGGCAACATTTGTTATAAAATATAAAACATGTGTTATTTTTTTGCGAAACTTATCAACATTCATATCAAATTGACGATAATTTCAACATATCCGGTCATGACAACTGCAATCTTAGCAATTTCTTTGACTTGGGTTTATCACATGTAATAATGTCGATAGTTGCCTTGGTTAAATCCATTTACGAATTAATATTGTTTTCTCTGTTACGGATCTCACGAGCGACGGTGTCGGAACGGAACCTGTGCGGCATCTTGAAACCCGCCGGTTGCCGGAGCCGACTTCCTCACGGCCTTGCTGGCAAGCTTCTTCCTCCCGGCGATTTGCTGGCGGTTTACTTCGCGAGCCATGAAAATACGTCGTATGCTTCTGTGAACATTTGAAGAATTTTGAGTTTAGGTCGATTGTTGAAGATGATGGTATTTAGTGTAAAATTGGCAAATATGTAAGGGTAGATATGTCTTATCGCATAAATTAGGTATTTTTTCTAATAATTTAAAAGGACAGGTCCTTATCACTTAACCAAATTTTAATAGGGCCTGGACCCAAGTTCAAAGTTGAAATAGGGCCTGACACATAATTGCCCTTTTAAAAAAAATAGCATTTGACACGGTCAGCGTTAAAAAAATAGTCTCCAAGTGTCAAATGACAGTTATACTCTTACTAATTGGGCCTCACTTTTCAAAATCGATATATGTAGTCAGACGTTTAAGTAGTAGGTCATGGGTTCAAATCCGCAACACATGCATATTTTATTTTTTATTTATATAAGTGGCCAGACGTAGGGGACCCACACATAGCAAGGGACCCGCATATATTACAGCGGACCCCTGTGTCGCTATGCAGCATGGGCGGGACCCCTGTTGTGTGTGCGCGGGTCCCCTACTTTGTGTGCGGGCAGCAGTCGCAGGGGTCCCCCGCACACACAGCAGGGGACCGGCGCACACACAACAGGTTACCCGCACATATAACAGGGGACCCTTTGCATCTGCTGCACAGCATGGGCGGGCACAGACAACAAAGGACCCGTGCACGCAGCAGGGGTCCCGGACAGCCGCACACACACCACGGATCCCCCGCACACATAGCAGGTGTGATGACCCTGGTTTTCTAATTAATTATTAGTGGTGAATTTTTGCAACGTAAGTCGCGGAAGACCCGTCTAACAAAAACTTTTCCCTAAAATAATTTACATTACGACAAAATATCATCTTGATGTCAAGTCCCTACAAAAGCCATAGCCCCAAAAGTTCAAATGATCAAAAACTCTATCGCCGCTTCACGGGTCTTCATCCATGTATTGCCCTGTCCTCAAAAGTCCGTGGAGCACTGCCACCAGCCGCCTCAGTCTTGACGCGTATCAGCGTCAGACTCAGTACCTACAACACGTAAACACTAGTAGGTGAAAATAAAATGCATGAATGCACGTGTACACTCAGTTCCCAATCCCAATGTTCCGCATGTAATGTCCACTCTTTCTTTTCCCACATCCTATCTCATACCACATGACACAGAGCCCTAGGTAGGCTCGGCACCAACGCGCGCAATAAATACGGATGGTCACACCCGTATCAAATATCATGGGTGGTCACACCCGTATCAAATATCATGGGTAGTCACACCCGTATCCAATGGTAACCTATGCCAGTAGTGCACTGCTCGATCATGTCAATGTCACCTACCAGGTGGTTTATTCCACAATAAACTTCCATCCAACGGTATGCACCTCGAAGCACGTCTGAGTAGACACATCGATCATGTCTGCCTTCGCCAAGTGCCCTGCGAGCCTAACCTCAACTGCTCTACGAGTCACAAGTCAAAACATCCCAATACGGCGGAAACCATCTCTCAACCTGATGTGATATGCACATGCCATGCATATACATAATAATTCATGAAAACATAATCCACATGAAACGTACGTAAGCATGTAAAACACGTAATTCATCGAAGCATATAAAACCACATAGATCATATAGGTGTTTAGCTTTGTAGATGAATGATTCACCTACATGTCCTCCTGCTAAAGTCAAGTAAGAAATTTGGTGGAATCCCTAGATGTCTATCATCTGAATAAATAAATATTATTAGCATGTATAGTAATTCTCGAACTGTACTTGTATAAAATAAATATGTTTCAACACGGGTTTAGCGGGTCAATGATCAGCTCGCGAAACCGTTCGTGACTCGCGAACTTGTTTGATTTGCGAAGGTTCACCATTCGCGAAGGCCTTAAGGTTCGTGAAGTCTATTCAGCTCGCGAAGCACGTAACTCGCGAAACCTAGACTCGCAAAGTAGCGCGCCAAGTAAGCTGACCCGTGGTCAATCTGATTTCACGGATTGATTTGATATAAAGGCGTTTGGGGATCTAAATCGGGTTCATGGCAATATGGCTGGGCTGGGGGAATCTACGGCTGCGGCCGAATTTGGTTGATCGAGTGGTCGATCAGGTTAGACAGCCGGGGCATATGATCCAAGAGCTCTTAAGGGACGCGCCGTCTGGCAAGATGCCGTATCGCAAGGGCACTCCACCACCGTAGAAGGATTTGAATGACGATGAGCTCTTGGAATCACCCCCGATCGGGGAGAGCGATGACATGATGCACGCGGCGGCGAGTCGAGCACTGCGTGCATCTGATCTAGATGGGCAGGACTCCATAAGGGTTTTGTCTACGAGGAATTCCTCGCCAGCTACGGTTATGCCTCCACATGAAGTTGTGCCGGCCCGTACTTCAACGGTCAGGGTTAGGCCAATAAGGGTTTCGCCACCAGGTGGTTGTGCCGCCTGCAAGATCACCTGAAAGGACTTTGCCACCTAGGATTTCGCCAGATAGGGCTATGGCGGTCACAAACCCAATCCCATCTGCCCAGAATGCCAACAAACATCTTTTGCGGCTGTTCTTCAGGGGGAGCGCAGTGGGTCGTTAACAACCTCGTTGGGGAGATTCAAAGAAGTTAACGCTAACATTTACGCCTCTGACTATGGTGGATGGGGTGGCTGAAGTTCGCCCGCCGTGGGACGTCGCACGACAGAGCTTTGGCTGTTGGGAGCACACATTGGTAGGCTACTTTCTCGGCCGGAAACCATACTTCCTGTGTTGGAAAATTTTCTCCGTTCGACATGGGCTGATTTGGTTGAGGTGCGAGCGACGACTAATGGATTCTTCAAGTTCCGATTTGCGTCGGCCGCGGCCATGACGGCGGTTCTTGAAGGGGGTCCATGGCTCATGCAAGGCAAGCCTCTTTTCCTGGAGGTGTGGTGCCCGAGTTTATCCTTTGCAAAGGTTGAACACACTGAAGTGCCACTGTGGGTTAAGCTATGGAACGTCCCGAGCGAATTTTGGACTCAGGCAGGACTAGGCATTGTCGCGAGCGCGGTGGGCAAGCCGTTGTTTGCTGATGGCATCACAGCTGCGGGAGATCGAATTGATTTTGCAAGGGTGTGCGTCATGAAAACAGGAGCCGTTCGTCGAGACGTTCAACATCCGGCTACCAAGTGAACAAGACGGTACAGCAGGGGACGTTCCTGTCCGCGTCGAGTACGAATGGAGACCTAAGAAGTGTCAGACGTGCCTCATGGTCACAAGCGGCACTGACTTGTCCAAATCGACCGAAGCAAAATGATGAACGAAAGCCAGCGACGAGGGCTGAACCACGACAAGACCGCCAAAGAGAGTCACGACCTCGAGTGGAATGGTGTCAAGTGGGTGCTAAAGGAAAGGCCGTGATAGTGACCGGGAGGGATGAGATGACCATGCACGGGGAGGAGAACAGGTTCGAACATGTGAATGGGGACGATGCCTCAAACTCTATAGTTGGTGACAGGAACCCCTTTCAAGTTCTATGTAATTTAAATGACAATGCTATTATCTTTGGTCCTGAAGCAAATGCAGCCCATCCACAGATTGATCCATGACACTAGTAGGCATTTGGAATGTACATGGTCTCAATCGGCGAGACCACGGGCGGGTAGCTAGGTAGTTGTTCTTTGGTTTTGGTTTTCATTACTGTCGTGGTCTTAAGCCCCAATAGTACCCAGTAGTATGTTACTGGTCGATGTGAGCTTATATGCTCCTGATTACTCTGTACTTTTCTTTTTATTTATAAAATGGGACCTTATTCCAAAAAAAAAGTAAGCTGACCCGTGAAATAGCCCGCGAAATGAGACTGGCCGCGAACCTCACCTCATATCCCAATTATTGAACTTCCATGGCCCGCGAAATTAGGCTTTTGGCCCGAATTCATCTCACATTCGCGAACCCTTCCAGTTCGCGAAGTCAGACTTCGGCCCGTAAAACTTCTCACGAAGCTCAATTCGCAAAACTTTCCATTCACTCACAACTCGCGAAACACTTAAAACTCATTCGAAGTCTACAAACAGTAATTCTTTAAAAAATTCTTAAAACAGAATTTATATACTATCAAGATCATCTTCGTAAATAATTTATCGTAACACCCTAAATTCAAACCTTCTTAAATATTCCATACACCGAAAATTTCCTAAGGTTATATAACTAAAATAGTTCTTACCAAATTAATACTTATAAATCGTAAAGCTTTGTTTATAAATGGCTTAGGGCTGAAAATTTCATATTTAATCAACAATTAATACTTAATATGACTAGCTTATGGATCTGAGATTTTATCTCAATCGTACTACATAAATTTCCTAGAATTTATCCTAATCACCTATTAAAATCACGTATCTCATCTAGATCATATGATGCTATCACAATACATGAAAGGTAGTTATGTTTACCTAGCCCAAGTTTTCGAGTTTGTTATGAACTTATATTCCTGAAATCTCCTTTCTTTATATGTTGTGTTTCGTTCTTTCTTCTAGTTGGTTTCTCTTTTGCCTTGCTTCGCTATCAGGGTTTTCTCTTAAGGGATAATAGATATACATGAGAGTTTCGATGATAGCAAGTGATTAGACAAGTTGGTGACGTCTTTTACCCAAGTCCTAAGTAAGGTTATTAACTCATAACATTTTTGTGCCTTGTTTGCGTGTTAAGTATAGCCCAACCCAATTAATTCCCATTTTATTCTTGGGTATTTCTTAGCTAGGTTTCAAAATAAATTTCAAAACTATTAAAGTTTGTACTTTTCGTTTCAAAAGTTGGATCATTTTATCAATATTCCTCCTTCATAAATTTACACAGTTATTTACACCCGAAATCCCGTATTACGTTTTTACGGGTAGTACAACTGGGGTCCCCAGCAGGATCTGCTACACAGCATGGGCTGTCCCCTACTAAATAGTACGGGTCCCCTGCTCACTGAACATGTGCTATAGGGACCCCTGCTATTTTTTAAAAAGATACACTGTTAAATGACGAAAATACTCTTAAATCGAATGTTTTTAAAAAAGGAAATATCAACGGTGCTATTTTTTTAAGCTATTGATAGACTCTTCCAAAGGAGTTCTCGGTTCTTCTCGATCGCCGAAAGCTATCGATAGACTCTTTCTCGCCTAATATCTTGAATTCCTTAAAGCATTGATATTACTAGAGAATTTGAGTTGTTCTACTTAAACTGCCTCGCTTCCTTACGAGGGTTTAAGCAAAGTAGTTCATTCGCATTCTATGCGGCGAGATTGTACTTTGCGGAGTAGTTCGAGCTCACAATCGATAACGCAGGCAAAGAAGGTTCTCGACAGCGGTGGACCTTAACTGATCTGCGATGGTGGAGGTTGAGGTTGTCTGTCTGTAATTCATAACAGAGAAGAGGAACGAAAAGGCTCAAATCAAAGTTTTCGAAATATTGAACTGTTGAACCATTCAGCTTTCTTGCATACTCAGCTCAATTAGTAAGAAAGTAGAACAAAAAATAATCATAAATAACTCCTCAAAATCGTCAGCTTCTTCGTTATTCATCAGCTACAACAATACTACAGCGTCTCGGAAATTTTGTCTTTATTGAGCTTTGATCAATTCACTACGTAAAAGTTCGAGCATTTAGACGTCACACGCTATTGACAAATTACCCGAACGAATCAAAAAAGAGAATCGCTCGAAGCAAAGCCGTCTGAGAAATGCTCGAAGCAAAGCACCAATAGACCAAAGCCCTAATAGTGGTAGAGCCCCAATCCAAAGCCCTTAGCTTTCCATTGCATCTTTCTCACGCCAAGAACTGCATATCTATCGAATACAACACACCTCCATGGAACAAGCTTGTGGCGACCCGACTTCTCTAACTACGATTAGTGGCGGATTTCCGCAACGTAAGCCGCGGAAGGCCCGTCTAATTAGAACTTTTTCCTAAAATAATATACACTACGACAAAATGTCGTCCACATAGTCAGTCTATACAAAGACCGTGGCCCCAAAATAACAAAATAGCAAAAACCCTAACGCCGCTCCACAGGTCGCTTCCATGTACTGCCTCGCCCTCAAAAGTTCGTGGAGCACCGCCACCAACCGCCTCAGTCTTGACGCGTATCGGCGTCAGACTCAGTACCTACAACACGTAAACACTGAGCAATTTGCCCAGTAGGTGAATAAAATGCATGTATGCAAGTGTGCACTCAATCCCAATCCCAATATCTCACATGCCATGCACACTCTTTCTTTTCCCACATTCCTATCACACATCACAATATGGGGCCCATGGTTAGACTCATGCGCGCAATAAATATCATGGGTGGTCACGTGATTCCACCCGTAATCAGCGGTAAGCTACGCCGGTAGTGCACTAATCGATCACGTCAATTGCCACCTACCAGGTCGTCTCTTCCACAATAAATCATGGGCAATGACGCCCGTATCCGTATATATATAATCATCTGGCGTTTTGCACCTCGAACCGACCACATCCGAGTAGACAGATCGATCACGTCTGTCTCGGCCAGGTAATCTGTGAGCCTAACAAGTCGTCACAATAATCTCAAATCTCTCCCCACTTAACAATACCTCGAATCATCACCGTGTCAATACGGTGGAAACCATCTCTCGCTCTCACGTGATATGCACGTGCCAATAAAAATGTGGTTTCACATAAAACATATATAAATCAGGTAAATCACGTAAGTCACAAAAATCATCGAATCACATAAAGCACATAAATCACACATGTGTTTACGCATTGTAGATGGATGATCCACCTACCTGTCCTCCTGATAAATTTAGTCACGAAGTCGGGTAAATTTCCTATGCTTCGATCCTCTTACTTTGAATTCAGAATTATAGCTTGCCAATTTCCTATGCTATTGAACTTTCGTTGGTAGGCTTGCACTCCCTTTCTGCTTGTAGGTTTTTATTTGTTTAGCAGGGTTTTGTTCATGTAACGTACATGATATAGATAATCATTTCGTAAGTAGTGCTTGACTTGACAAGGTGGTGATAACGTGACCTTTCCTAATGCCTAAGCGACTTTATTGCCAATGTTTATCTTTAATTACATGGGCTTGGGCCTAAGTTCAGATTAAATATAGCCCAATTTCTTTATATTATAAATCCTAGCTTTTTGATGAATTTTGAAATCAAGTTCAAACTAAACATTTATATTTTTGTTTCACAACTTAAATTTCTTTGCAAAACTTTAATTCGCATAACCACATAATTGTTTATATCAACAATCCCGTATTAAATTTTACGGGTATTACATCCTCCCCCTTAAAAGAATTTCGTCCCCGAAATTATGCCGAAGCGGATAACTCGGGTAACGATTTCTCTTATTCCATGATGTATCTGCACCCTATTCACGCTAAGGTACCTTCCTACTAATTTAGCCTACACATGTAATTGTATGGCCCAACCTTCTAGGATCAACAACTTCTATATGTCTAGACTCACCCACCTATTTTCTACATTTTTCTAGACATACTTATTCTTATTCCTATCACGCTTCCGCTGCGCACTCTAAGTGAAAAGGTGCTTTAGAAATAGGGGCGGACTCCGGCATCAATTCTATCATGAACTGTATTCCTCGATCAGGGGGTAACCCCCGTGAAATCTTCGGGAAATACATCGGCACACTCATTAACTATCGGTACCTCTTTTAGTTCTGGCTGAGGTAATTCCTCTGCGTTCACCGTATATACAGGAAAAGGCTCACAACCTGATCTCAATAGCCGTTGAGCCTTCAAAATGAATATTCACGGAACACTATTCTTATTCGCCTTACCCGAAAAAGTTAATACCTCTTCTTCGGGCATGTGAGATTTTACGACCTTCTTGTTACAATATATAATGGCTTCATATTTGAAAAGCCGATCCATCCCAAAGATGACATCATAGTCATTCACTGGGATCACAATTAGGTCGACGCGCATCTATCCTCAACGTTCACGGAGCATCATTTTAGCACTTGGTTAGTGTGCGTTGGGTTACCGTGTGGCAAGGTAACCACGTAATTGTACTCGGATAAGGTAGGAGAGACTCCCACATTTTCCACATACTTGACCGACACGAACGAATGTATGGCCCCAGAGTCACTTAGCACAGAAGTAGGCACGCTATAGATGGTTAACGTACCCGTTACTAAGGAGGGACCCGCTTCAGCCTCCTCATTTGTTAATGTAAAAACTCGCGCTGGCACTAGAGGAGGTCGGATCAGGGGTTGATTCGGAACTTGAGGCACATTCACGTGACACGTTCTAGCAAAATGCCCAACCTTTCCGCATCGAAAACACTGTGGAGTCAGATTTGGTCGTGTTCTCTGACATACGCCGTAGTGGTGACGTCGGCACTGCTTACACTGCGGTACGATGTTCGGGGATCGGTTTGGAACGTTAACAGGTCCTTGGTTCGGCCTCGCTCGCCAATTCTGTTGACCCTGCTGATCTCCGTGATAGTTTGGTGCCTTGCCAAAGGACTGGCGTTTCTGGTTTCCTTCTCTTTGTTGTCCTTCTGCTTTCCGCTTTGCGTCCTGCGCCATTGCAATCCTGCTCTCCGCCTGCTCGGTTAGGATTGCTCGCTCAGTGATGCGTGCATATGTCTTCCCCTCGGTGTCGTACATACTTACGTTTCGGAAGATCTGGGTTTGAGACCTTCCAGAAAACGCTCGATCTTCAGCTCGTCGATAGCTACTATATGTGGCGCAAACCTAGAGAGTTGCTCGAACTTACGGATATAATCCGCTATCGACATTCCTCCTTGTTTGAGATTGATAAATTCGTTCAGCTTCTGCGTCCTATCCGGCGCCGTAAAATACTTTCCTCGGAAGAGTATTTTGAACCTCTCCCATGTCATCGTAGTGGGATCCTCGAGTACCTGAATAGTATCCCACCAGTAGCCCGCGTTCCCACGCAACATGAAGGTTGCACAAGTCACCTTCTCTGTATCAGGCAGATGGCTAACGCGAAACATACTTTCGATAGTTCTAAGCCAATCCTCCGCGTCAGTAGGATCGGCAGCCTCTTAGAAGGCATGGGGATTTAGTCTGCGGAACCTCTCCCCGGCCGCTTCTACACGTTCTAGTCCCGGGGATGCATGACGTTCCGAAGAGTTCTGACGGTGAATGAGATCATTGATCTGATCTGACTGTTGCCGGATCAGATCGGTCAACTGATGGATGGTAGAATTGTCGTTAGGTGGGGATTCAGATCCTGCCCTACGACTAGAACTGCCTACCTCTCCACGTCCCTTCGGCATTTTTAACTAATTCTACAGTCATTCATATAAAACACGATTAAAATAACACGTAATCACATAATCAATCATTGAACTTACAGGCTAGGCTGGTTCTCCAGGCTTTTGAGCGGCAGTACATGGACAGTCTGCAGAATCTAAAGCCGAAGCTCCGATACCACCTGTGGCGACCCGACTTCTCTAACTAGGATTAGTGGCGGATTTCCGCAACGTAAGCCGCGGAAGGCACGTCTAATTAGAACTTTTTCCTAAAATAATTTACATTACGACAAAATGTCGTCCACCTAGTCAGTCTATACAAAGACCGTGGCCCCAAAATAACTAAATAGCAAAAACCCTAACGCCGCTCCACAGGTCGCATCCATGTACCGCCCCGCCCTCAAAAGTTCGTGGAGCACCGCCACCAGCCGCCTCAGTCTTGACGCGTATCGGCGTCAGACTCAGTACCTACAACACGTAAACACTGGGCAATTTGCCCAGTAGGTGAATAAAATGCATGTATGCAAGTGTGCACTCAATCCCAATCCCAATGTCTCACATGCCATGCACACTCTTTCTTTTCCCACATTCCTATCACACATCACAATATGGGGCCCATGGTTAGACTCACGCGCGCAATAAATATCATGGGTGGTCACGTGATTCCACCCGTAATCAGCGGTAAGCTACGCCGGTAGTGCACTGATCGATCACGTCAATGGCCACCTACCAGGTCGTCTCTTCCACAATAAATCATGGGTAATGACGCCCGTATCCGTATATATATATATATATATATATATATATATATAATCATCTGGCGTTTTGCACCTCAAACCGACCACATCCGAGTAGACAGATCGATCACGTCTGTCTCGGCCAGGTAATCTGTGAGCCTAACAAGTCGTCACAATAATCTCAAATCTACCCCACTTAACAATACCTCGAATCATCACCGTCTCAATACGGTGGAAACCATCTCTCGCCCTCACGTGATATGCACGTGCCATGCATATATATGGTACATAAAAATGTGGTTTCACATAAAACATATATAAATCAGGTAAATCACGTAAGTCACAAAAGTCATCGAATCACATAAAGCACATAAATCACACATGTGTTTACGCATTGTAGATGGATGATCCACCTACCTGTCCTCCTGATAAATTTAGTCACGAAGTCGGGTAAATTTCCTACGCTTCGATCCTCTTACTTTGAATTCAGAATTATAGCTTGCCAATTTTCCTATGCTATTGAACTTTCGTTAGTAGGCTTGCACTCCCTTTCTGCTTGTAGGTTTTTATTTGTTTAGCAGGGTTTTGTTCATGTAACGTACATGATATAGATAATCATTTCGTAAGTAGTGCTTGACTTGACAAGGTGATGATAACGTGACCTTTCCTAATGCCTAAGCAACTTTATTGCCAATGTTTATCTTTAATTACATGGGCTTGGGCCTAAGTTCAGATTAAATATAGCCCAATTTCTTTATATTATAAATCCTAGCTTTTTGATAAATTTTGAAATCAAGTTCAAACTAAACATTTATATTTTTGTTTCACAACTTAAATTTCTTTGCAAAACTTTAATTCGCATAACCACATAATTGTTTATATCAACAATCCGTATTAAATTTTACGGGTATTACAAAGCTCTCCCCCATTTTGGGGTTAAATCTTGCAACCACCTCCTACCCATCCTCTCATTCTGAGGATGGGGGAGCAATCTTTTTTAGTTTTAATTTCTAAGTGAGATTTTTTACTTTTGTTTTTGTTATCCCTTTCTTTATCTCCTTATATATTTGTGTTTTCTCTAATCGTTATGGATTGTGTTGGCTTGTGTGGATTGTGTTCATGTGAGGTGTGTGGCGACCCTACGTTTTCTAAATGCGATTAGTGACGGATTTTCGCAACGTAAGCCGCGGAAGGCCCGTCTAATTAAAATTTTTTCTAAAATATATTATAATACAAAAAATATTATTTTACATAATAGTATCTGTACAGTGGGCCGAAGCCCCCAAAATGTCAAAAGGTCAAAAGCCCTATCGCCGCTCCAAAGGTCTTCATCCATGTACCGTCCATCCCTCAAAAGTCCGTGGAGCACCGCCACCAGCCGCCTCAGTCTTGACGCGTGTCAGCGTCAGACTCGATACCTACAACACGTAAAAGACTGAGCTATTGCGCAGTAGGTGAACGTGCAATGCAACGTGCACTCATTCCCAATCCCAATTCTCACAACATGATATAATGCAAGCTCGTTTCCACATTTCTATCGTATCTCAATATCAGGGCCCTAGGCTGGACTCGGCACCTCGCGCGCAGTAAAATAAAATATATCATCTAGTCGCTAACGCCAGACTAGCGGTGCCCACGCCGATAGTGCGCTGATCGATCACGTCAACGTCCTCCTATCAGGTCGCCCCTTCCGCTACACAGCTCATCCGACGATTTGCACCTCGGGTCGCTCACGCCCGAGTAGACAGATCGCTCACGTCTGTCTCCCATCAGGTGCCCCGCGAGTCCAACCTCAAATCCGCTACGAGTCTGACTGCCAAAATCGGCACACTCTACCCCGCTCAATCGACATCTTAAGCCTTAAGGTGTCACCACTAATGTGGTCATTATCCCTCACAATGTCGTGCGATGCCATGCACATATGTGATACGCATGAAATCGTGATGCCACTTAAAACATACGTAAAACACGTAAATCATCGAATCACATAATCACATAGTAGCAGGTAAGTATTTACGTGTCGTAGATGAATGATTCACCTACCTGTCCTCCTGATAAAATTAGTTACGAAGTCTGGTAAATTTCCTACGCTTCGATCCTCTGAGTATTGAAAATATTATCATGTCAATATATTTGTTAAGTCAGATAAGGCTAAAATTCTCGAACCCTAATTATTAAAACACTAAAAATACCAAAAAAACCCTAAAATAATGAAAACCCTAAAATTCCTAAAAATGCTAAAATTACTAAATATCGAAAACTTTGGAATAGATGATATCGAAATCTTTATAAGGTTGTCGAAATCTTCCTAATATTCAAAATTATTATATTTCGAAATCTTTGTATGATACATCTCGAGATCCTTGTATGAAAAAGCTATTACATTTCGAAATCATTGTATGAGACATCTCGAGATCTTTCTATGAAAGATTACATTTCGAAATATCTGTATGATATAATTATCACATCTCGAAGTCTTTCTATAACAATATCGAAATCTTAGGAATATCATATATTAAATAGATATCGAGAACTTAGATGTCGAAATCTTTGCTAACATGATAATGCCGAGATCTTTGGTTGAAAAGTAAATATCGAAATCCTTTGTTGAAAAGTAAATGTCTTTACTTATATTGAGATCTATTAACTGTCGAGAACTGATTAACTGTATGGTATATGTGCATGTCGAAATCTTCCTATATACCTCTCGACTTTCTATGATACATCTCGACATCTTCTATAATTAGCATACAATCATGTATCGACATATATATATTATATGTTCAAAACATTTAAGGACAATTACAGCTTTTGTCGAGATTATTAAACAATATCGAGATCTTTAATTAACTTATCGAGATCTTATAAATCAGCAACGTTCATATGAATCTATCACATAACAAAATTCATGAAAGTACATATTTCTGTCACTTAAATATCTATGAATTATAAGAATCAAACTTTTAAGGAATTAGGGTTTTCTATTCATGAAAAAATTTCCTTTTATGCTGAAAACCCTAATATGTTAACGACACTAAAACTGATGTCACTAAGGTTCTTATATGATCTTTACCAAGAATATTTTACCATATATTCAGAATAGACTGTAGCAATTGGGTCCTCGTAAGTATTAGAGGCCAATAAATTTGCGTAAATAATGGATGTAATTATGTGCATTTCGTACAATTATCCTTTGCTCATGTACGAATTATGTGCTTAGGTGATTTATGAGTTATGTGCATTAAGTGCATTGATGTTATGACTACATGATTTATTTAATTATGTGCTTATGTGATTTAGGAAATAATTTGGGCCACATGGTTTCCCATTTAACTAGGATCTTGAAAATAGGCCCAAGAGGAAACTAGGCCATGAGTGAAAATATAATTTAAAATCTTAAGTGGGCTAGAAGTACGAAATTGTCCCAATCTATGCAAGTCCAACTTTGAAAATAAATATCCCTCAAATCAAGGAATATCACGTCATAACCCCACTCATGAGACTAAATATCCACCTAAAAGCATCTCTAGAACTCATTTGAGGTAGGAGCCATCGGAAGTTAGTGGAAAAGAAGGAAGGAAGTCGACTAAGAAAAGCTTGGGGAAGGTATGAAATCCTTACAAATGTTGTATGTTTATGGCTTAGGATTATTAATCGTAAACCTAGATTTTTTATTTCTAAAGGTGTTTTAATTCTATAGTACCGTGTTTAGGAGTGACTGAAGCACAAAAAAAAAAATAGGGCTAAGCTTACATCGTTATTGAGCTCGAATTTTAGGGTTTAAGTACTTCAATATTTAATGATCTTAAGATGGCCTGAGACATTTTTAGGTTAAAGAAAAACCATGGAACTTGTGAAATCTGGGAAGAGGAGTTACAATTTAGTTTCGATGGGTGGAACATTTTGAAGCTTTCGATCCAAAGTGAACAGTAACCTTAGGGTTTCGATCGAAAGAAGGAGATTGCATGAGAGTGTTGGGTGAATTAAGATCTTAGGTATAATTAGGTTTCGATCGAAACGAAGTGCTAGTAAATCTACGAGTTTCTACTGAAACCCACCTTATTGTATAGAATCGATCGAAACTTCCTCTCATACTACATGCAATCGATCGAAAGAGGACAACTAATTTAGAGTTTCGATCGAAAGTGGACAATTAACTTAGGGTTTCGACCGATTGCAATTAGTAAATGGACTTTCGACCGAAATATACCACATGCAACGATCGAAAGTGGTTGCTAACCTTGTTTGGTATCGAGCGAAACCGTGATGACGACGTGTTGACGTTAGAACACGGCGAAACCCACCCCATATTTCATCCAATCGATCGAAAGTGAGCATAATCAAGTGACCCACAAGTTTCGGCCGAAACTAACCCTAATGTGCTAGAATTGATCGAAACCGTATCCCATGCCACATCCAATCGATCGAAAGTCGATTTCCAATAGGCATAGATTCGAGCGAAACTAGGATGACGTCATGGTGACGAAAGAACGCGGCTAAACTCATACTCACACACAAGCACGATCGCGCGAAACTCAACTTTCAACCATGATGAATCGGGCAATAGATGGATCGATCGAAACTAGGTTTAATTGGCACTTTGGCCGTGCCATACAGTCGATCGAATGTCCAAAAACAACATAAGTATCGATCGGAAGTCACCCAAGCATAATACAATTTGGACGAAATTAACACTAACAATCTTCTAACTTTCGCCGAGCCTTTCACGTTAAGAATCTTAGTACTTAGCAATTGTGGGAAGGAAACTTAGGACCTTTTATGAAATCAGGTCTCTTACAAGTCCATATTAATCATTCTTGCCCCAAATACGACGATTAAGATAATGCCTCAGTGATTAGGAATTTCGAGTGCGTAGCTAACTTAGATAAATTAAACAGCTTACTGATATAAATATTTTATGCCTAGGTCGAGACTTAGGAATTCAGCAATTCAGTAGCGCCAGTCGACGGATGACAGGTAAGTAGAAATCCAACTACGACACACAACTTGCTTGCGTATGTCAGATTTGCGTGATTACGTGCCTACGTTGTTTTATGATTTCGTAAATTGCTTAAAATGTTTTACGTGGTAAGGTTAGATTACATTTACTCGCATATGCATATTCATGTGCACGCACGAACTCATGAAGGAGGGTCGTGGGACTGAGCGTGCATAATAATATGTCGCTTGTATGCGACGAAGACCCGCCGATATAGGCCGGTGTGTCGACTCACAGTTGAGTCATGGGCGACTTTTATGGCACCATATACGACGTGCGACGTCGGCTATTATATATATGAGGCAGGAGGAGCGACCCAGGAAGGAGCGACCTAGCTATGCTAGCGTAGGCTAACTGGCGTAAGCAACTGCCCTGTTTGCGAAAGGAGCGACCTAGGGGAATCCTAGCGTAGGCTACCAGCGTAGGCTACCGTATGGCAGAGGGGACGACCTAGGAGGGTGCAACCTAGGGAAACCTAGCGTAGGCTACCCAGCGTAGGTCGTTGTCACATTCCCGTTAGGGATATTGAGCTCTTAATGGTGCATAGTAAGTTCGCCGAGGGCCCTGAGCGATACTGGTACGAGTACTAGGTGCATTGGCGCGGATCGCCTTTGCGTAGTGGTATTATGCATCGGCGCGAAATGCCTTTGCGGAGAGTCAGTTGCATCGGTGTGGATTGCCTTTGTAGGGACGGGACACGTGCATACATGCATGATTTCTGCTTACTGAGCATTGGTGGCTCATTCCTTATGTTGTGTGTTGTAGGCACCGGCGACCACGGTATGTGATCACATTTTCGAAGGCAAGGCCGACCTTTTGAAGCTTTGCGCTGCTTTTGGGGTGGACGTGTGTGTATGGATGACGACCTGTGAGGCGGGGCACATAGGAGCCTTTTGCTGTGCCGTCACACAAGGAGCCACGTAGTTAGGTCTAGGATGTAGCTTATAGACCTGGCTGTCATTCTTTTGACATGTACATAATGACGAATCCATTATATCAATGGAAACGAAAAAAAAAATTTACACTCAACTTTCAGTGATTAATTAACAAATACCACGCGATAGGCACACAGGAAAGCGCTAGAATAGGCAGTTAGGAAGTTCGGGGTGTCACAGGGTGGTATCAGAGCTTCGGTCACAGGTTCTGCAGACTGTCCATACACACACACCCAAAAATGCGGAAGCGGCCTTGCAAGTAAGTTACCAGTTTATGTGATTTCCTATGTTGCATAATTTATTGGCCTAGAACCATCAGGATAGGGATAAAGGATGGTGAGAACCAGGGGTGAAACGAGCGGTGGTGATGACCAAAACAGGGGAAACACGGCCCCTACTGACAACCGCGACGCGACCATTTTCCAACTCACGGAATTGGTCCGCCAGCAGTCGGCACAGATCCAACAATTGATTCAGCAGAATGCTGCGAACACAGGGCCAACTTAGGTAGAAAAGACTGAGCTGGTGGGGGAACGATTCCGAAGGTTAAACCCACCGACCTTCGAGGATACAGCTGATCCAACAGCAGCCGAGGTTTGGCCGAGGACCCTAGAAAGCATGTTCGTCTACAGTCGGGTCCCGGAGACAGAAAAGGCCCTTTGTGCTGCGTTTCCACTAAGGGGAAGCGCGGGCCATTCGTGGGACACCATTATGGTGCTGGAAAATCCCGCCACAATGAGCTGGGACAGATTCAATGAGTTATTTAGGGGCAAGTATCTCACCGCCCCGGTCCGAGCTCAATGCCTGAACAAATTTATCAATCTCATGCAGGGATCCATGGCTGTGATGGAGTACATACGGAAGTTCGAGCAGCTTGCCAGGTTTGCCGCTCACATGGTCAGCACGGACGCTCTGAAAATCGAGCGATTTCTAGAAGGGTTGAAACCGGAGTTATACAGAGATGTGAGCATGGCAGGAATTCAGGGAGCTACTTACGCTCAGGTAGCGGAGAGGGCAATGGTAGCGGAACAGGCGGAAGCCCGGATCATGAGGGCGCAAGAGGCAAAGTGCAAGTTCACCCAAATGCAAGGGACACAGTGGGGCGAAGGAAACCAAAAGCGGCAGTTCGTCGCTAAGGGGGCGAAGAAATTCTAGAATAGGCCTCCGCAACAACCTCAGGGGACGATGAACAGACCCCCAAACCCAAACCAGAATCAGGGGCAACACAATTTCCTAATTGCCAGAGGTGCGGAAGGAAGCACTATGGGAATTGCAACACACCGGCCAATGCATGCTTCAGATGCGGGAAGCTAGGTCACTTCGTGAAGCAATGCCCGGAAATTGCTTCGGGAAGTCAGGCCCCGATGGTGCCGGCACGGGTATACACCATCACTTCAGAAGAAGCAGAGAACAACCCGGCGGTGGTGACAGGTACCCTCCTAATCCGCCAAACACCCACATGCATCTTAGTAGACTCCGGGGCGACCCACTCATTTGCGTTTGTGAAGTACGTGACGAAACTTGGAGTGACGCCTGAACGAGTTGATTATGAATATAGTGTAGCAATCCCGAACGGGACACCAACTAGGACTGACCAAATATTGCGGGACTGTCCGGTAGTAGTAGATGGTAGGGAATTGCCTGTAGACCTGATAATCATCCCGATGGACGACTACGAGGTGATCCTCAGGATGGACTGGCTCTCAAAGTATGGAGCGGTGATAGACTGTAATCATAAGGTAGTTACATTTAGTATAGAGGGGGAAAGACCTTTCACCTTCGAGGGAACAGCGAAGGGGAGAAGTATTCCGAGAATATCGGCATTAAAAGCTCGACGACTAATCAATTCCGGATGCGAGGCATACCTGATGTTTGCGCTGAAGGCAGAGGAAAATACCTCTACGAAACCCGAAGATGTACCCGTAATTAAGGAGTTCCCGGACGTATTTCTGGAAGACTTGCCGGGATTACCCCCAGATAGAGAAATCGAGTTTACAATAGACCTGGTGCCGGGAGCAGCACCAGTGTCCAAAACCCCATACCGACTAGCACCGACCGAACTGAAGGAGCTGAAGGAACAGATAGATGAGCTCCTACAGAAAAGGTTTATTCAGACCAGCTTTTCTCCCTGGGGTGCGCCAGTTCTATTCGTGCGAAAGAAGGATGGCTCAATGAGGCTGTGCATAGATTATAGGGAGCTGAACAAGCTGACAGTAAAAAATAAGTATCCACTTCCCCGAATAGACGACCTCTTCGACCAATTGCAAGGTGCCACAGTGTTTTCTAAGATCGACTTGCGGTCGGAATACCATCAGCTGAAGATTCGCAAGGATAATGTAATGCCCGGGTCCCCGAAAGCTAGTATGGCAAATGAATGTGTGCATATTCTATGCCTATGTGGTCCACGGATTTAGCGGTTACGCAACTACATGAATTTGCATGTTTAGTATGTGTTTTATGTGACCTACACGAACTTCAGGGATAAAATACATGTCCGCATCACGTCATGAAATCCGTGCATGGAACTATGTGCCTAGGAGATTTTGTGAATAATTGCACGCTGATTTCGTGCTTAGGTGATTTTATTAATTTCATGCGCTAATTATGGGCGTAGGAGGTTTTATGTGAATTTTATGCACATTAAGTATATGATTACGTGCTACATGCCCTAGGTACTTTACGTGATATGTGACTTGAGATGTTATTAGGGATTAGAAATAATTTTATACAAGGACTAGGATTTCGGTGAGTGAGAAATTTATATACCCGAAATAGGATAATATTAGTTGGCTAAATATGAACCCAAATTTAAGCCCACGTCAATCTACAAGTTAGGCCCAAGATGACTTCTAGATTTGGTCCAAGTTAGTGGGGATTAAATAAAATACAAATGCTAAAAATTGTAAGGCCCAAGTGAACCTTAACTTTGGCCTTGGTTTCTTTGACCCATGACATTAGAGATATTTTTTAAACAAGGTTCCTTACATTAAGGAAGCCCCACACCACTCCATGTCCCATCAATACACCTTGAATATGTTAATATCTATCCAAACCTTAGTGAGTTAAAACACGTCAATTTCAAAAGAGGGAAGAAAGGAAGATAGTTCATATCGAAAGGAAGTCCACTCCCTAACTCAACAACTCGAAGACTTGAAGTGAGGTATAACTCTTGAACACTATTGATAATTAAATAGCGATGTCATAGTGTAAGAGAATTTTAAATGTTATTATGCTTAGGAAACCCTAAACTCTTGGATTACGTCATATGCTTATAAATCATATATAGTTATTCATACAAGATACACGAGCCTTAATGATTTCGAGGAACGTGACGATCATAAGAATTTCACAAGGATTTAGGGATTTTTAATGATTCTGTACACGCGTGGTATTCTGAGCAGTTGAAGACAAGCTTAGGACGTTAAAGTATGAAAATAAGATTAGGCCATGTTAGTGATAAGTTCGATATTTAAATGTTTCCTTGGGCATTAGCCAAGTTTTGCAGGAAATCTTTGGGTAAGATGAATTTAGGATTCAAGTTTCGGGAAGATGATTTAAGGTTTCGATCCAATGAGATAAGAAAGAGAGTTTCGGGCGACAATAATTAGAGTTTCGACCAAATTAATTTTTAGGATAGTAAATAGAAAAATTCGTGAGTTTCGACCGAAACTCACTTTAGTATGCAAGAATCAATCGAAAGTGGGGTAACTAAGTGAGACTTTCGATTGAAAGTAGCTAGCTGAAAGGGCTTTCGATCGAAAGAGATTAAAGAAAAGAAGTCTCGAGCGAAACTAAGGGAAATAGGCTTGATCAATTAGATTTGGTGAAATCTCGGCGAAACTAAGAAGGAATAGGATAAGTCGATCGAAAGTGAGGTTATAAGTGGAATCGATCGACTTAGGGTTTCGACCGAAACTAGGATGACGACATGCTGACGTAAGAACTCGGTGAAACTCACACTCACACTCATACAATCGGGCAAAACCATGAATCGAGCGAAATTGAGCTATCACTGTGCAAGGTTTCGAGCGAAAGTGAGATGACGACATGCAGACGTCATCACACGGCGAAACACACCCTCAAAGCATGCACGGTTTCGGGTGAAACTGGGGTGACGAAATGATGACGTAAGACACGGCGAAACCCACCTCATATTTCATCCAATCGATCGAAAGTCGATTTCCAATAGGCATAGATTCGGGCGAAACTCAACCTTCGACCATGATGAATCGGGCAATAGATGGATCGATCGAAACTAGGTTTAAGTGGCACTTTCGCCGTGCCATACAATCGATTGAATAATTAGAAGCAATATAAGTTTCGATCGAAAGTAGATCCCATGCACACCAATCGGGCGCAACAGGGTGACTCCATGTTAAAACAGTTTAGTTCGATTTAATTATCTAGCGAAGGCATGGCACTAATACGTTAAAGGACGAACTGTAGGAAATATTTAATTAGGTTTAAGTGGCACTAATCGAGCGATTATCTAACGAAGCCATACCACATGCAACGATCGAAAGTAGTTGCTAACCTTGTTTGGTATCGAGCGAAATCGTGATGACGACGTGTTGACGTCAGAACACGGCGAAACCCACCCCATACTTCGTCCAATCGATCGAAAGTGAGCATAATCAAGTGACCCCGAGCGAGTTGGCTTCTTGAGTGCTTCAGCGCTGTTTCGTGGCACCTGGCTTTGCGCCCTGCTGACACTGCATCTGGTGTCAGGAACCCGTTGATGGATGTAGTTTTTTGGACTCCTACTTTGCCTTTATATTGATTGTATTTTACTTTGGCTTTGGTCTCGTGTGGTGGGACCTGTAGGTTGTCTGGGTTGCCTAGTCTTGGTGCTGTATGGTCGGTTGTTTTTCATTACAGTTTGGGGCGTCATGAGCGATATCATGTAGGTTGTATTGTACCTCTGTTTTCCTTTATTTTAGTGACACTTTCCAAAAAAAAAATATTGACTTAGTCAGATTAGTAAAAGCCTTCTCAGTAGGCCATTGCTTGCTTATCATTAAACTGAAAGACTAGCTTTCTCTCTCTAAGGTTTTTCTCTCCACACGCACACGACACAAACCCTCCAACGGTAAAAAACCTTTCATATTCCTAGCAATTTCCGGTCATTCCCTACGTCCCCTCCGGCCGGTTTGGACCAGGCTAGGCGGTAAACTCGACCCCCCGTCGCCGGGATCAGACGGCGGTGGTCTGGAGGTGGGCTTCCCTTGAATTTCTCTCGGCCTCTCTCGATAGTTATTCTCTGGTTTTTTTCTTCTTCAGCAGCTCAAGACGTTTCATCTCCTACAACAAAGTTGCATCCACCACCGTCTTCTCATCAGCCATCTCTGCCATCGCTGTTTCCGACCTAATTTCTGACCTAATTATCGGATGAGGTTGGCCGGAGGTAGTGGACTCCTGTTCGTGGCGATTCATAATCAACATGGCATCGTCATCTTCAATGTGTGGTTCAATGATATCTTCGTCGACTGTACCTAGTGGCCCGACTGTTGAAGGGCTTAATCTGGGAATTTTGGGCCGGGATTACCCTACCTTTGCCGCACAGTTCCCCCAATCGGAATTTAAAGAACTGTTTGACAGGGTTCAGGGAAGAACGGATAATACTGAAGGCGAACAAAATAATCCTAACCCTAACCCAATCCCAGCGGTGGCGGCTACTGATGATCGCCGATACTTCGTGTTTATTAGAAAACTTTGGGACCCATCTACTTCGGCGAAACCCGGGTTCTACATGTCAGGAATGCCGCCTCCGCCTAGCTTCTCTTCCAAAAATCAATCATCACATGTTCATCTCTCCGACGATGTCGATGAACTGGACAAGGATATACCAGACCCTAACACTGCAGCCTCAGTGCAACCAAATAGCATCATAACGAGACTACTTGAAGCACCTAACCCTAAATTTGGTATAATTGGCGAGGAAACTGTCAGGTCGGTTTCTACTGACACTACAGAAGTTAGGTTTCTGAAGGCTTGATAAAGGCCAATACATCTTATGCCAGCTTGCTTGGAGGAGACAGAGCCAAGGGCCCACGTACCACACTCAAATATACACCCCCAAAATGTGTAAATGGCGAAATTGTGGTTCAGCCATCGTGGGAAGTAGCAGCGAAAGGACTGGCCTGTTGGAAGAATACTCTTGTCGACTATTTCTTTGGACGCAGACCTTATTACCCTATGGCGGAAAATTTTTTTCGCTCAATCTGGCCGCTCCTGGTAGAGGTACGTGCTACAGCAACGAGCTTCTTTAAGCTACTTCAAAACGAATGAAGCTATGCTGAATGCTCTTGAGGGGGGGCCGTGGCTCTACCAAGGACAACCACTATTTCTTCAAGAGTGGAAACCGGGACTAACATTGGGAAAGCAAGAGCAGGAAAAGATACCCACGTGGATCAAACTTAGGAATATCCCATCGGAATACTGGACTGACGAGGGCCTGGGCATTATTGCAAGTGCTATCGGCGAACACTTTTCACAGACGCGCTGACGGCGAGCATGGAAAGAATAGACTACGCACGGGTATGCATCATGAAGAAATTAACCGACCCGTACGTTGACGAATTTAAGCTTGAACTAGCTACACAAAAAGGGAAGGCTGGGGAAACCATCACAGTACATGTTGAGTATGAATGGAGACCCATGCCGTGCCCACAATGCTCAGCAACCACCCACAGCAAACAAATGTGCCCTAAAATTCCACGGCCTGCCCCAACAAAAGCTGCAACCAAAGGAAAGGTGACAAAACCGCAGCACGAATGGAGGCAAATTGCGACTAAGAGAACAGTGGAGAACAAAAAAGAAAACACGGCTGCCCCACCGAGCAACCAAAGAACCATCCACAGATTCGTCGCCAAGAAGTAGAAAAGAGAAAGGAAAAGCGACGGACAAAATAGTGGAGTCACAACCAAAAAACCCCCTTCGAGGTACTTGCGCATCTAGAGGATGATGGGGAAGGATATGGAGCTGAGAATGGCGAAACAACAAAAAACTCAAAGGGCCTAAAAAGCACCCTTCCAGAGGTTTCTAAATGATACAAATCGCTGTATGGAACGTTCGAGGTCTAAATAAATTAGACCACAGGGTAGTGGTGTAGCGACCCCACTCTCTTACGCTAATTAGCGATAACTTGCGTCGGGTTTAGCAGCGAAAGCCGCAGAGAACCCATCTTACAAAAACATTTGTTTATACAAAAAGTTAATACGAATGGGCCGAAGGCCCAATACACCCTATCCCTCGCCCACAGGTCGTCATCCATGTACAGCCCCGCCCTCAAAAGCCCATGGAAGCTCCGATAGCCAGCCTCCACCGTCGATTACCTACAACACGCAAACACTGAGCTATTGCCCAGTAGGTGAAATAGTGCACATGCACGTGTGCCTCACTCGCGTTCACTCACCCCCAATTCTCACCAATGCAATGCCACTCACTATCCCTCGTCACAACCGGGATACACTCACCACCTCACAACGGGCCCCGGGCTCCATACTGTGCACAGTCACGCGAAATCACTACCACGATCACGAACACTACCACAACACGATCACAACACTACGGTAGTGGCCTACACCGAGCAGCCTCCCTGAACCGTATCAGGTCACACTCTCGGGTCGCCTCTTCTGCCAAATGCGGTGCCTACGCTGTTAGCCTACACTAGGTCCCGTAAGGGTACCCAGGTCGCCTCCTCCCGCATGCGACAGCGTGGCCTACACTAGCTAGCCTACTTGGGAATATCCCAAGTCGCTCCTTTCTAGGTCGCCCGCAGTCTGCCGCATAATGTCCAACGGGCCGATGGCTCACCGTCACAGGCGCTGGCGCACAGCAGATGCCCCACTCACGTGACTCCTCTACGGGTCGACAGCCAATATCGGCTACTGGCTCAATAGGTACAATACAGTACCACCGTTCCACCACGATACACTTCGTGAAATGACGTGCAATGCACATGCAGACATTTAACGTGATAATACATGATATCGTGATGCCACGTAAAAATGTACGTAAACACATAAAACACATCATACATCGAAGCACATAAAATCACATAAATGTCACGTTGGTGTTTACTCGTTGTAGGTGAATTTTCATCATGTGGCGACCCTACTTTTCTAATTAGGATTAGTGGCTGATTTCCGCAACGTAAGCCGCGGAAGGCCCGTCTAATTAAAACTTTTTCCTAATAGTATACATTACGACCAAATGTTGTCCACATAGTCAGTCTATACAAAGGCCGTAGCCCCGAAATAACAAAATAGCAAAAACCCTAACGCCGCTCCACAGGTGGTATCAGAGCTTAGGTTATAGATTCTGAAGACTGTCTATGTACCGCCGCTCAAAATTCTGGAGAACCAGCCTGGCCTGTAAGTTTAATACTTGAGTATGTGATATTGTGTTATTTGGAATGCGCTTTTTATGAATGATAGGATGAGAGAAAGAGTAGAGCATGTAGATGAATTTATCATCTACGACCCGTAACTATATTTTGAGTGTGATGAGTTTTCAGTATCATGTGTGAAATACGTGAATTAGCTTAACTATTTGAAGTTTACGTGGCATAACACTTATATGATTTTTATATGTGTGACCTTCATATATGTTTGAGGTAAATCTATATCATGTTTTGGTTGCCTTAAGTGTTAGGACTAAGTTTCAGATTTTAATAATCATATCACGTTGCATATTAATATCTATAGATGTAGTTTTTGATTTCGGTATAAGGATTACTATGAAACATGTATAGGTGGGTGAAGAGTAGTGTGTTAGGTGGTTTATATTGAATATGTGATTTCTTCATCTGTTTTAAGATGAATTAGATGCTGTTTTTCGTGACTTACATGCTAGGGCTAAATCCCAGATTTTTAAGTAACTGAGTTTGTGTTTATTGGGTTAGTTCCTGTGTTAGAACAAGTGTTAAAGACCTTAGTTATTCAAATTAGGGAACTGTTTCAGAGTTGCAATATTATTAAGTAGATGATTAATAATTAAAAAGAGGATAGACCTGGTTAATGAACTGCTCAAGGTAATAAAATTTTCGCATTGTTCAAATGTTTGGAAATTTTGGTAAACCTTAGGCATAGATATCACAAAGTTTTCGACACTCATGTGATGTGAATTTGTAATGAGATATGTGATCTGTGTGAAATTCTCGGTATGACTATAGCTATCACGTGTTTAAAACTGAATATTTGGGCATATTTCGAATTTCTAATTGCGGATTAGCGTTTGGACTGTAAGTACTATTCTCGGACAGATCATAATTTTAAGATAGAACTGGAATATTTTGAGAAAATTAATTATGTATGTATAATACTTCATTTTATTCAAATACGCCAAGAGTGCGCAGCGGAAGCGTGGTAGAATAGGAAAGTGTTATGCAGAATGAACGTAGAAAATATATGGGCGGTCTAGTCGTAGAGCCGGACTCGAATACCACTGAATTTCGGGGACGAAATTCTTTTAAGGAGGGGAGAATGTAATGCCCGTAAAAATTTAATACGGGATTACCGCGTAGTTAGCGGAATAATTACGCAACTTAGAAATGTTGACAAATAAAATATAAGCTTTCAAGTATAAATAATTTTTATATAAGTTTAAAGATATTAGATGGAGAATTAATTCTAAGTTGTGACTATAGTTTTGTGGGAGTAGCATTGAAACCCAAATTTTTCATGGACCAAACTAAAGTTCTCGATAGCCCATCTTTCAACCAAAGTTTTCGTGGACCTCATATAGATATATGTCCAATTATACACATGAATATATATAATAATAACACTAAACCATGAAAAGACATAAGTAAGGTACACGTGGTTGCTAATAGGTTGTTGCTAAGTATGACTAGATCCTCAAGGTAATGAGCAAAATTTCATACGTGTATTATATCTATATATGATTATATGTGTGGCAAGGAATTCATCTAGAAGACTAGAAATAATGATAGGGAAGAAATTTCTTAATAGTTTCGAAGGGGATAATTACTAGTCACATTTCTTAACATGGAGGGAAAATATTCGTCACCTCCTTGTCAAATCAGTTTCCTTTAATATATATCTATTTCATTAGCTTTCATAAGCTAACAAAGAAAGAAGGCACCTAACGAAAGAGATTAGAACCTCATCAACAGCAGAGAACTTTCAATATCGGGGAAACTTGAGCAAATCAGATTTTGAAATGAGGTAGATGAATTTTTACTTGCAACAATGAATATGTCTATGATTGTCTCTAAATTGAGTTCCAAGTGCTGTACGTAATCTTCATGTATTTGAATATGTTATAGGTGTGTCAGAAACTTCAATTTATGGATTTTGATCTGTGCATGTATTATTTGTATATCTAATACGTGGTTATGCTTTCAAAATGGATGAGTGTTGTGCTTATGTTAATATTTTTGGTAAAGATCAGACCCCATCGATAACTCGAAATGATAAATATAGTACTTATATGAGGGCTAAACGTAGCTATAGGTACTATGGATAGTTTTCGTGATTTACTTAAGTGTTAAAGAACAAGTTTTTGAATTATGTATTTGCGTGTGTGGATAGTTTTCGTGATTTACTTAAGTGTTAAAGAACAAGTTTTTGAATTATGTATTTGCGTGTGTTTATATGTGTGAATATATTAGATATTAAGAAAATTCGGTATTTGTATTAAGTGTGGGAAGTTTTCGGTACCTTTAAAATGATTTCAACAATTGTATGATTAGATATATAGAGCAATTTCCGATGCTTAAGGTAATTACAACTCTAGGAAGTTTTCCGTGAATGAGGGTTTCGATATATTAGGGTTTTCTATCTCTTTAGAAATTATTTTCAGCACTTAGGATTTATTAGGATTTGTTGGCATGTTTAAAATGTTCGAAGTTGCCTCATGCATAAGATTTTCATAGTTATATATGTTTATATACTTTTAATTTGCATAATTAGGTAATGGGTTATAGGAAGTTTCGATCATGCTAGGGGTATAAGTTCTGAGTTCATTCAAGCTTAGTAGATGTTGGTATGCTTAATATAATTTCGAAACATATATGGTTATAATGGACTGTCCAAGGATTAGCAGGTATGAGAAAACCCTAAGACTTTAGGAATCGACTTAGATTCATGAGATTTAAGGTTATACGAGTCTTAATGATCTCGAAGTACGCGGTGTCTTTTAGAACTCATAGTATTCAGTAAAAGTTGTTTTAGACCGTACCACATTCTGGGTTAGATATAACTTTTGAAGCTGATCTTAACAATATATGAATTTCGTTATAGGGTTTTTGTAGAAGTCGGGCGATTCTATTTTCTATTAAGATCGGGCGGTTTAAGTTGCGAGAGTTTCGGCCGAATTTTAGGTTAAAAAGTAAACTTAAGAGTATAAACAAATCGGGCGATGTGAAATTGTATAGGTTTCGACCGACTTGAGGATTAAGCAAATCGGGCGATTTGAGAGTAACTAAAAGCTCGGCGAAACTACTATAGGCATGTGATTAATCGGGCGATTTGAGAGAGAGCTTGATAATTCGGGCAAAATGGTGACGTAATTGAAGCTCGGCGATTTACCATGCAATCGGGCGATGCATGCACGAATCGGGCGAGGCTAGACTTTATGCATGCCCAAACCGGGCAATTTAAATTGTGTAAGGATCAATCGAAATGTAGGGTTAATTATACAAGGAATCGGGCGATTTGAAACATCTCGGCGAAACCCAGTTTCGGGTATGACAAAATCGGACGATTCTTTTTAAGATTACAAATAGTTTAATATAGTTTAATCCTTTGTCTCAATCGGCCGATTTAGGGTAACTAATATCGAATGGACTTAGAGTTGACCGAAAGTCGGGCGATCTAGGTCATCTCAAGCTTAGAATAGTTTAATGATTTATGATATAATTATTTGAGACTATACAGTTCAAGGGTTGATAAAAATACTAATAATATTTATTATATTCAGAGGACCGACATATAGGGACTCCATCAGACCTTTTATTTGACACTAGCAGGAGGACAGGTAGGTGGATCATCCATCTACAATACGTAAACACATACGTGAACTATGTGTTTTCATGTGATTCAAAATTTTTGTGACTTATGTGATTTACGTGATTTACCTGTTATACGTACGTTTTATTTAAATCATGCTTCCATGAGATTTTGTGAACATGCATGGCACGTGCATATCATGTCAGGGATATAAATGGTTGTACCGTAGTGAGACGGTAGTTATATGAGATAGTGACGTACGGGGTAGAACGAGGTGTTTGTGATTAGTGACTCTTAGAGGAGTCGAGGTTGGGCTCACTAGGCACCTGGCGGAGACCGGCGTGATCGATCTGTCTACTCGGGCGTGACCGTCCCGAGGTGCATACCGCCGGATGAGATATTGATGTGACATGATAGGAGGCCATTGGCGTGATCGTCCAGTGCACTATCAGTGTATACTTTTGATGCGGAGCGACCCGGTAGGAGGCCACTGGCGTGATCGTCCAGTGCACTACCAGGGTAGGCTGCCGCGAGACTTGGGGGTGGCCTCCCAGTAGTCTTTGCGCGCGAGGGTGTCGAGCCTAACCTAGGGCCCTGTATTGTGTGAAACAGGAATGTGGGAAAAGAAAGAGTGTGCATTATATCATGTAGTGAGAAATTGGGATCGGGGTTGAGTGCACACTTGCATACACGCATGTTTATTCACTTACTGGGCAAATCGCTCAGTGTTTACGTGTTGTAGGTACTGAGTCCGACGCTGATACGCGTCGTGACTGAGGCGGCTGGTGGCGGTGCTCCACGGACTGTTGAGGGCAGGGCGGTACATGGATGAAGACCTGTGGAGCGGCGTTAGGGCTTTTTGTTCTTTTGAGATTTTTGGGGCTTCGACCCGTGTACAGAGATGACAATGTAGACGTATGTTTATAGTAATATATATTATTTTAGGAAAAAGTTCTAATTAGACGGGCCTTCCGCGGCTTACGTTGCGGAAATCCTCCACTAATCCTAATTAGAAAAGTAGGGTCGCCACAAGCGGTACGAGAGTTAATTAGGAAGTATAACTTAAGAATGATTGGGTTACTAGAAACAAGAGTTTCAGCTGCAAATGCCGAATTTATGCCGCAATACGTTAGTACCTGGAACTGGTTATTCGACTACAATGTGGGACCGGGCTCACGTGCATGGCTAGGATGGGATGCCCGATACGCTACAGTTAGTATTGAACGAATCTCTACTCAAGCTATACACTGTAAGGTGCGATCTCTACCGGATGGTAACGACCTTTTCGTCTCGATAATTTATGGGAAATACCTACGACAAGAACGACGAGAATTATGGGAGGAACTTGAAACAATATCTTACGTGAGGATGGCTGACCCATGGATCGTCATGGGCGACTTCAATGCGATAACAGGACCACACGAGACTCGAGGAGGAGCACATTTGCCGGGTGATTATGGAGATATGCAGACGTGTCTCACGGCGGCTGATCTCAGCCCCGTACCACAGGTCGGGCCATTCTTTACATGGCACAATCGTCAATCTAGTACTGCTGCAATTTGGCGTAGACTAGACAGAATGGTGGCGAAACTAATCTGCTTTACACGACACCCGAACATACGATATCGAACTGCCTTACAGGCTACATCGGACCACTGCCCGTTAGTGCTGGAGACGGATCAAACGGCGGCACGACAGGGAAATACCTTTCGCTTTGACAACTTCTTGATCCGTGACCATCGGTTCATATTAGTAGTGGATCAGACTTGGCAAATGCATAAGCCTGGAGTCCCGATGTTTTCTGTGATAAAACGGCTGAAAATGCTTAAGCCGCAGCTGAAACGGCTACGCCGGGTGAAAGGAGACCTATCGCAAAACGTGGTGTCAGCCCAGAAATTCCTTGAACATGCCCAGGACTACACGTCGTACTACCCGCGGGAATCTCGTTTCCAACTCCTAGAAACCGTTTGCCGTGGTGTGTTTGCGAGAGCTGTGGCGATGGAACAAGCCTACTTGCGACAACGGGCGAAATTGACGTGGATGAAGGATGGTGATCAATGCACCGCCTTCTTTCTCAAAAAGGTCTCCTTACGCCGCATTACCGACCATATTTTCTCCCTCGAGGATGAAGATGGAACAAGCATAGAAGGGGAAGATAGGGTTGTGACTGAACTATTACGCTTCTACCAAGATCTACTAGGCCAAACAAATCACCCTGAGTTGAATGCCCTAGCAGAGGTGGGGGCAATACCTACCTAATAAACTTCCCCATGAGGATGCAATGCACATGATCCGTCAGGTCTCCGCAGCTGAAATCAAGGATGTCCTTTTCTCTATAAAAGATGACAAAGCGCCTGGACCAGATGGATTTACGTCGGCCTTTTTTAAGGCTGCTTGGAATATCGTGGGAGCTGACATTACGCACGCAACGCAGGAATTTTTCCGGACGGGTTACCTACTTAAGGAACTCAACAGTACCCTCATCACGCTCATCCCAAAGAGTGATTCACCCATAAGGGCCTCGGACTTCCGCCCCATCTCGTGCTGCAACGTCTTATACAAAATCATTTCCAAAGTCCTCGCCAACCGCATCAAAGGCTGTCTCGACCATTTGGTCCACGCAACCCAAACGACTTTTATCCTAGGTCGATGCATATCGGACAATATCTTGCTAGCACTAGTGTTAGCGTCTCGGGTGCGTCTTGGACGCCGCTCGTCATACCAGTTCGCCCCCCCACGAAGCGTATGGCAGCAAGGGGCGGTACATTCTGTGCGATTTGAGCATAAGTTGATAGGTCACACTTAGGCAGTTAAACCCAATAAGCAGGGTTAGCCGTGAGGGTCAATGACTGAGACTAAGATAGTTGAAACTCTTATTGGATAAGTTCGCATTCGACGTGACTTCGATAAGATAGATGAGCCAAATATTGCGTTAAAGGCTGAGGCGAGTCTAGAGTCGGGGACATCAACTCCACTATGAAACTGTCAACGAGGTTTCCGAAACTCAGGATAGGTTTTCGAGAAAAATAGTGGGAGTAAAGCGAAACGAAAAGTCCTTGTTTGCGCTTGATGAATGATAAGATAAACCTAATTAGATCTTTATTTCCTGCAGCTTTACGTTTCTTTCTATTTACTGCGATGACGAACATAATTACTATGCTGCTTGAGAGAAACTGTTTGGTGGGACCAAACTACGTGGACTGACTCCGTAACCTGATGATAGTCCTAGGTATGGAGTCGCTGACTTATGTCCTCGATTCCCCCGTACCGCAAGTCCCAGGGACTGATGCGAGTGACGAAGATCGGGCTGCGTATGCCAAATGACAGATAGACGAGCCAAAGGTCAAGGGCTATATACTTCTTTCCATGAGCAATGAGTTGCAGCGCACTCACTCGGAAATGGAAACGGGCGCCATTTTGCTTCATTTGAAGGAGCTTTTTGGTGAACATTCCAGGAGTGCTCGCTATTCCCTGATGGAGCAACTATATCATTGCAATATGGCTGAGGGTAGTGACGTCGGAGCGCACGTGCTCAAGATGATCGATTGGATGAAAGACTCGAGGCACTGGACTTTATCATGGATAACGAATTCCAGAACGATCTCATACTTCAGTCGCTCCCACCTTCCTTCAATTCGTTCATCGTGAACTTTAATCTAAACAAGGCCGAGATGACATTGACTGGGTTAATGAACCAGTTGTCGGCAGCGCAGACTCAGATGAAGAAGGTGAAAGGAAAGGAAGTTGTTCTTGTCGCGAATGCTAAGACTCGAGGGTCGAGTACAAAGAAAAAGTTAGACAAGGCCACTAAGTCCAAAGGACGAATTTCGAAAGGCAAGGTCAAGAAGAACGTGTTCAAAGGTGCCAAGCCGACGGACAAGTGCCTTCACTGCAATGAGCTTGGCCATTGGAAGTGCAATTGCCCGAAGCTAGCCGCCTCAGGTAAAGAACTTTATGTTTTGGAAACAAATTGTTCTATGACAGTATATTCCGCTTCATGGATCTTAGACTCGGGAGCTAGTGCTCACATCTGTGTTTCGAACCAGGGTCTGGAACGAAGTAGGAAGGTGGCGGATCGAGAGATCATGATCAACGTAGGAAGCGGACATAGTGTACCGGCCACCCACATTGGATCAACTCTCGCTTTATCTACTAGACATAGTTTACTGCTTTTCGATTGTTTGGTTTTGCCCAAGGGGCTTAAGAATATTGTTTCTATTCTCGTTTTGAGCGGAAACTAGTTATGGGTTCCGTTTTAGTAATAATATATGCAATATTTATTTTGAAAATAATTGCGTCGGAAGTGCGAGTTTACTGAATGGGTTGTATTACCTAAATATTAAAGATAAAATAAAAACTGTGAATATAGTCACCAACAAACGAGAATCGGATTCGAACTCAAGACTGTTGTGGCATCTTCGACTCAGTCACGCTGGAGAACAGAAGATTCTTGAGTTGGAGAAAACCGGCATTATAAAGCCGCTTGGGTCTGATCCCTATCCAACTTGTGAATCTTGTATCCTTGGAAAGATGACCAAGTCGCCCTTCACAGGGACTTTTACGAGAGCCGCAGAACTTCTCGTTTGATCCACACAGATGTTTGCGGACCGTTCGAGGTAGCGGCTCGCGGTAACTTCCATTATTTCGTTACCTTCACTGATGATCACTCTCGCTTTGGCAAGGTGTACCTCATGAAGAATAAGTCTGATACTTTAGAATGGCTCAAAGAGTACAAGGCTTTGGTGGAAAATCAGACTGAAAAAGAGCGTTAAAGCCGTTCGATCAGATCGAGGCGGTAAGTACATGAGCCTCGAGTTTGACGAGTTCTTGAAAGAGAACGGGATAATTGCACAGATGACACCGCCCAGAACACCGCATTTGAACGGTGTGTTCGAACGCAGAAATCGAACTCTGTTGGATAAGGTTCGATCTATGCTAAGCTATACAGACATGCCCATATCGTTGGGGTCATGCCCTGTTGACAGCGGCACACATTCTGAATAGATGTCCTACAAAGTCTGTCGATCGTATCCCGTATCAGATATGGACATGACGAAAACTGAGCTTGAATCACATTAGAATTTGGGGTTGCCCCGCGTTTGTGAAAAAGCTCAAGACAGATAAACTGGAATCGAAGGCTGTGAAAGGATGTTTTGTCGGGTATCCTGAGGATTCCATGGGATACCAGTTTTACTTCCACGACGATCAGAGAATCGTTGTAGCCCTTCAGGCTCACTTTCTCGAAGAAGATTTCGTTCGAGAAGGTGGAGCGGGTCGCGAAGTAACTCTTGGAGAGTATTCAGAAGCGCTTTCACAAACACCAGTGTCGAGTGACACCGTAGAGCAGTCCGAGGCGCAACCTGACTTGTGCAGGTCGGGTAGAGTATCTCGCCAGCCTGAGAGATACGGGATGGTCCAGATCGAGCTGAGGTTGCTGCGATGGAAGGGCACGTCGGAGACGATTCCACTACCTATGAGGCAATCAGGGATAAGGATTCGGAGAAATGACTTATAGCTATGCAAGCCGAAATGGATTCTATGCACGAAAACCAAGTCTGGACTCTAGTAGACCTCCCAGATGGTTTCAGACCCACTGGGTGTAAATGGATCTACAAGAAAAAGATAGGATCTGACGGACGGATTGGTTGATACATACAAAGCTAGGCTTGTGGCGAAAGGGTACAGTAAAAAATAGGGCATTGACTATGAGGAGACCTTGTCGCTTGTTGCTATGATGAAGTCCATTTGAACATTGCTTGCGATAGCTGCGCACTATGACTATGAGATCTGGCAGATGGATGTGAAAACTGCGTTCCTAAATAGATACCTCAAGGAGGAAATATATATGGAGCAGCCCAAGGGTTTTACATCGCAAGGAGATGCTTATAAAGTGTGCAAACTGAACAAGTCCATTTATGGACTGAAACAAGCCTCAAGAAGCTGGAATCTGCGGTTCGATGAAGTGGTCAAGGGCCATGGATTCTTAAAGAACGAAGACGAACCTTGCGTCTACAAGAAAAGCAGTGGGAGCAAAATATATTTCCTCGTATTGTACGTGGACGACATCCTTTTGATAGGAAATGATATTGGAATGCTCTCGATGGTGAAAGCGTGGCTTTCGACCGAATTCTCCATGAAAGACTTGGGAGAAGCTACTTACATCTTGGGGATTCGGCTCCATAGAGATCGAGCGCATCGTATGTTACGACTCTCCCATGCCCTTTACTTAGAGAAGGTCCTGAAGCGATATAATATGGACAACTCTAAGAAAGGGTTCCTGCCTATGCGGCATGGGATTCGCCTTTCCAAGGCTATGAGCCCTCAAAGTGAGTTGGAGCGGAAAGAGATGAATGGAATCCCCTATGCATCCGCAGTGGGTAGCTTGATGTACGCGATGCTTTGCACGTGACCTGACTTGGCGTATGCTGTGAGCGTAGTCAGTCGGTTTCAGGCTGACCCTCAAGTACCTCAGACGGACTAAGGATATGATGCTGGTCTACGGTAATGAAGAATTGGAAGTGGAAGGGTATACGGATTCGTCTTTACGCTTTCAACGGTGGAGCGGTGTCTTGGAAAAGTTCCAAGCAGACACTACTGCAGATTCGACCTGCGAAGCAGAATATATAGCGACCTCAGAGGCAGCTAAGGAAGGTGTTTGGTTGAGAAAGTTCTTGGAAGAACTTGGTGTCGTTCCTGTAGCAGATAGCCCATTGCCATTGTGGTGTGACAATACTGGCGCTATTGCTCAGGCAAAAGAACCGAGGTCTCGCAGCAGGTCCAAACATATAGAAAGAAAGTACCACGTGTTACGTGGATTCGTTGAGAATGCCTACATAGTCGTGCAGAAGATTGTGACCGCGGAAAACGTGGCCGACCCGTTCACCAAGCCTCTATCACAGGCAGTGCTGGCTAGACATCTCGAAAAGATGGGTATTAGATACTGCAGCGCATGGCATTGAGTGCAAGTGGGAGATTGTTAGGAATATGCCCTCGAATGCTATACGAGGATTAGATTGTATAGTGCATTAGCTTATTTATCATTCGACCTTTTATGTAATAAGATATTTTTTATGTGTTTATTGAAAGACGTTGTTCGTTTATTGGATATAAGAGTACTTTACTAAGCATCCGATAAAGCAATAAATGAACAAATCCAAATGTGTCGAGTTGAGTCACTGTTCTCGATGGGTACGAGAGAGGAAGGCACCAGTGAACTCTTAACCTCGAGCATTAAAAGTCCGTAAGCCTTACGCTCCAGTTGGGTGATGGATAACCTATTACGGCTTATTTGTCGGGCTTAAAAGGATCATCAACGTGTACTGATAAGGAGAGAAAGTGTTTTGGGCCTTAACGGGCCTTGGGCCGCACCTTAGTGGATCTCGGGCCGTTTAATGGATCGAAGTCGGACTTCGTATGAAACTAACTTTGAGACTTGGGCTTGGCCAAGTGCTTAAAAGGCTTGATGGTAAAATTGGAATTTCACCCTAAGCTGATTTTCGAATTATGCCTTGAGAATTAATTTCGAAAAAATAAATATACATATGGAAATAATGTATTTGGAATATTATTTATTTTAAGGTGAAAATTTCGGAATTAATCTTGGATTAAGTTTCGAATTTTATGTCATATTTAAATATACTTAGTTTGACTTAGTATTTTAAGTTAGTTGTCTAATTATGGTAAGTATCCTTATATGAATTTTGAATTAAACAAGGGAGAAAGATATGACAAAATCTCTCCACTTAAGGAGCAAAATAAAAAACCATATCTTTGAGATATCCTAGGGATTTCCAAATATATCGTAGTATAAATAGGGCAGCCCTATTTCATATTTTAGGTGAAAAATTTCGTCTATAACAAAGGCACAAACACACACCGAACAAAAACACTCTTCTCTCACCCGACGGCTCGGTTCTCTCGAGCCATCTTTAGAGAACTGATTCCGTGGTACACTGCAAGGTCGGCGTGACGATCTAGTGCCATCCACCACCATCGACGAAGTCTTGAAGAAAAGGGCGAGGAGCTGCCACTCGCTTCAACTGGTAATTCTTTACGGGTTTGACCCGCCCTATTACATGTCTCTGTGTTACTATTCTGATCCGAGCAACGAGGGCAATAAGGAAACCCGTAAAATTTTTGTTCCGCACCGTACCCGGGGACGTGGCGTCTCCGGGACACACCGGGTAACCCAACACACTCAACCCAATCCCATGTCCTCACAACATGAAAATGCACGCTCAACCTATCTCACATCTCAATACATAACAGGGCCCTCGGCTAGACTCAGCACCCACGCGTGTAATGGCAAAGTACACCATAAACCATGCGGTAGCCCACGCCGGTCGTGTCGGGTCGCTCCTTCCGCACACAATCTCAACCTGACGGTATTACACCTCGGTGTAATGCCCCGAGTAGTGTACCACTAACCCGGGTAGACAGGAATCTCACATCTGTCTGCCGTCCCTGAGCGAAATAATATCAGATGGAGTACACCTCGGATGGCTCAATCCTGAGTAGATGGGTGTCGCAAACCCCCTCTCCCATCATGTGCTATGCGAGTCTAACCCTGACGACCGATAATGGTCACTCTACCCCACTCAACCGACACCGTAAGGTGTCACTGTAGAAATACGGTACCATTATCTCTCCCGTGCATGTCGTAAAATGTACACATAATCAGTCAACATGGAAACACGTACACCGAAATCACATAATCGTATAACAATAAAACTAGGCCGAATGTTTTAAAATCCAAAAATAATATTTATAATTTAAAATATGGGTTGACTCTAATTATATATCATAATATGCAAATCTTTTATTTAAAAAAACGATTTGGGCTAATTTAAAATATTTGGGCCTAAAAGAGGGCAAAAGCCCCAAATAAACTCTTCGTTCAGAGCCCAAACCAAGTTCGCCCGAATCCCACATTGTTAAAGGTTGGTCAACCCGCGAAACTATCGGGTCAACCCCGACTTCGCGAAATCACTCGCGCTTCGTGAACCGCCCGTTTTAAAATTGGTCAACCCTCAAACCATCGAGTCAACGTTCGAATTCGCGAACTACTTCGCCGAATTCGCGAATCGTTCAATTAAGCCCGCAAAACCCAATTTAAGCCTGCGCGAAGCCCGACGTTACTCTCAGGAATCACCCCGCGAAATTATGTCGGCCCGCGAAACTCAAAGTCGGCCCGCGACTTATCTCACAACTCTCGAAACAGCTTCAGCCCGCGAAACTCGAATTCTGGCCCGCGAAATCTTTACTCACTCACACAATTCGCAAAATGCTTGGCCCCACGAAAACACTTTCGCGACCCGAACTTCAATTCGGCCATTTTCTATTTTTAAAATCCTACTTTACCCCAATTCGCGAACTAAAGAACGGCCCACAAAATCTTTTCTCTCTCTCTCACGATTCGCAAAGTAAAATAGGCCCGCGAACTTAAACTCGACCCGCGAGCTACCTAACACCCAATATAACGCAACCCGCAAAACAAAGTATCACTCGATTCGCCAACCTCCTAACTCGCGAAATCAACTCGCAAAACACAACATACTTCGCGAATCATGAGAGACTTTGCACATAGTACAATTTTAACAAGTTCTACACGCCAAATCACATAAGAACAGTCATAAAACACTGAACTCATATATTGAGTTCAACGTCACGCCATAGCACATAGTAACATACCACTAAAATTTATAAAAATCAAAAAACTTAAAACTTTGAATTCGAATGGCCCTCCAATCGAATTCTAACATTTTTTAGGAACGTAGAGGTTAAAAACCACCTACCTCACGTCCAAGTTAATCTTTGATTAATCTCTTAGGCCGAATTTCGCTCGAATTTGCCAAATCTCGCCTCTCCTTTGTATTCGACCTCCTAATAAGGGTTAACTTAATTCACCAAACACGTAAAAGGGTTAAACGTGTAGGCTCAGAGCAGATATCCTCACCTTCTTAGTTGTGTTACACACTGCTGGGTGATCTGAATTGGTTGAAGATCCAAATGTTTTTACTCGTCTCTTCTCGACTCTTTCTTGTTCTTGGGTTGGGTTTCTCTCTTTTGAATTTTCGATGATTGCTTAATGTTTCTGGCTAAGTTTTCTATCCTTATCTATACTCTCAGCCCAAGCATGCAGGTGATGACATGTCTACGTGGTTTCCTCTTGCCTTAAGAAATCATTAATTCACTTGGACTACTAAAACATTCGACCATTTTATTTCTTGGGCTTTTATTTATTTATTAGGGTCACTCCTCACCTTTTACTAATTAATAAATAGTTTGGGCTCTGTTGAATATCTATTGGACCCTTTTCAATTTTTTGGCCCGTTTTGATTTATTCATTCTCGGCCCAATTAATATTTTCTGGCTTAATTCTGAAGAATCTGTTTTGTCCGAAAATCAACTTCATTAATTTCGAACATTACAATAATTATCCCGTATTAATTTTACGGATATTACATCCGGCGCTATCACGAGCGGAAGCGGTCATCAATTGCAGAGATGGAGCTAAAAATTGCAGAGGAAAAATGTGAAGTGAAACTGTAAAATCAAATGGTAAATTGGTAATCTTATGGGCTCAGCTACCTATCTGTAAAATTTTTACTGTAAGAGGTACTAGCTTAAAAATAGTTCTGACACGGGACTGATTTGGATTTTAATTTTCGCAATAGGTATTTATGTGTAGAAAATCGTATATTTAAAGCTGTTAATTATTTTTAATAAGTATGTTTTGAAATTGTGAATCAAAATGTATCATTATCACTCTCTATTTATAGAGTAAAAAATCATGGATTTTGGTGAGAAATAAAAAATAAAAAATTTAAGAGATAAATAAAAATATCATAAAAAAGTAGGTGTGGCAAAATTCCCACTGTGAACCATCCCCGTCGGGACCCGGGGCTATTTGGAAGGGGAATCCCAATGGGGATGGGAGAGTTGAAGGTGATTCCCCGTCGGTGAAAGAGTGGGGTGGGACGGGGATGGTAATCATGTTTTCCAATCCCCGTCCCCAAACCTGGCCCCGTTTGAGTCAAATGGTGATTCACCCTTTCTCGAATAGATTTATTAATAAGTAGTATTAAAAGCTAATTTGAATCAAGATTTTCCATAGGTAATCTTTTATATTCAAGATCGTAATTAGAAGAAAAAAATTCAACTCTCAACATATATTTTTCACAATATACGTATATTTCAATCACATATTATATTAATTTTATACATCAATATCATATTTTACATATTAATTTATCTAGTTTTTGTTGCAAAAAGCCATTCAATTTATTGGATATCCATGAATATGGGGAACCCAAATTCCACGAAAACCCGATCCCCGAACGGTGATTACCCATCAGCGAACCAATTCATTCTAAACGGTGAATTAATGGGGATGGTATTAACAACGGGAATTCGGTATGGAGACGGTATGTCCATTACCAGCCCTGAACCCGCCCATTATCACCCCTAATAAAAAGCATTATTGGATAAGGGCAAAAACCTAAAATGGTCCCCAATGTTTACCCCCAGGACCTATTTAGTCCTCGATGTCTCGCGAGGCCAATTTAGTCCCCGATGTTATCAAATTTGAACCAAATTGGTATCCGCCGTCAAATACGCGTTAATTTGGATGGAAGTTGACACGTATCGACATGCGATTGGCCAGACTTAAAAAATCATAAACTAAACATTAAAAGTTGAAAAATCCAAAAGGGAAAAGGAAAAAATTCAAAAAATATAGTAAAAAATTCAAAAAAAAAAAAGAGAAACAATTTCTAAAAAATAAATTTAAAATGATAAATTAAAATCAAATAAAAAAGAAAGATAGAATGAAAATATAATACAAATAATAAATTAAACAAAGAAAAAAATACAAGAGAAAAATAAAAAATAAATAGGGAGAGCCGATCAAAATAAAAAATGATAACTAAAAATTTAGGATTTAAAAAAAGTAAAAAATGAAAATATATTTATTTATTAAAAACTAATTAAAAAGGAAAAACAAAATTACGGATAAAAAATGCCTCTAAACGTTTCACGAAGACCGTCCCTGCCAAGTTAATGAGGACATAATCGTCCCAATTCTCGAACTTTTTTTAACAAATATACTGGGACGATTGCATCCCCCTTAGCTGGACTGAGACGAGATCGGGAATTCTCGTCAACTTTGAGTGACATTTTTATTCTATTTTATTTTTTCAATTAGTTTTAGTTTTTAAAAAATAAATATTTTTTTATTTTTCTTATTCATTAGTTTTTTTAGTTTTACATTTTTTCTCTCTTTTTTTTATTTATGTTTTCTCTATTTTAATTTAGTATTTTACTAAATTTTATATCATTTTGTTTTTAAATTGATTTTAATTTATTTACAATTTAGTTTAATTCTCTCTTTATTTTTATTTTATTTAATTTATTTATTTTTTCTTTTCCAGTTTTTTTGAATTTTTCCTTTTTTCTTGAATTTTTTAATTCATATTTTTCTTTTCTTTTCTTTTTTTTAGATTTTTCCCTTTTTGGATTTTTTTCACTTTCTTAATGCTTAATTTATTATTTTTAATATTTCTTCATTCTCTCTTTCTTTTTTTGTTATTTGTTATTTTTAAATTTTACTTTTTAATATTTGATTACTAGTTTTTTGCCCGTGCAATGCACGGGACTTAATTATGTAGAATTGATGTACGTCCACACGATAACTGTATCACAAAAAGAAATATATTATTTTATAATTGTAAACCAGTAGTACTACAAAAATGTTTTAACTATCATACTTTAAAGTAAAAATATTGTAAATTCTATATCATCAAAATAATATGTCAAATAGTTAGGTATATCTAATGAGAGATACTAATAATTTAAAGTGAACTACGTGCGGCCTTGGCTAGAAATAAAACATTATCATCCGTAGGATTTGCTTACATTTTCAGTTGCATATATTAATCTGATATTACGACAAAAATCATATTAATTTTGAGATTGTTCCTTCTTCGCCTTCCTCCGAACCAAAAACCGTTACTTAGCTGCAGCAACTGAATCCTCGCTCCTTTTGTGATGTTCAGCTTCGGGGCTGATTGCTAGATGATGATTTTGCTTCTAGTTGATCTTGGGAGGGAGCCTCGTCGTAGGTTTGCTTGATTTTGACAAGCATGTTGTTCAGTTGCTTGGAAGCTACTTGTTCCGGTGAATGCTTTCGATGTGGTTGCAATTTTTGTGGATTTATTTGACCTTGTCTCGGGCTCCAACAGCTACGCTCTTGGAAAGGTTGACGTAGAAGTCCGAAATGTCTATCTTTTCAATAACCTACAATGCTGCTGCCCCAGTGAGTTCTTAGCAAGACGTTAGTTATGAGAGATGGGAGCCTCCAACTCAAGACTACATAAAAATAAACGTCAATGGTGCTGTCCATGAGACAGGGGTGCTTCATCTACCGGGCTAGTGGCACGATGTCATTATGGTAGTTGTGTACCGTGAAAATCTTCATCGTGCGTGGGACTATTAACTGGAGAGATAATCGAAGCTTTAGCTGTATGTGATGCGCTAATTCTCACCAAGGGTAAACAGTGGTGCCGAGTGCTGATTGAAGGCGATTCTCAAACGGTGATAAAACAGTTGCAAATGAGGAACATCAACTCTTCGTCGATTGGTTGCATCCTAGAGGAATGCGTTATGTTGACAACATTTATTGATTCTGTATCCTTGCTCTTTACGGGTCGAAAATGTAACGACTATCGTTGATTACTTGGCCAAATGTCTGGGACATAATGGCGAAGGTTTTTCCCCGCCAACACGGACTATGCCCATCTTTTGTCTGCTGATTAGTAATTGAACGAAGCACATTTTTATCACAAAAAAAAAAAACATGAGCCCATTCAGGTGGTGGCTTAGTTTGAACAATGTTTAACTATCAGAACTTCATCTTATTTTTTATGTTTCTTTTCCCTTACTTTTCCCAAAGATACACAGGTAGATACCAATAACAGTTTGGAATTAGGATCCATAATAAATATTAATAAGACCAATTAAATGTAGCACACACATTGATCAAACACAAAAACAAAAAGATACACCCCGAAAAATATATAAACCAACGATCCACTGAAACTGGAAGAAAATGTAAATTAAATGAAATAATAAAAACGCTACCACTCAAAAAACAACATATTTGCCCGAAAAACATTCTAAGCAATCGAGATGTATAACTCCATCCGAAAAACATGAAGAAATTTCACCATCACCGGAACTTAATGTAGTTTCCCCTGTATTTCAACATCTAACAAAAAGGGTCCAGAGAGCAAGAAAATCTAAAAACAAAAAGTCAACTATAATAGCGATTTCATTATAATGTGAACCGATTATAGGTTTTTTAGCATCGGGGGACAACTGAGTTCAACCAAAATGAGATGCGAGGTCCGTTCTTTCTCATTGGTCAATGCATGAACCATAAATGAAAAACTCACAAGTGGAAAAATAATCATTCACTCTAAGCTTCTCCAAGTAATTACATTATTTAATGTAATTAACATATACCGTACAATCTAAAACATATCAAAACGTAATGGTTTACCAAAATCTAACATTTTATCAAATAAAAAATGTAAGTGTATGATGCATATGAGACGACACTACTGCTGCAAATGAAAAACGTAAGATGTATGATATGATGCATATGAGACGACACTACTGCTGCTACTACATTTTCAATAAGGTCCAGCTTAGTAAACAATCAAGTTAATTTCCCTAAGCACACAATGAAATGAGTAACTTACAATTGCAAGTGACATACGAAGTTAAAACAATCGTACTACTGCCTGCAAGAAACTATTACCATTCTTTTCAACTATTTAGCACATTTGAAGAACTAAAGCTGGCCCAGATGTTAGAACAGCTAATCTGGTTTATTAAATCCCTAAATGCAGTAGTTACCTAGATAAAGATGGTAACCAAAACCAAATAATTAATACCATACCTATATATTAAAGAGAAAAGCTGCAAGATCATCAGTGTTGAATGTGGAGGCTGCCTCAGCAAAAGTAATATTAACCCTAGCCTCTCCATCGCTGTTGTTTTCAAGGTCAATGTTCGTCGTAGCATCATCCCGTCTGCCCTTCCTCTTCGATCGGAGGGCGAAGCCGCCATCTTCGTTATCGAGCAGTTGAAGCGGCATGCTAAGCCTTGTATCTGCGTCTTCTCCAAGCCTTTGAACGCATTGTTTCCGTTAGGCGCATGGTTTTGGAGCTGTCCCATTTGTACGATACCAGTAGCCAATCCCAACTTCACGCCCGACCAAGGCATCAATATATGCATCGACTTCAGAAACAAAATCATACTAATAAAAGGGATCCGACTAAAACATGCCTCACATGTCTGTTCACACAATCTAGCAACCAAAAAAGGATACACCATGGCCATTTTAAGAAATCATTGGTATACGCCGACGAATTCTCGACTAACGTACCTGAGTGTGTGATGCGTAAATATGCATCGGTGTTGCTAGAACTGTTGCTGGAACCCTTTTTCTTTGAAGCAGTCTCGGCTTTCAGGAGAAAAAAAACAGAAGATTAATTCGAAATACATACAATAGAGAAAAGAAACAGAAAATCTCAAAATTAAAGAGCAGACTCGAGACTTCACCGTCAAGAAAAATCTCAAACTTAAAGAGCAAACTTAAAAGCATTGGATATACAGAACATAGTCGAGTGAATTGGAACTGGACTTTAACAGGACACAAACTGAGACGTCCATTGAAGCAATATCACATAGCTAAAACAAAAAAGGAATTAGAAACCTCATTTACAATTTAGAGACTTGATTAATTCGAGAGTGCTGCTTCATCATCTGCTTATTCCGACATACAACCATGTCAAGTTCATGGATGGTCTACCAACCAGTTGTAAAAATTGTGATGAACACCTTGAGTGCGTGTTAGTGTGTGTTTTTTTAAGGAAAAGTACAAGGTGGCATACCTTTTTAATTCTTTTGATAAAACCTTAATTAGGGTAAGTGGGGCTTTATATACCACAATTATTTGGTATATTAAAGCCCAATACAAAACTATGACTTAATATCATAAGTCACCCCAAACTACTACAACCCACTAAAAAAACATAATAACCCAAGATTACATAAATTAAAGGATGCTACAAAATATATTCCTAACAATCTCCCCCTTAGCATCCTTTTCGCTTTGGCGTCCTTGGAGTTGTCTTCTTCTTGGGTTTCTGTACATGGTAGGGAGACTTCCTTAGCCCTAAGAAGTACTCGAACGAACGCAACCTTCTTCGAAAGGATATCTTTGCAGAGATGGTCTCGATCAGCAGCCTTTCGTACTTCTCTTGAACTTCGTATTCTTCTTCCTTTAGCTGCTCGAGTATGCTTCTGAGCTTGTTCCTGATGATCAGTAAGGTTCCGTCGATGAACTTGTGAATCTCTGACGTCTTCATAAGCCTCTTCTCTCCTTTGAAGTTGATGTAGACGACTGATGGATCATTGTCTTCATTTATAATGTGCCCTTCACCATAAGTTGGATCTGGGACCTCAAAGGAGGGCTTCGTCAGATTCACCCTCTTCATGTTGCTCTCAACTGCCATTTTGGAGATCATGTGTTGCATTGAACTTGACTTGGCGTAGAATGAATCTCTTCAGTGCTAGTAGCCAAGTCTGAGTTCTGGCGTCTTGAGTGCTCCAAGCATTCTGAAGTCCCTTGCTATTTGCTCAACATCTTCTCCTCTGATGTAGGCGAGGCCAACTTCATTCAATTCTACATAATCTTCATTCTCTCGCCGTACCATGTAGACAGGCATGTCCATATCAGCAAACCTCACTTTGCGAACTCCCAGAATTTCTCTAATTCTGGGCTTCTTTGCCTCTCCTCTTCTCAGAGTGTCTACGTCACCCCCTTGTCCTCTGAACATCAAAATTCGACGAAGTGACAGCAGATATTGGACTGCTTTAGGTCTCGAGAGGTGGCTCAGTCCTCTAAGATCAAGGTCGAGCTTCTTGATTCTATCCTCCTTCCTCCAGATTCTCCTTCAAATCTCTTCTTGATATGGGGCAGTTACTTTGACGTTCTCCCATGGCAATTCCACCACTTCTTTTGTCTTCGTCTTCATTGGTGGACATCCATCATCGATGACGGTGTGTCGGAGTAGCTCGGGAAGTTCTGGAATGTCTGCTTCGTAGTCTTCACCTTCCTCGAGTTCGGCGTCGTCGATTAGGGCCAGGCTGACGTTGGCCTTCATCAAGAAGTATCTGGCATTTTTCATCAACCCTCTAGCCATGGTTGGGTCCATCGGTTTGGTTATCCAATCCTCGTTGAATATGTAGTTTTCCACAGTGCTGTGTGGATTGTACAATTCTTCGGTTTGTTGGATTGGTTCGTTGGTCTGCAAGGATAGGATGGGAGAGGATGGATATATCAAGGGGCTGTCTTGGCTTGTGGGAAGAGGAGGTGAGAGGCTCATAGTTGGTGAGGAGGGTTGTTGGGTTGTTTTAGTGGTAGTTCGGGTAGATTTTTTTGTTTGTGTGGGTGTAGGTGGTTTTGTTCTGGTGGGTGTTTGGGTGGATCTAGGCTGTGACGGCGGAGGTTGAGGCCCTGTTCCTCGTCTCATCTCCCCCACGGGACGACCCCCACCGTCAGGGTCGTCACGTCGTTGATGTGATGACTGGGCCTCGCTTGGGTTTGTCGGTGTGAAAGGTAGCTCAAGCCGTCTGAGGACCTCCGCTTCATACTCCGTTAGCTTTGGTGCAGTGCGGAGTCGGGCCAGCAGGACGTCGATGAGTTCCATGATAGGAACGTTCACCACGGCCCGCCGTCGGCGTCAGTAGAGGGATCGGCTTGTGAGGGTGCTTCTTCGGTGACGGGGGCTTTGCCTTTATCTCGAGAGGATGTCCCAATGGCGCTGTAGACTTGGGTCATGATTGTGTCCTCGAGATCTTTTCTGAGCTCTGCGAGTCGATCTTCCAGCCTCGCCTCCGTCACGTATGGGGAAAATAACCGGACGGAGTCACTGAGACGTTCCGTCGTCACAACATCAGTAGAGGGTATTGATGTGCTGCCTGTTTGCACAGGACTTGAAAGACCGAGGCCACGTAGGCTCATCATTGACATCAATGCTGAGACAGACCCGGGTTGATGGCCCAAGGTCGTAGCTGCAGTGATGTTCACTACGTTGGGACTTCCGCTCTGTTCCGTACTAGACTCTAGTACGGAGACATCATGGAGCGTTCTGTCTAGATCACTAAGATCTAGAGGTGCAGAAACTAATGATAGTGTCCTAGAAAGTGGAAAAATTATGCATGGTGAGGGCACTAGACTAGATGTAATCAAGGAAGGTGCAGTCTGAGGCTGAGGACTGCTTGTTACATCAACCCCCTCCGAGCGAGGTGGTGATGAATGACATGGCACCTCGTGAGTATGTGAAACAATCATCTGTTGGGAGATGATTGAGTGGCTTGGGAGGGTAGTTTGCGCGATTGGACCCGATGTAGCGACTTCTACTCGGGGGAAGACAAAGTCATCCCATGTACCTATGGGTTCGGCACGGCTTGTTTGTGAACTAGTTGGCTGAGGAATACGGTCGTGTTTTTGTTTTGTACGCCGTTCCTGTTGACTGGCTTTGTCATCCCCTTTGCATTTTCTCTTTTGTTTTGGCTTTGGGAATAAAGAGCTTCCTAGACCTACATTTGGCTGTGGGGGTTGGCTTGTTCCTAGGTTAGGTTCAACTGGGTTGTGTTAAACCATGGGAATGTCGTCAAGGTTGTTGGCTCGTAGGTATTTGAGGAGCTCCGGCTCAGTTGGATCGAGGAGTCGAAGTAAGTGATCTGGTATGATCATGGCCTCCTGATCGATCTTGCTCTTTGTCGATTGTATTTTGATGAGCTTCGGAGATTGATAGCCCTCGTCTCTGGGTCGGCGCTCGATTCGGGATGAAGATCCACGAAATGTTGGACGATGACAGGTAGCCACCGTAGGTAAGGAAGCACCGGCTTCGTGGATCCGAGACCTCGCCTTCTGAGTTGATCAAGGATGTCCGTCCAAATTAGTTGGGTGACATCTATTGAAGACGATCCCATGGAAGTTGAGCATAATGTTGCGGTTGCATTTGTCGGACCCTGCGTGCTTCGGCGAGAGGCATTTGTTAACGATCAGAAACAGGGTCCTCCAAGGTCCAGGCTTTGGCCGTGAAGTTAGGGAGGTGAATGGAGTTTTGGGCGTTAGGTTTGTGGCCCATGAATAGGAAGTCCCTGATTAGGTCATCGTTAGATGGATGGGGATCATATAGGAGTGAGTGTGGGAGGTTTAGTATGGAACGGAGAATGGTTGGGGTAAAGACAACTATGGTGTTGTCGATTATGGCGGAAAGACTGGTTATTTTTGGGTTATTTGTTGGTTTCTGAATGGTGGACCAAAATTGTTGGACGTAGACCTCAGGGACAACCTCGGCGATATTTAGGGAGGTTTTTAGAGGGTGGTTTGCTAGGATTTTAACAATAATAGGATCTGGGCACGAGATATTGTCAAAGTCAAGTTGGAAGTTATTTGGTGGCCTCTGTGCCAAGTCCTTTGAAGCGAAAACTTCATCGATCAGTCGCACCATTTTAGGATATCTGTATGATAAGAGCAAGGGATTAGTGGGAACCAATCATTATGACTTAGAGATTTTGCAAATTTTGCTAACACGTTGTGAACACGTTAGGACTTAGAGAAATTTTACAAAAATTGTGAATAAATTTCGTCGATAGGAACAAATATGGAAATTGATTTAATCAATCGGCGAAACGAAAGCATAGTAAATTACAATGTTAGTCAGTTTCGATCAAAGTGTAAGTTTTAATTCAAATTTCAGTGTTATTTGAGTTTCAAGCAAGATGATGTATCGTGCGATTCAATTCATAATCAAATTAAAAGGCCGAGTTTCGGTTGAAAGTGGAATTCAATCGATCAATTCAATTTAGATTTCAGTTTCGATCGAAAGTCAGTTTTCATTACACAGTTTCGGCCGAAGGTCAAAGTCAAACAATTGAAGTCATTTTAAATTGGTAAAATCAGTTTCGACCGAGAGTCCTAAAATGGGCGATTGAATCAAATTAAAATTGCAACAGTCAGTTCCGATCGAAAGTCATGAACTGCATGATTTAAATCACAGGACAATTAAAAATTGATAGTTTCGGCCGATTTAAACGTGAAAGTGAATCTGGAAATGGGTTTCGGGTGAATGAGAAACTGAATCGAAACGCATTAGAGCAGCGATTCAAGCGAAATCACTTAAACCCTAATATGCGAATCCTGCAAAACAAAGAACGATATCAGCCATAGACTCCAGATTTTACGTTTTCCCTTACCAATAATGGAGTTGAAGCTGCAATAATCGGAAAAGAAAGAGTTCGTGAGTGACTGTGATGAGATTCGTGTGAGATTGCAGAGAGTTTTGAAAGTGAATTTGGGAAATCGATGAAGAAGAACAGTGTTTCGGGCGAAACGCTATATATATATGAGACGAGTTTCGATCGAAACTGGTTTAGGGTTAAATTTAAGTTTCGATCAATTCAATTCAATTCACTTCAGTTTTGATCGAAACACGTTTTGGGCGAGAATCAGTTTCGCCGAAAAATTAGAAAAGTATTTAGGCAAATTTTCAATTTCAATTGAAGCGTGTTTCGGGCGAAAGTCAGTTTCGCCGAGAAAATTATAAAAGGATTTAAAATGCAGTTTCGATCCAAACTTGCGACGTGCGATTGTTAAATCAGTTTAAAGGAGTTTCGGGCGATGCGCAGTTTCGCCGAGAAAAGTTTTGAATTAATTGAAAATTCAGTTTCGATCGAATTTGAGCTGAGTTTCGGGCGATGGTCAGTTTCGCCCAGAAAGCAATTTCAAATAATTGTATGTTTCAATTTCAATCAAACTTTGAGTTTAGCCGAGAAAAATTGTCTTAAGGTTATAAAAATTATTATTTCGTAAGTTTAACCCATAGTGCGAATGTGAAATTAAATTTGATAAGAGATCATAACAAGTACCCCTCAATTTGTGCGAAGTGTTCAATGACTCCCCCTAAATTAGTGCATAATTCTTAGAGACTCCCCCTAGATCCATGCGTAAAGTTTTTGTTAGACTCCCTCTAGATACGATAGTAGAATTTTTTTTTTTCACATTCATATGAAAACATATAGAGAAAGTTAAATGACCTATTTACACAATATCAGGTTCATGAAGGGACAATCGATCATGTCTTGTGGTTCAACATGCCTAACCTAGAAACCAGGAATTGGAATCGCTTTTCATCCAATGCCTTAGTAAATAAGTCGGCAGGTTGAAGATCTGTGTGAACAAAATGCATTTCGATTGTACCTAGTTCCACATGTTCCTTGATAAAGTGATATCTAATGTCTATATGTTTTGTGCGCGAATGATGTACTGGATTACTTGTTATAGCTATAGCACTTTTAGAGTCACTAAAAATTGGAATACGATTTAACGTTATGCCGAAATCTCGCAGCTGGGTTCTCATCCACAAAATTTTTGAGAAGCAACTCGCAGCAGCGACATATTCTGCCTCTGCTATCGAAGTTGAGATACAATTTTGCTTTCGAGACGACCAGCTTACGAGTTTACCCTCGAGAAATTGAACAGCTCCAGAAGTGCTCTTTCTGTCCAGCTTGCATCCCGCGTAATCAGCGTCGGTGTATCCTACGAGTTCGAAGCTTGACTCAATCGGGACCTAGATTTGGTGTTCCCTTGAGGTATTTGAAAATTCTCTTGACAGCGAGCATGTGAGACTCCTTTGGATCAGCTTGAAAGCGAGCACAGAGACACGTGGCGAACATGATGTCAGGCCGACTGGATGTAAGATAGAGCAGGGATCCTATCATGCCTCGATAAATCGTCTGGTTAACATTTTCCTGATGAATCTGCATCAAGTTTGCATGAGGTAGACATGGGAGTGGTAGCAGCATTTGAGTTGTCCAAGTTGTACTTCTTGAGTATGTCGTGAATGTACTTGGATTGACTGATGAAGATTCCATCGTGAAGCTGCTTAACCTGAAGGCCTAAGAAAAAACTTAGTTCGCCCATCATGCTCATTTCAAATTTCTGCTTCATTAGACCCCCAAAGTTCCTGCACATTCTTGAGTCCGTCGACCCGAATATGATGTCGTCGACGTAAATCTGCACTAACATAATGTCTGAGCCGTCCTTCTTGATAAAGAGAGTCGTATCGATCTTCCCTTTTGTGAAACCAGAGGAAATGAGAAAATCCGAGAGGACCTCGTACCAGACTCTGGGAGCTTGTTTAAGTCCATAGAGAGCTTTATCGAGTCTGTAGACGTGGTCTGGGAGTTGTTCGTTTACAAAATCTTCAGGTTGAGATACAAAGACTTCTTCTTTTAGTATTCCGTTGAGGAATGCAGTTTTGACATCCATCTAGTAGACTGTGAAGTTCTTGTGTGCAGCGAAAGCTAAGAAAATCCTGATGGCTTCAATTCTTGCGACTGGAGCATATGTCTCATCATAGTCGATTCCATCCTGTTGATTGTAACCTTTTGCTTTATTCCGGATAACAACTCCTTGTTCGTCCTTCTTGTTCTTAAACTCCCATTTAGTCCCTATGATTGTTTTCCCAGCCGGTCTAGGTACTAGGTTCCGAACTTTCAACCTCTCAAACTGATTGATTTCTTCCTGCATTGCGATTATCGAATCTGGGTCGGCGAGTGCTTCAGCTACTTTGCTGGGCTCCTTTTGACTGAGAAAGCAGGAATAGAGGCTTTCATTTATTGTTGATGCTCGAGTGGTTACACCAGTGGAAGGGTCCCCAATTATTTGTGAGTTTGGGTGTGCTCGGGTCCACTTTCTTGTACTAGGTTGTGATGATCCAGCTGCATTTGTATCGTGTATTGTTTCTGCACTCTGATCAGCCTGATGTTTCGTTTCTTCTCCAGGTTGTTGTATTACTGACTCTCCTGAAGAAATTTCAATTGTTGAATCAGAGTGCTGTGGTGTTTCAGCGGCTGAACTGGAGATGATCTCTGTATCAGTTGGGAGTTCACTGTCGTCATCAAGGTGAAGATCTTCCATCGTAGGAAGGGGATTGCCATTGTTAGTCTCTGTAGGATCATTATTTCCAGGTGCTGCAGAATTTGTTGGAGCAGTGGGTGGTGACGGCTTAGAGAAGAGATCGTCGAATAAGAGATCGAGTTCCATGTCACTCAATGTATTTGATTTTGATGTTTCGCCCACAGAGGAGGTGCTTGGTTGATCCTTTGTCAACTCTCATAAAGTCCTGGTTCTGGACCGATTTGTGCAGAAACTACTCGGTCTACTTCGTCAAACGTTACATTAATGCTTTCCATAACCGATCTTTTCTCCTTGAGGTATAATCGATAGGCTTTTGATGTTGTCGAGTATCCCACCAGTATTCCTTCAAAAGCCTTTGGGTCGAGTTTCCCTCTATCTTCACGATCGTTTGCTACGTAGCACTTGCATCCAAAGACTCTCAGGAAAGATTCGTCTGGCACTCTGCGATTTATCAACTCGTAGGGAGTCCTATTGAACCTCTTGTGAAAGGACCCACGATTTTGCGTGAAGCAGGCTGTATTCATTACTTCGGCCCACAAGAAGTGAGGTAGTCCAGAGTGAATGAGGAGTGTACGAGTTGCTTCAACTAAGGTTTTGTTCTTGCGCTCAACTACCCCGTTTTGTTGAGGTGTTTTCGCCGCTGCGAACTGTTGTGTGATTCCAAGTGAAGCATAGAAGTCACTGAGTTTTCTGTTCTTGAATTCTGTCCCATTGTCAGTTCTGATGATTTGTACACTTAGTTGGTAGAGTGTTTGAGCGGTTTTGATAAACTCAATGATTAGTCCTGGAGTTTCATCCTTGGTTCTGAGAAATTTGGTCCATGTGTAGCGCGAGAAATCATCCACAATAACCAGCACATATCTTCGTCCATTGATGGTCTGAGTGCGCATAGGTCCACACAGATCCATATGAATGAGTTCAAGAGGTTTGCAAGTTGAGGCTATGTGTTTGGTTCGGTGAGATGCTTTCCTTATCTTTCCCATTTCACATGCCGAGCAAAGATGTTCTTTGTGATATCTGAACTAGGGAAGTCCTTTGACCAAGTTTTCTGGTCGCAATTTATTAAGGTCCTTGAAGTTGAGATGTGAAAGTCGCTGATGCCAGAGATCGTTCTGATGTAGAGAGGCTCGAGAGATGAGGCACGTCGGTCGGACAATCTTGAGGTCAATGGAGTAGAGATTCGTCTTCCTGTGGCCAGTGAGTAGCTCTCTTCCATTGTTATCTGTGACACTATATTTGCTGGTCTCGAAGTTCACCTTGTAGCCTTTGTCACAGAAACTTCCAATGCTGAATAAATTGTAGCTCAGTCTTCGACGTAGGACACCCCTTGATGGTCAGCCTATCATGGATGATATCACCTGTTCCTAGCATGGATGCAGATTGTCCGTTTCCAAAGTAGACCTTTCCGAGAAATCCTTCAGAGAAGTTTCTCAACAGCTCTTTGTGTTCCGGTCATGTGTGAGGAGCAACCTGAATCTAAGTACCACACATGACGGACCTGCAAAAAGATTCAAGTAAGCTTAGGTACCCATTTATAGATGGGCCATTCTTTGATAGCAGGTGTAGATGCTAATTTATTCGTTGCTAGTTTTAGTTCTTTGCTCGATCGTTGGATAACTGGTTTAAGAATCCAAGCATGACGATTTCCAACAGGATGCGGTTGGGATTTCGGAATCCAAATCTGTTTTTGACTTAATTTCTTGTTCGGCTTGGTCTTGGAGGTGGTGTGTTTCTTTACTTTAGATTTGATAGTATGATTGGACGGCATGTGAGATATGCCCTTAGAATGAGTGCAATGTGACGTGGAAGCGTTTTTGCTGAAATGACTGTCACGAGGATGCGAAAGTACATCATTGTTTACATGATAGAATTTTGTTTTTAAGGCATGAAATAACGAAACACGTTCTGCGACATTACAAGAAGTCACTTTTGGAAATGCAAAAGATTTCGAAACATGAGAAGAAAGGTTGGAGACTGGTCTCTTCTTCTTTTCAGGAACTGTTGTCTTCTTTGCTGAGCCAGATCGAACCTTCTTCGCTTCCTTAGATCTCACGCCTTTGTCTGTGCGTACATGTGATACAAAAATTTGTGTGAGATAAAGGAATTTTCTTTGTTTGCTTGCATTTATATGTAGAGGATTCTGGAACAGGTGTAATACCCGAGTCCCGTAAGTAAGCCGGTCAATAAATATGCATACATGTTATATGACTTACGTGACTGCATGAGACATGTTTTGTGATTTTTATGTGCTTAAATGATTTCATATTATCTGTCAACATGACATATATGAATTAGAAAGTAGAAGAATGTGGCAACCCCCCATCTACTACCATTATCTTACCCTAACTGACGTGACTATAGAAATATAAATATATTACATACGAAATACCGCTAGAATTTTTCGATGTTTACAAAGCTCACCACACCCTACTATTTTACAATACAAACATTATTCGAATGTTTTACATACAATACAAACATATTTTACAAAGCACAGCGTAATTTACATAACACCCGCCACACAGGTCGCATCCATGTACACACCACCCTCAAAAATCACCGGAAGTTTCAGAAGGACCAGCCTCGCCTTTAACAGGTTCACGTACCGTGTTCACTGCGTCTACAACACATAATAACATGGGATGAGCTATAAAGCTCAGTAAATGGAAATATGCATGTATGCACGTGTCAACTAGCAAAGGCATCCGCGCCAGTGCTTTCTAATACTCACATACTCATATCATTCTTATTTCTTTCTCATTTCTTTTTTCATTTGTATCTGGGCCCATAGCTAACTTACTACTCGCACCACCATAACATGAGCTCAAATCCTATACGAATAAAAATACGATAGTTGGCCCACTCTGGCTAGGACAAAACTAGGATTTATCTCCAGTTTTTCCATTCACCAGGTCGCCCCTCTATCTGGCCATCGTTCTTTTTCATTGCGGTTGCCTTTCCTGGCACTCTGACTTACGCCATGTGTTTTGTCCAGGTGACCCTCGTCCGCTACCTAAATAATTTAGGTACATACATTCGACGGTTTTACCCCGTCATGGTGCCTTTGTAGAAGTAGCTATTCTATGACTCTTCATGAGTCTACATCAAATACTAATGTCTTCAAACATATTTTGTTTTCAAGACGATCATATACTGTGCATACTCATACTTCTAATCCTCACATCATTCGTGTATGCACATGCTCATGTCACATAATAATGCAATAAATGTTTACTATGCATAAGCATATCGAAACATTTCATTTCATCAATCCTCACCACATATTCGCATCAAAGCACATAGTCACGTATAACAAATACATATAACACAAATTATGTGTTGTAGGTGAGATTCCCACTTACCTGACGTCCTTAAGCTATTCGCTAACCGGTCTGTTGAGTTTCCTAAAATATCGTCCTTTAACCACGAAAAGACCATAAAATCAGTTTATATATTATATTAGTTGACTACGTAAATTTTCGTTCGGAAATTCCATCAAAAACGACATTTGCCTATACCGTAAATTGACCTTGAAGACACCGAGAGACAAATTATGATCAGGCGTTACGGAAGACCGTGCCCATTAGACTCAAAATATTTTTCTGATTAAATAGTGTAAAAATAATTTTCCTAAAAACGTTTTATTCAAAGTGACCCGATTCGCAGAGTGCATTACACGAACCCGCGAAATTCTACTGTTGACCAAGTTCGCGAAGTCCCCATAGTTCATAAAACCATTCACGAATTATAGTAGCAGTTCGCGAATTCAACCAATTCGCAAAACTGAATTCGCACACTCAAATTCATGAAGTCTCATGAATTCGCAGAATTTTGTACAGTGAATCGAATTCGCAAAGTATAACCCGTGAAATGAAATTCGCAAAATTGTTATAATTCACAAAAACTACTGTTCATTCGCAAATGTTACTGTTCATTCGCAAAAGTTACTGTTCATTCGCGAAGTCACTGTTCACTTCGCGAATTCACTGTTCATCCGCGAAGTCACTGTTCACCTGCGAAGTGACGATTCATTTGCGAACTCATTTTCACACTTAATATTTGCCAACCTTCTCACAATTCGCAAAGTAACTAAATTCACACACCATTCGCAAAACTTATTAAATTCGCAAAACCTTTTTAATCCGCGAACTCTTACTTCTCTAATGATTCGCGAACTAGAGTTCGTGAAACTCATATTTCACGACCCCATTATCACCAAAAACACTATTTAACACTTAAAATCTGAAACTTTCGATCAACATATTATTTTCTCAAGAACACGAAGAACTTCTTTAAACTTCAAAATATTTTTAAACTCTCTAAATTTAAAATCTGTATAAAACTTACACAGATCTAGCTTCTCATATCTAACGCACTTAAAACATACTAAATCATAACATAAAGCTTAAAGATTAAGGTAAGAAATTTATACCCTCTCCAAGCTCGAGTTTGACTTCTGCTTTAGCTTCTCTCTAAATTCCTAATTCTCACTAATTCCCAAATGAGGTATTTAATTTCTTTTCTTTATCTCGTCCACTTGAGGTTAATGATAGATAAATGACAAAATACTTTAACCTAATCCCTATCTTTACGTAAGGTTTTCTCTTTTGATAAAACCTTTCCAAAGACCCACTATTACGTTACTTCTTAAATTACGAAATTCTCCTCCCTTAAATCCATAGTTCGCATGTTAGTCCTAACGAAAATTCACATACTCCACATTTCTTAATTTCGAAACTTCATCTTTCGAAATTAATCCTTCAATAATTCCTCTCATTATTATAATTTCCATACTCGTCATAAAATCAGTATTCCACATAAACACATAATAATAAAAATATGCAGTCATATAATCACGTAATATGCATGCAAATTTATTGGCCGGCTTACTTACGGGACCCGGGTATTACAAAGAATTAATTAAATTTAGGTTAATTATTTATTTTAGGGTTTTTAGTACATAACATGCTATATGTGGTATGATATTACATATATATATAGTTAATTATCTGATACTAGAATAACTAACCCGGTAGGAAATTCAAGTTGGGTTTTAGGAATGAACTCATGAAGGATGAATAACTTAGATGGGTGGAATTTCAGATAAAGAGATACAAGAAATTTCAGAAATTTAATCACGAAATTTTAATTAATTGGTACAAACAAGAATAAGACTAGAACTATATTTAATTGGGACTTAGGCCCAAGTATTGTAGGATAAGGACTAATTACTTAACCATAAGGGAAATTATGTTGCTACATGTCCCATCAATTCCACTTTTAATTAGTTAAGGTTATCTAAAACTCGTGATAGTACTATACCATTTAGGGAAAACCCTAAGTAAAAGAAAGGTACATAAAAAAGATAAGAATTGACTAAAGTGGTCGATGTCATTTAGCTAGAATCACACGAAATGTGTAGATAAAAACTAAAGCAAGAAGAAAACGACATTAATTCATGAACTTTCGACAAGCTTAAAAATCAGGAGAAAGAAGTCGAACGAGAACTTTAAACCATCACTAAGATTGAGAAGGTATGGATTATTTCTATGAATATTTCGAGAACATGTTCAGGAAAGACCACTGAATATCAAAAGTTGGAAGAAACTAGGGTTCTTAACCACTAAATTTAGGGTTTTTAAAGCTTATCTGATATTTAGATTGTTCTTGAGAAAAGTAGATTTCGATTGAAGTTAGATGATTTTTATGAAGTATTTTGAAAACTGATATAATTTTCCAGATCATGAATCTCGAATCCGTATTAATGATTTCGAGATCAAGATTGAAGATAAGAAGAGTCCGAAATAAAACTCGAAACCCATGTTTAAAATCACTTCGAGATTTTATATTAAATCTCGACATCTTATATATGCTACTTGGACATCAACATATATATCAAAATCATGTAGTATTTAATTAAGCCCGATATTTCATCTAAATATACATGTCGAAATCTTGTTAGGGTAATAAGAATGATGTCGAGATATAGTTTGATGATATCGAGATTTACCTCAGTAGTTATATCGAGAATCTAGGGCTATAATATTAAATTATAAGTTCAAAGACACATTGGTATTTTCACACATAAGCTATGTCGAAATCTAGGTGTATATAATGTCAACGTATGTGTATATCGAGATTATTGTATTTAGTTAAAACTCGAAGTCCAATGCAACTTTGATGTCGAGATCTTGGGGCATAGTTAAATATCGAGACTTAGTTCTAAAATGTCGAGATTTCTCTTGAAAATGTCGAGATCTTGGTATAGTTTAAATATCGAACTTAGTAAATAATATCGAGATCCATCATGTAATTCATATCGAGATTTATACAATGTCGACGTCATAATCATGCCGAAATTTATATTAATAGTACTTCATAGTTTAGGTTAAATTCTAAATTTTAGGGTTTCGAAATTATAGAAGTCGAAACTAGGGTTTTCAAATTAAGCCAATTTCGTGAAATTAAAATTAGACTAATAAACCCTAATGTTTATATGTTCCTATATCTAGGGTTTGAAGATTAGCGACTTACTGATAAGCTAATATCTAAGGATACCAGGTAAGTGGAAGTCCCAACTACAACACATAATTATATGTGCATAAAATTATGTGTTATATGTTTATGTGAATTTATGTGACTTCCTACGTGAATTATTTGCGTTACATGACACACATGATTTAATTACATAATATTATGGCATGACATGCATATTCACGACATGATCATATGCACGCACGTTTAGTACAAAAGGCATGATATGAGAGCGTGCATAATATACGATCGCCTGAGAGCGATAAAGATTCGCCGATATGGGCGTCTGATGTCGACTCACAGTTGAGTCACGGCTCTTCTATGCTACCATGGTGACGTCGTACGGCGCTACCTTCAAGACATGACATGTACAAGGCAAGACATGATTTTAGGGCTAATGCCCTCATGGCGGGTCGTGAAACCTGAAGGATGCGAGCTGAGGGAGTAAGCGACACCGAGGGTACCTCTGGTGTTGACTACCTCATATTAGGCTACCAGTGTGAAGCGTCCGCGTGGCGGATGAAACCACCTTGGGACAGAAAAGGCGCCCTAGGGTTAGCCTCCCTTGAGTGGGTATTGCCACTTATATTTATTTATCCCTAGTGGATTCGAGCTCCATGATGGTGCATAGCAAGATAGCCGAGGGCCCTATATGACAAGAAAGACAAGGAAAAATATGAGGTCTAGGGAGCATTGGCGCGGATGCCTTTGCGAATTTAGGACACGTGCACGACATGCATGGCTTTCACTTACTGAGCTTTATAAGCTCATTCCACGTATTTATGTGTTGTAGGTTCACGGGATCACGGTACGTGATCTTTACCATGGCGAGGCCTATTTTTGAAGCTTCCGGAGGACTTTTGAGGTGGCAGTGTGTACATGGATGCGACCTGAGTGGCGGGCCGATAGATTATGTTGAACACGCATGCGCACTCACCTTGTATTTATGTCCTAGGAATATTTTGTACGGTACAGAAGAATTTCCTTTATATAAAAGGAAAAATTTTGTACGAATTTTCGTATATAGATTTCATTTATATCACATGGAGTCACATAAATTAATAATAAGAATGGGCGGTAGGAGTCAGGGGCGCCGCAACAGGACGAGAGGTGGAAGGTTTGTAAGCGTCAGGAAAATTTTCAAGAGTATAAATTTTGCTCAACAAGATAGTTCTCTCTTCTTCGTGAGCTTTCTTTTCCGATTCTAGAGAGGTTGTCAAGGCACCTATTTTGCGTATAATCTCTGGAATGTAGATAAATGAATAAATAGGTTTAGCATGTTCGTCAGTGCCTTCCTGAATTTCGGGTGTAAATGGTGACATGTAATCATCAGAGAGTGTTATCTCTCTAGTTTTGTAGCTATTATTGAGTTCGGTGTAGTCACACGCAATTTGAGCCCATTCTTTATTCCTCCGTTTCTGTTCGTTAGATTCAGTCACCTCACTTGATCCTACGAAGGGCATTAGCCGTTCAATACTTAACCCAAATTTAATGTTGTACAGAGAGAGTACTTTATCTGTTTCAGGGTTAGTGGTGGATCCCAACCCTTCGCGGGGATCATAGAATTCTACGTCTTTAGGTTGGCTAAGAAAGACGGTTCGTTCTGATTGACCTCTTTTGGTGTTAATGTCCTCTAGCTCCTTGGCTTTCTTGTATAGACGAACACGTTCGTTCGTGATTAGTTCGTATTGAGACAATACATTTGCTCGTTCTTCTTCGCTGTCTTTCAAGCTTCTACTCATATCGCTAATTTGTATTTCCTTGTTTTGTATAAGATCTTCTAAAGTCTTTACTTTAATTTCAGACAAGGTCAAGGATTCATTAAGAATAGCTATCTCTTCTTGTTGTTTGTTTAATAAGACATAATCGAAATTGCTCTGGAGTTCTGAGTAATTTTTACGATGCATGGAGAGTTCGGCTATCCTACGTTCAAGTTTAACGAAATCATTTAGGGATGGAGTGTATACCTCCAGGTCGGATGAAGAGACATCCGTCCTGTCTCACTCGATGGCTGGCTCATCCTCATCGGAGTCATCATCAATGCTTTTCACCATGAAGGCCATTTCTTCTTCCTCCTCGTCAGACGTGTCCTCCAGCCATTCCTCTTCTTCAGCAACCAAGACAATTCCCGCCTCCTTGCGCTGTGAGAGCTGAAATTTTTTCTTGTAGTATTCAGTGTTTTTCTTCTTAGGTCTGAAGCATTCAGAAGCAGAGTCACCCGGCTTGCCATAGCACTTCTTTACTACTTCAGCTTCTTAGTTTCAGCCTCTTCAGGGGTAATGTACTTCTGTTTCCCGCTCGAGGTTCGTTGTTTGTCGAAGGAAGTAGATGATTTCTTGACGCTCATCTTATGGATCGTATCTGAGATCATAGCCAGTTTCTTTCTGATTGATTCGACTTCGTCCTCAGATTCTTGGTCAGATTCGGCGTTGTCAGAGGTGTCAGATTGTAGGACCTGCTTTTCTTTAGAAGTTTTCGAGCTCCTGTTGTTTGACTTAGAGGTCACGAGTGCAATTGGTTCCATGTCGACATTTGTTTTCCCTTCGTTCTTGATTTATTTGGCATACTGAGAGTATTGTGAGAGATTATCGTGTAGGGAGTGAATATCCATAGCGTCCAGATCTTTGTTATGTTGCTTAACCCGAACTGCAATCCGTCCCCACTCAGGTTGAAGTGTGGAAAGGAACTTGATGTTGTGTTCGAGATTGGAGCGTTGGATGTTGATTTTTCTCATCTCGTTGATGATGGTTAGGAAACGAAGGTAAACATCTCGAAGTTCATCCCCCTCCTTAGCTTTGAAGGAGTCATAGGCAGTGAGAATGCTGGACTTCTTAGATAGGTTGCTAGCTTCTGTCCCAACCATCATTTTGTATACTTCATCCCAAATTTCCTTTGCAGTGACCATTGCGTCGACTTGCTTGTAGACATCATTTGGTAGGGCCTGAGTACGTAGTGTCGGGCAAGCTTGTCTGCTCTGGCTCGTGCTCTCTCAGCATCATTGTATTGACTAGGGTCCTTAGGAGTTCTCCTCTCTGGAATTGGAGGAACAACATCGGGTTGAGCAGGGATGGTGGTCCAGAATTGAGCAGGTCCTTCGAAAATGAAGGAAAGCATGTCGTTCGCGAGGTCTGAATCCTTGATTTCTATGAAATTGATGAATCGTTGCTTCCAAATGCAGTACTCTCCCCATCTTAGTAGTGGTGCACGGTTGTTAGATCCAATAGCAAGACCGTCCATGATTGTGTTTGGTAATGATCGTTAACGCGTGATATATCTGCGAAATGAAACGCTTTAGTTTTGAATGAGATATAGTCAAGTTTGAATGATTTCGAGTGTCGAGTCTAAGTAGGTAAATTCTCTTAATGAATTCTGTCGCAATTTAAAAAAAAAAATTGATGAATTTTGTGTACTGCTTGAGGATCAGACGATTGGAGTTATGTGAGATTAAAATTTTGTCTACCCAATTTTGAATGCTTGAGCGATTCTAATTTTATATAGATTGGTCCTAAGTGTTGAGAATCGGGCAATTGAAATTGAGTTTTGAGTTCTAGAATTGGGCGAAGGTGTGAATCGTGCAGTATAGATCCCAAAGGCTAAATTCGAGCGACAGTATGTGAATTGGGCGAAACAGCTAAGATAAGGAAAGTTTCGATCGAAAGAGGAATTTCGATTTCGATTGTCTAAGATTGAAATTGGCTAAGTGGATGATTGAGTTTCGGGCGAAACAGTGAATAAATTGGAGTTTCGCCGAGATATGATTCGGGCAAAACTCAGCAATTTGGTACTGTAGACTTTCGGGCGAAATAGATTGGGCTTTCGCCGAGAATTGTATCGATCGAAACTCTGAAATTGGTACTGTAGCATTTCGGGCGAGATGGATTGGGCTTTCGCCGAGAGTTGTATCGATCGAAACTGTGAAATTAGTGAAAAATTGCCCCGAAACTCTAATCGATCGACTTTCGGGCGATATCAATTGGACTTTCGCCGAGAAATATATCGGCGAAACTGTGAATTTGGCGAGAAATTGCCTGAAACTCAAATCAATCGAGGCTTCTCATTGTAAGTTTCGGTCGAAACCTTCAAACTCAAAAGTACTGTTCTATCGGTTACTGATGAACAGTTCAGTAAAAACCCAGATTTTCAGACTCGTTTTTTGCTCAAATCCTACTCAAACATGACTGAAATCGACGTGAAAGTGTATAAATGTACTCAATATCAGTTTTCTAACGTCTTAGGGGCAAGAAATCACTGAAAAGCGATTTAAAAACACCTAAAAACAGAAAAAAAAAATAAAAAATGAGTTTTCAAGCAAAAAACTTCTTCAAATCACGTCGGAATCGAGCGAAACTGGATTCAAGTGGAAGATATTGATCCGCGTTAGGCTCTGATACCACTTGTTGGCCTTTTTATTACCAAACAAGGATCAAAAGAAAGGTTTGAATGTAAAAATCGTGATGAACACCTTGAGTGCATGTTAGTGTGTGTTTCTTTAAGGAAAAGTACAAGGTGGCATACCTTTTTAATTCTTTTGATAAAATCCTAATTAGGCTAAGTGGGGCTTTATATACCACAATTATTTGCTATATTAAAGCCCAATACAACACTATGACTTAATATCATAAGTCACCCCAAACTATTACAACCCACTAAATAAACATAATAAATAACCCAAGATTACATAAATTAAAGGATGCTACAAAATATATTCCTAACAGATAAACATAGTCTTAATGTAACAAGTTCGGGATGAGGGTCTAAATAATCCTCATTCCCCTTCCTTCAAGTCACAGGATGAAATTGCCCCCATCTCCGTCTTGCGGGTCCCCGCGCCACAAGATATGTTAATTAAAAAAATTAGTTTTATATAGTATATAAATTGATTCAAATTCAAATAGAATTTCAAACAAAATAGTTACAAATTATAATAAAGTAAATGACATATTTTAATTAGGAGCTATTGTAGCTCTAATTAACAAGATATTAAGAGGTGGGGGTGGTTTAGGACAGGGAATCCCGGCCTCATTGATAACCTTAGAACCTGCGTTTCAACTTAAAGACCATATAATACACCTTATACAATGAATTTTATTTTATCGATGGGTGAAACCACACTTTAATTAGGAGCTATTGTAGCTCTAATTAACAAGATATTAAGAGGTGGGGGTGGTTTAGCATCTAAACAATATTTCAGAAGTGTATCAATTCTCCCTAATTTATCCCAGCAGTTGTCCTGTCTTTAACACAACTAAAAGTATTCTAATCCGAGTTGACTTTGCGAAATCCCAAAGCTCATGAGCCCCATGAACTCCTTACCTAACACTTATATTGCAATGCGATCTCAGTCTCCAAGTTATTACTACACTTCGTATTGATATTTTTCAGGCGCACTCACGAGCACAAACCTTTGCAGCTCCCTGAACGTCTGTCCATGTATAATTACTCATCATGTGTGTGTGTATACTTTTTTTTCAACATAACCTACAAAATTACGACTTGTCTATGAAACACAGCAGGTCTTAGATAACATTCATTGCAAACCAGCCTTTGAATTAAAAGGAGAGAGAATAATTAGGTTTTACATCAACAAACTGAAATAGATGTAAAAGGAACACACACATCGACTTATATCATTCTCAAGCTACACAGCTTTGACATCGCCAGAATAGACACGCTCGTACATGCCGCCCGACGATACAACAGTATTCTTAGAATCGAAATGCTTGAACTCACCGCGAAAATCCTTGCAACGAACGTACACAACAACATTAACAGCCATGCCATAAAGCGATGGCATGGTAAAAAAAACTGCAACAACAATCATCTGCAGTAAAATCTCCCAGCTCATAAATCTTCCACCTGAATTTGATGCCACACGCATGCCCAAAGGCGCCAAAACCAACGAGAACGTAGTGAACAGAATCATAAGAAAGAGCATTGTCCTTCTCATGCCCTTGCAACAGCTCCTCTTCAATGGTGCAAAACCCCATTTAGATTCTATTACAACGACTATGTCGTCAAGCACCAGCTTGGTCCTATGTAGGCCAACGCGATGATCAACAAAGAAATTGCAAGGACGTTGAAGTGGTCTCGGTACGATATGGATGTAAAATACTAAGTTCTAAAACTGGTGACTAAATGTTGGAACAAATGTTGGGTCAACACTGACGCCGACACAGAACGCACAGCGGAATATTTAACGAACTTAGTAAAGAAAGATGGTAAACACGAGATGTAAATCTGTGCAGCAAGTTAAAAAAACTTGCTGCGTGCCTCAAGGTGGAATTCCACTACAGCAATGGATGCAAAATAACTATCCGAAGATAGTAAAAACAAGCCTAGAAAAATTACGAATCTAAACGATCCTGAAAACTACGAATCTAACGATTCTGCAAAACCTACGAAGTACTATGACTTCTGAAAAAAATACTAGGCTAAAAGACACTTTGGCTCGCTCAAATTCTCTCAAAGTAAATTCAATAATTTTCGCTCATAGCTCTCAAAAGTTTCTCGTCCAAAGGTGTAAGTTGCAGCTCGAAATCTCCTCATATTTATAGGCCGTGGCTCACTCTTGAATTGGTAAAAGATCCCTTGAATATCTCTTCAAATATCTCCTCGAAGATCTCCCAAAATATAGTATATATTTAGTTCGAATCTTCTCATCTCATTGGTCGATCTCTTATCTCCTATTTATGGTAGCTGTTTGAATGATTCTCCTTTGATATTCAGATCTTCTAATCTTGGTCGTCACATGACTAATTCTCTTTTGATCTTCAAATCTTCTATTTATAGTAATTGCACTTCCTAAATTCGTTCAAGCAGCTCCACACGCTTTCCTAAATTGCCGTGTACCTAGGGAAACTTATTACCTGAACCTGTATCTTGAAAAAGAATCGTGAGCAATTTTTTTAAAAGAAGAGGGTCATTTCAGGGAACGTTCTAGGTGAGTCAAATCATTTACAGAAAAACAGAGAGAACATTAAATCAAATATCAAAGCAGTAACAATCAAGTTCGACATATGCTATGTTGATCCAAATGTTGGACCAACATTCAGACAGACTGATGCAAACCTATGGACTTTTTCAGGTCCGAAATCTTTCAAAATCCAACGCTTTCGTGAAAATGTCAGCTAACTGATGTTTCATGTCTATATGCTCAATGCGAACTAGTTCTTTCTCTACCATATCTCTCAGAAAATGATGTCTTATATCTATATGCTTCGTGCGTGAATGCTGGATGGGATTCTTAGATATGTTGATGGCACTAAGGTTGTCACAATACATGAGAACTGACTCGCACTCTAAACCATAGTCACACAACATGCTATTCAACCATATTAATTGCGTACAGCAACTACCCGCAGCAACATACTCAGACTCAGCAGTAGATAAAGACAAACAATTCTGTTTCTTACTGTACCATGCAACTAAATTATTACCTAAGAAGAAACAGCCGCCACTTGTGCTCTTGCGATCATCCTCGTCACCTGCCCAAGCAGCATCACTGTAGCCTACAAGACTCATATTAGTATCTTTAGAGAACCATAACCCTAGGATACACGAAGCACTCACATATCGAAGTATACGTTTAACGGCATTTAAGTGAGAAATCTTAGGCTCAGACTGATATCTAGCACAGACACATATGCTATACATAATATCGGGTCTACTCGCTGAAAGATAAAGCAAACTGCCTATCATGGATCGATATAATGTTGGGTCAACATTCTGTCCAACATTGTCCTTACATACCTTTTGTGATGAACCCATTGGAGTTTTCATTACCTTTGCCGTGTCAAGCCCGAACATCTTGACAGTGTTCTTCGCGTATTTCTCCTGGGACATAAAAGATCCCGTCGCTACTTTGCTTAATCTGCAAGCCTAAAAAATAAGTTAGTTCCCCGATCATGCTCATTTCGAAAGTGGAGTTCATGGCCTGTACAAATTGATCTAGCATAGATTGTGAGCTCAAGCCAAAAACAATATCATCAACATAAACTTGGGCAATTAAAGTATCAGAACGGACCCTATTTATAAAAAGAGTGCGGTCTGCCTCACCTCGAGTAAACCCAAAATCGAGTAAAAATGTAGCTAACCTACCATACCAGGCTCGAGGCGTTTGCTTCAGTCCATACAAAGCTTTGCAGCTTAAAAACATGGTTAGGAAAATGCGGATCCTCAAATCCCTTAGACTGTTCAACATAGATATCTTTATCAATATACCCATATAAAAACGCACCCTTAACATCCATTTGGTGTAACGTGATGTTAAGCTAACATGCAATAGCTAATAACAACTTAATTGATTCTAACCTAGCCACGGGAGCGAAAGTCTTATCAAAATCTATGCCCTCAACTTCTGGATAACCCTGAGCTACTAAACGTGCTTTGTTCCTAACAACTCTACCAAGTTCATCGGATTTATTCTTAAAGATCCACTTCGTACCTATGACATTAATGTCCTTCGGTCGTGGGACTAAGGTCCATACTTTGTTTTTCTCAAACTACAAGAGTTCCTCTTGCATCGCATTTATCCAGAAATTATCCTTGAGAGCTTCAAGGACATTCTTAGGTTCTATCTCAGAAACAAAACAATTAAAACGTACCTCAGCGTATACTGTGTTCATGCATACGTTTCTTACCATAGACTTATAATCCTTGCGCGGCTTATCTCTGGTTTTCCTACCTTCGTTCACATCTCCAATAATTAAGTCTGTGGGATGATCTTTTTGAATCTTAGCTGGCGGGTCTCTATGAACTTCACTGGGTCCAGCCTCGCTGTTCTGTTCTGGCACAGATGTTGCATCAGATGTCGGGTCAACATCGTCCTCCACATTCTCCGCTGTTTCGTCCACAGCTTGTATAAACATCTGAAATATCAACTTGAGGAGACACTTTGCTAAGATCAGTAGCATCATCAAACATAATATGTACCGACTCCTGAACAGACTTCAAGCGCAAGTTATACACACGATAAGCACGAATATTAGGCGAGTATCCAAGAAATATGCACTTGTCACTTTTTGAATCAAACTTGGTCAAGTACTCAAGATAATTCAGCATATAACAATAGCATCCAAAAACATGAAAATACTTGACAGTCGGCTTTTTCTCATTCAATAATTCATACGATGTCATTTTAGTACCATGAAGACATGCGGTATGCAAAGGTTCAGCCAAAACCTTTTAGAAGGGCTCGCTCAAATTCTTTCAAAGTAAATTCGATAATTTTCGCTCATAGCTCTCAAAAGTTTCTCGTCTAAAGGTGTAAGTTGCAGCTCGAAATCTCCTCATATTTGCCTTGGCTCACTCTTGAATTGGTAAAAAGATCCCTTGAATATCTCTTCAAATATCTCCTCGAAGATCTCCCAAAATATAGTATATATTTAGTTCGAATCTTCTCATCTCATTGGCCGATCTCTTATCTCCTATTTATGGTAGCTGGTTGAATGATTCTCTTTTGATATTCAGACTTCTAATCTTGGTCGTCACATGACTAGTTCTCTTTTGATCTTCAAATCTTCTATTTATAGTAATTGCACTTCCTAAATTCGTTCAAGCAGCTCCACACGCTTTCCACATGGTTTGGACTCGTTTCATCACTTTACCTCATCCTGCATATCTGTAAATAAAGCTACAAAAAAGGTTAAACGGTTTTTGGGCATGAAAGATAAAATCGAATGTTGACAGACAACAATGTTGCCTGAAATGTTATCCAACATTGCCGTCAACATTAACAGACATCAAAAGTGATCAATTTTGATCCATCCATGTTGAATCCTAATAAAACGAGGATATAGTACACCCCAAAAATTAGCCCAACGTACGCCAATGAAACAACCAGAAAATCGCCATAGAAACGATCGAGGTTCCAACAATAGGGAAGACGAGTCTAGGATGGCTTTTAAAGATGTAGAGACCTTTAGGGGTACGTCGTAGTAAGCATGGAAAGCGCTGTAGATGATCGCTGGCGCTGCAAAAAAGGACAAAAGGATTGTGATGAGGGCGAGGATGGGGACGACGAGTGGGTGGATTTAGGGTTTTCAGGTGAAGCGGAGATTTGAAGGGCGGCATTGAGAATTAGTGAGGAGAAGGAGAGTGGGAAAAGAAACATGAGTGATAGAATTGTGAAGTGGCGAGGGTTTGATGTTATTACATGATAGGCTTCAGGACAATATTGTCTTGAGGCTTATTGCTGCATGTTTTTGGCTCGACATGATTATCGCAGAAGAAGGTGTTTAATTGACACAGAGAGGTAGAAATGTGAATTTGATGGTGTTATTATATCATCATCAGAATGGACATTCATTAATGCCTGAATAGATGGAAAGCCGATGCTTAATAGTCAAATTATGAAAGTCTTGGTTATTAGTAAATGCTGCTATTTCTTGGCAATTTAAATACTAAATGAAATAGAAAACGAGCTAGACTATGTTTAGTTTCTGGAAAGTATATGGTTATAGACTTTAAATACGTCTGACTTTGTATGGCTGCAAATCAAACCTGGCGCTGGGAGAGATTAATTTGTTTATGTTAGAAACAATATGGTTTAATATTCATGCGTGGGCTTCAAAGTATGTCAGTCATGTGTAAAGGGAACAACTTCGTGGACTAACTTGTAAATCTTAGTTATTTAAAGGGGACTTTACACATAAATACCCATTTGCATAAACACTTGTAATGTAGTACCCTGTCATTATTTTTTGATATGTACGTACCTATTAGAATAAATTTTTACAATAGGTACCTTATCCGCCGCAAGTACGCCATATAACACATTTAGGTACCATATAACAACGTATTGTGGTACGTAATACGTTGAAAAAATGGTACACCATATAACACATTGATGTATATCGAAACGTATAGGGTACTGTATAAATGCATGGCGTGATACGCAATACACACATTAAAAGGAACGACAAGACTGGGAAAATTGGTATAAAACAGTAAAATGGGTACTTATCTGTAAAAATTTCTGACATAGGTACTTATTTGTATATTTTTTATTCAATTGGGTATTTTTCTATAGATGTCACTTATTGAAATGGATTTAGATTTATAGAAATTCGATATAAATTGGAATTGATGCATTTCTCGATCTGATTCGGTCCATGATTAATTGGACGTAGTCGAATAGTTAACCTGGCCTAATAAAACTCTATCTAGCAAGAAAAAATCCCAATCAATGATCGTAGTGTGACCCGAGAATAAGAAAAGAGCACAAAAAGGGCGAACAATATTTTTAGTCTCCAATGTTTGAGGCATGGGCGTTTCTGATCCCTTCGAGGTGTCACTTTTATTCCCCAATGCAACCGATTTTGGACGGTTTTGGTCCCCCAGTTAATATAATCGGTAATTTAGACGAAATATAACACGTGAGAGCTCATGATCTTCTTTTACTCGACGTAAAACCTCATAGCACATCTTGTTTTTTTGTTTAAACGCACATGAACATCATTACACATCGCATTTAGGAAATGATCGACAACCTTAAAATGAGTTAAATGTGATACGTAATGATGCTCACGTGCGTTTTAGTTGAAGAAGATGATGAGTCATTAGGTGTTAAGTCAAGTTAAAGGAGATCATGTTCTCTCATGGGTTAAATTCCATATAAATTAGTGATTACGTTAATTGCAGGACCAAAATGGCCCAAAATCGGTAACATTATGGACTAAAAGTGGCACCTCGGAACATGGAGGACCGAAAACGCCCATGCCCCAAACATCGGAGACTAAAAATGTTGTTCTCCTGCACGAAAATATCTAAATGATCCACGCCAGCAAATGTGTGTTGGATTCGGCGTGATCCATTCCGTTATTATTGGCCTACAAAAATAATTAGCTAAGATGATATATTTTATTATTTACTGCCCGGTTATTAACCTTTGATGGGCGGACTAATAACCATTATACTTATTGGGCCGGTCCCGTCTCTTGCTCTACATTCATTACGCGGCTCTCTGGTGATTCTATAACTAGGCTATTATGTTGAATCTTTCATAGGATACTAACTACACGCACAACACTCAACAAAGAGTTGTACATTAAGGTCAGGTACAAACTCATAAGTACAGTGTATATTACTAACGTCCCTAACGATCGAACGGTACGCAGAATCAATATACCATGGGAGCTCTAAAAGAAGTACACGAGCCTCCATCAAACTCTGTAGAGCGAAAGAGGTGAAGATCATGTCCACTTAAACTCATTTCGATCGTGTATTCCAGAAGATCCGCTCTACGTTGGTGATCTCGCTTACGATTAACGAGACCACGTTATGTGTTGATAAATGAATTTTGCGCTATAAATTATACTCCGTTTAAGTGCATTATCAGTTGATATTAATTTAAAATTCCTCGAATATCAGACGTAGACGTTTGTATTTCATTTTCGACAGGTATTGGTGAAAAATAATTAAAACCGAGAATATTCAGACTCGGAGAAAATTGGAGGATCTCTAACCCAAATACTAGCCCAAAATCATCTGGGCTCGCAAAAGAATAAGCCCAAGAGTTAAAATCAGCCTAGCCCAAGGATAGATACATGATACCTACATACAAACTCACACACGCATACTCAAGATAAAAACGGAAAGAAGACCCAAAAGCTCTTGTATCGCCCACATGAATCGCCCACACCACAAAGAAGATGATCCACATAACACACCGCACACAAAAGACGACAACGAGCGCACGGCTTAAGGAAGAAAATGAAACAAGCACTCACGCCGTCTTTGAGCCGTCTAATGGAGATTTTGATGCTCCTTCATCTCTTATAAATTGCCGCAATCTGTCATAGTTGAAGGGGGGAGACGAGGCTATAGACACGTAAAGTGGGAGGTGGTGGTCTGCACACACCTAAAGGAATCACCTCCCACTTCACGCACGTTACTCACCTCACAACAAAAAGCCACGTTACTCACAAGGAAGCAACTCAAGGCAGCCGTGTGTGAATTGGAGTGAGCAAGGCAGTGGTCTGCGTGAACTGGAGCGAGCGAGGCAGCCGTGCGTAGGAGAGCAGTGAGAGGGCAGCCGTGTGTAGCAGGGCAGCGAGCGAGTAGTGCAAAAGAAGGGCAAGGAAAGGTTGAAGTTGATTGCCCACCTCCTGTTCGACGAAATTCCTCAATGTAGGATTAACCCCGAAGGCGAAATTCAGGGAAGAAATTGTGTTTTTCTCTTTGTTATTACGCTTCTCGTCGTGTTAATGCTTCATATGAGTAGCTAAATCCTGCTGTATTTGAGATTAGATGAACCCTAGCGAGTTCGTAAGCATGTTTAAAGTATTGTTATTTTGCTATTATTACGACTTGGTTACGAATTATGATATTGTTTTGATTATGTCTATGTGATTAAGATAATTTTTAGACGATCGCAAGCTACGCTCGAGAGAGGAGCTAACGATTAGACCACTCGTAAATGAGCGGAATAAACTCAACGCTAGAGATAGGTTGAATTACCCCGCCGGATTAGAGTCAAATCTAATCGTGGGATTCATCGTGTTTTATGCAATCTGTGGTGGACTAGTTAGGGAAGCTTGCGTAGCTATTTAATTAATAGGTTAGTTGTTTGCGATTATTATATGATAAGGCGCAGTTTCGTCAGTCGAATTCGTACGCATGCTATATGAATCCCCACGTTCTAATAGTTAGGTAAATGTTATTATACTTGTCACTCGTTTGGTTGAGCTAGGGGATTCAAAGTCTCAAATACGTTCTGTAATACCGTCAAATTAATACGGGACTAATTTTGTAAGGCCATTAGAATTTGAGGAAGGTGATCAAGTATTTTTGAAGGTATCACCTATGAAAGGTATTAAACGTTTCGGACAAAAAGAGAAGTTGAGTCCGAGATATATAGGACCTTTCAATATTTTGAAAAGAGTCGGCGACGTGGCGTATCAGCTAGAACTGCCGACATCGCTAGCACAAGTCCATGACATCTTCCACGTGTCCACGTTACGAAAGTACGTTCCAGATCCGAGTCATGTGCTACGAAGTGAAACACTTAATCAGCAATTGAAACCGGACTTGAGTTACGAAGAAAGGCCGGTAGAGATTTTGATGTACGAAGTGAAGCGACTCAGAAGTAAGAATATCCCCTAGTAAAGGTCTTGTGGCGGAACCAGACAATGGAAGAAGCCACTTGGGAACGAGAAGATGAAACGAGAGAGAAATACCCCGAGTTGTTTCAGACGACTTAAATTTCGGGGGTGAAATTTCTTTTAAGGGGGGAGGGTGTAATACCCGTCAAATTAATACGGGACTATTTTTGTAATGTTCGAAATTAGTGAAGTTGATTGTCGAGCAAAAAATCGATTTTCGGAAATCAAGCCGAAAATAATAATTTGGGCTGGGAGCTAAATAAATAAGATGGGCCAATAAGATTAGAAAGCCCAATAAATAAATTTGGATTAAAAACAATAAGCGAACAGGTAATCGGCCATCTTGGAAACCCATTATGGACTGTAGATGTGGTTTCAAACACTCCGCCCGTCATGATAGGTACATCTCACTCTTATTCGGCTTCGGATAGAGACCTGATAGAGTGGAGACCTGATACATCAGCATGGCAGAAAAGCAGTAGGTCATCCGCAAAAGCCAGCATGGGAAGTGAATTCGCTTCACATCTCCAGTGAAAACGGAACCTCGGCTCCGCCTGTATGCTCTCCTGAACAAGGCCATGCAAGACATCCATTACCAAAGTAAAGAGATATGGGGAAATGGGGTCGCCCTGACAAATTCCCCTCTTACCAGCGAAGAAACCTGCTGGTCGTCCATTAATATTAATGGAAAAGGACGGAGTCGTCAGGCAAGTCCGGATCCACTCAATATATGTAGGATGAAAACCCATGGCCTGAAGTGTTGCAAGCAAAAAACTCCACTCAACCTTATCATAGGCTTTGGCCAGGTCCACCTTGAACATGGCTCTAGGCGAGCGGCCGTTGCTCGCATAGCCGAGACATAACTCCTGAGCCATAACTATGTTGTCGCTTATCCGTGGTCCCGGGATAAACGCCGTCTGGGAGTTATGGCCCAGCGCGCTTAATGAAGGCTTCATCCTGTTCGCCAGAATCTTGGAGATGACCTTATAGAGGACATTGCAGCATGAAATCGGCCGAAAGTCTGTGGGCCGCCTCGGCGATTGGCTCTTAGGGATCAATGTGATGAGGGTACTATTGAGGCCCTTCAGGAGGCGACCAGTAACAAAGAAATCCTGAATGGCAGTAGTAATCATTTCCCAGGATATTCCATGCCGCTTTGAAGAAAGCAGCTGTGTACCCATATGGACCTGGCGCCTTCTCATCCCCCAGAGAAAAGCGCCTGACGTACCTCAATCGCCTCGACTGGCCGGACCATATCTAAAGCGGTCGCTGGGGAAAGCGTGTGCTTTATGGACCCCTGTACCTCGGCCATAAGAACAGGGGAGGTACGTGAAGATTGGCCCAAAAGGCCTTGATAGAAACTCAACAGCTCTTCCTCCACTGCATCCGGCGTCTCCAGCAGAACCCCCGTAGCACTCTCCAATGATAAGATGCGGTTGGTCGCACGACGCATGGCAACCCTCCTGAAAAAGTAGGATGAGCATTGGTCACCGTCCTTGAGCCACGCCAAGTTAGCTCGTTGTGACAATGCCGTGTGCTCCACCTCGACGGCTCGTGCATATAGAATCCGACAATGAGGCTCTAGGTCGTGAAATAAGCCCTCCAGTGGATATCGCGCCGCGAAGTCCTGCACTATGCCCAGAAAATGCATAGCCTCCGAGACATTAGCAGCTAAGTCTCCTTTGGAACGGCGCATCTGTTTAAAGATAGGCTTTAGCTGTTTCAGCCGGTTCATCATCACATACATCGGAAATCCCTCTAGTGAAGAATCCCATACCCGGCGGACCTGCTCCAAAAACACCGGCTCCTTAATAAGGAAGTTCTCAAAACGAAAGCAAGGGCCTCTTGGGTGGCTCGCTACGGCACCTAAGGTAAGTGGCGAGTGATCAGAGGTCGCCGGGAGCTCGCGTCGATAGTAGACGTCCGGTCGCCTGACAAACCATTGGGGATTCCCAAGCATGCGATCCAATCTGCACCACCCGCCAGAGCCCTTTGCTGATTATACCAAGTGAATTCCTGGCCCATCGATGGTAGAGATAAGAGATCCGCCTGCAATAACCAATTCTGAAACTCGTCCATATCGAGAGCATTCGGTGCGCCCCCTGACCCTCACCAACATGCAAAATAGTATTGAAATCCCCGGCCACCACCCATGCGTCGTCCACGCGTGAGGCTGAAAATTGTATCAACTCTTCCCAAAGAGAACGTCGCTCCTCACGCCTAGATTTCCCATAAACAAAAGAGACAAAAACAGTGTCACCTGTACCAAGCTGCTCAACCTGACAATGAATCGCTTGGCTAGACTTCGCAACAATATTGACCCGTAGCCAAGACGGGTCCCAACCCACCCATATACGGGTGCCTGGCCCATCATCATAATCAAAAAACCACGTCCATCGTGGCCTAATCCCCTCTGACAGCTGAGCAGCATTAGCAAGAGAAACACGCGTCTCGAGAAGACCAACAAATCGCAACCCAGCTCGTGCTACCCAATCCCCACCGCCTTCCTGTGGTCTTGCTTGTTAAGACCACGTATATTCCACGATCCGAAGATTATGAACGAAGCAGCTGGTGGGCTGCATGTGATTTAGGGCCCAGAGTAAGAGGTATCACTGTACTATCGTCCTCCAATTCCCGTAAGATGGCGAAGGCGTTATGATCAAATTGGGTTGCATCTGCAGTACTCTTTGGTAGATGCGGTCATGCGAGGAAGATGTTTCCCCTGATCCCATTGATCCCCTACTTGGGACCAAGTGCATGCGTGGCGATGCCGGCTGTGAATCGAGCATCACCGCCTTCCCTTTTGCTCCCACTTGTTTCCAATCCGTTATACTACCATGGCCCCGTGATCGACTCCGCCTGGACCTTCGTCTCGCCGTAGGCCTGGCCCCAGTTCCCCCACCATTAGTAGCAGTTGGGGGAGGATGAGTATCCTTGGGCGGCTCAAGTGGTGTATTTGTCCTACGGTACCTCAGTTGTGGGTTCCGCCGTTGCTCGGTCTTAGGGCATTGGGCCGGCCCATGTGCCCAAGTCACGCAAACATCACATTGCGAAGGCCGCCATTCATACTCCACTCGTACTGAAACATCGCCCGCCGTTCCACCATCCGGTCGAGGCATCCGAAGATAGAACATGTCCAGGAAAGGTGTATCAAGAGCTTTCATCACACATACACGCGCATAATCGATACGATCACCACGTGCGGTTACACCGTCAGCAAATAGCGGCCGACCCACCGCACTAGCCACTTCACTCAATCCTTCTTGGGTCTAAAACTCGCCCGGGACATTCCACAACTTGACCCATAGCGGGAGTTCACTAACTTCCCGACGTTCGAGAGAACTTCTAAAAGCAATGGTTGGCCTTGCATCAGCCATGGGCACCCCTCCAGTGCTGTCGTCAATGCCGTGTCCGACTCAAACTGAAACTTGAAAAATCCCTGTGAGGTAGCCCGGACCTCTAACAAGCCCTTCCACGAAGAACGAACAAAACGATCGACAAACAGAAAGTAGGGTTTCTTCCCGTAGAAATAACCGACCAAAGTGTTGTCCCATCTCGCGAAACCTTTCGACGCAACCACCCACGATGGTGCCACCACCGGAACCGAGTCCACCACCACCTTTGTGGGAATATACGACAGCATCATACGATTGTTGCCCTTCGGACCGCTTCCGGGACGTTCCCTTGCACAATCGCAGCGAACGATGGCGGAGCCACCACCGACGTGAAGACGGTCTGATCCTTCTCCTGCCCAGTCGCCACCGTGGAAGAATCACCAGTGATGGTGATCGACGCATCATGGGAAACCCTAGCCACCGAGGACGACTCCCTTCCCGCAACCGTTCCCAACACGACTGTCGAGCCACTGCCGGTACCACAAATCCCCTCGGCAAGAAGATCCATATTTTGCGTCGGAGACATGTCCACCAATCGCCGCGCCGTCATACGTTGAGGCGGTGGGGTGCCCGGTCGCCGCCATTGTTGACGCCCATTATGGTTGCGAAGAATTCCTTTCAGCGGAACTGAGACACCAGCTCGTCGTGGTGGGGAATCTGTCGAAACCCTAGGCCCAATCCGAACCCCCTCCATATTGGGGCCCATCTGAAACGGCTGCCCGCGATCCAGCCCCGGCAGGAAAAATGACTCGATCACCCTTCACAGGCCGAACGTAGAAACCGAACTTTATTAGATATGGTTCGTTCTATGTTAAGCTATACAGATACCGATGTCATTGTGGGGACACGCACTTTTGACAGCTGCGTATACCATAAATCGGTGTCCCTCGAAGTCTGTTAACGGCATTCCGTATGAGATATGGACTGGTTGTTTACCCAGCTTATCACATATTAGGATTTGGGGTTGCCCCGCCTATGTGAAAAAGTTGAAAACAGACAAACTGGAGTCTAGGTCAATGAAAGGACGTTTCATAGGTTACCCCGAAGACTCTATGGGGTACCTATTCTATTTTCACGATGATCAGAGGATCGTTGTGTGCCTGCACGCACACTTTCTCGAGGAAGAGTTCATTCGAGATTGTGGCGTTGGCCGAGAGGTCACTCTCAAGGAGCAGTCGACCGAAACGCCCTCACAGAATTTGGAATCGGATGGTCCGAGCGAACCAGTCTTACGACGATCTGAAAGGATGCCACGCCAACCACAGCGGTATGGCATGTCACATGTCGCACACGATTATGTTGCGACTAGGGGACTTCTAAGAGAAGATCCCGCTACTTTCGATCAAGCTATATCCGATGTTGACTCAACGAGATGGGTTTAGGCTATGCGGGCTGAGATGGACTCAATGTACTCCAACAACGTCTGGACTCTTGTAGACCTACCGACCGGTTTTAGACCAATCGGTTGTACATGGATATACAAGAGAAAGATTGGATCTGACGGAAAAGTTGAGACGTACAAGGCCAGGTTGGTTGCCAAGGGCTATAACCAGAAAGAGGGAGTCGACTATGAGGAGACTTTTTCGCCTGTAGCCGTGATCAAGTCTATTCGCATAATGCTCTCAATAGCCGCGCACTATGATTTTGAGATTTGGCAGATGGACGTCAAACGGCATTCCTTAATGGATTCCTCAAGGAGGAGATCTATATGGAGCAGCCAAAAGGTTTTGAGTCGCATGCAGATGCTCACAAAGTGTGCAAACCGAATCGGTCCATTTATGGACTTAAACAGGCCTCTCGCAGCTGGAACCTATGTTTCGATGAAGCAGTTTGGAACTTCGGATTCGAGAAAAACGTAGATGAACCATGTGTCTACAGAAAGAGCAGTGGGAGTATAGTGTCGTTCCATGTATTGTACGTGGATGATATCCTTTTGATAGGAAATGACATCGGGATGCTCTCTTCGGTGAAAGCATGGCTTTCAACCGAATTGTCCATGAAAGAGCTGGGAGAAGCGACGTATATACTCGGTATTCGCTTATTCAGGGATCATTCGAATAAAACGATCGGCTTATCTCAGGCCCTTTACTTAGAGAAAATCCTGAAGAAATTCAGAATGGATGACTCTAAGAGAGGGTTCTTACCTATGCGACATGTGGTCCATTTGTCGAAATCAATGTCACCTCAAAGTGACGAAGACCGACGACGGATGAGTGGGATACCTTATGCATCTGCAGTGGGTAGTCTGATGTACGCGAGGTTGTGTACACGACCGGGCATTGCCTATGCTATGAGCGTGGTTAGTCGGTTTCAGGCAAACCCAGGTGAAGGACACTGGACAGCCGTTAAGAATATCTTTAAGTACCTTAGACGAACTAAAGACTTAACGCTGGTCTATGGAGGAGTGGGACTAGAAGTAGAAGGTTACACCGATTCGGACTTCCAGTCGGACGTAGATGACCGAAAATCTACTTCAGGTTTTGTATTCGTGCTCAATGGTGGGGCAGTGTCTTGGAGAAGCTCCAAGCAAAGCACAACTGCAGATTCCACGTGTGAGGCAGAATACATAGCAGCCTCAGAGGCAGCTAAAGAAGCAGTTTGGATGAAAAAGTTCTTGGAGGAACTTACTGTGGTACCAGTTGCGGACAGACCGCTTACACTTTGGTGCGATAATAGCGGTGCAGTCGCACAAGCAAAGGAACCGCGATCTCATAGCAAGTCCAAACATATCGAGAGAAAATATCACGTACTACGTGAGTTCGTTGAAAACGGGATGGCGCCGTGCAGAAAATGCCACCGTGGAAAACGTGGCGAACCCACTCACGATGCCCTTGTCCCAGGCAGTTATGGAACAACATCTGGACAAGATGGGGCTACGATACCATTGTGACTGGCATTAGGTGCAACACATGGCATTCGAGTGCAAGTGGGAGGCTGTTAGGGAGTGTGCCCTCGGAACGCCATATGAGGACTAGGAATAGTATAGGGCACACGATGATGTATAGGTCGCTAGACAGTTTTATTATGTATACTATCAAAATAAAGTAGTGAATATTATTTTCATTATAATAAAGGCATTATTATTTATTTATCGAATTTAAAGTCTGCTTGGCATCTGGCGTGCGATAAATAAATAACACCCGAATGTTTGAGTTGGACGTCTGATTCTCGTGGGGACGAGGGAGGAGACACCGGACGGTCCTTAATCTCAGCATGAAATAAAAAGTCCGTAAGTCTAAGGATTCTAGGTGGGTGACTAGATATCCGAATATGACTTATTCATTGACAACCACATAGTATCGGTAGTGTCACCGATTACCTGAGAGGTTGTGGATCGTGATGGAGATATCGATGATCGGAGAGATCGCGTATTCGGACATTCGTCTCGTATTCGTCTCGATCACATGATTAGGATGTTGTCAATGATTGAACGAATGACTATAGCAACCTCAGACCGATAGGATCACTGACGGATTTCCTTTTGCGATTTTGGTTTGTCGCTGGTTGGCTAGGTCCGCAAGTGTTCGAAAATGGGACACGGGCCAGCGACGAAACGCAACTGACTTTACGGAGGTGATTGCCGGGCTTTGAATGCTATCGGGATTCACTGCCTATATTTGTATAGGTTAACGTGCTATGAGGTAATTGGAGAACGACGATTGTAAAGCCTTCGGCCGAAGCTTGGAAAGCTCGCTCGTATTAGATACGGAGCAGAGTTTAAATAATCGGTTGGGTCTCGATTATAACATAGAGTTAGGTTAGTGGGTTTGACATTTACATGGCTCTCACCTAATCGGGACGCAAGTGAAAGGCGTAAGATGTATTTAAATGTATACACTACAGTCGGTTCGCCCGAATTTTGATTAGATCAAAATTCGTTCTCAACTGGGATCTGTCCGGTACCGCGGGATAGGCTAGGCGAATACCGAGACTCGTGGATTCCTCCCATGCCAGTTGAGACGGACCTAGAGAGTCGCGCTTAAAAATGGTAATGAACTTGAACGATGGAATCTAACGAATGGATTCGTTGAGGTAGTGACAAAGATGATACGAGGTGTCAATGATTTTGTTTAATTCCGGTGACGATCACAGGAATAATTAGGACTTGAGATTGTCTTAAGTGTTTAATTAATTAACTAAATGAGGCTCGATTGTAATTAAAATAATTAGATTGGATTTAATTATTTTATTACTTAAAATTGAGGGACTAAATTGAGAATTTAGAAACCTCATAGGCCGAAATGGAATAAACTAAAAAATGTGCATGTAGTCTTGGTCATTGTACATGTGTACATTCCATTTCATGCCACATGGTTGAGGTGGCAAGTGACTCATTCATGCATGAACATGTTATATAAAAAATGATAAACAATCATAGTGGATTTTACTACATGACACCTCATGGGCTTAGGTGTAAAACAATAGTTACATGCATAAATAAAGAAAAAGACAATGTTAGAAACTAAGAGTAAGCCTATGCACTTGACCCAAAAAGTCCAACGTGAGAGGCGAAAAAATTCTTTGTCATTTGCTCTCAACAACTAAAAATACTAGAGAAAAAAGAAACAAAGTGAGTTGAAGTTAGAACTTCTCAAGCCACGTCAAGCCACGGGATAGTTTGACGAGTCCCGACGCCCGAACCGAACTGTGCTAGCCATCGGGAGCAGTCTCAGAAGTTCGATCAAGGTCATACCAGCGTGACAATCTAGCTCGGAGGCCCCGGGAACCAGACGAGGCTGCGACGCTCATCCGAGGTGTAATCACGTACGCTGAAGGTATATTTCAAACCCTACTGATCTGATTTTACGAAAAATACCAAACGATATCGGAATGATTTGAAATACCCCTCGTACGATCGTTGGGAAGTGTAGAATCAATTTGGAAAATTTGGTATTGATCTAAAATCATTTCGGTTGTCAAACTGTCAAAAGACGGCAGACTGCCGCTTTAGTCGAATTGATAATTTCGAACCAATGATTTGATTTTGCAAAAAATACCAAAAGACATCGGAATTATTCGAAAGATCCCTCGTTGCGATGTCGGGAAGTGTAGAATCACTCTAGAAAATTTGGTATCGATCGGAAATCATTTCGGTCGCCAAATAGTCGAAACATTGTCGGCTGCCGCTTTGTTCGAACTAGTTTGGAATGAAATTATTAATTCGAATAAATTTGTATTAAATTCGAATTTGAGAACTTTGAAATAGACGTGGTCTCCTGAAGCTCAGGGCAGTATCTTGAGCAATCGGGAAAAGCCGAAGGGCGCTAGGTCGAATTTAGATGTTGAAAATCGAAAATTCGACACCCTACGCCGCTCGGTTCAAAACGCGCTTCCGCTATCGCCACGTTGCGCTGTTCGGGGGCTGGCGTCGATTAATCGGGCCTACCCCAACACACTACAGCTGAGCGTCGAAAAAATGAAAGAAATAAAGAGAAAAATTGTCGGCTAAGAATTCTTCCTCCGATAATCTTTCACTCTCAAAAGCATATTACCTATTTCCTTGATCGAGAGCTTGAAAGAAGAAGGGCTTAGTAAGAAAAGAAAAAAGAAAAAAAAAACGACGAGAGAAGGAAAAGAGTTTTGAAAGCGGGGAATCTTGGCGCGTTCGAAATGATGGCATGATTCTGACAAGACTACAATTCTCGCTCATTCTCTACATATCTTACATATCTTAACCATATTATAACCCGGTAAAGACCTTCCAATTCACGCTTGATCACTGAAAGAGGTAGATTTAGGAATTGTACCCGAGCCACTTCACCGACAATTTACCCCAAACACTTAGTGATTTGAGTGAATCCTTGCGAGGTACGGATCTTGATAGGTGTTGCTAAGGAAATCTTGTAGTACAAAAGAATCAGCCTAACAGCTAAAATCAGCCCAGCCCAAGGATAGATACATGATATACATACAAACTAACACGCGCATACTCAAGAACAAAAAGGAAAGAAGACCCAAAAGCTCTTGTATCGCCCACACGACAAAGAAGATGATCCACATAACACACCGCACACAAAAGACGACAACGATCGCACGGCTCAAGGAAGAAAACAAGCAACCTCACGCCGTTTTTGAGCCATCTAATGGAGATCTTGATGCCCTTCATCTCCTATAAATTGTTGCGATCTGTCGTAGTTGAAGGGCGGAGACGAGGCCATATACACGTACAGTGGGAGGTGGTGGTCTGCACACACATAAAGTAATCACCTCCCACTTCACGCACGTTACTCACCTCACAATAAAAAGTCACGTTACTCACAAGGAAGCAACTCAAGGCAGCCGTGCGTGATTGGAGCAAGCAAGGTTGTGGTTTTCGTGAATTGGAGCGAGCGAGGCAGCCATGCGTGGGAGAGCAGCGAGAGGGAAGCCCTGTGTAGGAGGGCAGCGAGCGAGTAGTGCAAAAGATGGGCAAGGAAAGATTGAAGTTGATCGCCCACCTCCCGTTCGACGAAATTCCTCAACGAAGGGTTAACCCCGAAGGCGAAATTCATGGAAGAAATATGTTTCTCTCTTTGTTATTTGCGCTTCTCGTCGTGTTAATGCTTCATATGAGTAGCTAAATCACACAGTATTTGAGATTAGATGAACCCTAGCGAGTTCTTATGCATGTTTAAAGTTTGGTTGTTTTGCTATTATTACGACTTGGTTACGAATTATGATATTGTTTTTATGTCTATGTGATTAAGATAATTTTTGGGAAATTGCAAGCTACGCTCGAGAGTGGAGCTAACGATTAGACCACTAGTAAACGAGCGGAATAAACTTATCGCTAGAGATAGGTTGAATTACCCCGCCGGATTAGAGTCAAATCTAATACTGGGATTCATCGTGTTTTAATGCGATCTGTGGTTGACTAGTTAGGGAAGCTTGCCCAGCTATTTAATTCATAGATTAGCTGTTTACGATTATTATGTGATAAGGCGCAGTTCCGTCAGTCCTATAAATTCGTACGCATGCTATAGGAATCCCCACGGTCTAATAGTTAGCTAAATATTATTATACTTGTTACTCGTTTGGTCGAGCTAGGGGATTCGAAGTCTCAAATACGTTCGCTTTCATAAAGTCGTCCATCCCTGTTATCGCTCTTTTATCAAATTTTTTTTTTGTGTTTATTGTTTATTTAGTTTATGGTTATTTATATTTTTTATCAAATAAAAAATTTACTAGGATATTTAAACGACGGTTTTCTAAGGTATATAGTTCCTTGAGGTTCGGTACTCGAATATTTGCCATTTCTATACTATTTTCGATAGGTACACTTGCCTGTTGAGCATGGGATAGTTCGTCGATATTCGTTTTATTTATTCCTCGGTGTGCTCGATCATGTGTTGGGTTACCCGGTGTATTCGAGAGATGCCACGCCCCTGGATACGGTGCGGAACTAAAATTTTTCGGGTTTCCCGGTTGCCCTCGTAGCTCGTATCGGAATAGTAATACAAGTTAACATGTCATAGGGCGGTTCGAACTCGTACAGAATTACCAGTCGAAGCGAGTGGCAGCTCCTCGTCCTTTTCTTGATGATGGATTAAGCTAGATCATCACGCCGACCTCGCGGTGCACCACAGAGTCAATCCTCTTAAGATGGCTAGAGAGAATTGATCCGCCACGTGGTAGAATGGTGTGTGCGTTTCGATGTGTTTCGTGTGTGTAACCTCTATTGAATTTGGACGAAGGTTTCACCCTTTTATACTAGGGCATGACCAAAATTTTCAGCCCATAGCAAAGCCCTAATTTCGATTTTTAAGCCATAACCAAGTGAGATATTTTTGCCACAATAGAAAGTTGACAATAGAGAGGCCTATGACACATTGGACTGCGAGTTCCTTAGGAGTTGGCTCTGTTTGTTGAAGTTTCCTCTGAAGTTTATTTCTTGGGTTATGAAATGTGTTCAATCTGTATCCTATTGCATCTCTATTAATGGGACTCAGACTGGATACTTTAAAGCTGCTAAGGGTCCCAGACAAGGGGATCTTGTCTCCCCTCTGTTGTTTCTGATATCCATGGAATATCTAACCAAGAAGCTCTAGCTTTCAACTCGAGATCCCTAGTTCAGGTTTCATCCGCTCTGTAAGCAAATCAAGGTTGTTTATTTGTGCTTTGCAGATGATTTAATGATATTTTGCAAAGGCAAACTTGGGGCTGTCCGTGTGATTAAAGAGGACTTGGAGCACTTTCGACTAGCTTCGGGACTAGAGGCCAACAATAAAAAATCCAGCATTTTTCTTGCTGGTATATCTCCCAATATCAGAGATCAAATTTTGTAGATCACCGGTTTCCTGGTAGGGAGATATCCTATGAGGTACTTAGGTGTGCCTATCTCTCCCACCAAATTGAGCACGAGCTCATGTCAAGCATTGGTAGAAAAGGTCACTGCTAGAATTAGATGTTCGTATTCTATAAATCTTTCTTATGCTGGAAAACTATGTCTGATAAATTCTATTCTACTGTCTACTCGCAGTTTTGGGGCTCTATCTTTATTCTCCTCAAAGCATTTTCCAAAGAGATTGACAGACTCTGTAAGGAGTATTTGTGGGGGCAGAAAAGCAGTGGCACTCCTCTTGTTAATTTGGAACATGTTTGATGTCCTAAAAGTAAAGGGGGTTTAAATATTTAGAGATTGTGGGACTTGGAATCAAGCTCTTGCAGGTAAAAAAATATGGGATATCACTTTGGATGTTGACTCGTTATGGATCAAGTGAATCAATGCTATATACGTGAAAGGTGTTTGCTTCTGGGACTTCAAACCAGTGGCATACTCTAGTTGGCATTGCAAGAAGTTGCATAGGCTTAAGGATAGATTTCAAGAAGGCGATGCGGGGAGAATTTTGACACCAGCTGGGGATGGCAAGTACTCGGTTGGTTCTGGGTATAATTGGCTTAAAGGGGACCTTCCAACCTTTCACATAAGCAAGGCTATTTGGAACTACTTAATGTACCTAAGCATTCATTTCTGCTTTGGATATTGCTGCAAAAGAGATTGCTTACACTTGACAGATTCGCTAACTGGGGGGTGGAAATTGTCAATAAAACCTCTCGGCTTTGTGGAGAAGTTGATGAAATAATTGAGCACATCTTCTTGGCTTGTCAGTTCAGTCAGCAGCTGGTCCTAAGAATTGCTGATTGGCTAAATTCGAGTGTCACACTTCTAGCCTTTGATGATCTCTCTAATTGGCTATTATGTGTGGGGGTAAAAAGAAGCTTCAGTTCCGTATTAATATAGCTTGCTGTGCTTCGATGGTTTATCACATCTGGAGGAAGAGAAATAGTCTGTTCATGATATGGGGCCTCATTCGGTGGATCAACTTTGTTCACGTTGATGCTAAGTTCGACCGAATGTTAAGACTTAAAAACTACATGGCAATTCGAGCGATTCCATGAGATGAACGCATGCGGCGAAACTAGGTTTTAAAGGGAGCCAATCGGGCGACTCTCGAATGGGATGTCACAAGTCTCGGTCGAAGCTTATTTCTACTCTACATTATGATCGAGTGATGAGGATAGCGACGAAACTCACGTGGCATAAGCACCAATCGGGCGATTTATAAGCCTCAACACTCAATCAACCGGGCGAATCAACCCAACAATTATGTGCCTTCGCCGAGCTATATATCTATTAAATACTAACCTAACTTAGGCTAGAAATCAAATGACTTAGAAACTTAGCAAATTAGTATAATGGAATCTAATTATTTTGATATAGTTAGCTATGGCAGATAATGTATTGATACTGTTATTTAAGGGTCAAACAATGGGCAATTCCCGAAGCAGTGAATTAGCTTAGCTCGGACGACAGGTAAGTGGAAGTCGCAACTACAACACATAATTTGAATGTGTATGAATTATGTGTCTACATGCTTTTGTGATGTTATGTGAAATCTTACTTGACATGACTTGTATGTTAATACTATTCGCATGAGCATGATAATCATGATCATGTGCACGCACGACTAATATAAGAGTCAGAAAGTGAGAGCGTGCAAGGTATGAGATCGCGAATAGCGATGAATATTTCCGATATGGGCATCTGTCGACTCGCTGTCGAGTCACGGCTCTTCTATGCTATCATGGTGACTTTAAGTCGCCGATGACATGACATGATATTCGGGCAAAAGCCTCGTAGCGGGAAGTGCGACCTGGAGGATGCGCCCTGAGGGACTAAGCGGCATCGAGAGGATCTCTGTGCTGGTAAACTCAGAGTTGGCTACCAACGTGAAGTGCCCGCGTGATAGGCCACCTTTCCTAGGGGTAAACACGAATTGCGTACTTGGGTTAGCCTCTCAATGTGTGTAATGTCACTTGTGTATTCCTAGGGGATTTGAGCTCTATGAAAGGTGCATAGCAAGATTGAAAGCCGATGGCCCAACATGAATTGAGAGAGTGAGAAAGGCGTATGATGTAGATAGCAGAGGCGCGGATGCCTCTGCTATTTAGGACACGTGCATAGGATGCATGATTTTTACTTATTGAGCTCCATAAGCTCATTCCACGTTATTATGTGTTGTAGGTTCACACGATCACGATACGTGATCACTTCGAAGGCAAGGCCAACTTTTGAAGCTTCTGGGGGCTTTTGAGGTGGAAGTGTGTACATGGATGCGACCTCGTGGCGGGCCAGTAGATAGATGTATTTTTTGACACACATGCGCACATTCCCATGTAGTTAGGAACCCAAGTTGTTTTGTATAAACATTACGATTCCTTTATATGACATGAAATATTTATATGTTTTTCGGTATTGTTTATTTTATTCATCGGCAGTCACACAAATTAGTCACGCAAAAGCTGTTTAAGAGAAAATTTTGCAAACGTTATCTTAGCAAAAAACGTTTTCGATGAGAATTTATTATTTGATTGCGTGTCTTATTTAACTCTCGATAAACTTCGGTCAAACTTTTTGTTGATTTCGCGAAAACTTTCACACCCGAAACCTTTTTTCGGTCAGCAAGTTTATTTTGACTCAGCGTAAAAGATTCAAATTAGTATTATTGACTATCGACCAAAATTTATTTGACAAATCAATAAATCATTCAGATTGAAGGTATATAGACTGCACAACCTTGCGTAGTAGTTAGTACTCCAGGTTGTTTACGATCTGGATACTTGTTTGATAGGTTTAACAACGCCACATGCCTTCATTTTCTAAATTCTTTCGATAAGAAATCCAACGAAAAAGAATTTAAATCGAAAACTGTACTTTTCGAGTCAAACCTCTCGAAAAAGTTTCCAATTTTGAATTTTTGGGTCAAAGTAATTTTTCGACAATTAAAATATGTCAATCGTAAAAAATCACGAAACTATACTTTTCGATAGACGTTACAGCTTATAACATTTTCTATTCGAAAAACATTTTCAAGTCGAAAAATTTTTTCTGCTCGAAAATTATTTGACAGTACTTTCCCGCGCGAAAACAATAACTGATAATTTTTTTCGAAGACTTTATTTTTGGATCAAACTTTAAAGATTGAACCAAAAATAATACTCGATTGATTGTACACCCAACCCTACTAACAAATTCTTGGAAATGGATGCATATGATCTTCCTCTAATTCTTAAACGAGGAAAATCCACCGTTGGGTGTAGTCAGCTTTTGAACTTCATCGAACTCAAGGATTAAGCCGCAATACTCGCATCACTTGAAGAAGGATCAACACAGTTTTGGGTCACTCAAGAAGGCGATGACACGAACAATCCTCCAGTCTCTGACACTAGACGACTAAAGATCCCTAGTGAATATACTGAGGAAGAGCTATTAAGAGCAAAGGCTGCTCTTAGAGCAAAGTCTGCACTCATGTCCCTGGTGCACACGACGGCATCTGGACGTGTGCTATTCTCTGAATGCAGTCTGCTATAAGCGTGGCAAGACAGGCCACTTTTCCAAGGCATGCACGGAGACTGCGTCTAGAAGTCAAGCACCTCTTCATACTAGGCCACCTATTGTACCTGCTAGAGTTTACATGTTGACTTCTGAGGAGGCGGAGAACAACCCGTCTGTGGTGGTAGGTACTCTCCTAATCCATTCAACCCCGACATGCATATTAGTTGACTCAGGAGCCACGCATTCATTTGTATCTACTAACTACGTGGCGAGACTCGGGGTTATGCCTAACCCAGTTAACTACGAATACAATGTTACCATCCCACATTGAACCTCTACGAGAACCAACCAAATCCTAAGAGATAGCCCAATAATAGTGAACGATAGGACCTTACCTGTTGACTTGATAGTCATTCCAATGAACGATTATGAAGTAATCCTCGGAATGGACTGGCTATCGAAATACGGAGCAGTTATTGACTGTAACCGTAAACAAGTGACCTTTAACCTAGGAGACACCGAACCATTCACATTCAGGGGAAGTAGCAAGTGTGGTAAGATTCCCAAGATTTCAGCAATGAAGGCACATCGTTTGCTCAAGACAGGATGTGAAGCTTACCTGATATTCGCAATATCATCCGAAGAACGTTCATCCCCGAAGTTAGAAGAAGTTCCAGTAGTACGAGATTTTCCCGATGTGTTTCCTGAAGACCTACCCGGACTTCCGCCGGATCGTGAAATTCAATTCATGATTGATCTAGTGGCAGGAGCTACACCGATCTCTAATGCACCGTGCCGACTCGCTCCAGCTGAGCTGAAGGAATTGAGGGAGCAACTGGATGAACTGTTGCAAAAAGGGTTCATTCAGCTGAGCTTCTCATCATGGGGAGCACCGGTTGTGTTTGTTAAGAAGAAAGATGGATCGATGCGGCTTTGCATCGATTATAGGGAGCTGAACAAGATTACGATCAAGAACAAATATCCCCTCCCTCTAATTGACGACTCATTTGACCAACTGCAAGGTGCAACTATCTTTTCGAAGATAGACCTGAGAGCGGGATATAATCGGTTGAAAATCCGAGAAGAGGATATTTCGAAGACGGCTTTCAGTACCCGCTATGGATACTACGAGTTCCTAGTCATGCCTTTCGGGCTGACTAATGCGCCGGCATCATTCATGGACCTGATGAACCGGGTATTCAAGCCATTCCTAGATAAGTGTGTTATCGTATTCATCGATGACATTCTCATCTATTCGAACACCAAAGAGGATCATGAACAACAATTGAAGATCGTCCTGGGAATACTACGAGAAAAGCAGTTGTATGCGAAATTCAAGAAATGCGAGTTCTGGCTCAATCAAGTCGCATTTCTCGGACACGTTATCTCAAGATCTGAAATTTCTGTTGATCCCAGCAAGATCGAGGCTATGGCCTCAACCGACAAATGTCACATAAATACGAAGTTTCCTCGGACTAGCTGGGTATTATCGGAAGTTCATCAAAGATTTCTCCAAAATTGCATCAACCCTGACGAAGCTAACGAAGAAGAATACTCCATTCCAATGGGACGATGCTTGCGAGCAGAGTTTCCAGGAACTTAAACGACGACTTACTACGGCCCCAGTGCTAACCATTCCCACAGGACTGGAGGATTTTCGGTTTACAGTGATGCATCTAAGAATGGCCTAGGGTGTCTTAATGCAGAATGGAAATGTCGTAGCATATGCCTCGCAACAACTCAAAGATTATGAAAAGAACTATCCGACTCACGACTTGGAGCTTGCCGCCGTAGTTTTTGCTTTTAAGATCTGGAGACACTACCTATACGGCGAACGACGCGAGATTTTCACTGACCATAAGAGTCTCAAATACTTCTTCTCTCAGAAGGAGTTAACTATGAGACAGCGACGATGGCTCGAGTTGGTCAAAGACTATGACTGCGTGATTAGCTACCATCCGGGAAAAGCAAATGTAGTCTCGGATGCCTTAAGCCGTAATACTGTAAACACGGAATTACAAGGACTTGAAGTAGAGGTGATACAAATGGGTGAGATTGAGACAAGACTTGCAGCGTTAACACTTCGACCAGCATTGATGGAGGGGATTACGAAGGCCCAGGAGAATGACGAATTATATCTGAAAATTAAGGAAGCGTCATTAGAGCAAAGATCCTCAGACTTCACAATACAGGACGACGGAAGCTTGTATTATAGAAGACGTCTCTATGTTCCTAACGACGCCTACCATGACGGAAGCCCATACCCCCGTATACTCAATCCACCCAGGAGTAACGAAGATGTACAGGGATCTACGAACCAACTATTGGTGGCCAGGGATGAAAAGGGTCATAGCAACATTCGTAAGTCAATGCTTAACGTGTCAGCAAATTAAAGCAGGGCACCAATGACCGGCAGGAACCCTGCAATCCCTGTCAGTACCCGAATGGAAGTTGCATCATATTACGATGGACTTCGTTGTTGGCTTGCCTAAGACTGTGAAAGGCCACGACGCCATATGGGTCATCGTTGATCGATTGACCAAGTCTGCCCACTTTCTGCCTATCAGTTCAACATTCTCAATGGAATGATACGCGGAACTATATATTCAAGAAATAGTACGACTTCACAGAGTCCCAATCTCGATTATTTTCGATCGTGATTCGAGGTTCTTATCCCAGTTCTGGACGAGTTTGCAGAAGGCCATGGGAACCAAGTTATCATTCAGTACTGCCTACCATCCCCAGACAGACGGGCAGTCTGAACGAACTATCCAGACATTAGAAGATGCTAAGAGCCTACGTACTCGACTTCAAAGGAAATTGGAGCCGATACCTTCCTTTGATTGAATTCTCATACAATAATAGTTTTTATGCAACGATTGGAATGGCTCCATATGAAGCGTTATACGAACGCAAGTGCAGATCTCCAATCCACTGGGATGAGGTCGGAGAACGAGCAATACTAGGGCCCGATCTAGTACAAGAAATGACAGAAGTCATTGCTCAAATACGAGAAAGGATGAAAACGGCCCAAAGTAGGCAGAAAAGCTACGGGGATCAAAAGCGTAGACCACTGGAATTTGAGCCAGAGGATTATGTCCCTGATGAAAGGCGTAAAGCGATTTGGGAAGAAAGTCAAGCTAAGCCGAGGTACATAGGACCGTTTTGAGTCCTTATGAAAGTTGGCGAAGTCGCATACCAATTGGAATTACCCAATTCGCTAGCTCAAGTGCACGATGTCTTTCACGTATCAACGCTGCGAAATTACGTCGCAGATCCAAGTCATGTGTTGAACACTGAAAACCTTCATCGACAGCTTAAGCCAGATTTAATCTACGAGGAGAAGCCAGTGGAAATCCTTATGTACGACATGAAACGATTACGTAATAAAGAGATTCCATTAGTCAAGGTTTTATGGCAAAATCAGTCCACGGAAGAAGCTACATGGGAACGAAAAGATGATATGAGAAACCGCTATCCTGAACTATTTCTCCCTACCTGATTTCGGGGGCGAAATCCCTTTTAAGGGGGGAGGGGGGGAGGATGTAATACCCGAGTCCCGCACATAAGTCGGCCAATAAATATACATGCATTTATATGACTTATGTGACTGCATGAAATATGTTTTGTGATCTTATATGTTTTTTATTTGATTTCATGTTAGATGCTACATGATATTAAATGACTTGAATTGTAGCGTTGGGACTTAGAAAAAAAATATAGCTAGTTAAAGAAATTGAATTATGCGATTGCAATTATCAAGAATAGAACGAGTGGGCCTTATTAAAAATCATAGTCCAAAAGCCCAATTACTATATCATTATTAGATAAGTATTAAGTTACTTAGATCTAAAGAAAGGTTACGTTCCTTTATGTCCATCACCTATTCACACCCTTTGTTACAGTAGCATAAACAAACAAAACAATCAACAGAAGGGAAGCCAAACGAATTGATTAAGTAGGGAGCTCACAGCCATACAAGACTTTGGATTTTGGTAAGGAAAACACCACCTACGACTATTATAACTCTTAAGTATAGGTTGATAATTGTTTTACCTTTATAAGCTGATAAAGCTCCTAGAACTAGAATTTATGTGTACCATAGACGGCAGAGGCGCCAGTTAGTAGAGAAGATCTCCATTTGCGGGAATTAGGATAAGCTTAAATTAGGGCTTCCTTAGAAGAAATTAATTTAAGTAGAAGAGCATGTTCTAGGATTAAAGATTTAATTTTTTAGTTAGAACTAGCCCCAGATGAAGAAGAAGGCAACTTGAACCAAATCCCAATCGAAAGTAGTATGTGCTAAAAATAATCGGGCGATTAAAGATTTATCATGATCTCGCCGAATTGGGTGGATTATTAAAAGAGTGGAAGCTCGACGAAATGTGGTATGTCAATACATGAAATCGGTTGATTTAAAAAGCTAGAAATCGGACGATTAGAAGAAATATGGAATGAAGGGAAATTCGACGATTCGTAAGTTAGCATGGATGATAAATCGGGCGACTAAACTAAGTTAGACCATGGAATGGGCGATTAGCGAGTGCTACAAAGGCTCAATCGGGCGAATGAAGGCTATTATGACGAGCAATCGGGCGATCCACCTCAAATCGGGCGAAACTATTTAATTATACATCAATCGGGCGATTTTTAGGTTTTGCATGGATAGGAATCGGGTGAATTGATAAGGTGATGGCATGGTGATGTCAACAAGCGGCGATTTGGCATGTGAGAGTAGGCTTGGCAATTCTACTCCATATCGGGCGAAAGCACACTCAAACTATGTTCAAATCGGGCGAATCCAAGAAGATAGGTGGTGATTCGGGCGATTGAGGACTTCAAATTAATAAAACTTATACATGCTTCAATCAACCGAAACCAATTCATGGGGACACCAAAACACGGCGAAGCTTAGATAGTCTAACCCTAACTTAGACTTAGAGTTGAGAATAGGGTTTTGATAATTTAATAGGGTCAAAATAAATTAGCTCAGCGTAAGTACCTAATTTAGGGATAATACTAACACGATGGTATTTATGTTTAAGGGTCGAAAGGTGGGAACGTACCAAGGCAATAAATTACATAAGCTCGGACGACAGGTAAGTGGAAGTCCCAACTACAACACGTAATTATATGTGCATGAAATTACGTGTTATGTGGATTTATGTGACTTCCTATGTGAATTATTTGCGCTACATGACATGCATAAATTAGTTACATGATGTGATGGCATGATACGCATGATATGAGAGAGCGCATAATATTCGATCGCCTGAGAGCGATAAAGATTCACCGATATGGGCGTCTGATGTCGACTCACAGTTGACGTTGTATGGCGCAACCGTCAAGACATGATATGTACACAACAAGACATAATTTTAGGGCTAATTCCCTCATGGCGGATCGTGAAACCTGGATGGTGCGAGCTGAGGGAGTAAGCGACACCGAGGTATCTCTGGTGTTGACTACCTCAGATTAGGCTACCAGTGTGAAGCGTCCACGTGGCGTATGAAACCACCTTGGGACAGAAAAGGCGCCCTAGGGTTAGCCTCCCTTGAGTGGGTATTACCACTTATATGATTATTTATCCTTTGTGGATTCGAGCTCCATGATGGTGCATAGCAAGATAGCCAAGGGCCCTACATGACAAGACAAGACAAGGAAAATATGAGGTCTAGGGAGCATTGGCGCGGATGCCTTTGCGAATTAGGACACATGCATGGCATGCATGGCTTTCACTTACTGAGCTTTATAAGCTCATTCCACGTATTTATGTGTTGTAGGTTCACGGGATCACGGTACGTGATCTTTACGAAGGCGAGGCTAATTTTTGAAGCTTCCGGAGGACTTTTGAGGTGGCAGTGTGTACATGGATGCGACCTGAGTGGCGGGCCAATAGATTATTTTGAACACGCATGTGCAGTCTACCTTGTATTTATGTCCTAAGAATATTTTAGTATTGTACAGAATGGTTTCGTTTATATAAAAGGAAAAATTTTGTACGCATTTTCGCATATAGATTTCATTTATATCACATGCAGTCACATGAATTAGTAAAAAGAATGGGTGGTCGAAGTCAGGGGCGCCACAGGTGGTATCAGAGCTTTCGGTTGCAAGTTCTGTAGACTGTTCATGTACACACACTCAAAAGCACGGAAGCGGCCTTGCTAGTAAGTTTTATGTTTCTATAAATGTTGTATGCACGTAATTTATTGGCCATGGGGACTATTAGGGTATAGGAAAAAGAATGGGTAGAACACGAGGTGAAGGTAGTGGGAATGCGGACAAAGGAAAGCAATCTGCAACTCCTGCTGATAATCGAGATACGGCGATCCTTCAACTTACAGAACTCGTTCGCCAACAATCCGCTCAAATACAAGAAATGATGCAACAACGAAATACGGGCGGGCGGACCATCGAATAGTGGACTTTCTCAGGCGGAAAGGGTTGAGATTGCTGGGGAGCGATTTCGTAAACTCAATCGCCCAACGTTTGAAGACGCCATTGATCCTACTGCGGCTGAAGATTGGCTACGAACTCTGGAAAGCATGTTTCAGTACAGTCGCATTCCCGAGGAAGAAAAGGTGTTATGTACTGCCTTCCTATTTAGGGGAAGTGCAGGTCATTGGTGGGATACCATTCTCGCCTTTGAAGACCCTATGACGATGACATGGACCGATTCAAGGAGCTTTTTCGAAGCAAGTATTTTACCGCCCCTGTACGAGCCCAACGGATGAATGAATTCATCAATTTATGATAGGGCTCAATGACAGTGGCGGAATACATTAGGAAATTTGAGCAATTGTCCCGGTTTGCAGCTCACATGGTGAGCACGGAAACGTTAAAGGTAGAGCGTTTCTTGGAAGGCCTGAAGCCTGAACTATACAGAGATGTAAACATGGCCGGATCTCAAGGAGCTACCTACGCTCAAGTAGCGGAACGCGCGTTAATGGCCGAGCAAGCCGAGCTCCGAATCATCTGAGCCCAAGAAGCAAAGAGGAAGTTCGTTCAAGGACCGAAATGGAGCGGAGGCAACCCAAAGAAGCCCTTTTTTTGGTGTAAGGTCCCTTGTATATATATTTATGGCGGAAAAGTACATGATGAGTGGGAGAATAACTCCGCACAGTCAACCAGTAACATGCTACTGGCATCAGAAAAAAGAAAAAGCAGCTCAATCAACTACCATGCCACCCTCCAAAGTCGCCATATCCCCAATCGCTGGAAGGCATACTTAGTGGACGTACCACTGATCCGCATGGTGACCAAAGCAAGCACACATCCAACAAGTCGCTCTGGTGTTATGACGATCCCCTCCTTCCAACGTTTGTTCCGAGCCGGCCAAATGTGGTATACAAACGAAGCTAGTACATGCCTATAAGCTGCGTGAAGAACCTAATTCCCGTCCTCCACTCCCGATATGGCCATGCCCACCGAATACGTCTCTTCAGCAGTCGCTGGCAGTGGCGGGAATACGTACAATCAAAGAAAAGGTGCTGGGTAGTCTCCACATGCAGTTCATCACAGAGCACGCACGCCGGCGTTCCCGCCCTCTGAGCTACCCAAGGCTTGTCTCTAGTCGACAAGCGGTCCTGTATGCCTAGCCATAGGATGAACTCATGGCGTGGGATCTTCAAAGGCCCTCCAAAAAGTGTAGACCAACAGGTGGGTTCCCTCCTAAACCGAAGCGCATCCCTCGCCGTTGTAGTCGTCATGATACCCGTCGATGAGCTTGTCCAAATCATCCCATCCTGCTCTCCTCGAATCACCTGAGGAAGGAGGCGACTGATCTCAATATATTCGACCGACCCCTGACCTGGTCATTTCCATCCCTGGTCACTAATAACCGTACTCAGGCGAGAATCAACAGGTAGACCCATTGCAATAGGTCCTCGAGGGAATCTCTCTAGTAATGGTATATGCAACAGCCAAGGGTCCTTCCAAAGCCATATAGTCGAGCCATCAGCAACCCTAAATGTAATGTGCGGACGTACCACTGGTCTCAGTTGCATCAGCTTCCGCCAACTCCACGCATCATTTGGTGAGATCGAGAGATCCCACACAGATCGAGAATGTAGGCGCGTTCTGTATAGCCACTCCACCCAAATCGAGTCGGGGGATCTTGTGAGCACACTCCACAGTTGCTTCATGAGAAATGCCTTGTTGTCAACCTCAATAGAGCGAATGTAGTGGTGGGCTTTGGGCCGAAGTGGGCCGGTTCTACCGGTTCCGGTTCCACCGGTTCCGGTTCAACCGGTTCCGCCGTGGGGCCGGTTCCGGTTCCGGTTCCGGGATCATTTTCCCGGGACCGGACCAGAACCACACTTAGAACCCCCGGGCCTGTACTGGGCCGGTTCCGGTTCCAAAACCGGAACCAGCCCATTTAATTTTTTTTATACTTTGAAAAAATTCTTTAGAAAATATCCAAAAATTTTATTAAAAAAAACAAAAAAAACAAAAGAAAATTACAAAAAATAAAAAAAACTACCTAAAAATACAAATAAAAACATAAAAGAAAGAAAAAAAATACCTAAAAATTACAAAATTTATATGAAAAAAATTCGAAATAAAAAATACAATTTATTCAACTTGACTATTAACTAAAACTATGTTAGAGGCCTCTCCATCTTCGTCCGAACTGGAAGAACGGAACTCGTCGATGGCGTTCTCCCGTCGGTTCTTCGATTCAGCCAAATACCAATCATTCAATAATGTTAACATTGCGAGGGAAGTCGGGTTAAGGCTCGCGCGTCTGTCGCTGATAATTCGCCCGGAGGTAGAGAATGCGGACTCGGAGGCGACGCTAGACGCTTGCACGGCTAAAATGTCTCGAGCGACGGCGGAGAGGGTCGGATAAAGAGTCGCGTTCGACTTCCACCAGGCCAAAACGTCGAAGTCTTTGGGAGTGGAAGTTGTGGCTCAGGTAGAGCTGGATCTCATTCGTGTTCGACCCCGACGCACGCGTTTTGGTCTTCGTCTTTTGTGCCTTCAATCTTCGTAGTAGTCCCATTGCGCCGCCGCCTCCTTCCGACGAACCGGCTTCGCTCGCTGGTACGGGTTGCTCCACACTATGTCCCTGCTCAGCTGCATAAACAGAAAAACGTTCTTGGAGAGAATCGTGTATTGATGCCTTTTGGTGGTCCACTTTCTTTCCAAGAAACTGAGCATAATAGTCGAAAAAAATATCAAATGTATCAACACCGCAACTAGGGTCGAGTAAGGCCGACAAACCGTGTACTATTGGGATGGTTTCCCAATACTTCCTGAACTTCTGCTCCATGTTTTGGATGAAACCACCCAAGTATGGACTGTTGCGATACTCCACGAACTTGTGGCACATCGCGAAGAGGTTCGGGACGAATAATGGGGACGTCGGGTAGTGAACTCCGGAAAGTTTCTCTGTAGCCTCGGCGAACACTTCAAGTATGGACACGACCAAACCTACAATATCCCAATCAAGTTGTCGTAATTCATACCTGGAGGTGTTGCCGACTGCGACCTCGTTCCAAAAAGGCGTCAACAAGTCCTTGTAGCGCAGGAATATGCTGAGGAGGTGGTACAATGAGTTCCACCTAGTCGGGACTGGCAACGGAAACTTCTTGTATGTGAGGCCGGCGGCAAGGACGGTTTGCTTCCACGACGTTCCTTAGCGGCGTTCCCGAAGTAACTTACCTATTACCTTAAACTTTTCTACAATATCTCCCAAAATTTCGTCAAAAGCACATTGCACACACAAGTTAATAATATGGCAAGCACACCTAGCATGTAATAATTTGCCGTCTAAGGGTAACCTAAGATGCCTACGAAGGATCCCTATCGCTACGTTGTTCGCGCTAGCATTATCTAAGGTGATAGACATAATTTTATCTTGAATACAATATTTATTAACGACATTCAACACATAGTTCGATATCGTAGTGGCATTATGTTGCGAATCTAAGGGATCTAGGGAAAGAATACGTTTTTGCATGGTCCATGTTTCATCTATCCAATGGGCGGTGACGACTAAATAAGATTGCGACGTAATTTTAGTCCAAATATCTGTAGTCAAACTAATCCTACACGTAATGTTGGCTAAATGACTAATTAAGCTAGTTTGATATTCCTTAAAAGTTTCTAAGACATATTTCCTAAGGGTTTTACGGGTCACGTTATGGAATCCGGGTTGTATCGTACTCGTAAATTCGATAAACCCTTCACTTTCCGCAATGCAAAAGGGTTCTTAACACATAACTACGAATTTAACTAATGCTTTTTTAGAAATTTCTCTAGTAATAACAAAATTCTTACCCGTACTTACGTTTATTTGTTGTCGGGGTTCGGTTCCTACCGGCTCTAGATCGTCCCCGAAATTATGCGCCCTTTGTAGGTGTTTTTTCATCGAGCCCGTCCCGCCTTGATTCGGTCCGGTCTTAATTATGTAGGGGTGGCAGCACATTTTGCAATAAGCGGTACCTGAAGCGGGATTATTTTTATCCATTTTGCACATGGCATTCGGACCGCTCTCGTCTGTTCCGGCACCGGTACATCAGTCTCCTCGTCGGTGTCGGCATTTCCCCGAAATGTATCGGCGTGACCTAAAACCATAAAAACATCTTCGTCGCGAGGGTTAGGATTTCTCGATGACGACGCCATTAGTATAAAATAATAATTTGATTATTTGTAATAATAGTGAGTGTGTGTGTAGAGTAGTGTAAATAAAATAATTATTATTGTTAATAATATTAAATATTAATATGAGGATGATTTTTTGAGAGCTTTTTGAGAGAGAGTGGAAGAGATTTGGATGTAATTGTGAGTTAAAATGGTTAAAATGAGGTGGTATTTATAGATTTTTCATTCGGGGGTAAAATAGTAATTTTTCAGGGTCTAAAGAATAAGAAAAATGAAAAGGCCGTTAGCCCAACGGCTATATAGCCGTTGGGCCGGTTCCGGTTCCGGTTCGGAACCGGAACCGGAACCGCGGAACCGGATTCGGGAATCGGAACCGGCAATCCGCGGTTCCACGGCCCAAATACCGGCCCAGTTCATCCCATGCAACACCTCCATAATCAGAGTAAACAGGTAGGGAGATATGGGATCTCCCTGTCGAAGTCCCTGCTTCCCCTCAAAGAAACCGACCACCTGGCCATTCAGGTTAAGTGAAAAAACCGTCGTCATCACACAAGCTCGAATCCACCCTATGAAGGTTGGATGAAATTCCATTGCCTCCAAAACGGCCAATAAGAATGTCCACTCCACCTTATCATAAGCCTTTGCAAGGTCAATCTTGAACATGGCTCGTGGCGGCCTGCCCTTTGACTTATAACCAAGACACAATTCCTGTGCCAATAGGATATTGTCGCTGATGCGCCGACCAGGTATAAACGCCGTCTACGTCCCATGCACCAACCCTGGCAGAAACGGCTTCAGTCTGTTCGCCAAAATCTTGGAGATAACCTTGTACAGCACATTACAGCATGAGATAGGCCTAAAATTGGTTGCTCGTCGCGGCGTCTCAGTCTTGGGAATCAACGTGATAAGGGTACTATTAAGGCCCTTCAGAAGTTTGCCCGTCGTAAAGAAGTCCTGTACAGCTCGCACCACCTCCTCTCCCACTGTACACCAGGCCGCCTTGAAAAAGGCAACTGTATACCCATCCGGTCCAGGCGCCTTCTCATTCCCCATAGAAAACAGCGCCTCATGCACCTCCCTCCATTCCACTGAGCATATATCATAGCTTGTGCAGCCGCTGGGGAAAGAGTGCGAGTAACAGCCCCTTGGACGTCTGCCACTGCTATCGGACTCGAATGGACAGTGTGACCTAAGAGGTCCTGGTAGAACCCAACCAGCTCCCCCTCAACTTGGAGCGGTTCTTCCAACAAGGCCTCCGTAGCATCTTCCAAAGCAACAATTCGATTAGTAGCCCGCCGCATGGCCGCCTTACGAAAGAAATACGACTATTGGTCCCCATCCTTCAACCAAGCAAGCTTTGCCCGTTGCGACAGCGCCGTGTGTTCCACATCTACTGCCTTAGCATACAGCGGACGTCACAACCTCTCTAGATCGTTGAAGAGACCCTCGTGTGGAAAGCGTGATGAGAATTCCTATGCAAGCTCAAGGAATCGTTTCGCTTCGGTGACATTTTTAGCTAAATCTCCTTTAGCCCTCCTCATCTGTTGAAAAATCGGTTTCAACATCTTCAACTGTTGTACCACAATGTACATGGGAAACCCATGAAGCGGCATACTCCAAATGCGATGCACTTGCTCCAAAAAGGCGTCATCCTTTGTCAAGAAATTCTCAAAGCGAAACGTCCCCTTACAGCGTCGCGGCGTAACTGCGCCCAAAATAATGGGCGAGTGATCTGACGTCGATGGCAATCCACCTCTACAGACAGAATTAGGATAGCGTGCAAACCACAGTGGGTTGGCCAACATGCGATCGAGTCTCCTCCAAATTCCTGTGCCATTCCTCTGCTGATTGTACCACGTGAAAACCTGGCCCGTCGTAGGTATCATGGCAAGATCCGCCCCTACTAGACAAGATTGAAACTCCTCCATATCCTGCCTAGCTGGAGCTCCCCCACGTCCCTCACTCGTGTGCAATATAGCATTGAAGTCCCCCAGGACCATCCATGCATCCGCCACCCGTGCCTGGGACATAACCATCAATTCTTCCCACAAAGGAAGCCGCTCCTCCCTCCTGGACTTCCCATACACAACCGAGACAAACAGCACCTGTCCCTTCTCCAGCGATATCACACGACAATGAACAGCCTGAGTGGAGATCTCAAGTATATCAACTGTGACTATCGAAGGGTCCCACCCTAGCCAAATCCGCGTCGATGGACCCTCATCATAATCAAAAAACAAACGCCATTGTGGTCTAATGCCGTTCGATATAAACCCTGCATTAGACACAACCACCCGTGTTTCCAAAAGCCCTATCATACACAACTGCTCCTTCGCTATCAGATCCCCCACCGCCCTCCTGTGGTCTTGTTTGTTAAGACCACGTACATTCCATGCAGCCAGCGCTATGAATGAAGCCCATCATGGGCTGTGTTGTCTTTAGGGCCCAATTGAGGTAGTAGATTGTCCGTCGCTTCCGTCACGTCACACAATATCGCAAAGCGATTATGGTCATTCTCCAACTCCAGCTGGGTAGTCGAATGGCTCGCCATCCGTGGCGCCTCTAGTGTATGCCGCGATCGACTCGTCTCCCCACGGCTTATCTCCACTCGCATACCTTCCGGCCGGGAATCCTTACCAGGTCTAGTCACCATGACTGCCTTTCCCTTCGCCCCTACCTGATGCCACTTCTCATGTGGTCCCTTGCAACCTCTTAAGGCCACGCTCCCTCCGTTCAACCTGTTGGTTGCGAGGCTGGTGCCCCATCGGCATGTTTTGTTGTCTGTTCGGCCTAGATCGGTTCTCCTGTGATAGCAGTTCCCCAACAGCGCGCGAGTGCATCTGGCGCGACGTAGCCTTAGTCCTCTCAACTGTTTGCGGGTGTTTTGGACAGCGCGCCTCCCCATGACTCCACGATGAACATGTCGTACACTTGGTGGGTCTCCATTCGTACTCGACGCGGATGGGAATAAGCTCATCATCACCACCATCGTCAGATGGCATTCTAACATTGAATGCTTCAACAAAAGGATCTGATAGTGTCTTCATAATACATATGCGTGCGTAGTCAATCCTATCCCCTCTTGTTGTAACGCCGTCCGCACATACTGGACGACCAACCACACTCGCAACTACCCCTAGTCCTTCTTGCGTCCATAGTTCACACGGGACATTCCAAAGTTTCACCCATAACGGTATCTCGACTCTCTTTTCGTTCAAAAGACATTCTGGGCTTCCAAGTCTCCAAGAGTAAGGGCTGCCCGTACATCAACCAAGGCCCTCCCTCCAAGACCTCCGTCATCGCCATCTTAGATTCAAAGCGGAACATAAAGAAGCCATTTAAGGTTGAACGAACTTCCGCTAATCCACGCCATATGGACCGTAGGTAGCGCTCGACAAAGGGGAAATATGGCTTTTTTTCCAAGAAATATCCCACCAAAGTATGTACCCATCGATTTATTCCCCGGTGCGCCACTTCTCTTGTTGGCCGAGCGTCTCCCACCCCATCGACAATAGATGGCGGCGTATATCCCAGTTTCATACCCTGCTCCAGTTCGAGAACCACTGTCAACTGTAGCTTTAGACCCCGCAACCGCCGCTGCATAGGACGATGGAATTGTCGAATCGTTTGCATGTTGTCGCAACGGCCCTAGGCGGGAGAAGACGCCATGGCGCGTTTCTTCATTAGGGAGCTCACCACGATCCATCAGGCCCCCTCCCGTCGACAGCAATCCCACCTTCGATGATGCCAGCAAAGTCGTGGCCTGGTCCTTTTGTCCCATGTACGGGCCCACTGCTGGCAGCCCTGGTTGCACCACTACCGGCCCTGAGCTAGAAACCCTAAGCGCACTCTCATCAGTCGCCGCCTCAGCGACGTTACCCCGATCATCAATATCAATTTCAGCGTCCACTTGTTCTTCGTGTTCAGCAGATTCCATGTCGACGCCCTCCTCACCGTCAGCCGCCACACTTGTGGAGGTGTATCCGGTAGACCCCATTGCCTTGGGCGTGGGTTATGATGGAGGATTCCACGAATCGGCACGACACCTCCCTCATGACGTGTAGGTGAACATCGGGAAACCCTAGAAACAGTCCGTCCCCCATCCCGAGCAGATCTAACCTCAGCCACGGCTGAGATCGGCGGTCCAGCACCGCGGCCCAATAACCCAGCAGCCGCCACCTTGGGGCCTTGTATCCGATCCATCAATTGACGGAATCGTTCCCCGTCAAAGCACATCGCGAATTGCGGGTATGCCGCACACAGCTCCTCCAGATCCGGCATAGCAGGGAGCTTCGCGTGGCAGCCCTCCGAGTCCGCGGCCTTCGGATGAGTGGTAGCGATCTCCTCACTATCGCCGTTACCAGGCATCAAATTTGCCTCCTCCAATTCAGATCCCTTTCGTACCCTATCCTCCATCGGCAACGGCCCTCGCACATCCATGTTCGTCGCAGTAAGCGCCGCCCTCGATCCATCAGAATAGGACGCCATCAGATCCTCCTAACAGCAAAACCCTAAGTAGATCGCAAAAGTCACAGCAATAATCCCTTCCCCCCGATTCCTACACATCGGCCAGCCTACACCATGAAGATGTGGCCGAAAACAACGGCGATCGGATGATAAAACCGCGTTGAGGAACACCAAATTTTGAAAAACCCGCAACTGTGTGTAAATCGCACACACTGAAGGTGTAATCCCGCTACTGTGTGTAAATCGCACACACTGAAGGTGTAATCCCGCTACTTCTTGAAAAATATACTTCTTGATCGAAAGTTTCCAAAGAAGCCCTTTAACCCCAAGAATGCCCGACCCAATTTCCAGAACCGACCTGGACCCCCACAACAATTCTGTCCTAATCAGGGAAGACCTCCAATGACTATACCCCCATGTCCCAGGTGCACACGACGACATCTGGGCGTGTGCTATTCTCAGAATGCAGTCTGCTATAAGTGTGGCAAGACAGGCCACTTTTCCAAGGCATGCACGGAGACTGCACTTTTCCACCTATGGTACCTGCTAGAGTTTACACGTTGACTTCTGAGGAGGCGGAGAACAACCCGTCTGTGGTGGCAAGTACTCTCCTAATCCATTCAACCCCGACATGCATATTAGTTGACTCAGGAGCCACACATTCATTTGCATCTACTAACTACGTGGCGAGACTCGGGGTTACGCCAAACCCAGTTAACTACCAATACAATGTTACCATCCCACATGGAACCTCTACGAGAACCAACCAAAGCTTAAGTGATAGCCCAGTAATAGTGAACCATATGACCTTACCTGTTGACTTGATAGTCATTCCAATGAACGATTACGAAGTAATCCTCGGAATGGACTGGCTATCGAAATACGGAGCAGTTATTGACTGTAACCGTAAACAAGTGACCTTTAACCTAGGAGACACCGAACCATTCACATTCAGGGAAGTAGCAAGCGTGGTAAGATTCCCAAGATTTCAGCAATGAAGGCACATCGTTTGCTCAAGACAGGATGTGAAGCTTACCTGATATTCGCAATATCATCTGAAGAACGTTAATCCCCAAAGTTAGAAGAAGTTCCAGTAGTACGAGATTTTCCCGATGTGTTTCCTGAAGACCTACCCGGACTTCCGCCGGATCGTGAAATTCAATTCATGATTGATCAAGTGCCAGGAGCTACATCGATCTCTAAGGCACCGTACCGACTCGATCCAGCTGAGCTGAAGGAATTGAGGGAGCAACTGGATGAACTGTTGCAAAAAGGGTTCATTCATCCGAGCTTCTCATCATGGGGGGCACCGGTTGTGTTTGTTAAGAAGAAAGATGGATCGATGCGGCTTTGCATCGATTATAGGGAGCTGAACAAGATTACGATCAAGAACAAATATCCCCTCCCTCCAATTGACGACTTATTTGACCAACTGCAAGGTGCCACTGTCTTTTCGAAGATAGACCTGAGAGTGGGATATCATCAGTTGAAAATCCGAGAAGAGGATATTCTGAAGACGGCTTTTAGTACCCGCTATGGACACTACGAGTTCCTAGTCATGCCTTTCGGGCTGACTAATGCGCCGACAGCATTCATGGACCTGATGAACCGGGTATTCAAGCCATTCCTAAATAAGTGTGTTATCGTATTCATCGATGACATTCTCATCTATTCAAAGACCAAAGAGGATCATGAACAACACTTGAAGATCGTCCTGGGAATACTACGAGAAAAGCAGTTGTATGCGAAATTCAAGAAATGCGAGTTCTAGCTCAATCAAGTCGCATTTCTCGGATACGTTATCTCAGGAGCTGGAATTTCTGTTGATCCCAGCAAGATCGAGGCTATTAACAACTGGCCTCAACCGACAAATGTCACAGAAATACGAAGTTTCCTCGGACTAGCTGGGTATTATCGGAAGTTCATCAAAGATTTCTCCAAAATTGCATCAACCCTGATGAAGCTAACGAAGAAGAATACTCCATTCCAATGGGACGATGCTTGCGAGCAGAGTTTCCAGGAACTTAAACGACGACTTACTACGGCCCCAGTGCTAACCATTCCCACAGGAACTGGAGGATTTTCGGTTTACAGTGATGCATCTAAGAATGGGCTAGGGTGTGTCTTAATCAGTGTTGTAAAACTCGGTCTAGGCGCCCGCCTAGGCGACGATTAGACGAAAGTCGGACCCAACCGTGGCGAAAATAGCCTATGCGGCCGAATAATTGGCACATGACTAATCGGACCACTAATCGGTCAAATCGGCCGATTATTCGGTCAAATCGGCCGATTAATCGGCCCAATTAGCTTTACCAAGCCCAATAGCCCAATAAATATTTAATAACTTGGAAGCCCATGACAGGCTTAGTGATGAGCAACAGGTGAAGGCAATGGGCGTGCTATATATAGCTGAGATTCAGCATCCTTTGTAGGAGCCATCCGGTGTGGGACACCAATAAATAGTTAAACAACGTAACATTAAATTGGGACAATGATAGCTCCTCTGGAAAAAAAAAAGCAAAAACATACATAAACTTATTGAACATTCATTAATTGTTTAACGAATAGAAAAGTATATCTAATAAAACATGTAACTTTATTTAATTAAGAGAGGTTGTTATATATGGATAAAATATTTAATAAAATAGATACTAAAAAATTAGAATAATTTCGTCCGAAATAAATGTTAAAATATTATTTTTGTATTAATGTTATTTTAGTTGCATTGTTTTGAATTACATTATTTATTAGAATGTTAGTTAAATTTGATCTACATTTAGGTTAATACAACGTTTGTATATTTGATTGATGTATAGAAAAAAATAACAGAAAATGCATATACCGTATAGTTTCCGCCTAGAAACCGCCTAGGCCCCGCCTAGTCCGTCTAGGCGCTAGGCCCCCCCTCGGCGCCTAACGAGCGCCTAGCGAATTTTACAACATTGGTCTTAATGCAGAATGTCGTAGCATATGCCTCGCGACAACTCAAAGATTATGAAAAGAACTATCCGACTCACGACCTGGAGCTTGCCGCCGTAGTTTTTGCTCTTAAGATCTGGAGACACTACCTATACGGCGAACGATGCGAGATTTTCACTGACCATAAGAGTCAAATACTTCTTCACTCAGAAGGAGTTAAATACGAGACAGCGACGATGGCTCAAGTTGGTCAAAGACTATGACTCCGTGATTAGCTACCATCCGGGAAAAGCAAATGTAATCGCGGATGCGTTAAGCCATAATACTGTAAACACGGAATTACAAAGACTTGAAATAGATGTGATACAAATGGGTCAGATTGAGACAAGACTTGCAGCGTTAACACTTCGACCAACATTGATGGAGCGCATTACGAAGGCCCAGGAGAATGACGAATTATATCTGAAAATTAAGGAAGCGCCAATAGAGCAAAGATCCTCAGACTTCACAATACATGACGACGGAAGCTTGTATTATAGAAGACGTCTCTATGTTCCTAACGAGGAGAAGCCAGTGGAAATCCTTATGTACGACATGAAACGATTACGGAATAAAGAGAGTCCATTAGTCAAGTTTTTATGGCAAAATCAGTCCACGGAATAAGCTACGTGGGAACGAGAAGATGATATGAGAAACCGCTATCCTGAACTATTTCTCCCTACCGGATTTCGGGGGTGAAATCCCTTTTAGGGGGGGTGTTATACCCGGGTCCCGCACGTAAGTAGGCCAATAAATATACATGCATTTATATGACTTATGTGACTGCATGAAATATGTTTTGTGATCTTATATGAGTTTAAATGATTCATGTTAGATGCTACATGATATTGATGACTTGAATTGTAGCGTTGGGACTTAGAAAAAAAAATATAGCTAGTTAAAGAAATTGAATTATGCGATTGCAATTATCAAGAATAGAACGAGTGGGCCTTATTAAAAACCGTAGTCCTAAAGCCCAATTATAATATTGTTATTAGATAAGTATTAAGTTACTTAGATCTAAAGAAAGGTTGCGTTCCTTTATGTCCATCACCTATTGACACCGTTGTTACAGTAGCATAAACAAACAAACAATCAACAGAAGGGAAGCCAAACGAATTGATTAAGTAGGGAGCTCACAGCCATACAAGACTTTGGAAAATGGGTAAGGAAAACACTACCTACGACTATTATAACTCTTAAGTATAGGTTGATAATTGTTTTACCTTTATAAGCTGATAAATCTCCTAGAACTAGAATTTATTTGTATCATAGACAGCAGAGGCGCCAGTTAGTAGAGAAGATCTCCATTTTCGTGAATTAGGGTAAGCTTAAATTAGGGCTTCTTAGAAGAAATTAATTTAAGTAGAAGAGCATGTTCTAGGGTTAGAGATTTAATTTTTTAGTTAGAAACTAGCCCCAGATGAAGAAGAAGGCAGCTTGAACCAAATCTCAATCGAAAGTAGTATGTGTTAAAAATAATCGGGCGATTAAAGATTTATCATGATCTCGTTTAATCGGGTGGATTATTAAGAGTGGGAGCTCGGCGAAATGTGGTATGTCAATACATGAAATCAGCCGATTTAAATAACTAGAAATCGGACGATTAGAAGAAATATGGAATGAAGGGAAAACTCGGCAATTCGTAAGTTAGCATGGATGATAAATCGGGCGACTACACTAAGTTAGACCATGGAATAGGGCGATTAGCGAGTGCTACAAAGGCTCAATCGGGCGAATGAAGGCTATATGACGAGCAATCGGGCGATCCACCTCAAATCGGGCGAAACTATTTAATTATACATCAATCGGGCAATTTTTAGGTTTTGCATGGATAGGAATCGGGTGAATTGATAAGGTGATGGCATGGTACGTCAACAAGCGGCAATTTGGCATGTGAGAGTAGGCTTGGCAATTCTACTCCATATCGGGCGAAAGCATACTCAAACTGTGTTCAAATCGGGCGAATCCAAGAAGATAGGTGGTGATTCCGGCAATTGACGACTTCAAATTAATAAAACTTATACATGCTTCAATTAACCGAAATCAAGTCATGGGGACACCAAAACACGGCGAAGCTTAGATAGTCTAACCCTAACTAGACTTAGAGTTGAGAATAGGGTTTTGATAATTTAATAGGGTCAAAATAAATTAGCTCAGCGTAAGTACCTAATTTAGGGATAATACTAACACGATGGTATTTATGTTTAAGGGTCGAAAGATGGGAACGAACCAAGGCAATAAATTACATAAGCTCGGACGACAGGTAAGTGGAAGTCCCAACTACAACACGTAATTATATGTGCATGAAATTACGTGTTATGTGTTTATGTGGATTTATGTGACTTCCTATGTGAATTATCTGCGCTACATGACATGCATAATTTAATTACATGATATGATGGCATGGCACGCATATTCATGACATGAGAGTATGCACGCACGTTTAGAACGAAAGGCATGATATGAGAGCGTGCATATTATACGATCGCCTGAGAGCGATAAAGATTCGCCGATATGGGCGTCTGATGTCGACTCATAGTTGAGTCACGGCTCTTCTATGCTACCATGGTGACGTTGTATGGCGCTACCGTCAAGACATGACATGTACAAGGCAAGACATGATTTTAGGGCTAATGCCCTCATGGCGGATCGTGAAACCTGGAGGGTGCGAGCTGAGGGAGTAAGCGACACCGAGGGTATCTCTGGTGTTGACTACCTCAGATTAGGCTACCAGTGTGAAGCGTCCGCGTGGCGTATGAAACCACCTTGGGACAGAAAAGGCGCCCTAGGGTTAGCCTCCCTTGAGCGGGTATTGCCACTTATATGATTATTTATCCCTTGTGGATTCGAGCTCCATAATGGTACATAGCAAGATAGCCGAAGGCCCTACATGACAAGACAAGACAAGGAAATATAAGGTCTGGAGAGCATTGGCGCGGATGCCTTTGCGAATTACTACACGTGCATGGCATACATGGCTTTCACTTACTGAGCTTTATAAGCTTATTCCACGTATTTATGTGTTGTAGGTTCACGGGATCACGGTACGTGATCTTTACGAAGGCGAGGCTAATTTTTGAAGTTTTCGTTGGACTTTTGAGGTGGCAGTGTGTACATGGATGCGACCTGAGTGGCGGGCCAATAGATTATTTTGAACATGCATGCGCACTCTACCTTGTATTTATGTCCTAGGAATATTAAGGGTTTCCTTTATATAAAAGGAAAAATTTTGTACGCATTTTCGCATATAGATTTCATTTATATCACATGCAGTCACATGAATTAGTAATAAGAATGGGTGGTGGAAGTCAGGGGCGCCACACGGGGATAGTCTCTCAGCAAGCCACATCGGATCAACATCTCTTGTTTTGTTATCTGGGCATCTGTTGCGTTTATACGATTATCTCCATTTCTGTTTTGAGTAGGAATGGCTATGTATATAACTTTAATAAAAACACATGCCACATTATGTATCGAAACAAAGATGTTGGCAACACGACAAAATTTAATGGTTTGTACTATTTAAATACCCAGAAAAACATATCTGTGAATACTGTTACAAACAAACAAAAGTAAGGAATAAATGCGAGGTACTTGTGGCATCTTCGATTAGGGTATACTGGAGAACGCAAGATCCACGAGTTAGAGAAAAATGGGATTTTGAAACCGTTGGGATCAGATCACTATCCGACTTGTGAGTCGTGCTTCTAAGGTAAAATGACCCGATCACGCTTCACCAGGACATTTACTAGAGCCACAAAAATTCTCGGTCTGATTCACACAGACGTTTGTGGGCCATTCAATGTGAAGGCTCGAGGTGACTTCCACTATTTTATTACCTTCACGGATGATCACAATCATTATGGACTTGTATATCTTATGAGGTATAAAGCTGATGCTCTTGAAAGGTTCAAGGAGTATAAGGCATTGGTGGAAAACCAAACGTCGAAACTCATTCGATTGGATCGAGGAGGCGAGTAGATGAGTGTCGAGTTTGACCAGTTCTTGAAGGAGAATGGTATAATATCACAGATGACTCCGCTCGACACGCCACAGTTGAATGGTGTGGCCGAATGTAGAAACCGAACTTTATTAGATATGGTTCGTTCTATGTTAAGCTATACAGATTTACCGATGTCATTATGGGGATACGCGCTTTCGACAGCGGCATAAACCATAAACCGGTGTCCCTCGAAGTCTGTTAACGGCATTCCGTATGAGATATGGACTGGTCGTTTACCCAGCTTATCACATATTAGGATTTTGGGTTGCCCCGCCTATGTGAAAAAGTTGAAAGCAGACAACTGGAGTCTAGGTCAATGAAAGGACGTTTCATAGGTTACCCCGAAGAATCTATGGTGTACCTATACTATTTTCACGATGATTAGAGGATCGTTGTGGGCCTACACGCACACTTTCTCGAGGAAGAGTTCATTCGAGACTGCGGCGTTGGCCGAGAGGCCAGTCTCGAGGAGCAGTCGACCGAAACGCCCTCACAGAATTTGGAATCGGACGGTCCAAGCGAACCAGTCTTGCGACGATCTGAAAGGATGCCACGCCAACCACAACAGTATGGCATGTCACACATCGAACATGATTATGTTGCGACTAGGGGACTTCTAAGAGAAGATCCCGCTATTTTCGATCAAGCTATATCCGATGTTGACTCAGAGATGGGTTGAAGCTATGCAGGCTGAGATGGACTCAATGTACTCTAACAAAGTCTGGACTCTTGTAGACCTACCGAGTGGTTTTAGACCAATCGGTTGTAAATGGATATACAAGATAAAGATTGGATCTGACGGACAATTGAGACATACAAGGCCAGGTTGGTTGCCAAGGGCTATAACCAAAAGGAGGGAGTCGACTATGAGGAGACTTTCTCGCCTGTAGCCATGATCAAGTCTATCCGCATAATGCTCGCAATAGCTGCGCACTACGATTATGAGATTTGGCAGATGGACGTCAAAACGGTGTTCCTTAATGGATTCCTCAAGGAGGAGATCTATATGGAGCAGCCAAAAGGTTTTGAGTCGCATGCAGATGCTCACAAAGTGTGCAAACTGAATCTGTCCATTTACGGACTGAAAGAGGCCTCTCATAGCTGGAACTTACGTTTCGATGAAGCAGTTCGGAACTTCGGATTCGAGAAAAACGTAGACGAGCCCTGTGTCCACAAAAGAGCAGTGGGGGTATGGTGTCGTTCCTTGTATTGTACGTGGATGATATCCTTTTAATAGGAAACGACATTGGGATGCTCTCGTCGGTGAAAGCATGGCTTTCAACCGAATTCTCCATGAAAGATCTGGGAGAAGCGACGTGTATACTCGATAGTCGCTTGTTCAAGGATCGAGCGAACAGAACGGTCGGCTTATCTCAGGCCCTTTACTTAGAGAAAATCCTGAAGAAATTCATAATGGATGACTCTAAGAGAGGGTTCTTACCTATGCGACATGGGGTCCATTTGTCGAAATCAGTGTCACCTCAAAGTGAGGAAGACCGACGACGGATGAGTGGGATACCCCTAAGCGTCTCCAGTGGGTAGTCTGATGTACGCAATGTTGTGTACACGGCCGGACATTGCCTACGCTGTGAGCGTGGTTAGTCGGTTTCAGGGAAACCCAGGGGAAGGACACTGGACTGCCGTCAAGAATATCTTTAAGTACCTTAGACGGACTAAAGACTTAACGCTTGTCTATGGAGGAGCGGGACTAGAAGTAGAAGGTTACACCGATTCGAACTTCCAGTCGGACGTGGATGACCGAAAATCTACTTCAGTTTTGTATTCGTGCTCAGCGGTGGGGCAGTGTCTTGGAGAAGCTCCAAGCAAAGCACAACTTCCGATTCCACGTGTGAGGCAGAATACATAGCAGCCTCAGAGGCAGCTAAAGAAGCAGTTTGGATGAAAAAGTTCTTGTAGGAACTTACTGTGGTACCAGTTGCGGACAGACCACTTACACTTTGGTGCGATAATAGCGGCGCAGTTGCGCAAGCAAAGGAACCGCGATCTCATGGCAAGTCCAAAAATATTGAGAGAAAATATCACGTACTACGTGACTTCATTGAAAACGAGATGGTCGCCGTGCAGAAAATCGTCACCGCGGAAAACATGGCGGACTCGCTCACGAAGCCCTTGTCCCAGGCAGTTATGGAACAACATCAGGACAAAGATGGGGCTACGATACCATTGTGACTGGCATAAGGTGCAGCACATGGCAGTCGAGTGCAAGTGGGAGGCTGTTAGGGAGTGTGCCTCGGAATGCCATACGAGGACTAGGGATAGTATAGGGCGCACAATAATGTATAGGTCAATAGATAGTTTTATTGTATATACTGTCAAATTAAAGTAGTGAATATTATTTTCATTATAATAAAGGCATTATTATTCATTTATCGAATTTAAAGTCAGGTTGGCATCTGGCGGTGCGATAAATAAATAACACCCGAATGTTTGAATTGGACGGCTGATTCTCGTGGTGACGAGGGAGGAGACACCGGACGGTCCTTAATCTCAGCATTAAATAAAAGTCCATAAGCCTAAGGATTCTAGTGGGTGACTAGATATTTGATAAACGTATTTCAATGCGTTTATCGTAGTATTTAATTTGGATATAATAGAGCTCTAGCAATAATTTTATGCATTTTTCAAATATTAACACTTATTTTGATATTGAAGGAGCTTAGGACGAGTTTCGAGCGAAAAGGAGCAAAAACGAGGCAAAACAGCGCGAAGATAATGAACACTGCCAGGTGTCACGCCGTGACACCTTGTGCATTTGGCCGTGACAACCACCAGAGGTCGAAATAGAGGACACTGCTCATGGTCACGGCCGTGACACATTGTGCATCAGGCCGTGACTGGAGGCATAGACATCCTTAGGGAATGGTCACGACCGTGACACATAGTGCACTAGGCCATGACGTAGGGCAGTGAGCGAGGCCGACAAACAGGACAATGTCACGGCCGTGACAAGCAATGCAATAGGTCGTGACATAGGGCAGAGAGTTGAAATGATGGTGGTCACGGCCGTGACGTATCATGCACTTGACCGTGACACATGGCAGAAAGTAACGAGATGCGAGGTGATGGTGGTCACGGCCGTGACGGCCCATGTCCAGTCCGTAACCGTTACGAAAATCAGTATTAAAGCCCAAATTCGACTCAGAAAGAGGGAATACCTACCAGAGATCAATCCTATTCAATTAAGAGACGAAAAAGAGCCTTGAAGAACAAGGATTTACATCCCGGAGCGCGAGAGACGAATCAACGACGCAATCACGCCGAATTGAACGAAGAACGAAGATTCATCCACGCTACCATCGCAGATTATCAGTACATCAAGATCATGAATCTTTCTCCCTCGTTCCTTATTTCTTTCGTTGTTTTTCCGTTAATTATGAGTAGCTAAATCCCCTTTGTGTTTGGAATTAGATGAACGCTAGGTTGTTTCGTTTTGAGACATGTCTATCGTGACTCTTTGTTTTGACTATTTATCGTTCTATGAAGTTGTTTCGTTGCTTTAATATGTCTATGTGTTAAAGTGATCGTGTGGAAAATCATTTAGGGCGACAGCTAAATAACGATTAGGCCATTCGTAGAAGATAGGATTCGAGTATAGGGCGAAAACAAATACTCGATCCTCACTGTTACTAATTACTGAATCTTAGATCCCCGCGAGCGTTTAGGCGACAGCAAACTCGCGAGCGGGTAGGAAATTACTGCGATTTAGTCTTAATCACCTAGGAGCGATTTTATTGTCTTAGCCGATAGTACCTAGCGGGATTCGAATCCCGAACACATCTTTATCATCTGAAAATTCTCGTACCAGTTAGCTGTGTTCTTTAGTTGGTGAATTTATTTAGACTGTTTAGGTTTGGTCTGTTAGGTTAATTCGTAAAACAATCGGCGTACTTTATTTAGGCTAGATATCGAGGCGATAGGTTAATACTAGTAATCAGTTAATTCCTCGTGTTCGATACTCGTTTACTCACTTTACTGCACTACACTCAACAGGTCCACTGCCTATCGCACGTTGGTGATAGTAATTAGGTATTCGTTTTATATTATCACTTGTCGCACTTGCAAATTATATTAGCACACCACGTGTCGATCAAGTTTTTGGCGCCGTTGCCGGGGAGTAGATTGATATTGGGAACACCGTAGTTTGGTACTTTAGCCACTTTATTTGACGTTTTTCTTTTTGCTTTTTACTATTTGCGTTATTTGTGTTATTTGTCTTCTTACGGTCATCATTAGTCTCGTTATCTTTTCGACGTATTTATTCATTTCTTTGCTAATTTTTGTTTCCACTTGTTGAAGGTACAATTCAGCGGTGAATGACCCGAAGCCATCCATCGGGTCCCATCGTTGACGAACCCAGATTTCGAGCGGAAGTTACGAAGGAAACTCAAGTACGACACTGAAGGAGCTTCCACTAGCTCCCAGGACCATCTAGTTAGTTATTCAGAGGATAGTTCGCAAAAATCGACCCAAAACTCACGTGTAGAGGCATCCGTAGATAGCCCCGACACAGAAGTAAGAATGGCGGACCACAGAGTGCCCGTCCACGAGGAGGAGCCATCACCACAAGATCTCCTCGATAATGCTGCGCTAGGCGGTACTGAGTCGGCGATTGTCATCCCGCCGATCGAGAACAACAACTTTGAGTTGAAGCATTCTTGGCTTCAAATTATTTTTCAGACAGCCCAGTTTGAGGGCAATCCCGATGACAATCCCTACTCCCATCTGAAAGCTTTCTTAACCGTCACCGACACGATCAAGATCAACGGGGTCTCGGGTGATGCGATCAAGCTGATGCTATTCCCGTTCTCGTTGAAGTTCAGGGCGAAGGACTGGTTGGAGATGTTGCCACCCAGATCGATCACCATGTGGGAAGAGATGCGAGCCGCCTTCATTGGCCACTACTTCCCACTATCAAAGGATCTAAGACTGAAGACGGAGATATCACTTTTCCACCAGAAGGACTCAGAAACCTCTACGAGGTATGGGAGCGCTATAAGGCGTTATTGAAGAGGTGCCCGCAACACGGGATGTCAAAGGCAGCTCAGATCAACCAATTTCATGAGGGGCTCAATGATCAGACCGTTCACATGCTAGATGGAGTCGCAGGAGGAGGAGTCGTGAAGCTCAACGCAACCGACGCTTGGAATCTGACTGAGGACTACTCGAGGAACAGCTTCATGAGGGGCAATACGAGGATGAAGACACCCGGCGTATTCGGAGTGAGCGAGGAGACGGCTACGAATGCCAAATTCGAGGCGCATCAGCAACAAATCGCTGCGACGAACTCTCAGTTGCAGACAGTCGTCGACGCTCTACCCCCGAAATTCGGGCAAACTCAGCCCGTGAATGCCGTGACGACCACCGCATCGATGCAGCATACGCCATACGTACCACTGTGCGGGATTTGTGGCGCAGCCTATGAGACCTCAGAATGCCAACATGGGCAGCCGCTGGAGCACGTAGATTATATGGGCAATTATCAAGGTGGCCAGCGAAGTTTCCAACCCCGAGCGCACCCCAAATTGGCGTATGGGGATCACAACCACCAGGGGAAAGGACCGCCAGGATTTCAGCCTAGGCCGTCTGGTTTCCAAAACGGGGCGCCACGCCAGTATCAGAACGCACCCGCAAGAGGATCTGACGACATGAGGGAGATGAAGGATATAATAAAGGCGCTCCTCACGAACTTCAGCAGCACCACCGCAGCCCACGAGAGCCGAATGACGAAGATGGAGGAGTACATGGAAGCGAATGACGTACGGGCCCAGAACACGGCCGCCTCGCTCAAGAAGATGGAGCAACAGGTGGGCCAGATAGCGAAACAATTGGCAGGGCGTACTCAGGAATCACTCCCAAGCTACACCGAGCCGAACCCAAAGTAGTACTGCAAGACGATAACTTTGAGGAACGGGCGAGAACTGCAAGAAGTACCCGCCAAGAAGAAGGCGAAGGAGAACACCAACTTCAAGAGCCACGACGAGCCCGAAGTGGAGGAAATCTGTAATACCCGTAAAATTTAATTACGGGATTTACAATAAAACTAGTGGTGGAGGGTATTTAATTAGAAACCTTGTTGGATTAATTAGATAAAGATGTTAAGACTATAGGAGAATAAGTATGGCACACAAATTATTTTGTAATAAACGTACTACTATTTTAATGCTTTACGTGGCTTGTGTGTTATGTGAATTACATGATAAATGTATTACGGCCATATGTATGTCCATGTAATTTCATGCTATATATGATATAGTCCAATATGGCTTATGTGCTATTAGAATAACTAACGTAGTAGGAAATTTAAGTTAGAACTTAGAAGTAATTAGTATAAGATGCCTAAATTTTGGTAGAAGATATTATTAATAAAAATTAAGAAATTCGAACCATCTATTAGAACTAAAATTGGGATTTGGTCATGAATTGGGCTAGACCTAAATTTTTTTTGGGAAATGTTCACTAAAAAAAGAAACAGGAGTACAGAGGGTAGCGTACATGATAACGCTCAAGACGCAACAAGCGATAGTGAAAAACCGACCTGACAGCACGTCGACAACACCGACACAGCCCAGACACCTACAAGGTCCCAACAAGACCCACGCCAAACAGACAATGACAAGCTAAACATACAATGACAATGAGATAAGTCTACTGCATCAGTAGCAAAGGCAATGTAGGTGTGCAAATCCACAAGCAATCAACAGGAGCCTGGCACCAGATGTGGTGCCAGCAGGGCGCCTGGAAGACGTGCAGGCGAGGCGCAAGCGCACAGCCGAGGAAGCTCAAATAGAGACAACCAGGCGGAAAAAAAGGGGGGAGTCCGCGAGTCAGGCCGGTGAAAACAGCGATAGAACGCCAATTCCTGTTTCGTTTTCGGAAAGGAGAGGAGCACCACCAGATGAAGCACCACCACAGCGCAGGCACGGGGAGCCGACGGCCAGTCCCCACACCACAGCAAGCCGAGCCTGCACAAGACAAGAAGACAGAGCTAGCAGCAAGAGAGAGAGACCAACACAGAGGGAAAGCTGGGAAACAGTAAAGATAGAGAATCTCCCCAAAGCACGAGTAAATCACAACCCAGCAAAGCCCAACACCACCACCATGGAAGGCAACGACAGCCAGGTCACATTGTAGCTGATGTTGAATTGCTACTTTGCATCGTGCCATCGCTTGTTCCGCTCCATCCACAGGTGATACACCAAAGAGGTCGGAACGTGTCGCGGGCCCATTTGAGCTAAGTGTTTGCCCCTCAAGCGTCGAGCCACCCATCTGATGCCGTCGAACCAGTCCCCGATCGGCCAGCCCATGTGCAGTTTACAGCAAAGAGCCCGCATGCATCGTCTGGAAAAAGGACAGTCGAAGAACAAGTGCCTAGTCGTCTCCACTTCCTGAGTGTCACAAAGGAGGCAAGTAGAGCAACCAGCCTTAGCCGCAATCCAAGGTTTGTCCCTAGTAGCCAGTCTATCTCTAATGGCAAGCCACAGGATGATTTCATGTCTGGGGATGGCGAGCGGTCCGCCGAAGAGTGTGTGCCAAGGGACCTTAGGTCGCCGCATGCGGATATTCTCCCGAGCTGAGTGGGTAGAGTAGATACCGTTCGAAGATGCAGTCCAAATAATCTTGTCATTCTCATTAGGTCTAACCTGTGGTAGCAAAGGTTCGAAATCGAGAAATTCAGTCGATGTACGGGAGGGCCAACACCAGCCATCCTCACGGATCACTTTACTAAGCATGGAATCAAGGGGCAGACCCATTATCATAGGACCACGAGGGTAACGGTCAATCATGGGGCCCGATTGGAGCCTGGGGTCGGTCCACAATCTAATAGAAGATCCATTCCCAATGCTGAAGTTGAGAAGAGGTTGAATCTGGTCACGGAGCTTCAAGATCTTCCGCCAAGTCCACGAGGTGCGAGTCGATGGTCTAATAGACCACAGTGAGTTGTTATGAAGCCGAGTCTGCCGGATCCAAGAAGCACAAAGCGAAGAGTCCTCGTTGCTGAGGAGGTTCCAAAGTAGTCGCATTAAAAGGGCCTTATTATCAGTTTCTATTGATCGAATCCCCAAGCCGCCTTCTTCCTTTGGTAGGCAAACATCGACCCAAGCCACTTTAGCAGAGGAGCCATTCCAAAGGAAGTCCCTCAGTTTAGCTTCAATACTCTTGACGATACCTTTTGGAAGGAGAAAAACACTCGCCCAGTACGTGTGGAACCCAAGGAGAACGGATTTAATAAGTTGCACCCGTCCCGCTTAAGATAGGGAGAGATTGGTTTAAGACCCCAGGCATCGATCTATGCTGCTGAGGAGGGGTCACACTCAGCGATACCGAGTCTTGAGGTGATGAGAGGGACCCCAAGATAGCGAACCGGGAGAGAGCCGAGCGGGATCCCCATCGCCGTGTGGAGCTGGTCCTTAATGCGATCGGCTCTTCTAGATATGAACATTTCGCTCTTGAGAGGATTGGTCTGCAGGCCTGATAACATAGCAAAATGGTCCAGACAGCCTCTGAAAGTAGTCACCGAGTCAGTATCCGTATGGGAGAAGAGAAGAAGATCGTCCGCGAAGGAGAGCATAAATAACTTTGTAGTCTCGCACTTCCAGTGGTAGCGAAAGTTGATGTTGTGCCGAATTCCGTCGGTGATAATGCCATGTAAAACCTCCATCACGAGCGTAAAAAGGTATGGTGAGCCACGACCCACTAGGATGAGCTTGCAGTTAGTCGATAGATCATTGAAGTATCCTCGAGGTGTTATCGAGGATGTTTTAGTTAAAGTGGATAAGTTCGTGATTCCTGCTGATTTTGTTATCCTAGACATGGAAGAAGATGATAATGTCTCGTTGATTTTAGGTAGACCGTTCTTAGCCACATGAGAAACCATGATAGACATTAGGAATGGCACATTGACTTTGACAGTAGATGGAGAAAAAGTTACGTTTAGCATGGCTGATTCGATGAAAAAAAGTAATGAGCATGACGATAAGTGTTACTACCTAGACGTTTTGAGCACGACTTTCTCTTTTCTGTGCAAGGTCTATCACAGGTTTTGAGCGAAGAGGACACCAGAATGATTATGGCGATTGATGAGTGTGGGGAGGAGGTCGACGAGCCCATAATAGCCATCGACGAGAGCAGCGAAGAGGACAAGGAAAAGAGCTCGGTCGAGGAGCCACAAGTCCTATAGTTGAAGCCGCTGCCCTCGAGTACGCGTTCCTCAGCAGCAATGGAGAGCTACCAGTCATCATCTCAACGAGCCTCGACGACGGACAGAGGGCCAGCTCTTAGACGTGTTGAAAGCGCACAAGAAGGCTTTGGCGTGGAAGATATCCGACATAAGGGGTATCAACCCGAGCTACTGCACGCACAAGATCCTCATGGAGGACGATTTCAAGCCGGTCGCTCAACGTCAAAGGCGCCTCAACCCCAATATGAAGGACATCATCAAAAAGGAAGTGATCAAATTGCTAGATGCGGGGATGATCTATCCCATTTTAGACATGGGTCAGTCCAAGTGGTCCCAAAGAAGGGAGGCATGACGGTCGTCACCAAGGACAAGAACGAGCTGATTCTGATGAGGACAGTGACTGGGTGGCGCGTCTGTATCGACTATAGGAAGTTGAACGATGCCAAGAGAAAGGATCATTTTCCTTTACCGTTTGTCGATCAGATGTTAGAAAAGTTAGCCGGTCACTCATTTTACAGTTTTTTCTTGATGGTTTGTCAGGTTATCTGCAGATTCTCATAGCACCCGAGGACCAGGAAAAAACCACATTCACGTGCCCATTCGGAACGTTCGCATACCGAAGGATGCCATTCGGCCTCTGCAATGCCCCAGCCACCTTCCAGCGATGCATGATGGCCATAATCGACGAACTGATGGGCGAGATAATGGAGGTATTTATGGACGATTTTCTGTGTTCGGTTCGTCACTCGATGCATGCTTGTCAAATTTGAAGCTCGTACTCGCACGATGCGAGGAAACGAACTTGGCACTTAATTGGAGAAGTGTCATTTCATGGTTCGAGAAGGTATAGTTCTCGGCCATAAGATTTCCTCTAAAGGAATCGAAGTGGACCGAGCTAAGTTGGAAACGATAGAAAAACTACCTGTCCCCTCGAAAGTGATATCAATTAGGCGTTTTCTAGGGCATGCTGGGTTTTATCGTAGGTTCATTAAGGACTTTTCTAAGATCGCACGACCCATGTCTAGATTGCTAGAAAAAGATGCCCCATTTGAATTTAATGATGAGTGTTTGCATGCTTTTAATTCGCTTAAGGAGCGATTAATCGCATCACCTATTATGATCGCCCCCGACTGGGGGCTACCCTTTGAACTAATGTGCGATGCTAGTGATTATGCAGTTGGGGCCGTGCTAGGGCAGCGTAAGGACAACCATTTCAGGCCAATCTACTACGCGAGTAAGATGCTAGACGCAGCAGCCTAGGCAAATTATACGACCACTGAAAATGAGCTATTAGCCGTCGTGTTCGCCTTCGACAAGTTCAGGTCATATCTTATCCTTTCTAAGGTTATTGTGTTTACTGACCACTCTGCTCTTAAGTACTTGTTAGCGAAGCCAGATGCAAAGCCACGGCTAATCAGATGGATACTACTGCTTCAAGAGTTCGACATAGAGATCCGGGACAAGAAGGGTGCAGAGAATCTAGCGGCGGATCACCTCTCACAACTAGAGGAGTCCAAGATTTATAATAAGGACGAAAGGGCGATACACGATCGGTTCCCAGACGAGCATCTTTACTCGATATAGGTGGTAAGTGACGATACTCCTTGGTTTGCATATTACGCTAACTATCTTGTTGCGAGGGTCCCACCAAGGAGTACACCAGTTAGCAAAAGAAGAAATTCTTTTCTGATTTGAGGTACTACTTTTGGGAAGACCCATATCTTTTCAGGCGATGTGCAAACCAGGTGATACGACGACGCGTTGCTGCTCTAGAGACGACACAGATCCTTAGGCACTGTCATAACGGACCGATCGGAGGGCACTACGCAGCCAATAGAACCTCTCAGAAGGTGTTGGAAAGCGGATTCTACTGGCCCACGATCTTCAAGGACGCCTGTTGACACTTGTGATCAGTGTCAGTGCGCAGGTAATATCTCTAAACGCGACGAAATACCCCAGAATTTCATTTTTGACGTGGGAATTTCATTTTGCTTTGTTCTTTTGTACTTTATCGTACTTTGGTTCTTTGTTGTGGCTTGGGTCTTGTTGGGACCTTGTTGGTTGTCTGGGTTGCCTGGTGTTAGGTGCTGTCTGGTCGGAGGGTTATTACCGCTTGGTGCGTCATGAGCGAGATCATATAGGTTGCTTCGTACTGTACTCCTGTTTTCCTATTTAGTGACACTTTCCAAAAAAAGATTTTTGACGTATGGGTATAGATTTCATGGGTTCGTTTCCTAGCTCGTACAATAATAAGTACATCATAATTGCTGTCGATTATGTGTCTAAATGGGCAGAGGCGCAAGCTTTGCCCACAAATGACGCTAGGGTAGTCGTTAGATTTCTTCGAGCATTATTTTTACGTTTTGGGGCGCCTAGGTGCATTATTAGCGATAGGGGTACACATTTCTGAAACACCCAGTTTGCACGCACGTTAGAATGTTATGATGTTAGGCACAGCCTATCCACTCCATACCACCCACAAGCTAGCGGTCAGGTCGAAGTAGTGAATCGTGAGCTGAAACGCATTTTAGAAAAGACCATAGAAGGGAACCGTATGAGTCGGCGAATAAGTTGAACGATGCACTTTGGGCATATAGGACTGCATATAAGACACCTATAGGCACTTCACCGTATAGACTAGTCTACGGGAAAGCATGTCACCTCCCCGTAGAAATAGAGCATAATGCCTATTGGCCAATTAAGTCCTTGAATCTTGATTTGGGGAACGCCGGCGGAAAGCGGCAACTCCAAATTAACGAGTTAGACGAGTGGCGTTTATCGGCTTACGATAATGCTCGCATGTATGAGGAACGTTCAAAAGCTTACCATGATAAGAAAATTAGGCAAAGACGAGAGTTTCAGGAAGGGGATCAAGTCCTCCTCTTTAACTCTCGACTTAGGCTCTTTCCCGGCAAACTTAGATCACGTTGGTCGGGACCGTTCACTGTTACCCATGTTTTTCCTTATGGTACTATTGAGATTTCAGGTATGGAGCATGGCACTTTCAAAGTGAATGGCCACAGGTTGAAGCACTATCACGCAGGTGATGAAGACGTGAGCGAAAAGGAAGTGCTATACCTGGACTTCCAGACTTGAAGGAACGAAAAGACGTCCGGCTAAAGACGGTAAAGTAAGCGCTTCTTGGGAGGCAACTCAGGTATTTTCGTTATGTTAAAAAAAAAGGGAATCACTGCCAACAGCTTAAGAGGTCATGGCCGTGACGTCCCTATATCCGCACACTGCCACATGTCACGGCCTATGGCTTAAGCCTTCACGGCCGTGACAGACCAAAGGGGCACTCACTACCCTTTGTCACGGCCAATAGCTTAAGCTGTCACGGCCGTGACACATGCGGTTATAAAAAATAAAAAAAAAATTAATTAAACTCTTGTCACGGCCAGTGATGTCCCTATATCCGCACACTGCCACATGTCACGGCCTATGGCTTAAGCCTTCACGGCCGTGACGCATCAAAGGGGCACTCACTGCCCTTTGTCACAGACAACAGCTTAAGCCGTCACGGCCGTGACACATGCGGGTATATAGAAAAAAATAATAATAATTAAACTCTTGCCACGGCCAGCGACGTGGAGGGAACTCAAAATCGAGCTCTCTGCCCATTGTCACGGCCAACGGCCTAGGCCATCACGGCTGTGATAGTCGTTAGAGGCACTTACTACCTCTAGTCACGGCCAACGGCTTAAGCCGTCACGGCCGTGACACCTACGAAAAAAATTTAATTAAATTAGTGTCACGGCCAGCGACCTGTCAGTCACGGCCGTGACACATGCGGTTTAAGTAATAAACCCCCTTTTTCTTTCTTTTTTCTCTCTCTCCGTCTTTCTTCTTTCTCTCTCGCGATTTTCTTCTTCTCCCCCAACCATCACCACCCAAAACCACCTCCATCTACCACCTAACACCCCCCCTCCCCCAAATCCGTGAACCACCACACAAACCACATGATTCTTCTTTAATCTCGTCTAAAACTCCAAGGTATGAACTTTCTTTTGCCCTATTTTGTTTTAATTTGGGGATCTCGTCGAATTCGCTACTCCCATGGTATGATTATGCTTTTTCCATGTTCTTTATGCGTTATTATCGTTATGGGCATGCTTAATTTTTGAAATTGATTACGACAAACCCTAATTTCGAATTTGGGGCTTTTCAAAATTGGGACTAATTTCGTGTTTGCCATGCTCGTTTAGGCTACATACATGCTAATAGCAAGTTGGATATGCGTAATTTGTCGATTTCATTCATTAATTTCGAGTTTTGGACGGAGGAACCCAAATTTCGAAAATTAGGGATTTTTTTGGAATTAATTGGCCAAATTAGTTGCTTTTATGGTGTTAATTAGTTTTAATTCATGATATGACTTATGTGGTACGTTTGCTTGTTCAATTTTGGACTTAGATTGACTGATTTAGGTTGCACACCACGTGTTTGACAAAATGCTTCGTTGAGCTTTTCAAGGGTCATTGGATTATGATATATCTTTGTTGTGATTATTGGTCGAGTCGAGCTGTCTTCATTCAATTATTTCTTTGAACTCACATCTCCCTTCCAGCTACTATGGGTAAAAGCCGCTCCACAGCTCAGCGTGACCCCGCCTCGCGTTCGCCTGTTCGTCAAAGGCGACGCGGGCCCCGCCGACACTGCTAGGTCAGTTCACTGACGAGGCTCAGACTGCACGGTACAACATGCTGAAGGCCATGAAGTTCATCCTCATGGACCAGATCGACTACGATACGCTGGCGAAGCACGACATCGACCAGCAGGTTGCGCAGTACCTCTCACTCAGTGGATGGACCACTTTCTACAACATCGACGAACCGGCGTACAAGGAACTCACCTTGGAGTTCCTTTCCACCTTCTCCCATGATGAATACGGCGTCAGCACAATCACATTCCGGGCATTCAACGAAGAGCACACAGTAACGGTCGACAACCTTTGCCATGCACTTGGAGTACCAGCGCCAGGTCTGCATCTGCCCTATTCGACCTACTTTCAGCAACCGGGAGATCGACCAGCTTGCCGGGCTGACATCGCTCGAACAGGTGAGCCAGAATACAGCCCGAAGACCTCGAAGGCGTCTGCGCTCAGGAGCCCAGGACTGCGCTACATCCATCGCCTCCTCACGACCTCGCACACCGAAGGGGCGAGTCGCGAGCAATTACCCTCCCTGATCTCTTAACTAAGCTGCAGCGAGGCGAACGGGCCCATCTGGGAAAAGCGCTAGCACATGCTTTCGGTGCTCAGGCGGAAGCAAGAAGCCATGGTAAGATCGCTGTAGGAGCACTCATCACGAAAGTCATCCGGGGACTACGACTGTGGCCAGCGAACGCACTAAAGATGGTAGTCGGCGGGCGCAACCCCTTGAACGAGGAGATGCTCGTGAAGATGAAGATGCTCGTGAAAGCACCCACCTGGACTCGCACAAACAAAGTGTACGTCTGGCACGAGATGTATTGTGGCTAGACGGACCACGTTGACGTCCCCGCCGACCGCCTCTACATCGAAGGCCCTTATCCATTGGAGACAGACACGATTGTCGGGCCTTCCTATTCCACCGACTACCACCATGGCAAGTCATCCGGTGTCGCCCCCGACGCCTCGACAGCGGACCTCGAAGCACTGCACCAGGAGATGTTGCGCATGAATGCCGATGCGCTGCAACGCGACGAAGAAAGCCGCCGCTATAACAAAGAAGCCCGGCACCAACAAGAAGAGTACGAGCGCCGGAACGAGGAGCCACCGTAGGTACCGCGAAGAACTAGACCGCCACGCTGCTGATTATAAAGTGAATTCCTGACCCGTCAGTAATGACAAATTCATTCCCAAGAAATTCACACCTCCACTAGGTGCGATTTTCACATAGTTGGGCGATTTTCAAACTCGATCTTGCGCGCGCATCGTCTTACGCTCCGCCACCGCCGTTTCCGATCCCAGCCCTTGGGTAAGGCCGGCCTGTGGTTCTGTGTCCTCAGACGCGAGGTCGACGAGGTTTGGAGAGGGTTTACATCGGGTTTTTCTGCAATTAAGGGTTAGGGTTTACTGTGCTATTGGATGACGTCTGATTCCGATGGGCTGCCGGCTTGTGTTGGTCTCGCTGTCATCACGTCGCCGCAGACGACGGAGGGTGGGGCCACGGATACATCAATGGCAACGGCGATCTTGCAGGCGATGGGGACTGTGTCTGAGCGCTGCCTAGGATCGCACCAGATCGCTCCGAGTTCTGATCGGGACAGGACCATGCCGGCGGCTGAATCAGATTTGGCGTCGGCAAACCTGGAATTCCCCGATCTGAAGGCACTAATGGAGGCTTACCCGGCTTTCGCGACGTGTTTTGGTGAGGTGCGGTTCCTCGATCTCATGGGCCGCGTGCATGGGCCTCGTCAAGGTATGGTGCCGGATTGGTCAGATGCGATGGCGATGGCGATGGTGAATTCGTCGGTGGTGACAAATCCGCGAGGCTCACCGCTGTAGACTGGGGCCACCCAGGTACCGCTAAAGGGCATCTCGAAGTATCCGTTGCGGCCAAGCCGGCGAGTTCCTTGGGGGAGTCCGAGTACGCCGCCGCCGCGGGTGCTGAAAGCTAGGCGCCACGTTGATATGGGAAGCACTGGTGATGACGAGCAGATTGATGCTAGTGTTGACGCAGTCCGGGAGACAGTCCCGATGACACATCATGAAGATCTATCTAGGGTTTCTCACTCGGCTAATATGGCAACGGAGACGGAAGTGTGGCATGATTCATCCGCGACTAGGGCTGCAAGTCTGGCCAGATCACCTGAGAGGGCACCTGCCACGGTGAGGGCATCGGCACATCGCCCGTCTGCACCGTCGTTCGCGGCGATCGTGAAGGGAAGACCACCATTGCCGAGCGAATCGAAAGTGGCACGGAACCGGCTGATGTTATCGTACAAGCCTTCGACACTTGTGGCGGGTTCAGTCCCGGTGGTGGCCCCATCGTGGGAGGTGGTTGAGAAGGGGTTACCACGTTGGGCGTACACATTGGTTGGTTACTTTATCGGGAAAAAACCGTACTTTCCAATTGTTGAGCGTTTCGTGCGTTCATGGTGGAAGGGATTGCTAGAGGTCCGGGCCACTACGTAACTCGTATAAAGTTTATACGAGTTACTTATCTGCGTTGGCGAGCAGGTGATGTGGCGTAACTCGTATAAATTTTATACGAATTATAGCTCGTAACTCGTAGGCTATTGATTACGAGTTACGTAACTCGTAATCCTAGAATACGATTTTCGTATCCTATTTATACGAGTTAGTAACTCGTAATAACACTATACTGAGTTACTTATCCACGGTGGAATGACATGTCACTTCAGTAACTCGTAATAACAACATACGAGTTACTGGGAATGGGTTTTTCAAGTTTCGATTTGAATCAGATACTGCGACGACATTAGCTCTTGAAGGAGGTCCGTGGATGCTACATGGCCAACCACTACTGTTGGAAGTTCTACGGCAGGGCATGTCATTAGAGCAGCGGGAAGTTACTGAGCTACCGCTTTGGGTAAAATTATGGAATGTCCCGGCTCCCAGGGGAGTTTTGGACCCAAGAATGTTTGAGTGAAGTGGCTAGTGTTGTAGGAAGGCCTCTCTTTGCTGACGGGGTAACAGCCCGGGGAGACCGGATTGATTTCGCACGTGTCTGCGTGATGAAAGCCCTCTATACTCATTTTGTTGAGCTTCTTTATATCCCGGATGCCCCGTCCTGATGGCGGGACAGCCAGTGACGTATCAGTACGTGTGGAGTATGAGTGGCGCCCGTCGAAATGTGAGGATTGCTCGACTTGGGCACACTCGGCAGCTCAATGCCTCAAGCGCGTTGGGCGCGTTGAGCGAGAGCGCCCAAAAGATTCAGCCACGGAAGATTCAGCCACGGATTATACCACAAGGAGCTGATATGATGACTAAGGCTGGCGGAGGTTTTGATAAGAACCCAGCGCGACACCGGCCGTCGCGGAGCCGCTCGCGGGTTAGGCAAACTATGATGGAATGGCGCCAACAGGCGCTAAAGGCAAGGCGGAGGTTGTTGGGCCGCAAGCGACGCGGCCTCCATTGCCAAGTATGCCTATGAATCCAGGTGGGGGATCACCGGGAGCGAGCTCGTCGCATGGACCACACCTACCCCAGTGCACGACGGACATAGGGCAATCTGATCATAATTCATTTGCTATTTCGCGGCCACCGGATGGCGACACGCTCACGACTTCTGGAGATCAGAATTGGTTCCAACTACTTCGGGATATGCTTGAAGTCACTGACACCACCTTCCACACGGGCCCTAAAGCAGATGCAGCCCGCCACGGAGTGCCTTTATGCTAGCAGTGGGAGCTTGGAATGTGCGTGGTCTTATTAAGCAAGACCACAGGAGGGCGGTGGGGGAGTTGATTTCACGTGAGGGGCTGCGTATGATTGGACTTTTAGAGACACGGGTGGCGGTGTCTAATGCGGGGGTTATTTCGGGTGGTCTTAGAGCTAATTGGCGATGGTTCTTTGATTATGATGATGAGCCTACGTCGCGCATATGGGTTGTGTGGGACCCATCTGTCATGATGGTGGATGTCCTTGGGTTTTCAACCCAAGCGGTACATTGTCGAGTGGAGCTGGCAATGACGGGGAAGGTCATCTGTGTGTCTTTTGCTTATGGAAAGTCCAGGAGGGTGAGATGAGTGAGAGAGTTACTTCTCACAAAGTTGAAAATCGGATTACACCTCCAGTGTGTGCGATTTTCACACAGTAGCGCGATTACACCTTCAGTGTGTGCGATTTTCACACAGTTGGCGTTTTTTTCAAATTTTCGAAGGTTTCCATCGCGATTTCAGCACCGATCGTCGTCGTTTCCGGTCCTTCTTGACTGGCCGACGATCATCTGTGGTTCTTGGACTGGGTGCTGCGATGGCGGAGGATGTTTCGCCTAGGGTTTTGGCGATGGTGGAGACGGAGAGTGAGCGAAATCCGGTTGACACGGCAGCGACGGGCAATTTGGCGATGCCAGCCATGCCTGATTTGGATGCTCTTGCCGCGGCAATTCGCGAGTTGCTTTGATGGTGCACGGTTTCGTACTTTGATGAGCACGGTTCATGGATCTACAGTGGCCAACTCTGATGGGGAGCGCCGATCTGCCATGGGACGACCTGAGTGCGCAAAGGCTGCTAGGGTTTCTGCAAATTCTGATAAATCTGATGCGGCTGTGGTAACGGGTCTGATGGGAAGGGAGACCATCCCGTCTCAGGGGCCGCGGGTTCCTACTACGGCGATCAATCAGAATTTGGCGGGGGGTCGCATTGGGCCTAGGGCTTCGGCGGGATCTCCGCCTATGCAAACCGGCGTTACAGCTCCGCTCAAGGGTATCCTTCGGAATCATAACCGCCGACAGCAATGGGGACGCCCTGGGACACCACCACCTCAGCGTATGATGGCTCGGCGGTTTGTGGATATGGGGTCCGTGACATCTGATGAGCCGGTGGATGAGGAGATAGTCGTCGAGGAGGGTGGGGCTGCTCAGCCCGGTACTGTTCCGAAGCATTCTAGGGTTTGTGAATCAAATTCCACTACGGATGCACGGTCGTTGGCTAGGGTTTCGCTCACTGATAGCGCTGATTCCAGGTTCGTCCCCACACGTCAAGGCCACCGCCGAATTGTCGTCGCCCTCGGCGTCGTTTGCTGATGTAGTGATGGGGAAAGCTAGGGCTGATACGACATCCCACAACGTGGGTATACGGGGAGAGAGAGGGGACCTAGCCCGGTTAGCGCTTGACTATGTGGCGCCTAAGTCGACAAATGCTGGTATATCCGTTGTGGCCGCTACCTGGGACGTGGCAAAACAAGGGATTGCAAGGTGGGACCATACCTTGGTTGGATATTTCCTTGGGCCGAAACCATACTTCCCATTCGTCGACCGGTTTGTGAGGGCACGATGGACTGGCTTGGTGGAGGTTCGAGCCACTAGAAATGGTTTTTTCCGGTTTCGCTTTGAATCGGCCACGGCTATGACTGAAGTGTTGGAAGGTGGCCCGTGGCTCTTGCATGGCCAACCGCTGTTCTTAGAAGTGTGGCGTCCTGGAATGTCGCTGGAGAGGAAGGATCTCGTGGAGGTTCCCCCTTGGGTGAAACTGTGGAATGTGCCAAGTGAATTTTGGACTAAAGCGGGGTTGGGTGTGGTAGCTAGTGGTGTTGGTAGGCCTTTATTTGCCGATGGGATTACGGCCAAAGGAGAGCGTATTGATTATGCGCGTGTTTGCATCATGAAGCTGCTTGACACGCCATTTGTTGAGAAGGTGGAAATTGAGATCCCAACTGCCGAAGGATGTGTATCGGGTACGGTTTTGGTGAGGGTTGAATACGAGTGGAGGCCGACTAGGTGCAGCCACTGTGCAACATGGGCCCATGGGGACATACAATGCCCCAAGAGGCAACCAAGCCCGGCGCCTCTGCGGAAGCCTAATACGCCGGGGCCGAGACAGAAACACCCGACAACTGGTCAGCCAGCCCCTCCCGATGCTCGTGTGGTGGTTCATGATAGACCACGTATTCAAGGACCGCCTCGTGACCATTCACGACAAGGTCGAGGCCGGGCTCCCCAAGCTGAGTGGAGACAAATTGGTGCCCATGGAAAGGCGGTGCAGATAGCACCGAGTATGGCGAATCCAAGGTCGGATCAGTCCGCCCATACGAGGGTACAGGCGTCCGCGTCTGGCTCTTCTCCACGGCGGGCGGTCGACGAACAGCAAGTTGACCAAAACTCCTTTGCCTTATTGCGGGATTTTAATGATGACGAGGATGTTGATACGGTTTCTCACGTTAAGGGCCCTAAAGCAAACGCAGCCCTACATGGGGCTCATTCATAATGCCGATTGGGTCTTGGAACGTGCGTGGTCTTAACCGACAAGACCACAGGAGGGCGGTGGGGGATTGGATTGCCCGTGGGGGTTGCGCATTGTTGGTCTTCTGGAGATGCGGGTGGCTGCGTCGAACGCAGCCCACATTTCAGAGGCTATTCGACCGCGTTGGGCCTGGTTCTTTGACTATGATGATGGTCCGGCTACTCGCATTTGGGTGGGATGGGATACCTCTTTGCTTCACGTCACAATTGTTGCGAAATCTGCTCAGGCTGTTCATTGTCGCATGGAACAGCTTGATACGCGTGAACATGCGTTTATCTCATTTGTGTATGGGAAATCTCGAAGAGAGGATAGAGTGGCCCTTTGGGATGAGATGATTCAGTTTTCAGCGTTGCGAGTTGAGGATGCGTGGGTAGTGGCGGGGGATTTCAACACTATCTTGCATGCGAGTGAGGGGCGTGGGGTGCACCTCAAGCACGGGATATGGCTGATTTTCAGGCATGTCTCCTACAGGCCGACCTTATGATACTGCCGTCGATGGGCCAGGAATTCACCTGGTATAATCAGCAACGGGCTCTGGCAGGCATCTGGAGGAAGCTGGATCGCATGCTCGGCAACCCACAGTGGTTTGCTCGCTGGTCAGATACGTTTTATCGGTGTGAACTCCCTTTCACATCGGATCATTCGCCACTGTCATTAGGGGTGTCAGCGCCGAGACCACGCGGTGTGAGTTTTCATTATGAGAACTTTCTTACTAAGGAGGAGGGCTTTTTGGAACATGTTCAGCGTGTTTGGAGTATCTCCATGGCGGGGTTTCCTATGTATGTGTTGGTCCAGCGGCTCAAGTTGTTGAAGCCCATTTTCATGCACATGCGACGTGTAAAGGGAGACCTTGCTGCAAATGTTGCGGACACATTACGCTTCTTGGGGATTGCACAGGAATTCGCAGCGAAATATCCCCTAGAGATTATGTTTCATGATCTTGAACGGCATTGTCGGTTTCTCTACGCTAGGGCTGTCGATGTAGAGCATACGGCGTTATCCCAAAGGGCCAAGCTTGCTTGGCTCAAGGATGGCGATCAATGCTCATCTTACTTCTTCAGGAAGGTGGCGGTTCGTCGAGTGACTAATCGAATCATCTCATTGGAAGGCCCAACAGGAGACCTACTTAATACGCCAGAAGAGGTGGAAGGGGAGTTACTGGGGTTTTATCAGGAATTACTTGGCACATCCGCACGAGCGTCACCGGTGGACATGGCCGAGGTACAGGGGGCTATCACGCGTAAGCTCTCCCCAGCTACGTCCTTAGACATGGTCCGCCCAGTTGAAGATCTTGAGGTGAAACATGCGCTATTCTCTATGGGGGATGAGAAGGCGCCGGGGCCTGATGGGTATACAGCCGCTTTCTTCAAAGTGGCTTGGGGGACGGTCGGCCCTGATGTGATACGAGCGACTAAGGATTTCTTTGCTACGGGCCGCCTACTTAAGGGGCTTAATAGTACGCTTATCACGCTCATACCTAAGTGTGAGTCGCCACGTCGATCGAAAGACTTCCGTCCCATATCGTGCTGCAACGTCCTATACAAAATAATTTCGAAGGTTTTGGCTAATCGGTTGAAATCAGTGCTGGGAGGGCTGGTCCACGCATCGCAGACGGCATTTATACCTGGAAGGCACATCAGTGATAATATACTTCTGGCACAGGAACTTTGCCTAGGGTACACCAGCAAAGGCCGTCCCCCACGGGCTATGCTTAAGGTCGATCTAGCGAAGGCCTATGATAAGGTGGAATGGAGTTTTTTGCTGGCGACGATGCAGGCGATGGGATTCCACCCACGATATATTGAGTGGATACGGAGCTGCTTGACAACGACCACTTTTTCCATCAACCTTAATGGGAGACCGGCAGGGTTCTTTGCTGGAAAGAGAGGAATGCGCCAAGTAGACATGCCCATTTTAAACCATAACCGGCGGTTGAACCTTGTAACCGCCGGTTACGGAACCGCCGGTTACGGTTAAAACCGGCCACCGCGAACGGCCGGTTACGGGGCGGTTGGTCGATTTGACCAACCGCAAACCGCCGGTTGTCAACCGCCGGTTAGGCGGTTAACCGGCGGTTGACCAATTAAAAAAAAAATTCAAATTTCAAATTTTGAATTTGCCGCCTACGGTTTTTATTTAAAAAAAAATTGAATTTAGCCGTTGTAACCGGCGGTTTGTCCGGTCAACCGGCGGTTAACCGGCCAAACCGCCGGTCACAACGGCTAGAAATTTTTTTTTATTAAATATATGTCTCTCTGTCACTCTCTCTCACTCTCGGCTCTCATCTCTCTCTCTCGCACTCTCTCTCTCTGTCTGAATCTCTCTCTCTCTCGCTCTCTCACCTCACTGTCTCTCTCTCTCTCGCCTCTCTCTCTCGCTCTCTCTCCCGCCGACCACCACCCGCCGCGCCGCCTTCCGCCGACCACCTCCCGCCGCCGACCACCTCCCGCAGCCGCGACGCGCCGCCGCCGCCACCTCCCGCAGCCGCGAGCCCCCACCACCGGCGACGCCACCGCACCACCTCACCACCACCGCCGCACCACCACCGCCCCACCACCGCCCCACCACCACCACCGCCGCACCTCACCACCACCGCCGCACCACCGCGCCACCTCACCACCACCGCCGCACCACCACCGCCGCACCTCACCACCACCGCCGCACCACCGCGCTGCCGCTGCAGCCACGCGCCGCCGCCGCAGCCCGCAGCCACGCGCCGCCGCAGCCCGCAGCCACGCGCCGCCGCCGCCGTGCCGCACCACCACCGCCTCGGCCCCGACTCTTGGTATCCTCTTCTGGTCCTTTTTAGTTTTTTATCTAACCGTATTTTTTCCGTGTGTAGATTTTTTTTAGATGGATCGTGGTGGTGGCCGACGTGGTTCTCGTGAATCGAGGGCCAGCAAAGGGAAGCAAGTCGTTGGTAGTTCATCGCAAGATGACTACCAACAATATGACCTGAACGAGTTCTTGGATTTGGATATCGCCGACGTGCTCGCATGCTCGCATGCCGCGCATGCGCAACATACGGAGGCGGAGGAGGAAGCGCCTACGCAAACCGGCGCCGCCCGACGGTTACAGTCGGACATCTTCGCGGTATACTACAGGAAGGTACCTACTAGTATAGTTAATCAATTTAAAGCTATTTGTAATTACTGTGGTAAGGAGTATAATTTTAGAAAGGGGGGCGGATATGGGTCAATGACTTCCCATCTCCGTTCGAAACACCCGACTAAGTTAGGGGTAGCACAAAACCAACAGCAAATGTTCGGCGGAACGGACTCGTCCGCGTCGGGACCGGCGGTCGGGAGCGGAAGCGCAACGTCGTTGTTTCATTACAACGAGGACGTTGCGCGACGGGAGCTTGCCAAGTTCGTAGCCGCGAAGCACCTTCCATTTCGATTTGCCGACGATCCGATCTACGAGCATTGGATCAAGACCGCGTACAACCCTCAGGCGAAGAAGGTTTCGAGGAGCACCCTGACGCGGGATACTAGGAAGACAGTACTCGCGCTTAAGCGCGACTTAGTAGCTTTATTAGGTAGTTTAGGAACTAACGTGTCGATTTACTCTGATATATGGAGCGATCATTGGCAACGTTCATCATACATGGGCGTGACGTGTCACTGGGTCGACGACTCGTGGACGATACAAAAGCGTTTGATCGCATATATGGAGTTCGATGAAGCGCACACCGCGCAAAACATTGCCATCAAGCTTAGGACGATCTTATCAGAGTATAGGATAGTCAACAAAGTCTTTTCGATATAGTTCGGCAATGCGAGCGCTAACAACGCGAGCATTGAACGGTTGAAGGAGTATTGTCAGTCGTCAGTCGGAGGACGATTTTTCCACGTGCGTTGTTTTTGCCACATACTTAACCTTTGTGTGCAAGACGCATTAGTTAGTTTAAAGGAGCAGGTCCAGCCTATACGCTACGCAATCAACTACCTGATGCGGCACCCGTCTTTGTGGAAGAAGTGGAAGCGTTTCTGCGCTAGAGAGGATGTAGCAGCCAAGAAGTTTAGTTTAGACGTACCTACCAGCTGGAATTCCACCTACAAGTTGTTGTACAGTTCGATGGAATATCGGACACAGCTGTGCGACTTCTTTGCCGAAAACAGAGTGTTGCAGTACATTTTAGTTCCAGAGATGTGGGACCCGTGCAACAGTTTATGTGAGATACTTCAAGTATTTCACGACGCCACCGAGGCGATGTCGGGTTCATATTACCCGACTTCCATACTTGCGTTAGATCATTGCGTTAAAGTCGCAATCATACTCGACGGGCTTCGGTTTGATCCAGTAGTCGGCGAGGCCGTTGGCAACATGACTACCAAGTGGCTCAAATATTTTTTTGAGTTACCAGATATCTTTATTATAGCGAAGGTATTGGATCCGAGATGGCGTTTAGATGGTACGGGTAGACTACTAGAATGCTACTATACGAAGGTGTCGTCGGGCAGGGTAGTCGATAGCATTTATTGGCAGAGCGTTCTCGATCGAGCGCATAGCTCTTTGAAGGACCTCTTTAAAGAGTATAAGCCCGATTTTGGCCACGACTCGTCTCGATCGGGATCGGGGCGGGGTCAATCTAGTTCTACTAGTAGTCGATCTTCACGATTAGCTGACTACTACGACATCCTCAACGCAAACAAGCGTCCAAGGTCCGCCCAAAACCCCTACATAGAAGTCGATAACTTTATGTCGACGACTTTCGAGTTCGAGGACGAAGATGAGTTCAACGTCCTTAGATGGTGGTCGAGGTGTCGCCAACGTATCCAACGTTGGCGAGGATCGCTCGGGAGATCCTTTCCGTCCCGGTCTCGACCGTCGCGGTGGAGCATGCTTTTAGCGTGGGCGGTTTGACCTTATCCGAGAAGCGTTCGAACTTGAGTGTCGACAACCTCGAGTACCAATGTCTTCTCGACGACTGGACTCGAGCCGAGTATCGCACTCAAGATGAGCGTGCCAGCGACTCGCCCGACGACCTTTACGAGGACACCACCGGCACGGAGACGAGCGGCGGCAACGGCGGCGGCGACGGCGAGGATTATTAGAGGCATTCGGCGAGGTGTGGCTCCACATCAACAAACAAGCCCGAAAAAAGATAAGTATTCAAGTCTCATATTTTTTTTTGTATTCAAATAATTACTATGTTTTGCTAACTAATGAATTATTATTTTCAGGTACGAATTTATTTGAACAAGCCTAACGTAACGACGAAGCCCGAAAAAGATAAGTATCCAACTCTTATATTTTTTGGCGTACAAATATTTATTATGTTTATTGGCTAACTAATGAATTGTTATTTTTCAGGTACTAATTGATTTCTTCAAGCCTATTACGACGAAGCCCGAAAAAAGATAAGTAAATATTAGTATAATTACTTCTTTCTTGTTCTTCTTCTAATTAACTTATAATGTAAATTATTTTTATGTATTTGTTTTATAGTGAAGAAGATTACGAAGAAGAGGGGTTTCGGTAAGTGCAAGTGAGTTAGCAACGCGTGATCTCTGGATGCTTTGACAGATCATAATCAAGGATGATTCGTCAAGGCTCCAGAGATCATACGCTGCTTTCTCGCCTACACTTGCGGAAGCCCGACCGAAAAGTCGACGACTGATTTAATTTACATATATGTATGTATTGTATTGTAATTGATTACTTAAAATTTTGTTATACAAGTTCTTTGTAAAATGTAAAATGTAACTTTTTGGTAATTGTCTTGCAAATTATATAGTAGAATTCGATACATAATTCGATTCGGCCAAATAAATATATCAAATTTTATTCAAATCCCAACAACTAAAAAAAAAAAAAAAAATCGGCGGTTGTCACCGCCGGTTAACCGTAACCGACGGTTTGTCAACCGGCGGTTGGTCTAACCGTCAACCGGGGACGGCTAATCGGCAACCGTCCCCGGCCGGTTAGACGGCGGTTAGTCCCGCCAACCGCCGGTTACCAACCACCGGTTACGGTTAACCGGCGGTTGGGCAAGTCTAGCGCCAAGGGGACCCCATTTCACCATACCTCTTCACCCTCGTCATGGAGGTGCTCCATGGCCTTGTGGAGTGTCATATACAGGTGGAACCGCGCTTTCGCTATCATTGGCGTTGTGAGACCACTTCGCTCCCCATGTTGGCCTTCGCGGATGATCTCCTCCTTTTCTGCCATGCAGATCCTATCTCTGTAGGGGTGCTGAAGGAGGCTCTGATGACATTCTCTCAGCTGTCTGGGTTACACCCTAATCCGGACAAGAGTGAGGTTTACATTTCACGGAGGGCGGAGGGCATCAAGGCCCAGCTACTGTCTATGACGGGATTTTGCGCAGGCCGCCTGCCAGTGCGTTACTTGGGGGTCCCACTGATTGATTCACGCCTGACTCTCAGCGACTGTGCACCACTGTTGCAGCGGGTGGATTCTCGTCTAGGATCGTGGCTGAATCAGTCACTATCTTACGCGGGTAGGGTGCAGCTCATTAAATTTGTCCTTCAGGCATTACACGTCTATTGGTCTGGGGTCTTCTTGCTGCCCAAGGGAATCATCCGTGCCTTGGAAGCACCATTTCGCCGATTCTTGTGGGGTGGTGCCTCGGCCAAGGTAGCTTGGGATGATGTTTGTCTGCCAGTTAATGAGGGCGGGTTGGGGATTCGCTCGATCGCTAATGACAATAGGGCTCTTCTGGTACAGCTTCTATGGAGGGTGATCAGCCGGCCTGTTGACTCGATCTGGGTGGAGTGGTTGTACAGCACACGACTGCATACGCGATCGCTTTGGACCATCACCATCTCGGCTAACACTGCATGGAGCTGGAGGAAGCTGATGCAGTTAAGGCAGGTGATTCTACCCTTCATTGATTTTTCTATTGGGAATGGTTCGTCGTTGTTATTATGGGAAGACCCATGGCTACGGGCTGTCCCATTATTGGAGAGCTATCCTAGAGGCCCACTGGCGATGGGGCTGCCAGCAGGGACCCGCCTAAGCTCTGTCATCGACCACCAAGGCTGGAATTGGCCAGGACAGTCGGCGGTGGAGTATTTGGATTTTAGTCCGCACCTTCCACGGGTTCAGCCTAATCGGACCGATGCTATTTGTTGGAAGGGAGCGCCAGATGGCCGACCGACGATGCGACTGATTAGGGAGTCCTTACGCGTACGAAGGCCTATTGTACCTTGGGCGTCCTTGTTTGGGGGGCCTTTGAAGATCCCTCGACATGAGGTCATACTGTGGTTTGCCATCCGCGATCGTTTATCGACTAGAGATAAGGCCTGGGTGGCACAGCGCGCTGGAACCCCTGCTTGTGTTCTCTGTGACGCGCTGCATGCTGAGACTGTGCAACATTTATTTTTGATTGTCGATTCTCATGCGACTGTGTTCGGATGCTGAGGCAGAAGATCAGGTGGGGATGGCCGTATCGGGACTGGGGGCAGGGTATACGGTGGGTTGCATTGCGATGGCGTGGCCATCATCTCCTACAGTTCGCCTACCGTCACGTCCTTGCTTTGTTGGTATATCACATTTGGCAGGCACGCAACAAGCGCTGGAAGGAGGGGGCTGTCACCACTCCAGATAGGCTGGTTGCTGTTGTCCTCGATATGGTTTGTATGCGGCTTACTGGGACATCGCCCAAGTTCGATCTACAGAGAGCAGCCATTCGACGTCTCTGGCGAGTAGCTTGGTAGTGAGTTGGATGTTTTAGCTTTCGTTTTGTTGGTCTATGCCAGTAGTCTGTTACTGGTTTGCACGTGAGGAGTCACACCCTCACTCATCTGTACATTTACCCCCTTTATATATATACACGGAACTTACTCCAAAAAAAAAAAGTCCAGGAGGGAGGAGAGACTTCCATTATGGGAGGAACTGATTACTACGTCAGCAACTCGTGTGGCGGATGCATGGATAGTCATGGGGGACTTCAATGCTATTTTGCACACGGGTGAGGGACATGGTGGTTCGCCCTCTAGGCCTGATATGGAGGACTTCCAGGCGTGCTTGGTGACTGCTGACTTGGTGACGATTCCTACAATGGGCACGGTATTCACGTGGTATAATCAACAGCGGGCTGATGCGGGGGTCGGCGGCGACTGGATCGTATACTAGGCAACCCTCAGTGGTTTGCCAGTCTACGAATATCATTTGCAGGTGTGGCCTTCCTGCAACCTCAGAACATGCGCCTATGCTTTTGGGAGCTACTATGACGCGACAACTTAAGGCGACCTTTCGTTTTGACAACTTTCTAACGAAAGACCCAGCCTTCTTGAGCACTGTTCAGAATGTCTGGAATACTACTTTGTACGGCTATCCTATGTTTGTTTTGGTGCGGCGGCTGAAGATGTTGAAGCCTGCCTTGCTGAGTTTGCGACGATCGAAGGGAGATTTGACGGTGAATGTCATAGAGGCGAAGCATTTCCTTGATATTGCACAGGAGTTTGCGTCACGGTTCCCCGCGGAGGAATCCTTCTACGAGCTGTAAAGATTGTGTCGGGCGCTATATGCCAAAGCGGTGGAGGTGGAGCAGGCGGCATTATCGCAGCGGGCCAAGCTTGCATGGCTGAAGGATGGCGACCAGTGCACATCCTATTTCTTTCGTAGGGTGGCCATGCGGCGAGCTACTAACCGCATCTTATCCCTTGAAGCGGCTAACGGCGATCTTCTGGAAGAGCCGGATCAGGTGGAGGGCGAGCTGATTGGATTCTACCAAGGTTTATTGGGCTAGTCGGCCCCCTCATCACCGATCCTTCCCGCTGATGTTCAGAGAGCTGTTGCACGTACGCTATCCCCAGCAGACGCTGCCTCTATGATCACTATGGTGACTGCCATGGAGGTTCTTGAGGCGCTGTTCTCTATGGGGGATGAGAAAGCGCCGGGACTAGACGGGTATACGGCCGCGTTCTTTCGAGCTGTATGGGGAATTGTTGGAGATGAGGTGGTCAAGGCGGTCCAAGATTTCTTCGCAACAGGCGGATTGCTGAAGGGACTCAATAGTACCCTCATCACATTGATACCCAAGCGAGATACACCTCGGCGTGCAACGGACTTCAGGCCTATTTCATGTTGCAATGTTATCTACAAGGTGATATCTAAGATCTTGACCAATCGCCTAATGGGGCACCTCGCTACTTTGGTCCATGGCTCACAGACGGCGTTCATCCCAAGACGACGGATCAGTGATAACGTATTACTGGCGCAGGAGCTATGCCTTGGGTACAAGTCCAAGGGACGCCCACCCGCCTCGGTCTATGTTCAAAATTGACCTGACCAAGGCGTACGACAAGGTTGAGTGGAGGTTTCTGTTGTCCGTCCTTGGGGTCACGGGGTTTCATCCTACTTACATTGGCTGGATTCGAGCATGCCTGACAATGCCGGCGTTTTCGTTGAACCTGAATGGTCAGGTGGTTGGATTTTTCCAAGGCAAGAGGGGTATTCAACAGGGGGACCCCATTTCTCCCTATCTTTTTACCCTGGCAATGGAGGTCCTACATGGGCTGCTCAAGTTTTTTTTTTTTTTTTTTTTTTGGAACAGGTCCCAGTTTTTATATATATAATGGAAAGTGTACATAATGGGTGCGAGTAAAACTCGACACAGGCAACCAGTAACAGGCTACTGGTAAACAAAAAACGAATGGTAACAGAAAAACCATCTACCAAGCTACTCTCCAAAGACGCCGAATAGCCGCCTTCTGTAGGGCATGCTTCTCTCCAATCGTCCCAAGTCGGGCACCCAGGATGCCGACGACCGTGGCCACAACATGGGCAGGGGTAGAACGTATGTTCTCCCTCCATCGCCTGTTCCGCTCCTGCCAAATGTGATAAACAATCGATGCAAGGACATGTCGAAAGGCGGTATGAAATAAGTGCTGGCTCCGCCACTTCAGAGCAGCCCACTGAAAGCTCCTATCCCAGTCAATATATGGTATCCGCCACCTAATCCTGTCCCTGAGCATCTGTCGGCATCTCAAAGAGAAGGGACAATAAAAGAAAAGATGGGAGATCGTCTCCCGATCCCCGGTATCACAGAGGAGGCAGGCATCCGTTCCCGCGCGCTGAGCCACCCAAGGTAAACTGCGAACGGAGAGACGTCCTCGAATAGCAAGCCATAGAATGAACTCATGGCGTGGTATGCGCAAGCAGCCTCCGAAGAGAGAAGCCCAACTGACTCTGTCCCGCCGAGGACGAGTGGCCTCACGAACCGCCCTCACAGAGAAACGTCCATCAGGCGTCCCAATCCAGCGAACTCGATCAGACCGCGACGGCTCCGCCAAAGGTAGCAGAGGACCGATCTCTAGAAACTCGGAGGACGTCCTGGCTGGCCAAGACCAACCATCTGACGTAATGACCGCACTTAGGCGCGAATCATGAGGCAGACCCATCACCAACGGCCCCCTAGGGAGTCTCTCCAGCAGCGAGGTCATCAACAGCCAGGGGTCCTTCCATAGCCATATGGAACTCCCATCACCCACCTGATAAGAAATGAAGGGACGGATGACATTCCGAAGCTTGAGCAGCTTCTTCCAACTCCAAGAAGCATTACTCCCCGGCGACAGCTCCCAAAGAGACCTGTTATGCAATCTAGTGCTGTACAACCAGTCAACCCAAATTGTATCCGGAGCGTGCGAAACCACACTCCAATAATGGCGAAGGAGCAGCGCACGATTATCAGTCTCAATGGACCGAATCCCAAGTCCTCCTTCGGCGATCGGAAGACAAACATCAGCCCAAGCAACCCGCGCAGGCGAGCCACCCCATAAGAATGTCCTCATGCGCGTCTCAATAGCCCGAATAACACCCTTCGGGAGGAGGAAAACACCCGCCCAATAAATATGAAGCGAAGAAAGGACCGATTTGATAAGTTGCACTCTCCCGGCGTAAGAGAGCGACTTATTCAGCCAAGATCCCAACTCCTATCGACCTTCTGAAGTAAAGGCGCACAATCAGAAATAGAGAGTCTACCTGGAATCAGAGGAACCCCCAGGTAGCGCACAGGCAGCTGCCCCTGTGGAATGCCGAGAATCGTCTGAAAGCGCTCAAGTTTGCATATTGGAGGAGCCTCGCTTCAAATATCATTGGCGCTATGAGACGATGGGCTTGGTGTCATTGGTGTTTGCGGATGATCTTCTTCTCTTCAGCCATGCTGACAGTATTTCGGTTGGGGTGTTGAAGAAGGCGTTGGGCGAGTTTGCGCGCTTGTCAAGGTTGCTCCCTAATCCTGACAAAAGTGAGATGTACCTCTCGAGGCGGGCTGAAGGGTTACTGCACAGATTCAGGCGCTCATGGGCTATCGAGTGGGCCAACTACCAGTGCGGTACTTGGGAGTGCCTCTCATTACAACTCGCCTGACGATTGGCGACTGTGCACCACTCTTACAGAAAGTGGATCAGCGGTTGGGATCATGGCTCAATCACTCTTTATCTTATGCAGGTCGACTGCCGCTGGTTAAGTCGGTCTTGCAGGCGCTTCACGCTTACTGGTCGGGTATGTTCTTACTGCCTAAAGGCGTTGTTCGATCTTTGGAAATGCATTTTAGGAAGTTTCTGTGGGGAGGCACTTCAGCTAAGGTGGCATGGGAGGGTTAATGCTTTCCCTGTAGCTGAGGGGGGATTGGGACTACGCTCTATAGCTGTCGACAACAAGGCCCTACTGCTGAAGCACTTATGGAGCATACTTACCAGGACACCTGACTCGATTTGGGTCGAATGGCTCTATAGGAAGTGGCTGCATTCTCGATCGCTATGGGACCTACGGGTCTCGGCAAATGATGCTTGGAGCTGGAGGAAGCTGCTGCAGTTGCGCTCGGTGATCAGATCTATGATTACGTTCCATATTGGGGATGCTCCACGATTTGGCTGTGGAAGGATCCCTGGTTGCTGCCTACGTCGCTTCTGGAAAGATTCCCTCAGGGCCCTATCGCGATGGGGCTGCCTATTGATTCACGGCTGAATGTGGTCCTCACTGCGCAAGGGTGGAACTGGCCAGGGCAAGGGGCGGTGGAGTACCTTGAGATTAGCCAACTTCTGCCTCATGTAGCTCGTGGGGATCAGGATGGCGTACGGTGGACGGGATCAGCGGATGGATCTATGATGGCGGCTTTGGCTTGTGATGCCATGCGCTACAGGAGGGCCCCCGTATGTTGGGCGGCCCGTTGAAGGTTCCACGGTATGACTTTATTTTATACTTGGGACTACAGGATCGTCTCTCGACTAGGACAAGCCTTGGATAGCACAGCGGGCAGGAACTCCAGCTTGTGTCCTCTGCGAGGAGTTGCACTATGAGACAACCCAGCACCTCTTCTTTGAGTGCCCCTTCTCCAGGCAGTGTCTTTCGGCTCCTGCATCAACGGACTCGATGGATCTGGCCTTATCGGGAGTGGAAGCTTGGTATTCATTGGGCGGCTGCCCGTTGGCGTGGGAAGCATCTTAGTCATGCAGCTAATCGTCACATTCTAGCCTCCCTTGTCTACCACATCTGGCAGGCAAGGAATAGGCGCTGGAAGGATGGGACTGTTACGACTCCACACAGGCTTGTGGGGTCTGTTCTTGCCGTGGTTATCATGTGCATTAGTGGTACGCCCGCTAAATACGATCTGCATAGGGCGGCCATACGCCGACTGTCAGGACCCATCGTCCGACCTCGTAATTCGTTCTAATCCTAGTGCATAAGGCTTCGTTGCCATGCAAAGGCGTAAAATGCAAATAAAATTTTTCCTTTTTAAATGCGTGCGGAAGTCTTACATACAAGTCAAAAGAATGTTCCTAAGTCTTTTTCTTATACTCGTACTCTTTTCTTGACTCGTACTCTTTTCTTGACTCATACATCATATGGGCCCTCGGCTTTCTATCCCACTATGCGCCATAACATAGAGATCTCAATCCACTAGGGATTCGTACATATGTGGAGGTTCACACACTAGAAGGTCACCGGAAGGAATCTTCCCTTACTCAGGGTGGCCTCCACGCGGACGCTTCTCACTGGTAGCCAACACCGACGCCACTAATCGCGGAGGTCACCCGAAGGAATCTTCCCTCCCGGTTAGTGTTCACGCACTAGAAGGTCACCCGAAGGAATCTTCCCTTACTCAGTGCATGCCCCGGGCCGCATCCTCCAGGTTGCATCTCCCGCATACGGGGTATTCCCCCAGCCTCTTATACAGGCCTTGTAGCTTCATTCGTCATGGCCGCATGGGGGAGCCGTGACTCTTCATTGAGTCGAGACAAACGCCAATATCGACGAGTATACATCGCACACAGGCGATCCTATGCACGCTCGTACCTTTCATCTTACGTACTACGTATGCGTGCAAATGCTCATGCCATGCTCATAATGCAGATCATGCTATCATGCAAATAAATATTCATGTCGTAACGTACACATTTCACATAAGGTCACGTAGGCACGAAATCACATAATCATACGCAGGTAAGTTATGTGTCGTAGTTGAATTGCTACTTACCTGTCGTCCGGCCTACGCTAATTCACTGCTTCGGGAAATTCCTACCGTTCGACCTTTAGACATAAACATCATCGTATTAGTATTACGCCTCTATTAATTGGTTAGGTCGAACTAAATTATCTAACTTCATTAATTTTGCTAGACTATAAGTCGTTAGTTTCAAGTCTAGGCTAAGTCCCCTACCCAATTAGTTCCTAAGTAAAGTTAGTATCAAATTCGTGACCAAATGGGCTCGGCGAGAATTAGGAATTTTTATTAGTTTTTAATTCGCCCGATTATTTAGCTTTGAATTTTAACTCGATCGAAACTCACTTAGTAGTTCTTCTAGTCGCCCGATTCTAGGGTTTTTAAATTGTCCACTTTGCTCTTGAGTTCGCCCGATTCCTTCATGCATGAAGATCAATTTTCGCCTGATTGTGATCTCATGAATTCAAGTTCGGCGATTCGTTCTACTTGCGCCACGTGTAAATTCCATTAAAGTCGTCCGATTTCATGGTCTTCACCGTGCCCGATTTGTGCCCGATTAGCTTGGTGCCACCCGATTTAGAAATCGCCGTTAGTTAGCACCATTGTGACGTCATCTTGCCTTGCCCGATTTCATGCATGCAATGGTTAAAGAAATTCGGCCGATTTAAGGTCTTCAATAGGTAGAAATCGTCGAGTGTTAGTCTTAGCTTCCAATCGCCCGATTTCTTGCATGAGCTCTTCCATCGGCCGATTTATAAATCGCCGTTCCTTTTCATCATCATAACATCAGCCCGATTTGATCTCACGTGAATGGGTTTCGATCAATTTTGCATTGTGCATGAAATCGCCCGATCGGTGTTCGTTACACTTGTTTTCGGCTGATTTGGGTTGTACTTGAAATCGTCCGTTTTCATGCATGTACGCTAATGCCCGATTCGACCATTAATTCTTGTGAAATCGCCGAGATCAGTTCCATTCTTGATTATTCGCCCGATTTTCTAGCTTGATCGATTTTCTCTAAGGCAACCAATTGGCCGATTTGTCACCAAGCTAAGATCGCCCGAAACCATCTAATTTCCCCAATTCGATCGATATCTAACTTATCTACCCGAAATCGTATTCATCGCTCCGGAATTGGTAAGTTCTAAGGTTCCCTTCTACCCCAAGATCATCCAACACCGACTTAGAATCACCCCAAACTAGGGTTATGAACCTTAAGAACACGTTAAGCTATCCCATACTTAGCTACTTTCATCAAAACTCTAAGTATAAGTTCACACCCTAAGTTAGTGCTTTTGCCATCAAGGATACATGTAAATTCCTAGTCTTAACCAAAAGTTTAACTAGATAATCTTAGTAAAAGGAATGGCAATAGCTTAGGGAATTAGCTTTACTTACTAATTTCGAAATTTCAAGCTAGCTTGAGGTATTCTTTGAGTGGGACTTCTCTCGGCCTTTTCTTCTTCCTTCTTTTCTTGGTTTTCGTTAATGACTTGGGGTTATGAGGTTGTGTTGGTTTGACTCAGATATTTTCCTTTGTTATGATGGTTAAGGTATGGGTTGGCGTGGGTTTTTCCTTGAATCTAGGGGCTTTGTCTCCTTATTTTGGCTTTTCTTATATTGGGCCTAATTTCCATGTCTTAGCCCATCTTTGCTACTTCCTAGTCCAAAGGGAAATTCTAGCCCAATTCTCATATAATTGTCATTAAGTCTTCTTCCTTCCTTAATAGTGCCTAAAATCCCTTACATAAATTAGGGATCGTCGTGAGCACATTATTATTGGCACGTAATTCCCACAAAATCACGAGCATGGAATTCATGAAATCACATAAACATATAACATGTACGCATTTAAACACATGATCATTTAAGTCACATACATCATTTATTGGCCGGTCTAGTTTACGGGGACCGTGGTCCTACATCCTCCCCCCCTTAAAGAGGATTTCGCCCCCGAAATCAACCCGTGTGGAATAACTCGGGGTAACGAATTCTCATTTCATCCTCTCGTTCCCATGTGGCCTCTTCCGTAGATTGGTTCCGCCACAACACTTTCACTAAGGGAATATCCTTATTTCTAAGTTTCTTAGTCTCATACATCAGTATCTCCACCGGTATCTCTTCGTAACTTAGATCCGGTTTCAATTGTTGATGTAGGGACTCATTTCCTAGAACATGATTCGGGTCGGCTAAGCATTCTTCGTAACTTAGATCCGGTTTCAATTGTTGATGTAGAGATTCGTTTCCTAAGATGTGGTTCGGGTCCGCTATGTATTTCCGTAGTGTCGAGACGTGGAACACGTCATGCACTTGGAATAGCGACGCTGACAGCTCTAGTTGATAGGCTACCTCACCAACCCGTTTTACTATTCTGAATGGGCCGATATACCTAGGGCTTAGTTTCCCTTTCTTCACAAATCTTTTCACGCCCTTCATTGGCGATACCTTACAAACACCATATCGCCTTCTTCGAATTCCAGTGGTCTGCGTCTCCGGTCTGCTTTTCTGTCGACTCTGTGCCGTTTGCATTCTTTCTCGTATAGTAGTGATGGCTTCCGTCATTTCTCGTACTATGTCGGGGCCTAACATTGCCCGTTCCCCGACCCCGTCCTAGTGTACTGGGGATCTGCACCTACGCCCGTATAGCGCTTCGTATGGTGCCATCCCGATAGTTACGTGGTAGCTATTATTGTACGAGAACTTGATTAGTGGAAGGTACCTACTCCAGTTTCCTTTGAAATCGAGTACGCATGCTCGGAGCATGTCTTCCAACGTCTGTATTGTCCGCTCGGACTGACCGTCCGTTTGCGGATGGTAGACGGTGCTAAAAAACAGCTTCGTTCCCATTGCCTTTTGCAAGCTCGTCCAAAACTTCGACAGAAATATGGAGTCGCAATTCGAGACTATGGACGATGCCGTGCAGTCGTACTATCTCTTGAATGTATAGCTCCGCGTATCGTTCCATGGAAAACGTCGTACTAATTGGTAGGAAATGGGCAGACTTTGTTAGTCGATCGACAATTACCCAAATCGCGTCGTGCCCTTTCGCATTCCTCGGCAGTCCTACTACGAAATCAATGGTAATGTTATCCCATTTCCATTCAGGAATGGGTAACGGTTGCAGAGTTCTCGCCGGCCTTTGGTGCTCGGCTTTTATCTGCTGACACGTCAGGCATTGACTCACGAAAGTCGCGATGTCCTTTTTCATGCCTGGCCACCAGTAATTTTCCTTTAAGCCTCTGTACATCTCCGTTGCTCCTGGATGTACTGAGTACGCAGTGGCATGTGCTTCCATCATTATCAGTCGTCGTAGTTCGGCGTCGTCTGGCACGTACAACCGGTTCTTGAAATACATCGTCCATCTTCCCGTATTATGAGGTCACCCGTTGGTTGTTCCGGTTGCGTTTCTTTGATCTTCGTGTAGAGCTCGTCTACTCCTTGCGCTGTCTTAATTTGCTCTAGCAATGTCGGTTGCAAAGTTAAGGCTGCTAGCTGCACCTCAACTTCGCCTAGCCGTTTCAGTTCAGCACTCACTGCTTTTCGGCTTAAGGCATCGGCTACTACATTTGCCTTGCCTGGGTGGTAGTTGATTACACAGTCGTAATCCTTGACTAACTCTAACCACCTTCTTTGCCTCATGTTCAGCTCCTTTTGGGTAAAGAAATACTTAGGCTCTTGTGGTCCGTGTATATTTCACACCGCTCTCCATAGAGGTAGTGCCACCAGATCTTAAGAGCAAAGACCACTGCCGCCAATTCTAAGTCATGCGTCGGGTAATTCTTCTCATACTCTTTTAGTTGACGAGAAGCGTATGCTACTACATTCCCGTTCTGCATTAGCGAATACCAGATAGGCTTCGCACCCCGATTTGATCAGTCGTTGGGCTTTTAACGCTGATATTCTAGAGATCATAGTCCCCTTGCTAGTTCCTACGAACTTGAGTGTCAGGACCCGTCGTCCCGCCCTCGTATTCCGTGCTAAAGTGCCTAACGCTTTGTTATCGTGCGAAAGCGTAAAAATGCGAATAAAATTTTTCATTTTTGAAACGCATGCGGAAGTCTTATACACAAGTCAAAAGAATGTTCTAATTCGTTCGACATTTCATCATACTCCTATCTACACAAAATACAAGTGCGTGTGTGTGTATATATGCAGCAAAAGCTCCCTATGCGCCCGGCCTCCACAGGTCGTCATCCATACACACACTTCCACCTCAAAAGCAGCCGGATAGCTTCAAAAGATCGGCCTCGCATAAAAGTCGGATCACGTACCGCGATCGTCGGTACCTACAACATGTAACATAAACAATGAGCCACTGAGGCTCAGTAAGCAGAAATTATGCATGTATGCACGTGTCCTAACGAACGACAATCCACGCCGTCGTTTTCTAACGCTCATACTCTCTTTCTTATACTCGTACTCTTTTTCTCATACTCTTACTTCATACGGACCCTCGGCTTTCAATTCCACTATGCGCCATCCTTAGAGATCTCAAGTGTGGAGGTTCACACACTAGAAGGTCACCAGAAGGAATCTTCCCTTACTCAGTGTGGCCTCCACGCGAGCGCTTCTCACTGGTAGCCAACACCGAGGCCACTAACCACGGAGGTCACCCGAAGGAATCTTCCCTCCGGGTAGTGCTTTACACGCTAGAAGGTCACCCGAAGGAATCTTCCCTTACTCAACGTGTGCCCCGGGCCGCATCCTCCAGGTTGCATCTCCCGCATACGGGGTATTTCCCCATGCCTCTTATACAGGCCTTATAGCTTTATTCGCCTTACTGGCTGCATAGGGGGAGCCGTGACTCTTCATTCGAGTCGACACAGACGCCAATATCGGCGAGTATACATCGCACACAGGCGATCTTACGCACGCTCATACCTCGCGTCTTATACACTACTCATGCGTGCAAATGCTCAAGCTATGCTCATGTACACTATTCTAATCATGCCATCATGCACATAATTTAATCGTATCATACGTACACATTTCAATCAAAATTCACGAGCACGTAATTCACCTAATTGGACGCAGGCAAGTTACGTGTCGTAGTTGAATTTCTACTTACCTGTCGTCCAAGCGTAATTAGTGTTCTTCCCCGTTCGCTCCTATAGTTCGACCTTTTTAAAATAAAAAGGGTTTGGGAGGTTAGTACATTGCTTCCTTAGTTAATTCGTCGAAATAATTAATTTTCGTTACACTACTTATTTGGACTTGTATTAATTTCCTAGACTCCAACTCAATTTATTTGTGTCTTATTGCATTCCTAAGTCCTTACATTTCAAAAGCTAAGGTACGTTAGAGTTCAATGGCCCTAGTTCATATAGCTCGACTAAATTGGTTAGGATTTGGTATCGATCGAATCCAATTGGTTCAATTCCAATTAAGTTTCAATCCCTATTCCTTACTCTCTAAGTTCGGCGAAAGTCATGTGTCTTACTAGGTTCCACATGATTAAATTCGCCCAATTGAATTTCTAAATCACACGAGTTTCGCCCGATTCAATTTAATAAGATCGATGTGCCCTAACCTAAACCCTAGTTTCGATCGGAACTCACACCGCATCAAGTTCTAATTTCAATTAATTGCCATGAGCTAGTTTCGCCCGAAACCGTATGAGTTTCGCCGAGTTTTCTTTCGATCGAAAGTCCCTCTTTCGATCGATTTACGAGTTTCGCTCGATTGAACGTCGTAATGAGGGGTTTCGCTGTGTTTCTACGTTGGCATGGCGTCGCCACTTTCGCCCGAAACCATGCATAGTAGAGAGGTCGATTTAAATCGATTGCATGGCTTGGATGGAGTTTCGCCGAGTTTTGTTTCGATCGAAACTCGTTTAATCGGCTATTTTCAATTAATTTCAGGGTTTCGCCCGACTCCAACTTCAATTGTTTGGTGTTTCGCCGTGTCTTGCGTCATCATTGACATCATATAGGTTTCGATCGAAACCATGCAAAGTGGTTAGCCACTTTCGATCGATTGCATGAATTGGAAATCAGGTTTCGGTCGATACTCATGCATTAAGTGAATTGACTATTCAGAATTAATTTGAATCAAATTGAATTCGTCTTTCTTATGCCGCCCGAAATTCTAAAATTAATTCTCTGATTTCTCACTTTCGATCGAAACTCAACTGTTCACTTAATCGAAACTACTTTCTTCCTAATTCATCCCGTCGAAGCTCTGTATTTCATTCCTTCTTGTTACCCAAATCGTGTGGTTCCTGCTCGGGACTAAAATCCCTAGGTTCTAACTCGTATGTTGAACAATCCTAACACTGCTTTTTGCTTAAATCGGGACCCTACCAAGAGCTTATATCTCGTATTTAGGGTTTTCGAAGTCTTCTCCAACTATTTCGCTTTTAATGCCATTAATACTTTCAACTACAACTAGGGTACGAAATTGAAAGCTTGAGGAGGGTATTTTACTTACCAACTTCGAATTCCTAAGCTAGTTGGGGTGCTCTTTGTCCGAAATTTTGTCTCGGCTCCCTCCTCTTTTCATCTCCTTCCCTTCGTCAGTTTTTTTTTTCAAGTGAGGTTATGGAATTTGGGTAATTTAGCTAGATATTTTCTTTCATCTTAAGGAATGGACATGGTGTGGGCGTGGGTTTCCCCTATTTTAAGGAGGGCTTGTCTCCTAAATTGGTATCTTGCAATTTGGGCCTAATTCCATTTTTAGCCCACTTGGAAATTCCTATTGTAATAAGTTCATGGTCCAAAGTAACTTCCTAGCCCAACTAGATGCTTCATGGTCCAATAGACCCTAATCCATATTTCTATACACCATTCTCGGGAAAATTCCTATTTGTTGGTTGTCATCGTAAACACATAATTAATGGCACATAATTCCGCTTAATTCTCATAAAATCACGAGCATAAAATTCATACGTCGCATAAGCATTCAACATATATGCAATTATCATGAAATTACATAAATCATACACGTAATTTATTGGCCGACTTAATTTGCAGGGACCGGGGTCCTACATCCTCCCCCCTTAAGGAGGATTTCGCCCCCGAAATCAGCCCGTGTAGAACAATCTGGGATAACGAACTCTCATTTCGTCCTCCCGTTCCCATGTTGCTTCCTCCGTAGACTGATTCCGCCATAGTACTTTCACTAAAGGAATATCTTTGTTCCTTAATCTTTTGGTCTCGTACATCAATATCTCCACCGGAGTTTCTTCGTAACTCCGATCCGGCTTCAATTGTTGATGTAGGGACTCATTTCCTAGAACATGATTCGGGCCGGCTAAGCATTTCCGTAGGGTTGAGACGTGGAACACATCATGTACTTGCGATAATTACGCTGGCAGCTCTAATTGATAGGCTACCTCACCAACCCTTTTTATTATTCGAAAGGGACCAATGTACCTTGGGCTTAGCTTCCCTTTCTTCCCGAATCTTTTCACGCCCTTCATTGGCGATACCTTAACGAACACCATATCATCTTCTTTGAATTCCAGCGGTCGACGTCTTCGATCTGCATAACTTTTCTGTCGACTCTGTGCCGTTCGCATTCTTTCTCGTATTGTAGAAACGGCTTCCGTCATTTCTCGTACTATATCGGGGCCTAGCATCGCCCGTTCTCCGACCTCGTCCCAATGTACTGGGGACCTGCACCTACGCCCATATAGTGCTTCGTACGGGGCCATCCCAATGGTGACATGGTAGCTATTGTTGTACGAGAACTCGATCAGTGGGAGGTACCTACTCCAATTCCCTTTGAAGTCGAGTACACACGATCGAAGCATGTCCTCCAGTGTCTGAATTGTTCGCTCGGATTGACCGTCCGTATGCGGATGGTAGGCGGTACTAAAAGATAGCTTCGTTCCCATCGCCTTTTGCAAGCTCGTCCAGAATTTCGACAGAAATCTGGAGTCGCAATCCGAGACTATCGACGATGGAACGCCGTGTAGTCGTACTATCTCCTGAATGTACAGCTCCGCGTATCGTTCCATGGAGAACGTCATACCAATCGGTAGGAAATGGGCAAACTTGGTTAATCGATCGACGATCACCCAAATCGCGTCATGCCCTTTGGCGTTCTTCGGTAGCCCTACTACAAAATCCATGGTAATGTTATCCCATTTCCATTCCGGAATGGGTAACGGTTGCAGAGTTCCCGCCGGCCTTTGATGCTCGGCTTTTATCTGCTGACACGTCAGGCATTGACTTACGAAAGTCGAGATGTCCTTTTTCATGCCTGGCCAACAGTAATTTTCCTTTAAGCCTCTGTACATCTTCGTTGCTCCTGGATGTACAGAGTACGCTGTGGCATGCGCTTCCATCATTATTAGTCGTCGTAGTTCGGCGTCGTCTGGCACGTACAACCTGTTCTTGAAATACATCCGTCCGTCTTCCCGTATTATGAGGTCTCCAGTCGTTTGCTCCGGCTGTGCTTCCTTAATCTTCGTATAGAACTCATCTTCTTCCTGTGCCGTCTTAATCCGCTCTAGCAGCGTCGGTTGCAAGGTTAGAGCTGCTAGTTGCGTCTCAACTTCTCCTAGTCGCACGACTTCTACTTCCAATAATTGCAGTTCTACGCTCACTGCTTTTCTGCTTAAGGCATCGGCTACTACATTCGCCTTGCCTGGGTGGTAGTTGATTACGCAGTCGTAATCCTTAACTAACTCTAACCACCTCCTCTGCCTCATATTCAGCTCCTTTTGGGTAAAGAAGTACTTGAGGCTCTTGTGGTCGGTGTATATCTCACACCGCTCTCCATAGAGGTAATGCCTCCAGATCTTGAGAGCAAAGACCACTGCCGTCAACTCTAAGTCGTGCGTCGGATAATTCTTCTCGTACTCCTTCAGTTGACGAGAGGCGTATGCTACTACATTCCCGTTCTGCATTAGCACACACCCTAGCCCGTTCTTTGACGCATCGCTATAGACGGTAAATCCTCCAGTCCCCGAGGGTATTGTGAGAACTGGGGCCGTTGTAAGCCGTTCCTTCAGCTCTTGAAAGCTTTGTTCACATTCTGTGGTCCACTGAAATGGCGTATTCTTCCTGGTCAGCTTCGTCAATGTAGACGCTATCCTTGAGAAATCCTTGATGAACTTCCTGTAGTAAGCCGCTAGACTGAGGAAACTCCGTACTTCCGTTACATTGGTCGGTCTGGGCCAGTTGCTAATGGCTTCTATCTTGTTCGGGTCTACAGAAATCCCTTCTCCTGATACTATATGCCCCAAGAAGGCGACTTGGTCGAGCCAAAATTCGCATTTCTTGAACTTGGCGTATAGTTGCTTGTCCCGTAATATCCTCAGAACTATCCTCAAGTGCTCTTCGTGCTCCTCCCTCGTCTTCGAGTAGATTAGGATGTCATCTATGAATACGATGACAAACCTATCTAGGTAGGGCTTGAACACCCGGTTCATTAAATCCATAAAAGCTGCGGGCGCATTAGTTAGCCCGAATGGCATCACTAGGAACTCGTAATGGCCATAACGGGTACTAAAGGCCGTCTTCGGGACATCTTCCTTCCGAATCCTTAATTGATGATAGCCCGATCTTAAATCGATCTTAGAGAAAACCGTTGCGCCCTGTAGTTGATCGAATAGATCATCTATTCTAGGGAGTGGGTACTTGTTCTTGATCGTCAGCTTGTTCAGCTCTCGGTAGTCAATGCATAATCGCATGGACCCATCCTTCTTCTTCACGAATAGCACCGGCGCTCCCCAGGGAGAGAAACTCGGCTGTATGAACTCCTTCTGCATGAGTTCGTCGAGTTGGTCCTTTAACTCCTTTATTTCCGTCGGTGCTAGCCGATATGGGGTCTTAGATACTGGCGCCGCTCTAGGTACCAGATCTATGGTGAATTCTATTTCCCGCTCGGGTGGTAGTCCCGGTAATTCCTCGGAAAATATGTCGGGGAAGTCCTTAACTACCGGCACTTCCTCGAACTTCGGAGAGGAGTTCTCCTCCGACTTGATAGCGAACACCAGATATGCTTCGCATCCTGATTTGATCAGTCGTTGGGCTTTTAACGCTGACATCCTAGAGATCATAGTCCCTTTACTAGTCCCTACGAACCTAAGGGGTTCATTCCCGTCCGTATTGAGCGTGACTATCTTGCGGTGGCAGTCTATGACGGCTCCGTACTTCGATAGCCAATCCATCCCGAGGATCACCTCATAATCATTCATGGGAATTATTATGAGGTCTATGGGCAGTTCCTTATCCCCGATTACTATTGGGCAATCCCGTAACACGTGGTTAGTTTGGTTGGGATTCCCATTCGGAACTGTTACCCTAAACTCGCACTCAGCTTGGTGAGGCGTGATTCCTACTCTTGCGACGTACTTAGTAGACGCGAACGAGTGTGTCGCTCCTGAGTCGACTAGGATGCATGTGGGGGTTTCATAGACGAGGAGGGTACCTGTTACCACGGCCGGGTTGTTTTCCGCTTCCTCGGAGGTTATGGTGAAAACCCTAGCCGGTACCCTTGGTGGTGCTGCCTGGTTTCCAGCTTGGCTTCCGGATCCGCTTTCCGGACATGCCCTTAGATAGTGGCCCGTCTTGCCACATTTGAAGCACGTAGCGTTCTGGGAGTTGCAAACTCCCGTGTGCCTCCGTGCACATTTCGGGCATATGGGTAGATCTAGCTGGGGTCTACTCTGGTTTGGGTTGAACGGCGGGGGTAGTCCAGGTCGGTTTTGGAAGTTCGGCTTCCCACCCTTGGCTACAAACTGCCGCTTTGGGTTGCTTCCGCTCCCTTGCGGCCCTTGCATGAACTTGCGCTTCGCTTCCTGGGCGCGAGCAATTCTGGCCTCAGCCTGCTCCGCCACTAGCGCCCTCTCAGCCACTTGTGCGTACGTGGCTCCTTGTATCCCGGCCATACTCACATCTCTGTACAGCTCGGGCTTCAACCCTTCCATGAACCGCTCAATCTTGAGCGCGTCCGTATTGACCATATGAGCAGCGAACCTCGAGAGCTGCTCGAACTTTTTGATGTACTCCGCCATTGTCATTGCCCCTTGGCGGAGGTTAATGAACTCGTTCTTCCTCTGGGCTCTGACAGGGGCGGTGTAGTACTTCCCTCGAAATAACTCCTTAAACCGATCCCAGCTCATCGTTAGTGGGTTCTCGATGGCTGAGACGGTGTCCCACCAATGCCCTGCGCTCCCCCTCAGCAGGTAGGCAGTGCACATGACTTTCTCAGCCTTGGGTGTACGGCTGTGCTGGAACATATTGTCCAGAGTCCTGAGCCAGTCCTCGGCTGAGGTGGGGTCTACAGCATCCTCGAACATCGGAGGGTTAAGCTTTCGGAATCTCTCCCCGATCATCTCGATTCGCTCAGGTGGGGGAGGTAAATTAGCTGATTGTCCCCCAGCGTTTTGCTGTTGGATCAGCTGCTGAATCTGGGCCGATTGTTGCCGGACCAGTTCAGTGAGTTGCAGGATAGTAGCATCCCGGCTATCGGGAGGGTTATTGGTATCCCTGCCCTGATCTGATTCCCTACTTCCTTCTCCCATTAGTCTTACCATTCTCAACCTATCCTGACAATTTCCTAAGGCCAATAAATCAAGCCATACAAGAATTCACATGACATGATACCTACAAGCAAGGCCGCTTCCGCGCTTTTGAGTGTGTGTGTATGGACAGTCTGCAGGACCTGTGACTGAAGCTCTGATACCACTCTGTCAGGACCCGTCGTCCCGCCCTCGTATTCCGTGCTAATCCTAAGTGCCTAACGCTTTGTTATCGTGCGAAAGCGTAAAAATGCGAATAAAATTTTTCATTTTTGAAACGCATGCGGAAGTCTTATACACAAGTCAAAAGAATGTTCTAATTCGTTCGACATTTCATCATACTCCTATCTACACAAAATACAAGTGCGTGTGTGTGTATATATGCAGCAAAAGCTCCCTATGCGCCCGGCCTTCACAGGTCGTCATCCATACACACACTTCCACCTCAAAAGCAGCCGGATAGCTTCAAAAGATCGACCTCGCATAAAAGTCGGATCACGTACCGCGATCGTCGGTACCTACAACACGTAACATAAACAATGAGCCACCGAGGCTCAGTAAGCAGAAATTATGCATGTATGCACGTGTCCTAACGAACGACAATCCACGCCGTCGTTTTCTAACGCTCATACTCTCTTTCTTATACTCGTACTCTTTTTCTCATACTCTTACTTCATACGGACCCTCGGCTTTCAATTCCACTATGCGCCATCCTTAGAGATCTCAAGTGTGGAGGTTCACACACTAGAAGGTCACCAGAAGGAATCTTCCCTTACTCAGTGTGGCCTCCACGCGAGCGCTTCTCACTGGTAGCCAACACCGAGGCCACTAACCACGAAGGTCACCCGAAGGAATCTTCCCTCTGGGTAGTGCTTTACACGCTAGAAGGTCACCCGAAGGAATCTTCCCTTACTCAACGTGTGCCCCGGGCCGCATCCTCCAGGTTGCATCTCCCGCATACGGGGTATTTCCCCATGCCTCTTATACAGGCCTTATAGCTTCATTCGCCTTACTGGCTGCATAGGGGGAGCCGTGACTCTTCATTCGAGTCGACACAGACGCCAATATCGGCGAGTATACATCGCACACAGGCGATCTTACGCACGCTCATACCTCGCGTCTTATACACTACTCATGCGTGCAAATGCTCATGCTATGCTCATGTACACTATTCTAATCATGCCATCATGCACATAATTTAATCGTATCATACGTACACATTTCAATCAAAATTCACGAGCACGTAATTCACATAATTGGACGCAGGCAAGTTACGTGTCGTAGTTGAATTTCTACTTACCTGTCGTCCAAGCATAATTAGTGTTCTTCCGCGTTCGCTCCTATAGTTCGACCTTTTTAAAATAAAAAGGGTTTGGGAGGTTAGTACATTGCTTCCTTAGTTAATTCGTCGAAATAATTAATTTTCGTTACACTACTTATTTGGACTTGTATTAATTTCCTAGACTCCAATTCAATTTATTTGTGTCTTATTGCATTCCTAAGTCCTTACATTTCAAAAGCTAAGGTACGTTAGAGTTCAATGGCCCTAGTTCATATAGCTCGACTAAATTGGTTAGGATTTGGTATCGATCGAATCCAATTGGTTCAATTCCAATTAAGTTTCAATCCCTATTCCTTACTCTCTAAGCTCGGCGAAAGTCATGTGTATTACTAGGTTCCACATGATTAAATTCGCCCAATTGAATTTCTAAATCACACGAGTTTCGCCCGATTCAATTTAATAAGATCGATGTGCCCTAACCTAAACCCTAGTTTCGATCGGAACTCACACCGCATCAAGTTCTAATTTCAATTAATTGCCATGAGCTAGTTTCGCCCGAAACCGTATGAGTTTTGCCGAGTTTTCTTTCGATCGAAAGTCCCTCTATCGATCGGTTTACGAGTTTCGCTCGATTGATCGTTGTAATGAGGGGTTTCGCTGTGTTTCTACGTTGGCATGACGTCGCCACTTTCCCCCGAAACCATGCATAGTAGAGAGGTCGATTTAAATCGATTGCATGGCTTGGATGGAGTTTTGCCGAGTTTTGTTTCGATCGAAACTCGTTTAATCGGCTATTTTCAATTAATTTCATGGTTTCGCCCGACTCCAACTTCAATTGTTTGGTGTTTCGCCGTGTCTTGCGTCATCATTGACATCATATAGGTTTCGATCGAAACCATGCAAAGTGGTTAGCCACTTTCGATCGATTGCATGAATTGGAAATCAGGTTTCGGTCGATACTCATGCATTAAGATGAGTTTCGATCGAAACTCATATCTTATTGAATTGACTATTCAGAATTAATTTGAATCAAATTAAATTCGTCTTTCTTATGCCGCCCGAAATTCTAAAATTAATTCTCTGATTTCTCACTTTCGATCGAAACTCAACTGTTCACTTAATCGAAACTACTTTCTTCCTAATTCATCCCGTCGAAGCTCTGTATTTCATTCCTTCTTGTTACCCAAATCGTGTGGTTCCTGCTCGGGACTAAAATCCCTAGGTTCTAACTCGTATGTTGAACAATCCTAACACTGCTTTTTGCTTAAATCGGGACCCTACCAAGAGCTTATATCTCGCATTTAGGGTTTTCGAAGTCTTCTCCAACTACTTCGCTTTTAATGCCATTAATACTTTCAACTACAACTAGGGTACGGAATTGAAAGCTTGAGGAGGGTATTTTACTTACCAACTTCGAATTCCTAAGCTAGTTGGGGTGCTCTTTGTCCGAAATTTTGTCTCGGCTCCCTCCTCTTTTCCTCTCCTTCCCTTCGTCAGTTTTTTTTTTTCAAGTGAGGTTATGGAATTTGGGTAATTTAGCTAGATATTTTCTTTCATCTTAAGGAATGGACATGGTGTGGGCGTGGGTTTCCCCTATTTTAAGGAGGGCTTGTCTCCTAAATTGGTATCTTGCAATTTGGGCCTAATTCCATTTTTAGCCCACTTGGAAATTCCTATTGTAATAAGTTCATGGTCCAAAGTAACTTCCTAGCCCAACTAGATGCTTCATGGTCCAATAGACCCTAATCCATATTTCTATACACCATTCTCGAGAAAATTCCTATTTGTTGGTTGTCATCGTAAACACATAATTAATGGCACATAATTCCGCTTAGTTCTCATAAAATCACGAGCATAAAATTCATACGTCGCATAAGCATTCAACATATACGCAATTATCATGAAATTACGTAATCATACACGTAATTTATTGGCCGACTTAATTTGCAGGGACCGGGGTCCTACATTGAGGGGTTCATTCCCGTCCGTACTGAGCGTGACTATCTTACGGTGGCAGTCTATGACGGCTCCGTACTTCGATAGCCAATCCATTCCGAGGATTACCTCATAATCGTTCATGGGAATTATTATGAGGTCTATGGGCAGTTCCTTATCCCCGATTACTATTGGGCAATCCCGTATAACCTGGTTAGTTTGGGTGGGATTCCCGTTTGGAACTGTTACCCTAAACTCGCACTCAGCTCGGTGAGGCGTGACTCCTACTCTTGCGACATACTTAGTGGGTGCGAACGAATGTGTCGCTCCTGAGTCGACTAGGATGCATGTGGGGGTTTCATAGGCGAGGAGGGTACCTGTTACCACGGCCGGGTTGTTTTCCGCTTCCTCGGAGGTTATGGTAAAAACCCTGGCCGGTACCCTTGGTGGTTCTGCCTGGTTCCCAGCTTGGCTTCCGGATCCACTTTTCGGACACGCGCTAAGATAGTGGCCCGTCTTGCCACATTTGAAGCAGATGGCGTTCTGGGAGTTACAGACTCCCGTGTGCCTCCGTGCACACTTCGGACATACGGGTAGGTCCAGCTGGGGTCTACCCTGGTTGGGGTTGAACTGTGGGGGTGGTCCTGGTCGATTTGGGAAATTCGGCTTTCCACCCTTGGTTACGAACTGCCGCTTTGGGTTGCTTCCGCTCCCTTGCGGCCCTTGTACGAACTTGCGCTTCGCCTCTTGGGCGCGAGCAATCCTAGCCTCAGCTTGCTCCGCCACTAGCGCTCTTTCAGCCACTTGTGCGTACGTGGCTCCCTGGACTCCAGCCATACTCACATCCCGGTATAGTTCGGGTTTCAATCCTTCCATGAATCGCTCAATCTTGAGCGCGTTCGTACTAACCATGTGAGCAGCGAACCTCGATAGCTGCTCGAACTTCTTGATGTACTCCGCCACTGTCATCGCCCCTTGGCGGAGGTTGATGAACTCGTTCATCCTCTGGGCTCCGACGGGGGCGGTGTAGTACTTTCCTCTGAAGATCTCCTTAAATCGATCCCAGCTCATCGTTAGTGGATTCTCGATAGCTGAGATTGTGTCCCACCAGTGCCCAGCGCTCCCCCTCAGAAGGTAGGCAGCGCACATCACATTCTCCGCCTCAGGAGTGCGGCTATGCTGGAACATGTTCTCCAGCGTCCTTAACCAGTCCTCGGCGGAGGTGGGGTCTACAGCATCCTCAAACAACGGAGGATTAAGCTTTCTGAATCTCTCCCCAATCATCTCAATTCGCTCGGGTGGGGGAGGTAAGCCAGCTGATTGTCCACCAGCGTTCTGCTGTTGGATCAGCTGCTGGATCTGGGCCGATTGTTGCCGGACCAGTTCCGTGAGTTGCAGGATGGTAGCATCCCGGCTATCAGGAGGGTTGTGGGTATCCCTACCCTGATCTGATTCCCTACTTCCTTCTCCCCTAAGTCTTACCATTCTCAATCTATCCTGACAATTTCCTAAGGCCAACAAATCAATCCATACATAAAAGTCACATACATGGTACTTACAAGCAAGGCCGCTTCCGCGCTTTTGAGTGTGTGTGTATGGACAGTCTGCAGGACCTGTGACCGAAGCTCTGATACCACTCTGTCAGGACTCGTCGTCCGACCTCGTAATTCGTTCTAATCCTAGTGCATGAGGCTTCGTTGCCATGCAAAGGCGTAAGATGCGAATAATATTTTTCCTTCTTAAATGCGTGCGGAAGTCTTACATACGAGTCAAAAGAATGTTCCTAAGTCATTTTACAGTTCATCGTAGACGTATCTACACTAATACAAGTGCGTGTGTGCAGCAAAAGCTTCCTATGCGCCCGGCCTTCACAGGTCGTCATCCATACACACACTCCCACCTCAAAAGCAGCCGGAAGCTCCAAAGATTGGCCTTGCGCCATCGATAGATCACGTATCGTGATCGTCAGTACCTACAACACGTAACGAAAGGATGAGCCACCAAGGCTCAGTAAGCAGAAATTATGCATGTATGCACGTGTCCTAACGATCGACAATCCACGCCGTCGTTTTCTAACGCTTAGACTCTTTTTCTTATACTCGTACTCTTTTCTTGACTCGTACTCTTTTCTTGACTCATACATCATATGGGCCCTTAGCTTTCTATCCCACTATGCGCCATAACATAGAGATCTCAATCCACTAGGGATTCGTACATATGTGGAGGTTCACACACTAGAAGGTCACCCGAAGGAATCTTTCCTTACTCAGTGTGGCCTCCACGCGGACGCTTCTCACTGGTAGCCAACACCGAGGCCACTAACCGCGGAGGTCACCAGAAGGAATCTTCCCTCCCGGTTAGTGTTCACGCACTAGAAGGTCACCCTAAGGAATCTTCCCCGTCCCGGTTAGTGTTCACGCACTAGAAGGTCACCCGAAGGAATCTTCCCTTACTCAGTGCATGCCCGGGGCCGCATCCTCCAGGTTGCATCTCCCGCATACGGGGTATTCCCCCAGCCTCTTATACAGGCCTTATGGCTTCATTCGTCATGGCCGCATAGGGGAGCCGTGACTCTTCATTGAGTCGACACAAACGTCAATATCGGCGAGTATACATCGCACACAGGCGATCCTATGCACGCTCGTACCTTTCATCTTACGTACTACGTATGCGTGCAAATGCTCATGCCATGCTCATAATGCAGATCATGCTATCATGCAAATAAATATTCATGTCGTAACGTACACATTTCACATAAGGTCACGTAGGCACGAAATCACATAATCGTACGCATGCAAGTTACGTGTCGTAGTTGAATTGCTACTTACCTGTCGTCCGGCCTACGCTAATTCACTGCTTCGGGAAATTCCTACCGTTCGACCTTTAGACATAAACATCATCGTATTAGTATTACGCCTCTATTAATTGGTTAGGTCGAACTAAGTTATCTAACTTCATTAATTTTGCTAGACTATAAGTCGTTAGTTTCAAGTCTAGGCTAAGTCCCCTACCCAATTAGTTCCTAAGTAAAGTTAGTATCAAATTCGTGACCAAATGGGTTCGGCGAGAATTAGGAATTTTTATTAGTTTTTAATTCACCCGATTATTTAGCTTTGAATTTTAACTCGATCGAAACTCACTTAGTAGTTCTTCTAGTCGCCCGATTCTAGGGTTTTTAAATTGTCCACTTTGCTCTTGAGTTCGCCCGATTCCTTCATGCATGAAGATCAATTTTCGCCCGATTGTGATCTCATGAATTCAAGTTCGGCGATTCGTTCTACTTGCGCCACGTGTAAATTCCATTAAAGTCGTCCGATTTCATGGTCTTCACCGTGCCCGATTTGTGCCCGATTAGCTTGGTGCCACCCGATTTAGAAATCGCCGTTAGTTAGCACCATTTTGACGTCATCTTGCCTTGCCCGATTTCATGCATGCAATGGTTAAAGCAATTCGGCCGATTTAAGGTCTTCAATAGGTAGAAATCGTCGAGTGTTAGTCTTAACTTCCAATCGCCCGATTTCTTGCATGAGCTCTTCCATCGGCCGATTTATAAATCGCCGTTCCTTTTCATCATCATAACATCATCCCGATTTGATCTCACGTGAATGGGTTTCGATCGATTTTGCATTGTGCATGAAATCGCCCGATCGGTGTTCGTTACACTTGTTTTCGGCTGATTTGGGTTGTACTTGAAATCGTCCGTTTTCATGCATGCATGCTAATGCTCGATTCGACCATTAATTCTTGTGAAATCGCCGAGATCAGTTCCATTCTTGATTATTCGCCCGATTTTCTAACTTGATCGATTTTCTCTAAGGCAACCAATCGGCCGATTTGTCACCAAGCTAAGATTGCCTGAAACCATCCAATTTCCCCAATTCGATCGATATCTAACTTATCTACCCGAAATCATAATCATCGCTCCGGAATTGGTAAGTTCTAAGGTTCCCTTCTACCCCAAGATCATCCAACACCGACTTAGAATCACGCCAAACTAGGTTATGAACCTTAAGAACACGTTAAGCTATCCCATACTAGCTACTTTCATCAAAACTCTAAGTATAAGTTCACACCCTAAGTTAGTGCTTTTGCCGTCAAGGATACATGTAAATTCCTAGTCTTAACCAAAAGTTTAACTAGATAATCTTAGTAAAAGGAATGGCAATAGCTTAGGGAACTAGCTTTACTTACTAATTTCGAAATTTCAAGCTAGCTTGAGGTATTCTTTGAGTGGGACTTCTCTCGGCCTTTTCTTCTTCCTTCTTTTCTTGGTTTTCGTTAATGACTTGGGGTTATGAGGTTGTGTTGGTTTGACTTAGATATTTTCCTTTGTTTATGATGGTTAAGGTATGGGTTGGCGTGGGTTTTTCCTTGAATCTAGGGGCTTTGTCTCCTTATTTTGGCTTTTCTTATATTGGGCCTAATTTCCATGTCTTAGCCCATCTTTGCTACTTCCTAGTCCAAAGGGAAATTCTAGCCCAATTCTCATATAATTGTCATTAAGTCTTCTTCCTTCCTTAATAGTGCCTAAAATCCCTTACATAAATTAGGGATCGTCGTGAGCACATTATTATTGGCACGTAATTCCCACAAAATCACGAGCATGGAATTCATGAAATCACAACATATAACATGTACGCATTTAAACACATGATCATTTAAGTCACATACATCATTTATTGGCCGGTCTAGTTTACGGGGACCGGGGTCCTACACCGACTTTGGCGCGTGGCTTGGTATGATTAGTCTTGGATTGGTTTGTTGGTGATTGGTTGATTGGTTTTTTCCTTTCGAGTTGTTCCCAGTAGCTTGTTACTGGTGGGTGGCGGAGTATATCTCCTGATCGTCTGTACATTTTTCTTTTTTACTTTATATATACACGGGACATTCTTAGCTACAGGCGAGACTATGATAGATGTTAGGAATGGGACGTTGACCATGACGGTAGATGGCGAGAAAGTTACGTTCAATATGGCTGAATCGATGAAGAAAAGTAATGAGCATGATGATAAGTGTTATTACTTAGATGCATTTGAGCACGATTTTCTCTTTTCTGTGCAAGGTCTATCACAGGTTTTGAGCGAGGAGGACACCCGAATGATTATGGCAATCGATGAGTGTGGGGAGGTATCATAGCCATCGACGAGAGCAGCAAATAGGACAAGGAAAAGAGCTCGGCCGAGGAGCCACCTGTCCTAGAATTGAAGTCGCTGCCCGACCACCTCGAGTACGCGTTCCTTGGCAGCAACGGAGGGCTACTAGTCATCATCTCATCGAGCCTCGACGACGGACAGAAGGGCCAGCTCTTGGACGTGTTGAGAGCCCATAAGAAGGCGATAGCATGGAAGATATCCGACATCAGGGGAATCAGTCCGAGCTACTGTACGCACAAGATTCTGATGGAGGACGAGTTCAAGCAGGTCAGCCAACGTCAAAAGCGACTTAACCCCAACATGAAGGATGTCATGAAGAAGGAGGTGATTAAGTTGCTAGACGCAGGGATGATTTATCCCATTTCAGATAGCACTTGGGTAAGTCCAGTCCAAGTGGTCCCAAAGAAGGGAGGAATGACGGTTCGTCACTAACGACAAGAACGAGTTAATTCCAACAAGGACAGTAACTGGGTGGCGCGTGTGCATCGACTACAGAATTGAACGACGCCACGAGAAAGGACCATTTCCCTTTACCGTTCATCGACCAAATGTTAGAAAAATTATCTGGTCACTCATTTTACTGTTTTCTTGATGGTTTATCAAGATACCTGCAGATCCCTATAGCACCTGAGGACCAGGAGAAGACCACATTCACTTGCCCCTCTGGCACATTTGCGTACCGGAGGATGCCATTTGGTCTTTGCAATGTCCCAGCCACATTTTAACGATGTATGATGGCTATATTTGACGAGTTGGTAGGCGAGGTAATGGATGTGTTTATGGATGATTTTTCTGTGTTTGGGTCGTCATTCGATGTTTGTCTTGCTAATCTGAAGCTCGTACTCGCACGTTGCGAGGATACGAACTTGGCACTTAATTGGGAAAAGTGCCACTTTATGGTTTGAGAGGGTATAGTGTTGGGACACAAGATTTCCTCCAAAGGAATCGAAGTGGACCGAGCTAAGTTAGAGACAATAGAAAAATTACATGTCCCCTCGAACGTGAGATCAATTAGGAGTTTTCTAGGACATGCTGGGTTCTACCGTAGGTTCATTAAGGATTTTTCTAAAATTGCTCCACCCATGTCTAGATTACTTGAGAAAGATGCTCCGTTTGAGTTTAACGATGAATGTTTGCATGCTTTTAACTTGCTTAAGGAGCGATTGATCGCAGCACCTATTATGGTCGCCCCCGACTGGGGGTTTCCATTTGAACTGATGTGCGATGCGAGTGATTACGCAGTGGGAGCCGTTCTAGGGCAGCGCAAAGACAACCACTTCAGGCCAATTACTACGCTAGTAAGACGTTAGACGCAGCCCAAGCCAACTATACGACCACTGAAAATGAGCTCTTAGATGTCGTGTTCGCCTTTGATAAATTCAAGGGGTACCTTATTTTATCGAAAGTTATTGTTTTCACTGACCACTCTGCCCTTAAGTATTTACTAGCAAAGCCGGACGCCAAGCCTCGGCTAATAAGATGGATCCTACTGTTGGGGTGGTCCCGATTAATCGACGCCGGACCCCGAACAGCGCAACGTGGCAATAGCGGAAGCGCGGTTTGAACCGAGCAGCGTAGGGTGGCGAATTTTTTATTTTTAATATCTAAATTCAACCTTACGCCCTTCGGCTTCTCCTGAGGGTTTGAGATACTGCCCTAAGCCTCGGGAGACCACGGTTAATTCGAATTACCAGAATTCGAATTTATTTCGAATTTATTTGAATTAATAATTTAATTCCAAATGAATCGAATAAAGCGGCAGCCAGTCGTTTTTTGATTATTTGGTGACATAAATGATTTCCAATCAATACCAAATTTTCTAGAATAATTCTACACTTCCCAACGTTCACAACGATAGGTCTTTTGAATTCTTCCGATGTCGTTTGGTATTTTTCACAAAATCAAATATGTGGTTCGAAATTATTAATCCGAGTAAAACGGTAGTCTGCCGTCTTTCGACTATTTGACGACCGAAACGATTTTCGATCGATACCAAATTTTCCAAAATAATTCTACACTTCCCAAGGTTCGCAACGAGGGGTCTTGCGAATTATTCTGATATCGTTTGGTATTTTTCGTAAATCAAATCGTTAGGGTTGAGGTATACCTTCGGTGAACGGGATTTCTTCTGTCGTCGCCTCGGATGGACGTGGCTACACCTCGTCTGGATCCCGGGCCTCCGGGCTAGATTGTCACGCCGGTATGACCTTGAGCGAACCTCCGAACCTCCGAAGACTGGTTCACTCGGACCATCCGAATCCTATGTGGGTGTTTCCGTCGACTGCTCCTCGAGAGTAACCTCACGGCCAACGCCACAATCTCGAATGAACTCTTCCTCGAGAAAATGTGCGTGTAGGCCCACAACGATCCTCTGATCATCGTGAAATAGAATAGGTACCCCATAGAGTCTTCGGGGTAACCTATGAAACGTCCGTTTATTGACCTTGACTCCAATTTGTCTGTTTTCAGCTTTTTCACATAGGCGGGGCAACCTCAAATCCTAATATTTGATAAGCTGGGTAAACGACCAGCCCATATCTCATACGGAATGCCGTTAACAGACTTCGAGGGACACCGATTAATGGTATATGCCGCTGTCAAAAGCGCGTATCCCCACAATAACATCGGTAAATCTGTATAGCTTAACATAGAACAAACCATATCTAATAAAGTTCGGTTTCTACGTTCGGCCACGCCATTCAATTGTGGCGTGCCGGGCTGACTCATCTGTGATAAAATACCGTTCTCCTTCAAGAACTGGTCAAACTCGACACTCATGTACTCGCCACCTCGATCCGATCGAATGGCTTTAATGATCTTCGAAGTTTGATTTTCCACCAACACCTTATACTCTTTGAACCTTTCAAGTGCATCGGCTTTATACCTCATTAGATACACTAGTCCATAACGACTGTGGTCATCCGTAAAGGTAATATAATAGTGGAAGTCACCCCGAGCTTTCACATTGAATGGCCCGCAAACGTCCGTGTGAATTAAACCAAGAATTTCCGTGGCTCTATTAGAAGTCCCGGTGAAGGGTGATCGGGTCATTTTACCTTGAAGGCACGACTCACAAGTCAGATAGGGATCTGATCCCAACGGTGTCAATATCCCGTTTTCTCCAACTCGTGGATCTTGCGTTCTCCAGCATGACCTAATCGAAAATGCCACAAGTATCTCGCTTTTATTCCCGACTTTCGTTATTTGTGACAGTATTCACAGATACATCGTTCTGGGTATTTAAATAGTACAAACCATTTAATAGTGTCGCGCTGCCAACATTTTATTTCTATATATAATGTGGCATGTATTATTATTAAAACTAAATACATAACCATTCCTGCTCAAAACAGGAATGGAGACGATGTTCTTAAATCCCCTCGGGAGTACAAGACAATCGTACAAACGCAACACATGCCCAGAAGATAAAACAAGATATCTTGATCCGATGTGGCTTGCCGAGATACTATCCCCGCTTCCCACTCTGACCTCGATCTCACGCTCCCCAAGCGCTCTACTTGGTCCCAGACCATGCGTGGACACACAAGTGTGAGTACTAGCCCCTGAATCTAATATTCAAGAAGTAGAGTATACAGATGTAGAACAAACTGTTTCTAAAACATTAAGTAACCTGACGAGCATGCTCACCCTTGAGCTTCGGACAGTCCCGCTTCCAGTGGCCCAGTGCACCGCAATGCAGACACCTATCCGTCGGCTTTACACCGGTCAGCTTCAATTTCCCAGAAGATATTTTCTTCTCGGAAACCTTCCCTGTCGGCTTGAGCTTGTTGCCATTCTTCTTTTTGCCTTTCTTGGGCTTTGAAGAGATGGCGACAAGTGCAGTCTGCTTTGCCTTCTTCATCTGACCTTGCGCCGTTGCTAACTGATTCATCAGATCAGGAAGCAATAGAGTCATGCCGTTCAGATGGTAATTCACAATGAACGCGTTGAAGGACGGAGGCAGAGACTGCAAGATGAGATCATTTTGTAATTCCCGATCAAATCGGAAATTGAGAGTCTCCAACCTCTCGATCATGGTGATCATGTTCATAACATGCTCGCCAACGTTCTCACCCTCAGACATCCTCGATCGTAAGAGCTGCAACGAAGTCGCATAACGAGTCGTCCTAGACATCTCACCGTAAAGCTCTTTCATATGTTGAACCATCACTCGAGCATCAGCCATATTTTCATGGCTACGCTGCAGTGCGTTACTCATCGATCCGAGGACATGAGCCTTTACGAGCTTCTCGTCGCGCAGTCGCTTGTCATAAGCAGCACGAGCCTGCTCGGATGCCCGCGCCCCTGGGGCTGGCGGCATTTCGGAGTTAAGGATATAAACTAATTTCTCAATCTCAAGGAAAATCCTCAAGTTGCGAAGCCAGTCTGAATAGTTGACCCAGTCAACCTATTCTCCTTGAACATTACATTTAAAGCGGTCGACATAATTTCACAAAGAGAGTAAATGCTGCAGAAAATAAAAGGCATATTAACTCGATTGTATAGGTTATCAAACGCGAACAAGGACTTTTATTCTGTTTTACTCCCACTATCTTTTCATAAACACCATTCTCCCTACGGATGTTTTGGAAGTTTCGTTGATAACTTCGATAGTGGAGTTGATGTCCTCGTGGACGGATGCAAACCTCAACCTCTGTCATTTTATTGGTTTGCAGCGTCCCACGAAGTCGCACTCCGCACGAATCCGACCTTGTCGAATGTCTCAACTATCTTTGTCTCAATTAGGGACCCCCGCCGGCAAACCCGGAACAAGGCGGTGTGACTATCTAAGTGCGACCTATCAACTTTGCTCAAAACTGCACACTTGAACCGTACGTTTTACCGCACAGTGTGGTCTTGGCGAGCGGCACAAATGCACCAGAGCAAGCCGAAACAAAAGCAAATGCAAGGCGCTGGCATACCCGAAACCAAACCTTGCATTTAGGTTTTGTAACAACTAGACCCGAGCTTGATAGAAGACAGGGAATCCAATCCCTTTTCTCACTTAGTATTCGTATGGGAGATTTTTGTAACTCATAGCACATTAAAATTAAGCACGAGCACGTAAATCCAAAGCAATTTAAATGGACAAATATGCGGGCTATTTTTAGACTGGTCCTATTTACATAGGTCGTAAAACGACCGGGATCTTCGATCTTCAAACGTCGAGTCATCGACACGATGGTCGTCGAACCCTCCAACCTCGCCTTGCATCAAACGACCGTCATTTATCTAACTTATCTAATAAAGCGATAAAATACAACACGGGGGGAATTATTTCCCAAAAAGCCCGTAATCCATGTACATACCGGGGGCGGGAAATGGCCCTTAAACAAATAACTCAGTTTAGAACCTAAGCCCACGTAAATGTCCCACATAACATGCAACACAGAATTTCGACGTCGGGTGCCCGACCGACGTCACGAGCGATGATAGTCTCCAAACTACATCAACCGTTCATTCGCCACATCGGCTTTCGAGGCCTTCGGTCGAACCATTCATGAGCCTTGGCTCTGATACCACTGTTGGGGTGGGCCCGATTAATCGACGCCGGCCCCTGAACAGCGCAACGTGGCAATAGCGGAAGCGCGGTTTGAACCAAGCGGCGTAGGGTGGCGAATTTTTTATTTTTAATATCTAAATTCAACCTTACGCCCTTCGGCTTCTCCCAAGGGTTTGAGATACTGCTCTAAGCCTCGGAGACCACGGTTAATTCGAATTACCAGAATTCGAATTTATTTCGAATTTATTTGAATTAATAATTTAATTCCAAATGAACCGAATAAAGCGGCAACCAGTCGTTTTTTGATTATTTGGTGACATAAATGATTTCCGATCAATACCAAATTTTCCAGAATAATTCTACACTTCCCAACGTTCACAACGATAGGTCTTTCGAATTATTCTGATGTCGTTTGGTATTTTTCACAAAATCAAATCTGTGGTTCGAAATTATTAATCCGAGTAAAATGGTAGTCTGCCGTCTTCGACTATTTAACGACCGAAACGATTTCCGATCGATACCAAATTTTCCAGAATAGTTATACACTTCCCAAGGTTCGCAACGAGGGGTCTTGTGAATTATTCCGATATGTTTTGTATTTTTCGTAAATCAAATCGTTAGGGTTGAGGTATACGTTCGGTGAACGGGATTTCTTCTGTCGTCGCCTCGGATGGACGTGGCTACACCTCGTCTGGCTCTGGGGCCTTCGGGCTAGATTGTCACGCCGGTATGACCTTGAGTGAACCTCCGAAACTGCTCCCGATGGCTAGCGCAGTTCGGTTCGGGCGTCGTGTTCGTCGAACGATCCCGTCGGTGCAAAGTGGCTTGAGAAGTTCTACACTTCAACTCTATTTTTTTTATTTAGTTCTATGTTAAGAAAATTATTCAAGTCACCCAAATCTCCATAGCATACCGTTTTTATGCATGTGTGTTTATTTAATTAATTTTTTTTATTAATTGAGACAGACCCTTGTTAATTAACAAGTGTCAAAATAAATTAAAAAAATATGACTCATACATTTAACACATCCCAACGTGGATGTGTAGAGTTTTCTTTTTTTTTATTTATTTTGATAATTGTCTTTGGCCCTTGAGGTTTCTAAATTCTCAATATAGTCCCTCAATTTTAAATAATAAAATAATTAAATCCAATCTAACTATTTTAATTATAATTGAGCCTCACTTAGTTAATTAATTAAGCACTTAAGACAATCTTAAGTCCTAATTATTTCCGTGATCGTCACTGGAATTTAACTAAGTCATCGACGCCTCGTATCAACTATGCCACTCAACGAATGTCATTTGTTAGGTTTCAAAGAAAAGCCCGCCTTTTTCGTTCAAGTTCATTACCATTTTTAAGCGCGACTCTCTAGGTCCGTCTCAACTGGCATGGGAGGAATCCACGAGTCCCGGTATGCGCCTAGCCAATCCCTCGGTACGGGACAGATCCCAGTTGAGAATGAATTTTGATCTAATCGAAATTCCGGCGAACGGACTATAGTGTATACATTTAAATACCTCTTACGCCTTTCACTTGTGTCCCAGTTAGGTGAGAGCCATGCTAATGTAAAACTCACTAACCTAACACTTTGTTATAATCGTGACCGAACCGATTATTTAAACTCCCTCTGTATCTAATACGAGCAAGTTTTCTAAGCTTCGGTCGAAGGCTTTATAATCGTCGTTCTCCGATTACCTCATAGGACATTAACCTATACGAACATAGGCAGTGAATCCCGATAGCAGTTAAAACCAGGCAATCACCTCCACAAAGTCGGTTGCGTTTCGTCGCTTACCCGTGTCCCATTTATGAACACTTGCGAGCCTAGCCAACTAGCGACAAACCGAAATCGCGAAAGTAAATCCGTCAATGACCCTATCAGTTTGAGGCTGCTATAGTCATTCGTTCAATCATTGACAACATCCTAGCCATGTGATTGAAACGAATACGAGTCAAATGTCCGAATACGCAATCTCTCCGATCACCGATATCTCCATCACGACCCACAACCTCTCAGGTAATCATCAGTTACACTACCGATACTATGTGGTCGTCAATGGATAAGTCATATTCGGATATCTAGTCACCCTCCTAGAATCCTTAGACTTACGGACTTTTATTTAATGCTGAGATTAAGGATCATCCGGTGTCTCCTCTCTCGTCTCCACAAGAATCAGACGTCCAACTCAAATATTTGGGTGTTATTTATTTATCGCGCTGCCGGATGCCAAATGGACTTTAAATTCGATAAATAAGTAATAATACCTTTATTATAATGAAAATAATATTCATTACTTTATTTGACAGTATATACAATAAAACTGTTGAGCAACCTCATCATCGTGCGCCCTATACTATTCCCAGTCCTCGTATGGCATTCCATGGCACACTCTCTAACACCTACTCCTTCACGAAGTCGATATAGAGATCAGAGACAAGAAAGGCGCAGAGAATCTGGCGGCGGATCACCTCTCTCGACTAGAGGAGTCCGAAATTTATAACAAGGACGGCAAGGAGATTCAGGACACGTTCCCAGACGAGCATTTGTACTCAGTACAAGTGGTAAGCGAAGATACTCATTGGTTTGCAGATTATGCTAATTATCTTGTTGCGAAGGTCCTTCCAAAAGGGTATACAAGTCAACAAAGAAGAAATTCTTTTATGACTTGAAGTACTACTTTTGGGAAGATCCGCATCTTTTCAGGCGATGTGCAGACCAGGTGATACGACAATGTGTCGCTTCCCCTGAGACGACGAAGATTCTCGGGCATTGCCATAGCGGACCAACTGGAGGGCACTACGCAGCGAACCGAACCGCTCAGAAGGTACTGGAAAGCAGTTTCTATTGGCCTACGATTTTCAGAGACGCCCAACGGTACGTTGATATTTGTGATCAATGTCAGCGCGCAGGTAATATCTCTAAACGCGATGAAATGCCACAAAACTTTATTTTAGTTTGTGAGATTTTTTATGTTTGGGGTATATAGACTTCATGGGTCCGTTTCCTAGCTCGTATAATCATAAGTACATTCTGGTTGCTGTAGACTATGTGTCTAAGAAGGGCTGAGGCGTAAGCTTTACCCACGAACGATGCTAGGGTTGTTGTTCGATTTTTACGAGCACTATTTTCACGATTTGGGGCACCTAGATGCATCATTAGCGATAGAGGCACTCATTTTTGTAACACCCAATCACGTACATTAGAGCGTTATGGTGTTAGACACAGCTTATCCACCCCATATCATCCTCAGGCTAGCGGTCAGGTAGAAGCAATGTTGTAAAATTCGCTAGGCGCTAGTCGGGCGCCCGGAGGGGGCCTAGCGCCTAGACCGCCTAAGCGGGGCCTAGGCGGTTTCTAGGCAGGAATTAGTCGGTATATGTATTTTTATTTTTATTTTCATATAGATCAAATATAACAATATTATAAATTTTCCAAATATTCTAAATTAATATTATTAATTCTAGTACCTATAAAAATGACGATGTAAGGATGATATCAGATGAAGTTATTTTATTTTATTTTTATTTCACCTTATATTATTAATAAAACGGTGTAATTAACTAATTATTTAGCTCATTATTACTAAAATACCTCTATTCTCTTATATAAAAAGAATAGTTAAAAAAAATCAGATGTTGGAATCGAACCCTGAATATGTAGAGGCCCAACACTTAATTCTCTGTCATAACCCACTGAGCCAGCCGAATTTTTGGTTTCGTTTTCACATAAAATTTATCAGTACTAATGAGGAGTCAGTTCTTCATGTAATCACGCATGTCCCACACCGATTGTACAAATTCTGAGTGAAGTATCTCTATATAAGTACAGGCATTGCATCCTACTTATCGCATTAGGCTGTGGCTTTCTTTATTCAAGTGGCCCGTGCTAGAGAAGTTTTCATTTATTTCAAATTTTGGTATTAATAAAATTTATATTTAAAATAATTAGTAATTGCCCGATTAATCGGATTAATCGCCCGATTAGGCGGATTAATCGCCCGATTAGGCCGACTAATTAGTGGTTCTGTTATTCGGGGCCGATTATGTGGTATTCGCCACGGCAAGTGTCCGATTGTCGCCTAGGCCGATTTTTACAACAATGGGTAGAATTAGTGAATCGCGAGTTAAAACGTATCCTAGAGAAAACTATAGACGGGAACCGTAAGGAGTGGCGAATAAGCTTAATGATGCACTATGGGCATATAGGACTGCTTATAAGACACCAATGGGCACTACACCGTATAGATTGGTCTACGGGAAGGCATGCCACCTCCCCGTAGAAATCGAACATAAAGCCTATTGGCAATCAAGTCTTTAGACATGGATTTGGGGAAAGCCGGCGGAAAGCGGTAGCTCCAAATTAATGAACTAGACGAGTGGCGTTTGTCAGCTTATGATAATGCTAGGATGTATAAGGAGCGCTCGAAGGCCTACCATGACAGAAAAATTAGGCACAGACGAGAGTTTCAGGAAGGGGATCAAGTCCTCCTCTTTAATTCTCGACTTAGGCTTTTTCCCGGCAAGCTCAGATCACGTTGCTCCGGACCGTTTACTGTCACTCGTGTTTTCCCTTACGGTACTATTGACATTACAGGTATGGGGCAGGATACTTTAAAGGTGAACGGACATCGATTGAAGCATTACCATGGAGGTGAGGACGACCTGAGTGACCAGGAGGTATTATACCTCGACTTCCAGCCAGCTTGAGAGTACAAGAGGTACGTCAGGCTAAGACGTTAAAAGAAGCGCTTCCTGGGAGGCAACCCAGGTAGTATTTGCATTCATATTTCTATTTATAAAAAAAAACAAAAAACAATAACAACAAAATCAAATAATAATAGATAAATAAAATCGAAAATAATAATAAGAAAAAAATACTAATAATACTTTCAATCATAGTATTTTATAATAAAATATATATATATAATAAAACAAATAGTAATAATAAAATGCGAAAATTGAGGGGGATGTTTTGTTCTCGCGAACTGATTTTCTATCGCAGTGTTTGCATAGGATCTTTACAGGGTTTTGTCGCTAATCTATCACAGTTAGGGGTGAGCGCGGTGCGGTTAGGGCGGTTTTTATCGAAATTTTAACCCGACCCGATATATTGCGGTTTTTTAAAATATACCCCAAACCCTATCATAAAAATTTTAACCCGATAGATTGTGGTTTGCTTGAGTGCGGTTGGGTTGGGGCGGTTTTTGCGGTTTTAATATATTTTTTTAACATAACGAAAAATTAAGTGTAATATTCTTAAGTAAAGATCGAGCAAAAGGATATATCATCAACCTATTTACAAATATAAAAGTTTATATAAAAAATTGTTATTATCGTATTATCAAACAATAGTAACAAATAATAAAAAGTTCAATAAGAAGCTTGATTAAAAGCTCATATTCTTTGTTCACGGCCGGTTTTTGGTAAATCAACAAAAGCAAGGGCCTCATTTTGATTTAAAAGTTTCCCTTAGAAGAAATAATTTTTTTGATTTTAAAATTTTAACCCACCTTCTATAAACTTCAAGTGTTATAGTTGGTGATATCAAGTCTCAATAAATGAGGAGGGTTGCATTGGATAGGCAAATAAATTTTAATTACTTAATATTTATTTTCTTTTTAAAAAAATAGCATCATTTAGAATTTAGCTTACGCAATGTGTTATGACGAGGCACTGTCCTTGTATCTAATTTTCTTTTAGGAGAAAAAAATTTTGGCTCAAAGTTTTAACTCGACTTCTATAAACTTCAAGTGTTATAGTTGTTGATTCAAAGTCTGAATAAAGGAGAAGGGTAACATTGGATACACATAAATTTTTTTCACTATATAATATTTATTTTTCTATTAAAATAAATTTAAAATTTAGCTTTACGCAAGTGTTATGATGAGCCGATATCCTTCTATCTTAGTAAAAAATAATTAATATTTTTTGCCTTCACTACTATTACGAGTTATATCTATTAGGGGTGAGCGCGGTGCGGTTAGGGCGGTTTTTATCGAAATTTTAACCCGACCCGATATATTGCGGTTTTTTAAAATATACCCCAAACCCGATCGTAAAATTTTAATCCGATAGATTGCAGTTTGCTTGAGTGCGGTTGGATTGGGGCGGTTTTTGCGGTTTTAATATATTTTTTTAACATAACAAAAAATTAAGTGTAATATTCTTAAGTAAAGATCGAGCAAAAGGATATATCATCAACCTATCTACAAATATAAAAGTTTATATAAAAAATTGTTATTATCGTAGTATCAAACAATAGTAACAAATAATAAAAAGTTCGATAAGAAGCTTGATTAAAAGCTCATATTCTTTGTTCACGGCCGGCTTTTGGTAAATCAACTAAAGCAAGGGCCTCATTTTGATTTAAAAGTTTCCCCTAGAAGAAATATTTTTTTTTATTTTAAAATTTTAACCCCTTTTTATAAACTTCAAGTGTTATAGTTGGTGATATCAAGTCTCAATAAATGAGAAGGGTTGCATTGGATAGACACATAAATTTTAATTACGTAATATTTATTTTCTTTTTAAAAAAATAGCATCATTTAGAATTTAGCTTACGCAATGTGTTATGACGAGGCACTGTCCTTGTATCTAATTTTCTTTTAGGAGAAAAAAAATTTTGGCTCAAAGTTTTAACTCGACTTCTATAAACTTCAAGTGTTATAGTTGTTGATTCAAAGTCTGAATAAAGGAGAAGGGTAACATTGGATACACATAAATTTTTTTCACTATATAATATTTATTTTTCTATTAAAATAAATTTAAAATTTAGCTTTACGCAAGTGTTATGATGAGTCGATATCCTTCTATCTCAGTAAAAAATTATTAATATTTTTTGCCTTCACTACTATTACGAGTTATATCTATTACTTTATGAATTATTGAATAAAAAATACTAAATCGTAATTATATTTTTAAATGCGGTTGGATGCGGTTTTATGCGGTTTATAAATACAAAACCAAATCCGATTGCAAAATATGCGGTTTTATATTTTAAAACCCAAACCAACCCATCAAACCGTTAACCCGACACTTGCGGTCTGGGTTGGGTTGGGTCGATTGGGTGGGGCGGTCCGACGGGTTAAATGCTCACTCCTAATCACAGTGCGAATCTCACAATGCAGAATTAAGAGGCGGGATCGGAATGATGAGTTTACTTCATATAGATGGTTACATACCAGTACAAAATAGTGACGACCCAATACAAAAGCAATTAAAACTTCGAATAACATAAGATACGGAACAATAGTTTTGCTTCATAAGGCGGTTACACACAAGTGCACCTTGTGAGCACCCAACATACGAAAGCGAGTAAAACTGCGAACAAACCCAAAAGAAGAGCAAGGTAGAGTGATAGCATATCTAAATTATGACGAATCCTCACATATTCTTCACTCGCATTCTCACGGCCTTGCTACGGTCCCCAATTCATAGTGGCTAGCTAACCCTGAATATCGAAAATAAGATTGCTGAAGACGTGTGATTTATGGTAGATGATGTTATTGTGTTACTCTACCAATGTCTATTTATAGGCATGAAGGGCACAAAAACATCGTTATCAAACCCAGCAAATCAAATAAATAATACGGACGAATTTTTGACTTGGAGATTTGACGCCGCGTGAGAAAGGGATATTTCCTTTTGTCGATTATCAGATTTTTCATCGCGTAAATCGTTCTCGAAAAACTCGTCGATTGCGTGTTAATCATAGTTAAGATATATATTATTCAATAATAATCATAATATTTAAAAAAAATTATATTCACGGCCAACGCTCTGAGAAGCCACGCCGTGAAATGCTCAGTTGACAACGTTCAAGGCCAATACTAAGCCAAGTCACGGCCGTGAAATCTCCCTAAGCAGACCCTGACACAATTCACGGTCTTTTCGCTTAGTCAATCACGGCCGTGAATCAGGACAAGTACATCTTCCAAGTTTTCTGCCACGATTCACGGCCCTGTGCATCAATCTCACGGCCGTGACATTTGCCCACTGCCGCAACTCACGGCCTCATGCTTAGGCATTAACGGTCGTGAATCTTAGGGCCACAATCCCACGTCGCTCACTGCCTCGAGTCACGATCAGAGGTTAAGACCTCACCGTCGTGACATTTACGAGAAAATAAAAAAAAAACAAACAAACAAAACCAAAAACAAAATAAAAAAAAATACTTAGGTTGTCACGCCTCGTATCTCAGGAGTCAGGGCCGTGACATAAGCGGGCTTATCTCACTGTCCGCATTCACGGCCAATGACTCCAGAGTCACGGCCATGAGTTGATTAAAAGGAGCCCTCTGTTTCTATTCACGGCCGTGAAGGATGCGATTTTAGCCTTTTTAAACTCATTTCAATCACTCTCTTCGTCTCCTTCTCTCTCTCTCTCTCTCTCACGACCTAAATCACTCAAAACCATTCGTCGCTGAGCGCCGCGCCACCGCCACCGTCGACATTATCTGGCCACCCCACGAACGAACACATACCCAACCTTTAATTTCGGTAAAATCAAAAGGTATGGATTTTCTTTCTCCCCAACTTTCGAATTAGGGGCAATCTCCAAGACTAGGTCGAATATGGTGTTCTTTTTCCTCTTTCGTGATTAGATTTATGCTATGTACACGGTGGGTTTGATAAATTTGTTAATTTCGTCCATCAATTTTCAATTTGGGATCATAAACCCTAATTGCCTAATTTGGGGATCTTCGAAAAATCGTGCGAAATTGGTTGCGTCTCTTGGATAATTTACCGCTGATTCATCGTTTAAAGTCGAAAGAATGTGCTCGGGTGATCGATTATTGCGATTAGAAGGAGTATTTTAGTTGTCTATCACGCGTTCGACAAAATGCCGCTTTGAATGTTCATATGTTCTTACTTTAGAATTATCAATTTTGTCGCTACGTTGGTCGAGTCAAGCTGTGTTGATTATATTCTTCTCGCCACTCACATTTGGACTTCTGCGTACTATGGGTCGAAGCCGCTCAGCTGCATCACCTAATCGTCCACGGCGATGCCAAGGATCGATGTACTGCTAGCCTCTATGTAGCAGTTTGACGATGAGACGCAGCAGGCCCGATATAACCGCCTAAAGGACATGCAGTTCATCCCAACCGACCAAATTGACCACGACACGCTGGAAAAGTATCACATCGACCAGCAAGTGGGCGACTATGTGTCCCTCAGCGGATGGCTCGAATTCTTTCACATCGACGAGTCGGCGTACAAGGAGCTGACTCTGGAGTTCCTTTCCACTTTCACCCACGAGACATCGGCGTGAACAAGATCAAATTTCGGGCATTTAACACGGAGCACACGGTGGACATAGGCGACATCTGCCAGGCAATTGGAGCACCGGTGCAATCTTTCGGGAATCGAGATTTGTACTACAAAGACTACCTTGAAAGCCCAGAGGTTCGACAAGCCTGCTGGGCCGAGATTACACTACCCGGTGAGCCACCATTCAGTGTCAAGACATCGAAGGCCTCGTCGCTCAGGAGCCCAGGACTACGCTACATTTACCGTCTCCTGACGACCTCGCTCACACCAAGGGGTGACTCACACGGCGCAATTGGCCTTCGCGACCTGTTCTACTTAGCCAAGATGCAGCGCGATCAACAGGTCCACTTAGGGATGGCCCTAAAACACGCCTTTGCGTCCCAAGCCGATGTTCGTAGTCACGGGAAGCTCGCAGTTGGGCCATTTGTTACGAAGGTTATCAAGGTGTTTAACATGTGGCCAGTAAATCCACCCGAGATGGCGATAGTGGGTGGGCGAAATCTACTGAACGAGGACATGATGATGAAGATAATGCTGATAAAAGCCCCCAATTGGTCCCGCTCGAACAAGGTCTACACTTGGCATGAAGTCTACCGTGGACAAACGGACCTCGGCGACGCACACGAGCCACTAGCTATCAAGGTGTGGGACCATTCGGTTTACCCAAACACTGCCGGAACTTCCCATTCCTCCGGCTACCACGAGGGGAGTCATCAGGTGTCGCTCCTTACGCGTCAACCGCAGAGCTTCACGCATTGCGCCAGGAAATGCTACGCTACAATGAGGAGGCCATACGACGCGATGAGGAGACACGGCGCCGACAGGACGAGTATGAGCGTCGAAACGAGGAAGCCCACCGACGCTACCGCGAAGAGCAACGGCGATATGAACTAGCCCTTCAAGCCATGGAAAACGCGATGAAGCATACACAGGAGTCAGTTAGGCTTGCTCAAGAATCGATGGCCCACCTTCGCCCGCGGCCACCCTCGCCCCCACCACCATCTTAGTGTTGTTTATTTTGTCATGTTTTTCTTAGTACTCTTTTTGTGTTTGGTCTAGTAATGATACTTATGATAACTATGACTCATTTTGTTCTCCTTTATTATTTCATCCGTGAGGTTAATTTTCTTTTTAGTGTTTTCAGGAAACGTGACACGGATTCAGACTACGACTCAAAATATTTCCAAATTAGTTGAAACAACCATGTTCAACTACATCAAATGCTTGAGGCAGGACCACGCCATTTTTTTTTTAGGGGAGTCACGTTCTTTTCAACTTCTCTTACCTTCCTTTTATTTATTTTACACGTTGAGGACAACGTGCATCTTAAGTGTGGGGAGGGGGAATTTTGTTGGGAAATTTTGTTGAAAATTTACGTGAAATTGTTTATGACGTGTTGTGGCTATTAAATATATAGAAGTCTGGCATGACTGTTTGCGTTCACCTCGAAGTTGGATTGCATGCTAGGGAGTTTTGTGAGCGATAAAGACATGCATCTGTGATTTAATCTTTTCACAATGAATAGACATAGTGTTACTTTGAGAGATTCACACACATAACCCACGTTCCGTTGTGAGAGTTTTAGCTGATGAGCTTTTGCTCATTTTTCTTGGTTGTGTGAGTAGTGCATAATTTACGTCTCTCTAGAACTTGCTCGTTTGATACGCATTGAAACTGTTTGTAGTATGTTTTACATGAATATGACGAAGGCATTAGGAGATAAGTCCACGGCCAAAGTTCCCGACCACGACTGATCACCGTAGTTAGCCATTTTGTGCCTAAGCCTTTTTATTTCTTAAACCTCATATTTTCATAAGCTGCTAACCTGAATAAGCCTCCAGAGATCATTTGAACCCGATTTAAGTAAAAGTGAAGGTCGAATGTCAAAGTCGAAAAGCGTAGTCGGGATGACCCCGACACCTCCAAGACAACGCCGAAACCAGTGGAGAACTCCTCAACAAGAAAAAAAAAGAAAGGAAAAAAAGAAGAAGAAGAAAAAAAAGCGTTGGAAGGAGGAAAAGTGAAGCAGATAGAGGATAAGCTGTTGCGAAAAGAAAGAAAAAGAACCTTTCCTTCGATAATCTTTTGGTCTCGTGAATTCCACATCATCCTCTCATTTTGAGACTTTGAAGAAGAAAGGCTTAGTGGAACGCAGCAGAAATAAGAGAAATATGAAGACGGCGTAACCAAAAGGGTTAATCCTGGCGTGCTTTAGACAATGACATGAAGACCGACACGACTGCTACTCTATATGATTCTACTACCACCTCATTATTATCGAACCCATTTAACCCGAAAAAGACCTTCTGATTCATGCTAACTGCTTTAAGTAGTAGACGTGCGATTGACTGGCAAGCATATGGTATAGACTAGATTATTGCATGAATTGAGCGATTCACCGATTTATTAGCCTATACACTGAGTGCTTTGAGTGAATCTCTGCGAGGTGTGGATCTCGATTAGTAGTGCTAAGGAAATTCGTGTCGATAAGTGCTGATTATGTTGCAGTGTTCATAATTCTCTTGCTTGATTCCATTTTGTGTTTTCCATCTGCGTTGGTGAATTGTGAATGGTCATGCCACTATCTTGTTACCTTTTCTTGCTTGTAATTTGCTTGAGGACAAGCAAAATCTTAAGTGTGGAGAGGTTTGATAAACGTATTTAATTATTGTATTTATTTGGGTTATACTAGGATATTTTTGGTCATTCCATGCATCTCTTGGCTCTATTTACACTCATTTAAATATTGTAGGACCTTCAAACGGTTATCGAGCGAAAAGGAACGAAAACGAGGCGAAAACGACGCGAAAAGGACCAAGTATAAAGATTCCGGGCAGCTGTCACGGCCGTGGATCACCTCGAAGGAGGCCGTGAACGTGGGCAGTAAGCTTAAGAAGCATAAATCTCAAGTGTCACGGCCGTGACATCCTATGCGATAAGTCGTGAATAGAGGCAGTGTGATTGAGATGTCGATGAGCTTATGTGTCACGGCCGTGACAGATAAGCATGTGGTTGTGACTCCCAGCAGAAACGAAACTACACAACACTGTCCGCAGTCACGGTAGTGACAGATCTTGCAAGAGACCGTGTCTAGCGGCAGAGGCTATTGCTATTGTCACGGCCAGAACCTATATGCAATAGGCCGTGACTGGTTGCAGAAAGTCAAGGTTTAGGGTTTAAGCCGCCGTCACGGCCGTGACTCCTTATGCAAGAGGCCGTGAAGGGTTAAAGAAAGGCGAAAAGTCAGCCTAATTGCATCGTTCACGGCCGTGAAGGCCCGTTAAGTGGCCGTGAACGTGCCAAATTTCAGGGTTAAAGCCCAAATTCGAAGCATAAAAGGAGAATTCTTCTCAGAACTCAAACTCCACAGAGCCGAAAACCTAGAGAAAAGAAGAGGAGGAAGAACACGAGAAGCAGCCCCTTGATTCGGAGAAGCTCAAGGGACGATCCATCAACGCAGTCACGCTCATTCGAACGAGGAACGAGAGCTCCACCTCAGAACCGCCATACTCACTTATTAGGGAAGATTTTATGAGTTCTCTATCCTCGTTTCCTTTAAATCTTGTTGTTGTTTTGCCTGAGTAGCTAAATCTCTTGTGTGTTCGGGAGTAGATGAACGTTGGTTTATGTCGTAGTTAAGGCGTAGGATAATCGTGACAACGTGTATTCGACTATTTATTGTTCTATGATATTGCTTCTTTGCCTCAATATGTCTATGTGTTGACGTGAATATGTGGTACATCGTTTAGGGCGACAGCTAAATAACGATTCGTTCATACACGTTAGGATTCGAGTATAGGGCGAAAGCAAATACACGATCCTCGCCATTTGGTAATTAATGATCTTAGATTCCCACGAACGTTTAGGGCGACAGCAAATCCGTGAGTGGGTAGAAAGTTACCGCGATTTAGTCGATATTCACGTAGGAACGATATTCTGTAGCCTTAGCCGACAACACCCTTCAGGATTCGAATCTCGAACACATATTTATCATCTTAAGTCACTCGTATAATTTCTAGTTGTGCTTCCTTAGTCTTTCATTCCATTAGGTTGCTCTGCTAAATTTGTCTGTAGCATAAACAAATCCTGCTATTTTATTTAGGTTAAATATCGAGTTGATAGGTCAATACTAGTAATCAATTTATTCCTCGTGTTCGATACTCGGATATTCGCTATAGCTATATTACAAACGATAGGTACACTGCCTATCGCGCGTGGTGCTAGATATAACATATTCGTTTTAATTATTACTTGACGTACTTGCACGAACTTTTATTTAATATATTAACGTACACTCACGCGATCAGTCCTCAAGGCTTTATAAAGAAGGAATGACTCGAGGGACTTTTACCGGTTCATGGTGCACCAAGTAAAATACTTTTCCGCACACGACCGTTTGATGGCTCTGGAGAGAAACATGAAGAATGTCAACATGACCGCTCCGTTTAGCAAAGGACCTGAGGTCGAAGGGCTTCCCAACAATCACGTGCACATAAGCTCAGTCTTGGCAATCACCTACCACAATCCAATTGTGAAGAGAACAGAGTGATGCTAAAGACTGAAGTCAATAAGTTCTGTGATGGGAAGCTCAAAGTAATCAGGAATAACATTGAGAAGAAATTGGAAGAGATTAATAGAGACACCATGCTGCGTCTTCACAGGTTCGTGAGAGAGCAACCCTCTTGATGGAACTCCTTGAAGACATCGAGGAACGACTGAAGTTGAGAGAAACCATAAGGAACTACGAGCATGCACTGAGCTTGCGCAGGTCATACTGTGCCCGACGAGGACAGATAGCGGGAAGGGCAATCAAGCACAAAGAGGGAGAATGTGAAATACAACTTAGAGTTGTGCTTTGATTTTATTAGCTGTCCTTGTAATTAGGGGCTTTTATTATATTTATCCTTAGATTATGACTAGATTGGTATTTATGGGAAGCTTGTTTGGTATAAATACAATTGTAATCATTGTGCTTAATACATAAAATTATTGAATTGATCGGAGGGGCTGCCAATCCAAATTCTAGAGAGAGAAACACACAAATATGTCTCTCACTAAAGGAATTCTCTCTCGATTCTAGGATCATAGAGTTGATAATCTATGGACCTAACATATACACAAGTAGAAGCAGTAGACTACGCATAAACGTTCTTCCCGTAGTTAAAAATGTGACTGTCATAATAATTATTTCCCGAGCATCTAAGCTTAATTGTCCAATCCGCCAGATGGATGTCACGAGCGCTTTTTTGCAGGGAGATTTATTTGAAGAGGTATATGGTCATTTCCTCCAAGTATGAGTTTCGATGAGAAGCTGCGTGTAATATTATTTGCAAACTTGAAAGTCACTTTATGGCCTAAGCAGGCATCGAGACAATAGAACAATAGGTTCACTCACATTATGAGTGTGGTTTACGACAGTCAACGAATAACTACTCTTTGTTTATCAAAAATAGGGGGAGTATTATTATTATTATTATTATTATTATTCTAGTATATCTTGATGATATTTTATTATATTCTAGTATATGTTGACGATATTTTGATTACATGAAATGATGAGCTATTAGTTAAGGACATGAAGTCTCTCTTGAATAATGCCTTTTTGTTAAAAGGCTTGTGAGAATCAAAGTTTTCTCTGCATTGAAGTGGCTAGATGAAAACATGGCATATATCTTAATCAAAGAAAAATATGTGCTTGAGTTATTGAGTGGGACAGGTATGCTATGATGAAACCGTTGGGAGTTCCAATTGAGCAAAATATGAAGTTGATAGATGGTCCATTGAAGTGGCAGAAACCAAAGTTGATAAATAACCAGCAAAGAATATCATAAACTGGTGAGGCATAAACAAACCAAGATCCTCTAGCCATAGATGTTCCATTCTATCGATGAATAACTAGTATTTAGTTATGCCTTACAAGTCCTTATATTAGTTATTCGGTATAGATTTTGACACATTTGGTGCGTTGTCCAAGAAAACCTCATGTTGGGACTATGTTTAAATTACTTAGATATTTAACGGTAAGACCATGTATTGGATTATTGAAGAGATCTAACAGTGTTTAAGGTGAAACCCTTTTGTGATGCAATATTTATCGCAAAAATCTTTGAGATGTTATGCAATATTTTTGGTGATTTGCTTGTGTCATGGAAAACAAATAAGCCAATAACAGTATCTAAGAGCTCAGCCAAGAGCTCTTGCCATGGTTACATCAAAAATCATATTGGCTTTTTAGTATCTTAAGTGATATTGGGATTAAAAGGAAGGAGCCCGTCTCAGTATACATGGATAGTAAGTTTGTTACGCAAATTGTGGCGAACATGGTTTTCCACGAGATGACAAAGCATATAGAGGTGATTTGTTACTTCGTGGGGACAAGATCCTACAGAAGATTATCACCACGCATTCCATTCCATTCCAAGTTTGGTGTTTTTTATTTATATCAACATCAAACTTGAGGCGGGTCTTATTTGGTAATTATAAATTGTAATAGGACTTCTGTGTAAGTATTATTATTAAAAGGGACTTACATGTAATTTCCTAAGGATATTAGTATACGAACATGTATGTAATTCTTCATCATTCTTGAATAAAAATTAGAAAGAGTGATACACTTAGATTTTCTCAATTACGATCAAAAAGTTTAACTCTTCAACACATAGCAATAGATCCAGGGGAGAGAATGAGGGAAAGTTGAGAGGAAACAAAACTTAATTGAGAGCAAGTTTACTTTTACTATGGTAGTTGACGACACATACAAATATTTTACTCGGGTGGTAAGTGATCTCAAGTTTCGATTAAATACGATTTTTAATTTGTGCGCTATATTACTCTCAATTTAGTATCTCCTCTGTGGAGATATGCGGTATTAGCCGAATCACGTAGAAATATCTTCTCTCACTGTCATTTCGGCTTTACATTACTGTCTTGATAAATTGCAGTGTCCAAATCAGGCTCTGCCATATCGCGAATTATTTTATATTTGCCCACCAATATATCCACCACCCTCTCAAAATACAGAACAAAACGCATGCAATGCGTAATAACGAAAATGTTGTTGTGATATTATTTATTCTATCAGGCGCCACCGTTTGTGAGCAGATTTTGGGGAGTGCTTTTGTTTGGAGAGTATCGACAAGCTTAAACTACGTGATCTTGGTGGAAAGTTGTCAATGTTTGTAACTGTTGTTACTGAGCTCATGGCTTCTTCAGTGCCCAGGGTCGGGTCATTGTAATACGGCCACAGAATGAGGCACCTTTTAAAGAAAATAAGAGTAGATATTTTTTTTTAAAAAAAATCGTTCCGACTTAGCACAATCATCCCCTTTATAACTAACTAAGTTTTATTATATAGTACAATTCTAAATTTGGAGCCCTCAGAATTGTGGGCTTAAAGCCCTTGCTCCCCTTGTTTGATCGGGCTGCTTGCAAGCAGCTCACGAGCGGCACGATTCGTTTTCACTCCTAGTTGTGTAGTCATATATTACCAGACAATGATAAATCCGCTTAAAGGTAATAAAGTGGCCAAAAGTGACTTAGGTGACATTGTTATCGATTAATTGTATCATCTCAATTTTTTTTCTGTTTTAGTCACCGAATAAGCCATGAGCTGGGACCAAGTAAAACTCCATGGGCTGACGTAATAGCCTTCAACCAAGCTAACCAGATTAACCACACTAGAACAAAACTGTAGATGATAGACTCCACTCAAAGTATTTGGTAGCACAAAGATCAAACCTATTGTCGACCCTCCAAAGACTTTGTATGTCTCAACTTGACCAATAATTAGACCGCACTGACAACATGTCGCAAATTTACTTAACATAATAGTCAATAGACCCCTTCACGAGGTTGGAATACCAAACCCATCAAACTATGGGAACCCATACGTAATAAAGAATAGACGAGATAAATAGAGGGTTGAACCTCCTTGTTAAGCCACTCGCTCCAACCGACATATATATTCCCTAGACTAGAGCTTTGGTTGTCAATGGCGTCGGTAGAATAGTTTCTTGGGGCCATACATACAACAATAATCTAGTGCAGTTTCAGACAAAGCAATCTTTAAGAACGAAAACAAAGAAAAGAGACCAATTCAGTCATCATAAAACATCTTCCATTTCGAAATAAATTCGGAAATCGATAGAATAGTTAGGTCCCAGCTTTCAAAGAAGGTCAACTCTAGCGACCCTTAAAATCTCAGAGAAAAATCAGTGTGTTAACATGAGAGCATCATCTATTACAACATGGCTGAAGAGTTGGAATTTATCACTATATGCTTGAGCGGATTTTCCACATCAGTACCGCCGGCGTGCCTAACGAACTCGGCCGGGGAGTGAAAAGTTCCATGACATACGCACATTATCCTAACTTCAACACCTTTACCGTACTTGTACAATATCCCATCTACTCTCTTACCATTAGGCCCATCTCCTCTCGTGAAAACGCTGGGCATGTCCTCCTTTGGCCCCGTTTCCCCTCGTGCCCTCATCATCTTCGATGGGCTCGCTTTGTCCGTTCTTGATTGGATGCTTGCCGGGCTCAGTTCGCCGCTTGATCCTGAAAAACAGACATCCTTTTTTTTTAATAGTAAAATGACATCAAAAATGGTTTAGGGGACATGTAATAAATGTTGCCGCCGAATTCCCAATAAAAAGACCTATTATCAAGTGCCTTGTCTTGAAATCGCTCAACAACAGATTCTATCTGCTTGTCTAGTTCTCGTTCAGCCTACAGTGTCATCCAAGTGGTCCTATGTAACTATATAACTTACTCTTGCCAAGTCAATCTCCCTTCCAAGCAGAACATGCTAAAGCAGAACATCCTCTTCACAGCAAAACAAAATGTGGAAATCAGAGGTGGCTTGCCTACAACGATTCACTGTGATGTGATCAATGTGATGTGATCAATCAGCTCAGACAAGAACCAACTCTTAGTGCTTGTTTGCTTGGAGGGTTTAAATATTACCTTAGTATGTTTGGTTCGCATGTTTATCAAAACCATGGATTTATATAAAATCACTTTAAACCCATGCAGACGGGTTTAAATAAACACACGCCCTCACATGTGTTTATTTAAACCCACTAACCAAACAACATTTTATTTATTCTCATCAATTTGTTTTACATAAACCCTTAGCCCTTACTTATTTAAACCTCCTAAATATAAACTAAACGAGCACTTAGGTATCCAATATCAGTTGATGTAATTAACTAGTTTAAATCATCTACTAAGCAACATTCTAAGGCACTCGTTCGCATGCAAAATTATCAAGAACATCTCATTGTTTTTGTAACCTCGAATTGTTATGCTCCCCATATCACTCGAGGAACTTCCACCTTTAGATTCGAGCGATCCTTGCGAAGCAAATCCCTTCATCAAACCACTGCTACTACTCCCAGCATACGTTCCTTTTCCTTTAGCAGTTTCAGAATCACCAACGCCGTGACTCTTAACTAAATTAGTCGGTGAAAACTGTGATGAGTTCGTCCTCTTAAGGGCGCCAGCAGCCATGGCCATGGCCTTTTCTCTATCCAATTTCTCCCTCAGATTCACCTCAATCTCCTTCCTTTCCTCTAAGCTCAAACTCCCACTTCTATTTACACCATTCTCAGGCCTAAGATTCCTCTGTTTCTCCGATCTCCTCCTCTTAGCCTCCATCCTTCTCAGAGTCTGCAATTCCTTTCTCTTCCTCCACTCTTCCTCAGTCTCCACCGGCAAGGAGGACGTCCTCCTCAGCCCTGTGTAGGCCGCCGGCGGTGGTGGTACGGCGGACACTTCAGCATCATCTTTCACAACTGGCAAACAGCTCGCTATTGATGAAGATCTCAGCAGTTTATTACTCGAACTCTTGTCCACGCCAAATGTTCCACCCAAGGACAGCCCAAGATTCAATTCAATCTCTTCCTCATCTTCTCCCTTTTCCATCATCGATAAGTTTTCGTGTTCTTTACTGCTGCTGCCCATGAAACTCTGCAGAAGATCTCTTGAGAAGCTTGCTCTTGAGATTGATATGTCTAAGGAAAGATTCTCCATTTCGGTTCTCTTAGGGTACAGTTTCTTGTTCTTATCGCTATGTCCCATAGAAGTCGCAAACAGCCCTCTCTCTGAAAATGCTATACCACACTTATGCATGTTTATAGGGCACCTACATGGTCTGAAAAACGCAAGACCTCAAGGAAATTTCCTATCTTTATAAGCATATTAACTCAGCAACCCACAAGATTCGATTTTTTTCTTCTTTGTAGCTGGAACCTGCGAAGAATTCAAGCTCCTCTGAAGCAAGTCGCAAGATTCAAGAATCAAACAATCAAAGCGAAAATGAATACAATAGAAGCAAAATAATACAAGACCGCCGCGCAAGCCTGTAACAGCGAAAGAAGACAGGAAAAAAACCTAAGTCAATATATAGTAGTACTTGGGAAAAAATAATGAGGAAGTCTCATAGAAGAAAGACATCCATGTGTGTGTGTGTGTTGTTTTGTGATCGTAGAACTGGGAAAGCTGAACAAGGGAGATAGATAGGTGATTGATTGTTTGTTTGGGCACGGAGGGTAGTAGGGGAGTGGTCAAAATGACGAATATGCCCCATGTCGAGGTGATTTGGTGGGAACATGGGAATGTGTCGAGAGAAAGGACAAGTGGTGAAACAGAGAGCGACACCAGGTCGACACGTGGGCTCTGAACTGAATTGGTCCTTTTTGATAGCGTCCTCCTCAACGCAGGAGATAGATAGAGAGAGAGGAGAGATCTTTTAAGGGGAATTTTCTGTCATGCCCTAGTAAATTTTTAATTTTCTGTTCAGGCACTAGTATAAGAAGAATAAGTTTAAAGGACATATTTTATGTGAAAATACGACTGAAGGACCAAAAAATATGATTTGACGAAAATACCCTTACTAAAATGATATTTTTGTGTTACTCAGTTACAGTATATTGTTACTATCGGAAACAGACACGTTATTTTGCAATAATATTATGTTACTCAGTTATAGAATATTGTTACTTTAGGAAACAAACACGTTATTTTTCAATAATATTGTGTTACTTAGTTACAGAATATTTTTCTTACACTGAATCGAGCACAAAAAAATCGACTGCCCCATCCAACCGATTTCGACATGTCATGTTGGATTCATTATGATATTGACGACGCACGAGGTAGAATTTAGTTGTCTGATTAAGGTGCAAATTCGAGAATATAATGGTAAGTCGAATCTAGATTTCAACATAAATTGCAAGTGATCGGTATAAATTCGAGGTACCCATGAGAAATCGAGGTCTAATTTACATTATTGTGTCAATAACGCCGATATTTATGCAGTTTTCATCTTTTTTTAGTGTCATTTGTGATTTTTGTTTTTTTCTCCCGATCCATTGGTTGTATACAGAATGTGTTATTTACGACAAACAAGACGTTATTACCTTTCAGCGACGTGTTACTTTTAAGTCAATATTTATTTATTAACCATAAGACATTTGTTATTTTTTGCTATGTTAGAAGTATTAGGGAAAATATAATATTTGTTTATTTCAAGTAATCGGAATAAATTAGAGGTACCCATGAGAAATTGAAGTCTATTCTACCTTAGTGAGTCAATAACGACGATATTTATGCAATATTCATCTGTTTTTTAGTGTCGTTTGTGATTTTCGTTCTTTTTCCCCCGATCCATTGGTTGTATACAGAATGTGTTATTTACGACAGACAAGACGTTATTACCTTTCAGCGACGTGTTACTTCTAAGTCAATATTTGTTATTAACCATAAGACATTTGTTATTTTTTGCTATATTATTTCTTTTTTACACGATTTAGGGAAAATATAATATCAGTTTCTTGCAAGTAATCGGTATAAATTCGAGGTACCCATGAGAAATTGAGATCTATTTTACATTATTGGGTCAATAACGACGTGATTTATGCAGTTTTCATCTGTTTTTTAGTGTCGTTTGAGATTTTCGTTCTTTTTCTCCTGATCCATTGGCTGTATACAGACTGTGTTATTAACAATATATGAATCGTTATTTCTAAAGTAGGATGTTGTATGTTTGTGTGACGATTTGTTATTTACTAGAAGAGATGTGTCATACGTCGCTAAGTGATTTGAAAAAACAAAAAAAAAATACGTTCAACTCCGTCGAGCTCTACTATGACGACAGGTCAGGGTCGGGCCTCCTCGTCTGCTCACGAAGGTCGAGATTAAGGCGGAAATCGAGCTCGAAGATTAGTTCGCTCGTTGGAGAAGACGATGGCAAATGTTTGTAAATTTTGCATCTGTTAGGGGGTAAATATGTCATATCGCATAATTTGGGTACTTTTCTCTTAGAATTTTGAAAAATAGGTCCTTAATACTAACTAAAACTATATTGGGGCCTGAATACCATTTAAAAATATTAACAGGGCCTGACACGTAATTAACCCATTTTTTAATTGTTGGGGATAATCTTAGAATGCGGTTTAGCGCATGGCATTCTTCCATGTTCCGACCCTTGTGATTCTTTTACTTACCTTCTTTTTCCCTTTTAAAAAAGTGAATATTTAAATTTAAACCTTGTATTTTAGGATAATTCTATTAGCACAAATTTTGGTTTCAAACCGTTTAGTTATACTCCCTCCGTCCCGCTAATTTTATCACACTTTTTCATTTGGGGCGTTCCAATAATTTTATCACCTTTCCTTATTTGGCAAAAACTATCACAAACAATCAATATAATAATATTAAATATTTTTAAAAGGCGTGTTAAAATATACACTTTTTTACCTTTTCATTATATTATATATTATAATAACGTCATCTTTTCAAAATAATGCCATATATATTAACGCCATATATATTATAAAAGACGTGTTAAAATGTACACTTTTTACCTTTTCATTATATTATATATTATAAAAGAAGTGTTGTTGTATGACTGATCAACAAAATCTCTGTTTACGATCAATATGCATATAATACCTCAACTGCATTTTCATTCCTACTTATATAGCATTTATGATTTCTCTGCAGATGAAGAGAATCATACTTGAACTAGAATAACATCTGCACCGGCCTTAAGCGAATCCGGCGCGACGATGAGCGGTGTGTGGGGTGGGATGGGCAAGATGACGAGGCATGGCTGCGAGAATGGGCAAGATGAGCGGTGTGAGGTTTGGCTACGCGATCCCGCGATTGATGAGAGTGAGTTTGAATCGCAGAGGTTTGAGTTATTGCAAATAGCCAGCTTTTCTGCACTACCACGATCGAGAAATTATCGAGATGTCATCAATCGATCCAGTGATTGATGCTTCTTCATTCCGTAACTATCTCAATTAACTTCTGCTTGACTCTAATCTGCGTATTTCTTCTCTTGATAAGGTAAGTATTGGCCTTAACTTCAGTAGTAGGTTAAAAATATTAGCTGTATAATCTGTCTTTGCACCTACATCATAGCTTCATAGTTCCTCTGATATTTAAGTTTTTCCTGATGTTATTGAACTTGATTTATTGCATAATTTTTGGTTTGTTGACTGTAAGGTTCGATGGAGGATTTTTGGACATAAACATAAAGATCGAATTTTTAGTCTATCATCGTACCTCTATGAGCATTAACAGTCGAAATCATTGTCTCTCTTTTGTATATATGATGCAATTTAAAAAGCTTATGGAAACCAATATTTATAGGATACATCAGTTTTGCTATTTTCATTCCTTCTTTGAAAATAATAATTACTACATAAAAAATCTAATGCGCTGATCATTTGTTTGATCTTCTTCTATGAATGCTTATTTTTACACTTCTTTTATTATTCTGAGTAGGAATGGTATAGGTATTGCGTTTCATTATTTATCCTTTTACTGATTTAGTGAAAAAGGTTAGTATCCTATGTTTCTGATAACTGTTTTTTTTTTTTTGTTTAGACTATCTTGAGGGTTAATTTTTGTTCAAACTAGAATGGTCAAGGGTTAGTTTTTTTAGTTTAATGTATTTAAACTTAGATACATTTTATTAGTTCTTATTTTTGTGTTAGCTCTTTGTGCGAATATTTTCTATAGTCGGTTCCGATTCTTCATAATCAAGGTAGATTTAGACTCTCTATTGTTCCAGTACTACAGTTCGTTCTGTCCTGATATGTGAGTGTTTTACTTGTGTACGTTTAGGACTTTCAACTGAATGTTTATGCAGGAATGTTCATATCGAAGATCTATATTAGTGAAAAATAGTGAGTCTGTATGTGACTGCTAAAAATTCTTTAACAATCTTTTAAATGCTATGCTTTTGATGTAGATGCACTGAAGAGCGCTGCAAATGCTTCGAGGAGGATATCATTAAATCAGACCTTCACTTTTTCGAGAATGCCCGTTAAAAAAGCTTTTGTTGCAGGTATCGACTATCAATATTTAGCTTCTGCTCGTGGATACTACGGCCCGGGCACATCATAGGTGAAGATCCTCAATGAAGGGAAGGAATCTGAAAGATAATTCAAGGTGCTCTGCAGATTCTTGATCATCATTTCTCTGATCTCGATGATGATTAATCTTATCATTTAATCTATTCAAAATTCTGCATAATGATTGAAATTATGGGTAGGTGTCAACATCATAACATAGTTTTTCTTCTTGCATAAAGCATTCATGGCGAGGAGCACTTCTGACATGATGAATTACGGAAGCGCCAAATCCTGTGTATAAGGTATTTAGGTATTATTCATATTAGATGCACTGTTTCCAATATCTCTTTATAGGTAGTATGAATTTATCTCATTATGAAGTGCCTTTGATGCTTTGTTCAACGACCTTCTCATGTAATTATCTCATTGTCAAAATCCTTTGATGCTTTGCTCATAAGGACCTTCTCATGGATCAACATTAAATTGGCATTTATGAAAATTGCTCTACGTGTTGCAAGGTACTTCATTAGTATCGCCTATCGGAGGCTGAAAAATGTCTTTATGTCTCAATATACTTCGTTAGTATCATTTTACATGTAGTATTGACGATATTTTTCTCCGAACTCTGCATAGAACCTACACGAACTCTGCCACCCTCATGTAATTTACAAAGATCTCAAACCCTCGAATATCATATTCAATCCAGCTTCAATGCGAAGGTAAACATTGTAGACATGGACTTTTTATTTATCGAATAAACTAATTTTTTGGCAGATCGCTGGCTTTAACGGTGTGTATGCGTTCGATGTTGTAGTTCTCGAGCTCTTGACCATGAAAATACCCGTCGAAAGAGTTGACGAAAAACAGTGTCAATCAGTCACCTGGGTAATCTTCTGTGTTAAGAGTTACCATTTTCAGAAAGATACAAAGAAACTCAAGTATTTTCTATCATAAATAGGCAAGTCATCATCCTAAGGATGGAACAAGCTTCCTAATATTGTCGCTTGCCACTAAAGACACGATATATTTGAAGCATATCAGGTTCGTACAAATCGATCGCTTACATGCTCTCCAAGTCCTTACAACTTTTGTTTCTTTCTATGCTGTTGTTTGATCGTATTTAGAGATCAAGTTCTATTTGTTATCGCATCTTATTTCTGTTAGCTTTTTGTTCATCAGTTATATATCCATGTCACGAGTGCCTTGAGATGGCACTATGCATCGTCTATGTCGTTCAATTTTGTTTAGAAAGTATGCATGATATATATTCATCTTCCCACTGTTAGAAAAATGCGTAGCAATGTCTTCGGTTGGGGGATTATTCATTTTTAAGGATGATATAAAGCATGTAGACCCAAAAATAAGATTCACGGATTGTGACCTAGAAACGACCTTCTATATTCAACTTAAATTTAATACAATACAACTTTTTTCCAACAAGATTACATCAATGCCATTAGGCTATTTTCATACTTGAGCATTAACGATATTCGTAGATTTATTATACACTAGGAATATGTACATATAAATCATGGTCTGCTGTTATCAGTTTTGCGAAAAACAGTTTGGTATTTTGCATAATGCCTTTACTGTTAAATAATTGAACACTGCAACAATCTGATCTTGATAATGTTGATGAAGGTAGAATTGACCAGGAAGTCCGTAGCCTTGGCGTCCGGTGGTGTGGTGCGAATCTTTCTTTACCGGTGAATTTGGTAATGTAAGTTAGAAATTATATATATTTGCAACCTAACACCAACATTCATTTCTCATTGCCCGTGCTGTTTAATATTGCAAGCACTGTTGTTTGATACGATCAATAAGTCCTACTGTCATCATATTTGATATTCAGTTACACCATAAATTTTCTAGATTTCTCGGATACGGGGACTATGCAGAATACTCCATTCAACATAGATGGGAAACACATCAACGAAGGTTTGTTCGGTTTTATCTTATTGGCTAAAGTTCTTTTTTTTCTCAGAGTTAATCAATTTGAGAAACCTTGCTGCATGTTGCCTTTAGGTCTTAGAGTTATTGGAGAAACTATCAGAAAGACTCGACTAGACAGTCAGCCTCTAAACAATTTTATCTGTTAAAGGAATTGAAGGTTTGGGTGATTTTTTCATTCAGTTCTCATCTCAGATATGATTGTTGCTCTTTACAGACGATTATTATCTTTCTCAACTGTAAGATTCTTTCCGATTTCTTTTATATTTTTGGGTAGACACAGCAAGGAGAATTTTCATTCTGAATCGAGGATTTGATTATGTACAAATTTCAAAGAGCAACAATTTGATTATGGGAGTCTTTGTTATGGTGACTTTGGTTGATGTAGTGTGTATATTGTGATGTTTGAATGTCTTTTTTACGGAAAATTATGTTATATTATTTTATTAACTTACCAGTACTATTATGACCCGTGCGATGCACGCGCAAAAAACTAGTAAGGATGAAATAGAATTGGAAATTGATGAATATATGGATGAGAACAACTACGTCGAGGAGGTTCTTCCATTGCCTGTGGTGGATCAGTACAGTTATTTCTGAAAGTTTTGGCTTTAAAGGATGGACGCCCGCGAGTAGTATGAACTTTTGGTTCACAAAGCAATGATGTTGATGGTGTAATTATATCTCTCAACTTCATTAACATGTTGAGCTTTGCAGTTCTCGGCTGTTGCTTAAATTGAGCACTAAACATTTGTAGCTCAAGATCATAACATAACTCATCTTCTTCAAGAGATGTGCATGGTGAAAAGTCGAGCTTCCTCCAAAACTTTGTCGACGGAATCAAGTGGAATAGGTTGGCCAGTGTTGAAATATCTTGCTTGTTCATGTGCACATGGCAGCCCATGACTTATATGACGTAGGCATCCACATTTTTTAGACAAAAATTCAGCTGCTTTAGACCGTTCAAATTCCTTGAATATTAAAGCGCATGAATTGCAACGAAGCCACACAATTCTTGATAGTGGTGCGCATTAAGTCGATGTCGAATGATACTCTTGCTTTGTTCAAGACTTGCTTTAATAGCTGTTAGTTGAGATTGAATTACCTGGTCAATGAAATAATGACGCCACCAAATCTGATTGTGTATACTCCAAATATCGTTTGACTTGGCATGTTGGCTCTCCACTCTATTAGTTGTGTGATTTCAGAAGTTAAGAAATCGATCGACCCAGAAGGATATAAACATTTCCTTATATGGTGTCAGTCAATAGCTACTTACAAAATAGTTCAAGAGTACCTATGAATAATGTTGCTTCAAGTTGAGCCAAATTCGAAAAATATGCGTCTTCGGTTGTATACTCAACCAATGTTCTCCACGCTTTATAGAAAGAATTACATGCATTAGGAGACGTTATTGATGGCCTTCACTTCTTCATAATGCTTATATAGATGTGCCATCTACATAGCAATCCTTTAGCTTCGGGAAGGATATTGTTGCATGCTTTCATTAAAGCCAACTCCCTATCTGCGACAATAACACGTGGAGCCGTGCATCTATCCATTGTCGATTTAAGACAACTTAATGCCCAGTTATAGTTGGACTGTGTCTTTTTATGCATCATAGCGAATGCTATACAGAATGTCATTTTGTACCTATTTGTTTTGTATGTCGCATCCATCAAAAGAACATGTGGAAATGGTCGTCATAGCTCCAACGATTTTGGATGAGCGAAAAATAAATCTTCTAACTCACTGGTTGCACTATTTGAGACTTTAAAAAATATAGCCTTCTTTGTGTAGGAAAGACATAACGACCTGCATTTGAGTTCCACCATTTTTCTCTGTCATCCGAAGCCTTTGACGAGCGTTGTAAACAGTTTCATGGTTGAGACATTATCCAAATTCTGCTTCTTCAATATTGACAAGATGCTTCGTGGTTTCACGTTCTTTGTTGATAAATCTTCCACTAGCATAGCCTCCTCAGATAATCGCCTTGGATATGGATGACCTTCTAGATCAAATGCAGGGTCATGATTATGGGTTCCGTATAATACGAAGAGCTCCAACAATTATTTACCATTGGTTTTCCTTTAAGTTGAAATCGACAACCGATCTTTCTCGTGCCTGTATTTCTTGTAGAGTTTGTTTTACCTCTGTAAATTCCGCCACGATCACATCGAAATATGACCTTCGAACACTTTCACTTTGAATTAATCTTTGATCTTTTGATGATGATCACGCAGCCAAGAGTTAGAAACTAAACGCAAGGAAACGTATAAATAAAATTATTTGTTAGAAACTAAACGCACGTAAGGAAACGTATATGAAGTAATTATAATACCTTTAGTTAAAAAATTGAACAATTGATTTCATACCTTTTTAGTATAAAAATTCAGAAGTGACGTTGGCATTCGTATGCCCACCTTTTCCTTTGTCTTCATTTTCTATTGTCCCGGATATCTCATTCTCCTGAATACGCATGAAAAAAAATCCAGTTAATTGACAAAGAAGTATCTGATTTATACTTTAATAAACTTCCAAGCATATAAAAATGTGGCCGTGATGAACCATTAGAAAACAAATCATGTAGTAAACCAAACTATAATTTAAATTAAGGGTTCTATTTGGTATACGTATAATCAAAAGTACAATGGCATAAAACGGTAATATGATAAATATGAAAAAATATACCGGAATCATGTTGGCTTTAGAAAAGGCATCCACAATGAAATGTATTTGATGATGTAGAATTTATTTTTTTATCGGCCGTTAATACAATATCTATATATAGATGAGCATTAGGCTTTAGGGTCGTGACGTTCAAATGGTCTGATATTTGTTTTGAAGTTCAATAGATAATACCTCTTTCATTAATATTTGTTATGATAGTTAGAAGTTGAAACTTTCAAATAGACGTTCGAATATTCATGCTATGAAAAATGCTCTATTTATTTATTTATCTTTTGATATTTATGGTTAACATGGTTTTACCTCATAAAAAACATTACTTAACTAAGGCTTTTTTCCATAAATCGATTTTTTATTCTGATTTCAAAAATAGTGCAAATTCCATCGGATTTCAAAAATAGGTGAACGCGCCCACTCTGTATTCTGAATACGTCTGGCGCGTTCAAACGTGACTTGTACACCCCTCCCTGACTTCTTTCCTTATCTTCTTGTTCTTCTTTCTAATTTCTTTCTTCCCCAACCTCTCAACTCGACAGATCGGACTCCAAATCACGTTTGTCAAGCTCCGATCCTTCCAATTTCATCAGGTATGTGCTGATTTGCTTTTATTTTCATTTTTTTGGACTTGAGCGATTTGGCCAGTCCGTCCGGGGCTCGCCGCCTTGGCACATGTCACCACCGTGCTCGCCGGCATGGGTTGCCGCAGGGCTCGCCGGACAAAAGGACCGGGTGTGGCCGGCCAAGGTGGTGGGTGCGGACGACTTTGCATAATTGTAGTTAATTTTTTCGGCGAACTGGAGGTGGTTGTTGCCGGTGGTCGCTGTTGTGGTCGTTCCGCCAGTGGTCGTCATATGTCGTCGCCAGTGGTCGTCCCTGCTATACGCCTAGTGTCGTCACCGGTGGTCGCCTGGTCGCCGGTTGTTGGTGATGGTCGTCGGCGTTAGACGCCTAATGTCGTCGCCGGTGGTAGGAGTCTATAGCAATAATTTCTTTCTTAAACTATTATGCGAAGAATGAATTGTTCATACACTCTTGGAGGTCAAAACCGATCAAGATGTTGAGTTCTTCTTTCATCCAGTTTCCAACTTCAACTATTTGCATATTTTCCTCGAGCCGTCCACAACATAAATTCACTCGATCTCAATTAAACCCTCACATACGGAGAACCTGTATTTGACCAATCTGCATACTATCAAACAGCCTCTCAAACTCAACTCGACGAAGCAGGTCCATCAACAATCGTGCATCTGATGATCCCATTGAGCCAGAGGATGAACAGGAAGTGAGCGACTCCGAAGCGGATGACGTTGGCGGAGGAATAGAAGCTCTATCGGATCCTGTTAACGATGAAGATGACGATGAACCAAATGTCAAACATCAACCTACTTCGTCACAGATTCAAAGAGAGTCACATCCAACTGTACCATTTTACGAGAGACTTATGAGATGGCTCCAAAAGCAGATGATGATGACTATGGAGGGTGGTTCATTTTTACGATGAGAATAAAGGTCGTCTTGAACTTAAGGTGGTCTTTCAGAGGAAATCACATTTAAAAAGTACAGTCAACGATTACTCAGTTAAACATGACGAATAGAATACCGGGTTTTGGAGAGTCAAAGCGCATTATGGCACATTACCTGCAACCATAGTCGACCTGTGTTTGGAGGCTGTGTACATGCCACAAAAAGAAGAAAGGTTATGGATAATAACAAGGTATCCTGGCGAGCACACTTGATTGATGAATGAATTGCCAGACACTCATCGCAACATATCTCCAGACGTTATTGCCGGGATGTTGATTTCCATTGTTCGGGGCAATCCTCAATATCTTCCAAATGATGTGATACAAAGTGTCAAAGACAGCTACGGCTACAAAATTTCACATCTTCAAGCATGGAGAGGTTTAAAGCGTGCGATGAGGATCGCATATGGTACGTGGGAGATTTCCGTCCAACAACTACCAAAATTCATGAAAGCCCTACAAGCACAAAATCCGATCACAATTGTGAGTGGGGGTCAGATCTCGGACAATAATCAAAATATTCTACGATACGTTTTCTGGAGCTTTAAACCTTGCATAGATGGTTTTCAACATTGTGGAAAGGTAGTATATGTAGACGGAACTCATTTTTACATGAAATATAAGCATAAGATGTTGATTGATATGGGCATTGATGCTAACCATAACGTCTTTCCACTAGCCTTCTCGATTGTGGATGAGGAACCCGTGAATCTTGGTACTGGTTTTTGCACTATTGACTTTGCATGTTTGAAAAATGAGGAAGTATAGATCGTCATCATGGGATTAAATATGTTGTAGAGTTACTTTTTCAGAGAAATTCAATTAGAGGTGTGCATCGTTTTTGCCTTCGACATGTCAAATCTAACTTCTACAAGAATTTTGAAGACCAACAGCTAATAGACCTATGTCATCGAGCGGGCATGGCACATACGAAGTTGAACTTTAAGCGAACGATGGATCAAATTAATAAATCAATGAGAAGGCTTGGAAGTGGCTTGATAAAATCCCAAAGGAGTGGACATTCGCGTATGATGGGGGCGTCGTTGCGGTACCATGACGACCAATATATCAGAGGCATTAAATGGAGTCTTAAAAGGAGCTCGATGTCTGCCCATAACACCAATTGTCCAATTTACTTTCCATCGCATTATCACAAATTTTTTTGACAGGTATCAAGAGGCATGCCTTGCGATGGAGAATTCAGAAATAGCGAGGTCATATTATGCCACGAGAAAGTATTGTGATTGGAGCAACGACTTAAGAAGCCATACGGTGAGAGAATTTGATTATGCGACAAGGTCCGCCGAGGTCTATACCAGGTATTTAAGTGGAAGGAGATCTAAGACGTACGTGGTAGTTTTGAGTGATCTTCAATGCTCAGCTCTAACTGGACTATGTTCAAAATACCATGTTCACATGCACAAGCAGCTTGTCGTAGTTTTGGGCTTAATAGTGCTCAATACGTTGCCACATATTATAATAAAGAAGCTTATCTGAGAACTTATTAGGGTTGCTTTGTTCCTTTGGACAACGAGCGTTATTAGGATGATGCCGAGTTCCAATTGTTCCACAATCCGCAACATAGAAATCGAAGGGGAGCCGGACGGCACCGACAACGAGAATTACAAATGAGATTGATCGATCTAAGGGCATGCAGACGAAGTGGTCGACAAGGCTAAGCAAACTTATTACTATTTTGAATGTTGAAATGTCTGATTGATGTGTGTTTAAGTAATTTTATTTGCAATGTAATGTTTGTTTTATGTTTGGTTTGCTTCGCAAATGTGTGATTTATGTGTGCTTAAGTAATTTTATTTGCAATGTAGTGTTTGCTTTGCTTCAAAAAATTTCGGATTTTTAACTATTTTAGTTACGAAATTTCATTCAAATACAAAATAACAGAATAATTGAGAAAGTTAAAAAAAAATATGAAATCGGCTATTTGTGATGTACATTTATCTATCAACCAAGTTTACAACTAGTAATGCAAGTAAATCAAGAAGGCATTTTATAAAAAAAAGTGAACGAGCCACTTGGAGTTACGCTTTAAGAACGCGCCACACCGAGTGGCACGTTCAGAAAGCGCCACACCAAGTAGCGCTTTCACCTATTTTTGAAATGCCACTGAAAATGGCATTATTTTCGATAGCTAATTTCAAAAAGGCATTGTTTATGAAAAAAAAAAGGCCATTAACTTAAGGGTATAAGTGAAATTTTCATTTTCTTAATACGAGTATATACCAAATGTCATTAGGTACATTAAGAATGTTGGATTACCCCAAATAAATACACCTAAATAGAATCGAACAGTTCTAAGGGTATTAAAGAGAGATTTTCGTTCATTTCTTAATAGGAATGTATTTACTTAAAGGTCATGTAGTTAGTATCGACGGAGTATATAATATCTTAACAAATGCAAAAGGAATAAGATCTTAATTCAGTCCTTTCCATTACTTTCAAGATGGGGACAACACGTGGCAAGACGAGTGAAGCCGCCGGGGTTCCCGAAATGGATGTAAAACACTAAGTTGTAAACTGGATGTTGGATAAAATGTTACGGGAACACTCGATTTAACACTCAAGCGCACAAACGGAATGTGTTGATTACTTAGTGAGAAAACTAATAAACATGAGATGTAAATTTTGCAGCAAGTTAGAAAACTTGTTGTGGTGCCTCAAGGCGAAATTACACTACGAAGATGGATTACAAAAAAAACTATCGAAAGATAGTAAAAACCAAGCCTAGGAAAAACAACGAATCTTACGAAGACTTTTGCAAAAGAACACTAGGCTAAAAAGTCACTCTCGTGATATATAACTCGCTTAAACTTCGCTCGTAATCTCTTATCTATGCGTCGTCCTTCAAACGGTTTAAGTGAAGTCCCCTTTTATATGTCTTCGACTTTGGGGGCGACTTCACCAACGACTTTGCCTTTTCCAATAACTCCCACAACGTCCACTAAGCTCGTTGTGACCGTTGGGAGTTCATTCGGATCAGCTCAAATGACTTGGTCTTTTCTTGAGCTCCAATCTTCCTATATTTAGTAAGCTCTCTTCCAAAACTCGTTCAAGCAGCTCCACACGCTTTCCACACGGTTTGATCTATTCCAATCCTTATCCAAGTCTTGCAAAACATTAAAAATAGCCAAGAACCGAATTAAACACGTTTTGGGCATGAAAGATAAAACCGAGATAGGAGACATTCTCGGGCAACAAATGTTGACTAGAATGTTCTCCCAACATTGTCGACGTTGAAGTCTCAACATTAACAATCTCCCCCTTTTTATCTTTCTTCCCAAAACTAAAGCAGAAGTTAGATATAGTGGCTCCCTGAAGCCAAACTACTCAACTACAAAATACTAAAAGATGGTTAGATTAAACGCAAATAGAATAGTTCATAAACTATTCGAAGTACTAAGAAATAGTACAAGCCGATTAGAGGTCTGAAAACTAACATCTGTAAAAGAAAATAAAATTGGTCCATAAGCAAAATAAACGCATAAGCAAGAGGCAAATCAGGCATGCAAAAACAAAACACAAAAAAAGCGCATGCACCAAATATTAGACCGAAGCCTAAATACTCAGACTCTCAATCGAGTCTAAATTCGAATCTGCCTACTCGTCAGCTTCTGCTTCCTTTTCCCCAGCTTCTTCCTCAGTTCCTTGTCCTTCCCCAGCTTCTTTTGTCCTGCTCAGCTCCTCCTGTCTCCTAGGTCCCCCCGCCATGCCCGCTCGCTCCGCTTCAGCTCCAGCACCACCTTCTGCCTCTCCCCCTTTTTGGGAAGAAAGAAGCCTCTGTAAGACTGCTAGTTGAGCCACCAAAGCTGCGATGGACTCATCGAGGCACTTTATTGCTTGTTCCAGTGCGGAGCTAGATGTGGACCCAAATCTCGGTCAACATCCTAGGTAAGTTGTTCCGGAATTCGCCATGGTAAATCAATGACCTTGTCTTGGGCCACGAGATGGTTGGTCTGAATGCCATACGCATCCTTTTGGGAGATCACGTTGTCACGCCTAGTTGGCTAAAATCTGCCTTGTAGGAAAACCCCATAAATAATAGATGGGTAATAGGAGAATCCCCTTTCCAATCTTTTCAGCCTGGTTCGACATATGGTTGAGGATGATCCCCCCCCCCCCCGTTTAATGGCAGATTTTGGCCAAGTACGTACAATAGGTGTGCCATGCATTCGGTCACTCTTGTGTCGTTCATAGTTGGTAACCAACTGAAGATCCCAATTTTGGACAAGACCATATATAAAGAAGTCAAGGCACTACACGCGCAATTCCCCTCCCAAACTGACACTCTACCCCCGGTAATAAATCTCAACCTCATCATTATCATATTCGTACCCCATATCAACCTCTGGGGTTTCCACGAACTGATTAATAGCCCGTGAAGACAGATCATATAACCCACCTCAAAAATACCTTCCCATATTTTATAGAATTCACTACAGCCATATTAAAGAAGAGGTTAGCGTATACCTCGCGGACTACTGAGTCGTCCAATGTGAGGTCAGCATCCGGCTCAACATCGTCCGCACTTGATGCGGCTGGCGAGAGCGCTTTATGGCTAGCTTCTGGCTGAGAAGTTCCTTCAGTCTTAGAATGTTTGTAGGCCTATCTTTAGAATCCATCGGCCTCGTCCCAGCTCTCATCTTCAATCGACTCTTCAACGCGATTGTGGTTTCTGTCAGTTCGAGCTCGTTAATACTGTCACTCTCATAGGCATCTGAGTCAACTACGGGCTCAGTATCTGAAGAAGATTTCTCTCCCTCTAGAGCCATGAACTCTCAGCGAGTCCATCGTACGTTGTTGAGTCAATGATCTTCTCAGTGGAGGCATTTGACGGAGTCGAAGGCACAACAACGTCTGGTTCTTGGTTCGGGACATCAGTGCCAGACAAGGTAAAAGCGGTCTCAGTCGCAGAGGTCTCAGTAGGGGTACTTGACAGAAATATGGTGCTTGAGCACTGGTTTTTGGCATTTTCGCCATCTATGAGTTCTTTATTCGCTGGCTGCTTCGCCTTATTGAGATAGGGGCCTAAACATCTGCAGGTTGTAATACCCGTAAAATTTAATACGGGATTTTGATGTAAACTAATAATATAATTTGTTAAGTAGGAAGCTTGATGATGGCAGTTAAGGGAATATTTTTCGAAATTTAAACAATAATAATAATAGAACTTCAATAATTGTATAGGAAGCCTTTGTGGTATAGTATAAAATCAACAAAGTTCTCGTGGATGGGCTAGGGACTTCTCGTGAAATGTAATTATGGGCTATGAAACTCGAAGTTTTCGTACAAGGCTCTCATAGGATAGATACAATATAAACCATATATATAATAATAGTTCCATCACATCAAAGGTTTTAAAACACACGTGGAGGCCTTGAATTATTTTAAGAAAGTGACTAATGAAAGTTTACTTAAAAGGAAATCGACATCACCATTTAATAAATACCAATATTACGTAGATGTATTCACAAGTTACACTCTAAAGAAGGAAATTTCAACAACGTAAACTCTTAGGAAGACAAGTTCAGACGTAAACTAAAGTAAGTTATACGAGTTCGTGATTTGTATGTGGAGCTTAAAGCCTCAGATTTTACCGTAGATATGTTGAGAATATTTGTATGTAGATAGATGGTTTTCAAAAGTTAAATACATGTTAGAGAATTTGAGAAATTAAGGCGGAACTTGGAAATTAGGATTTTTTAAGATATGATAGTTTCGAAAGAATAAGTTCAAGGCATGTGATTACTTTTCAGATAGTACTCATGTAAATTCAATATTAAGAAATAACGTTTATTAGAAAACCCTAGAATTTATATTTTAAATTCGATTTGAACTCATGAATCTTGGAGATCTTGGGAACTTAGGGCTGTTCGAGTGTATCACTTGTTGGAGGCAAATTGGAGAAGTAGAATAAAAAGAATGCTACGGCACTTCTTAGTTGTATTATATTGTTTTCATTGAATTGATAAAAGAGTACAAACATGCATGCTTATATAGGGTTTTCTAAGTAGACAAGATAGCTCATTATTTTTGACTATAATAAAACATGTTTGGTAAACATGTTTGGTAGCTTTAGATTTATTGTTTTCTTGTCTAATAAAGTTGTCTTGATAATGTTTTGTAGCTTGTCTAATTGTGGTCTTGTTCACATGTATTAAGAGTTGCAAATTAGGACTTTAACACTCCCTCTTAATTTGCAATCTTCAGTTCATCTTTGATCTTCTGAAATTTCTCCGTAGGAATAGCTTTTGTAAGAAAATCTGCAGCTTGATCGTTAGTGCTGATGAACTCCAAACTGATCTCTCCTTTGCTCACCATATCTCTTACGAAATGATGTCTCATTTCAATATGTTTTGCCCTTGAATGGAACACCGGGTTTTTAGTCATAGCAATTGTCGACATATTGTCACAATAGATTATTGTCGGTTGTTCCTGAACTTGCTGTAAATCTGCTAGAAGTCTACGCAACCATATCGCCTCGCAAGTAGCGTCTGTGGCAGCGATATATTCAGCTTCAGCTGTAGAGAGTGCGACCGTCTTTTGCTTTTTCGAACTCCAGGTAATTATATTAGTGCCCATGCAAAATAAGTATCCCGAAGTACTCTTTCGATCATCTAAAGAACCTGCCCAATCACTGTCAGTAAATCCGATCAGATTATTTTTGCTCTCTTTCACATACCTGATGCCCTGATTTTTGCTTCCTTGAAGATAACGAAGAACTCTTTTAGCCGCTGAAAAATGAATTTGACTTGGCTCGTTCATGAATCTGGAGATCAAACTAACAGCATGCACAATGTCTGGCCTTGTGTTTGTGAGATAGATCAGAGAGCCAACGAGACTTCGAAAAATTTTACCATCAACCTTTGCAGCTCCATCAGATTTCAAAAATTTATCGTTGACAGACATAGGAGTAGAAACAGGCTTGCAGTTTTCCATATGGAATTTTTTCAAAAGATCTTCTATATATTTCTCTTGAGAAATGAATATTTCACCTTTAGATTGTTTGACCTGGATTCCGAGAAAGTACTTCATCGCTCCTAAATCTGTCATCTCGAACTCGTTCATCATATTTGCTTTGAAAGCTTCGACCTCCGATTCTTTGGTTCCTAAATAGATAAGGTCATCAACATATATGCAGACAATCATAAAATTCTCACCACTTTTCTTCACATATAGAGAATGATCGTTTGGACTTTGAGAAAATCCATTTCTTTGAAAATATCCGTCAATTTTCTTGTTCCATGCTCGCGGTGCTTGCTTCAATCCGTATAGCGCTTTTTTGAGTCGATATACTTTATCTTCTTTTCCTTGTACTTCAAATCCTTGAGGTTGTTGCACGTAGATTTCCTCGTCGAGTTCGCCATTTAGGAAGGCTGATTTGACGTCAAGTTGAAACACTTGTAGTTCTAGTTGTGCCGCAAGAGCAAGTACTAGCCGAATAGTCTCCATTCGTACAACAGGCGCAAAAGTCTCGTTGAAGTCCACTCCTGGTTGTTGAGCGAATCCCTTGGCAACGAGTCGAGCCTTATGTTTCTGTATGCTTCCATCTTCGAGCAGTTTCGTTTTGAAAATCCATTTGAGACCAATTATATCTTTATGCTCCGGCTGGTCCATCAATTCCCAAGTTTTGTTCTTTTCGATCATTGCAATTTCATCTTCCATAGCCTTTATCCACACGTCTTGTTTTGCAGCAACTTCAAAGCTACTGGGCTCAACTGTGGAGAAAGCAACTTCGCAATTTTGATAAATATTTTTTAAAGAGCGAGTTTTTCTTACCGGTGAATCTGAGTTTTCTCCTCCGGAATTTGACAAAGAAGGTCCGGGACTATGAGGTGGAGTTGCTACTACATTTTCTTCTTCGCCATTGGTTGGTTCAAAGAATTCATTTGGAGAAAATTGTTGTGAGGAATTTTCTCCCCAACTCCATTGAGCCATTTCATCAAATATTACATCTCTCGAAATAACGAGCTTGCAATTTAGAGGATTATAAAGGCGATAGCCTTTGGACTCATCGCTGTAGCCAATAAATATGAGTTTTTCACCTTTTGTGTCGAGCTTGTCTCGATTTGGAGCTGAGATATGTGAATACGCAATGCTACCAAAAATCTTCAAATGATCAACCACGGGTTTCCTCTTGTGCCAAGCTTCGAAAGGCGTTTTGTTCCGTACAGCTTTCGTCGGACACCTGTTCAAAATATAAATAGAAGTATGAACAGCCTCGGCCCAGAAATTTTTGGGTAATCCTTTGCCGATCATCATGCTCCTTGACATTTCTGCGATTGTGCGATTTTTTCGTTCGGCGACACCGTTCTGTTGAGGACTTCTTCGAACCGTGAGTTGCCTCTGAATACCATTTTCCTTACAATATTCCATGAACGGATGATATATAAATTCTCCTCCTCGATCCGTTCTGAGTGTCTGAATTTTATATTGTCTCTGTTTCTCGACAAGAGCCTTAAACTTCAGAAAAGTAGCAAATGCTTCGGATTTTTCATTTAGAAAATAAACCCACATCATCCTTGTAAAATCGTCAACAAACAGAATGAAGTATTTTTTGTTACCGAGAGAAGGAGTTCTCGTTGGACCCCAGATATCCGCATGAACAAGTTCCAGCGGTTCCTTCGCTCGCCAAGTTGTTTTTGGAAACGGAAGTCGGTGCATTTTGCCATATACGCATCCTTCACAAATTTCTGTTTGTTGATCAATATTTGGTAGGCCTATCACCATATTCTTTTGCTTGAGCAGTATCAGCCCCTTGCCGTTGAGATGTCCGTATCTCAAATGCCAAAGTTGAGATTGTTCTAAATTTTCTCCCTTGAACGCCACTTTCTCTTGAAGAGGGATGATCATTGGAAATACCTTGTTTGGACTCATAGGAACATAAGCAATAGTATTGTTGCTTTTCTTATCAAAAATTCTGCATTTTCCATCGTAAAAAAATACCGAATATCCTTTCTCCAATAATTGCCCAACACTAAGAAGATTACTCGTAAGATTTGGCACATAAAGAACTCCTTGAATGAGTTTTTTGTTACCTTCTTTAGTTTGGACTGCAATAGTTCCCTTTCCTTCAGCCTTGTGTAGCTTACCATCGCCGAGTTTCACCTCCGACGAAAAATTTTGATCAAGCTCAACGAACAACGTCCTTTCTCCGGTCATATGGCTGCTACATCCGCTATCCAAATACCACATACATGATGGTTGATGTTGATCCGTCATGCAAGAAAATAATTGCTCCCCGGCTTCTTTGATGAAATTTGCTTCATTTTTCTCCGAGTTTTGTTGATACCAACAATCTCTTTGAGAATGGTTGGCGTTTTGACACTTCTTGCACTTGAATCGGCAATCTTTTGTTTCGTGATTTGTTTTCTTGCAAATTCGGCAGCCTGCTTGTTGGTTTGAATTTCCACCATTAGACCTAAAATGACTTGGATGGCCTCGTCCTCTTCCTCTCATTTGATTTGAACCGCCTCTTCCCTTATAATGCCATGAAGTATTTTTGGTTACTTGCATGTTCATCTTGGAGTCAAACGCTTGCTCCAGAGATTGATTTGAGGATTTGTTGATGCGCTCTTCATGAACTTGTAATGAGCTTGTTAATTCACGAAAAGTGAACTTGGTCAGGTCCTTCGACTCTTCGATCGCGGCGACGATATAATCGTATTTAGAGGGAAGACTCCTTAGAACTTTTTGGACAATTTTCTTCTCTTCAATAGTATCTCCAAGGCTTCTGATTTGATTAACGATCTCAGCAACTCGAGTGAGATAGACTTGCATGGCTTCGTTGTCTTTTTTCGCCAAGTTATCGAATTCTCTCCAAAGATATTGGAGTTTGATTGACGTTACTTTTTCGTTTCCTTGAAAACCTTCCTTTAGAATATCCCATGCTTCTTTGGACTTTTTAATACCATGAATTCTGGGATATATGGTTTTGCTTATACCTTGTTGGATGAACCTTAGAGCGCTAGCATCCTTCTTCCGATTTTTGTTATACTCTTTTTGTTGTGCGTCTGTCCATTCTTCTTCATCGGACTCGTCTTTAACTTCTTGAGGTGGTGGCTCTGCATACGTTTCTTCAACAACCTCCCATAGATCTTGGGAGATAAATAACGTTTCCATTTGACTACACCAATAGTCGAAATCTTCTCCGTCAAAGATTGGAACTTGATTCGGAGTGTAAGAAAACATAGTCATCACTTGATTTGAAGTCATCTCACGTAGCGTTTGAGTGCTCTACGCTGAGTTCTTTTAGAAAAAAGATGATGCTTGCTTGATAATTCTTGCGTGAGCTTTGATAGGTGGAAAATATGAGATGCTTGCTTGGGATATATGATTCACGTATATGAAGAGGTGAGGGTGAAGACGAAATATTTTTTTTTCAAGGCTCTGATACCACAATTTGTTGGAGGTAAATTGGAGAAGTAGAATAAAAAGAATGCTACGGCACTTCTTAGTTGTATTATATTGTTTTCATTGAATTGATAAAAGAGTACAAACATGCATGCTTATATAGGGTTTTCTAAGTAGACAAGATAGCTCATTATTTTTGACTATAATAAAACATGTTTGGTAAACATGTTTGGTAGCTTTAGATTTATTGTTTTCTTGTCTAATAAAGTTGTCTTGATAATGTTTTGTAGCTTGTCTAATTGTGGTCTTGTTCACATGTATTAAGAGTTGCAAATTAGGACTTTAACATCACTTTGGGAAATAAGGTGATTTTACAAGACGATTATAATAATAGGATTGCTTGACGTTTTGGAAGTTTTCGCCACTTTATACTAGGTTAGGCGTTCTCAACATTAGAATAATTGTTGAATTATTTAAAGGTTTACAATAGGTTAATGTGGTTGGGGTGCGATCTTTTTTAGACATGATTAATTCTCAAGCGAAGTTTCCGTAACTTCATATTAGATTTTCTAAAGTTTTCGTGGTGGCTCTTTATCAAGTTTTCGGCATGCTCCATGTAAAAAAGATTTCGGCATTATTATTATTAGCCCTAAGTTTTCGGTATAGATATATTTCATACAAAAGTTTTCGACATTCTAGAGTTTTCATTATTTTAGGGTTTTCGATATTTAGGATTTGGGGAAACTTTAGAATTTCGTGACTCAGCCAAATTACTGATATGATAACATTTTCAATATTCAGAGAGGTCCATGATTTAGGAGTTCCATCAGACTTCGTGTTTGATCTTAGCAGGAGGGCAAGTAGGTGGATCATCCATCTATAATACGTAAACACAATTATGTGTTTTCATGTGATTATGTGATTTACATGACTTATGTGATTTATATGTTTTACGTACATTTTATATATAAATCGTGTTTTATGATATTTTTATATGCATGGCACGTGCATATCACGTTAGGGCGAGAAATGGTTATACCACGATGTGACGATAGGATATGAGATATTGACGTACGGGGTAGAATGAGATGTTTGTGATTGGCGACTCTTAGAGGAGTCGAGGTTGGGCTCACTGGACACCTAGCGGAGACAGACGTGATCGATCTGTCTACTCGGGCGTGATCGATTCGAGGTGCATACCGCCGGATGGAATTTTTGATTTGTGCGGGAGATATACGACCTGGTAGGAGGACATTGACGTGATCGATCAGTGCACTACCGGCGTAGCTCGCCGCGAGACTTGGGGGTGGCCTCCCAGTAGTCTATTGCGCGCGGAGGTGTCGAGCCTAACCTAGGGCCCTGTATTGTGTGAAATAGGAATGTGGAAAAAGAAAGAGTGTGCATTGTATCAGTCGTGAGTCTGAGGGTCGCCATTAATCGTAGTTAGAAAAGTAGGGTCGCCACACAGGTGATCGGTTTCGATGCTTCTTAGGGGTAGTGATCTGGGTTTCCACCGGCATACTTGGGGTTTCTTTCGGTAATTCTGCGGCCAGAGTTGAGTCTGAGGGCGGAATTTCTGCCTCGACCGTGCCAAGAATCGGATTTCTGAGGGATTAGGGTTTGGCACTTCTTCAGCGCGTCCCCTTCATCGTTTTTGATGTGTCTGATATAGAACACTCAGGGGCACCTCTTCAATGTCTCTTTCTGCAAACGGGTTGCCCGTCGAAATTGAGGCAGCCACGTCGGGGTTAGCGCCTGAGGTCGTCGTCTATGGGGCTTCGCCGGTGTCGCTAGCGGGAACTTCTTCAGACCGAGGCGCGGCGACCCACGGCTAGAATGGCCCTATGTACACGACGATGTCTCTCAGACCTGGATTCACTTCTAGAGGAACTGGAACATCAATGTTAAAGTCGAATGTTGGATCAACATTCGGTCCAGATGGTGAATTCGACATCTTAAAGCCGGAAAATCAAGAAATTGGATAACAAGACAGGATGGGTAACCTTAAAATTATATCGAACACTTGAAGAATAGGGATTAATTTTTCATCGAAAGGTTCGAATTATGCAAGTAGGGTTTGTGTGAATAGTGATGATTGAACAAGCTTTACAGGCTATAAATAGTTCCAACGGTAAAAAAATAAAAACGGTCACCTCAGTAATTGGAGCACAACGTGGAGTAAAAAGGTGTTTAGGCATCGATGATGAGCACTTGAGACAAGCGTAACTAGCTGTTCTCGAGGATTTCTAATGCAAATCTGAGAGATATCTAAACTAGACCACGAAACTGACAAACGCAAGACTAAAAGCTAATGCAAATTAACGAAAGCACACAAATATAGCATGATCAAACTGACAGTTACACATTTTGCCTCAAAATTTGACTCAACATCCTTATCCCCTGAGCATCAAGGTTTGGATTTTTGTCGCACAGTGTACATCGTCAAAGCGAATGTCGTGTACCTAGGGGTATTTATTACCAAATACCTATATCTTGCAAAAGATTATGAGCAGGCTTATATGTGTCAAGGATTGGCTTTTGTCTCAAAGAGTACTCACCGCGAATGTCGTGTACCTAGGAAACTTATTACCAAGAGCCTATATGTAAGGGATCGGGTTAATTCAGAGACCAGTCAAGAAGAATCGACTCATTTCACAGGAAAACAGAGATGAATATTCAACCAAACATTAAAGAAGTAACCATCGAATTTGACATATGGTATGTTGATCCAAATGTTGGACCAACATTCAGACGGACTGATGCAAACCTATGGACTTTTTCACGTCCGAAAACCTTTCAAAATCCAATGCTTTCGTGAATATGTCAACTGATTTTTCGTGTCTATATGCTCAATGCGTACTAATTATTTTTCTACCATATCTCTCAGAAAATGATGCCTAATATCTATATGCTTCGTACGTGAATGCTGGATGGGGTTCTTAGATATGTTGATGGCACTAAGGTTATCACAATACATGCGGACAGACTCGCACTCTAAACCATAGTCACACAACATGCTGTTTAACCACATTAATTGCGTACACTAACTACCCGTCGAAACATACTCAGACTCAGCATACATAATTCTGTCTCTTACTGTACCATGCAACTAAATGGTTACCTAAGAAGAAACAGCTGCCACTTGTGTCTTGCGATCATCCTCGTCACCTGCCCGATCAGCATCGTTGTAACCTACAAGACTCGTATTAGTAACTTTAGAGAACCACAACCCTAGGCTACATGAACCATTCACATATCGAAGAATTCGTTTAAAGGCATTTAAATGAGAAACCTTAGGCTCAGATTGATATCTAGCACAAACATATACGCTATACATAATATCGGGTCTACTAGCTGAAAGGTACAACAAACTGCCTATCATGGATCGATATAATGTTAGGTCAACATTATGTCCAACATTATCCTTACATACCTTTTGTGTAGACCCCATCGGAGTTTTCATTACCTTAGCCTTGTCCAACGAATTTCTTTACGGTTGTTCTTTGCGTACTTTTCCTGAGACAAAAACTTCCGTCACTACTTTGCTTGATCTGCAAACCTAAGAAAAAGTTAGTTCCCCAATCATGCTCATATTGAAAGTGGAGTTCATGGCATGGACAAAATGATCTAACATAGATTGCGAACTTGAGCCAAACACAATATCATCTACACGTATTTGGGCGATTAGAATATCAGTACCGACTCTTTTTACAAAAAAGAGTGCGGTCTGCCTCAACTTGTACGAATCCAAATTCGAGTAAAATGTGGTTAATCTACCATACCAGGCTCGGGGCGCTTGCTTCAGTCCATACAACGCTTCTGTAGCTGAAAACATGGTTAGGAAAATGCGGATCCTCGAATCCCTTAGGTTGTTCGACATAGATATCTTTATCAAGATACCCATTTAAATACGCACCCTTAACATCGATTTGGTGTAACGTGATGTTAAGCCAACAGGCAATCGCTAACTACAGCCTACTTGATTCTAACCTAGCCATAGGAGCAAACGTCTCATCAAAATCTTTGCCCTCTACTTGCGTATAACCTTGGGCTACTAAACGTGCTTTGTTCCTAACAACTCTACCAAGCTCATCAGATTTATTCTTGAAGATCCACTTCGTGCCTATTATATTAACGCCTTTTGGCCGTGTAACCAAGGTCCAAACTTGGCTTTTCTCAAACTCAAGAGTTCCTCTTGCATCGCATTAATCCAAAAATTATCTTTGAGAGCTTCAAGGACATTTTTGGATTCTATCTCAGAAACAAAAAAATTAAAACGTTCCTCGGTGTATAAAGAATTCATGCATACGTTCCTCATTAGACTTGAATCCTTGCACGGCTTGTCCCTGGTTTTTCTTCCTTTGTTTAAATCTCCGACGATTAAGTCAGTGGGATGGTCTTTCTGTATCTTAACTAACGGATCTCTTCGCACCTCGCTGGGTTCAGCTTCTGTGTTTTGTTCAGGCACTGATGTTGAGTCTGGTGTTGACCCAACATTTTCTTCCACATTCTCCTCTGTTTCATCAACGGCTTGTATAACATCTGAAATATCAACTTGTGGAGAGGTTCTTCTAAGATCAGTAGCATCATCAAAATGTTAACAGATTTCTGAACAGATTTCAAGCGCAAGTTATACACACGATATGCACAACTATTTGACGAGTAACCTAAAAAAATGCACTTGTCACTTTTGGAATTGAATTGGGTCAAGTACTCACGATCATTCAACATGTAACAATAATAACCAAACACATGAAAATACTTGACTGTAGGCTTTTTTCCATTTAACAATTCATATGACATTTTCTTAGTACAATGCCTAAGGAAAACACGATTCGAAATATGATAAGCAGTATGCAACGCTTCAGCCCAAAATCTCCTAGAAATACTCTTAGATTGCAACAGAACACGAGCCGTTTCTTGCAAAGTCCTATTCTTTCTTTCGGCCACCCCATTTTGTTGCGGCGTCTTAGAAGATGAAAACTCGTGGATGATGCCTTTCTTATCACAAAACTCATTGAATGACTGATTTTCAAATTCCCGACAATGATCTGATCTAATGCGAAAAATAGGAGCACAAAAATTATTCTTAATCACAGCACAAAATTCTTGAAAAAATCGAAAGTTTCAAATTTTCCCCTAAGGAAGAATATCCATGCATATCTAGAGTAATCATCCACGAGCACATACGCTTATTTCCTACCACCAATACTATCTACTTCCATCGGCCACATCAAATCCATAGGTATAAGTTGAAAATAGTGAGCAACATGTTCAACATTATGGCTAGCATGCACTTGCTTGCCCTTCAAACAAGACACACAAACAATCTTACCAACTCCTTTAACTTTGGAAACCTCCGATGGCTTCGCGTTTGGTAAGTTGTTCCAGGATTCAGTAGTTGATGTGGCCCAGTTTGTAATGCCAAAGGATCACCTCGTCTTCGGCCTTCGAAACATGGCACACATTCTTCGAAGCGGATTTGTCGCCGACTAAGTAGCAGTTGTCGCTAGATCTTGTTCTTGCCATCACTCGAACACAATTGCTGTTAAATCTTTCGCAACACTCCTTATTAAACCTTACCTCAAGATCGTCATCGCAAAATTGGCTTATGCTAATCAAGTTAGCTACGAGCCCGTCTACGTGAAGGACGTTGCTCAGCTTCGGGAAGTCGGGCACATTCAATCTGCCTCGATCGAGAATCCTCCCTTTAGCTCCTCCTCCGAACGTCACAGATCCACTCCTTAATGGCATGTACTTAGATATTCTTTGGTACCCATCATATGTCGGGAACACCCGATATCGAACTACCAAAAATCTGTCACGTTAGTTCGAGAGAGGTATATAATACATTGCATTTATGTAACGGATTTCTTTACTCAAACTTTCTTAGTTGACATAACAGCATTACGTTCACCAGATTTTGAAGGAGAGTTAGCTGAAAGTTCCTTGCCGAACCTTTCAAAAGAAGGCTGACTAGTGCAAAAGCCTTCTCATAGTCAGAGTCATCCTCGGTTTGATCCTTGGATGGCTGACTGACTAGTGCAAGGCTTTTGCCGCGAGAGGCCCTCTTTTGGACTTCGAGGTTGGTCTCGTAATTCTTCAAAATATTCGTCAATGTGTTGAAGTCCATGTTGGCCAAGTTGTGTTCTTCCTCGACCGTCGCTACCTTCACATTAAACTTTTCAGTTAGTCTACGTACTGCTTTAGAATTCAATACCTTATTCGAGATCGGATCTCCTAGGCTAGCGCATTCGCTCGAGATAGTCAACAGCTTCCCAAAATACGTGATGACGTCCTCATTATCCTTCATTTTGAGGTTTTCAAACTGGTTGACGAGGAGCCTTAGTCTGATTTCCCTCACACTTGCATCACCTTTGCCGTACCTCTGAAGTAGATCCCACACATTCTTTGCAGTAGAACAGTTTTGAATGATCTTGAACATGAAGATATCTACCGAAGAGAAGATCGAATTAAGTGTATTGTCGTTGAATTCAGCAGTGTTCTTTTCAAGGGTCGTCCATTCGTCGATCAGTTTGTCCACTACTTCACCATCATCGTTCGCTGTAGATTTTGGAGTCATATAACCATTGAGCACAGCCTCCCACGCATGTGTATCGATTGATTTGATGCATTGGCGCACACGAACCTTCCAATAGGCATAATTGGTACCGTGTAGCACTAGAACCTTGCCGAGGTAGTTTGAGTTTGTAACATCCATTGACAGTGCTTAGTAACATCAAGCGTAGGCTCTGATACCACTTTGAAGCTGCCAGAGTTCCTGAAATAGATGTAAAACACTAAGTTGTAAATCGGATGTTGGATAGAATGTTAGGGGAACACTTGATCTAACACTCAAGCACACAACAGAATGTGTTGATTACTTAGTGAGAAAACTAATAAACACGAGACGTAAATTTTGCAGCAAGTTTGAGAACTTGCGCAAACTTGCTGCGCACCTTAAGGCAAAATTCCACTACGAAGATGGATTACAAAATAACTATCGAAAGATAGTAAAAATCAAGCCCAGGAAAAACTACGAATCGTACGATCCTATAAACCTACAAAGTCCGTAGACTTTTGCAAAAGACACTAGGCTAAAAAGACATACTCGTGATATAAAACTCGCTCAAACTTCGCTCGTAATCTCTTGTCTATCCGTCGTCCTTCAAACGGTTTAAGTGTAGTCCCCTTTTATATGTCTTCGACATTGGGGCGACTTCACCAACGACTTGGCCTTGTCCACTAACTCTCACAATGTCCACTAAGCTGGTTGTGACCGTTGGGAGTTCATTTGGATCAGCTCAAATGACTTGGTCTTTTCTTGAGCTCCAATCTTCCTATATTTAGTAAGCTCTCTTTCAAAATTCGTTGAACCAGCTCCACACACTTCTGCACGGTTTGATCCATTCCAATCCGCGCGAGTAGCTCGCGAGCGTGTGGTACCCTAAGAGGCTTACTAGTCGCGTCGTAAACGGCCAAAAATAAAATTTGAAACCTTTCTAATACGAGTATAGCGTAAGTAAGGATCGTCTCCACAGGGAAGATGGTTGACTTGCTTCAATATCAAAATTCGATCGATATAATAATAGTAATAATAATAATTGTAATAGTAATAATAATAATAATAATAATAATAATAATAATAACAATAATAATAATAATAATAATAATAATAATAATAATAATAATAATAATAATAATAATAATAATGGTCTTGTTGTTTACGGTTCAAAGAGAAACGGAATTAAACTAATGATAGACGAAGGAAATAAATAAATACTAACAAATATAAATAATAGTTGAAGTAATCATTCTCCACCTTGATTTATATAATCGATCATCGATTCCTAAATAACGTGTATACATAAGCATAATCGGTTATAGTTGTCGACGAACGCCTGACAACCAATCTCTTCTTAGTTTCTCGATAATTAAGAGACGCTCTATAATTACTTTCCTCATTGAAAAAATAACCTCCGGGACGCCCTGCAAGGTTTAAGATTCCGCCAGCATTAAAAACGAAAGAGACCCGATTATTGACTAACTCGCTCGGACGACGCTCTCGCAAGAAACGACGTTGGTCTGTTTCTTGCGAGAAGTTGAATATTGTTCGCCATTTATCGAAACAAACAAACAATTACGGATTTGTAGTTTCAATTAACCATGGACTCACCTAGATTAATTAAACATTTGCAACTATTTAATCAAACATGTTCATCAACTAAAATAAATTCAAGCTTAAACGAATACTCACGTGTTCACGAATAAGTACAATAATCTCACAATATTAAAAATCAAGGTTTCGAATATACTTCAACTATGATAAACGTAGCTACGAAACATAATAATTGAAGTACAAAGATAGATAAAAGGCAATATCGCTTACAACTGTTTGAGTCTCGACTTCGCAAGCCTGCTCCCCCGTTGCTGCTCCGTGCTCGCTGCCTGAATTTCACCACTAGGGTTATTGGGGACTTCTGTCGAGCAGGTGGTGGGCGAGTTGGTAATGCTCATGGCAATCACGTTTGCTGCCCCTTTGCTGGCTCCTAACACACATGCAGCCCAATCATAACCCAGACTTAGGTTGCTACCTCGCTCATTACTGCTTCGCCACGACTGTTCTACTTACTACCCTCCTATGGTCCAGCCGGCAACTCACTGCTGCTGATGATCACGTTCGCTGCTCCTCCTACAAACGACGGCCTTGCTCGGTGGTTTTGTAAGGTGCGAGCTTCAACGATTGATCGGGGCTGGGATTGTTAATCTCTTTTGATGGCCTGATGTTCTAGTATATTGGGCCCTTCGCAACCCCCTTTTGCACCAACACACTGAGATTTCTATTTATAGACGATCCTTGCATCAACTATCTTTACATGGCTGCTAAATACTGCTCGAGGGCTGCTTGGCTGTTCGAGATATACTTAGACTGCTCGAGATATGCTTGGAGCATTACGCGTGATGGTGATGCTCTCGTGTGACAAAGTCACTGCTCCATCGAATGGGGAATGGACGACAGACCAGGAGCTCATGCGGGATTCGGCAATACAACATTTTCGATGTTTATATGGAGAGCGTGAAGCCGTTTCCGTTCTAAGCACACGAATCTCCTTCATGCCTATGTCAGAAAATGACATTCTCAAGCTTTCACAAGACACATCAAGGGAAGAAATACATGCAGCTTTGCTGTCCATGGGAGCGTTCAAGGCCCAGGGACCGGATGGCTTTCATGCATTTTTCTACCAAACAAATTGGGAGGTAGTATCACAATCAGTGATCGATTTTGTACGGGGCATTCTTCACGATCGGTGCTCAGTGGAATCAGTCAATTCTACTCTGTTGGTTTTGATCCCGAAGGTTGAGCGGCAAGAGACGATCCACCAATTTCGACCGATCAGCTTGTGCAACGTGTCGTATAAATTAATAACAAAGATCATCGCCAATCGCCTACGAGGCCTTATGCCAGATATCGTTACTCCGAATCAAGCTAGCTTCGTGCGGGGACGACACATCCAAGATAATATTATTATTGCCCAAGAGCTTGTACACTCCATGGATCGTATGAAACGGTCCAAAAGATTCATGCTCATTAAAGTCGATCTAGAAAAGGCCTACGATCGTATATCTTGGGAATTCTTAGAAGAGACTCTTACTCTCGCTGGAATCCCAGAGACACTCAGGCGGGTTATTATGGACTGCATCACATCTCCATCGGTACGTATATTATGGAATGGGGAAGCCACCGAGGCATTTCAGATGAGACGCGGTATTCGTCAGGGTTGTCCGTTATCTCCTTACCTCTTTGTTCTATGCATTGAGCGTCTCTCGCATGCCATAATGGACTCGGTACAGGAGGGAGCATGGAAGCCTATCAGAGTTGGTACTCGGGTCCGCCCATATCCCATCTTATGTTTGCAGACGACCTCCTTCTCTTTGCCGAAGCCTCGTTGGATCAGATAAGAACTGTCAGATCTGTTCTAGAAAAGTTTTGTCGTTGTAGGACCCCAGTCCCCGCAAATTAGGTCAGCCAATAAATTTCGTTATGACCTATATAATTTCATGTTAATTTCGTATATGTAATATGCTCATGTGATGTTACGAATTTTATGCTCGTGAATGATATGAGAATTATGTGCAATTAAGTGCCAATGACATGAATTTGTGATGACCCCTAAATTACGCAACGGATTACGGAAAAATATTCAGGAAGGGAAGGAACTAAATGATAGCCAAATAAGAGTTGGCTAGAATTTATTTTGGGCTAAGGATTTTCCTTTGGGCTAGGAATTCAATCATGTTGGGTTAGAATTTAACAAAGAGGCCCAAAGGTATCAAAATAAGATAGGGGACAACATTTCCTTAAAATGAGGAAGACCCACGCCTAAGCTATGACTTATTAACATTATTTAAAGCAAAATATCTAACCTAATAATTGAACTCCATAACCCCACCTAAGAACTAACGAAAAGAAAAGAGGAAGGAAGAAAGGCCGAGAGATAGTTCGAACCAAGAATCTCCTCAAACTAGCTTAGAATTTCGAAATTGGTAAGTGAAACTCCATCCTTAAGCTTTGTAATTTCCGCAAACCTAGTAGTATTAGATGTATTAATGTCATTAATGCAATTTTAGTTTGAGAAAGAATGCGAAAACCCTAAGTGTGAAGTTAAGCTCATGTTAAGGTCCTTATTTAGATGAATTCGTGATCGGATAGTTTAAGGTATGATTTAGAACCTATGAATTGTGCCTTTAAGTTAAGAACCACACGATTTTGGTAGAAAAAGGATGGGATTTAGGAGTTTCGAACAGGTTAATGATAAGAAAGCAGTTTCGATTAGATGAACAATTGTGTTTCGATCGAAAGTAGGAACATTTCACTGAGTTTCGATCGAAAGTGAGTAATTGAAATAGGGTTTCGGGCGATACATAGAAACCACAAATTAGTTCGAATCAAACTAGTTTTAAATAGTAAACTCAATAAGTTATAAGTTTCGACCGAAACTCATTTTAATGCATGAGTATCGATCGAAACTCAGTCTCAATCCATGCAATCAATCGAAAGTGGTTATCCACTATGCATGGCATCGATCGAAACCTAGAATGACCTCATGCTGACATAAGAACACGGCGAAACACGAATTGATCGAAAGTGGAATCGATCGAAACCCTCAAATTGATTTAAAATGATCCTTTAGCCGCGTAGGGTTTCGATCAAAACCGAGATGACATCATGCAATCGTCATCATACGGCGAAACTCATGCCAATTGGAAGTGGAATCGAGCGAAATCCTGAAATTGATCGAAAGTAGCTAATTAAGAGGATTTCGATCGAAAGAGGACGCGGCGAAACTCACTCACATGCATGCAATGTCGATCGAAACGGAGATGATGAGATGGTGACGTCAACGAACGGCGAAACTCGCCCTTGTACTATATATGCTTCGGGCGAAACTAACACATAGCAACTAGCAATCGAAATTAGAGTTTAGTATAAATGAATTTCGATCGAAACTAGCTAGCAACTATGACTTTCGATCGAAAGAGATCTCGGCGAAACCCATGAAAATTGAGAATTCAATTGGACAAATTGAATCGAGCGAAACTTAGCAAATCCAATAACTTTCGCCGAGCTTATCACGTTAGGAATTTCAATACTTTAACTTAGCAATTTATTAAGGGTCGAAACTTAGGTGGAATTGAGCTAATCGGAGTTTCGATCGAAATCCAACCCTAAAATTGACACACTTTCGCCGAGACATATGGGTTAGAACAAATTAATCCTAACATGACTTAGTATAGAAATCAAATGACTTGGGAAATTTAGTAAGGCAAATTAATTGACTTGAAGTCTAGGGAATTAATACAAGTCCAAATAAGTAGTATGACAAAAATTAATTATTGCGACAAGTTAACTAAGGAAAACAAGGTACTAATACTCTAACAATTTTATTGAAAAGATCGAACGTTAGGGACGAACGAGGAAGTACGCTAATAAAGCATTGGACGACAGGTAAGTAGAATTTCACCTACGACACGTAACTTGCCTGCGCCTGATTATGTGATTATGTGCTTATGTGACCTTATGTGAAACGTGTACATTACGATATGATTATTTATATGCATGATAGCATGAATTGCATATTACATGAACATGGCATGAGCATTTGCACGCATATGTAGTACGTAAGAGGCAAGGTACGAGCGTGCATAAGATCGCCTGTGTGCGATGTATACTCGCCGATTTTGGCGTTTGTGTCGACTCAATGAAGAGTCACGGCTCCTCTATGCGACCATGGCGAATGAAGCCATAAGGCCTGTATAAGAGGCTGGGGGAATACCCCGTATGCGGGAGACGCAACCTGGAGGATGCGACCCGAGGCATGCACTACCCGAAATCGAAGATTCCTTCGGGTGACCTCCGCGGTTAGTGACCTCGGTGTTGGCTACCAGTGAGAAGCGTCCGCGTGGAGGCCACACTGAGTAAGGGAAGATTCCTTCGGGTGACCTTCTAGTGTGTGAACCTCCACATATGTACGAATCCCTTGTGGATGAGATCTCTATGAAATGGCGCATAGTGGGATAGAAAGCCGAGGGCCCATATGAAGTACGAGTCTAAGAAAAAGAGTACGAGTCAGGAAAAAGAGTATGAGCGTTAGTAAGCGACGGCGTGGATTGCCGATCGTTAGGACACGTGCATACATGCATAATTTCTGCTTACTAAGCCTCGGTGGCTCATTCCTTACGTTACGTATTGTAGGTACTAGCGATCACGGTACGTGATCCATTTATGGTGCGAGGCCGATCTTTTGATGCTATCCGGCTGCTTTTGAGGTGGGAGTGTGTGTATGGATGACGACCTGTGAAGGCCGGGCGCATAGGAATGCTTTTGCTGTGCATGGACGCACACATTTTGTGTAGATACGAATATGATGAATCGTAGAATGATTTATGAACATTCTTTTGGCATGTAAATACGACTTCCGCATTTTAAAATGAAAAATTTTATTCGCATTTTTATACCTTTTGCACGTAACGCACCATTAGGCACTTAGGATTAGAACGAACTACGAGGTCGGGACGACGGGTCCTGACAGTCGTGCCTCGGGAGAAAAAGTCAACGCATAAAAGACTGTTATGAACTTCTCTAGGAACGTCTCTACAATTGATAGGGCGCTCATAGCCGGCGCGGGTGGATACTCAGTTACATTCGATCTTGGAAATTATCTTGGAATACCGATCATCCACGGTAGACCCAGGGCAGTTACTTTCCAAGGTATTTTGAACAGGGTCAGCAGTAGATTGAGTAGCTGGTCAGCATCATCTCTCTCACTTGCTGGTCGCTCAACGCTAGTCCAGTCCGTTCTTCAGTCCATATCCGTCTATTCTATGCATGTCTTACGCTTTCCTAACCAGGCCTCCATGAAATTAGACCAACTTTGCAGGAACTTCCTCTGGGGACACATAGAGAATAGACGACGTTACACCTCATTATTTGGGATGTCATAACACGACCAAAAGCTATAGGTGGTCTCGGCTATCGAAGATCCCGTGAATTTAACACTGCTCTACTGAGTAAAATGGCATGGGGATTGTTACATAGATCAAATGACCTATGGGCAAGGATTCTTTCTACCAAATATCCTAGAAGATGGGTTGAGGACTGGTCATTACGGACTAAACCAGGAGACTCTTGGCTATGGCGTGCTTTAGTTGATTCTTGGAACGAAGTTCGATCTTTGTTGGGATGGAGACTCGGGGATGGAACACGAGTACGTTTCTGGGAAGATAAATGGATACATGGTATGGCTGAACCACTGAGTTTGGTTACGATACATGAACTACCTACCTCAGATCGCCATCGGCCGGTTCGAGACTATGTGGGGGAGAGCGGAAACTGGAAATGGGGAAGTATCTCACCTTATATTAGCCCATCCGTCTTACTGCGACTAGCTGGTATGGCCCCACCCTCACAATCCAACAATTCTAAAGACTTTATCATTTGGATGGGTTCAGCCTCCGGAAAATTTTCGGCCTCATCAGCGTATGATGACCCTCACAATCCAACAATTCTAAAGACTTTATCGTTTGGATGGGTTCAGCCTCCGGAAAATTTTCGGCCTCATCAGCGTATGATGTACTGACACGCGTCCACACTTCCGAACAAACTAATCCGGTATGGCGCCTTATTTGGAAATGGGAGGGACCACAAAGAATTAGATATTTCCTTTGGCTAACAGCCCATGGACGACTACTTACTAATGAAGAACGATTTCGACACCACCTCTCCCCAGTTGCAAGTTGCCACCTCTGTTCAAACACGGCGGAGTCAGTTCTTCACGTATTACGTGATTGTCCTCGAACACGCGAAACTTGGATCACGCTGGCTCCCCCCATTACTCTTTCCAGGTTCTTCACTTGTGACCTACAAGAGTGGCTATGCGAGAATCTATCACCGAAGGTAAGCAATCTATGGTGTTCCATATTTGCTACGGGTTGTTGGCTGTTTTGGTCCCGGAGGAATAAATCCATATTCCGAACAAATGAAGATATCCCGACAAATACAGTTGGGATCATCCGTCGCACATCAGAAAATTTCCACCGATCTTGGAGATGCCTCCCTCCCGCGATCATGAGGCAAAATCGAATCACGACAATGGTCAGCTGGATAAAACCACCAATTAACACTATGAAGCTGAACTCTGATTGATCTATCAGAGGCAACAGCGGGCTAGCTAGCGCGGGTGGGTTAATTCGCGATGCAGACGGCAATTGGATCGTCGGGTACATGCACAATATTGGCCATTGCTTTTCGGTTGCTGCAGAATTATGGGGTCTACTCACTGGCCTACGCGTGGCATGGAATAAAGGATGTCGTACACTTATTGCAGAAGTCGACTCTCTTCTTGTTCATGATATCCTCACCCGAAAGACATCATGCTCGAACCTTTTACGGAATATGGTGGAGACTATTGAAGAAGTTCTCTCTCGTGAGCGGTCAGTCACTATTCGCCACACCTTACGTGAAGGCAACTCGTGTGCAGACTGGTTAGCCCGACAAGCAAGGCACGAACCATTAGGGGTTCATATTCGTACTGAAGTTCCTATCGGTCTTTATCCCCTACTGATTGGGGACATTTCAGGGGCTGCCATACCCCGCAACGTTATTTCTAGTTAGCTTGGGCTTCGGCCCCTTTTCCTTCAGAAAATAAAAAGTCACTGCTCCATCTTATCTTCTAACTAATAAAACTCTTAATGGGTTGAGGTGATGTTGGGCTGATGGGCTGGTGGCTTATGGGCCGTGAGTTGTTGGGCTTTCAAGTTAAGAAGAAACGGGCCAAACACAAATCGACATTCTGGTAGATTGCGCAACACCGGTGCAAATGGAATGATTTTGCGCTCGGATATCCAAATTCCGATCCTTACGACTTTCCAAAACCTCGTGGATGATCGCAACATATAAATTTTGCGGTGTAGTCTCTCCTGGAAATTAACAGTTTATTAACCGAAGTTTCTCCAATATTCGCCTTGAAAAAAAAATATATAAATACGAACTAATCTGAAAACTATGACGACTCAATTTAACCCGCAAACGACTTATTTATCATGTATATAAACGTATAAAATACGTTCATTAAGTCTCCCCACGCTTAAGCGTTTGTTGTCCTCAAGCAAAGTAATTACAAGCAAATAAGTATAAATTATCCAACTTACCACTTAAGAATGAGAATACACAGGGAGATCATGTAAGCAAAGTCGGAAAGCACATACGAGATCAACTATTTTGTACACGACTACCTTAGTAATACCAATCAAGATTCGTAACTCAAGTGGATTCACTCAAAATCACTCCGTGTATAGGTAATGTCGGTGAATTCTCTCGACTCATGCATTAATCAAATCTCTAACATAAGCTTGCAAACGATTCGTAAATCTATTACTTTAAATGATAAAGCGTGAATCAGAAGGTTTTCTGGGTATAGTAGGGCTAAAGTATGTGAGGTAAACAAATAATAAGAAAGCAAAGGATATGAGCAGTAGTCATGTCGGGATCACGCCATCGTCTCGAACGCACCGAAATTTCTGCTTTTCTTTTCTATTTCTTTTCGTAGTTCTTCTTTTGACTTTGTCGCTATTTCACTAAGGCTTTCTTCTTTCATTCTTAGGATCACAAATACTTTTTTCGAGAAACTTAAAGATTATCCGAAAAAGGGTTCTTAGAACTTTTCGACGGTGCTCCCCTTCTCTCGGCCTCTTTGCGAGTGAGAGATTATCAATGGAAGAGTTCTTAACTTCTTTTCATGCTCAACTTTGGTAGGTTCGGCTGCCCATTTCAAATCCAGTATTCAACCTCCACTTCCACTATTGCTCCGTTTGGGTTTATTTCGAAGGCTTATTCATGTCGGCCGTTATTTTTTTTGTTTTTTTCAGAAAGAAAAAGACTTAGGCTCAAAGTGGCTAACTATGGTGATCAGTCGTGGTCTGGAACTTTGGCTACGAACTTAATTCCTACACCTTCAATTTTCACGCAATCTCACTATAAGCAATTTCTAAAGTTCTAGAGAGAAATAAATTAAGCATGATTCACACAGCCAAAGAAGTGAGCAAAAAGCTCTAGGCTCAAATCTCATAAAAATTGGGTTATGCTACGAATCTTTTCGGGTATTGCTAAGCTCATCATGCAAAGAAAGACATCGACTACGCATGTGTATCCTAATAACGCACACTAATCTAACATAGAATCAATCTTTCAATGATAAGAACATAATTTTGAAAAATTTACCCTTTCTTTTCATGTAATTCAACAAATCATGCACATATATAATAGTAATGGTCGCATCAGTTTCGCGAAATTCCCCCTCCCACACTTAAATTTTACATTGTCCTCAAGGTAATAATCATGTAACACAAGGAAAGGAAAATATTAGATAAGCGAACTTCCCTGAATAGTTGATGTGCATGCTTCTCTAAAGCCGTTTCCCCACACTTAGAATTTGATTCCCGCTAACAGCTAGAAATGCAAGCTTTCGATGAACGGACCTTGCCCAAACCAGCTTAGAACCTATAGACAATCATAGCTAAACGGCACGTCATAGCGAATTTACGATACCGAAATAGAAGAAACAAACTGAATTTTTTTTATTTTATTTTTTAAATAGATACGCATCAATAATACTTGGGTTGCCTCTCAAGAAGCGATTTCTTTAACGTCTTTTAGCTAGACATAGCCCGGAAAAGACAAAGACAGTAGGTACAGCTAGGTCATGAACAGCCAACCATCGTACTGTAAAAATTGGATAAGTTCGATCTATAGAAAAATTTTCAAGGTGGTTGAAACTCATAGTGCGATCCTCCCTCAACGTAATAGGGAATGGTAGTAGTTGTTGTTCGTTTTTCTCCATGTCGCTTACCGAAAAGTCATGTTCCGCCTTTCAACTTTCCGCTTTCGTCTTCTCTTCTTATAGATCAAACATTAGAAGATCGAAACTAGACAAAAATAATTGAATTAAAAGTAGAAGTAAATCAATTAAGACACCACATTCCCCGGCAACGGCACCACTCACCACCTCGGCGCTGGACAACGCCATCTAGACTTGCCCAACCGCCGGTTACGGTTAACCGGCGGTTGGCGAGTAGCCCCAAGGGCTAACTGCTTCTAACCGGCCAGGGGCGGTTGACGGTTAGCCGCCCCCGATTGACGGTTAGACTAACCGGTGGTTAGTCAACCGCCGGTTACGGTTAACCGGCAGTTTTTAACCTCCGGTTGCCTCATTTTTTTTTTGGTTTGAAAATTCAGCTTTGAATAATGTTCGGTGTATTATTTGTTCAAAGTCAAATTATATATCAAAATGTAGTATCTGTTCGGTGTATTTATGAAAAAGGTATTACAAGTTACAACATTTTACAAGAAAAATGTCATACAAAATTTATTGAACCAATTACAATACAATACATTAAATTAAAATAAAATATGGTGAGACGTTTTCAGTCTCCGTCCAGCTCCGGTCCGATCTCTGCAAATCTTGAAGTTCCAGACTTCAGCAAATGCAGGCGAGAAAGCAGCGTATGATCTCAGGAGCTCTGACGAATCAAGTATGATCTGATCCGTCAAAGCATCTCGAGATCACAAGGTGCTAACTCGCCTTCAGGAGCAAGTGCAGGTGAGAAAGCAGCGTATGATTTCAGGAGCATTGACGAATCAACTACAATGTATGATCTGTCAAAGCATCCTAAAATCACACGTTGCTAACTTGTTTGCACTTGCCACTTGTTTTGGGCTTCGTCCGAAAAAGGCTCCAGCAAGTTCAGGTGCGGAAGCGAAAGGCTCCATCGTTACGCTAAACTTGATGGAGCCCATCACGGGCGAAGCCACTTTTCTTCGAAAATTGATTCCCTTTGAAGCCGCGAACGGGCGAAGCCGCGAAGCCCCTCTTCTTTGAAATCTGCTTGAGTCATTCCTTTTGAAAAAAAATTGCGCAAACGTAAATTAGAAGTTTAATTATAAAGAATAAAAATTAATTAAATAAATTTTTATTCTTTATAATTAAAAAAAAAAATTAATTAAATATCTAAGATTTACTTATCTTTTTTCGGGCTTCGTCGTCGCTCGTAATCGGCTTGTGCAAATATTGAAGTACCTGAAAATAAGTATTTTTTGTTAGTTACAATCTACAAACGATACAAATATTTAAAACTAAAAAGATGAATACTTATCTTTTTCGGGCTTCGTCGTCGCTCGTAAATTGGCTTGTGTTGTGCAAATCTTTGAGGTACCTGAAAATAACAATTCATTAGTTAGCCGTAAACATAACAATTATTTGTACGAAAAAAAATATAAGTCAGACAGATACTTATCTTTTTTCGGGCGTGTTTGTTGATGTGGAGTCCACGCCTCGCCGAATGCCTCTAATAATCCTCGCCGTCACTGCCGTTTCCGCAGCTTGTCTCCGTGCCGGTGGTGTCCTCGAAAAGGTCGTCGGGCGAGTCGCTGGCACGCTCATCTTGGGTGCAATACTCGTCTCGAGTCCAATCATCCAGAAGACATTGGTACTCGAGATTGTCGACACCTAAGTTCGAACGCTTCTCGCTCAAGGTCAAATGGCCCATGCTAAAAGCATGCTCCACTGGGACGATCGAAACCGGGACGGCAAGGATCTCCCGAGCGATCCTCGCCAACGTTGGATACGTTGGCGACACCCTCGACCACCATCTAATGACGTTGAAGCTATCGTCGTCCTCGATCTCGAAAGTCATGTTCATGAAGTTATCGAGTTCTATGTGGGGTTTTGGGAGGACCTTAGACGCTGGTTTGCATTGAGGATGTCGTAGTAGTCAGCTAATCGTGAAGACTGACTACTACTAGAAGTAGATTGACCGCGCCCCGAGCCCGATCGAGACGGGTCATGACCGAAATCGGGCTTATACTCTTTAAAGACGCCTCCGCATGTTGCACGGCATGCGAGCTTTCTTCTCTCGGAAACGGTTCAAACCTGGACGCGTGCACGTTGAAGTCGTCGCCTAGCACGCCGGCTAGATCCAACAACTCGTTCGGGTCGTATTGTTGGTAGTCATCTTGCGATGAACTACCAACGACTTGCTTCCCTTTGCTGGCCCTCGATGCACGAAAACCACGTCGACCACCACCACGATCCATCTAGAAATATACTACACACTCCCTTCTCGGGCAGCTCTACTCCCCTGTTCAACCACCTCGATCGGGCCTTTCCTATATGATCGTATCGATCGGTCGGGCTCTCTCACCAACACCCGGCTAAACTGTTCTCCTTCCCGCCTTTCCTCTGTGTCATGAGGCCCTCCATCTCGAGCCCCCCCCCCCCCCCTCGGGGGTCTCCCTTCTCACCTCTACTCTTGTTCCTTGGGCTCATTCTTCGAGAGTATCCACTTCGCTCATCATCGTTCGCCCTATTACTCGCGGGTTATTTTGTAGTTAACATTATTTTACAGTTAGCTAGAAATCCCGAGGGTAACAATAGCCCCCCCACCTTAAATAGTCCAAATAGAGTGTAACGAGTATTTGGACGTTAGCTATCGGTAAAATTAGTTATGAAGTTTCCCTGTTTTCTCGGGTGAACATACTCGGGTATTCCCCGAGTCCTTTTCTCTTGATTCTTGGGCACCTTCCGCCACCCATCCATCATGATTATTTCTAGTATGGCCACGTCACAGCCTTCTTTCGAGTAGGAAAAGTGCCACCCCGTCAAATCAAGTCAAGATCCATATCGACACGTGTCGATCATCGCTGGGTACAACGTCTCACCTCCCCTTTCCCCCCTTCTTTCCTTTTGGGGTTTCTGGTTTTCATTTCCCCCATTTCATTTTCTCACTATGGAAGTCTCTCACCCCCTTTACTTCTCCCAATCTCAAACGGTGCATCGATTTCTTTTCCGGACCGGTGTTTTGTTCGCCATTCTCGATCGCCTTCTTCATCATCGCCTCCAGTAAGTTCTTTCCTCTGTTTTTAGTTTACTTCTCGATTTTGGGTTGTGCAATCGCCGGCATAGGCAACGTTCTTGGTTTCTCCTTTATCCAGTCTCTCTTGGCCTTCGCTCGGTTTATTTTGCTAGTCCTTTTTAGGGCTATGCTCCCTTATGCCGTGGGCACCGTCACGACCTCGTCCTCCTCAAATCGTTCGATTTTCCGTCAACCCTAAACCGCCCAGAATCTCCTCCTTCTTCATTTTTCACTACATCTCAACGCGATTGAAGCCCTAAGTAACTTACCTGACTTCATTATTTTTTTTGAATTAGGTCAGTAATATTAATGACAAAAATGATGTGAAAGTACATCGCTGGGAGACTTCATTATTTTTCGCCACCAGGATATACCAGAAAATTTGAACAACTGTCAAGATTGGCGACCCATATGGTAAGCACCGATGCCCTAAAAGTTGAATGTTTCCTGGAAGGCTTAAAGCCGGATTTATATAGAGACGTGAACATGACCGGACTCCAAGGAGCTACTTACATCAGGTTGCAGATCGTGCTTTAGTAGCTGAGCAAGCAGAGATACGGATTATCCGAGCCCAAGAAGCGAAGAGAAAATTTGTACAAGGATCGAAGTGGAGTGGAGGGAATCCTAAGAAGCAATTTATTCCTAAGAATGTGAAGCCTCATTTCAAAAATCGACCTGGACCCCCACAACAACCCAATCTGAAGCAAGACCGCAGATGATGATACCCATATGCCCAAAATGCACACGGCGACATTTGGGCGTTTGTTACTGCCAAAATGCAACCTACTTTAAGTGCGGGAAGACATGCCATTTCTCCAAAGCTTGCTTAGAATGCTTTTGGGAGTCAAGCACCTGAGGCAGCCTACGGTACCTGCCCGGGTATATATGTTGACCTTAGAAGAAGCGGAAAACAATCCATCCGTGGTGGCTGGTACCCTTCTTATCCATTCAATCTCGACATGCATATTAATAGACTCAGGGACTACGAATTCATTTGCATCTACTAACTTCGTGGCGAAACTCAGGGTTACGCCTAGCTTATCTAACTGCGAGTATAGTGTTACCATCTCTCATGGAGCTTCAACACGAACCAATCAAATCCTGCAAAATAGCCCACATTAGTTGATGATAGGACCCTACCCGTTGACTTATAGTCATTCCAATGAATGATTATGAAGTAATCTTTGGAATGGACTGGTTACCAAAGTACGGATTAGTTATTGACTGTAACCGTAAGAAGGTGACTTTCAACCTAGAAAACATTGAACCCTTTACCTTTACGGGAACTAGCAAGAGCGGCAAGCTACCCAAGATCTCATCATTGAAGGCGCAAAGATTAATCAAGGCAGGATGTGAAGCATACCTTGTGTTTGCTATGACCTCAGAAGAATGCTCACCCCCAAAGTTAGAAGAAGTCCCGATAGTACGAGAGTTTCCCGATGTATTACCAAAGGATTTGCCAGGACTTCCGCCAGATCGAGATTCAGTTCACAATTGAGTTAGTACCTGGAGCAACCCATAGCAAAGCAACATATCGATTAGCTACAGCGGAATTGAAAGAATTGAAGAAACAGCCGATGTATTACCAGAGGATTTGCCAGGACTTCCGCCAGATCGAGATTCAGTTCACAATTGAGTTAGTACCTGGAGCTGCACCCATAGCAAAGCAACATATCGATTAGCTACAGCGGAATTGAAAGAATTGAAGAAACAACTGGACTACTGCAGAAGGGGTTCATTCATCCAAGCTTTTCACCATGGGGAGCACCCGTTCTGTTTCTTAAGAAGAAAGATGGATCGATGCGACTCTGCACCGATTATAGGGAGCTGAATTTACACCTTCAGTGTGTACGATTTTCACATGGTGGGATTTCTGAATTTGTTCACGCGATTTTCACGTTTGCCACCGCCGTTTCCGGCCAACATCCCTCAGTGGTGGTCGGCCGGTGGCAGTGTTATCCTTCCCATCAATCTGCTGGAGGTGGGACAGATCTGAGTGACGTTTTCAATAGATTGTGGCGGCTAGGGCTAGGGTGGTTTGTTGATTTGATCGTATGGCTTCTTCATCGGATGGAGCGATGGCGGCATCGACTGTGACGATCATGGAAGAACAGGGGCAAGCGCGGACTGTGCGACAGGGAGGAATTGGATCGGGATTGATGGCGGCTGAGACGAATCGTCACGCTGATTGTGAGGAGGTGGCGGCCAATCTTCTGATGATCGGGGCTGTAGAGGGGAAAGCCGCGAAGCTTTCCGCCGTGCTAGATCTGGCGGCACTGTTTGCGGCTTACCCTCACTTCGCGGAGTGCTTTGACGGGGACCGATTCCGTCAATTGATGAGGAAGATTCAAGGACCTGACAAGGCGCCGACGGGGGGTTTGGGTAGCGACATTGACTCAGACATGAACATGGTTACATCGCCGCGTGGGGAGTGTTCGGCGGTGCCTAGGGTTTCTCAGGGTTCACCTATACGGCATGAGGGAGGGCCTGTGCCGATTAGAGGAATCCTCCGGAGGCCGGATACGCCTCCGCCGGTGCGTGGGCTAACGGCTAGGAGATGCATCGACATGGGCTCGACTAATAATGATGAACGAGTAGATGAGGAAATCATCATCGACGAGCGACGAGATAAGACTGTGGCACTGACGTATGAGCAGATGCCTAGGGTTTCTAGCCCTGGGTCAGTGCAATTAGGGCTGTCAGAGGTGGCTCAACAATTGGGTAAATCGGTCGACGTCGCAAATCTAATGTCGGGGTCGCCGAAGGTAGGACTGCAGCCGGCGACGGAAGAAGCACTGACGGTTTCTGATGCCCCACTGTAGATGAGACGGGTGGTTTAGATCGTCGCCACGGAGTTTTTTCGCGCCTTGGGAATGGGAACTCAGCGACCTACTCGATGGTGGTGGCGGGTTCTAATCGACTACAACCAAGGGAGATGACGGGAACTAGGGGCATGAGATTGGGATATACTCCACCTTCTATCGTTGACGGGGTAGGAGAGGCTCGGCCGTCAAGGGAAGTGGCGCGGCGTGGGGTAGGTAGATGAGCCCATACATTGGTTGGATACTTTTTTTTGGGAATTGGTCACTAAATAAAAAGAACAAAAGGTACAGAGGATCCGCTCAAAGAGCAAAAACCAACTGAAACCAACTGATAACAAGCTACCAGTTCACATCCTATACCACAAACAGAGCCCCAAGGAAAAGCAAACAAAGACCCCAAAGGCAACATCAGAAACCAAAGACAATCGTACATTCCAAGTAGGGTCATCCACATCTACGTGAAGGCTCACTATAGGGTCATGGGTGGCATCGGTTGTTGCCTCGAGATCAGCCAGAGTCTCAAACATGTTGCGATCGGCGTGAGAGTATGGCGTCCCAATACCCTTGCTAGTGGAGGCTGCCTCTGTGCTAGGTCTACTCGACCGCTTACCATGTTCGAGATTACGGGTAGAGGCGCGTTTCTTGCCATCCCTAGCAACACTTGCCACTTTGGCCGCCGTAGTGACAATGGCCGTCCCTTTGTCGACCATGGGTGCATTCATGACTCGGTTGCGGCACCGTGGTCAGCCGTGGCGGCGGTTGCGTGAGTTTAGTTTCTTGGCCGATTTCTGAGGCGGTGGTTTCGGACGGTTTGTGGGGCATGTCACGGTACAATGGGTCCATGATGCACATGACGAGCACTTTTTTGGCCGCCACTCATATTCAACACTAACGGGTACGATGCCCGAGGAGCCACCATCCTTAGTTGGGATGTGAATATCAAACTGCTAAACAAAAGGTTCAACCAGGGCAATTTCAATACACACCCTAGCATACTCAAGGCGTTCCACACAAGAGGTCATTGCGTCCGCAAATAGAGGCTTCCCCCAAGCACACTTGCAACGATTCCTAAGTCGTCTTGTGTCCAAAGTTCCGTTGGGATGTTTCGGAGTCTAACCCAAAGCGGAATAGCCGAGTGCGTCTTCTTTTCAAAAGAGAAGCCCATACGCCACCTCTCGAGAATGAGAGGTTGTCCCTGTAAGAGCCACGGTCCGCCTTCCAAGACCGTGGTAGCCGCCGCCTCCGAGGAAAAACGGAACATGAAAAATCCGTTAATCGTCGCTCTAACTTCGACAAGATTCTTCCAAACAGATCGGGCATAGCGTTCCACATGTGGGAAATACGGTCGCTTCCCAGGGAAATACCCAACGAGCGTATCCCCATCGTGTGATGCCTTGTTGAGCGACTTCCCAAAGAGGCCGGGCCACAGCGATTCCATCGACAACACTAGGTGCCGTGTACGATAAAGGCAGTCGTGCCGAGCTAGGTGGACCTCCGCAGTTAGTCGCTTCCCGGTTGCTTTTGACGCCAAGAACAACGTCAAAGAAGGACGGTCCGGGCCTAAGAAGTCCGGCCTGGGGGACCTCCGCTGGCAGCTTAGCGTGCGGTTCTGCTTCTGTAGTGCCGGCGATCACGAGTGACTGTTGGGCGTTACCCATTGAAGCCCCAGGCTCATGGGCTAAATCTGTCGGCCCTATGCCCGAGCGCTGTAGTGTAGTGGCCCGACAGGGTGAAGGGTGGCAAGCGACGGTACAGCTCAGTGGTAGGTCATCTTCAGAAGCGTCTTCTATGATTGGGGCATCACAGTGGTTGACCGGCGTCTCCTTATCAGTACAAGGCCCAATAATAGTCTCCAAGTACTTATCAGCAAAAGGCCCAATAAGGGAAGCCCTAGATGGGCTAGTATTCTTGTCCGGCCTAGTAACAATGGTCCCAGGTGAGGATTGGGCCTCCTCCATGGAAACCCTAGGCCCAAAATCAGAGCAAGAAGCCCTAGGCGCGGGGAGGGTGTGGCGCGCCGCCTCTTCCACCGGTGGCTGGTCGGAGTCGTCGGAGGTATCATCCACAAGCGGGCCTACGCCAGGCGACGGTGGTGGCGTCCCCCGGCGAAGAGGCGGCCAATGACCATCCGGCAGGATACGCATCGGATGATGGAGGTCGGAAAACGGCGGCGGCACGGACGCTTGAGCTGAAACGGCCTGTTCAGTGGAGTAGGCCGGACAGAAGTGCTGGCCGAGCCATTCTCGGGCGGAGGATACGGCGCAATAGGTGGCTGAAGAGGCGCATGATGTGGCTGAGGGTTGGCCGCGCCTCCACAGACGCGCGTGACGAGGGCTTCAAAAGCCTCCATACTAAAGCTGTCCGAAAATTCCGGGATGGTCCTCGTCAGCGCGGCATAATCCGGCACGGGCCCCGTTGAAGCCCAATCCTTGGGGTTAGAATCCATAGTGCCCGATGCTTCAGCATCAAACACTGGATAATCAACCAATGAAACCGTTGCAGACATACAAGTCGAGATCCAGAAGAAGAAGGTGAAAAGACACAAGACAGGACAGAGGAGAAGACGAGTTGAACGAGGCTGGTTAAGGTCCTCCCATCGCCGTTTGAGCCCGGCGATGGAGGAAAAAGGGTCGCTCGATGTCGCCGGTCAGCTGGTGGTCACCGACGGTGGGTTGGGGGGCTGGCGTTGAGGCGGCGTGATGGTTTTAGGGTTTGTTAGAGAGGAGAGTCTAGTCCATTGGTTGGATATATCTTGGGAAAACAACCATATTTTCCTTTTGTTGAGCGTTTTTTACGTTCCATTTGGAGGGGTAGAAGAAGTGCGCTCCACTTTAAATGGATTCTTCATGTTCCCGTTTTGAATCTGAGATGGCCATGACGGAGGTACTTGAAGGAGGTCCTTGGTTGATGCATGGGCAGCCCTTATTCTTGGAGACATGGAAGCCCAGAATGTCCTTCAAGCGAAAAGAAATTTCAGAGTTACCGCTGTGGGTGAAACTTTGGAATGTCCCATGTGAACTATGGACGCGGGAGGGATTGGGTGTAGTTGGGCGTCCCTTGTTGCGGACGGCATGACGACAAGAGGAGAGAGGATCGATTACGCACGCATATACGCATATGCATTATGATGAAGCTATCGAATCCTTTTGTTGAAGTGTTCAATGTTAGATTGCCGGCTGAAGATGGGGGGAGGATGAGCTTATCCCCATCCGCGTCGAGTATGACTGGCGACCCGCCAAGTGTACGATCTGCTCATCATGGAGTCACGGGCTGGCCCAATGCCCGAAGGGCAATATAGGAAATGAGGGAGCCAGGACTACACCGAGTCAGGAGCAACCACGGGAGGGTGGCGACCCGAGACCACAGGTAGTGCGAGCTAGGTTGAACAGGCAACGAAGCAGGCCCAATACGATGGGAAACCAGCCTCGTAATAAACATGTGGAACGACGAGAGCATTGGATTATGAGGCTGCATGGGCGACCACATGAGGAGTGGCACCAGGTAGGCGCGAAGGGGAAGGCTATTAAGGTGACTAGGTCGGCAAGGGAGTCCCGTACAGATGGTATGAGGGAGACACACAACCATGGGGAGACGAGCCGATCACGGCAAGGCTCGATGGGGCTGATGGGGCCGCGGCAGGGGGCCCACGACGGAATGTCCGACTTCGGCGGATGGGCATAACCGCTTTGCGGTTTTGTGTGATGAGGATGAAATGACGGATAACCTACTATCTCAACTGGGCCCTAATGACAGCGCAGCCCATCATGGGCTTCATTCATAGCGTTGGGTGCATGGAACGTACGTGGTCTTAATAAACAAGACCACAGGCGGGCGGTGGGGGATCTGATAGAGACGGAGAAGTTTAGTATGATAGGGCTTTTGGAAACACGAGTGGCTATGTCAAATGCGGGGTTTATTTCGAATGGCATTAGACCATGATGGCGTTGGTTCTTTGACTATGATGAGGGTCCATCTACGAGGATTTGGATTGGGTGGGATCCCTCGAGCGTCACAGTTGATATTCTTGAGTTCTCGTCTCAAGCTGTTCATTGTCGAGTGCTATCACTGGAGAAGGGAGAGTCGATGTTTGTCTCTTTTGTGTATGGGAAGTCCAGGAGGGAAGAGAGGCTTCCTTTGTGGGAAGAACTTATGATTATGTCCCAGGGACGTGTGGCGGATGCATGGATGGTCCTGATGGTACTTCAATGCTATATTGCACACGGGCGAGGGGCGCGGGGGTGCTCCAGCTAGGCAGGATATGGAGGAGTTTCAAGCTTGCCTGGTGGGGGCAGATCTTACGACTATACCTACGATGTGCCAGGTGTTTACGTGGTACAATCAACAGAGGGGTGATGCGGGAGTTTGGAGGAGGCTCGATCGTATGGTGGCCAATCCTCAGTGGTTCGGCCAATTCACGGATGTGTTCTGTCGATGTGCTCTTCCATCTTTGTCAGACCATTCGCCGATTCTTTTGGCAGTAGGCACGCCTCGACTGCGGAGGGGGACGTTTAGATTTGAAAATTTCTTGACGAAGGACGAGGCTTTCTTGGAGCAGGTGCAACGCAGCTGGAGCATACCTCTTGGTGGGTTTCCCATGTTTGTCATCGTACAACGATTGAAGCTGTTGAAGCCAGTCTTTCAACAGATGAAGAGAGCAAAAGGGGATCTAGCGGCTAATGTAATTGAGGCGAAGCGATTCCTTCATGTAGCACTGGATTTCTCGTCACGCTATGTCGCGCCCCGACTGTCTAACTGCCTATTCTAGCGCATTCCTATGTGCCTAGCGAGTTGTGAGTAGTGAAGTGCACCAAAAACACGTAAATTTTTTTTTTCTTTTTCCATTCATATATTGGAACGAAGTTCTGTACACGTCAAAAGAATACATGTTAGGTCTATAAGCTACATCCTAGACCTAACTACGTGGCTCATCGTGTGACGGCACAGCAAAAGTCTCTTATGCGCCCGGCCTCACAGGTCGTCATCCATACACACACGTCCACCCCAAAAGCAGCGCGAAGCTCCAAAAGATTGGCCTTGTCTACTACGCGATCACGTACCGTGCTCGCTGGCGCCTACAACACATAACACAAAAGAATGAGCCACCGAGGCTCAGTAAGCAGAAATCATGCATGTATGCACGTGTCCCTTTCCCCGCAAAGGCAAACCCTGCCGATGCATAAATTTCTAAGCAAGGGCAATCCGCGCCGATGCATATTACACTCGCAAGGGCATTCCACGCCGATGCACGTAGTACTCGTACTAGTAAAACTCAGGGCCTACGCCACCTACAGTTATTGACGGGCAGCTTGAGGTACGGCCCACGTGGGAAGTTGCAAAGAAGGGATTCGCGCGTTGGGATCATACTCTTGTTGGATACTTCCTTGGGAAGAACCTTTCTTCCCCTTTGTGGAGAGATTTTTCCGTAATCTGTGGGTCGGGGTTGTCGAAGTGAAAGCAACGCAAAACGGATTTTTCAAGTTTCGGTTTGGATCCGATGAGATGATGAATCGGGTATTGGAAGGAGGTCCGTGGCTGATGCATGGGCAGCCACTTTTCCTCGAGACATGGCGCCCGGGTATGTCCCTTGATAAGCGGGACCACACGGAGATTCCGCTTTGGATTCGTTTTTGGCATGTGCCCGGGGAATTTTGGACTCCAGAGGGTCTCGGTGTGGTGGCTAGCGCGGTGGGTCGACCACTGTTTACGGATGGTGGAACGACCAATATGGCGCGCATTGACTTCGCGCGTGTTTGTGTCTTGAAGAAGTTAGACGACCCGTTTATCGACAAGTTTCAGATTCGTCTACCGAATGCCGATGGCGGATGGGACGGTAGCGTGGCTGTCCGGGTAGAGTACGAATGGAAGCCATCGAAATGTGGGGAATGTGATTCGTGGATGCACTCATCCGGTGCTTGTCCGCGTCACAAGGAGAAGGATGCTGCGAAGAATCCAGCCCGGAATTACCAACGTCCTAGGCAGCCCCATCGCTCTTATGGCTCGGATGAATCTCAGCCCGATCATGGTTGGAACCGAGTGGATCTCAAGGGAATGCCGAAAGCTACATGCCACAATAACGCGGTAGTCGTACAGTCCACCCAGCCTTCTCGCGCCGAGCCAAGACAAAGCGTGCCGAGAACAATATCTCACAGAAACAGCCCGCCAATGCTGAATGGGTTTGCGGCTTATTCGACGAAGGCCGGGGCTGATGTCAACTCCTTCTCGGTCCTTCAGGGTCTTTCCGAATCTGGTGAGTTACCCTCTACTTCTACTTCCTCGGGTCCTAATGATGCAGCCCGTTCGAGTGGTGTTAAATGATCAGTGGTGGGGTATGGAATGTGCGTGGTCTCAACCAACGAGCCCACGGGAGAGGAGTGGAGGATTTGGTGTCGCGAAACGGGTTGCATTTGCTTGCGCTTTTGGAGACTAGAGTTTCGACAGTTAATGCGACTTCCATCTCGGGCCGTATTAACTCTACGTGGACGTGGTCCTTTGATTATGATAGTGGTCCGGGATCACGCATTTGGGTTGGATGGGATCCATCTTGGATTCAGGTCTCTATTGAGGCCTTTACTGCGCAGTCTATCCACTGCAAGGTGTTCTCTACAGCTGCTAATGAGACCATCTATTTATCCTTCATTTATGGGAGGAATCGTCGGGAGGAGAGGTGTGAGCTTTGGGAGGATATTGTTAGTATGTCTGCTCAACGCCATAATGACCCGTGGATTGTCTTAGGTGACTTTAATGCTATTGTTGATGCTGCGGAAGGACGGGGAGGAGTTATTACGGATCGTGATACTCGTGATTTACGGGATTGCCTCCTACGAGCTGACTTGATGACTTTACCACATACCGGACAATTTTACACGTGGTATAATCAGCAACGGGCTGAGGCCAGAATTTGGCGAAGACTTGACCGCGTGCTTGGCAATCCGGTATGGTTCGCCAAGTACCCCGACTGCTCTTATAGGGCTGACCTTCCCGGGATTTCTGACCATAGCCCGTTGCTTCTCGGAGAAGTCCGGGGTACCCCGAGGTTATCGACGTTTCGTTTCGATAACTTTCTGATCCATGATGCATCCTTTTTAGCGCAGGTTCAGCGGGTTTGGGATGTTGAGCGATCGGGTTATCCTATGTATTCACGCGACGCCTTAAGGACCTCAAGCCTTTATTCCGACAGATGCGAAGGGCGAAAGGGGATCTTGCGGCGAATGTTGCTGAAGCCAAGCGCTTCCTTGACATCTGTCAGGATTTTGCGAGTAGATTCCCGGATGAGGCGTTCTTCCACGACTTGGAGCGGATGTGCCGCGTCTTATACACGAGGGCTGTGGATATGGAGCACTCCGCATTGTCACAACGGGCCAAGCTCTCTTGGCTAAAGGCGGGCGATCAGTGCACGTCTTTCTTCTTCCGACGTGTTGCTATGAGACGTGCACGGAATCGGATTCTTGCCTTGGATTCTGAGAGCGGGGAGCTGATCCATGGTGAGGAGGCGGTTCGTGATGAGTTGGTACGTTTCTATCGTGAGCTGTTGGGAGTTTCGGCAAGACCTAATCCGGTTACCCAATCGGATCTCGCGCCTTATATCACTCGATCTCTTTCGGGGGACGCGGCTTCTCATATGATCAGACCTATTGAGCCGACTGAGATCAAGGAGGCCCTATTCTCTATGGGGGACGAGAAGGCTCCGGGACCGGACGGATTTACGGCCGCTTTCTTTAAAGCGGCGTGGAGCATCATTGGGGAGGATCTCATACTATCGGTTCAGGACTTCTTTTTGACGGGCCGACTGCTTAAGGGCCTCAACAGCACGTCCATCACGCTAATTCCGAAGGGAGACTCACCGAGGAGAGCGGCCGACTATCGTCCTATCTCGTGCTGTAACGTCCTGTTTAAGGTAATCTCTAAGGTTATTGCTAACAGGTTGAAGCCTGTTCTTGGGGAGCTCGTTCATCCGACTCAGACGGCCTTTATTCCGGGACGGAAGATCAGCGATAACATTCTGTTAGCCCAGGAAATCTGTTTGGGGTATAACAGTATGGGCCGTCCCCCTCGGGTAGCGCTCAAGGTGGACTTGGCTAAGGCTTACGATAAGGTCGAATGGAGCTTCCTGCTTGCTGCTATGGGAGCAATGGGTTTCCATCCGACATTTGTTGAGTGGATTCGCTGTTGTGTCACTACTACGACCTTTTCCATTAACTTACATGGAACGCAGGCAGGGTACTTCCATGGGAAGAGAGGTCTTCGACAGGGGGACCCGCTGTCCCCATACCTGTTTACGTTGGTGATGGAGACATTACGGGGGATGGTTACCTATCGCATTGGCCAGGAACCGTGTTTTCTTTATCATTGGCGTTGTGAGGCGTCGAAGTTGGCCATGCTTGCGTTCGCGGACGACCTTTTACTTTTTTGCCACGCGGATGAGATTTCGATTGGGGTTCTTAAGGATGCGCTGGATGACTTTGCGGGGGCTTCGGGGTTACAGCCGAGCCTCGCCAAGAGCGAGATGTTTGTGAGCAAGCGTGCTGAGAGCCTTTCGCCACACTTTCAGACGATTCTTGGCATTCCACAAGGGCAGCTGCCTGTGCGCTACCTGGGGGTTCCTCTGATTCCAGGTAGACTCTCTATTTCTGATTGTGCGCCTTTACTTCAGAAGGTCGATAGGAGGTTGGGATCTTGGCTGAATAAGTCGCTCTCTTACGCCGGTAGAGTGCAACTTATCAAATCGGTCCTTTCTTCTCTTCATATCTATTGGGCGGGTGTTTTCCTCCTCCCGAAGGGTGTTATTCGGGCTATTGAGACGCGCATGAGGACATTCTTATGGGGTGGCTCGCCTGCGCGGGTTGCTTGGGCTGATGTTTGTCTTCCGATCGCCGAAGGAGGACTTGGGATTCGGTCCATTGAGACTGATAATCGTGCGCTGCTCCTTCGTCATTTATGGAGTGTGGTTTCACACGCTCCGGATACGATTTGGGTTGACTGGTTGTACAGCACTAGATTGCATAACAGGTCTCTTTGGGAGCTGTCGCCGGGGAGTAATGCTTCTTGGAGTTGGAAGAAGCTGCTCAAGCTTCGGAATGTCATCCGCCCCTTCATTTCTTATCAGGTGGGTGATGGGAGTTCCATATGGCTCTGGAAGGACCCTTGGCTGTTGATGACCTCGCTGCTGGAGAGCCACCCTAGGGGGCCGATGGTGATGGGTCTGCCTCATGATTCGCGCCTCAGTGCGGTCATTACGTCAGATGGTTGGTCTTGGCCAGCCATGACGTCCTCCGAGTTTCTGGAGATTGGCCCTCTGCTGCCTCCGGCGGAGCCATCGTGGTCTGATCGAGTTCGCTGGATTGGGACGCCTGATGGACGGTTCTCTGCGAGAGCGGTTCGTGAGGCCACTCATCCTCGGCGGGACAGAGTCATTTGGGCTTCTCTCTTCGGGGGCTGCTTGCGCATACCTCGCCATGAGTTCATTCTCTGGCTTGCTATTCGAGGACGTCTCTCCGTTCGCAGTTTACCTTGGGTGGCTCAGCGCGCGGGAACGGATGCCTGCCTCCTCTGTGATACTGGGAATCGGGAGACGATTTCCCATCTTTTCTTTTTTTGTCCCTTTTCTTTGAGATGCCGACAGATGCTCAGGGACAGGATTAGGTGGCGGATACCATATATTGACTGGGGTAGGAGCTTTCATTGGGCTGCTCTGAAGTGGAGGAGTCAGCACTTATTTCATACTGCTTATCGCCATGTCCTTGCGTCGATTGTTTATCACATTTGGCAGGAGCGGAACAGGCGATGGAGGGAGAACATACGTTCTACCCCTGCCCATGTTGTGGCCACGGTACTCGGCATCCTTGGTGCCCGTCTTGGGACTATCGGAGAGAAGCATGCCCTACAGCAGGCTGCTATTCGGCGTCTTTGGAGAGTAGCTTGGTAGTTGTTTTCTTTTAGCATTCGTTTTTTGTTCACCAGTAGCCTGTTACTGGTTGCCTGTGTCGAGTTTTACTCGCACCCATTCTGTACACTTTCCATTATATATATAACAACCGGGACCTGTTCCAAAAAAAAAAAACTCAGGGCCCTCGGCAAATCTCACTATGCACCACAAGAGCTCACGTCCCTCGGGGACAATACGACAGCGGTCCACGCCGGATGGCCAAACCCTAGGATGCACGTCGTTCCCCTAGGTTGCCATATGAACCCGGTCGTTCCCGACTGTTCGGCGGTCGCTCACGCTGGTAGCCCACGCTGAGGTTGCCTACACCAGGGTTCCACCCTGTGTCGCTTATACCCTCAGGTCGCACCCTCCAGGTCGCACCTTACCGCCACGGGCCATGCCCAAATCCTTTCCACAGGACATCAATATATATCTACAATAATAGTACGACGACGCTAAAACGCCGCCCTGGTAGCATAGGAGACAGCCCTTGACTCAACTATGAGTCGACACACTTGCCCATATCGGCAAGTCCTCGTTGCGTACAAGCGACATATCATTATGCACACTCAGTCCCACGACCCTTCCCCATAAGTTCGTGCGTGCACATGAATATGCGTATGCGAATAAATGCAATTTATGCTAATCACATGAATGCGTTACGATCAGTCCACGTAATCATGAAATCACGTAGGCACATAGTCACACAAAATGTATAACACGCAAGTTATGTGTTGTAGTTGAATTTCTACTTACCTGTCGTCCGTCGACTAATTGCTACCTGACCTGGTGAATTTCCTAAGTCCCGACCTTAGTCATAAAATATTAATGTTAGTACACCATTGTAATTAATTATTTATTTAAGGGCTTGACATTCTTAAAGGTTGCTATATTATGTTTACAATCATTTTTGAAAGATTGTTTAATCGAAAAGAGTTCGTAACATACTATGCTTAAGTTATGAACATATTTCGAGAACTCTAGTCGGATTCGCAACTCTCACATGACTCGTGAAGTTCATAAAATTCGTGAAGTGTTAACTCATAAAATTCGCTAAGTGTGGTTCGCGACTTCTCAATTCGCCAAATATTCTAACTAAGTTCGCGAATTGTACTACCTAGTCCAAAGCATCGCTCTTATTTCGCGAAGCAACCTATTTCCCGAAATATACTATCTACGTTTCTTAGGCTCGCCAATTTTAAGTTCCTATAATTCGCGAAATGCATCTTGGTTCTTGGTTCGCAAAGTTCGCTGATCAGCCAAATGGGTTCGCAAAGCGTGGAGTTCACCATGCGTGTCAGGTTCGCAAAAGGCTTGGGTTCGCAACTACTGGATTCGCCAAATGGACCTCGTCACGTTGGGCCCGCGAAATGCACTTTCGCAAACTAGGGTTCGCGATTCTCCACTTTGGGTTCGCGGAGGACTCGTCTAGTAGGGTTTTCGCGAATCGCATGAGTTCGCCAAATGGCCCGCCATCTTTGTTTCGCAAAGTCTGCCCATTCGCAAAGTGGCTCGCCAAGCTTTGAGTTCGCAAAACACCCGAGTTCGCCAACTTCGGTATCGCGAACTGCCTTCACCCCATGATTCGTGAAATCCTTCCGCACCACGAGTTCTCAAAGTGGGTTCGCGAAACCCTCGATTCGCCAATTATTAGGGTTCGCCAAGTTCGCGGAAGTAGGATTCTCCGGCCCTTGGTTCGCGAACTGAGCCAATTCGCCAAAAGCTTGTCGCATGGGATTCGCAAAGTTTCGAGCCCGTGAAAATAAAGTAGTTCGCAAAACTCCTCAAGGCTTAAGGTTCGCAAACCATCCGACCCGCGAGGTGTATTGGACCTGTGAGCTTCGATTCGCAAAGTAGTTTTGCGGCTTCATCACTTCGCCGCTTCGAGGATTCACCAAATGGGAAATGGCCAAAAGAGTTCGCTAACCTTCCGGACTTGCGGAAAAAGGGCCACGAAATGTATGGATTCGCGAACCGAATTCGCGAAGTGTATACTTCGCGAATTCATGCACGCGAGGGTTCTTGAGTTCGCGAAACTCATATTATGCGATTCCTACCCTACTCATAACACTTCCTGATTCGTAACTCTCAATTTCTAAGGATCAAAAAGCTGTTGTTTTTTTTTTTTTCCTAAGAACATCTTTGAAGACGTTTTAAATTCGAAGACCCCTAAGTCCATGCTAAATAAAATTGTTGAAACCTCTGAGCTAAGGTTCGGTATAGCTTCAAGCCTATCGCATAACCCTTAATGTGTAATACTCATTTTTGTGTTTAAACCCCTAAGGTACCGCAATACGTAAACGAGAATACGAAAATTAGGGTGAGAACTTGTACCTAGTTCAAGCTTGGATGATTTCTACTCGGCTCTTCCTTCTCCCTTGCTTAATCTTGAGTTCGTTCCTTATCAATGGAGTTTACGGGCTTGAAGTGATTTTTGGATAAATGTTATCTTTTTAAAGTATGGTGATGGGATGTAATTGACGAAAATATCCCATAGATTAAGGAAAGTTGTTCCTAAGGTCATTTCTAAATGTTTTGGGCCTCAACCCTTGGCTTGGCCCATTAACCTAATTCTTTTTGGCCCTCAACTTCTAAGCTTAGCCTATTTTTGAATCTTCCCAATAAATTGAGGGTCACTTGGTACAATTTAATTGGCCAAATTTCGCGAGATTACCAAAGCACGTAATTTACCACACGAAACTTCACGTAAGTTGCATAAGCACGAAATTAATGCATGAAACGCACATATATGTGGTCAACCTTTTGGGCAAATTTATTGGCCTTACTATTTTCGAGGACCCGGGTGCTACACGCTATCCACATGAGGGGCTTTTCTTTGACCTTGAACGACTGTGCCGAATGCTATATACTAAGGCAGTAGAGATTGAGCATTTGGCGTTGTCACAACGGGCTAAGCCTGCTTGGTTGAAGGATGGAGATCAATGTTCGGCTTATTTCTTTCGTAAGGTGGCCATGCAGTGGGCTCACAATCGTATTGTCTCTCTTGAAGATGCAACGGGGGCATTGTTGGAAGAACCTCATCAGGTTGAGGCTGAACTGATAGGTTTCTACCGGGATCTTTTAGGCGAATCGGAACATCCGGCACCTATTGCAGTGGCGGATGTAAGGAGGGCTTTGACGTGCACGCTTTCCCCAGCGGATGCGCATTCCATGATCGATCCTGTGGATGGTAGGGAGGTACGAGAGGCACTTTTCTCTATGGGGGATGAGAAGGCGCCGGGCGCCGATGGGTATACAGTCGCTTTTTCCAAGGCGGCATGGGATATAGTAGGCCAAGACGTCGTGAGGGCTGTCCAAGACTTCTTTGTGACGGGTAGGCTACTCAAGGGGATCAATAGTACTCTCATTACGCTGATCCCGAAGGTCGAGTTTAGGCCTATTTCGTGCTGTAATGTGTTATACAAGGTCATCTCTAAGATTTTGGTGAACAGACTTAAGCCGTTTCTCCCTGGGTTGGTGCATGGGACGCAGACGGCGTTTATACCTTGACGTCGCATCAGCAATAATATATTGCTGGCCCAGGAACTCTGTCTTGGTTATAAGTCGAAGGGAAGGCCGCCCCGAGCAATGTTTAAGATCGATCTGGCTAAGGTGTATGATAAGGTGGAGTGGAGTTTCCTTTTGGCCACCCTTGAGGCCATGGGCTTTCATCCGACGTTCATTGGGTGGATCAGGGCATGCGTGACGACGACGTCTTTCTCACTTAATCTGAATGGTCAAGTGGTAGGGTTCTTTGTGGGGAAAAGAGGACTTAGACAGGGAGACCCCATATCATCGTATCTCTTTACGTTGGTTATGGAGGTCCTTCATGGGATGCTATCGCTTTGCATATCTGAGGAGCCGAGATTTACATACCACTGGCGCTGCAAATCTTTGAGATTGGCATCATTAGCTTTCGCCGACGATCTGCTCCTCTTCAGCCATGCAGATGCCGTATCGATTATTTTACTGAAGAGTACCCTTGGGCAGTTTGCGGCGTTGTCAGGATTACACCCCAACTCGGACAAGAGCGAGATGTATCTGTCAAGACGGGCGGAAGGGCTGACCTCGCAATTTCAGTCCCTTATGGGATATCGGATAGGTCATCTACCAGTTCGCTACCTAGGAGTACCGCCTCTTACTACGCGTCTATCGATTGCATATTGCACCCCGTTGTTATAGCTAGTGGATCAGCGCATCGGGTCATGGCTTAATCAGTCGTTGTCGTACACCGGGCGAATCCAGCTGGTTAAGTCGGTTCTTCAGGCCATGCATACGTATTGGTCGGGGGTCTTCTTGCTCCCTAAGGGCGTCGTCCGAGCGCTGGAGACGAGGTTTAGGAAATTCATATGGGGGAACGACGGCTAAGGTGGCCTGGGAAGTTCTATGTCAGCCAACGTCGGAGGGAGGAATGGGCATCAGATCCATTGAGACAGACAACAAGGCACTCTCATGAAGCATCTATGGAGTGTCCTCACACGTGCCCCTGATTCGATTTGGGTCGATTGGCTTTATAGAACACGACTTCACTCTCGATCGGTGTGGGATCTGCCAATCTCGCCGAATGATGCCTGGAGCTGGAGGAAGATGCTGCAGCTGCGACCTCTAGTACGTCCCCTTATTACATTTAGGGTAGTAGATGGCTCGACCATTTGGTTGTGGAAGGACCCGTGGCTACTACATACCCCGTTACTCGAAAGGTTTCCACGGGGGCCTCTTGCAATGGGTCTACATGCCGACTCATGCTTGAGTGAGGTGATTGATGCCCAGGGCTGGAATTGGCCGGGGCAAGGTCTGTCGAGTACATCGAGATTAGTCGCCTTCTTCCTCAGGTGGTGAGGGGTGATCGGGATGGGGTGATATGGACAGGTTCCTCGACGGGGATTATGACTGCCAAGTTGGCGAGGGAAGCGATTCGCTTCCGAAGGGAACCGGTTTGTTGGGGTAACCTATTTGGCGGTACGTTGAAGATACCACGTCACGAGTTCATCCTCTGGCTCGGGATACAGGATCGGTTGGCAACTAGGGACAAACCGTGGGTCGCTCAGAGGGCGGGTACGTCGGTTTGTGTCCTCTGTGAGGAGCTGCACTATGAGACAGTTCAGCACTTGTACTTTGATTGTCGGTTCTCTCGTTAGTGTCTTCGGCTCCTTAGGCGACGCATCCACTGAGCTTGGCCGTATAGGGTCTGGGCCGATGGCATTTTGTGGGCTGCGAAGAAATGGCGTGGCATCCATCTTCTTTCGGCGGCTAATCGTCATGTCTTGGCTTCCTTGGTTTACCATATTTGGCAGGTACGCAACAAGCGCTGGAAGGAAGGGATCATCACGACTCCTCAGAGGCTTGTGACTGCGGTCCTAGATATGGTTTGCATGAGACTCAATGGGACTTCGGCGAAGTATGATCTTCAAAGGACAACCATTCGCCGCCTTTGGCGAGTAGCATGGTAGTCTGTGCTGTGATTGGGGATTAGTGAGTGGAGTTTGGGTATTGCGTTTTTTTTATTCTTTGTTGATCCAGTAGTCTGTTACTGGTTGCTTGGGAGAGGTTTACTCTCACCCATTATGTACATTCACCCATATATATATATACACACGGGAATTATTCCAAAAATAAAAGAATAAGATTACGATCAAGAACAAATATCCCCTCCCAAGGATGACGATCTATTCGACCAATTACAAGGAGCAACGGTGTTTTCAAAGATTGACTTGAGATCGGGATACCGCCAGCTAAAAATCCAAGAAGATATCCCAAAGATAGAGTACTCGTTATTGGCACTACGAATTTTTAGTCATGCCTTTTGCGCTGACTAACGCGCCAGCGGCATTTATGGATCTAATGAACCGTGTGTTCAAATCGTTCCTGGACAAATTTGTCATCGTATTTATCGATGATATTCTAATCTACACAATGACAAAGGAAGAGCATGAGCAGCACCTGAGAATTGTCCTTGCAATATTACGGGAGAAGTTGTTATACGTGAAATTCAAGAAATGCAAATTCTGCCTCGATCGAGTCACATTTCTTGGACACGTGATCTCAGGAGCTGGAATTTCTGTTGACCCTGGCAAAATCGAGGCTATCAACAATTGGCTTCAAACGATGAACGTAATAAGGGAAGTAAGGAGTTTCCTTGGCTTAGTCGGATACTACAGGAAATTCATCAAGATTTCGAAGATCGCCTCAACCTTAACGAAGCTAACGAAGAAGAATACTTCATTCCATTGGGACGATTCATGCGAACAGAGCTTTCAGGAATTGAAGAAATGGCTTACTTCGGCCCTAGTATTAACGATACCCATGGGGACCGGAGGATTTTATGTTTATAGCGACGCATCGAAGAATGGCTTAGGATGCATCTTAATGCAGAATGGGAACGTAGTTGCATTTGCCTCACGGCAGCTCAAGAAATACGAGAAGAACTATTCGACGCACAAGTTAGAGCTCTCCGCTGTAGTCTTTGCTCTTAAGATTTGGAGGCACTACTTTATACGGCAAAAGGTGCGAAATTTTCACAGACCATAAGAGCCTGAAGTATTTCTTCACTCAAAAGAAGTTGAACATGAGACAACGACGATGGCTCGAATTGGTCAAGGACTACGATCGTATAATCAGCTACGATCCCGGAAAAGCAAATGTGGTCGCAGATGTATTAAGCCGCAACACTGTGAGTACGGTATTAAAACGACTCGAAGTAAAAATAATACCGACGGGCGAAATCGAAACAAGGCTCGCAGCATTAACCCTCCGACCAACTTTGACAGAGCAGATTATAAAGGCGCAAGAGAATGCTGAACTGTATTTGAAGATCAAGGAAACACAACCCGAACGAAGGTCATCAGACTACCGAGAAGACGGGAGTCTGTACTACAGAAACCAATGTCCCTAATGACATGGAGCTTCGGACTATTATGACTGAAGCACACCACGGTGTACTCTATTCACCCTGGAGCAACGAAGATGTATAGAGACCTCCGATGTAACTATTGGTGGCCAGGGATGAAAATAGAAATTGCGACCTTCGTAAGCCAATGCCTGACAGCTAGCAGATTAAGGCAGAACACCAACGACCGGTGGGAACATTGCAATCCCTGCTAGTACCCTAATGGAAGTGGAATCACATTACGATGGACTTCGTCGTCGGCTTGCCAAAGACAGTGAAGGGCCATGACGCTATATGGGTCATCGTTGATCGATTGACCAAGTCCGCCCACTTTCTGCCAATCAGCTCAACATTCTCTTTAGAGCGATATGCTGAATTGTATGTGCAAGAAATAGTACGACTCCACGGAGTTCCAGTTTCGATCATTTCCGACCGCGATTCGAGGTTCTTATCCAAATTTTGGATGAGTTTACAGAAGGCCATGGAAACCCAGTTTCGATCACCCTCAAACAGACGGGAAGCAGAACGATCTATTCAGACGCTAGAAGATATGTTGAGAGCCTGTGTGCTCGATTTCAAAAAAAATTGGAGCCGATACCTTCCATTGACTGAGTTCTCTTACAACAACAGCTACCACGTCACGATTGGAATGACTCCATATGAAGCCTTATACGGGCGAAAGTGTTGGTCTCCAATCCATTGGGATGAGGTTGGAGAACGAGAGAGACTAGGTCCAGACCTGGTACAAGAAATGACGGAAGCTAATGTAAGGATACGAGAAACAATGAAAATAGCCCAAAATAGACAGGAAAGTTATGCGGACCAGAAAAGAAGACCCTTATTCAAGGAAGATAACTATGTATTCCTGAAAGTATCCCCTATGAAAGGAGTAAAATGGTTTGGGAAGAAGGGCAAGTTGAGCCCAAGTACATCGGACCATTTCGAATACTGAAGGAAATTGGCGAAGTGGCCTATCAATTGGAACTACCGAATTCACTAGCACAAGTGCATAACGTATTTCACGTGTTGCCACTGCAAAAATATGTCGCAGATCCTAGTCATGTGCTAAATAACGAAGTCCTTTACCAACACCTCAAACCGGACCTAGGTTATGAAAAACACCAACGGAAATCCTGATGTACGATGCAAAAAGGTTACGTAATAAAGAAATTCCATAAGTCAAGGTCCTATGGCAGAACCAGTCCACGGAGGAAGCTACATGGGAACGAGAAGATGACATGAGGAACCGCTACCCTGAACTATTTCTCCCACCTGATTTCGGAGGCAAAATCCCTTACAGGGGAAGGGGGGAGGATGTAATACTCGGGTCCCATAAGTAAGCCGACCAATAAATTTGAATACATGTTATGTGATGAAATGACTACATATTATGTGTCTATATGGTTCCATGTTGTAGGTAATAACCCTATGTGAGCTTAGGTGCTACTAGGATAACTAACTTGGTAGGTGACTACATCCGATAAAATTGGAACGATACAGAGAAGATTAGCATGGCCCCTGCACAAGGATGACACGCACAAATCGAGAAATGGTCCAAATTTTAGCGAAGTAATTTTTCACATCCAGTGTGTGCGATTTTCACACAGTAGGCGAATTTCAAATCTCGTTGGTTTTCAGCGCGGTTTCATCGTCCGATCGCCGTTGTTTCCGGCCACATCTTCCAAGTGTAGGCCAGCCGGTGTGTCGAAATCGCGAGGAAGGGAATATTGCTGCCAGTTTTTGCGATCTTACAAAACCTAGGGTTAGGGTTTTGCTGCCGCGCTGTTGAATGGCATCTCAATCTGATGGGGCTTGGCACCGACGGTAACGGGGATCATGGCTACAGTAGGGATGCCGAATGGGAGGGGATCTGTGATGGAGAAAAGAGCAGTTTCGACTGGGATCTGTGATCGTGCAATTGGGGTTATTGGCAACGGCTTGATCAGTGGTGCTGTCGCGGCTGAACAACGTCCGCCGATGCCGGATCTGAAAGCACTTTGTGAGGCTTACCCAGAATTCGCTGCTTGCTTTGACGGGGATCGATTCCATGATTTGATGAGTAGGGTTCATGGACCTGATGTGAAGGCCACGGGCAATCAGCCACGTAGCGATGCGATGGTGGTGGCGGGGCATGCGAGGAATTCTGTTGAAAGAGAGGAACAGCCCATAACTAGGGGTCTGATTCACACACCAATGATGCGTGGAGGGGGTCATGCTCAGATAAAAGGCATTCTCCGGCGAAATCCTAGACAATTCAACCGAACTCAATGGGGGAGACCGGACACCCCGCCACCGCCCCGAGGCTTAATGGCCAGACGCTATGTAGACATGGGAGGCGATGATCTTGTGGATGAGGATAGTAGTGCTGATGACCTGGGCGAGACGACAGGAAATGGGTCTAGGGTTTTCGGCGAATCGACAATGACCTCTCTTCAGCCACCTGTATCGGAGGTATCGGCTAGGGCGGCGATGCGCGATGAAACGGTGATGATGGAGCAGGAGACGTCAGAAAGGGACCAATGGGCCATGTTGGGCCGACACGTAATGCACACGATAATGGCAGCCCTCGACCCATGGAACAAAGGGGGCCGGTTTTTTCCCGTCTTGGGCCGATGAGTTCAACGAAGAAGGTGAGCACTACAGCTATATCTGGCTGTGATAACGGGTAGCGGCCAGCCTCCCCGGGCGGGGCATGAGACTAGGGGTATGAAACTCGGTTATACGGCGCCATCTATAGTGGATGGGGTTAGCGAGGCGGGCCTTCAAGGGAGGTGGCGAGTGGTGGAAGAGAGAGGTGGAAGCACACATTGGTTGGGTATTTCCTGGGGAAGAAGCCGTACTTCCCCTTCGTTGAGCGATTTCTGAGGTCACAGTGGTGCGGGCTGATTGAAGTTCGCTCAACTATTAATGGATTCTTCATGTTCCGATTCGAATCTGAGGCGGCTTTGGTGGGAGTCTTAATGGATGAACGGTCAGCCCCTATTTTTAGAGCCATGGAAGCCTAGGATGTCTTTCGAAAGAAAAGAGGTAGTTGAGATACCGTTATGGGTGAAGCTATGGAATGTCCCATGCGAACTATGGAAGCATCAAGGCCTTGGGGTAGTGGCGAGTGTGGTGGGCCGCCCGCTGTACGCAGATGCCGTGACAACGAGAGGAGACAGAATTGACTATGCCCGTATCTGTATTATCAAGACACTAGCCGACTCGTTTGTAGAAGCATTCAATGTTCGATTGTCATCGGATGATGATGGAGCGGATGTACTTATTCCTATTCGAGTAGAGTATGACTGGCGCCCATCCAAATGTCCTCAATGCGAGAGGTGGGCCATAAGGAGGCGCAGTGCCCGCAGCGAGGGGAGATGGAGATATTGGCCAACCGTCATAGCCATGTGCAACAGAAGGGGGCCGTAACACATCGGTCGGAAGAGGTGGGAAGGAGGTCGAATAGGCAACGAAATCGTCCGAATACATTGGATCGTCAGACCCGCATGGAAGGCAGGAGGAGCGCGGCCCAAGGGCGCAGTAATATGGGAGGCCGTGTGCAGGAGGAGTGGCGACAGATGGGGGCGAAAGGGAAGGCCATCATGTTGCCGCAACCGAGGGCGGAATCTCATATTGTACATCAGCGAAGGGAAAGCTTTCAAGGTGAGTCGAGTTCGTCTAGGCGCAACTCAGAAGGACTACGGATGGCGGGTCCCACTAGATCACCCACGGGAGAGGTGCAAAATAGGTTTGCAGCTCTATATGATTTGAATGACGTGACGGATAATCTCCTATCTCAAATGGGCCCTAAAGACAGTGCAGCCTATAACGGGGTCCATTCATAGCGTTGGGAGCATGGAATGTACGTGGTCTTAACAAACAAGACCACAGGAGGGCGGTGGGGGATTTGATAGCGCATAACAGTTGAGTATGATTGGGCTTCTTGAGACACATGTGGCTGAGTCTAATGCGGTTTCGAGTGGCATTAGATCAAGATGGAGCTGGTTCTTCGATTACAATGTAGGACCAGCTACGAGAATTTGGGTTGGGTGGGACCCTACGAGTTTGATAGTGGATATTGTAGAGTTCTCGGCTCAGTCTGTTCACTGTCGTGTGATCTCGAAAGAGAAAGGAGAGGTGGTTTTTGTCTCCTTGGTTTATGGGAAATCAAGGAGGGACGAAAGGATTACTTTGTGGGACGAACTGGTTACGATGGCCCAATCCCGAGTAACGGATGCATGGATAGTCCTGGGGGATTTCAATGCTATATTGCACATGGGGGAGGGACGAGGCGGAGCGCCAGCTACGCAAGACATGGCGGAGTTTCATGGGTGCCTGCTTCGAGTGGATCTTACTACTATACCTACGACGGGGCAGGTCTTCACGTGGTACAATCAGCAGAGGAGTGCTGCGGGAGTATGGAGACGGCTTGATCGTATGGTGGCCAATCCACAGTGGTTCGCACGATTCCCTGATTTGGTCTGTCGATGTGCGATCCCATCATCGTCAGACCACTCGCCCATTCTTTTGGGTGCTGTTACGCCTCGGCCGCGAAAGGTGACCTTTAGGTTTGAAAAAAGGTTTGAAAATTTCTTGACGAAGGACAGGGCCTTCTTAGAGCAGGTTCAGCGCATGTGGAGCATACCTATCTGTGGCTTTCCCATGTTCGTTGTTAAGCAACGCCTGAAGCTTTTGAAGCCAATTTTCCAACAGATGAGGAAGGCCAAAGGGGATTTAGCGGCGAATGTTATTGAGGCAAAGCGCTTTCTGGAGCTAGCACAGGATTTCTCATCCCGCTATCCAGACGAGGGACTATTTTTCGACTTTGAGAGGTTGTGCCATTCGACTTATGCTAAGGCAGTGGAGGTTGAGCATACGGCGTTATCGCAACGGGCTAAGATTGCGTGGCTGAAGGATGGAGATCAGTGTTCGTCTTACTTCTTTCGTAGGGTGGCCATGCGTCGAGCTCATAATCGAATTGTTTCCTTAGAAGATGCGATGGGGGCCATGTTGGACGAACCTCATCAGGTGGAGGCTGAGCTGATAGGTTTTTATCAGGACCTGCTAGGCAAATCTGTCCACTCCGAACCGATAGCAGTCGCGGCCGTGCAAAGGGCTGTGACGGGCAATGCGCCTTTACTAGTTTGGTTTGGGGTAGAATGTTCTTTTTTCGTTGTGAGCCGGTAGCATGTTACTGGTTTGGTTTGGTTTGTGCATCTGCACATCTTCCATGTACATTCTTCCACTCTCTTCTGTGATATTTTAGTGACCGATTCAAAAAAAAGGGCTGTGACGGGCATGCTCTCGCCAGCGGATGCGCTATCCATGATCGGCCCTGTAGATGGAAGGGAAGTACGAGAGGCACTTTTCTCTATGGGGGATGAGAAGGCGCCAGGGCCGGATGGCTACACCGTCGCCTTTTTCAGGGCGGCATGGGGTACAGTGGGAGAGGACATCATTAGGGCTGTACGGGATTTCTTTGTGACAGGTAAGGGTATCAATAGTACACTTATAACGCTGATCCCCAAGGTTGAGACGCCACGTCGCGCTACGGAGTTTAGACCTATTTCGTGCTGTAATGTGCTATACAAGGTCATCTCCAAGATTTTGGCGAACAGACTTAAGCCATTCGTACCTGGGTTGGTGCATGGGACGCAAACGGCTTTCATACCTGGGTAGTGCATCAGTGACAATGTCTTGCTCGCCCAGGAATTGTGCCTTGGTTACAAATCAAGGGGGAGACCGCCGCGATCAATGTTTAAGATTGATTTGGCTAAGGCATATGATAAGGTTGAGTGGAGTTTCTTGATGGCCGTCCTTGAGGCTATGAGCTTTCACCCTACTTTTATTGGGTGGATTAGGGCATGTGTGACGACGACGGCTTTCTCACTTAACCTGAATGGCCAAGTGGTTGGTTTCTTTGAGGGGAAGAGAGGTCTTCGACAGGGCGACCCCATTTCACCGTATTTGTTTACATTGGTTATGGAGGTGCTGCATGGGATGGTTTCATTATGTATTTCTGAGGAACCGAGGTTTACATACCACTGGCGTTGTGAATCAATGAGACTGGCATCACTGACGTTCGCAGATGATCTGCTGCTCTTCAGTCATGCGGATGCAGTGTCGATAGGTGTGCTGAAGGATGCACTTGGTAGATCTGCGGTGTTGTCAGGGCGACATCCCAACCCGGACAAGAGTGAGATGTACTTGTCACGGCGGGCGGAAGGGTTGACCAAGCAGATTCAGTCACTTATGGGATATAGGGTGGGACATCTCCCAGTGCGGTACCTGGGGGTACCACTTATCACTACACGACTTTCGACAGCGGACTGTGCACCGTTGCTACATCGTGTGGATCAGCCCATTGGGTCATCGCTAAATCAGTCGCTGTCGTATGCCGGACGACTCCAGCTGGTTAAGTCGGTTCTTCAGGCACTACATGCACATTGGTCGGGGGTTTTTTTGCTTCCTAAAGGCGTTGTCCGAGCCCTGGAAACGCGCTTTAGGAAATTCCTTTGGGGGGATCGACGGCGAAGGTGGCATGGGAGGTCCTATGTCTCCCAGTGACGGAGGGCGGAATGGGCATCAGATCCATAGAAGCGGACAACAAAGCACTACTCATGAAGCATCTATGGAGTGTGCTCACTAGGGCCCCGGATTCGATTTGAGTAGAGTGGCTTTACAGGACATGCCTACATAATCGATCGGTGTGGGATCTGCCCATCTCGTCGAATGATGCGTGGAGCTAGAGGAAGATGTTGCAGTTGCGACCATTGATACGATCGCTTATTACATTTCGGGTAGCGGATGGCGCAAGTATTTGGCTCTGGAAGGACCCGTGGCTTTTACTTACTCCTTTACTTGAGAGGTTTCCTAGGGGACCTCTTGCGATGGGTCTACATGCTGATTCACGCTTGAGTGAGGTTATTGACGCCCACGGTTGGAACTGGCCAGGGCAAGGGTCAGTCGAGTATATTGAGATTAGTCGTCTCCTTCCTCAGGTGGTGCGGGGGGCACATGATGGGGTTATTTGGACGGGCTCTGCGACGGGGACCATGACGGCCAAGGCGGCAAGGGAAGCGATTCAATTTAGAAGGGAACCAGTTTGTTGGGCTACCCTATTTGGAGGGCCTTTGAAGGTGCCACGACATGAGTTCATCCTCTGGCTTGGGATACAGGATCGATTGGCGACTAGAGATAAGCCATGGATTGCTCAGAGGGCGGGTACGCCGGCATGTGTCCTCTGTGATGAGCTGCACTATGAGACGGTCCAGCACCTTTTCTTCGATTGTGCATACTCACGCCATTGTATGCGGCTGCTGCGGATGCGTATTCGGTGGTTGTGGCCGTATCGGGAGTGGAGAGAGGGTATACGATGGGCGGCTACTAGATGGCGAGGGCGACATCTTATCCACGTAGCTTATCGACATGTGCTGGTATCCCTTGTCTACCACATTTGGAAGGCGAGGAATAGGTGCTGGAAGGAAGGAATCGCTACATCTCCTGATCGGCTTGTTGGGAGTGTGCCTGCGTTGGCTGTCATGCGAATTAGTGGTACCCCCACTAAGTATGACCTCCAGCGCGTGGCTATACGTAGAATCTGGAGGGTGGCTTGGTAGTTTGTAGGGCTGCGGTCTTTTTGAGTTGTACCCAGTAGCATCTTACTGGTTGACTGTGCGGAGCAATGCTCCCACTCATCTTGTATACTTTCCTACTATCTTAATATATGGAACCTTACACCAAAAAAAAAAGTGAGACTTATTCTTTCCCTATTTATATTAGTGACCGCTCCCCAAAAAAAAATTCTCGTTAGGAGCTAGTTACAAAAAGAATTGGGAGTTTCGACTTATGCAATTTGATAGAGTCGAAGGAGGCAGGATCGGATTTTTAGACTTAGAGACATGTTTATGTGGGTTCAATTTGCTAAACAATGAACAATAACGTTATGAGAATTATTGTTTAAAGAATAAGATTTTGAGTTATCATATAACTCGATAACTTAGGAAGGAGGGAAATGATTAAATTAATATTATAAGAGTGTTACTTAGGAATTTGATAAGTATGAACAAAGTAGAGAAACTAACGTCATTTAATCCCAATAACACGCAAGGAAAGGATAACAATAAGATATGCATAACATAAACTCTTGAGGAACTATCGAAACAATAAAACAAGAGAAAAGGAAGAAAAGAGAATCTAACCAAAGACAAGTCACGTTAAGCTTGGAAGTGTTAGGTCCCTATATTATCAACTCTACGATCCTAGACTTTAATCCTAAGGAAATTGATTTAGAATTATAGAAAATAGAATTTCGATCGAAAAGCTTCATGAAGAACTTTGAGAGAGAATTCGTGTAGTGAGAGAATGTTTTCTGACTTTCTCTCTCTAGAATTGGATTGTGAAGCCTTTCGGATCAATTGACTAAAATTCTCTATTAAACACAATGTATATACAAGTATTTATACCAAACATACTTGGTATAAATACAATTTAAGTCCTAATCTAAGGACAACTATAAATAAAACCCCTAACTACAAGGGCAGTTAATGAAATCGAAGCACAACTAAAACTGATATTCTACATTCTCCCCCCTCGTGCTTGATTGCCTTTTCGAGGTATCTGTCCTCGTCTGGCAAAGTACGACATGTGCAAGCCCAGCGCATACTCGAAGTTTCTTAGAGTATTTCTCAGCTCCAATCGCTCCTCGATGACTTCAAGAAGTTCCATTAGGAGTGGTTGCTCTCTCACGAACCTGTGAAGCGTCAGCATAGTCTGTCTGTTGATCTCTTCCAATCTCGTCTCTATCTTCTTCCTGATGACCTTGAGCGTCCCATTACAAAACTTATGAACTTCAGTCTTCAGCATCAACCTATTCTTCTTTGCAATCGGATTGTGGTAGATGATTCCTAAGACTGAGCTGATGTGCACGTGATTGTTGGGAAGCCCTTCGATCTCAGGTCCTTTGTTGAGAGGAGCGATCAAGCTAACATTCTTCATGTTGCTCTCCAGAGCCATCTGAAGGTCGTGTGCGGCGAAGTATTTGGCTTGGCGCACCATGAACCGATAGAGTTCATTGAGTCCTTCTTTCTTGATAAAGCCTTGAGGACCCTTATACTTCTCTACGTATAACTGGTAGAGATAGTACACCTCCTCGGCAGTGAAGTAAGGTGGGTGGTCGCTCTCGCTTAGCTCTTCTCGAGTTCTGTCTACTCGCTCAATGACGTAGAATGGTGTTAGAAGACCTCATTTAGCACAGTAGACGCTTAGTAGCTGACATATAGGGGATAGACTCTTGTAATGACTCTTCGCTTGTCCTTTTGACATCCCCAGCCTCACATCTGGTCCAAGATGGGTTAGCATCCAGAGATAGGCATTCTCTTTTGCTGATCCAGAGATCCCTCTAAGCTCGAACTCGTTCAACTCCTTAATTTTGTTCGGTGACCTTCTCTGACCAACTTCTTCCAAGAATGGGATTTCAATCCTTATGTTTTCCAACGGCGTGTCAATTCGAATGGTCCCTGGCATTTGTCTTGTAGGGGAATCCGCTCGTAGCGCAATCAATTCCGGAAGCCTTGAGGGAATTTGTTCATGGTCTTCTCCTTCCTGAATTTCTTCGTCTTCTATCAGAACTAGGTCCACCGAGGCTTGTTAGAGGAAATGTTGACTGTCCTTGAGTCGTTGTCTTTGTACGTCATCGGGCATGGTATGAGTCATCCACTGTCCTTCCAATATATATCTGTCGAAAAACTCGTGTGGGTTGACACCATGTCCAGATGGTCCCGATTGATCTGGAGCGGTCGAGCTGGGAGTGGCCTGAGTAGCTGCCAATGCCACGAGCATTGCGGCACTTTCTTCTTCTTCCGGAAGTAAGGGGCTTGTGAAGTTCTATGGTGGTGTGGATGGAGGCGTCCTTAGGTGAAGAGATGGTGGTTTGATCGGGGTTAGAGTTTGGGTGGTGCGGTGCATGGTGGTGGTTGTTTGGGTAGTTGGTTGTGAGGTTTCAGCGACTCCAGCGCTTGTCTGCGTCGTGCCCGAGCTCTGTTTCTGACTTCTAGTTTGTATCCTATGCCTCTTCTCCCCCTCATGACGGCCTTGATCTTCTGGGTCATCATGTTTGCTTCTTGAGCAAGAGCCTTGTGGCGCCCCTACTTCCACCACCCATCCTTACTACCATTTTTATGTGACTGTAGGTGACTTAAGGAAATAATTTAGACGAAAATGCGTACAAAATTTTTCCTTTTATATAAAGGAAACCTCTATGTATATTACAAAATATTCCTAGGACATAAATACATAGGTGAGTGCGCATGCGTATTTCAAAAATAATCTATCGGCCCGCCACTCAGGTCGCATCCATGTACACACTGCCACCTCAAAAGTCCTTCGGAAGCTTCAAAAATAGGCCTCGCCATCCTGATGATCACGTACCGTGATCTCGTGATCCTACAACACATAAAATTCGTGGAATGAGCTTATAAAGCTCAGTAAGTGAAAGCCATGCATGCCATGCATGTGTCCTAACTTGCACAGGCATCCGCACCAATGCTTCCTAGACCTTATACTTTTCTTGCCTTGTCTTGTCATGTAGGGCCCTCGGCTATCTTGCTATGCACCATCATGGAGCTCGAATCGACACGAGATAAATAAATATAATAGTGGCAATACCCACTCATCGGCGGCTAACCCTAGGGCGCTTTTTCTGTCCCAAGGTGGTTTCATACGCCACACGGACGTTTCACACTGGTAGCCTATTCTGGGGTTGCCAACACAAGAGGTACCCTCGGTGTCGCTTATTCCCTCAGCTCGCACCCTCCAGGTTCCACGTTCCGCCATGAGGATATTTGCACTAAAATCATGTCTTGCCTTGAACATGTCATGTCTTAACGGTAACGACATACGACGTCACCATGGTAGCATAGAAGAGCCGTGACACAACTGTGAGTCGACATCAGACGCCCATATCGGCTAACGTATATATATATATAATATATATATAAATCGCTCTCAAGCGATCGTGTATCATGCACGCTCTTGTGTCATGCCATTAGTACCAAACGTGCGTGCATATGATCATGTCATGAATATGCATGTCATGTAACATAAATAATTCACGTAGGAAGTCACGTATATCATAAAAGCACATAACACATAATTCACGCACATACAATTATGTGTTGTATTTGAGACTTTCACTTACCTGTCGTCCAAGTTTAAATGACTTACTGCCTCTTGTCGTCCTCACCTTTCGATCCTTAAACATAATTTTATAACATCACAATCATACCTAAATTAGATAACTCGACATAAATAATTGTTCAACTAGGCTCATTTTACTAAATACCCTATATTGCTCGATTTCTAATCTAAGTCAAGTCAATACTCAATAATAGTATTAATATATATAGGGTTCGGCCGATTTGCATTTGGCTAAGTTTCGCCCGATTGAGTCATGGCTTGGGTTTCTCACTTTCGATCGATTTTCTCTCTATTTCACCTTCGCCGAGATTTTTAAATTAAACTCCATTCGCCCGAAACTCCATGCATGGGGTTTAGTTTCGCCGAGATTTCCTTTGCAATGCAATCTTCGTCCGATTCTTGGGTCTTGTATCGCTCGATTGTGGTATTCAAAAGTTGAAATCACCCGTCTGATCCACGGCTCAAGATCACCCGATTTGTTGCATAGTTAGATAGCTTCGCCCGATTGGAGATAAATCGCCGACTTTCTCATCACTAAATTATTTGATTGGTGGATGCTCAAATCGCCCGATTTGAGAAGTATTACAAACCTAAATCGCCAAGTTCCACCAACTCCTTAAATGGTCGATTCTAAATCACATTCACCATGGCTCAACATCACTCCCAATCGGTCGACTCCATGTATATAAATTTCTTACTTTTGCCAAGCGTCATGCAAATCCTGATTTCGCCCGTTCATGAGGTTTATTAGCTTCAATCGAAACTTCCTTCAGCTATCTTCTTCTTCTTCTTCTTCATAATCTGCTCCTTACCTTACTAATCTTACCAAAACGAAATATATACTAATCTAAATCTTATGTTAAAATGATTTACACTTGAAATTCTAAAATTCGACTACTAGCATCAAATCGTGATTCTTTTTTGAAAACTATGCAAATCTGGGAAAATAGTACACCCTAATTCAATCTCAAATCTCTCCCCTACTCCTAAGTTACATATATTGTTAGATAAAGATCTTAGAGTTAGTTTACTAATGATAAGTAGAGCTATACCTTCGATTAAAATTCCCGTCTTTGGTTAACACCTTGCTTCCCTTTGATCTTCTTGTTCGACTCTTATTCCTTGGTTTAGGATTTCGTACTGAATGAGTTATACCATTGACAAGGGTTTTCTTATGTTATGTGTTACGTTATTCAAATTTCTTATCTCATATATTGCTTGTTCTACTAACCAAGTGATGTCATTTATTTACTTTAATATTGCTTATCCTATTTTCGTGTGATAGCTGTCATATAATACTAAGTTTCTTTCCTCATAGCTAAGTAACAATAGTGGCTTCTCTTTAACATGACTAAATATGGCCCAATTTCGATATATGGGTTTTTTCTTGGTTAACTATTGGGCCTCATTTATGATCTAGCCAACCCAAGGCCCTTGAGTTTCTTAAAATTAGTCCTACACTCAATTAACATATTTGTACATACCAAACGGTAAAGCACGCGGTATGAAATCATGTAGACACATAATATGCGGTCATTAATCACTTAATATGTATGCAAATTTATTGGCCGGCTTACTTACGGGACTCGAGTATTACATCCCCCCTTAAAAGGGATTTTGCCCGTCAAATCAGGCAGGGAGAAATAGCTCAGGGTAGCGACTCCTCATATCATCTTTTCCGTTCCCAAGTGGCTTCTGATGTTGATTGATTCTGCCACAATACTTTTACTAACGGGATCTCTTTATTCCGCTGTCTTTTCGCCTCGTACATAAGGATCCCCATCTGGTCTCTCTTCGTAACTTAGATCTGGTTTAAGGTGTTGATGCAGATTTTCATTGCTTATCACGTGGTTTGGGTCTGCAATGTATTTCCTTAATGTTGATACATGAAAAACATCATGTACTTGAGCTAGCGAAGCTGCTATAGCTGGTATGCTACTTCGCCAACTTTCTTAAGGATTCGAAACGGTCCTATATACCGTGGGCTCATCTTGCCCTTTTTTCCGAACCGTTTTACTCCTTTCATCGGAGATACTTTTAGAAATACCTGGTCGTCTACCTCAAAATCCATTGGTCTACGCTTTTGATCTGCGTAGCTTTTCTGTCTGCTTTGAGCTGTTTTCATCCGTTCCCTATCTGAGCAATGACTTCGGTCATTTCTTGCACTAGGTCACGACCTAATATTGCTCGTTCTCCAACCTCATCCCAATGAATTGGAGATCTACACCTGCGTCCATTTAAAGCTTCATATGGAGCCATCCAATCATTGCATGGTAACTGTTGTTGTAAGAAAATTTGATCAAAGGAAGGTATTGGCTCCAATTTTCTTTGAAGTCGAGCACGCATGCTCTCAACATGTCTTCCAATGTTTGTATGGTTCGTTCAGACTGCCCGTCGGTTTGAGGATGGTAGGCGGTACTGAATGACAGTTTGGTTCCCATGGCTTTCTGTAAACTCATCCAAAATTTGGATAAGAATCTCGAATCACGATAGGAAATGATCGAGATTGAAACTCCGTGGAGTCGTATTATTTCTTGAATATATAATTCTGCGTATCGTTCCATAGAAAATGTTGAACTGATTTCGATTTTCACACCACACCGTCACTATGTGCGATTTTCACACAGTAGACGATTTGAAATTGTGATCTAATTTGCTTTCTGTCGTCCAACCACCGCTGTTTCCGGCCACAACCTCAGTAGGCCGGCCGGTGGGTCTGAATTGCGAGGGAGGGATAATTGAGGAGAGTTCTGTGATTTTTGGAACTGATCTAGGGCTCGAGTTTTCTGTGTCGTTGCGTGAATGTCGTCTCAATCTGATGGAGAGCCGGCAGCGCCGACAACGGGAGTCATGGTGATGTTAGGGATGCCGGCGCGTATGGGATCTGTGATGGCGGCAGACGGGCCTTAGTTGATTGATGATGATGATGGCAGCGCCGACAACGTCCTCATGGTGACGTTAGGGATACACGAACCAATCAAGTCCTGCAAAATAGCCCAGATTAGTTGATGATAGGATCCTACCCGTTGACTTATAGTCATTCCAATGAATGATTATGAAGTAATCTTTGGAATGGTCTGTTACCAAAGTACGGAGCAGTTATTGACTGTAACCGTAAGAAGGTGACTTTCAACCTAGAAAACATTGAACCGTTTACCTTTACGGGAACTAGCAAGAGCGGCAAGCTACCCAAGATCTCATCATTGAAGGCGCAAAGATTAATCAAGGCAGGATGTGAAGCATACCTTGTGTTTGCTATGACCTCAGAAGAATGCTCACCCCCAAAGTTAGAAGAAGCCCCGATAGTACGAGAGTTTCCCGATGTATTACCAGAGGATTTGCCAGGACTTCCGCCAGATTAAGATTCAGTTCACCATTGAGTTAGTACCTGGACCTGCACCCATAGCAAAGCAACATATCGATTAGCTATAGCGGAATTGAAAGAATTGAAGAAACACCCGATGTATTACCAGAGGATTTGCCAGGACTTCCGCCAGATCGAGATTCAGTTCACCATTGAGTTAGTACCTGGAGCTGCACCCATAGCAAAGCAACATATCGATTAGCTACAGCGGAATTGAAAGAATTGAAGAAACAACTGGACTACTGCAGAAGGGGTTCATTCATCCAAGCTTTTCACCATGGGGAGCACCCGTTCTGTTTCTTAAGAAGAAAGATGGATCGATGCGACTCTGCATCGATTATAGGGAGCTGAATTTACACCTTCAGTGTGTACGATTTTCACATAGTGGGATTTTTGAATTTTTTCACGCGATTTTCACGTTTTCCACCGCCTTTTCCGGCCAACATCCCTCAGTGGTGGTCAGCCTGTGGCTGTGTTATTCTTCCCATCACTCTGTTGGAGGTGGGACAGATCTGAGTGACGTCTTCAATAGATTGTGGCGGCTAGGGCTAGGGTGGTTTGTTGATTTGATCGTATGGCTTCTTCATCGGATGGAGCGATGGCGGCATCGACTGTGACGATCACGGAAGAACAGGGGCAAGCGCGGACTGTGCGACAGGGAGGAATTGGATCGGAATTGATGGCGGCTGAGGCGAATCGTCACGCTGATTGTGAGGAGGTGGCGGCCGGCCAATCTTCGGATGATCGGGGCTGCAGAGGGGAAAGCCGCGAAGCTTCCCGCCGTGCCAGATCTGGCGGCACTGTTTGCGGCTTACCCTCACTTCGCGGAGTGCTTTGACGGGGACCGATTCCGTCAATTGATGAGGAAGATTCAAGGACCTGACAAGGCGCCGACGGGGGGTTTGGGTCGCGACATTGACTCAGACATGAACATGGTTACATCGCCGCGTGGGGAGTGTTCGGCGGTGCCTAGGGTCTCAGGGTTCACCTATACGGCATGAGGGAGGGCCTGTGCCGATTAGAGGGATCCTCCGGCATAATCCACGTCCAAGATGATGGGGGAGGCCGGATACGCCTCCGCCGGTGCGTGGGCTAACAGCTAGGAGATGCGTCGACATGGGCTCGGCTAATAATGATGACGAGTAGATGAGGAAATCATCATCGACGAGCGACGAGATAAGACTGTGGCACTGACGGATGAGCAGATGCCTAGGGTTTCTAGCCCTGGGTCAGTGCAATTAGGGCTGTCAGAGGTGGCTCAACAATTGGGTAAATCGGTCGACGACGCAAATCTAATGTCGGGGTCGCCGAAGGTAGGACTGCAGCCGGCGACGGGAGAAGCACTGACGGTTTCTGATGCCCCACTGTAGATGAGACGGGTGGTTTAGATCGTCGCCACGGAGTTTTTTCGTGCCTTGGGAATGGGAACTTAGCGACCTACTCGATGGTGGTGGCGGGTTCTAATCGACTACAACCAAGGGAGATGACGGGAACTAGGGGCATGAGATTGGGATACACGCCACCTTCTACGTTGACGGGGTAGGAGAGGCTCGGCCGTCAAGGGAAGTGGCGCGACGTGGGGTAGGTAGATGAGCCCATACATTGGTTGGATACTTTTTTTTTGGGAATTGGTCACTAAATAAAAAGAACAAAAGGTACAGAGGATCCGCTCAAAGAGCAAAAACCAACTGAAACCAACTGATAACAAGCTACCAGTTCACATCCTATACCACAAACAGAGCCCCAAGGAAAAGCAAACAAAGACCCCAAAGGCAACATCAGAAACCAAAGACAACCGTACATTCCAAGTAGGGTCATCCAACATCTACGTGAAGGCTCACTATAGGGTCATGGGTGGCATCGGTTGTTGCCTCGAGATCAGCCAGAGTCTCAAACATGTTGCGATCGGCGTGAGAGTATGGCGTCCCAATACCCTTGCTAGTGGAGGCTGCCTCTGTGCTAGGTCTACCCGACCGCTTACCATGTTCGAGATTACGGGTAGAGGCGCGTTTCTTGCCATCCCTAGCAACACTAGCCACTTTGGCCGCCGTATTCACAACAGCCGTCCCTTTGTCGACCATGCGACTGCATTCACGACTCAGTTGCAGCACCGTGGTCAGCCGTGGCGGCGGTTGTGAGAGTTTAGTTTCTTGGCCGATTTCTGAGGCGGTGGTTTCGGACGGTTTGTGGGGCATGTCGCGGTACAATGGGTCCATGATGCACATGACGAGCACGTTTTTGGCCGCCACTCATATTCAACACTAACGGGTACGATGCCCGAGGAGCCACCATCCTTAGTTGGGATGTGAATATCAAACTGCTCAACAAAAGGTTCAACCAGGGCAATTTCAATACACACCCTAGCATACTCAAGGCGTTCCACACAAGAGGTCATTGCGTCCGCAAATAGAGGCTTCCCCCAAGCACACTTGCAACGATTCCTAAGCCGTCTTGTGTCCAAAGTTCCGTTGGGATGTTTCGGAGTCTAACCCAAAGCGGAATAGCCGAGTGCGTCTTCTTTTCAAAAGAGAAGCCCGTACGCCACCTCTCGAGAATGAAAGGTTGTCCCTGTAAGAGCCACGGTCCGCCTTCCAAGACCGTGGTAGCCGCCGCCTCCGAGGAAAAACGGAACATGAAAAATCCGTTAATCGTCGCTCTAACTTCGACAAGATTCTTCCAAACAGATCGGGCATAGCGTTCCACATGTGGGAAATACGGTCACTTCCCAGGGAAATACCCAACGAGCGTATGTCCCCATCGTGTGACGCCTTGTTGAGCGACTTCCCAAGGACGGGCCACAGCGATTCCATCGACAACACTAGGTGCCGTGTACGATAAAGGCAGTCGTGCCGAGCTAGGTGGACCTCCGCGGTTAGTCGCTTCCCGGTTGCTTTTGACGCCAAGAACAACGTCAGAGAAGGACGGTCCGGGCCTAAGAAGTCCAACCTGGGGGACCTCCGTGGCAGCTTAGCGTGCGGTTCTGCTTCAGTACTGTCGGCGATCACGAGTGACTGTTGGGCGTTACCCATTGAGCCCCAGGCTCATGGGCGAAATCTGTCGGCCCTATGCCCGAGCGCTGTAGTGTAGTGGCCCGACAGGGTGAAGGGTGGCGAGCGACGGTACAGCTCAGTGGTAGGTCATCTTCAGAAGCGTCTTCTATGATTGGGGCATCACAGTGGTTGACCGGCGTCTCCTTATCAGTACAAGGCCCAATAGTCTCCAAGTACTTATCAGCAAAAGGACCAATAAGGGAAGCCCTAGATGGGCTAGTATTCTTGTCCGGCCCAGTAACAATGGTCTCAGGTGAGGATTGGGCCTCCTCCATGGAAACCCTAGGCCCAAAATCAGAGCAAGAAGCCCTAGGCGCGGGGAGGGTGTGGCGTGCCTGTTCCACCGGTGGCTGGTCGGAGTCGTCGGAGGTATCATCCACAAGCGGGCCTATGCTAGGCGACTGTGGTGGCGTCCCCTGGCGAAGGCGGCCAATGACCATCCGGCAGGATACACACCGGGATGATGGAGGTCGGAAAACGGCGGCGGCGCGGACGCTTGAGCTGAAACGGCCTGTTCAGTGGAGTGACAGAAGTGCCGGCCGAGCCATTCTCGGGCGGAGGATACGGCGCAATAGGTGGCTGAGGAGGCGCATGATGTGGCTGAGGGTCGGCCGCGCCTCCACAGACGCGCGTGACGAGGGCTTCAAAAGCCTCCATACCAAAGCTGTCCGAAAATTCCGGGATGGTCCTCGTCAGCGCGGCATAATCCGGCACGGGCCCCGTTGAAGCCCAATCCTTGGGGTTAGAATCCATAGTGCCCGATGCTTCAGCATCAAACACTGGAGAATCAACCAATGAAACCGTTGCATAACCCATACAAGTCGAGATCTAGAAGAAGAAGGTGAAAAGACACAAGACAGGACGGAGGAGAAGACGAGTTGAACGAGGCTGGTTAAGGTCCTCCCATCGCCGTTTGAGCCCGGCGATGGAGGAAAAAGGGTCGCTCGATGTCGCCGGTCAGCTGGTGGTCACCGACGGTGGGTTGGGGGCCTGGCGTTGAGGCGGCGTGATGGTTTTAGGGTGTTAGAGAGGAGAGTCTAGTCCATTGGTTGGATACTTCTTGGGAAAACAACCATATTTTCCTTTTGTTGAGCGTTTTTTACATTCCATTTGGAGGGGTTTAGAAGAAGTGCGCTCCACTTTAAATGGATTCTTCATGTTCCGTTTTGAATCTGAGATGGCCATGACGGAGGTACTTGAAGGAGGTCCTTGGTTGATGCATGGGCAGCCCTTATTCTTGGAGACACGGAAGCCCAGAATGTCCTCCAAGCGAAAAGAAATTTCAGAGTTACCGCTGTGGGTGAAACTTTGGAATGTCCCATGTGAACTATGGACGCAGGAGGGATTGGGTGTAGTTGCGAGTGTAGTTGGGCGTCCCTTGTTGCGGACGGCACGACGACAAGAGGAGAGAGGATCGATTACGCACGCATATGCATTATGATGAAGCTATCGAATCCTTTTGTTGAAGTGTTCAATGTTAGACTGCGGCTGAAGATGGGGGGGAGGATGAGCTTATCCCCATCCGCGTCGAGTATGACTGGCGACCCGCCAAGTGTACGATCTGCTCATCATGGAGTCACGGGCTGGCCCAATGTCCGAAGGGCAATATAGGAAATGAGGGAGCCAGGACTACACCGAGTCAGGAGCAACCACGGGAGGGTGGCGACCCGAGACCACAGGTAGCGCGAGCTAGGTTGAATAGGCAACGAAGCAGGCCCAATACGATGGGAAACCAGCCTCGTAATAAACATGTGGAACGACGAGAGCATTGGATTACGAGGCTGCATGGGCGACCACATCAGGAGTGGCACCAGGTAGGCGCGAAGGGGAAGGCAATTAAGGTGACTAGGTCGGCAAGGGAGTCCCGTACAGATGGTATGAGGGAGACACACAACCATGGGGAGACGAGCCGATCACGGCAAGGCTCGAAGGGGCTGATGGGGCCGCGGCAGGGGGGCCCACGACGGAACGTCCGACTTCGGCGGATGGGCATAACCGCTTTGCAGTTTTGTGTGATGAGGATGAAATGACGGATAACCTACTATCTCAACTGGGCCCTAATGACAGCGCAACCCATCATGGGCTTAATTCATAGCGTTGGGTGCATGGAACGTACTTGGTCTTAATAAACAAGACCACAGGCGGGCGGTGGGGGATCTGATAGAGACGGAGAAGTTGAGTATGATAGGGCTTTTGGAAACACGAGTGACTATGTCTAATGCGGGGTTTATTTCGAATGGCATTAGACCATGATGGTGTTGGTTCTTTGACTATGATGAGGGTCCATCTACGAGGATTTGGATTGGGTGGGATCCCTCGAGCGTCACAGTTGATATTCTTGAGTTCTCGTCTCAAGCTGTTCATTGTCGAGTGCTATCACTGGAGAAGGGAGAGTCGATGTTTGTCTCTTTTGTGTATGGGAAGTCCAGGAGGGAGGAGAGGCTTCCTTTGTGGGAAGAACTTATGATTATGTCCCAGGGATGTGTGGCGGATGCATGGATGGTCCTGGGGTACTTCAATGCTATATTGCACACGGGCAAGGGGCGCGGGGGTGCTCCAGCTAGGCAGGATATGGAGGAGTTTCAAGCTTGCCTGGTGGGGGAAGATCTTACGACTATACCTATGATGGGCCAGGTGTTTACGTGGTACAATCAACAGAGGGGTGATGCGGGAGTTTGGAGGAGGCTCGATCGTATGGTGGGCAATCCTCAGTGGTTCGGCCAATTCACGGATGTGTTCTGTCGATGTGCCCTTCCATCTTTGTCAGACCATTCGCCGATTCTTTTGGCAGTAGGCACGCCTCGACTGCGGAGGGGGACGTTTAGGTTTGAAAATTTCTTGACGAAGGACGAGGCTTTCTTGGAGCAGGTGCAGCGCATCTGGAGCATACCTCTTGGTGGGTTTCCCATGTTGTCGTCGTACAACGATTGAAGCTGTTGAAGCCAATCTTTCAACAGATGAAGAGAGCAAAAGGGGATCTGGCGGCTAATGTTATTGAGGCGAAGCGATTCCTTCATGTAGCACAGGATTTCTCGTCACGCTATCCACATGAGGGGCTTTTCTTTGACCTTGAACGACTGTGCCGAATGCTATATACTAAGGCAGTAGAGATTGAGCATTTGGCGTTGTCACAATGGGGCTAAGCTTGCTTGGCTGAAGGATGGAGATCAATGTTCGGCTTATTTCTTTCGTAAGGTGGCCATGCAGTGGGCTCACAATCGTATTGTCTCTCTTGAAGATGCAACGGGGGCATTGTTGGAAGAACCTCATCAGGTTGAGGCTGAACTGATAGGTTTCTACCGGGATCTTTTAGGCAAATCGGAACATCCAGCACCTATTGCAGTGGCGGATGTAAGGGGGGCTTTGACGTGCACGCTTTCCCCAGCGGATGCGCATTCCATGATCGATCATGTGGATGTTAGGGAGGTACGAGAGGCGCTTTTCTCTATGGGGGATGAGAAGGCGCCGGGCGCCGATGGGTATACAGTCGCTTTTTTCATGGCGGCATGGGATATAGTAGGCCAAGACTTCGTGAGGGCTGTCCAAGACTTCTTTGTGACGGGTAGGCTACTCAAGGGATCAATAGTACTCTCATTACGCTGATCCCGAAGGTCGAGTTTAGGCCTATTTCGTGCTGTAATGTGTTATACAAGGTCATCTCTAAGATTTTGGCGAACAGACTTAAGCCGTTTCTCCCTGGGTTGGTGCATGGGACGCAGACGGCGTTTATACCTGGACGTCGCATCAGCGATAATATATTGCTGGCCCGGGAACTCTGTCTTGGTTATAAGTCGAAGGGAATGCCGCCCCGAGCAATGTTTGAGATCGATCTGGCTAAGGCGTATGATAAGGTGGAGTGGAGTTTCCTTTTGGCTACACTTGAGCCCATGAGCTTTCATCCGACGTTCATTGGGTGGATCAGGGCATGCGTGACGACGACGTCTTTCTCACTTAATCTGAATGGTCAAGTTGTAGGGTTCTTTGTGGGGAAAAGAGGACTTAGACAGGGAGACCCCATATCGCCGTATCTCTTTACGTTGGTTATGGAGGTCCTTCATGGGATGCTATCGCTTTGCATATCTGAGGAGCCGAGATTTACATACCACTGGCGCTGCAAGTCTTTGAGATTGGCATCATTAGCATTCGCCGACGATCTGCTCCTCTTCAGCCATGCAGATGCCGTATCGATTACTGTACTGAAGAGTGCCCTAGGGCAGTTTGCGGCGTTGTCAGGATTACACCCCAACCCGGACAAGAGCGAGATGTATCTGTCAAGACGTGCGGAAGAGCTGACCTCGCAATTTCAGTCCCTTATGGGATATCGGATAGGTCATCTACCAGTTCGCTACCTAGGAGTACCGCTTCTTACTACGCGTCTATCGATTGCATATTGCGCCCCGTTGTTATAGCTAGTGCATCAGCGCATCGGGTCATGGCTTAATCAGTCGTTGTCGTACGCCGGGCGAATCCAGCTGGTTAAGTCGGTTCTTCAGGCCATGCATGCGTATTGGTCGGTGGTCTTCTTGCTCCCTAAGGGCGTCGTCTGAGCGCTGGAGACGAGGTTTAGGAAATTCATATTGGGGAACGACGGCTAAGGTGGCCTGGGAAGTTCTATGTCTGCCAACGTCGGAGGGAGGAATGGGCATCAGATCCATTGAGACAGACAACAAGGCACTTCTCATGAAGCATCTATGGAGTGTCCTCACACGTGCCCCTGATTCGATTTGGGTCGATTGGCTTTATAGAACACGACTTCACTCTCGATCGGTGTGGGATCTGCCAATCTCGCCGAATGATGCCTGGAGCTGGAGGAAGATGCTGCAGCTGCGACCTCTGGTACGTCCCCTTATTACATTTAGGATAGTAGATGGCTCGGCCATTTGGTTGTGGAAGGACCCGTGGCTACTACATACCCCGTTACTCGAAAGGTTTCCACGGGGGCCTCTTGCAATGGGTCTACATGCCGACTCACGCTTGAGTGAGGTGATTGATGCCCAGGGCTGGAATTGGCCGGGGCAAGGTCTGTCGAGTACATCGAGATTAGTCGCCTTCTTCCTCAGGTGGTGAGGGGTGATCGGGATGGGGTGATATGGACAGGTTCCTCGACGGGGATTATGACTGCCAAGTTGGCGAGGGAAGCGATTCGCTTTCGAAGGGAACCAGTTTGTTGGGGTAACCTATTTGGCGGTACGTTGAAGATACCACGTCACGAGTTCATCCTCTGGCTCGGGATACAGGATCGGTTGGCAACTAGGGACAAACCGTGGGTCGCTCAGAGGGCGGGTACGTCGGTGTGTGTCCTCTGTGAGGAGCTGCACTATGAGACGGTTCAGCACCTGTACTTTGATTGTCGGTTCTCTCGTTAGTGTCTTCGGCTCCTTAGGCGAGCATCCGCTGGGCTAGGCCGTATAAGGTCTGGGCCGATGGCATTTTGTGGGCTGCGAAGAAATGGCGTGGCATCCATCTTCTTTCGGCGGCTAATCGTCATGTCTTGGCTTCCTTGGTTTACCATATTTGGCAGGTACGCAACAAGCGCTGGAAGGAAGGGATCATCACGACTCCTCAGAGGCTTGTGACTGCGGTCCTAGATATGGTTTGCATGAGACTCAATGGGACTTCGGCGAAGTATGATCTTCAAAGGACAACCATTCGCCGCCTTTGGCGTGTAGCGTGGTAGTCTGTGCTGTGATTGGGGATTAGTGAGTGGAGTTTGGGTATTGCGTTTTTTTTATTCTTTGTTGATCCAGTAGTCTGTTACTGGTTGCTTGGGAGAGGTTTACTCTCACCCATTATGTACATTCACCCATATATATATACACACGGGAATTATTCCAAAAAAAAAAGAATAAGATTACGATCAAGAACAAATATCCCCTCCCAAGAATGACGATCTATTCGACCAATTACAAGGAGCAACGGTGTTTTCAAAGATTGACTTGAGATCGGGATACCGCCAGCTAAAAATCCAAGAAGAAGATATCCCGAAGATAGAGTACTCCTTATTGGCACTACGAATTTTTAGTCATGCCTTTTGCGCTGACTAACGCGCCAGTGGCATTTATGGATCTAATGAACCGTGTGTTCAAATCGTTCCTGGACAAATTTGTCATCGTATTTATCGATGATATTCTAATCTACACAATGACAAAGGAAGAGCATGAGCAGCACCTGAGAATTGTCCTTGCAATATTACGGGAGAAGTTGTTATACGTGAAATTCAAGAAATGCAAATTCTGCCTCGATCGAGTCACATTTCTTGGCACGTGATCTCAGGAGCTGGAATTTCTGTTGACCCTGGCAAAATCGAGGCTATCAACAATTGGCTTCAACCGATGAACGTAATAAGGGAAGTAAGGAGTTTCCTTGGCTTAGTCGGATACTATAGGAAATTCATCAAGATTTCGAAGATCGCCTCAACCTTAACGAAGCTAACGAAGAAGAATACTTCATTCCATTGGGACGATGCATGCGAACAGAGCTTTCAGGAATTGAAGAAATGGCTTACTTCGGCCCCAGTATTAACGATACCCATGGGGACCGGAGGATTTTATGTTTATAGCGACGCATCGAAGAATGGCTTAGGATGCATCTTAATGCAGAATGGGAACGTAGTTGCATTTGCCTCACGGCAGCTCAATGAATACGAGAAGAACTATTCGACGCACAAGTTAGAGCTCTCCGCTGTAGTCTTTGCTATTAAGATTTGGAGGCACTACTTATACGGCAAAAGGTGCGAAATTTTCACAGACCATAAGAGCCTGAAGTATTTCTTCACTCAAAAGAAGTTGAACATGAGACAACGACGATGGCTCGAATTGGTCAAGGACTACCATCGTATAATCAGCTACGATCCCGGAAAAGCAAATGTGGTCGCAGATGTATTAAGCCGCAACACTGTGAGTACGATATTAAAACGACTCGAAGTAAAAATAATACCGATGGGCGAAATCGAGACAAGGCTCGCAGCATTAACCCTCCGACCAACTTTGACAGAGCAGATTATAAAGGCGCAAGAGAATGCTGAACTGTATTTGAAAATCAAGGAAACACAACCCGAACGAAGGTCATCAGACTACCGAGAAGACGGGAGTCTGTACTACAGAAACCAATTATACGTCCCTAATGACATGGAGCTTCGGACTATTATGACTGAAGCACACCACGGTGTACTCTATTCACCCTGGAGCAACGAAGATGTATAGAGACCTCCGATGTAACTATTGGTGGCCAGGGATGAAAATAGAAATTGCGACCTTCGTAAGCCAATGCCTGACAGCTAGCAGATTAAGGCAGAACACCAACGACCCGTGGGAACATTGCAATCCCTGCTAGTACCCTAATGGAAGTGGGATCACATTACGATGGACTTCGTCGTCGGCTTGCCAAAGACAGTGAAGGGCCACCACGCTATATGGGTCATCGTTGATCGATTGACCAAGTCCGCCCACTTCCTGCCAATCAGCTCAACATTCTCTTTAGAGCGATATGCTGAATTGTATGTGCAAGAAATAGTACGACTCCACGGAGTTCCAGTTTCGTCATTTCCGACTGCGATTCGAGGTTCTTATCCAAATTTTGGATGAGTTTACAGAAGGCCATGGAAACCCAGTTTCGATCACCCTCAAGCATCTATGGAGTGTGCTCACTAGGGCCCCGGATTCGATTTGGGTAGAGTGGCTTTACAGGACACGCCTACATAATCGATCGGTGTGGGATCTGCCCATCTCGTCGAATGATGCGTGGAGCTGGAGGAAGATGTTGCAGTTGCGACCATTGATACGATCGCTTATTACATTTCGGGTAGCGGATGGCGCAAGTATTTGGCTCTGGAAGGACCCGTGGCTTTTACTTACTCCTTTACTTGAGAGGTTTCCTATGGGACCTCTTGCGATGGGTCTACATGCTGATTCACGCTTGAGTGAGGTTATTGACGCCCACGGTTGGAACTGGCCAGGGAAAGGGTCAATCGAGTATATTGAGATTAGTCGTCTCCTTCCTCAGGTGGTGCGGGGGGCACATGATGGGGTTATTTGGACGGGCTCTGCGACGGGTACCATGACGGCCAAGGCGGCAAGGGAAGCGATTCGATTTAGAAAGGAACCAGTTTGTTGGGTTACCCTATTTGGAGGGCCTTTGAAGGTGCCACGACATGAGTTCATCCTCTGGCTTGGGATACAGGATCGATTGGCGACTAGAGATAAGCCATGGATTGCTCAAAGGGCGGGTACGCCGGCATGTGTCCTCTGTGATGAGCAGCACTATGTGACGGTCCAGCACCTTTTCTTCGATTGTGCATACTCACGCCATTGTATGCGGCTGCTGCGGATGCGTATTCGGTGGTTGTGGCTGTATCGGGAGTGGAGAGAGGGTATACGATGGGCGGCTACTAGATGGCGAGGGCGACATCTTATCCACGTAGCTTATCGACATGTGCTGGCATCCCTTGTCTACCACATTTGGAAAGCGAGGAATAGGCGCTGGAAGGAAGGAATCGCTACATCTCCTGATCGGCTTTTTGGGAGTGTGCTTGCGTTGGCTGTCATGCGAATTAGTGGTACCCCCACTAAGTATGACCTCCAGCGCGTGGCTATACGTAGAATCTGGAGGGTGTCTTGGTAGTTTGTAGGGCTGCGGTCTTTTTGAGTTGTACCCAGTAGCATGTTACTGGTTGACTGTGCGGAGCAATGCTCCCACTCATCTTGTATACTTTCCTACTATCTTAATATATGGAACCTTACACCAAAAAACAAAAAAGTGAGACTTATTCTTTCCCTATTTATATTAGTGACCGTTCCCCAAAAAAAAATTCTCGTTAGGAGCTAGTTACAAAAAGAATTGGGAGTTTCGACTTATGCAATTTGATAGAGTCGAAGGAGGCAGAATCGGATTTTTAGACTTAGAGACATGTATACGTGGGTTCGATTTGCTAAACAATGAACAATAACATTATGAGAATTATTGTTTAAAGAATAAGATTTTGAGTTATCATATAACTCGATAACTTAGGAAGGAGGGAAATGATTAAATTAATATTATAAGAGTGTTACTTAGGAATTTGATAAGTATGAACAAAGTAGAGAAACTAACGTCATTTAGTCCCAATAACACGCAAGGAAACGGATAACAATAAGATATGCATAACATAAACTCTTGAGGAACTATCGAAACAATAAAACAAGAGAAAAGGAAGAAAAGAGAATCTAACCAAAGACAAGTCACGTTAAGCTTGGAAGTGTTAGGTCCCTATATTATCAACTCTACGATCCTAGACTTTAATCCTAAGGAAATTGATTTAGAATTATAGAAAATAGAATTTCGATCGAAAAGCTTCATTGAAGAACTTTGAGAGAGAATTCGTGTAGTGAGAGAATGTTTTCTGACTTTCTCTCTCTAGAATTGGATTGTGAAGCCTTTCGGATCAATTGACTAAAGTTATCTATTAAACACAATGTATATACAAGTATTTATACCAAACTTACTTGGTATAAATACAATATAAGTCCTAATCTAAGGACAACTATAAATAAAACCCCTAATTACAAGGGCAGTTAATGAAATCGAAGCACAACTAAAATTGATATTCTACATTCTCCCCCTCGTGCTTGATTGCCTTTTCGAGCTATCTGTCCTCGTCTGGCAAAGTACGACATGTGCAAGCCCAGCGCATACTCGAAGTTTCTTAGAGTATTTCTCAGCTCCAATCGCTCCTCGATGACTTCAAGAAGTTCCATCAGGAGTGGTTGCTCTCTCACGAACCTGTGAAGCGTCAGCATAGTCTGTCTGTTGATCTCTTCCAATCTCGTCTCTATCTTCTTCCTGATGACCTTGAGCGTCCCATTACAAAACTTATGAACTTCAGTCTTCAGCATCAACCTATTCTTCTTTGCAATCGGATTGTGGTAGATGATTCCTAAGACTGAACTGATGTGCACGTGATTGTTGGGAAGCCCTTCGATCTCAGGTCCTTTGTTGAGAGGAGCGATCAAGCTAACCTTCTTCATGTTGCTCTCCAGAGCCATCTGAAGGTCGTGTGCGGCGAAGTATTTGGCTTGGCGCACCATGAACCGATAGAGTTCCTCGAGTCATTCTTTCTTGATGAAGCCTTGAGGACCCTTGTACTTCTCTACGTGTAGCTGGTAGAGATAGTACACCTCCTCGGCAGTGAAGTAAGGTGGGTGGTCGCTCTCGCTTAGCTTTTCTCGAGTTCTGTCTACTCGCTCAATGACGTAGAATGGTGTTAGAAGACCTCATTTAGCACAGTAGACGCTTAGTAGCTGAGATATAGGGGATAGACTCTTGTAATGACTCTTCGCTTGTCCTTTTGACATCCCCAGCCTCACATCTGGTCCAAGATGGGTTAGCATCCAGAGATAGGTCATTCTCTTTTGCTGATCCAGAGATCCCTCTAAGCTCGAACACGTTCAACTCCTTAATTTTGTTCGGTGACCTCCAAATTCTCTGACCAACTTCTTCCAAGAATGGGATTTCAATCCTTATGTTTTCCAACGGCGTGTCAATTCGAATGGTCCCTGGCATTTGTCTTGTAGGGGAATCCGCTCGTAGCGCAATCAATTCCGGAAGCCTTGAGGGTATTTGTTCATGGTCTTCTCCTTCCTGAATTTCTTCATCTTCTATCAGAACTAGGTCCACCGAGGCTTGTTAGAGGAAATGTCGACTGTCCTTGAGTCGTTGTCTTTGTACGTCATCGGGCATGGAAATGACAAAAAGTGGATCAGCGGTTGGGTTCATGGCTTAATCGCTCTTTATCGTATGCAGGCCGGGTGCAGCTGGTTAAGTCGGTCTTGCAGGCGCTCCACACTTACTGGTCGGGGATGTTCTTGCTGCCTAAGGGTGTTGTTCGATCGTTGGAAATGCGTTTTAGGAAGTTTTTGTGGGGAGTGGCATCAGCTAAGGTGGCATGGGAGGTTTTTTGCTCACCTGTAGCAGAGGGGGGGCTGGGGTTGCGATCTATAGCTATCGACAACAAAGCCCTCTTGCTTAAGCAATTATGGAATGTCCTTACTAGGAACCCGGACTCCATTTGGGTCGAATGGCTCTATAGGACGCGGCTGCATTCTCGATCGCTATGGGACCTTCGGATCTCGGCGAATGATGCTTGGAGCTGGAGGAAGCTGATGCAGATGTGGCCATTGAGCAGGTCTCTGATCACGTTCCGTATTGGGGATGGATCCAAGATTTGGCTGTGGAAGGACCCCTGGCTGCTGCCTACGTCACTTTTGGAGAGGTTCCCTCGGGGCCCTATTGCGATGGGGCTGCCTCTAGATTCACGGCTGAGTGTGGTCCTTAATGCGCAGGGGTGGAATTGGCCAGGGCAGGGGGCGGTGGAATATATTGAGATTAGCCGGCTACTTCCTTCTGTGGTTCGTGGGGTTCAGGATGGCATACTATGGACGGGGTCGCCGGACGGATCTATGACAGCGGCTTTGGCTCGTGAAGCCATGCGCATCAGGAGGCCACCTGTGGTTTGGGCGATTTTATTTGGAGGGCCGTTGAAGGTCCCAAGGCACGAGTTTATTTTATACTTGGGATTGCAGGATCGCCTATCGATTAGGGACAAACCGTGGATTGCTCAGAGGGCGGGGACTCCAGCGTGTGTCCTCTGCGAGGAGCTGCACTACGAGACTGCTCAGCATCTCTTTTTTGACTGTCCCTTCTCACGCTAGTGTCTTCGTCTATTAAGGCATCAAATTCGTTGGTCATGGCCTTACCGGGATTGGCATATGGCCATTCGGTGGGCGGCGGCCCGCTGGCGAGGGAAGCATCTTCTTCATGCAGCATATCGACATATTCTAGCATCCCTCGTGTACCATGTTTGGCAGGCAAGGAACAGGGCTGGAAGGAGGGGATCATCACTACCCCACAGAGGCTGGTGGGCTGTGTTCTTGCCTTGGCTACTATGCGGATTAGTGGCACGTCCGCCAAGTATGACCTTCATCGGGCGGCTATACGCCGAATATGGCGAGCGGCTTGGTAGGACTGGTTTTCTTGGTTTATTGGTTTATTGATTGGTTGGGTGTACAAGTTATAGGGCTCATTGGTTAATTGGTTGATTGGTTTTTTCCTTTCTTATGGGTACCCAGTAGTCTGTTACTGGTTTTGCGGAGTATTCTCCTGCTCATATGTACATACATTTCCACTTTATATATTCGGGACATTATACCAAAAAAAAAAGAACCAGCTCCATCTTGATCTAATGCCACTCGAAATAACCCCACATTAGACTCAGCCACACGTGTCTCAAGAAGCCCAATCATACTCAACTGTTCATGCGCTATCAAATCCCCCACAGTCCTCCTGTGGTCTTGTTTGTTAAGACCACGTACATTCCATGCTCCCAACGCTATGAATGGACCCTGTTATGGGCTGCACTGTCTTTAGGGCCCATTTGAGATTTGAGATTATCCGTCACGTCATTCAAATCATATAGAGCTGCAAACCTATTTTGCACCTCTCCCGTGAGTGATCTAGTGGGACCCGCCATCCATAGTCCTTCTGAGTTGCGCCTATACGAACTCGACTCAACCTAGAAAGCTTTCCCCTCGCTGATGTACAATATGAGATTCCGCCCTCGGTTGCGGCAACATGATGGCCTTCCCTTTCGCCCCCATCTGTCACCACTCCTCCTGCACACGGCCTCCCATATTACTGTGCCCTTGGGCCGTGCTCCTCCTGCCTTCCATGCGGGTCTAACGATCCAATGTATTCGGACGATTTCGTTGCCTATTCGATCTCCTTCCCACCTCTTCCGACCGATGTGTTACGGCCCCCTTCTGTTGCGCATGGCTATGACGGTTAGCCAATATCTCCATCTCCCTTCGCTGCGGGCACTGCGCCTCCTTATGGCCCCACCTCTCGCATTGAGGACATTTGGATGGGCGCCAGTCATACTCTACTCGAATAGCAATAAGTACATCCGCTCCATCATCATCCGATGGCAATCGAACATTGAATGCTTCTACAAACGGGTCGGCTAGTGTCTTCATAATACAGATACGGACATAGTCAATTCTGTCTCCTCTCGTTGTCACGGCATCTGCGTACAGCGGGCGTCCCACCACACTCACCACTACCCCAAGGCCTTGCTGCGTCCATAGTTCGCATGGGACATTCCATAGCTTCACCCATAACAGTATCTCCACTACCTCTTTTCTTTCGAATGACATCCTAGGCTTCCATGGCTCTAAAAATAGGGGCTGACCGTTCATCATCCATGGACCCCCTTCCAAGACTCCCACCAAAGCCGCCTCAGATTCGAACCGGAACATGAATAACCCATTAATAGTTGAGCGAACTTCAATCAGCCCGCACCACTGTGACCTTAGAAATTGCTCAACGAAGGGGAAGTACGGTTTCTTCCCCAGGAAATACCCAACATGGCCCATTGGTCCCTTTTCTGACGTCTCCTGCTCCATCGTTGCCATTTCATCGCGCAGCGTCGCCCTAGCCGATACCTCCGATACAGGTGGCTGAAGAGAGGTCATTGTCGATTCGCCAAAAACCCTAGACCCATTTCCTGTCGTCTCGCCCAGGTCATCAGCACTATTATCCTCATCCACAAGATCATCGCCTCCCATGTCTACACAGCGTCTGGCCATTAAGCCTCGGGGCGGTGGCGGGGTGTCCGGTCTCCCCCATTGAGTTCGGTTGAATTGTCTAGGATTTCGCCGGAGAATGCCTTTTATCTGAGCATGACCCCCTCAACGCATCATTGGTGTGTGAATCAAACCCCTAGTTATGGGCTGTTCGTCTCTTTCAATAGAATTCCTCGCATGCCCCGCCACCACCATCGCATCGCTACGTGGCTGATTGCCCGTGGCCTTCACATCAGGTCCATGAACCCTACTCATCAAATCATGGAATCGATCCCCATCAAAGCAAGCAGCGAATTCTGGGTAAGCCTCACAAAGTGCTTTCAGATCCGGCATCGGCGGACGTTGTTCAGCCGCGACATCACCACTGATCAAGCGGTTGCCAATAACCCCAATTGCACGATCACAGATCCCAGCCGAATCCGCTCTTTTCTCCATCACAGATCCCCTCCCATTCGGCGTCCCTACTGTAGCCATGATCCCCGTTACCGTCGGTGCCAAGTCCCCGTCACATTGAGATGCCATGCAACACCGCGGCAGCAAAACCCTAACCCTAGGTTTTGTAAGATCGCAAAAACTCGCAGCAATATTCCCTTCCTCGCTATTTCGACACACCGGCCGGCCTACACCTGGAAGATGTGGCCGGAAACAACGGCGTTCGGACGATGAAACCGCGCTGAAAACCAACGAGATTTGAATTTCGCCTACTGTGTGAAAATCGCACACACTGGAGGTGAAAAATTACTTCGCTATCTTTTCCTAAACCATAAAAGCTAGGAATTTAGGTGTAAGAAATACACCAAAACCCTAGTTTAAAGAGTAGATTCACGTTTAAATACTTTCTTGGACTTAGCTATTTTTCAAGTAGGCCTATAATGTTAGTATAGAGTGGACTACGGGTGGATATAACGAGGTTGAGAGCATAAGAAATCTTTGAACACATGAATTCTGGGAAGAGTAGATATAACGGTCAAGGTTCGAATGGATGAACACTCAAAGCTTTCGATCGAATTTAGATGAATGTGAAGACTTTCGACCGAATGTACATGTATAATTATAAGGCTGAAATGTTCACACGAATCGGGCAAGTTAAGGTATTATGATTGACCAATCGGGCAAATTGGTGTATATTTAGAAGGATTCGGCGATTTGACTTAGGAATTTCTCGAATCGGACGAAAGGGAGGAGCACATGCAAGGTGATGAATCGGGCGACTCATACAACGGTGAAACCACTTTAAACACTCAACAAATCGGCCAACTCAAAAGTGTGATAAATCGGGCGATTCAAGGGTCGGGGAAATCAAGCCTTGGACTTGACAAATCGGGCGATTTGTGACTACTTAGCGATTTTGGAAACAAAAAGCAACCAATCGGGCGATTTCAAGGAAAACAATCGGGCAAAATCATGATCAACGAACCTTGCTTATGCAATCGGGCGAAACCTACGTCTACTCATGAACAAATCGGCCGAAACTCATAATCAATTCCAACATCAAATCGGGTGATGGATAATACTTCTGCAAGTCCACAAGCGGGCGAAACCACCGAGCATGAGCAATCGGGCAACTGCAAGATCGATCGAATGAAACCAATAAATCCTAGAATTGGGCGATTCTTCATAAGGCCATACTAGGGTTCGATCGAAATCTAGGACCTGACTTATAAATGATCGGACGAAGCTTAGCTTATAAATGGATTATATAGATGGACCTAACTCTAACTTAGCTTAGGCTAGCATGAAGCAACTTAGGGTTTAATAACTTAATATGGTCGATAGTCGAAGTCAACTATTTCGACACGGTCCTCTATTTTAATGATGATGCTAACAAATATGATATTTCTATTTAAGGGTTGAACAGCAGGAACTCCCAAGTCAGTAAACTAATTAGCTTGGACGACAGGTAAGTGGGAATTTTGAACGAATGTGAATTACGTGGCTATCTGCTTATATGATATGATGCGAATTATTTGCTACATGCGATGACATGAGCATGAATACGTGCATACACAACATGCATGAGAATGGTGAGACGAGCGTATGCATGATATAATGTCGCCTGAAACCAGTGCATATTTACCGATATAGGCATCTGATGTCGACTCACAGTTGAGTCAGGACTGCTTCTATGACACCATGACGACCCGGTACGTCGTCGGAAATATATTATTATTTGGGCAAAACGCCTTGAATTGCGGTAGGTGCGACATGGAGGAGGCGATTCGAGGGTCGCAGCGACACCAGAGGGTATCTCTGTAGTTGGCGAATTCGAAGTGGGCTACTAGCATGAGCGTCTGCGGAACAGCAAGTACGCGTGGCCCGAATGGCGGACCGTCATGCATCCCAGTGCGAATTGGGCTGGAATATGTGACCAGTACTTTATGGTTCGTCAACCATTGTGGATGCTGGATCATTTGTCCTTATTGGATTTAGGCTCTGAAAATGGTTCATAGTAAGTTAGTCGAGGGCCCTGAGATATGAGATTGAGTTTGATCCTGTTAGGGTCTAAATGCATTGGCGCGAATGCCTTTGCAAATGTGACACGCATACGGCATGCATTATTCCTACTTACTGAGCTTTATAGCTCACCCATGTGTTTATGTGTTGTAGGTACACACGACCACGGTACTTGATCGCTTACAATGCAAGGCTATCTTTTGAAGCTTCGAGCGACTTTTGAGGGTGCGTACATGAATGCGACCCGTGGGGCGGAAGATAGGATTTCTTAGGAAATCATCCTATGTAATTAGGTTGGAAGTGTATTTTGATATGTACAGAACGACCTTTATATAAAAGGAAAAATTTTACCAACGTTTTCGCGTACTAACTTCTTTATATTAATATTAGCCATGTAAGACAGTGTTAGAAATAATAAGCAGATGGCGGGGCGCCACAATCACCTTCCATATATATACCGTATATTTTCCTTATATAATCAAGTAGGATATCTCACGCGTTGTTTTCATAAATGGCACAGTACGATATATCCTAGCATGCGAGACGTCTATAATATGCGATCACATAGTTTCACCAAATAATCAAATAATCACATATTAATCAAATATTCAACACCGATTTATCATGTACTTAGACGTTATAGTTAACATTTATCGAATTGCTTAATTTATAGACCTAACGCCATTACAATTAGCCCAGACATCCCACAAGGTCCCAAAAGACCCAAGCCAAAAACAACAAAAACACAACAAACAAAGTCAAGAAAGCAAAGGTAACGGGAGGGGTCAAGACCACAACCATCAACAGGTCATTGGCACCAGGTGTAGTACCAGCGGGGCTAAGAGGCCGGGAGGCAAAACAGCGCAGAGTGCAAAACAGAAGAGCCAATCACTGGGATGGTCTTCAGGCAGACAAGCGAGAGCAATAGGTGCAACCGCAGATTATCATGTACTTAGACGTTATATTTAAACATTTATCGAATTGCTTAATTTATAGACCTAACGCCATTACAATTACATAGTTCATCAACACTCTCTAACGCTTATGGACCAAAAAGGTCAACAAAGTTGATAATCACGGACCTAAAGGCTGAACTGTCAGATTTAGATTGCAATTAAATTCTGAAAAGATTTTCGATCGCCCCAAAACTTTTTGGCACGACATTGTGATTTCGATCTAAAGGCTCAATTCTGTGCTTATTTGAATTGATTTTGATGTTTATGCTCGCAATAGTGCTCAAATTCAACTGCGATTCGATCGATATCTTTTTAAAAATTCGAATTAGGCTGAATTTAGATACTGTGATAGTTACTGTTTGCGATTGAACATGATGAACACGTGTCGTTGTTGCTCAAATTTGCCATATTTTGCTTCGTAACATTTTAATTGTCCGTTCTGGATTCGAGAAAATTAGTTGCAATCGCATTGATAGATTTGCTGTTTTTGCTTGAATTCAGTGTTAATTTCGTATTCAGTGATTGTTTGCGTCTTTTTTTTTTTTTAATTTTTCCCTCTAGATTTTCGATCGGACAAATTTCTCGATCAGAAACTCTGTACGAGAAATGCTCTCGATTAGAACATGAAGTTAGTTACTGAAGTCGTTGTTGTCAATAGCGGTTTACTAGCAAATAATTTGCGAGTATTATTCTAGAGAAAATCGTTTATGACGAGAATTGACTATTTTGATTGTGCGAAGTCCTTTACTGCGAAAAACATTTTTGGTCAGACATTACAGTTTGACCCAGCGATTGAATCAACTTGTGCTCGAAAAACCTTTTCAGTCAACCAATTTATTTTGACTCAGCGAGAAACTCTCCATCGGTATAGTTTCTCTACGATCAAAATCAATTTACACATAGAAAAACTTTTTCGACCGACCGATTTCAATCAATGAAATTCGCTCAAAGATTTTTTCGCGAACAGCCCTTCACACGCTACAACAGTAACAAACATTTTATTTCGAAGACATTATTTTTTTATCAAACTTTAAATATTGAATAAAAAATAATTCTCAATTTCTTTAGAATCAAACGCTACTAACGAATTTACTACTGGTGAAGCACAATACGCCAAATCAATCTCTCAAACAACCTACGAAGATCTATACGTATCAACTCAAAGAAAATTGAATGCTTATTCACTCGACAATGACAACCGTCCACCGATCTCGAAATGCCGGGAATACACCATCTGGCGCAGTCAATTCCTCAACTTCTTGGAACTCAAAGACCAAGCCGAGAAAAAATGAGAAAAAAATAGTTTCTCTCTCTAGTTTCTCTCTCTAGCGAGCTCTCTCTCTCCCACAAACCCTAGAAACGTATTTTCACCTCCCACCACCTCAGCCCACCACTAACCGGCCGCCGGCGACCTACCCACCTTACTGCCACTCGCCGGAGACTCCCGCGCCACCCTCCATCGTCAGGATCAGACGGCGATGGAAGGTTTTTGAATATTCACGTTTTTATTCATTGTCTTTTCGTCTTCTTCATTAGACTTCGTCACCTCCATGGATTACGACACCTCAGACCTGAACCGTATGGAATCTCTACCCGATTATGTTGCCCTGAGAAACAATATCCCGGTGTTTGTTGATCGTTTCGACGTCGCTTCCTTCGAAGCGCTCGTGAGCCGCGTCAATGAAGGCAAAACCAGCCATCACCACCGCCGCTGCAGGTTTTCTCGACCCAGACTCGATCTGTACATCCTAATGGGCCAACACCTGCTTTGCCTGAACCTAGGGACAACCCGTCTCAGGCGCCATGGTTGCCGCGCAATCGGCCATCGTTCCCGTCCGTGACCCACGACATGATGCACACGGTCTGGTTCGTAGAGGAACACCTCCGCCACCTACTGGCCATAATCTGCGCCTGGAAGGTGGAACCGATGAAGATGCACCATCCCCCATGTCGGTTCGGTCCCAATGGAGAATGCTGACGGAATTAGGGTTTCGGAGGTTGTTGGGCCAATTGATATGCCTAGTGGGCCTCGACTGGGGGTGGATGTGGCTGAGCCAACGTCCCCGTTGAATTCTGCCCCTATCCGCGAGGATGCTTCCGACGATGATGAACAGTCACCGCCCCATGTTCACCGCCCCAAACGTTTGGTCGTCGTTTCCCTGTCATCCCGGCCACAACACATCCGACCGCGGACTCAGGACCGACCATGGTGGGCGAGATAAATGCTCAGCCGCACTTGGTGGGAGGCTCGGTACCCTCCATGACTCGACAAACTAGGACTCATACGAGTCGTTCTGATGAGACACACCTCAGTCATAAAGTTATGGCGGACACCGCACATGATATCACCTCTTCTCTACCAACACCCAAACGATTTGATGGAATTACTACTAACCACTCCTTCGCGGCCATCACTAGAGCTCATACCAATCCCAATCAGCCGCATCTTCCCAACCCTACACGCCTTACTCTGTCTTACGGCACCTACGATAATTGGAGGCATGGCCGAGGCGTGCCCTTCTTGGGATGTGTCCAAAAAGGGATGGCGGGATCGGACCACACTCTTGTTGGGTATTTTTTGGGGAAAAGACCTTTCTTCCCTCACATGGAGCGGTTTGCCCGATCTAATTGGAAATCTATCATCGAAGTTCAAGCGACTATAAATGGGTTCTTCAAATTCAGGTTTGCTACCGCCGAGGCGTCTGCGACGGTGTTGGAAGGCAGGCCTTGGATCATGCAAGGGCAGCCGTTATTCCTCGAGGCTTGGACGATAGGCATGTCCTTCGAAAAGAAACATCACAAGATGGTCCCGTTGTGGGTCAGATTACGCAATGTGCCATGGGTAATATGGATCCAAGAAGGGCTTGGCATAGTGGCAAGTGTACTAGGTAAACCAGTCTTCGCCGACGCCGTTACGGCTAATGCTGAGAGACTTGAATATGCAAGAATTTGCATTGAAAAATCTCTGGAGGCACCTTTTGAAGACCAGTTTAACGTTCGTATCCCTAGCAAGGAAGGAGGACAAATGATTGTGGTTCCCATTCGGGTAGAATATGAGTGGAGACTCAAACAATGTACGACACGCGACTCTTGGACACATGGAGGTGTGGGGCCTGCCCCAAAAACCAAACATGATTAGCTCGGCCAGACCAGCTGCAACCAGATAAACCCCAAGCATCAACCATTGATCCACGACCGAGCACACGGATGCATGGGCAGCCGAGGACACGAGCTTCAATTGAGACTACACAAGACTCGGCAAGGCCAAACGACCAAGCTACAAATGGCAGGCAGACAAGGCCTGAATGGCGGCGAACGACACCATTGGACTAGGCAAAGCTGTCCTTAAGGAGCCAACCAATGCGCCTAACGGCAAGGAGAACAGAGCACGGGGCAATCACACAACCGAACAACACGCAAGGCAACCACAAAAGCTTAAAGACGGCGGCTCGACGAGCTTAACATCTGTTAGCACACCTAGTCTCGAGAATTGCAACCCCTTTGCGGTTCTTGATGAGCTTGAATGGCATAACATCGAATCTGAGGGTCCTATAGCAGCCCTTACTAACGGTGATCCATGATATCAGTGGCCGTTTGGAATACACGTGGTCTAAACTGGTTAGATCACAGATGGGCGGGGGGAACTTATCACAAAATATGGGTTGAAAATGATTGGTCTGGTTGAGACTAGGGTCTCCGAACAAAATGCTGCTATGCTCTCTAATTCCATTAGATCTTGGTACTGGTTTTATGAATCTGACGAGGAAACCGGCGGCACGTATATGGGACCATTACCATCGAGGAAACCACGCTGCAGGCTGTCCATTGCAAGGCCTATATTATTTCGGAAAGGTTGTAGTTCTATATCACCTTCGTGTATGGACACAATCAACGGACTGCAAGAATGGGCCTTTGGAGTAATATTTCGGCGACTCCGGGCGCGAGGGATAACCGGCCTTGGCTGGTTATGGGGGACTTCAATGCAATCCTCGAAACTCGGAGGCGAGAGGGGGATCACCTGGGGGCTGCTGTAATGACATGGAAAGTGCTTTACTGATGCGGATCTAGTTGCTCTACTTCGTATTGGCTCCATGTTCAGTTAGTATAACCAACAAAGTGGCACGGCGGGAGTTTGGCGATGTCTCGACAGAATGGTTGCAAATCCTTCGTGGTTTGCTAGATTCGGGGACTTAACATATAGGTGTGGTATCCCGTATACGTCTGATCACTCGCCGCTGATTTTGGAGGACACGTCTCAGCCACGGGTTACTAATAAAGCTTTTCGATTTGACAACTTCCTGATCAAAAACCCCCGTTTTCTCCCATTAGTGAAGGTGGCGTGGAATCGTGATGTGGGTGGCTACCCCATGTTCGCTGTTGTGAAGAAACTAAAGGACATTAAAGTACAATTGAAGCGCTTACGTCGGGACAAGGGCGACCTCAACCGGAACATAGTCGAGGCCAGGGGTTTTCTGGAGATCGTTCAAGACCTTGCCACACACAACACCCGTTGGAGCCGCAACTCTTGGCCCTTGACAAGAGATGTCGCTATGCGTATGCGAGAGCGGTGGAAATGGAACACTCGGTGCTAGTACAACGCGCTAAAGCGACTTGGCTGAAGGACGGAGACCGGTGTACCTCTTTCTTCTTCAAAAAGGTGGCTATTCGACGTGCTAACAACCGGATCTATGCCCCTGAAAATGATGCGGGAGATACTTTTGAGGGAGACGACCAAGTGTGCAGTAAGCTTATTCGGTACTACTCCAATCTGCTTGATCAGTCCACCCGGACGGCACCTTTAAACGCCGCCTCGATCACACCTTATATGGCCCAGAAGCTGGAATCAGCCGACGTCGAGGCTATGATACAGCCTATCATCGATGTGGAGATTAAGAACGCGCTGTACTCTATTGGGTATAACAAATCCCCTCGACCCGACAGCTTCTCTGCGGCATTATTTAAGGACGTGTGGGACACCATAGGATCGGATACTACCCATGCGAATTCTTCAGAACGGGATTCCTTCTAGGGGAGCTGAACTCTATGCTAATCACCCTCATACCCAAGAATGCCAATCCGAGAATGGCTAAGGATTTTAGACCGATATCCTGCTGCAACGTCCTCTATAAAATCATCTCGAAGATCATCACCAATCGGCTACGGGGAAGCTTAGGGAAACTTTTTTTTGGTATAATGTCCCGTGTATATATAAAGTGAAAAGAAAAATGTACAGATGATCAGGAGATATACTCCGCCACCCACCAGTACAAGCTACTGGGAACAACTCGAAAGGAAAAAAACCAATCAACCAATCACCAATAAACCAATCCAAGACTAATCATACCAAGCCACACGCCAAAGTCGGCGTATGGCTGCCCTATGCAGATCGTATTTAGCGGGCGTACCACTAATGCGCATGATAACCACGGCAAGAACAGACCCCACAAGCCTGTGTGGAGTCGTAACAGTCCCATCCTTCCAGCGCCTATTCCTTGCCTGCCAGATGTGGTAGACAAGGGAGGCTAGAATGTCACGATTAGCTGCATGAATAAGATGCTTCCCAATGCCAACGAGCAGCCGCCCAACGAATACCAAGCTTCCACTCCCGATAAGGCCAGATCCATCGAGTCCGTTGACGCAGGAGCCGAAGACACTGCCTGGAGAAGGGGCACTCACAGAAGAGGTGCTGGGTTGTCTCATAGTGCAACTCCTCGCAGAGGACACAAGCTGGAGTTCCTGCCCGCTGTGCTATCCAAGGCTTGTCCCTAGTCGAGAGACGATCCTGCAGTCCCAAGTATAAAACAAAGTCATGCCGTGGAACCTTCAACGGGCCGCCAAATAGGGCCGCCCAACATACAGGGGCCCTCCTGTAGCGCATGGCATCACTAGCCAAAGCCGCCGTCATAGATCCATCCGGCGATCCCGTCTAACGTACGCCATCCTGATCCCCACGAGCTACATGAGGCAGAAGTTGGCTAATCTCAAGGTACTCCACCGCCCCCTGCCCTGGCCAGTTCCACCCTTGCGCAGTGAGGACCACATTCAACTGTGAATCAATAGGCAGCCCCATCGCGATAGGGCCCCGAGGGAATTATTCCAGAAGCGACGTAGGCAGCAACCAGGGATCCTTCCACAGCCAAATCGTGGGGCCATCCCCAATACGGAACGTAATCATAGATCTGATCACCGGGTGCAACTGCAGCAGCTTCCTCCAGCTCCAAGCATCATTTGCCGAGACCCGTAGGTCCCATAGCATCGAGAATGCAGCCACGTCCTATAGAGCCATTCGACCCAAATCGAGTCAGGTGTCCTGGTAAGTATGCTCCATAAGTGCTTCAGCAGTAGGGCCTTGTTGTCGACAGCTATAGAGCGTAGTCCCAATCCCCCCTCAGCTACAGGAAGGCATAAACCCTCCCATGCCACCTTAGCTGAAGTGCCTCCCCACAGAAACTTCCTAAAATGCATTTCCAATGATCGAACATCGCCTTTAGGCAGTAAGAACATACCCGACCAGTAAGCGTGAAGCGCCTTAACCAGCTGCAGACGACCTGCATAAGATAAACAGCGATTGAGCCATGATCCCAACTGCTGATCCACTTTCTGTAAGAGTGGTGCACAGTAGCCCATGAGCGCCTGAATCTTTGTAGTTAACCCTTCAGCCCGCCTCGAGAGGTACATCTCACTTTTGTCAGGATTAGGGAGCAACCCTGACAAGCGCGCAAACTCACCCAACGCCTTTTTCAACACCCCAACCGAAATAGTGTCAGCATGGCTGAAGAGATGATCATCTGCAACGCCAATGACACCAAGCCCATCGTCTCACAGCGCCAATGATATTTGAAGCGAGGCTCCTCCAATATGCAAACCTTGAGCAGCCCATATAGGACCTCCATTCCCAGGGTAAAAAGATAGGGAGAAATGGGGTCCTCCTATCGAATACCCCTCTTGCCCTGGAAAAATCCAACCACCTGACCATTCCGGTTCAACGAAAATGCCGGCGTCGTCAGGCATGCTCGAATCCAGCCAATATAAGTAGGATGACAGCTTAGGGAAACTTGTTCACAAGACCCAAACCGCCTTCATCCCAGGACGAAGATCTCCGACAATATCCTACTAGCGCAGGAAATCTGTCACGGATACAACAGTAGGGGGCTGCCAGAGCGTGTGGCCTTCAAGGTTGACCTCGCGAAAGCTTATGACATGGTGGAGTGGGACTTCATTCTGGTTACTCTGGAGGCGCTTAATTTCCATCCGGTCTTTGTGCAATGGATCCGTGCTTGTCTGACCACGCCGTACTTCTCGATCAACATCAACGGCTCTCCGACGGGTTTCTTTAAAGGGTGTCGGGGTCTTCGGCAAGGGGACCCGCTATCCCCCTACCTGTTCACGCTTGTTATGGAAGTCCTCCACGGCATCATTGAAGATCGGATCAGCAATAGTGCTAACTTTCGTTAAATTGGAACTGTGAGGCGATGGGGCTCTTCATGCTTACATTCGCGGATGACCTCCTACTCTTCTCTCATGCTGATATCGAACCTGTTTTTTTTTTTTTTGGTATAATGTCCCATGTATATATATAATGAAGAAAAAGTGTACAGGTGAGCAGGAGGTGAACTCCGCAACCAACCAGTAACATGCTAATGGGCTCAAAACAATACCTAAAGAATCAACTAATCCACAATGAATGAATGGGGCCTAGTCCCTACCAAGCCACACGCCATAATCTGCGTATGGCAGCACGCTGGAGGTCATATTTCGTGGAAGTACCACTAATACGCATGATAACCAAGGCAAGGACAGACCCCACAAGCCTGTGAGGCGGGGTGACGATCCCTTCCTTCCAACGCCTATTCCTAGCCTGCCAGATGTGGTATACCAGAAAGGCAAGAACGTGCCGATATGCTGCATGGAGAAGATGTTTCCCTCGCCACCGTGCCGCCGCCCAACGAACTGCCGCATGCCACTCCCGATAAGGCCAGATCCATCGATCATACGCCGCAAGATCCGAAGACATTGCCGTGAGAACGAACAATCAAAGAAAAGATGTTGGGGTTGTCTCATAGTGCAACTCCTCGCATAGGACACGAGCTGGAGATCCCGCCCGCTGAGCTATCCACGGCTTGTCCCTAGTTGAGAGGCAATCCTGTAGTCCAATATATATAATAAACTCATGCCTAGGGATCTTCAACGGCCTCCAAATAAAGCAGCCCAAGAAACAGGAGGCCTCCTATAGCGTATCACATCTCTAGCTGAACGTGCTGTCATAGCTCCATCTGGCGACCCCTTCCACAATACTCCATCCTGATTTCCTCGTACTACTGACGAAAGTAGGCGGCTGATCTCAAGAAATTCAACCGCCCCCCGCCCAGGCCATTGCCACCCCTGCGTATTAAGAACCACAATCAGTCGCGAGTCGAGAGGCAGACCCATCGCAATAGGGCCCCTAGGAAATCTCTCTATCAGAGGTGTAGGTAATAGCCAGGGGTCCTTCCATAGCCATATCGTGGACCCATCCCCCACACGAAACGTAATCATGGATCTGATTTTTTTTTTTGGTAAATTTTCCGAAAATAAAAGACGAAGGAAAGTACAATGAAAAGGTGGACCAACCCACCCACAAACCAGTAACAGGCTACTGGTCAAACAAGCACGAACAACACAGCAAGCCCAAACCCACACAAACACCAAACAAGAAAAACAGCCCAACCATCAACCAACATGCCACAGTCGCTTGATAGCCGCCACCTGGAAGGCAAACCGCGTGTGAACCGTGTCAAGCCGCGAACAATATGACTGGTATTGACTTTGCGCGAGTTTGTGTCATGAAAAAGTTAGACGAGCCGTTTATCGACAAGTTTCAGATTCGCCTACCGAATGCCGATGGTGGATGGGATGGTAGCGTTCTTGTACGGGTCGAGTATGAATGGAAGCCAACAAAATGCGGGGAGTGTGGATCATGGATGCATTCATCGGCCACCTGCCCACGGAATAAGGGGAATAATACTACGCAGAATCCAGCCCGGGTCCAACCCCGTCGTCGCGCAAACGAATCGGTTGGAGCCCAGCCTGATCGTGGATGGAACCGTGCGGGCCACAAGGGAAAAGCGAAAGCTACGGCCCTCGACAATGCGGTCGAGCCACGGATTAATCCTAATCAATCGCCTCGACAAAGCTCGCCGAGACTTACTTCCCCAAGAATCAGCCCGCCTCGGCTGAATGGAGTTGCGGCTCTCTCGAAGACGGCCGGAGCTGATATGAACTCCTTCTCGGTACTTCAGGGTCTCTCCGAATCTGGTGAGTTACCTTCTACCTCCTCGGGTCCTAATTCTGCAGCCCGTTCGAGGGGTGATCCATGATCAGTGTTGGGGTGTGGAATGTGCGTGGTCTAAACAAGCGGGACCACGGGAGAGGAGTGGAGGAGTTGGTGGAACGGAACGGATTGCATTTGATTGCGCTCTTGGAGACTAGGGTTTCTACAGTTAATGCGGCTTCCATCTCGGGCCGAATTACTCTGCATGGACGTGGTTTTTTGATTATGATGGTGGCCCCGGATCACGCATTTGGGTTGGATGGGACCCATCTTGGATTCAGGTCTCTGTTGAGGCCTTTACTGCGCAATCTATCCACTGTAAGGTGTTCTCTATTGCTGCTAATGAGACCACCTACTTATCTTTCTTTTATGGGAAGAACCGTCGGGAGGAGAGGTGCGAGCTTTGGGAGGATATTGTTAGTACGTCTGCTCTACGCCACAATGACCCATGGATCGTCTTAGGTGACTTTAATGCTATTGTTGAAGCTGCGGAAGGAAGGGGAGGAGTCATTACTGATCGCGATACTCGTGATTTACGCGACTGCTTTCTACGAGCGGATTTGATGACTTTGCCGCATACCGGACAATTTTTTACGTGGTATAATCAGCAGCGGGCCGAGGCGGGAATCTGGCGAAGACTTGACCGCGTGCTTGGTAATCCGGTGTGGTTCGCCAAGTACCCCGACTGTTCTTATAGGGCTGATCTGCCCGGGCCTTCTGATCATAGCCGTTGCTTCTTGGCGAAGTCCGTGGAACCCCGAGGTTATCGACGTTTCGTTTCGATAACTTTTTGATACACGATGCATCCTTTTTAGCGCAGGTTCAGTGGGTGTGGGATGTTGCGCGATCCGATTATCCTATGTATGTACCTTTTCACGTTGGTGATGGAGATTTTACGGGGGATGGTTACACACCACATCTGCCTTGAACCGCGCTTTCTTTATCATTGGCGTTGTGAGGCGTCGAAGCTGGCCATGCTTGCGTTTGCGGATGACCTGTTACTCTTTTGTCATGCTGATGAGGTTTCGATTGGGGTTCTTAAGGCTGCGCTGGATGACTTTGCGGGGGCTTCGGGGTTAGAGCCGAGCCCCGCCAAGAGCGAGATGTTTGTGAGCAAGCGCGCTGAGATTTTAGCGCCGCACTTTCACACGATTCTAGGCATTCCTCAGGGGCATCTGCCTGTGCGCTACCTGGGGGTTCCTTTGATTCCAGGTAGACTCTCTATCTCTGATTGTGCGCCTTTAATTCAGATGGTCGATAGGAGGTTGGGATCCTGGTTGAATAAGTCGCTCTCTTACGCTGGGAGAGTGCAACTTATCAAGTCCGTTCTTTCTTCTCTTCATATCTATTGGGCGGGTATATTCCTTCTCCCGAAGGGGGTTATTCGGGCTATTGAGGCGCGCTTGAGGAAATTCTTATGGGCTGGCTCGCCGGCGCGAGTTGCATGGGCTGATATTTGTCTACCGATCGCCGAGGGAGGACTTGGGATACGCCCCATTGAGACCGATAATCGAGCGCTGCTTCTTCGACATTTATGGAGTGTGGCCTCGCATGCTCCAGACTCGATTTGGGTTGACTGGCTGTACTGCACTAGATTGCATAACCGATCTCTTTGGGAGATGTCGCCGGGGAGTAACACATCTTGGAGTTGGAAGAAGTTGCTCAAGCTTCGGAACGCCCTCCGCTCCTTCATATCTTATCAGGTGGGAGACGGGCGATCCATATGGCTATGGAAGGACCCTTGGCTGCTGATGACCTCGCTGATGGAGAGATTTCCTAGGGGGCCGATGGTGATGGGACTGCCTCATGACTCACGCCTCAGTGAGGTCATTACGTCGGATGGTTGGTCTTGGCCAGCCACGACGTCATCCGAGTTTCTGGAGATTGGCCCTCGTTTACCACAGGTGGAGCCGTCGCGGTCTGATCGTGTTCGCTGGATTGGGACACCTGATGGACGTTTTTCTTCGAGGGCGGTTCGCGAGGCCACTCGACCGCGGCGGGACAGAGTCATTTGGGCTTCTCTCTTCGGGGGCTGTTTACGTATACCACGCCATGAGTTCATCCTCTGGCTTGCTATACGCGGGCGTCTATCCGTTCGTAGCTTACCATGGGTGGCTCAGCGCGCGGGAACGGATGGCTGCCTCCTCTGTGATACCGGGAGTCGGGAGACGATCTCTCATCTCTTCTTTTCTTGCCCTTTTTCTCTGAGGTGCCGACGGATGCTTAGGGACAGGATACGGTGGCGGATACCTTATATTGATTGGGATAGGAGCATTCACTGGGCGGCTCTGAAGTGGAGAAGCAGACAGTTATTTCATATTGCCCATTGACATGTCCTTGCATCGATTGTTTATCACATTTGGCAGGAGCGGAACAGGCGATGGAGGGAAAACATCCGTTCTACCCCTGCCCATGTCGTGGCCACGGCCCTTGGTATCCTTGGTGCTCGGCTTGGGACTTCAGGTGAGAAGCATGCCCTACAGCAGGCTGCTATTCGGCGTCTTTGGAGAGTGGCATGGTAGATATTTATGTTTTACCCTTTGGTTTGTTCACCAGTAGTCTGTTACTGGTTGCATGTGTCGAGTTATACTCGCACCCATTCTGTATACTTTCACCTACATATATATAAAACTGGGACCTATTCCAAAAAAAAAAAAGAACCTTCTTCCAGCTCCACGCATCGTTAGACGACGGAAGGACAGCCCAAAAGGATCTCTAGCTAAGTCTCGTATGGAGGAGCCACTTAACCCAAATCGAAGAAAGATCTCTATTCCCAATAAGCCACAGAAGGCGCAGCATCATGGCCTTATTATCAGCCGTGATCGATCGAATACCAAGGCCTCCTTCATTAACCGGCAGGCACACCTCCTCCCACGCGACTTTGGGGGAAGAACCAGCCCACAGAAAACGCCGGAATCTCGTCTCCAAAGCCTTGACCACACCCTTAGGCAGCAGGAACACACTGGACCAGTACAAATGAATCGACCCAAGGACGGACCGGATAAGTTGGACCCTTCCCGCGTAGGAGACAGACCGGTTCAACCAAGACCCAAACCGCTTATCCACCGCGTGAAGAAGAGGGGCACAATCCACCAGCTGGAGCCTCGAGTGAAGAAGAGGAACGCCAGATAACGAACCGGAAGCTTACCCAGCTGAAATCCCATGATGGTCAGGAGGGAGTTCGAAATATTCTCAGCCCTCTTAGAAACAAACATCTCGCTCTTCCGGGGGTTGGGGCAGAGACCGGACAAAGAAGCAAAGGTATCCAAAGCATCCTTAAACACCTTGACCGAGCAAGGATCGGCATGGCAAAACAGCATAAGGTCGTCCGCAAACGTGAGCATTGCCAATCGCATCGACTCACACCGCCAGTGGAACTGAAATCTGCTATCAGCACGGATGCTCGAGTCAATAATACCATGGAGGACCTCCATGACAAGAGTGAAGAGATAGGGGGACATCGGATCTCCCTGTCGCAAGCCTCTCTTCCCCTCGAAGAAACCCACAGGAGCTCCATTGAGATTAATGGAGAAAGAAGTCGAAGTCACACAAGCAGACACCCATCTAATAAAGAGAGGAGGAAACTTCATGGCCGACAGGACCGCCAACAAGAAGCTCCACTCAACCTTGTCATAGGCCTTCGCCAAATCGACCTTGAACGCCACACGCGCCGGCTTGCTCCGATTCTGATAAGCAAGGCAGATTTCCTGGGCCATCAGAATGTTGTCAGAGATGCGCCTCCCAGGGACAAAAGCAGTCTGTGAGGGATGCACGAGATCAGCAAGGCAGGACGCAGCCGGTTAGCGAGGATCTTCGAGATGACCTTGAAAATGACATTGCAGCACGAGATAGGGCGGAAGTCCGACGCATTCCTAGCAGTCTCACCTTTCGGGATAAGAGTAATAAGTGTGCTGTTAAGGCCTTTCAGTAAGATGCCAGTGCTGAAGAAGTCCTGAACAGCAACGGTAAAATCATCGCCAACAACCTCCCAAGCAGCTTTGAAGAAAGCTGCAGTGTAACCATCAGGCCCGGGGGCCTTCTCGCTGCCCATCTCGAAAATCACAGCCTTGATTTCAGCCCCCGTAACCGGACGAATCATCTCAGCCCCCACATCCGGATGAATGGAAGTAGTAACAAAGTTACGGAGATCATCCACACGAACCGGAGTGTCCCTAGCCGACTTCCCAAGGAGCTCCTTATAGAATCGGATCAGTTCAGCCGCCACCTGCTGATCACCCTCAATAACCAGCCCATTATCGTCCTCCAACGAGAGAATACGGTTACATGCACGTCTCAGGGTCACCTTCTTGAAGAAGAAAGAGGTACATTGGTCCCCATCCTTAAGCCAAGCAAGTTTGGCCCGCTGAGAGAGGGCAGACTGTTCAATCTCCACAGCCTTGGAGTATAAACACCTGCACGTAGACTCGAAGTCAAGGAAAAGGGGTTCCGAAGGGTACCTCTCAACGAAAGATTGACTCAGCTCAAGGAAGAGTTTGGCCTCAAGAACATTCCTAGCCAAGTCTCCCTTCAGGCGTCTGAGATCGCGAATGTGTGGCTTGAGCATCTTAAGTCGGCGAACAAAGGAGAACATCGGGAAGCCATCTGAATGATCCAACCAACCTCTCCTCACCACGTCAATGAACCTAGGATCAGAAACCAGAAAGTTATCGAACTTGAAGCAAGGACGCCTCCCACTTCCCCGGGCAGCCGCGAGAATAAGAGGAGAATGATCGGAAGTAGCGGGAAAATCGCAGTAATAAGCCAAATCGGGGTGGGTAGTAAACCACGAGGGATTGCCAGCCATACGATCAAGCCGCCGCCAACCCGCCTCCGCACGCTGCTGGTTGAACCAAGTGAAGAACCTCCCCGTCGAAGGTAAGGTAGTCAGGTCGGCATTGATCAAGCAATTCCTGAGTTCCGTCGCCTCCAAAACAGATGGATTACCACCCTTCGCCTCGGAAATATCAGTAACGGCATTGAAATCCCCGAGGATCAGCCACGGATCGTCGGCCCTATTCTCCGAAATCCGGATAATCTCATCCCAAAGATCAGCCCTCTCCTCTCTCCGATTCTTCCCATACACAAAGGAAATATAGCAGAGTTCCTGCGATGCCAGAGAACAAACTCTACAATGAACAGCTTGTATAGAGCATCCCACAATGGTGACATGAACAAAACTGGGGTCCCAACCAACCCAAATCCTCATTCCCGGCCCATCACCATAATCAAAAAACCATTGCCAAGAGTCCCTAATACCTCCCGAGACAGAACTAGCGTTAATAGAAGAGACGCGAGTTTCAATAGCCCGAAAAGTTTTAAATCAAACTTAGAGATAAGATCCATCACCGCCCTCCCATGGTCTCTCTTATTGAGACCCCCCACATTCCACGAGGCGAATGCAATCATGACAAACAGTCCGAAAGGGCTGCTTTAGGACCCTCAGAAGCGCACTCATCATCAACATCAGACAAAACATGGAAGGGGTTACTCGCTTTACCCCAGAAAAGAGCATTACGCACCGCCTCAGCCCGGATATCATCATCACTAGTCTCAGTCGAGGAGCACGGAGGGTCAGTCCTACAAGAACTCGTAGTCGCATCCTTTGTAGAAGCCACCGGGTGGACCGTAGCCGCCTGGTAAGAACCATCGGAACTCTTGCCCCTCGGCCCAACCTGTCGCCAATCATCATCTCTAGGACTAGGAGCCCGAATCGCGTTACCCAAGGTGGGCAGCCTCTCCCGCTTCTCATCAGGATGAGCGGCCTTAACCGCAGTAGTCTTCTTGGCCATCGGGCAAGAACCATCCGAATGGGTCCACGTATCACACCTCGTACATCTAGAAGGCTTCCATTCGTACTCCACAGTAACCGGAACCATCCCACGTGGACTCCCATCCTCAGAGGGCAGCCTAATATTAAACTTCTCAATAAACTCCGTCTTTAGGTCCTTAATGATACAGACCCGAGCGTAGTCGATACGAGTAGCACTCATAGTGATGCCGTCGGCAAAAAACGGCTGCCCAACGGCACTAGCCACGATGCCCAAGCCCGCGGGGGTCCAAAATTCATTGGGGTTATTCCTAAGCTTGACCCACAACGGAACCTCCGTATGTTCCTTACGCTCGAACGACATGCCGGGCCTCCAAGCTTCCAGGAAGAGGGGCTGCCCCTGCCATAACCAAGGACCTCCCTCGAGAGCCGCCGTCATCGACTTATCCGAGTCAAACCTGAAAATGAAAAAGCCGTTGATCGTGGCCTGAACCTCTTCCACACCCGCCCAAGATGAGCGAACGAACTTCTACACGAAGGGAAAATAAGGCCGCCGTCCAAGGAAATAACCCACCAAAGTGTGGTTCCATCTATCCAGCCCTTGCTTAGCAACCTCCCACGTAGGACAGACAACCGCCACCCCATCAACAACAGTGGGAGGAGTGAAACTAAGCGCCGTTCGATGTTGTGGTCGAATACGTCTCCCCGTTAGAACTTGCGCAAACGAAGAACCCACAGCTCCTCCATCGCCATTCTTAGGGGGTAAAGAAGCATCCGAACCAGTCCTCGGGGCCATCCTTTGAGTACCCCCAGGCCCAACCTCTGAAGATAAACGCCCAGACTTACGCCCAGAAACAAACCCTGCCTGAGAGTTACGCCCAGAAACAGCCGTCCCAGAAACAGCCGTCCCACCAGCATGAGCGCGCGACGAAGAAACCCTAGTTGGAACCTCACTCTCACTAGATGCACGATCTTTCCCCGATCCTTGATTAGAGGTCGCAACTGCAACAGCTTCCTCCAGCTCCACGCATCATTCGACGAGATCGACAGGTCCCATAGCGATCGAGAGTGCAACCTCGTTCCATACAGCCATTTGACCCATATTGAGCCGGGTGTCCTGGTAAGTACACTCCACAATTGCTTCAGCAGCAGAGCCTTGTTGTCGACAGCTATAGACCGCAATCCCAATCCCCCTTCTGCGACAGGTAGACATAAAACCTCCCATGCCACCTTAGCTGATGTGCCTCCCCACAAAAATTTCCTAAACCACGTTTCCAGGGATCGGACAATGCCTTCAGGCCGCCTAGATAGATACATCTCGCTCTTATTAGGATTAGGGTGCAGCCCTGTCAACCGCGCAAACTCCCCCAACGCCTTCTTCAGCACTCCAACTGAAGTGACGTCCGCATGGCTGAAGAGAGAAGATCATCCGCAAATGCTAACGAGGCCAAGCCCAGTGACTCGCAGCGCCAATGATATCTGAATCTTGGCTCCTCAGAAATGCAAACCGTGATCAGCCCATGAAGTACCTCCATCGCCAGTGTAAACAGATAAGGGGAAATGGGGTCCCCCTGTCGAATACCCCTCTTGCCTTATAGCTTCATTCGCCTTACTGGCTGCATAGGGGAAGCCGTGACTCTTCATTCGAGTCGACACAGACGCCAATATCGGCGAGTATACATCGCACACAGGCGATCTTACGCACGCTCATACCTCGCGTCTTATACACTACTCATGCGTGCAAATGCTCATGCTATGCTCATGTATATATTCTAATCATGCCATCATGCACATAATTTAATCTTACCATACGTACACATCTCATACAAAATTCACGAGCACGTAATTCACATAATTGGACGCAGGCAAGTTACGTGTCGTAGTTGAATTTCTACTTACCTGTCGTCCAAGCGTAATTATAGTACTCCCTCGTTCGCTCCTACCATTCGACCTTTTTAAATAAAAAGGTTAGGAGATTAGCACGTTGCTTCCTTAGCTAATTCGTCGAAATAATTTAATTCTGTCTTATTACTTATTTGGACTTGTATAAATTTTCTAGACTCCAATTTAATTTATTTGCGTCGTATTGCATTCCTAAGTCCTTACATTTCAAGAGCTAAGGTACGTTAGAGTTCAATGGCCCTAATTCATATAGCTACGCGAAAGTGATTAGGACTTGGTATCAATCGATCTTTAATTGGTTCAATTCCAATCAAGTTTCGATCCCTAAGAGATTTCTTACTTATCTCATTTAAATTTCTTACACTATAAGCTCGGCGAAAGTCGCTTGATTCTACCAGGTTTCGCTCGATTAATTTCATCCAATTGAATTCCTAAGTTGTATGAGTTTCCCCCCGAAACTCTTTCTCTATTTGCTTTCGATAGGAAGTCACATTTGATAGCCACTTTCGATCGAACTCGTTTATCAAATCTTAACTTCAATTTGTTAGCTAGCGTGTGTTAGTTTCGCCCGCAAGTGGAGGAGTTTCGCCGACATATTCTTCGATCGAAACCCTCTCAATTAGCTAGTTTCGATCAATTGGTTAGGGTTTCGCCGTGTTTCTACGTCGGCATGACACCATCTTAGTTTCGATCGAAACTTTGCATGGGACAAAGTTGCTTTCGATCAATCGCATGAATTTGGTATTAGGTTTCGATTGATTTGGCTTATTCATACGAGTTTCGCCGACGTTGCATGGGCATGGATGGGTTTCGCCCGAAACCATGCATGTGGAAGGGGTTAATTTGATTCAATTGCATGGACTTGGGGTTGAGTTTCGCCGAGATCTATTTCGGTCGAAACTCCCCTTTCATTAGTTAATTTCGATTGATTTTATAGGTTGGACTTGAGTTTCGGTCGAAACTCATATCTTATTGAGTTTACTATTCAAAACTAATTTGAATCAAATTGAATTCATGTTTCTCACGTCGCCCGAAACATCAAAATCAATTTCCTAATTTCGATCGAAACTCAACTATTCATTTGGTCGAAACTGCTTTCTTCCCAAGTTTTCCAGTCGAAGTTCCTGCATTTCATCCCTTCTTGTTACCCAGATTGCGTGATTCCCTTTTACAGCAGAATATCTAGGTTCTAAGTCGTATATGAAATAATTCCTAACACTGATTTATTCAATCGGGACCTTATTACGAGCTTATATATTATATTTAGGGTTTTTTTTTTCGAAATCTTCCTCAACTACTTGCCTTTAATGCCATTAATAATCTCCAACTACACCTACGATACGAAATTAAAAGCTTAAGGAGGGTATTTCACTTACCAACTTCGAATTCCTAAGCTAGTTGGGGTGCTTATGATTTGGATTTCATCTCGGCTCCTTCCTCTTGTCCTTTCCTTGCTTTCGTTAGTTACTTAGGTGAGTTTATGGGGTGTTAAAGTGTTAAGTTAGATATTTCCCTTTTTCATAAGGGTAGGGCATAGCTTGGCGTGGTTGGTCCTTGATTCAGGGAAGTGTGTCTCCCATTTTGGGCATCCCTTACACATTGGGCCTAATTATAAATTCCTAGCCCAACATAAATTCTAGAAATTTCCCATTTAGCTATTATTAGTTGTTTCCTTTGATATTTCGAAAATTACCCTTCACAAGTTTGAGTCATCATGAGCGCGAAATCATTGGCACTTAATTGCACGTAATTCACATATAATTCTCGAGCATAAAATTCATACGTCACGTAAATCATACACGAAATTTATTGGCCGACCTAATTTGCAGGAACCGGAGTCCTACAGTTCTTGGACTAACATATCTCTTTCCTAGGACGGGTCCAATTGATCAAATCGATCCTCCTTGGTCTGCACACTTTACTGGGCTGGTGTCTTCCTCCTACCAAAGGGCGTTATCCGGAGCATTGAGAAGAGATTAAGGAAATTTCTATGGAGGAACTAGTGCTAAGGTAGCTTGGACTGACGTTTGCTTACCTAGAGAAGGAGGGCTCGGGCTTCGTTCCCTTGAGACGGACAATAAGGCGCTCCTCATGCGGCTTCTGTGGAATATCCTTACGGATGACACTACTTCTATTTAGGCAACCTGGATCAGACAAACAAGATTGCACAACAGTTCTTTGTACTCCGTTCGCCACGGGGCGCGGACCTCTTGGAGTTGGAAGAAGATTCTGAAACTCCGCGACGACCTTCGCCCTCTCATTCAGTTTTGCATAGGTGACGGAGCGAACACGTTTCTCTAGACTGACCCTTGGCTGTTGAAGCCCCCCTCGTGGAGCTATCCTCGCGGCCCTACGATCATGGGCCTACCTATTGACTCGAAGCTCAGCACGGTTATCAACAAGGGGGAATGGCGCTGGCCTACTCAAACCTCGGCGGAATACCTCGACATTGCCCCCCGGCTTCCTAACATCCACTCGGGTGAGCGGGACACCTATCGCTGGGTCGCCTCTGCTAACGGTCGGTTTTCTACCTTCTCTGCTAGGGAGTGCATACGACACATAGGCCATCGTCTCTTGGTATACTCTGTTTGGGGGCCCACTCGCTATCCCTAAACATGACTTCATGCTTTGGTTGGCGATTAGGGATAAGTTGGCTACAAAGGACAAGCCTTGGGTGCGGCGGCGGCAGGGAACTCCACATGCCTTCTTTGCGATGATGCTATCGCGGAGACTACGCAACACTTATTTTTGAGTGCACTTACTCTAGACGGTGCTTTGATTTATTGCGTAATCATATGTGTTTTGGGTGGCCTTACAGGGACTAGTCTGAAGGGATTATTTGGGCGGCTAGTCGATGGCACAGGAAGCACCTCGCCTCGATAAGACCCCGCCACGTCCTTGCTTCGGTGGTCCACCACCTTTGGTCTGAACGCAATAGAAGATGGCATGAGGGGAAACGCAGACCACCCGAGAGGGGAGTTGCTGAAGTGGAAACTCTCCTAAGCGTTCGCTTATCCACTCTCCCGCATAAATATAACTTTCAATCCACTGCTATGAGGCGGACCTGGCGTATAGCGTGGACCAACTAGGGAGACTTTCCATCTTAGATCTTAGCTCTTTCTCCTCCCTCTTTATCTGCTTTCTTTCGTCTATGGGCTCTCCTACTCTTCCTTTGCATTGCAGGTTGGGTTAGGCTTTGTCGGACCTCGCTGGCGGTTCGGCTCCCTGTTAGCACCTGGGTTTTGGCTGGCCTTGTGCGGTGACTCGTTCCCATGGCGGAAAGATCCAGGAGTTGGCCTTTGGCCTTGTACCAACCAGATTGCGGACGCCTTCCTACGACTACCCCTCGCTTTCCGCTTGATGAACAACCCTTGCGTTGTCTCATCTGTTATGCTTTTTGCGCTTTCCTGCACATCGGTCGTCTGCCCTGCTGGTACTACATCTGGTGCCAGCAACCTATAGATGGTTGTGGTCTTATGGGACCTGTAGGTAGTCTGGGCTGATTGGTTTTACAGTGTGCTTTCTGCTCGTTGAACACTACCGTTTGGTGCGTCATGAGCGGTATCATGCGCGCTGTTTCTGTACTCTTGTTTCTTTCGTTTAGTGAACACTTCCAAAAAAAGACCAAGTCGAGAACCTTCTCGCATCTCACGAAGAAGGTCCAGCTCAATTTTGGTATGAACAAGCAGCCAACACAACAAACAACCCGTCTCTACCTTCGGGTCAAAGAGGACTTAAAACTCCCAGTGAGTATAACCATGCAGAGAGGCTGAGAGCAAAGTCTTATCTCGGCTCATTTGGCTCATGCTGCAAGGCATTCCAAGCGACATATATTGGCAGATCAATAGCCTTCCTACGGCGAAAGGAATATGGGATGAACTCTATCGCATGATGCAACGTATCGAAGTTGGAGTCAAAGCCAAAAAGGCCAACAAACTAACGGCGTATGACTCTTTCAAGGCCAAACTAGAAGACAGCCTGGATGATCTTTACCAAAGATCTCTCACACTTCTCAATGACATGAGGAAGATAGAGATCACCAAGACGAACATGGAGACTAACATTCGACTTTTCTGTTCTCTGCCCTCGGAATGAAACAAGATATCCACACAAATGCAACAGAACAAAGACCTAGAGGTTTTGGATATCCATGCCATTTTCGACAATCTCGCACAATACGAGGAAGACATCAGCGGGATTCATAAGGAGCAAAAAGGGAAACATGTGTTAAGATTCGGTTGCACTAGTCTCAGAGAAGCGGAGCTCAAGATCTCGAAAAGAAAAGACCATTAGGCCTCCCACCTCATCGTAAGATGAATCAGACTCCAACGACGACCCAAATATCAAAGCGCTGGGAAAGCAACTGGCTTTAATCGGAAAGATGGTGAGCAAGCAGTACTTCAAAAAGAAGTCCTCATCATAAGCCAACAGACTTCGGACTTCTAGCTCAAAAATTAAGGAACACGCACCTGAGGCCTCCGAAGTTAAGAATGTCGAAGAGCCAACTATATTCGTTAACTGCGGCAAGCCTGGGCACTTTGCCCGTGAATGCACTCTCCCAAAGAACTTGCCAACTACTACTCCAAGAAGCTTCAACTCACTAAGCGGAGGGAAACAGGAGTAGCTTTCATGGCGAAGCAAGACCACTGGCTCGAGGACACTTCGAGTGTTGAAGAGGACAATCTAGCTCTTATGGCTCGCATAGACGAGGACTCAGCGTCGAACTCTCAAACGGGATGGACAATGATCAAGCATCCACATCATCTCAGGAGGTAGATTCCCTAAATTACACATTATTGACCATGTTAGAATCGTACCAATTATACTATGCTAATATGAAATGTGAGTAGAAAAGTATAAAGGAATTAGAAGAGAGACAAACTATAAGTAAGTAAAACTTTCAATTGCTATTTGACTAAATGTAGAAATTCTCCTGTCAAATGCAAAAGAAAACATCTCTAGTCTAGAACCTAAGACAGCCTCCTTAGAGACCAAAAATATCGACCTAGATAAAGCACTGCAAGAAAGCACATGGAGTTAGCAACCTCTAGAAATGATTACACGACACTCATTGATGAAAGAAAGAAACTTTATTCTACGATCAAGCTCTTAGATGATAGACTGACTTCTAGGGGACAGACTGCTCACTATTCATCTTAACCAGCCTTTAGAAACCAACATATATAAAAGGAAGGTTTAGGATTTTCGAACCCGTGCAACTTAAAGAAAGTTGATTGTATTCAACATTGTGATGTAAGACATGGGTTTAGGTCTAAGTTCTCTTATGACGTTTACTAGTGCTTCTGAGACAAATGCGTCAGAAGAAGAAAAATGGAAAGCTAAGACTAGGGCTGAGATCCCTTTTGACTACACAGAATTGAATATCAGTTACAAAACTCGGTAAATACCCCAGGAGTGTGACTGCGATTCAATCTATTCTTTACAACATCCATGTCAGTCTGAAAGCAACTCATTATCATTCTAAAAGTTCTTCCGCACTGTATATTACTCTATCATTAAGAAAATAGAGGAATTGCGCTCTACATTCAATATAGAAAAGAAGAATTTTGAAGCTGAAACGCATGAGCTCTTAAAGGAGATAGAAAATCTCAAAACTTCTTCCATATCTCGAAATTTGTCTCACACTTCTTCTATAACCTCAAAAGACAAAATCATTCTAAAGAGCGTGAAGAAAAAAAATCGCTTTCACGAGCATTAAATTCCAAAAATAATATTTCAAAAAATATTAGTATCCTGACCTTGCTCTACTACGTCTACAGGTGGTATATTGGTATTTCGAATAATATTAATATACCAAATACTTGTGGTAAGCCCAAACTTGCCCTAATTAGGGTTATCAAAAGTATTATCTAAAAGCATCCATTCGATTCCCTCCAAGAACACACACATTACACACACTAGAAGGTGGAAACTATCTTAAGCATTTCATTCAACTTTTGATCCTTGTTTGATAATTAATAGGACCAACAAGTGGTATCAGAGCAAACACGTTCGGGTTTGAGTGATATTTCTGAAATGTTGGGGTATATTTTTGTTGAGTTCGAATTTCAGCTTGTTCTTGAGTTCTTGTGTTGATTTTACTGATTTTGCAAACTCTGGATCTAAATAGGTTGATTTCGAGTGTTCTGAAGTGTTTACCCAAGATTTTTCAGTAGATTTGAGTGAGTTTTAGGTAGAAATCGAGTCTGAAGTTGGTCATTCTCAGAAATTTTTCGAACAGAAACACCCGATCGAGCGAATGTGCACTGTAGCAAAACTGTCAATCATCTGAAACTGAACATCGCCCGAAACTGCTCTTGGAATTTACAAAATCGTCCGATTTCCAATTTTGTAAGACAAACTCACTTGATTTCGTTCCAATCGCCCGAAACAGTCAATCGTCCATGCTGAGAATCGGCTGAAACTGAGCATTTTTTCATTCAAAACTTTCTCGACGAAACTGAGCGCCGCCCGGTTTGCTACAGTTGCCCGATTGAAATCACCCGATTGCCTCAGTCCAAATGGAACAGGAAATCGCCCGATTGACTTCGCCCGTTTGGAAATTCGCCGAATTTTCACTTGCAGATTCGCTCGATTCTTGCTAACCCAATTCGCATGATATCAAACTTAGAAATTTCAGTCGAATCTTCATCCCTCAAAACCTTAAATCCGGCAATCCAAACTCACTCTTCAAAAATCACACTTAAATCTTTTCAATCACCAAAACTATTGGACCCCTTGAGGAAAATTATTTTTTTATCATTTGATGAGAAAGTCATTCCGAGTCCAACGAGCATAGTCAATCCTAACGCCCATTTATAATTTTCCTTCCGGTCCAAAAATTTTCGATGTAGACTGCTTGCTTTTCTGTCAAATTTTTTAAGGCAAATCCACAAACGTGTCAACGATCACTTATCCAATAATCTAATTAGGACGTTTTCGCAAATTATAGACGTCTTGGTCATCTTCTCGAAGTTTTCAAAATTATTTCAAACTTTGTAGGTGCACACAAAAAATTTTCGACGCTCATTCTCTTCGATACTTCACGACACTTCTCAAGTAGCCCAAACTTTTCGGAACAGAACTTCAAAAAGCCAAATTTTTATTTAAAAATAATAAAAAAACATTAATTAAAATTAAATTAAAATGGATGCTCAAGCTAGGAAGATTGAGGAATTAGAAGCAAGATATGCTAATAATTACTCATTGTTGCTTAAATAACAACAAAGCCTAGTTTATGCTAATGAAGATTTGACCAACGCAAAGTCAAAGATCATTAGCTTAGAAACTAAGTAAGAAGAGAGTGAGAAGAGGGTTTGCGAGATAATTAACAGTTTACGTTCTTGTGAAGATGATCGACTAACGTTATCCTACGCACCTAACGATGATGTAAATTGGAAACATACTGAAAATGCGTATAAACGGTTTCATTTCCTTTTATATAAAGGAGATTGTTTTATACATGTCCAAAAATTTCATTCAAATCCTAGTTACATGGAAGTGTTCAAAAGCACAGCAAAAGGAATCTATGCGCCCGGCCTCACAGGTCGTCATCCTTGCATACACCTTCACCTCAAAAGTCGCTGGAAGCTTCAAAAGGTAGGTCTTGCCTTCACAAGCGATCACGTACTGTGGTCGCATGTACCTATAACACATAACGTGAGGGGTGAGCCGCCAGGCTCAATAAGCAGAAATTATGCATGATATGCACGTGTCAACCCCCGCAAAGGCAATCCGTGCCAATGCACTTAATACTCATATTATTTTCTCTCAGGGGCCTCGGCTAATCTTACTATGCACCACATGAGCTCACGTCCATTGAGGACAAATACGACAGCGGTCCACGTCGGATGGCCATACCCTAGGGTGCACATCGTTCCCCTAGGTTGCCATATGTACCTGGTCGTCCCTGCTGCTCTGCGGTCACTCACGCTGGTAGCCTATGCTGAGGTTGCCTACACCAGGGATTCCCCCTGTGTCGCTTATACCCTCACATCGCATCCTCCAGGTCACCCCCTACCGCCACGGGCATTGCCCAAATATAAACCATTACACATATACATATATATTACGGCGACGATCAACGCCGCCCTAGTGTCATAAAGAGTAGCCCTGACTCAACTACGAGTCGACAACAAATGCCCTATGGGCAAGTGTCAATCGCGTTCAAGCGACATATAATATTCATACTCAGCTCACACAACCCTCCAACATGTGATCGTGCATGCTCGTGAATATGCAATGCAAACTCATGCCAATTATACTTACCATGTCTAAACACATCAATAAATTCACGTTATCATATAAGCATCAAGACACATAGTCACATAATTTAGGCACGTACAAACATGTTATGTGTTGTAGTTTATTTTCACTTACCTGTCGTAGATTATAAGCTACTGATTTGGCGAAATTCCTAAGTGTCAACCTTAGCACCAAAAATCATTGTGTTAGTACTTATCAAAATTACTTGGCTAGCTAAAGTCTCAAATTTCCTAAAATATTGTATTTAAATTAGATACTTGAAAGGTAGTTGTTATTTTAAGTTCATGAAGGCTTTTATGACTCGTGAAGTGCGATTCGTGGGCCAACCTAACCCTTTTTATAATTCCCGAACTTATATAGTTCACGATATACATATGACCCGTAACCTTTACTTTGTCTTTTTGATTTTTTTGTAAAGTCACTCTGCGAACTCATGTAGTTCGTGAAGTAGTGAAATTCGTGAACTCGGCTAGATCTCTCAATTTGTGTGGTTCATCTCAAATACCTAGGATTTGTGACCTAATTCATGAACTATCTAAGGTCCGTGAAATTCACAATTCGCAGAATATAGGTTTTTACACTTCGCGAATCCTATTTCTACCTTCATTCGATTCGCGAATCCGTGAAATACTCTAATGACTCACTGCGCGAACCCTAACCTGATTTGAAATCCTTATGAGTTCGTCAACCTAGCATAACCCGTGAAATACCTAACGAAATTAAAGTTTGCGAACTTTACCTACTTTCCCTCTCAATTCGCAAAATGTTCTACTCTACACACATCACTCGCGAACTAGAGTTCGTCAAATACTCCCTAGTTCGTGAATTTCGCGACACCTCGCAAGTTCAATTCGTGAAATGTGCTTCCTAGGATTCGTCAAGTCTCGCACAATTCGTGAACTACTCTACTTCACGCATCGCCTCTACTTCGCGACTTACTCTACATACCCAATTCGCAACTAGGGTACGTGAACTACTATGGATTCGACAACCTCACTTCCCGCTCAATTCGTGAAATGCCTACTCTGTGGTTCACGAACTACTCTACTACTTCGCGAACTCATGCATGAAATCCTCATCGTAATAGTTCGCGAAATGCTATCCACTCACAATTTGTGAAGCCTATCTCACAATTCACAATTCGCCAGTTTATACTAATTCGCGAAGTCCAACATTTCATATCTGATTCGCGACCCTATGTAGTTCGCGAATCACTTCTATTTTGCGAACTAATCCTATTTCGCGAGTTGCTTAAACCTATATTTGATTCGTTATCTACATGGAGTTCGCGAAGCTCCAACGATTTGCGAAACTCATTGCATGGTTCGTGATCCACGGCTTTTCCCAATTCGCGAAACTCTCCAAGGCATTTCACGAATTCATGCATGGGAACCTTTAGAGTTCGTGATCCTCTTTACCAAGGTTTCGCAAACTTGTGTATTGGAACCCTTAGGGTTCGTGAACTTTATTTTACTGAGGGGTTCGCGAATTAGAGTTTGTGGAACTCAAGTATCACGTCCCTAACTTATGCAAACACCTTTTTGATTCGCAAACCCTCAAATTTTCGATATAAGTGTACCTTTTTCTCAAGAACACGTTAAATATCCTATGAACTTCAAACCCTAGAATCGAACTTAGTAAATATACGAGTTTAAGCAGATTTTTCGTGAGCTAACCTCCTAAGCATGCTAGATTCGAACTTAAAACTTAAAATCATAGTAAGAATTTTTTACCTTCTTCCAATGCTCAAGTTCGATTGCCCCTTCCTCTCTCTAACTCACGTTTTCTAGTGTGAGAGTCTATTATTGGTTCCTTGCCTTTTCTAACACTTTGTATTGATTTTTTAAGGATGATTTGTAAATGGGACATATGTTAGACGAAAATATCCCACCATTTAAGGAGCTTGTCACTAAAGCTTATCTTCAAGAATTTTGAGCCTAAGTTTTAAATCTAGCCCACTAGTAATTCTAGCTCAATTTATGCCCTTATTCTATATTTTCGAAAATTCTTATTAAGTTAGATATTATCTAGGCACAAAATTCATATAATTACCTAAGTGCCTAATTAGTGCACGAAATTCATACTATCACATAATTGCACATAATCATATAACCACATAGTTACAAAATCCAATTAGTCACATAAACATAAAATGGGTACGGTAATTTATTGGCCAACTAGCTTACGGGGATTCGGGTTCTACATCCTCCCCCCTTAAAGAGGATTGTGCCCACGAAATCAGGACGTTTGGAACAACTCGGGATAGCGAACTCTCATCTCATCCTCCCGTTCCCACGTGGTTTCCACTATTGATTGATTCCGCCATAACACTTTCACCAAAGGAATGTCCTTATTCCTAAGACTTTTTGTCTCATACATCAAGATCTCTACTGGCGTTTCCTCGTAACTTAGATCTGGTTTCAACTGTTGGTATAGGAACTCGTTCCTCAGTACATGATTCGAATCGGAGATGTATTTCCGTAAGGTTGAGATGTGGAATACACCGTGTACTTGTGATAACGATGCCCACTCTTTTAATTATCCTGAAAGAACCAATGTACCGTGGGCTTAGTTACCCTTCCTTCCCAAACCGCTTTACGCCCTTCATCGCCGATACTTTTACAAACACCAAATCGTGTGCCTCGAATTCCAATGGCCTTCTTCTTTGGTCTACATATCTTTTCTGTTTGCTTTGTGCTGTTGACATTCTTTCTCTTATCGTCGCAATGACTTCCGTCATCTCCCGCACCATATCTGGGCATAATATCGCCCGCTCACCGATCTCGTCCCAATGTACCGGAGATCTGCACTTACGCCCATATAGAGCTTCATATGGAGCCATCCAATTGTAGCATGGTACCTGTTATTGTACGAGAATTCGATGAGTGGAAGATACCTACTCCAATTTGCTTTGAAATCGAGTTGACAAGCTCGTAGCATATCTTCCAACGTTTGGATCGTCCGTTCGGATTGACCGTCAGTAGGCCTAAAGGAGAGCTTCGTCCCCATCGCCTTTTGTAAACTTGTCCAAAACTTGGACATGACCTTGAGTCACGATCCGAAACTATTGACAACGGAATTCCATACTATTTCCTGAATGTAGAGTTCCGCATACCGCTCCATGGGAAACTGTTAGGTCCTCGATTTTCAACTCCTATGATCCTAGACTTCAATCCTAAGTAATTCGACTAGAATGATTAATAGTAAGATTCGATCGAAAAACTAAATTGAAGAACGCTAGAGAGAATTTCGATTAGTGAGAGAAAATACTTGTTGTTTCTCTCTAGAAATTGGATTGGTAGCCATTTGGATCAATTGACTAATTTTCTCTATTAAGCACAATGTTTACACTAGTATTTATACCAAATAAAACTTGGTATAAATACAAGTTAAGTCCCAATCTAAGGACAAATACAAATAAAGCCCCAATCTACGAAGACAACTAATTAAATCAAAGCACAATTCTAATAATATGTATTTCTCAGCTCCAAACGCTCCTCCATGGCTTCAAGTAGTTCCATCAGACGCGGTTGTTCTCTCATGAACCTATGAATCTTAAGTATGGTCTCTCGGTTGATTTCTTCCAATCTCTTCTCTATATTCTTCCTGATGACCAGCGTCCCGCACAGAATTTATGTATCTCAGTCTTCAGCATCAATCTATTCTTCTTGGAAATTGGATTGTGGTAGGTGATTCCTAAGACTGAGCTTATGTGCACGTGATTGTTGGAAAGCCCTTCGATCTCAGGTCCTTTGTAATACACGAGTCCCATAAGTAAGCCGGCCAATAAATATGCATACATATTATATGACATGTTTTGTGATTTTATGTGTCTAACTGATTTCATGCTATACGTTAACATGACATGTACGAATGGGAAGGTAGACTTTGAATTTAGGGTTTTTTTTAGTACATAACATGCTAATATTATATTTAGTGTTGATACACGTTTTGGGGAACACGAATTAGTAGGGATAAATTCCGAAAAAGGCTAGATAGAGATTTTGATGCATTTGGGTCTCGAAATTTTTGTATCATAAAATCTAGGAATCTCAAGATCCTTGAATCTCGAAATTTATGACTCTCAAGAGATAGTTGATTTCGAACTTAAGTACCATGAATGTCGAAATTATAAGAGGTAAAAATGAGGATGTCAAAGTTTATGAAAGTATCAAAAGAGTTAAGAAGAAATTCCAATACACCTAAATCTCGAAAGCTTTAAATGTCGAAACCCTTTAAGCTCGAGATTTATAAAGCTCGAAATCATTTAAGTCTGAAACCTTTAAAGCTCGAGATCAAAGGATTTCGAGAGAAGAGATATGTTGCGATTGCTTAGTATGAAGGGAAACCTACCTATAAACAATATTATTAAATAGTTATTACATGAAATTAGGATAAGAACTAAGTCAAAACTGTCAATGTTTGTATTACACCATGCGCAACCAACAAATGAATAAGAGGAGAATTTATATATCAAGTTACATATTATTAAGGAAGAACTAACGAAAGCACAAATAGGAAGAAAGGAAGAAGTCGAATCAAAGCTCTATCAGAATTCGTCACTAAGCTGAAAAAGGTATTAGATTATTGCAATGGCTTTACATGTTTGTCCTATATATGAACATGTACGAAAAGAAAAAAATTACTAAGTATTAGAGTGGAAGGAATCAGGGTTTTGACTACTGACTTTGGGGTTTTCAAAGTTTATATGACATTTATATTGTTCCTGCAAAACTGTCTTTTGATCGAAGTTTAGGTGGTATTCATACCAAAGAGATGTTGTTGAGCAATGAGATTTTCAGTTTGAAAGATTTCGCGGACGACCTCTTGTTGTTCTCACACGCGGACACCACATCGGTGAGCATCCTTAAAGACGGGCTGGAAACCTTTGCTCAGTTATCGGGCTTGCGGGCGAATCTACAGAAAAGCGAGCTCTTCCTCTCGAAGGGTGCTGTGCACAGCATACCCGAACTGCAGGCGATACTGGGATATCCTCTCGGCAATCTACCGGTGCGTTATTTAGGGGTGTCCCCTTAATTACTGCGCGATTGACTATACAGGATTGCCAGCCGCTGCTTCAAAGCGTGGACCGCCGGCTAGGAGCGTGGCTGAACAGATCTCTATAATATGCGGGGCGTCTGCAATTGACAAAGTCAGTCCTCCTTGCGATATTGGTATATTGGTCAGGGGTGTTTCTCATACCCAAAGGCATCATACGGGCTATTGAGAAGCGCCTACGCAGATTCCTGTGGGCGGGATCGGCTAAGGTGGCATGGACTGACGTATGCCTCCCATCAAAGGAGGGCGGACTTGGGCTGAGATCAATTGCAGTGGATAATCGTGCTTTGCTTCTCCGGCAACTTTGGCGACTAGCCACCCGGGACAAGAACTCGATTTGGGTCCAATGGATTCTAACAACCCGCCTGCGAAACAAATCCTTATGGAGTGTGCATCCGTCTTCTCAGGCTGCTTGGGTATGGAATAAACTGCTCAAGCTGCGATCCACTCTCCGAAATCAGATACAGTTTTGTGTGGGTAATGGCGAGACGTTGCTGCTGTGGCTAGACCTGTGGCTGTTAGCTGAACCCTTGGTTGCAAGATTCCCACGAGGTTCGATGGTGATGGGACTTCCTCTCGACTCTCGGCTAAGCGCGGTCATCAATAGGGATGGATGGCTGAACTCTGTGGATGGCAAGTTCACAACGAGAACTGCCCGGGATGTGCTGAGGCACAAGCAACCGCGCGTGCGATGGGCTGGTCTAATTGGGGGCTGTTTACGAGTCCCCAGACATGACTTTATTCTTTGGTTGGCAATTCGTGACAGGTGGGCGACGCGCGATAAGCCATGGATAGCAGCGGCGGCGGGATCGTTGGCGTGCGAGCTGTGCGGCGAGGCCGAGGAAACTATGCAACACCTGCTCTTTGATTGCCCATTTTCTCGGGACTGCTTAACAATTCTCCATCGCAAGGTACGATTTTGCTGGCCGCATCGGGATTGGCCGCTGGCGCTGGACTGGGCTGCCCACAGATGGAGGGGCCGGCATCTCCATATGGCTGGGTACCGCCATATCCTAGCTTCGCTGGTATATCACTTGTGGCTGGAGCGGAATCGTAGATGGAAGGAGGGCTGTTCGCGTACAGCCGACCGACTTATTGATGATGTTCTCCAACTCCTTAGTATGCGTCTTTCTACGTTACCCCCTTCACATCAGTTGCAACTTGTAGCATTACGTAGGATTTGGCGAATAGCTTGGTAGTTATACTCTCTTAGCGATGTAATTACACATTCTTTGTCTTTAATATTACTGACCTTTTCAAAAAAAAAAAGATTTCGAGACCTTGTTAGGTTAGTAGGAATGAATTCGAAATCAAAGAAGTGGGATAAGTGAAATGTCGAAATCCATATTATTCTTAGCTTCGAAATTCTATGTGAGATCTCGAAATAAAACTCGAGATCTATCTTGATGTTGGTATCGAGATCTTTTAGTCCATAGTAGCATGAATGTCGAAATCATGATGCTCGAGATTTATCAACATGCCGAGATTTATATTAATAGCATTTCACAATTCCACTCGAGATCTATTCCAAGAAACATGTCGAGATTCATGCAATGTCGAGATCCTTGAATACTTTTTAAATATCAAACCCTTGTATATGAATGCCGAGATCTAGTTCGCATATAACCCGAGATCCTATCGAAATCCCTTAATAAAGCTCGAGATCCATATTAAAGTCTATAGTTCATCGAGATCTATCTTACATCATATATCGAGATTTATATCCAAACCCATGTCAAGATCTATCTCTGAAATGGTACTTCTCATTCAAAGTTAAAGTTCGAAATTTTAGTGTTTCGAAACTTATAAAATTCGAACATAGGGTTTTCTAGATTAAGCCATTTTAGTGAAACTGTAATTAGACTAACAAACCCTAATTTTATATGTTTCTATACTTAGGGTTCGAAGATTAGCGACTTAGAGTACGCTAAATTAAATAGCTAAGGAGTACCAGGTAAGTGGAAGTCCCAACTACAACACATAATTGTATGTTCATGAAATTATGTGTTACGTGCTTTTATGATTTTATGTGACTTCCATGATTTTATGTGATATCTGATGTAATTATTTACCTTATATGATGCCATGACACGCATGTTCATGACATGAGCATATGCACGCACGTTTAGTACAAAAGGCATGAAATGAGAGCGTGCATAATATACGATCGACTGAGATCGATAAAGATTGGTCAATATGGGCGTCTGATGTCGACTCACAGTTGAGTCACGGCTCTTCTATGCTACCATGGTGACGTCGTATGGCGCTACCGTCAAGACATGACATGTTCAAGGCAAGACATGATTTTAGGGCTAATGCCCTCATGGCGGATCGTGAAACCTGGAGGGTGCGAGCTGAGGGAGTAAGCGACACCGAGAGTATCTCTGGTGTTGACTACCTCAGATTAGGCTACCGGTGTGAAGCGTCCGCGTGGCGTATGAAACCACCTTGGGACAGAAAAGGCGCCCTAGGGTTAGCCTCCCTTGAGTGGGTATTGCCACTTATATGATTATATATCCCTTGTGGATTTGAGCTCCATGATGGTGCATAGCAAGATAGCTGAGGGCGCTACATGACAAGACAAGACAAGGAAAAACTATGAGGTCTAGGGAGCATTGGCGCGGATGCCTTTGCAGATTTAGGACACGTGCATGGCATGCATGGCTTTCACTTACTGAGCTTTATAAGCTCATTCTACGAATTTATGTGTTGTAGGTGCGCGGTATCACGTACGTGATCTTTACAAAGGCAAGGCCAATTTTTGAAGCTTTCGGAGGACTTTTGAGGTGGCAGTGTGTACATGGATGCGACCTGAGTGGCGGGCCAATAGGTTATTTTGAACCTGCATGCGCACTCTACCTTGTGTTTATGTCCTAGGAATATTTTGTATTGTACAGAAGAATTTCCTTTATATAAAAGGAAAATTTTGTACGCATTTTGTATGTAGGTTTTATTTATATCACATGCAGTCACATGAATTAGTAATAAGAATGGGTGGTGGAAGTCAGGGCCGTCACATCCTTTGTTAAGCGGAGCGGTCATGTTGACCTTCGTCTTATTACTCTCCAGAGCAATCTGAAGGTCGTGTGCGGCATGGTACTTGACCTGACGTATCATGAACCGATAGAGTCCCTCCAGTCCTCCCTATTTATAAAGCCTTGAGGACCCTTGTACTTCTCTACGTACAGCTGGTAAAGATGGTACACCTCATCGGCAGGGAGGTAAGGTAGGTCGCTCTCACTTAGCTCTTCTCGAGTTTTGCCTATCCGGTCTATGACATGGAATGAAGTTGGAAGACTGCCTTTCGTACAGTAGACGCTTAGCAGCTGACAGATTGGGGATAGGTCCTTGAAACTCTTTAATTGTTCTTTTGGAATCCCCGACCTCATATCAGGTCCAAGTTGGGTTAGCATCCAAAGATAAGTCATCATCTTCTACTTTTCCCAGTGAGAGATGCCTCTGAGCTGGAACTCGTTCAACTGCTTGACTTTGTTCGGTGACCTCCATATGTGTTGACGAACTTCCTCAAGGAATAGGATTTCAATCCTAATATTCTCCCATGGTGTGTTGATACGAACAGTCCCTGGCATTGGTCTCGTAGGGGAATCTCCTTTGAGCAATCTCGGGGGGATTTGCTCATGATCTTCACCTTCCTGAAGTTCTTCGTCTTCTATCAAGACTAGGTCAACCGAAGCTTGTTGTAAGAAGTGTCGAACGTCCTTGAGTCTCTATCTTTGAGCTTCATCGGGCATACTGTGGGTCATCCACTGTCCTTCGAATATGTATATGTCGAGAACTCGGGTGGGTTGACTCCACTTCTTGATATTCCCGACTGGTCTGGAGCGGTCGAGCTGATAGATCCTTGAGTTTCTGCCAAGGCCACGAGCATTGCGGCACTAGCTTCTTCTTCTGGAAGCAAGGGGCTTGTGAAGGTTGTTGGTGGTGTGATCGGAGGCGTCCTTAGGTTGAAGGTTGGCGATTCAATTTGGGTTAGAGTTTGGATGGTGCGGTGCATGGTGGCGGTGGTTTTGGTTTGGGTTTGTGAGCGGGTAGTTGGTCGTGAGGTTTCAGCGACTCCAGCGCATGTCTGCGTCGCGCCCGAACCTTGTCTTTGGCCATTCGAAGATGTCCTAGGCCTCTTTTGCCCTCATGACGATCCTGATCGTCAGGGTCGTCATGTCGGCGTCTTGAGCGGGAGGTTTATCCTCGGTAGGAGTGAGTAGGAGGCTCAGGATGATCCACCAGATGCGTAAAGTGATTCTTCCTGAGGCATCCGGGTAGGAAGGCCTATGAGGCGGGCGAGTAGAATATCATGGAGTTCGGTGATGGGTATGGTGTATGGGTTGATGATGTTGGACGAGTTGATGAGAGGGTCGGAGGGTGTGGGTTGTGGGGGGTGTGAGGTTTGTTTGTGATGAAGGGCCCTCTAAGACGGGTACTTTCCTTGTGTCACGGCGGAACGTCTCGATGGCTGCCAACACTCTCTCCATCATTTTGTATTCAAGGATTTGATGGTTGTAGAGACGGCTGCTTGCAACTGCACTGCAGTCACAAACGGGACAGACGCCTCCGTAGATGGACAAGGACGACTGATGTCGCCTGTTGAACTTCCACCCATCTCAGTGGGTTGGCTCATCGTCACTTGAGGTTGTGACGGGTCGAGACTTCCACCCATTCCTTGATTTGAATTTAGAAGATTCGCATCTAAGGGTGTTGTTGCAAGCTCTGAGTGAACTTGCATATCAGACCTTTGGAGGTCATGGCCGGTAGTAGACGGTGTCTGAACCTCGGCCACGATGGATGCGGAGGGGTCGGGCTGCGGTGCAAGATTGACGATGAAAGATCCGTAGCCCTTGGAGTGATAACCGGCGTCGTGTCTGACGTTGTCGCGACAGCTTCTAAGACGGGCTCGTCTGATGCGATATGTCATGTGGGAGGCGAGGCCGTCTTATGAGATGAATTTCCTTGTCTGACTTGTTGTCTGACTGGGTAGCCGTATAAGGAGATGGATCACGTGGTACCTCCTCATGGGCTTGTGCTGTCGATTGAGACTCGAGAAGTGAGCTGGGCCCCGTTTCCACCTCGAGCGGTGCTTCATTGGTAGGAACCTCCTCAATTGGTTCCTAAAGTACTCTACAATAACTGGGCCTTCTTCTTCGAGTGCTTGTTGTGGGAGCCTCGAGTTCCAACTCTTGTGCCACTGTATCAATCAACATGGCATCTGGATCAGGTAGTTGAGCTTCTTGAGTTGGAAGCTTCTGTTCAAGCTCCTGGGCCACTTGATCTATCAACTCGGCCTCATGGCTGTGGTGTTGTTGAGGGCTCACTGCAAAGTCTGTCGGGGGCCCTCGTATCATATCTTCCGTAAGATGATTCTCCCGACAGTAGAGTCTGTAGCCGTCTCTCGTGGGGTCGGCGAGACAGAGTAAGTCAAACGGGAATTGGCATTGAAACTCGGTCCAGATCCAGTCTGGGGTTGTGGAAGAACTTGAGCCGTGGTGGTTAATAATTTCCTCCTGGAGGCAGCCGAGGAATGTTCTCGTGAAGCTCCATGAGTTGGGCAATGATCACGTTGAACCACCGGGCATAGGGGACATTCTTCTAGCGCTTGTTCTACTTTTGTCAGATCTGTTCTGCAAGGTCATTCCAGATCAGTTGGGGAAAGTCGTAGTTTCGGAAGAACGCAATTCCGTGGAAGATGTGGAGAATGTTGCCGTTGTCTTTGTCGAAATCGGCGTGCTTTGGCGACAGACACTTAATAATGATACCAAAAAGCGTCTTCCACGGATGCGGGATGCCGTTGCTCTGTAATTGTGCGAGCTTGGTGAGCGGTGGACGGTATCCCATTTGGAGAAAGTCACGCACCATCTCTGAATCCGTAAGCAGAGGGTCATAGTTGGGGCTGAAAGGTAGGTCTAAGACTAGGCCAAAATCATCCTTGCTGAAGCTAATGTGTCTCGTCCCGAGTACGGTGCCTTCAACTACGAGACTCTTTATTCTTCCCTAAAATTGCTGGAGATAGACCATCGGCACTGATGCCGTCACCGTGAGCGCATGCCAGAGACGATGGCCTTTTAGTATGGACACTATGATCTCGTCTGGACACCGAAAGGTGGTCAAGTCGAGTTGAAAATTGGTGTCCTAAACCGTGAGGTACAGGTTCCTGTCATAGATGTGGTTGTATGCAAGGTAGTGATCCATCTGAAAGCATAAGAAGTAGGAAAGTCATTAGTTCGATTTTAACTTTGGAGTCTAATTATATCATATCAACCTATAATAGTCAAACGGTTTTTTGTCATAATTGATTGATATAGAAATGTTAATTTCCCACATAGGGTATACGAATGTGAAGAAACGTAGTTGATTTGTAGTACAATTTTCGATAGTCACATATAAAGTACATGAGAGATTTGTCGCAAATTTCCTAAGTGTTTTGCTCGAGAAACCTACTGTTCACGCCGTGACATTTTACGCTCGAAAAACTAATTTGCAGTTTGAATTTCCTAAGTGCTAATTTTGAATTCAAGTCTCCGTTCTATTTTGCGATCGAAAATTTTATATGCTAGATTCGCTACAGTGGAAAACACCTAGAATTTTTACTAAGTGTTGAAACATTAGGCGTGGTACTGTAGCCGAGAAATTTTACGATCGAGAAAAATTTTCAGTCTAAATTTACAATCGAGAAAATTAATTTCCGCGTAAATTGAGAAATTTTTCGCGCGTTAATAAAATTTTCGTCGTGACTTTTGTCGAGCGAAGTTTTTCAATTTTAAAGTAGGTTTTCGCTGAAATTTTACGATCGAGTAATTGACAACGAAAAACTAGGTTCATCGCCGAGAAAATTTCCGATCGATCAAATCATCACAGCTTAGTTTTACGATCGAGAAATATTAACGTCAAAAAATTGATTTTAACGTTGCTAAATTTTACGACTTCAACTAAAATGAAATCGAAACTACTGTTTTTTATGGTAAGTTTTGCGCCGAACTAAATTGCATCTATTGTATCTATTTCAATTTTTAGTTTTTCTTTCGCAGAAAATCCTAATTAGATTTCTCGATGGTAAGTAAATTTTTCGATCTTCTATCTTAACGACTAAGTCAGAATTTCGCGATCGAAAATCTTTTACGATACAAAAAGTATCTTATTTAAATCAGATTTCAATTATGACTGTTTGCGATCGAAAACGTTCTTCGACAGCTCAAAAGTTCAAAAACTCAGTTTCAGTCGAGACTTTAAAGCTGACTCTAAAACGCATAATATCGAATTTTTTTTTTTTTTTGTGTAATGTCCCTTCTATATATATAGCAGAAAAATATGTACAAATGAGCAGGAGCCGAACTCCGCGACCAACCAGTAACAGACTACTGGGCACAAACCAACTAATAAATCCACCAATAACCAATCAACCAATCAACCAATCCAAGACTAATCATACCAAGCCACACGCCAAAGCCTGCGTATGGCCGCCCTATGCAGGTCGTATTTGGTGGATGTACCACTAATACGCATGATGACCAAGGCAATAATCTCCCCCCCCCCCCCCACAAGCCTGTGTGGAGACCGTCCCTTCCTTCGGCGCCTATTCCTTGCCTGCCAGATGTGGTAAACAAGGGAAGCAAGAATGTGGCGATTAGCGGCATGAATCAGATGCTTCCCACGCCAATGGGCAGCCGCCCAACGAATACCAAGCTTCCAATCCCGATTCGGCCAGATCCATCGAGTCCGTTGCCGCAGGAGCCGCAGACATTGCCTGGAGAAGGGGCAATCAAAGAAGAGGTGTTGTGCTGTCTCGTAGTGCAACTCCTCGCAGAGGATACAAGCTGGAGTTCCTGCCCGCTGAGCTATCCAAGGCTTGTCCCTCGTCGAGAGACAATCCTGCAATCCCAAGTATAATATAAACTCATGCAGTGGTACCTTCAATGGCCCGCCAAATAAGGTCGCCCAACATACAGGGGCCCTACTATAGCGCATGGCATCCCGGGCCAAAGCCGTCGTCATAGATCCATCTGGTGATCCCGTCCACCGTACGCCATCTTGATCCCCTCGAGCTACAAAAGGCAGCAGTTGGCTAATCTCAAGGTACTCCACCGCCCTTGCCCTGGCCAATTCCACCCTTGCGCAGTTAGAACCACACTTAGCCGTGAGTCGAGAGGCAGCCCCATCGCAATAGGGCCCCGTGGGAATCTCTCCAAAAGCGAAGTAGGCAACAGCCAGGGATCCTTCCACAGCCAAAATGTGGAGCCATCCCCAATGCAAAACGTAATCATAGATCTGATCATCGGGCGCAACTGCATCAGCTTTCTCCAGCTCCAAGCATCATTCGCCGACTTAATCAGTTGTAGTCGGCCTGCATAAGATAACGAGCGATTGAGCCATGCACCCAACCGCTGATCCACTCTCTGGAGAAGTGGTGCACAGTCGCCAATCGTCAGTCTAGTAGTAATAAGAGGCACTCCCAAGTAACGCACCGGTAGTTGGCCCACTTGATAGCCCATGATCGCCTGAATTGGTGTCGTCAATCCCTCAGCCCGCTTCAAGAGGTACATCTCACTTTTGTCCGGATTAGGGAGCAATCCTGACAAGCGTGCAAACTCATCCAACGCCTTCTTCAACGCCTTCTTCAATATCGAAAATTTCACACTCGCAAACTGATCGAAAACACCTAAGCATGGATACAACACAGATATTGAACCGGATAAATGCATCTAAAGGTCTTAGATTTCTAAAAATGACATACGGGTTTTCAAACAGTTAACAGACGAGAAATTTATCATCAAATCAAGCGAAAAATCACAAAATGCAGATGCAAATGGAGTTTAAATGCACGCAAATGCCTAAGGAATGTCTAATCTACATTAAAAAGACGGAAATTTGTTTAAAATAAAAAATTTGAAGGAATTTTGCTTTCGTCTTTTTAATTTTTTCGCGAGAGAAACTTTTCAACTGTCTAATTTTGCGAAGGGTTTTTCAATTTTGGATTTATGCGTGCGATAGAGGCTTTTTTTTTTTTTTTTTGGAATAGGTCCCGGTTTTATATATATGTTGGTGAAAGTATACATAATGGGTGCGAGTATAACTCGACACATGCAACCAGTAACAGACTACTGGTGAACAAACCAAAGGGTAAAACATAAATATCTACCATGCCACTCTCCAAAGGCGCCGAATAGCAGCCTGCTGTAGGGCATGCTTCTCACCTAAAGTCCCAAGCCGAGCACCAAGGATACCAAGGGCCGTGGCCACGCGTGGGCAGGGGTAGAGCGAATGTTTTCCCTCCATCGCCTGTTCCGCTCCTGCCAAATGTGATAAACAATCGATGCAAGGACATGTCGATGGGCAATATGAAATAAGTGTCGGCTTCTCCACTTCAGAGCAGCCCAGTGAATGCTCCTGTCCCAATCAATATATGGTATCCGCCACCGTATCCTGTCCCTAAGCATCCGTCGGCACCTCAAAGAAAAGGGGCAAGAAAAGAAGAGATGAGAGATCGTCTCCCGACTCCCGGTATCACAGAGGAGGCAGGCATTCGTTCCTGCGCGCTGAGCCACCCATGGTAAGCTACGAACGGATAGACGTCCGCGTATAGCAAGCCAGAGGATGAACTCATGGCGTGGTATACGTAAACAGCCCCCGAAGAGAGAAGCCCAAATGACTCTGTCCCGCCGCGGTTGAGTGGCCTCGCGAACCGCCCTCGAAGAGAAACGTCCATCAGGTGTCCCAATCCAGCGAACACGATCAGACCGCGACGGCTCCACCTGTGGTAAAAGAGGGGCAATCTCCAGAAACTCGGATGACGTCGTGGCTGGCCAAGACCAACCATCCGACGTAATGACCTCACTGAGGTGTGAGTCATGAGGCAGTCCCATCACCATCGGCCCCCTAGGAAATCTCTCCATCAGCGAGGTCATCAGCAGCCAAGGGTCCTTCCATAGCCATATGGATCGCCCGTCTCCCACCTGATAAGATATGAAGGAGCGGAGGACGTTCCGAAGCTTGAGCAACTTCTTCCAACTCCAAGAGGTGTTGCTCCCCGGTGACATCTCCCAAAGAGATCTGTTATGCAATCTAGTGCAGTACAGCCAGTCAACCCAAATCGAGTCTGGAGCATGCGAAGCCACACTCCATAAATGTCGAAGAAGCAGCGCTCGATTATCGGTCTCAATGGGGCGTATCCCAAGTCCTCCCTCGGCGATCGGTAGACAAATATCAGCCCATGCAACTCGCGCCGGCGAGCCAGCCCATAAGAATTTCCTCAAGCGCGCCTCAATAGCCCGAATAACCCCCTTCGGGAGAAGGAATATACCCGCCCAATAGATATGAAGAGAAGAAAGAACGGACTTGATAAGTTGCACTCTCCCAGCGTAAGAGAGCGACTTATTCAGCCAGGATCCCAACCTCCTATCGACCTTCTGAAGTAAAGGCGCACAATAAGAGATAGAGAGTCTACCTGGAATCAAAGGAACCCCCAGGTAGCGCACAGGCAGATGCCCCTGAGGAATGCCTAGAATCGTCTGAAAGTGCGGCGATAAGCTCTCAGCGCGCTTGCTCACAAACATCTCGCTCTTGGCGGGGCTCGGCTCTAACCCCGAAGCCCCCGCAAAGTCATCCAGCGCAGCCTTAAGAACCCCAATCGAAACCTCATCAGCATGACAAAAGAGTAACAGGTCATCCGCAAACGCAAGCATGGCCAGCTTCGACGCCTCACAACGCCAATGATAAAGAAAGCGCGGTTCAAGGCAGATGCGGTGTGTAACCATCCCCCGTAAAATCTCCATCACCAACGTGAAAAGGTACGGGGACAGCGGGTCCCCTTGTCGAAGACCTCTCTTCCCCTGGAAGTACCCCGCCTGCGTTCCATGTAGGTTAATAGAAAAGGTCGTGGTAGTGACACAACAGCGAATCCAATCAACAAATGTCGGGTGGAACCCCATTGCTTCCATAGCAGCCAAGAAGCTCCACTCGACCTTATCGTAGGCCTTAGCCAAATCCACCTTGAGCACAACTCGAGGGGGACGGCTCATGCTGTTATACCCCAAACAGATCTCCTGGGCTAAAAGAATGTTATCACTGATCTTCCGTCCCGGAATAAAAGCCGTCTGAGTCGGATGAACGAGCTCCCCAAGAACAAGCTTCAACCTATTAGCAATAACAACCTTAGAGATTACCTTAAACAGGACGTTGCAGCACGAGATAGGTCTATAGTCAGCCGCTGTCCTCGGTGAGTCCCCCTTCGGAATGAGCGTGATGGACGTGCTATTAAGGCCCTTAAGCAACCGGCCCGTCAAAAAGAAGTCCTGAACCGCTAGAATGAGATCCTCCCCTATAATACTCCACGCCGCTTTAAAGAAAGCGGCCGTAAATCCGTCCGGTCCCGGAGCTTTCTCGTCCCCCATGGAGAAGAGAGCCTCCTTGATCTCAGTCGGCTCAATAGGTCTAATCATATGAGAAGCCGTATCCCCCGAAAGAGATCGAGTGACATAAGGCGCAAGATCCGATTGGGTAACCTGATTAGGCCTCGCCGTGACGCCCAACAGGTCTCGATAGAATCGCACCAACTCATCCCGAACAGCCCCCTCACCGTAGATCAGCTCCCCGCTCTCGGAATCCAATGCAAGAATCCGATTCCTTGCGCGTCGCATAGCTACCCTTCGGAAGAAGAATGACGTGCACTGATCACCCTCCTTAAGCCAAGATAGCTTGGCCCGTTGTGACAACGCAGAGTGCTCCATATCAACAGCCCTCGTCTATAAGACACGGCAGAATCGCTCCAAGTCGTGGAAGAACGTCTCATCCGGGAATCTGCTTGCGAAATCTTGACAAATGTCGAGGAATCGCTTGGCTTCAACAACATTCACCGCTAGATCCCCCTTCGACCTACGCATCTGTCGAAATATATGCTTGAGGTCCTTAAGGCGCCTCGTGAGAACATACATAGGATAACCGGATCGCGCAACATCCCACACCCGCTGAACCTGCGCTAAAAAGGATGCATCGTGTATCAAAAAGTTATCGAAACGAAACGTCGATAACCTCGGGGTACCACGGACTTCGCCAATAAGCAACGGGCTATGATCAGAAGGCCCGGGCAGATCAGCCCTATAAGAGCAGTCGGGGTACTTGGCGAACCACACCGGATTACCAAGCACGCGGTCAAGTCTTCGCCAGATTCCCGCCTCGGCCCGCTGCTGATTATACCACGTAAAAAATTGTCCGGTATGCGGCAAAGTCATCAAATCCGCTCGTAGAAAGCAGTCGCGTAAAATCACGAGTATCGCGATCAGTAATGACTCCTCCCCTTCCTTCCGCAGCTTCAACAATAGCATTAAAATCACCTAAGACGATCCATGGGTCATTGTGGCGTAGAGCAGACGTACTAACAATATCCTCCCAAAGCTCGCACCTCTCCTCCCGACGGTTCTTCCCATAAATGAAAGATAAGTAGGTGGTCTCATTAGCAGCAATAGAGAACACCTTACAGTGGATAGATTGCGCAGTAAAGGCCTCAACAGAGACCTGAATCCAAGATGGGTCCCATCCAACCCAAATGCGTGATCCGGGGCCTCCATCATAATCAAAAAACCACGTCCATGCAGGGTTAATTCGGCCCGAGATGGAAGCCGCATTAACTGTCGAAACCCTAGTCTCCAAGAGCGCAATCAAATGCAATCCGTTCCGTGCCACCAACTCCTCCACTCCTCTCCCGTGGTCCCGCTTGTTTAGACCACGCACATTCCACACCCCAACACTGATCATGGATCACCCCTCGAACGGGCTGCATAATTAGGACCCGAGGAGGTAGAAGGTAACTCACCAGATTCGGAGAGACCCTGAAGTACCGAGAAGGAGTTCATATCAGCTCCGGCCGTCTTCGAGAGAGCCGCCACTCCATTCAGCCGAGGTGGGCTGATTCTTGGGGAAGTAAGTCTCGGCGAGCTTTGTCGAGGCGATTGATTAGGATTAATCCGTGGCTCGACGTGAGAAAGCCGGCTGGACTGGTCCGTTGCCGCATTGTCAAGGGCCGTAGCTTTCGCTTTTCCCTTGTGGCCCACACGGTTCCATCCACGATCGGGCTGGGCTCCAACCAATTCGTTTACGCGACGACGGGGTTGGACCCGGGCTGGATTCTGCGTAGTATTATTCCCCCTATTCCGTGGGCAGGCGGCCGATGAATGCATCCATGATTCACACTCCCCGCATTTTGTTGGCTTCCATTCATACTCGACCCGTACAAGAACGCTACCATCCCATCCACCATCGGCATTCGGTAGGCGAATCTGAAACTTGTCGATAACGGCTCGTCTAACTTTTTCATGACACAAACTCGCGCAAAGTCAATACGAGTCATATTGGTCGTCCCACCATCCGTAAACAATGGACGCCCAACCGCACTAGCCACAACACCAAGGCCCTCCGGAGTCCAGAATTCCCCGGGCACGTGCCATAATCGAATCCAAAGAGGAATCTCGGATTGGTCCCGCTTATCAAGGGCCATGCCCGGACGCCATGCCTCGAGAAAAAGAGGCTGCCCATGCATAAGCCACGGGCCTCCTTCCAACACCAGGTTCAGCGCCTCCTCGGACTCAAAACGGAACTTGAAGAACCCATTTTGTGTCGCCTTGACCTCGACAACACCCGCCCACAAATTACTGAAAAATCTCTCCACGAAAGGAAAGAACGGTTTCTTCCCAAGGAAATATCCAACAAGTGTATGATCCCAACGCGCGAAACCCTTCTTCGCAACATCCCACGTGGGTCATACTTCGAGCAAGCCGTCAATGAGCGTAGGTGGCGTATAGTCCAACTTGATTCGCGTCATCTTCTCCCGCCCCGTCATAGAAGAGCCGTGAACTGAGGCCCTTGGCCCATGAACTGAAACCCTAGGCTCCGGCGATGAACCTATCGTATGGTCGACTCTAGCATCACGGTTGGCTTCAAGATGTGCATGTGGCCTCACGTCATCGTTAGCACCATCAGAAATAGCACTGGAATTTTTCGGCGGCGGTGGTGTACCCTTCCGATCGGCAACCCGTTTCAAAATGGATACAGCTGGCCGTCGATTTGGATCCCATCGAAATTGATTCCGATTCCGATCAGACCTATCAAGAACCTTCGAGCCCTGCGAAGAATCCCTAGAGACGTTCTCAGCCGTCGCTGAACTCGCCGGGACAGCATCGGCGGTTTCAGTCGTAGCAGTAGAAAACCCTAGACTTTTAGGGTTTCGCTGAAATTCCGTTTCCACATCCAATGACGGCTCAGAGCTTGCGTCGCACCAATGGCCGATCGACGAATTCTTGACCGTCGGATTGTTAGCCAAATTGACGGCAACCTTTCTCCCCATAACGCGATCAGCTAGTGCTTTACACGATTCAAAGTCAAATGACGCTGCGAATTCGGGGTATTTCAAACGGATAAACTCTAGATCGTGAGATAATTCCCGCGCTGAACGATCCAAATTCCCGGTATGCGATTCCGTAATATCAAACGATCCAATTGTAATCCTCTCGGACCGATTCAGATTCGACTGATCACCGTCGCAATCTGCCAAGGAAGAAACGCCGCAACGTTTCTTGGTCACCAAGAGATCAAACGCGGCCCCATCATCGCGTATACCAGATCCCGGGAAGTTCTCCAATTCCGGCATAAGTATCCTGATTCCCCGATCAGACGAAGGCGCGGATGACATCAAAGAGCCGATCATGGTCGAAGAGGATGCCATGATATCAGAATCAAGGCCGAACGTAACAGCCCTTGACAAGTTTGAACGAGATATTCAAACGCAAACAGACGAGAAGGATTAAAATCCTTCCACCGCCGTGAGAATCCGGCGATGGAGGGGACAGGGAAGATCTTCGACGATCTGCAAAGGTGGTGACGATCGGCGCCGGCGAGGTGATGGAGGAAGGCGGGATTCAAATTTTAAAAGATGGCTAGGGTTTTTTCGTAGTGTGTGAAAATCGCACCTACTGACGGTGTTTTGAGAGAAAGTCAACGGAAGTCAACGCCGCGTTCTCTGAATGTAATGTTCTTTCAACCAACGTGCGATAGAGGTTTTTGACTGCAAAAAGTTACTTCGTTTTAATGGGCAGATTATATATTTTGGGATCGCGAATTAGACAGGCCCATTTTTAATTTTCGCTCGATTAGATCGAAAATTTTCATTTGGTCCCGATTTAATTTTCGCTCGAAAAGCTAAGAGCCAAAATTACCATTTGGTCCCCATTCAATTTTCGCTCATGAAACTGCGATCGAAAATTACTACCTTCATCCAATTTCTCAATTGTAGGTTATCTATGTTTTCAGAGTACCCTTATTTCAATTAAAACCACATATTTTCTCCCCTATGTAGTAAAATTAAAAGCAATTAACTCCCTGAAACTCTGAACAATGACATCTGGCTCCATCGCAGATTTTCGACAAATCTGCATTACATAGAGGAAAAAGTCCAAAATGTTAGAGTTAATCAACAAGTAATTTTAATAAGTAGCAAACATTCAAAACACGCAATTTGACAAATATTCGCATTTTACCAAATCAATACAGATGCAACATAAAACTGCATGTCAAGATGTGCGATTTGCGTATCTTTTTTTTAATTTTTTATAATATGGGGAAAACAAGGAAAATTAAGAAAGAAAATCAAGAAACTATTACTCCCTCTGTCCCTTTATGTTTTGGACATTGATTTTCGGCACACATATTAAGGCAACATTACTTTATTAATATAGTACAGAATTAAGCAATGTAAATCGGCCCATTAAGCATGCTGAAAATTTTAAAAAAACTTAATGATTCCCTCCAAAACAGAATTTATACATAGATGTATATAAATATAGATTTAAACATCCAAAAACACATCTGCTTCACAATCAGCCACACCACACACATTCAACATCAGACTAACACAGCTGCTACCAAACTGAAACAACAATGAAAAAAAAGAAGCCTAATCTAACTGCTGAACAGAAAAATCAGATCTCCCAATGCCTCCTAAATTGCTGTACAGAAGGTAAGTTACCCCATGGAAACCTGAGCGAGGTTGCTTCAATATTTCAGCTTCACATGCATACGGTTGAGCAGATTTGGCGAACTGCAAAAATCTCAAAGAGATGTTAGAAGGGCTGTACATTTGGTGCTGAGGTCAGGCCTGCAAAGAAAAACCAGAATACAAGTAGACCTAGAACAGATAAAGGCAATTAGCGTAAAGAAAAGAACAACAATCCGAAGGATTGCTAATGACATTAAGTAAGCAAAAGCACGGTGGGTCGATGGGTGAAAGAAGGACTGATCAGACCGCATACCAATGCAATTAAACCCGACTTGACAGCTTCCAATAGATTTTTAAGGCTGAAATTTTGCTTATCATCATTGGTGGTCGACAATATACACAAGGGACTACATTTTTCAAGCATGCACAATACAGTACACATAGATGAGAAGTGGTTCTACATTACAAAGACCAATGAGAGATTTTACTTATGTCCAGGGGAAGAAGAACCAAACAGATCATGCAAGAGCAAGAGATACATCACAAAAGTCATGTTTATGTGTGCTGTGAGCAGACCAGTTTACACAGAGGATGGACAGCTTGTGATGGCAAAATAGGTTTATTTCCATTTACTGTAAAGCAACCAGCCAAAAGAAACAGCAAGAACAGAGCTAAAGGCACATTGGAAACCAAAGCCATGGATTCAACCAGCAAGGATGTGATCAAGGCATGCTTGATCAACAATGTATGTTGTCAATTCTAATATGTAGTCTCCATAGAGTAGATAGTGGTTTGCACAATTACTCATGTGTTGCATTACAATGATCACTGACCAAATGCAATAACAGATTCAGATTTATGCATCATTATCTATTTGGCCAATTAATGTAAGCATCAAGCATGAGCAAATGCATTGACAAGCTAATCTCTGGTGACTACTTTAAACTAGGTGATTATGTTGTGCAGGTAATACCAGCAATCAAGCAGAAGCAGCCAAATCTTAGAAACACAATTAGACCCAAATTACACCACATAATGCATATGAAAACATTACATCCTCATTCACTTACAGAAGCAGCCAAATCAGATCAGATTCAGAACTAGAATCACATAAAGCATCATCTCAGCATAACAAATCATACCAGAATCAGACAAAGGATCATCGCAGCAATCATCATCACAGAAGCTTCATCACATCCAACAAATCCGAGCAGAATCAGCCCCACAAAACATGAGACACAGTTAAATCATCATCACATAAAGCATCATCACATCCAACAAATCCAAGCAGAATCAGCCACACAAAACACGAGACACAGTTAAACCCTAAACAACATAAAATCCAACACATCAGACCACAATCAACCTTTTTAATCATCATTTCAGCATCTAACCGTACACCAAAGACCTCGCTTTTGCATATTAGTAAAGGACTGAGCTCAAGGATAAAATTAAACTTGTTATAATTCACGGCCAGACAGTAAATCGCTAGGAAGTCCCGGATACCGGCCTTTATCTCCTCATTCTCGGAATCAGAAACAAAGCCGCAGAGTAACTCACCCGAAACAGGAACGGACCCGCCCAGATCCAAGATAGGCAAGTAAATCACCCGATTCAGGAACAGAGCCGCACAGATTCACCGGATCGGCGACTGAATCTCCCAGATCCGCTGAATCCAGTGACTTAAAGGAGCATGGCACCACGGTTTCACCACCTGGAACATACAAAGAATCCAGAGTCAGTAAATCGGAGTCTCAAACGTTAGAGAATAGAGTTTCATCATGCGTCGTCTCAAAAAACCCCATTAGAGACTCGGGTGTCTCTGGAACCTCAGAGAGGTCGTCGCCAGGTTCACCCGCCACCGACAGAGCGTCGGCGACGAGCGCCGGCAACGGAGAAATCAATTCGTCCGTTTTCTAGGGTTTTCAGAGAGATATGAGCCGCTGATAGATGGCGAGAGAGAGAGACTGATGAAATGAATATGCAAGAGAGAGAGAGAGAGAGAGAGAGAGAGAGAGAGAGAGAGAGAGAGATGGGTAGTTGTGTCGATTAGGTTTTTTTGGTGGGTAGTATGATAATTACATGTTTAGTTGAAGAATTAATTTTTAAGTTGGTTGTGTTAAAATTTTAATTGTGTAAATTTTGACTATAAATGGAAATGTATAAAAGTTAGTGGGACGCCCGATTTAGTAACTTGTACAAAAATTACTGGGACAAAGGGAGTATCATTTTACTGTATTATTTATTATTATTTATTTATTTTAATTTTCATATGACTATTAATACTATTAATAGTAAGGGGCCGGATTATTTTACTTTGATCAACGTCACGCTTAAAATTTCCAAGACACGTGAAAATATCATATGCATCAAGTTATGTCAACAGACTAAAAGTCCTAAGTTCATAGAATGATCTGTTTCGACAACTCTCAAGTCAACACATGCAACTTGAAGTCAATTTACTGTGATCCAGGCGCTTTTAATCATTTCACCTATGCAAAAGACGGTTTTGGAAACAAACGGACTTTGAAGGATTTTAATTTGGCTCTGAGTTAGAAGGGAAGGAAAAGTTTGGGAATGTGGACTTAACATCTTCATCTTCCTTTGCTTAGTCACTCCTTTTCATCGGCATATTTTTCTTTTCTTCTTTTGTCTTTTTCATCCGTTTTTTCATATTTTTCTGAACTTGCTCAAGCTGAAGCTCCGCTTCTCTACGAGGCTGAGAGATTATCTAAGGTGAAGTCTTTCTTGTTGATTCTCGGGCCGATACCGTGCATCTTTTCACTTAATTCCTAGAGAGGTTTCAGAGATTATCAATTTGAAGAAGTTCACAGTTGTGGAATTCGTGTCCAATGCCGTGCTCCGCTTCTCGTTTCCCAATATAAGACCGAATTATCGTTAGAGAAGTTCACTTCGTGGTGCTCCTCTTTCCAGCCGTTCTGACGAGCATACGAGATTATCGATGGAGGAGTTCACAGCAGGATCCATGCCCCTCTTCTTATAAAGATCTCAATAATTAGGAGGGCAGGTTCTTTTGGACTGCTTTTTTACCTTTTTATCCCCCTCCTTTTCTCATTTGAATATCCCGCCGAAGACGTAGATAGTCATTTGAAGGCTCGAAGGAGTTTCAAATGAAGAAAAGGTATTCGGAGAAGGCTCAAAATGGATTACTAAAGGCTATGTTAAAGGATAAAAAAATCTTTATTTGGCCAAGTGAGGAATTTCCTAGGCGCCCAAATCATTTTCCTACCGAGCTATCGCAAGGCGAGTATGAGGCCAAAAATCACTAGTTAAGACAAGCAACTGATGTGTGACTCGCTCAAGAATAAATTCGTAGAGAGAAAAGAATAAGAAGGCTAGAATCCTGACTTATATGAAGTGGCTTGTGTCTAGTGGAGCAAACTAATGACCGTAAGACACAAGAATGCGACTTAGACTTGACAAAATTAAGCGATTAATCAGTCGCATGTCAGAAAATCTATACGTGACTAGATCGAGCATCCTAAAGATATCGTCATTCCCCTAATAGTATACGTATATGAAATATATATATTTTTTAATTTTTTTTATAAATTTCTTATTATTTAAAAAATAGTTTTTTTTTTGGTTTTTCACGCAAAATAAAGCATTTAAGTACGAAAAGTACATAGAATAGATCATATGAAAGCACCTAGGAGCACGTAAATCACATATTACGGAAGATTCAACATGCCTAATTTTCCGACAAGGAATTGGAACCGTTTTTCATCCAATGCCTTGGTGAAAATATCAGCTAGTTGATATTCCGTGTTCACAAATACATATCAATTGTGCCTTTTTCTACGTGGTCTTTAATAAAGTGATATCTTGTGTCAATGTGTTTAGTGCGTGAATGGTGAACAGGATTACACGTGATGGCAATGACACTTTGACTATCACTATATATGGGTATATTATTAAGATTGTACCCATAGTCGCGAAGCTGAGTCTGCAATCCAGAGCATTTGCGAGCAACAGCTAGCGGTCGCGACGTATTCTGCCTCAGCCGTCAATGTTGAAACGCAATTATGCTTCTTGGAAGACCATCAGACCAACTTTTCGCCTAAGCCACCGGATGTGCTTTTCCTGTCCATTCGGCAACCTGCATAGTCAGCGTCAGTGTAGCCAATAAATTTGAAGTTCATACCTTTAGGATACCACAATCCTAAGGTAGATGTGCCCTTGAGGTAGCACAAGATCCACTTCACCGCAAGCATGTGAGATTCCTTGGGATCGGCTTGGAAACGGGCGCATAAACAGGTGCAAACATGATGTACAGCCGGCTTGAGGTGAGATAGAGAAGAGACCCAATGTGCTGTGATAAAGTGTGATGTCGATCGCTTTTCTAGTGGGATCGACATCCAACTTGCAGCATGTTGACATAGGAGTGCTGAGAGGCTTGCTATGATCTTGACTCATTATAGCCCTTCGCAACCAATCTTGCTTTATTCATGGTCACTCTTCATTTTTTTTGTTCTTGAATACCAATTTCGTCCCGATGTTGGTTTTTCCATGTGGACAGGATACTTGTCCACACTTGAATGCGTTCGAATTGGTTGATCTCGTCTTGCATCGCAATTACCCAATCCGTGTGCTTGAGTGTGTCTGCTACCTTGGTTGGCCCGTTTTGGCTTAAGAAGCAACTGAATAGTCCTTTTTGATGTCTTGTCCTGAGTCCACTCGAAGGATCACCAGTTATCTGATCAACTGGATGTGCTCGAGTCCACTTGCGGTCATGAGGCAAAGCCGAGTTAGAAGCATCAGCCATTTGTGGAGCGAGATCTCCAATGATCTGAGGTTGTTCAACTAGTTGAGGCAATTCAGTTTCAGCACTTGAGTTGAGCGATTCTGATGACATTTCCTCAACTTCCATGGTTGGATCTTCACCATTCTGAGGTAATTCTGAATCGGATGAGGTGAGGACATTTGAAGAACTTGGTATATCGGCTTCGTCTTGGGGAGGTTCCACGGCAGATGCGGTAGCGGTGTTGTTCGGCCGATATATCTGGTCAAAAAGCAACTACAAGTCTTCTAAAGCAAATCTCATAGCTTCTTCTGGCGTTGAATCCTGAATTGTTGCCATTTTCTGTTGATCTTGTGCCAACACACCAGTAAGCACGGGTTCTGAACTATCGTATTCAGAAACCATCTGGTTAGGCACGGGACCTGAACTGGGATGAACAGGAGCCATCATGTTGGGCAAGAGTCTTATCGAAGCGTTTGTGAACTACCGTCCGGTATTGAGTGAAACAGGCGGTATTTACTGCTTCAGCCCAAAGGAAGTGTGGAAGTTCGGAGTTGACGAGCATTGTACGTGCGGCTTCCACTGTTGGTCCAGCCATCCAAAAAGGACGCCCACCAAAGCTGAAAAGAAAAATATATTTTATTATAATATTTTTTATATATATAATAAATAAATGAACGGCTCATATTGAAGGGCGACGCGGCGGATTCCTGGCCACCCGTTTCGAGCGGTCCAGAAGAGCTGAAGACATCCATAAATAGGCTAAGGATTCTTCAGTTATTATCATCACAAGCTCATTCGAGTTTCACTACATAGAGAGAAGTAGTTCGAGTGAATTGAGATCAACTCAAATGGGTGCGATTAAGACTTTCGTTGGCTTTCTCTCAAAACACCGTCAGTAGGTGTGATTTTCAACTAGTAGGCGTTTTTTCAAATTTCTTCTCGCGTGGTTGCCATTTGATCGTCGTCGTCTCTGGTCAAACTTGGCCGGCCGGTGATTGTGGTCGCCTTCTTCACCGATTTAGGTGGGGGAGGATCTGATTGTGGGGAGATTCGATTGGGTTAGGGTTTATGGGTCTGTCACTGTTCCATTGGGATGTCCTCTGCATCGGATGGATCAGCGACATCTGATCAGCGATCTCTTACCACGGCGATGATGATAGTAGCGGGGGCGCGCCAGGGCTTACCATCGCACACTGACGGAGGGTGCCTGAGGTTATGTGCGATCAAATAGCATTTGATCGCGATGATGGATTGCGATGTCTCGATCCAATTGTGCCGGTGGCTGGGTCTGATCTACCGTCGCTGCCAGTGGGTGTGCCGGATCTGAAGGCGTTGAAGGCGGCGTACCCTACATTCGCCGATTGCTTCGATGAGGTGCGGTTTTTGGACCTCATGGGCCGTGTGCATGGGCAGCACGCCTGTGGTCGGGGAACCAGTTGTACCGCCACAGCGAGGTGGGGGCGGCTCTCTTCCGCTGAAGGGTATTCTGAAGAACCCATCGCAGCAAAGACGACGGATCCCGTGGGGACGACCAGCGACGCCGCCACCGAGAGGGTTTAAAGCGCGGAGATGTGTGGATTTGGGTTCGACTGCTGATGACGAGCAGGTGGAGGAACATATTGCTGCTGAAGAACCGATCCGTGATGAATCTAGGGTTTCTGATTTGAGCCAAGAACCCGTCAACGAATATACTATTGGGACAGATTCTCAAGGATCTGCGGACAAGACGATTTCAGCCCCTATGCCCGATCTACAGGCTGCCATGTGCAATGCTGCGCCAGTGAGGCTGCCGAATGAGGCGGCGCAGCCTATGGGCCTAGGTGGGCCTGATTCAAAGACGACGGCTGCTAGGGTTTCTGGGACTGGGGGTATTTTTCTGCGTGTTGGGTCTGTTTTTTCACGTATTGTGCCGGGGATTCAGACAGCTGATGGACTCCTCACGGCGCCCTCTTTTGCGGCGGCTGTCCAAGGGGGAGGGATTGCGAAGCCGCGCGAGCCAGCTAAGACCATGGTATTGTCATACACTGCCCCCACTGTCGTGAATGGGGTGACTCAGGTGAGGGCACCGGTGGCCGTTGCAAGGCGCGGCAGCGAACGGTGGCAGCATACTCTCGTCGGCTACTTTCTAGGACGTAAACCGTACTTCCCCTTTGTTGAACGTCATTTCAGATCGATCTGGAAGGGCCTTGCAGAGATATGAACCACTACAAATGGGTTCTTTATGTTCAGATTCGCGTCGGACGATGCTCGGACTACGGTCTTGGAGGGGGGCCCTTGGCTCATGCAAGGGCAACCGTTATTTATTGAACCATGGCGTCCCCGTATATCATTCGAACGAAGGGAGCTTGTAGAGGTGCCATTGTGGGTGAAGTTGAGGAACGTGCCATGCGAGCTGTGGATGCAAGAAGGGCTTGGGCTTGTAGCGAGCGCTGTAGGGCGCCCTTTGTTTGCCGATGGAATCACAGCCGCAGGGGAACGTATAGATTATGCCCGTACTTGCGTCATGAAGCAGCTGTCTGAGCCATTCGCTGAATAATTTGAGGTGCTGCTTCAAGGTGAGGATGGGGAGGATGACGTGAGTGTCCTATACGTGTTGAATATGAGTGGAAGCCGTCAAAATATTCTCACTACACGTCGTGGGCACATGGGCCAACCCATTGTCCACAACGGCCGGCCACGCTGCCACAGCCGCCACGCTGTACTGAGGAAGCTCGGAGGGAAGAGAAGGCACGATCTGAGGCGCTGCCTCGTCAGGTGGTACCACGGATGGGGCAAAATCAGAACCGGGAAGGGGCTCGTGTTCCTCATTCTGGCCGACATCGACGGGGGATCAGAGGACCACGTATGCCGGATAGAGCATCGGGCAAACTCGGAGCAGCGCACGGCTGCAGGAAGAATGGCGACAGTTGGGGGCCAAGGGTAAGGCAGTCGTGGTGGTAGCCTCGGCTGACGGCGAGGGGTGGCAGCCGGCTGTGGGTAGGCAGGAGGGTGGGAGCACTTCAGACCCACCAGGCGGCGGACCTACTATGGTCGTGGCCGACCATAATCATTTTGCGCTACTTCAGGACATGCCTGAAGTCACTGATGATACTTTTCATACGGGCCCTAAAGCAAATGCAACCCAAAACGGGGTGCCTTTATGTTAGCTGTTGGAGCATGGAACGTACGTGGTCTTAAAAAAGCAAGACCACAGGAGGGCGGTGGGGGAATTGATTTCGCGTGAGGGACTGCGTATGATTGGGCTGTTAGAGACACGGGTGGCGGTGTCTAATGCGGGGTTTATATCCGGTGGCATTAGAACTAACTGGAGATGGTTCTTTGATTATGATGATGGGCCGGCATCGCGCATATGGGTTGGCTGGGACCCATCAGTTATGACTGTGGACGTCCTTGGGTTGTATTGCTGATGTGCATCGAGTTGTGACGCGTACGCTTACCCCAGCGGCCGCTGCCTCCATGATCAGCGAGGTGACGGCCATGGAAGTTCGTGACGTGCTTTTCTCAATGGGGGATGAGAAAGCACCGGGGCCTGACGGGTATACGGTCGCATTTTTTCGAGCCGCATGGGGGATCGTTGGAGATGAGGTAGTGAAGGCGGTGCAGGATTTCTTCGCAACCGGTCGGCTACTGAAGGGCCTCAACAGCACCCTCATTACTTTGATACCTAAGAGGGATACACCTCGGCGTGCAACGGACTTCAGACCTATCTCCTGTTGCAACGTTATTTACAAGGTGATCTCAAAGATCTTGGCCAATCGGCTAAAGGGTCACCTAGCTACATTGGTCCATGGCTCCCAAACGGCGTTTATTCCCGGGCGACGGATCAGCGATAATGTGTTGTTGGCCCAGGAGCTGTGCCTCGGTTACAAGTCTAAGGGCCGCCCGTTGCGTGCTATGTTCAAGATCGACTTGGCCAAGGCATATGACAAAGTCGAGTGGGAGTTTCTGCTTTCTGTGTTAGGCGCCATGGGCTTTCATCCTACTTACATTGGATGGATTCGGGCGTGCCTGACGACGACGGCCTTCTCATTGAACCTGAATGGCCAGGTGGTGGGGTTTTTCCAAGGCAAGAGGGGTATTCGACAGGGGGACCCCATTTCCCCTTATCTGTTTACATTGGCGATGGAGGTACTTCATGGGCTGATCACGGTTTGCATTTCTGAGGAGCCAAGATTCAGATATCACTGGCGCTGCGAGTCACTGGGCTTGGCCTCGTTAGCATTTGCGGATGATCTTCTTCTCTTCAGCCATGCGGACGTCACTTCAGTTGGAGTGCTGAAGAAGGCGTTGGGGGAGTTTGTGCGGTTGTCAGGGCTGCACCCTAATCCTGATAAGAGCGAGATGTATCTATCTAGGCGGGCTGAAGGGTTGACAGGACAGATTCAGGAGCTCATGGGCTATCGCGTGGGGCAGCTGCCGGTTCGCTACCTAGGAGTGCCGCTCATTACTTCTCGCTTGACGATTGGAGACTGTGCCCCACTTTTACGGAAGGTGGATCAGCGGTTGGGGTCATGGCTCAATCAATCTTTATCGTATGCCGGACGCCTACAGCTGGTCAAGTCGGTCTTGCAGGCGCATCATGCCTATTGGTCGAGTGTTTTCCTGTTGCCTAAAGGCGTTGTCAGATCCCTGGAAACGCGCTTTAGGAAATTTTGTGGGGAGGGACATCAGCTAAGGTGGCATGGGAGGTTTTATGTCTACCTGTCACAGAAGGGGGATTGGGATTGCGGTCTATAGCTGTCGACAACAAGGCTCTGCTGCTGAAGCAATTGTGGAGTGTACTTACCAGGACACCCGACTCAATATGGGTCGAATGGCTGTATGGAACGAGGTTGCACTCTCGATCGCTATGGGACCTGTCGATCTCGCCGAATGATGCGTGGAGCTGGAGGAAGCTACTGCAGTTGCAACCTCTGATCAGATCCATGATTACGTTTCGTGTGGGGGATGGGTCCACGATATGGCTATGGAAGGATCCCTGGCTATTACCTACACCTCTGATAGAGAGATTTCCTAGGGACCCTATTGCGATGGGACTGCCTCTCGACTCGCGACTGAGTGTGGTTCTTAATAAGTAGGGGTGGCAATGGCCTGGGCGGGGGGCGGTTGAATTTCTTGAGATCAGCCGCCTACTTCCGTCAGTAGTACGAGGGAATCAGGATGGAGTATTGTGGAAGGGGTCGCCAGATGGAGCTATGACAGCACGTTCAGCTAGAGATGCGATGCGCTACAGGAGGCCTCCTGTTTCTTGGGCTGCTTTATTTGGAGGGCCGTTGAAGGTCCCTAGGCATGAGTGTGTTCTATATATTGGACTACAGGATCGCCTCTCAACTAGGGACAAGCCGTGGATAGCTCAGCGGGCGGGATCTCCAGCTTGTGTCCTATGCGAGGAGTTGCACTATGAGACAGCCCATCATCTTTTCTTTGATTGTTCGTTCTCACGGCAATGTCTTCGGATCTTGTGGCGTAGGATTCGATGGATCTGGCCTTATCGGGAGTGGCATGCGGCAGTTCGTTGGGCGGCGGCACGGTGGCGAGGGAAACATCTTCTCCATGCAGCATATCGGCACGTTCTTGCCTCTCTGGTATACCACATCTGGCAGGCTAGGAATAGGCGTTGGAAGGAAGGGATCGTCACCCCGCCTCACAGGCTTGTGGGGTCTGTCCTTGCCTTGGTTATCATGCGTATTAGTGGTACTTCCACGAAATATGACCTCCAGCATGCTGCCATACGCAGATTATGGCGTGTGGCTTGGTAGGGACTAGGCCCCATTCATTCATTGTGGATTAGTTGATTCTTTAGGTATTGTTTTGAGCCCAGTAGCATGTTACTGGTTGGTTGCGGAGTTCATCTCCTGCTCACCTGTACACTTTTTCTTCATTATATATATACATGGGACATTATACCAAAAGTGATAAAAGTAGTTCGAGTGAATTCAGGTTATCAGTTCGGGTAGAAACTAATAGGGTTCCACATCCATAGAGAGGTGTGAGGTAAACACGAGTGGTAAAAGTGATATAGTAAAAATTCGAGGGTTGTAATTTTTACTATAGTGAAGATTTTGCCGACTCGGTCGTGGTTTTTCCCCACTTCGTTAACAGAGGGTTTTCCACGTTAAAGTTCCGGTGTTCTTTCTTACCTTACGGTAATTTTATTTTTACCGTGGTAGTTACTGTGCGGGTCCCACCAAATTTACCCCATGGGTCCCACTTCTCCCGATCGTCGTATCGAGCCAAATCGGGACCTGTTCCGCTGCGGGACCCACTGACCACCTCGGGGGCCACCACCATTCCCAACAAGTGGTATCAGAGCCTGATAGTATTCTGAGTATGCTTTGTGGTTGCAGCTCTGACTGATCTTCCACATCAGAAAAGATACTAGTAGGTTTTTTTTTGAAAAGGAGATACTAGTAGGTTGCTGGTAGATTTTGATGGCTATGGAGAACGACGGAGGAATGATCAAGCTGACAGTAACGAATTATTCCATATGATTATCTTTATTGCAAAGACCTCTATGAACCAATCGAAAATAAAGACAAGATGCCTGAAGGCGAGAATGCTGTCCTATGGAAGAACTTACAAAGAAAGACGTTAGCTGTGATCCGCCAATGGGTGGACATTAGCCTCTACAACCACGTCCGAAATGAGACAGACCCCCACAAACTCTGGACGAAATTGGAGGGTATGTACGAGGTGACAAATGCGCTAAGCTAGGTATTCATGATGCGAAAACTCATGAATGTGAAGCTGAACGAGGGACGATCAGTTGCTGAACATCTTAATGACTTTGAAGGGCTGATAACTTAACTCGCAAGGGCCGGTCTAGTCCTTGATGATGAGCTACAAGCTTGTCTACTACTGGGATCTCTACCTGATAGCTGGGATACGTTGGTAGTATCGCTCACTAACTCCGCACCAAGCGGTAAAGTCACGATGGAGATGGTGAAAAACAGACTCTACAATGAAGAGCTGCGACGGAAGGATGCTGCCAGTACTAGTACGGGAAATCAGGCTCTTGTTATGGAGAATAGGGGTCGGAGCAAGAGTAGAGGACAAAAAAGATACGACAAGTCGAAAGATAGATCCAAGTCCAGGGAGGCGAGGAAGTGCTACCATGGTGGAAAAATTGGCCACTTACAACGAAACTGTAGTCTTCTCAAAAGAAAACAGAAACATGATGATGACAAGAACACGTCTGCAATCGCCTCAAACGATGGTGGAGAGGTTACTCTGGTAAATGAAGCAGACTGCTGTCATGTTGCAGATGTAAGCACCGAATGGGTATTGGACTCTGGTGCCTCCTACCACTGTGTTCCAAGGCGTGAATACTTCTCCACATATAAGGCGGGAAACTTTGGAACTACCAAGATGGGTAACCAAAGTGTGTCTAAAATAGTGGAGATCGGTGATATCTGTATCCAGAGCGTAGGATGCACATTACGGCTGAAAGATGTGCGACACATTCCAATGCCTTGTTGAAAATATCAGCTAGTTGATATTCCGTGTTCACAAATACATATCAATTGTGACCTTTTCTACGTGGTCTTTAATAAAGTGATATCTTGTGTCTATGTGTTTAGTGCGTGAATGGTGAACAGGATTACACGTGATGGCAATGGCACTTTGACTATCACTATATATGGGTATATTATTAAGATTGTACCCATAGTCGCGAAGCTGAGTCTGCAATCCAGAGCATTTGCGAGCAACAGCTAGCGGTCGCGACGTATTCTGCCTCAGCCGTCAATGTTGAAACGCAATTATGCTTCTTGGAAGACCAGCAGACCAACTTTTCGCCTAAACCACCGGATGTGCTTTTCCTGTCCATTCGGCAACCTGCATAGTCAGCATCAGTGTAGCCAATAAGTTTGAAGTTCATACCTTTAGGATACCACAATCCTAAGGTAGATGTGCCCTTGAGGTAGCACAAGTTCCGCTTCACCGCAAGCATGTGAGATTCCTTGGGATCGGCTTGGAAACGGGCGCATAATCAGGTGGCAAACATGATGTCCAGCCGGCTTGAGGTGAGATAGAGAAGAGACCCAATGTGCTGTGATAAAGTGTGATGTCGATCGCTTTTCTAGTGGGATCGACAACCAACTTGCAGCAGCATGTTGACATAGGAGTGCTGAGAGGCTTGCTATGATCTTGACTCATTATAGCCCTTCGCAATCAATCTTGCTTCATTCATGGTCACTTCTCCATCTTCATTTTTTTTGTTCTTGAATACCAATTTCGTCCCGATGTTGGTTTTCCCATGTGGACAGGATACTAATGTCCACACTTGAATGCGTTCGAATTGGTTGATCTCGTCTTGCATTGCAATTACCCAATCCGTGTGCTTGAGTGACATGCTACCTTGGTTGGCCCGTTTTGGCTTAAGAAGCAACTGAATTGTCCTTTTTGATGTCTTGTCCTGAGTCCACTCGGAGGATCACCAGTTATCTGATCAACTGGATGTGCTCGAGTCCACTTGCGGTCATGAGGCAAAGCCGAGTTAGAAGCATCAGCTATTTGTGGAGCGAGATCTCCAATGATCTGAGGTTGTTCAACTAGTTGAGGCAATTCAGTTTCAGCACTTGAGTTGAGCGATTCTGATGACATTTCCTCAACTTCCATGGTTGGATCTTCACCATTCTGAGGTGAATCGGATGAGGTGAGGACATTTGAAGAACTTGGTATATCGGCTTCGTCTTGGGGAGGTTCCACGGCAGATGCGGTAGCGGTGTTGTTCGGCCGATATATCTGCTCAAAAAGCAACTACAAGTCTTCTAAAGCAAATCTCATAGCTTCTTCTGGCGTTGAATCCTGAATTGTTGCCATTTTCTGTTGGTCTTGTGTCAACACACCAGTAAGCACGGGTTCTGAACTATCGTATTCAGAAACCATCTGGTTAGGCACGGGACCTGAACTGGGATGAACAGGAGCCATCATGTTGGGCAAGAGTCTTATCGAAGCGCTTGTGAACTACCGTCCGATATTGAGTGAAACAGGCGGTATTTACTGCTTCAGCCCAAAGGAAGTGTGGAAGTTCGGAGTTGATGAGCATTGTACGTTCGGCTTCCACTGTTGGTCCAGCCATCCAAAAAGGACGCCCACCAAAGCTGAAAAGAAAAAAATATTTTATTATAATATTATTTTATATATATAATAAATAAATGAACGGCTCATATTGAAGGGCGACGCGGCGGATTCCTGGCCACCCGTTTCGAGCGGTCCAGAAGAGCTGAAGACATCTATAAATAGGCTAAGGATTCTTCAGTTATTATCATCACAAACTCATTCGAGTTTCACTACATAGAGAGAAGTAGTTCGAGTGAATTGAGATCAACTCAAATGGGTGCGATTAAGACTTTCGTTGACTTTCTCTCAAAACACCGTCAGTAGGTGCGATTTTCACCTAGTAGGCATTTTTTCAAATTTCTTCTCGCGTGGTTGCTGTTTGATCGCCGTCGTCTCGGGTCAACCTTGGCCGGCCGGTGATTGTGGTCGCCTTCTTCACCGATTTAGGTGGGGGAGGATCTGATTGTGGGGAGATTCGATTGGGTTAGGGTTTACGGGTCTGTCACTGTTCCATTGGGATGTCCTCTGCATCGGATGGATCAGCGACATCTGATCGGCAATCTCTTACCACGGCGATGATGATAGTAGCGGGGGCGCGCCAGGGCTTGCCATCGCACACTGACGGGGGGGTGCCTGAGGTTATGTGCGATCAAATAGCATTTGATCACGATGATGGATTGCGATGTCTCGATCCAATTGTGTCGGTGGCTGGGTCTGATCTACCGGCGCTGCCCGTGGGTGTGCCGGATCCGAAGGCGTTGAAGGCGGCATACCCTACATTCGCCGATTGCTTCGATGAGGTGCGGTTTTTGGACCTCATGGGCCGTGTGCATCGGCAGCACCATCAGGGCTTGCCCAGCGGTTCTGATGCGAGGGCCACGCCGGCGGTCGGGGAACCAGTTGTACCGCCACAGCGAGGTGGGGGCGGCTCTCTTCCGCTGAAGGGTATTCTGAAGAACCCATCGCAGCAAACACGACGGATCCCGTGGGGACGACCAGCGACGCCGCCACCAAGAGGATTTTGAAGCGCGGAGGTGTTTGGATTTGGGTTCGACTGCTGCTGACGAGCAGGTGGAGGAACATATTGCTGCCGAAGAACCGATCCGTGATGAATCTAGGGTTTCTGATTTGAGCCAAGAAGCCGTCAACGAATATACTATTGGGACAGATTCTCAAGGATTTGCGGACAAGACGATTTCAGCCCCTATGCCCGATCAACAGGCTGCCATGTGCAATGCTGCCGGTGAGGCTGCCGAATGAGGCGGCGCAGCCTATGGGCCTAGGTGGGCCTGATTCAAAGACGACGGCTGCTAGGGTTTCTGGGACTGGGGGTATTTTCCCGCGTGTGGGTCTGTTTTTTCACTTATTGGGCCGGGGATTCAGACAGCTGATGGACTCCTTATGGCGCCCTCTTTTGCGGCGGCTGTCCAAGGGGGAGGGATTGCGAAGCCGCGCGAGCCAGCTAAGACCATGGTATTGTCATACACTGCCCCCACTGTCGTGAATGGGGTGACTCAGGTGAGGGCACCGGTGGCCGTTGCAAGGCGCGGCAGCGAACGGTGGCAGCATACTCTCGTCGGCTACTTTCTAGGACGTAAATCGTACTTCCCCTTTGTTGAACGTCATTTCAGATCGATCTGGAAGGGCCTTGCAGAGATATGAACCACTACAAATGGGTTCTTTATGTTCAGATTCGCGTCGGACGATGCTCGGACTACGGTCTTGGAGGGGGGCCCTTGGCTCATGCAAGGGCAGCCGTTATTTCTTGAACCATGGCGTCCCCGTATGTCATTCGAACGAAGGGAGCTTGTAGAGGTGCCATTGTGGGTGAAGTTGAGGAACGTGCCATGCGAGCTGTGGACGCAAGAAGGGCTTGGGCTTGTAGCGAGCGCTGTAGGGCGCCCTTTGTTTGCCGATGGAATCACAGCCGCTGGGGAACGTATAGATTATGCTCGTATTTGCGTCATGAAGCAGCTGTCTGAGCCATTCGCTGAATCATTTGAGGTGCTGCTTCAAGGTGAGGATGGGGAGGATGACGTGAGTCTACCTATACGTGTTGAATATGAGTTGAAGCCGTCAAAATGTTCTCACTACACGTCGGCACATGGGCCAACCCATTGTCCACAACGGCCGGCCACGCTGCCACGGTCGCCACGCTGTACTGAGGAAGCTCGGAGGGAAGAGAAGGCACGATCTGAGGCGCTGCCTCGTCAGGTGGTACCACGGATGGGGCAAAATAAGAACCGGAAGGGGCTCGTGTTCCTCATTCTGGCCGACATCGACGGGGGATCAAATGACCACGTATGCCGGATAGAAGCATCGGGCAAACTCGGAGCAGCGCACGGCTGCAGGAAGAATGGCGACAGTTGGGGGCCAAGGGTAAGGCAGTCGTGGTGGTAGCCTCGGCTGACGGCGAGGGGTGGCAGCCGGCTGTGGGTAGGCAGGAGGGTGGGAGCACTTCAGACCCACTAGGCGGCGGACCTACTATGGTCGTGGCCGACCATAATCGTTTTGCGCTACTTCAGGACATGCCTGAAGTCACTGATGATACTTTTCATACGGACCCTAAAGCAGATGCAGCCCAAAACGGGGTGCCTTTATGTTAGCTGTTGGAGCATGGACCGTACGTGGTCTTAACAAGCAAGACCACAGGAGGGCGGTGGGGGAATTGATTTCGCATGAGGGACTGCGTATGATTGGGCTGTTAGAGAGACGGGTGGCGGTGTCTAATGCGGGGTTTATATCCGGTGGCATTAGAACTAACTGGAGATGGTTCTTTGATTATGATGATGGGCCAGCATCGCGCATATGGGTTGGCTGGGACCCATCAGTTATGACTGTGGACGTCCTTGGGTTCTCAACCAAAGCTGTACACTAGAGCGGATCTGGCATTGACGGGGGAGACACTCTATGTGTCGTTTGCTTATGGGAGGTCAAGAAGGGAGGAGAGATGACCGTTATGGGAGGAGTTGATTAGTATGTCTGCGGCTCGTGTGGCGGATGCATGGATAGTCATGGGGGACTTCAATGCTATATTGCACACGGCTGAGGGTTGGGGTGGGTTGCCCGCTAGGCATGATATGGAGGAGTTCCAGGCGTGTTTGGTTAGTGCTGATTTGTTGACGATACCTACGATGGGCCAGGTGTTCACATGGTACAACCAACAACGTGCTGAAGCGGGGGTCTGGCGGCGACTTGATCGTATACTGGGAAATCCTCAGTGGTTCGCCCGTTTCACGGATTCTTTATGTCGGTGTGGCTTACCCGCCACCTCAGACCACTCGCCTGTGCTATTGGGAGCCCCCCGTATGCGACAGCGTAAGGCGACATTTCGATTCGAGAATTTCTTGACGAAGGACCCGGCTTTCTTGGGCATTGTTCAGAATGTCTGGAACGCTCCTATGCATGGCTTCCCGATGTTCGCCCTGGTGAGGAGGCTGAAGATGTTGAAACCTATATTGCTGAGGTTGCGACGAGCGAAGGGAGATTTGACGGCCAATGTTACAGAGGCGAAACAGTTTCTTGATATTGCCCAGGACTTTGCGTCACGGTATCCCAGGGACGACGCCTTCTATGAGGTGGAGCGGCTATGTCGAGCATTATATGCCAAAACAGTGGACGTGGAGCATTCTGCACTGTCACAGAGGGCCAAGCTTGCTTGGCTGAAGGACGGGGTCCAATGCTCGTCCTATTTCTTTCGTAGGGTAGCCATTCGGCGAGCTACTAACCGCATCTGGTCCCTTGAGGCGGCTAATGGCGATCTTCTTGAGGAGCCGGATAAGGTGGAGGGCGAGCTGATTGGCTTCTATTAGGGCTTATTGGGGCAGTCTGCGCATGCATCGTCGATTAGTATTGCTGATGTGCATCAAGCTGTGACGCGTACGCTTACCCCAGCGGCCGCTGCCTCCATGATCAGCGAGGTGACGACCATGGAAGTTCGTGACGTGCTTTTCTCTATGGGGGATGAGAAAGCACCGGGGTCTGACGGGTATACGGTCGCATTTTTTCGAGCCGCATTGGGGATTGTTGGAGATGAGGTAGTGAAGGCGGTGCAGGATTTCTTCGCAACCGGTCGGCTACTGAAGGGCCTCAACAGCACCCTCATTACTTTGATACCTAAGAGGGATACACCTCGGCGTGCAACGGACTTCAGACCTATCTCCTGTTGCAACGTTATTTACAAGGTGATCTCAAAGATCTTGGCCAATCGGCTAAAGGGTCACCTAGCTACATTGGTCCATTGCTCCCAAACGGCGTTTATTCCAAGGCGACGGATCAACGATAATGTGTTGTTGGCCCAGGAGCTGTGCCTCGGTTACAAGTCTAAGGGCCGCCCGCTGCGTGCTATGTTCAAGATCGACTTGGCCAAGGCATATGACAAAGTCGAGTGGGAGTTTCTGCTTTCTGTGTTAGGCGCCATGGGCTTTCATCCTACTTACATTGGATGGATTCGGGCGTGCCTGACGACGACGGCCTCTCATTGAACCTGAATGGCCAGGTGGTGGGGTTTTTCCAAGGCAAGAGGGGTATTCGACAGGGGGACCCGATTTCCCCTTATCTGTTTACACTGGCGATGGAGGTACTTCATGGGCTGATCACGGTTTGCATTTCTGAGGAGCCAAGATTCAGATATCACTGGCGCTGCGAGTCACTGGGCTTGGCCTCGTTAGCATTTGCGGATGATCTTCTTCTCTTCAGCCATGCGGACGTCACTTCAGTTGGAGTGCTGAAGAAGGCGTTGGGGGAGTTTGCGCGGTTGTCAGGGCTGCACCCTAATCCTGATAAGAGCGAGATGTATCTATCTAGGCGGGCTGAAGGGTTGACAGGACAGATTCAGGAGCGCGTGGGCTATCGCGTGGGGCAGCTGCCGGTTCGCTACCTAGGAGTGCCGCTCATTACTTCTCGCTTGACGATTGGAGACTGTGCCCCACTTTTACGGAAGGTGGATCAGCGGTTGGGGTCATGGCTCAATCAATCTTTATCGTATGCCGGACGCCTACAGCTGGTCAAGTCGGTCTTGCAGGCGCATCATGCCTATTGGTCGAGTGTTTTCCTGTTGCCTAAAGGCGTTGTCACATCCCTGAAAACGCGCTTAGGAAATTTTTGTGGGGAGGGACATCAGCTAAGGTGGCATGGGAGGTTTTATGTCTACCTGTCGCAGAAGGGGGATTGGGATTGCGGTCTATAGCTGTCGACAACAAGGCTCTGCTGCTGAAGCAATTGTGGAGTGTACTTACCAGGACACCCGGCTCAATATGGGTCGAATGGCTGTATGGAACGAGGTTGCACTCTCGATCGCGATGGGACCTGTCGATCTCGCCGAATGATTCGTGGAGCTGGAGGAAGGTGCTGCAGTTGCGACCTCTGATCAGATCCATGATTACGTTTCGTGTGGGGGATGGGTCCACGATATGGCTATGGAAGGATCCCTGGCTATTACCTACACCTCTGATAGAGAGATCTCCTAGAGACCCTATTGCGATGGGGCTGCCTCTCGACTCGCGACTGAGTGTGGTTCTTAATACGCAGGGGTGGCAATGGCCTGGGCGGGGGGCGGTTGAATTTCTTGAGATCAGCCGCCTACTTCCGTCAGTAGTACGAGGGAATCAGGATGGAGTATTGTGGAAGGGGTCGCCAGATGGAGCTATGACAGCACGTTCAGCTAGAGATGCGATGCGCTACAGGAGGCCTCCTGTTTCTTGGGCTGCTTTATTTGGAGGGCCGTTGAAGGTCCCTAGGCATGAGTGTATTCTATATATTGGACTACAGGATCGCCTCTCAACTAGGGACAAGCCGTGGATAGCTCAGCGGGCGAGATCTCCAGCTTGTGTCCTATGCGAGGAGTTGCACTATGAGACAGCCCATCATCTTTTCTTTGATTGTTCGTTCTCACGGCAATGTCTTCGGATCTTGCGGCGTAGGATTCGATGGATCTGGCCTTATCGGGAGTGGCATGCGGCAGTTCGTTGGGCGGCAGCACGGTGGCGAGGGAAACATCTTCTCCATGCAGTATATCGGCACGTTCTTGCCTCTCTGGTATACCACATCTGGCAGGCTAGGAATAGGCGTTGGAAGGAAGGGATCGTCACCCCGCCTCACAGGCTTGTGGGGTCTGTCCTTGCCTTGGTTATCATGCGTATTAGTGGTACTTCCACGAAATATGACCTCCAGCGTGCTGCCATACGCAGATTATGGCGTGTGGCTTGGTAGGGACTAGGCCCCATTCATTCATTGTGGATTAGTTGATTCTTTAGGTATTGTTTTGAGCCCATTAGCATGTTACTGGTTGGTTGCGGAGTTCACCTCCTGCTCACCTGTACACTTTTTCTTCATTATATATATACATGGGACATTATACCAAAAGTGATAAAAGTAGTTCGAGTGAATTCAGGTTATCAGTTCGGGTAGAAACTAATAGGGTTCCACATCCATAGAGAGGAGTGAGGTAAACACGAGTGGTAAAAGTGATGTAGTAAAAATTCGAGGGTTGTAATTTTTACTATGGTGAAGATTTTGCCGACTCGGCCGTGGTTTTCCCCTCTTCGTTAACAGAGGGTTTTCCACGTAAAAGTTCCGGTGTTCTTTCTTACCTTACGGTAATTTTATTTTTACCGTGGTAGTTACTGTGCGGGTCCCACCAAATTTACCCCATGGGTCCCACTTCTCCCGATCGTCGTACCAAGCCAAATCGGGACCTGTTCCGCTGCGGGGCCCACTGACCACCGCGGGGCCCACCATCATTCCCAACAAGTGGTATCAGAGCCTGATAGTATTCTGAGTATGCTCTGTGGTTGCAGCTCTGACTGATCTTCCACATCAGAAAAGATACTAGTAGGTTTTTTTTTTTAAAAGGAGAACTAGTAGGTTGCTGGTAGATTTTGATGGCCATGGAGAACGACGGAGGAATGATCAAGCTGACAATAACGAATTATTCCATATGATTATCTTTATTGCAAAGACCTCTATGAACCAATCGAAAATAAAGACAAGATGCCTGAAGGCGGGAATGCTGTCCTATGGAAGAACTTACAAAGAAAGACATTAGCTGTGATCCGCCAATGGGTGGACATTAGCCTCTACAACCACGTCCGAAATGAGACAGACCCCCACAAACTCTGGACAAAATTGGAGGGTATGTACGAGGTGACAAATGCGCTAAGCTAGGTATTCATAATGCGAAAACTCATGAATGTGAAGCTGAACGAGGGACGATCAGTTGCTGAACATCTTAATGACTTTGAAGGGCTGATAACTCAACTCACAAGGGCCGGTCTAGTCCTTGATGATGAGCTACAAGCTTGTCTACTACTGGGATCTCTACTTGATAGCTGGGAAACGTTGGTAGTATTGCTCACTAACTCCGCACCAACCGGTAAAGTCACGATGGAGATGGTGAAAAACAAACTCTACAATGAAGAGCTGCGACGGAAGGATGCTGCCAGTACTAGTACGGGAAATCAGGCCCTTGTTATGGAGAATAGGGGTCGGAGCAAGAGTAGAGGACCAAAAAGATACGACAAGTCGAAAGATAGATCCAAGTCCAGGGAGGCGAGGAAGTGCTACCATTGTGGAAAAATTGGCCACTTACAAAGAAACTATAGGCTTCTCAACAGAAAACAGAAACATGATGATGACAAGAACACGTCTGCAATAGCCTCAAATGATGGTGGAGAAGTTACTCTGGTAAATGAAGCAGACTGCTGTCATGTGATGTAAGCACCGAATGGGTAGTGGACTCTGGTGCCTCCTACCACTGTGTTCCAAGGCGTGAATACATCTCCACATATAAGGCGGGAAACTTTGGAACTACCAAGATGGGTAACCAAAGTGTGTCTAAAATAGTGGAGATCGGTGATATCTGTATCCAAACGAGCGTAGGGTGCACATTACGGCTGAAAGATGTGCGATACATTCCAGACCTGCGGCTCAACCTGATTTCTGTGAAGGTGCTGGACAACGAAGGATACTATAACGAGAAGGCGAATAGCAACTAGAAACTCACCAAGGGATCGTTGGTGATAGCGAGAGGAAAGCTATGCTGCTCGCTGTACAAGATGCACGCAACGATATGTGCTAACCAACTGAACGCAGTTGAAGATGATGCTTCTCCAAATTTGTGGCACAGACGGCTGGCTCACGTAGGAGAGAAGGGGTTGAATGTCTTGGCTAGAAAGTCCCTCATACCAGTAGCCAAGGATAAAACGCTGAACCCCTGCGATTATTGTTTATTTGGGAAGCAACATAGGGTTTTATTCGCGAAGAACTCAACCAGGTGAATGAAGAAGTTAGAGTTGGTACACTCTGACGTATGTGGACCCATGGAAATCGAATCTCTGGGAGGCAGTAAATATTTTCTGATCTTCATTGATGATGCATCTCGCAAGACCTGGGTATATCTGTTGCGGACGAAGGACCAGGTGTTCTACTATTTTAAGAAGTTCCATGCGATGGTGGAAAGAGAAACAGGAATGCCGCTAAAGTGTCTACGCACAGATAATGGTGGTGAATACATCTCTAGGGAGTTCAGAGATTATTCCACGAAGCAGGGCATTATGCATGAGAAGACAGTTCCTGGCACTCCTCAGCAAAATGGTATCGCGGAAAGAATGAACCGGACCATTATGGAGAGAGTCCGAGCGATGCTCAAGATGGCTAATCTATCTAAGTCATTTTGGGGGGATGCTGTCAATACTGCAGTCTATCTTATCAACCGACTACCTTCATCGGCGTTGGATTTCGATATACCAGAGAAGGTGTGGATCGGTAGAGACATCTCATATCTGCATTTGAGAGTGTTTGGCTGCAAGGCGTTCATACATGTACTGAAGGAGTAAAGATCGAAGCTCGATGATAAATCGAATCCTTGCATCTTTGTTGGGTATGGAGACGAGGAGTTCGGCTACAGACCATGGGCGACTCAGAGGTGGATGCGGCGAAATCCACAGGTGGCGGTAGATGATTTATACACCAGTTAACATTCCATATAATGGTGCCATGGAGGAAGGAATGCAACAATCAGAACCTGAACCAGAAGAGCCAGTCGTTGATGATGATGAACCTGTCGTAGATGAACACATTGAAGGTAATGAGCAGGGGAGCCTTCAGATGTGCAAGAAGCAGTTGAACCACAGCTGAGAAGGTCAACTAGGGAACGCCAACCATCTAGGAGGTATCCGAGTTCTGATTATATTTTTATTACTGACGAGGGGGAGTCAGAGAGCTTGCAGGAAGTACAATCTTGTAGGGACAAAGATTGTTGGATAAAGGCCATGCAAGAGGAGGTTGATTCTCTAAAGAAGAATGATAAATACGAGTTAGTTCGATTGCCGAAAGGAAAGAAGACACTCAAGAACAAATGGGTGTTCAAATTGAAGAAGGTTGATGGCAAGCTGGTCAGATACAAGGCTCGATTAGTGGTCAATTCACTCAGAAGAAGGTGATCGACTTTGACGAGATATTTTCACCGATCGTGAAGATGAGATATATATGGAACAACCCGAAGTGTTCGAGTTTAGAGGTAAAGAGGACACGGTCTGCCAGTTGAAGAAAAGCTTGTACGGACTGAAACAAGCTCCACGGCAGTGGTACAAGAAGTTTGATTCTTTCATGGTGCATCAGGGGTTCAAGAGAACAGATGCAGATCCATGTGTTTACGTCCGGAGATACTCTAACGGTAAATTTATCGTCATTGTTGCCGAATCTGACTTTCCCGTGGAAGCGGTCTTTGTAGTTGCTCAGCGGCTCTTTATTCCCAATCATGTATGGAGCAACTAGAGTCAAGGTACCACACATGATGGATCTGCAAACACAATTTAAAGAGCTTTAGGTACCCACTGATAAATGAGTCCTCTGTGATTAGCAGATTCAGTTTTAGGTTCTGATATAGTTCCTAGATTATCACTTATTGGAGCTTTAGCAACCCAAGCCATCTTCGAAGAAGTTGATTTGGGTTTGCCCTTTGTAGAAGACTTGGCCTTTTTGGCTTTTGTCTTCGTAGGCAGAGATCTAGGAACCCATTTAAGTTGAACCTTGCAAGGAAGTTGAATTCAGCACCAGCAAATGCATGAGTAGGCTTGATCGCGGAAAAATATTTTCATTTGATAGTCTCATAAGGTGTTTGGGGGATTGGATCTCACATGATACTTTAGATGAGAACAAGAATGAATGGCCATATGCTTCTTTGGATGGATCTTGTTTCGTACGAGTCATCCTAGATGCTTTTGCATTAGAATGAGCGTTTGTTACGTTTGAGGAAGAGCCTATTTCGTAGTTAGTGCTTCTAAATGTAGTTAGCTTCAAGGAGCATGAAAACACAATAATTTGAAGCGAAGAAATGACTCTTTTATTTCTACGAGTGTCTTTTCTTATTACAGAAGGAGGAGATACATTTGAAACTTTGACATCTAGAGGCCCCTTAATTTCTAAACTAGACACTCTTGCCTTCGATTTCTCTATCCCAGGTACTATGATCCCTGTAGACGTAGTAAACACAAGGTTAGAGTTACTATTTTTCACAGTTTTATTTTGAGATTTCTGAGCTTTAGAAGGCGATTTTCTTTCTTAACGCCTTTCATAATGATAGTTTCCTTGAGGTAATGCGTGAAAAATGGATTGGGAAACAAAGGAAGCTTTGAGATTTTCCATCTCTTCTAGGAACATTTTCTTTTTGAGCTTCTTAACAATAGGGGGAATTTTCAGAATGATGATTATATGCTTCCTCGTTTGTAGAACGATCTTCGAGAAGATAAATTTACTCAAAGCTCCAACCCTTGGGAAGATCCCTAGTTTTGTACCTTTGATTCAATTCTGTGTAGGAAAAGAGGATTTCAACCCTAGTCGTGACTTTTCTTTTGGTTTCTTCTAATGCATCTATTTCTTTTGCGCTAGTAAAAATCACAAGATTCGTTAATCCCAAACCCATGTACTTGACATCGTAAAGTTGTTTGCAGTCAACTTTCGTCAAGCAACGTGGATTCTCAAAGCCTAAGCCAAATTTATAATCATAGAATTCTAAGTCCATGGGTTAGTTTAAGAATATTGTTTGATCAGTTTGTCCCCTTCTTACAAGAAGATCTTCTAATTTCTTAATCTTGTATAGCTTTTTACGTTCTTCGCTTAAGAGAGCATAATTATTTTCCACCGTTAATTTGGCGGCTTTACAGGCGTCAAGATCTTTCGTAAGTTCACGAACAATGGCATTAGAGTTATCTAATTGAGCTTCTAGGTTGGTGACCTTAGTTGTCGCTTCAGTTAACCTACAATTGAGACTAGCTTTCTCATTGAGATTTCTAACCTAACCATTATAGTTATTTTTTAGCATGTCTTCTAATTCTTTTACTATCGAACTATGATTCTCTAAGGGAATATACTAAGTCTGGCTAATATTGGGGCTCTTAGATAATTCTTCTATTTTGGCACTAGAGCTCCTAAGTCCCGCCTCGAGACTAGTTATTCTCTCCTGAGACCTAGATAGTTTCTTTTCTACTTCCTTTAGACTTTTCTGCTCACGTTTCATGTTAGCGAAATTTAATTGATACAATTCTAACATGGTCAATAATGTGGAAGGAGAGACTGCCTCTTGCGAAGATTCGGATGCTTGGTCATCGTCCATCTGAATGGAGGTTTCGACGTTTGAGTTCTCGTCCAGACGGGCCGTGAGGGCTAGGTTCTCCTCTTCAGAGCTTGACGTATCTTCGAGCCAGTGGTCTTGTTCTGCCATCAGAGCTACCCCATGTTTTTTCTGCTTTGTGAGTTGAAGCTTCTTGAGTAGTAATTAGCATCTCTCTTGGTTGCTTCTCTGGACAGATCCGTGGCTGCTTGACGGCCCCTTGGTGGAACGTTTCCCCCGAGGCCCTATGATAATGGGCCTCCCGATTGACTCGAAGCTTAGTGAAGTGATAAATGATAGGGGATGGTGTTGGCCGGCACAAACTTCAGTCGAATACCTTGAGATTGCACCCCTCCTTCCTCAACCCCGTCCGGGAGAGCCTGATATGTATCGCTGGACCGCCGCCGCTAACGGCCAATTCTCTACCTCCTCTGCTAGGGAGAAACTTCGCCCGAGGCAGCCCATCGCCCCTTGGTTCACCCTCTTTGGCGGCCCTCTTACTATTCCGAGACACGAATTCATACTGTGGCTTGCGATCAGGGACAAATTGGCGACGCGTGACAAGACTTGGGTGGCGGCCGCAGCTGGGACCTCTGTTTGCCTTCTCTGCGACTTAAATATCGTGGAGACGACGGGACATTTATTCTTTGAGTGCATTTATACTAGACACTGCCTTAACTTACTACGTACTCATATGCACTTTGGGTGGTCTTACAGAGACTGGACCGAAGGAGTACTTTGGGCGGCTCGCAGATGGCGTGGGAAGCACCTCGCATCGACGGGGCCGCGGCATGCCCTAGCCTCGTTGATTTACCACCTCTGGTCCGAGCGCAATAGAAGATGGCGTGAGGGTGTTCGCCGCGCTCCTGAGCGAATCGTTGCTGATATTGAAGCGCTCCTAAGTGTCCGTCTCACCACACTCCCTCGCAAATATGGCCTGCAGTCCTTTAGCCATGAGACGGACCTGGCAGATTGCCTGGACTAACTAGGGAGCACTCCTTTCCCTTCTGTTGTCGTCTTTTCTGTTCTTGCCCTCACTGATCTGTTCTATTGTCCCCCTCCCCCCTCCCTCCTCCTTTTCGGTGTCGTGTTATTTTGCTGCAGGTTGGGCACTTGGGCACCTTGCTGATGGTCCGTCCCTTGCTCTCGCCTGATGTGGTCTGGGCCCGCTCTTTCTCATTCTCGCACTATTGGTGGATGAGTCAGGAGGTTGGGTTGGGTGGCTGACCTCTCTAGCTTTTGGGTGCCGTGCTGTGTGTTGGATTGGGCTGGCCTTGACTCCCTGTGGCGGAAAGACTCAGGAGTAGCCCTCGGGCCCCTTCTGACCAGCTTGCGGCTACCTCTTGCGGTTCCGCCTGATGAACAACCCTTGCGTTGGTTCATCTGTTGTGCTTTTGCGCTTTCTTGCACGTCGGCCTCTTGCCCTGCTGGTACTACACCTGGTGCCAGAAACCTGTAGATTGTTGTGGTTGTTGACTCCTACCATGCCTTTTATCTCTGTCGGCTGGTCTTGAGGGACCTGTTGGATGTCTGGGCTTTTGGCTTTCGATGTGTTGTCTGGTCGTTGAACATTATCATTTGGTGCGTCATGAGCGATATCATGCACGCTGTTTTCATGTACTCCTATTTCTTTCGTTTAGTGAACACTTCCAAAAAAATTGGCATCTCTCTTCTTTGGGAGAGTGCACTCTCTGGCATAGTGACCTGGTTTGCCGCAGTTAAAGCACTTGTTCGGGTCTTTGGCATTCTTGACTTCGGAGGTCTCGGGTGCACGTTCTTTGTTCTTTGAGCTTGAGGTCCGGATTCGATTGGCTGATGATGAGGACTTCTTTTTGAAGTATTGCTTGCTCATCATTTTTCCAATTAGAGCCAACTGTTTTCCCAGCGCTTTTATATTTGGCTCCACGTCTAAGTGATTCATCTTCCGCCTCTGAAGGGGTAGGATGCCTAATGATCTTCGCTTTCCTTGACTTTGAACTCTGCTTCTATGAGACTAGGGCAACTGTGTCTTCGATAAGCTTGCCCTTCTTTTCCTTCAGAATCTCGCTTACATCTCCTTGTGCTGTGCGAGATTGTCGAAAGTCTTTTTTTTGTCTGATTTGGGTGTATATCTTCTTCCACTCTGAGGGCAAGGAGGATAGGAATCGAATGTTGACTTCCATATTTGTCTTGGTGATTTCTATTTTCCTCATCTCATTCAGAAGTGTGAGATATCTCTGATAGAGATCATGTAGGCTCTCTACAGGTTTTGCTCTAAAAGAGTCGTAAGCCGATTCTTTTGCTGCGAATGTATGCACGTCCCGTGTATTAAGACATGAAGGTAATTAGGATCCTGGGACTGGTTCTATGACTACGATGACGGACCGGCGTCACGTATTTGGGTTTGATGGGATGCTAACTATGTCACTGTGACGATCGAGGCTGCCACACGACAGGCTGTACACTATAAGGCTTATATCTTAGCGGAACGGCTAACTGACCATATCATTTTCGTCTATGCTCACAACCATCATACCGAGAGGCGGGCTCTCTAGAGCACATCTCGGATATCTCTGGCACACGGGAAGACTGTCCCTGGGTAGTGATGGGGGATTTTAATGCAATATTGGACAACTCGGAGGCTATGGGCGGCTCACCGGGTGGAGGATGTACTGAGATGGCCGACTGTCTAACTGCCTCTGACCTAATTGCCTTACCTCGACTCGGCTCTATATTCACCTGGTATAACCAACAAAGTGGCGCGACAGGAGTCTGGCGGTGCCTTGACAGAATGGTTGGTAACCCCTCGTGGATTCAGGTTTGGGGACCTTGCCTATAGGTGTGGACTCCCTTCTACTTCGGACCACTCCCCCTTGATCTTGGAGGCCACGTCCCAGCAACGGGGAACAAATAAAGCTTTTAGATTCGACAACTTCTTGACGAAGGACCCTCAATTCCTTCCATTGGTCAAGGCTGCCTAGAATCGTGACGTGGGGGGCCTTCCCATGTTCGGCGTCGTGAAGAGACGGACATTAAACATCAGCTCAAACGACTCTGGCCCGAAAAAGGTGATCTAAATCGCAATGCTGTGAGGCTCGTGGGTTTCTCGAGGTTGTTCAAGAACTAGCCATCCAACACCCTATGGAGCCGCAACTACTAGCCCTTGAAAAGAGGTGTCGTTATGCGTATGCAAAAGCGGTTGATATGGAACATTCGGCGCTCATGCAACGGGCCAAAGTGGCTTGGCTGAAAGACGGGGACCAATGCACCACCTTCTTCTTCAAGAAGGTGGCTACTGGACGAGCTAGTAATAGGATTTTCACTCTCGAAAATGAGGCGGGGATCACGATCGAAGGCGACAATCAAGTAAGAGCTGAGCTCATTCGTTGGTATACAGAGCTGCTGGGACAATCTACACGGACTTCTCGTCTGCACTCTGCTATGATCTCACCTTATATGGCTCAGAAGTTGGAGCCGATGGAGGCTGCGGAGATGATTCGGCCGATCACGGATGCCGAGATTAAGAAGGCGCCCTTTTCAGTTGGAGATAACAAATCGTCGGGGCCTGATGGCTTCTCAGCGGCTTTCTTCAAGGACGCGTGGGATACCATTGGGCCTAATATCACTCATGCGATCAAAGATTTCTTCCGTACGGGATATCTTCTAGGGGAGCTGAACTCTACTCTTATTACACTGATCCCGAAGAACGCTAACTCGCGGATGGCTAAGGATTTCAGGCCGATATCCTGCTGTAACGTATTGTACAAAATTATTTCTAAGATCATTGCAAATCGACTCAAGGACAGCCTAGGGAAGCTCGTTCACCACACCCAAACTGCATTCATTCTCGGCCGCCGAATATCCGACAACATCCTACTAGCACAAGAAGTCTGTCACAAGTACAATAGTATGGCACTGTCCGAACGGGTAGCTTTCAAGGTCGATCTCGCGAAAGCGTATGACATGGTGGAATGGGATTTCATCTTAGCCACACTCGACGCTCTTAACTTCCATCGGAGCTTTGTGGGATGGATTTGTGCCTGCCTTACCACACCTTTCTTCTCGATCAACATTAACGGCACACCGGCTGGATACTTCAAAAGGCGAAGGGGCCTCCGGCAAGGCGATCCGATATCACCCTATTTATTTACGTTGGTGATGGAGGTACTTCATGGTATCATTAAGGATGGGATAAGACACAATACGACTTTCCGTTACAATTGGAATTGTGAGGCCACCTCGCTCTTCATGCTCACATTCGCCGATGACGTTCTTCTATTCTCCCATGCGGATGCTAAGTCTGTAGGGGTCTTTAAGAGTAGTCTCGATCTTTTCGCCGTCCTATCTGGATTAAGGGCGAACATGAGCAAAAGTGAGATGTTCGTATCTAAATGGGCCGAGCGACTGAAGGGTGCGATCCAAGACATTATGGGATTCACAATCGGGATCCCTTCCCGTTCGCTATCTTGGTGTACCCCTTATCACCTCTCGACTTACGAGCGCGGACTGTACCCCCCTCCTTACAAGTGTGACAGACGTTTGGGGTCATGGACTAACTTATCCTTGTCATATGCATGTCGTGTCCAACTGTTAAGTCTGTACTCCGTGGTTTGCACACCTACTTGGCTGGCGTGTTCCTCCTACCTAAGGGCGTTATACGGAGCATTGAGGCGCGAATGAGAGCATTCCTTTGGAGGGGAACTAGCGCTAAGGTGGCCTGGGTTGATATCTGTCTGCCTAAAGAAGAAGGTGGGCTCGGGTTACGTTCCATAGAGACGGACAATAAGGCACTCCTCATGCGGCTTCTCTGGAACATCTTGACCGGAGATGCCACCTCTGTTTGGGCCAATTGGATTCGGCAAACAAGACTTCTCAACAAATCCCTCTAGTTCATACGACCCGGGGTTCGGACCTCTTGGAGCTAGAGGAAGATTCTGAAGCTACGTGCTGAATTCCGCCATCTTATTCAGTTTTGCATTGGTAATGGGGCTAGCACGCTTCTCTGGACTGATCCTTGGCTGCTTGAAGTCCCCTTGGTGGAACGTTATCCCCGTGGTCTATGATTATGGGCCTCCCGATCGACTCGAAACTCAGTAAAGTGATCAACGATGGGGGATGATGCTGGCCAGCCCAAACCTCGGTTGAATATCTCGAGGTTGCGCCCCTCCTTCCTTAGCCCCGACCGGGAGAGCAAGATACGTATCGCTGGAGTGCATTTACTAACGGACGTTTCTCTACCTCCTCTGCTAGGGAGAACCTCCGCCCGAGGCAGCCCACTGTCCCTTGGTTCACCCTCTTTGGTGGCCCATTAACCATTCCGAGACACGAATTCATGCTATGGCTTGCGATTAAAGACAAATTGACGACTCGAGACAAGACTTGGGTGGCGGCTGCGGCTGGGACCTCTGTTTGCCTTCTCTGTGATTTAGACATCATGGAGACGACGCGACACTTATTCTTCGAGTGTCTTTACTCTAGACGATGCCTTAACTTATTACGTACTCATCTTGCTTCGATGGGGCCTCGACATGTCCTTGCTTCGTTGATTTACCACCTCTGGTCCGAACGCAATAGAAGATGGCATGAGGGCACTTGACGCGCTCCTGAACGAATCGTTGCTGATATTGAAGCGCTCTTAAGTGTCCGTCTCACCACGCTTCCTCACAAATATGACCTGCAGTCTTCTGTTACGCGACGGACCTGGCGTATTGCCTGGACTAACTAGGGAGTCTTCTTACCCTCACTACTTTTGCTTACTTGCTTTCTGCTTTCACTGATTCCGTCTGGTTTCTCCCCTCCCCCCCCTTCCCCTTCTGTGTACTCTTTGGCTCCTTGTTGTTGGTGCAGGTTGTTGGGTCTTGCATGGACCGTGCTGGCTATCCTCCCTTTGCCCGACCTCGATCCTGGGATTGCTCCTGTGCCCTCGCTCCCTTGGAGAAAAGATTCAGGAGGTGGCATCTCTTTTGCCTTTTCGACCAGATTGCGGATGCAGTACCTGCATTTGCCCTTCTCCGCTTGATGAACATCCGCGTGATTGCTTCATCTGTTGTGCGCTTGCGCCTTTCCTGCACATCGGCCAGCTGCCCTGCTGGTACTATATCTGGTGCTAGGAACCTGTTTGCTGGTTGCGGTTGTCGACACCTACTTTTGCCTTGTCTCGTTTTGCTTTTTGCATTTGGGCTGTGGTCCAATGGGGACCTGCAGGTGTCTGGGCTGTTTTGATTTTTCGATGTGCTATCTGGTCGTTTGAACATTACCGTTTGGTGCGTCACGAGCGATATCATGCACGCTGTACTTGTACTCCTGTCTCTTTTGTTTAGTGAACACTTTCCAAAAAAAATAGATTGCGTGGCTCCCTGTGATTTAGTGAAACATCGGTCTGTTGGGAGATCGATGAGTGGGTAAGGCTCGGTTGTGCATGCGCCATTGACCAAATGAGGCGACTTCTACCCGGGAGCTGATAAAAATCTGCTCCTGCACCTATATGGAATGGCCCGAATGTTTTGTGAGGTGAGGTATTTTTGTATCGTCTGCTCTTCGCTCTTGTCAAGAATTGCCAAATGGGAGTGTGGCTTTATGTTCTTGAAATCGTCACTAACACTCGGCTATGTTGCGGGGTTAGGTTCAGTTTGGTCTGACTGAACCATGGGAACTTAGAATCCATGCATCCGTCAATTGTGGTGAGTCCTGCTTGATCAGCAAGTCGGAGCAGGTTGGTTGATGTCGTCTTCTTGTTAGTGTAAGGATGCCACCTTCGCCTTTTTGAAATTCATGAGTTTTCAAGGGTTGCTTGTTTTTTGTTGGAGTCCGTCTTGGAGGTGAGAGTGCGTGAGAGGACTTTTCTTTCTTTTTTCATCCTTTATATATACATATTATTGTAATAGCAGTAAATATGTAGTATCGCAATAGTAATAGATATAGGTATATGTATACATATATGTATATGGATTAAAGTAAGTTCCCCTCAATCCATGCACCTAAGATGTACTTCCCTAAAAATGTACTCTCCCTCGTATATATGGAGTGATACTCCCCCTCAGTCTATGCACGTTTAAAATGTAAGCTTCCTCCCAGTTAAATGAGCGTGATGAAAATAATGTATTTACTTTTCAGATCCGATGCAAATTTGAAGAAGTAATTTTCTTTAAAGATAAGCATATTAAAATTTCGCTTTTTACCGCTCTAATTTAAAATAGTATTTTGCGCTTCAACTCATATGATACCGAAAAATCTAAGCTCGAAAATTCTTTAAGATGCATGCATAATGAAAATGTACCTATAGGGAGGGTATGTAGGACTTTCAGCTCGTATGCATGCTATGATTTAAAATTTAAAGTTCTTTCAAAACATGCATGTCTATAATGTACCTATGGTTTCAAAGTAGGTATATTGTCTTTTCAGCTCGAGATACATGCCAAATTTATTATGGAATGCATATAGAATTTACAATGTTGTTGCTTGCATCGCTTACCAGTCGTGTATGTGGAGCAAGCCAAGATACCATACACGCTGGAAAGTTTGTGGCTGCCCTCGTCGCTTACCAGTCATGAGTGTGCAGCAGTTATCTTAGCGTCCCATACCGGGTGTCACTATAGCATCGGTCCCTTCCGGGATACGTGGGGTTGGGCCCACCACACTCCCGACTGATAGTCTGACCCCACTGTACCACCATTTAACCTTTCAGCGTGCTTCGTCCTCGCTCACACACACCCTGGCCAAACTTCCCAGGGGGTCACTCATCCCTAGATTTCCCCAAGTCGAGCACGCTTAACTTCGGAGATTCTATAGATGGACTCCCGAAAAGGTAGGTCGACCTTGGTGATATGAGTAGTACTATCAATTCTCTTATACGATTCTTAGCCTGACACGCACATACATTGTCAGTCTCAGGATCCCCTCTCATTCGGTTGTGGGATCGGTTCGTTCATGTACCCCTTCGCTTAGAAGCCTCCCAGGAGTCGCTCCTTGTCCGTGCACCTCTCTGGCACCGGCGATCACTCCCCTCCCTCGTCGGCCCCGGGCATCACATGACCACCAGCTTCCGCCTGGTTCGTCACATATCACGGTATCAGAGCGCAACCTCTGAGCACCGGGCGGAAGCTGGTGGGCATGTGATGCCTGGGGCCGACGAGGGCGGGGAGTGATCGCCGGTGCTAGAGATGTGCACGGACAAGGAGCGGCTCCCGGCAGACTTCTAAGCGAAGGGGTACATGAACGGACCGATCCGGCACCCGAATGAGAGGGGATCCTGAGACTGACAATGTATGGGCGTGTCAGGCTAAGAATCGTATAAGAGAATTGATAGTACTACTCATATCAGTAAGGTCGACCTACCTTTTCGGGAGTCCATCTATAGAAACTCCGAAGTTAAGCGTGCTTGACTTGGGGAAATCTAGGGATGGGTGACCCCCTGAGAAGTTTGCCCAGGGTACGTGTGAGCGAGGACGAAGCACACTAAAAGGTTAAATGGTGATACAATGGGGCTAGACTATCAGTCGGAGTGTGGTGGTCCCAACCCCACGTGTCCCGATAGGGACCGATGCTACAGTGACACCCGGTATAGGACGGGACGTTACACTTAGTACCTACCCATGCTAGGAATCTGCAAAACTTTATCGAGACTTTAGTACTTAATTTTGGATGGGTCCTCCCTTATTAACAGAAAACAGGTTAAGCACATTTGGTTCAGATATTGATCCTAAAATATTCTTTAAAGTCCTATTCAATTTGATTTGTAATTTAGGAATCCAGGTTTACTGATCCTTAGAGGGAAATGACAATTCAGCGCAGCGGCTTGTGTGCCTAAGTTTGGAAGACTTAAGTTTCTAGAATGAATCTGGACTGGGTATTTCAAGTAGGAATATGAGCTTATGGCGCTATATGCATCATTGGATGATGAGTCGTATTGCCTATGAGAGTTCACATCATTCACTCTATAATGATGAATGTGCGGGATTTGAGAAGTTCGTCTGCTTAAGCTTGGAAGTTCTTCTTTGCACGCTTCCCTTTTGATAGGAATGGGACAGGAAAAATCTTGAACATTTTCGACTTTAATTTTCGAAGAAAATTTTGATTTTCTTTTCTCCTTCCTAGTTTTCATTTGTTCCTTAGCTATCTCTAGAGATCGACTTTTACTTAACGTTTCAGCTTTAATCAATATTAACTTAGAATTATTAGTAAAAGCTTTCTCAGTTTAGGAACAAGGATGCTTCTTTTTGTTTTTGTTTTCTTTACCTGTGTAGAGGAAGATGTATTATTTGACAAATCATTTGAAACAGATAAAGACGGGGAATTTTTTAGATATAAAATCCTTTAAAAGTGTTTCCTTTTCAGCGCTAAAACCTCTCCTTTCAGAGTCCAAAGTATCTTGTAAATCTTTCAATTTACGAAGTGTCTCTGGAGTATGTTATGGAAGGGGGCGACTGATGGCCGCCCAACCACCCGTCTCATCCGGGAGGCCCTGCGCATTCATCGTGAGCCTGTTCCCTGGGCAGCCTTGTTTGGGGTACCCCTAAAGGTCCCTAGGCATGAGATCATCCTATGGCTGAGTATACGAGACCGTCTGTCCACGAGGGACAAGCCGTGGGTGGCTCAGAGAGCGGGGACACCGGCCTGTGTTCTATGCGACGTGCTCCGATATGAGACGGCTCAGCACCTGTTCTTCGATTGTCGGTTTTCTCGTCAGTGTCTTCGACTGCTGAGGCGACGCATCAGATGGTGTTGGCCTTATAGGGATTGGGCCCAGGGCATTGCGTGGGCATCGAGGAAATGGCATGGGCAGCATCTTCTTTCGGCAGCATCCCGCCATGTTCTGGCATTCTTGGTTTACCATATTTGGCAGGCCCGAAACAAACGTTGGAAGCATGGCATCATTACCACTCCTGACATGCTGGTGGCTTCGGTGTTGGATTTGGTGTGCATGCGTCTTAGCGGGACCCCTCCGAAGTTCGAACTACATAGGGCTGCTATACGGCGCCTCTGGCGAGTCGCGTGGTAGTATCTATTGTGCATGTCTCTTTTTGTGTTTGGCCAGTAGTCTGTTACTGGTTGCTTGTGAGGGCTTGAACCTCACCCATCATGTACATTCACTCATTTATATATATACACACGGGAATTATTCCAAAAAAAAAGTGTCTCTGGAGTATCACATAAGGTAGGTTTTTTATCATGTGAAATATTTTCACCGTTAGTAATTAAGTTAGAAGGAGAGTTATGATCTGTTCGACCTATATTCGAAATAACATTCTCTAATTGTTTAATCATAGAGTAAAGCATGCGATGTCCCTGTAGCACCCAAGTCCCTGTAAGCTAGTGGACAATAAATTAGCGTACGCATTTTATGTTTATGTGACTAATTGGATTTCGTGCCTATGTGGTTATATGAATTATGTGCAATTATGTGATAGTATGAATTCCGTGCACTAATTAGGCACTTAGGTAATTGTATGAATTTTGTGCTTAGATAATATCTAACTTATTAAGATATAGAATAAGGGCATAAATTGGGCTAGAATTACTAGTGTGCTAGATTTAAAACTTAGGCCCAAAATTCTTGAAGATAAGCTTTAGTGACAAGCTCCTTAAATGGTGGGATATTTTCGTCTAACGTATGTCGTATTTAAAATTCATCCTTAGAAAAGGCAGGGAACCAATAATAGACTCTCATACTAGAAAACATGAGTTAGAGAGAGGAAGGGGCAATCGAACTTGAGCATTGGAAGAAGGTATAAAATTCTTACTATGATTTTAAGTTTTAAGTTCGAATCTAGCATGTTTACGAGGTTAGCTCACGAAAAATCTGCTTAAACTCGTATATTTACTAAGTTCGATTCTAGGGTTTGAAGTTCATAGGATATTTAACGTGTTCTTGAGAAAAAGGTACACTTGGGTCGAAAGTTTAAGGGTTTTTTTTTTGGAATAAGTTCCATGTATATATATAAATGAGGGGGAATGTACATATGAGTGAGTGTGGCATCCCACACATGCAAATCAGTAACAGACTACTGGATTACACAACCAATACTAACCAACAAATCAACTACCAAGCTACACGCCAGAGACGTCGTATAGCTGCCTTCTGCAACTCGTACTTGGGAGATGTCCCAAGTAATCGCATGCAGACCATGTTAAGAACAACAGTAACAAGCCTGGCTGGAGACATGATGAGCCCCTCCTTCCATCGCTTGTTGCGAGCCTGCCAGATGTGGTACACCAAAGAAGCAAGGACATGACGGTATGCAGCCTGTATGAGATGTTGCCCTCCCCAACGCAGCGATGCCCACTGTATACCCTGCCTCCAGTCCTGATATGGCCAAGCCCACCTGATCTTCTGCCGCAAAATCCGAGCATATGCGCGGGAGAATCCACAATCAAAAAATAGATGCTGAACCGTCTCAAAGTGAAGAGCGTCACAAAGAACACAAGCAGGAGTCCCAAGGTTGATGCGCAAGGTTGGAAGTGGCCGGGAAGGTCGACAGTTGAGTATATCGATTTCGGACAGCACCTTCCACCGGTACATCCTAGTAGGCGTGATGAGATATGTTGGAGGACGGCGCCAGATGGCCGGCCCACAGTAAGATTGATTAGGGATTGCATTGCGCATGCGTAGACCTATCGTCCCTTGGGCAATCTTATTTGGGGGACCGTTGCGGATCCCTCGACATGAGATCATCCTGTGGTTGGTCATCCGTGAAAGTTTAAGGGTTTGCGAATCAAAAAGGTGTTTGCTTAAGTTAGGCCCGTGAAACTTGAGTTCCACGAACTCTAATTCGCGAACCCTTCGGTAAAGTAAGGTTCACGAACCCTAAGGGTTCCAATACACGAGTTCGTGAAACCTTGGTAAAAGAGGATCACGAACTCTAAAGGTTCCATGCGTAGATTTGTGAAATGCCTTGGAGAGTTTTGCGGATTGGGCAAAGCCGTGGATCACGAACGATGTAATGAGTTTTGCGAATCGTTGGAGCTTCGCGAACTCCATGCAGATCACGAACCAAAGATAGGTTTAAGCAACTCGCAAAATAGGATTAGTTCGCAAAATAGAAGTGATTCGTTAACTACATAGGGTCGTGAGTCAGATATGAAATGTTTGACTTCGCGAATTAGTATAAACTTGGCAAATTGTGAATCGTGAGATAGGCTTCGCGAATTGTGAGTTGAGAGCGTTTCGTGAACTATTAGGATGAGGGCTTCATGCATGAGTTCGCGAAGTAGTAGAGTAGTTCGTGAACTAGAGTAAGCATTTCACGAATTGAGCGGGAAGTGAGGTTGGCGAATCCATACTAGTTCACGAACCCTAGTTGTGAATTGGGTATGCAGAGTAATTCGCGAAGTAGAGGTGTTGCGCGAAGTAGAGTAGTTCGCGAATTTTGCGAGACTTGACGAATCCTAAGAAGCACATTTTGCGCATTGTACTTGGGAGAAATGTCGCGAATTTCACGAACTAGGGAGTATTTGACGAACTCTAGTTCGCGAGTGGTGTGCGTAGAGTAGAACATTTTGCGAATTGAGAGGGAAGGTAGGTAAAGTTCGCAAACCTTAATTTCGTTAGGTATTTCACGGTTATGCTAGGTTGACGAACTCATGAGGATTTCAAATCAGGTTAGGGTTCGTGAAGTGAGTCATTAGAGTATTTTACGAATTAGGGTTAGTTGGCAAATCGAATGAAGGTAGAAATAGGATTTGCGAAGTGTAAATGCGATAGGCATTATGTGAATTGTGAATTTATCAGCGTAATAAGGGACTTGACGCGAAGGATTGTTACACGGTTACTGTGTGAGATTTTCACACACTTGGGTTTCATTTGAATTTTCAAATATTTCGACCACGCTTCACGACGATCAGCCGCTGTTTCCGGCCATCAACCCTCGGTGGTGGTCGGCCGGCGATTGGGGTACTACCTCTGCGTTATCCAGGCGGGGGGATTTGAAGTTTTGGGGTTTTTTTGATCCGTTGCGCGAGTTAGGGTTTTTATGTGATGGATTCTGATCCACCACCGCGGCGTCTCCGGATGCCCAAGCTCCGGCGCTCCCAGACCTGGCTGCATTGCGGGCTGCTTACCCAGAATTCCCCGCCTGCTTCGACGAGGCGCGATATCGGGATCTGACAGGTCGCGTTCAGGGCTCGTCTGCGATGGGCTGTACTTCTGCCCATGGGCCCAAACCTAATGATGATTCGATGGCGTTGGCTAGGGCACAGGCGGACGTGGTGATCGTGGCAACACCTAGTGCTGCAGATGATAGGGCGGTGATCGCGGCTCCGGCGATCACACCAACGCGATCGGCGATTGCGACGATCGCCCCTAGGGCTGCCGATGCTAGGCTGGCAGATGCGATTATGGCGGCTAGGGCTGGATCTCCACCTAGGCGCGCCGGGGTGTCTGCTCCCCTTAAAGGCATCCTTCGTCATCCTAAACAGTGGGGGAGACCAGCCACTCCACCACCTGCGCGAATGACAGCGCGCCATTTTGTCGACATGGGATCTGAGTTGGTGGATGAACAGGTTCATGAGGAGATCGTTGTCGAAGGAGAAGGGGCGCTGACGGGAAAAGGTGGTACTACAAATAGGGTTTCTGAAGCACCATCTCAGCCGACGGAGATTATCGCGGATTCGGCACCAACTCTGAACCATTTGGGGCTGACGTCGAGGGCTAACCCGGTGTTAGGGCAGCAGCAGTGCGCAGAATCCACGGCCAAACATGCTGATGTGTCGGGCACTAGCCATTCAACCACACAACGCAAGGCCTCTTTTGCTGCGGTTGTGGCTAGTTCGATGGTGCGTGGGGACTTGCAGCCACGCACGTCCCACGGGTCTGGCCCTAGGTTAGTAAGGTGAGGAAGGAGCATCGCCTCGCTCTTGAGTATATCGCGCCAAAGTCGATTGGGGATAGCATTGCGGTGGTCTCGTCGCCTTGGGAGGTAGCCCGACAAGGTTTGGCTAGGTGGGAGCATTCCTTGGTTGGGTATTTCGTTGGACGTCGGCCCTACTTTCCATTTGTCGAACAATTTGCCCGTGCATGATGGCATGGCTTGGTGGAGGTACGGGCTGCTACTAATGGTTTCTTCCGATTTAGATTCGACTCTACCTCGGCCATGAACACGGTGTTGGAGGGTGGCCCATGGCTCTACCAAGGCCAGCCTCTCTTTTTGGAGATTTGTCGACCGGGTATGTCTTTCGAGCGAAAGGAACTTACTGAGGTTCCCCTTTGGGTGAAGTTATGGAATGTTCCAAGTGAGTACTAGACTAAAGCAGGGCTTACTATTGTTGCTAGCGGTGTGGGGCGCCCGCTGTATGCAGATGGGATCACAGCTACAGGTAACCTGATCGATTATGCGCGTGTCTGTCTTATGAAGACGCTTAACGCCCTTCTTCATCGAGACGGTGCATATTGAGGTACCGACGGAGGATGGGCGCGTGTCGGGGACTATACCAGTTAGTAGGGGTGGGCATTCGGATACGGGTTTCGGGTATCCGACCCGACCTGATCGGGTTTTAACCCGATCGGAAGAAAAATCGGGTTAGATGTCGGGTATCGGGTTTAAACCCGATACCCGACCATGCAAATCGGGTCGGGTATCGGATAGCATTATGCACCCGATTTACCCGATCGGGCACCCGATATTAAAAAACATTAATAAAAATAATTAGCCTAATCGGCCATAACATAACATTTACTGGCCAATTAGTTAAATTATTTATTTATATAAAAAATATAACTAAAAAAACCAGATGGCACCCGCACGTGCCACTGAAATTAAATAAGTATTTAACTAAATTGATATGGGATTCTTAGGGGAGGTATGGTTTATATAGGAATTACTTCACCCACATTTCTGGTGAACACTCGATGTGGGACAACTGATTTCCCACAAGAAGCTCAGCCAACGTATTGGTACAGTATTAGTAGAGGTTATGTAAAATTTTAATCAAAACTTCATTTGGCTCAGTGGTTGAAGCAGAAGCGATAAATGCTTCTCCTCCCCTTGTCTTGGGTTCGATTCCCACATGCCGCATTATATTTGTTTTTAACTAACTTTTAAAAAATAAACTAAAAAATAAAAAAAACCCGAACCCGACCCGCGGGTACCCGACGGGTTTCGGGTACCCGAAAATCGGGTACCCGCATTTGATCGGGTCGGGATCGGGTATCAAATTCACTACCCGATATTATCGGGTACCCAACCCGAAAACCCCGAAACCCAAAAAACCCGACCCGATCCCACCCCTACCAGTTAGGGTGGAGTATGAATGGCGCCCTAAACGATGTAGCAAGTGTGAAACGTGGGCTCATGGCGACCCTCAATGTCCTAAGCGTGGGCCAATGCCGAAGCCGAGGGCTTCCAAGGTGGAGAGTCGGCAAAGTGTCCGGCCGGTAACATCTGCTAAGGTGGTGACCCAAGATAGCGATAAGACGCGACAACAGCTGAGTCGGGGTCGATCGAGGAGTGATGGCAAGGTGACAGCTTGGCACCAAGTTGGCGCTAAAGGCAAGGCAGTGCGGGTTGATCCGAGCCCGATATTGCCATGCATGGCTACGTTACCACGTATGGAATCCACCGAGGCGAGCTCCTCGCATTCGCAGCCCCATCTACCACAACGCACGGCGGATTTGGGGCAATCTGACCACAATTCGTTTGCTATATTGCGTGGTTTGGAGGATGATACTTTCGTGACTACACTTAACATGGGCCCTAAAGCAGATGCAGCACAACAGCCGCCCCATTCATAATACAGATGGGGTCATGGAACGTCCGTGGTCTTAACAGGCAAGACCACAGAAGGGCGGTGGGGGAGTGGGTACGGCGGGCTGGATTGAGAGTTGTTGGCCTTCTCGAGACACGTGTCGCTATAGCAAATGCGGCCCGAATTTCGGAGGGTCTAAGGCCAAGTTGGAAGTGGTTCTTCGACTATGATGACGGACCAGGCACTCGTCTTTGGGTAGGTTGGGATCCGGCGTGGCTTCGGGTAAGTGTTGTTGCGAAGTCCACGCAGGCGATTTACTGTCAGGTAGAACTGCTTAGCTCGGGAGAGATACTGTTTATTTGCTTTGTGTATGGAAACTCCAGACGCGAGGATCGACGATCTCTTTGGGATGATCATAGACATTTTTCTGCATTTCGGGTAGATGATGCGTGGCTGGTGGCGGGTGATTTCAACGCCATGTTGCATGCGGGCGAGGGCCGGGGAGGGGCGCCAAACGCCCTTGATATGGCGGAGTTTCGCAATTGTTTAGTCCAGGCGGATCTTCTATCCCTTCCGGCCACGGGTCAGGAGTATACATGGTATAATCAGCAGCGGGCAATGGCGGGGATCTGGCGTAGATTTGTCAGGACCCGTCGTCCCGCCCTCGTATCCCGTTCTAATCCTAAGTAACTAATGTTTTATTATCGCGCAAAAGCGTAGAAATGCGAATAAAATTTTTCCTTTTAAAACTGCGTGCGGAAGTCCTATATACAAGTCAAAAGAATGTTCTACAGTTTCCTGGTCATATCTATACAAAATACAAGTGCGTGTGTGTGTGCAGCAAAAGCTTCCTATGCGCCCGGCCTTCACAGGTCGTCATCCATACACACACTTCCACCCCAAAAGCAGCCGGAAACTCCAAAAGAATGGCCTTGCGCTATCGGTAGATCACGTACCGTGATCGTCGGTACCTACAACACGTAACATAAACAATGAGCCACCGAGGCTCAAGCAAAAATTATGCATGTATGCACGTGTCCTAACGGACGACAATCCACGGCGTCGTTTTCTAACGCTCATACCCTTTTTCTTATACTCGTACTCTTTTCGACTCGTACTCTTTTTCTCATACTGTTACTTCATACGGGCCCTCGGCTTTCAATCCCACTATGCGCCATCTTATAGAGATCTCAAGTGTGGAGGTTCACACACCAGAAGGTCACCCGAATGAATCTTCCCTTACTCAGTGTGGCCTCCACGCGAGCGCTTCTCACTGGTAGCCAACACCGAGGCCACTAACCACGGAGGTCACCCGAAGGAATCTTCCCTCCGGGTAGTGCTTTACACACTAGAAGGTCACCCGAAGGAATCTTCCCTTTCTCAGCGTGTGCCCCGGGCCGCATCCTCCAGGTTGCATCTCCCGCATACGGGGTATTTCCCCCAGCCTCTTATACAGGCCTTATAGCTTCATTCGCCTTACTGGCTGCATAGGGGAAGCCGTGACTCTTCATTCGAGTCGACACAGACGCCAATATCGGCGAGTATACATCGCACACAGGCGATCTTACGCACGCTCATACCTCGCGTCTTATACACTACTCATGCGTGCAAATGCTCATGCTATGCTCATGTATATATTCTAATCATGCCATCATGCACATAATTTAATCGTACCATACGTACACATCTCATACAAAATTCACGAGCACGTAATTCACATAATTGGACGCAGGCAAGTTACGTGTCGTAGTTGAATTTCTACTTACCTGTCGTCCAAGCGTGATTATAGTACTTCCTCGTTCGCTCCTACCGTTCGACCTTTTTAAATAAAAAGGTTAGGAGATTAGCACGTTGCTTCCTTAGCTAATTCGTCGAAATAATTTAATTCTGTCTTATTACTTATTTGGACTTGTATAAATTTTCTAGACTCCAATTTAATTTATTTTCGTCTTATTGCATTCCTAAGTCCTTACATTTCAAGAGCTAAGGTACGTTAGAGTTCAATGGCCCTAATTCATATAGCTAGGCGAAAGTGATTAGGACTTGGTATCAATCGATCTTTAATTGGTTCAATTGCAATCAAGTTTCGATCCCTAAGAGATTTCTTACTTATCTCATTTAAATTTCTTACACTATAAGCTCGGCGAAAGTCGCTTGATTCTACCAGGTTTCGCTCGATTAATTTCATCCAATTGAATTCCTAAGTTGTATGAGTTTCCCCCCGAAACTCTTTCTCTATTTGCTTTCGATCGGAAGTCACATTTGATAGCCACTTTCGATCGGAAGTCACAATTGAATTCCTAAGTTGTATGCACGCGCTGTGGAAGCTGAGCACACGGCCTTGTCCCAACGGGCCAAGTTGGCTTGGCTTAAGGATGGGGATCAGTGCTCGGCCTATTTCTTCATAAAGGTTGCTTTACGTTGAGCAACCAACCGGATTTTATCTTTGGAAACGGAGACTGGGATCCTACTTGATACATCGGATGCGGTCGAGGGGGAGCTTCTGGGATTCTACCAAGGACTACTAGGCCAGTCGGCTAGGGCTACTCCTGTAACGAGGGCGGAGGTCCAGGGCTTCATTAAGCGCCCGCTTTCTCAACAGGCGGTTGTGGATATGATCCGGACCGTTGACCCATATGAGGTACGCCAGGCACTTTTCTCTATGGGGGATGAAAAGGCCCCTGGTCCAGATGGCTACACGGCTGCATTCTTCAAGGCTGCTTGGGAGGTGGTAGGGACTGACCTGATTACCGCGGTTCAGGATTTCTTCATCACTGGGCGTTTACTGAAGGGGCTGAATAGTACTCTTATTACGTTGATTCCGAAGGTTCAGTATCCGAGGCGATCAACGGATTTTCGGCCAATCTCCTGCTGCAATGTCCTCTAGAAAGTGATTTCGAAGATCTTGGCAAATAGGATAAAGGCCTCGTTGGGAGCTCTGGTCCATGTTTCCCAAACGACATTCATTCCTGGGAGGAGGATCACCGATAACATTCTTATGGCACAGGAATTATGCTTGGGCTATACGAGCAAGGGGAGGCCGCCTAGAGTTATGCTAAAGGTGGACCTCGCCAAGGCCTATGATAAGGTTGAATGGAGCTTCCTACTTGCCACGCTTCAAGCCATGGGTTTTCACCCGACTTATATCGAGTGGATCCGATGCTGCTTGACTACGCCGACTTTTTCCATTAACATCAATGGACGATCGATAGGCTTCTTTGAGGGTAAGAGGGGATTACGACAGGGTGACCCCATTTCGCCGTATCTCTTTACGCTGTTAATGGAGGTGCTTCATGGCATAGTTGGAGAGCGGATTATGATGGAGCCGAGATTCCGTTACCATTGGAGATGTGAGGCCAACTTGCTGGCGATGCTGGTTTTCGCGGATGATCTTCTTTTTTGTCACGCTGATACGATCTCTGTGGGCGTCCTGAAGAACGTGTTGACTGTATTCTCGAATCTATCTGGCTTGCACCCAAATCCTGAAAAGAGCGAGATGTTTCTGTCAAGAAGTGCGGAGGGTCTAAAGGTCCAGCTGCAGGGCCTTTTGGGTTTTTGTATGGGCCAGTTACCCGTACGATATTTGGGGGTGCCACTGATAGCATCACGACTTACGATTGGGGATTGCACTCCGCTCTTGCAGCGAGTTGACGTGCGTCTTGGGTCATGGCTGAATCGGTCCTTATCATATGCGGGGAGGGTCCAACTGATTAAGTCTGTTCTTCAAGCATTGCATGTATATTGGTCGAGGGTGTTCCTATTGCCTAAGGGTGTTGTACGTGCATTGGAGTCCCGGTTTAGGCAGTTCCTGTGGGGAGGTTCCTCGGCTAAGGTCGCGTGGGAGGATATTTGTCCCCCACCATGTGAGGGGGGTTTGGGAATTCGTTCCATAGCTACAGATAACAGGTCGCTACTTCTGCAGCTTTTATGGAGGGTAATTAGTCGAACGCCAGACTCTGTTTGGGTGGATTTGCTCTACAGTATGTGGGTGGATTGACTCTGCAGGCTAGATCGATTTGGGCCATCCCTGTTTCAGCAAGCACGTCATGGAGTTGGAGGAAGCTTATGCAGCTGAGGTCGATCATTCTCCCACTTATCTCATTTCGGATAGGCGATGGTTCGACTATATGGTTGTGGGAGGACCCATGGCTACAGGAAGCGCCTCTACTCGACCGCTACCCAAGAGGCCCGATTGTTATGGGGCTGCCGGTGGGTACCCGACTGAGCTCCGTCATTGATGCCCATGGCTGGAACTGGCCAGGACTTACCACGACAGAATACATTGACTTCAGTCACACCTTCCGTCTGTTGACTTCGAACATGCGTGATAGGATTTTATGGAAGGGGGCGATCGATGGCTGTGCTACCACCCGCTGATTAGGGAGGCACTCCGCGTTCGACGGCATCCTGTACCTTGGGTGGCCCTCTTTGGGGGACCCCTAAAGGTGCCTAGGCGTGAGTTTATACTTTGGCTGAGTATCCGCGACCGCTTGTCTACGAGAGATAAGCCGTGGGTGGCCCAGCGAGCGGGTACCCCTGCCTGTGTCCTCTGTGACGTGCTCCGCTACGAGACGGCCCATCACCTGGTTTTTCACTGTCGATTTTCGCGTCAGTGCCTTCGACTGCTGCGGCGACGTATTCGTTGGTCATGGCCGTATGTATAGGGAGTGGCCTCAGGGCGTTATGTGGGCTTCGATGAGGTGGCGTGGACACCATCTTCTTTCTGCGGCATATCGTCATGTTTTGGCTTCCTTAGTTTACCATATTTGGCAGGCACGAAATAAGCGCTGGAAGGAAGGGATCATCAGGACTCCTGACAGGCTGGTGGCTGCGGTGCTTGATATGGTGTGTCTGCGACTTAGCGGGACATCTGCTAAGTTCGAGCTTCAGCGGGCGGCCATTCAGCGCCTTTGGCGTGTAGCGTGGTAGTCTTTGCTGTGATGATTTTGCCTTTGCCAGTAGTCTGTTACTGGTTTCTTGTGAGGGGTTAAACCTCACCCACCTTGTACGTTGACCCATATTTCTTTATATATATACACGGAATTATTCCAAAAAAAAAAAAAAGAATTGTGAATTTCACGGACCTTAGATAGTTCATGAATTAGGTCACAAATCCTAGGTATTGAGATGAACCACACAAATTGAGAGATCTAATCGAGTTCACGATTTCACTAACTTCACGAACTATATAAGTTCACGAAGTGACTTTACAAAACAATCAAAAAAGACCAAGTAAAGTTTACGGGTCATATGTATATCGTGAACTATATAAGTTCGCGAATTATTAAAGGGTTAGGTTGGCCCACGAATCGCACTTCACGAGTCGTAAAAGCCTTCATGAACTTAAAATAACAACTACCTTTCAAGTATCTAATTTAAATACAATATCTTAGGAAATTCGAGACTTTAGCTAGCCAAGTAATTTGATAAGTACTAACATAATGATTTTTGGTGCTAAGGTTGAGACTTAGGAATTTCGCCAAATCGGTAGCTTATAATCTGCGGACGACAAGTAAGTGGGAATTCAACTACAATGTAATACCCGTAAATTCTAATACAGGTTTTATGTAATTAATTATGCGATTTTGAGTAAGTTATGAATTTATAAAGAGATCAAAATATTTAAATAATTATAAATGGGTCATTTGAAGACTTTGAGTAAATTTCCAAAGGCCCAAAAATATAAGGTGAGATAAGATGATAATACTTTGCTTAGGCCTAAAGGAAAACTCACGTCTAATCAAGTCACAAAAGCCAAAGTGATATATATCTATGTTATGAATATGAAGAAACCCTCATTTTCCCACAATAGAAGAAAACGTCAAAAAGGGAGAACCAAAAACCAAGAACTCACAAAACTCCAACCCTTCAAATTTCGTGGTAAGGTGTAAGAAGTCTATGATTAATATGTTTATTTCATCTTCGCTAGTTGATATATATTCTTACCAGATGTATACAAGAGAACTAAGTGATATCAAATAGGTTAGGTAACTCTAATATAAGATTAGCATAGCTTCAATGAAGTTCTCGTCATTAGAACAATGGTTGCAACACCTAGAGATATTCTGATATTGTAAGTTAATAAGGGCTGGGGTCAAAATTTCCTATTACATATATAGTTTCGATAGGATTAACAGGTTTTCATTATATAGATGTTTTTATATAATCCGATACTAGACATAGCAAGCTTCGAAACTAAAAGATATTCAGGTTAAGTTAATAAGTATTTAGGTAATATAAGCTTTAATGAAATTGATTTATGTTCATCAGCACTGATGAGAATCTTTAGAATTTGAAACGTTAAGGAATGTGAAAGTTTTATGCTTGGATAGATCTCGACATTAGTTATTTAGTAAGATGTCGATATTGTAGGATAGTTCTAATAGAAATCGAGATGTATAATAGCTTTCGACATTTGTATGATTTTGACATGAGATCTCGCCATTGCTTTCGCGAGATGTTTGGTAACAATAATAATAGGTCTCGATATTATTTAGAGGTCTCGACATTTGTTTTCTCGACATTTTAAGGAGTAAGGATCTCGATAGACTATGAATTAATGATTTCGACCTTATAATGAAATAGCTCGACATTGGTATCTCGACATTTTGTAGGAATAGATCTCGACATTTATTAGATCTTGGGAAGTAATAGATATCAACATTACTAGATGACTTCGACATTGATAAGTTCGACATTATGAAAAATCTCGGTAGCTTCTTTTGATGATCTCGATATTTATTTTAACAAGGAACTCGACATTTTCATTTTCAAACAAAGATCTCGATACCTTCTACAATACTATGTTCTCGACATGATTCGACATTTCTAAGGTCTCGACATTTATAGGATGTCGATATGGCTTGACGACTTCGACGTTAGATATATATATATATATATATATATATATATATAAATTTCGACATGATATTTCAGTTAATAAATTTTGGTATTTTAGAATTTTGATATTTCTAGGGTTTTCAATATTTTATGGTTTATTTATCTTTAGGAATACCATTATTTTTAGGTTTTCATATATTTTAGGGTTTTGATAATTTTAGCATTTTCGAAACTTATATGACTTAGTAAATTTATTGATGCGGAAATATTTTCAATATTCAGAGGATCGAAGCGTACGAAATTTACCCGACTTCGTGACTTATTTTATCAGGAGGGCAGGTAGGTGGATTATCCATGTACAATACGTAAACACAATTATGTGTTTCATGTGATTATGTGATTTACGTGACTTATGTGACTTATATGTTTTACGTATGTTTTATATAAATCATGTTTTATGATATTTTTATATGAATGGCACGTGCGTATCACGTTAGGGCGAGAGATGTTTGTACCGTAGTGTGACGGTAATAATATGAGATATTGACGTACGGGGTAGAAAGAGATGCTTGTGATTGGTGACTCTTAGAGGAGTCGAGGTTGGGCTCACTGGGCACCTAGCGGAGGCAGACGTGATCGATCTGTGTATCCGGACGTGATCGATTCGGGGTGCATACCGCCGGATGAGATTTTCTTTGTGATTAGTGCGGGAGGTATACGACCTGGTAGGAGGACATTGACGTGATCGATCAGTGCACTACCGGCGTAGCTCGCCGCGAGACTTGGGGGTGGCCTCCCAGTAGTTTATTGCGCGCGGAGGTGTCGAGCCTAACCTAAGGCCCTGTGTTGTGTGAAATAGGAATGTGGGAAAAGAAGAGTGTGCATTATATCACGTTGTGAGATATTGGGTTTTGGGGTTGAGTGCACACTTGCATACATGCATTTTATTCACCTACTGGGCAAATTGCTCAGTGTTTACGTGTTGTAGGTACTGAGTCCGACGCTGATACGCGTCGTGACTGAGGCGGCTGGTGGCGGTGCTCCACGGACTTTTGAGGGCGGTGCGGTACATGGATGAAGACCTGTGGAGCGGCGTTAGCGCTTTTTGTTCTTTTGATATTTTTGGGGTTTCGGCCCGTGTACAGAGAGAGATGACAATGTAGACATATGTTTATAGTAATATATATTATTTTAGGAAAAAGTTTTAATTAGATGGGCCTTCCGCGGCTTACATTGCGGAAATCCGCCACTAATCCTAATTAGAAAAGTAGGGTCGCCACAGGTGGTATCAGAGCTTCGGCTTTTGATTCTGAAGACTGTCCATGTACTGCCGCTCAAAAGTCTGGAGAACCAGCTTGGCCTGTAAGTGTACTTCTTGAGTATGTGATTATGTGTTAATTGATACATGTGCTCTCTATGACTGATTGTAGAAATAGTTGAAAATGCCGAGGACACGTAGAGAAGTAGGTGAAACTAGTCGTAGGGCGGGTTCCGAATCCCCACCGAATGAGTACCGCTCTACCATTCATCAGTTAACCGATCTGATCCGACGATAGTCAGATCAGATTAACGACCTTATCCACCAACAAAATTCCTCGGAGCATCATTCATCCCCTGGCCTAGAACGTGCAGAAGCTGCCGGGGAAAGGTTCCGAAGGTTAAACCTTCTTCATTCGTGGAAGCCGCTGATCCTACCTTTGCGGAGGATTGGCTTAGGACCATCGAAAATATGTTTTGCGTTAGCCATCTACCCGATACTGAGAAGGTGACTTGTGCCACCTTCGTTACGTGGGAACGCGGGCTACTGGTGGGACACCATTCAGGTGCTCGAGGATCCCACTACTATGACTAGGGAGAGATTCAAAGCACTCTTTCGGGGCAAGTACTTTACTGCACCTGATAGAGCGCAGAAGCTGAACGAAGTCATCAACCTCAAACAAGGAGGAATGTCAGTGGCGGATTACATCTGCAACTTCGAGCAGCTCTCGAGGTTTGCACCACATATAGTGGCTACAGATGAGCTGAAGATCGAGCGTTTTCTGGAAGGTCTCAAACCCGAGATCATCCGAAGCGTAAGCATGTACGATACTGAGGGAAAGACTTACGCTCGTATCGCTGAACGAGCAATATTAGCTGAGCAAGCAGAGAGTAGAGTTACCAAGGCTCAAGATGCCAAATGACGAGCAGGAGTGCAACAAGTAGGAGGGAATCAGAAACGCCCGTTCTTTGGCAAGAATCTGAACAATCGTGGAAATCAACCAGGCCAGCAGAGCTGGAGATCGAGGACAAACCAAGGACCAGCTAACGTTTCAAACCGACCCCTAAACACGCTACCTCAGTGTCGGCAGTGTGGGCGCTACCACTACGGATTATGCCATGGGCCGAGACCAAACCCAGCTCCCCAGTGTTTTCGGTGCGGAAAGATTGGCCACTATGCCAGGGTCTGTAACGAGAAAATACCGCAAGTTCCAAACCAACCTTTAATCCGACCTCCACCGGTACCAGCGCGAGTTTTTACTTTGACCAACGAGGAGGCCGAAGCAAATCCTTCCGTAGTCACGGGTACGTTGACTATCTATAACGTGCCCTCCTCTGTGTTAATTGACTCTGGGGCCACACATTCATTTGTGTCGGCCAAATATGTGGAAAAGGTGGGAGTTTCTCCTACCTTATCTGAGTGCAATTACATAGTTACCCTACCACACGGTGATCCGACACGCACTAACCAAGTGCTGGAAGGATGCTCCGTTAACATTGAGGGTAGAGATCTGAACGTCGACCTGATTGTGATCCCAATGAATGACTATGATGTTATTTTTGGGGTGGATTGACTTTCGAAATACGGAGCCATCATAGATTGCAACAAGAAAGTCGTAAAATTTCAACTGCCCGAAGAAGAGGTGTTCACTTTTTCGGGAAAAACTACATTGAATCATATTCCGCGAATCTCTGCGCTGAAGGCTCAACGACTGTTGAGGTCCGGTTGTGAGTCTTATCTCGTATATGCAGTGAAGGCAGAGGAGTTACCTCAGCCAGAACTGAAGGACATATCGACAGTCAATGAGTATGCTGATGTATTTCCCGATGATCTCCCGGGTTACCCCCTGATCGAGAAATACAGTTTACGATAGATCTGATCCCGGGGTCTGCCCCAATCTCAAAAGCCCCTTACCGTTTAGCACCAAATGAGTTAAAGGAGTTGAAGGAACAACTGGAGGACCTACTATCTAAAGGGTTTATCCAGCCGAGTTTTTCACCGTGGGGTGCACCCGTCCTTTTTGTGCGAAAGAAGCATGGGTCGATGCGACTGTGCATCGACTACCGAGAAATGAATAAGATCACGATTAAGAATAAATACCCCTTGCCAAGGATCGATGATTTATTCGACCAGCTACAAGGAGCGACGGTATTCTCGAAAATTGACCTCCGTTCGGGATACCATCAGTTGAAGATCAAGGAGGTAGATGTTTCTAAAACCGCATTCAGTACGAGGTACGGCCATTACGAGTTTCTGGTCATGCCTTTTGGACTAACAAATGCCCCAGCTGCTTTTATGGACTTGATGAATCGGGTCTTTAAAGACTATCTCGACCGCTTCGTAATCGTCTTTATTGACGATATTCTGATATATTCTAAGACAAAGGAAGAACACGCGAGTCATTTACGAATCGTCTTAGGAATCTTGCGTGAGAAACAGCTCTACGCCAAATTCAAGAAATGCGAATTTTGGCTTGAGCAAGTAGCCTTCTTGGGACACGTGATTTCCGGGAGTGGAATCTCCGTGGACCCGAGTAAGATTGAAGCCGTGAACAATTGGCCACGACCAACTACTCCGACCGAAGTCTGAAGTTTTCTAGGACTTGCGGGATATTACCGTAAGTTCATAGCTGACTTCTCTAGCATTGCCTCGACTCTGACGAATTTAACCAGAAAGAACGTACCTTTCAAGTGGTCTGAAGCTTGCGAACAAAGTTTTCAGGAGCTGAAAAAGCGACTCACTTCTGCTCCTATTCTGAATATACCCTCGGGAACTGGAGGATTCTCGGTCTATAGCGACGCCTCGAAGAATGGATTGGGATGTGTATTGATGCAGAATGGTAAAGTAATCGTGTATGCCTCCAGACAACTGAAGGAGTACGAGAAGAATTATCCGACCCATGATCTAGAACTAGCAGCAGTGGTCTTTGCCTTAAAGATTTGGAGACATTACCTTTACGGAGAAAGGTGCGAGATCTTCACAGACCATAAAAGCCTGAAGTACTTCTACACCCAGAAGGAGTTAAACATGCGACAACGACGATGGCTGGAGCTCGTAAAAGACTACGACTGCGTTATCAATTATCATCCGGGCAAAGCGAACGTAGTCGCAGACGCGCTTAGTCGAAAAGCAATGAGTACGGAATTACACAGACTTGGAGTAGAAATAATCAATTTAGGTGAAGTCGAGACGAAACTAGCAGCGCTGACTCTACAACCCACGTTGCTAGATCGAATCAGAAAAGCGCAAGGAGAAGACGAATTTTATCTGAAGATGAAGGACGCGTTACCTGAAGAATTCGAAATCCGAGAAGATGAAACGTTGCTATACAAGAGTCGATTGTACGTACCCAATGATGAAGAATTACGGCGATTAATAATGACAGAGGCGCACGCAACAACGTACTCAGTACATCCGGGCGCGACAAAGATGTACCAAGAGTTACGAGTCATATATTGGTGGCCGGGAATGAAGAAGAATATCGTCACATTCGTAAGTAGATGTATGACGTGCCAGCTGATCAAAGCGGAACACCAGCGACCAGCTGGAACTCTGCAGCCTTTACCAATTCCCGAATGGAAATGGGATCACATCACGATGGACTTCGTCGTTGGTTTGCCTAAAATGACGAAAGGCCACGATGCTATTTGGGTGATTGTTGATCGCCTAACCAAATCAGCCCATTTCATTCCTATCAGCTCTACTTTTTCTATGGAACGGTATGCCGAATTGTACATTCAAGAAATTGTTCGACTCCATGGGATCCCAATCTCTATCGTCTCGGATCGAGATTCGAGATTTCTATCCAATTTCTGGCAGAGCCTACAGAAAGCGATGGGTACGAAGCTCTCGTTCAGTACTGCATATCATCCCCAGACTGATGGACAGTCTGAACGGACGATCCAAACCCTTGAGGACATGTTACGAGCGTGCGCCTCTGATCGAATTTTCTTACAACAATAGCTTTCATGCTACGATCAGGATGGCACCGTACGAGGCATTGTACGGGCGCAAATGTCGATCCCCTATTCATTGGGACGAAATCGGCGAACGAGCTTTATTAGGACCCGATATGATCCGAGAAACAACAGAAGCAGTGACCAAAATTCGAGAACGAATGCGAACTGCTCAAAGTCGACAGAAGAGCTATGCAGATCCTCGACGACGACCCTTGGAGTTTGCAGAAGACGATAAAGTATTTCTAAAGATTTCCCAAATGAAAGGAGTAAAGCGTTTTGGAAAGAAGGGCAAGCTAAGTCCCAGATACATAGGCCCCTTCAAGATAGTCAAACGAGTCGGCGAGGTAGAATTACCGACTTCCCTATCACAAGTTCACGACGTATTTCACGTATCGACGTTACGAAAATACGTCGCGGACCCGAGTCATGTGATTCAGAACGAGCTTCTTTATCAACAACTCAAGCCTGACTTGAGTTATGAAGAGAAGCCCGTAGAAATTTTGATGTACGAGTCGAAACGACTACGGAATAAGACTACTCCGTTAGTTAAGGTTTTGTGGCGGAACCAATCAGTTGAGGAAGCCACTGTGTACCGGACGTGATCGATTTGGGGTGCATACCGCCGGATGAGATTTTCTTTATGATTAGTGCGGGAGGTATACGACCTGGTAGGAGGACATTGACGTGATCGATCAGTGCACTACCGGCGTAGCTCGCCGCGAGACTTGGGGGTGGCTTCCCAGTAGTCTATTGCGCGCGGAGGTGTCGAGCCTAACCTAGGGCCCTGTGTGGTGTGAAATAGGAATGTGGGAAAAGAAGAGTGTGCATTATATCATGTTGTGAGATATTGGGTTTGGGGTTGAGTGCACACTTGCATACATGCATTTTATTCACCTACTGGGCAAATTGCTCAGTGTTTACGTGATGTAGGTACTGAGTCCGACGCTGATACGCGTCGTGACTGAGGCGGCTGGTGGCGGTGCTCCACGGCCTTTTGAGGGCGGTACGGTACATGGATGAAGACCTGTAGAGCGTCTGTAGGACTTTTGTTCTTTTGATATTTTTGGGGCTTCCGCCCGTGTACAGAGATGACGATGTAGACGGATGTTTATAATACTGTATATTATTTTAGGAAAAAGTTTTAATTAGACGGGCCTTCCGCGGCTTACGTTGCGGAAATCCGCCACTAATCCTAATTAGAAAAGTAGGGTCGCCACATACAACACATAACATGTTTGTACGTGCCTAAATTATGTGACTATGGGTCTCGATGCTTACCTGATAACGTGAATTTATTGATGTGTTTACACATGGTAACTATAATTGGCGTGAGTTTGCATTGCATATTCACGAGCATGCACGATCACATGTGGGAGGATTGTGTGAGCTGAGTATGAATATGATATGTCCCTCGAACGCGATTGAGACTTGCCCATAAGGGCATTTGTTGTCCACTCGCAGTTGAGTCAGGGCTACTCTTCTATGACACAAGGGCGGCGTTGAGCGTCGTCGTAATATATATGTATATGTGTAATGGTTTATATTTGGGCAATGACCGTTGCGGTAGGGGAACGATGTGCATCCTGGGTATGGCCATCAGGCGGGGACCGCTGCTGTATTTGTCCTAAATAGACGTGAGCTCATTGTGGTGCATAGTAACACTAGCCGAGGGCACTGAGAGAAAATAGTATGAGTATTAGTGCATTGGCGCGGATTGCCTTTCGGGGGTTGACACGTGCATATCAGAGCAAGGGGAGGCCATCTAGAGCTATGTTTAAGGTGGACCTGGCCAAGGCGTACGACAAGGTGGAATGGAGTTTCTTGTTGGCTACACTTCAGGCCATGGGATTCCATCCAATATATATCGAGTGGATCCGGATCTGCCTGACGACGCCTATATTCTCCATTAATCTTAATGGCCATTCGACTAGGTATTTTGCTGGCAAGCGGGCATACGACAGGGTGATCCTATCTTGCCATACCTGTTCACACTGGTTATGGAGGTTCTACAGGCCTAGTAATCCGCTCTTCAACTATGCCATGAAGCACCTCCATTACCAGCGTAAAGAGATACGACGAAATGGGGTCACCCTGTCGTATTCCCCTCTTACCCTCAAAGAAGCCTACCGATCGTCCATTGATGTTAATGGAAAAAGTCGGCGTAGTCAAGCAGCACCGGATCCACTCGATATAAGTCGGGTGAAAACTCATGGCTTGAAGCGTGGCAAGTAGGAAGCTCCATTCAACCTTATCATAGGCCTTGGCGAGGTCCACCTTTAGCATAACTCTAGGCGGTCTCCCCTTGCTCGTATAGCCCAAGCATAATTCCTGTGCCATAAGAATGTTATCGGTGATCCTCCTCCCAGGAATGAATGCCGTTTGGGAAGCATGGACCAGAGCTCCCAACGAGGCCTTTATCCTATTTGCCAAGATCTTCGAAATCACTTTGTAGAGGACATTGCAGCAGGAGATTGGCCGAAAATCCGTTGATCGCCTCGGATACTGAACCTTCGGAATCAACGTAATAAGAGTACTATTCAGCCCCTTCAGTAAACGCCCAGTGATGAAGAAATCCTGAACCGCGGTAATCAGGTCAGTCCCTACCACCTCCCAAGCCGCCTTGAAGAATGCAGCCGTGTAGCCATCTGGACCAGGGGCCTTTTCATCCCCCATAGAGAAAAGTGCCTGGCGTACCTCATATGGGTCAACGGGCCGGATCATATCCACAGCCGCCTGTTGAGAAAGCGGGCGCTTAATGAAACCCTGTACCTCCGCCCTCGTTACAGGAGTAGCCCTAGCCGACTGGCCTAGTAGTCCTTGGTAGAATCCCAGAAGCTCCCCCTCGACCGCATCCGATGTATCAAGTAGGATCCCAGTCTCCGTTTCCAAAGATAAAATCCGGTTGGTTGCTCGACGTAAAGCAACCTTTCCTATGGAAATTTGTTAAATTGTTTAATAAGAGGTAAGTTGATTTATATACAAACGAATTACATGTTTGAAACATATTTTTTGCACTTGTACCTCATGGACATAACATGATCCTACAATATAGGGGTGAGCGCGGTGTGGTTAGGGCGATTTTTAATGAAATTTTAACGCCACCCAATATCTTACGGTTTTTTAATAATGTACTTGAAACCTGATCATAAAAATTTTAACCGATTTATTGTGGTTTGCTTGGATTGGGTTGGGTTGGGGGCAGTTTTTTGCGGTTATTTTTTTATCATAACGAAAAATGAAAGCGTAATATTCTTAAGTATAAAATTAGCAAAAAGATATATCGTAAACCTGTTTGTAGAAATAGAAGTCTATATACAAAAATGTTATCATAATAATAAATAATAGAAACAAATTATAAAAAGTCCGATAAGAAGATTGATAAGAAGCTCAGTATTAGTTAAAAGATACATAATCTTTTCCCAATTATTGCGAATTACGTTTAATATCTATTATTTTATGAACTATTTAATAAATATAGTAATTTATTATATTCCTAAATGCGGTTGGATGCGGTTGATTGGGTGAAGGATGTCTTACGGCTTAAATGCTCACCCCTAACTCAAGTGACAGGAAAGTATATGTCTTGCTCGAAACTTTTCTCACACGATTGGCCGAGCTCAAAGGCTTTTCCTATGTAACTAACACCAATTAATGGAACCTAAAAGATTTTGTTCCAAAAGTACCAAATTTTCAAACGTTGGTCCTTTCCTCTAGTATGATTTCTTCCATGTTTCTCATAATTCGCCAGTCAATTTTTTAAACTATTGCTTTGTTTTGTCGATATATCGCTTATAGTGTATTTAATGCATTACTTTACTTTCATAGGGTATTGATTAGGGATTTTGTAGGTATCCATTGGGACTTATGTTTGAATTGGGCTTTGTTTAAGTTTTCTTAGGCTTTTCGGGTTCCCATTCGGGCTTTTCCTTGTTTAAATTAAGTTTTTTAAGGTCTCGATTGCAGTACCCGTTTACTGGTTCGTTTGGTATTTTTTTAAATTCTGTTATTGCATGATTGCATAAATTGGTACAATATATAAGTCCGATAAGGTAAGGGTAAGATTTTGTCCAATTACAATTGCAGATTCATATAACGCATTTTTCTCTCTCATAAGTTACTTGAATGATAGGGCATGAATTTATATAAAGTAATATTATGAATGATATACTTTTCATTATTAAAATGGGATTACAATATATTTACATTAGATATAACAATCACAATAAAATGGTACTTGTACATAAGTACCACAATTCAAATAAATGGTACCACAAACCTGAAGAGGGGTACGTACAAGATTTCTGAATCCTTTTCGTGTATTAGTCCAAATTCTTTTTATCTAAAAGTGTAAGATTATTGTCCATGTTGTTCGATATGTGATATGTGTGGTTGATTTGTTTCTTACAGTAAGTTATCTGTTGTACTCGGGTTTTCACCCCGTAAAATATTCGAGTTTGGAGAAAACGTTGAATACAAAACCGAGAAGATATTTTCCTCGCAATATACCTTGGGAAAAGAATGCGGTAGCGACATGTCCCGAGTAAGTAAGAAGACGAATCAGGAAAGAGAGAAAAATGCCCGAGCAGCCCCAATAAGCTGTCTAACATGAGTGTTTGAAGAGCTGTAAGGAGAAGTGCCTGAACAGTCCCAATAAGTTGTCTAGCGAGAGTGCTCAAAGAGCTGTCTAGCAAGAGCGTCGAGAGTTGTCTCGCAAGAATGCCGAAGAGCTATCTCGTCAGAGCACCCGAGCAACATCAAGAAGGAGACTGGAAAGAGAGCCCGAGCAGCCCGGGTATGGCTGAAGGCAAGATTGCCCGAGCAGTCCCAGAAAAGAGGCTAGAAAGAGAGCCCGAGCAGCCCGAGGCGTGACTTTCTGAGTGAGCGTGTGGCGACCCTACTTTTCTAATTAGGATTATTGATTTCCGCAACGTAAGCCGCAGACGGCCCGTCTAATTAAAACTTTTTCCTAAAATAATATACAGTATTATAAACATCCGTCTACATCGTCATCTCTGTACACGGGCTGAAGCCCCAAAAATATCAAAAGAACAAAAGTCCTACAGACGCTCCACAGGTCTTCATCCATGTACCGCACCGCCCTCAAAAGTCCGTGGAGCACCGCCACCAGCCGCCTCACGGCCTCAATCTTACTCGGGTCCACAGAGATTCCATTCCCACAAATCACGTGACCCAAGAAGGCTACTTGCTCAAGCCAAAATTCGCATTTCTTGAATTTGGCGTAGAGCTGTTTCTCTCGCAGGATTCCTAAGATGATTCGTAAATGGTTCTCGTGTTCCTCCTTCGTCTTAGAATAGATCAGAATGTCGTCAATAAAGACGATTACGAAGCAGTCGAGATAGTCTTTAAAGACTCGGTTCATAAGATCCATAAAAGCAGCAGGGGCATTAGTCAGGGCATGACCAAAAACTCGTAATGGCCGTACCTCGTACTGAATGCCGTTTTAGGAACATCTGTCTCCCTGATCTTTAACTGATGGTATCCCGAACGGAGATCGATTTTCGAGAATACCGTAGCACCCTGTAGTTGGTCGAACAGATCATCGATCCTTGGCAATGGATATTTATTCTTGATCGTGATCTTATTCAGCTCCCTATAGTCGATGCATAGTCGCATCGACCCATCTTTCTTCCGTACGAATAAAACCGGCGCTCCCCATGGTGAAAAACTGGGTTGAATAAACCCTTTCTGCAACAAGTCCTCTAGCTGTTCTTTCAACTCCTTCAGTTCATTCGGCGCTAAGCGATAAGGAGCTTTAGAAATTGGGGCGGACCCCGGCATCAGATCTATCGTAAACTGTATTTCTCGATCAGGGGGTAACCCCGGGAGATCATCGGGAAATACATCAGCATAATCATTGACTATCGGTACGTTCTTTAGTTCTGGCTGAGGTAACTCATCTGCCTTCACCGCATATACGAGATAAGACTCACAACCAGATCTCAAGAGTCGTTGAGCCTTTAACGCCGAGATTTGCGGAATACGACTCGAAGTAGTTTTTCCCGAAAAAGTGAACACCTCTTCTTCGGGCAGTTGAAATACTTACGACCTTCTTGTTGCAATCTATGATGGCTCCGTATTTCGAAAGCCAATCCATCCCAAAAATAACATCATAGTCGTTCATTGGGATCACAATCAGGTCGACACTCAGATCTCTACCCTCAATGTTCACAGAACATCCTCCCAGCACTTGGTTAGTGCGTGTCGGATCACCGTGTGGTAGGGTAACTATGTAGTTGCACTCAGATAAGGTAGGAGAAACTCCCGCCTTTTCCACATATTTGGCCGACATTAATGAATGCGTGGCCCCAGAGTCAATTAACACAGAGGTGGGCACGTTATAGATAGTCAACGTACCCGTGACTACGGAAGGATTCGCTTCGGCCTCCTCGTTGGTCAAAGTAAAAACTCGCGCTGGTACCAGTGGAGGTCGGATTAAAGGTTGGTTTGGAACTTGCGGTATTTTCTCGTTGCAGACCCTGGCATAGTGGCCAATCTTTCCACACCGAAAACATTGGGGAGTTGGGTTTGGTCTCGGCCCATGGCATACTCCGTAGTGGTAGCGCCCACACTGTCGACATTGAGGTACAGTGTTTAGGGGTCGGTTTGAAACGTTAGCTGGTCCTTGGTTTGGCCTCGGTCTCCAGTTCTGCTGGCCTGGTTGATTTCCACGATTGTTCAGATTCTTGCCAAAGAACGGGCGTTTCTGATTCCCTCCTACTTGTTGCACTTCTGCTCGTCGTTTGGCATCTTGAGCCTTGGTAACTCTACTCTCTGCTTGCTCAGCTAATATTGCTCGTTCAGCGATACGTGCGTAAGTCTTTCCCTCAGTATCGTAGATGCTTACGCTTCGGAAGATCTCGGGTTTGAGACCTTCCAGAAAACGCTCGATCTTCAGCTCATCTGTAGCCACTATATGTGGTGCAAACCTCGAGAGCTGCTCGAATTTGCGGATGTAATCCGCCACTGACATTCCTCCTTGTTTGAGGTTGATGAATTCGTTCAGCTTCTGCGCTCTATCAGGTGCAGTAAAGTACTTGCCCCGAAAGAGTGCTTTGAATCTCTCCCAAGTCATAGTAGTGGGATCCTCGAGCACCTGAATGGTGTCCCACCAGTAGCCCGCGTTCCCACGTAACATGAAGGTGGCACAAGTCACCTTCTCAGTATCGGGTAAGTGGCTAACGCGAAACATATCCTCGATGGTTCTAAGCCAATCCTCCGCAAAGGTAGGATCAGCGGCTTCTTCGAATGAAGGGGGGTTTAACCTTCGGAATCTTTCCCTGGCAGCTTCTGCACGTTCTAGGCCAGGGGATGAGTGACGTTTCGAAGAATTTTGACGATGAATGAGGTTGTTAACCTGATCGGACTGCCGCCGAATCAGATCAATTAACTGATGAATGGTAGAGCGGTCCTCATTCGGTGGGGATTCGGAACCCGCGCTACGACTAGTTTCACCTACTTCTCTACGTGTCCTCGGCATTTTCAACTAGTTCTACAATCAGTCATAGAGAGCACATGTATCAATTAACACGTAATCACATACTCAAGAAGTACACTTACAGGCCAAGCTGGTTCTCCAGACTTTTGAGCGGCAGTACATGGACAGTCTTCAGAATCTAAAGCCGAAGCTCTGATACCACCTGTGGCGACCATACTTTTCTAATTAGGATTATTGGCGGATTTCCGCAGCGTAAACCGCGCAAGGCCCGTCTAATTAAAACTTTTTCCTAAAATAATATACAGTATTATAAACATCCGTCTACATCGTCATCTCTGTACACGGGCTGAAGCCCCAAAAATATCAAAAGAACAAAAGTCCTACAGACGCTCTACAGGTCTTCATCCATGTACCGTACCGCCCTCAAAAGGCCGTGGAGCACCGCCACCAGCCGCCTCAGTCACGACGCGTATCAGCGTCGGACTCAGTACCTACAACACGTAAACACTGAGCAATTTGCCCAGTAGGTGAATAAAATGCATGTATGCAAGTGTGCACTCAACCCCAAAACTCAATATCTCACAACGTGATATAATGCACACTCTTCTTTTCCCACATTCCTATTTCACACAACACAGGGCCTTAGGTTAGGCTCGACACCTCCGCGCGCAATAGACTACTGGGAGGCCACCCCCAAGTCTCGCGGCGAGCTACGCCGGTAGTGCACTGATCGATCACGTCAATGTCCTCCTACCAGGTCGTAGACCTCCCGCACTAATCACAAAGAAAATCCCATCCAGCGGTATGCACCCCGAATCGATCACGTCCGGGTAGACAGATCGATCACGTCTGTCTCCGCCAGGTGCCTAGTGAGACCAACCTCGACTCCTCTAAGAGTCACCAATCACAAGCATCTCTTTCTACCCCGTACATCAATATCTCATATTATTACCGTCACACTACGGTACAAATATCTCTCGCCCTAACGTGATATGCACGTGCCATTCATATAAAAATATCATAAAACATGATTTATATAAAACGTACGTAAAACATATAAGTCACATAAGTCACGTAAATCACATAATCACATGAAACACATAATTGTGTTTACGTATTGTAGATGGATAATCCACCTACATGCCCTCCTGATAAAATTAGTCACGAAGTCGGGTAAATTTCCTACGCTTCAATCCTCTGAATATTGAAAATATTTCCACATCAATAAATTTACTAAGTCATATAAGTTTCGAAAATGCTAAAATTATCAAAACCCTAAAATTTATGAGAACCTAAAAATAATGAAATCCCTAAACATAAATAAACCCTAAAATATCGAAAACCCTAGAAATAGCAAAGTTCTAAAATATCGAAAATTTATTAACTAAAACACAATGTCGAAATATTCATACAAATATCGAGGTCTTTACCAATATAAATGTCGAGATCATCACCCAGTATTGAGATCATTAATAAGCTTATCGAGATCTTTATAAAGGTCGAAGTGTTTCTTACTCTAAAGTGTCGAGATCTTACAAATAAATAATGTCGAGATCTATTCTATCCCTTGAAAATGTCGAGACATTGAAATAAATAATATCGAGGTTTCATACTCTAAGGTGTCGAGATCTTACAAATAATAATAATAAGAAAAATGTCGAGAACTTTGTTTGCTAACTCTATAAGGTGTAAATGTCGAGATATTAAGTTGAGAAAAAGAACAAATGTCGAGATCATTGTTTATCAATTGTCGAGATTCATTACCTCTCGACTTCTTCACACAATGTCGAGAACTTTTATTGTGTGTGTGTATATCGAGAACTTCTAATTCATATACGGAAAACTAGAATCCGTCATTGTTCTCATATCGAAAAACCCTCAAACATTGAAATTATTCTACCATCACGGTTATCTAAGTCATCATATCTTTTTGCGAATATCTCATATATCGAAAATCTCCTAAGCTCCTATCTTATCACATAGACACGCATGATCAAGAACTGCTCTTCGAAAGCTTTGAGTTTATGTAAATATGGTAATTCCGAAACATAAAATCACATAAGGCCTACACATATCGAACAGTGAACACAATATGTATATTATCCATGAAAAGTTTCACATACCTTACTTTGAAAACTATGCTTTTCAAATTACTAAATTCCTTATTATGAATAATTCAATCACTTCTGGGATTCCTAAACGTTCTAAGCCTCGAAAACTTCCTAGAGCTCTTATATAACCACATAACAACATGTTGAATAAATTAAACATTATGTATAAAAGGGTTATCGTACCTTACCTTGAGACTGAACTTACGGATGCTTAACTTTCTTCAAAAAATTTCGTTCTAGCTATGTTGGTAAAGGAGGGTTTTCTCCTCTAATGTTTATGATATACTTGAAATGCTTTGAAAGTATCAAATGATTTGACATTAGGTTAGTGACGACCTATGGTTTAGGTAACGTGAATATTAAGATTCATTTTTGAGAACTTGGGCATAATTTCAATCCAAAATATAGCCCAATTCATTATAATATAAATCTCACTTATTATTTTTTTTTTCAATTTCTAAATCAAGTTACTAAAAATTTATATTTAATTTCGCATAACTGCAAAATTAATTACACCGAAACCCCGTGTCAAAATTCACGGTTATTGCATCCTCCTCCCCTTAAAAGAATTTCGTCCCCGAAATTACGCCGACTGGAATAATTCGGGATAACGAACTCTCATATCATCCTCACGCTCCCATGTGGCTTCCTCAACTGATTGATTTCGCCACAAAACCTTAACTAACAGAATAGTTTTACTCCGTAATCGTTTCGATTCGTACATCAGAATCTCTACAGGCTTCTCTTCGTAACTCAAGTCGGGCTTGAGTTGTTGATAAAGAAGCTCATTGTGGATCACATGACTCGGGTCCGCGACGTATTTTCGTAATGTCCATACGTGAAATACGTCGTGAACTTGTGACAGGGAAGTCGGTAATTCCAACTGGTATGCAACTTCACCGACTCGTCTAATAATCCTGAATGGGCCTATGTATCTTGGACTTAGCTTGCCCTTCTTTCCAAATCGCTTCACTCCTTTCATCAGGGAAATCTTCAAAAATACTTGGTCGTTCTTTGCAAATTCCAATGGTCGTCTCCTATGGTCTGCGTAACTTTTCTGTCGACTCTGAGTCGTTCGCATTATTTCTCGGATTTTTGTTATCGCTTCTGTTGTTTCACGGATTATATCGGGTCCCAATAAGGCTCGGCTCGTTCACCGATTTCGTCCCAATGAACAGGGGATCGACACTTGCGCCCGTACAATGCCTCGTACGGTGCCATCCCGATCGTAGCATGGAAGCTATTGTTGTAAGAAAATTCGATCAGCGGAAAATATTTGCTCCAATTTCCCTTGCACGTCGTGACATATCCTCAAGGGTTTGGATTGTTCGCTCAGACTGCCCATCGGTCTGAGGGTGATATGCAGTACTGAACGAGAGCTTAGTTGCCATCGCTTTCTGTAAGCTCTGCCAAAAGTTGGATAGAAATCTCGATTCTCGATCCGAGACAATAGAAATTGGAATCCCATGGAGTCGAACAATTTCCTGAATATACAATTCAGCGTAGAGTTCCATTGAAAAAGTAGAGCTGATTGGAATGAAATGGCTGATTTGGTTAGGCGATCAACAATCACCCAAATGGCATCGTGGCCTTTCGTCGTTTTAGGCAAACCAACGACGAAGTCCATTGTGATATGGTCCCATTTCCATTCAGGAATAGGTAAAGGCTGCAGAGTTCCAGCTGGTCGCTGGTGTTCCGCTTTGATCAGCTGGCACGTCATACATCCACTTACGAACGTGGCGATATCCTTCTTCATTCCCGGCCACCAATATATCATCCGCAAATCTTGATACATCTTTGTAGCTCCCGGATGTACGGAGTATGTTGCGTGGGCTTCTGTCATTATCGTTCGTCGTAACTCCTCGTCGTTGGGCACGTATAGCGGATTCTTGTATAATAAGGTTCCATCTGCCCGGATTTCGGAGTCTTCGGGTAGTGTATCCTTCGCCTTTAGATAGAATTCATCCTCTTCTTGTGCTATTTGAATTCGTTCTAGCAACGTCGGCTGAAGAGTCAGAGCTGCTAGTTTCGTTTCGACTTCGCCCAAATTGACTATTTCCACTCCAAGCCTGTGCAATTCCGTACTCATTACCTTTCGACTGAGCGCATCTGCGACTACGTTCGCTTTGCCCGGATGATAATTAATAACTCAGTCGTAGTCTTTTACAAGCTCCAGCCATCGTCGCTGCCTCATATTCAGCTCTTTCTGGGTGAAGAAATATTTCAGACTCTTATGGTCTGTAAAGATTTCGCACCTTTCTCCGTAAAGGTAGTGTCTCCAAATCTTTAAGGCGAAGACGACTGCTACAAGTTCTAAGTCGTGGGTTGGGTAGTTCTTTTCGTATTCTTTTGGTTGCCGTGAAGCATAAGCGATCACCTTCCCATTTTGCATCAGCACGCATCTCAGTCCGTTTTTCGAGGCATCACTATAGACTGAGAATCCTCCCGTTCTCGATGGTATTGTTAGAATGGGAGCAGAAGTGAGTCGCTTTTTCAGCTCCTGAAAACTTTGTTCGCAAGCTTCAGACCACTTGAAAGGTACGTTCTTTCTGGTCAAGTTCGTCGGTATTGAGGCGATGCTAGAGAAGTCAGCTATAAACTTGCGGTAGTATCCCGCAAGTCCTAGGAAACTTCGGACCTCGATCGGAGTAGTTGGTCGTGGCCAATTGTTCACGGCCTCAATCTTACTCGGGTCCACAGAGATTCCATTCCCAGAAATCACGTGACCCAAGAAGGCTACTTAAGCCAAAATTCGCATTTCTTGAATTTGGCGTAGAGCTGTTTCTCTCGCAGGATTCCTAAGACGATTCGTAAATGGTTCTCGTGTTCCTCCTTCGTCTTAGAATAGATCAGAATGTCGTCAATAAAGACGATTACGAAGCGGTCGAGATAGTCTTTAAAGACTCGGTTCATAAGATCCATAAAAGCAGCAGGGGCATTAGTCAGTCCTAAGGGCATGACCAAAAACTCGTAATGGCCGTACCTCGTACTGAACGCCGTTTTAGGAACATCTGTCTTCCTGATCTTTAACTGATGGTATCCCAAACGGAGATCGATTTTCGAGAATACCGTAGCATCCTGTAGTTGGTCGAACAGATCATCGATCCTTGGCAACGAATATTTATTCTTGATCGTGATCTTATTCAGCTCCCTATAGTCGATGCATAGTCGCATCGACCCATCTTTCTTCCGTACGAATAAAACCGGCGCTCCCCATGGTGAAAAACTGGGTTGAATAAACCCTTTCTGCAACAAGTCCTCTAGCTGTTCTTTCAACTCCTTCAGTTCATTCGGCGCTAAGCGATAAGGAGCTTTAGAAATTAGGGCGGACCCCGGCATCAGATCTATCGTAAACTGTATTTCTCGATCAGGGGGTAACCCCGGGAGATCATCGGGAAATACATCAGCATATTCATTGACTATCGGTACGTTCTTTAGTTCTGGCTGAGGTAACTCCTCTGCCTTCACCGCATATACGAGATAAGACTCACAACCAGATCTCAAGAGTCATTGAGCCTTTAACGCCGAGATTTGCGGAATACGACTCGAAGTAGTTTTTCCCGAAAAAGTGAACACCTCTTCTTCGGGCAGTTGAAATATTTACGACCTTCTTGTTGCAATCTATGATTGCTCCGTATTTCGAAAGCCAATCCATCCCAAAAATAACATCATAGTCGTTCATTGGGATCACAATCAGGTCGACACTCAGATCTCAACCCTCAATGTTCACAGAACATCCTCCCAGCACTTGGTTAGTGCGTGTCGAATCACCGTGTGGTAGGGTAACTATGTAGTTGCACTCAGATAAGGTAGGAGAAACTCCCACCTTTTCCACATATTTGGCCGACACAAATGAATGCGTGGCCCCAGAGTCAATTAACACAGAGGTGGGCACGTTATAGATAGTCAACGTACCCGTGACTACGGAAGGATTCGCTTCGGCCTCCTCGTTGGTCAAAGTAAAAACTCGCGCTGGTACCGGTGGAGGTCGGATTAAAGGTTGGTTTGGAACTTGCGGTATTTTCTCGTTGCAGACCCTGGCATCGTGGCCAATCTTTCCACACCGAAAACATTGGGGAGTTGGGTTTGGTCTCGGCCCATGGCATACTCCGTAGTGGTAGCGCCCACACTGTCGACATTGAGGTACAGTGTTTAGGGGTCGGTTTGAAACGTTAGCTGGTCCTTGGTTTGGCCTCGGTCTCCAGTTCTGCTGGCCTGGTTGATTTCCACGATTGTTCAGATTCTTGCCAAAGAACGGGCGTTTCTGATTCCCTCCTACTTGTTGCAATTCTGCTCGTCGTTTGGCATCTTGAGCCTTGGTAACTTTACTCTCTGCTTGCTCAGCTAATATTGCTCGTTCAGCGATACGAGCGTAAGTCTTTCCCTCAGTATCGTACATGCTTACGCTTCGGAAGATCTCGGGTTCGAGACCTTCCAGAAAACGCTCGATCTTCAGCTCATCTGTAGCCACTATATGTGGTGCAAACCTCGAGAGCTGCTCGAATTTGCGGATGTAATCCGCCACTGACATTCCTCCTTGTTTGAGGTTGATGAATTCGTTCAGCTTCTGTGCTCTATCAGGTGCAGTAAAGTACTTGCCCCGAAAGAGTGCTTTGAATCTCTCCCAAGTCATAGTAGTGGGATCCTCGAGCACCTGAATGGTGTCCCACCAGTAGCCCGCGTTCCCACGTAACATGAAGGTGGCACAAGTCACCTTCTCAGTATCGGGTAAGTGGCTAACGCGAAACATATTCTCGATGGTTCTAAGCCAATCCTCCGCAAAGGTAGGATCAGCGGCTTCTTCGAATGAAGGGGGTTTAACCTTCGGAATCTTTCCCCGGCAGCTTCTGCACGTTCTAGGCCAGGGGATGAGTGACGTTTCGAAGAATTTTGACGATGAATGAGGTTGTTAACCTGATCGGACTGCCGCCGAATCAGATCAGTTAACTGATGAATGGTAGAGCGGTCCTCATTCGGTGGGGATTCGGAACCCGCGCTACGACTAGTTTCACCTACTTCTCTACGTGTCCTCGGCATTTTCAACTAGTTCTACAATCAGTCATAGAGAGCACATGTATCAATTAACACGTAATCACATACTCAAGAAGTACACTTACAGGCCAAGCTGGTTCTCCAGACTTTTGAGCGGCAGTACATGGACAGTCTTCAGAATCTAAAGCCGAAGCTCTGATACCACCTGTGGCGACCCTACTTTTCTAATTAGGATTATTGGCGGATTTCCGCAGCGTAAGCCGCAGAAGGCCCGTCTAATTAAAACTTTTTCCTAAAATAATATACAGTATTATAAACATCCGTCTACATCGTCATCTCTGTACACGGGCTGAAGCCCCAAAAATATCAAAAGAACAAAAGTCCTACAGACGCTCCACAGGTCTTCATCCATGTACCGCACCGCCCTCAAAAGTCCGTGGAGCACCGCCACCAGCCGCCTCAGTCACGACGCGTATCAGCGTCGGACTCAGTACCTACAACACGTAAACACTGAGCAATTTGCCCAGTAGGTGAATAAATGCATGTATGCAAGTGTGCACTCAACCCCAAAACCCAATATCTCACAACGTGATATAATGCACACTCTTCTTTTCCCACATTCCTATTTCACACAACACAGGGCCTTAGGTTAGGCTCGATACCTCCGCGCGCAATAAACTACTGGGAGGCCACCCCCAAGTCTCGCGGCGAGCTACGCCGGTAGTGCACTGATCGATCACGTCAATGTCCTCCTACCAGGTCGTATACCTCCCGCACTAATCACAAAGAAAATCCCATCCGGCGGTAATCACCCCGAATCGATCACGTCCGGGTAGACAGATCGATCACGTCTGTCTCCGGCAGGTGCCCAGTGAGCCCAACCTCGACTCCTCTAAGAGTCACCAATCAAAAGCATCTCTTTCTATCCCGTACGTCAATATCTCATATTATTACCGTCACACAACGGTACAAATATCTCTTGCCCTAACGTGATATGCACGTGCCATTCATATAAAAATATCATAAAACATGATTTATATAAAACGTACGTAAAACATATAAGTCACATAAGTCACGTAAATCACATAATCACATGAAACACATAATTGTGTTTACGTATTGTAGATGGATAATCCACCTACATGCCCTCCTGATAAAATTAGTCACGAAGTCGGGTAAATTTCCTACGCTTCGATCCTCTGAATATTGAAAATATTTCCACATCAATAAATTTACTAAGTCATATAAGTTTCGAAAATGCTAAAATTATCAAAATCCTAAAATTTATGAGAACCTAAAAATAATGAAATCCCTAAAAATAAATAAACCCTAAAATATCGAAAACCCTAGAAATAGCAAAGTTTTAAAATACCGAAAATTTATTAACTAAAACACAATGTCGAAATATTCATACAAATATCGAGGTCTTTACCAATATAAATGTCGAGATCATCACCCAGTATTGAGATCATTAATAAGCTTATCGAGATCTTTATAAAGGTCGAAGTGTTTCTTACTCTAAAGTGTCGAGATCTTACAAATAAATAATGTCGAGATCTATTCTATCCCTTGAAAATGTCGAGACATTGAAATAAATAATTTCGAGGTTTCATACTCTAAGGTGTCGAGATCTTACAAATAATAATAATAAGAAAAATGTCGAGAACTTTGTTTGCTAACTCTATAAGGTGTAAATGTCGAGATATTAAGTTGAGAAAAAGAACAAATGTCGAGATCATTGTTTATCAATTGTCGAGATTCATTACCTCTCGACTTCTTCACACAATGTCGAGAACTTTTATTGTGTGTGTATATCGAGAACTTCTAATTCATATACGGAAAACTAGAATCCATCATTGTTCGCATATCGAAAAACCCTCAAACATTGAAATTATTCTACCATCACGGTTATCTAAGTCATCATATCTTTTTGTGAATATCTCATATATCGAAAATCTCCTAAGCTCCTATCTTATCACATAGACACGCATGATCAAGAACTGCTCTTCGAAAGCTTTGAGTTTATGTAAATATGGTAATTCCGAAACATAAAATCACATAAGGCCTACACATATCGAACAGTGAACACAATATGTATATTATCCATGAAAAGTTTCACATACCTTACTTTGAAAACTATGCTTTTCAAATTACTAAATTCCTTATTATGAATAATTCAATCACTTCTGGGATTCCTAAACGTTCTAAGCCTCGAAAACTTCCTAGAGCTCTTATATAACCACATAACAACATGTTGAATAAATTAAACATTATGTATAAAAGGGTTATCGTTTACCTTGAGAATGAACTTACGGATGCTTAACTTTCTTCAAAAATTTCGTTCTAGCTATGTTGGTAAAGGAGGGTTTTCTCCTCTAATGTTTATGATATACTTGAAATGCGTTGAAAGTATCAAATGATTTGACATTAGGTTAGTGACGAGATTTCCTATGGTTTAGGTAACGTGAATATTAAGATTCATTTTTGAGAACTTGGGCCTAATTTCAATCCAAAATATAGCCCAATTCATTATAATATAAATCTCACTTATTATTATTATTATTATTTTTTTCAATTTCTAAATCAAGTTAAAACTAAAAATTTATATTTAATTTCGCATAACTGCAAAATTAATTACACCGAAATCCCGTGTCAAAATTCACGGTTATTACATCCTCCTCCCCTTAAAAGAATTTCGTCCCCGAAATTACGCCGACTGGAATAATTCGGGATGACGAACTCTCATATCATCCTCACGCTCCCATGTGGCTTCCTCAACTGATTGATTTCGCCACAAAACCTTAACTAACGGAATAGTTTTATTCCGTAATCGTTTCGATTCGTACATCAGAATCTCTACAGGCTTCTCTTCGTAACTCAAGTCGGGCTTGAGCTGTTGATAAAGAAGCTCATTGTGGATCACATGACTCGGGTCCGCGACGTATTTTCATAATGTCGATACGTGAAATACGTCGTGAACTTGTGACAGGGAAGTCGGTAATTCCAACTGGTATGCAACTTCACCGACTCGTCTAATAATCCTGAATGGGCCTATGTATCTTGGACTTAGCTTGCCCTTCTTTCCAAATCGCTTCACTCCTTTCATCAGGGAAATCTTCAAAAATACTTGGTCGTTCTTTGCAAATTCCAATGGTCGTCTCCTATGGTCTGCGTAACTTTTCTGTCGACTCTGAGTCGTTCGCATTCTTTCTCGGATTTTTGTTATCGCTTCTGTTGTTTCACGGATTATATCGGGTCCCAATAAGGCTCGGCTCGTTCACCGATTTCGTCCCAATGAACAGGGGATCGACACTTGTGCCCGTACAATGCCTCTGCCATCCCGATCGTAGCATGGAAGCTATTGTTGTAAGAAAATTCGATCAGCGGCAAATATTTGCTCCAATTTCCCTTGCACGTCGTGACATATCCTCAAGGGTTTGGATTGTTCGCTCAGACTGCCCATCGGTCTGAGGGTGATATGCAGTACTGAACGAGAGCTTAGTTCCCATCGCTTTCTGTAAGCTGTGCCAAAAGTTGGATAGAAATCTCGATTCTCGATCCGAGACGATAGAAATTGGAATCCCATGGAGTCGAACAATTTCCTGAATATACAATTCAGCGTAGCGTTCCATGGAAAAAGTAGAACTGATTGGAATGAAATGGGCTGATTTGGTTAGGCGATCAACAATCACCCAAATGGCATCGTGGCCTTTCGTCGTTTTAGGCAAACCAACGACGAAGTCCATTGTGATATGGTCCCATTTCCATTCAGGAATAGGTAAAGGCTGCAGAGTTCCAGCTGGTCGCTGGTGTTCCGCTTTGATCAGCTGGCACGTCATACATCCACTTACGAACGTGGCGATATCCTTCTTCATTCCCGGCCACCAATATATCATCCGCAAATCTTGATACATCTTTGTAGCTCCCGGATGTACGGAGTATGTTGCGTGGGCTTCTGTCATTATCGTTCGTCGTAACTCCTCGTCGTTGGGCACGTATAGCCGATTCTTGTATAATAAGGTTCCATCTGCCCGGATTTCGGAGTCTTCGGGTAGTGTATCCTTCGCCTTTAGATAGAATTCATCCTCTTCTTGTGCTCTTTGAATTCGTTCTAGCAACGTCGGCTGAAGAGTCAGCGCTGCTAGTTTCGTTTCGACTTCGCCCAAATTGACTATTTCCACTCCAAGCCTGTGCAATTCCGTACTCATTGCCGAGATCATTGTTTATCAATTGTCGAGATTCATTACCTCTCGACTTCCTCACACAATGTCGAGAACTTTTATTGTGTGTGTGTATATCGAGAACTTCTAATTCATATACGGAAAACTAGAATCCATCATTGTTCTCATATCGAAAAACCCTCAAACATTGAAATTATTCTACCATCACGGTTATCAAAGTCATCATATCTTTTTGTGAATATCTCTTATATCGAAAATCTCCTAAGCTCCTATCTTATCACATAGACACGCATGATCAAGAACTGCTCTTCGAAAGCTTTGAGTTTATGTAAATATGGTAATTCCGAAACATAAAATCACATAAGGCCTACACATATCGAACAGTGAACACAATATGTATATTATCCATGAAAAGTTTCACATACCTTACTTTGAAAACTATGCTTTTCAAATTACTAAATTCCTTATTATGAATAATTCAATCACTTCTGGGATTCCTAGACGTTCTAAGCCTCGAAAACTTCCTAGAGCTCTTATATAACCACATAACAACATGTTGAATAAATTAAACATTATGTATAAAAGGGTTATCGTACCTTACCTTGAGAATGAACTTACGGATGCTTAACTTTCTTCACAAATTTCGTTCTAGCTATGTTGGTAAAGGAGGGTTTTCTCCTCTAATGTTTACGATATACTTGAAATGCTTTGAAAGTATCAAATGATTTGACATTAGGTTAGTGACGAGATTTCCTATGGTTTAGGTAACGTGAATATTAAGATTCATTTTTGAGAACTTGGGCCTAATTTCAATCCAAAATATAGCCCAATTCATTATAATATAAATCTCACTTATTATTATTTTTTGTTCAATTTCTAAATCAAGTTAAAACTTAAAATTTATATTTAATTTCGCATAACTGCAAAATTAATTACACCGAAAGTCCACTGGTGCCTTTCTCTCTCGTGCCCATCGAGAACAGTGACTCAACTCGACACATTTGGATTTGTTCATTTATTGCTTTTTCGAATGCTAACTTATATCCAATAAACGAACAATGCCTCTCAATAAACACACGAATACATCATATGACACAAAAGATCGAATGATAAATAAGCTAATGCCCTATACAATCTGATCCTCGTAGAGCATTTCAGGGCATATGCCTAACAATCTCCCACTTCCACTCAATGCCATGCGTTGTAGTATCTAATACCCATCTTTTCGAGAAGTCTAGCCAGCATTGCCTGCGAAAGAGGCTTAGTGAACGGGTCGGCCACGTTTTCCGCAGTCGCAATCTTCTAAACAGCTATGTAGCCATTCTCAACGAATCCACGTAGCACGTGGTACTTTCTTTCTATATGAACCTGCTGTGAGACCTCGGTTTTTCGCCTAAGCAATAGCGTCAGTATTGTCACACCATAATGGCAATGGCCTATCTGCTACAGGAACAACACCAAGTTCTTCCAAGAACATTCTCATCCAAACACCTTGTTTAGCTGCCTCAAGTTTGGAATCTGCGGCAGTGCTCTTTTTGGAACTTTTCCAAGACACTGCTCCACCGTTGAGCGTAAATACGAATCTTGTAGTGGATTTTCGGTCGTCCACATCAGACTGGAAATCCGAATCCGTATACCCTTCCACTTCCAATTCTCCATTGAAACACTCGTATATTTTAAAGCGGGATTATGACAAGAATTTTAGATAATTAGTAAAAAATATATATATTAAAGATAAATAATTCATAAGGAACTCCGGGTAAGAGCTGAATAATTTTTGGAGCCCAATTAAACATTTAATGGATTTAATTTTGTAATTAAGTCCCAAAGGAATACTTATTAAATAAATCATATTTAAAGCCCAAGATAATACTAGTGAGGACTTTAAAAGGTTATCAAAACACAAATAAAATAAAATTAGAAAAATGGGCCAATGGCCCAAACGATTTGTAATAAGAATCAAATCATTATAATAAGTAAAATTTATAAAATAAAAGATTCCCTAATGTTGTAGTAAGGCCAAATTAGTGGTTTGTTACTTTAAGTAAAATAATGAGAAAGAAAGCAAAGATTAGGATTTGTTTAGTAAAATCACGTTGGAACTTGGTCACCCATTTGATACCATCTAAATACAACCATTGATAAACATTAAATAATGACTATTAGATTTAATAAAATATTGTACATAAGGATTGACTATCTTAATTTATAATTTGTGTAGCATAGTGAAAATTTAAGATGTAGGGACATTACTAGTAATACGTAAAAAAAAAAAAGACAAGTATTAGGTGTAATTAAACTAAAGAGGATTAGTTAGGAGAGGATAAGAGCAAACGAAGTCATTTACCACCATGCCGAATCAACGTAAACATCATGATCATGTATATCCAATATAATAGACACTAAGCAAAGAACACCTCATAACAACGAAACTTGCCACAAGAAGAAACCGAAAGTATTGCAAAGAATCAAACCAAGCTGAGGAATTTAATCTTTTAACGAAGCAAAGGAAGTGATGTAGATCTTTTATTATCAATATATTATTATTTGATGAACTAACGTACTTATGCAATGACTATGAGAGATTTTTCGGAAGTTGTAGTATTTAGAAAATTCAGAGCTTTGAGTTTAATCCTACGTGAATATAGTGTGGTTTGTGAGTCTTGCTGATTGATTATATGTTTAAGGTATTCGATGTTTATAGCTTTGCATAATTTATATCATTTATGCGATATTATCGTGAGTTATGTGTTAGGATTAAATCTCAGATCTTTGAAATAGCTATGATAAATATGTGTAGTGTTTTAACGAATAGATTTTGGTCCACGAGTGATAAGTTTAGTACATGCTTTGGTGATATCTAGCTTTTGGCATTTTTTTTCCAAATTGTTTTTTTTGGGGTTATATGATTAACGTGATATTAATAGGCGGTTATGGTGAAATATGTGAAGTTTTCGGGCCATATGTTCGGGTTAGATTATATACACTTGTGAGATAATTAGTAGGTTTGTAGCGCGTTGTGTTTACATGATTAGATTTTAATACTAGAACCTTAGATAAAATAGGTTTAAGGAGTTGTCTTCGAGTTATTAGTTAGGTGTATGATAAATTTTCGCTATTTGAGTGGTTAACAATATAATATTTTCGCCATTCATTACTTTAGGAAATAACACGTTTTTGGCACCTCTTATCGAGAGTTTTCAGTTTTTAATTATTTTTGGCACTAAGAGAATTTTCGATATTTCACTTGGGTTTTTAATATTTAGTATGTTTACAGCATTTCTATGGTTTTCGACAATTAGGGTTCGAAAATATTCATATTGACTTGGTCTAGTAGATATACTTATATGAAATATTTTTACGTCTAAAAGGTTCAGAGGTTCAGAATATTAAGGAATTACTGCTTGCAAAACTAAGGACGACAGGTAGGTGAAACTCACCTACGGCGCGTAAACTTTATGTGAATTTTATGTGACATGGTGTGTAGGTGAAATCCACCTACGACCTATAAACTTGTTGTGTGATTATTATGTGACTTATATGAATCTTGAATCATGTGATTTGGTGATTTACATGTTTTACATGGTGTTATATATTTTGCAAATTATTTTATCTGTTTGCAATGCACTTGCATATCATGAGCATGACATGTGAGTGTGAGGGGATGACCGTGTTGAGACGGTGACACCTTACGGTGTCGATGTGTGGAGTAGGTTGTGCCGATATTGGCAGTTGACTCGCTGTAGAGTTTGAGGATAGTACTAGTGCACCTGACAGTTATACTGTCGAGACCTCTCTTAAGAGGGTCTTTTTGGCGGAAGAGGCGACCTGCTAGTGTTAGCTCAGGGAGAATGCTACCAGCGTAGGCATCGCTGCGGCAGGTAGACGTCTCGGGAGAGAGCCGGGGGCTGCTCGAGATCCGCTCTCCTGACTCCTTCCTTAAATGGGTTGCGCGAGGTGCTTAGTCTAGCCTAGGGCCCTGTGGTGTTGGGTTATGATAGGATTGGGAAGAGTGGAAAAAGTCGAGCGTGCATTTATTGTGAGGTACTTGGGTTTGGGAGTGAGCGCACGCTGCATTCATGCATGTTTCACCTACTGGACAAGGAGCTCAGTTTACGTGTTGTAGGTACCAAGTCTGACGTTGGAGTACGTCGCGACTAGGTGGGCTGACGGCGGTGACTCCACGGACTTTTGAGAGTGGGCGGTACATGGATGCGACCTGTGGAGCGATGTTAGGGTTATGTTGTGTGCCAGGCTGATGGTCTTTGTCAAATATAAATAATGGGCTACGGTTTTTTTATGATAAGACGTGTGTGAGTGGTGTGTATATTTAATGATATGACTTTGCCAGATGTGCGTGATGTAATATATTATGTTTCTTTTTAAAATGTTTATTATTAGACGGGTCTTCCGCGACTTACGCCGCCAAAATATTAGAAAGTGAGGGTCGTTACAGTTGGTATCACAGAGCTTAGGATATAGATTTTTTAGACTGTCAATGTACTGCCGCTCGAAAGCCTGGAGGATCAGTCATTGCCTGTAAGTTTTAATTTTGGCACTATATTCACGTTTAGCGTGCAAGTTCGGGTCGAGTATGAATGGAAGCCCACTAAATGTGGTGAGTGCGAGTCATGGCTGCATCCGTCGGCCATGTGTCCGCGGCGAACGGCGACGGATTCCTCGCAAACTCCTGCTCGGAGAGCTACGCGTACAAGTCAGGTGCGCCGTCATAATTCCTCGGCTGGTTCTCAGCACGATCGTGATTGGAGGAATGTGGGCTCCAAGACGAAGGGGAAAGAGCCTGCTCGTGACTCCGGTGATCATCCCGGTCGGCATTCTTCTGCTGTGGATGAATCCCGTCGTAACTCGCCGCGGTACAGCCCGACAAGATCGAGCCGGCCTCCGTATAGTCCACAACGGCTGAATCATGGAATTGCAAAGCTGACCGAGTCATTGGGGGCTGATCATAACCCATTCTCGGTCCTTCGGGGTCTCTCCGATTCGGGCAATTTTCCTTCCACTTCTTTTTCGGGTCCTAATAGTGCAGCCCGCTCAGGGGGTGATCCATGATCAGTGTCGGAGCGTGGAATGTGCGTGGTCTCAATAAGCGAGACCACGGTAGAGGGGTGGAGGAGTTGGTGTCCCGTAACGGGTTGTATTTAGTGGCGTTATTGGAGACTCGAGTGTCGATAGTTAACGCGGCTTCCATTTCGGGTCGCATTCAACCTTCGTGGACTTGGTTCTTTGATTATGGTAGTGGCCCGGGATCGCGTATTTGGGTTGGTTGGGATCCGTCTTGGATTCGGGTTTCTGTCCAGGCCTTTACTGCGCAATCAGTGCACTGTAAGGTGTTCTCTATAGCTGCGAACACCACTTTCATCTCCTTCATCTATGGGAGGAATCGTCGGGAAGAGAGATGTGAGCTATGGGAGGATATTTTCGCTACGTCTGCTCTGTGCAGAAATGACTCGTGGATCGTTTTGGGGGACTTTAACGCAGTCCTTGATGCTGCGGAAGGACGAGGAGGAGTTATTACTGATCATGACACGCATGACCTACGAGATTGCCTTCTACGTGCGGACTTGATGACGTTGCCGCATACCGGGCAATTTTTCACGTGGTACAACCAGCAGCGGGCCGAGGCTGGAATCTGGCGAAGACTTGACCGCGTGCTTGGCAATCCGGTGTGGTTCGCCAAATATCCCGACTGCTCTTACCGGGCCGACTTGCCAGGGACTTCTGACCATAGCCCTTTACTCTTGGGTGACTGCTGAGGCACCCCGAGGTTATCGACGTTTCGTTTCGGTAACTTTTTGATCCACGACGCATCCTTTTTAGCGCAGTTTCAGCGAGTTTGGGACTTGCCGCGAACGGGATTCCCAATGTATGTCCTCACACGGCGACTTAAGGACCTCAAGCCTATTTTCCGACAGTTGCGTAGGGCGAAGGGGGATCTAGCGGGGAATGTGGTTGAAGCGAAGCGCTTGCTTGACATCTGTCAGGATTTTGCGAGTAGATTCCCGGATGAGGCGTTCTTCCATGACTTGGAGTGTGTTTGTCGCGACTTTTACACGAGGGCTGTGGACATGGAGCATTCTGCGCTGTCACAACGAGCAAAGCGCTATTGGCTTAAGGAGGGTGATCAGTGCACGTCATTCTTCTTCAGGCGAGTAGCTATACGACGCACTAGGAATCGGATTCTTGCCTTGGAGACTGAGAGCGGAGAGCTGATCCATGGAGAGGGGGCTGTTCGTGACGAGTTGATACGTTACTATCATGATTTGTTGGGAGTTTCGGTGCGGCCGAACCTGGTTTCCCCTTCTGATCTTGCGCCTTATATTACCCGATCTCTTTCGGGGGACATGGCTTCACATATGATCAGACCCATTGAGCCTGCTGAGATCAAGGAGGCTCTCTTCTTTAAAGCGGCTTGGAGTATCATTGGGGAGGATCTCATTATCTCGGTTCAGGACTTCTTCTTGACGGGCCGGCTGCTTAAGGGCCTCAATAGCACGTCCATCACGCTCATTCCGAAGGGGGATTCGCCGAGGCGAGCAGCTGATTATCGACCCATCTCGTGCTGCAATGTTCTCTTTAAGGTAATCTCTAAGGTTATTGCTAACAGGTTGAGGCCTGTTCTTGGGGAGCTCGTACATCCGACTCAGACGGCCTTTATTCCGGGACGGAAGATCAGCGATAACATTCTTTTAGCCCAGGAGTTCTGTTTGGGGTATAACAGTACGAGCCGCCCCCCTCAGGTAGCGCTCAAGGTGGATTTGGCTAAGGCCTATGATAAGGTCGAGTGGAGTTTCTTGCTAGCTGCTATGGAAGCAATGGGCTTCCATTCGACCTTTGTTGCTTGGATTCATTGTTGTGTTACTACCACTATCTTTTCCATTAATCTTCATGGAACGCAGGCGGGGTACTTCCATGGGAAGAGAGGCCTTCGACAGGGGGACCCGTTGTCCCCGTACCTTTTCACGTTGGTGATGGAGATTTTACGGGGGATGGTTACATATCACATATGCCAGGAACCGCGTTTTCTTTATCATTGGCGTTGTCAGGCGTCGAAGCTGGCCATGCTTGCGTTTGCGGACGATTTGTTACTGTTTTTTCATGCTGATGAGGTCTCGATTGGGGTCCTTAAGGCTGCGCTGGATGACTTTGCGGAGGCTTCGGGATTACAGCCGAGCCTCGGCAAGAGCGAGATGTTTGTGAGCAAGCGCGCTGAGAGCTTGTCGATGCGATTTCAGACGATTCTCGGCATTTCGCAGGGGCAACTGCCTGTGCGCTACCTGGGGGTTCCTCTGATTCCAGGAAGACTTTCGATTTCGGATTGTGCGCCTTTACTTCAGAAGGTCGATAGGAGGTTGGGATCCTGGCTGAATAAGTCGCTCTCTTACGCTGGGAGAGTGCAACTTATCAAGTTAGTTCTTTCGTCTCTTCATATCTATTGGGCGGGTATATTCTTACTCCCGAAGGGTGTTATTCAGGCTATTGAGACGCGTTTGCGGACTTTCTTATGGGCTGGTTCGCCTGCACGAGTTGCATGGGATGATATTTGCCTCCCGACCGCCGAGGGAGGACTTGGGATCCGTTCCATGAGACCGATAATCGTGCGCTGCTTCTTCGGCATTTGTGGAGTGTGGTCTCGCATGCTACGGATTCGGTTTGGGTTGACTGGCTGTACAGCACTAGACTGCATAACAGGTCTCTTTGGGAACTGTCGCCGGGGAGCAATGCTTCTTGGAGTTGGAAGAAGCTGCTCAAGCTTCGGAATATCATCCGCACATTTATCTCATATCAGGTGGGGGACGGCCGATCCATATGGCTATGGAAGGACCCTTGGCTGCTGATGACCCCGCTGATGGAGCGACACCCCAGGGGGCCGATGGTGTTGGGATTACCTCATGACTCACGCCTCAGCGCGGTCATTACGTCGGAGGGCTGGTCTTGGCCTGCCTTGACGTCCTCCGAGTTTCTGGAGATCGGCCCTCTTCTTCCCCCGGCGGAGCCATCGCGGTCTGATCGTATTCGATGGATTGGGACACCTGATGGACGTTTCTCTGCGAGGGCGGTTCGGGAGGCCACTCGACCACGGCGGGACAGAGTCACTTGGGCGTCCCTACGCATACCTCGCCATGAGTTTATTCTATGGCTTGCTATTCGAGGACGTCTCTCCGTTCGCAGCTTACCATGGGTGTCGTCGAGGACGTCTCTCCGTTCGCAGCTTACTTTGGAGAGTAGCTTGGTAGCTTGGTAGCTTGGTAGTTGTTTTTCTCTTAACCGCTTTTTTGTTCACCAGTAGCCTGTTACTGGTTGCCTGTGTCGATGTTTACTCGCACCCACTCTGTATACTTCTACCATTATATATATAAAAAACGGGACCTGTTCCAAAAAAAAAAGATCAGCCCCTTGCCTGTAAGTTTAATTTTGGCTTGATAATACTAGTAATATATTTGTTTGCATGAATTATTGTGGATAGTAGGCTAAAATGACGAGGGGACGTAGAGAAAACAATGGAGAGTCAAGTCGTGGGGTTGCATCTGAGTCACCTACAACTGAACGAGACTCCACGATTTTGCGCCTCACTGTGATAATAGGGGAACGGTTCCGTAACTCATCTGAGCAACATCCTACCCCGCCACCCGAACGTGTAGAAATAATAGGGGAACGGTTCCGTAAATTGAAGCCTCCGACAATTGAAGTAGATCTTTTATTATCAATATATTATTAATTGATGAACTAACGTACTTGTGTAATAACAATGAGAGATTTTTCGGAAGGTAAAGTATTTAGAAAATTCAGACCTTTGAATTTAATCCTACGTGAATATAGTGTGGTATGTGAGTCTTGATGATTGATTATATGTTTAAGGTATTCGATGTTTATAGCTTTCAATAATTTATATCATTTACGAGATATTATCGTGAGTTATGTGTTAGGATTAAATCTCAGATCATTGAAGCTATGATAAATATGTGTAGTGTTTTTACGAGTAGTTTTTGGTCCATGAGTGATAAGTTTAGTACATGCTTTGGTGCTATCTAGCTTTTGGCATGTTTTTTTTTTCCAAATTGTTTTTTTTGGGGGTTATATGATTAGCGTGATATTAATAGGTGCTTATGGTGAAATATGTGAAGTTTTCGGGCCATATGTTAGGGTTAGATTATATAGACTTGTGAGATAATTAGTAGGTTGTAGCGCGTTGTGTTTACATGATTAGATTTTAGTATTAGAACCTTAGATAAAATAGGTTAAGGAGTTGTTTTCGAGTTATTAGGTGTATGATAAATTTTCGCTATTTGAGTGGTTAACAATATAATGTTTTCGCCAATTCATTACTTTAGGAAATAACACGTTTTTGGCACCTCTTATCAAGAGTTTTCAGTATTTTAATTATTTTTGACACTAAGAGAATTTTCGAAATTTCACTTAAGTTTTTGATATTTAGTATGTTTACGATATTATATGGTTTTCGACAATTAGGGTTCGAAAACATTCATATTGACTTGATCTAGTAGATATACTTATATGATAATATTTTTACGATGCAGTGTGAAAAGGAATGAAAAAAATCGCTAGAGAGAGAAAGTAGAGGGAGAAAGAGGCGATTTTGAATTTTCATCGGCTGGATCGCTTTTCATCGACCACCACCGCTGTTTCCGGTCAGATTACTGCCGGCCGGTGGCGATTTCCTAATCCCTATGTTTGGGCTGGGATTTGTGGCTGTTTCAAGGGTTTTTGGATTCGTTTTGGGAAAGACGCCGGCTAGGGTTTCATGGTGTCTTCACCAAATTCGACTGTGGTGATTTCCATGGGGACAATCACCATCCCTAGATTGCCGACCTTGCCGGATTTGGAGGGACTTTCAGCGGCTTATCCGGAATTTGTGACCTGTTTCGACGGGGATCGTTTCAGGGCGCTTATGGGCCGGATCAACGGGTCTGATGGGAACGGGAAACGTGTTGCCGATCAGTTTATTGGCGGGCATCGGGTGTCGACGACTATGGCGGCTGGGATATGAGGAGATGGCAATCCATCGCCATCTGGTTTAATTACAGTGCCGACTCGACTTATGGGCAACCCGCGATCTGATGAGCGATCGCCATGTGGTCGGCCAGGAACACCACCACCAGATCGACGGGTAGTGGCGATGGCTATGGCGGAGGATGATGATGATGAGAACCACATCATTGAATCTGAGATGCAGATTGCTTTGCTGGAACACGACATGGTGCAGACTAGGGTTTCATCAGCACCTAAATCTAAGCCTATTCAGCCGCGTGAAACAGCGCCACCACCACAATTGGCGGCTAGGGTTTCTGCGTCGAAGGGAGTGACGGCTGAGATGGAGGTGAATATGGGCCCTGATGGGCCTGCTCCAGAGATGACGGCTGCTAGAGTTTCTACGCAAGATGGATTCTTCACTCGCTTTGGGACGGTTTTCTCGCGACTTGGGCCTCCGGCGCAGAACCATGATGCCCAAGCCAACCCGTCATTTGCAGCAGCTGTTCAAGGGAAAGGGGCTGCCAAACAGCGTGCCGCTACTAATTCGCGCACCATGGCATTATCCTACACGGCACCAGCGCTTGTGAATGGTGTGGCTCGAGTGCATGCACCGTTGGATGTCGCAAGGCGAGGTCGTGATCGATGGCAGAATACACTAGTGGGTTATTTCCTCGGCCGTAAACCCTACTTCTCTTTCGTCGAACGCCATTTCAGAGCAATCTGGAAGGGGCTAGCTGAGATACGGACAACCATGGGTTTTTTATGTTTTGCTTTAAGTCTGAGGAGGCAAGGACGGCGGTCCTAGAGGGTGGGCCGTGGCTCATGCAAGGTCAACCTTTATTTTTGGAGGCATGGCGGCCACGAATGTCCTTCGCACGAAGAGATTTGAGCGAGCTGCCGTTATGGGTTAAGCTATGGGTTGTGCCATGCGAACTTTGGACACAAGAAGGGCTTGGGTTGGTAGCAAGTGCTGTAGGTCGCCGCTGTTTGCGGATGGTATCACGGCTGCTGGAGAACGCCTCGACAATGCACGTATTTGCGTTATGAAGCAGCTATCTGAGCCATTTTTAGAAACCTTTGAATTGCTGCTCCAAGGTGAGGATGGGGAGGAGGACGTGGTTGTCCCTATTCGGGTGGAGTATGATTGGAAGCCATCTCAGTGTTCTCATTGTTCATCTTGGGCACATGGAACAGGCCATTTCCTCAACGGCTGGTGAGTTCAGTGGTGCCAGCAGCCCATCGGCGGCGCAAGGCGAAACCGAGGGGTCAACAGACGGCGACCGTTGCTGGTCCATCACGACAAACGACGGGGGCTGTGCAACGTGCCACTCATGCCGCCAAGGGTGGCCAACATAGATCGGGAAATCGGGATCCAAGCAGGCCGCCTCTGATAGGTGGGTCACGGGGGGAACTTCTCAATGCTGCAGGAAGAATGGCAACAGGTGGGTGCCAAGGGTAAGGCCGTTTTACTAATGGCTGCGGATGATGGGGATGGGCGCATGCCTACTGGCAATGGCCGAGGGCAAGGAGCCCGTCACAATCCCCGGTCACCGACGTTACCTGGGGCGCATAATCGATTTGAGATACTTCAGGACATGTCTGACGTCCCTGACTACACATTTCACACGGGCCCTAAAGCAGATGCAGCCCAAAACGGGGTGCCTTTATGTTAGCTGTGGGAGCATGGAATGTGCGTGGTCTTAATAAGCAAGACCACATGAGGGCGGTGGGGGAGTTGATGTCACGTGAAGGGCTACATATGATTGGGTTGCTAGAGACGAGAGTTTCGGTGTCTTTTTTTTGGTATATTGTCCCGTATATATAGTGGAAAAATGTATGTACAAATGAGCAAGAGATATAGTACGCAACCCCCCAGTAACAGACTACTGGGCACAAACAAGAAAGGAATAACCAATCAACCAATCAACCAATGATCCCATCAACTAAACAACCAATCAAAGACCAATCCTACCAAGCCAACCGCCATAGTCGGCGTATGGCTGCCCGATGAAGGTTGTACTTCGTGGACGTACCACTAATCCGCATGGTAGCCAGGGCAAGAACACACACCCCACGAGCCTGTGTGGAGTCCCCTCCTTCCAGCGCCTATTCCTTGCCTGCCAAATATGATAGACAAGGGAAGCCAGTATATGACGGTGCGGGTTTTATGTCGAATGGCATCAGATCTCATTGGCGTTGGTTCTTTGATTATGATGATGGGCCAGCGTCGCGCATATGGGTTGGCTGGGATCCATCGGTTCAGACCGTGGAGGTTCTTGGGTATTCAACCCAAGCGGTACATTGTCGAGTGGAGTCAGCGATGACAAGGGAGACAGTTTTCGTGTCTTTTGCGTATGGGAAGTCCAGGAGGGAGGAGAGACTTCCCTTATGGGATGAGTTAATTAGCCTGTCTGCGTGTGGCGGATGCATGGATAGTCATGGGGGACTTCAATGCTATATTGCACACGGCTGAGGGACATGGGGGATCGCCCTCTAGGCATGATATGGAGGATTTTCAGACATGCTTGGTGAGTGCGGACTTGTTGACGATACCTACGATGGGCTAGGTGTTCACGTGGCATAATCAATAGCGGGCGGATGCGGGAATCTTTTTTTGGTATAATCCACATCGCCTGACCGAACTTGAGGAAGGAGCAGAGCGATCTCCATATAATCGACAGTGGTTAGAGGCGGCCAATTCCAACCCCCATCGTTGATCGCGGCATTAAGTGTCGAGTCAAGTGGCATGCCCATAACCATCGTGATTTGCCGTAGACGCTCCACCAAGGGCCCCATAAGCAACCATTGGTCGGTCCAGAGACGCGTCGATGCTCCATTCCCAATACGGAATTCAATGAGTGCCTAATATAGGGGAATAGCTTCAGTATCTTCTTCCAGCTACACGAGATCCCTAGCATTGGTTCTGACAGACCAGATCGAGGTGTTGTGAAGCCGTGTTCACCGAATCCAAACAGCCCAAATAGGAGTCTCATCCTCACTCAATAGGCTCCAAACAAGGCGCATCATTAGAGCCTTATTATCATTCTCGACAGATCGAATCCCTAGACCTCCTTCCCTAGGCATGCAACATCAGTCCTAGCCACCTTTGCGCTAGATCCTTGCCAAAGGAAAGCCTTGCGTCGCGCCTCAATACTATGGATAATTCCTTTAGGCAACAAGAAAACTCCAGCCCAGTACATATGAAATCCCAGAGGACAGACCTGATGAGTTTAACCTTACCAGCGTATGATAATGACTGATGAGTCCACGAACCTAAGCGCTGATCAGTGGTGCGAAGAAGCGACGCACAATCTGTTATAGTCAACCTTGACGTGATCAGCGGTACTCCCAAATAACGTACAGGTAGAGTACCCTTCGAAAAACCCATAATGGCCTGAAGCGCGCCCGTTAGTCATTTTGCCCTCTTGGAGATAAACATCTCGCTCCTGCGGATGTTCGCCCGTAAGCCAGAGACGGTAGCAAAATGGTAAAGACTGTCTTTGAAGATGCCAACTGATGCAGCGTCCGCATGCGAGAAAAGGAGCAGATCATCGGTGAACGTGAGCATATAAAGTGACGTGGGGTCACATCTCCAATGGTATCGAAAGCACCTGCTAGGCTGATCCGCTGCTCAATAATACCATAAAGGACATCCATGACCAACTTAAAGAATTATGGAGAGAATGGATCGCCTTGTCGTAAGCCTCGTCGTCCACGAAAGAATCCCTCTGGATGGCCATTGATGTTTATAGAGAAGGTTGTCGTCGTGAGACATGAGCGAACCCAACCCAGTAGGATGGAAATTCAGCGCCGTTAGTGTAGGAAGAAGGAAGTCGCATTCCACCTTATCGTAGGCGTTGGCGAGATCAACTTTGAATGCAACGCGAGCAGGCAACCCCGTGCAGTTGTAGCCGTGGCAGATCTCCTTCGCTAGGAGGATGTTGTCGGAGATGCGATGCCATGGAATGAAAGCCGTGGGTGAGATGGACTAGGTTCCCAAGGGAGTCTCGTGACCTGTTTGGAAATGACCTTATATAAAACGTTGCAGCAGGATATAGGGCGGAAATCTTTCGCCATCCGCGGGTTTCGGCCCTTTGGGTATGAGAGCGATGAGAATAGAATTAAGTTCTCCCAATAGCTGGCCTGTTCGAAAGAAAGCTCCTCTACCGCATATGTGATGTCAGGACCAATGATACCCCATGCGCGTTTGTGAAAGGCTGCCGAAAAGCCATCAGGTCCTGCTAATTTGTTATCTCCAACGGAGAAGATGTCCTTCTTAATCTCCCCATCAGTGATCGACTGGTCCATGATATCAGCATCACTTGTAGAAAATTCAAAATTTGATTTCATATTTAATGATATTTTATTTGATTTAAATATCTAAGTTAGTCTAGTTTTAGTAAGTTTCCTTAATGCGAATTTGGAATTCAAAAGGGAGAGATAAAATGTGGCAAAAATCTCTGACACTTTAAGGACTTGGAAATCAAAATCCAAGCCCTAAAATATGCTAAATTTTGTGGTCCATCCTATAGAAGAGAGATGATTTTCGAAATCAAATAAAGCACACACTCACACGAAAGCGTACACCTTCTCCTGAAGCGACGGATCGATTCTCTCTAGCCATTTTGAGAGAAATAGATCTGTGGTGCAGCGCGAGGTCGGCGTGACAATCTAGTGCCATCCACCACCATCGCCATAGTGTTGAAGAAAAGGACGAGGAGCTGCAACTTGCTTCAACTGATAATTTTCTACGGGTTTGACCTGCCCTATTACGTGTCAATGTGTTACTAACTGATCCGAGTTACGGGGGAATCGGGAAACTCGGAAAATTATTGTTCCGCACGGTACTCGTGGACGTAGAGTCTCGGGACACACCAATAACCAATAGTGGTATCAGAGCGGGCCCTCGAGATCAGAATCATAACGTGTTTAAATTGAAACGAGGCGCGTGGGAGACGATCGAAAGCCACGCGGTTTGACCGGCGTGGGGCTGATCGATGTGTCGTTGCCATCCCACGACCACCACCTCTTGCGGCGTGGCCGACGAGGTAGCCACCGTCAAGACATGAACGCGGGTGGCCATTCCGGGGTGATGCCGCCGCGTCGAGCAGCAGTGACGACAACATATCATCCGCAGCAAAATTCTGCCGCGGGCTGAAATAGTGCGCTGCGTGCGGCGTGCCGTCGCCGATGGTGGCTGTTCCGGCTCCAGCCGAGACCCCGCATCGACGGCCTTCTCCATCGTGGCTCTCCGGCTTATTTTGATGGCTGAGCGTTTTGAGTCGTGCCACATGCGTTAGGGCTTCGCGCTCGAAGCCTTAACGGACCTCTTAATGGGTTTGGCCCGTTTGACGCCCAATTTCCATTTCTTTATAAAATCATATAATTGTCAACGTGCTCGTTATGGATGTGATTTAAGGCGCATTTGCGGGTTTAGGAAATTGGTTTTCGGGTCATTTGTTAAGGGTTACGTCCCCCCGGGTTGTATTTGTTTTATATGGGTTGTTCGGGACTTATGATCCCCCGTGTTGTACTTTACCGTGTTATTAGATTAGACTTAAATATGAACACGAGGACCCATTCGATGGATGACGACCCCCTGTTGACGAGGTGGTGGACGTTCGGTGACTTTGAGGCCTTTCGAGTAACGAAGGACGTTTGACGACTTCAAGACCCGTGTGACGACCCAAAGTCTTTTGAAGACGAATGTAATAGGGATAGACTAAAAATACCCGCTTGTGTTGTCTAGTAGTTTATTTTCCTATGGTTAATTTACTACATATGTACGTGTTGGTTTTTGAAATGGTATGCATGTATTATGTGATCTTATCTGAGATTGTTTATTCTTCCGTTTCATAAATACTAAGTGGGTAAAAGAAATTCCTATCTTTTATCATGCTCGAGATATCTAGCATTGGGGAGTATTGCGATTTGTTCCAATAAGTTGGCGTCGTATATCTTGCCCCAGTGTTAGCGTCTCGGGTGCGTCTTGGACACGGCTCGTCATACCAGTCCGCCCCCACGAAGCCTATGGCAGTAAGGGGCAGTACATTCTGTGCCATTTGAGCATAAGTTGATAGGTCACGCTTAGGCAGTTATACCCAATAAGCAGGGTTAGCCGTGAGGATCAATGACTCGGACAAAGATAGTTGAAACTCTTGTTAGATATGTTTGCGTTTGATGTGACTTTGATAAGACTAGATGAGTCAAATATTGGGGTAAAGGCTGAGGTGAGTCTAGTCGAGTCGGGGACATTAACTCGACTACGAATTGTCAACGAGGTTTATGTCTACCTGTCGCAGAAGGGGGATTGGGATTGCGTTCTATAGCTGTCGACAACAAGGCTCTGCTGCTGAAGCAATTGTTGAGTGTACTTACCAGGACACCCGGCTCAATATGGGTCGAATGGCTGTATGGAACGAGGTTGCACTCTCGATCGCTATGGGACCTGTCGATCTCGCCGAATGATACGTGGAGCTGGAGGAAGCTGCTGCAGTTGCGACCTCTGATCAGATCCATGATTACGTTTCGTGTGGGGATGGGTCCACGATATGGCTATGGAAGGACCCCTGGCTATTACCTACACCTTTGATAGAGAGATTTGCTAGGGGCCCTATTCCGATGGGGCTGCCTCTCGACTCGCGACTGATTGTGGTTCTTAATACGCAGGGGTGGCAATGGCCTGGGCGGGGGGCGGTTGAATTTCTTGAGATCAGCCGCCTACTTCCGTCAGTAGTACGAGGGAATCAGGATGGAGTATTGTGGAAGGGGTCGCCAGATGGAGCTATGACAGCACGTTCAGCTAGAGATGCGATGCGCTACATGAGGCCTCCTGTTTCTTGGGCTGGTTTATTTGGAGGGCCGGCTAGGCATGAGTTTATTCTATATATTGGACTACAGGATCGCCTCTCAACTAGGGACAAGCCGTGGATAGCTCATCGGACGGGATCTCCAGCTTGTGTCCTATGCGAGGAGTTGCACTATGAGACAGCCCAGCATCTTTTCTTTGATTGTTCGTTCTCACGGCAATGTCTTCGGATCTTGCGGCGTAGGATTCGATGGATCTGGCCTTATCGGGAGTGGCATGCGGCAGTTCGTTGGGCGGCGGCACGGTGGCGAGGGAAACATCTTCTCTATGCAGCATATCGGCACGTTCTTGCCTCTCTGGTATACCACATCTGGCAGGCTAGGAATAAGCGTTGGAAGGAAGGGATCGTCACCCCGCCTCACAGGCTTGTGGGGTCTGTCCTTGCCTTGGTTATCATGCGTATTAGTGGTACTTTCACGAAATATGACCTCCAGCGTGCTGCCATACGCAGATTATGGCGTGTGGCTTGGTAGGGACTAGGCTCCATTCATTCATTGTGGATTAGTTGATTCTTTAGGTATTGTTTTGAGCCCAGTAGCATGTTACTGATTGGTTGCGGAGTTCATCTCCTACTCACCTGTACACTTTTTCTTCATTATATATATACATGGGACATTATACCAAAAAAAAAAAGAAACTCTTCTTGGGAGGATAGTAGGATAGTTTTCGTGAAAAATAGTCAGGGTCAATCGAAACATAATGTCCTTGTTTGCGCTTGATCAATGATAAGATAAACCTAATTAGATCTTTATTTTCTGCAGCTTTACGTTTTTTATTACTGCAATGACAAACATTATTACTATGCTGTTTGACAGAAACTATTTGGTGGGACCAAACTACGAGACTAGCTCCATAACCTAAGGATAGTCCTTGGTTTGGAGTCGCTAACTTATGTCCTTGATTTCCCCGTGCCGCATGTCCCAGGGGTGATGCCAGTGACGAGAACCGGGCTGCGTATGCAAAGTGGCAGATAGACGAGCCAAAAGTCAAGGGCATACTTTCTTTCCATGAGCAATGAGTTTTAGCGCACTCACTCGGAAGTGGAAGTTGGCTTCATTTGAGGAGCTTTCTGGCGAATATTCCAAGAGTTCCAGCTAATCCCTGATAGAGCAACTATTTCATTGCAAAATGGCTGAGGGTAGTGATGTTGGAGAGCATGTGCTCAAAATGATTGATTGGATCAAAAGACTCGAGGCAATGGACTTTATCATGGATAATGAGCTCCAGAATGATCTCATACTTCAGTCGCTCCCACCTTCTCGTTCATTGTGAATTTTAGTCTGAACATGGCCTAGATGACATTGACTGGGATCAGCGGCGCAAACACAGATGAAGAAAGTGAAAGAAAAAAAGTTGTTCTTGTCACGAATTCTAAGACTCGAGGGTCGAGTAGGAAGAAAAAGTCGGACAAGCCTTATAAGCCCAAAGGACGGGTTTTAAAAGGCAAGGCCAAGACGAACGTGTGTAAGGCGCCAGGCCGACAGACAAATGCCTTCACTGTGACGAGCTTGGCCATTGGAAGCGCGATTGTCCGAATCTAGCCGCCTCAGGTAAAAAAACTTTATGTTTTAGAAACTAAGTGTTCTGTGACGGTATATTACGCTTCGTGGATCTTAGACTTGGGAGCTACTGCTCACATCTGTGTTTCAAACCATGGTCTGGAACGAAGTAGGAAGCTGGCTGACCGAGAGATCATGATCAACGTATGAAGCGGACATAGTGTGCCGGTGACCCACATTGGATCAAGATCTCTCGTTTTATCTGTGAGTTCCATTTAGTAATAATATATGCAATATTTATTTTGGAAATAATTGTGTCGGAAGTGCAAGTTTCCTGAATGAATTGTGTTATGTAAATGTTGAAGATAAAACAAAAACTGTGAATACTATTACCAACAAACAAAAGTTGGAATCGAACGCGAGACTGCTGTGGCATTTTCGACTCGGTCACGCTGGAGAACCAAAGATTCTTGAGTTGGAGAAAACCGCATTATAAAGCCGCTTGAATCTGATCCCTATCCGACTTGCGAATCTTGTATCCTTTTTTCTTTTTGGAGGAAATCCCTTGTATATATATAAATGGGTGAATGTACAAGACGTGTGAGAGATTTATCTCTCACAAGCAACCAGTAACATGCTACTGGAATGAACGATCGCAATGCACAGTCCCACGGTGTAACGCAATGTAGGGAACACAGGCTGGTGTCCCTACGTGCTGTGCCACCCAAGGCTTATCTCTAGTCGATAAACGATAGCGAATGGCCTGGCAAAGGATTAGCTCATGACGAGGAACCCTCAGAGGTCCTCCAAACAGGACCGCCCAAGTGACTGGCTGTCGTCGCATGTGCAATGCCTCCCTGATCAGACGGGCCGAGGCGTGGGCATCTGATGCCCCATTTCACCAAATCGTGTCGTGCCTGCTCGGATCAACCTGTGGAAGATGACGACTAAAGTCTATGTACTCAGCTGGCGACCTTCTAGGCCAATTCCAACCTTGGGTGTCGATGAAGAGCTCAAACAAGTCCCCACAAGTAGCCCCTTCGCAAGTGGCCCTCTAGGATAGCGCTCCAATAAAGGCGCAGCCAATAACCACGGGTCCTCCCACAACCACAACGATGCTCCATCTCCAATCCGAAAAGAAATAATCGGAAGTATCGCCGGCCTCAACTGTATCAGCTTCCTCCAGCTCCATGCTGTATTGGCCAAAATAGTGGTGTCCAAAGCGAACTACTGCAAGTGCATACTATATATAACCATTCCACCCAAATCAAGTCTGGAGCGCGAGTAACTACCCGCCACAGTTGCTGGAATAGTAGAGACCGATTATCCGTAGCTATCAAGCGAAGGCCCAACCCCGCTTCAGAAATAGGAAGGCAAACTTCCACCCACGCAACGTTGGCCGACAAACCGCCCACAAGAACTGTCGAAATCTCGACTCCAGGGCTCAAACAACACCCTTCGCCAGTAAGAAAACCCCAGACACATGCAACTCCTAAAGCACCTACTTAATCAACTGGAGCCTACCCGCGTATGACAAGGATCGATTCAGCCATGAGCCCAATCGCACATCAACTCTCCGCAGTAGGGGATAAAAATCACCACATCAGTCGTGAAGCGATCAATGGCACCACCAAATAGCGCACCGGTAAATGACCCTCACGAAAACCAAGAATAGGTTGAAGTACCTTTAGGCCCTCCGCCCTCCGTGAAAGACAAATCTCACTCTTGTCGGGGTTGGGGTTCAACCCGAACAGTGCCGAGAAAGTTGACAAGGCGTCCTTCAGAACCCCCCAGTAACGACATCGGCATGACAAAGCAGTAGTAGATCATCCGCAAAAAAGAGCATAAGAAGGGATATAGACTCACAACGCCAGTGATAGAGGAAGCGTGGTTCCGCCTGTAGGCGGTCCTCATGATGGAGCCGAGATTCCGTTACCATTGGAGATGTGAGGCCAACTTGCTGGCGATGCTGGTTTTCGCGGATGATCTTCTTCTTTTTTGTCACGCTGATACGATCTCTGTGGGCGTCCTGAAGAACGCGTTGACTGCATTCTCGAATCTATCTGGCTTGCACCCAAATCCTGAAAAGAGCGAGATGTTTCTGTCAAGAAGTGCGGAGGGTCTAAAGGTCCAGCTGCAGGGCCTTTTGGGTTTTTGTATGGGCCAGTTACCCGTACGATAGTTAGGGGTGCCACTGATAGCATCACGACTTACAATTGGGGATTGCGCCCCGCTTTTGCAGCGAGTTGACGTGCGTCTTGGGTCATGGCTGAATCAGTCCTTATCATATGCGGGGAGGGTCCAACTGATTAAGTATGTTCTTCAAGCATTGTATGTATATTGGTCGGGGGTGTTCCTATTACCTAAGGGTGTTGTACGTGCATTGGAGTCCCCCGGTTTAGGCAGTTCCTGTGGGGAGGTTCCTCGGCTAAGGTCGCGTGGGAGGATATTTGTCTCCCACCATGTGAGGGGGGTTTGGGAATTCGCTCCATAGCTACAGATAACAGGTCGCTACTTCTGCAGCTTTTATGGAGGGTAATTAGTCGAACGCCAGACTCTGTTTGGGTGGATTGGCTCTACAGTACACGCCTGCAGGCTAGATCGATTTGGGCCATCCCTGTTTCAGCAAGCACGTCATGGAGTTGGAGGAAGCTTATGCAGCTGAGGTCGATCATTCTCCCACTTATCTCCTTTCGGATAGGCGATGGTTCGACTATTTGGTTGTGGGAGGACCCATGGCTACAGGAAGCGCCTCTACTCGACCGCTACCCAAGAGGCCCGATTGTTATGGGGCTGCCGGTGGGTACCCGACTGAGCTCCGTCATTGATGCCCATGGCTGGAACTGGCCAGGACTTACCACGACAGAATACATTGACTTCAGTTGACACCTTCCGTCTGTTGACTTCGAACATGCGTGATAGGATTTTATGGAAGGGCGCGATCGATGGCTGTGCTACCACCCGCTTGATTAGGGAGGCACTCCGCGTTCGACGACATCCTGTACCTTGGGCGGCCCTCTTTGGGGGACCCCTAAAGGTGCCTAGGCGTGAGTTTATACTTTGGCTGAGTATCCGCGACCGCTTGTCTACGAGAGATAAGCAGTGGGTGGCCCAGCGAGCGGGTACCCCTGCCTGTGTCCTCTGTGACGTGCTCCGCTACGAGACGGCCCAGCACCTGTTTTTTGACTGTCGATTTTCGCGTCAGTGCCTTCGACTGCTGCGGCGACGTATTCGTTGGTCATGGCCGTATGTATAGGGAGTGGCCTCAGGGCGTTATGTGGGCTTCGATGAGGTGGCGTGGACACCATCTTCTTTCTGCGGCATACCGTCATGTTTTGGCTTCCTTAGTTTACCATATTTGGCAGGCACGAAATAAGCGCTGGAAGGAAGGGATCATCAGGACTCCTGACAGGCTGGTGGCTGCGGTGCTTGATATGGTGTGTCTGCGACTTAGCGGGACATCTGCTAAGTTCGAGCTTCAGCGGGCGGCCATTCGGCGCCTTTGGCGTGTAGCGTGGTAGTCTTTACTGTGATGATTTTGCCTTTGCCAGTAGTCTGTTACTGGTTTCTTGTGAGGGGTTAAACCTCACCCACCTTGTACATTGACCCATATTTCTTTATATATATACACGGAATTATTCCAAAAAAAAAAAGAATTGTGAATTTCACGGACCTTAGATAGTTCATGAATTAGGTCACAAATCCTAGGTATTGAGATGAACCACACAAATTGAGAGATCTAACCGAGTTCACGAATTTCACTAACTTCACGAACTATATAAGTTCACGAAGTGACTTTACAAAACAATCAAAAAAGACCAAGTAAAGTTTACGGGTCATATGTATATCGTGAACTATATAAGTTCGCGAATTATAAAAAGGGTTAGGTTGGCCCACGAATCGCACTTCACGAGTCGTAAAAGCCTTCATGAACTTAAAATAACAACTACCTTTCAAGTATTTAATTTAAATACAATATCTTAGGAAATTCGAGACTTTAGCTAGCCAAGTAATTTGATAAGTACTAACATAATGATTTTTGGTGCTAAGGTTGAGACTTAGGAATTTCGCCAAATCGGTAGCTTATAATCTACGGACGACAAGTAAGTGGGAATTCAACTACAGTGTAATACCCGTAAATTCTAATACGGGTTTTATGTAATTAATTATGCGATTTTGAGTAAGTTATGAATTTATAAAGAGATCAAAATATTTAAATAATTATAAATGGGTCATTTGAAGACTTTGAGTAAATTTCCAAAGGCCCAAAAATATAAGGTGAGATAAGATGATAATACTTTGCTTAGGCCTAAAGGAAAACTCACGTCTAATCAAGTCACAAAAGCCAAAGTGATGTATATCTATGTTATGAATATGAAGAAACCCTCATTTTCCCACAATAGAAGAAAACGTCAAAAAGGGAGAACCAAAAACCAAGAACTCACAAAACTCCAACCCTTCAAATTTCGTGGTAAGGGTGTAAGAAGTCTATGATTAATATGTTTATTTCATCTTCGCTAGTTGATATATATTCTTACCAGATGTATACAAGAGAACTAAGTGATATCAAATAGGTTAGGTAACTCTAATATAAGATTAGCATAGCTTCAATGAAGTTCTCGTCATTAGAACAATGGTTGCAACACCTAGAGATATTCTGATATTGTAAGTTAATAAGGGCTGGGGTCAAAATTTCCTATTACATATATAGTTTCGATAGGATTAACAGGTTTTCATTATATAGATGTTTTTATATAATCCGATACTAGACATAGCAAGCTTCGAAATCTACTTTGTTTAGGAAACTAAAAGATATTCAGGTTAAGTTAATAAGTATTTAGGTAATATAAGCTTTAATGAAGTTGATTTATGTTCATCAGCACCGATGAGAATCTTTAGAATTTGAAACGTTAAGGAATGTGAAAGTTTTATGCCTGGATAGATCTCGACATTAGTTATTTAGTAAGATGTCGATATTGTAGGATAGTTCTAATAGAAATCGAGATGAATAATAGCTTTCGACATTTGTATGATTTTGACATGAGATCTCGCCATTGCTTTCTCGAGATGTTTGGTAACAATAATAATAGGTCTCGATATTATTTAGAGGTCTCGACATTTGTTTTCTCGACATTTTAAGGAGTAAGGATCTCGATAGACTATGAATTAATGATTTCGACCTTATAATGAAATAGCTCGACATTGGTATCTCGACATTTTGTAGGAATAGATCTCGACATTTATTAGATCTTGGGAAGTAATAGATATCGACATTACTAGATGACTTCGACATTGATAAGTTCGACATTATGAAAAATCTCGGTAGCTTCTTTTGATGATCTCGATATTTATTTTAACAAGGAACTCGACATTTTCATTTTCAAACAAAGATCTCGATACCTTCTACAATACTATGTTCTCGACATTGTATATATGATTCGACATTTCTAAGGTCTCGACATTTGTAGGATGTCGATATGGCTTGACGACTTCGACGTTAGATATATATATATATATATATATATATATAAATTTCGACATGATATTTCAGTTAATAAATTTTTGGTATTTTAGAATTTTGATATTTCTAGGGTTTTCATAAATTTTAGGGTTTTGATAATTTTAGCATTTTCGAAACTTATATGACTTAGTAAATTTATTGATGCGGAAATATTTTCAATATTCAGAGGATCGAAGCGTAGGAAATTTACCCGACTTCGTGACTAATTTTATCAGGAGGGCAGGTAGGTGGATTATCCATCTACAATACGTAAACACAATTATGTGTTTCATGTGATTATGTGATTTACGTGACTTATGTGACTTATATATTTTACGTATGTTTTATATAAATCATGTTTTATGATATTTTTATATGAATGGCACGTGCATATCACGTTAGGGCGAGAGATGTTTGTACCGTAGTGTGACGGTAATAATATGAGATATTGACGTACGGGTTAGAAAGAGATGCTTGTGATTGGTGACTCTTAGAGGAGTCGAGGTTGGACTCACTGGGCACCTGGCGGAGACAGACATGATCGATCTGTGTATCCGGACGTGATCGATTCGGGGTGCATACTGCCGGATGAGATTTTCTTTGTGATTAGTGCGGGAGGTATACGACCTGGTAGGAGGACATTGACGTGATCGATCAGTGCTCTACCGCGAAGCTCGCCGCGAGACTTGGGGGTGGCTTCCCAGTAGTCTATTGCGCGCGGAGGTGTCGAGCCTAACCTAGGGCCCTGTGTGGTGTGAAATAGGAATGTGGGAAAAGAAGAGTGTGCATTATATCATGTTGTGAGATATTGGGTTTGGGGTTGAGTGCACACTTGCATACATGCATTTTATTCACCTACTGGGCAAATTACTCAGTGTTTACGTGTTGTAGGTTCTGAGTCCGATGCTGATACGCGTCGTGACTGAGGCGGCTGGTGGCGGTGCTCCACGGACTTTTGAGGGCGGTGCAATACATGGATGAAGACCTGTGGAGCGGCGTTAGCGCTTTTTGTTCTTTTGATATTTTTGGGGCTTCGGCCCGTGTACAGAGATGACAATGTAGACATATGTTTATAGTAATATATATTATTATAGGAAAAAGTTTTAATTAGATGGGCCTTCCGCGGCTTACGTTGCGGAAATCCGCCACTAATCCTAATTAGAAAAGTAGGGTCGCCACAGGTGGTATCAGAGCTTCGGCTTTAGATTCTGAAGACTGTCCATGTACTGCCGCTCAAAAGTCTGGAGAACCAGCTTTGCCTGTAAGTGTACTTCTTGAGTATGTGATTATGTGTTAATTGATACATGTGCTCTCTATGACTGATTGTAGAAATAGTTGAAAATGCCGAGGACACGTAGAGAAGTAGGTGAAACTAGTCGTAGGGCGGGTTCCGAATCCCCACCGAATGAGAACCGCTCTACCATTCATCAGTTAACCGATCTAATCCGACGACAGTCAGATCAGATTAACGACCTTATCCACCAACAAAATTCCTCGGAGCGTCATTCATCCCCTGGCCTAGAACGTGCAGAAGCTGCCGGGGAAAGGTTCCGAAGGTTAAACCCCCTTCATTCGTGGAAGCCGCTGATCCTACCTTTGCGGAGGATTGGCTTAGGACCATTGAAAATATGTTTCGCGTTAGCCATCTACCCGATACTGAGAAGGTCACTTGTGCCACCTTCATGTTACGTGGGAACGCGGGCTACTATGACTTGGGAGAGATTCAAAGCACTCTTTCGGGGCAAGTACTTTACTGCACCTGATAGAGCGCAGAAGCTGAACGAAGTCATCAACCTCAAACAAGGAGGAATCTCAGTGGCGGATTACATCCGCAACTTCGAGCAGCTCTCGAGGTTTGCACCACATATAGTGGCTACAGATGAGCTGAAGATTGAGCGTTTTCTGGAAGGTCTCAAACCCGAGATCTTCCGAAGCGTAAGCATGTACGATACTGAGGGAAAGACTTACGCTCATATCGCAGAACGAGCAATATTAGCTGAGCAAGCAGAGAGTAGAGTTACCAAGGCTCAAGATGCCAAATGACGAGCAGAAGTGCAACAAGTAGGAGGGAATCAGAAACGCCCGTTCTTTGGCAAGAATCTGAACAATCGTGGAAATCAACCAGGCCAGCAGAGCTGGAGACCGAGGCCAAACCAAGGACCAGCTAACGTTTCAAACCGACCCCTAAACACGCTACCTCAGTGTCGGCAGTGTGGGCGCTACCACTACGGACTATGCCATGGGCCGAGACCAAACCCAACTCCCCAGTGTTTTCGGTGCGGAAAGATTGGCCACTATGCCAGGGTCTGTAACGAGAAAATACCGCAAGTTCCAAACCAACCTTTAATCCGACCTCCACCGGTACCAGCGCGAGTTTTTACTTTGACCAACGAGGAGGCCGAAGCAAATCCTTCCGTAGTCACGGGTACGTTGACTATCTATAACGTGCCCACCTCTGTGTTAATTGACTCTGGGCCACACATTCATTTGTGTCGGCCAAATATGTGGAAAGGGTGGGAGTTTCTCCTACCTTATCTGAGTGCAATTACATAGTTACCCTACCACACGGTGATCTGACGCGCATTAACCAAGTGCTGGAAGGATGCTCCGTTAACATTGAGGGTAGAGATCTGAACGTCGACCTGATTGTGATCCCAATGAATGCCTATGATGTTTTTTTGGGGATGGATTGGCTTTCGAAATACGAAGCCATCATAGATTGCAACAAGAAGGTCGTAAAATTTCAACTGCCCGAAGAAGAGGTGTTCACTTTTTCGGGAAAAACTACATTGAATCATATTCCGCGAATCTCTGCGCTGAAGGCTCAACGTCTGTTGAGGTCCGGTTGTGAGTCTTATCTCGTATATGCAGTGAAGGCAGAGGAGTTACCTCAGCCAGAACTGAAGGACGTATCGATAGTCAATGAGTATGCTGATGTATTTCCCGATGATCTCCCGGGTTACCCCCTGATCGAGAAATACAGTTTACGATAGATCTGATCCCGGGGTCTGCCCCAATCTCAAAAGCCCCTTACCGTTTAGCACCAAATGAGTTAAAGGAGTTGAAGGAACAACTGGAGGACCTACTATCTAAAGGGTTTATCCAGCCGAGTTTTTCACCGTGGGGTGCACCCGTCCTTTTTGTGCGAAAGAAGGATGAGTCGATGCGACTGTGCATCGACTACCGAGAAATGAATAAGATCACGATTAAGAATAAATACCCCTTGCCTAGGATCGATGATTTATTCGACCAGCTACAAGGAGCGACGGTATTCTCGAAAATTGACCTCCGTTCGGGATACCATCAGTTGAAGATCAAGGAGGTAGATGTTCCTAAAACCGCATTCAGTACGAGGTACGGCCATTACGAGTTTCTGGTCATGCCTTTTGGACTGACAAATGCCCCAGCTGCTTTTATGGACTTGATGAATCGGGTCTTTAAAGACTATCTCGACCGCTTCGTAATCGTCTTTATTGACGATATTCTGATATATTCTAAGACAAAGGAAGAACACGCGAGTCATTTACGAATCCGTCTTAGGAATCTTGCGTGAGAAACAGCTCTACGCCAAATTCAAGAAATGCGAATTTTGGCTTGAGCAAGTAGCCTTCTTGGGACACGTGATTTCCGGGAGTGGAATCTCCGTGGACCCGAGTAAGATTGAAGCCGTGAACAATTGGCCACGACTAACTACTCCGACCGAAGTCTGAAGTTTTCTAGGACTTGCGGGATATTACCGTAAGTTCATAGCTGACTTCTCTAGCATTGCCTCGACTCTGACGAATTTAACCAGAAAGAACGTACCTTTCAAGTGGTCTGAAGCTTGCGAACAAAGTTTTCAGGAGCTGAAAAAGCGACTCACTTCTGCTCCTATTCTGACTATACCCTCGGGAACTGGAGGATTCTCGGTCTATAGCGACGCCTCGAAGAATGGATTCGGATGTGTATTGATGCAGAATGGTAAAGTAATCGCGTATGCCTCCAGACAACTGAAGGAGTACGAGAAGAATTATCCGACCCATGATCTAGAACTAGCAGCAGTGGTCTTTGCCTTAAAGATCTGGAGACATTACCTTTACGGAGAAAGGTGCGAGATCTTCACAGACCATAAAAGCCTGAAGTACTTCTTCACCCAGAAGGAGTTAAACATGCGACAACGACGATGGCTGGAGCTCGTAAAAGACTACGACTGCGTTATCAATTATCATCCGGGCAAAGCGAACGTAGTCGCAGATGCGCTTAGTCGAAAAGCAATGAGTACGGAATTACACAGACTTGGAGTAGAAATAATCAATTTAGGTGAAGTCGAGACGAAACTAGCAGCGCTGACTCTACAACCCACGTTGCTAGATCGAATCAGAAAAGCGCAAGGAGAAGACGAATTTTATCTGAAGATGAAGGACGCGTTACCTGAAGAATTCGAAATCCGAAAAGATGAAACGTTGCTATACAAGAGTCGATTGTACGTACCCAATGATGAAGAATTACGGCGATTAATAATGACAGAGGCGCACGCAACAACGTACTCAGTACATCCGGGCGCGACAAAGATGTACCAAGATTTACGAGTCATATATTGGTGGCCGAGAATGAAGAAGAATATCGTCACATTCGTAAGTAGATGTATGACGTGCCAGCTGATCAAAGCGGAACACCAGCGACCAGCTGGAACTCTGCAGCCTTTACCAATTCCCGAATGGAAATGGGATCACATCACGATGGACTTCGTCGTTGGTTTGCCTAAAACGACGAAAGGCCACGATGCTATTTGGGTGATTGTTGATCGCCTAACCAAATCAGCCCATTTCATTCCTATCAGCTCTACTTTTCTATGGAACGGTATGCCGAATCGTACATTCAGGAAATTGTCCGACTCCACGGGATCCCAATCTCTATCGTCTCGGATCGAGATTCGAGATTTCTATCCAATTTCTGGCAGAGCCTACAGAAAGCGATGGGTACGAAGCTCTCGTTCAGTACTGCATATCATCCCCAGACTGATGGACAGTCTGAACGGACGATCCAAACCCTTGAGGACATGTTACGAGCGTGCGTGCTAGACTTCAAGGGAAACTGGAGTAAGTACTTGCCGCTGATCGAATTTTCTTACAACAATAGCTTTCATGCTACGATCGGGATGGCACCGTACGAGGCATTGTACGGGCGCAAATGTCGATCCCCTATTCATTGGGACGAAATCGGCGAACGAGCTTTATTAGGACCTGATATGATCCGAGAAACAACAGAAGCAGTGACCAAAATTCGAGAACGAATGCGAACTGCTCAAAGTCGACAGAAGAGCTATGCAGATCCTCGACGACGACCCTTGGAGTTTGCAGAAGACGATAAAGTATTTCTAAAGATTTCCCCAATGAAAGGAGTAAAGCGTTTTGGAAAGAAGGGCAAGCTAAGTCCCAGATACATAGGCCCCTTCAAGATAGTCAAACGAGTCGGCGAGGTAGAATTACCGACTTCCTATCACAAGTTCACGACGTATTTCACGTATCGACGTTACGAAAATACGTCGCGGACCCGAGTCATGTGATTCAGAACGAGCTTCTTTATCAACAGCTCAAGCCTGACTTGAGTTATGAAGAGAAGCCCGTAGAAATTTTGATGTACGAGTCGAAACGACTACGGAATAAGACTATTCCGTTAGTTAAGGTTTTGTGGCGGAACCAATCAGTTGAGGAAGCCACTTGGGAGCGTGAGGATGATATGAGAGTTTGTTATCCCGAGTTATTCCAGTCGGCATAATTTCGGGGACGAATTTCTTTTAAGGGGGAAGGATGTAATACCCGTAAATTCTAGTACGGGTTTTATATAATTAATTATGCGATTTTGAGTAAGTTATGAATTTATAAAGAGATCAAAATATTTAAATAATTATAAATGGGTCATTTGAAGACTTTGAGTAAATTTCCAAAGGCCAAAAAATATAAGGTGAGATAAGATGATAATACTTTGCTTAGGCCTAAAGGAAAACTCACGTCTAATCAAGTCACAAAAGCCAAAGTGATATATATCTATGTTATGAATATGAAGAAACCCTCATTTTCCCACAATAGAAGAAAACGTCAAAAAGGGAGAACCAAAAACCAAGAACTCACAAAACTCCAACCCTTCAAATTTCGTGGTAAGGGTGTAAGAAGTCTATGATTAATATGTTTATTTCATCTTCGCTAGTTGATATATATTCTTACCAGATGTATACAAGAGAACTAAGTGATATCAAATAGGTTAGGTAACTCTAATATAAGATTAGCATAGCTTCGATGAAGTTCTCGTCATTAGAACAATGGTTGCAACACCTAGAGATATTCTGATATTGTAAGTTAATAAGGGCTGGGGCCAAAATTTCCTATTACATATATAGTTTCGATAGGATTAACAGGTTTTCATTATATAGATGTTTTTATATAATCCGATACTAGACATAGCAAGCTTCGAAATCTACTTTGTTTAGGAAACTAAAAGATATTCAGGTTAAGTTAATAAGTATTTAGGTAATATAAGCTTTAATGAAGTTGATTTATGTTCATCAGCACCGATGAGAATCTTTAGAATTTGAAACGTTAAGGAATGTGAAAGTTTTATGCTTGGATAGATCTCGACATTAGTTATTTAGTAAGATGTCGATATTGTAGGATAGTTCTAATAGAAATCGAGATGTATAATAGCTTTCGACATTTGTATGATTTTGACATGAGATCTCGCCATTGCTTTCTCGAGATGTTTGGTAACAATAATAATAGGTCTCGATATTATTTAGAGGTCTCGACATTTGTTTTCTCGACATTTTAAGGAGTAAGGATCTCGATAGACTATGAATTAATGATTTCGACCTTATAATGAAATAGCTCGACATTGGTATCTCGACATTTTGTAGGAATAGATCTCGACATTTATTAGATCTTGGGAAGTAATAGATATCGACATTACTAGATGACTTCGTCATTGATAAGTTCGACATTATGAAAAATCTCGGTAGCTTCTTTTGATGATCTCGATATTTATTTTAACAAGGAACTCGACATTTTCATTTTCAAACAAAGATCTTGATACCTTCTACAATACTATGTTCTCGACATTGTATATATGATTCGACATTTCTAAGGTCTCGACATTTATAGGATGTCGATATGGCTTGACGACTTCGACGTTAGTTATATATATATATATTATATATAAATTTCGACATGATATTTCAGTTAATAAATTTTTGGTATTTTAGAATTTTGATATTTCTAGGGTTTTCAATATTTTAGGGTTTATTTATCTTTAGGAATACCATTATTTTTAGGTTTTCATAAATTTTAGGGTTTTGATAATTTTAGCATTTTCGAAACTTATATGACTTAGTAAATTTATTGATGCGGAAATATTTTCAATATTCAGAAGATCGAAGCGTAGGAAATTTACCCGACTTCGTGACTAATTTTATCAGGAGGGCAGGTAGGTGGATTATCCATCTACAATACGTAAACACAATTATGTGTTTCATGTGATTATGTGATTTACGTGACTTATGTGACTTATATGTTTTACGTACGTTTTATATAATCATGTTTTATGATATTTTTATATGAATGGCACGTGCATATTACGTTAGGGCGAGAGATGTTTGTACCGTAGTGTGACGGTAATAATATGAGATATTGACGTACGAGGTAGAAAGAGATGCTTGTGATTGGTGACTCTTAGAGGAGTCGAGGTTGGGCTCACTGGGCACCTGGCGGAGACAGACGTGATGGATCTGTGTACCCGGACGTGATCGATTTGGGGTGCATACCGCCGGATGAGATTTTCTTTGTGATTAGTGCGGGAGGTATACGACCTGGTAGGAGGACATTGACGTGATCGATCAGTGCACTACCCGCGTAGCTCGCCGCGAGACTTGGGGGTGGCTTCCCAGTAGTCTATTGCGCGCGGAGGTGTCGAGCCTAACCTAGGGCCCTGTGTGGTGTGAAATAGGAATGTGGGAAAAGAAGAGTGTGCATTATATCATGTTGTGGGATATTGGGTTTGGGGTTGAGTGCACACTTGCATACATGCATTTTATTCACCTACTGGGCAAATTGCTCAGTGTTTACGTGTTGTAGGTACTGAGTCCGACGCTGATACGCGTCGTGACTGAGGCGGCTGGTGGCGGTGCTCCACGGACTTTTGAGGGCGGTGCGGTACATGGATGAAGACCTGTGGAGCGGCGTTAGCGCTTTTTGTTATTTTGATATTTTTGGGGGCTTCGGCCCGTGTACAGAGATGACAATGTAGACATATGTTTATAGTAATATATATTATTTTAGGAAAAAGTTTTAATTAGACGGGCCTTCCGCGGCTTACGTTGCGGAAATCCGCCACTAATCCTAATTAGAAAAGTAGGGTCGCCACATACAACACATAACATGTTTGTACGTGCCTAAATTATGTGACTATGGGTCTCGATGCTTACCTGATAACGTGAATTTATTGATGTGTTTACACATGGTAACTATAATTGGCATGAGTTTGCATTGCATATTCACGAGCATGCACGATCACATGTGGGAGGGTTGTGTGAGCTGAGTATGAATATGATATGTCCCTTGAACGCGATTGAGACTTGCCCATAAGGGCATTTGTTGTCCACTCGCAGTTGAGTCAGGGCTACTCTTCTATGACACAAGGGCGGCGTTGAGCGTCGTCGTAATATATATGTATATGTGTAATGGTTTATATTTGGGCAATGACCGTTGCGGTAGGGGAACGATGTGCATCCTGGGTATGGCCATCAGGCGGGGACCGCTGCTGTATTTGTCCTAAATAGACGTGAGCTCATTGTGGTGCATAGTAACACTAGCCGAGGGCACTGAGAGAAAATAGTATGAGTATTAGTGCATTGGCGCGGATTGCCTTTCGGGGGTTGACACGTGCATATCAGAGCAAGGCGAGGCCATCTAGAGCTATGTTTAAGGTGGACCTGGCCAAGGCGTACGACAAGGTGGAATGGAGTTTCTTGTTGGCTACACTTCAGGCCATGGGATTCCACCCAATATATATCGAGTGGATCCAGATCTGCCTGACGACGCCTATATTCTCCATTAATCTTAATGGCCATTCGACTAGGTATTTTGCTGGCAAGCGGGCATACGACAGGGTGATCCTATCTTGCCATACCTGTTCACACTGGTTATGGAGGTTCTACAGGCCTAGTTGAGGACCGCCTACAGGCGGAACCACGCTTCCTCTATCACTGGCGCTGTGAGTCTATATCCCTTCTTATGCTCCTTTTTGCGGATGATCTACTACTGCTTTGTCATGCCGATGTCGGTACTGGGGGGTTCTGAAGGACGCCTTGTCAACTTTCTCGGCACTGTTCGGGTTGAACCCCAACCCCGACAAGAGTGAGATTTGTCTTTCACGGAGGGCGGAGGGCCTAAAGGTACTTCAACCTATTCTTGGTTTTCGTGAGGGTCATTTACCGGTGCACTATTTGGCGGTGCCATTGATCGCTTCACGACTGATGTGGTGATTTTTATCCCCTACTGCGGAGAGTTGATGTGCGATTGGGCTCCTGGCTGAATCGATCCTTGTCATACGCGGGTAGGCTCCAGTTGATTAAGTAGGTGCTTTAGGAGTTGCATGTGTCTGGGGTTTTCTTACTGGCGAAGGGTGTTGTTTGAGCCCTGGAGTCGAGATTTCGACAGTTCTTGTGGGCGGTTTGTCGGCCAAGGTTGCGTGGGTGGAAGTTCGCCTTCCTATTTCTGAAGCGGGGTTGGGCCTTCGCTTGATAGCTACGGATAATCGGTCTCTACTATTCCAGCAACTGTGGCGAGTAGTTACTCGCGCTCCAGACTTGATTTGGGTGGAATGGTTATATATAGTATGCACTTGCAGTAGTTCGCTTTGGACACCACTATTTTGGCCAATACAACATGGAGCTGGAGGAAGCTGATACAGTTGAGGCCGGCGATACTTCCGATTATTTCTTTTCGGATTGGAGATGGAGCATCGTTGTGGTTGTGGGAGGACCCGTGGTTATGGCTGCGCCTTTATTGGAGCGCTATCCTAGAGGGCCACTTGCGAAGGGGCTACTTGTGGGGACTTGTTTGAGCTCTTCATCGACACCCAAGGTTGGAATTGGCCTAGAAGGTCGCCAGCTGAGTACGTAGACTTTAGTCGTCATCTTCCACAGGTTGATCCGAGCAGGCAAGACACGATTTGGTGGAATGGGGCATCAGATGCCCACGCCTCGGCCCTTCTGATCAGGGAGGCATTGCACATGCGACGACAGCCAGTCACTTGGGCGGTCCTGTTTGGAGGACCTCTGAGGGTTCCTCGTCATGAGCTAATCCTTTGCCAGGCCATTCGTGATCGTTTATCGACTAGAGATAAGCCTTGGGTGGCACAGCACGTAGGGACACCAGCCTGTGTTCCCTACATTGCGTTACACCGTGGGACTGTGCATTGCGATCGTTCATTCCAGTAGCATGTTACTGGTTGCTTGTGAGAGATAAATCTCTCACACGTCTTGTACATTCACCCATTTATATATATACAAGGGATTTCCTCCAAAACTAAAAAAAGGATACAAGATTCGCAAGTCGGATAGGGATCTGATTCAAGCGGCTTTATAATGCCGGTTTTCTCCAACTCAAGAATCTTTGGTTCTCCAGCGTGACCGAGTCGAAAATGCCACAGCAGTCTCGCGTTCGATTCCAACTTTCTTTTGTTGGTAATAGTATTCACAGTTTTTGTTTTATCTTCAACATTTAGATAACACAATTCATTCATGAAACTTGCACTTCCGACACAATTATTTCCAAAATAAATATTGCATATATTATTACTAAATGGAACTCACAGATAAAACGAGAGATCTTGATCCAATGTGGGTCACCGGCACACTATGTCCGCTTCATACGTTGATCATGATTCTCTCGGTCAGCCAGCTTCCTACTTTGTTCCAGACCATGGTTTGAAACACAGATGTGAGCAGTAGCTCCCAAGTCTAATATCCACGAAGCGTAATATACCGTCACAGAACACTTAGTTTCTAAAACATAAAGTTTTTTTACCTGAGGCGGCTAGATTCGGACAATCGCGCTTCCAATGGCCAAGCTCGTTACAGTGAAGGCATTTGTCTGTCGGCCTGGCGCCTTACACACGTTCGTCTTGGCCTTGCTGCATAGAGAAGATGTTTCCCTCGCCACCGTGCCGCCGCCCAACGAACTGTCGCATGCCACTCCCGATAAGGCCAGATCCATCGAATCCTACGCCGCAAGATCCGAAGACATTGCCGTGAGAACGAACAATCAAAGAAAAGATGCTGGGCTGTCTCATAGTGCAACTCCTCACATAGGACACAAGCTGGAGATCCCGTCCGCTGAGCTATCCACGGCTTGTCCCTAGTTGAGAGGCGATCCTGTAGTCCAATATATTGAATAAACTCATGCCTAGGGACCTTCAACGGCCCTCCAAATAAAGCAGCCCAAGAAACAGGAGGCCTCATGTAGCGCATCGCATCTCTAGCTGAACGTGCTGTCATTGCTCCATCTGGCGACCCCTTCCACAATACTCCATCCTGATACCCTCGTACTACTGACGGAAGTAGGCGGCTGATCTCAAGAAATTCAACCGCCCCCCGTCCAGGCCATTGCCACCCCTGCGTATTAAGAACCACAATCAGTCGCGAGTCGAGAGACAGCCCCATCGCAATAGGGCCCCTAGGAAATCTCTCAATCAGAGATGTAGGTAATAGCCAGGGGTCCTTCCATAGCCATATCGTGGACCCATCCCCACACGAAACGTAATCATGGATCTGATCAGAGGTCGCAACTGCAGCAGCTTCCTCCAGCTCCACGTATCATTCGGCGAGATCGACAGGTCCCATAGCGATCGAGAGTGCAACCTCGTTCCATACAGCCATTCGACCCATATTGAGCCGGGTGTCCTGGTAAGTACACTCCACAATTTCTTCAGCAGCAGAGCCTTGTTGTCGACAGCTATAGACCGCAATCCCAATCCCCCTTCTGCGACAGGTAGACATAAACCTCGTTGAAAGTTCGTAGTCGAGTTAATGTCCCCGACTCGACTAGACTCACCTCAGCCTTTACCCCAATATTTGGCTCATCTAGTCTTATCAAAGTCACATCAAACGCAAACTTATCTAACAAGAGTTTTAACTATCTTTGTCCGAGTCATTGATCCTCACGGCTAACCCTGCTTATTGGGTATAACTGCCTAAGCGTGACCTATCAACTTATGCTCAAATGGCACAGAATGTACTGCCCCTTACTGCCATAGGCTTCGTGGGGGCGGACTGGTATGACGAGCCGTGTCCAAGACGCACCCGAGATGCTAACACTGGGGCGGGATATACGACGCCAACTTATTGGAACAAATCGCAATACTCCCCAATGCTAGATATCTCGAGCATGATAAAAGATAGGAATTTCTTTTACCCACTTAGTATTTATGAAACGGGAGAATAAACAATCTCAGATAAGATCACATAATACATGCATACCATTTCAAAAACCAACACGTACATATGTAGTAAATTAACCCTAGGAAAATAAACTACTAGACAACACAAGCGGGTATTTCTAGTCTATCCCTATTACATTCGTCTTCAAAAGACTTTGGGTCGTCACACGGGTCTTGAAGTCGTCAAACGTCCTTCGTCACTCGAAAGGCCTCAAAGTCACCGAACGTCCACCACCTCGTCACCAGGGGGTCGTCATCCATCGAATGGGTCCTCGTGTTCATATTTAAGTCTAATCTAATAACACGGTAAAGTACAACATGGGGGATCATAAGTCCCGAACAACCCATATAAAACAAATACAACCCGGGGGGACGTAACCCTTAACAAATGACCCGAAAACCAATTTCCTAAACCCGCAAATGCGCCTTAAATCACATCCATAACGAGCACGTTGACAATTATATGATTTTATAAAGAAATGGAAATTGGGCGTCAAACGGGCCAAACCCATTAAGAGGTCCGTTAAGGCTTCGAGCGCGGAGCCCTAACGCATGTGGCACGACTCAAAACGCTCAGCCATCAAAATAAGCCGGAGAGCCACGATGGAGAAGGCCGTCGATGCGGGGTCTCGGCTGGAGCCGGAACAGCCACCATCGGCGACGGCACGCCGCACGCAGCGCACTATTTCAGCCCGCGGCAGAATTTTGCTGCGGATGATATGTTGTCGTCACTGCCGCTCGACGCGGCGGCATCACCCTGGAATGGCCACCCGCGTTCATGTCTTGACGGTGGCTACCTCGTCGGCCACGCCGCAAGAGGTGGTGGTCGTGGGATGGCAACGACACATCGATCAGCCCCACACCGGTCAAACCGCGTGGCTTTCGATCGTCTCCCACGCGCCTCGTTTCAATTTGAACACGTTATGATTCTGATCTCGAGGGCCCGCTCTGATACCACTATTGGTTATTGGTGTGTCCCGAGACTCTACGTCCACGAGTACCGTGCGGAACAATAATTTTCCGAGTTTCCCGATTCCCCCGTAACTCGGATCAGTTAGTAACACATTGACACGTAATAGGGCAGGTCAAACCCGTAGAAAATTATCAGTTGAAGCGAGTTGCAGCTCCTCGTCCTTTTCTTCAACACTATGGCGATGGTGGTGGATGGCACTAGATTGTCACGCCGACCTCGCGGTGCACCACAGATCTATTTCTCTCAAAATGGCTAGAGAGAATCGATTCGTCGCTTCAGGAGAAGGTGTACGCTTTCGTGTGAGTGTGTGCTTTATTTGATTTCGAAAATCATCTCTCTTCTATAGGATGGACCACAAAATTTAGCATATTTTAGGGCTTGGATTTTGATTTCCAAGTCCTTAAAGTGTCAGAGATTTTTGCCACATTTTATCTCTCCCTTTTGAATTCCAAATTCGCATTAAGGAAACTTACTAAAACTAGACTAACTTAGATATTTAAATCAAATAAAATATCATTAAATATGAAATCAAATTTTGAATTTTCTACAAGTGATGCTGATATAATGGACCAGTCGATCACTGATGGGGAGATTAAGAAGGACATCTTCTCCGTTGGAGATAACAAATTAGCAGGACCTGATGGCTTTTCGGCAGCCTTTCACAAACGCGCATGGGGTATCATTGGTCCTGACATCACATATGCGGTTAAGGAGCTTTCTTTCGAACAGGCCAGCTATTGGGAGAACTTAATTCTATTCTCATCGCTCTCATACCCAAAGGGCCGAAACCCGCGGATGGCGAAAGATTTCCGCCCTATATCCTGCTGCAACGTTTTATATAAGGTCATTTCCAAACAGGTCACGAGACTCCCTTGGGAACCTAGTCCATCTCACCCACGGCTTTCATTCCATGGCATCGCATCTCCGATAACATCCTCCTAGCGAAGGAGATCTGCCACGGCTACAACTGCGCGGGGTTGCCTGCTCGCGTTGCATTCAAAGTTGATCTCGCCAACGCCTACGATAAGGTGGAATGCGACTTCCTTCTTCCTACACTAACGGCGCTGAATTTCCATCCTACTGGGTTGGATTCGCTCATGTCTCACGACGACAACCTTCTCTATCAACATCAATGGCCATCCAGAGGGGTTCTTTCGTGGACGACGAGGCTTACGACAAGGCGATCCATTCTCTCCATAATTCTTTAAGTTGGTCATGGATGTCCTTTATGGTATTATTGAGCAGCGGATCAGCCTAGCAGGTGCTTTCGATACCATTGGAGATGTGACCCCACGTCACTTTATATGCTCACGTTCACCGATGATCTGCTCCTTTTCTCGCATGCGGACGCTGCATCAGTTGGCATCTTCAAAGATAGTCTTTACTATTTTGCTACCGTCTCTGGCTTACGGGCGAACATCCGCAGGAGCGAGATGTTTATCTCCAAGAGGGCAAAATGACTAACGGGCGTGCTTCAGGCCATTATGGGTTTTTCGAAGGGTACTCTACCTGTACGTTATTTGGGAGTACCGCTGATCACGTCAAGGTTGACTATAACAGATTGTGCGTCGCTTCTTCGCACCACTGATCAGCGCTTAGGTTCGTGGACTCATCAGTCATTATCATACGCTGGTAAGGTTAAACTGATCAGGTCTGTCCTCTAGGATTTCATATGTACTGGGCTGGAGTTTTCTTGTTGCCTAAAGGAATTATCCATAGTATTGAGGCGCGACGCAGGGCTTTCCTTTGGCAAGGATCTAGCGCAAAGGTGGCTAGGACTGATGTTGTATGCCTAGGGAAAGAGGTCTAGGGATTCGATCTGTCGAGAATGATAGTAAGGCTCTAATGATGCGCCTTGTTTGGAGCCTATTGAGTGAGGATGAGACTCCTATTTGGGCTGTTTGGATTCGGCGAACACGGCTTCACAACACCTCGATCTGGTCTGTCAGAACCAATGCTAGGGACCTCGTGTAGCTGGAAGAAGATACTGAAGCTATCCCCCTATATTAGGCACTCATTGAATTCCGTATTGGGAATGGAGCATCGACGCGTCTCTGGACCGACCAATGGTTGCTTATGGGGCCCTTGGTGGAGCGTCTACGGCAGGGCACGATGGTTATGGGCATGCCAGTTGACTCGACACTTAATGCCGCGATCAACGAATGGGGGTTGGAATTGGCCGCCTCTAACCACTGTCGATTATATGGAGATTGCTCTGCTCCTTCCTCAAGTTCGATCAGGCGATGTGGATTATACCAAAAAAAGATTCCCGCATCCGCCCGCTATTGATTATGCCACGTGAACACCTAGCCCATCGTAGGTATCGTCAACAAGTCCGCACTCACCAAGCATGTCTGAAAATCCTCCATATCATGCCTAGAGGGCGATCCCCCATGTCCCTCAGCCGTGTGCAATATAGCATTGAAGTCCCCCATGACTATCCATGCATCCGCCACACGAGGTGCAGACAAGCTAATCAACTCATCCCATAAGGGAAGTCTCTCCTCCCTCATGGACTTCCCATACGCAAAAGACACGAAAACTGTCTCCCTTGTCATCGCTGACTCCACTCGACAATGTACCGCTTGGGTTGAATACCCAAGAACCTCCACGGTCTGAACCGATGGATCCCAGCCAACCCATATGCGCGACGCTGGCCCATCATCATAATCAAAGAACCAGCGCCAATGAGATCTGATGCCATTCGACATAAAACCCGCACCGTCATATACTGGCTTCCCTTGTCTATCATATTTGGCAGGCAAGGAATAGGCGCTGGAAGGAGGGGACCATCTCGACTCCACACAGGCTCGTGGGGTGTGTGTTCTTGCCCTGGCTACCATGCGGATTAGTGGTACGTCCACGAAGTACAACCTTCATCGGGCAGCCATACGCCGACTATGGCGGTTGGCTTGGTAGGATTGGTCTTTGATTGGTTGTTTAGTTGATGGGATCATTGGTTGATTGGTTGATTGGTTATTCCTTTCTTGTTTGTGCCCAGTAGTCTGTTACTGGGGGGTTGCGTACTATATCTCTTGCTCATTTGTACATACATTTTTCCACTATATATACGGGACAATATACCAAAAAAAAGACACCGAAACTCTCGTCTCTAGCAACCCAATCATATGTAGCCCTTCACGTGACATCAACTCCCCCACCGCCCTCATGTGGTCTTGCTTATTAAGACCACGCACATTCCATGCTCCCACAGCTAACATAAAGGCACCCCGTTTTGGGCTGCATCTGCTTTAGGGCCCGTGTGAAATGTGTAGTCAGGGACGTCAGACATGTCCTGAAGTATCTCAAATCGATTCTGCGCCCCAGGTAACGTCGGTGACCGGGGATTGTGACGGGCTCCTTGCCCTCGGCCATTGCCAGTAGGCATGCGCCCATCGCCATCATCCGCAGCCATTAGTAAAACGGCCTTACCCTTGGCACCCACCTGTTGCCATTCTTCCTGCAGCATTGAGAAGTTCCCCCCGTGACCCACCTATCAGAGGCGGCCTGCTTGGATCCCGATTTCCCGATCTATGTTGGCCACCCTTGGCGGCATGAGTGGCACGTTGCACAGCCCCCGTCGTTTGTCGTGATGGACCAGCAACGGTCGCCGTCTGTTGACCCCTCGGTTTCGCCTTGCGCCGCCGATGGGCTGCTGGCACCACTGAACTCACCAGCCGTTGAGGAAATGGCCTGTTCCATGTGCCCAAGATGAACAATGAGAACACTGAGATGGCTTCCAATCATACTCCACCCGAATAGGGACAACCACGTCCTTCTCCCCATCCTCACCTTGGAGCAGCAATTCAAAGGTTTCTAAAAATGGCTCAGATAGCTGCTTCATAACGCAAATACGTGCATTGTCGAGGCGTTCTCCAGCAGCCGTGATACCATCCGCAAACAGCGGCGACCTACAGCACTTGCTACCAACCCAAGCCCTTCTTGTGTCCAAAGTTCGCATGGCACAACCCATAGCTTAACCCATAACGGCAGCTCGCTCAAATCTCTTCGTGCGAAGGACATTCGTGGCCGCCATGCCTCCAAAAATAAAGGTTGACCTTGCATGAGCCACGGCCCACCCTCTAGGACCGCCGTCCTTGCCTCCTCAGACTTAAAGCAAAACATAAAAAACCCATGGTTGTCCGTATCTCAGCTAGCCCCTTCCAGATTGCTCTGAAATGGCGTTCGACGAAAGAGAAGTAGGGTTTACGGCCAAGGAAATAACCCACTAGTGTATTCTGCCATCGATCACGACCTCGCCTTGCGACATCCAACGGTGCATGCACTCGAGCCACACCATTCACAAGCGCTGGCGCCGTGTAGGATAAAGCCATGGTGCGCGAATTAGTAGCGGCGCGCTGTTTGGCAGCCCTTTTCCCTTGAACAGCTGCTGCAAATGACGGCTTGGCTTGGGCATCATGGTTCTTCGCCGGAGGCCCAAGTCGCGAGAAAACCGTCCCAAAGCGAGTGAAGAATCCATCTTGCGTAGAAACTCTAGCAGCCGTCATCTCTGGAGCAGGCCCATCAGAGCCCATATTCACCTCCATCTCAGCCGTCACTCCCTTCGACGCAGAAACCCTAGCCGCCAATTGTGGTGGTGGCGCTGTTTCACGCGGCTGAATAGGCTTAGATTTAGGTGCTGATGAAACCCTAGTCTGCACCATGTCGTGTTCCAGCAAAGCAATCGGCATCTCATATTCAATGATGTGGTTCTCCTCATCATCATCCTCCGCCATAGCCATCGCCACTACCCGTCGATCTGGTGGTGGTGTTCCTGGCCGATCCCATGGCGATCGCTCATCAGATCGCGGGTTGCCCATAAGTCGAGTCGGCACTGTAATTAAAACAGATGGCAATGGATTGCCATCTCCTCGTATCCCAGCCGCCATAGTCGTCGACACCCGATGCCCCCCAATAAGTTGATCGGCAACACGTTTCTCGTTCCCATCAGACCCGTTGATCCGGCCCATAAGCGCCCTGAAACGATCCCCGTCGAAACAGGTCACAAATTCCGGATAAGCCGCCGAAAGTCCCTCCAAATTCGGCAAGGTCGGCAATCTAGGGATGGTGATCGTCCCCGTGGAATCCAGTATCACCACAGTCGAATTTGGTGAAGACACCATGAAACCCTAGCCGGCGTCTTTCCCAAAACGAATCCAAAAACCCTTGAAACAGCCACAAATCCCAGCCCAAATGTAGGGATTAGGAAATCGCCACCGATCGGCAGTAATCTGGCCGAAAACAGCGGTGGTGGTCGATGAAAAGCGATCCAGCCGATGAAAATTCAAAATCGCCTCTTTCTCCCTCTACTTTCTCTCTCTAGCGATTTTTTTCATTCCTTTTCACACTGCATCGTAAAAATATTATCATATAAGTATATCTACTAGATCAAGTCAATATGAATGTTTTCGAACCCTAATTGTCGAAAACCATATAATACCGTAAACATCTAAATATCAAAAACTTAAGTGAAATTTCGAAAATTCTCTTAGTGTCAAAAATAATTAAAATACTGAAAACTCTTGATAAGAGGTGCCAAAAACGTGTTATTTCCTAAAGTAATGAATTGGCGAAAACATTATATTGTTAACCACTCAAATAGCGAAAATTTATCATACACCTAATAACTCGAAAACAACTCCTTAACCTATTTTATCTAAGGTTCTAATACTAAAATCTAATCATGTAAACACAACGCGCTACAACCTACTAATTATCTCACAAGTCTATATAATCTAACCCTAACATATGGCCCGAAAACTTCACATATTTCACCATAAGCACCTATTAATATCACGCTAATCATATAACCCCCAAAAAAAAACAATTTGGAAAAAAAAAAACATGCCAAAAGCTAGATAGCACCAAAGCATGTACTAAACTTATCACTCATGGACCAAAAACTACTCGTAAAAACACTACACATATTTATCATAGCTTTTTTTTTTTTTTTTTTTTGGAACAGGTCCCGGTTTTTATATATATAATGGAAAGTGTACAGAATGGGTGCGAGTAAAACTCGACACAGGCAACCAGTAACAGGCTACTGGTGAACAAAAAACGAATGGTAAAAGAAAACCAACTACCAAGCTACTCTCCAAAGACGCCGAATAGCAGCCTGCTGTAGGGCATGCTTCTCTCCGATAGTCCCAAGACGGGCACCAAGGATGCCGAGTACCGTGGCCACAACATGGGCAGGGGTAGAACGTACGGTTTCTTCTTGTGGCAAGTTTCGTTGTTATGAGGTGTTCTTTGCTTAGTGTCTATTATATATTGGATATACATGATCATGATGTTTACGTTGATTAGGCATGGTGGTAAATGACTTCGTTTGCTCTTATCCTCTCCTAACTAATCCTCTTTAGTTTAATTACACCTAATACTTGTCTTTTTTTTTTTTTACGTATTACTAGTAATGTCCCTACATCTTAAATTTTCACTATGCTACACAAATTATAAATTAAGATAGTCAATCCGTATGTACAATATTTTATTAAATCTAATAGTCATTATTTAATGTTTATCAATGGTTGTATTTAGATGGTATCAAATGGGTGACCAAGTTCCAACGTGATTTTACTAAACAAATCCTAATCTTTGCTTTCTTTCTCATTATTTTACTTAAAGTAGCAAACCACTAATTTGGCCTTACTACAACATTAGGGAATCTTTTATTTTATAAATTTTACTTATTATAATGATTTGATTCTTATTACAAATCGTTTGGGCCATTGGCCCATTTTTTTAATTTTATTTTATTTGTGTTTTGATAACCTTTTAGTCCTCACTAGTATTATCTTGGGCTTTAAATATGATTTGATTTAGTAAGTATTCCTTTGGGACTTAATTACAAAATTAAATCCATTAAATGTTTAATTGGGCTCCAAAAATTATTCAGCTCTTACCCGGAGTTCCTTATGAATTACTTATCTTTAATATATATTTTTTTACTAATTATCTAAAATTCTTGTCATAATCCCGCTTTAAAATATACGAGTATTTCAATGGAGAATTGGAAGTGGAAGGGTATACGGATTCGGATTTCCAGTCTGATGTGGACGACCGAAAATCCACTACAAGATTCGTCTTTACGCTCAACGGTGGAGCAGTGTCTTGGAAAAGTTCCAAAAAGAGCACTGCCGCAGATTCCAAACTTGAGGCAGCTAAGCAAGGTGTTTGGATGAGAATGTTCTTGGAAGAACTTGGTGTTGTTCCTGTAGCAGATAGGCCATTGCCATTATGGTGTGACAATACTGACGCTATTGCTTAGGCGAAAAACCGAGGTCTCACAGCAGGTTCATATAGAAAGAAAGTACCACGTGCTACGTGGATTCGTTGAGAATGGCTACATAGCTGTTTAGAAGATTGCGACTGCGGAAAACGTGGCCGACCCGTTCACTAAGCCTCTTTCGCAGGCAATGCTGGCTAGAATTCTCGAAAAGATGGGTATTAGATACTACAACGCATGGCATTGAGTGGAAGTGGGAGATTGTTAGGAATATGCCCTGAAATGCTCTACGAGGATTAGATTGTATAGGGCATTAGCTTATTCATCATTCGACCTTTTGTGTCATATGATGTATTCGTGTGTTTATTGAGAGGCATTGTTCGTTTATTGGATATAAGTTAGCATTCGAAAAAGCAATAAATGAACAAATCCAAATGTGTCGAGTTGAGTCATTGTTCTCGATGGGCACGAGAGAGAAAGGCATCAGTGGACTCTTAACCTCGAACATTAAAAGTTCGTAAGCCTGAGCATCCAATTGGGTGCTGGATAACCAATTACGGCTTATTTGTCGATGACCTATCGTGTGCCGATATCCCCCCCGCTTGGAAGTGGAGGTCATGACTTGTGATACGAATCGAATCAAGGAATCGAATCAAGTAATCGAATCATTTCATGGACACTGACTCACAGGTCGTACGGTCGAACATGGCTTATTACGACGTCGCATTTATTATATGCGACGTCGTGCCTATTACAAACGATGCACTCGATTTATTAATAGTTTGCTAGTTGCCCTATTTTATTAGAAACAAGATTGCACTATTTTAATAAAAAAAAATGTGGCTGACATAACATGCTACAATGGTGATTAGTTTACTTTAGTTCTTTTCTTTTAAAGAGTTTAATTACTTTCCAATCAATAGATTATATAATGATGCATCCAGAAAAGTCTCCACCCGCGTGGGTGCGTAAATCATTAGAGAGGCACCGCCTCATTGATTGCCTGAAATACCGTAGGAAAACACTAGAGAGGCGTCGTTTTGGCAACGACCTCCGACGCTCAAATCAGATAAATCATAATCATGATCGTTATTCCTTCAAGTGTGTATTTGCAGTCGTCAAGATAACGTACCTTTTACGAGCGAAATAACGAGTATTTATAGTTAGAGACTTTACTTGTTCCACTGGGTGTTTCGGCCTCTTTCCAACACATGTTCTTGTCCACTTACCACATTCTCCATCTTTCCATGTTCCCTTCATGCATCTCGTTCTTTATGCGTCGTCCTGATTATTCGAACCGCATCCTCTTCCACGTTCTACCCCACTAGTCAAGTGGGTGGCTAATGGCCCTGCTCAGTAACTTCACGAATGAAAAGAGGTCTGGATGACACTCTGTAATAACCGTAAATTTTGACACGGGATTTCGGTGTAATTAATTTTGCAGTTATGCGAAATTAAATATAAATTTTTAGTTTTAACTTGATTTAGAAATTGAAAAAAAAAATAATAATAAGTGAGATTTATATTATAATGAATTGGGCTATATTTTGGATTGAAATTAGGCCCCTCAAAAATGAATCTTAATATTCACGTTACCTAAACCATAGGAAATCTCGTCACTAACCTAATGTCAAATCATTTGATACTTTCAAAGCATTTCAAGTATATCATAAACATTAGAGGAGAAAACCATCCTTTACCAACATAGCTAGAACGAAATTTTTGAAGAAAGTTAAGCATCCGTAAGTTCATTTTCAAGGTAAGGTACGATAACCCTTTTATACATAATGTTTAATTTATTCAACATGTTGTTATGTGGTTATATAAGAGCTCTAGGAAGTTTTCGAGGCTTAGAACGTTTAGGAATCCCAGAAGTGATTGAATTATTCATAATAAGGAATTTAGTAATTTGAAAAGCATAGTTTTCAAAGTAAGGTATGTGAAACTTTTCATGGATAATATACATATTGTGTTCACTGTTCGATATGTGTAGGCCTTATGTGATTTTAGTTTCGGAATTACCATATTTACATAAACTCAAAGCTTTCGAAGAGCAGTTCTTGATCATGCGTGTCTATGTGATAAGATAGGAGCTTAGGAGATTTTCGATATATGAGATATTCACAAAAAGTATGATGATTTAGATAACCGTGATGGTAGAATAATTTCAATGTTTGAGGGTTTTTCGATATGAGAACAATGATGGATTCTAGTTTTCCGTATATGAATTAGAAGTTCTCGATATACACACACACAATAAAAGTTCTCGACATTGTGTGAAGAAGTCGAGAGGTAATGAATCTCGACAATTGATAAACAATGATCTCGATATTTGTTCTTTTTCTCAACTTAATATCTCGACATTTACACCTTATAGAGTTAGCGAACAAAGTTCTCGACATTTTTCTTATTATTATTATTTGTAAGATCTCGACACCTTAGAGTATGAAACCTCGATATTATTTATTTCAATGTCTCGACATTTTCAAGGGATAGAATAGATCTCGACATTATTTATTTGTAAGATCTCGACACTTTAGTGTAAGAAACACTTCGACATTTATAAAGATCTCGATAAGCTTATTAATGATCTCAATACTGGGTGATGATCTCGACATTTATATTGGTAAAGACCTCGATATTTGTATGAATATTTCGACATTGTGTTTTAGTTAATAAATTTTCGGTATTTTAGAACTTTGCTATTTCTAGGGTTTTCGATATTTTAGGGTTTATTTATTTTTAGGGATTTCATTATTTTTAGGTTCTCATAAATTTTAGGGTTTTGATAATTTTAGCATTTCCGAAACTTATATGACTTAGTAAATTTATTGATGTGGAAATATTTTCAATATTCAGAGGATCGAAGCGTAGGAAATTTACCCGACTTCGTGACTAATTTTATCAGGAGGGCATGTAGGTGGATTATCCATCTACAATACGTAAACACAATTATGTGTTTCATGTGATTATGTGATTTACGTGACTTATGTGACTTATATGTTTTACGTACGTTTTATATAAATCATGTTTTATGATATTTTTATATGAATGGCACGTGCATATCACGTTAGGGCGAGAGATATTTGTACCGTAGTGTGACGGTAATAATATGAGATATTGACGTACGGGGTAGAAAGAGATGCTTGTGATTGGTGACTCTTAGAGGAGTCGAGGTTGGGCTCACTGGGCACCTGGCGGAGACAGACGTGATCGATCTGTCTACCTGGACGTGATCGATTCGGGGTGCATACCGTCGGATGGGATTTTCTTTGTGATTAGTGCGGGAGGTATACGACCTGGTAGGAGGACATTGACGTGATCGATCAGTGCACTACCGGTGTAGCTCGCCGCGAGACTTGGGGGTGGCCTCCCAGTAGTCTATTGCGGGCGGAATGTGGGAAAAGAAGAGTGTGCATTATATCACGTTGTGAGATATTGGGTTTTGGGGTTGAGTGCACACTTGCATACATGCATTTTATTCACCTATTGGGCAAATTGCTCAGTGTTTACGTGTTGTAGGTACTGAGTCCGACGCTGATACGCGTCGTGACTGAGGCGGCTGGTGGCGGTGCTCCACGGACTTTTGAGGGCGGTACGGTACATGGATGAAGACCTGTGGAGCGTCTGTAGGACTTTTGTTCTTTTGATATTTTTGGGGCTTCAGCCCGTGTACAGAGATGACGATGTAGACGGATGTTTATAATACTGTATATTATTTTAGGAAAAAGTTCTAATTAGACGGGCCTTCTGCGGCTTACGCTGCGGAAATCCGCCAATAATCCTAATTAGAAAAGTAGGGTCGCTACAGGTGGTATCAGAGCTTCGGCTTTAGATTCTGAAGACTGTCCATGTACTGCCGCTCAAAAGTCTGGAGAACCAGCTTGGCCTGTAAGTGTACTTCTTGAGTATGTGATTACGTGTTAATTGATACATGTGCTCTCTATGACTGATTGTAGAACTAGTTGAAAATGCCGAGGACACGTAGAGAAGTAGGTGAAACTAGTCGTAGCGCGGGTTCCGAATCCCCACCGAATGAGGAACACTCTACCATTCATCAGTTAACTGATCTGATTCGGCGGCAGTCCGATCAGGTTAACAACCTCATTCATCGTCAAAATTCTTCGAAATGTCACTCATCCCCTGGCCTAGAACGTGCAGAAGCTGCTGGGGAAAGATTCCGAAGGTTAAACCCCCTTCATTCGAAGAAGCCGCTGATCCTACCTTTGCGGAGGATTGGCTTAGAACCATCGAGAATATGTTTCGCATTAGCCACTTACCCGATACTGAGAAGGTGACTTGTGCCACCTTCATGTTACGTGGGAACGCGGGCTACTGGTGGGACACCATTCAGGTGCTCGAGGATCCAACTACTATGACTTGGGAGAGATTCAAAGCACTCTTTCGGGGCAAGTACTTTACTGCACCTGATAGAGCGCAGAAGCTGAACGAATTCATCAACCTCAAACAAGGAGGAATGTCAGTGGCGGATTACATCCGCAAATTCGAGCAGCTCTCGAGGTTTGCACCACATATAGTGGCTACAGATGAGCTGAAGATCGAGCGTTTTCTGGAAGGTCTCAAACCCGAGATCTTCCGAAGCGTAAGCATGTACGATACTGAGGGAAAGACTTACGCTCGTATTGCTGAACGAGCAATATTAGCTGAGCAAGCAGAGAGTAGAGTTACCAAGGCTCAAGATGCCAAACGACGAGCAGAAGTGCAACAAGTAGGAGGGAATCAGAAACGCCCGTTCTTTGGCAAGAATCTGAACAATCGTGGAAATCAACCAGGCCAGCAGAACTGGAGACCGAGGCCAAACCAAGGACCAGATAACGTTTCAAACCGACCCCTAAACACTGTACCTCAATGTCGACAGTGTGGGCGCTACCACTACGGAGTATGCCATGGGCCGAGACTAAACCCAACTCCCCAATGTTTTCGGTGTGGAAAGATTGGCCACTATGCCAGGGTCTGCAACGAGAAAATACCGCAAGTTCCAAACCAACCTTTAATCCGACCTCCACCGGTACCAGCGCGAGTTTTTACTTTGACCAACGAGGAGGCCGAAACGAATCCTTCCGTAGTCACGGGTACATTGACTATCTATAACGTGCCCACCTCTGTGTTAATTGACTCTGGGGCCACGCATTCATTTGTGTCGGCCAAATATGTGGAAAAGGTGGGAGTTTCTCCTACCTTATCTGAGTGCAACTACATAGTTACCCTACCACACGGTGATCCGACACGCACTAACCAAGTGCTGGGAGGATGTTCTGTGAACATTGAGGGTAGAGATCTGAGTGTCGACCTGATTGTGATCCCAATGAACAACTATGATGTTATTTTTGGGATGGATTGGCTTTCGAAATACGGAGCCATCATAGATTGCAACAAGAAGGTCGTAAATATTTCAACTGCCCGAAGAAGAGGTGTTCACTTTTTCGGGAAAAACTACTTCGAGTCGTATTCCGCAAATCTCGGCGTTAAAGGCTCAACGACTCTTGAGATCTGGTTGTGAGTCTTATCTCGTATATGCGGTGAAGGCAGAGGAGTTACCTCAGCCAGAACTAAAGAACGTACCGATAGTCAATGTGTATTTCCCGATGATCTCCCGGGGTTACCCCCTGATCGAGAAATACAGTTTACGATGATCTGATGCCGGGGTCCGCCCCAATTTCTAAAGCTCCTTATCGCTTAGCGCCGAATGAACTGAAGGAGTTGAAAGAACAGCTAGAGGACTTGTTGCAGAAAGGGTTTATTCAACCCAGTTTTTCACCATGGGGAGCGCCGGTTTTATTCGTACGGAAGAAAGATGGGTCGATGCGACTATGCATCGACTATAGGGAGCTGAATAAGATCACGATCAAGAATAAATATCCGTTGCCAAGGATCGATGATCTGTTCGACCAACTACAGGGTGCTACGGTATTCTCGAAAATCGATCTCCGTTCGGGATACCATCAGTTAAAGATCAGGGAGACAGATGTTCCTAAAACGGCGTTCAGTACGAGGTACGGCCACTACGAGTTTTTGGTCATGCCCTTCGGACTGACTAATGCCCCTGCTGCTTTTATGGATCTTATGAACCGAGTCTTTAAAGACTATCTCGACCGCTTCGTAATCGTCTTTATTGACGACATTCTGATCTATTCTAAGACGAAGGAGGAACACGAGAACCATTTACGAATCGTCTTAGGAATCCTGCGAGAGAAACAGCTCTACGCCAAATTCAAGAAATGCGAATTTTGGCTTGAGCAAGTAGCCTTCTTGGGTCACGTGATTTCTGGGAATGGAATCTCTGTGGACCCGAGTAAGATTGAGGCCGTGAACAATTGGCCACGACCAACTACTCCGACCGAGGTCCGAAGTTTCCTAGGACTTGCGGGATACTACCGCAAGTTTATAGCTGACTTCTCTAGCATCGCCTCAATACTGACGAACTTGACCAGAAAGAACGTACCTTTCAAGTGGTCTGAAGCTTGCGAACAAAGTTTTCAGGAGCTGAAAAAGCGACTCACTTCTGCTCCCATTCTAACAATACCATCGGGAACGGGAGGATTCTCAGTCTATAGTGATGCCTCGAAAAACGGACTGAGATGCGTGCTGATGCAAAATGGGAAGGTGATCGCTTATGCTTCACGGCAACTAAAAGAATACGAAAAGAACTACCCAACCCACGACTTAGAACTTGTAGCAGTCGTCTTTGCCTTAGAGATTTGGAGACACTACCTTTACGGAGAAAGGTGCGAAATCTTTACAGACCATAAGAGTCTGAAATATTTCTTCACCCAGAAAGAGTTGAATATGAGGCAGCGACGATGGCTGGAGCTTGTAAAAGACTACGACTGAGTTATTAATTATCATCCGGGCAAAGCGAACGTAGTCGCAGATGCGCTCAGTCGAAAGGCAATGAGTACGGAATTGCACAGGCTTGGAGTGGAAATAGTCAATTTGGGCGAAGTCGAAACGAAACTAGCAGCGCTGACTCTTTAGCCGACGTTGCTAGAACGAATTCAAAGAGCACAAGAAGGGGATGAATTCTATCTAAAGGCGAAGGATACACTACCCGAAGACTCCGAAATCCGGGCAGATGGAACCTTATTATACAAGAATCGGCTATACGTGCCCAACGACGAGGAGTTACGACGAACGATAATGACAGAAGCCCACGCAACATACTCTGTACATCCGGGAGCTACAAAGATGTATCAAGATTTGCGGATGATATATTGGTGGCCGGGAATGAAGAAGGATATCGCCACGTTCGTAAGTGGATGTATGACGTGCCAGCTGATCAAAGCGGAACACCAGCGACCAGCTGGAACTCTGCAGCCTTTACCTATTCCTGAATGGAAATGGGACCATATCACAATGGACTTCGTCGTTGGTTTGCCTAAAACGACGAAAGGCCACGATGCCATTTGGGTGATTGTTGATCGCCTAACCAAATCAGCCCATTTCATTCCAATCAGTTCTACTTTTTCCATGGAACGCTACGCTGAATTGTATATTCAGGAAATTGTTCGACTCCATGGGATTCCAATTTCTATCGTCTCGGATCGAGAATCGAGATTTCTATCCAACTTTTGGCAGAGCTTACAGAAAGCGATGTGAACTAAGCTCTCGTTCAGTACTGCATATCACCCTCAGACCGATGGGCAGTCTGAGCGAACAATCCAAACCCCTGAGGATATGTCACGAGCGTGCGTGCTAGACTTCAAGGGAAATCGGAGCAAATATTTGCCGCTGATCGAATTTTCTTACAACAATAGCTTCCATGCTACGATCGGGATGGCACCGTACGAGGCATTGTACGGGCGCAAGTGTCGATCCCCTGTTCATTGGGACGAAATCGGTGAACGAGCCGAGCCTTATTGGGACCCGATATAATCCGTGAAACAACAGAAGCGATAACAAAAATCCGAGAAAGAATGCGAACGACTCAGAGTCGACAGAAAAGTTACGCAGATCATAGGAGACGACCATTGGAATTTGCAAAGAACGACCAAGTATTTTTGAAGATTTTCCTGATGAAAGGAGTGAAGCGATTTGGAAAGAAGGGCAAGCTAAGTCCAAGATACATAGGCCCATTCAAGATTATTAGACGAGTCGGTGAAGTTGCATACCAGTTGGAATTACCGACTTCCCTGTCACAAGTTCACGACGTATTTCACGTATCGACATTACGAAAATACGTCGCGGACCCGAGTCATGTGATCCACAATGAGCTTCTTTATCAACAGCTCAAGCCCGACTTGAGTTACGAAGAGAAGCCTGTAGAGATTCTAATGTACGAATCGAAACGATTACGGAATAAAACTATTCCGTTAGTTAAGGTTTTGTGGCGAAATCAATCAAAGGAAGCCACATGGGAGCGTGAGGATGATATGAGAGTTCGTTATCCCGAATTATTCCAGTCGGCGTAATTTCGGGGACGAAATTCTTTTAAGGGGAGGAGGATGTAATAACCGTGAATTTTGACACGGGATTTCAGTGTAATTAATTTTGCAGTTATGCGAAATTAAATATAAATTTTTAGTTTTAACTTGATTTAGAAATTGAAAAAAAAAATAATAATAAGTGAGATTTATATTTTAATGAATTGGGCTATATTTTGGATTGAAATTAGGCCCAAGTTCTCAAAAATGAATCTTAATATTCACGTTACCTATACCATAGGAAATCTCGTCACTAACCTAATGTCAAATCATTTGATACTTTCAAAGCATTTCAAGTATATCATAAACATTAGAGGAGAAAACCCTCCTTTACCAACATAGCTAGAACGAAATTTTTGAAGAAAGTTAAGCATCCGTAAGTTCATTCTCAAGGTAAGGTACGATAACCCTTTTATACATAATGTTTAATTTATTCAACATGTTGTTATTTGGTTATATAAGACCTCTAGGATGTTTTCGAGGCTTAGAACGTTTAGGAATCCCAGAAGTGATTGAATTATTCATAATAAGGAATTTAGTAATTTGAAAAGCATAGTTTTCAAAGTAAGGTATGTGAAACTTTTCATGGATAATATACATATTGTGTTCACTGTTCGATATGTGTAGGCCTTATGTGATTTTATGTTTCGGAATTACCATATTTACATAAACTCAAAGCTTTCGAAGAGCAGTTCTTGATCATGCGTGTCTATGTGATAAGATAGGAGCTTAGGAGATTTTCGATATATGAGATATTCACAAAAAGATATGATGACTTAGATAACCGTGATGGTAGAATAATTTCAATGTTTGAGGGTTTTTCGATATGAGAACAATGATGGATTCTAGTTTTCCGTATATGAATTAGAAGTTCTCGATATACACACACACAATAAAAGTTCTCGACATTGTGTGAAGAAGTCGAGAGGTAATGAATCTCGACAATTGATAAACAATGATCTCGACATTTGTTCTTTTTCTCAACTTAATATCTCGACATTTACACCTTATAGAGTTAGCAAACAAAGTTCTCGACATTTTTCTTATTATTATTATTTGTAAGATCTCGACACCTTAGAGTATGAAACCTCGATATTATTTATTTCAATGTCTCGACATTTTCAAGGGATAGAATAGATCTCGACATTATTTATTTGTAAGATCTCGACACTTTAGAGTAAGAAACACTTCGACATTTATAAAGATCTCGATAAGCTTATTAATGATCTCAATACTGGGTGATGATCTCGACATTTATATTGGTAAAGACCTCGATATTTGTATGAATATTTCGACATTGTGTTTTAGTTAATAAATTTTCGGTATCTTAGAACTTTGCTATTTCTAGGGTTTTCGATATTTTAGGGTTTATTTATTTTTAGGGATTTCATTATTTTTAGGTTCTCATAAATTTTAGGGTTTTGATAATTTTAGCATTTTCGAAACTTATATGACTTAGTAAATTTATTGATGTGGAAATATTTTCAATATTCAGAGGATCGAAGCGTAGGAAATTTACCCGACTTCGTGACTAATTTTATCAGGAGGGCATGTAGGTGGATTATCCATCTACAATACGTAAACACAATTATGTGTTTCATGTGATTATGTGATTTACGTGACTTATGTGACTTATATGTTTTACGTACGTTTTATATAAATCATGTTTTATGATATTTTTATATGAATGACACGTGCATATCACGTTAGGGCGAGAGATATTTGTACCGTAGTGTGACGGTAATAATATGAGATATTGATGTACGGGGTAGAAAGAGATGCTTGTGATTGGTGACTCTTAGAGGAGTCGAGGTTGGGCTCACTGGGCACCTGGCGGAGACAGACGTGATCGATCTGTCTACCCGGACGTGATCGATTCGGGGTGCATACCGCCGGATGGGATTTTCTTTGTGATTAGTGCGGGAGGTATACGACCTGGTAGGAGGACATTGACGTGATCGATCAGTGCACTACCGGCGTAGCTCGCCGCGAGACTTGGGGTGGCCTCCCAGTAGTCTATTGCGGGCGGAGGTGTCGAGCCTAACCTAGGGCCCTGTGTTGTGTGAAATAGGAATGTGGGAAAAGAAGAGTGTGCATTATATCACGTTGTGAGATATTGGGTTTTGGGGTTGAGTGCACACTTGCATACATGTATTTTATTCACCTACTGGGCAAATTGCTCAGTGTTTACGTGTTGTAGGTACTGAGTCCGACGCTGATACGCGTCGTGACTGAGGCGGCTGGTGGCGGTGCTCCACGGACTTTTGAGGGCGGTGCGGTACATGGATGAAGACCTGTGGAGCGTCTGTAGGACTTTTGTTCTTTTGATATTTTTGGGGCTTCAGCCCGTGTACAGAGATGACGATGTAGACGGATGTTTATAATACTGTATATTATTTTAGGAAAAAGTTTTAATTAGACGGGCCTTCTGCGGCTTACGTTGCAGAAATCAATAATCCTAATTAGAAAAGTAGGGTCGCCACACGCTCACTCAGAAAGTCACGCCTCGGGCTGCTCGGGCTCTCTTTCTAGCCTCTTTTCTGGGACTGCTCGGGCAATCTTGCCTTCAGCCACACCCGGGCTGCTCGGGCTCTCTTTCCAGTCTCCTTCTTGATGTTGCTCGGGTGCTCTGACGAGATAGCTCTTCGGCATTCTTGCCAGACAGCTCTCGACACTCTTGCCAGACAGCTCTTTGAGCACTCTCGCTAGACAACTTATTGGGACTGTTTAGGCACTTTCTCCTTACAGCTCTTCAAACACTCATGTTAGACGACAACTTATTGGGGCTGCTCGGGCATTTTTCTCTCTTTCCTGATTCGTCTTCTTACTTACTCGGGACATGTCGCTACCGCATTCTTTTCCCAAGGTATATTGCGAGGAAAATATCTTCTCGGTTTTGTATTCAACGTTTTCTCCAAACTCGAATATTTTACGGGGTGAAAACCCGAGTACAACAGATAACTTACTGTAAGAAACAAATCAACCACATATATCACATATCGAACTACATGGACAATAATCTTACACTTTTAGATAAAAAGAATTTGGACTAATACACGAAAAGGATTCAGAAATCTTGTACGTACCCCTCTTCAGGTTTGTGGTACCATTTATTTAAATTGTGGTACTTATGTACAAGTACCATTTTATTGTGATTGTTATATCTAATGTAAATATATTGTAATCCCATTTTAATAATGACAAGTATATCATTCATAATATTACTTTATATAAATTCATGCCCTATCATTCAAGTAACTTATGAGAGAGAAAAATGCGTTATATGAATCTGCAATTGTAATTGGACAAAATCTTACCTTACCTTATCGGACTTATATATTGTACCAATTTATGCAATCATGCAATAACAGAATTTAAAAAAATACCAAACGAACCAGTAAACGGGTACTGCAATCGAGACCTTAAAAAACTTAATTTAAACAAGGAAAAGCCCGAATGGGAACCCGAAAAGCCTAAGAAAACTTAAACAAAGCCCAATTCAAACATAAGTCCCAATGGATACCTACAAAATCCCTAATCAATACCCTATGAAAGTAAAGTAATGCATTAAATACACTATAAGCGATTATATCGACAAAACAAAGCAATAGTTTAAAAAATTGACTGGCGAATTATGAGAAACATGGAAGAAATCATACTAGAGGAAAGGACCAACGTTTGAAAATTTGGTACTTTTGGAACAAAACCTTTTAGGTTCCATTAATTGGTGTTAGTTACATAGGAAAAGCCTTTGAGCTCGGCCGATCGTGTGTGAGAAAAGTTTCGAGCAAGACATATACTTTTCTGTCACTTGAGTTAGGGGTGAGCATTTAAGCCGTAAGACATCCTTCACCCAATCAACCGCATCCAACCGCATTTAGGAATATAATAAATTACTATGTTTATTAAATAGTTCATAAAATAATAGATATTAAACGTAATTCGCAATAATTGGGAAAAGATTATGTATCTTTTAACTAATACTGAGCTTCTTATCAATCTTCTTATCGGACTTTTTATAATTTGTTTCTATTATTTATTATTATGATAACATTTTTGTTTATAGACTTCTATTTCTACAAACAGGTTTACGATATATCTTTTTGCTAATTTTATACTTAAGAATATTACGCTTTCATTTTTCGTTATGATAAAAAAATAACGTCAAAACTGCCCCCCAACCCAACCCAATCAAAGCAAACCACAATAAATCGGTTAAAATTTTTATGATCAGGTTTCAAGTACATTATTAAAAAACCGTAAGATATTGGGTGACGTTAAAATTTCATTAAAAATCGCCCTAACCACACCGCGCTCACCCCTATATTGTAATATGTCCATGAGGTACAAGTGCAAAAAATATGTTTCAAACATGTAATTCGTTTGTATATAAATCCACTTACCTCTTATTAAACAATTTAACAAATTTCCATAGTAGTTCTATAGTGTCCTTTTATTATGTGGCAGAAAAGACTAAAATACATAATACCCCCTATACTTAAGCAAAAATTCACCAAAATCCTTTGTGCTTTTTTTTATTGCGTGAAACTCCCTTATACTGCGACAAATTTAGCACCGTAGCCCATATGTTTTTTAAAACCTAGTTATATACCCCCAATTTAGGAGGTAAAAATGACAAGGAGCGTAAGATTTACTTAACCACAAAGAGGTTTCTGTGCAAAAAAAAAAACATAGGGGTTTTGATGCATTATAGATTTACCAGCGAGGGGTTTTATGCATTTTATCGTGCAGAAAATTATAGCGTGGCTTTCACGCAGGAATAATAGTTTCCAATCCAACTGGAATTAAACATCGTCTTTAACCATCGCAAAACAAAAATATCTTATCAAATAGACGGCTAAAATTATTGGCTCTAGGACCGAAAGCCCTGTCCTCAAAAGACACTTAAAATCTCATCAGTGCGATCTTCATTCTTCAACACCCAAAGCAGAAACCCACAAAAAGAAATTTACAAAGGAAAAAAAAATGTCTGGAGGAATTGCTCGTGGGCGTCTTGCTGAAGAACGAAAGGCATGGAGGAAGAATCACCCACATGTTCGTTCCCATTCCAACATGAATTTTCTTTTTGTTAGAAATTTGTGGGTTTTCCCCTAAATTATTTGTTTTTGTTTTTTCTTTTCTGAAAAAGGGTTTCGTGGCTAAACCCGAGACGTTGCCAGATGGTTCGGTGAATCTAATGGTTTGGAATTGCATCATCCCTGGGAAAGCTGGGGTGAGTCTCCATCGATTATATTTATTTTGCCGTGATATATATTGTATTTGCTTGGTTTTATATATCGTTATTTGAGTGTTTTCTGTTCGGTGGAAATTGGAATTGCCATGGATCGTTTTTTGAAAATGTATTTTCCTTCTTGTATCCTTATTGAACTTCTTAATAGGTTGGTTACTTTGAAGATTTGTTCTAATAACTTCTTCAGTAAGTGTAGCTATAAAGGTTTCTTATTACTTGGCCCACTATGACTTATGTTACTATTGCTCTAATGGTATTGCAATGACGCCTTTAATGTGCTTCTATCTGTCACCAATCACCGTGTCATTGTAGCTACAAAGGTTTCTACTTGGGTCTCTATGGATTATTATATGTAAAATTGCTCTAATTTTACTGTCACCGAAGCTTTAATTTATGTGGTTTGTTCGTAAAGCCATTTAACACCTGCAAAAATGGTTCAACTCTTTTCATTAATACTAGTTTTTTTACCCGTGCAAATGCACGGTATTAAATATATATAATTATTATTTAATGGTAGAAATATTAGAGTGGGTAGTTATTGTACAACATGAGATAATGGGTAGTTTTTATTGTTTATATTTTATTTATTATAATTAATTATATTTGCCACGTGTCGCAATGAGAGCACTCCTACATTTCTATTCTTATATAAGATTTTGAAAAATTGCATTTAGCGCTTGGTATTTTGTTTTAATTCTAAGTGGACTTATTTCGGTGAAGCTTTGATAGAAACACAATTGGGGAATATTTAATAGCACATGGTTTGTTTTTTGAAACTTTTACATCATAGATCGTGTTATCGTGTTCCGAAATATAGTTTCCCACTTATCAATGAGTTCCTATGCAGAATTATTGGAATTGATAGAAGTTGCCTGGATAATGAATTTAGCTCTTTCCACTTGTAATATTAAAAAAAAAAACAACAAAAAACATATTGCACAGTTAGCTCTTGTTAATTTGTTTTAGTGTAGTGTGGAATTAAGCTCTATAGAACCACAAGACCGGAAATTTTGAAGATTTGTTGTTGGAAAACTTTTTAGTGTATATTGTCTTCAGCAGATAAGTTTTCTCATCAATGGGTTTGGTTTTTCTGCAGACTGATTGGGAGGGAGGTTATTATACACTAACAATGCACTTCAGTGAAGATTATCCAAGCAAGCCACCAAAGTGTAAATTCCCTCAAGGATTTTTCCATCCAAATGTATACCCATCAGGAACCGTTTGCCTTTCAATCCTCAACGAAGATAGCGTAAGTTAAACTTTATGGTTTACGACCTTTATTTCCCCCTAAAAAAGTGGTATTTTCTGTTATTTAGGGGTGGCGTCCTGCGATTACCGTGAAGCAAATTTTGGTTGGAATCCAAGATTTGTTGGATCAGCCTAATCCTAGTGATCCTGCTCAAACCGAGGGTTATCATATGTTCATCCAGGTGATAGTTGAGATTGATTCTTATTGTAATTATCTAAACGGTTCTTTCTTTTTGTAGCATCTACTTTACATATTATTTTCTCCCCTTTTTGGGGTTCCTCAGTCATCTCATGTATAGAACCGCAACCAACTGTTGACTTGACACAGCCTTTATTACGGAAGATAGCTTGCGTTATATAACAATAACGTGTTGTTAACTTATTAAACACCTCAGTCATATATTCCTTAAGTTTTTTTGTTAAAAGTCTAGAGAAGAGTAAGTAGTTGAATTTTTATATGTATGTGTAGGATCCAGCTGAATACAAGAAGAGAGTCAAGCAACAGGCGAAGCAATTTCCAGCTCCTCTCTGAAGAATTGTTATCATTAAAGTGGTTTGCCGACGTGATTTTTATGTGTGATTAGGTAAGACTATTATTACTATTATTGTATTAGCGTTAATGGTTGACAAGGCTGATGTTTGTGTTTGTGTGTGTGTTTGTCATGTGGATAAACTTGTCATGGCTGTAGTTTAGCCTGCCGACGTAGTCACTCACTTTGCTAAACTAAACTGTATGGTGTTTCGTTGGATTGTGATGTTATATTTTGTGAATCTCGGTCATACGGTCACACCTCTATAAATTAATAATATCAGGACTATTAAACTTCATGAATATTGAGAAAAGTTTTAAATTAGGATATTTTAATATTCATTTATGTTTATTTGAAACTCTCGGATGCAAATAGGATGAAATTCAGTAAGGCTTAAATTTTACGAAAAAATTTATTTTCACCAAAATTGCCATAATAGTTATAATTGTAATATTTAAGTTAATTCTGATTTTTAATGGAACTTAATATTTCTAAAATGATTTTTTGAAAAATTATCTTATTATCTTATTGAATTTGATGGTTCTTTTACAAATATCCAAGTTGGGTCCGGAGATTTTATTATTTTGTTATAGAGTATTAATATGGAGGTTTTACTATAATTTTAATTGTATCCTTATTGTCTATTTGATGTATCATCTTGCAGTTTGTACTTTTTTTGGGGAGAAGTTCCCGTGTGTATATATATAGAGAATGGATGTACCAAATGAAGGCGAGACAAATGCCTCCCCACAGGCAACCAATAACAGGCTACTGGCTCACAAATAAAGAGCTACTATAAAACTCGACAACGTCTACCAAGCACGCCATAGACCCACCCAAAATAGACGGCGGATGGCTGCCCTCTGCAAGTCATACTTAGCAGTGACACCACTCACCCTAAGGCAAATACAAGAAGTACACAGGTAACAAGTCGATCTGGAGTCGTGATGACCCCTTCACCACCGCTGGTTCCTTGCTTGCAATAAGTGGGCTACAAGTGAGGCAAATACATGACGATATTATCTCCACAGAAGATGTTGTCCACGCCATCGTGCTGGCGCTCACCTAACTCCTTCCCCCAGTCTCGTACGGCCACCTCATCCAAATACGATGTCGCAACAGCCGAAGGCACTACTGTCTAGAGAAAGCGCAATCAAAGATAAGCTGTTGTATCGTCTCACAATGCAACTCATCGTAGAGCACGCACGCCATCGTCCCTGCCCTCTGAGCCACCCATGGCTTATCCCTCGTCGATAATCGCTCCTAGATAGCCAACCACAGAATGAACTCGTGTTGGGGTACCCTTAGAGGGCCTCCAAACAGCACCGCCCATCTCATGAGTGGTCGTCGTAATCGTAGGGTTTTCCTGATCAAGTTTGTCTTGGCTGTCCCATCTGTCGATCCTAGCCAACGTATCGTATCTCTACCCTCAGGGGCCACTGCTGGTAACAAGCGACTAAACTCAAGATACTCATCTGTCGATTGTCCTGGCCAGTTCCATCGCAATTGGCCCCCTAGGATAACGCTCCAGAAGAGGTCTAGAGAAAAGCCACGGGTCTTTCCACAACCAGAAAGACGACCCTTCGCCGATATGAAAGGAGATCAGTGGCCTAAGAATTGGTCGTAGTTGCATCAGCTTCCTCCAGCTCCAGGCGTCTGTAGCAGAGATGGCAACCTCTTTTTTTTTTTGGGAAACAGTCACTCTAACAAGAAAGGAAAAACTGTACAAAAGCAGTGTGGTATGATCACACTGAACAAGCCGGTAACATGCTACCAGCGCACAGCCATCAGAGCAAACCAAAAAACACCAAGCAAAACAAGCAAAAAACACCAAGTCCACAGGACAATCAAGCAGGCAGAACAAGCAAAGGGAAGGAAAGAGGGCGGCACTCTACCAAGCGATACGCCACACCCGCCGTAGAGCACCAACTTGAAGCGCATACTTGGTGGAAAGGGTGGAAAGTCTTAGACAAAGAAACGTCTCGATATCAGCTATAATCTGGTGCGGCTGCCGTTGCCTCCCATCGTGCCATCTCTTGTTACGCTCTACCCATAGGTGGTACACCAGCAAAGCCAACGCATGGCGGCGACCCAACCTAGCTAAGTGTCTACCCCGCCGATGCCGAGCCGCCCAACGAATACCGGCGAACCAGTCCTGAACCGGCCAGCCAAAGCGCATTCTCTCGCGGAGTAACCGTAGGCAACGTCGGAAATAGGTACACTCGAAGAACAGATGCCTAGTGGTCTCCACCTCAAGCGAGTCGCAGAGAAGGCAAGTAGAGCTTCCCGCCTTAGCCGCGACCCACGGTTTGTCCCTCGTCGCCGATCTGTCCCGGATGGCAAGCCAATCTGTCCTGGTATGGCAATTGGGCCACCAAATAGGGCTCGGTCTCACCTATAAAAATAAAATCCTGAGCACAATTGCCCAGTAGGTGGTAGTAAAAATGTGCGATGCATGCGTGCACTCCTCCCAACCCCAATCCTCACAACATGATAATGCACGCTCGAACCTACGTCACATCTCATACATAATATGGCCATAGGCTAGACTCAGCACCCACGCGCGCAATGGCAAAGTACGCCATAAACCATGCGGTAGCCCACGCCGGCCGTGCCGGGTCGCTCCTTCCGCACTCAATCTCAACCCCACGCTCCAGTAGTGTACCACTAACCCGGGTAGATAGGAATCTCACATCTGTCCGCCGGTCCTGAGCCAAATATATATCTGGTGGTATACACCTCGGGTGGCTGAATCGCGATAAGATAGGTGTCGCAAACCCTATCTCCCACCAGGTGCCCAATCGAGTCTAAACTGACGACCAATATAGGTCACTCTACCCCACTCATCCGACATCGTAAGGCGTCCCCGTACAAATACGGTACAACAATCTCTCCCTTGCATGTCACACATAATCAACCACATATAGCACATACCCCGAATCCACATAACTCGTATAAGTATTAAACTAGGCCGAAAGTTTTAAATCCAAAAATAATCTTAAAATAATAAAATATGGGTTGACCCGAAAATCCTTGTCAAAGTATGAAAATACTCTAATTTAAAACTGATTTTGGATCGAAAATAATTTTATTAAAAATAGTTGGGCCTAAAATAGGGCAAAAGCCAAAAGATTAATCTGTTAGTCAACTCACACCAGTTTAGGTCAAAGCCCAAATTCGAATCGCCCAATTCCCACTTAACATACTTGGTCAACCCGCGAAAGTTCAGGTCAACGTTCGAATTCGCAAAGGCTTTCACCGAGGTTGCGAATCGCCTGATTGAACGCGCGAAGCCCGTTATAAGTTCGCGAATTGCCCGACTTCTCTCACAGGAATCACCTCGCGAAATTAAGTCGGCCCGCGAAACCCAAAGTCGCCCCGCGACGTCTCTCACAGGAATCACCCCGCGAAAATCAATCGACCCGCAAAACTTAAAATCGGCCCGTCTCTGTCTCACGACCCGCGAAAGGACTTAGCCCGCGAAACTCGAATTTTGGCCCGCGAAACACTTGTTTTACTCACACCGAAAAATCATTTGGGCCAGCGACAAAGTTTCGCGACCCGAAACACCAATCGACCGATTCTCCTATACCTATTACACTTAATTTGCAAACTAACCAATGGCCCGCGAAATATAAAATCGACCGAAACACAAAATCGGCCGATTCCTTCAAAACTTCATATTAAAAACCCTAACTTTTCATAATTCTTCACCTAACCAAAATCCAGATTCACGTAAACAGGTAAGCAAATCACAGAGCTCATATATTGAGCTCAAATTCACATCATAGCACAATAAGAATATCACGGAAATTCCAAAAAATCACAATATAAATTATTTGAATTCGGATGACCTTTCAACCGAATTCTAGACATTTCTAGGACTGTAATACGGCTTTAAAAAGGGTTTGTAGGGGTTAAAAACCACATACCTATCCTCCAAGCTTAGTTTGAATTAATCTTCCTAGGTTGAAGTTCGCTCAAGCTTGCCGTCTCCTTCGTTGTTCGACTTCCTACTATGCTCTAACGTTTAGCTTAATTCTCCAAACCATGTAAAAGGGTTAAACGGATACGTTAGAGCAGATTTTCTCACTTTCTTAGTTTGGCTAAATGATTATAGTGAGGTTGTGCCCAAGTTCCTTGCTTTGGCTCGTTTTCTCCTTGTTCTTCTCGTTTTCTCCTTTCACCCTTTTGTTAATTTCCTTTACTTGTCCTATGAGTTTTTCAAGGTGGTGAGAAAACATAACACTCACGTAGCTTTCCCTCAAGGTTAAGCAAACCCATGCTTATCCTAAGTAAGTTGGGGCATACTATTAATTTACTTGGGCCTTTTCCTTGTTCTTTTGGGCCTTCCCTAAGGGTTCCATTATATTTAATCTATATTTATTGTTTGGGACTTTCTAAGCATTTTGGCCCATACTATTTTACCCCATCTCGGCCCAAATATTATTTTCGGCTCGATCTCGAAAATTCGTTTTGTCCGAAAATTATCTTCATTAATTTCGAATATTACAAAAATAATTCCGCACTAATTCCGTATTAATTTCACGGGTAATTACATCATCCCCCCTTAAAAGAAATTTCGTCCCCGAAATTTAAGTCGTCTGAAACACTCGGGGTACTTCGCTCTCATTTCATCCTCTCATTCCCAAGAGGCTTCTTCTAGCGTCTGGTTTTGTAATACCCGAGTCCCGTAAGTAAGCCGACCACTAAATTTGCATGCATACTATATGAATTATATGATTATGTGGCTACATATTATGTGTTTACTTAATTATGTGCTATTATGAAATTCTAACTTAGTAAAAATTGGGGAGAAACTTAGAAGTAAGTTTGTATAAGGTATATGAATTCGGTAGGGAATAGTTATAAAAGAATTAAGGGTTTCGAAGTTTATGGACCATGAAAATAAGAATTCGAACTATACATGATAAATTAGAGGCGAAGGGAGTTATTAGTAAATGACATAGAAAAGACCTAGAAGTTTCAAAGGGCTCGATAACTTAGCTATGAGGGAAGTCAAAGTATTAATAAAATAATAAGTATTACCTAAGACAAGATAAGAACTAATCAAAAAGGTGTTGACGTCATTTATATCATAACACACGCAAACACCAAGTTGGGTAAAAAAGAGATTCATTTATCATTATCATTAGTAAAAGAACTAAGCTTGCTATCGAAAAACTCTAAGAGCCCGTTGGTTGGGAGGATGTAAGTTGGGATTAAATAATGGAGAGTATGAGTGTTTTCCTGTGTTTGGTTAATGGGATTAAATAATGATGTCTGATGTGTTTGGTAGATGGATTTAGGTGGTATTAGATTTAATTAAATTGAATTACGATTTTACCCGTACACTGAAATCGAAATCACCCAAAATCGAAATCACTCGGAATCCCATATAACAAGTCGAAATCACCCAAAATTCTCCAAGGACAAATCATTTCAGTGTGGCTCGAAGCATTTCAGTGTGGATGGGTTTCGATCATTTTGTTTTGGGAAAAGGAAACAAGAAAAGTCTTCGAACAACTTTGGAGAGAGAACAAAGATTCGATCGATGGTATAAATAACATAAAAGGGAAAAGGGGGTTTTTTGCTTTGGCATTCAGTGTGGCTCGAAGCATTCTGATAAGCTGCTGCACTGCAAGCTTCTTCATTGCACGAGGCCTTACTTGTGACTCTATTACATAATTCTGTCTAGATCGAGGTTTGCAGAAAATGCCGACGATGAAAAAACCTTAATTTTTCGGAAATTTACATTAATTATTTGAGCAAATCACCGTGCAAGACTGTAATCACAAGTCGATCAGATTTTCATAGACATTTAACCGATCGAGGAATTTATCTGCGTTGCTTGTGAATCAAAGGAAGAAAGAATCGGTGCAGCTGATTAAGTCCGTTCTTCAGGCACTGCATATCTATTGGTTGGGGGTGTTCCTATTACCAAAGGGCGTAGTCCGGGCTCTGGAGTCGAGAATGTGGAAGTTCTTATGGGGTGGTGCCTCGGCCAAAGTTTCTTGGGATGATATTTGTCTTCCTACATCTGAAGGTGGATTGGGAATTCGATCGATTGCGATAGATAATAGGGCATTACTTGTGCAGCTTCTGTAGCGGGTGATTACACATGCCCCTGACTCAGTGTGGGTGGATTGGTTGTACAGCACACGGCTACATATGCGATCGATCTGGGCTGTACCTGTCTCGGGCAATACTTCATGGAGCTGGAGAAAGCTTATGCAGCTGAGACCGGTCCTTCTTCCACTTATCTCTTATAAGATCGGCGATGGTTCGGCGCTTTGGTTATGGGAGGACCCTTGGCTACAGGAAGCGCCTCTACTTGAGCGCTATCCAAGAGGACCATTAGCTATGGGACTTCCAGTGGGGACTCGCTTGAGTGCGGTTATTGATGCTCATGGGTGGAATTGGCCTGGAATGACGACGGCAGAATACATAGAATTTAGTCGGCATTTACCATCTCCAGACCCTACCACCTGCGATAGTATGTTATGGAAGGGGGCGACTGATGGCCGGCCAACCACCCGTCTCATCCGGGAGGCCCTACGCATTCATCGTGAGCCTGTCCCCTGGGCAGCCTTGTTTGGGGGACCCCTAAAGGTCCCTAGGCATGAGATCATCCTATGGCTGAGTATACGAGACCGTCTGTCCACGAGGGACAAGCCGTGGGTGGCTCAGAGAGCGGGGACACCGGCCTGTGTTCTATGCGACGTGCTCCGATATGAGACGGCTCAGCACCTGTTTTTCGATTGTCGGTTTTCTCGTCAGTGTCTTCGACTGCTGAGGCGACGCATCAGATGGTGTTGGCCTTATAGGGATTGGGCCCAGGGCATTGCATGGGCATCGAGGAAATGGCGTGGGCAGCATCTTCTTTCGGCAGTGTCCCACCATGTTCTGGCATCCTTGGTTTACCATATTTGGCAGGCCCGAAGCAAACGTTGGAAGGATGGCATCATTACCACCCCTGACATGCTGGTGGCTTCGGTGTTGGATTTGGTGTGCATGCGTCTTAGCGGGACCCCTCCGAAGTTCGAACTACATAGGGCGGCTATACGGCGCCTCTGGCGAGTCGCGTGGTAGTATCTATTGTGCATGTCTCTTTCTGTGTTTGGCCAGTAGTCTGTTACTGGTTGCTTGTGAGGGCTTGAACCTCACCCATCATGTACATTCACTCATTTATATATATACACACGGGAATTATTCCAAAAAAAAAAAGGAAGAAAGAATGACGAAACAAAGGTTCAGTTGAGAAAAGGATGATGAGGAAAGAGGTAGTCTGAATTATTGAACCAAAAGGAATTTAATTAATGAAAAAAAGGATAATTACGTAAAAAGAGATGGGATTATATAATGGGATCATAAGGGGTGGATTTAATTAATACCTCATAAGAGGTATTAAGGGGGGTTTAATTAAATCCCACCTTTAAATAAAGGTCTCAACCAAATACGACTTTAATTTATCTAAACCCCCTTAATCCCCCCTTATACCCCCAACCAAACACACTCTAAGGCCATCTCCAACGGTGTCCTAAAATAGATGGTAAAATAGGTTTTTGTCTCCAACCGATACCTATTCTCATACTTAAAATGAGTTTTGACCAAATTCCACAAGACAAAAACGCATATTTGAGTTTGTATTGTTCATCACCCAATAACTCTTTAACTCCTATAAAAAAGACCCATATTAAATTATTGATTTAATTTTAGTACAAAATGTTTTTATTTTTTATTTGTCTTAAATTTATTTAATTCTTTTATATTATATAATAGTTTATAATTGTAAATTAAATACTTATGTTATTTTATAAATACATAAATAATATTTTAATTTGTCTTTTGGCCTAATTTGTTAAATTGTAAAATGTGTGGGTAATATTCAAAATTTTTAAAAGTTGGTGTGAAAGAGAATATTTAAGAATATTCTTTTGAGTTTGAGAATGAGTTTAATGGTTGGAGAATAATTACAGCATTATGAGTTTGAGAATGAGTTTGAGTTTGAGAATAAGTTTTTCGGTTGGAGATGGTCTAAGGAGAGAAAGAGTCCTAATCAAATACAAGCTTGGAAGAAGGTATAACTTACTACAGCCTTAGGTATTCATTCATGTCTTAAGATATTAGGCATAAACAAGTTATAAATAGTTAGGATGCATACCTGTTTAGCTTTCAAGGGTTTTTACTTAGAATTATTATCATCACGTTTTAGGGAGCTCGAATTTCAGTAAGTGTAATTCGTCGCTATGATCTTATGTTTTTATTTAAATAATAGCATGTTTAAGTACTGATATGCACGAAAGCTTAGGAATTCATGTTCATCAGGTTATAGACTTGAAGTCTTAAGTATACCTAGAAATTCAAATGATATTCATACTGTTATTAAGGAATAGGTGTTTTAATCGGAGGTTTAGAGGGTTTTGTAAGAGTGTTTTGATAAGATATGATTTACAATTTATGATTTTTCGAAACCATGCCAATGTTATAGGAGAATTTCGAACAACTAGAGTCTCGAAACCCTGTTAGGTATAATGTCGAGATTAATAACGAGGATAGAAGGAACTCGAGATTCATATCGAGATCTAGTATAATGTTGACTTCGAAATTCAAATAGTAAAAATGTCGAAGTATGTGTATTGTTTAGTTTAAAATCTCGAGGTCTTTATATTATCTCAATAACATATCGAGATTCATTTCAGAACTCACCTCGAAATCCTTACACATAGACTATATCGAAATCCTTGAGTGTAATGTCGAGATTTACCTTACATCATATATCGAGATTGAAGTGCATGTCGAGATTTATATTAATAACACTTCACAATTCCACTCGAGATTCATCTTGAAAGCCCTAGCTCGAGATCCATTTTTTGTCATGTCGAGATTTATTTTGCTGGGTGTCGCGAAATCTTGTTTATAATTTAATACGACATTGTGATCTCGACATTTAGCTTATAATATCGACATCTGTCTCGAGGTCTTCCATCATTCAGTGTCGAAATCCATGTCATAACTACATAACTAAGCTCGACATCTATTTTAAAAATATGTCGAGATTCATGTTCAAATCTCGAATTCCATGTAAATGTCGAGACCTATATCTAACCCAAACTCGAGAGTTATGTCTGATCGCGTGCGTGTATGTTTAAATAAAAGATCGTGCGAGTACGTCAAGTAATAATTAAAACGAATAAATTATAACTAGAATCACGCGCGATAGACAGTGTACCTATCGTTTGTAATATAGCTATAGTGAATATCCGAGTATCGAACACGAGGAATAAAATGAATACTAGTATTAACCTATCGAATCGATATTTAGCCTAAATAAAATAGTAGGATTTGTTTATACTACGAACTAATTTAACAGCGTAACTTAAGGATTTGATGAGTAAGGTAGTACAACTAAAAATAATACGAGTGATTTAAGATGACAAATATGTGTTTGGGGTTCGAATCCCGCTGGACGCTGTCGGCTAAAGCTACGGAATATCGTTCCTAAGTGAAAATCGACTAAATCGCGGTAATTTCTACCCACTCACGGATTTGCTGTCGCCCTAAACGTTCGTGGGAATCTAAGATCGTTAATTACCAAATGGCGAGGGTCGAGTATTTGCTGTCGCCCTATACTCGAATCCTAACGTCTATGAACGGCCTAATCGTTATTTAGCTGTCGCCCTAAACGATGTACCGCACATTTGTATCAACACATAGACATATTGAGACAAAGAAGCAATATCATAGAACGATAAATAATCGAATACACGTGTTCACGATTATCCTACGCCTTAACTACGACATAAGCCAACGTTCATCTATTCCCAAACACACAAGAGGATTAGCTACTCATATTGAACGTCACAACAACGAGATTTAAGGGAAACGAGGATAGAGAACTCATAAAAACTTCCCTAAGAAGTGAATATGGCGTTTCTGAGGTGGAGCTCTCGTTCCTCGATCGTATGAGCGTAGCTTCGTTGTTGGATCGTCCCTTGAGCTTCTACGAATCGCGAGGCTGCTTCTAGTGTTCTTCCTCCTTCCTTTTCTCTAAGTTTTCGTCCCTATCAAGTTCTCATTTAGTTCTAAGGAGGGTTCCCCTTTTATGCTTCGAAAATGGGCCAAAACCCAGAAATTTGGCACGTTCACGGCTTCATAACGGGCCTTCACGGCTGTGACAGCGGCTTAAACCCTATTTCTTGACTTTCTGCCATGAGTCACGGCCTCTTACAATATCATTCACGGCCGTGAAGTCGGCTAAAACCCTAAATATTGACTTCTCTGGCACAGGTCACGGCCACTCGCACCGACATTCACGGCCGTGAATCAATGGAATTTCCTTCGTTGAGCTCTCTGCCTAGATTCACGGCTTGTTGCATAGGGCTTCACGACCGTGACACTTGAGGTCTTTTCTTTTCTTAAGCCTCTGTCAACGTTCACGGCTTAGTACATGATGATTCACGGCCGTGACTAGACCTTCTTCAAGTCTCTGCCGTCGTTCACAGCTTCTTGCATGAGGTGTCACGGTCGTGACTTCCATAAATCGACCTACTGCCCATTGTCACGGCTTCGTGCTATATGATTCACGGCCGTGACACTTGGGACTTTTGCTCCTTAAGCTTACTGCCCACATTCACGGCCTCTTGCAAGATTGTTCACGGCCGTGACTAGTCTCTGGCAGCTTCAAACTTCGCCATTTTCGCGTCGTTTTCGCCTCGTTTTCGTTCCTCTTCGCTCGATAATCATTCGAAGGTCCTACAATATTTAAATGGGTATAAATAGAGCCAATAAATGCATGGAATGATCAAAACTTTCCTATTATAACCCAAATAAACATAACAATAAACGTATTAAAAATACGTTTATCAAACCTCCCCACACTTAAGCTTTTGCTTGTCCTCAAGCAAATTAAAAGCAAGAAAAGGGGTATCGACATAGTGGCATGGTCATTCACAATTCACCAACGCAGATGAAAAACACAAAATGGAATCAAGCAAGCAATTATGGACACTGCAACAATAATCAGCACTTATCGACACGAATTTCCTTAGCACTACTAATCGAGATCCACACCTCACAGGGATTCACTCAAATCACTCAGTGTATAGGCAAATAAATCGGTGAATCGCTCAATTCATGCGATAATCTAGTCCAAACCATATGCTTGCAAGTCAAGCGCACGTCTATTACTTAAAGCAGTTAGCATGAGTCAGAAGGTCTTTTTCGGGTTAAATGGGTTCAGATAGTAGTGAGGTGGTAGTGGAATCACATATGAGTAGCAGTCGTGTCGGTCTTCATGTCATTGTCTAAAGCGCGCCAGTGATTAGCCTTTCTGGTTATACAGTCTTCATTTCTTCTTATTTCTGCTGCGTTCCACAAAGCCTTTCTTCTCCCACGTCTCGTAATGAAATGATGATGTGGAATTCTCGAGACTGGAAGATTATCGAAGGAAAGGTTCTTTTCTTTTCATTACAGCAACTTATTCTCGTCATGCTTCACTTCCACAAAATTTTCTTCTTTTTTTTTTCCAACAAACTGGTCGCGTCTGGCGGGTCGTCATCTCTGCGCTTTACGACTTTGACATTTAACCTTCACTTCCGCTTAACTCGGGTTTAGATGATCTCTGAAGGCTTATTTAGGTCAGAGGTTTATGATATACGAGGTGTAAGAAATAAATAGGCTTAGGCACAAAGTGGTTAATTATGGTGATCAGCCGTGGTCGGGAACTTTGGCCGTGGACTTATTTCCTAATGCCTTCGTCATATTCATACAAAACATACTATAAGTAATTTCAATGCGTATCAAACAAGCAAGTTCTAGAGAGATGTAAATTATGCACTACTCACACAACCAAGAAAATGAGCAAAAGCTCGTCAGCTCAAACTCTCACAACGGAACATGGGTTATGTGTCTGAATCTCTCAAAGTAACACTGTATCTATTCATGCTGAAAAGATTAAATCACTGATACATGTCTTTATCGCTCACTAGACTCCCTAATATGCAATCCACTTTGTGATGAACGCAAACAATCATGCCAGACTTCTTTAAATTCGAAAACCACAGCGCATCATAAAAATTTTTCACGTAAATTTTCAACAAAATTCCCAACAAAATTCTCCCTCCCCACACTTAAGATGCACGTTGTCCCCAACGTGTAAAATAAATAAAAGGAAGGTAACAAAATTTGAAAATAACGTTACTCCCCTGAAAAAAAATGGCGTGGTCCGGCCTCGAGCATCTAATGTAGTTGAACAGGGGTGTTTCAACTGATTTTGAAATATTTTGAGTCGTAGTCTGAAATCGTGTCACGTTTTTTCCTGAAAACACTCAAAAGAAAATTAAACGCACGGAGGAATAATACAAGAAATCAAAATGAGTCATAGTCATCACAAGTAACACGAGTACTAGATCATCACAAAAGAGTACTAAAAGAAAAACATAACAAAATAAACGACACTAAGATGGTGGTGGGGGCGATGGTGGCCGTAGGCGAAGGAACGCCAGTGACTCCTGTGATCGCCTGACCGCGTCTTCCATGGCTTTAAGGGCCTGCTCATAGCGCTGTTGCTCTTTGCGGTAGCGTCTGTGGGCTTCCTCGTTTCGACGCTCGTTGTAGCGACCCTAGCCATCGCTACCATTTCTAGCGTAACTCTAAGTGTCTAATGATATGATAACTTAGAAGATACGGAAATACAGTAGAAATTTTTTTCCTTTTTCACAAAGGAGCTCGTGCCCGGTATACGTCAAAAGAATATAACTACGCGACAGAAGAATTTCTTCGAGTTCTAATTACACCCTAATCCTAGTTCATAATTACTCGGGACGGTTGCAATGGCACAGCAAAAGCTCCATTGGCGCGAGGAAAAATCTAATATTCGACAAAGGAAATATCACTTTCTCGCGCGACGTCATATCTCCAAGTCAAAAATTCGTCTGTATCATTTATTTGATTTGCTGGTTTTGATAATGATGTTTTTGTGCCCTTCATGTCTATAAATAGACATTGGTAGAATAACACAATAACATCATCTATCATAATTCACACGTCTTCAGCAGTTTTATTTTGGATATTTCTAAGTTAGCTAGCCACTATGAATTGGGGACAGCAGCAAGCCCGTGAGAATGAGAGTGAAGAATATGCAAGGATTCGTCATAATTTAGATATGGTGTCCCTCTACCTTGCTCTTCTTTTGGGTTTGTTTGGAGTTTTACTTGCTTTCGTGTGTTGGGTTATCACAAGGTGCACTTGTGTGTAACCGTCCTTATGAAGCAAAATAAACTATTGTTCTGCCTGTTATTCGCAGTTTTTAATTGGCTTTTGTGTTGGACCTTCACACGTTGTAATGGTGTTGTAACCATCTTTTATGAAATAAAACTATCGTTCCTACCTCGTCTCTAGATTCTATGTTGTACCCATCCTCAATATTCGCAATAAATTTATTATTAATTAAATATTACTGTTATTATTAATATTATTATTATTTTATTTAATTTAATTTATATAAGTTTTAGATTATTAATTAATATATATTTTTTTAATTTATAATGCTTAAAACATAAATAAAAATACCTGGGTTGCCTCCCAAGAAGCGCTTCTTTAACGTCGTGAGCCGGACGTACCCTTTTTTCGTTCTACGGTAGCTTGAAATCGAGGTACATGACCTCCTTTGCGCCCGTGTCTTCTCCTCCACCGTAATAATGCTTCAGTCGATGGCCATTAACCTTGAAATTTCCCTGCTCAACATTTGAAATTTCGACAGTACCATAGGGAAAAACGCGAGTAACTGTAAAAGGTCCAGACCAACGAGATCTTAGCTTTCCGGGAAAAAGTCTAAGACGAGAATTGAAAAGGAGGACTTGATCCCCCTCTTGAAATTCTCTATGTTGCTTGATCTTCTTATCGTGATACGCTTTTGAGCGCTCCTTATACATTTTTGCATTGTCGTATGCCGACAAACGCCATTGATCAACCTCATTGATCTGGAGCTTACGTTTTTCACCGGCTTGCACCAAATCGAGGTTTAAAGACTTTATCGCCCAGTAGGCTTTATGTTCTAGTTCGACAGGAAGGTGACATGCCTTTCCGTAAACTAGTCGATATGGAGTAGTGCCTATTGGTGTCTTATATGCAGTCCTATAGGCCCAAAGTGCATCGTTAAGCTTATTCGCCCATTCTCGACGATTCCCATCTATGGTTTTCTGTAGAATGCGCTTCAACTCACGGTTCACTACTTCTACTTGACCACTTGATTGTGGGTGATAAGGAGTAGAAATGCTATGCTTAACACCATATCTTTCTAACGTACGTGCGAATTGGGTGTTGCAAAAATGAGTACCCCTATCACTAATAATGCATTTAGGTGAAGCGAACCGTGAAAACAATGCTCGTAGAAATCTAACAACAACTCTAGCATCGTTCGTGGGTAAAGCTTGCGCTTCCGCCCACTTGGATACATAGTCAACAGCCACAATTATATATTTGTTGTTGTACGAACTAGGGAATGGACCCATAAAGTCTATGCCCCAAACATCGAACACTTCGCAAACTAAAATAAAGTTCTGAGGCATTTCATCGCGTTTAAAAATGTTACCTGCTCGTTGACATTGGTCACATGTGTTGACGTACATATTAGCATCCTTAAAAATCGTTGGCCAATAGAAGCCACATTCAAGTACCTTTTGGGCGGTTCGATTAGCTGCGTAATGCCCTCCGGTTGGTTCGCCATGGCAATGCTCAATAATTTTCATTGTTTCGGGAAATGCAACGCACCTTCGGATTACTTGGTCTGCACATCTCCTGAAAAGATAAGGATCTTCCCAAAAGTAGTACTTCAAATCAGAAAAGAATTTCTTCTTTTGCTGACTCGTGTACTCTTTAGGTAAAATCCTCGCAACAAGATGTTAGCTAAATCTGCAAACCAAGGGGTTCCTTCGCTTACTGTTCGTATGACGTATAAATGCTCGTCCGGGAACGTATCAACGATTGCCCTTCTGTCGGTATCTTGTATTTCATGCTCCTCTAGTCGAGAGAGATGGTCCGCAACAACGTTCTCTGCACCTTTCTTGTCCCGAATCTCGATGTCGAACTCTTGAAGGAGTAGAATCCATCTAATGAGTCGAGGCTTTGCATCTGGCTTCGCTAGTAAATACTTAAGTGCAGAATGGTCAGTAAAAACAATAACTTTCGTTAAAATAAGATATGAACTGAATTTCTCGAAGGCGAACACGACAGCCAGGAGTTCCTTCTCGGTAGTGGTGTAGTTGGCTTGAGCTGCATCCAACCATCTTACTCGCATAATAGATTGGTCGAAAATGCTTATCCTTCCGCTGCCCTAATACAGCCCCCACTGCGTAGTCACTAGCATCGCACATTAGTTCAAAAGGTAACCCCCAATCAGGGGCTACCATAATAGGTGCTGCAATCAGTCGCTCCTTAAGCAAATTAAAGGCATGCAAGCATTCATCGATAAAATCAAACGGAGCATCTTTCTCAAGTAATCTAGACATGGGTCGAGCAATTTTAGAAATATCCTTAATGAACCTACGATAGAAACCAGCATGTCCTAGAAAACTCCTAATTGATCTCACGTTCGAGGGGACAGGTAATTTTTCTATTGTCTCTAATTTAGCTCGGTCTACTTCGATTCCTTTAGAGAAAATCTTATGGCCCAGAACTATACCCTCTCGAACCATGAAATGAGACTTTTCCCAATTAAGTGCCAAGTTCGTTTCTTCGCAGCGTGCGAGTACATGCTTCAGATTAGCAAGGCACACGTCAAACGACGACCCAAATACAGAAAAATCATCCATAAACACCTCCATTACCTCACCTACCAACTCATCAAATATTGCCATCATACATCACTGGGAGGTGGCTGGAGCGTTGCATAGACCAAATGGCATCCTTCGATACGCAAATATGCCGAAGGGGCATGTGAATGTGGTCTTCTCCTGGTCCTCAGGTGCAATAGGGATCTGCAAGTATCCTGATAAACCATCAAGGAAGCAATAAAATGAGTGAACAGATAATTTTTCTAGCATTTGGTCAATAAATGGTAAGGGGAAATGGTCCTTTCTCGTGGCGTCGTTTAATTTCTGTAGTCGATGCACACACGCCACCCAGTAACGGTCCTTGTTGGAATCAATTCATTCTTATCGTTAGTGACGACCGTCATTCCTCCCTTCTTCGGGACCACTTGGACCGGACTTACCCAAGCGCTATCTGAGATAGGGTAGATCATCCCCGCGTCTAGTAGCTTAATCACCTCCTTCTTCACGACGTCCTTCATGTTGGGATTAAGTCGCCGTTGACGTTGGGCGACCGGCTTGAACTCGTCCTCCATAAGAATCTTGTGCGTACAATAGCTTGGACTAATTCCTCTGATGTCGGATATCTTCCACGCTATCGCCTTCTTATGTGCTCTCAACACGTCCAAGAGCTGGTCCTTCTGTCCGTCGTCGAGGCTCGATGAGATGATGACTGGTAGCCCTCTGTTGCTGCCAAGGAATGCATACTCGAGGTGGTCGGGCAGCGGCTTCAACTCTAGGACCGGTGGCTCCTCGACCGAGCTCTTTTCCTTATCTTCTTCGCTACTCTCGTCGATAGCTATGATGGGCTCGTCAACTTCCTCCCCACACTCATCGATTGCCATAATCATTCTGGTGTCCTCCTCGCTTAACACATGTGATAGACCTTGCACAGAAAAGAGAAAATCGTGCTCAAAGGCATCTAAGTAATAACATTTATCATCATGCTCATTACTTTTCTTCATTGATTCAGCCATATTGAACGTAACTTTCTCGCCATCTACTGTCAGAGTCAACGTCCCATTCCTAACATCTATCATAGTTTCGCCTATAGCTAAGAATGGTCCACCTAGGATCAATGGGACGTTATCGTCCTCCTCCATATCTAAGATAACAAAATCGGCAGGAATCACGAATTTACCTACCTTAACTAGGACATCCTCAATAACGCCTCTAGGGTATTTTAGCGATCTATCAGCTAATTGAAGGCTCATCCTAGTGGGTCGTGGTTCACCTAACCCTAAGCGCTTAAACATGGAATATGACATTAAATTTATGCTAGCTCCTAGATCAGCTAAAGCACGTTCAACAACTAAGTCTCCTATAAGACAGGGAATCGTAAAACTCCGTGGGTCTTTGACCTTCTTCGGCATCTTGTTCTGAAGTATCGCCGAGCATTCCCCTCGTAGACATACCGTGGAAACATGTTCGAGCTTCCTCCTGTTCGTCAATAGGTCCTTCAAGAACTTGGCGAAGCTGGGCATCTGCGTAATAGCCTCAACAAACGGTAAGTTAATATTCTTTACACATGTTCATAAATTTACCGAATTGCGCCTCGTCTCTGTCTTTCTTCAGCCGAGCTGGGTAGGGGATCTTTGGCTGGTACGGCTTCACCGGTGGTCGCTCAATCTCCTTTGCCTTTTCTTTTTGGGGCTCGACTTTTTCCTTTTCAGCTTCGGCGTTCTCCTTCTCAGCTTCAGCCCTCTCAACATCATCCCTTGTTTACCTCCACTACTGGCTCGTCGTTGCCCTCAAAACTGGCCTTCTCAGTCGACTTCTTTTTGGGAGGTACCTCTTGCAACTCTCTTCCGTTCCTCAGGGTCACTGCTTTGCAATATTTCTTAGGGTTTGGCTCGGTGTAACTTGGAAGTGACCCCTGAGTTCGCTCCGCCAACTGCTTCGCCATTTGGCCCACTTGTTGCTCCAATTTCTTGATAGAGGCGTCGGTGTTCTGGGCATGTACTTCTATGTATTCCTCCATCTTATTCATTCGACTCTCGTGGGCTTGAGTGGTGTTGCTGAAGTTTGTGAGGAGCGTCTTCATCATATCCTTCATCTCGTGCATATCATCGGATCCCGACCCTGCAGACGCGTTCTGATACGGACGTGATGTCCCTCCTTGGAAACCGAATCGTCTAGGTTGGAATCCTGGTGGCCCTTGCCCATGGTTGTTCTGGTTCCCATACGCCAGATTTGGATGCGCTCGAGGTTGAAAACTCCGCTGGCCTTGGTAATTCGCCATATAGTCCACGTGCTCCAGTGACTGCCCTAATTGGCACTGTGATGTCTCATGAGCTGCGGCACTCGCATTGTGGTGTGTACGGCTTCTGAGGTGGTGTGGTAGTCATCACGGAATGTACGGGCTGTGTTTGCCCGGCCTTTGGAAGTAATGTGTTGATCACCGTCTGAAGCTGGGAATTGGTGGCTGCAATCTGTTATTGCAATGCCTCGAACTTGGCGTTTGTAACGGTCTCCTCGCTCACCCCAAACACTCCTGGAGTCTTTATCCTCGTATTTCCTCTCATGAAGCTGTTCCTCGAGTAGTCTTCGATTAAATTCCAGGCTTCTGTGGCATTGAGCTTCACGAGCCCTCCTCCTGCGGCTCCGTCTAGCATATGAAAGGTTTGATCATTGAGGCCCTCGTGAAATCGATTGATTATGGCGGCCTTCGACATCCCGTGTTGTGGGCACTTCTTCAATAGGGACTTGTACCTCTCCCACACCTCGTAAAGATTCTCTGAATCCTTCTGGTGAAAAAGGGATATTTCTGTCTTCAACCTTAACACCTTTTGCAGCGGGAAGTAATGGCCGATGAATGCTGCTCGCAGTTCTTCCCAAGTAGTGATTGATCTGGGCGGTAGCATCTCCAACCAGTCCTTCGCCCTGTACTTGAGTGAAAATGGAAACAACATTAGCTTAATCGCGTCACTCGGGACCCCATTGATCTTGATGGTGTCTGTTACTGTCAGAAAGGCCTTCAGGTGGGAGTACGGATCATCATCAGGATTCCCCTCAAACTGAGCCGTCTGAAAGATCATCTGAAGCCAAGCATGCTTCAGCTCAAAATCGTTGTTCGCGATCGGAGGAATAACAATCGCCGATTCTGTACCGCCGAGGGAGGCATACTTAAGTAGATCTTGTAAAGATTGTTCCTCTTCTTGGTCTTGGTGGGTCGGTACTCTTCGGTCTGCCATCTCGACTTCTATCTCTCGATTGTCTTTGGACGTCTCTGTTCGAGAATTTTCAGCAGACTCCTGGGAGTTGTCTTCTGAGTAGCTGACCAACGCTTCCTGATAATTACTAGCCGTGCCTTCTGAATTGTATCTGAGCTGCCTTCGTAACTTCCGCTCGAAATCTGGATCTCCTTCAACAATGGGGCCTGATGGATGGCTTCGGGTCATCCACTGTCAAACAGTACATTCAATGAGTGAAAGCGAGATTTAGCGAAGAACAAGACAAATACGTCGAAAAGGTAACGATACTAATAATGATGTAGGAAACAAATAACGCAATTAACGAAAAACTGAGAAAATGTAAAATAAAATAGCTAATTTACCGAACTAGGATGTTCCTAATATCAATCTAATTCACCGGCAACGGCGCCAAAAACTTGATCGCGTGCGTGTATGTTTAAATAAAAGATCGTGCGAGTACGTCAAGTAATAATTAAAACGAATAAATTATAACTAGAATCACGCGCGATAGGCAGTGTACCTATCGTTTGTAATATAGCTATAGTGAATATCCGAGTATCGAACACGAGGAATAAAATGAATACTAGTATTAACCTATCGAATCGATACTTAGCCTAAATAAAATAGTAGGATTTGTTTATACTACGAACTAATTTAACAGCGCAACTTAAGGATTTGACGAGTAAGGTAGTACAACTAAAAATAATACGAGTGATTTAAGATGACAAATATGTGTTTGGGGTTCGAATCCCGCTGGACGCTGTCGGCTAAAGCTACGGAATATCGTTCCTAAGTGAAAATCGACTAAATCGCGGTAACTTTCTACCCACTCACGGATTTGCTGTCGCCCTAAACGTTTGTGGGAATCTAAGATCGTTAATTACCAAATGGCGAGGATCGAGTATTTGCTGTCGCCCTATACTCGAATCCTAACGTCTATGAACGGCCTAATCGTTATTTAGCTGTCACCCTAAACGATGTGCCGCACATTCGTATCAACACATAGACATATTGAGACAAAGAAGCAATATCATAGAACGATAAATAGTCGAATACACGTGTTCACGATTATCCTACGCCTTAACTACGACATAAGCCAACGTTCATCTTTTCCCAAACACACAAGAGGATTAGCTACTCATATTGAACGTCACAACAACGAGATTTAAGGGAAACGAGGATAGAGAACTCATAAAAACTTCCCTAAGAAGTGAATATGGCGTTTCTGAGGTGGAGCTCTCGTTCCTCGATCGTATGAGCGTAGCTTCGTTGTTGGATCGTCCCTTGAGCTTCTCCGAATCGCGAGGCTGCTTCTAGTGTTCTTCCTCCTTCCTTTTCTCTAAGTTTTCGTCCCTATCAAGTTCTCCTTTAGTTCTAAGGAGGGTTCCCCTTTTATGCTTCGAAAATGGGCCAAAACCCTGAAATTTGGCACGTTCACGGCTTCATAACGGGCCTTCACGGCCGTGACGGCGGCTTAAACCTTATTTCTTGACTTTCTGCCATGAGTCACGGCCTCTTACAATATCATTCACGGCCGTGAAGTCGGCTAAAACCCTAAATATTGACTTCTCTGGCACAGGTCACGGCCACTCGCACCGACATTCACGGTCGTGAATCAATGGAATTTTCCTTCGTTGAGCTCTCTGCCTAGATTCACGGCTTGTTGCATAGGGCTTCACGGCCGTGACACTTGAGGTCTTTTCTTTTCTTAAGCCTCTGCCAACGTTCACGGCTTAGTACATGATGATTCACGGCCGTGACTAGACCTTCTTCAAGTCTCTGCCGCCGTTCACGGCTTCTTGCATGAGGTGTCACGGCCGTGACTTCCATAAATCGACCTACTGCCCATTGTCACGGCTTCGTGCTATATGATTCACGGCCGTGACACTTGGGACTTTTGCTCCTTAAGCTTACTGCCCACATTCACGGCCTCTTGCAAGATTGTTCACGGCCGTGACTAGTCTCTGGCAGCTTCAAACTTCGCCATTTTCGCGTCGTTTTCGCATCGTTTTCGTTCCTCTTCGCTCGATAATCATTCGAAGGTCCTACAATTTTTAAATGGGTATAAATAGAGCCAATAAATGCATGGAATGATCAAAACTTTCCTATTATAACCCAAATAAACATAACAATAAACGTATTAAAAATACGTTTATCAATGTCCAAGCTTATGTCGAGATTTAAGTTACTTTGCAGCTCGAGATTCTTATATTTTCAAAATAATATTTTTTAGTTTAAGATAAAATCTGAAACTTTAGGGTTTCGAAACTTATAAATAAAAGTCAAAATTAGGGTTTTCAAAATAAGCCATTTTAGTTAAACTGTAACTAGACTAACAAACCCTAATTTTATATGTTTTTATATTTAGGGTTTGAAGATTAGCGACTTACAGTTATAGTACGATAGACTAAATAGCTAAGGATACCAGGTAAGTGGAAGTCTCAACTACAACACATAACTGTATGTGCATGAAATTATGTGCTATGTGTTTTTATGACATTACGTGAATTTATGTGACTTCCTACTTGAATTATTTGTATTACATGACACGTATGAATTATTTACAATATATGATGGCATGACACGCAAATTCATGACATGAGCATATGCACACACGTTTAGTACCAAAAGGCATGATATGAGAGCGTGCATAATATACGATCGTCTGAGAGCAATAAAGATTCGCCGATATGGGCGTCTGATGTCGACTCACAGTTGAGTCACGGCTCTTCTGTGCTACCATGGTGACGTCGTATGGCGCTACCGTTAAGACATGACATGTACAAGGCAAGACATGATTTTAGGGCTAGTGCCCTCATGGCGGATCGTGAAACCTGGAGGGTGTGAGCTGAGGGAGTAAGTGACACGGAGGGTACCTCTGGTGTTACCTCAGATTAGGCTACCAGAGTGAAGCGTCCGCGTGGCATATGAAACCACCTTGGGACAGAAAAGGCGCCCTAGGGTTAGCCTCCCTTGAGTGGGTATTGCCACTTATATATTTGTTTATCCCTTGTGGATTCGAGCTCCATGATGGTGCATAGCAAGATAGCCAAGGGCCCTACATGACAAGACAAGGCAAGGCAAGGAAAATATGAGGTCTAGGAAGCAATTGGGCGGATGCCTTTGCGAATTTACGATATGTGCGTGGCATGCATGACTTTCACTTACTGAGCTTTATAAGCTCATTCCACGAATTTATGTGTTGTAGGTTCACGGGATCACGGTACGTGATCTTTACGAAGGCGAGGCCAATTTTTGAAGCTTTCGGAGGACTTTTGAGGTGGCAGTGTGAACATGGATGCGACCTGAGTGGCGGGCCGATAGAGTGTTTTGAACACGCATGCGCACTCACCTTATATTTACGTCCTAGGGATATTTTGTATTGTACAGAAGAGTTTCCTTTATATAAAAGGAAAAATTTTGTATGCATTTTCGTATATAGATTTCGTATATATCACATGCAGTCACACAAACTAGTAATAAGAATGGGTGGTGAAAGTTAGGGGCGCCACAGGTTTCGCCACAAGACTTTTTTTTTGGAGTAAGTTCCATGTAAATATATAAGTGGGAAAGTACAGATGAGTGAGATATGTCTCACGAGTAGACCAGTAACAACCTACTGGCTAACACCACCAACCACAAACACAACTGAACAAGAAGTGGACCCAACCCTACCAAGCTAATCGCCAAATGCGCCGTATAGCCGCCCTCTGTAGGTGAAAATTGGGTGATGTCCCCAGTAGTCGCATGCACACCAGGTTAAGTACCCTCGCAACTAGGCTGTCCGGAGTCGTGGTAGTCCCTTCCTTCCAGCGCTTGTTACGGGCCTGCCAGATATGATACACCAGTGAAGCTAAGACATGCCGATAAGCATCTGGTAGAAGATGTTGCCGACGCCATCGCAACGAAGCCCTCAAGATGCCCTCTCGCCAATCCGTGTATGGCCAGACCCACCTGATCCGCCGCCGTAGTAGTCGAACACATTGGCGTGAAAATCCGCACTCAAAAATAGGTGTTGAACAGACTCGAAATGGAGCACATCGCAAAGAACACAGGCCGCCCAGCGCGCTGTGCCACGCAAGGCTTATCCCTCGTCGATAACCGATCACGAATGCCCAGCCACAAGATGAACTCATGCCGAGGAACTCTCAGGGGTCCCCCAAATAAAACCGCCCAAGGGACAGGCCGTCAACGAAAGCGCAGCACCTCCCTGACCAACTTTGCAGTAGGCGGCCATCAGGCGCTCCATTCCAATGGACCCCACGCGCATAGTCGGTAAGCCTGTGGAAGGTGGCGACTAAACTCAATATACTCAGCTGTCGAACGTCCTGGCCAATTCCATCCGTGAACATTGATAAATGAGCTCAAGCGAGTCCCCAATGGCAGCCCCATCGCCAGTGGCCCTCTAGGATAGCGCTCGAGTAATGGCAGTGACCTCATCCACGGATCCTCCCATAACAAAATCGATGATCGTCACCAATTGTAAAGGAAATGAAAGGTAGGATTACCGGTTGTAACAACATCAACTTCCTCCAGCTCCATGCAGTGCTCGCCGAGACGGTGACGGTCCAAAGTGAGCGTGCATGCAGGCGCGTACTGTACAACCATTCCACCCAAATCGAGTCAGGTACCCTAGCGATCACCCTCCATAATAGCTGCATAAGGAGTGCCCTGTTGTCATTAGCAATCGACCGAAACCCCAATCCCCCCTCAGAAACTGGCAGACAAACGTCCTCCCAAGCAACCTTGGCCGAGTTCCCTCCCCGTAAGAATTGTCGAAATCTCGACTCCAATGCGCGAACAACACCCTTGGGCAGCAGGAACACCCCAGACCAGTAGACGTGTAGTGCTTGCAGTACGGACTTTATCAGCTGCACCCTGCCCGCATACGGGAGGGACTGATTCAGCCAAGACCCCAAGCGCACATCAACACTCTGTAGCAACGGATCACAGTCACGAATCGAGAGTCGAGAAGCAATCAGTGGCACCCCCAAATAACGAACAGGTAGACGACCCTCCCGAAAGCCCATCAACGCCAGTAGCTGTTCCTTGAGGCCCTCCGCCCTCCGTGAAAGGTAGATCTCGCTCTTATCCGAATTAGGGTGTAGTCCAGACAGACCTGAAAAGGTCAGCAAGGCGTCCTTCAGCACTCCCATAGACACGGCATCGGCATGCAAAACAGAAGAAGGTCATCCGCGAAAACCAACATGGGAAGCGAAAGAGACTCACAGCGCCAATGATAGCGAAATCTGGGTTCAGCCTGAATGCGAGTGTCAATAATTCCCTGAAGTACCTCCATGACAAGCGTGAAGAGATAGGGCGAAATAGGATCGCCATGCCGAATGCCCCTCTTGCCAGCGAAAAAGCCCTTCGAACAACCATTCAGGTTGATGGAAAAAGTGGGTGACGCCAAGCAGCTCCGTATCCATCCGATAAAAGTCGGGTGGAAACCCATAGCCTGTAGCGTTGCCAACAAGAAAGTCCATTCCACCTTGTCGCAGGCCATAGCCAAGTCTACCTTGAGCATAACTCGAGGCAGGCGCCCCTTGCTCGTATATCCAAGGCAGAGTTCCTGGGCCAAAAGGATGTTATCACTGATGCGCCTTCCAGAGACAAAAGCCGTCTGTGATGCATGGACTAGACCTCCAAGCGCTGGCTTAAGCCGGTTTGCCAGAATCTTCGAAATGACCTTATAAAGGACATTGCAGCATGAGATTGGCCGAAAGTCTGACGGCCGCCTTGGCGACTCGCACTTAGGTATAAGAAGGGTGCTATTCAGGCCCTTTAGGAGCCGGCCCGTAGCAAAAAAATCCTGTGTCGCCCGTATCAAGTCAGGCCCCACTATCGCCCATGACGCTTTGAAAAAAGTGGCCGTGTATCCATCCGGTCCTGGCGCCTTCTCATCCCCCATAGAGTGCGCATGCCTCACCTCCATATCCTCAACTGGCCGGATCATCTCCAGCGCCACCGCTGGGGAAAGCGTGCGCTTAACGGCGCCCTGCACCTCAGCTAGCTCAACAGGCTTAGAACGCGCTGACTGGTCAAGTAATCCCTGATAGAACCCCAGCAGCTCCCCTTCCACCGCTTCTGGCTTGTCAAGGAGTTCACCACTTTGGCTTTCGAGCGAGATGATTCGATTAGTCACTCGGCGCAAGAAGTAAGACGAGCATTGATCACCATCCTTGAGCCACGCAAGCTTTGCCCTCTGGGACAACGACGTGTGCTCAATCTCAATGGCCCTAGCATAAAGGAGGCGACAATGCCGCTCAAGGTCGTGAAACAACCCCTCTAGGGGATGTCTCGTAGCGAAGTCTTGTGCGGTCTCCAAGAATTGTTGTGCGTCCGCAACATTAGCAGCAAGGTCCCTTGTGTTGCGTCTCATCTGCATAAAAATAGGCTTCAGTAACTTCAGCCTCTGAACCAGCATGAACATAGGAAACCCCGCCATGGGATTGCCCCAGATGCACTGTACATGCTCCAAGAAATCCCGATCCTTAGTAAGAAAATTCTCAAAACGAAAGCTCGCGCCCCTGTGCCTATGTACCGCCTCCCCCAACGACAGAGGTGAATGATCCAATGTGGCGGGGAGGTCGCAACGGAAGCCCGCATTTGGATACCTAGCAAACCACTGCGGGTTGCCAAGCATGCGATCCAATCTACGCCAAATACCCGCGAGGCCCCTCTGCTGATTATACCAAGTGAACTCCTGTCCCATTGAGGGGAGAGATAAAAGATCAGCTCGTACGAGACAGGTCCGAAAGTCCGCCATATCTCGCATCTGCGGTGTGCCCCCATGTCCCTCTCCTACATGCAGGATGGTGTTAAAATCCCCAGTCACCACCCATGCATCATCCAGGCGTAATACCGAGTAGTGGCTCAACTCGTTGCAAAGGGGAGTGCGATCTTCTTATTCCTAAGTCGCTTTACCTCATACATTAAAATTTCCGACCTTTCTTCGTAACTCAAGTCCGGTCTCAATTGTTGGTGAAGTGCTTCACTTCGTAGCACATGATTCGGATCGAACGTACTTGTGGATACGTGGAAGACGCCATGGACTTATGCTAGGGATGTCGGCACTGATACGCCACTTCACCGACTCTTTTCATAATCTTGAAGGGGATTTATGTCGGACTCAGCTTTCCTTTTCGTCCGAAACATTTTACACCCTTCAGAGGCGATACCTTTAGGAAGACTTGATCACCTTCTTCAAATTCCAACGGCCTCCGTGTTTTGTCTACGTAACTCTTCTGATGACTTTGGCCTGTCTGCATCCTCTCCCCTTTACCAACAGCTTCAGTCATTTCACGAACCATTTCAGGGCCTAACAGTGCCTCTCGTCGATTTCATCCCAATGAACTGGGGATCGACATTTACGTCCATACAAGGCTTCATAAGGCGCCATCCCGATCGTCGCTTGATCAGCGGGAGATATTTACTCCAGCTTCCTCGAAAATCCAGAACACAACGCCCTCAACATATCTTCGAGCGTCTGGATCGTTCTTTCCGATTGTCCGTCAGTCTGGGAATGATAAGCCGAGCTAAAAGACAATTTAGTCCCCATAGCTTTCTGTAAGCTCACGCAAAATTGGGACAGAAATCTCGAGTCTTAATCTGAGACGATTGATATCGGGATCCCATGGAGTCTCACTATTTTTTGGATGTACAACTCTACGTAGTTCTCCATGGAATAGGTCTGATTGATTGGTAAGAAATGGGCAGACTTAGTCAATCTGTCGACAACTACCCAATTTTTTTTGGAAAGTGTCACTAAAATAGGAAAAACAGGAGTACAGAGCAGCGTGCATGATATCGCTCATGACGCACCAAGCGGTAACCGACCAGACAGCATAAAAAAAACCAGACAACCCAGACAACCCACAAGAGGTCCCAACAAGACCAAAGCCAAAGGAGATTACAAAACGATTACACAACGAATAAGTCCAAGGCAAGGTAGGTGTCGCAAAACCACTTCCAACAACGGGTTCCTGGCACCAGATGTAGTACAAGCCGGGAAGCCAGGCATTGAGCCAAAAACAGCGCCAAAGCACTAGAAAACGAAGACAATATCACACATGAAATGCTTCGAGCGGATTGCAGTCAATGCATCCGCAGGGCAGGTCGGTGAAAGGCGTTTGCACGCCACCTCCTGATTTTCCAACATGAGACCGAGAACAGGTGGAGCAAGCGCCAGGCCACGGTGATCCACTCCTCCAACATGAGTCGGCACCGGTACGCTCAACCTACATGCTGCACCAACCAGAAAAACGAAAAACACGACGAAAGAGGTCAGCAGAAAGACTAAAAATGGATGAAAGGGGTGACGGGGCAAGAGAGAGAGAGAGTGAGTAGTGTTAAGAAGTGACCCAGTCCCTCAAACCGCAGGTGGGAGCGCCTCGTCGTCCATCACGCCGCCACAAAGTCCGGACCAGCCGCAGCACCTAACAAGAAAAATAGGGAAGAAAGCATAAGGACCGTAAGGATAAGGAATTTCTACTGCAGACTTGCAGCGCATATTTGGTGGGGAGGGTGGACAGTCATAGACACAGCAACGTCTCGATATATGTAATGATTTGAACGGGCAGGCGTTGTCGTCCCTCGTGCCATCTTCTATTACGTTCCATCCACAAGTGATACACCAGAGAGGCTTAATGCATGTCGAGGACCCAGCTTTGCAAGATGCTTGCCCCGTCAACACCGAGCCGCCAACGAATGCCAGCAGACCAATCTCTAGCCGCCAGCCAAATCGCGGTTTCTAGCGAAGTAAGCGAAGGCACCGACTGGAGTAGGGACACTCAAACAAGAGGTGTCTAGTAGTCTCCACCTCTTGCAAGTTGCAAAGTAAACAAGTAGAGGTTCCCGCCTTAGCCGCAACCCACGGTTTATCCCTCGTCGCCAGTCTATCCCGAATCGCAAGCCAAAGCATGATCTCATGTCTCGGAATGGCCAGTGGACCCCCAAATAGCGTATGCCAAGGAACCTTAGGGCGCCTCACTCGTAGACTATCACTAGCCGAAGAGGTAGAGAACTTTGCATTAGAGGATGCAATCCAACTAATCGTATCCTCCTCATCAGGCCTAACCTGGGGAAGCAAAGGCTCAATCACTATGTATTCCAACGACGTTTGTGCGGGCCAGCAACAACCATCCTCGTTTATTACTTCGTTTAGCTTCGAATCAAGTTGCAGTCCCATAATCATTGGTCCCCGGGGGAAGCGATCGATCATGGGACCCGTGAACAGCCACGGATCAGTCCACAAATGAATGGTACTTCCGTTTCCAATATTGAAGGTAATGAGTGGTCTGATGTGGTCGCGAAGCTTCAAGAGCTTATTCCAACTCCAAGACGTCTGCGTGGTAGGCCTGGTGGTCCAAACCGACGTGTTGTGTAGACGATTCTGCCGAATCCATGTGGCCCAGATCGAAGAGTCTTCTCCGCTTAGCAGAGTCCAAAGAAGCCGAAGTAAAAGTGCCTTATTATCAGTTTCAATCGAGCGTATCCCCAGGCCACCTTCCTCTTTTGGGAGATATATATCAGCCAACGCGACTTTAGCAGAAGTGCCTCTCCACAGGAAAGCCCGAAGACGTGTCTCGATGGTCCTAATAATACCCTTGGGAAGAAGGAAAACGCCCGTCCAATACGTGTGAAAGCTCATGAGCACAGACTTGATAAGTTGGACCCTACCCGCATAGGATAGGGACAGATTAGTCCATGAGCCCAGACATCGATCGATACTACTGAGGAGTGAAGCGCAGTCCGCAATCGTAAGTCGCGATGCTGTGAGAGGGACCCCAAGGTAGTGAACGGGAAGAGACCCGTGCGGGATTCCCATAACGGCCTGAATAGCACCCTTCAGTCGATCAGCTCTTCTCGAAATGAACATCTCGCTCTTCTGAGTATTAGCCCGCAAACCGGAGAGCGTAGCAAATTGTTCCAGACCGCTCTTGAAAACCATCACCGACTCCACATCCGCTTGGGAGAAAAGGAGGTCATCCGAAATGTGAGCATGAAGAGCGAGGAAGTTTCGCATTTCCAGTGGTAACGGAAGCGGGAGTTGCATCGAATCCCGTCAGCGATGATGCAATACAAGACCTCCATTACGAGCGTAAAGAGGTACGGTGAGATAGGATCTCCCTGCCGAAGACAACGGCGCCCATGAAAGAACCCCTCCAGTCTGCCATTGATATTGATGGAGAAGCAAGGCGTCGTTAAGCAGACACGAATCAAGCCCACAAATGTGTGGTGGAAATTTAGTGCTTCAAGCGTGGCGAGAATGAAGTCCCACTCTACTCCATCGTAGGCCTTAGCGATATCAACTTTGAAGGCCACCCGTTCAGGAAGACCGATGCTGTTATACCTTGGCAAACTTCTTGTGCTTAGTGGATGTTGTCTGAGATTCGCCGGTAGGGGATAAAGGCCGTTTGCGTCGGGTGAACAAGACGGCCAAGGCAGCCCTTTAAGCGGTTAGCGATAACCTTCGAGATGATTTTATAAAGAACGTTACAACACGAGATTGGTCTGAAATCTTTGGCCATCCTCGGGTTATCACATTTGGGGATGAGCGTGATAAGCGTTGAGTTGAGTTCCCCAAGATATATCTCGTACAGAAAAATTCCTTGATCGCATGTATAATGTCGGTTTCAACCGTAGTCCAAGCATGCTTGAAGAATGCTGTCGAAAACCCATCATGTCCAGGGGATTTATTGTCCCTCATGGAAAAGAGTGCTCTCTTGATCTCGTTATCGGTGATCGGTTGAATCATTGTTTCGGCCTCATCCGTGCCAAGTTTCCGCTCTATGTAAGTCGCAATCATAGCTGGTGTAATAGGTGCCACTCGAGTAGATTGTCCAAGTAGCTCGATATAATAACAAATCAGCTCCGCCCTAACTCGGTCGTCGCCCTCGAAGGTTTCCCCATCGTCATTTTCAAGTGAGAAAATCCGGTTGATCGCCCGACGTGTGGCCACTTTCTTGACGAAGAAGGAGGTACATTGGTCCCCGTCCTTGAGCCACGCCACTTTAGCTCATTGTGTTAGTGCCGCGTGTTCCATTTAAACAGCTTTGGCATAAAGAAAATGGCAACGTTTCTCTAGAGTGAGAAGATTAGGCTCCATAGGGTGGCGAACGGCAAGGTCTTGGACAATGTCTACGAACCGCCTCGTCTCAAGAGTATTGCGGTTGAGATCACCCTTATCTCGACGTAGCTGCTCTATGGCATGTTTGATCCTTTTTAGCCTTGTAACCACAACGAGCATGGGGTAGCCGTCTCTACTTTGCCAAGAGTCCTCCACCATGGGGATAAAGGGAGGGTCATTAACTAAGAAGTTATCGAATTTGAAAGTTGGGCCCTTAGCACGTGGTGGGTTGGTAGCCTCCAAAATCAGCGGGGAATGGTCCGAAGTTGATGGGAGGCCGCATCGATAGATTAAGTCACCAAACTTGGCGAACCAAGAAGGATTACCCACCATTCTGTCAAGTCGCCTCCAAACACCCGCGGTGCCACTTTGTTGATTGTACCAAGTGAAGAAAAGTCCCAGCCGGGCTAGTCCGACGAGGTCCGACGATGTTAGGCACGCGGCCAAATCGGGACAACCGCCACCATGGGATCCTCCACGAGCTTCCGTATCGTCCAGAATTGCATTAAAATCTCCCATCACAACCCACTGGGTATTTTCTCGTGCCCGTCAAGTTGTAACAAGGTCAGCCCATAAGTCCCGGCCTTCCGACCAAAGGGTCAGCCCAAAAATGAAGGTAACGTAATATTCCAGCCTTTCCTCCAATACTAGCACTTTGCAATGCACGGCTTGTGTCATGTAGGCTTGCACTACAACGCTGACGTAGCCCGGGTCCCATCCAACCCAAATACGAGATGTCGGTCCGCCATCGTAGTCATAGAACCAGCTCCATGGCCTAAGCGACTGGGTAATATTTGAAGCGTTTTGTTCCGAAACTGTTGTCTCACTGAGTCCTATAATCTTCAGGTCATGCTTCGTAATCAGTTCCTTCACCGCCCATCTGTGGTCTAACCTATTTAGACCACGCATATTCCAAGAGGTGACATGGATCAGGGAATAACCGGACCCTGGGTATCGATGTTTTCCCACTCCAAATCAGCTAGTGCAGCAAACAGGTTGTGGCGGTCAACTGTAGGAGTACTAGCGGAAGCCATGCTTGTAGAGCAACCGTCAATAGGATGTCGGGGCAGCCTTGTGTGAGCTTCAGGTATATGGCTGCCATGAGCCAAGTCCTCTACATCCGTAGCCGCCGTGGGAGCCTCCACTAGAATGGCTTTGCCCTTTTGTTTGTTAGTTCGTCGCCATTTACGTCTTGTGGGTGGACCTGTAGTAGGCTGATTATTAGGGCATGTGGTATGTTTCTTAGCCACATTAGATGCTTGCAACCTTGGTTGCTCGTTTAGTCTTGCAGTATATTGCATGCCTAAGGCCGAGGCTTGGGGCCGAGCTGGTTTGGTTTGGTTCTTAGGGCATGTCCCAGCTCCATGATTCCAAGCGTTGCAAGTCGCGCATCTCTTGGGTTTCCACTCATATTCAACCCCAATAGGGATCACGGTCGGCTGTCCGCCATTCTTGTTTGGAATTCTGACGTTAAATTTCTCAAAAAAAGGTACCTCCAAAGATTTCTCGATACAGACCCTCGCATACTCAAGCCGTCCGGTATTCGCTATCATTGAATCAGCGAATAATGGCTTACCTATTACGCTTGCAACAATCCCCAGCCCCTCTTGGGTCCACAGTTCGGATGGTACGTTACGCAATCTGACCCATAGCGGGACAGCCAAGAGTTGGTGCTTTCCGAAAGACATGCCAACCCGCCAAGCTTCAAGAAAAAGTGGCTGACCATGCATGAGCCATGGGCCTCCTTCCAAGACCCCGGTAGAAGCTTCAGCCGTCTCGAACCGGAACTTGAAAAACCCATATATATTAGTTCGAACTTCGACAAGGCCTGTCCAAACAGATCGAATGAATCGTTCGACGTGTGGAAAGTAGGGTCTCTTTCCTAGAAAATACCCAACTAGGGTATGATCGCATCTCGCTGTCCCTTTTTGGATCACATCCCAAGGAGGGCATGCCGCAGCCTCACCATCAATAGTCGAAGGTACTGTGTAGGAAAGTGTAAGGCGTGTCGGAGGTGAACGTCACGGCTGTTCGAGGTTTGAACTAGTTCCCTGAACGACAGCTGCAAAGGAGCTACGGTTGGCGGCCTGATTAGTAACACGGTGTTCATTAGGTGCAAGCTCAGACCTGGAACGGGGTCCATTAGTCGGAGTTCTAGGCCCGTGAGAAGGTTGGTTCACTGTTGAAACCCTAGCCCCTGAAGGTGTAGGGCTGTTCGTAACCATCCTAGGTGGTCGTTCCATGTTGGTATAGTCGCGGCTGCCGACGTTGTAGATTGCATGTCGTACAAAACATGCTCCATGATCGGCCCTGAGCCGAAGGCCGGAGGTGGCATGGCCCGACGAGCAGGGAAACGACGATCAAGCTGGATCAATGGCTGGTCTTCATACGAGGCATCCTCGATGATTGGGGGCAGTTTAGGTAAAGGCTCGAGCACAGCATCATCAGCCATAGGTCGGGGTCCAGTAGGTGAGGCCCCAGGCCCGGTAGCATTAGGTGGAGATTGTGCTTCAACCGGCGAAACCCTAGGGTTAAGAACTGCGACCATGGAGGTTGAAACGACGAGTGGAGACAGTTCATCATCCGTAGCACTCTCCTTGTTCGGACTAGATTTAGATGGAGGTGGTGGTGTGCCTCGATGCATCACGCCCCGAGGTTCATGTTGCGGATCCCGGAGTGGTACCATGGTGGAGGTGGAGCGCTTCTTACGGCATTGGGGTATCCATGGCGGGGCGGGCTTGTTATGACCTGGGGCAGACCCATTTGGGGAAGGTTCCGGCCGACTTGGGCAGGAGTTGGTAGTACCGACGGTGGCTGGGGATCGCTCTGAGTGCCACTGACGCGAACAAAGCAAGCCTCGAAGGCGGCGATATCAAAGCGAGCGTCAAACTCGGAAATTTTGTTCCTAAGCAGCCCATAATCCGGCATGGGTCCAAGAAGTTCCAGATTATCAGTCGCAAGAGAGTCCATAAAGCTGAAAACAGAAGATGGGGTGAAGACGACTCTTCAGCTACCCAGAAAGAACGAACAGAGCAGAGGTTACGGACCACCACCACCGTGGTCCCAACAGTGGGGGGTCACGGCGACCGCCAAGGAATGGTTTGGGCGGCCTGAAGATGCGTGGTGGACGTCGGAATCGAGGTGCATGATGAAGGGTCTACCTTCCCGTTTTGCATCAACACGCACCCCAAGATTCTTCGAGGCATCACTGTATTCCGAAAATCCTTTCGGTACGCGAAGGTATTGCTAAAACTGGAGCAATTGTCAGTCTCTTCTTCAACTCCTGGAAACTTTGCTCACATTCTTCTGTCCACTTGAACGGAACATTATTCCTGTCAGATTTGTGAGCGTTGAGGCAATGCTGGAAAAATCCTTAATGAACTTTCGATAATATCCAGCAAGTCCGAGAAAGCTTTGTACTTCAGTGGGAGTAGTCGGTCGTGGCCAATTATCTATTGCTTCTATCTTGCTGGGATGGGTCTACTGAAATTCCTCTTCCCGAAATTATATGCCCTAGAAAAGCCACTTGTTCCAACCAGAATTCACACTTCTTAAATTTACCGAATAACTACTTCTCCCGAAGAATTCCAAGGACCGTTCTCAAATGTTCCTCGTGTTCTTCCTTTGTCTTAGAATAGATGAGAATATCGTCAATGAAGACGATAACAAATCGGTCCAGAAATTCCTTAAATACCCGGTTCATCAAATCCATGGAAGCAGCAAGAGCATTCGTTAGCCCGAAAGGCATGACCAATAGTTCGTAGTGGTCGTACCTTGTGCTGAACGCGGTTTTAGGAACATCGGCCTCACGAATCTTCAACTGATGGTAACCGGAAGTTGACAGAATAAATCGTCTATTCTCGGCAACTGATGCTTATTCTTAATCGTCATTTTATTGAGCTCACGATAATCGATACACATTCTCATTGACCCGTCTTTCTTCTTAACATATAGTACTAGGGCTCCCCAAGGCGAGAAACTGGGTTGAATAAAACCCTTCTGTAACAAATCTTCTAATTGCTCCTTCAGTTCTCGTAATTCGTTCGGTGCTAATCGGTACGGAGATTTAGAGATCGGGGCAGCTCCAGGTACAAGGTCGATAACAAATTCGATTTCTCGATCCGAAGGTAATCTCCAGAGATCTTCGGGAAATACATCGGGATATTCATTTACTATCGGGACCTCCTCAAGCTTCGACTGGGAAGATTCTTCAACTTTCTCCGCAAAAATTAGGAACTATTCGCAACCCGCGTTAACGAGTCGCTGAGTTTTCAAAGCAGAATTCCGAGGAATTGTCTTACTATTCTTGTTTCCCAAAAATTCAAATTCCTCTCCCTCGGGTGATCTAAACCTAACTACCCTCTTCGAACAGTCAATAATGGCCCCGTTATTTTGAGAGCCAAGCCATCCCGAATATGATGTCGTAATCATTCATCGGGATTACTATTAGATCTACATTCAACTCCCTACCCTCAATACTAATGGGACAATTTTCTACCACTCATATCTTCCGAGTTGGATCTCCGTGTGGTAGGGATACTACAAAATTGCATGAAGAATGGATGGGATACAGCAACAGAGGCTGAGCTCTCGTGCAATTCCATGCAACGTGTTCAGTCTCATCGCACCGGAAGCACTGCAGAGTCTGCACCGATCGTAGTCTGTAACAGATGCCAAAGTGATTTTGCCCGAACTGTTGGCACTGTGGCGCTGAAACCTGTGGTCTATTAGGGACGTTACTTGGTCCCTAGTTAAAGCTCGGGCGCCACATCTGTTGACCCGGTCGGTTGCCCTTGTTCTTCGGGCCCTTGCCGAAGAACTGATGCTTCTGGCTACTTCCTCCTTGCTGGCTCTCCCTTTTTCTATTCGCTATCTGAGCTTCCCTCACCACTCCTTCCGCCTGCTCGGCTATCAGTGCTTGCTCCGTCGCCCGGCGGCATTCTAACTGTCGTACACCCGCTACACTTAAATCCCGATAGAACTCGGGTTTCGCCCCCTAGGAAATCTCGTCACCTTTTCGTATTAATTGCTACCAGGTGAGGGGCAAAGCGGGACAATTCTTCAAATCTGCGAGTGTACCGGCATACGACCTTGTTTCAGATTCATGAATTCATACATCCGCTGCTCCTAGTCATGAGCAGTGAAGTACTTGTCGTAGAAGAGTTTCTTAAAGTATTCCCACGTCATATTAGCGGGATCTTCCAACACTTTTACGGCGTTCCACCAAAAACGTGCGGTTGTAGGGAAGCAGCAGATAGTACTTTCTCGTTCTCCGGCATGCGGCTATAAATAAAGAGGTCTTCGATCGTGCCAATCCAATCCTCGGCCACTCTAGCGACCTCGGCAAAGTTGGGGGATTTAGTTTACGGAATCTACTACCTAATAATCTCAACACGGTCGGGCTGCGGGAGGAATGGTGCTCAGATGAGCTCTGATAATTGATCAGATCATGGATCTGGTCTGACTGTCGTTGGATTAATTCAGTCAGACGCTGGATAGTGTTGTGTTCGCGAGTCGGGGACTCAGGTTCGTCTCGCCGACTAGATTCTTCTACAAACTCGCGTCTAGGTCTACCCCTCGACATTCCTAATTCAATCTAGTACATACAAACGAGCACATATCAAATCACATAATCAGATATATGTGTATCCTTTGCTGACTACTACGTAGGTTTCCTTCCAAACTTGCCAATAACTGTGGGAATTATATCATATATGTGCTACACAAATGGATGCCGATGATTATTACCATTACTATTTGTGTACGAGGGCAAATTGAAATCAAAATTCCCGGATGCTTATGCCTATCTTGAGCAAATTGAAAAGCCACGGTGGACGAGGGCATATTGCCACAAATCGAGATATTTTTCCTAATGCAGTAGAACCTAATTATGAGTGTTATGAAATGATATTTTTTTATATTGACGTAATTGTGGTTTTGTAATGTAAGAGTACGTAATTATGGTTTTAAAGGTAGGGTTTTAAAGTTAGGGTTTTAAAATTACGATTTTAAATTTAGGGTTTTATTATAAGGGTTTTAGAGTTAGGAAAGGAGTTAGGATTTTAAAGTTAGGGTTTTAAAATCATGGTACTCTTAACTCGTTAATGTATATAAAAAATTCACATTATTTAGTTATTGTTTTGAATCTCACGTTGGTGAGTGTGATGTCATGTCCCAATAATTGAGCAAATTTACATAAGAACTTGCCTTATATTGCGAGGGTCACATGTGCAGTGGACCATAATTTCCGAAGCTATGATATTGTAGGACGAATTATTTTTTGGGAGGAATTATAGGACGAATTATTTAATGTGGTGTAAATTCACGAAAATAATCGTAGGGTCCTCGCATATTTGCGTCTGAGGCCCGGAGCTCATGCTCAGTGGACCCGTGCTAGCTGATGCGCGTTGGATGCGCGGGACCCGTGTTTATGCGCGAAGGTCCCCTTTCCTGCACGGGTCCCATGCTCATGTGCGGGGACCCGTGCTTAGTTGTTTGGTCCCTAGCGCATAAGTTTGGTCATGTACGCAACAGGCCGGCCCCGTGCGGATATTACGTTGAATCTGATGTGCTATTCGATGTGTGAAAAAGAGCAAGTCATGGGTTTTAAAAAGAATTTCAGTAATTATAACACATATAATTTTGTACATATTAAAACCCTTTGGCGCAATTGACGAAAGAGCTATGTCACGGGTACAATGTAGCGCAACTGCCGGGCCGAGCGACTCTTAAAGTGGACCTAGCAAAGGCATATGACCGTGTCGAATGGGATTTTATCTCTGTTGTGTTACGAGGACTGAATTTTCATCCTATTTTCATCGGGTGGCTGCGGGTCTGTCTCACTTCTACCAAGTTCTCTATCAACATCAACGGATGCCCACACGGATTCTTTGCTGGGCGTCGAGGACTTAGGCAAGGCGATCCCATTTCCCCGTACGTATTTACCCTTGTTATGGAGGTACATCGTGGCATTCTTACGAAACTGACGGGCGTGGGGAGCGGCTTTCGCTTCCATTGGCGATGTGAGGCCCTATCCTTGGTTATGCTTACCTTCGCTGACGACCTCCTCCTCTTTTCCAATGCGGACACGAAGTCGATAAGCATCCTCAAGGAGGGGCTGGATAGATTTGCGATACTGTCGGGGCTGCGAGCAAACGAACAGAAGAGTGAGCTGTTCCTCTCGAAGAGAGCTGCCCCCCTAACCTCGGAACTTCAAGCGATCATGGGCTATCCTGTCGCAACTGCCGGTCCGCTATCTCGGGGTGCCACTCATCACTTCACGCTTGACACAACAGGATTGCCAGCCGCTGATCCAAAGCGTCGACCGTCGGCTGGGCGTATGGCTGAACCGATCCCTATCGTATGCCGGGCGCTTACAATTGACGAAATCGGTCCTTCTTGCTATTTTCGTCTATTGGTCGGGGGTTTTTCTCATTCCCAAAGGCGTTATCCGAGTCATTGAGAAGCGAATGCGGAAGTTCCTATGGGCGGGAACTGCAAAGGTAGCATGGGCCGATGTCTGCCTTCCGTCGGCCGAGGGTGGCCTGGGCCTTCGATCGATTGAAGTGGATAATCGCGCCATGCTGCTCAAGCACCTTTGGCGGCTACTCACCCGGGACCCGGACTCCATTTGGGTGCAATGGCTGCTTCACACTCGGCTGCAATCTAAATCCCTGTGGAGCGTACGCCCTCGCCCCACTATTCTTGGATTTGGAATAAACTGCTCAAGCTACGGGCCAGCTTTCGCAACCAGATACAATTCTGTGTGGGCAATGGGGAGACGATCCTCTTATGGCGTGACCCATGGCTGCTCCCAGCTCCGCTAATTGAGAGGTTCCCGCGTGGGCCGATGGTGATGGGGCTGCCTGTGGACTCTCGCCTAAGTGCGGTCATTAACCGGAACGGATGGCATTGGCCCGCCCAGACTTCGACGGAGTATTTGGAGCTGGCAACGATGCTCCCACAGATCTGGCCCAATTCTGGGGACTCCTTCCGTTGGCTAGGCACGACGGATGGCACTTTCACAACACGTTCAGCCCGTGGTGTACTTCGGCTGTCCCGACCGCGAGTTAGCTGAGCCGGCTTACTTGGGTGCTGTCTACGCATCCCGCGCCACGACTTCATCCTATGGCTGGCGATACAGGATCGGTGGGCGACACGGGATAAGGTCTGGATCGCGGCTATGGCTGGCACGACGTCGTGCCTTCTCTGCGAGGAGTCGGTATGTGAAACCACGCAACATCTCCTATTTGACTGCCCATTCTCCCGTTGCTGCCTGGAGCTTCTTCAGCGCCGGGTCCGGTTCCGTTGGCCGCACAGGTCTTGGCCCCTTGGCCTGGCATGGGCAGCCAGCCGATGGAGGGGTAAGCATCTTCATCGGGCTGCCTATCGGCATCTCTTGGCGTCTCTCGTATACCATATTTGGATGGAGCGTAACCGGCGATGGAAGGAAGGCTACGCGCGATCAGCCGAGCACTTGATTGATTCTATACTTCATTTTATTCGATTACGTCTATGTACGCTTGAGTCTACCTATCAGCTACAGATATCTGCATTACGTAGGATTTGGCGAATAGCTTGGTAGTGCTCTCTATGTGATATACTCTCTCGTTTTGTTTTATTATTACTGACCCCTTGCCTTCAGAAAAAAAAAGTTAAAAAAATTTAATCATAACGAAAAATTTGTCGGAAAAAAAAATTAATCTTGACCAAAAAATTACTCTCTAGCCGTTAATGTATACAAAAAAAAGTTATGCTATTTGGTTATTTTTTTGAATGTAATGTTGGCGGATTAGTTGGATGTCACAATAATTGAGCAAATTTACTTGAGAATAACTTACCTTATGTTGGTGATTCCATTAGGATGTAACAATCGAAAAATCGTATCTAATTATTGCAAAAGACAATACTTTTGTGGCCTATGATCAAGGTTCTGAAACCGGGTTTTCGAACCGGACCGGAAATTTTAGTGGTTTAAGGTTTGATGGTTTAACCGGTATAAAACCGAAATCAAACCGGTACAAAACCGTTACCCTAAATTTATTAAATATATATTTTATGAATGAATGAATCAAATACCATCGAAAATGTACATGCTTTAATGAACTTTTTTCAATTAGAATTTTATAAACATATTGAAATTGTGTTGGTAATTAAATTAATAGTATAATAAATCTCAAAAACTAAATTTTAAAATTTTAGGGATCGAAATGAATAAAAAGGAAATATTGGGCTAATAGTTTAATTAAAAAATGAAAAAGTAACATGGTGATGGGAATCGATCCCAGGTCCAAGCCCACCCAGAAATTTCCACCTGGAGACATCTGCCACTAGATCAGTTACAATATTTTCTTATATTTACTGATTTAGAAATATTTGTACAAATTTTATCATATTTCTTTTTTTTTTTAATTTAAAGACCGGACCGGAACCGAACAGGATTTCCGACTGGTTCACCGATTTCCGATCGGAACCGGCCGGTCCGGTCGTGAAAACCCTGGCTATGATATTATATGACGTATTACATTCATATGGAGGCTCAATCAAAGTTTGAATTTATTTTTTTTGTTTTTTTGTACGAAATAATTCATTACCACTGCTTCCAATGTTTTACACCTGACCTCACACAAAACAGAGGCCATCACATTAGGGATCTCAAACTAGTAGTTATCTGATATATAGGTTCATCAGCTCTCTTAATCCTATCTTTACAGCAACATGCTATCCTCGCCCTCACCATGCTCATAATCAATATGAAGATTCCTCGCACATCCTGCTTGTTGCCGCCGTGCTCTCGTGAGTTCGGTTCCGCCCATACGAAGTACACTACTTCCGCCATCCAAGCTAGTACTATCTTAGCTCCTGTGTTTTTCTTCTTCCCTAAATTGGTCAGCCATTCCCTCCATCTGTCAAACATAAAGGGGAAGCTTTCAAACCCCAACCACTGAATCATAAGTTGCAACAAGTTCCTACTAAGCACACATTCAAAGAAGAGATGTTCAATAGATTCCTCGTCACTCTCACACAGAGCACAGGTCACCTGCTTAACATGTATCACCCAGGACATCAATCCGTCCTTAGTAAGAAGTCGTTGCTGCACCAAGAGCCACAAGCTAAAACTGTGTTTAGGCCGATTGTATCGATTCCACACAGCCGAACTCTCATGGCACTTGGTCGTGCCTTTGGTGAGCCACTTGTACCCAGTTTTGAGAGAGTAGCTTCCATCCACACTACTTGTCCATACATTCCCAGCATAGCCCGCCTTGAAAGCCTTTTAATTTGGTGAAGTTTCCAAGTTCGAATTTATTTAACTTACTGTAAAATCTCGAAAATAGACGCAGGGTCCCATACATGGGTACTGTGGTCCAGGGCTTATGAACAGTGGACCCACGCTAGCTGATGCGCGTTGGATGCGCGGGACCCCAACAATCACGCGGGGACCCGTGAGTTCACGCACAGGTCCCATGCTCATGTGCGGGGACCCCTACTTAAGTGCTTGGGCTCATGCGCACAAGTTTGGTCCTATGCGCATCAGACCGGCCCCGTGCGGAAATGATATTGACTAGTCAAAATTATTGGTCAATTATTGTTTGTTATTTTTTCTGTGGTATTGTCAGCGTCATAACAGTAATGTCAAATCTGATGTTATTTCGATGTGTTAAGCTCACGTGTTTTTTAACAAAATTTTTCGTCAAAATATATATATATATATAATTTATAATTTTGGGAAAAAAATTTAATCATGTCGAAAAAACTTAATCATAAAAAATTACTTTCAAGTCGTTAATGTATTAAAAAATAATTACTCTTAAGTCATTAATGTATTAAAAAAAATTGACATTATGTAGTTATTGTGCATGGTCCCCATGAGTGCTGTGGCCCTGGGCTTATGATCCGTGGATCCGCGCAAGGTGATGCGCGTTGAAGGCGGGGGACCCATGCATCCATGCATGGGGTCCCTTGATTTCACGCAAGGGTCCCGTACTCATGTGCCAGGACCCGTGCTTCAATGCTTGGAAACGTACATCAATTAAATTGACTAGTCAACAATCATTGGTCAATTATTATTCTTTTACTTTTTTCGTGATATTGTCAGTGTCATAACAGTATTTGATGTGATAAAAAAATGTTTGTCATAACAGTAATGTCAAAACTTTCAGATAATTATTTACAAAACCAACATTGATTGTCATAAAAAAAATTGACATTGCGAGGATAATTATTTATACCATGCATGCCACTCGTTACGTAAAATCGATTGAGCAATAAATTTCCGAAAATTCGTAATTTGCTCAATCGTCAGATTGGAAACGTCGTCATCCGTAAACATGAGAAATGCCGCCCGTAACACGTGAACCCCGCATTCTCCCCTGAAAAGTTATACTATATCCTTATACGAAAATCATAGTAAAAAATTTACTAATATTAGGGACTCATACTTACCTTTCTTGCTGCTTGGCGAACCTCGGATGGCGCTTACTGACCATTACCGGAATCGATTCTTGAGTAATCCCATGTGCACAATATCGCAAGGATAACCAGTTGAATCGTCGACAATTTAGCGTTTAAGGTTGCACATGTCCTTGTCGCAAGACTCGTCGCAGTCGTATATCGTCATCGAATGACTCCTCGAGTCGACGTTGCATAGCACCCAATGAATGATCGTTTCCACTGGGATGACGATGTAATCTGCTTCTCTCCACGACGTTGACGGCCAATTCTTCCCCGCCCCTCCGCGTAATGGGCCCACATAGGAAGCATCCCCTTTACGACGTGCCCATCTTCGTCTAGGCCTTGGAGGTCAATCACGGACTTAAATGCGTATCCCATGTAAGCTAAATTCTTCGCACAGAAGGAGTGTTTTTGCATTTCAAGGAACCCTTGCAGGGATTTATTTATATGCTAAAAAGCAAAAAAACAATGACGACTTTAGAAACCATAATGAAGACGGAGGAGAGCATACCGAGTCATCGAGCCACTTCACAGGCGTAGCTAGCTCCTCAAACCAGTCTCGCTTATGCTTGTCGATCGTGCACTGGACCCACTCCTTGTCTCCCAGTGACTGTATTTCATTCTCTATGGTGGACATGAGCTTTAATTTTTTAATAATATGGACCTACAAGCGCTATAACTGATTGTGCGTAGCACCTATCTGTTGCTTCCCCGGGGTCGCATCGACCACAGCCTTTCCCTTGTCTGCCACCTTCGGCTGATCCCAGTTGATACCCCTCCAAGTCGATGGGTCCACATCATAATAAGGCCGTGCATGCTGCGCGTCGACGTCATCATCTCGTTGCGGTGGAACGTAAGATTTAAGTCCCATTTACGGCCCCATCCCCACGTGGTCGTCGAAGTGGGTGGATCCGGTCTCACAAGTCATCCCACCCAGTCGAACTCGGCTCGTCGTATGACGCATATTAAATTGTAAGCTACGCCATTGTTAAATTTGAATTAGGGATAAAGATAGTTACTGTGAGACGGGGTGTCGGTATGTGTGCATGGACCGAATAAATCTCTCGAGTCGTGACGTAGTTCTTGCAACTCATGCGCAACTCCTCGAATGCTTTCGCCCAACCCTTGCATCGAGTTGAACCACTCCTCGTACGTTTCGGAACATCGACCGTAATTGCACCACTCCTCGAATTCTTTCACCCAACCCTTGCATCGAGTTGAACCACTCCTCGAATGCGCAACTCCTCGAATGCTTTTTAGAAGTCGTTTTCGAGTTGCTCGAACCGACCGCTAAGTGTGTCGAAGCCAATGCTAAGCGTGTCGAACCGATCGCTAAGTGTGTCGAAGCCAATGCTAAGCGTGTCGAATCGACCGCCAAGCATGTCAAAGTGCCGGTCCAAGCAGCGCGAAAATTCATTGAACAACTCCGACGGCGGATAACCATACCCCGTGGGATGTTCCTGCTCCATGTGGCGGTGATCTTGGCAGCGTATGGAAGTCGCCACCGTGAATGGACGGAGCCACATGGTCAGAGCCCATGCCCTCCCGCCGGACAAAGAACGCACCTACCCTCCACTCCGTCCATGAGTAGGGTCGCCACCTCATCGTACACACCATCTGGCGCACCGGCATCGAGTTGCTATCCCAAAAGTAGCCGGCCTGCGTATCGTCATTGGAGTGGCTATTAAAGAAAAATCCTCTACAAACCGTCTGTAATACCCAGCCACATTCTTAGGACTTCCCATTGATTACTACGAACCGTCAGATACCATTGATTCTCTACAAATACCCAGCCAAATTCTCTACAAACCGTCTAGAAAACTACGAACTTCTGCCACATTCTTAGGACTTCCCATTGATTACTACTTCAATTTTCTTAGATGCCTTCGCCAGATACCACGTTGCCCAGAAATACTACTTGATCTCTAACCAGAACTCGCCTTTTATTAATTTCGCATACAGCTCTTTTTCACGCAAAGTCTGAAGCATGATTCTAAAATGTTATTCATGTTCCTCTTTTGACTTAGAATAAACCAATATGTCGTCAATGAAGACAATCATGACTTGATCTAGATACGGTCGAAATACGTCATTCATCAACGCCATAAAGACTGCAGGAGTATTGGTCAGTCCAAAAGGCATAACCAGAAATTCACAATGGTCATATCTTGTTCTAAAAGCAGTCTTTGGAATATCATCTTTTGCAATCTTAATTTGATGACATCCCGATCTTAGATCAATCTTCGAAAAGACCTTAGATCCTTGTAGTTGATCGTCGTCGATTCGAGGTAATGGGTATTTGTTTTTCACCGTCACGTTATTCACCTGCCTATAGTCAATACACAATCTAAGTGTACGATCTTTCTTTTTAACAAAGAGCACAGGCACTCCCCAAGGTGATACGCTTGGTCGTATATATCCTTTGTCCAATAATTCTTTCAACTGCACTTTTAGCTCATTCAACTCATTGGTGCCATTCAACATTGTGGAATCGAAATCGGTGTCGTGCCCGATTGAAGTTCAATAGTGAACTTTGTATCTCGATCGGGTGGTAAAATCCAGACAAGTCGTCAGGAAAAACACCAGGATATTCGCTAACCACTGGAATATCTTCTACTTTTTTTTGGAGGAAAGTTCATTAAAAAATAAGGTGACAGGGTACAGCCGCGGACATGTGTAAGTATGCCGCACCACACAAACTACACAACAAGGCACAAAACGAAATCTAAACCACAACGAAGCATACGAAAAAGAAAACCGCCCGCCCGGGCTCTAGAGCAGGTCCCAAGCTACAGAGCCCGGGTTTAGGGTTTAGGCCAAGTAATCGTGTATCTATAATTTACGCCAAGTAACACTCACACACTTTACTTATCTTTTTTGATGCTTCTAAACTGGATATCTGATATGCAATCCATGCATTCTTTTCTCCTTTGAACACTATACGTGTTTGATCCAAAAGAGACAGTTCAATTTCCTTTTTAAAACATTCTAATTTTGCTCGATATCTAGACAGCCAATCCATGCTAATATTACGTCGATCCATTATTATAACTAGTAAGGTCGCCTGCATCTCTGTCCCATCACTAACAATTTTACCTTTCGAATACGCTGTATCTAAAGTGACCACTTCACCCGTTGGAAGTCTAACATTTCTCTCATTTTCTAGGGGTTCGGGTTTATCATGTAATAATGATGCAAATGTTCGTGACATGAATGAGTGCTGTGAGCCTGGATCAAATAAAACATATGCATCAATATCACATAGCTTACCCGTAATTATACGTGACCCCTCTTTAGCCTCCTCACGAGTCATTGTAAAAATCCGGCCTTGTGCTGGGGGTCCATAAACTTGAATTCCGGATGCTCCTCTTCCAGTACCTATCTGTCCTCTACACCTTTCCCCTACCACGATTTGTGGAAGTTCCGCTAATTCTAGATTGATCAACTGTAGGCTCCGCTTGCAACTTTGGGCATTTCTAGCCATATGGCAAGGCCCTCGTCCAGCTGAACCTGTCCAACCTACACTGCTCTTTGTAGGACCACTTAGTACAGTTGTGGGCTTAGGCGCATTTAATGCACTTTTCATTTTCCCACCAAAAGTTTCCTTGCCTTGCTTCCTTTTATTGCTTTGAAAATTTCTCGACTCTATTTCCGATTTTTCAGCGCGAATAACTGCTGCCCTTTTGACAACTTTTTGACGAAGGAGGGCCTTCTTGGGCATTGTTCAGAAGGTATGGAATACTACTTGTACGGCTATCCTATGTTTGTTTTGGTGCGGCGGCTGAAGATGTTGAAGCCAGCCTTGCTGGGGTTGCGACGAGCGAAGGGAGAATTGACGGCGAATGTCACAGAGGCGAAGCACTTCCTTGATATTGCACAGGAGTTTGCATCACTGTTCCCTGCGGAGGACTCTTTCTACGAGCTGGATAGACTGTGTCGGGCGCTATATGCCAAAGCGGTGGAGGTGGAGCAGTCGACGTTATCGCAGCGGGCCAAGCTTGCATGGCTGAAGGATGGCGACCAGTGCACATCCTACTTCTTTCGTAGGGTGGCCATGCGGCGATCTGTTAACCGCATCTGCGCCCTTGACTGGCTACCGACGATCTTCTCGAAGAACCGGATCAGGTAGAGGGCGAGCTGATTGGGTTCTACAAGGCCTTATTGGGCCAATCGACCCACTCATCGCCGATCCTTCCTGTTGATGTTCAGAGAGCTGTGACAAGTACGCTTTCCCCAGCGGATGAAGCCTCTATGATCACTATGGTGACTGCCACAGAAGTCCGTGAGGCGCTTTTCTCTATGGGGGACGAGAAAGCCCCAGGACATGACGGCTATACGGTCGCATTTTTTCGTGCTGCTTGGGGAATAGTGGGAGATGATGTGGTGAAGGCGGTCCAAGATTTCTTCGCAATAGGGAGACTGCTGAAGGGACTGAACAGCACCCTCATCACATTGATACCCAAGCGAGATACACCTCGGCGTGCAACGTGGTCTACAAGGTGATATCTAAGATCTTGGCCAATCGCCTAAAGGGGCACCTCTCTACGTTGGTACATGGCTCACAGACGGCTTTCATCCCAGGGCGACGGATTAGCGATAACGTCTTACTGGCGCAGGAGTTGTGCCTTGGCTACAAGTCCAAGGGCCGTCCGCCTCGAGCTATGCTCAATATTGACCTGGCCAAGGCGTACGACAAGGTTGAGTGGGGTTTTCTGTTGTCCGTCCTTGAGGCCATGGGGTTTCATCCTAATTACATTGGCTGGATTCGAGCATGCCTGACAACGACGGCGTTTTCGATTAACGTGAATGGCCAGGTGGTCGGGTTCTTCCCGGGCAAGAGGGGTATTCGACAGGGGGACCCCATTTCTCCCTATCTCTTTACCCTGGTAATGGAGGACTATGGGCTGCTCAAGGCTTGTATTTTGGAGGAACCGCGATTCACATATCATTGGCGCTGTGAGACGATGGGCTTGGTGTCATTGGCGTTTGCGGATGATCTTCTGCTCTTCAGCCATGCTGAAACTGCTTCGGTTGGGGTGTTGAAGAAGGTGTTGGATGAGTTTGCACGCTTGTCAGGATTGCTCCCTAATCCGGACAAAAGTGAGATGTACCTCTCGAAGCGGGCTGGGGGATTGACGACACCAATTCAGGCGATCATGATATACCAAAAAAAACTACCGGTGCGTTACTTGGGAGTGCCTCTCATTACTACTAGACTGACGATTGGCGACTGTGCACCACTTCTCCAGAGAGTGGACAGCGGTTGGGTGCATGGCTCAATCGCTCGTTATCTTATGCAGGCCGACTACAACTGGTTAAGTCGGTCTTGCAGGCACTTCACACGTACTGGTCGGGTATTTTCTTGTTGCCTAAAGGCGTTGTCCGCTCTTTGGAAACGCGCTTTAGGAAGCTTCTGTGGGGAGGCAATTCAGCTAAGGTGGCATGGGAGGTTTTATGCCTACCTGTAGCTGAGGGGGGATTGGGACTGCGCTCTATATCGGTTGACAACAAGGCCCTATTGCTTAAGCACTTACGGAGCGTACTTACCAGGACACCTGACTCGATTTGGGTCGAATGGCTCTATAGGACGCGGCTGCACTCTTGCTCGCTATGGGACCTACGGGTCTCGGTGAATGATGCTTGGAGCTGGAGGAAGCTGATGCAGTTGCGCCCGGTCATCAGATCTATGATTACGTTTCGCATTGGGGATGGCTCCACATTTTGGCTGTGGAAGGATCCCTACGTCGCTTTTGGAGAGATTCCCACGGGCCCTATTGCGATGGGGCTGCCTCTCGACTCCCGACTGACTGCGGTCCTAACTGCGCAAGGGTGGAATTGGCCAGGGCAAGGGGCGGTGGAGTACCTTGAGATTAGCCAACTGCTGCCTTTTGTAGCTCGTGGGGATCAGGATGGCTACGGTGGACGGGATCACCGGATGGATCTATGACGACGGCTTTGGCCCGGGATGCCATGCGCTACAGGAGGGCCCCTGTATGTTGGGCGACCTTATTTGGCGGGCCATTGAAGGTACCACGGCATGAGTTTATTTTATACTTGGGATTGCAGGATCGTCTCTCGACTAGGGACAAGGCTTGGATAGCTCAGCGGGCAGGAACTCCAGTTTGTGTCCTCTGCGAGGAGTTGCACTAGGAGACAGCACAGCACCTCTTCTTTGATTGGCCCTTCTCCAGGCACTGTCTTCGGCTCCTGCGGCAACGGACTCGCTGGATCTGGCCGTATCGGGATTGGAAGCTTGGTATTCGTTGGGCAGCTGCCCGTTGGCATGGGAAGCAACTGATTCATGCCGCTAATCGCCACATTCTTGCTTCCCTTGTCTACCATATTTGGCAGGCAAGGAATAGGCGCTGGAAGGAAGGGACGGTCACGACTCCACACAGGCTTGTGGGGGGTATCTTGCCTTGGTTATCATGCGTATTAGTGGTACATCCACCAAATACGACCTGCATAGGGCGGCCATACGCAGGCTTTGGCGTGTGGCTTGGTATGATTAGTCTTGGATTGGTTGATTGGTTGATTGGGTATTGGTGGATTTATTAGTTGGTTTGTGCCCACTAGTCTGTTACTGGTTGGTTGCGGAGTTCGTCTCCTGCTCATTTGTACATATTTTTCTGCTTTTTATATAAAAGGGACATTACACCAAAAAAAAATAAAAAAAATAACTGCTGCCCTTAATCTTTCATATGATTCCATATCAGAGGGGGTGATACGATTCTGAATCGTATATCGAAGTCCTGCTTCAGTCTTCGACATTTGTACCTCGTCCCATATAGCCACTCGACCCAAATTGATCCCGGCGTCCCATATAGAAGGGCCTTGTTGTCGACAGCTATAGATAGCAGCCCCAATCCCCCTTCTGCGACAGGTAGACATAAAACCTCCCATGCCACCTTAGCGGATGCCCCACCCCACAGAAATTTCCTAAAACGAGTTTCCAGAGCTCTGACCACGCCTTTAGGTAGCAGAAAGATACCCGACCAATATGTGTGAAGGGCCTGCAATACGGACTTGACCAGCTATAGTCGGCCTGCATACGACAACGAACGATTGAGCCATGACCCTAACCGCTGATCCACCTTCTGTAACAACGGGCCACAGTCTCCAGTCGTCAGTCGAGATGTAATAAGCGACACTCCTAGGTAGCGGACCGGCAGCTACCGCACTCGATATCCGGATTAGGGTGCAGTCCTGACAGCTTCGCAAACTCCCCCAATGCCTTCTTCAGCCTGAGACTGTTCAGCACTTTTTCTTTGATTGTGGTTTTCACGCCACTGTGTGTGGATTCTAAGGCGGAGGATCAGGTGGGTTTTGAATCTCCATGTGTGGCGTGATAAGGAATCCTAGAAAAGACCGATTGAGACTCCCTCGACTATTACTACGAAAAAAGCCCTGCCCCTTTTCCTTCGCTACTAGGAAAGTAAGCAACTTCTATTAGCGCCGGACCTTGAGTTGAATTGATCGTGTCATGTGCAACATCCATCAATTCACTAATGTTCATTGATTTGGACTCCTTTCTTCCCCCTTCTCAACTACGAAAAAAATTGAGAGGGGCATGAAAGCCCCCAAACCAAGAACGGAAACGGAAGCCTTTCGACTCACTTTCCATTCTCTCTTAATCTTAAATAAAGCTCGCCCTCGTGCCCTGGACAGGTCGGCCGGCTTTCCCTCTTGTTTTGTTCCCGTCACGAGAAGCGTGGAATAGGTATGCTCAGCGCACCGAGGATCCGTTGAGAGTTTGTCTCGGTAGGTAACTTAATGATCGATCTTTTACCCTATTGTGTTAAAAAAATCAGTGCTAGGGCCCTCCCATCGCAACCACAGGGGCCTGCCCTGCTAGGCTAAAGTGGGCTCAACCTCCATTTGAATTATGTTAGGTGTTCTTTCTCTCTTGCCAGATCTAGAGAGATACTACAAGTCCTCCATCCCAGATACCATCGCCGCGGCCATGTGGTTCATCGGTACTACGAAAAAGTCTCATGCTAGCGTGACTCTTAATGATGGTTTTATTATCTTGGACCACAAAGACCCCAGTCGTGCTTCTGGTTCTATTCCCATCATCATATTGATGATAAATCTCCTCGTGCTCTGCCATAGGAACTTGAAGTCCGTATCATGGTGAAGATAAGGTAAGGATGTGATTCTTGCTCAAAGAAAAAGATCGAACGCATTCGAGTTATTGCCGTCCAACCTGACTGCATTCATGAGTCGCTCGTTCAACTGTCCCTCAGAGACAATGTCGAGAAGTACCATACGCCCCTTTCCTTTCTTTCTATCGGTCCCAGCCAGTAAGATACGGCTCAGCCAAAAAAGGTAAGCGCTTAGTGCGAGCCTTTGTTGATTAGCTTTAGTGAAAAGTCAAGCTTTGGCTCTCTAAAGAGTAAAGAAATGGATTAATAAGGGGGTCACCCAAACCTACTGAGGGAAGTTGCATCCGTCCCATCGCAAGCACATGTCATGATCATCATTGTTTACCCTTGTTTTTTGGTAGTTTAGCGGATGGTCGCCCCCCAACAAGAAAAGGAATAAATATTGAAGCTTCTCTGCCATTTGGATCGGAGAATTTATGGAGGAAATTGGATTTTAAATTCCCCGAAACCACACGATTATGTAGCCAAAAGGAATAGGTCGTGCCTAATCATCCCAACCGCTGCTAACGTCGCTAAAAAGCTATTTCTTTGGAAAGCTCCTAATAAGATGAGAAACTCCCCGATGAAACTGCTAGTACCAGGTGAACTCATATTGGCCAAAGTGGAAGAGAAGAAAATGGTATGAAGATTCGGCATGGTGCTCGTTGAACCTCCATAATATCTAACAAGTTGAGTCTTATATCGGTCATACAGAATACCAACTCATAGAAAAAGGGTTGAAGAAACCAGTCCATGTGTTTTTTTTTGGGAGAAGGTCACTATATTAAGATAATAAAAAACTGTACAAAAAAGCCGTGCATATAGCACTGCACAAACCGGTAACAACTACCGGTGGACATCCAAAGTACGCCAACCAAGACAAATACAAACAAGAAAAAACGGAACGCGCGAACTACCAAGCTATGCGCCACACCCTCGGTAAGTCACAGCTCTACAGCTGGTACTTAGGCGAAAGGTTGGTCAATCTCAAGCATGTGATCAGCTCAGGCATCCATTGTCGACCCTCACGCCTGCGCTTACGTTCGTTCCAAAGGTGATAGATCAGTGACGCGAGCACGTGACGTGGTCTCAGCCAGGCCAGGTGATAGGTCGAGAAGCAGCCATTCTCCGTGCCAGTCCATTGCACCATGCCAGCTTCACTCGGGTGGATTTGGGGAAGTAGCAGCGCAATCTCCATGCACTCCACAGTGGTCTGCACTGGTCGGCACCATCCATCACCATTGATTACAGCACTAAGCATTGAGTCAAGGGGAAACCCCATAACCATTGGTTTACGTGGGAAGCGATCCACTAGTGGCTCCATGAGTAGCCATGGATCAGTCCAAAGTCGTGTAGCAGCCCCGTTCCCCACACTAAACTCAATAAAAGGACGGACGTGATGTCGCACTTTAGAATCTTCTTCCAGCACCATGATGTTCGTGCTGTGGGTCTGATTGACCATAATGACGTGCGAGACAGCCGTGTACGGCGAATCCAGGTAGCCCAAATAGAAGTCTCATTGCCGCTCAAAATGCTCCAAAGGAGGCGGATCTGCAAGGCCTTATTGTCAGTCTCAATGTCCCCAGGCCGCCTTCCTCACGTGGTACACGAACCAGCCCATGCCACCTTAGCACTCAAGGCTCTGCAAAGGAATGCTCGGAAACGTGACTCTATTGCGCAAATGACACCCTTAGGAAGTAAGAAGACTCATGCCCAGTAGGTATGGAATCCAAGAAGGACAGATTGATAAACGCATTCTAGTGCGTTTATCGTAGTACTTTATTAGGGTATAACATAGTTTTACCAATCACTTTGTGCATTTATTCAACATATTTACACCTATTTTGATATTATAGGAGCTTAGGACGAGTTTCGGGCGAAAAGGAGCGAAAACGGAGCAAAACGGCGCGAAGTAGGGCGAAACTGCCCTCGGTCACGGCCAGACGCATTACGCGTCACGGCCGTGACGAGGGACAGTGAGCGAGAGAGTGGGGCACTGATGATGGTCACGGCCGTGACGCTTAATGCGTCTGGCCGTGACACTAGGCAGAGAAGCCCACTGATGATGGTCACGGCCGTGACCATCGATGCACTTGGCCGTGACGCATTGTTTCGATATTTTCGCGTGGAGTCGGTGATGGTCACGGCCGTGACGGCCCATGTCCCAGGCCGTGACCAGTGCGAAATTTCTCATAAAAGCCCAAATTCGACTCAGAAAGAGGGGACTTCGACCAGATACAAATCCTAAACCCTCTAGAGACGAAAAATAGCACGAAAGAACGCAGAATCACGCCCCGGAGCGCAAGAGACGGAGTTCTACGCAAACGTGAACGAAGAATAAAGATCTACCCGAGCTTTCAACGATTATGAGTTCCTTTCTCTTAATTTCTATTATCTTAGTTGTTTTTCCTTCCATTATGCGTAGCTAATTCCCTTTGTGTTTGGGATTAGATGAACGCTAGGATATTTCGTAGTTAAGACTTGTAATTATCGTGACTATGTGTTTTGACTATTTATCGTTCTATGAAACTATTTCGTTGCTTTAATATGTCTATGTGTTAAAGTAATTGTTTGGAAAATCGTTTAGAGCGACAGCTAAATAACGATTAGGCCGTTCATAGAAGATAGGATTCGAGTATAGGGCGACAGCAAATACTCGATCCTCGCCGTTAGTAATTAATGAATTTTAGATCCCCGCGAGCGTTTAGGGCGACAGCAAACTCGCGAGCGGGCAGGAAAATTACTGCGATCTAGTCAGAATCACGTAAGAGCGATAGTTCATTGTCTTAGCCAATAATACCTAGCGGGATTCGAATCCCGAGCACTTTTTATTATCTGAAAGCTTCGTACCAGTTTAACGTGTTCTTTGAGTTTCTAGTCGATTTAGAGGTAAGTGTCAGGTTAAGTCATCAAAAATCTGCTTAATTTAATTAGGCTAAATATCGAGTCGATAGGTAATTACTAGTAATTGATTTATTCCTCGTGTTCGATACTCGATTACTCACTCTACTGCACTACAAACGATAGGTTCACTGCCTATCGCACGTCGGGGATAGTAATTTAGTATACGTTTTATTTTATCACTTGTCGCACTTTCATCACTCACTACGTGTCGATCAAGTTTTTGGCGCCGTTGCCGGGGAATAGATTGATATTAGGAACACCGTAGTTCGGTAATTTAGCCATTTTTATTTGACGTCTTTATTTGCTATTACTATTTGCGTTATTTGTTTCCTGCGTCATTAATACTATCGTAATCTTTTCGACGTTTTTATTATCCCTTTGCTAATCTTTTTCTTTTGTTTTCACGTATTGAAGTCACGATTCAGCGGTGAATGACCCGAAGCCATCCATCAGGTCCCATCGTTGACGCAGACCCGGATTTTGAGCGAAAGTTGCGAAGGAAGCTTAAGTACAACATCGAAGGAGTTTCCACCAGCTCTCAGGATCCGTTAGTTTGTTATTCAGAGGATAGTTCGCAGGAGTCAACCTTAAACTCTCGTGTAGAGGCATCCGTAGACAGCCCAAACACGGAGGTAGATATGGCGGACCACCGAGTGCCCGTCCATAACATTCCCGAGGAGGAACCATCACTTCAGGACCTCCTCAAGAATGCCGCGCTAGGCGGTACGGAGTCGGCGATAGTCATTCCGCCGATCGAGAACAACAACTTTGAACTGAAGCACTCTTGGCTTCAGATGATTTTCCAGACGGCCCAGTTCGAGGGCAACCCCGATGATGATCCTTACTCCCATCTGAAGGCGTTTCTGACGGTCACCGACACCATCAAAATCAATGGTGTTCCGGGCGACGCGATTAAGCTCATGTTGTTCCCGTTCTCTTTGAAGTCCAGAGCCAAGGATTGGCTTGAGATGTTGCCACCTCGCTCGATCACCACCTGGGAGGAGCTGCGAGCCGCGTTTATCGGCCATTACTTCCCACTGTCGAAGGTGCTACGATTGAAGACAGAAATCTCGTTATTCCATCAGAAGGAGTCTGAAAATCTCTACGAGGTGTGGGAGCGTTACAAGGCGTTATTGAAGAGATGCCCACAGCACGGGATGTCGAAGGCAGCCCAGATAAACCGATTCCATGAGAGGCTCAACGATCAGACTGTTCATATGTTAGACGGAGCCGCAGGAGGAGGACTCGTGAAGCTTAATGCCACCGACGCGTGGAATTTAATCGAGGACTATTCGAGGAATAGCTTCATGAGGGGCAATACCAGGATGAAGACACCCGGTGTATTTGGAGTTAGCAAAGAGACGGCCACTAATGCCAAGATCGAGGCGCTTCAGCAGCAACTTGCCTCGACGAACTCCCAGTTACAGACGGTGATTGGCGCATTACTTCCCAAGTCTGGGCAGACGCAGCCCGTGAACGCCGTAGCCACCACCACACCGACGCAGCACACGCCGTACGTGCCCTTGTGCGGAATCTGCGGCGCTGCCCACGAGACCTCAGAATGCCAACTTGGGCAGTCATTGGAGCACGTCGATTATATGGGCAACTACCAAGGTGGCCAGCGGAGTTTCCAGCCTCGGGCACATCCTAACTTGGCGTACGAGAATCAGAACCATCAGAGCCAAGGACCACCAGGATTTCAGCCCCGACCTTCCGGATTCCAAAACGGGCCGCCACGACAATACCAGAATGCGCCCGCGGGAGGATCCGACGACATGAGGGAGATGAAGGACATGATGAAGACGCTTCTCACGAACTTCAGCAGCACCACCGCAGCCCACGAGAGCCGAATGACGAAGATGGAGGAGTACATGGAGGCGAATGACTTGCGAGCTCAGAACACGGACGCCTCGCTCAAGAAGCTGGAGCAACAGATGGGCCACATGGCGAAGCAGTTGGCGGGGCGCACTCAGGGATCGCTCCCGAGCTACACCGAGCCGAATCCCAAGGAATACTGCAAGGCGGTGACACTGAGGAACGGGCGAGAACTACAAGAAGTACCCGCCAAAAAGAAGGCCAAGGAGAATGCCAACTTCGAGAGCCACGACGAGCCCGAAGTTGAGGAGGTCAGGGGTGACGACGCCGAGAAGGCCGACGCTGAGAAGGAGAAGGTCGAGCCCGAGAAGGATAAGGTGACGGAGATTCAGCGGCCACCGGTGAAGCCATACCAGCCGAAGATCCCGTACCCGGCCCGACTGAAAAAGGACAAGAACGAGGCGCAGTTTGGTAAATTTATGGGTATGTGTAAGGAATTGCATATTAACTTACCTTTTGTTGAAGCCATTACGCAGATGCCCAGCTTCGCCAAGTTCTTGAAGGATTTGCTGACGAACAGAAGGAAGCTCGAACACGTATCCACCGTCTGCCTACGAGGGGAGTGCTCGGCGATCCTCCAAAGCAAGATTCCTAAGAAGCTAAAAGACCCAGGGAGTTTTACTATTCCCTGTCTCATAGGAGATTTAGTGATTGAGCGTGCATTAGCAGACCTAGGCGCTAGTATTAATCTTATGCCGTATTCTATGTTTAAGCGTTTAGGACTAGGCGAGCCACGACCCACTAGGATGAGCCTCCAATTAGCGGATAGGTCGTTAAAGTACCCTCGAGGTGTTATCGAGGATGTCTTAGTTAAAGTAGATAAGTTTGTGATTCCCGCAGATTTCGTTATCTTAGATATGGAGGAAGATGAAAATGTCCCCTTAATATTAGGTAGACCTTTCTTAGCCACGGGGAAACCATGATAGACGTTAGGAATGGGACGTTAACCTTGACGGTAGATGGGGAAAAGGTTACCTTTGATATGGCCGACTCAATGAAAAAGAGTAGCGAGCAGGACGATAAATGTTATTTCTTAGACGTATTTGAGCACGATTTCCTCTTTTCCGTGCAAGGTCTGTCACAGGTCGGTGATCACGACATGCACACACTTATGGCGATCGATGAGTGTGGGGAGGAGGTCGACGAGCCTATCATAGCCATCGACGAGAGCAGCGAAGCGGACAAGGAAAAGAGTTTGGTTGAGGAGCCACCAGTCCTGGAACTGAAGCCGCTGCCCGACCACCTCGAATACGCGTTTCTGAGCAACAATGGAGGACTGCCGGTCATAATCTCCTCAAGCCTCGATGATGGGCAGAAGGGTCAGCTTTTAGACGTGTTGAAGACGCACAAGAAGGCCCTGGCGTGGAAGATATCCGACATAAGGGGTATCAATCCCAGCTACTGCACACACAAGATCCTCATGGAGGATGACTTCAAGCCGATCGCTCAACGTCAAAGGCGCCTCAATCCCAACATGAAGGACGTTGTCAAGAAGGAGGTAATCAAGCTGCTAGACGCGGGGATGATCTATCCCATCTCAGACAGCGCATGGGTCAGCCCGGTCCAAGTAGTCCCAAAGAAGGGAGGCATGACGGTCGTCTCCAACGACAAGAACGAGCTGATTCCGACAAGGACAGTGACTGGATGGCGTGTCTGTATTGACTACAGGAAGTTGACTTATGCAACGAGAAAAGATCACTTTCCCCTTCCTTTTATTGATCATATGTTAGAAAAATTAGCCGGTCACTCATTCTATTGTTTCCTTGATGGTTTGTCAGGTTATCTACAGATTCCTATAGCACCCGAGGACCAGGAGAAGACGACGTTTACGTGCCCGTTCGGAACGTTCGCGTACCGAAGGATGCCATTCGGATTATGCAATGCCCCAGCCACCTTCCAGCGATGCATGATGGCCATATTCGACGAATTGGTAGGTGAGGTAATGGAGGTATTTATGGACGATTTCTCTGTTTTCGGTTCCTCGTTTGATGCATGTTTATCGAATCTGAAGCTCGTGCTCGCACGATGCGAGGAAACGAATTTGGCACTTAATTGGGAAAAATGCCATTTCATGGTTCGAGAGGGTATAGTTCTCGGTCATAAGATTTCCTCTAAAGGAATCGAAGTGGACCGAGCTAAGTTAGAGACGATAGAAAAATTGCCTGTCCCCTCGAACGTTAAGTCAATTAGAAGTTTTCTAGGACATGCGGGATTTTATCGTAGATTTATCAAAGACTTTTCTAAAATCGCACGTCCTATGTCTAGGTTGTTAGAGAAAGATGCCCCATTTGATTTTAATGACGAATGCCTACATGCTTTCAATCTACTTAAGGAAAGACTTATCGCAGCACCTATTATGGTTGCCCCCAACTGGGGGCTGCCCTTTGAACTAATGTGCGATGCTAGTGACTATGCAGTTGGGGCCGTGCTAGGGCAGCGTAAGGACAACCACTTCAGGCCAATCTATTACGCGAGTAAGACGTTAGACGCAGCCCAAGCCAATTACACGACCACCGAGAAGGAGCTGTTGGCCGTCGTGTTTGCTTTCGATAAGTTCAGGTCATATTTAATCCTGTCTAAAGTTATTGTTTTTACTGACCACTCTGCTCTCAAGTACTTGTTAGCAAAGCCCGACGCCAAGCCAAGACTAATTCGGTGGATCCTGCTACTGCAAGAGTTCGATATAGAGATCCGCGACAAGAAGGGTGCGGAGAACCTAGCGGCAGATCACCTTTCCCGACTAGAGGAGTCCGAGATATACAATAAGAACGAGAGGGCGATACACGATCGGTTCCCAGACGAGCACCTCTACGCGATACACGTAGTAAGTGACGACACCCCTTGGTTTGCAGATTACGCTAACTACCTTGTTGCGAGGGTCCTACCAAAGGAATACACGAGTCAGCAAAAGAAGAAATTCTTTTCTGATTTGAGATATTACTTTTGGGAAGACCCGTATCTTTTCAGGCGATGTGCAGACCAGGTAATAAGGCGATGCGTGGCTGCCCCGGAATCGACGCAGATCCTTAGACATTGCCACAATGGACCGACCGGAGGGCATTATGCAGCAAATCGTACCGCTCAGAAGGTGTTGGAGAGCGGATTCTACTGGCCCACGATCTTCAAGGACGCGCAAAGGTATGTTGACACTTGTGATCAGTGTCAGCGCGCAGGTAATATTTCTAAACGCGACGAAATGCCCCAGAACTTCATCTTAGTTTGCGAAATTTTCGATGTATGGGGTATTGATTTCATGGGTCCATTTCCTAGCTCATACAATAATAAGTACATCCTAGTTGCGGTCGATTATGTTTCTAAGTGGGCCGAAGTGCAAGCCTTACCCACGAATGATGCTAGGGTAGTCGTTAGATTTTTGCGAGCATTGTTTTCACGTTTTGGGGCACCTAGATGCATCATTAGTGATAGAGGCACTCACTTTTGTAACACCCAGTTCGCACGCACGTTAGAACGTTACGGTGTTAAGCATAGCCTATCCACCCCGTACCATCCCCAAGCTAGTGGTCAAGTCGAGGTAGTGAATCGCGAGTTGAAACGCATTCTAGAGAAAACTATAGAGGGAAACCGTAGGGAGTGGGCAAATAAGTTAAATGATGCACTTTGGGCATATAGGACTGCGTATAAGACTCCCATAGGTACTACACCATATAGACTAGTCTATGGAAAAGCATGCCATCTTCCCGTAGAAATAGAGCATAAGGCATATTGGGCTATCAAGTCCTTGGATCTTGATTTGGGGAACGCCAGCGGAAAGCGGCAACTCCAAATCACCGAGTTAGACGAGTGGCGTTTATCGGCTTACGATAACGCCCGCATGTACAAGGAACGCTCCAAAGCCTATCATGATAAAAGGATTAGGCAAAGGCGAGAGTTTCAGGAAGGGGACCAAGTCCTCCTTTTTAACTCTCGACTTAGGCTTTTTCCTGGCAAGCTTAGATCACGCTGGTCAGGACCGTTCACTGTTACCCGTGTTTTCCCTTATGGTACTGTTGAGATTTCAGGTATGGAGCAGGGAACGTTTAAGGTGAACGGCCATAGGTTGAAGCACTATCTCGCAGGCGAGGAAGACGCGACCGAGAGGGAAGTGCTGTACTTAGACTTCCAGACGTAAGCGAACGAAACGACGTCCGGCTAAAGACGGTAAAGTAAGCGCTTCTTGGGAGGCAACCCAGGTATTTTCATTTATATCTTAGGTATAACCTTAGTCCAAAAAAAAATAAAAAAATAAAAAAATAAAATATTAGGGTCACGGCCAACTGCTTAAGCAGTCACGGCCGTGACGGGCGAGCGAGGCACTCTCTGCCTCAGGTCACGGCCAACTGCTTAAGCAGTCACGGCCGTGACACAGCCCAGCGGCATGTACTGCCCATCGTCACGGCCAACGCCATAGGGCGTCACGGCCGTGACGGCCTATAAAAAAAAAATTAATTAATTAATTAATTAAAAAAAAAAAAAATTACCCCGATTTGGTCACGGCTCGTGACATATGAGTCACGGCCGTGACGTGTGGCAGAGGCTCACACTGCCTCGGGTCACGGCCAAGACCTTTGAAGGTCACGGCCGTGACCCTCACGGATTTAATACTAAAAATCCGACTTTTCCTCTATTTTCTTCCCTTTCTCCCCCATTTCTTCCTCTCTTCCTCCCCTTTCGTTTCCCCACTTCCTTACCACCTTCTACCACCCCAAAAAATCGCCCTTCCACCGCCGCCGACCGCCGCCGCGTCCCCAAACTCCGGCGACATCAACAAGTAAACCCTCAACCCCATTTAATTCGATTAAGAGCACAAGGTATTATTTTCGCCCTTTTTATTCCAAACTTCGGTAACTATGCTCGTAATTGCTAATTCATGGATGCTATTTGCTATAATTCGTTCACTATGTGCCATAGTTGCTACAGATTCGCTTAATTACGTGAATTTGAGGTTAAAATTCGAAATTTCTACGAAGAACCCTAATTTCGAATTTGGGGCTTTTCAAAATTGAACTCAATTTCATGTTTTTCGTGCTATGTTAGGATGATATCCATGACAATGACACCTTGGGTATGCTTAGTTACGTTGATTGAATTTCGAAATCCTACGACAAACCCTAGTTTTCGTTACTTAGGGGATTTCCGTAATTGGGTCTAATTGGTCGTTGTTCTTGCTAATTTATGATGATTACATACTAATGAAACGTTGGGTATGCCTAGTTCGTTGTTTCAGTGCATTAATCTTCGACTTGATATGCTTCCCAAACTTGCCTGCCACATGCTCGATAAAATGCCAATTTGAGCCTTTCATGTGTTTGCATACGCGAATTACTACGTCGTCGCTATTTTGGTTGAGTCGAGCTGTTATCATACTATTATTTTTTTAGCTCACATCGTTTATTTCAGGTACTATGGGTAAAAGCCGTGCCTCGACCTCACGTGACCCCGCCTCGGCCCCGCCCTCTCGCTCAAGTCGACGCGGGCCCCCGCCGACAATGCTGGAAGCCATGGGCCAGTTCACTGACGAGGCCCAGGCGGCACGCTACAACAAGCTGAAGGGCATGGAGTTCATCGCCATGGACCAGATCGATCACGAGACACTGGCGAAGTACCACATCGACCAGCAGGTCGCCCATTACCTATCGACCAGTGGTTGGAACACTTTCCTGGCGATCGACGAACCGGCGTACAAGGAACTCACCCTGGAGTTCCTCGCCACGTTCTCCTTCGACGAATACCGCGACCACACAATCCATTTCCGCGCGTTCAACGAAGAACACATAGTAAGGGCCGAACGTCTGTGCCATGCACTTGGAGTCCCAGAGCCCCCACACCGGACCTTCGCAACCTTCTTCGACACACCAGAAGGACAACGGGGGTGCTGGGCTGAAATCGCTCGACCCGGCGAGCCAGCATACAGCGCGAAGACATCGAAGGCATCCGCGTTGAAGAGCCCCGGCCTGCGCTATATCCACCGCCTCCTGACGACCTCGCTTACACCAAGGGGTGACTCACACGGAGCAGTCACCCTCCGTGATCTGTATATCCTGACCCATCTGCACCGAGGCGAAAGAATCAATTTAGGGATGGCGGTGTGCCACGCCTTCAGTGCTCAGGCGGAAGCACGACACCACGGCAAGATCGCCGTCGGCCCACTGATCACCAAGGTGATCAAAGGATTACGCTACTGGCCGGCGAATGCACCCGAAATGGAGGTAGTAGGCGGGCGTCACCCAGTGAACGAGGAGACGCTGGTGAAGATGAAGATGCTCGTGAAGGCGCCCACCTGGACTCGCACCAACAAGGTGTATATCTGGCACGAGATGTATCGTGGCCAGACCGACCAAGGAGCCGTCCCCGACAACCAGCTCTACCTCGATGGCCCCCACCCAATAGAGACGGACACGACAGCCACCGGGCCCTCCTACTCCTCCGGTTACCACCACGGCGAGTCATCCGGCGTCGCCCCGTACGCTTCAACGGCGGACCTCGAAGCACTGCGCCAGGACATGGTGCGCATGAACGCCGACTCGCTACAGAGGGACGACGAGCTCCGGCGCTACAACGAAGAGACTCGGCCCCGACAGGAAGAGTACGAGCGCCAGAACGAGGAAGCCCACCGCCGTTACGACGCAGAGCTCGAGCGCTACAACCAGGCCCTTCAAGCCATGGACACGGCGCTCAAGTATTCCCAGCAGTCGATGGCTTTCCTGCGCCCGAGGCCACCATCACCACCGCCACCGCCGCCACCTTATGGATTTTTCTTTTAACTTTCTTTGGACATTTCATTTGGTCAAGTAGTCGCGTATGCTTTACGTTATTTCTACCTCTTAACGCTTATAACTATGTTTATCTATGACTACTCTATTTTATATCTATTGATCTCTCTAGCCAGCGCATGGAAACGCATAACGGCTTACAAACGCCTAACGGATAACAACACGACCGTCACGCACGAAAACGAGTACCTCACGAGCACGTTCTTTATTCGTCAGGGGAGTCACGCTCTTTTTTTAAACTCTTTTTCTCCTCCTTTTATTTTTAACGTTGAGGACAACGTCAGGTTTAAGTGTGGGGAGGGGATTCTACGTCAAAATTTTGATTTTTTATGACATGTCTACGAGTTTTAAATTTTTATGACGTATCTCTGAACTAAAATTTTTGTTAGAAAGGCATGAATTCTTGAACGCTGGCACGAGTATGTGCGTTTATTTCAAGTTAGTCTGCATTATTATGAATCTTTGTGAGCAATTAGGATATGCATGACTGACTGAATCATGTTTGCCTGAATAGATATAGCACCGTTTTGAGAGTTTCGTACACATATCCCCATTTCATTGTAAGAGTTTGAGCCTGACGAGCTTATGCTCAATTTTTTTCTGTGTGACGTGCCTAGTCTATATCTCTCTAGAACTTGCCTGTTTAATGCGTGTTGAAACTGTTTTTGGTGTGTTAGTTTAGAGATGATGAGGGCATTAGGAACTAAGTCCAGAGCCAAAAATTCCCACCATGACTAGCCCAATAGTTAGCCCCTTTGAGCCTAAGCTTATTCGTTGCGTACCTCATATGATATGAAATGCCCCTGACTCATATAAGCCTCCAGAAATTATATGAACCCGAATTCGTTAGAATAGAACAGAAGTCGGACTTGAGAGTTACTGTTTCAGTGTATGGTTCGATTTTCTTCTCTGTTATTCGTGAAATGACTCGCCCCTGATTTGACCGTTTTCTGAAATGACCTGATCCCCATAAGCATGCCCATAAACCTTTTGGCAAGATATAGGTTTCGGTAATAAGTATCCCTAGATACACGGCATTCGCTGTGACGATGTATTCTTTGCGACAAAAGCCGAACCTTGATGTTTTGAGGGAATAAGGGTAGTGCACTAGAGCGTAATTAAAGGGAAAGGGCAGAAAATGAAAGGGAACTGAGTTGACAGGGGTCGGGCACAAAAGTCTACGATTTCGGGGCGAGAATGTTGAATCATGTGCTGGAACGTGTGATTTTCAGTTCGATCATGCTATGTTCTCTGAATTCTTCTTGATTAAATGCTCATTGTATAGGCGTACCATTGCATGACTATTCGATCCATGTTCTCTCGAAAAGACCCTCAGATTTATGCTTGCCACTTTAAGTAGTAGATATGCGATTAGCCTACAAGCCTATAGTAGGGGTTGGACTAGCGCACGAATTTGAGTGATTCACCATAAATTTAGCCTATACACTGAGCGACTTGAGCGAATCCTTGTGAGAGTATGAGTCTCGATTAGCAGTGCGAAGGAAGTTTAGGTCGACAAGTGCAAGTCATTAGTGTAACGTCCATGATTGTTTGCTTGATTCTTTTCGTGCCTTCTAGCTTTGATGATAAATTGCGAACGATCGTGTCGTTATCCTGATTTATGCCTTATCTAATTCATAATTTACTTGAGGACAAGCAAATGCTTAAGTGTGGGGAGGTTTGATAAACGCATTCTAGTGCGTTTATCGTAGTACTTTATTAGGGTATAACATAGTTTTACCAATCACTTTGTGCATTTATTCAACATATTTACACCTATTTTGATATTATAGGAGCTTAGGACGAGTTTCGGGCGAAAAGGAGCGAAAACGGAGCAAAACGGCGCGAAGTAGGGCGAAACTGCCCTCGGTCACGGCCAGACGCATTACGCGTCACAGCCGTGACGAGGGACAGTGAGCGAGAGAGTGGGGCACTGATGATGGTCACGGCCGTGACGCTTAATGCGTCTGGCCGTGACACTAGGCAGAGAAGCCCACTGATGATGGTCACGGCCGTGACCATCGATGCACTTGGCCGTGACGCATTGTTTCGATATTTTCGCGTGGAGTCGGTGATGGTCACGGCCGTGACAGCCCATGTCCCAGGCCGTGACCAGTGCGAAATTTCTCATAAAAGCCCAAATTCGACTCAGAAAGAGGGGACTTCGACCAGATACAAATCCTAAACCCTCTAGAGACGAAAAATAGCACGAAAGAACGCAGAATCACGCCCCGGAGCGCAAGAGACGGAGTTCTACGCAAACGTGAACGAAGAATAAAGATCTACCCGAGCTTTCAACGATTATGAGTTCCTTTCTCTTAATTTCTATTATCTTAGTTGTTTTTCCTTCCATTATGCGTAGCTAATTCCCTTTGTGTTTGGGAATAGATGAACGCTAGGATATTTCGTAGTTAAGACTTGTAATTATCGTGACTATGTGTTTTGACTATTTATCGTTCTATGAAACTATTTCGTTGCTTTAATATGTCTATGTGTTAAAGTAATTGTTTGGAAAATCGTTTAGAGCGACAGCTAAATAACGATTAGGCCGTTCATAGAAGATAGGATTCGAGTATAGGGCGACAGCAAATACTCGATCCTCGCCGTTAGTAATTAATGAATTTTAGATCCCCGCGAGCGTTTAGGGCGACAGCAAACTCGCGAGCGGGCAGGAAAATTACTGCGATCTAGTCAGAATCACGTAAGAGCGATAGTTCATTGTCTTAGCCAATAATACCTAGCGGGATTCGAATCCCGAGCACTTTTTATTATCTGAAAGCTTCGTACCAGTTTAACGTGTTCTTTGAGTTTCTAGTCGATTTAGAGGTAAGTGTCAGGTTAAGTCATCAAAAATCTGCTTAATTTAATTAGGCTAAATATCGAGTCGATAGGTAATTACTAGTAATTGATTTATTCCTCGTGTTCGATACTCGTTTACTCACTCTACTGCACTACAAACGATAGGTTCACTGCCTATCGCACGTCGGGGATAGTAATTTAGTATACGTTTTATTTTATCACTTGTCGCACTTTCATCACTCACTACGTGTCGATCACAGATCATGGACTCTACTCGCATAGGACAAGGAGAGATTAGTCCAAGACTCCAGTCTACGATCAATAGAGGTGAGGAGTGGTGCACAATCTGCAATCGGAAGACATGAAGTGATCAATGGTACCCCCAAATAGCGTACCGGTAGAGACCTCATCGAGAAACCCATAATGGACTGAAACGTCGTAGTCATTCAGCCCTTTTAGCCACGAGCATCTCGCTCTCATGTGGCTTGTCATGCAGGCCAGATAGAGAAGCAAATTGAGCGAGACTTTCCTTGAAGACGCGACAGAACGTACATCCGCATGCAAGAAGAGAAGTAAGCCATCGGCGAAGGTTAGCATGAACATTTTCATAGGCTCACATCTCCAATGATATCTGAAGCAGCCACTACGTCGAATGCGGTCATCAATAATCCCATGCCCAGTCCATGACTTGACATCAGTAGAATTCTACCTCCAATTCCCTATATGTTCGATAGAGCCAAAGATTCCCCCCACGGCTCGGAGTATGTTAATTAACCCCCGAACCGTACAAGATAGTAACCACCTATCATACGGCTTGCTAACTTCACTTCTTTTTTCTAGTCATTCTACTTTGTCGATCGATGGTAATAACCCCCTAAATTATTTAAATTAAGGTTCCCGTTTCCTACCCATTGTTAGCATTATCCCCCTGGGTCACAGTTGAGTATCACATCGTAGACCCCCACCCCAACTCTATCTTCCTTATCAGGGAATCAGAACATAGTGCGTAGGTACTCTTTGATGCTGTGGGGATGAATGACGCGACATACTACGATCACGTACAAAAGTGCTGCTCTTCGTCTCGGCAATATGGAACCTCTCAACAGCTCCCTTTTTTATGGTGTCCTATCGGATAAGGTAGGCCCAAGCCTTTCCTCTCCCTCCATAATCCCGAGGGGAAAGACAAAAAAGAAAAAATGCTTCATTTTTTTCTTTCATTTGAACGGCCTTATCTTGTATCGAAAGATATTTCGTGCTAAACACCACGTTGAGAAAGACCAACCGCCTATGTAGCGTGCTTTTTTGTACCTTGAAAGGGAAGTCTCCCTATGATGCTACAAATGGTTGTCCGAAGTGCAAGGGGTAAACTCGGACTCGGATAGGATTGTGCGCGTCGGGCCCTTCGGGTGTCATATTTTGGCCGATTTTATCATACCTCCAGCACCTTCGTTAGGCGCCGTAAGATTTTGTTACAATCTATCGATGTTACGCTAGAAACGGAAGGTTCCACACGAGCTCCCGTTCTTTGGCGTGGTAGCAGGACCGCTAAGGGAGTGGCTCCGTGTGTAGTAGGGTGAATGTGCAGAGGTCATGCAAATAGGCCCCTTCCCTTCTCTTTTGGATGAATGGAGTACTTTAGAAGGGGCTTTCCGATCTTCAGTTCCTCAGAGCGTAGGGTTAGGGAGGTATTATGGGCCCTCGAACTTCCAGCCATGTGTTGTGCGGCTCCCGCAAAGCGGCTCGTAAATTTAATAAGGGGTTTTGATGTAATAAATTTCGTAATTTGTGAACTAGGAATTATATTGTGATAAAATTTAAGTCTTGGAACAACTTAGCTTAAATATCCAAAAATGATAATGTGAGGATTAATATTATTTGGCTAGGTTGAAAACATGGAATAAGGCCCAAGAACCTTAGAAATGATAAGATTAACAAGTTACTTAGACTTGAGGTAAACCTCGTCAGCTCCTTGTCCCATCATTTAGAATTTCGAAATCTTGGATGCTTATCTAATATATGTCGAATCTACAAGTAAGGAAGAACTCCCATTTTAACTAAAAGGTAATAACGAGAACATAATCAGACAAGGAAGGAGAAATTTCAACTAAGAGCACTAACCGATCCAAAAACTTTGAAGAAGAGGTATAAAAATTCCCCATGCTTGATATATTTAATTTATTTTTGGTATAGAAAGATTTTACATGACTTTGTGATAACCACAGGAGATGTTTGAAGGTATTATGCTAGGAATCCTAGGACTTTCGAATTTGAGTCCATAATCATGAATATTCATATGATAGAGTAGGAGTGTTAATTGTCGATACATGATACATGATGTTATCATGAGAGTTCAAATTCTATTATGGCTAGAAACCCTAACTTTAGAAGCTTAGTAATGATCATATGAGTTATATGAGGAGATAGGAATGTTAGTAATCCTTATGACATGAAATATCAGGAAGAATTTAAATTTAGAACGTACCATATTCTGGGTTAAGAACGATTTTTGAAACTAACACTGATAGCATATTAATTTCGGTTTTAGGGTTTAAGATTCTTTCGAGTGTACGAATTTCGGGAACAAAATTAAATCGGGCGATTCAATGTTACGCATAGAACCCGGCAAAACTAGTTAGAACACAACAAATCGGTCGAATGCTTAGAAAATACATGCATGGAATCGGGTGAGATGATGAAGCAGCAAAACCATGTCCAATCGGGCGATTTGCACCTAAGATGGACACTCGGTGATAATGGCTTAAGGACATCTTAGATTGGGAGACATGGATGCTAAGCGACTGGGCAATTTGAGGCTGTGATGATCGAACGAAAGCAAGCCACGATACATGCCAAATCAGGCGATGTTGAACTCGGCAAATGTGAAACATCAATCGAGGCGCTAAATTATAGAAATGGTGAAGCAAGTAGGGAGACAAATGTTTTTGCGAATCTTCAAGATGTTGACGAGGACGACCGCACTTAGATTAATAGTGAGACTACTACGGCATTGGTGGAGACTGTAAGGGGCCTACAGAGCACCCGTGCGATTGATGTTACATGATCCCCAGTGTTATGGTTTTTTTTCCTCTGTTTGTATTTATTATTTGTTGGTCGTGATCAGCTATAGTTTAGCCGCCTGTGGCAAGGTTTTGGTTGTGGTTGATGCACTTTAAGTGCGACTGTACTCTTGTGTTTCCTTTTTTATTTAGTGACCTTTTCCAAAAAAAAAAAATCGACGCGCTTAGGGTAATGTTGGGAGAGGTTCTAGGTTCAAATCTCATCAATGTGACATTTCCCTAGGCCTGTCCACATGTGCACAGACATGTGCGATTGACCTGGCCTGCTAAGCAGATAGTGGATCGGCCCCGGAGTTTCACCATCAGCTTTCCCCGGTTACCAAAAAAAAAGAAAAAACATCAATCGGTTGAATGAAGGCCTCAACCATGCAACTAATCGGGCGATTGGAGGATTTGGATAGAACTCGGCGATTCCATGCAATCGGACTATTTCAGCTTGGAGGATTTGGATAGAACTCGGCGATTCCATGCAATCGGAAGATTTCAGCATTTGAACACATACAATTGGGCAATTTAGGGACTAAACGAACTCGGCGAAAGTGGAATTAGGGCAATTAAGCCATGACAAATCGGGTGAATGTTGGAGACTTGAAGATGAGCCATAATCGGGCGATTTGGGAGCTTTGGAGTTGGGTGATTCTTCAATGAAGCAAGACAATTATCGATCGAAACTTAGGTCTATACTCCAATCAATCGGGCGATTTCATAATGGAAGCACTTTCGGCCGAAACTAGGTTCTAAGTGGGGACTCTCGCCGTATTAGTTAAATACCACAAGAAATCGGCCGATTTGAAGGGATGATGATTGGATAAATAGAGATCACACGCTGAAAGCAATTCCAGCATATGATACAATTGGGTGATTGTAACTCCCATGCATGATGACCGGACGAAACCTAGATGGTCTTAACCCTAACCTAACTTAGACAACTAATCGAGTGATGTAGGACATTTAATAAATTGGTACAGTCGAAATTTATTTCCATATTAGTTAATTTCGACACTAGTCAATAATATTTATTTATTCAGAGGATCGACATAAGGACTCCATCAAGTTTCGTATCAGTTAGTTCAATTCTATGATAAAACGGGGAAGATGCAAATTACCAAAACTACCCTCCATGTCTAACATGAGTTAGTTCAATACCTTGGCCAAGGATTTCGTAATTTCCCGCCGCCGTCCTCATAGAACACTTATCTCGATTACTTGCAAGACTGTGAATCCGTACTCAGCGGTCTAAGCCCGGCAATCACAAATCGTCATCAAGACCGCATCAGGACCCATGCAACAACAAATCGGGTCGAGGGGAACTAGTGACAGTCGAGACTTCGAAGTCAACTCCGTCAAAGCCCCTTTCGGTCTAAAGGTTCACGTAGACTACTATGTTGTTGTCGTCGGTCATTGACACTCCTTGAGTAATAAGCCATGTTCGACCGTACGACCCGTGAGTCAGTGTCCATGAAACGATTCAGTTCCTTGATTCGACTCGCATCACAAGTCATGACCTCCGCTTCCAAGCGGGATATCGGCACTCGATATGTCATCGACAAATAAGCCGTAATCAGTTATCCAGCGCCCACTTGGAGCCTAGGGCTTACGAACTTTTAATGGTCGAGGTTAAGAGTCCACTGGTGCCTTCCTCTCTCGTACCCATCGAGAACAGTGACTCAACTCGACACATTTGGATTTGTTCATTTATTGCTTTATCGGATGCTTAGTAAAGTACTCTTATATCCAATAAACGAACAACGCCTTTCAATAAACACATTAAAAATATCTTATTACATAAAAGGTCAAATGATAAATAAGCTAATGCCCTATACAATCTAATTCTCGTATAGCATTCGAGGTCATATTCGTAACAAAGACCTTGCCATCTATCACCCTTTTGAGCCTAACCTCCTCATTCTGGAGAAACGGTGCCGCTTTCTATACGCCAAAGCGGTTGAAATGGAGCACACGGCACTTACTCAACGTGCCAAAGTGGAGTGGCTTAAGGATGGTGTCACGACCCGACTTCCTAACCACCTATTCTAGCGCGTTCCTATGTGCCTAGCGAGTTGTGAGTAGTGAAGTGCAACGGAAATGCATATAATTTTTTTCATTTTCCATTTACGTAATGGAAACATCGTTCTATACAGGACAAAAGAATGCATGTCGGACATTATGTTCCAGACATGGTGTAACTACAACGGTGATGGTGTATCGGCACAGCAAAAGCTCCTATGCGCCCGGCCTCACAGGTCGTCATCCACACACACACGGTCACCCCCAAAAGCAGCGCGAAGCTTCAAAAGGTCGGCCTTGTCTTTCAACACGATCACATACCGTGGTCGTCGGTGCCTACAACACACAACGTAAGGAGTGAGCCACCGAGGCTCAGTAAGCGGAAATCATGCATGTATGCACGTGTCACTCCCCTGCAAAGGCAATCCACGCCGATGCACACAACACTCTGCAAAGGCGATCCGCGCCAATGCTCCTAGTGCTCATGCTAGTATCACTCAGGGCCCACGACGCACTTACTATGCACCACTAAGCGCTCAATGTCCTCAATAGGATCGTGACAGCGACCCACGCTGGGTAGCCTACGCTAGGTTTCCCTAGGTCGCACCCTCCCAGGTCGTCCCCTCTGTCATACGGTAGCCCACGCTGGTAGCCTACGCTAGGATTCCCCCTAGGTCGCTCCTTCCAGGTCCCTCCTTCCGCAAACAGGGCAGTTGCCTACGCCAGTTAGCCTACGCTAGCATAGCTAGGTCGCTCCTTCCTGGGTCGCTCCTCCTGCCTCAGCATACATACCGGCGTCGTACGTCGTATAGGGTGCCATAGAAGTCGTCCGTGACTCAACTACGAGTCGACACACCGGCCTATATCGGCGGGTCTTCGTCGCATACAAGCGACATAATAGAATGCACACTCAGTCCCACGACCCTCCCTCACGAGTTCGTGTGTGCGTGTGAGTATGCACATGCAGATGCAAGTAAATGTAACATAACTTACCACCTTAAAACGCTTCGATCAATTTTCACGAATTCATGAAACCACGTAGGCACGTAAACACGTAATTTAGGCACGTAAAACAAGTTGTGTGTCGTAGTTGGATTTCTACTTACCTGTCGTCCGAGCAAAATTAGTATTCTCCTCGTTCGCTCCTAACGTACGACCTTTAGACATAATATCACCGTATTAGTATTTTGCCTTTATTTAACTAATTAGGTCGAGTTAATTTGTCTAGCTATAATTATTTTGCTAAAATTTCTAAGTCGCTTGGTTCTACTCTAGGCTAAGTCTCTGTCCAAAATTTCTAAGTTATGTTAGTATTAGATTCCAATCGTAAGGCACGTGGTGAAGGTTAGAAATTTCTGTGTTAGATTTGCCCGATTTAGTGAGGCCTGTGATCGCCCGATCTGCGCGTGCTTATGTTGTGATTTCGCCCGATTTGTGCCAGCCTCGACCAGGGTTTCGCCCGATTTAAATTCGCATGAGATCTTCCATCGGCCGATTTGTAAATCGCCGTGTCCTTTCGTCATCCTGACGTCAGCCCGAAACTTATGCATGGGGTAGGGATTGTTTTCGGCCGATTTGAGGATTTGCAAGGATGGAAATCGATTAGTGAAGTTAGGCGATTTAAATCTCACGATTTAAATCTCCCGATTTGATCATGGGTATAATCGCCCGATTAGAGAAGCTCGGCGATTTCACCCCTGCTTGACACGTGTTATGGCAAGAATTTGCCCGATTTACGTGTGCGTGGGGAAATCACCCGATTTGGGTTTGCATGGAATCGCCCGATTCCATTTACTAATCATGGTACATTTCGCCTGTTTCCCTATAGGTAACAAATCGCCCGATTTTGTCACCTAATTTCCCCAATTTCGATTGAACTCTAAATCATCTACCCGAATTTCCAAGTTCTAAGGACTAAGGAAAGAAGAAGAAACTTTAAGCAAGCTATAGTAAGCGTGTGCGACTTTCACCGTGAGTGTGTGCGATTTTCACACAGTGAAATTTCAAATTTCTACCGCGCGTTTTTCACGATCGTCGCCTTCGTTTCGGCCAGCATCCATTGGTGGTGGCCGGCCGGTGATTGACAGCACCCTTTTCAACGTTTCCGTGTGGGAGAATTAGTGGTCTGTGGGCTTTGGGGTCGGTTCTGTGACACGGCTTGCTAGGGTTTCGCGATGGCGGATGCTGATCAGGCAACAGCGATCCCGGCGGCGCCTCCCGATCAGGATCTGATATCGAGTGCTGATCCTATGGCGATGCAAATCCCAGACTTACCGGATCTGGCGGGACTAATGGCCAAATATCCGGAGTTTGCTACGTGTTTTGATGCGCCGAAATTTCTGGCGATGATCGGACGGATTCAACAGGCTGCAGCGACGGGGGGTGGCCACAAGGACGGTCCGAATGGTCCGTCAATCGCCGGCGGTTCTGGTGCGCCTAATACATCGGCGCGATTGGCTAGGGTTTCTGTTAACCCGTTTGCAGACCCGCCTGCTGATGGTGGTCGATCTGATGCAACACCGAATGAGAACATGGGGGCTGTGGGATCTGCAAGTATGATCGGGAACCACTGCTCTGCCACGATGGACGCCGCCGCTGATCGCCAACTGAGGTCGGGCCCAATTACGGCGGCGCAGCAGAATGGGACTAGGGTTTTGCCGGGTTCTCCACCTGCGCGTTGCACCATCACGGCTCCCCTCAAAGGAATTTTAAGGCCTCCTAACCGCAAGCAACGGTGGGGACGGCCCGATACTCCGCCACCTTTGCGGATGATGGCCCGCCGGTCGGTCACGATGGGCTCGCCTGCGGCTGAGGAGCGAATTGATGAGGAACTTGTGGTTGATGATAGACAAGTGCATGCTTCACCGGAGACTGATGCAAATCAAACCAGGGTTCCTTGTCCTCAAGAAGCTCGGCCAATGCTCACGGCTCCAGCTGATGATGTTGTTTCGAATCGAGCGGCGACCCCAAAGGTGCTATATACGGATGTAGTGGTGGGAAAAACAGTGACGGACCCACCTACTCGAACTGGCACTAATCTGCTTGTGGGTGTTGGGGATCATAGAGGGCAAGGGGACATGCGACGCTTAGCTCTGGAGTATGTCGCGCCAAAATCGATTAGTGATAAAGTATCAGTGGTGGCCCCGACATGGGATGTGGCTTCCCAAGGCTTCGCAAGGTGGGAGAATACTTTGGTTGGCTACTTTCTTGGGCCGAAACCTTACTTTCCATTTGTGGAACGGTTTGTGATGGCGCGATGGACTGGTTTGGTGGAGGTTCGTGCAACGACGAATGGATTCTTTCGGTTCCGTTTTGAGTCTCCCACAACCATGAACGAGGCATTGGAGGGTGGCCCTTGGCTTCTACAGGGCCAGCCGTTGTTCCTGGAGGTGTGGCGGCCGGGCATGTCGATGGAACGGAAGGAACTTGTCGAGGTCCCGCTCTGGGTCAAACTGTGGAACGTGCCCAGTGAGTTTTGGACCAAAGCGGGATTGGGTGTGGTCGCTAGTGGTGTTGGGAAACCACTTTTTGCTGATGGCATCACGGCTAAAGGGGAACGTATAGACTACGCCCGTGTATGCGTCATGAAGGAACTCGCCACCCCCTTTGTCGAGAAGGTGGATATTGAACTCCCCAATGCCGAAGGGAGTACTAGTGGCACGATTACAGTTACTGTGGAGTATGAATGGAAACCGAGGAGGTGCGATCTGTGCAATACATGGGCTCATGGGGAGACACAATGTCCTAAGCAGCAGAAGAGACTGGCTCCGGTCCGACAGGTCAATATGGCGGGCCCGAGGTCGAGTAAGCAGCCGCCATCCCAAGCACATCAGGCGACTAAGGTGGCGGTACATGAACGTCCGCAACATGAGCGCCTAAAGCGAGATCATTCTCGGCAGGGTCATGTTCCACACTCGGAATGGAGACAGGTCGGTGCCCATGGTAAGGCGGTACGGGTTGCGATGAGTGCGGCGGCGCCTAGGACTGGCTCGCCTTCACGCATAGCGCCGTCAATGACGGGCTCGCCGTCTCGCACACAGGTCCCAGGCAGCCCACGTCGAGCCACGGAGGGTGACGCCACTCACCAATCTGATTGCAACTTCTTTTCGGTGCTACAAGGTTTGCGGGATGATGATACTGATCCCTTTGATACACTGACTACGGGCCCTAAAGCACATGCAGCCCGGAATGGGGCTCATTCATAATACCGGTGGGTTCATGGAATGTGCGTGGTCTTAATAGACAAGACCACAGGAGGGCGGTGGGGGAATGGCTTGCGCGAGGGGGATTGCACTTAGTTGGACTGATTGAGACGCGGGTGGCTGAGTCTAATGCAGCACGCATTTCAGATGGTCTTCGGCCGCGTTGGGCCTGGTATTTCGACTATGAAGATGGCCCGGGAACCGCATTTGGGTGGGATGGGATCCCGCATGGCTCCGTGTGACTATTATGGCGAAGTCTAGTCAAGCCCTCCATTGTCGGGTGGAACGGCTTGGCACGTCGGAACACCTTTTCATCTCGTTTGTTTACGGGCAGTCTCGGCGGGAGGATCGTAAAACATTATGGGAGGAGTTGATCCAGTTCTCTGCTCTACGCGTTGAAGATGCATGGTTGGTAACGGGGGACTTCAACACTATCTTGCATGCGGGCGAGGGACGAGGGGGTGCTCCTCAAGTGCGTGATATGTTGGACTTTCAGGCATGCCTTCTCAGCGCTGATCTTACTTCACTCCCGTCCATGGGGCAAGAGTTCACGTGGTACAATCAGCAGAGGGGCCTCGCGGGCATATGGAGGAAGTTAGACCGCATGCTTGGCAATCCACAGTGGTTTGCACGGTACCAGGATGTCTGCTTTCGTTGTGACATGCCTGCTACATCTGACCACTCACCGCTATCTTTGGGGGAGGTGCGGCCTGGCCCACGGGGTACGTCGTTTCGCTTTGAGAATTTTCTTACCAAGGAGCCGGAATTCTTGGGTCATGTTCGGCGGGTCTGGAGCACTCCGCTGACGGGTTTCCCCATGTACGTGTTGATTCAGCGGTTGAAATTACTGAAGCCGATTTTCAAACAGATGAGGCGTGCTAAAGGGGACTTAGCTGCTAATGTGGCTGAGGCCTTTGGTTTCTTGGGAATTGCTCAGGATTTTGCAGCTCGATATCCATTTGAGGTACTGTTCCACGACCTAGAACGGCATTGTCGTTTTCTCTACGCTAGGGCTGTTGAAGTTGAACACACGACGCTGTCCCAACGAGCGAAGCTTGCGTGGCTCAAAGACGGTGACCAATGCTCTTCCTACTTCTTTAGGAAGGTTGCGATACGGCGCGTGATGAATCGCATTGTTTCATTGGAAAGCAACAGTGGCGTACCCTTAGAGGCTCCGGATGAAGTGGAAGGGGAGTTGTTGCGGTGTTATCAGGATTTGCTTGGCCAATCCGCGCGCACGATTCCCGTTTCACGGGCTGAGATACAAGGGGCCATTTCACGCAAGCTTTCCCCAGCTGCGTCGGCCGATATGATCCGGCCAGTGGATGGCGAGGAGGTGAGGCATGCACTATTTTCTATGGGGGATGAGAAAGCACCTGGGCCTGATGGGTTTACGGCTGCTTTTTTCAAATCAGCTTGGGAGATTGTTGGCCCAGATGTTATATGTGCTACACAAGATTTCTTCAACACCGGATGTTTACTCAAGGGGCTTAACAGTACGCTAATTACACTCATACCTAAGCGGGACTCCCCACGCCGAGCGACAGACTTTCGACCCATTTCGTGCTGTAACGTCTTGTACAAGATTATCTCCAAGGTGTTGGCCAATCGCCTGAAGCCAGTGCTGAGAGGGCTGGTCCACGCTTCACAGACGGCGTTTATACCTGGAAGGCGCATCAGTGATAATATACTACTGGCACAGGAGCTTTGCCTTGGGTATATGAGCAAAGGGCGGCCTTCGCGAGCTATGCTTAAGGTGGATCTTGCCAAGGCCTATGACAAGGTAGAATGGAGTTTCTTACTGGCGACTCTTCAGGCGATGGGGTTCCACCCAAGGTATATTGAGTGGATACGAAGCTGCATGACGACCACCACCTTTTCTATCAACATCAATGGGCGCCCGGCGGGATACTTTGCTGGCAAGAGAGGTATTCGCCAAGGTGATCCCATCTCACCTTATCTCTTTACTCTAGTCATGGAGGTGCTCCACGGCATTGTTGCGCGATCTATACAGTCGGAACCGCGATTTCGATATCACTGGCGTTGTGAATCCATAGCCCTTCCTATGCTAGTCTTTGCGGACGATCTGCTTCTTTTCTGTCAGGCTGATCCTATATCAGTCCGGGTCCTGAAGGAGGCATTGATGTTGTTCGCTCAGCTGTCTGGGTTACATCCGAACCCTGATAAGAGCGAGATGTATATTTCACGTAGGGCCGATATCCTCAAGGGGCAGTTACTGACTTTGATGGGATTCCGCGAAGGTCGATTACCTGTACGTTATCTGGGAATCCCGCTTATTGCCTCTCGCCTTACGATAGCCGACTGCTCACCGCTGCTGCAGCGAGTGGATACACGCATCGGATCTTGGCTGAACCAGTCGTTGTCATACGCTGGTAGGGTGCAGTTGCTTAAGTCGGTCCTTCAGGCCCTACATGTCTACTGGTCGGGGGTCTTCTTGCTACCTAAGGGTATTATACGCGCTTTGGAAACTAGATTTCGCCGGTTCCTATGGGGCGGTGCCACGGCCAAGGTTGCTTGGGATGATGTCTGTTTGCCGGTGCGAGAGGGTGGCTTGGGCCTACGGTCGATCGCGACGGATAACAGGGCCCTCTTGCTTCAGGTCTTATGGAGGGTGATTACTCGGCCTGATGACTCGATTTGGGTGGACTGGTTGTACAGCACACGGCTGCATGCGAGATCCCTTTGGACCACTCCCATCTCTGCTAATACTGCGTGGAGCTGGAGGAAGCTGATGCAGCTGAGGACGGTAATTCTGCCTTTTCTTGACTTTACGATTGGGGATGGTACATCATTATTATTATGGGAGGATCCATGGCTACGGGGTGTTCCATTGTTGGCCCGCTACCCTCGAGGACCACTAGCAATGGGGCTGCCGGTGGGTACACGTCTGAGCTGCGTCATTGATGGCCAACGATGGAATTGGCCCGGGAGGTCAACGGTTGAGTATCTGGAGTTTAGCCAGCACCTTCCGCCAATTCATCCTACTAGGCGTGATGCGATTTCTTGGAAGGAGGCACCAGAGGGCAGGCCCACAGCACGATTAATTAGGGAGGCGCTGCGAATACGACGGCCTATTGTCTCTTGGGCGCGCCTGTTCGGGGGCCCCCTAAAGGTCCCTCGTCATGAGGTCATCTTGTGGTTAGCAATTCGAGATCGTCTATCGACCAGAGATAAGCCTTGGGTAGCACAGCGAGCTGGGACTCCCGCCTGTGCCCTCTGTGATGCACTACATTTTGAGACAGTTCAGCATCTGTTTTTTGACTGCGGCTTCTCTCGCAATTGTGCCCGGCTGTTGAGGAGGAAGATCAGATGGGCATGGCCATATCGGGACTGGAGGCAGGGTCTACAGTGGGCTGCAACACGTTGGGGAGGGCAGCATCTATTACAGGTCGCCTACCGCCATGTACTCGCATCATTGGTGTATCATATCTGGCACGCACGCAACAAGCGCTGGAAGGAAGGGGCTATCACCACTCCGGACAGGCTAGTTGGGGCGGTTATTGACATGGTTTGCATGCGTCTTATTGGAACTTCATCAAAATTCGAACTCCAAAGGGCTGCTATACGACGACTGTGGCGTGTAGCTTGGTAGATCCTTGGTTATTGTTGAGTTTTCATTTGTTTTAGTGGTGGATGCCGGCAGTGTGTTGCTGGTTTGCATGTGAGGATTACATCCTTACTCATCTGTACATTACCCTTTTTTTTTCTCTTATATATATACACGGAACCTATTCAAAAAAAAAAAATTTCCAAGTTCTAAGGTTTCCTTCTACTAACCAAAATGTCGAATACTACCTAAAGATCTTCTCTTGCTGGAGAAATGAGCTTTAGCGTAAGTTAGACTAGCCAAAATCAAACAATAATCTCGAGGGAAACCCTTAGTTATGATCTCATTTCCAATCCTAGGACTTTTGCCGTCTATGGTACATTCAAGTTCCTAAGTCCCTTACATCTTGAACATGCTTTAACACTTAGTAATGGAAACCAAAGTAGTTTAGAGTGATAAGTTCGCTTACTCGAAATCCTGAGCAGATTGGAGTGGTCCCTTGGGATGAATTCTCTCGGCCTCTTCTCTTTTTCTTTCTTGCTTTTGGGTGTCGATGATTATTGAGTGAGGTTAGGGTTTTGAATTGTTAGGTTAGATATTTTATACATCATAGGTATGGAAAAATGGAAATAGACTTAAGGTGACTCTCCCTATAGTTTCTTTTAATTTAATTAGGCATATCATTCAGTCATAGTCCAAATTTTATCGGATGTTGGACCTTATTTTCAAATCGATCGGTTATACTTCTTTCTATGCATAAATCGTCCGATCTCTAAGGTCGGTCTAAGGAATTGCCCGATTCCTGTCCTCATTCCTCAATTTCTTACTCCCTTCATTCGGCGATTTTGGAAATCGTATATCAGGGAATCGATCAAATTGAGCTCATCTTGGTCCCTTATGCACAGATCGCCCGATTTCCAATCACTTAAGTATAAGTTTGGCGATTTCTCCTCGTCATGCCACGTGTTTCTTGTTACTAATTGCCCGTTAATTCGCCCGATTCCCACTCGATTTGTTCGATGATTTTTGCTTCTAAGTATATGGGAATCGGCCAATTTCTAATTTGCTCAATTTGAGCTCGGCGATTTCTCGTGTGCGTGCCACGTGTAATAGTGCTAAAAATTTCCTAAGTCCTTATATCACGGTCTTAATTCGTAGCACATTTAGGAATTAAATCACACAGCCTGAAGTCATATAGACCCGAAATTAATGGCACATAATCGCACATGATTCACATAAGCATATATCGAGTACAGAATTAAACACGTAGTTACTTAGGTCATATACATAATTTATTGGCCTAAAGACTTACGGGGAACCCGGGTGCTACAGATGGCGACCAATGTACCTCCTTCTTTTTCAAGAAAGTGGCCACGCGTCGGGTGATCAACCGGATCTTCTTCCTTGAAAATGAAGCTGGGGAAACCTTTGAGGACGGTGATCGTGTAAGGGCGGAGCTGATTCGTTACTATACGGAGCTGCTTGGCCAATCCACACGTGCGGCTCCTATTGCCCCGGCTATGATTGCACCTTATTTGGAGCGGAAACTCAGAATGGATGAGGCCGATGAAATGATTCAACCGATCGCGGGCGATGAGATCAAGAGCGCGCTCTTTTCCATGGGGGATAATAAATCTCCTGGGCCTGATGGGTTTACGGCTGCATTCTACAAGCATGCTTGGCATTAATCACGCAATCAAGGAATTCTTCCGTACGGGCTATCTCTTGAAGGAACTGAACTCAACATTATCACGCTCGTACCCAAAGGTGATAACCCTAAGATGACCAAAGACTTTAGACCAATCTCGTGCTGTAATGTGCTTTATAAAATCATCTCGAAGGTCATCGCGAACCGCTTAAAAGGCTGCCTTGGCCATCTCGTCCACCCGTTGCAGACGGCATTTATTTCAGGCCGGCGAATCTCGGACAACATTCTCTTAGCCCAGGAAGTTTGCCAAGGGTCCAACAGCTTCGGTCTTCCCAAACGTGTGGCATTCAAAGTTGATATTGCTAAGGCCTACGATAAAGTGGAATGGGACTTCGTTCTCGCCACGCTCGAAGCACTTAATTTCCACCGTACCTTTGTGGGCTGGATTCGTGCTTGCCTAACGACGCCTAGTTTCTCCATCAATATCAATGGCAGACCGGAGGGGTTCTTTCATGGGCAACGCGGCCTTCGCCAAGGTGATCCTATCTCGCCATATATTTTTATGCTCGTCATGGAGGTCTTGTATTGTATCATCGCTGACGGGATTCATCGCAACACCCAGTTTCGGTACCACTGGAAATGCAATACTTCATCACTTTTTATGCTCACGTTTGCGGACGACCTACTCCTCTTCTGTCATGCGGATGTGGAGTCGACCATGGTGTTCAAGAGCGGCCTGGAACTGTTTGCTACGCTTTCTGGATTGCAGTAATACTCAGAAGAGCGAGATGTTCATCTCTAAAAGAGCTGAGCGACTGAAGGAGCTATTCAGACCGTTATGGGCATCCCGCACGGGTCCCTTCCTGTGCGCTACCTAGGGGTGCCACTCATCGCGTCGCACTTACTATTGCTGACTGTGCCCCGCTTCTTAGCAGTATCGATCGTCGGTTGGGCTCATGGACTAACCTGTCCCTTTCCTATGCGGGTCGGGTCCAACTTATCAAGTCTGTGCTCCTTAGCTTCCACACATATTGAGCGGGCGTCTTCCTTCTCCCCAAAGCAGTTTCTCGATATTGCTCAGGACTTCGCCTCTCGTTATCCCGAGGAGGCCGCCTTCTATGATTTGGAGAGGCTGTGCCGATCACTATATGCCAAAGCCGTTGAGGTCGAGCACTCTGCGTTGTCACAACGGGCCAAGCTTGCTTGGCTGAAGGATGGGGACCAATGCACGTCCTATTTCTTTCGTAGGGTGGCCATGCGGCGAGCTACCAACCGCATTTGGTCCCTCGAGTCGGCAAATGGCGCTCTTCTTGAAGACCCGGAGCAGGTGGAGGGGGAGCTTATTGGGTTTTATAAGGGTTTATTGGGCCACTCGGACCACCCATCGCCGATAGGGATTGAGGAAGTGCGTAGAGGGGTGACACGCACACTTTCCCCAGAGGACGCCGCTGCCATGATCGCTGAGGTAACTCCTATGGACGTTCGGGAAGCGCTTTTCTCTATGGGGGATGTGAGAAGGCGCCGGGGCCGGATGGGTATACGGTCGCATTCTTCAGAGCTGCATGGGGGATTGTTGGGGATGAGGTTGTGCAAGCGGTCCGAGATTTTTTCGACACCGGGAGGCTTCTGAAGGGGCTCAACAGCACCCTCATTACGTTGATACCTAAGAGAGATACACCTAGGCGTGCAACTGACTTCAGGCCCATTTCATGTTGCAATGTCCTTTACAAGGTGATATCAAAGATTTTGGCCAATCGACTTAAGAGGCATCTGGCTACTCTGGTTCATTGCTCCCAGACGGCGTTTATCCCGGGACGCCGGATCAGTGATAATGTGTTGTTGGCGCAGGAATTGTGCCTTGGGTACAAATCCAAGGGCCGCCCCCCGCGCGCTATGTTTAAAATCGATTTGGCCAAGGCTTATGACAAGGTGGAGTGGGAGTTTCTGCTATCTGTCTTAGGAGCTATGGGCTTCCACCCTACATACATTGGATGGATTAGGGCGTGCGTGACGACGACGGCTTTCTCGTTGAATCTGAATGGCCAGGTGGTGGGTTTCTTCCAAGGCAGGAGGGGCATTCGGCAGGGGGATCCCATCTCCCATTATCTTTTTACATTAGTGATGGAGGTACTGCATGGACTACTCACGGCCTACATCTCTGAGGAACCGCAGTTCAAGTATCACTGGCGATGCGATGCGCTGGGTTTGGCCTCACTAGCATTTGCGGACGATCTTCTTCTCTTCAGCCATGCGGACGTCACCTCCGTTGGAGTGCTGAAGAAGGCATTGGCGGAGTTTGCCAGGATTTCTGGGCTACATCCTAATCCTGACAAGAGCGAGATGTACTTATCACGGCGAGCTGAAGGGTTGACGGGCCAGTTACAGGCGCTTATGGGCTATCGGGTGGGGATGCTTCCGGTACGCTATCTTGGAGTGCCGCTCATTACGTCTCGATTAACGATTGGGGACTGTGCTCCACTTATACAGAAGGTGGATCAACGTTTGGGGTCATGGCTCAATCGATCTTTATCTTATGCTGGCCGCCTACAGTTGGTCAAGTCGGTGTTGCAGGCACTTCACGCTTACTGGTCGGGTGTATTCCTGCTACCTAAAGGCGTGGTCAGAGCACTTGAGACACGGTTTAGGAAATTTCTGTGGGGTGGCACGACTGCAAAGGTGGCCTGGGAGGTGCTATGTTTGCCAGTTGTTGAAGGGGGACTGGGATTGCGATCTATTGCTGTCGACAACAAGTCTCTGCTACTGAAACACCTGTGGAGTGTACTTACCAGGACACCGGGCTCAATTTGGGTCGATTGGCTTTATCGAACACGACTGCACTCTCGATCACTGTGGGACCTGGCGATCTCGCCGAATGATGCGTGGAGCTGGAGGAAGCTACTGCAACTGCGACCTATGATCAGATCCATGATTACGTTTCGGGTGGGGGATGGGTCCACGATATGGCTATGGAAGGACCCCTGGCTGCTGTCTTCACCTTTGATAGAGCGATTTCCTAGGGGCCCCATTGCGATGGGGCTGCCTCTAGACTCACGGCTGAATGTGGTGCTTGGTACGCAGGGATGGAATTGGCCTGGACAGGGAGCGGTCGAATTCCTTGAGATCAGCCGCTTACTTCCGTCAGTAGTACGAGGGACTCAGGATGGAGTATTGTGGATGGGGTCACATGATGGAGCTATGACGGCTCGTTCGGCTAGAGATGCGATGCGATACAGGAGGCCTCCTGTTCCCTGGGCGGCTTTATTTGGGGGACCTCTGAAGGTACCTAGGCACGAGTTTATTCTTTATATTGGCCTACAGGATCGCCTCTCGACTAGGGATAAGCCTTGGATAGCTCAGCGGGCGGGATCTCCAGCATGTGTCCTTTGTGAGGAGCTTCATTATGAGACGACACAGCACCTTTTCTTTGATTGCCCATTCTCGCGGCAATGTCTTCGGCTCTTGCGAAGTAGGATTCGATGGATCTGGCCTTATCGGGAATGGCATATGGGCGTCCGATGGGCTGCGGCGCGATGGCGAGGGAAGCATCTTTTTCATGCTGCATACCGGCATGTTCTTGCCTCTCTGGTCTATCACATCTGGCAGGCTAGGAATAGGCGATGGAAGGAAGGGATCATCACCCCGCCTCACAGGCTTGTGGGGTCTGTCCTTGCCTTGGTTGTCATGCGTATTAGTGGTACTACCATGAAATACGATTTCCAGCGTGCTGCCATACGCAGATTATGGCGTGTGGCTTGGTAGGGAATTGGTAGTTTTTTATTCATTGTGGTTTGGTGGGTCTTTAGCTATTGTTTGTGCCCAGCAGCATGTTGCTGGTTGGACGCGGAGGTCATCTCCTGCTCATCTGTACATTTTTTATCCATTATATATACACACGGGACATTATACCAAAAAAAAGGTATTATTAGGAGCATTGAGACACGTCTCCGGAAGTTCTTATGGAGAGGCACCTCTGCTAAAGTCGCTTGGGACGAATCTGCCTCCCAAAAGAGAAAGGAGGCCTGGGGTTACGCTCGATCGAAACGGATAATAATGCATTGCTATTCGGCTCCTTTGGGCTCTACTGAGCGGAGATGACTCCTCGATCTGGGCCGCCTGGATTCGGCAGACCCGCTAACACAACACACACTTTGGTCCACCAGACCCACCACGCGGACGTCGTGGAGTTGGAACAAGCTCCTAAAGCTCCGGGACCTTATCAAACCGCTCATTACTTTCACCATTGGGAATGGGAATTCCATTCGAATGTGGACTGATCCGTGGCTGCTCACGAAACCCATGATTGACCGATTCCCTCGGGGTCCGATGGAATTCGTTGGGCAGCTAGGTGGTGGCGGGGCAAGCATCTTGCAAAGTTGGGTCCTAGACACGCCTTAGCTTCCCTGGTGTATCACTTGTGGATGGAACGTAACAAGAGATGGCACGAGGGGAGACAACGACAGCCCGCTCAGCTCATTAAGGATATAGAGTCGCTGGTTTGTCTTCGTCTATCCACTCTCTCCCCTAGCTATGCGCTGCAAGTATGCGCCCTTAGACGGATGTGGCATATCGCCTGGTAGGTATCTCCCCTCTCTTTGTTTCAAATGTTTACTAGGTTTTTTTCTTGGCAGGTGCTTGGCTGGTCCGAAACTTGTGATGGCGTGCTTGTCTCTTGGCCCTTCTTGCCTGCGTTTTGTGGTTTGGGTGTCTGCCCGTGCTTGATGGAGATGGCGCCCCCCCCGGCTTGTTTGTTTGTCTTGTCTATTGTGTTTGCTCCTACCTTTGTTGTAGGCTGATTTTTGGACCTCGTTGCTCCCTGCTTTCCGCGCCGTGCCATCCCACGTTTTGGGTGTGGGGTAGCCCATCCTGCCCTATCGTCTTCAACACCTGACCACTTGCATGGAAAACAGGAGTTGGCATGACTTTGCCTTGTTCCGACCAGCCCTGCGGATGCTTTCTGCATGCCTACTTTTTTCGCCTGAAGCTTATCCACTGTGATATTGCCTTCCGTCTGTGCGCTTTGCGCTTGTTGGCACTTAGCTGGGTAGCCCTGCTGGTACTACATCTGGTGCCAGGAACCGATTGATTGTTGTGGTTTTTGACTTCTACGTTGCCTTTTGCTTGACTGTTGTACTTTATTTTGGGCTTGGTCTTGTTTGGGACCTTGTTTGGTACCTGGTTTTTGGTGCTGTCTGGTCGGTTGTACATTACCGCTTGGTGCGGCATGAGCGATATCATGCACGCTGCTCTGTACCCCTGTTTTCCATTTATCTTAGTTACCGTTTCCAAAAAACATTGCCCTCAAAAGACCGTGGAGTACCCAGCCTGCCTTAGCTGTGACGTTTTTCAACGTCCGACTTTATCGTACCTACAACACATAACGTAGGGGTGACCGATACGCTCAATAAGTGAAAATTATGCATGATGTGCACGTGATAAGTCCCCCGCAAAGGCATCCTCGCCAGTGCACTTAAGTCTCATACTATGTTCACTCAAGGCCCGACAGGCTTTTACCCGGGCGTACACCATAAAGAGCTCTATCCAACCACGGGCATCAGCCCAAAGTATGAGGGCATCAACCCAACCACGCTAACAGGGATGTAAGGGCATCAACCCAACCATGAGCGCATCAACCCAACCATGGAAATCCCCCGACGCATCAACGTCGTTGACATACTGGCGACTCATCAACGTCGCCGACGGTGCATCAACGTCGTCACGGTGCCCCATAAGTCGCCCCTCACTTTAACCTATAACTTATTACCAATTGCCCACCTCGGCAATCATCGTCCGCTTGTTGCGACATAAATCATGCACGCTCATCATCATATAACCCCCAAGTGTTTCATGCATGCTCGTGCATATGCATCATTAATGCCATAACACTTATTGTAATCATAATATCACATCATAAAAATTCACATAAGCGTAAGCATTGAATCACATAGTCAGATAAGTTAAGGCACAAACAAACATGTTATGTGTCGTGGGTGAATTTCCACTTACCTGTCGTCCGTAGATTAATCAGCTAATAGCTCGGTGAATTTCCCAATTTCGACCTTAGGCACAAAATCATCATGTCGGTATATCATCTAAATTACTTGATTATCTACGTTATTGAATTTCCTAAGTATTGCATTATTATATATTTAATACTATATTTGAAAGATCATTGCTTGAAAAGAGTTTGCTGCCGATGAGGCTTGGCTCTCCTGGTCAAGCTGAGGTGCTTAGGGTCATGTTGGGAGAGGTTCTGGGTTCGAATCTTATCCCTGTGACATTTCCCTAAGCCTGCCCACATGGGCCCATACATGTGCGATACACCTGGTCGGCCTGCTTAGCAGGTAGTGGGTCGGCCCCGGGGTTTCACCATCAGCTTTCCCCGGTTACCAGAAAAAAAAAGAGTTTGTTTAACTTCAATACTTGAAGGCTCTTAGGACTCGTGAACTAATTTAGACTCGTGACTCGTGAATTAATTTAAAACCCTTATACTTTGTGAACTCATCGGATCCTTCGTTGATTCGTGAACTTCCTAAATTTGTGAAGTTTAATTCGCACAAGACCTAACTCATTCACGAAGTCTATTTGTCCTAATTCACGATCTAGCCTACTTCGCGAATCCCCTTAACCCGTGAAATGCTTTCAACCTACATTCGTGAACTCTATTTCTTAACACTTAATTCGTGACATTCTTTGCATGACTCATAATTCGTAAAGTTTGCTCAATTCGTGAAACACATCACACACACACACCAAGGTTCTCAAACTCTTGTAAATCGCAAAACATTCAGGTTTGCGAATCTCACTCCTCATAGAGTAGACTTCGCGAACTGTAGTTCAGCCCACGACTTCGCGAATCATCCGGATTCGTGAACGACTGTTCTCACCTAGGACCCGCAAAACTACTCTGACCTGCGGACCTCGCACTTCGTGAGCCATAAGGCCTGCGAAGCCCTCACCCTCATAACATCTTTCGCGAAATGCTCTTCGGCCCACGACGAAGGTCGCGGCCCGACCTCTCTTTCTCTCTCTTAGCGGCCCGAAGGAGCTCGAATTCAGACCCGCGAAAGAAAGTCCTCTCTCACAGTCCGCGAAAATATATATTTGCCCGCGCAAACCACTATCTCTCACATGTCGAAAACCTACTGACTCGCGATCTAGTTTTTGGCCCGCCCTATCTTCACGATTCGCGGAAAACCTCTAACCCGCAAAAGAAGTATTTGGCCAACGAAAAGTGACCGCCTCTCTCATATCGCAAACTTCCCAACCCGCAAGCAACTTTTTTATTGACCTAATAAGTCCTGCGATTTGCAAAAGATTCCACTAAGCGAACCCGAGGTCTATTGTAGCGACCCTAGCCATCGCCACCATTTCTAGAGTTATCTTAAGTGCCTAACGATGCGAGAACTTATAAGAGATACGAAAGTGCGTATGAAATTTTTCCTTTTTCACAAAGGAGCTCGTTTCTACACATGTCAAAAGAATATATTTACACGACAAAAGAATTACATTAACTTCCTAATTACGTGCATGTCTTAACTACACGGGTAGCGTATACATTCGCAGCAAAAGTAACCTATGCACCCGGCCTCACAGGTCGTCATCCACGTACACACCACACCCAAAAGTCGCCCGAAAGCTTCAAAAGGATGCCTTGCCGGCTAGGCGATCACGTACCGTGTTCGCTAGAACCTACAGCACATAAAACGTGGGATGAGCTTATAAAGCCCAGTAAGTGGAAACTTATGCATGCGGTGCCCATGTCATGACTTGCAGAGGCGTACGCGCCTATGCTTACTATTTCTCACAAAAATCGTGTCTTGTCTTGTCTTGTCTTGTCTTGTCATGTCTTGTAGGGTCCCTAATACATTTCTTGTCTTGCACGTGTCTTGTCTTATAGGGCCCTGGGCTAATTTTGCTACGAGGGCATTTGCCCGTATTACACGTCTTGTCTTGCACGTGTCTTGTCTTGAAAACAGTGACATAGAAAGTCACCTCGTAGCGCTAGAAGAGCCGTATTACACGTCTTGTCTTGCACGTGTCTTGGTTTAAAAATGGTGATATACTAATATTAGCAACTACTTCTCGCGCCCCGGCGACGATATGTAACACATGTCATGTCTTAAAACTCTCGTGGGACTCGTGTATGCACATGAAGATGCATGTATGAAAATTCCAGATGACTTGTCATGCCATGTTATGTAACGTGTAATTCATATAATGAAATAAATCACATAGCATCATAGAAGCACATAGACACGTAAATAATACGCACATAATTCTATGTATTGTAAGAACCATAGAATTAGCTATCCTAGTTTCTCTCTCTAGCGAGTTCTCTCTCTAAAATCCTCTCCCTAACGTAAAACCCTAGCAGCCAACACAACCACGTCCCCTCATCTTCTCTGCCATCTCCGACGACAACGCCGGCTGTTTTGGACGCGACTCGGCGACAGACGGTGCCCCCCCCACGCCGGGATCAGACGGCGGTGGTTTGGGGGTTTTTTCTCCATCTTGCTTTCTTCCTTACACAGTGACTGCTCACCTTCTTCCTCCTCTTTTCTTCTCGTCAATCTGCCATGGCTGAATCAGAGGAGATTCTGGACTACCTTGGGCCACTCCCGGACTATGGATTCCTGCGACGCACCATCCCGGAGTTTGATGATCGATTCGACGTGGCTGCGTTTGAATCCTACCTAAGCCGCATCACCGGCGCTCAGCACGATGATAGGCCACCGCTGCAACCCAACCCTAACCCACCGCCGCAGCAAACAGCCCTGAACCGATCTGCACCTCCCCAAAATCTGAATCCCTCAAACGGCCGATCTCTGAATCCCCTAAATCCTTCGCTACCACCACCCCAACAGCGCCGACGACGAAGAACCACAACCACCATCATGCCTCTTCGCGACCCAACACTGCCCGCACAGCCTCCCCTCCGACGAGGCACCCCTCCGCCTCCATCAATCCCTGCACGGAATATGGGGAACCCCTCTGATGACGGGCCGGGCAGAATCGCTACCTCCTCCTCATTGGCGATAGTTACCAGCCCTAGGGTTTCACCGAGGGTGCCTCCATCCATCCCTGCCCGGAACATGGGGAACCCCACTGATGACGGGCCAGTCAGAATTGCTACCTCTACCTCCTCCTCATTGGCGATAGTTACCAGCCCTAGGGTTTCGCCGAGGGTGGACCACCCGCCTAATGGTGGGCCTGGCGTCAGCACCTCTGGGCCCTGCTCACCACCAGATCCTGTGACACCAATAGACCTACTGGACTCTTCCCCTATCGTCGAAGACGTCGAAGATGATTCAGATGAAAACCACCCGCAATGCCTGCTAACCGATCGCTGTTTCCCTGCCCGCCCACTGGCTGCGGGTGTAGGGCCGATCGTGGAACACAGATCCACACCTAGAGCTGTGCCAAACCCCCGACGCCCTGGAGAGCCTGTCCCAAGGACTAATGCCGACAATCATAACTCCTTCGCAGCTATTGTTCAGGGAGCTAAGCCCGATCGGGGACAGCCGCGACGCCATTCCCCGACGCGCCTTACCTTGTCCTACACGGCCCCTTCAATAATCGAAGGCGAGGCTGCCGCATGCCCATCATGGGAGGTGATTCAGAAGGGTACGGCGAGGTGGGATCATACCCTAGTTGGGTATTTTTTAGGGAAGAGACCCTACTTCCCTCATGTCGAGAGATTTGCTCGATCTATTTGGGCTGGCCTGGTTGAAGTCCAAACGACTATTAACGGGTTTTTCAAATTTCGGTTCGAGACGGCTGAAGCCTCGACTACAGTCTTGGAAGGCGGGCCATGGATCATGCACGGGCAACCACTCTTCCTCGAGGCATGGCGGATTGGGATGTCGTTTGCGAAGCACCAACACTTGGTTGTCCCTCTATGGATCAGAATGCGTAACGTACCATCGGAACTATGGACGCAAGAAGGGTTAGGGATTGTAGCAAGCGTAGTAGGAAAGCCATTGTTCGCTGACTCCATGACAGCTAACACCAAACGACTAGAGTATGCGAGGGTCTGTATTGAAAAATCCCTAGAAGACCCTTTTGTTGAAAAATTCAACGTACGAATCCCAAGCAAGCATGGTGGCCAGCCAACCATCGTTCCTATTGGGGTCGAGTACGAGTGGAAACCCAAGAGATGTGCAACATGCAATGCCTGGACGCATGGATCCGGGACTTGCCCTATGGACAAATCCAAACTACCTAAACCTACCCGCTCACAACCATCCGCGAATGCCAGGCACCAGGCCACACGGCCGGGCAATCACATGCGCCCCCAAGGTTTAGCTGCTGCGCCAAGGACGAATTCCCGCCCTGACGTACGGCCAGAATGGCAACGAACGACTAACAAGGACAAGGGCAAAGGTGTGCTTGAGGACACTACCAAAGTTGTGGAAGACATGCATGACAGTTCCCGAGGCATCGAATGTCATATAAGGAAGCGCCAGCCACAAGATGGATGCTCGACAAGTAACAACGACATGGCCAACGGAAACAAGTCGCAAAACATGTTTGAGATCCTTGCTGATCTCGAGGAGGAAAAAACGTATAATAAGGGTCCTACAGCAGCCCTCCAGGAGGGTTGTCCATGATACCAATAGCCACGTGGAATGTACGTGGTCTAAATCGGTTAGACCACAGATGGGCGGCGAAGGAGTTGATTTTGAAGAATAACTTGAAGGTGATTGGACTTGTTGAGACAAGAGTCTCTGCTCAAAATGCTTCCTCGATTGCCGACTTGATCATGCAATGGAGTTGGTTTTATGACTATGACGACGGACCCGGATCGCGTATTTGGATTGGCTGGGACTCGCGTTATGTGACGGTTTCCATTGATGCCTGGACCACTCAGACTGTACACTGTACAATCCAGGTGCTTGATGAGAGGATAGATTTCAACGCCTCTTTTGTGTATGGCCACAACGCTAGGGCGGAACGGTGCGCCTTGTGGACTGACCTTGTCGCTATCTCGCGCTCACGGGCTAACACCCCCTGGATTGTCATGGGGGATTTTAATGCCATCATTGATGGTACGGAAGCACGGGGAGGGGCAAATACGGAGGGATGCCGAGACATGATTGCTTGCCTTTCCTCCTCTGAGCTTACTACGCTGCCTCGGGTAGGTGCATTCTTCACATGGTACAATCAACGGAGTGGACCATCCGGGATTTGGCGTCGTCTTGATAGAATACTTGGCAACCCCGCCTGGTTCGCACGCTTTGGAGATTTAGCTTATCGCTGCACTACCCCTGCCACCTCGGACCACACGCCACTCATTCTTGAGGCTGCACATCCTTCGGAAGCTAGAGGTAACAACTTTCCCTTTGACAATTTTCTTGCGCAGGACCCTCGATTCCTCCCTTTGGTTGAGAGCGCATGGAATCAGCATGTTGGGGGATACCCCATGTTCTCCATTGTCAAACGCCTTAAGATGATGAAGCCAACACTTCGTGCTCTTCGACGGGAAAAAGGAGACCTTAATCGCAATGTCCTCGAGGCCCGCCGTTTCCTTGATACTGCTCAGGAGTTGGCTATTCTCCACCCCATGAATCCTCAGCTCCTGATTCTGGAGAAGCTCTGCAGATTTGCCTTAGCTAGAGCAATTGAATTGGAACATGCGGCCCTAGCCCAACGGGCCAAGGTGGCTTGGTTAAAGGACGGGGACCGATGCACGGCTTTCTTCTTCAAGAAGGTCGCCACTCGTCGAGTTAGTAACCGCATTTTCTCACTTGAACATGAAGATGGAGAGATCATTGAGGGCCATAATCAAGTCAAGCATGAATTGATTCGATTCTACACGGAGCTCCTCGGGCAATCGATCCGGGTCAACCCTATTCGCTCAGCTGCTATTGCCCCTTTCATTGAACGGCAACTCACCTCGGCTGATGCCAATGCCATGATCCAACCCATCACGGAAGGAGAAATTAAGAAGGCATTATTCTCTATTGGGGACAACAAGGCACCTGGGCCTGATGGTTTTTCGGCCGCCTTCTTCAAACGAGCTTGGGATATCATCAGCACTGACATTACTCACGCAATACAGGAATTTTTCCGGTCGGGTTATCTCTTGGGGGAACTCAACTCGACTCTCATCACGCTAATTCCTAAGAGCACCACCCCTCGTATGGCTAAGGATTTCAGACCTATATCCTGCTGTAACGTTCTCTACAAGATCATCTCTAAGGTTCTTGTCAACCGTATTCGGGGCTGCTTAGGGACCCTTGTTCACCCTACTCAAACGGCTTTCATCCCTGGCCGTCGCATCTCTGACAACATACTCTTAGCGCAGGAGATCTGCCATGGGTACAATAGTATGGGGCTGCCTGAGCGTGTTGCCTTTAAAGTCGACCTCGCAAAGGCCTACGATAAAGTGGAATGGGACTTCATTCTGGCAACCATGGAAGCGATGAACTTTCACCCTACCTTTGTGGGCTGGATACGCTCCTGCATGACTACGCCGTTCTTCTCCATCAACATCAATGGCCGGCCTGAGGGATATTTCAGAGGTAAACGAGGCCTACGCCAAGGCGATCCCATATCGCCTTACCTCTTTACCCTGGTCATGGAAGTCCTTCATGGTATTATTGGCCAACGGATCAGGCAAACTGGCGGCTTTCAGTACCATTGGCGATGCGAATCTACGGCCATGTTCATGCTTACCTTCGCTGACGATCTTCTACTCTTCTCGCATGCGGATATGGAGTCGGCGACAGTGTTCAAAAACAGCCTGGACCTCTTTGCTACCTTGTCGGGCTTAAGGGCTAATATTAACAAGAGTGAGATGTTCATCTCGAAGCGTGCTGAATCGATAAAAGGGCCGCTCCTCGCTCTCATGGGATTCCCAATGGGCTCATTACCGGTACGTTACCTGGGGGTACCTCTAATCACATCCAGACTTACGATTGCAGATTGTGACCCACTCATCCGCAACATCGATCGACGCCTTGGCTCGTGGACCAACATGTCCCTTTCTTACGCTGGCAGAATTCAGCTGATTAAATCCGTCTTACTGGGCATTCACACTTACTGGGCCGGTGTTTTCCTTCTTCCCAAGGGTGTTATCCGAGCGATGGAAACTAGAATCCGAGCTTTCCTTTGGAGGGGTTCCAGAGCCAAAGTTGCTTGGGTAGATATCTGTACTCCACGGGAGGAAGGGGGACTTGGAATACGCTCTATTGAGTCTGATAACAAGGCGCTGATGATGCGTCTCCTTTGGAGTCTTCTGAGCACGGATGATACGTCAATTTGGGCTAACTGGATCCGTCGAACACGACTGCACAATGCCTCGCTTTGGAGCCTTCGACCTACCTCCACGACCTCTTGGAGTTGGAAGAAACTCCTCAAACTCCGCCAGCTCTTTCGGCCACTTATTGAGTTTCGCATCGGTAATGGAGCTGATACTCGACTCTGGACTGACCCATGGCTGTTGATGGGTCCACTGGTCGATCGCTTCCCACGTGGCCCTATGGTTATGGGATTACCCCTTGACTCACGACTTAGCGCTGTCATCAATTCGGATGGATGGAATTGGCCAGCGCGAACTACGACAGAATTCATCGAGCTCGCCCCACTCCTACCGCCAGTTTGGACTAATGACATTGATCGGATTCGCTGGGTTGCTTCTGGGGATGGCCGATTTTCGACCCATTCTGCTAGGGAAAATATTAGGCTGAAGCGGCCACATGTCCCATGGCACACGCTCTTCGGAGGGCAGATCTCTATCCCGCGACATGAAACCATCCTCTGGCTTGCGATCAAGGACAGATTGGCGACGCGTGACAAACCTTGGGTGGCGGCGGCTGCAGGGAACACCACATGTCTTTTATGCGACGAAGATATTATGGAGACGACGCAACACCTGTTCTTTGACTGTCCTTTTTCTCGAAACTGTCTTCGACTTTTACGCTCTCACTTGCGTTTTGGTTGGCCTTACAGGGACTGGTATGATGGGATATGTTGGGCTGCCTCTAGATGGCGCGGAAAGCACTTAGCTTGGATGGGACTTCGCCACGCACTTGCTTCGTTAGTCTACCACTTATGGTTAGAACGCAACAAACGCTGGCACGATGGGAGAAGAAGACCCCCGGACCGTATCGTTGCTGATGTTGAGGCGACCCTCAGCGCTCGTCTATCCACGCTTCCCAACAAGTACTTGCTCCAGTTGAGCGCAATGCGTCGGCTATGGCGCATTGCTTGGTCTAGCTAGGGCGTTTCTCGTCTCGTCTTTCTCCTCTCTTCTCTCTGCTCTTCTACTCTTCCTTTGCTTTTTCTTTCACTGCTCCCCTCTCTCCTCCTGCGTCTGGTTTTTCTTTGTTCCTTCAGGTCTTGAGGCCGTCCACCTATCCATGTGGGACCTTGACGTACTTGGGACCTTGACGTACTTGGACTTTCAGTTGGTGGCCTTGTTGCCCTTGGGCGGAATGAAACAGGAGCGGGTGCCTATGCGCCTCCCCCGACCAGACCTGCGGACGCACCTGGTGCACCCTTTCCTCCGCGTGTTACCTCCCTCTGTGGACGTTTCCTCCTGCCGTGTGCTTTGCACCTTGCCTGCACATCCCCCCGGCTGCCCTGCTGGCACTACATCTGGTGCCAGGATCCTGTTGCATGGTTGTGGATTGTGACACCTACCTTAGCCTCTGATCTGCACTCCTTGTTATATGTAGGCTTTGGTCTTGTTTGGGACCTTGTAGGTGTCTGGGCTGTTTCGGCTTTGCTGATGTGCTGTCTGGTCGGTAGATTGTTACCGTTTTTTTGCGTCGTGAGTGATATCATGTACGCTACCCATTGTACTCCTGTTTCTTGTTATTTAGTGAATATTCCCCAAAAAAAAATTCTATGTATTGTAGTTGAAAATTCCCACTTACCTGGCGTCCGTAGGTTACTAGCTACTGATCCTGTGAAGTTATTAGTCCCTATTCCCAAGCATAAAATTATATCGTCGGTATACTGTCTTAATTCTTGAATTTCTTAAGTATTAAAATATTTGGCTATAGGATAATTAGGTATTGAAATTCGCCAAGTCAAATCGACTCGTGAAGTGTTACATTAATTGGGTGGAGTTCACGAACTACCCTTGGCTCGTGAAATTTGTATACGCGAATTATTCCTTAAGTTCGTAAAGTTTTTAGTTCGTATAATTTCATGGCATGACCTCAAAATTTGTGACCTGCTCGATTTATGAAATAGAATTAGTGATCTTATTTAATACGTGAAGTATGTAAAATTCATGAGGTTCTAATTTGCGAAGTGATGTTCATAAATAATCCTTAACTCGCGAAATCATGACATGCCCGATTCGTGACTTGCATGAAGTTCCAATTCGGGAAGTTCATATGTTACCTAGTTTCGATTCGAAGATTCCATGCTCTAATAGTTCGTGAAACGCCCTTGAGACTACTTCACGAATCCTAACACTTAGTTTCTACCAAACTTGTAAGTACTTAGAGCGCACTTATACTTCGCGAATACCTTCTCAATTCGCCAAGTTATCCTTCACGAGTCCATCTACTAATTCGTGAAATAATATCCTCAAGACCCGTGAAATTCTAGCTTTACCTAGCATAATTCGTGACTTGCCCTAGTTCGTGAAACAACATCGCCTAATTCGTTAAATATCCTAACATCTACTTCGCATTTGTAAGGTTCAATTTGCCATATAAAAAGGATTCGCTAGCTCACATATTTCGCGAACCCTATCTTGGTTCGCGAACCACACGAGTTCGCCAAACGGGGTTTGTAGCGACCCTCACATTCTAATCGCATGATTAGCGATAAATCGCGTCGGGTTTAGCAGCGAAAGCCGCGGAGAATCCATTTTACAAAAATATTTGTTCACACAAAATGTTAATTCGAACAGGCCGAAGGCCCAAATCATCCTATCACTCGCCCACAGGTTGTCATCCATGTACAGCCCCGCCCTCAAAAGCCCATGGAAGCTCCGATGGCCAGCCTCGACCGTCGATTACCTACAACACTCAAACACTTAGCTATTGCCCAATAGGTGAAATAGTGCATGCACGTGTGACTCGCTCACGTTCACTCACCCCCCCAATTCTCACCAATTGCAATGCCACTCACTATCGCTCATCACAACCGGGATACACTCACCACCTCACAACGGGCCTCGGGCTCAGTACTGTGCACCATCACGCGAAATCACTACCACGATCACGAACACAACACAACACGATCACAACACTACGGTAGTGGCCTACATCGAGCAGCCTCCCTGAGCCGTATCAGGTCACTCTCTCAGGTCGCCTCATCTGCCAATGCGGTGCCCACGCTGGTAGCCTACAGTAGGTCCCGTAAGGGTACCCAGGTCGCCTCCTCTCCCGCATGCGACAGCGTGGCCTACACTAGTTAGCCTACATGGGGATGTCCCAAGTCGCACCTTTCTAGGTCGCCCGCAGTCTGCCGCATAATGTCCAACGGGCCAATGGCTCACCGTCACAAGTGCTGGTGCACAGTAGTGCCCCCACTCACGTGAATCCTCTACGGGTCGACAGCCAATATCGGCTACTCGCTCACTAGGTACAATACAGTACCACCGTTCCACCACGGTACAGTCCGTGAAATGACGTGTAATGCACATCCAGGCATTTAACGTGAGATAATACATGATAACATGATGCCATATGGAGCACACGTAAAACACATAATTCAGTGAAGGACATAAAAGCACATAATTTTCAGATTGGTGTTTACGCATTGTAGATGACAATTCACCTACCTGTCCTCCTTAACTTAGCAGATTAGAAATTTCGTAACTTCCCTAATGTATTGAACCTTAAGACATACAAAATAATTCTAGGTCAGTGCATATATAAATTTCTCAAGCTGTAAAGAAATTAAATGACTAGGTTTCAAAAAGCTGGAGAAATGGGCTTGAAATTGGGTTAAAGCCCAGAATATAATTTAACTGGTTCAACGCCCGAAAGTAATTGGTCAAACCTGTGGTGCCCCCGACTTCCACCTACCATTCTTATTACTAATCTATGTGACTACATGTGATACAAATGAAATCTATATACAAAAATGCGTACTTTTTCCTTTTATATAAAGGAAACTCTTTTTTTTTTTGAAAAGGTCAGTAATATTAACGACAAAGAATGTGGAATTACATCGCTAAGAGGGCATAACTACCAAGCTATTCGCCAAATCCTACGTAATGCTACAAGCTGCAACTGATGTGAAGGGGGTAATGTAGAAAGATGCATACTAAGGAGTTGTAGAACATCAACAATAAGTCGGTCGGCCGTACGCGAACAGCCCTCCTTCCATCTACGATTCCGCTCCAGCCACAAGTGATATACCAGCGAAGCTAGGATATGGCGGTACCCAGCCGTATGGAGATACCGACCCCTCCGTCTGTGGGCAGCCCAGTCCAGCGCCAGCGGCCATTCCCGATGCGGCCAGCAAAATCGTACCTTGCGATGGAGAATTGTTAAGCAGTCCCGAGAAAACGGGCAATCAAAAAGCAGGTGTTGCGTAGTTTCCTCGGCCTCGCCGCACAGCTCGCACGCCAACGATCCCGCCGCTGCTGCTATCCATGGCTTATCACGCGTCGCCCACCTGTCACGAATTGCCAACCAAAGAATAAAGTCATGTCTGGGGACTCGTAAACAGCCCCCAATTAGACCAGCCCATCGCACACGCGGTTGCGTGTGCCTCAGCACATCCCGGGCAGTTTTCGTTGTGAACTTGCCATCCACAGAGCACAACCATTTGATGGAGTCTTCAGCGAGTGGTCGGGCAGGGGGGAGTAGGGGTAGAATCTCAATGCATTCCACCGTCGTAGGGGCTGGCCAATACCATCCATCCCTATTGATGACCGCGCTTAGCCGGGAGTCGAGAGGAAGTCCCATCACCATCGGACCTCGTGGGAATTTCGCAACCAAGGGTTCAGCTAACAGCCACGGGTCTAGCCACAGCAGCAACGTCTCGCCATTACCCACACAAAACTGTATCTGATTTCGGAGAATGGGTCGCAGCTTGAGCAGTTTATTCCATACCCAAGCAGCCTGAGAAGACGGATGCACACTCCATAAGGATTTGTTTCGCAGCCGGGTTGTCAGAATCCATTGGACCCAAATCGAGTTCTTGTCCCGGGTGGCTAGTCGCCAAAGTTGCCGGAGGAGCAAAGCACGATTATCCACCGCAATTGATCTCAGCCCAAGCCCGCCCTCCCTCGATGGGAGGCATACGTCAGTCCATGTCACCTTAGCCGATCCCGCCCACAGGAATCTACGGAGTGCGCATGCGTGTTGCCCGCCACTCAGGTCGCATCCATGGACACACTGCCACCTCAGAAGTCCTCCGGATGCTTCAAAAATTGGCCTCGCATTCGTAAAGATCACGTACCGTGATCCCATGCACCTACAACACATAAATACGTGGAATGAGCTTATAAAGCTCAGTAAGTGAAAGCCGTGCAGGCCATGCACGTGTCCTAAATTTGCAAAGGCATCCGCGTCAATGCTCCCTAGACCTCTTATTTCCGTTTCTTGTCTTGTCTTGTCTTGTCATGTAGCGCCCTCGGCTATCTTGCTATGCACCATCATGGAGCTCGAATCCACAAGGTATAAATAATCATAAAAGTGGCAATACCCACTCAAGGGAGGCTAACCCTAGGGCGCCTTTTCTGTCCCAAGGTGGTTTCATACGCCACGCGGACGCTTCACACTGGTAACCTAATCTGAGGTTGTCAACACCATAGATACCCTCGGTGTCGCTTACTCCCTCAGCTCGCACCGTCCAGGTTTCACGATCCGCCATGAGGGCATTAGCCCTAAAATCATGTCTTGCCTTGAATATGTCATGTCTTGACGGTAACGCTACACGTCGTCACCATGGTAGCATAGAAGAGCCATGACTCAACTGTGAGTCGACATTAGACGCCCATATCGGCGAATCGTTATCGCTCTCAGGCGATCGTGTATTGTGCACGCTATTGTATCCTGTCTTTCATTCTAATCGTGCGTTCATATGCTCATGTCATGAATATGCGTGTCATGCCATCATATAATGTAACTAAATTACGCATGTCATGTAACGTAATTAGTTCATGTAGTTGGGACTTCCACTTACTTGGTACGTCCACTTACTTGGTATCTTAGTTACTTAGCTTATCGTACTTGTAAATCGCTAACCTTCAAACCCTAAGTATAGAAACATATAAAATTAGGGTTTGTTAGTCTAATTACAGTCTCACGAAAGTGGCTTAGTTTGAAAACCCTAGTTTCGACTTTTATGGGTTTCGGAATTATATCTTTACGATTTATAGTATATTTAAAGATTTCGATATAGGTCTTGAGATTATAATCTTAAAACCTTGAAATATCATATATTAGAGTTCGAGATTGATAATTCACAAGGAGAGATGTTGCTTAATTCTATTGCAATGATTTTGAAGTTGACATATTTCGAGATTGGTCAAACAGTATACGACATTTCAAAGCCAATCTCGAAGTAGATCTCGATAGGAATTTTGGACTTTAACATGGATTTCGAGGCTTACTATGGAATTTTGACATAAATTTCGAGAAACATTGTAAAATGAATCTCGACATGGTTCTTTTTTTTTTTTGGAATAGGTCCCAGTTTTATATATATAAGGGTGAATGAATACAGAATGGGTGCGAGTATAACTCAACACATGCAACCAGTAACATGCTACTGGTGAACAAATCATATGTCAAACATAACTATCTACCATGCCACTCTCCATTGCCGCCGAATAGCAGCCTGCTGAAGAGCATGCTTCTCGCCGATAGTCCCTAGACGGGCACCAAGAATACCAAGGGCCGTGGCCACAATATGAGCTGGGGTGGAACAGATGTGCTCCCTCCATCGCCTGTTCTGCTCCTGCCAGATGTGATAGACAATCGATGCAAGGACATGTCTATAAGCAGTATGAACTAGATGTCGGCTTCTCCACTTCAGGGCAGCCCAGTGAATGCTCCTGTCCCACTCAATATATGGTATCCGCCACCTTATCCTGTCCCTAAGTATTCGTCGGCATCGCAACGAAAAGGGACAAGAAAAGAATAGGTGAGAGATCGTCTCCCGACTCCCGGTATCACAGAGGAGGCAGGCTTCCGTTCCTGCGCGCTGAGCCACCCAAGGTAAGCTACGAACGGATAGACGGCCTCGTATAGCAAGCCAGAGAATGAACTCATGCCGTGGGATACGTAGACAGCCTCCGAAGAGAGAAGCCCAAATGACTCTGTCCCTCCGCGGTCGAGTGGCCTCACGAACCGCCCTCGAAGAGAAACGTCCATCAGGAGTCCCTATCCAGCGAACACGATCAGACTGCGTCGGGTCCACCTGTGGTAAAAGAGGGCCGAACTCCAAAAACTCGGATGACGTCGTGGCTGGCCAAGACCACCCATCCGACGTAATAACCTCACTGAGGCGTGAGTCATGCGGCAGTCCCATCACCATCGGCCCCCTTGGATATCTTTCCATCAGCGAGGTCATCAGCAGCCAAGGGTCCTTCCATAGCCATATAGATCGCCCGTCTCCCACCTGATACGATATGAAGGAGCGAAGGACGTTCCGAAGCTTGAGCAACTTCCTCCAACTCCAAGAAGTGTTGCTCCCGGCGTAATCTCCCAAAGCGATCTGTTATGCAACCTAGTGCAGTACAGCCAGTCAACCCAAATCGAGTCTGGAGCATGCGAGGCCACACTCCATAAATGTCGAAGAAGCAGTGCTCGATTTTCGGTCTCAATGGGCCGTATCCCAAGACCTCCCTCGGCTATCGGTAGACAAATATCAGCCCATGCAACTCGCGCCGGTGAGCCAGCCCATAAGAAATTCCTCAAGCGCGCCTCAATAGCCCGAATAACCCCCTTCGGGAGAAGGAAAATTCCCGCCCAATAGATATGAAGTGCAGAGAGAACGGACTTAATAAGCTGCACTCTCCCCGCATAAGAGAGTGACTTATTAAGCCATGACCCCAACCTCCTATCAACCTTCTGCACTAAAGGCGCACAATCAGAGATAGATAATCTACCTGGAATCAATGGAACTCCCAAGTAGCGTACAGGCAGATGCCCCTGAGGAATGCCTAGCATCGTCTGAAACTGCGCCGATGAGCTCTCAGCGCGCTTGCTCACAAACATCTCGCTCTTGGCGTGGCTCGGTTCTAACCCCGAAGCCGCCGCAAAGTCATCCAGCGCTGCCTTAAGAACCCCAATCGAAACCTCATCAGCATGACAAAAGAGTAAAAGGTCATCCGCAAATGCAAGCATGGCCAGCTTCGACGTCTCACAACGCCAATGATAAAGAAATCGCTGTTCCTGGCAGATGCGGTGTGTAACCATCCCCCGTAAAATCTCCATCACCAGCGTGAACAGGTACGGGGATAAAGGGTCTCCTTGTCGAAGACCTCTCGTCCCCTGGAAGTACCCCGCCTGCGCTCCATGTAGGTTAATAGAAAAAGTCGTCGTAGTAACACAACAGCGAACCCAATCCACAAACGTCGAGTGGAAACCCATTGCTTCCATTGCAGCCAACAAGAAACTCCACTCGACCTTATCGTAGGCCTTAGCCAAATCCACCTTGAGCGCAACGCGAGGGGGACGGCTCATGCTGTTATACCCCAAACAGATCTCCTGGGCTAACAGAATGTTATCACTGATCTTCCTTCCCGGAATAAAGGCCGTCTGAGTCGGATGAACAAGCTCCCCAAGAACAAGCTTCAACCTGTTGGCAATAACCTTAGAGATTACCTTAAACAGGACGTTGCAGCACGAGATAGGTCTATAATCAGCCGCTGTCCTCGGTGATTCCCCCTTAGGAATGAGCGTGATGGATGTGCTATTAAGACCCTTAAGCAGCCGGCCCGTCAAAAAGAAGTCCTGAACCGCGAGAATGAGATCCTCCCCAATAATACTCCACGCCGCTTTAAAGAAAGCGGCCGTAAATCCGTCCGGTCCCGGAGCTTTCTCGTCCCCCATGGAGAAGAGAGCCTCCTTGATCTCAGTCGGCTCAATGGGTCTAATCATATGATTGGCCGTATCCCCCGAAAGAGATCGAGAGATATAAGGCTCTAGATCCGCCTGGGTAACCTGATTAGACCTCGCTGAGACGCCCAACAGATCTCGATAAAATCGCACCAACTCATCCCGAACGGGCCCCTCACCATGGATCAGCTCCCCGCTCTCAGAATCCAATGCAAGAATCCGGTTTCTTGCGCGTCGCAAAGCCACCCTTCGGAAAAAGAATGACGTACACTGATCACCCTCCTTAAGCCAAGTTAGCTTGGCCCGTTGTGACAACGCAGAATGCTCCATATCAACCGCCCTCGTGTATAAGTCCCGGCAGAATCGCTCCAAGTCATGGAAGAACGTCTCATCCGGGAATCTGCTTGTGAAGTCTTGACTAATGTCAAGGAACCGCTTGGCCTCAACAACATTCCTTGCTAGGTCCCCCTTCGACCGACGCATCTGTCGAAATATATGCTTGAGGTCCTTAAGGCGCCTTGTGAGAACATACATAGGGTAACCGGATCGCTCCACCTCCCAAACCCGCTGGACTTGCGCCAAAAATGATGCATCATGTATCAAGAAGTTATCGAAGCGAAACGTCGATAGCCTCGGGGCACCACGGACCTCGCCAAGAAGCAACGGGCTGTGATCAGAGGGCCCGGGCAAATCAGCCCTATAGGAACAATCGGGGTACTTGGCGAACCACACCGGATTACCAATCACACGGTCAAGTCTTCGCCAGATTCCCGCCGCGGCCCGTTGCTGATTATACCACGTAAAAAATTGTCCGGTATGCGGCAACGTCGTCAAATCCGCTCGAAGCAAGCAGTCGCGTAAATCACGGGTATCTCGATCGGTAATGACTCCTCCCCTTCCTTCCGCAGCTTCGACAATAGCATTAAAGTCACCTAAGACAATCCATGGGTCATTGTGGTGTAGCGCAGACGTACCAACAATATCCTCCCAAAGCTCACACCTCTCCTCCCTTCGGTTCTTTCCATAAATAAAGGATACGTAGGTTGTCTCATTAGCAGCCATAGAGAACACCTTACAATGGATAGCCTGCGCAGTAAAGGCCTCAACCGAGACCTGAATCCAAGATGGGTCCCATCCAACCCAAATGCGTGATCCGGGGCCGCCATCATAGTCGAAGAACCACGTCCATGCAGCGTTAATTCTGCCCGAGATGGAAGCTGCATTAACTGTGGAAACCCTAGTCTCCAAGAGAGCAATCAAATGCAACCCGTTACGTGCCACCAACTCCTCCACTCCCCTCCCGTGGTCCCGCTTGTTGAGACCACGCACATTCCACACCCCGACACTGATCATGGATCACCCCTCGAGCGGGCTGCATCATTAGGACCCGAGGATGTAGAAGGTATATCACAAGATTCAGAGAGACCCTGAAGTACCGAGAAGGAGTTCCTATCAGCTCCGGCCACCTTCGAGAACGCCGCCACCCCATTCTGCCGAGGCGGGCTACGTCTTGGGGTCGGCGAGCTTTGTCTCGGCGGATTAGGATTAATCCGTGGCTCGTCGTGAGGAAGCTGGCCGGCCGTTGCCCCAATGTCGTGGTCCGTAATTTTGGCTTTTCCCTTGCGGCCCACGCGCTGCCATTCACGATCGGGCCGGGCTTCAACCGACTCATTTGTGCGCCGTCGAGGTTGGACTTGGGCCGTGGCTTTCCCCTTACTCCGTAGACATGAGGCCGTTGAATGCATCCATGATTCACACTCCCCGCATTTAGTTGGCTTCCATTCATACTCGACCCGTACAAGTACACTCCCATCCCATCCACCCTCGGCATTCGGTAGGCGAATCTGAAACTTGTCGATAAACGGTTCATCTAACTTCTTCATGACACAAACTCGCGCAAAGTCAATACGAGTCATATTGGTCGTCCCACCATCCGTAAACAATGGACGCCCAACCGCACTAGCCACGACACCGAGGCCCTCCGGAGTCCAGAATTCCCCGGGCACGTGCCATAATCGAATCCAAAGAGGAACCTCAGATTGGTCCCGCCTATCAAGGGCCATACCCGGCCGCCATGCCTCAAGAAAAAGGGGCTGCCCATGCATAAGCCACGGGCCGCCGTCCAACGCACGGTTCATCGCCTCCTCGGACTCAAACCGGAACTTAAAGAACCCATTTTGTGTCGCCTTGACCTCGACAACACCCGCCCACAGATTACGGAAAAATCTCTCAACGAAAGGAAAGAACGGTTTCTTCCCAAGGAAATATCCGACTAGTGTATGATCCCAACGCGCGAACCCCTTCTTCGCAACATCCCACGTGGGTCGCACTTCAAGCAAGCCGTCAATGAGCGTAGGTGGCGTATAGTCCAACTTAATTCGCGTCATGTTGTCCCGCCCCGTCGTAGAAGAACCAATGAGTCTAGCCGCATACGACTCAGAAACCCTAGGCCCATGAACGGAAACCCTAGGCTCCGGCGACGGAACTATCGTGTCGTCGACGTCACGGTTGGCTTCAAGATGTGCATGTGGCCGCACTTCGTCGTTCGCTCCATCAGAAATAGCACTTTTCGGCGGCGGCGGTGTACCCTTCCTATCGGCAGCCCTTTTCAAGATGGAGACCACCGGTCGTCGATTTGGATCCCATCTCCGGTCAGACCTATCATGGACTTTCGACCCCTGCGCAGACGCCCTAGAGACGGTCGCAGCCGACGCGGAACTCGCCGGGATAGGATCGGCTACTGTGGTTAGCAGTGGAAAACCCTAGAAATTTAGGGTTTCGCTGAGAAGCTGCGGCCAAATCCATTGACGGCTCAGAATGATGGGCGATCGGTGAATTCTGGACCGTCGTGGTGTGAGCCCCATTCACGGCCACCTTCCTCCCCATAACACGATCAGCCAATGCTTGGCACGAATCAAAATCAAACGAGGCCGCGAATTCGGGATATTTCAACCGGATAAACTCAAGATCTTGAGCTAAATCCCGCGCCGAACGATCTAAACCGGTATTAGATTCCGCAATATCAAAAGAAATCCTCTCAGACCGATTCAGATTCGACAATCCATCGTCACACTCTGCCACAGAAGGAGCGCCGCCCCGTTTCTTGGTCACCAAGAGATCGAACGCAGCCCCATTATCACGCACTTCAGATCCCGGAAAATTCTCCAATTCCGGCGTTAGTATCCTAATCACCCGAGCAGATGGAGGCGCGGATGACATCAGAGAACCAATCATGGTCGAAGAGGACGCCATGAAATAGATTCAAGGGCGATCGCAACAGCCCTTGACACGTTTGAACGAGATATTCAAACTCAAATCGCCGAGAAGGATTAAAATCCTTCCACCGCCGTGAGAATCCGGCGATGGAGGGGGTAGGAAGGGTCGTCGACGATCTGCAAGGCGGTGAAGATCGGCGCCGGTGAGGTGATCAAGGGAGGCGGGAATCAAATTTTGAAAATCGGCTAGGGTTTTTTCGAAGTGTGTGAAAATCGCACACAGTCACGGTGTAAACCATCGAGTGAGTGAATCACTATATGTGTGTGTGTTCTCGACATGGTTCTTACTTCTCGAGATAAATCTCGAGCTTGCGTGGTGAATTAGATCTCGACATGAGCTTAGACATGAATCTCGAGATGAATCATAAGATGGATCTCGAGCTTGGAATGGATCTCGACATATACAAGAGCTCAATATTAGACAATACAAGGACTTCGAGACATGTGTCGAGATTATCAACAAAATGTCGAGATGCATGTTAAAATTAAGATTTCGATATGTTATACAAAATCTCGAGACATGCTTCGATTTACATACAAAAATTTCGATGTCAATATTAAAGATAGATCTCGACATGAACTCGAGATCCTATACAAATTTTAAAGTTCGACATTTAACAATACATAATCCCGACATGGATCTCGAGCTAGATCTCGAGATCTTATTTCAAATTTCGGTTTCGACATTCTTCTATCCCCATTTTTGTTTCGACATCATTCTTATCAAACTGACAGGGTTTCGACATTTACTAAACTGGAAATTATATCATCCGAAAACACCTTTTTTGGTATCACTTTTACTTCAAGCCTCTGTAACTCTGTGTTTACATAACTCTGTGTTTACAGTCTTGCTGCTCAGTGCGTCAGCCACCACGTTTGCTTTTCCCGGGTGGTAGCTGATTACACAATCGTAATCTTTGACCAATTCTAGCCATCGCCGTTGTCGCATGTTCAACTCCTTTTGGGTGAAGAAGTATTTGAGACTCTTGTGGTCAGTGAAAATCTCGCATCGTTCGCCGTATAAGTATTGTCTCTAGATCTTGAGAGCGAAAACAACGGCTGCGAGTTCAAGGTCGTGTGTTGGATAGTTCTTCTCATAATCCTTTAGCTGTCGGGAAGCATATGCAACTACGTTCCCGTTTTGCATTAGAACGCATCCCAGGCCATTCTTAGACGCATCACTGTAAACAGAAAATTCTCCGGTTCCTGTGGGAATAGTTAACACTGGGGCCGTAGTGAGTCGTCGTAAGTTCCTGAAAGCTTTGCTCGCACGCATCGTCCCATTGAGATGGAGTATTCTTCTTCGTTAGCTTCGTCAGGGTTGCTACAATTTTAGAGAAATCCTTGATGAACTTCCGATAATATCCGACTAGTCCAAGAAAACTTCGTATTTCTGTGATATTCGTCGTTGAGGCCAGTTGTTAATAGCCTCGATCTTGTTGGGGTCAACAGAAATCACATCTCCCGAGATAACGTGTCCAAGAAATGCGACTTGATTGAGCCAGAATTCGCATTTGAATTTCGCATATAACTGCTTTTCCTGTAAAATCTCTCATATGATCTTTAGGTGTTGTTCATGTTCCTCCTTGGTCATTGAATAGAATGTCATAGATGAATACGATGATGCATTTGTCTAGGAATGGTTTGAATACCCGGTTCATCAGATCCATGAATGCTGCTGGCGCATTAGTCAGCCCGAAAGGCATGACTAGGAATTCGTAGTGCCCGTAGCGGGTACTAAAGGCTGTCTTTGGGACATCTTCTCCTCGAATCTTCAAATGGTGATATTCTGACCTCAAGTCTATCTTTGAAAAGACAGTTGCGCCTTGTAGTTGGTCAAATAAGTCATCAATTCGAGGAAGGGGATATTTGTTTTTGATCGTAATCTTGTTCAGCACCCTATAATCGATCCATCTTTCTTTTTAACGAACAAAACTGGTGCTCCCCATGGTGAAAAGCTCGGCTGAATGAACCCTTTTTGCAACAGTTCATCCAGTTGCTCCCTCAATTCCTTCAGCTCAGCTGGAGCGAGTCGGTACGGTCCCTTAGAAATCGGTGCAGCTCTTGGCACTAGGTCGATTGTGAATTGAATCTCACGGTCCGGCGGAAGCCCGCGTAAGTCTTCAGGAAACACGTTGGGATAGTCTTGTACTACTGGAACTTCTTCTAACTTTGGGGGTGAACGTTCTTCGGATGATATTGCGAATATTAGGTAAGCTTTGCATCCTATCTTGAGCAAACGATGTGCCTTAATTGCTGAAATCTTGGAAATCTTATTACCCCTCCTAGTTCCCGTAAATGTGAATGGTTCGGTGTCTCCTAGGCTAAAGGTCACTTGTTTACGGTTACAGTCCATAACTGCTCCGTACTTTGATAGCCAGTCCATTCCTAGGATTACTTCATAATCGTTCATTGGAATGACTATCAGGTCACGGGTAAGGTCCTATCGTTCACTATTACTGGGCTATCTCGTAAAATTTGGTTGGTTCTTGTAGAGGTTCCATGAGGAATGGTAACATTGTATTCGTAGCTAACTAGGTTAGGCGTAACCCTGAGTATCGCCATGTAATTAGTAGATGCAAATGAATGCGTGGCTCCTTAATCAATTAATATGCATGTCGGGGTTGAATGGATTAGGAGAGTACCTGCCACTACAGACGGGTTATTCTCCGCCTCTTCAGAAGTTAGCGTGTAAACTCTAGCAGGTACTGTAGGTGGCCTAGTTTGAACAGGTGCTTGACTTCCAGACGCAACTTCCGTGCATGCCTTGGAGAAGTGGCCCGTCTTGCCAAACTTATGGTCATCGGAGGTCTTCCCTGATTAGGACTGACTTGTTGTGGGGGTCCAGGTTGGTTCTGGAAATTGGGTTTGACATTCTTGGAATTAAACGGCCTCTTTGGGTTACCCCGCTCCACTTCGGTCCATGAACAAACTTCCTTTTGCTTCCTGGGCTCGCAAAATTTGGAGTTCAGCTTGCTCCGCCATTAAAGCGCATTCGGCCACTTGAGCATAGGTGGCTCTTGGGATCCGGCCATATTCACATCTCTGTATAGTTTAGGTTTCAATCCTTCCAGCAAAACGTTCCACCTTCAACGTATCTGTGCTCACCATGTGAGCTGCAAACCGGGACAACTGTTCAATTTCCCAATGTACTCCGCCACTGTCATCGGGCCCTGTTGCAAATGGATGAATTCATTCATTCATTGGGCTCGACAGCGGCGGTGAAATATTTGCTCCTAAAGAGCTCTTTAAACCTTTCCATGCCATTGTCATCGGAAATGCGAGAATAGTATCCAACCAATGACCTGCACTTCCCCTCAGTAGGAAGGCAGCACATAACACATTTTCCTCCTTTGGAATCCTACTATACTAGAACATACTTTCCAGAGTCCGGAGCCAGTCTTCAGCCGCAATAGGGTCGATAGCATCTTCAAATGTTGGGGACTAAGCTTACGAAATCTTCCCCTACTATCTCAACCCTTTCTGCTAGATTGTCCGCCCGTATTTCGTTGTTGCATCATTTCTTGTATTTGAGCGGATTGCTGGCGAACGAGTTAGGTCAGCTGGATAATTGTCGTGTCTCGGCTATCAGTAGGAGTTGCGTGTTACTTGCCTTTATCCGCCCCCACTACCTTCTCTCTCCTCTTGTTCTACCCATTCCTCTTATACCCTAATACTCCATAAGGACAATAAATTACGCGCATACAACATTCATAAAAATAAAAAACTTACTAGCAAGGCCGCTTCAGTGCTTTTGAGTGTGTTTACATGGATAGTCTACAGAACTTGTAACCGAAAGCTCTGATACCACCTGTGGTGCCCCTGACTTCCACTTACCATTCTTATTACTAATCCATGTGACTACATGTGATACAAATGAAATCTATATACGAAAAAGCGTACAAAATTTTTCCTTTTATATAAGGGAAACTCTTCTATACAATACAAAATATTCCTAGGACATAAATACAAGGTAGAGTGCGCATGCGTGTTCAAAATAATCTATTGGCCCGCCACTCAGGTCGCATCCATGCACACACTGCCACCTCAAAAGTCCTCCGGAAGCTTCAAAAATTGGCCTCCCATTCGTAAAGATCACGTACCGTGATCCCGTGAACCTACAACACATAAATACGTGGAATGAGCTTATAAAGCTCAGTAAGTGAAAGCCATGCATGCCATGCACGTGTCCTAAATTTGCAAAGGCATCCGCGCCAATGCTCCCTAGACCTCAATATTTTCCATGTCTTATCTTGTCTTGTCATGTAGGGCCCTCAGCTATCTTGCTATGCACCAGCATAGAGCTCGAATCCACAAGGGATAAATAATCATATAAGTGGCAATACCCACTCAATGGAGGCTAACCCTAGGGCGCCTTTTCTGTCCCAATGTGGTTTCATACGCCACGCGAACGCTTCACACTGGTAGCCTAATCTGATGTAGTCACCACCAGAGATACCCTCGGTGTCGCCTCCCTAAGCTCGCACCCTCCAGGTTTCACAATCCGCCATGAGGGCATTAGCCCTAAAGTCATGTCTTACCTTGAACATGTCATGTCTTGACGGTAACGCCATACGACGTCACCATGGTATCATAGAAGAGCCGTGACTCAACTGTGAGTCGACATCAGACGCCTATATCTGCGAATCTTTATCGCTTTCAGGCGATCGTGTGTTGTGCGTGCTATTGTATCCTGTCTTTCATTATAATTGCGTGCATATGCTCATGTCATGAATATGCGTGTCATGCCATCATATAATATAACAAAATTACGCATGTCATGTAACGTAATTAGTTCTGTAGTAAGTCACATAATATCACAGAAACACATAACACATAATTTCATGCACATACAATTATATGTTAGTTGGGACTTCCACTTACCTGGTATCATTAGTTACTTAGCTTATCGTACTTGTAAATCGCTAACCTTCTAACCCTAAGTATAGAAATATATAAAATTATGGTTTGTTAGTCTAATTATAGTCTCACGAAAGTGGCTTAGTTTGAAAACCCGAGTTTCGACTTTTATGGGTTTCGGAATTATAATTTAGAATTTGTAGTATATATAAAGATTTCGATATAGGTCTTGAGATTATAATCTTAAAACCTTGAAATATCATATATTAGAGTTCGAGATTGATAATTCACAAGGAGAGATGTTGCTTAATTCTATTTCAATGATTTCGAAGTTGACATATTTCGAGATTGATCAAACAGTATACGACATTTTGAAGCCAATCTCGAAGTAGATCTCGATAGGAATTTCGGACTTTAACATGGATTTCGAGGCTTACTATGGAATTTTTACATAAATTTCGAGATACATTGTAAAATGAATCTCGACATGGTTCTTACTTCTCGAGATAAATCTCGAGCTCGCATGGTGAATTATATCTCGACATGAGCTTAGACATGAATCTCGAGATGAATCATAAGATGGATCTCGAGCTTGATCTCGACATATACAAGAGCTCGATATTAGACTATACAAGAACTTCGAGACATGTGTCGAGATTATCAACAAAATGTCGAGTTGCATGTTAAAATTAAAATTTCGATATGTTATACAAAATCTCGAGACATGTTTCGATTTACATACAAAGATTTCGATGTCAATATTAAAGATAGATCTCGACATGAACTCGAGATCCTATACAAATTTTAAAGTTGATCCAACATGGATTTCGACATTTAACAATACATAATCCCGACATGGATCTCGAGATCTTATTTCAAATTTTTTTTTGGGAAGTGTTCAATAAAACGAAAGAAACAGGAGTACATGGACAGCGTACATGATAACGCTCACGACGCAACAAGCGGTAACAGACTACCGACCAGACAGCACAACAAAACCAAAACCAGCCCAGACACCAACCAGGTCCCTACAAGACCAAGCCAACAGGAGAGAACACCAACAAATGGTAACAAAGGCAAGGAGGTGTCACAATCCAAGAACAATCAACAGGAGTCTGGCACCAGTTGTAGTGCCAGCAGGGTAGTCGGTTGAAGTGCGAACAAGTGCCAGAGCACAGCGGACGACAACTTCAGTGCGGAAGAATCACAAGGATGGGATGAAGCGCAGCACTGCGTCCGCAAATCAGGTCGGGGGGAGGCGTAGACGCCAACTCCTGTTTCTTTCCGCCAGGAAGTCCAACCAGCAAGTGAGACCCATCAGCGACGCGAGCAAGCGGGTACCACCGAAGGAGGTTCGCGACAAGTAAGATCGAGGGGCAGCCAGTCAAGTTCCAAGCCACAACAGATCGGTCCATAAACCCAACTGCAAAACCAAACAACAAACACACAGACAACCAGAAGAGGCAAAACGCGGGGCAAAGGTGGATTTAAAGGAGAACAAGAAGAACAAAGGAAGGGTACTTCCCAAAAGCAACGCGTATCACATCTCAGCCCACCAAATGTAACATCCAATTCGAGGAGGCAAAGGGCAGGCCCAATTCGAACCTGAAAGTCAAAGCAGCATACAACCAAAAACCTCCCACCGATCTACCAAGTAATGCGCCACTTCCGCCGTAGGGCAGAGATTTGGAGCGCATACTTGGAAGGAAGGGTAGAGAGACGAAGGCAAAGTGTCATTTCAATATCAGTGATAATGTGACCTGGTTGTCGTCGTCGTCCATCGTGCCATCTTTTGTTGCGCTCCATCCACAGGTGGTAGACCAGTGATCCTAGAGCATGTCGCGGTCCCAAGTTGGCTAAGTGTTTACCCCTCCAGCGTTGGGCCGCCCACCTGATACCAGCGGTCCAATCCCTGATCGGCCATTTCGACATTCTTCTATCCCCATTTTTATTTCGACATCATTCTTATCACACTGACAGGGTTTTGACATTTACTAAACTGGAAATCATATCATCCGAAAACACCTTTTTTGGTATGAAATCATCTAAACATTCGATCAAAAACCCTAAATTGATATTTCATGCTCAACTTCTTCAAAGTATAAGATTACGATAACATATGTAAGATTATTAGCAAACGAATTACTCCTACTAGCTTGTGCTCCATAAAACGTGATATTAGCACTATACTAAATCATGAATTTAAATATACAAATTATGATAGAAATTCATTCCTTTCCTAGCTTACTTCGATTAGTTCTTAGTTCCTTCTATTTCTGAGTTCTAGGGTGTCTTCGTATGGTTTTCTTGAGGAAATGAAACTTTTCCTTCCTTTATCTTAGAGTTGGCGTGTATATTTAAATAAATGAAATCGACATACTTAGTTAGTCCTTATCTCATCTTATGTATTATATTAGTATACTATATACTTTTCTTTGTAGCTAAGAAATCGAGTCCCAAATGTTTCGACATCTAGTTGTCGAGTTTTTCTTTCGATATTTTCATAAACTTCGACACCCTCTCATCTCGACATTTTATTCATTAGGCAAACAACTTCCTCTCGAGATTTATAGATCTTGATCGCGTGCGTGTACATTAATATATTGTAGGTTCGTGCAAGTACGTCAAGTAGCATGAGTTTATTTTATACTTGGGATTGCAGGATCGTCTCTCGACTAGGGACAAGCCTTGGATAGCTCAGCAGGCAGGAACTCCAGCTTGTGTCCTCTGTGAGGAGTTGCACTACGAGACAGCACAGCACCTCTTCTTTGATTGCCCCTTCTCCAGGCAATGCCTTCGGCTCCTGCGGCAACGGACTCGATGGATCTGGCCGTATCGGGATTGGAAGCTTGGTATTCGTTGGGCGGCTGTCCGTTGGCGTGGGAAGCATCTGATTCATGCCGCTAATCGCCACATTCTTGCTTCCCTTGTCTACCACATCTGGCAGGCAAGGAATAGGCGCTGGAAGGAAGGGACGGTCACGACTCCACACAGGCTTGTGGGGGGTATTCTTGCCTTGGTTATTATGCGTATTAGTGGTACACCCACCAAATACGACCTGCATAGGGCGGCCATATGCAGGCTTTGGCGTGTGGCTTGGTATGATTAGTCTTGGATTGGTGGATTGGTTGATTGATTATTGGTGGTTTTATTAGTTGGTTTGTGCCTAGTAGTCTGTTACTGGTTGGTCGCGGAGTTCATCTCCTGCACATTGTACATATTTTCCTGCTATATATATAAAAAGGGACATTACACCAAAAAAAAAATTACGTCAAGTAATAATTAAAACGAATATATTGTAACTAGAACCACGCGTGATAGGCAGTGTACCTATCGTTTGTAATATAGCTATAGCGAATATCCGAGTATCGAACACGAGGAATAAATTGATTACTAGTATTGACCTATCGACTCGATATTTAACCTAAATAAAATAGCCGGATTTGTTTATACTACGAACTAATTTAACAGGGCAACCTAAATGATTGGAAGACTAAGGAAGCACAACTAGAAATAATACGAGTGACTTAAGATGACAAATATGTGTTCGAGATTCGAATCCCGCTGGATGTTGTCGGCTAAAGCTACGGAATATCGTTCCTACGTGAATATCAACTAAATCGCGGTAACTTTCTACCCACCCACGGATTTGTTGTCGCCCTAAACGTTCGTGGGAATCTAAGATCATTAATTACCAGACAGCGAGGATCGAGTATTTGCTTTCGCCCTATACTTGAATCCTAACGTCTATGAATGGCCTAATCGTTATTTAGCTGTCGCCCTAAACGAGGTACCATACATTCACATCAACACATAGACATATTGATGCAAAGAAGCAGTATCATAGAGTGATAAATAGTCGAATACACGTGTTCACGATTATCCTACGCCTTAACTACGACATAACCCAACGTTCATCTATTCCCGAACACACAAGAGATTTAGCTACTCATATTAGGCAAAACAAGGTTAGGCGTAACCCTGTCTCCCCATGTAATTAGTAGATGCAAATGAATGCGTGGCTCCTGAATCAATTAATATGCATGTCGGGGTTGAATGGATTAGGAGAGTACCTGCCACTACAGACGGGTTATTCTCCGCCTCTTCAGAAGTTAGCGTGTAAACTCTAGTAGGTACTGTAGGTGGCCTAGTTTGAACAGGTGCTTGACTTCCAGACGCAACTTCCGTTCATGCCTTGGAGAAGTGACCCGTCTTGCCAAACTTATGGTCATCGGAGGTCTTCCCTGATTAGGACTGAATTGTTGTGGGGGTCCAGGTTGGTTTTGGAAATTGGGTTTGACATTCTTGGAATTAAACGGCCTCTTTGGGTTACCCCGCTCCACTTCGGTCCATGAACAAACTTCCTTTTGCTTCCTGGGCTCGCAAAATTTGGAGTTCAGCTTGCTCCGCCATTAAAGCGCATTCGGCCACTTGAGCATAGGTGGCTCTTGGGATCCGGCCATATTCACATCTCTGTATAGTTCAGGTTTCAACCCTTCCAGCAAAACGTTCCACCTTCAACGTATCTGTGCTCACCATGTGAGCCGCAAACCGGGACAACTGTTCAATTTCCTAATGTACTCTGCCACTGTCATCGGGCCCTGTTGCAAATTGATGAATTCATTCATTCATTGGGCTCGCACAGCGGCGGTGAAATATTTGCTCCTAAAGAGCTCTTTAAACCTTTCCATGCCATTGTCATCGGAAATGCGAGAATAGTATCCAACCAATGATCTGCACTTCCCCTCAGTAGGAAGGCAGCACATAACACATTTTCTTCCTCTGGAATCCTACTATACTAGAACATACTTTCCAGAGTTCGGAGCCAGTCTTCAGCCGCAGTAGGGTCGATAGCATCTTCAAATGTTGGGGACTAAGCTTACGAAATCTTTCCCCTACTATCTCAACCCTTTCTGCTTGAGAAAGTCCACTGCTAGATTGTCGGCCCGTATTTCGTTGTTGCATCATTTCTTGTATTTGAGCAGATTGCTAGCGAACGAGTTCGGTCAGCTGGATAATTGTCGTGTCTCGGCTATCAGTAGGAGTTGCGTGTTGCTTGCCTTTATCCGCCCCCACTACCTTCTCTCTCCTCTTGTTCTACCCATTCCTCTTATACCCTAATACTCCATAAGGTCAATAAAGTACACGCATACAACATTCATAAAAATAAAAAACTTACTAGCAAGGCCGCTTCCGTGCTTTTGAGTGTGTGTACATAGACAGTCTACAGAACTTGTAACCGAAAGCTCTGATACCACCTGTGGTGCCCCTGACTTCCACTTACCATTGTTATTACTAATCCATGTGACTACATGTGATACAAATGAAATCTATATACGAAAAAGCGTACAAAATTTTTCCTTTTATATAAGGAAAGTCTTCTATATACAAAATATTCCTAGGACATAAATACAAGGTAGAGTGCGCATGCGTGTTCAAAATAATCTATTGGCCCGCCACTCAGGTCGCATCCATGCACACACTGCCACCTCAAAAGTCCTCCGGAAGCTTCAAAAATTGGCCTCCCATTCGTAAAGATCACGTACCGTGATCCCGTGAACCTACAACACATAAATACGTGGAATGAGCTTATAAAGCTCAGTAAGTGAAAGTCATGCATGCCATGCACGTGTCCTAAATTTGCAAAGGCATCCGCGCCAATGCTCCCTAGACCTCATATTTTCCATGTCTTATCTTGTCTTGTCATGTAGGGCCCTCAGCTATCTTGCTATGCACCAGCATAGAGCTCGAATCCACAAGGGATAAATAATCATATAAGTGGCAATACCCACTCAAGGGAGGCTAACCCTAGGGCGCCTTTTCTGTCCCAATGTGGTTTCATACGCCACGCGAACGCTTCACACTGGTAGCCTAATCTGATGTGGTCACCACCAGAGATACCATCGGTGTCGCTTACTCCCTCAGCTCGCACCCTCCAGGTTTCACAATCCGCCATGAGGGCATTAGCCCTAAAATCATGTCTTACCTTGAACATGTCATGTCTTGACGGTAACGCCATACGACGTCACCATGGTAGCATAGAAGAGCGTGACTCAACTGTGAGTCGACATCAGACGCCTATATCTGCGAATCTTTATCGCTTTCAGGCGATCGTGTGTTGTGCGCACTATTGTATCCTGTCTTTCATTATAATCGTGCGTGCATATGCTCATGTCATGAATATGCGTGTCATGCCATCATATAATATAACAAAATTACGCATGTCATGTAACGTAATTAGTTCTGTAGTAAGTCACATAATATCACAGAAACACATAACACATAATTTCATGCACATACAATTATATGTTAGTTGGGACTTCCACTTACCTGATATCATTAGTTACTTAGCTTATCGTACTTGTAAATCGCTAACCTTCTAACCCTAAGTATAGAAATATATAAAATTATGGTTTGTTAGTCTAATTATAGTCTCACGAAAGTGGCTTAGTTTGAAAACCCGAGTTTCGACTTTTATGGGTTTCGGAATTATAATTTAGAATTTATAGTATATATAAAGATTTCGATATAGGTCTTGAGATTATAATCTTAAAACCTTGAAATATCATATATTAGAGTTCGAGATTGATAATTCACAAGGAGAGATGCTGCTTAACTCTATTTCAATGATTTCGAAGTTGACATATTTCGAGATTGATCAACAGTATACGACATTTTGAAGCCAATCTCGAAGTAGATCTCGATAGGAATTTCGGACTTTAACATGGATTTCGAGGCTTACTATGGAATTTTTACATAAATTTCGAGATACATTGTAAAATGAATCTCGACATGGTTCTTACTTCTCGAGATAAATCTCGAGCTCGCATGGTGAATTAGATCTCGACATGAGCTTAGACATGAATCTCGAGATGAATCATAAGATGGATCTCGAGCTTGGTTAAATGGATCTCGACATATACAAGAGCTCGATATTAGACTATACAAGGACTTCGAGACATGTGTCGAGATTATCAACAAAATGTCGAGATGCATGTTAAAATTAAAATTTCGATATGTTATACAAAATCTCGAGACATGTTTCGATTTACATACAAAGATTTCGATGTCAATATTAAAGATAGATCTCGACATGAACTCGAGATCCTATACAAATTTTAAAGTTGATACCAACATGGATTTCGACATTTAACAATACATAATCCCGACATGGATCTCGAGATCTTATTTCAAATTTCGGTTTCTACATTCTTCTATCACCATTTTTATTTCGACATCATTCTTATCACACTGACAGGGTTTTGACATTTAATAAACTGGAAATCATATCATCCGAAAACACCTTTTTTGGTATGAAATCATCTAAACATTCGATCAAAAACCCTAAAATTGATATTTCATGCTCAACTTCTTCAAAGTATAAGATTACGATAACATATGTAAGATTATTAGCAAAAGAATTACTCCTACTAGCTTGTGCTCCATAAAACGTGATATTAGCACTATACTAAATCATGCATTTAAATATACAAATTATGATAGAAATTCATTCCTTTCCTAGCTTATATCGATTAGTTCTTAGTTCCTTCTATTTCTGAGTTCTAGGGTGTTTTCGTATGGTTTTCTTGAGGAAATGAAACTTTTCCTTCCTTTATCTTAGAGTTGGCGTGTATATTTAAATAAATGAAATCGACATACTTAGTTAGTCCTTATCTCATCTTATGTATTATTAGTATACTATATACTTTTCTTTGTAGCTAAGAAATCGAGTCCCAAATGTTTCGACATCTAGTTGTTCGAGTTTTTCTTTCGATATTTTCATAAACTTCGACACCCTCTCATCTCGACATTTTATTCATTAGGCAAACAACTTCCTCTCGAGATTTATAGATCTTGATCGCGTGCGTGTACATTAATATATTGTAGGTTCGTGCAAGTACGTCAAGTAGCATGAGTTTATTTTATACTTGGGATTGCAGGATCGTCTCTCGACTAGGGACAAGCCTTGGATAGCTCAGCAGGCAGGAACTCCAGCTTGTGTCCTCTGTGAGGAGTTGCACTACGAGACAGCACAACACCTCTTCTTTGATTGCCCCTTCTCCAGGCAATGCCTTCGGCTCCTGCGGCAACGGACTCGATGGATCTGGCCGTATCGGGATTGGAAGCTTGGTATTCGTTGGGCGGCTGTCCGTTGGCGTGGGAAGCATCTGATTCATGCCGCTAATCGCCACATTCTTGCTTCCCTTGTCTACCACATCTGGCAGGCAAGGAATAGGGCTGGAAGGAAGGGACGGTCACGACTCCACACAGGCTTGTGGGGGGTATTCTTGCCTTGGTTATTATGCGTATTAGTGGTACACCCACCAAATACGACCTGCACAGGGCGGCCATATGCAGGCTTTGGCGTGTGGCTTGGTATGATTAGTCTTGGATTGGTGGATTGGTTGATTGGTTATTGGTGGTTTTATTAGTTGGTTTGTGCCCAGTAGTCTGTTACTGGTTGGTCGCGGAGTTCATCTCCTGCTCATTGTACATATTTTCCTGCTATATATATAAAAATAGCGTCAAGTAATAATTAAAACGAATATATTGTAACTAGAACCACGCGTGATAGGCATTGTACCCATCGTTTGTAATATAGCTATAGCGAATATTCGAGTATCGAACACGAGGAATAAATTGATTACTAGTATTGACCTATCGACTCGATATTTAACCTAAATAAAATAGCCGGATTTGTTTATACTACGAACTAATTTAACAGGGCAACCTAAATGATTGGAAGACTAAGGAAGCACAACTAGAAATAATACGAGTGACTTAAGATGACAAATATGTGTTCGAGATTCGAATCCCGCTGGATGTTGTCGGCTAAAGCTACGGAATATCGTTCCTACGTGAATATCAACTAAATCGCAGTAACTTTCTACCCACCCACGGATTTGCTGTCGCCCTAAACGTTCGTGGGAATCTAAGATCATTAATTACCAGACAGCGAGGATCGAGTATTTGCTTTCGCCCTATACTTGAATCCTAACGTCTATGAACGGCCTAATAGTTATTTAGCTGTCGCCCTAAACGAGGTACCATACATTCACATCAACACATAGACATATTGATGCAAAGAAGCAGTATCATAGAGCGATAAATAGTCGAATACACGTGTTCACGATTATCCTATGCCTTAACTACGACATAACCCAACGTTCATCTATTCCCGAACACACAAGAGATTTAGCTACTCATATTAGGCAAAACAACAACGAGATTCGAAGGAAATGAGGATAGAGAACTCATAAGAACTTCCCTAAGAAGTGAATATGGCGTTTCTGAGGTGGAGCTTTCGTTCCTCGATCGACTAAGCGTACTGCGTTGTTGGATCGCGAGGCTACTTCTAGTGTTCTTCCTCCTCTCATTTTCTCTAAGTTTTCATCCCTCTGAAGTTATCCTCTAGTTTTTGAGAAGAACACCCCTTTTATGCATCGAATTTGTGCCAAAACCCTGAAATTTGGCACGTTCACGGCCACTTAACGTGCCTTCACGGCCGTGAACTACTCATTTAGGCTGACTTTTCGCCTTTTTTAAACCCTTCATGGCCTCGTGCATTAGGAGTCACGGTTCATCGTGACGGCGGCTTAAACCCTAAGAAATTGACTTTCTGGCGTGAGTCACAGCTTCTTACATGAGTAGTCACGGCCGTGAAGAGGTGAAAATTTCTTCTTTGAGCTTTCTGTCTACGTTCACGGCCGCATGCATGCCTAGTCACGGCCGTGACTGACGGCAGTGCAAATTTGCTATGTTTCTGCCGCGGCTCACGGGTACGCGCACACCATTCACGGCCGTGACACTTGAGTATTTGTCATCTAAGCTTGCTGCCATCATTCACGGCCACTTTGCGAGGTGATTCACGGCCGTGACTATTTATTGGCAGCTTCATACTTAGCCATTTTTGTGTCGTTTTCGCCTCGTTTTCGTCCCTTTTCGCTTGATAACCGTTCGAAGGTCTTACAATATTCAAATGGGTGTAAATAGAGCCAAGAAATGCATGAATAACCAATAATATCCTATTATATCCCAACTAAACATAACAATAAACGTATTAAAAATACGTTTATCAAACCTCCCCACACTTAAGCTTTTGCTTGTCCTCAAGCAAATTAACAATAAGAAAAAGGTATCAAGATAATGGCACGACCATTCACAATTCACCAACGCAGATGGAAAATACAAAATGGAACCAAGCAAGCAATTATGGACACTGCAACAATAATCAGCACTTATCGACACAAATTTCCTTAGCACTACTAATCGAGATCCACACCTTGCAGAGATTCACTCAAATCATTCAGTGTATAAGCTAATAAATCGGTGAATCGCTCAATTCATGCAATAATCCAGTCTAAGCCATATGCTTGCAAGTCAACGCACGTCTACTACTTAAAGCAGTTAGCATGAATCAGAAGGTCTTTTTCGGGTTAAACGGGATCAGATAGTAATGAGGTGGTAGTGGAATCACATATGAGTAGCAGTCGTGTCGGTCTTCATGTCATTGTCTAAAGCGCGCCAGGATTAACCCTTTTGGTTACGCCGTCTTCATCTCCTCTTATGTCTGCTGCGTTCCACTGAGCCGTTCTTCTTCCAAGTCTCAAAATGAGGGGATGATGTGGAACTCACGAGACCGGAAGATTATCGAAGGAAATGTTCTTTTTTCTTTCTTTTCACAACAGCTTTATCCTCCTTCTGCTTCACTTTTCCTCCTTCCAACGCCCTTTTTTTTCACTCTTCTTTTTTTTCTTTTTTTTTATTTTGAGGAGTTCTCCACTGCTTTCGGGTTTGTCTCGGAGGTGTTGACCTTCACTTCTACTTAACTCGGGTTCAAATGATCTCTGGAGGCTTATTCAGGTTAGCGGCTTATGAAAATATGAGGTTTAAGAAATAAAAAGGCTTAGGCACAAAGTGGCTAACTACGGTGATCAGTCGTGGTCGGGAACTTTGGCCGTGGATTTATTTCCTAATGCCTTCGTCATATTCATGCAAAACATACTACAAGCAGTTTCAATGCGTATCAAACGAGCAAGTTCTAGAGAGATGTAAATTATGCACTACTCACACAACCAAGAAAAATGAGCAAAGAGCTCGTCAGCTCAAACTCTCACAACGGAACATGGGTTATGTGTGCGAATCTCTCAAAGTAACACTATATATATTCATGCTGAAAGATTAAATCACTGATGCATGTCTTTATCGCTCACTAGACTCCCTAGTATGCAATCCAACTTTGAGATGAACGCAAACAATCATGCCAAACTTCTATAGATTCAATAACCACAGCGCGTCATAAAAATTGTCACGTAAATTCCCAACAAAATTCCAACAAAATTCTTTTTTTTGGAATAATTCCAACAAAATTCCCCCTCCCCACTCTTAAGATGCACGTTGTCCTCAGAGTGTAAAATAAATAAAAGAAAGGTAGAAGAAGTTGAAAAGAACGTGACTCCCCTGAAAAAATGGCGTGGTCCTGCCTCGAGCATTTGATGTAGTTGAACTTGTTTCACTGATTGTGAAATATTTTGGGTCGTAGTGATGTAAATTGTGACACGTTTCCTGAAAACATTGAAAAGAAAAATTAAACACACGATGGAAATAAAAAGTAGATAGCAAAACGAGTCATAATCATCAACAGTGTCGGGTGATTAGACCAAACTCAATGTGTTCTACACAAGAAACACCCAAATGAAACCGGAACTAAGGTGGTGGTGGTGAGGGCTCTCGAGGGCGAAAGAATGCCAGTGACTCCAATGATCGCCTGACTGCGTCGTCCATGGCTTTAAGGGCCTGCCCATAGCGCTGTTGCTCTTCGCGGTAGCGGCGGTGGGCTTCCTCGTTTTGACGCTCATACTCGTCCTGGCGGCGCCGTGTCTCCTCATCGCGTCGTAGGGCCTGTTCATTGTAGCGTAGCATTTCCTGGCGCAATGTGTGAAGCTCTGCGGCTGACGCGTAAGGAGCGACCCCTGATGACTCCCCTCGTGGTAGCCGGAGGAATGGGAAGGTCCGGCAGTGTCGGTGATAGGAACCCTAAAGGGAATCCAATGAGATTGAAAAGACCTCCTAAATTGATCTACCCAAACGTCTGCCTGAATGAATTCAACAACAACGAGTATATTAACCCGACACCTTTGAATTACATTAAAGGTTGACTTTGGATGACACTTCCTAGCAATGAAACCCTACCCAGTTGAACCCAACAATAACGAGTATTTAAAACCCGATACCTTTGAATCACAGCGAGATACGTAACAATTGTTGAACCCCACCCCTTAGACTTTACGAACCCAACAACACTAAGTATGATCGACTTAGCACCTCTGAATTACGAAAAGACAAGAATGTAAGGTTAAGGCGCCACAACTAAATGGAAGATGTTTAGCTGATAAGCCGAGCAAGTATTGCAAACAAGTGCAAGACCCGAACTAGCTTTGAAAAACTAGCAAGAAAAGGGAATCCCTTACAAGTGCGTAACGTAAAATCTGTCCTTCAAAACATAAACAGTACCCTATATATAGGTACTCAGACATATGACCTTCAAGCAACCAGATTGAAACTAGGGAAATAACTTAATAAAGTAGCATAAAAACTAGGGAGCTTTGACTAGGAAAATAGCTGAACACAAGACGCGTATTTGACTTCCGTTGACCAGCCTTATGACCCTCCAAGTACTTGCAATTTCGTCACCTTAGTGGCCCTTAAAATTCAGCACTCATTTTGGGCTTGATTCTGGGCCGAAGACTTTAGTTGACCCTCTCACCACTAGTTCTTGCTTGGAGGCCCAAGACTGCAATGCAATTAACACTTATCGGCTTATCAAGGTGGAGTTTAGATGACTCTTGAGAAAAGCCCGCAAGGATTAAGCTCGTTAAGGATGCTTGACTTTTCTTGACTCTCGAACGCGTCATCGGTCCCTCCATGTCTGCTAAAGCATCCCGTTCTGCCTTGTCATTAGTTGGCTTGTTGCTATCAGTCGGGGTGAACTAGGAATAGCCCCACGCCCTCGATAGCTAGTGGGTCGGGGACTTCGTCGCCCAGGTCCGTCTGCCCACGATAGACCTTGTGCCAGACGTAAACCGTGTTCGAGCGGGACCAATTGGGCGCTTTGATCAGCATCTTCATCTTCAACATCATCTCTTCGTTGACCAGATTTCGCCCACCCACTATCGTCATCTCTGGTGGATTTGCTGGCCACAGGTTAAGCCCCTTGATAACCTTCATAACAAATGGCCCCACTGCGAGCTTCCCGTTACTACGAACATCGGCTTGGGCCGCAAAGGCGTGTTTCAGGGCCATCCCTAAGTGCACCTGTTGACCGCGCTGCATCCTGGCTAAGTAGAACAAGTCGTGAAGGCCAATCGCGCCGTGTGAGTCGCCCCTTGGTGTGAGCGAGGTCGTCAGGAGACGGTGGATGTAGCGCAATCCTGGACTCCTGAGCGACGAGGCCTTTGATGTCTTGACACTGAATGGTGGCTCGCCAGGTCGTGTAATCTCAGCCCAGCATGCCTGTCGAAACTCTGGCCCTGCAAGATAGTCTTTGTAGTACAAATCTTGTAAAGGTCCTCGATTCCCGAAAGATGGCACCGGTGCTCCAATTGCCTGGCAGATGTCGCCTATGTCCACCGTGTGCTCCGTGTTAAATGCCCGAAATGTCATCTTGTTCACGCCGAATTCTTCGTGGACGAAGGTGGACAGGAACTCCAGGGTCAGCTCTTTATATGCCGGCTCGTTGATGTGAAAGAATTCGAGCCATTCGCTTAGGGACACGTACCCGGCCACTTGCTGGTTGATGTGATACTTCGCCAGTGTGTCATGATCAATCTGATCGGTTGGAATGAACTGCGTATCCTTTAGCCGGTTGTAAGGGCCTGGTGCGTCTCATCGTCAAACTGCCCATAGACTCTAGCAGTGACGTCGTGCCTTGGCGTCGACGTGGACGACTCGTTGATGCAGCTTGAGCGGCTTTTACCCATAGTACCTAGAAGTCCAAATGTTAGTTGGCGAGAAAAAGATAATCAACACAGGTCGACTCGACCAACGTAGCAACAAAATGATAATTCTAAAACAAGAACATATACAAATTCAAAGCGGCATTTTGTCGAACACATAATAGACAAGCTAAACTACGGTATCAAATCGCAATAATCGATTAACCAAGCACAATCTTCAACTCTAGATGATTAATCAACGCTAAACAAACCATTAAAAGCAACCAATCTCGTCAAAAAGTCCCAAAAATCCCTAATTTTCGAAATTAGGGTTCATCATCGCAAAAATCAAAATTAAAGGACGAAATCGAAAGAATAATCAAGCCCAAAGCATCTATAGCATAAATCGATTAATGAGAAAACGCAATGTAAAAACCAAAAATCAATCTCACCTTCGAAAAATCCTAAAATTCGTATGATAAAAGCGTCGGGAGAGAGAATGGACATACCTTCTTGATTTACTTACGTTGAGCTAGATGAAATGTGTCGATGTGTGCCAATAAGCGTGACGGCGGTTTGGTGTGGAATTTTCGGTGTGAATTAGAGGAGACGAGATTTTGGTGTGGAGGGAATGGAAAAAGAAAAAAGATGAAAATGATTTTGAAGCTTGATTTCGTTGTTATGTGAGGTGCCCGCGACATTCACGGCTGTGAATCCCAATTCACAGGCCGTGATTACGGACAGAGGCGTTCATTACAACGATTCACAGCCGTGAAGGAATGTCCATGAAGCCGTGAACACGGACAGTGTACCCAAACGGGGAGAGTCACGGCCGTGAATACGGTCACCTAGGCCGTGACTCTTCGCGATATTTATTTATTATTATTATTTTGTTTTTAATTGTTTATTATATATATATTTTTATTTTTATTTTTATTATTATTTATTTTATTTTTTTATTTATTTTTATTTTTTATTATTTATATATTTTATTTTTATTTTTATTTTTATTATTATTTATTTTATTTTTTTATTTATTTTTATTTTTTATTTTTTATTTTTTTTTATATATATATTTTTTTCCGCACATGTCACACGGCCGTGAGGTGCCTATGGCCGTGAATTGAGGCAGTGAGCGATATGGATTGTTGATCAAACCTTCACGGCCGTGAGTGATTAAGCACATGGCCGTGAAGTGCGGCAGTGGCCATTCTTGTCATGTTCACGGCCGTGATTGATAAGGCTATAGGCTGTGAACTCTGGCAGTGCGTGTTGTCGCGCCAAGTCGCGGCCGTGATTTACGAGTCATTGGCCGTGACTGCAATATTTTTTTTAAGTATTATAATTATTATTATCTAATATATATTTTAACTATGATTAACACGCAATGAACGATTTTTTCGAGAACGATTTGCGCGAGGAAAAAATCTGATAATCGACAAGGGAAATATCACTTTCTCACACGGCGTCAAATCTTCCAAGTCCAAAATTCGTCTGTATCATTTAATGGATTTGCCGGGTATGATAATGATATTTTCGTGCCATTCATGCCTATAAATAGACATTGGTAGAACAACACAATAACATCATCTACCATAGATCCCACATCTTCAACAATCTTATTTTCGAAATTCTGGGTTAGCTAGCCACTATGAATTGGGGACAGCAGCAAGGCCGTGAGAATGAGAGTGAAGAATATGCAAGGATTCGCATAATTTAGATATGCTATCACTCTACATTGCTCTTCTTTTGGGTTTGTTTGGAGTTTTACTTGCTTTCGTGTGTTGGGTTATCACAAGGTGCACTTGCGTGTAACCGCCCTTATGAAGCAAAATAAACTATTCTATCTTTTGTGTTATTCGCAGTTTAGTTGCTTTTGTGTTGGACCTTCACACGTTGTAATGGTATTGTAACCATCTTTTACGAAGTAAAATTATCGTTCCTATCTCGTCTCTAGACTATGCGTTGTGACCATCCTCAATATTCGTAATAAATTATTATTTATTAAATTTTTACTGTCATTATTATTATATATATGTTTTTTATATAATTCTATTTTATAATTATTATTTATTTATTTTTTTTTTCGAAATATACTGTAATGCCTACAACATAAACGAAAATACCTGGGTTGCCTCCCAAGAAGCGCTTCTTTTAACGTCTCAGCCTGACGTACCTCTTATGCTCTTATATTGGCTGAAAGTCGAGGTATAATACCTCCTTGTCGCTCAAGTCTTCCTCGCTCCATGGTAATGCTTCGACCGATGTCCGTTTACCTTGAAAGTACCCTGTTCCATACCTGAAATCTCAACAGTACCGTATGAGAAAACACGAGTAACAGTGAACGGTCTCGACCAACGTGATCTAAGCTTGCTAGGAAAAAGCCTAAGTCGAGAATTAAAGAGGAGGACTTGGTCCCCTTCTTGAAATTCTCATCTGTGCCTAATTTTGCTGTCATGGTAGGCTTTTGAACGCTCCTTATACATTCTAGCGTTATCATAAGCTGATAAACGCCACTCGTCTAGCTCATTAATTTGGAGTTGCCGCTTTCCGCAGGCTTTCCCCAAATCCATGTCCAATGACTTGATTGCCCAATAGGCTTTATGTTCGATTTCTACGGGACGGTGGCATGCCTTCCCGTATACCAATCTATATGGTGTAGTGCCTATTGGTGTCTCATACGCAGTCTTATACGCCCATAGTGCATCATTAAGCTTATTCGCCCACTCCTTACGGTTCCCATCTATAGTTTTCTCAAGGATACGTTTTAACTCGCGGTTCACTACTTCTACATGACCGCTAGCCCGAGGGTGATACGGGGTGGATAAGCTGTGTCTAACACCATAACGCTCTAGTGTACGTGCAAATTGGGTGTTGCAGAAATGAGTGCCTCTATCGCTAATGATGCATCTAGGTGCCCCAAATCGTGAAAATAGTGCTCGTAAAAATCGAACAACAACCCTAGCATCGTTCGTGGGTAAAGCTTGCGCCTCAGCCCACTTAGACACATAGTCTACATCAACCAGAATGTAATTATTATACGAGCTAGGAAACGGACCCATGAAGTCTATACCCCAAACATCAAAAATCTCACAAACTAAAATAAAGTTTTGAGGCATTTCATCGCGTTTAGAGATAGTACCTGCGCACTGACATTGATCACAAATGTCAACGTACCGTTGGGCGTCTCTAAAAATCGTAGGCCAATAAAAACCGCTTTCCAGTACCTTCTGAGCTATTCGATTGGCTGCGTAGTGCCCTCCAGTTGGTCCGCTATGGCAATGCCCGAGAATCTTCCTCGTCTCAGGAGAAGCGATACATCGTCGTATCACCTGGTCTGCACATCGCCTGAAAAGATACGGATCTTCCCAAAAGTAGTACGTCAAGTCAGAAAAGAATTTCTTCTTTTGCGAACTTGTGTACCCCTTTCGTAGAATCCTCGCAACAAGATAATTAGCAAAATCTGCAAACCAAGGAGTATCACCACTTACCACTTGTATTGAGTACAAGTGCTCGTCTCGGAATGTGTCCTGAATTGCTTTGTCGTCCTTGTTATGGATTTCGGACTCCTCTAGTCGAGAGAGGTGATCCGCCGCCAGATTCTCTGTGCCTTGGCTTGGCGTCCGGCTTCTAGTAGATACTTAAGGGCAGAGTGGTCAGTGAAAATAATAACTTTCGATAAAATAAGGTATGACCTGAATTTATCGAAAGCGAACACGACAGCTAAAAGCTACTTTTCCGTGGTCGTGTAGTTGGCTTGGGCTGCGTCTAACGTCTTACTGGCGTAATAAATCGGCCTGAAATGGTTGTCTTTCCGCTGCCCTAGCAGAGCTGCCACTGCGTAATCACTCGCATCGCACATTAGTTCAAAGGGCAACCCCAATCGGGGGCAACCATAATAGGTGATGCGATCAGTCACTCCTTAAGCAAGTTAGAAGCATGCAAACATTTATCGTTAAACTCAAACGGAGCATCTTTCTCAAGTAATCTAGACATGGGTCGAGCAATCTTAGAAAAATCCTTAATGAACCTACGATAAAACCTAGCATGTCCTAGAAAACTTCTAATTGACCTTACGTTCGAGGGAAGGGGTAGTTTTTCTGTTGTCTCTAACTTAGCTCGGTCCACTTCGATTCCTTTAGAGGAAATCTTGTGTCCCAAAACTATACCCTTTCGAACTATAAAGTGGCACTTTTCCCAATTAAGTGCCAAGTTCGTATCCTCGCAACGTGCGAGTACGAGCTTCAGATTAGCAAGGCACACATCAAACGATGATCCAAATACAGAAAAATCATCCATAAACACCTCCATTACCTCACCTACCAACTCGTCAAATATTGCCATCATACATCGCTGGAAGGTGGCTGGGTCATTGCATAGACCGAATGGCATCCTTCGATACGCAAATGTACCGAAAGGACAGGTGAATGTGGTCTTCTCTTGGTCCTCAGGTGCAATAGGAATCTGCAGGTATCCTGATAAACCATCAAAAAAATGGTCCTTTCTCGTGGCGTCGTTCAATTTTCTGTAGTCGATGCACACTCGCCACCCAGTTATTGTCCTTGTTGGAATTAACTCGTTCTTGTCGTTGGTGACAACCGTCATTCCTCTCTTCTTCGGGACCACGTGGACTGGACTTACCCAAGCGCTATCTGAAATGGGGTAAATCATCCCTGCGTATAGCAACTTTTTTTTGGAATACTGCGTATAGCAACTTAATCATCTCCTTCTTCACAATGTCCTCCATGTTGGGGTTAAGTCGCCTTTGACGTTGGGTGACCGGCTTGAATTCGTCCTCCATCAGAATCTTGTGCGTACAGTAGCTCGGACTGATTCCCCGGATGTCGGAAATCTTCCACGCTATCGCCTTCTTATGGGCTCTCAACACCTCCAAGAGCTGGCCCTTCTGTCCGTCGTCGAGGCTCGATGAGATGATGACTGGTAGCCCTCCGTTGCTGCCAAGAAACGCATACTACACCGACCAGCCTCCCTGAGCCGTATCAGGTCACTCTTTCAGGTCACCTCTTTTGCCAATGCGGTGCCCACGCTGGTAGCCTACACTAGGTCCCGTAAGGGTGCGCAGGTCGCATCCTCCAGGTCGCCTCCTCTTGCATGCGACATCGTGGCCTACACTATTTAGCCTACTTGGGGATGTCCCAAGTCGCACCTTTCTAGGTCGCCCGCACAGGCACTGGTGTACAGTAGTGCCCCCACCCACGTGACTCCTCTACGGGTCGACAGTAAATATCAGCTACGCTCACTAGGTACAATACAGTACCACCGTTCCACCACGGTACAGTTCGTGAAATGACGTGTAATGCACATGCAGGCATTTAACGTGATAATACATGATAACATGATGCCACATGGAGCGCACGTAAAACGCATAAAACACATAATTCATTGAAGCACATGAAAGCACATAATTTTCAGATAGGTGTTTACGCGTTGTAGGTGAAAATTCACCTACATGTCCTCCTTAACTTAGCAGATTAGAAATACGAAATAATTCTAGGTCAGTGCATATATAAATTTCTCGAGCTGTAAAGAAATAACATGACTAGGTTTCGAAAATGACTTTACTGGAGAAATGGGCCTGAAATTGGGTTAAAGCCCAGAATATAATTAAACCGGGTCAACGCGCGAAAGTATTTGGTCAAACCTGTGGTGCCCCTGACTTCCACTTACCATTCTTATTACTAATCCATGTGACTGCATGTGATACAAATGAAATCTATATACGAAAATGCGTACAAAATTTTTCCTTTTATATAAAGGAAACTCTTCCGTACAATACAAAATATTGTACGCATGCGTGTTCAAAATAATCTATTGGTCCGCCACTCAGGTCGCATCCATGTACACACTGCTACCTCAAAAGTCCTCCGTAAGCTTCAAAAATTGGTCTCGCATTCGTAAAGATCACGTATCGTGATCCCGTGAACCTACAACACATAAATACAAGGAATGAACTTATAAAGCTCAGTAAGTGAAAGCCATGCATGCCATGCACGTGCCTATTGCAAAGGCATCCGCGCCAATGCTCCCTAGACCTCATATTTTCCGTGTCTTGTCTTGTCTTGTCATGTAGGGTCCTCGGCTATCTTGCTATGCACCATCATGGCGCCTTTTCTGTCCCAAGGTGGTTTCATACGCCACGCGGACGCTTCACACTGATAGCCTAATCGGAGGTAGTCAACACCAGAGATACCCTCGGTGTCGTTTACTCCCTTAGGTCGCACCCTCCAGGTTTCACGATCCTCCATGAGGGCATTAGCCCTAATCATGTCTTGCCCTGAACATGTCATGTCTTGACGGTAACGCCATACGACGTCACCATGGTAGCATAGAAGAGCCGTGATTCAACTGTGTGTCGACATCAGACGCCCATATCGGCGAATCTTTATCGCTCTCAGGCGATCGTGTATTGTGCACGCTATCGTATCCTGTCTTTCATTCTAATCGTGCGTGCATATGCTCATGTCATGAATATGCTTGTCATGCCATCATATAATGTAACTAAATTACGCATGTCATGTAACGTAATTAGTTCATGTTGTAAGTCACATATCACAGAAACACATAACACATAATTTCATGCACATACAATTATGTGTTGTAGTTGGGACTTCCAGTTACCTGGTATCCTTAGTTACTTAGCTTACCGTACTTGTAAATCGCTAACCTTCAAACCCTAAGTATAGAAACATATAAAATTAGGGTTTGTTAGTCTAATTACAGTCTCACGAAAGTGGCTTAGTTTGAAAACCCTAGTTTCGACTTTTATGGGTTTCCGAATTATAACTTTAGAATTTTTATAGTATATATAAAGATTCCGATATATGAGATTATAATCTTAAAACCTTGAAATAGCATATATTAGAGTTCGAGATTGATAATTCACAAGGAGAGATGTTGCTTAATTCTATTTCAATGATTTTGAAGTTGACATATTTCGAGATTGATCAAATAGTATATGACATTTCGAAGCCAATCTCGAAGTAGATCTCGATAGGAATTTCGGACTTCAACATGGATTTCGAGGCTTACGATGGAATTTTGACATAAATTTCGAGATACATTGTAAAATGAATTTCGACATGGTTCTTACTTCTCGAGATAAATCTCGAGCTTGCATGGTGAATTAGATCTCGTCATGAGCTTAGACATGAATCTCGAGATGAATCATAAGATGGATCTCGAGCTTGGTTAAATGGATCTCGACATATACAAGAGCTCGATATTACACAATACAAGGACTTCGAGACATGTGTCGAGATTATCAACAAAATGTCGACATGCATGTTAAAATTAAGACTTGGATATGTTATACAAAATCTCGAGCTAGATACGAGATCTTATTTCAAATTTCGATTTTTTCGACATTCTTCTATCCCCATTTTTATTTCGACATCATTCTTATCAAACTGACAGGGTTTCGACATTTACTAAACTGGAAATCATATCATCCGAAAACACCTTTTTTGTATCACTTCTACTTCAAGTCTCTGTAACTCCGTGTTTACAGTCTTGCGGCTAAGTGTGTCAGCCACCACGTTTGCTTTTCCCGGGTGGTAGCTGATTGCACAATCATAATCTTTGACCAATTCAAGCCATCACCGTTGTCGCATGTTCAACTCCTTCTGGGTGAAGAAGTATTTGAGACTCTTGAGGTCAGTGAAATGTCTCCAGATCTTGAGAGCAAAAACGACGGCTGCGAGTTCAAGGTCATGTGTTGGATAGTTCTTCTCATAGTCCTTTAGCTGTCGGGAAGCATACGCAACTACGTTCCTATTTTGCATTAGAACGCATCCCAGGCCATTCTTAGATGCATCACTGTAAACAGACAAACCTCCGATTCCTGTGGGAATAGTTAACACTGCTGCCGTAGTGAGTCGTCGCTTAAGTTCCTGAAAGCCTTGCTCGCACGCATCGTCCCATTGAAATGGAGTATTCTTCTTCGTTAGCTTCATCAGGGTTGCTGCAATTTTAGAGAAATCCTTGATGAACTTCCCGATAATATCCGGCTAGTCTGAGAAAACTTCGTATTTCTGTGACATTCGTCGGTTGAGGCCAGTTCTTAATAGCCTCGATCTTGTTGGGGTCAACAGAAATCCCATCTCCCGAGATAACGTGTCCAAGAAATGCGATTGAGCCAGAATTCGCATTTCTTGAATTTTGCATATAACTGCTTTTCTCGTAAAATCTCTAATACGATCTTTAGGTGTTGTTCATGTTCCTCCTTGGTCTTTGAATAGATGAGAATGTCATCGATGAATACGGTGACGCATTTGTCTAGGAATGGTTTGAATACCCGGTTCATCAGATCAATGAATGCAGCTGGCGCATTAGTCAGCCCGAAAGGCATGACTAGGAATTCGTAGTGCCCGTAGCGGGTACTAAAGGCTGTCTTTGGGATATCTTCTTCTCGAATTTTCAATTGGTGATATCCTGACCTCAAGTCTATCTTTGAAAAGACAGTTGCGCCTTGCAGTTGGTCAAATAAGTCATCAATTCGAGGGAGGGGATATTTGTTTTTGATCATAATCTTGTTCAGCTCCCTATAATCGATCCAGAGCCACAGCGATCCATCTTTCTTCTTAACGAACAAAACTGGTGCTCCCCATGGTAAAAAGCTCGGCTGAAAACCCTTTTTGCAACAGTTCATCCAGTTGCTCCCTCAATTCCTTCAGCTCAACTGGAGTGAGTCGGTACGGTGCCTTAGAAATCGGTGCAGCTCCTGGCACTAGGTCAATTGTAAATTGAATCTCCCGATCCAGCGGAAGTCCGGGTAAGTCTTCAGGAAACACGTCGGGATAGTCTTGTACTACTGGAACTTCCTCTAACTTTGGGGGTGAACGTTCTTCGAATGATATTGCGAATGTTAGGTAAGCTTCGCATCCTGTCTTGAGCAAACGATGTGCCTTCACTGCTGAAATCTTGGGAATCTTATTACCCCTCCTAGTTCCCGTGAATGTGAATGGTTCGGTGTCTCCTAGGTTAAAGGTCGCTTGTTTACGGTTACAGTCAATAACTGCTCCCTACTTCGATAGCCAGTCCATTCCTATGTACTTCATAATCGTTTGGAATGACTATCAGCTCAACGGGTAAGGTCCTACCATTCACTATTACTGGGCTATCTCGTAAAATTTGGTTGGTTCTTGCAGAGGTTCCATGAGGAATGGTAACATTGTATTCATAGCTAACTAGGTTAGGCGTAACCCTGAGTCTCGCCACGTAGTTAGTTGATGCAAATGAATGCGTGGCTCCTGAATCAATTAATATGCATGTCGGGGTTGAATGGATTAGGAGAGTACCTGCCACTACAGACGGGTTATTCTCTGCCTCTTCAGAAGTTAGCGTGTAAACTCTAGCAGGTACTGTAGGTGGCCTAGTTTGAACAGGTGCTTGACTTCCAGACGCAACTTCCGTGCATGCCTTGGAGAAGTGGCTCGTGTTGCCACACTTATAGCAGGTTGCATTCTGATAGTAGCACACAGCCAGATGTCGCCGTGTGCACCTGGGACATGGGGGTATGGTCATCGGAGGTCTTCCCTGATTAGGACTGAATTGTTGTGGAGGTCCAGGTCGGTTCTGGAAATTGGGTTTGACATTCTTGGAAGTAAATGGCCTCTTTGGGTTACCCCCGCTCCACTTCGGTCCTTGAACAAACTTCCTTTTTGCTTCCTGGGCTCGCAAAGTTCGGAGTTCAGCTTGCTCCACCATTAAAGCGCGTTCGGCCACTTTAGCATAGGTGGCTCCTTGGGATCCGGCCATATTCATCACATCTCTGTATAGTTCTGGTTTCAAGCCTTCCAGAAAACGTTCCACCTTCAACGTATCTGTGCTCACCATGTGAGCTGCAAACCGGGACAACTGTTCAAATTTCCTAATGTACTCCGCCACTGTCATCGGGCCCTGTCGCAAATTGATGAATTCGTTCATTCGTTGGGCTCTCACAGGGGCGGTGAAATATTTGCTCCTAAAGAGCTCTTTAAATTCGTTCAAAGGCGAGAATAGTATCCCACCAATGACCTACACTTCTCCTCAATAGGAAGGCAGCACATAACACATATTCTTCCTCTGGAATCCTACTATACTGGAACATACTTTCCAGAATCCGGAGGCAGTCTTCAGCCGCATAGGGTCGATAGCGTCTTCAAATGTTGGGGGATTAAGCTTACGAAATCTTTCCCCTACTATCTCAACCCTTTCTGCTTGAGAAAGTCCACTGCTAGATTGTCCGCCCGTATTTCGTTGTTGCATCATTTCTTGTATTTGAGCGGATTGCTGGGGAACGAGTTCGTCAGCTGGATAATTGCCGTGTCTCGGCTATCAGTAGGAGTTGCAGGTTGCTTGCCTTTATCCGCACCCCCACTACCTTCTCCTCTTGTTCTACCCATTTCTCTTATACCCTAATAGTCCCTAAGGCCAATAAATTACGCACATACAACATTCATAAAAACATAAAACTTACTAGCAAGGCCGCTTCCGTGCTTTTGAGTGTGTGTACATGGACAGTCTACAGAACTTGTAACCGAAAGCTCTGATAGCACCTGTGGCACCCCTGACTTCCACTTACCATTCTTATTACTAATTCATGTGACTGCATGTGATACAAATGAAATCTATATACGAAAATGCGTACAAAATTTTTCCTTTCATATAAAAAGGAAACTCTTCTGTACAGTACAAAATATTCATAGGACATAAATACAAGGTAGAATGCGCATGCGTGTTCAAAATAATCTATTGGCCCGCCACTCAGGTCGCATCCATGTACACACTGCCACCTCAAATGTCATCCGGAAGCTTCAAAATTAGCCTCGCATTCGTAAAGATCACGTACCATGATCCCGTGAACCTACAACACATAAATACGTGGAATGACCTATAAAGCTCAGTAAGTGAAAGCCATGCAAATTTGCAAAGGCATCCGCGCCAATGCTCCCTAGACCTCATATTTTCCGTGTCTTGTCTTGTCTTGTCATGTAGGGCCCTCGGCTATCTTGCTATGCACCATCATGGAGCTCGAATCCACAAGGGATAAATAATCATATAAGTGGCAATACCCACTCAAGGGAGGTTAACCTTACGGGACTCGGGTATTACAAAGCCCCCCGAGAATTTTAAATTCGCCGAAATTAGGTATAAAAATTTGGTCAACTCGCAAAACTCCCTAGTCAAAATTCACGTATTTTTAAAAGAGAAATCGCCCGAAAATAGCAATTTTATTCAACTCCCGAAAGTCGCAGTTTAGAAGCTTCGGTCAACCCGCAAAAATTATCTCCGCGAAAGTGACCCGAATTTCACACATTCTGCCGATTTTCGAGAGTAGTTATCCAGGCCCGCGAAACCTCAATTGGCCCGCGAAAAGCCGCGATGTATCTCCCAGACATCACACCCACGAAACTACGGTCGGCCCGCGAACTGATTTCACAACCCGAAAAGTCTTACAGTTCACGACACTTAATTCACCAAACACATTAAAATTTATTCGAAGTTCAAAACAGTGGTTCTTTTAAACAGAATTTGTATACTATCACATTCATTTTCAAAATTCATTTCTAATCCAGAAAATCGTACACCCTAAATTCAAACCCGAAGATGTTTCAAAGCCAAAACCTTTATGCAGAATACTCAATATTGTTAAAGATTTAGGTTAACTAATTCTAGGGTTTCTATCCACGCTTTAATATCCAACACCATTTGAACTTCTCAGCTTGCACCTAACATGGCAATTTCTGAATTTCCAAACTAGTATTTAGGGTCATGCAAACATAATAACTCCACTCAAGTTACTCAAGCATTTCGAAAACTTTCAGGTCTAGCATGTAATCATATGAGACTTGATAACAATTTCAACATATTGAATACATAAGATTTTGTGAGAGAGAGAGAGAGAGAGAGAGAGAGAGAGAGACAAGATTCACCTAGCTCACGTTTAAAAGGGTTGAGTTGTGTCTCTCTTTGATCTTGATGAAGTTCTCCTCTCTTCTATTGAGTTTTCTTTGTTGTTTTATTTCCGTATTCTTGAGGGTTATTAGATATATAAGGTGACTCTTAGGGTTCGTGAGTGACAAGACAAATTGATGACTATTATTCCTCCTAAGCTAAGTAAAGATTTCCTAATAATTATCCATATTCCATTCCAATCGAACTCTTTTAGCAATTATATTCCTATGTGTCGAACGCTTTCTACTACTTCAGAAGTATACCTAAAGAAATTTGATTAATCCATACATCCTATTACTTCTTTTATTTTAGTGAACTCTACGTCTACTGCTATTTGTTTTTCAAGACTTAACTTATAATATTTCAACCTTTCTATCGAGTCTCTAGATTCAACATTTTGTGATTTCTATATTAAATAATTACAGCACTAATTTACCTCGGAATTTCCATACTTAAATTTTGTTATCAATATTATTATTATTTCGCAAATATTATACATAGCTAATTACAACAAATCCCATATTAAATTTTACGGGTATTACATCCTTCCCCCCTTAAAAGAATTTTGCCCCCGAAATTACACCGATTGGAATAACCCGGGCATCAATTCCTTCTACCCTTACAGTGGTTTGGATATATTCGTTGTCGCATTTCTCGTATTTGAGAAAAGCAATGATCACTACCCTTTCTGAAAATTCTCAATTCTTATTTGGAATCATTATCCCTTGATTTTTAGCTTTCTTCTGTTACTTAAATTAATTGGGCTGAACCATTAGACAAAATATAGCAGGTTGCATTCTGATAGTAGCACACAGCCAGATGTCGCCGTGTGCACCTGGGACATGGGGGTATGGTCATCGGAGGTCTTCCCTGATTAGGACTGAATTGTTGTGGAGGTCCAGGTCGGTTCTGGAAATTGGGTTTGACATTCTTGGAAGTAAATGGCCTCTTTGGGTTACCCCCGCTCCACTTCGGTCCTTGAACAAACTTCCTTTTTGCTTCCTGGGCTCGCAAAGTTCGGAGTTCAGCTTGCTCCACCATTAAAGCGCGTTCGGCCACTTTAGCATAGGTGGCTCCTTGGGATCCGGCCATATTCATCACATCTCTGTATAGTTCTGGTTTCAAGCCTTCCAGAAAACGTTCCACCTTCAACGTATCTGTGCTCACCATGTGAGCTGCAAACCGGGACAACTGTTCAAATTTCCTAATGTACTCCGCCACTGTCATCGGGCCCTGTCGCAAATTGATGAATTCGTTCATTCGTTGGGCTCTCACAGGGGCGGTGAAATATTTGCTCCTAAAGAGCTCTTTAAATTCGTTCAAAGGCGAGAATAGTATCCCACCAATGACCTACACTTCTCCTCAATAGGAAGGCAGCACATAACACATATTCTTCCTCTGGAATCCTACTATACTGGAACATACTTTCCAGAATCCGGAGGCAGTCTTCAGCCGCAGTAGGGTCGATAGCGTCTTCAAATGTTGGGGGATTAAGCTTACGAAATCTTTCCCCTACTATCTCAACCCTTTCTGCTTGAGAAAGTCCACTGCTAGATTGTCCGCCCGTATTTCGTTGTTGCATCATTTCTTGTATTTGAGCGGATTGCTGGGGAACGAGTTCGTCAGCTGGATAATTGCCGTGTCTCGGCTATCAGTAGGAGTTGCAGGTTGCTTGCCTTTATCCGCACCCCCACTACCTTCTCCTCTTGTTCTACCCATTTCTCTTATACCCTAATAGTCCCTAAGGCCAATAAATTACGCACATACAACATTCATAAAAACATAAAACTTACTAGCAAGGCCGCTTCCGTGCTTTTGAGTGTGTGTACATGGACAGTCTACAGAACTTGTAACCGAAAGCTCTGATAGCACCTGTGGCACCCCTGACTTCCACTTACCATTCTTATTACTAATTCATGTGACTGCATGTGATACAAATGAAATCTATATACGAAAATGCGTACAAAATTTTTCCTTTCATATAAAAAGGAAACTCTTCTGTACAGTACAAAATATTCATAGGACATAAATACAAGGTAGAATGCGCATGCGTGTTCAAAATAATCTATTGGCCCGCCACTCAGGTCGCATCCATGTACACACTGCCACCTCAAATGTCATCCGGAAGCTTCAAAATTAGCCTCGCATTCGTAAAGATCACGTACCATGATCCCGTGAACCTACAACACATAAATACGTGGAATGACCTATAAAGCTCAGTAAGTGAAAGCCATGCAAATTTGCAAAGGCATCCGCGCCAATGCTCCCTAGACCTCATATTTTCCGTGTCTTGTCTTGTCTTGTCATGTAGGGCCCTCGGCTATCTTGCTATGCACCATCATGGAGCTCGAATCCACAAGGGATAAATAATCATATAAGTGGCAATACCCACTCAAGGGAGGTTAACCTTACGGGACTCGGGTATTACAAAGCCCCCCGAGAATTTTAAATTCGCCGAAATTAGGTATAAAAATTTGGTCAACTCGCAAAACTCCCTAGTCAAAATTCACGTATTTTTAAAAGAGAAATCGCCCGAAAATAGCAATTTTATTCAACTCCCGAAAGTCGCAGTTTAGAAGCTTCGGTCAACCCGCAAAAATTATCTCCGCGAAAGTGACCCGAATTTCACACATTCTGCCGATTTTCGAGAGTAGTTATCCAGGCCCGCGAAACCTCAATTGGCCCGCGAAAAGCCGCGATGTATCTCCCAGACATCACACCCACGAAACTACGGTCGGCCCGCGAACTGATTTCACAACCCGAAAAGTCTTACAGTTCACGACACTTAATTCACCAAACACATTAAAATTTATTCGAAGTTCAAAACAGTGGTTCTTTTAAACAGAATTTGTATACTATCACATTCATTTTCAAAATTCATTTCTAATCCAGAAAATCGTACACCCTAAATTCAAACCCGAAGATGTTTCAAAGCCAAAACCTTTATGCAGAATACTCAATATTGTTAAAGATTTAGGTTAACTAATTCTAGGGTTTCTATCCACGCTTTAATATCCAACACCATTTGAACTTCTCAGCTTGCACCTAACATGGCAATTTCTGAATTTCCAAACTAGTATTTAGGGTCATGCAAACATAATAACTCCACTCAAGTTACTCAAGCATTTCGAAAACTTTCAGGTCTAGCATGTAATCATATGAGACTTGATAACAATTTCAACATATTGAATACATAAGATTTTGTGAGAGAGAGAGAGAGAGAGAGAGAGAGAGAGAGAGAGAGAGACAAGATTCACCTAGCTCACGTTTAAAAGGGTTGAGTTGTGTCTCTCTTTGATCTTGATGAAGTTCTCCTCTCTTCTATTGAGTTTTCTTTGTTGTTTTATTTCCGTATTCTTGAGGGTTATTAGATATATAAGGTGACTCTTAGGGTTCGTGAGTGACAAGACAAATTGATGACTATTATTCCTCCTAAGCTAAGTAAAGATTTCCTAATAATTATCCATATTCCATTCCAATCGAACTCTTTTAGCAATTATATTCCTATGTGTCGAACGCTTTCTACTACTTCAGAAGTATACCTAAAGAAATTTGATTAATCCATACATCCTATTACTTCTTTTATTTTAGTGAACTCTACGTCTACTGCTATTTGTTTTTCAAGACTTAACTTATAATATTTCAACCTTTCTATCGAGTCTCTAGATTCAACATTTTGTGATTTCTATATTAAATAATTACAGCACTAATTTACCTCGGAATTTCCATACTTAAATTTTGTTATCAATATTATTATTATTTCGCAAATATTATACATAGCTAATTACAACAAATCCCATATTAAATTTTACGGGTATTACATCCTTCCCCCCTTAAAAGAATTTTGCCCCCGAAATTACACCGATTGGAATAACCCGGGCATCAATTCCTTCTACCCTTACAGTGGTTTGGATATATTCGTTGTCGCATTTCTCGTATTTGAGAAAAGCAATGATCACTACCCTTTCTGAAAATTCTCAATTCTTATTTGGAATCATTATCCCTTGATTTTTAGCTTTCTTCTGTTACTTAAATTAATTGGGCTGAACCATTAGACAAAATATTTATATTATCTTACATTACAAAATATTACCGCTCCTAAGTTCATAGGCTTTTTTTTTGGGAACAAGTTCATAGGTTCACAAAATGAAGGTATCCTATCTTACATATTTGGTTCTACCCTAGGTTGTTCTTCATCTTCTGCAGCAGCGAGGGTAAATACCCTAGCAGGCACCCTCGGAGGTTGGTTCTGTACAGGAGTCGGATTTACCGGCGGATTCTCACGACAGAATCGCAAGATATGTCCCGTCTTCTCACAATTGAAGCATTTTATTACTGGGATTAGGTCCAAAACAGACGCCAACATGTTGACGTCCACACTGTTGGCAAGTCGGCATCGGCTGTTTTGCCAGAGCATTGTTAGGTCTCGCATTTGGCCTTTGTTCCCATCTGGGTTCATTTGGCCTCCCGCGGTTTAGCTGATTAGGAGCATGGACGACTAATTGTTTCTTCTCGTTTCCTCTGCGACTGTATTGCCCTTGTTCCAACTTTCTCTTTGCCTCTCGGTCTTTAGTAAGCCTCAACTCGGCTTCTTCGGCCACTAAAGCTCGTTCAGCAGCCTTACCATAAGTCATTTCCGGCAATCTCGTCATCGCGTCATCCCGGTACAACTCAGATTCAAGCTGATTAGGAAACGTCCCACTTTAAGGGTGTCTGTCGCCACCACGTGGGGAGCAAAACGAGAAAGTTGTTCAAATTTGCGGATGTTCCGCAACAGACATTCCGCCCAGACGTAGATTGATGAATTCTTCCATTTTTGTGTCACGGGCAGAGATGCTAAAGTACTTTTCCTCGAAGAGCTCCTTAAAGCGCTCCCAGGTCATTGTACTTGGATCTTCCATCACTGTGATGGTATCCCACCAGTATCCGGCATTTCCCGGAAGGTGAAAGGCAGCAATTGGATAGAACTTTCTCCTCTTCGGGAGTTTGGCTATATTGGAAAGTGGATTCAATGGTCCTAAGCCACTCACCCTCCGCAATTGGATCCACAGTGTCTTCGAAAATAGGCGGATTGAGTTTACGAAACCTATGCCCGATGGTTTCAGTTCTGTCGATCTGGGGCGACATATGTCGCGCCGTCGAACTCTGATTACGGATCAAGGCATTAATTTGTTCGGATTGGAGCCGAATAAGATCAGCAAGCTGGGACATTGTACGGTTCGAGACATGTTCATCGTGACTGGATTCCCGATCCTCATGGTGTTGTCGGCTTGATTCGCCATTAAACTCACTCCTAGTTCGTACCATTTTATCCTACTAATTATAATCAAAGTTTCACGTTAGCACATAAGAATTATCACAGAGACATAAAACACTTACAGATGAGGCTGGGCTTCCATGATTTTGAGCGGATGTACATGGACAGTATACAGAATCTATATCCTAATCTCTGATACCACCTGTAGCGACCCTCACCTTCTAATCGCATAAATAGCGATAAATCGCGTCGGGTTTAGCAGCGAAAGCCGCGGAGAACCCATTTTACAAAAACATTTGTTCACACAAAAAGTTAATACGAACGGGCCGAAGGCCCAAATCATCGTATCACTCGCCCACAAATCGTCATCCATGTACAGCCCCGCCCTCAAAAGCCCATGGAAGCTCCGATGGCCAGCCTCGATCGTAGATTATCTACAACATGCAAACACTGAGCTATTTCCCTGTAGGTGAAATAGTGCATGCACGTGTGACTCGCTCACGTTCACTCACCCCCAATTCTCACCAATTGCAATGCCACTCACTATTGCTCATCACAATCGGGATACACTCACCACCTAACAACGGGCCCCGGGCTCAGTACTGTGCACCATCATGCGAAATCACTACCACGATCACGAAAAAACCACATCACGATCACAACATACGGCCGTGGCCTACACCGAGCAGCCTCCCTGAGCCGTATCAGGTCACTCTCTCAGGTCGCCTCTTCTGCCAATGCGGTGCCCAGGCTGGTAGCCTACACTAGGTCCCGTAAGGGTACCCAGGTCGCCTCCTCCCGCATGCGACATCGTGGCATAAACTAGTTAGCCTACTGGGGATGTCCCAAGTCGCTCCATTCTAGGTTGCCCGCAGTTTGCCGCATAATGTCCAACGGGCCAATGGCTCACCGTCACAGGCGCTGGTGCACAGTAGTGACCCCACTCACGTGATTCCTCTACGGGTCGACAACCAATATCGGCTATTCGCTCACTAGGTACAATACAGTACCACCGTTCCACCACTGTACGGTCCATGAAATGACGTGTAATGCACATGCAGGCATTTAACGTGATAATACATGATAACCTGATGCCATATGGAGCGCACGTAACACATAAAACACATAATTCATTGAAGCACATAAAAGCACATAATTTTCATATAGGTGTTTACGCGTTGTAGATGAAAATTCACCTACCTGTCCTCCTTAACTTAGCAGATTAGAAATTCCGTAACTTCCCTAATGTATTGAACCTTAAGACATACGAAATAATTCTATATATATAAATTTCTCGAGCTGTAAAGAAATAAAATGACTAGGTTTTAATGGAGAAATGGGCCTGGAATTGGGTTAAAGCCCAGAATATAATTAAACTGGGTCAACGCGCGAAAGTAATTGGCCAAACCTCCCGAGAATTTTAAATTGGCTGAAAGTCACCCGAAATTCACGTATTATTAAAAGAGAAATCGCCAGAAAATAGAAATTTTATTCAACGCCCGGAAGTCGCAGTTTAAAAGCTTCGGTCAACCCGCGAAAATTATCTCGGCGAAACTGACCCGAATTATTTCACACAATCGGCCGATTTTTATCGAGCTGTTATCCAGGCCCGCGAAACCTCAATTTGGCCCACGAAAAGCCCACGATGTATCTCCCAGCCATCACACCTGCGAAACTACGGTCGGCCCGCAAACTCATTTCACAACCCGAAAAGTTCATTTTCGATTCGCGAAACACATTAAAAATTGCCGATGAGGCTTGGCTCTACTGGTCAAGCTGAGGCGCTTAGGGTCATGTTGGGAGAGGTCCTGGGTTCGAATCTCATCCCTGTGACATTTTCCTAAGCCTGCCCACATGGGCCCAGACATGTGCGATTGACCTGGTCGGCCTGCTTAGCAGGTAGTGGGACGGCCCCGGGGTTTCACCATCGGCTTTCCCCGGTTATCAAAAAAAAAAAACACATTAAAAATTTATCCGAAGTTCAAACAGTGATTCTTTTAAACAGAATTTATATATTATCACATTCATTTTCAAAATTCATTTCTAATCCAGAAAATCGTACACCCTAAATTCAAACCCGAAGATGTTTCAAAGCCAAAACCTTTATGCAGAAAACTCAATATTGTTAAAGATTTAGGTTAACTAATTCTAGGGTTTCTATCCACGCTTTATATCCAACACCGTTTGAACTTCTCAGCTTGCAAACTATTATATGAGACTAGTATTTAGGGTCACGCAAACATAATAACACCACTCAAGTTACTCAAGCATTTCGAAAACTTTCAGGTCTAGCATGTAATCATATGAGACTTGATAACAATTTCAAACTTATTGAATACATAAGATGTTGTGAGAGAGAGAGACACAAGATTCACCTAGCTCACGTTTAAAAGGGTTGAGTTGTCGAAGTCTCTCTTTGCTCTTGATGAAGTTCTCCTCTCTTCTATTGAGTTTTCTTTCTTGTTTTATTTCGTATTCTTGAGGGTTATTAGATATATAAGGTGACTCTTAAGAGTTCGTGAGTGACAAGACAAGTTGATGACGATTATTTCCTCCTAAGCTAAGTAAAGATTTCCTAATAGTTATCCATATTCCATTCAATCGAACTCTTTTAAGCAATTATATTCCTATGTGCCGAACGCTTTCAACTACTTCAGAAGTATACCTAAAGATATTATATTTGATTAATCCATACATCCTATTACTTCTTTTATTTTAGTCAACTCTACGTCTACTGCTATTTGTTTTTCAAGACTTAACTTATACTATTTCAACCTTTCTATCGAGTCTCCAGATTCAACATTTTGCGATCTCTAAATTTAATAATTACAGCACTAATTTACCTCGGAATTCTCATACATAAATTTTTTTATCAATATTATTATTATTTCGCAAATATTATATAGCTAATTACAACAAATCCCGTATTAAATCTTACGGGTATTACAGGGTTCGCCACGTTGAGTGCGCAAAACTTATCTCAGGATTCGTGATCCGTGGCCTGACCCAATTCGCGAACCTCATGACTCTTATGTTTCGCGAATTCATCCTAGTTCGCCAAATCAACACAATTCATGAAACCCTAGTTCGCCAAATTTGGACGTGTGCACTTCGTGAAGTATGGTTCGTGAACCACTCCTCGCGGTTCGCGAACTACTTCAATTCGCGAAGTCGGGTTCGCCAACCAAGTTCGCCAACCAGGTCCGCCGTCCTACGCTCAATTCGCGATCCTCTTAAGCATCAAATTCGCCAACCTAGCTCTCGAAGCTCGCATGGATTCGCCAGGTGCATGCATTCGTGATTTAGGGAGTTCGCCGAGTTGTTCAATTCACGAAATGCTTCGTTGCCCCGCCAATTCGCCAAGTGGATCTCCACGGGTTCGCGAACCATGGTTCGTGAAGTCCCTTCTTCCTTAATTCGCGAAGTCCTCGTTGCCATCGAATTTGCGAACCTAGTTCGCAATCCTCTCGTATACTTCGCAAACTCATCACACGCTTTATTCGTCAAATGGGAGTTAGAATTCGCCAAGTTCCTTTCTCTCTAATTTGCAAAAATCCAATTACTAACTAAGAGTTCGCCAAGCTACTTGAATTCGTCAACTAAGGTTCGATTCGCGAACCCTTAAACACTTTTAACACCTAAAATCTTTAAGAGCTCTGATCAAAAGGGCATTTGTTTTTCCATGAACCGTATGAATATCCTATGAGCTTCTAAATATTTCTGAACCTTCGATACTTGAATAAAATTCCCTTGTTATGGAACTCTCAAACCAAGGGTACCATACTAATAATATACCTTAGAAATTAAACTCGTTTCTCAATTTATTTTTATATGGCTGAAAAGCTCCGTATGGTTAAATTCCTAATCATGTGAGTAAGAGAAGACTAAATAATCAGTATTAAATATAGGAAGCAGCATTATATAACAATTTCCTCACCTTTCCACTCGATCCTCTTGGAATTGTTTAAGGATTCTTGGCTAAAATCACCTCCCTTCTTGTTCTCGTTTCCTCTTCGTTCTCTTCTTCTCTTTATCTTTCGTTGTTATCTTTTACCAAAATAATGATTTTTTTCAACTAAATATCTAATAGCTACATGGCTAGTGATGTGAATCCCCCTTAGTTTAAGGAAAATCAATCCTTATCTCTTATATGTTTGGGCCAAGGTAACTTATTTAGTTGGGCCATCTAATTTCAATACTTTAATAATTAACGAATTTCTATTTAAGTTGGACCAAATCTTACAAATCAACTTGGGCTTAAATTTGGGTTATATCTAGCCCAAATATTATATTTCGAAAATATTAATGCCTCACATCTAGCTTCTATCGAAAATTTCCCTATCGAAATCATATTCCTTATACGAAAATTATTCCTAAGTCCCAACTAAAATTTCTACTAACTTAGATGTCACAGAAGCACATAAATTTTAATGTACATAGTTTCATAGAATTCACCTATAAGCACGTAATTACTTGCACAAAATTCATGAAATCGTGCGGGCATGTATTTAATCCATGAAGTGCATGTAGCCACGTAAAACACAGAATATGCACACAAATTTATTAGCCGGCCTAAGTTATGGGACTCGGGTATTACATCCTCCCCCTTAAAAGAATTTTGCCCCCGAAATTCCGCCAGCGGAAATTGTTCAGGGTAGCGATGGGTAGGGAGTTGAGTTGGCTTGGTTAGGTGAATAACCACCCAGTTGTCCGCAAAGGAAGTCCTACTTCTCGAATCCACATTACTGGAGATCTAATTCTAAGCTTTTCTAAAACGAGAATTGATCGGTGCTCATGGAAGGTCGTACACAGTAGGCTGATCAAAACTTAAGTCATTCAGCGAACCGTATTTTTTTTGGGAATGTTTCACTAAAATAAAGAAAGAAAAAGGAGTACAGGGTTAGCGTACATGATAACGCTCACGACGCAACAAGCGGTAGTGATCTACCAATCAGACAGCACATCGACAAAACCGAGACAGCCCAGACACCTACAAGGTCCCAACAAGACCTAAGCCTAAACAGAAGATTACAATACAACGCAATACAGAGGCTAAGGTAAGTGTCGCAATCCACAACAAATCAATATGATCCTGGCACCAGATGCAGTGCCAGCAGGACAGTCGGGTGACGTGCAGACAAGGTGCTAGCTCACAACAGAAGATAAAATCGCAGGAAATTATCAAGCGGAAGGGGCAAACACAGCAGGTGCTACCGCAAGTGTGGTCGGAGTTAAAAGGCGTGATAGTGCCTACTCCTGTTTCTTTCCGCCCAGGAGAAGCCAGAAAACCACCGAGACAGGCCCGACCAAAGTCCCGCCCCAGAGCAAGCCAAAACTGCAAAAAAAAAACAGCATCGAACAGAAACAGAGCCCAGGGCGAGAGCGAAAAAGGGAGAAATGATAGTCAAAGAGGGAGCCGAGATCCTCCCTAAAACCACGGGTGTTGCAACCCATCGCATCCCAACAGCACGAACATAGGAAGGGTCTCGAAGTGAACCGGTATTTCCATTTTGATTTAGTCAAGTCATTTGGGTCCAAGCAGTGATTGGGGAAATCACAGGTATTCGCCACGCTTTCACTGCGCTACCCAGATACTGAACATGTATAAGAGAAGAAAGGTCACGGCATAAGGTTTTACTTCAGACCCATTGCCTGTTGCAACGTTATTTACAAGGTGATCTCTAAGATATTGGCCAAACGGCTAAAGGGGCACCTACCTACATTAGTCCACGGCTCCCAGACGGCGTTTATCCCAGGGCGACGGATCAGCGATAATGTGTTGTTGGTGCAGGAGCTATGCCTCGGGTACAAGTCTAAGGGCCGCCCACCGCGTGCTATGTTCAATATTGAACATCCCTGCACGTTAATGAGGACAAGGAGCCAAATAACTCTAAGATTTTCTCTCTCTAAGATTTCTCTCCCAAGCACGTAAACCCTAGAAACCACGTACTGAAAACCCTTCATCTTCCTTGCCGTTGCCGTCACTACTCCCGGCCGTTTTGAACGCGGCGAGGCCCCGCGCGTCGCCCCCCCGCCGGGATCAGACGGCGACGGTCTGGGTTTTTAGCCGGTCCTTCCTACGCCCTCCCTTATACTTGGTGACCTTTCATATTTCGACGTCCCTTCATATTCTGCGTCGTCCTCGTCGGTGGCTAGACCTGCTGCTGGCGTTGATGGGCTCTACTTCATTCATGCGTGGCTCTATGATGAGCGGCTCTTCATCCACAACAAATCTTATGGACCCCGCGATACCCTGCGACCTTGGAGCACTGAAGATAGACTACCCGCAGTTTGCGGCCCGGTTTGATGGAAAACGATTTAATGGCCTAATGGAAAGGGTGAATGGCCGTGCGGTGAATGCTAAAAACGGTGGCGTGCCAGTACAGCGTACTGACACTACTCATTCTGAGGCGCAGCGGCCAGGTTTCACGGTTCTTGGAACCCTGCGAAAAGACAACGGAGGTGCATCGGCCACTTTCCGTAGACGGCCGGACACCCCTCCTCCACCTAGGTTCCATAAGCAAACGAGGGAACTGGGGGACCACCCGGACTCCCCAGATTCACTGGAACAGCAGTATGATGAGCCTAATGTTCCAAACGTCAGGGATGTTCAGATGGCTGGAATCTCGGAAGATGACTTGGATGAGCTAGCCGTGCAAGCGGTGGGCAATCCCACGATGGCGAGAATTGCTACGTACCTACGGATGGAACTGGGTATACCGGAGAAGCCACGGCCCTTACTAGATGCTAACCCTTCTGTTGAGACCTCCGCCATCTTACTGCCACACGGGCCAACCTTTGAGCTGGAGGATAATATTGTGGGCGATGTTACCCGGGTCGAGGGCGATGCCAAGAGCAATGCTGAGGAAGCTATAGAATCGGAGACGACCCCGGTAATGGCTAGAGGTCCTACATCTCCGAAAATTTCGGGTCGACAACTTTTAGGCCCCACTGAGCCAAGGGTTTTTTCTGATAGTAATGGAGCTAGAAGCGACACTAACCGCAGATCTTACGCGGCTACAGTCCATGGCAAACCCTCCCTACGAGGCAGTATGGACCGCATGTGGTTGGATTATACACCGCCGAAGCTTGTGGAGGGGGAGGCGGAGATCCAGCCGACCCTGGCCATGGTGGAAAATGGGTGCAAGCGTTGGCAACACACGTTGGTTGGGTACTTCCTGGGCAAGAAACCCTACTTTCCAAATGTTGAGAGGCACTTTCGTTCAATTTGGGGAGGCGTGGCTGAAGTCCGATCCACGTCCAATGGCTTCTTTAAATTCAGATTTGAGTCGGCAGAGGCCATGATGGAAATTCTAGAGGGAGGCCCTTGGCTCCTAAAGGGGCAGCCCCTAATCCTTGAGGAATGGGGACCAGGCATGTCCTTTGCCAAAAAGGAATTAAAGGAGGTCCCAACTTGGGTACGCTTCCCCCACTTGCCATCGGAGCTATGGACCAAGGAGGGACTTGGACTAGTGGCTAGCGTTGTTGGCAAACCTCTTCCTGACGCCTGTACTATTACTATGGAACGGATTGATTATGCGCGGGTATGCATTATGAAACGAATCGACGAACCCTACCGCGACCATTTCAACATTCGCATGCCCACTTCGAAAAACGGGTCCGATGTGATCCGCGTTGAGGTAGAGTACGAATGGAGACCACCATGTTGCTCCAACTGCTCTGAACTGGGACATGCCAGGTCTGCATGTCCACGTATTCCCCGCCCCCAAAAAGCGGTGATTGTACCAAAATGCAACCATCCTGCTAAGGCGGCAGCGCGGGTGCCCCCACGCGGCACGAAGGAATGGCAGACGGCTGCCGGAAAAGCCAAGGCTGATGCAGCAAGGCCGCAACAGGCAACAACATCCACTCCCAGCCTGGCAACAAGTTCCAACCCCTTTACCATCCTCAGTGACCTTTCTGACGATGGAAACAACCACCTACAGGGCCCTAAAAGCGCAGCCCTTCCATCTGGGTCCCAATGATACCCACAGCCGTATGGAACGTCCGTGGTCTCAACAAGCGAGACCACAGTCACGCGGTGGGTGACCTCATCGGCTGACATGCTTTACAGATTATTGGACTACTTGAAACACGGGTTTCCGCTCAAAATGCGGACTATATTGCTAATAGTATCAGACAATGGTCTTGGTTTTTTGACTACGATGCGGGACCGGGTAAACGCATCTGGGTGGGGTGGGACAACCGTCTCGTCTCGGTTTCTATCATTGGGTCTTCGACACAAGCAGTCCACTGCAGGGCCCGCTCCTTAGCTTCGCATGTCGATATCTTTATCACTTTCGTTTATGGCCTGAACCGTAGGGAGGAACGCCTTGAGCTTTGGGACGATCTGATTTCCATGTCGCAAAATCGTTCCGATGATGCCTGGGTTGTGATGGGTGATTTCAATGCCATTCTCGGACCACATGATGCCCGTGGGGGATCCCCACAGCAAGCCGATTTTGAGGACATGAGCAGCTGCTTTACGCAGTCTGATCTTGTTCCTCTACCCATGATTGGCCAACAGTTCACATGGTTCAACCAAAGGAGTGGGGCGGCGGGAATTTGGCGCAGATTGGACAGGATGGCTGCCAACCCTACCTGGTTTACTAGGTATGATCATATTCGATATAGAAGTGAACTCCCATGTACATCAGACCACTCGCCTCTTGTATTAGAAACCCCGGGGAAAAGCAGGCCCAAACACACAAGCTTTCGGTTCGATAACTTCCTTACCCAAGATGCGGCTTTCCAGTCGATTGTTGAGAGCATCTGGTATTCTCAGATCCATGGCTTGCCCATGTACTCTGTTGTCCAACGGCTGAAGTTGCTAAAAGGACCCCTCCGCAGCTTACGCGGAGCCAAAGGCGTTCTACAACAAAATGTCGTTCAAGCAAAGGAGTTCCTCAGCCTTGTTCAAGAATTTGCGGCGATACATCACAATGAGACGCGCTTTCACCATCTGGAAGCTCTCTGCCGACACCTTTATGAAAAGGCTGTGGATATGGAATACGAGGCCCTGCGACAAAGAGCTAAAATAACGTGGTTGAAGGACGGTGAACGGTGCACGGCATTTTTCTTCAAAAAGGTTACCTTGAGGCGCGCTACCAACCGTATTCACTCCATCGAGGACGAGGTGGGTAATCTACACGAGGGAGAAACTGCGGCTAGCTCTGTGCTTTTGCGCTATTATGAGGACCTCTTGGGACGTTCGTCGCGACCGATTGCCGCGCAACCGCCTGACGTTAGGGACTTCATTTCGTGTACTCTCTCCCCAGAGGCCGCTAATGATCTGATTCGGCCCTTCTCTGATTCGGAAATCAAGGATGCCTTCTTCTCCATCACCGATGACAAAGCCCCGGGACCCGATGGTTTTACGGCGGCTTTCTATAATGCTGCCTGGGGAACCATCGGACTTGATATCACCTCGGCTGTGAAAGATTTTTCAGCTCTGGACGCCTGCTAAAAGAGATCAATTGCACCCTCATAGCCCTCGTCCCGAAGGTCCCTAATCAGGTTCGGCCGGCGGATTTCCGCCCCATTGCCTGCTGTAATGTGATTTATAAGGCGATCTCCAAGGTACTGGCCAATCGCCTTAAGCATCACCTCTCTGTCCTCGTTGACGTCACCCAAACGGCCTTCATCCCCGGTAGGCGAATTAGCGACAATATCCTCCTCGCTCAGGAAATATGCTCGGGCTACCGGAGTAGACAGTTACCGGCCAGGCTTACCTTCAAGGTCGACCTTGCGAAGGCGTATGACCGGGTTGAGTGGGATTTCTTCATAGCCACCTTGACCGCTATGAATTTCCCACCACAATTTATCCAATGGATCCGTCAGAGCCTCACGACGACACAGTTCTCGCTCAATATAAATGGACGGGCGGAAGGTTTTTTCAAAGGCCGACACGGCCTTCGGCAGGGGGACCCGATTTCCCCGTAAATTTCACATTGGTGATGGACGTCCTATATGGTATTCTCGCTCGGAAAATCCAATTTTCTGGACAATTTACCTACCACTGGCGCTGCGCAGAAACCTCGATGTTCATGTTGACCTTTGCCGACGATCTCTTACTTTTCTGCCATGCGGATACCCAGTCGGCTTCTGTTATTAGGGAAGGGTTGCGCCACTTCGCCGAAATTTCTGGGCTCCAAGCAAATCCCACAAAGAGCCAATTTTTCCTCTCTAAAAGGGCGGCGGGCCTGAGCTCAGCCATCGCGGGAATCATGGGGTTCACGGAAGGACAACTACCTGTTAAATATCTCGGGATCCCTCTAATTACGGGGCGACTTACTATCGCTGATTGCCAGCCGCTCCTTGAGAGAATCGACAGGCGATTAGGTTCTTGGCTCAATAAATCTCTCTCGTACGCAGGCCGTGTGCAACTGATAAAGTCGGTTCTCCTCGCTTTCCACCCGTACTGGTCCAATGTTTTTTTGCTGCCCAAAGGAATCACCCGGGAGATCGAGAAGCGGCTGCGCAAATTCCTTTGGGCTGGATCTTCAGCAAAAGTTTCCTGGAGCGACATCTGTCTCCCGGAAGACGAGGGTGGGCTCACTATTCGACCCATTGAAACAGAGAATAAGGCTCTGCTTCTGAAGCATCTTTGGTGCCTTATTAACCGTGATCCCAATTCGGTTTGGGTTAAGTGGCTCTGGAATACCCGTCTCACTACGCGCTCGGTTTGGACGATTAGTGCCTCTTCGCAGGCGGCCTGGAGCTGGAAGAAAATCCTTCTTCGCCCAGCCTTAAGGTCTATGATTGATTTTCGCATCGGGAACGGGCAGACCATTCGCCTTTGGCAGGACCCTTGGCTTGGGGACTTGCCGCTCATTGAAAGGTACCCTTGGGGACCGATCGCCCATGGGCCTTCCCCATGATGCCCATTTAAATGCGGTGATCGACGAAACTGGGTGGGTGTGGCCTGCTCAAAACACGACGGAATTCATGGATTTCTCCGACCAGCTCCCGCCCGTCCACCCTACCGAACAGGATTCTTATCGTTGGAAAATGTCAGCTGATGGCCGCTTCTCCGCACAGGCTGTGAAAGAGGCCCTGCGACCCCGCCGCCCTCGGGTACACTGGGCTGACCTTTTTAGGGGTAGTATGCGGATCCCTCGTCATGATTTTATTCTTTGGCTCGCCATCCGGGAACGTTTAGCTACGAGGGATAACTTTTGGATCGCCTCACGTGCAAACTCTACGGCCTGTCTCTTATGCGATAATGCGGGGGTTGAAACTATAAACCATCTCTTTTTCGATTGCCTTTTCTCTATGCAGTGTCGTCGTGCGCTCCAACAGAAGACGAGATTTGCGTGGCCTTATCAGGATTGGTGGGTTGGGATTCGCTGGGCTTCTGCTAAGTGGCGCAGCCAGCACCTCTATCACCAGGCGTATCGTCACCTCCTATCGTCTCTCATCTACCATATCTGGGCGGAACGGAATCGAAGATGGCATGACGGTACTAGCCGCCCCCCTGAGGTCGTTATTGATCAGGTTGTTGCCATGGCGCGTCTGTTCCTCTCGGTGCAGCCGACCAAGTACGAGCTCCAGCTTTGCGGTCTTCGTCGCATGTGGCGCATTGCTTGGTAACCGGGCGGTCTGGCTTCCATTGGCATCCACTGGCGTCTAATGGCATCCTCTGGCAGCCTCTGGTATCCTTTGGCACCCTTCGGCTCCCTTTGGCTTCGGGGCGTCCTTGGCTGCCGCGGCCCCGGTGCGGCTCCCGCGAACAGTGAGTTTTGCCTTGCTTTAGGCCATGTCTCGGTGGTTTTGGTTGTTTTCGCTTTGGTTGTATTCTATTTCTCGGTTTGGTTTTAGCTGTTTGGCTTTTTTGTCTTTGGTGCGGCATGATTTTCATGACCGCGGCTGTACCCCTTGACCTCGTTTTATTTAATTACCGCCCCCGAAGAAAAAGCATACGACAAAGTCGAGTGGAAGTTTTGGCTATCGGTCTTAGGCATTATTGGTTTTCACCCTACGTACATTGGCTGGATTCGGGCGTGTCTAACGACGACGGCCTTTTCGTTGAACCTGAATGGCCAGGTGGTGGGGTTTTTCCAAGGCAAGAGGGGGTATTCGATAGGGGGACCCCATTTCCCCTTATCTGTTTACTCTAGTGATGGAGGTACTCCGTGGGCTGATCATGGCTTGTGTATCTGAGGAGCCACGATTCAGATATCATTGGCGATGTGAGGCGTTGGGCTTGGTCTCGTTTATTCATTTCCGGATGATCTTCTTCTATTCAGCCATGCGGGCGTCGTATCGGTGGGAGTTCTGAAGAGGGCATTGGGGAGTTTGCGCGGTTGTCAAGGCTGCACCCTAACCCTGACAAAAGTGAGATGTACTTGTCGAGGCGCGCTGACGGGTTGACTACACAGATTCAATCACTCATGGGGTATCGAGTGGGGCAGCTGCCGGTGCGATATTTAGGAGTACCCCTCATTACTACTTGCTTGACGATTGGCAACTATGGCCCACTTCTACAGAAAGTGGATCAGCGGTTGGGATCAATGGTCAATCGCTCTTTATCTTATGCAGGCCGCCTATAGCTGGTTAAGTCGGTCTTGCAGGCGCTCCATGCTTACTGGTCAGGTATGTTCTTGTTGCCTGAAGGCGTTGTTAAATCTTTGGAGATGCACTTTAGGAAGTTTTTGTGGGGAGGCAAATCACCTAAGGTGGCATGGGAGGTTTTGTGTCTACCTGTGGCGGAGAGGGGATTGGGGACTGAGATCGATAGTTGCCAACAATAAGGCTCTATTGCAGAAGCGCTTGTGGAGTGTTCTTACCAGGACACCAGACTCGATTTGGGTCGAATGGCTCTATAGGACGCGGCTGCATTCTCGATCGCTATGGGACCTACAGGTCTCGGCGAATGATGCTTGGAGCTGGAGGAAGCTGATGCAGCTGCGCCCATTGATTAGATCTATGATTATGTTCCGTATTGGTGATGGTTCCACGTTTTGGCTGTGGTAGGATCCCTGGTTTGTTGCCTACGGCCATGGGGCTGCCACTCGATTCACGGCGGACTGCGGTCCTCAATGCGCAAGGGTGGAACTGGCCAGGGCAAGGGGCGGTGGAGTATCTGGAGGTTAGCCGCCTTCTACCTTCTGTGGTTTGTGGGGATCAGGATGGCGTACGGTGGACGGGATCGCCAGATAGATCTATGACAGCGGCTTTGGCTCGAGATGCCATGCGATACAGGAGGCCTCATGTGGGTTGGGCGGTGTTATTCGGAGGGCCTTTGAAGGTTCCACGGCATGAGTTTATTTTATATCTGGGATTGCAGGATCGTCTCTCGACCAGGGACAAGCCATGGATCGCTCAGAGGGCGGAGACTCCAGCTTATATCCTCTGCGTGAGCTGCATTTTGAGACTGCCCAGCATCTCTTTTTTGATTGTCCCTTCTCACGCCATTGTCTTCGTCTTCTGAGGTGTCGGACTCGATGGAGCTGGCCTTATCAGGATTGGCATACGGGCATTCAGTGGGCGGATACCCATTGGCGAGGGAAGCACCTTCTTCATGCTGCATACCGTCATATACTGCATTCCCTTGTCTATCATATTTTGGTAGGCAAGGAATAGGCGCAGGAAGGAGGGGACCATCACGACTCCACACAGGCTCGTGGGGTGTGTTCTTGCCCTGGCTACCATGCGGATTAGTGGTACGTCCACGAAGTACGACCTTCATCGGGCAGCCATACGCCGACTATGGCGGGTGGCTTGGTAGGATTGGTCTTTGATTGTTTGTTTAGTTGATGGGATCATTGGTTGATTGGTTGATTGGTTATTCCTTTCTTGTTTGTGCCCAGTAGTCTGTTACTGGCGGGTTGCGGAGTATATCTCCTGCTTATTTGTGCATACATTTTTCCACTATATATATACGGGACATTATACCAAAAAAAAATGTTGTACTTCGGCATAATAGGGTTTAGGCTTGCTATGTTGAAGGAAGTCGAATATGGCTTCATCATGGTATTCCCGAAAGTAAAACACTCAATGGTTTTGATGGGGTTTGTGTCGAAACTTTGTGGAAAATGGTTACGTTACGTCGCACTTAGATTGGCTATGGGTAATCCTGAATCTCGCCATGAAAGTTGGTGGGTGCAAAAAGAAGTGAATGATTTTCCTAAATCTATTGAATGCGTGTCGGGGTTTGATGAATAGGTAGGGTACCTGCCACAAAGGATGGGTTGTCTTCTGCCTCCTCAGTAGTGAGCGTGTACACTCGGGCGGTTGCCGTCGGTGGTCTGACCTGACTCACCGTCTGGCCTCCGGACGTGTTCTCCGGGCATTCCCTGAAAAAGTGGCCTGTCTTGCCACACTTGAAATAGGTCGCATTTTGGGAGTAACAGACACCCGAATGTCGCCTCCCACATCTCGGGCATGTTGGCATGGTGGGTTGAAAAGGTTGAGGCCTCCCCTGATTTGGATTGGCTGTTGGGGTGATCCGAGCCTATTCTGGAAGTGAGGTTTGGGATCCTTGGTAATGAACTGCTTCTTTGGGTTCGTTCCTTCCCATTTAGGCCCTTGTACGAACTTCCTCTTTGCCTCATGAGCTCATAAGATACGTATCTCGGCTTGTTTGGCCACTAGCGCGCGTTCTGCGACTTGGGCGTAAGTAGCCCCTTGGAGTCCAACCATGCTTACATCACGATACAGTTCTGGTTTCAAGCCTTCTAAGAACCTCTCAATCTTTCCGTGAGTCGGTGCTCACCATGTGAGCTGCGAACCGGGAGAGTTGCTCGAATTTCCGAATGTACTCCACCACCGTCATCGTTCCTTGCCGGAGGTTGATGAACTTGTTCATTCTTTGAGCACGAATTGGAGCGGTGTAATACTTGCTCTGGAAGAGTTCCTTGAAACGGCCCAGCTCATTGTAACCGTGTCTTCAATGGTTAGGATAGTATCCCACCAATGGCCTGCGCTACCTCCCACTAAGTAGGCAGCACACACGACTTTTTCAGCTTCGGGGGTAAGACAATGTTGGAACATGCTTTCCAACGTTCGGAGCCAATCCTCAGCCGACGTCGGATCAATGGCATCTTCGAATGTTGGGGGATTGAGTTTACGAAACCTTTCCCCGACCATTTCGATCCTTTCAGCTTGAGGAGGTCCATTACTTGGCTGCCTTCCAATATTCTGTTGCTGGATTAGTTGCTGGATTTGGGCCGATTGGTGATGGACCAATTCTGTTAGTTGAAGGATAGTCGCATCTCGGCTATCAGTAGGGGCTGTAGTTTCCCTATCAGCCTCCCTACTGGACTCACCTCTAATCCTTACCATTTTTCTCGTTCTACCCTGTTAGTCCCTACGACCAATAAATTACTCAACACGAGAAATTCACATAATCATAACACTTATAAGCAAGGCTGTTTCTGCGCTTTTGGCTGTGTGTACAAGGACAGTCTGCAGAACCTGTGACCGAAGCTCTAACACCATGATTCCTTCCGAGCTAAACCCGAGGAACAGTGGGTGCGATTTCACACAGTAGGCGGGATTTTCAATTTTCGAGTTTTCTTCGCGTGTTTGACGTCCGATCGCCGTCGTCTCTGGTCAATTTTGGCCGATCGGTGATTCTGGTATCCTTCCTCACCAATCTGGTAGCGGTGGGACAGATTGGAGTAAGGTTTTTGGGAATTATTGTGGCGGTTTTTGGGAATTATTGTGGCGGCTAGGGTTTTCCTGGTGCGATGCAAGCCCCGGGGAATCCACCCGCTCCACCCGATCGTGCCCTGATGGCGATCGCCGATCCGGTGGTGATGGAGCGCAATCAGCCAACACCAATGGCGCAAAGGGGCTGGTCCGCTTCTCCCTGATTTGCATGCCTTGACCGCGGCATATCCGGATTTTGCAGCATGCTTCGATGGTGATCGATTCCGGGCACTGCTGCTAATCGTGGTCCATCTGTTGGCATTGGGACGGAGTCCAGTGGGGCGATAGGTGTTGCGACGGTGAGCGCTGGCCTGGACTCCCAAAATCAGTGCGTTGAGGACGTCTGCGCCGTTGCTGATCGGTCGACGAGTTCTGGTCCTATTCCGGGGCCTGGTCAGTTTGGGCCTAGGATTTCACATTCTTCGCCGCCTGCGCATGCTGCGGTCATCGTGCCGCTCAAGGGAATACTCAAACACCCAAGCCGTAAACAAAGGTGGGGCCGACCAGATACTCCCCCACCTATGCGACTGACAGCCCGGCGGGTTGTGCACATGGGATCGCCGACGGATGAGGAGCCTGTTGATCAAGAGATCGCCGTTGATGATAGCGACGGCCAGGATTCGTCTGAGATTATTGCGGATAAAACTAGGGTTTCGGCCAATATCGGGGCTCCAACGCCCCAACATCTTAACCCGGGCTCATCTGCTACAGTATTGGCGTCTATGAATGCAGGGCTGGTTCAGACGCGCCATTCTATGCCTTCGCCCATTGCACTGGGGGCGTCGTTTGCGGTTGTGGTCGCGGGGAAGGCTACGGCTGTGCTACCACCTCATAAGGGCAGCGTTTCAGCCGCGGAGGTTGGGGCCCAGCGAATTCGTGTTGATCGTCGGCGGCTGGCACTAGAATTTGCGACATGGGATGTGGCGCATCAAGGTTTTGAAAGGTGGGCAAATACTTTGGTTGGTTATTTCCTTGGACCTAAGCCATACTTCCCCTTCGTTGATCGGTTTGTGAGGGAGCGATGGACGGGGTTGGTGGAGGTTCGCGCGACCATGTATGGATCCTTCCGGTTCCATTTTGATTCAGCCACGGCCATGAATGAGGTATTAGAGGGTTGTCCGTGGCTCCTGCAAGGCCAACCGCTGTTCTTGGAGGTGTGGCGGCCAGGCATGTCAACGGACAGGAAGGAACTTGTGGAGGTCCCTCTATGGGTTAAGCTGTGGAATGTTCCAAGCGAATTTTGGACAAAAGCGGGGTTAGGTGTGGTAGCTAGTGGTGTTGGGCGGCCGTTATTCGCTGATGGGATTACGGCCCAAGGGGAACGCATTGATTATGCGCGTGTTTGTGTTATGAAAACACTCGCTACTCCCTTTGTAGAGAAGGTGGAGATTGAGCTCCCGCATGCGGATGGGAGTATTTCTGGCACAGTATCCGTTAGGGTTGAGTACGAATGGAGGCCGAAGCGGTGCGTGGAACGTCCGTGATCATAATAGGCAAGACCACAGGAGGGCGGTGGGGGAGTGGATCGCGGGGGGGGGGGGGGGGGGGGGGGGTGTGTGGTTGCACATTGTTGGTCTCCTCGAGATGCGTGTGGCTGCGCCCAATGCGACACACGTGTCAGAGAGTATTCGGTCACGATGGACCTGGTTCTTTGACTATGATGACGTCCCGGGGAATCGAATCTGGGTAGGGTGGGATCCATCTTGGCCTCGCGTGACTATTGTTGCAATGTCTTGTCAGGCTGTCCATTGTCGCATGGAAGAGCTTGGTACGCGGGAACATTTATTTGTCTCGTTTGTGTATGGGAAGTCTCGGAGGGAGGAGCGGCAATCACTTTGGGAGGAGCTGGTCCAAGTCTCAGCCCTCCGGGTTGATGATGCATGGGTGGTGACGGGGGACTTTAATACCATTCTGCATGTGGGTGAGGGGAGAGGAGGTGATCCACAAGTGCGAGATATGTCAGATTTCCAGGCGTGCCTCCTACACGCTGACCTTTTATCGTTACCAGCCACGGGTCAGGAGTTCACTTGGTACAATCAGCAGAGAGGCCTATCGGGCATCTGGAGGAAATTAGATCGTATGCTCGGGAACCCTCAGTGGTTTGCCCGGGATCACATGATGCGACGACCTCGAAGGGACATCACCTCTTGCGGCGGTCTGGAGATCTGGAGCAATCGGAGCTATCTGATCATAATCACTTTGCTTTGCTACGGGAGTTGAATGATGATGACGTTAACGAAGCTGATCCACCTACTATGGGCCCTAAAGCATGTGCAGCCCAGTCAGGGGTCCATTCATAGCTCTGCTCGGCTCGTGGAATGTGCGTGGTCTTAATAGGCAAGACCACAGACGGGCGGTGGGGGATTGGATAGTTCGTGGGGGGTTATGCATTCTTGGCCTTCTGGAGACACGGGTGTCCGCTTCAATGCGGCGCATATTTTTGAGGGACTTAGGCCGCGTTGGACCTGGTTCTATGACTACAATGATGGCCCAGGTACACGTATCTGGGTGGGTTGGGATCCTTCATGGCTTCGGGTGACAATCGTCGCCAAAACTACTCAAGTTATCCATTGTCATGTGGAACATCTTCATACGAAGAACACACTGTTCGTCTCGTTCGTCTATGGGAATTCTCGAAGGGAGGATAGAGAGGCTTTATGGAACGAGTTGGTTCAGTTCTCGGCTCTACGAGTGGATGATACATGGGTGGTGACGGGGGATTTTAATACCATTCTGCATGCGGGTGAGGGGCGAGGGGGTTCTCCTCAATCGAGGGATATGTTAGAGTTTCAGGCATGCCTACTCAACGCTGACCTTCTTACGCTGCCGTCGACGGGGCAGGAGTTTACTTGGTACAATCAGCAGAGGGGTCTGGCGGGCATCTGGAGGAAGTTGGATCGCATGCTTGGCAATCCACAGTGGTTTGCTCGATACCCGGATGCTTGTTATAGGGGTGAACTACCGGCAACGTCAGACCACTCGCCATTGTCTTTGGGGGAGTCGACGTTGAGAAGGAGGGGGCCAACGTTTCGGTTTGAGAATTTCCTTACTAAGGAGGAGGATTTTTTAGGTCATGTTCACCGTGTTTGGAGGTCTCCTATGACGGGTTTTCCTATGTTTGCTCTCGTCCAGCGACTGAAGTTACTTAAGCCAGTTTTCCGGCGCATGCGGCGAGCCAAGGGTGATCGGCCAATGTGGCGGATGCACTACGCTTTCTAGGGGTTGCGCAGGTTTTCGCGGCGAGATACCCCATGGAGGTCTTATTCCATGATCTTGAACGGCATTGTCGTTTTATCTATGCCCGGGCCGTGGAGATTGAACATACAGCGCTTTCCCAACGAGCAAAGCTTGCATGGCTCAAGGATGGAGATTAATGCTCCTCCTTTTTCCTCAGGAAAGTCGCCATACGGCGAGCGACTAATCGCATCCTATCGCTAGTAAACCAAAATGGAGAGCCTCTTGACACTCCGGATGAGGTAGAAGGAGAGCTACTTGGCTTTACCAGGATTTGTTGGGACAATCGGCGCGAGCTCTGCCTGTCAGACTAGAGGATGTCCAAGGGGCTGTGAGGCGCAAGCTGTCCCCAGCTGCATCGCTAGACATGATTCGGCCAGTGGATGGGGTCGAAGTGAAGCAGGCGCTATTTTCCATGGGGGATGAGAAAGCACCGGGGCCTGATGGCTATACGGCGGCTTTCTTCAAAGCCGCGTGGGGGATTGTTGGCCCGGACGTCATCCACGCGACTCAGGATTTCTTTGCTACCGGTCGCCTACTCAAGAGGCTGAATAGTACGCTTATCACACTCATACCTAAGTGCGAGTCGCCACGCCGGTCGACAGATTTTCGACCCATTTCGTGCTGCAATGTCCTATATAAGATCATCTCAAAGGTGCTAGCCAACAGGTTGAAGATGGTACTGGGAGGTCTAGTCCATGCATCGCAGACCGCATTCATACCTGGACGGCGTATCAGTGATAACATCTTACTGGCGCAGGAGCTTTGCCTTGGCTATACGAGTAAGGGCCGCCCACCGAGAGCTATGCTAAAGGTGGATCTGGCCAAGGCGTACGACAAGGTGGAGTAGAGTTTCTTATTGGCGACGCTTCAGGCGATGGGATTCCACCCGAGATATATTGAGTGGATACGGAGCTGTGTGACGACGCCCACCTTTTCACTTAACCTCAATGGCCAGTCGACGGGGTTCTTTCCTGGCAAGAGAGGTATTCGGCAAGGCAATCCTATATCACCTTACCTGTTCACACTGGTCATGGAGGTGCTTCACGTTCTGGTCGAGGGTCATATTCAGGCAGAACCACGTTTTCATTTTCACTGGCGTTGCGACACCACATCACTGCCTATGTTGGTTTTCGCAGATGATCTCCTCTTATTCTGTCACGCTGACCCTATCTCTGTAGGTGTGCTTAAGGGAGCCCTGAAGACCTTTTCTCAGCTGTCCGGATTACATCCTAACCCGGATAAGAGCGAGATCTACATTTCACGTAGAGCGGAGGGTATCAGAGGACAGCTTCAACTCTTTTGGGTTTTCGCGAAGGTCGATTACCGGTGCGCTACCTGGGAGTCCCATTGATAGCTTCACGGCTAACAATTAAGGATTGTGCACCACTATTGCAGCAGGTGGATACCCGCCTGGGATCATGGCTAAATCAGACACTGTCCTATGCGGGCAGGATTCAGCTCATAAAATCGGTCCTACAGGCATTGCATGTCTATTGGTCAGGGGTCTTTCTCCTACCCAAGGGTATTATACGTGCCCTGGAGAGATACACCTAGGCATGCAACTGACTTCAGACCTATTTCATGTTACAACGTTATTTACAAGGTGATATCAAAGATTTTGGCCAACCGACTTAAGAGGCACCTGGCTACTTTGGTCCATTGCTCACAGACGGCGTTTATCCCATGGACGCCGAATCAGCGATAATGTGTTGCTGGAGCAGGAGTTGTGCCTTGGGTACAAGTCCAAGGGCCACCCTCCGCGGGCTATGTTTAAAATCGACTTTGGCAAAGGCATACGACAAGGTGGAGTGGGAGTTTCTGCTTTCTGTTTTAGGAGCCATGGGGTTTCATCCTACATACATTGGATGGATTAGGGCCTGCTTGACGACGACGGCTTTCTCGTTGAATCTGAATGGCCAGGTGGTGGGTTTCTTCCAAGGCAGAAGAGGCATTCGGCAGGGGGACCCCCATCTCCCCTTATCTTTTTACACTAGCAATGGAGGTACTTCATGGGCTGCTCATGGTCTACATATCGGAGGAACCGCAGTTCAAGTATCACTGGTGATGCGACGCGCTGGGTTTGGTCTCGTTAGCATTTGCGGATGATCTTCTTCTCTTCAGCCATGCGGACGCCATCTCGATTGGAGTGCTGAAGAAGGCATTGGCGGAGTTTGCCAGGCTTTTAGGGCTACATCCTAACCCTGATAAGAGTGAGATGTACTTATCACGGCGAGCTGAAGGGTTGACAGGCCAGTTACTGTAACAGCCCAGACCTCGCTCGCATTGATATTGTCCGCTTTGGGCGTTAAGCTGCCTGGTTGAGGACTTCCCAGGTGGTCACCCATCCTGGTACTACTCTCCCCCCAGCACGCTTAACTACGGAGTTCCTACGAACTCCCACCCACCCGCACGGCTTTAAAACGCGTCAATGGGAGGGGTGTCCACACCCTTATAAAGGCATGCTTCGTTCCCCCCTCCAATCGGTGTGGGATATCACAATCCACTCCCCTCAAAGGGTCCAGCGCCCTCGCTGGCACACCGACCCGAGCTCTGGCTCTGATACCATCTATAACAGCCCTGACCTCGCTCGCATTATTGTCCGCTTTGGGCGTTAAGCTGCCTGGTTGAGGACTTCCCAGATGGTCACCCATCCTGGTACTACTGTCAGGACCCGTCGTCCCGCCCTCGTATTCCGTTCTAATCCTAAGTATCTCATGCTTTATTATCGGATAAAAGCGTAAAAATGCGAATAAAATTTTTCCTTTTAAAACTACGTGCGGAAGTCTTATACACATGTCAAAAGAATGTTCGCAAATCGTTCTACAATTCATCGTAGTCATGTCTATACAGAAGACAAGTGCGTGTGTGTGTGTGTGTGCAGCCAAAAAGCTTCCTATGCGCCCGGCCTTCACAGGTCGTCATCCATACACACACTCCCACCTCAAAACAGCCGGATAGCTTCTAAAGATCGGCCTCGCATAAGGATCGGATCACGTACCGTGATTGGCAGGACCTACAACACGTAACGTAAAGAATGAGCCACCGAGGCTCAGTAAGCAGAAATTATGCATGTATGCACGTGTCCTAACGATCGACAATCCACGCCGTCGTTTTCTAACGCTCATACTATTTTTCTTATACGTACTCTTCCCTCGACTCATGCTCTTACTTCTTGCGGGCCCTCGGCTTTCAGTCCCACTTTGGGCCATCCTTAGAGATCTCAAGTGTCTGGTTCACACACTAGAAGGTCAGCCGAAAGAATCTTCCCTTACTCAGTGTGGCCTCCACGCGAGCGCTTCTCACTGGTAGCCAACACCGAGGCCACTAACCCCGGAGGTCACCCGAAGGAATCTTCCCTCCGGGTGGTGCTTTACACGCTAGAAGGTCACCCGAAGGAGTCTTTCCTTGCTCAGCGTGTGCCTCGGGCCGCATCCACCAGGTTGCATCTCCCGCATACGGGGCATTTTCCCCAGCCTCTTATACAGGCCTTATAGCTTCATTCGCCTTACCGGCTGCATAGGGGAAGCCGTGACTCTTCATTCGAGTCGACACAGACGCCAATATCGGCGAATATACATCGCACACTGGCGATCTTACGCACGCTCATACCTCGCGTCTTATACACTACGCATGCGTGCAAATGCTCATGCCATGCTCATGTACATATTCTAATCATGCCATCATGCACATAATTTGATCGTATCATACGTACACATCTCATACAAAAATCACGAGCACGTAATTCACATAATTGGACACAGGCAGGTTACGTGTCGTAGTTGAATTTCTACTTACCTGTCGTCCAAGCGTAATTATAGTACTTCCTCGTTCGCTCCTACCATTCGACCTTTTTAAATAAAAAGGTTAGGAGATCAGCACGTTGCCTCCTTAGCTAATTCGTCGAAATAATTTAATTCTGTCTTATTACTTATTTGGACTTGTATAAATTTTCTAGACTCCAATTTAATTTATTTGCGTCTTATTGCATTCTTAAGTCCTTACATTTCAAGAGCTAAGGTACGTTAGCGTTCAATGGCCCTAATTCATATAGCTAGGCGAAAGTGATTAGGACTTGGTATCAATCGATCTTTAATTGGTTCAATTCCAATCAAGTTTCGATCCCTAAGAGATTTCTTACTTATCTCGTTTAAATTTCTTACACTATAGGCTCGGCGAAAGCCGCTTGATTCTACTAGGTTTCGCTCAATTAATTTCATCCAATTGAATTCCTAAGTGGTATGAGTTTCCCCCGAAACTCTTTCTCTATTTGCTTTCGATCGGAAGTCACATTTGATAGTCACTTTCGATCGAACTCGTTTATCAGATCTTAATTTCAATTTGTTAGCTAGCGTGTATTAGTTTCACCCGCAAGTGGAGGAGTTTCGCCGAGATATTCTTCGATCGAAACTCTCTCAATTAGCTAGTTTCGATCAATTGGTTGGGGCTTCGCCGTGTTTCTACGTCGGCATGACACCATCTTAGTTTCGATCGAAACTTTGCATGGGACAAAGTTGCTTTCGATCAATCGCATGAATTTGATATTAGGTTTCGATTGATTTGGCTTATTCATTCGCCGATGTTGCATGGGCATGGATGGGTTTCGCCCGAAACCATGCATGTGGAAGGGGTTAATTTGATTCAATTGCGTGGGCTTGGGGGTTGAGTTTCGCCGAGATCTATTTCGGTCGAAACTCCCCTTTCATTAGTTAATTTCGATTGATTTTATAGGTTGGACTTGAGTTTCGATCGATACTCATGTGTTAAAATGAGTTTCGATCGAAACTCATATCTTATTGAGTTTACTATTCAAAACCAATTTGAATCAATATTGAATTCATGTTTCTAACGTCGCCCGAAACATCAAAAATCGATTTCCTAATTTCGATCGAAACTCAACTATTCATTTGGTCGAAACTGCTTTCTTCCCAAATTTTCCAATCGGAGTTTCGGCATTTCATCCCTTCTTGTTATCCAAATCACGTGATTCCCTCTTACAACAGAATATCTAGGTTCTAAGTTGTATATGAAATAATTCCTAACACTGATTCATTCAATCGGGACCTTATTACGAGCTTATATATTATATTTAGGGTTTTTTCGAAATCTTCCTCAACTACTTTCTTTTGATGTCATTAATAGTCTCCAACTACACCTAGGGAACGAAATTAAAAGCTCTAAGGGGAGGTATTTCACTTACCAACTTCGAAATCCTTAGGCTAGTTGAGGAGCTTTTTGGTTCGACTATCTCTCGGCCTTTCTTCCTTCTCCTTCTCCTTTCGTTAGTTCTTAGGTGTGATTAAGGTGTTAAGATGGTTTAGATATTTTCCTTGGCTTTTTGTTGGATAGGGCATGGGTTTTCCTTGCTTTAGGGAAATTGGTCTCCCCATTTGGGCCTTTCTCACAATTTGGACCCATTATAAATTTCTTAGACCAAAATAAAATTCCTAGCCCAACTAGATAATTCATGGTCCATAGGAAATCTTGACCCATCAAACTTACATTCTCCTTTCACTCATATTTTTCAAAAATTTCCCCTTCTTGCATTTAGGGTCTTCATGAGTACAAAAATCTTTGGCACTTAATTGCACGAAATTCACATATAATCACGAGCATAAAATTCATAGCGTCACGTGAGCATGCGAAATACGCGAAATAGATCATGAAATTACATACATCGTATACGTAATTTATTGGCCGACCTATTTTGCGGGGACCGGGGCCCTACATTCCCCCCCTTAAGGAGGATTTCGCCCCCGAAATCAGCCCGTGTGGAATAACTCGGGGTAGCGAGTTCTCATTTCGTCCTCCCTTTCCCATGTGGCTTCTTCCGTAGATTGGTTTCGCCACAACACTTTCACTAAAGGAATATTTTTATTCCTGAGTCTCTTGGTCTCGTACATCAATATCTCCACCGGGATCTCTTCGTAACTCAGATCCGGTTTCAATTGTTGATGTAGGGACTCATTTCTTAGAACATGATTCGGGTCGGCTAAGCATTTCCGTAGGGTTGAGACGTGGAACACGTCATGTACTTGCGATAATGATGCTGGCAGCTCTAGTTGATAGGCTACCTCACCAACCCGTTTTACTATTCTAAATGGGCCGATGTATCTAGGGCTTAATTTCCCTTTCTTCCCAAATCTTTTCATGCCCTTCATCGGCGATACCTTTACAAACACCGTGTCGCCTTCTTCAAATTCCAGTGGTCGACGTCTTCGATCTGCATAACTTTTCTGTCGACTCTGTGCCGTTTGCATTCTTTCTCGTATTGTAGAAACGACTTCCGTCATTTCTCGTACTATATCGGGGCCTAACATCGTCCGTTCTCCGACTTCGTCCCAATGTACTGGGGACCTACACCTACGCCCATATAGCGCTTCGTACGGGGCCATCCCAATGGTGACATGGTAGCTATTGTTGTACGAGAACTCAATCAGTGGGAGGTACCTACTCCAATTCCCTTTGAAATTGAGTACACATGCTCGTAGCATGTCTTCCAACGTTTGTATTGTCCGCTCGGATTGACCGTCCGTTTGCGGATGGTAGGCGGTGCTGAAAGACAGCTTCGTTCCCATTGCCTTCTGCAAGCTCGTCCAGAATTTCGACAGAAATCTGGAGTCCCGATCCGAGACTATGGACGATGGAATGCCGTGCAGTCGTACTATCTCTTGAATGTACAGCTCCGCGTATCGTTCCATGGAAAACGTCGTACTAATTGGTACGAAATGGGCAGACTTTGTTAGTCGATCGACGATCACCCAAATCGCGTCGTGCCCTTTCGTATTCCTTGGCAGTCCTACTACGAAATCCATAGTAATGTTATCCCATTTCCATTCCGGAATGGGTAACGGTTGCAGGTTCCTGCCGGCCTTTGATGCTCGGCCTTCACCTGCTGGCACGTCAGGCATTGGCTCACGAATGTTGCTATGTCCTTCTTCATGCCTGGCCACCAGTAGTTTTCCTTTAAGCCTCTATACATCTTCGTTGCTCCTGGGTGTACAGAGTACGCTGTGGCATGTGCTTCCGTCATTATAGTCCTTCTTAGTTCAGCGTCGTCTGGCACGTACAGCCGGTTCTTGAAGTATAGTCGTCCGTCTTCCCGTATCATGAGGTCTCCCGCGGTTGTTCCGGCTGTGCCTCTTTAATCTTCGCGTACAACTCGTCTGCTCCTTGTGCTGTCTTGATTTGCTCTAGCAGCGTTGGTTGCAGAGTTAAGGCCGCTAGCTGTGCCTCAACTTCGCCTAACCGTACGACCTCTACCTCCAGCAGTTGCAGTTCTGCACCAACTGCTTTTCGGCTTAAGGCATCGGCTACTACGTTCGCCTTGCCTGGGTGGTAGTTGATTACGCAGTCATAATCCTTGACTAACTCTAACCACCTTCTCTGCCTCATATTCAGCTCTTTTTGCGTAAAGAAATACTTGAGGCTTTTGTGGTCCGTGTATATCTCACACCGCTCTCCATAGAGGTAATGCCTCCAAATCTTGAGAGCAAAGACCACTGCAGCCAATTCCAAGTCGTGCGTCGGGTAATTCTTCTCGTAATCTTTCAGTTGACGAGAAGCGTACGCTACTACATTCCCGTGCTGCATTAGTACGCATCCTAACCCGTTCTTTGACGCATCACTATACACCGTAAATCCTCTAGTTCCCGAAGGTATTGTGAGGACTGGGGCCGTCGTCAGCCGTTCTTTCAGCTCTTGGAAGCTTCGTTCGCATTCTGCGGTCCACTGGAACGGCGTATTCTTCCTGGTCAACTTCGTCAATGTAGATGCTATCTTTGAGAAATCCTTTATGAACTTCCTGTAGTAGCCCGCTAGACCGAGGAAACTCCGTACTTCCGTTACATTGGTCGGTCTGGGCCAGTTGCTAATGGCTTCTATCTTATTCGGGTCTACAGAAATCCCTTCTCCGGATACTATATGCCCCAAGAAGGCGACTTGGTCGAGCCAAAATTCGCACTTCTTGAACTTGGCATATAGTTGCTTCTCCCGTAGTATTCCCAGAACTGTTCTCAGGTGTTCTTCGTGCTCCTCCTTCGTCTTCGAGTAGATTAGGATGTCATCAATGAAGACGATGACAAACCTATCTAGGTAGGGTTTGAACACCCGGTTCATTAAATTCATAAAAGCTGCGGGCGCATTAGTTAGCCCGAATGGCATCACTAGAAATTCGTAATGGCCATAACGGGTACTAAAGGCCGTCTTCGGGACATCTTCCTTCCGAATCCTTAACTGGTGATAGCCCGATCTTAAGTCGATCTTGGAGAAAATCGTTGCGCCTTGTAGTTGATCGAATAGATCGTCTATCCTAGGGAGTGGGTACTTGTTCTTGATTGTTAACTTGTTCAACTCCCGGTAGTCAATGCATAATCGCATGGACCCATCCTTCTTCTTCACGAATAGCACCGGCGCTCCCCAGGGAGAGAAACTCGGCTGTATGAACTCCTTCTGCATGAGTTCGTCGAGTTGATCCTTTAACTATGGTCTGGAGTTTTGCTAGCCGATATGGGGTCTTAGATACTGGTGCCGCTCCAGGTACCAGATCTATGGCAAATTCTATTTCTCGCTCGGGTGGTAGTCCCGGTAATTCCTCGGGAAATACGTCGGGGAAGCCCTTAACTACCGGCACTTCCTCGAATTTCGGGGAGGCGTTATCTTCCGACTTGATAGCGAATACCAGATAGGCTTCGCACCCTGATTTGATCAGTCGTTGGGCTTTTAACGCTGAAATTCTAGAGATCATAGTCCCTTTGCTAGTTCCTACGAACTTGAGGGGTTCATTCCCGTCCGTATTGAGCGTGACTATCTTGCGGTGGCAGTCTATGACAGCTCCGTACTTCGATAGCCAATCAATTCCAAGGATAACCTCATAATCATTCATAGGGATTATTATGAGGTCTATTGGTAGTTCCCTATCCCCGATTATTATTGGGCAATCCCGTAGGACGTGGTCTGTTTGGGTGGGATTCCCGTTTGGAACTGTTACCCTAAACTCGCACTCAGTTTGGTGAGGCGTAATTCCTACTCTTGCGACGTACTTAGTAGATGCGAACGAGTGTGTCGCTCCTGAGTCGACTAGGATGCATGTGGGGGTTTCATAGACGAGGAGGGTACCTGTTACCACGGCCGGGTTGTTTTCCGCTTCCTCGGAGGTTATGGTAAAAACCCTAGCCGGTACCCTTGGTGCTGCTGCCTGGTTCCCAGCTTGACTTCCGGATCCACTCTCCGGACATGCCCTCAGATAGTGGCCCGTCTTGCCACATTTTAAGCAGACGGCATTTTGGGAGTTGCAGACTCCCGTGTGCCTCCGTGCACACTTCGGGCATACGGGTAGATCCAACTGGCGTCTACCCTGGTTTGAGTTGAACTGTGGGGGTGGTCCCGGTCGATTCGGGAAATTCGGTTTTCCACCCTTGGCTACGAACTGCCGCTTTGGGTTACTTCCGCTCCCTTGCGGCCCTTGTACAAACTTGCGCTTTGCTTCCTAGGCGCGAGCAATTCTAGCCTCTGCCTGCTCCGCCACTAGCGCCCTCTCAGCCACTTGCGCGTACGTGGCTCCTTGTATCCCGGCCATAAACACATCTCTGTACAGCTCGGGCTTCAACCCTTCCATGAACCGCTCAATCTTGAGCGCGTCCGTACTGACCATATGAGCAGCGAACCTCGAAAGCTGCTCGAACTTTTTGATGTACTCCGCCACAGTCATTGCCCCTTGGCGGAGGTTGATGAACTCGTTCATCCTCTGGGCTCTGACAGGGGCGGTGTAGTACTTCCCTCGAAATAACTCCTTAAACCGATCCCAGCTCATCGTTAGTGGGTTCTCGATGGCTGAGACGGTGTCCCACCAATGCCCTGCGCTCCCCCTCAGCAGGTAGGCAGCGCACATGACTTTCTCAGCCTCGGGTGTACGGCTGTGCTGGAACATATTGTCCAGAGTCCTGAGTCAGTCCTCGGCTGAGGTGGGGTCTACAGCATCCTCGAACATCGGAGGGTTAAGCTTTCGGAATCTCTCCCCGATCATCTCGATTCGCTCAGGTGGGGGAGGTAAGTTGGCTGATTGTCCAGCAGCGTTTTGCTGTTGGATCAGCTGTTGGATCTGGGCCGATTGTTGCCGGACCAGTTCCGTGAGTTGCAGGATGGTAGCATCCCGACTGTCGGTAGGGTTATTAGGGTCCCTACCTTGATCCGATTCCCTACTTCCTTCACCCCTAAGTCTTACCATTTTCACCTATCCTGACAATTGCTAAGGCCAATAAATTAAACCATACAAAGAATTCACATAACAGGATACTTACAAGCAAGGCCGCTTCCGTGCTTTTGAGTGTGTGTGTATGGACAGTCTGCAGGACCTGTGACCGAAGCTCTGATACCACTATGTCAGGACCCGTCGTCCCGCCCTCGTATTCCGTTCTAATCCTAAGTATCTCATGCATTATTATCGGATAAAAGCGTAAAAATGCGAATAAAATTTTTCCTTTTAAAACTACGTGCGGAAGTCTTATACACATGTCAAAAGAATGTTCGCAAATCGTTCTACAATTCATCGTAGTCATGTCTATACAGAAGACAAGTGCGTGTGTGTGTGTGCAGCCAAAAGGCTTCCTATGCGCCCGGCCTTCACAGGTCGTCATCCATACACACACTCCCACCTCAAAAGCAGCCGGATAGCTTCAAAAGATCGGCCTCGCATAAGGATCGGATCACGTACCGTGATCGGCAGAACCTACAACACGTAACGTAAAGAATTTGCCACCGAGGCTCAGTAAGCAGAAATTATGCATGTATGCACGTGTCCTAACGATCGACAATCCACGCCGTCGTTTTCTAACGCTCATACTATTTTTCTTGTAGTACTCTTCCCTCGACTCATGCTCTTACTTCTTGCGGGCCCTCGGCTTTCAGTCCCACTTTGCGCCATCCTTAGAGATCTCAAGTGTGGAGGTTCACACACTAGAAGGTCACCCGAAAGAATCTTCCCTTACTCAGTGTGGCCTCCACGCGAGCGCTTCTCACTGGTAGCCAACACCGAGGCCACTAACCCCGGAGGTCACCCGACGGAATCTTCCCTCCGGGTGGTGCTTTACACGCTAGAAGGTCACCCGAAGGAGTCTTTCCTTGCTCAGCGTGTGCCCCGGGCCGCATCCACCAGGTTGCATCTCCCGCATACGGGGCATTTTCCCCAGCCTCTTATACAGGCCTTATAGCTTCATTCGCCTTACCGGCTGCATAGGGGAAGCCGTGACTCTTCATTCGAGTCGACACAGACGCCAATATCGGCGAATATACATCGCACACTGGCGATCTTACGCACGCTCATACCTCGCGTCTTATACACTACGCATGCGTGCAAATGCTCATGCCATGCTCATGTACATATTCTAATCATGCCATCATGCACATAATTTGATCGTATCATACGTACACATCTCATACAAAAATCACGAGCACGTAATTCACATAATTGGACACAGGCAGGTTACGTGTCATAGTTGAATTTCTACTTACCTTTCGTCCAAGCGTAATTATAGTACTTCCTCGTTCGCTCCTACCGTTCGACCTTTTTAAATAAAAAGGTTAGGAGATTAGCACGTTGCCTCCTTAGCTAATTCGTCGAAATAATTTAATTCTGTCTTATTACTTATTTGGACTTGAATAAATTTTCTAGACTCCAATTTAATTTATTTGCGTCTTATTGCATTCTTAAGTCCTTACATTTCAAGAGCTAAGGTACGTTAGAGTTCAATGGCCCTAATTCATATAGCTAGGCGAAAGTGATTAGGACTTGGTATCAATCGATCTTTAATTGGTTCAATTCCAATCAAGTTTCGATCCCTAAGAGATTTCTTACTTATCTCGTTTAAATTTCTTACACTATAGGCTCGGCGAAAGCCGCTTGATTCTACTAGGTTTCGCCCAATTAATTTCATCCAATTGAATTCCTAAGTGGTATGAGTTTCCCCCGAAACTCTTTATCTATTTGCTTTCGATCGGAAGTCACATTTGATAGTCACTTTCGATCGAACTCGTTTATCAGATCTTAATTTCAATTTGTTAGCTAGCGTGTATTAGTTTCGCCCGCAAGTGGAGGAGTTTCGCCGAGATATTCTTCGATCGAAACTCTCTCAGTTAGCTAGTTTCGATCAATTGGTTGGGGCTTCGCCGTGTTTCTACGTCGGCATGACACCATCTTAGTTTCGATCGAAACTTTGCATGGGACAAAGTTGCTTTCGATCAATCGCATGAATTTGATATTAGGTTTCGATTGATTTGGCTTATTCATTCGCCGACGTTGCATGGGCATGGATGGGTTTCGCCCGAAACCATGCATGTGGAAGGGGTTAATTTGATTCAATTGCGTGGGCTTGGGGGTTGAGTTTCGCCGAGATCTATTTCGGTCGAAACTCCCCTTTCATTAGTTAATTTCGATTGATTTTATAGGTTGGACTTGAGTTTCGATCGATACTCATGTGTTAAAATGAGTTTCGATCGAAACTCATATCTTATTGAGTTTACTATTCAAAACCAATTTGAATCAATATTGAATTCATGTTTCTAACGTCGCCCGAAACATCAAAAATCGATTTCCTAATTTCGATCGAAACTCAACTATTCATTTGGTCGAAACTGCTTTCTTCCCAAATTTTCCAATCGGAGTTTCGGCATTTCATCCCTTCTTGTTATCCAAATCACGTGATTCCCTCTTACAACAGAATATCTAGGTTCTAAGTTGTATATGAAATAATTCCTAACACTGATTCATTCAATCGGGACCTTATTACGAGCTTATATATATTATATTTAGGGTTTTTTCGAAATCTTCCTCAACTACTTTCTTTTGATGTCATTAGTAGTCTCCAACTACACCTAGGGAACGAAATTAAAAGCTCTAAGAGGAGGTATTTCACTTACCAACTTCGAAATCCTTAGGCTAGTTGAGGAGCTTTTTGGTTCGACTATCTCTCGGCCTTTCTTCCTTCTCCTTCTCCTTTCGTTAGTTCTTAGGTGTGATTAAGGTGTTAAGATGGTTTAGATATTTTCCTTGGCTTTTTGTTGGATACGGCATGGGTTTTCCTTGCTTTAGGGAAATTGGTCTCCCCATTTGGGCCTTTCTCACAATTTGGACCCATTATAAATTTCTTAGACCAAAATAAAATTCCTAGCCCAACTAGATAATTCATGGTCCATAGGAAATCTTGATCCATCAAACTTACATTCTCCTTTCACTCATATTTTTCAAAAATTTCCCCTTCTTGCATTTAGGGTCTTCATGAGTACAAAAATCTTTGGCACTTAATTGCACGAAATTCACATATAATCACGAGCATAAAATTCATAGCGTCACGTGAGCATGCGAAATACGCGAAATAGATCATGAAATTACATACATCGTACACGTAATTTATTGGCCGACCTATTTTGCGGGGACCGGGGCCCTACAACTACTTTCCCCCTAGCACGCTTAACTACGGAGTTCCTACGAACTCCCACCCACCCGCACGGCTTTAAAACGCGTCAATGGGAGGGGTGTCCACACCCTTATAAAGGCATGCTTCGTTCCCCCCTCCAAGCAGTGTGGGATATCACAACCCACTCCCCTCAAAGGGTCCAGCGCCCTCGCTGGCACACCGACCCGAGCTCTGGCTCTGATACCATCTATAACAGCCCAGACATCGCTCGTATTAATATTGTCCGCTTTGGGCGTTAAGCTGCCTGGTTGAGGACTTCCCAGGTGGTCACCCATCCTGGTACTACTCTCCCCCCAGCACGCTTAACTACGGAGTTCCTACGAACTCCCACCCACCCGCACGGCTTTAAAACGCGTCAATGGGAGGGGTGTCCACACCCTTATAAGGCATGCTTCGTTCCCCCCTCCAATCGGTGTGGGATCTCACAGTTACAGGCGCTCATGGGCTATCGGGTGGGGCTGCTCCCGGTTCGTTATCTTGGAGTGCCGCTCATTACTTCTCGTTTGACGATTGGAGACTGTGCTCCACTCATACAGAAGGTGGATCAACGACTGGGGTCATGGCTCAATCGATCTTTATCTTATGCAGGGCGCCTACAACTGGTCAAGTCGGTGCTGCAGGCACTTCACGCTTATTGGTCGGGTGTATTCCTGCTACCTAAAGGCATTATCAGAGCTCTGGAGACGCGTTTTAGGAAATTTCTGTGGGGTGGGGCATCTGCAAAGGTGGCCTGGGAGGTGCTATGTTTGTCTGTTGTTGAAGGGGGACTGGGGAATGCGATCTATTGCTGTCGACAGCAAGGCTCTGCTACTGAAGCACTTGTGGAGTGTGCTTACCAGGACAGCGGGCTCAATATGGGTCGAATGGCTTTATGGGACGAGACTGCACTCTCGATCGCTGTGGGACCTGGCGATCTCGGCGAATGATGCGTGGAGCTGGAGGAAGTTGCTGCAGGTGCGACCTCTGATCAGAACCATGATTACGTTTCATGTGGGGGATGGGTCTACGATATGGCTATGGAAGGACCCCTGGCTGATGCCTACGCCTCTGGTAGAGCAATTTCCTAGGGGCCCTATTGCGATGGGGCTGCCTCTCGATTCGCGCCTGAATGTGGTGCTTAGTACGCAGTGGTGGAATTGGCCTGGGCAGGGGGCGGTTGAATTTCTTGAGATCAACCGCCTGCTTCCGTCAGTATTACGAGGGAATCAGGATGGAGTATTGTGGATGGGGTCGCCTGATGGAGCTATGAAGGCTCGTTCGGCTTGAGATGCGATGCGGTACAGGAGGCCTCCTGTTCCTTGGGCTGCTTTATTTGGAGGGCCGTTGAAGGTACCTAGGCATGAATTTATTCTATATATTGGATTACAAGATCGCCTCTTGACTAGGGTCAAGCCTTGGATAACTCAGCGGGCGGGATCTCCAGCATGTGTCCGTCCTATGTGAGGAGCTTCACTATGAGACAGCCAATCACCTTTTCTTTGATTGCCCATTCTCGCGGCAATGTCTTCGGCTCTTGCGGCGTAGGAATCGATGGATCTGGCCTTATCGAGAGTGCATACGGGCGTCCGATGGGTTGCAGCACGATGGCGAGGGAAACATCTTCTTCATGCTGCTTACCGTCACGTTCTTGCTTCTCTAGTTTACCACGTCTGGCAGGCTAGGAATGGGAATTGGAAGGAAGGGATCATCACCCCGCCTCACAGGCTTGTGGGGTCTGTCCTTGCCTTGGTCATCATGCGTATTAGTGGTACTTCCACGAAATACGACCTCCAGCGCGCTGCCAAACGCAGATTATGGCGTGTGGCTTGGTAGGGAATAGGGTTCAGTCTTTTCATTTTCATTGTGGATTGGTTGGGTCTTTAGTTATAGTTTGAGCCCAGTAGCATGTTACTGGTTGGACACGGAGGTCATCTCCCGCTCATCTGTACATTTCTTATTCATTATATATATACACGGGACATTACACCAAAAAAAAAATTAGATAGTCAAATAATTTAAATAGTACGCTGACATTATAATTTTGTACTTAAGGTCAGGCACTAGGAAAATCATCGGACTAGTAGCAAATAATTTGGGGACGACAGGTAAGTGGGAATTTCAACTACAACATATAAGTTGTTGCCGATGAGGCCTGGCTCTCCTGGTCAAGCTGAGGTGCTTAGGGTCATGTTGGGAGAGGTGCTGGGTTCGAATACCTGTGACATTTCCCTAAACCTGCCCACATGGGCACAGACATGTGCGATTGACCTGGTCAGCCTGCTTAGCAGGTAGTGGGTCGGCCCAGGGTTTCACCATCGGCTTTCCCCAATTACCGAAAAAAACATATAAATTGTTTGTACGAACGTGAATTACGTGGCTATCTGTTTATATGAGATTATGTGAATTGACATGGCATGAGTTTCAATACTGTTCACATGAGCATGAACACGTGCATACACGACATTCATGAGAATTGTGAGATGAGCGTATGCATGATATAATGTCGCTTGAATGCGATGGATATTTGCCGATATAGGCATCTGATGTCGACTCACAGTTGAGTCGGGACTACTTCTATGACACCATGACGACCCGGTAAGTCGCCTGCAGAATGCCTTGAATTGTGGTAGGTGCGACCTGGAGGAGGCGACTCGAGGGTGGCAGCGACACCGAGGGTACCTCTGGTGTTGGCAACCTCGAAGTGGGCTACCAACGTGAGCATCCGCGGAACAGCAAGTACCCATTGGGCCGAATGGCTGGCCGCCATGCATCCCAGTGCGAATTGGGCCGAAATGGTGACTGGTATTTTATGGTTCGTCACCCTTTGTGGATTGCTGGACCAATCGTCCTTATTGGATTTGAGCTCTGAAATTGGTGCATAGTAAGTCAGTCGAGGGCTCTGAGAGTTATGAGATTGAGTTTGATCCTATTAGGGTCTGAATGCCTTGGCGCGGATGCCTTTGCAAATGAGACACGTGCACGACATGCATCAATCCTACTTACTGAGCTTTATAGCTCATCCCATGTTTTAAGTTGTAGGTATGCGCGACCACGGTATGTGATCGCTTATGACGGCAGTGGTATCTTTTGAAGCTTCCAGCGACTTTTGAGGGTGGTGTGTGTACATGAATGCGACCCGTGGGGCGGAAGTTAGGATTCCTTTTGTTGCAGTTAGGAACCATCCTATGTAATTAGGTTGGAAGCAATATTTTGACTTGTACAGAACGAATTCCTTTATAGAAAAGGAAAAATTTTACCCACGTTTTCCGGTATTAATTATTTTATACTGACATTAGCCACGTAAGTTAGAGTTAGAACTGGTAAGTAGATGGCGGGGCGCTACAGGAATGTTCCGGGGCGGCTGCTTATTGGCATCCCCGTCGATGTAAGCGGCACCACCGTTGCAGCCGCACCGCCATGACCATCAGCAACCTTTCCCAACGATCGTCCATGGACGTTCCCTATCAGACTTCAAAATCGATCACCATAAAAAACAGCCGAAAAATCAATGTACGTCGTTGCCAATTGATTGAGATCCGGTAGCTCCGGCATGTCCTTTCCATCCTGCTCATCGATCATCAAGCCGTCACCGTCAGATTGGGATGCCATCCCAAAAAACCCTAATCCTAGATTGCTTAAACCCGCACAAAACCGTGAACACCCGTCTCCCTTTGATTTAGGTGTGGATCAGCAACCACCGCCTGACAAACACTGTAGGAGTTGTGCCGGAAACTGCGGTGGTGGATCGATCAAAGAGCCCTCCGGAAAAAGACAAATTCGAATTTTCTCTCTAGGTTTCTCTCTCAATTTCACATTTTTGTGTTGCACATCCTCTACAAGATCATATCGAAGGTGCTGTCAAACCACATTAGGGGCTGCTTGGGACACTTGTACATCTGACTCAAACAGCTTTCAGCCCAGGTCGCCGCACTTCGGACAACATTCTTTTAGCACAAGAAATCTGTCATGGCTATAGTGCGGGACTACCTGAGCGCGTGGCCTTTGAAGTGGATCTTGCGAAGGCTTACGACAGGGTCGAGTGGGATTTTATTTTGACTACACTTGAAGCGCTTAACTTTTACCCTAGATATGCGGGCTGGATTCGGGCATGCATTACCACGCCGTACTTCTCCATCAACATCAACGGGAGGCCTGAGAGTTATTTCAAAGGTAGACGGGGACTTCGCCGAGGTGACCCCCTCTCCTCCTATCTCTTTACTTTGGTTATGGAGATCCTCCATGGCATTATTGCTGAACCAATTAGGCAAAGTATGTTGTTTCCGTTACCATTGGCGATGTGAACCGATTGCAATGTTCATGCTTTCATCGCCGGCAACTTGCTTCTTTTCTCACATGCGGACCTCACCCTGTCGGGGTTGAGAGCCAACATCAATAGAAATGAGATGTTCATATCAAAGCGTGCCGATCCGATGAAAGGGTTACTCCAGGCTCTTATGGGATTCCCGTCGGGCTCACTACCGGTGCGTTACCTTGGGCTTCCATTGATCACTTAGAGACATACAATCGCGAACTGCAACCCTCTCATTCACAACATTGATCGACGACTGGACTCCTGTCTAATCTATCCCTATCCTACACGGGTAGAGTCCAATTACTCCGATATGTCCTTGGCATCCACACATATTGGGCAAGGGTCCTCCTGATAAAGGAGTGGTTCGCACAATTGAGGCTCGGCTACGGGCATTCTTTGGAGAGGATCGAGCGCTAAAGTTGTTTGGGCTGACATCTGCGCTCCACGGGATGAAGGCGGCCTTGGGATCCGATCGATCGAGATAGACAATAAGGTGCTGCTGATGCGACTACTTTGGAGCCTACTAAGTAGGGAAGATACGTCGATTTGGGCTGTATGGATTCGATAGATAAGATTATGCAACACGTCGCTTTGGTCTGTCAGGATAAACCCCATGACCTCGTGGAACTGGAGAAGATTCTTAAACTACGCCAACTCATCTGTCCGCTCATTGAATTCCGCATCGTGCTATGGGCGCCTTTGGACTGACCCTCGAGGGAACGGAGCCAACACGTGCCTTTGGAGTGATCCTTGGTTATTCGCGGGTCCCATGGTGGAGAGAGTACCGCGTGGGCCTATGGTTTTGGGCCTTCCCCTTGACTTGAGACTTAGTACCGTCATCACTACGAATGGATGGAATTGGCCTGCACGCACAACGACTGAATTCATGGAGATCGCCCCTCTCCTTCCCTCTATTCAACTCACTTGGCTCGAGACAATCTGAGGCTGAAATACCCTTGAGTCCAATGGTGCACACTGTTTGGAGGCCCAATTTCTATCCCAGGCACGAGTTCAACCTATTGCTCGCAATTAGGGACAAACTGGCGACGCACGGCAAACCATGGGTGGCGGTTGCGGCAGAGACGTCTGTCTGCCTTCTATGTGACTGAGATTATGGAGACGCCGCGGCACTTATTTTTCGAATGTCTCTACTCTAGACGTTGCCTTAACTTATTACGTAACCACATGCATTTGGGATGGCCAAGCATGTGACGCCCGGGGCCGACGAGGCGGGGGAGTGATCGTCGGTGCCAGAGAGGTGCACGGACAAGGAGCAGCTCCTGGCAGGCTTCTCGGCGAAGGGGTAACAAACCGATCCGACACGCGAAATAGAGGGGATCCTGAGACTAACAATGTATGGGCGTGTCAGGCTAAGAAACGTATAAGAGAATTGATAGTACTACTCATATCACCAAGGTCGACCTACCTTTTCGGGAGTCCATCTATAGAAACTCCGACGTTAAGAGTGCTTGACTTGGGGCAATTTAGGGATGGGTGACCACCCCCTGGGAAGTTTGCCTAGGGTGTGTGTGGGCGAGGACGAAGCACGCTGAAAGGTTAAATGGTGGTACAGTGGGGCCAGACTATCAATCGTAGTGTGGTGGGTCCAACCTCACTAGTCCCCGTAGGGGATTTAGTGGCGAATGTCAGAGAGGCGAAGCGCTTCCTTGAGTTTACACGGGAATTCTCATCTCAAAACACGTAGGAGGGCCATTTTTATGATTTTGAGAGGATGTGTCGTTCGCTTTATGCTAAGGCGGTGGAGGTGGAACACACAGCATTGTCGCAACGGGCTAAGCTCGCTTGGTTGAAGGATGGTGACCAGTGCTCGTCTTATTTCTTCCGTAGAATGGGCATGCGGTGTGCTACAAATCGTATTATTGCTCTGGAAGATGCGACGGGGGCCTTGTTGGAAGAACCTCACCAGATCGAAGCGGACCTGATAGGGTTCTACCAGGAACTGTTAGGCCAGTCTATCCATTCAACGCCGATCGCAGTCGCGGACGTACAAATTGCTGTTACGCGCAGGCTTTCCCCAGCGGATGCGCAATCTATGATCGGCACAGTGGATGGGAGGAAAGTACGTGAGGCTCTCTTCTCTATGGGGGATGACAAGGCGCCTGGACCGGATCGGTATACTGTTGCCTTCGTCAAGGAGGCGTGCGGTACAGTGAGAGAGGATGTGGTGCGGGCTGTACGGGATTTCTTTGACACGGGCAAACTACTTAAGGGGCTTAATAGTACACTTATCACGCTGATCCCGAAGATAGAGACGCCACGCCGTGGACAGAGTTTCGGCCTATTTTGTGCTGTAATGTGCTGTATAAGGTTATCTCCAAGATTTTGGCGAACAGACTCAAACCTTTTCTGCCTGGGTTGGTTCATGGGACGCAGACGGCGTTTATACCTGGTCGTCGCATCGGAGATAATGTCCTTTTGGCACAGGAGCTATGTCTTGGTTATAAATCGAAGGGCCGGCCGCCGCGAGCCATGTTCAAGATTGATCTGGCTAAGGCTTATTATAATAAGGTGGAGTGGACTTTCTTACTGGCTGTCCTTGAGGCTATGAGATAGATTTCACCCAACCTTCATGGGATGGCATAGCATGTGTGACGACGACGGCGTTTTCCATTAACCTGAAGGGCCAGACAGTGGGATTCTTTGCAGGTAGGAGGGGACTTCGACGGGGAGACCCCATATCACCCTATCTTTTTACGCTGGTAATGGAGTTGCTACATGGGTTGATTTCGTTATGCATATCTGAGGAACCAAGGTTTAAGTACCATTGGCGATGTGAATCGATGAGATTGGTCTCTCTGGTTTTCGCAGACGATCTACTTCTCTTCAGCCATGCAGATGAAGTGTCGCTAGGAGTGCTGAAGGACGCTCTTGGGCGCTTTGCGTCCTTGTCTGGGTTATACCCAAACCCGAACAAGAGTGAGATGTACTTGTCACGTCGGGCGGAATGGATGGCATCACAGATTCAGGCACTTATAGATATCGGGTAGGACATCTTCCGGTACGTTACCTGGGGGTACCGCTTATTACCATGCGCCTCACTATTGCTGACTGTGTACCTCTATTACACCGAGTAGATCAATGAATCGGGTCATGGCTGAATTGGTCCTTGTCGTACGCCGAACGCTTCCAGCTGGTTAAATCGGTTCTTCAGGCCCTTCATGCATACTGGGCAGGGGTTTTCTTGCTTCCTAAAGGTGTTGTCCGAGCTCTGAGATGCGATTTAGGAAGTTTTATGGGGAGGATCGACGGCAAAGGGTGCCGTGGGAGGTACTATTGTCTGCCAGTGTCTGAGGGTGGAATGGGCCTCAGATCCATCGCGGTCGACAACAAGGCACTTCTCATGAAGCAACTCTCTTGTCGATATTGTGAAGTGGTCGACAGGGCGCGGGGAAGAGACACTAGTACCAAAAGGACCTGGTCTGGGGGGTCGCAACATGCTGACGGATCGCCATCGCCTTGCCCTCGAATACAGCGAACCGAAGTCGATTGGGGACACCATCGCGGTGGTCTCCCCACCATGGGAGGTAGCTCGACAAGGTATGGCGAGATGGGAGAATTCTTTGGTCGGGTATTTCCTTGGGCGTCGGCCGTATTTCCCGTTTGTCGAACAATTTGCGAGGGCAAGATGGCAGGGCTTGGTGGAGGTACGAGCAACCACACATGGATTCTTTCGCTTTCGGTTTGAATCGGGATCGGCCATGAATACGGTTTTGGAGGGGGGGCCATGGCTCTATCAAGGCCAACCTCTTTTTCTGGAGATATGGCGGCCGGGAATGTCTTTGGAGCGAAAGGAACTCACTGAGGTTCCTCTTTGGGTGAAGTTATGGAATGTCCCAAGTGAGTACTGGACTAAATCAGGGCTGACTATTGTTGCTAGTGGTGTGGGCCATCCACTATTTGCTGATGGAATCACAGCTACGGGTAATCGGATCGATTATGCACGCGTATGTCTCATGAAAACGCTTGCTACACCGTCCATCGAGACGGTGCACATTGAGGTCCCGACTGAAGACGGGGGAGTGGCGGGGACAATACCAGTTAGGGTGGAGTATGAATGGCGCCCTAAAAGGTGTAGCATGTGTGACACGTGGGCTCATGGTGACACTCAATGCCCAAAGCGTGGGACGATGTCGAAGCCGGTTCCATCTAAGGTGGGCCATAACCGGCGGGGTGACCGACCGATAGCACCAGATAACGTGGTGGTGCAAGATACGAAGCGGCAGCGACCGCCTCGGGAGCGATCGACGGGTACTGGCAAGGTGACCGAGTGGCGCCAAGTGGGCGCAAAAGGCCGGGCTGTGAGGGTAACGCCGAACCAGATGGAGCCATGCATGTTTACGAGTGCACGTGTGGGACCTTCCGGGGGGGCCCTTCGCATCCTCAGCCCCACTTACCAAAATGCACGGCGGACTTGGGGCAATCTGACCACAATGCGTTTGCCATACTTCAAGGACTAGAGGATGATAATTCCGCGACGACACTATCTATGGGCCCTAAAGCAGATGCAGCCCATTCGCCCCCACATTCGTAATACAGATGGGGTCGTGGAACGTCCGTGGTCTTAACAGGCAACAGACGGGCGGTGGGGGAGTGGGTACGGCAGGCTGGGTTGCGACTTGTTGGCCTTCTAGAGACGCGAGTCGCTGTAGCGAATGCGGCACGAATTTCGGAGGGTCTTCGGCCAAACTGGCAATGGTTCTTCGACTATGACGACGGTCCAGGTACCCGTATATGGGTGGGTTGGGACCCTTCGTGGCTTCGGGTAACTATTGTTGCGAAATCTATGCAGGCGGTTCATTGTCAGGTTGAGCTCCTTAGTTCGGGAGAGCCTTTCTTTATCTCCTTTGTGTATGGGAATTCTAGACGTGAGGAACGTCGCTCTCTTTGGGATGACCTCATCCTTTTCTCATCATTGCGAGTGGATGATGCATGGCTGGTGGCGGGTGATTTTAACGCTATTTTGCATGCGGGAGAGGGTCGTGGAGGGGCACCCAACGCCAATATGGCAGAGTTTCACAATTGTTTGATCCGGTCGGATCTTTTATCTCTTCCAGTTACGGGCCAGGAGTATACATGGTATAATCAACAACGGGCACTGGCGGGTATCTGGCGTCGATTGGACCGTATGGTTGGAAATCCTTGGTTCGTCCGGTGCCCAGATGTATACTATCGATGTCATTCGCCAGCCACATCCGACCATTCGCCGCTTACTCTTGGCACGGTGGCTACTCAATTGCGAGGGCGAACTTTCCGATTCGAGAACTTTCTCATCAAGGAGCCGGGTTTCTTGGGGCAGGTCCGCCGGGTCTGGGATGCGCCCGTGGAGGGGTTCCCTATGTATGTGATGATGAGTAAGCTGAAGCACCTTAAGCCTATTTTCAAGCAAATGCGTCGAGTTAAGGGGGATCTCGCGGCTAATGTTACGGAGGCCATGCGCTTCTTGGAGATTGCACAAGACTTTCTCATGAGATATCCATTGGAGGGCGTATTCCATGACCTTGAGCGCCATTGTCGATTCATTTATGCCCGCGCTGTGGAAGTCGAACACACGGCCTTGTCTCAACGGGCAAAGTTGGCATGGCTCAAGGAGGGGGATCAGTGCTCGGCCTACTTCTTCCGGAAGATTGCGATGCGTCGAGCAACCAACTGCATTTTGTCCCTAGAAACGGAGAGTGGGACTTTACTTGATACACCGGAAGCGGTGGAGGGTGAGCTACTTGGATTCTACCAAGGCCTACTAGGCCAATCGGCTAGGGCTACTCCGGTGACAAGGGCCGAGGTCCAGGGATTCATTAAGCGGCCTCTTTCCCACACGGCAGCTGTGGATATGATTCGGCCCGTGGATCCTCATGAGGTACGTCGAGCATTATTTTCTATGGGTGATGAAAAGGCCCCGGGTCCGGACGGCTACACCGCGGCATTCTTCAAGGCGGCTTGGGAGGTGGTGGGGACTGACCTGATTACTGCGGTTCAGGATTTCTTCGTCACTGGACGATTGTTGAAGGGGCTGAATAACACTCTAATCACGCTAATTCCCAAATGTCAGTCTCCGAGGCGATCAACGGAATTTCGGCCTATCTCTTGTTGTAATGTCCTCTACAAGGTTATATCTAAGATATTGGCGAATAGACTGAAGGCTTCATTGGGCGCTCTGGTCCATAGCTCACAAACTGCTTTCATTCCCGGGAGGAGGATCACCGATAATATTCTAATGGCACAGGAACTATGCCTGGGCTATAAGAGCAAGGGGCGGCCGCCTAGAGTTATGCTGAAGGTGGACCTCGCCAAGGCCTATGATAAGGTCGAATGGAGCTTCCTACTTGCCACGCTTCAGGCCATGGGTTTCCACCCCACTTATATTGAATGGATCCGATGCTGCTTGACTACGCCGACGTTCTCTATCAACATTAACGGGCGATCGGTGGGTTTCTTTGAGGGCAGGCAGGGGATTACGACAAGGTGACCCCATTTCGCCGTATCTTTTCACGCTAGTTATGGAGGTTCTTCATGGTATAGTGGAGGAAAGGATTCTCATGGAGCCACGATTCCGCCACCACTGGAGATGTGAATCCACCTTGTTGTCGATGCTGGTTTTCGCGGATGATCTTCTCCTGTTTTGCCATGCGGACGAAATTTCGGTGGGTGTCTTGAAGACAGCATTGATGGCGTTCTCTAATTTGTCAGGCTTGTACCCAAACCCTGACAAGAGCGAGATTTTTCTGTCCCGGCGTGCGGAGGGTCTAAAGGTTGCGCTGCAGGGCATTCTGGGATTTCGGGTGGGTCAGTTACCAGTTCGATATTTGGGGGTGCCCCTGATCGCTTCACGACTCACGATTGGTGATTGTGCGCCGCTTCTACAGCGTGTTGATGCACGGCTGGGATCATGGTTGAACCAGTCCTTGTCATATGCGGGGAGGGTTCAACTGATTAAGTCTGTGCTGCAAGCTTTGCATGTTTACTGGTCGGGGGTGTTCCTTTTACCTAAAGGTGTTGTCCGTGCATTGGAGGCGCGCTTTAGGCAGTTCCTATGGGGAGGTTCATCGGCTAAGGTTGCATGGGACGATATCTGCCTACCGCCATGCGAGGGGGGTCTGGGCATTCGATCCATAGCTACGGATAACAGGTCGCTACTTATGCAGCTTCTATGGAGGTTATTAGTCGTACGCCACAATCTGTTTGGGTGGATTGGCTATACCGAACACGCCTGCAGGCTAAATCGATTTGGGCTGTACCTGTTTCAGCCAACACGTCATGGAGTTGGAGGAAGCTCATGCAGCTGAGATCGCTTATTCTCCCACTTATCTCTTTCCGGATTGGCGATGGTTCGACTATTTGGTTATGGGAGGATCCATGGATACAGGAAGCGCCACTACTAGACCGATATCCGCGAGGCCCAATGGTAATGGGGCTCCCAGTGGGAACTCGGTTGAGTACTGTCATTGATGCCCATGGTTGGAATTGGCCGGGAAGGACCACGACAGAATACATTGAGTTCAGTTGTCATCTTCCCTCTGTGGACCCGAATATGCGTGATAGGATACTATGGAAGGGAGCGATCGATGGGTGTGCAACCACGCGTCTGATTAGGGAGGCACTCCGACTTCGCCGGCAGCCTGTACCTTGGGCGGCCCTCTTCGGGGGACCCCTTAAGGTGCCTCGGCATGAGGTTATTCTGTGGCTGAGTATACGAGACCGCTTGTCTACGAGGGATAAGGCGTGGGTGGCCCAGCGAGCGGGCACCCCTGCCTGTGTCCTGTGCGATGTGTTACGCTACGAGACGGCTCAGCACCTATTTTTTGATTGTCGGTTTTCTCGTCAGTGTCTTCGATTGCTGAGGCGGCGTATTCGGTGGACATGGCCGTATAGCGAGTGGCACCAGGGCATTATGTGGGCCTCGAGGAAATGGCGTGGACATCATCTCATTGCGGCTGCTCACCGTCATGTCTTGGCTTCATTGATTTACCACATTTGGCAGGCTCGCAACAAGCGCTGGAAGGAAGGGACCGTCACGACCCCCGACAGACTGGTGGACTTGGTGCTTGATATGGTGTGTATGCGACTTAGCGGGACATCTGCTAAGTTCGATCTCCAACGGGTAGCGATTCGGCGTCTTTGGCGTGTAGCTTGGTAGTTTATGATGTGTTTTTTGATTTGTATTGCCAGTAATCTGTTACTGGTCGCTTGTGAGGGGTTGATCCTCACTCATCATGTACATCCATCCATTTATATATATACACATGGAAATTACTCCAAAAAAAAAAAAAAAAAAAACTCTTGAGTGTTCTCACTAGTAGATCTCCTCACTCGATTTGGGTCGACTGGCTGTATAGGACGCGACTACAGTCTCGGTCGGTGTGGGACCTCTCGATCTCACCAAATGATGCGTGGAGTTGTCGGAACTGCTGCAGTTTAGAACAGTGGTACGTTTGCTTGTTACATTTAGGGTAGCTGAAGGATCGACTATATGGTTGTGGAAGGACCCTTGGCTTTTGCATATACCGCTACTAGAGAGGTTTCTTCGAGGTCCCATTGCGATGGGTCTACCTGCTGATTCACGCATGAGTGCAGTTGTTACTGACCGGGGATGGAACTGGCCAGGGCAGGGGACGGTCGAGTATGTTGAGATCAGCCGCCTTCTTCCTCAGGTGATTCGAGGAGCTTAGGATGGGATGATTTGGAACAGGTCATCGACAGGGATCATGACGGCTGCATCGGCCAGGGAAGCGCTTCGATTTAGGAACCAGACTGTTGGGCTACACTATTTGGAGGGCCTTTGAAGATTCCACGTCATGAGTTCATCCTATGGCTTGGCATACAGGATCGCTTGGCGACTAGAGATAAGCCGTGGGTAGCTCAGAAGGCGAGAACGCCGGCCTGCGTCCTATGTGATGAGCTGCACTTTGAGACGACCCAATACCTATTCTTCGATTGTCCGTATTCACCCCAGTGCCATCGCCTGCTAAGGAGACGTATACGGTGGGCATGGCCATATCGGGAGTGGAGCGCAGGGATTAGCTGGGTGGCGGCCAGATGGCGAGAGAGGCACCTTCTTCATGCAGCAAATAGACATGTGCTAGCGTATCTTGTTTATCACATTTGGCAGGCTAGGAACAAGCGCTGGAACGAAGGGATCGTTACGGCCCATGATCGGCTTGTTGGGTGTGTGCTTGCGATGGTCACCATGAGCATTAGTGGTACGTCCACTAACGCGTTCCAGCGTTTGGCTATATGCCGACTTTGGAGGGTGGCATGGTAGATGTAAAGGTGTTTAGCATGTTACTGGTTGATTGTGCGGAGTTATACTCCCACCCATCCTGTACTCTTCCCTTTATATATAGATGGAACCTTTACCAAAAAAGAAATTAAGTGGTGGAGACTCACGTTCGGTTCTACGATTAAAGTTGGTTCATGTGTTCTCTATATCATCCTCTAGGCATACTTATTCTTATTCCCACTACGCTTCCGCTACGTAAATCTGATATTGAGTTCTTTGATTGTCCATTCTCACGGCAATGTCTTCGGGTTCTGCGGCGATGGATTCCATGGATATGGCCTTATCGGGACTGGAGTTCGAGTATTTGATGGGTGGCGGCCCGCTGGCGAGGGAAGCATCTAATTCATGCAGCGCATCGTCATGTTCTTGCATCCCTTGTTTACCATTCTGGCAGGCAAGGAACGGCGTTGGAAGGAGGGGACCATCATACCTCCGCCCAGGATCGTGGGGTGTGTTCTTGCATTGGTTACCATGCGTATTAGTGGTACATCCGCAAAGTACAACCTTCATCGCTCAGCCATATGCCGAATATGGCATGTGGCTTCGTCAGATCTTGCTGGATTGCCTGACTGATTGGTTTATTCTTTAGTTCTGGTCCTTGTGCCCAGTCTGTCACTGGTTGGTTATGTTAGGGAGTGTGCCCTCGGAATGCCATACGAGGACTAGGAATAGTATAGGGCGCACAATGATGTATAGGTCAATAGACAGTTTTATTGTATATACTGTTAAAATAAAGTAGTGAATATTATTTTCATTATAATAAAGGCATTATTATTTATTTATCGAATTTAAAGTCTGCTTGGCATCTGGCGGTGCGATAAATAAATAACACCCGAATGTTTGAGTTGGACGTCTGATTCTCGTGGGGACGAGGGAGGAGACACCGGACGGTCCTTATCTCAGCATTAAATAAAAAGTCCGTAAGTCTAAGGATTCTAGGTGGGTGACTAGATATCCAAATATGACTTATTCATTGACGACCACATAGTATCGGTAGTGTCACCGATTACCTGAGAGGTTGTGGGTCGTGATGGAGATATCGGTGATCGGAGAGATCGCGTATTCGGACATTCGGCTCGTATTCGTATCGATCACATGACTAGGATGATGTCAATGATTGAACGAATGACTATAGCAGCCTCAGACCGATAGGGTCACTGACGGATTTGCTTTTGCGATTTCGATTTGTCGCTAGTTGGCTAGGTCCGCAAGTGTTCGGAAATGGGACACGGGCCAGCGACGAAACGCAACTGACTTTACGGAGGTGATTGCCGGGCTTTGACTGCTATCGGGATTCACTGCCTATATTCGTATAGGTTAACGTCCTATGAGGTAATTGGAGAACGACGATTGTAAAGCCTTCGGCCGAAGCTTGGAAAGCTCGCTCGTATTAGATACGGAGCGGAGTTTAAATAATCGGTTGGGTCTTGATTATAACATAGAGTTAGGTCAGTGAGTTTGACATTTACATGGCTCTCACCTAACCGGGACGCGAGTGAAAGGCGTAAGAGGTATTTAAATGTATACACTGTAGTCGGTTCGCCCGAATTTCGATTAGATCAAAATTCGTTCTCAACTGGGATCTGTTCGGTACCGCGGGATTGGCTAGGCGAATACCGGGACTCGCGGATTCCTCCCGTGCCAGTTGAGACGGACCTAGAGAGTCGCGCTTAAAAATGGTAATGAACTTGAACGAAAACGGCGGGCTTTTCTCTGGAACCTAACGAATGGGATTCGTTGAGGTAGTGACATAGTTGACACGAGGTGTCGATAATTTAGTTAAATTCCGGTGACGGTCACCGGGAATAGTTAGGACTTGAGATTGTCTTAAGTGCTTAATTAATTAACTAAATGAGACTCAATTGTAAATAAAATAATTAGATTGGATTTAATTATTTTATTACTCAAAATTGAGGGACTAAATTGAGAATTTAAAAACCTAAAGGGCCTACATGGAATTACTTGAAATTTTGCACGGTCTTGGACATGTGGAGAATTCCATGGCATGCCACATAAGTTGAGGTGGCATATGACTCATTCTTTGAGTCAAGACAAGTGTCTCACTTAAATATATAATAAACTAACCTTAGTGGATTTATACTACAAGGAAAACAAGACACCTAATGAGCTTAGGGGAAAACAAATAAAAAAATACATGCATAAATGAGAACAAGGTAAGGTGAGATGCTAAGGTTCTAAGCAATTGTACTTGGTACTTTGCTTTCAACTTGCCACAACTCTTAATAATAAAAGGCTAGAGAATAAGAGTGTACTTGGTACTACTTAAGTCACATCATTAAAGCCACGGGATCGTTCGACGAAGCCCGACGCCCGAACCGAACTGCGTCTAGCAATCGGGAGCAGGCTCGGAGGTTCGATCAAGGTCATACAGGCGTGACAATCTAGCCCGGAAGCCCCGGGAGCAAGACGAGGCGCAGCGACTCTCATCCGAGGTGTAAACACGTACGCCGAAGGTATATTTCGAACCCTACTGATTTGATTTTACGAAAAATACCAAACGACATCGGAATGATTCGAAAGACCCCTCGTTGGGAAGTGTAGAATCAATCTGGAAATTTTGGTATTGATTGGGAAATCATTTCGGTTGTCAAACTGTCGAAAGACGGCAGACTGCCGCTTTAGTCGAATTGATAATTTCGAACCACTGATTTGATTTTGTGAAAAATACCAAACGACATCGGAATGATTCGAAAGACCCCTCGTTACGATCTTCGGGAAGTGTAGAATCAATCTGGAAAATTTGGTATCGACCGGAAATCGTTTCGGTCGCCAAATAGTCGAAACACTGTCGGCTGCCGCTTTGTTCGAACTAGTTTGGAACGAAATTATTAATTCGAATAAATTTGTAATAAATTCGAATTTAGGAAATTCGAATTAGACGTGGTCTCCTGAGGCTCAGGGCAGTATCTTGAGCCCTCGGGAGAAGCCGAAGGGCGATAGGTCGAATTTAGATGTTGGAAATCGAAAATTTGGCACCCTACGCCGCTATCGCCACGTTGAGCTGTTCGGGGGCCGGCGTCGATTAATCGGGCCTACCCCAATAGTGGTATCAGAGCTACGGCTTATGCATGGTTCGACCGAAGGCCTCGAAAGCCGATGTGGCGAACGAACGGTCGACGTAGTTTGGAGACTATCGTCGCTCGTGACGTCGGTCGGGCACCCGGCGTCAAAATTCTGTGTTGCATGTTTATGTGGGACATTTACGCGGGCTTAGGTTCTAACCGGGTTATTTGTTTAAGGGCCGTTTGCTGCCCCCCGGTATGTACATGGATTACGGGTTGTTCGGGAAATAATTCCCCCGGTGTTGTATTTTATCGCTTTATTAGATAAGTTAGATAAAATGGCGGCCGTTCGACGCAAGGCGAGATTGGAGGGTTCGACGACCCGCGTGACGACGAGTCGACGTTTGGAGATCAAAGACCCGGTCGTTTTACGACCCATGTAATAGGACCAGTTTAGAAATAGCCCGTGCATTTGTCCATTTAAATTGCTTTCCTAGGGTTAGGAATTTAATTAACGCATTTATGTGCCCGTGCTTAATTTTTATTTGCTATGAGAATACAAACTCCCATAAAATACTAAGTGAGTAAAGGGATTGGATGCCCTGTCTTCTATCAAGCTCGGGTTAAGTTGTTCGAAACCTAAATGCAAGGTTTGGTTTCGGGTATGCCGGCGCCTTGCATTTGTTTTCGTTTCGATTTGCTCGTACGCCGCTCGCCAAGACCACACTGTGCGGTAAAACGTACGGTTCAAGTGTGCGGTTCTGAGCAAAGTTGATAGGTCGCACTTAGACAGTCATACCGCCTTGTTCCGGATTTACCGGCGGGAGTCCCTGACTGAGACAAAGATAATTGAGACATTCGACGAGGTCGGATTCGTGCGGAGCACGACTTCGTGGGCCGCTGCAAACCAATAAAACGACAGAGGTTGAGGTTTGCATCCGCCCACGGGGACATCAACTCCACTATCGAAGTTATCAACGAAACTTCCAAAACACCCAATGGGAGAAAATGGTGTTTATGAATGGGAGTCAAACGGAATAGAAGTCCTTGTTCGCGTTTGATGATCTATACAAACGACTTAATATGCCTTTTATTTTCTGCAGCTTTTTCTCTCAGTGTTAATTATGTCCACCGCTTTAAACATACTGCTCAAGGAGAATAGATTGACTGGGTCAAACTATTCAGACTGGCTTCGCAACCTGAGGATTTTCCTTCAGATTGAGAACCTAGTGTATATCCTTGACTCCGAGTTGCCGCCTGCCCCAGGGGCGCGGGCAACCGAGCAGGCTCGTGCCGCTTATGACACGCGACTGCGCGACGAGCAGCTTGTAAAGGCTCATGTCCTCGGATCGATGAGTAACACGCTGCAGCGTAGCCATGAGGGTATGGCTGATGCTCGAGCGATGGTTCAGCATCTGAAAGAGCTTTACGGTGAGACGTCAAGGACAGCTCGCTATGCGGCTTCGTCGCAGCTCTTCCGATCGAGGATGTCTGACGGTGAGAACGTTGGCGAACATGTTATGAACATGATCACCATGATCGAGAGATTGGAGACTCTCAATTTCCGATTTGATCGGGAATTACAAAACGATCTCATCTTGCAGTCTCTGCCTCCGTCCTTCAATGCGTTCATAGTGAACTATCATCTGAACGGCATGACGCTGACGCTTCCTGATCTGATGAATCAGTTAGCGACGGCGCAAGGTCAGATGAAGAGGGCAAAGCAGACTGCACTTGTCGCCACCTCTTCGAAGCCCCAGAAAGGCAAAAAGAAGAAGGGCAACAAGCTCAAGCGAACAGGGAAGGTTTCTAAGAAGAACAAATCTTCTGGGAAATCGAAGCAGACCGGTGTAAAGCCGACGGATAGGTGTCTGCATTGCGGTGCGCTGGGCCACTGGAAGCGGGACTGTCCGAAGCTCAAGGGTGAGCAGGCTGCTCAGGTAAGGAACTTAATGTTTTAGAAACAGTTTGTTCATCATCTGTATACTCTACTTCCTGGATATTGGATTCGGGAGCTAGTACTCACACTTGTGTGTCCACGCAGGGTCTGGGACCAAGTAGAGCGCTTGGGGAGCGGGAGATCGAGGTTAGAGTGGGAAGCGGGGATAGTCTCTCGGCAAGCCACGTCGGATCAAGATCTCTTGTTTTGTTATCTGGGCATGTGTTGCGTTTGTACGATTGTCTTGTACTCCCGAGGGGTTTTAAGAACATCGTCTCCATTCTTGTTTTGAGCAGGAATGGTTATGTATTTAACTTTAATAAAAATACATGCCACATTATGTATCGAAATAAAAATGTTGGCAACGCGACATTGTTTAATGGTTTGTACTATTTAAACACCCAGAACGACGTATCTGTGAATACTGTCACAAACAAACGAAAGTCAGGAATAAATGCGAGGTACCTGTGGCATCTTCGATTAGGGCATACTGGAGAACGCAAGATCCATGAGTTAGAGAAAAACGGGATTTTGAAACCGTTGGGATCAGATCCCTATCCGACTTGTGAGTCGTGCCTCCAAGGTAAAATGACCCGATCACCCTTCACCGGGACATTTAATAGAGCCACGGAAATTCTCGGTTTGATTCACACGGACGTTTGCGGGCCATTCAATGTGAAGGCTCGGGGTGACTTCCACTATTTTATTACCTTCATGGATGATCACAGTCGTTACGGACTCATGTATCTGATGAGGTATAAAGCTGATGCACTTGAAAGGTTCAAGGAGTTTTGGTGGAAAAACAAACGTCGAAACTCATTAAAGCCATTCGATCGGATCGAGGTGGCGAGTACATGAGTATCGAGTTTGACCAGTTCTTGAAGGAGAATGGTATATTATCACATATGACTCCGCCCGGCACGCCACAATTAAATGGCGTGGCCGAACGTAGAAATCGAACTTTATTAGATATGGTGCGTTCTATGTTAAACTATACAGATTTACCAATGTCATTGTGGGGATACGCGCTTTTGACAGCGGCTTATACCATAAACCGGTGTCCCTTGAAGTCTGTTAACGGCATTCCGTATGAGATATGGACTGGCCGTTTACCCAGCTTATCACATATTAGGATTTGGGGTTGCCCGACCTATGTGAAAAAGTTGAAGGCAGACAAATGGAGTCTAGGTCTCTGAAAGGTCGTTTCATAGGTTACCCTGAAAACTCTATGGGGTACCTATTCTACTTTCACGATGATCAGAGGATCGTTGTGGGCCTACACGCACATTTTCTCGAGGAAGAGTTCATTCGAGATTGTGGCGTTGGCCGAGAGGTCACTCTCGAGGAGCAGTCGACCGAAACGCCCTCACAGGATTTGGAATTGGATGGTCCGAGTGAAGCAGTCTTGCGACGATCTGAAAGGGTGCCACGCTAACCAGAGCGGTATGGCATGTCACACGTTGAACACGATTATTTTGTGACTAGGGGACTTCTAAGAGAAGATCCCGCTACTTTCGATCAAGCTATATCCGATGTGACTCAACGAGATGGATTGAAGCTATGCGGGCTGAGATAGACTCAATGTACTCAAACAAAGTCTGGACTCTTGTAGACCTACCGAGCGGTTTTAGACCAATTGGTTGTAAATGGATATACAAGAGAAAGATTGGATCTGACGGACAAGTTGAGACATACAAGGCCAGGTTGGTTGCCAAGGGCTATAACCAAAAGGAGGGAGTCGACTTTCTCGCCTGTAGCCATGATCAAGTCTATCCGCATAATGCTCGCAATAGCTGCGCACTATGATTATGAGATTTGGCAGATGGACGTCAAAACGGCGTTCCTTAATGGATTCCTCAAGGAGGAGATTTATATGGAGCAGCCAAAAGGTTTTGAGTCGCATGAAGATGCTGACAAAGTGTGCAAACTGAATCGGTCCATTTACGGACTGAAACAGGCCTCTCGTAGTTGGAACCTACGTTTCGATGAAGCAGTTCGGAACTTCGGATTCGAGAAAACGTAGACGAGCCATGTGTCTACAGAAAGAGTAGTGGGAGTATGGTGTCGTTCCTTGTATTGTACGTGGATGATATGAGTCTGTTCGCCAAAATCTTGGAGATAACCTTATACAGCACATTACAGCATGAAATGGGTCTATACTCCGTTGGCCGACGAGGCGTCTCGATCTTCGGAATCAACGTGATAAGGGTACTATTAAGCCCCTTTAGAAGTTTGCCCGTCGTAAAGAAATCCTGTACAGCCCTAACCACTTCGTCGCCCACTATTCCCCAAGCCGCCTTGAAAAAGGCAACCGTGAACCCATCCGGTCCAGGCGCCTTCTCATCCCCCATGGAAAAGAGCGCCTCTCGTACTTCCCTCCCTGCAACTGGGCCGATCATAGATTGCGCATCTGCTGGGGATAGCGTGCGCGTAACAGCTCTTTGCACATCCGCAACCGCAACGGGCGTCGTGTGGACAGACTGGCATAACAGCTCCTGGTAGAATCCAATCAGGGCCCTTCAATTTGGTGCGGCTCATCCATCAGGACCCCCGTCGCATCTTCCAGGGCAACGATACGGTTCGTAGCTCGCCGCATGGCCACCCTACGAAAGAAATACGAAGAACATTGGTCACCATCCTTCAGCCAAGCGAGCTTTGCCCGTTGCGACAGCGCCGTGTGTTCCATCTCCACTGCCTTAGAATACAGCGAACGACACAGGCGCTCTAGATCATAAAAAAAGTCCCTCCAATGGATAGCGTGATGAGAACTCCTGAGCAAGATCAAGGAATCGCTTCGCCTCAATGACGTTCGAAGCTAAATCCCTTTGGCTCTCCGCATCTATTTGAAGATCGGTTTCAACAGCTTCAAACCGTTGCACAATGACGAACATAGGAAAGCCATAAAGCGGTAAACCCCAAATGCGCTGCACCTGCTCCAAAAAACCGTCCTCCTTAATCAAGAAATTCTCAAATCGAAACGCTCCCTTGTGCTGGCGAGGCGCGACGGATCCAAAAGAACGGGCGAATGATCTGAGGATGCCGGAAGCCCACATCGACGGTAAGTCAGGAAACCGGGCAAACCACTGGGGGTTGGCCACTATACGGTCGAGCCTCCTCCAATGCCGGCCATATTCTTCTGCTGATTGTACCACGTAAACACCTGCCCTGTCGATGGTACCGTCACAGATCCGCCCCAACTAGGCAAGATTGAAACTCCTCCATATCCTGCGTAGCTGGCGCTCCCCCTCGTCCCTCACCCTGTGTGCAATATAGCATTGAAGTCCCCCAGGACCATCCATGCATCCGCCCCACGAGCTTGGGACACAGTAATCAGCTCCTCCCACAGAGGAAGTCGTTCATCCCTCCTAGACTTCCCATACACAAATGAGACAAAGACCAGGTCAGTCGAACCTAGCGATGCAACCCTACAATGAACTGCTTGGGTCGAGAACGCCAGGATGTCCACAATCACAGCCAACGGGTCCCATCCTATCCAAATCCTCGTAGCCGGGCCCGCGTCATAATCGAAAAAACCACCTCCACTGCGATCGAATACCACTCGACACCCTCCCCGCATTAGAGACTGCCACTCGGGTTTCCAACAACCCAATCAAACTCAATCGCTCAGCGCTATCAAATCCCCCACCGCCCTCCTGTGGTCTTGTTTATTAAGACCACGTACATTCCATGCACCCAATGCTAACATAAATGCACCCCTTTATGGGCTGCATTTGCTTTAGGCCCAGTTGAGATATGATAGCGTCTGCTTCGCCAGTACTGTCGCCTAACACTTCAAACCTATTATGCCCCTCGGCGTTATGGACCAAGGAGCCCCCTTGACGCGCTGGCTCTGGGCTTCGCCGTGATAAACTCGTCTCCCCATGGACGCGTTCCCCTCGCGTAGCCACTATATGAGGCCCATCAGCCGGTGAAGTCACCACCCTAATGGCCTTTCCTTTCGCTCCAACCTGACTCCACTCTCATGGAACCGCCTTCCTGCTAGAGTGCGCCCACCACCCCCTACATGTCGTCCCTCCCCTTGATGGGGTGCCGAAACTGGCGTCCCTTCGGTGGCGGGTTATGTCGTTGTCCGTTCAACCGTGTTTGAGCCTCAACTGGTCGAGGTGCCACGACTAACCTTTGTTGAGTTTGGCTCTGATGTGCAGCCGACCCATCATGCTGTTAGCAATAACCTTAGAGATTACCTTAAAGAGAACATTGCAGCACGGGGTCGATAATCAGCTGCTCGCCTCGGCGAATCCCCCTTCGGAATAAGCGTGATGGACGTGCTATTGAGACACTTAAGCAGCCGGTCCGTCTAGAAGAAGTCCTGAACCGAGATAATGAGATCCTCCCCAATGATACTCCAAGCCGCTTTAAAGAAAGCAGCCGTAAATCCGTCCGGCCCCGGAGCCTTCTCATCCCCCATAGAGAAGAGAGCCTCCTTGATCTCAGCAAGCTCAATGGGTCTGATCATATGTGAAGCCATGTCCCCCGAAAGAGATCGGGTAATATAAGGCGCAAGATCCGAAGGGGAAACCGGGTTCGGCCGCGCCGAAACTCCCAACAAATCATGATAGTAACGTATCAACTCGTCACGAACAGCCCCCTCTCCATGGATTAGCTCTCCGCTCTCAGTCTCCAAGGCAAGAATCCGATTCCTATTGCGTCGTATAGCTACTCGCCTGAAGAAGAATGACGTGCACTGATCACCCTCCTTAAGCCAAGAGAGCTTGGCTCGTTGTGACAGCGCAGAATGCTCCATGTCCACAGCTCTCGTGTATAAGTCGCGACAAACACGCTCCAAGTCATGGAAGAACGCCTCATCCGGGAATCTACTCGCAAAATCCTGACAGATGTCAAGGAAGCGCTTCGCTTCAACCACATTCACCGCTAGATCCCCCTTCGCCCTACGCAACTGTCGGAAAATAGGCTTGAGGTCCTTAAGTCGCCGTGTGAGGACATACATTGGGAATCCCGTTCGCGCCAAGTCCCAAACTCGCTGAACCTGCGCTAAAAAGGATGCGTCGTGGATCAAAAAGTTATCGAAACGAAACGTCGATAACCTCGGGGTGCCTCGGCAGTCACCCAAGAGTAAAGGGCTATGGTCAGAAGTCCCTGGCAAGTCGGCCCGGTAAGAGCAGTCGCGATACTTGGCGAACCACACCGGATTGCCAAGCACGCGGTCAACTCTTCGCCAGATTCCAGCCTCGACCCGCTGCTGGTTGTACCACGTGAAAAATTGTCCGGTATGCGGCCACGTCATCAAGTCCGCATGTAGAAGGCAATCTCGTAGGTCGTGCGTGTCACGATCAGTAATAACTCCTCCTCGTCCTTCCGCAGCATCAAGGATTGCGTTAAAGTCCCCCAAAACGATCCACGGTCATTTCTGCGCAGAGCAGACGTAGCGACAATATCCTCCCATAGCTCACATCTCTCTTTCCCGACGATTCCTCCCATAGATGAAGGAGATGAAAGTGGTCTCGTTCGCAGCTATAGAGAACACCTTACAGTGCACTGATTGCGCAGTAAAGGCCTCGACAGAAACCCGAATCCAAGACGGATCCCAACCAACCCAAATACGCGATCCCGGGCCACTACCATAATCAAAGAACCAAGTCCACGAAGGTTGAATGCGACCCGAAATGGAAGCCGCGTTAACTATCGACACTCGAGTCTCCAATAACGCCACTAAATGCAACCCGTTGCGGGACACCAACTCCTCCACCCCTCTACCGTGGTCTCGCTTATTGAGACCACGCACATTCCACGCTCCGACACTGATATGGATCACCCCCTGAGCGGGCTCCACTATTAAGACCCGAGGAAGTAGTGGAAGGAAAATTGCCCGAATCGGAGAGACCCCGAAGGACCGAGAATGTGTTATGATCAGCCCCCAATGACTCGGTCAGCTTTGCAATTCCATGATTTAGCCGTTTGTGGACTATACGGAGGCCGGCTCGATCTTGTCGGGCTGTAGTGCGGCGAGTTACGACGGGATTCATCCACAGCAGAAGAATGCCGACCGGGATGATCACCGGAGTCACGAGCAGGCTCTTTCCCCTTCGTCTTGGAGCCCACATTCCTCCAATCACGATCGGGCTGAGAACCAGCCGAGGATTTATGATGGCGCACCTGACTTGTACGCGTAGCTCTCCGAGCAGGAGTTTGCGAGGAATCCGTCGCCGTTCGCCGCGGACACATGGCCGACGAATGCAGCCATGACTCGCACTCACTGTTAGGGAGTGTGCCCTCGGAATGCCATACGAGGACTAGGAATAGTATAGGGCGCACGATGATGTATAGGTTGTAAGACAGGTTTATTGTATATACTGTCAAATAAATTAATGAATATATATTTTCATTATATTAAAGGCATTATTATTTATTTATCGAATTTAAGTCTACTGGCATCCGGTAGTGCGATAAATAAATAACACCCAAATGTTTGAGTTGGACGTCTGATTCTCGTGGGACGAGAGAGGAGACACCGGACGGTCCTTAATCTCAACATTAAATAGAAAGTCCGTAAGTCTAAGGATTCTAGGTGGGTGACTAGATATCCGAATATGACTTATCCATTGACGACCACATAGTATCGGTAGTGTCACCGATTACCTGAGAGGTTGTGGGTCGTGATGGAGATATTGGTGATCGGAGAGATTGCGTATTCGGACATTCGACTCGTATTCGTCTCAATCACATGGCTAGGATGTTGTCAATGATTGAACGAATGACTATAGCAGCCTCAGACCGATAGGGTCATTGACGGATTTGCTTTCGCGATTTCGGTTTGTCGCTAGTTGGCTAGGCTCGTAAGTGTTCATAAATGAGACACGGGTCAGCGACGAAACGCAACCGACTTTACGGAGGTGATTGCCGGGCTTTGACTGCTATCGGGATTCACTGCCTATATTCGTATAGGTTAATGTCCTATGAGGTAATCGGAGAGCGACGATTATAAAGCCTTCGGCCGAAGCTTGGAAAACTTGCTCGTATTAGATATAGAGCGGAGTTTAAATAATCAGTTCGATCTCGATTATAACATAGTGTTAGGTTAGTGAGTTTGACATTTGCATGGCTCTCACCTAACCGGGACGCAAGTGAAAGGTGTAAGAAGTATTTAAATGTATACACTATAGTCGGTTCGCCCGAATTTCGATTAGATCAAAATTCGTTCTCAACTGGGATCTGTCCGGTACCGTGGGATTGGCTAGGCGAATACCGGGACTCGTGGATTCCTCCCATGCCAGTTGAGACGAACCTAGAGAGTCGCGCTTAAAAATGGTAATGAACTTGAACGAAAACGGCGGGCTTTTATGTGGAACCTAACGAATGAGATTCGTTGAGGTAGTGGCATAGTTGATACGAGGTGTCGACGACTTAGTTAAATTCCAGTGACAGTCACGGAAATAATTAGGACTTGAGATTGTCTTAAGTGCTTAATTAATTAACTAAGTGGGCTCAATTATAATTAAATAATTAGATTGGATTTAATTATTTTATTATTTAAAATTGAGGGACTAAATTGAGAATTTAGAAACCTCAAGGGCCAAAAGGAAATTATCAAAATAAATAAAAAAAAAAAAAAGAAAAACTCTACACATCCACGTTGGGATGTGTAGAATGTTTTGAGTAATATTTTTTTTTTTTTTTTTTTTTTTTTTTTATTTATTTTGACACTTGTTAAGACAAGTGTCTTAATTTAAAAAAAAAAAAAAAAAAAAAAAATACTATAAAAACAACTAGACTAACGTGAATAAGAGGTTGGTTCTAAGAAATTGTACTTTGCTCATAAAAAGTAGAGAGAAGTAGATAAAAGTTCTAAAAACATCTCAAGCCACGAAAAACCGACGGGTTCGTTTGACGAGTCCCAACGCCCGAACCGAGCTGCGTCTAGCCATCGGGAGCAGTCTCGGAGGTTCGCTCAAGGTCATACCGGCGTGACGATCTAGCCCGGAAGCCCCGGGATCCAGACGAGGTGTAGCCACGTCCATCCGAGGCGACGACAGAAGAATTCTTGTTCATCAAAGGTATACATCGAACACTAACGATTTGATTTACGAAAAATACCAAACGGTATCGGAATAATTCGAAAGACCACTCATTGGAAACGTCGGGAAGTGTAGAATTATTTTGGAAAGTTTGGTGTCGATCGGAAATCATTTCGGTCGTCAAATAGTTAAAAAACGACAGACTGCCGTTTTATTCGAATTAATGGTTTCGAACCACAGATTTGATTTTGAGAAAAATATCAAACGATGTCAGAATAATTCGAAAGACCTATCGTTGCGAACGTTAGGAAGTGTAGAATAATTCTGGAAAGTTTTGTATTGATCAAAAATCATTTCAGTCTCCAAATAATCGAAAAAGGCTGATTGCCGCTTTATTTGATTTATTTGGATCTAAATTATTAATTTGAATAAATTGGAAATAAATTCGAATTTTGACAATTCGAATTAACTGTGATCTCCCGAGGCTTAGGGAAGTATTTCATACCCTTGGGAGAAGCCGAACGGCGTAAGGTTAAATTTAGATATTAAAAATCGAAAATTCACCACCCTACGCCGCTCGGTACAAATAGTGCTTCCGCTATAGCCACGTTGCGCTGTTCGGGGGCCGGCGTCGATTAATCGGGCCCACCCCAACAGTGGTATCAGAGCCAAGGCTCATGAATGGTTCGACCGAAGGCCTCGAAAGCCGATGTGGCGAACGAACGGTCGACGTAGTTTGGAGACTATCGTCGCTCGTGACGTCGGTTGGACACCCGACGTTAAAATTCTGTGTTGCATGTTTATGTGGGACATTTATGCGGGCTTAGGTTCAACCGGGTTATTTGTTTAAGGGTCGTTTGCCGCCCCCCGGTATGTACATGGATTACGGGTTGTTTGGGAATTAATTCCCCCCGTGTTGTATTTTATTGCTTTATTAGATAGGTTAGATAAAATGACGGCCGTTCGACGCAAGGCGAGATTGGAGGATTCGACAACCATCATAACGACGATTCGACGTTGGAAGATCGAAGACCCCGATCGTTTTACGATCCATGTAATAGGACCAGTCTAGAAATAGTCCGCATATTTGTCCATTTAAATTGCTTTCCTAGGGTTAGGAATTTATTTATCGCATTTACGTGCTCGTGCTTAATTTTAATATGCTATGAGTTGCAAAAATCTCCCGTACGAATACTAAGTGAGTAAAGGGATTGGATGCCCTGTCTTCTATCAAGCTCGGGCCTAGTTGTTACAAAACCTAAATGCAAGGTTTGGTTTCGGGTATGCCGGCGCCTTGCATTTGCTTTTGTCTCGGCTTGCTCGGGTGCATTTGTGCCGCTCGCCAAGACCACACTGTGCGGTAAGACGTACGGTTCAAGTGTGCGGTTTTGAGCAAAGTTGATAGGTCGCACTTAGACAGTCAAACTGCCTTGTTCCGGATTTGCCGGCGGGGGTCCCTGACTGAGACAAAGATAGTTGAGACATTCGACAAGGTCGGATTCGTGCGGAGCATGACTTCGTGGGCTGCTGCAAACCAATAAAACGACAGAGGTTGAGGTTTGCATCCGTCCATGGGGACATCAACTCCACTATCGAAGTTATCAACGAAACTTCCATAACATCCGTAGGGAGAATGGAGTTTATGAAAAGATAGTGGGAGTCAAACGGAATAAAAAGTCCTTTTTCGCGTTTGATAATCTATACAATCAACTTAATATGCCTTTTATTTTTCTGCAGCATTTTTCTCTTTGTGAAATTATGTCGACCGCTTTAAATGTACTGCTCAAGGAGAATAGGTTGACTGGGCCAAACTATTCAGACTGGCTTCGCAACTTGAGGATTTTCCTCGAGATTGAGAATCTAGTTTATATCCTTGACTCCGAAATGCTGCCAGCCCCAGGGGCGCGGGCATCCGAGCAGGCTCGTGCAGCTTATGACAAGCGATTGCGCGACGAGAAGCTCGTAAAGGCTCATGTCCTCGGATCGATGAGTAACGCACTGCAGCGTAGTCATGAAAATATGGCTGATGCTCGGGTGATGGTTCAACATTTGAAAGAGCTTTACGGTGAGACGTCTAGGACGGCTCGTTATGCGACTTCGTCGCAGCTCTTCCGATCGAGGATGTCTGAGGGTGAGAATGTTGGCGAACATGTTATGAACATGATCACCATGATCGAGAGGTTGGAAACTCTCAATTTTCGATTTGATCGGGAATTACAAAATGATCTCATCTTGCAGTCCCTGCCTCCGTCCTTCAATGCGTTCATTGTGAATTATCATCTGAATGGTATGACGTTGTTGCTTCCTGAATTGATGAATCAGTTAGCAACGGCGCAAGGTCAGATGAAGAGGGCAAAGCAGACTGCACTTGTCGCCACTTCTTCGAAACCCCAAAAAGGCAAAAAGAAGAAGGGCAACAAGCTCAAGCCGACAGGGAAGGTTTCCAAGAAGAAACTATCTTCTGGGAAATCGAAACAAATCGGTGTAAAGCCGACGGATAAGTGTCTGCATTGCAGTGCGCTGGGCCACTGGAAGCGTGACTGTCCGAAGCTCAAGGGTGAGCAGGCTGCGTCAGGTATGGAACTTAATGTTTTAGAAACAGTTTGTTCTTCATCTGTATACTCTACTTCCTGGATATTGGATTCGGGGGCTAGTACTCACATTTGTGTTTCCACGCAGGGTCTGGGACCAAGTAGAGCGCTTGGGGAGCGTGAGATCGAGGTCAGAGTGGGAAGCGGGGATAGTATCTCGGCAAGCCACGTCGGATCAAGATCTCTTGTATTATCTTCTGGGCATGTGTTGCGTTTGTACGATTGTCTTGTACTCCCGATGGGATTTAAGAACATCGTCTCCATTCCTGTTTTGAGCAGGAATGGTTATGTATTTAGTTTTAATAATAATACATGCCACATTATGTATAGAAATAAAAATGTTGGCAGCGCGACACTATTTAATGGTTTGTACTATTTAAATACCCAGAACGATATATCTGTGAATACTGTCACAAATAAACGAAAGTCGGGAATAAATGCGAGATACTTGTGGCATCTTCGATTAGGTCATGCTGGAGAACGTAAGATCCACGGTTGGAGAAAAATGGGATATTAACACCGTTGGGATCAGATCCCTATCCGACTTGTGAGTCATGCCTCAAAGGTAAAATGACCCGATCACCCTTCACCGGGACTTTTAATAGAGCCACGGAAATTCTCGGTTTAATTCACACAGATGTTTGCGGGCCTTTCAATGTGAAAGCTCGAGGTGACTTCCACTATTTTATTACCTTTACGGATGATCACAGTCGTTACGGACTAGTGTATCTGATGAGGTATAAAGCTGATGCTCTTGAAAGGTTCAAGGAGTATAAGGCGTTGGTGGAAAACCAAACTTCGAAAGTCATTAAAGTCATTCGATCGGATCGAGGTGGTGAGTACATGAGCGTCGAGTTTGACCAGTTCTTAAAGGAGAATGGTATAATATCACAGATGACTCCGCCCGGTACGCCACAATTGAATGGCGTGGCTGAACGTAGAAACCGAACTTTATTAGATATGGTTCGTTCTATGTTAAGCTATACAGATTTACCAATGTCATTGTGGGGATACGCGCTTTTGACAGCGGCGTATACCATTAACCGGTGTCCCTCGAAGTCTATTAACGGCATTCCGTATGAGATATGGACTGGTCGTTTACCAAGCTTATCACATATTAGGATTTGGGGTTGCCCCGCCTATGTGAAAAAGCTGAAAACAGATAATTGGAGTCTAGGTCAGTAAAAGGACGTTTCATAGGTTACCCGAAGACTCTATGGGGTACCTATTCTATTTTCACGATGATCAAAGGATCGTTGTTGGCCTACATGCACATTTTCTCGAGGAAGAGTTCATTCGAGATTTTGGCATTGGCCGTGAGGTCACTCTCGAGGAGCAGTCGACCGAAACGCCCACACAAGATTCGGATGGTCCGAGCGAACCAGTCATGCGACGATCTGAAAGGGTGCCTCGCCAACCACAGCGGTATGGCATGTCACATGTCGAACAAGGTTATGTTGCGACTAGGGGACTTCTAAGAGAAGATCCCGCTACTTTCGATCAAGCTATATCCGATGTTGACTCAGCGAGATGGATTGAGGCTATGCGAGCTGAGATGGACTCAATGTACTCCAACAAAGTCTGGACTCTTGTAGACCTACCGAGTGGTTTTAGACCAATTGGTTGTAAATGGATTTACAAGAGGAAGATTGGATCTGACGGACAAGTTGAGACGTACAAGGCCAGGTTGGTTGCCAAGGGCTATAACCAAAAAGAGGGAGTTGACTATGAGGAGACTTTCTCACCTGTAGCCATGATCAAGTCTATCCGGATAATGCTCGCGATAGCTGCGCACTATGATTATGAGATTTGGCAGATGGACGTTAAAACGGCGTTCCTTAATGGATTCCTCAAGGAGGAGATCTATATGGAGCAGCCAAAAGGTTTTGAGTCGCATGCAGATACTCACAAAGTGTGCAAACTGAATCGGTCTATTTACGGACTGAAACAGGCCTCTCGCAGCTGGAATCTACGTTTTGATGAAGCAGTTCGGAACTTTGGATTCATGAAAAACGTAGATGAGCCATGTGTCTACAGAAAGAGCAGTGGGAGTATGGTGTCGTTCCTTGTATTGTACGTGGATGATATCCTTTTGATAGGAAACGACATCGGGATGCTCTCATCGGTGAAAGCATGGCTTTCAACCGAATTCTCCATGAAAGACCTGGGAGAAGCGACGTATATACTAGGTATTCGCTTGTTCAGGGATCGAGCGAACCATACGATCGGCTTATCTCAGGCCCTTTACTTAGAGAAAATCCTAAAGAAATTTAGAATGGATGACTCTAAGAGAGGGTTCTTACCAATGCGACATGGGATCCATTTGTCAAAGTCAATGTCACCTCAAAGTGAGGAAGACAGACGACGGATGAGTGGGATACCGTATGCGTCTGCAGTGGGTAGTCTGATGTACGCGATGTTGTGTACACGACCGGACATTGCCTACGCTGTGAGCGTGGTTAGTCGGTTTCAGACAAACCCAGGGGAAGAACATTGGACAGCTGTTAAGAATATCTTTAAATACCTTAGACGGACTAAAGACTTAACGCTGATTTATGGAGGAGCGGGACTAGAAGTAGTTGGTTATACCGATTCGGACTTCCAGTCGGACGTGGATGACCGAAAATCTACTTCAGGTTTTGTATTCGTGCTCAATGGTGGGGCAGTGTCTTGGAGAAGCTCCAAGCAAAGCACAACTGCCGATTCCACGTGCGAGGCAGAATACATAGCAGCCTCAGAGGCAGCTAAAGAAGCTGTTTGGATGAAAAAGTTCTTGGAGGACTTACTGTGGTACCAGTTGTTGACAGACCGCTTACACTTTGGTGCGATAATAGCGGTGCAGTCGCACAAGCAAAGGAACCACGATCTCATAGCAAGTCCAAACATATTGAGAGAAAATATCACGTATTACGTGAGTTCGTTGAAAACGGGATGGTCGCCGTGCAGAAAATCGCCACCGCAGAAAACGTGGCGGACCCGCTCACGAAGCCCTTGTCCCAAGCAGTTATGGAACAGCATTTGGACAAGATGGGGCTACGATACCATTGCGACTGGCATTAGGTGCATCGCATGGCATTCGAGTGCAAGTGGGAGGCTGTTAGGGAGTGTGCCCTCGGAATGCCATACGAGGACTAGGAATAGTATAGGGCGCACGATGATGTATAGGTTGTAAGACAGGTTTATTGTATATACTGTCAAATAAATTAATGAATATATATTTTCATTATATTAAAGGCATTATTATTTATTTATCGAATTTAAGTCTACTTGGCATCCGGTAGTGCGATAAATAAATAACACCCAAATGTTTGAGTTGGACGTCTGATTCTCGTGGGACGAGAGAGGAGACACCGGACGGTCCTTAATCTCAACATTAAATAGAAAGTCCGTAAGTCTAAGGATTCTAGGTGGGTGACTAGATATCCGAATATGACTTATCCATTGACGACCACATAGTATCGGTAGTGTCACCGATTACCTGAGAGGTTGTGGGTCGTGATGGAGATATTGGTGATCGGAGAGATTGCGTATTCGGACATTCGGCTCGTATTCGTCTCAATCACATGGCTAGGATGTTGTCAATGATTGAACGAATGACTATAGCAGCCTCAGACCGATAGGGTCATTGACGGATTTGCTTTCGCGATTTCGGTTTGTCGCTAGTTGGCTAGGCTCGTAAGTGTTCATAAATGAGACACGGGTCAGCGACGAAACGCAACCGACTTTACGGAGGTGATTGCCGGGCTTTGACTGCTATCGGGATTCACTGCCTATATTCGTATAGGTTAATGTCCTATGAGGTAATCGGAGAGCGACGATTATAAAGCCTTCGGCCGAAGCTTGGAAAACTTGCTCGTATTAGATATAGAGCGGAGTTTAAATAATCAGTTCGATCTCGATTATAACATAGTGTTAGGTTAGTGAGTTTGACATTTGCATGGCTCTCACCTAACCGGGACGCAAGTGAAAGGTGTAAGAAGTATTTAAATGTATACACTATAGTCGGTTCGCCCGAATTTCGATTAGATCAAAATTCGTTCTCAACTGGGATCTGTCCGGTACCGTGGGATTGGCTAGGCGAATACCGGGACTCGTGGATTCCTCCCATGCCAGTTGAGACGAACCTAGAGAGTCGCGCTTAAAAATGGTAATGAACTTGAACGAAAACGGCGGGCTTTTATGTGGAACCTAACGAATGAGATTCGTTGAGGTAGTGGCATAGTTGATACGAGGTGTCGACGACTTAGTTAAATTCCAGTGACAGTCACGGAAATAATTAGGACTTGAGATTGTCTTAAGTGCTTAATTAATTAACTAAGTGGGCTCAATTATAATTAAATAATTAGATTGGATTTAATTATTTTATTATTTAAAATTGAGGGACTAAATTGAGAATTTAGAAACCTCAAGGGCCAAAAGGAAATTATCAAAATAAATAAAAAAAAAAAAAAGAAAAACTCTACACATCCACGTTGGATGTGTAGAATGTTTTGAGTAATTTTTTTTTTTTTTTTTTTTTTTTATTTATTTTGACACTTGTTAAGACAAGTGTCTTAATTTAAAAAAAAAAAAAAAAAAAAAAAAAATACTATAAAAACAACTAGACTAACGTGAATAAGAGGTTGGTTCTAAGAAATTGTACTTTGCTCATAAAAAGTAGAGAGAAGTAGATAAAAGTTCTAAAAACATCTCAAGCCACGAAAAACCGACGGGTTCGTTTGACGAGTCCCAACGCCCGAACCGAGCTGCGTCTAGCCATCGGGAGCAGTCTCGGAGGTTCGCTCAAGGTCATACCGGCGTGACGATCTAGCCCGGAAGCCCCGGGATCCAGACGAGGTGTAGCCACGTCCATCCGAGGCGACGACAGAAGAATTCTTGTTCATCAAAGGTATACATCGAACACTAACGATTTGATTTACGAAAAATACCAAACGGTATCGGAATAATTCGAAAGACCACTCATTGGAAACGTCGGGAAGTGTAGAATTATTTGGAAAGTTTGGTGTCGATCGGAAATCATTTCGGTCGTCAAATAGTTAAAAAACGACAGACTGCCGTTTTATTCGAATTAATGGTTTCGAACCACAGATTTGATTTTGAGAAAAATATCAAACGATGTCAGAATAATTCGAAAGACCTATCGTTGCGAACGTTAGGAAGTGTAGAATAATTCTGGAAAGTTTTGTATTGATCAAAAATCATTTCAGTCTCCAAATAATCGAAAAAGGCTGATTGCCGCTTTATTTGATTTATTTGGATCTAAATTATTAATTTGAATAAATTGGAAATAAATTCGAATTTTGACAATTCGAATTAACTGTGATCTCCCGAGGCTTAGGGAAGTATTTCATACCCTTGGGAGAAGCCGAATGGCGTAAGGTTAAATTTAGATATAAAAATCGAAAATTCACCACCCTACGCCGCTCGGTACAAATAGTGCTTCCGCTATAGCCACGTTGCGCTGTTCGGGGGCCGGCGTCGATTAATCGGGCCCACCCCAACACTCACCACATTTAGTGGGCTTCCATTCATACTCGACCCGAACTTGCACGCTACCCGCCCATCCACCATCGGCAGTCGGTATACGGATATGAAACTTGTCAATGAACGACTCATTAAGATCCTTCATAACACACACGCGCGCATAATCGATTCGCTCCATATTTGTCGTACCACCATCCGTGAATAAGGGGCGTCCAACCGCGCTCGCAACCACCCCAAGGCCTTCGGCAGTCCAGAACTCACCGGGGACGTGCCATAATCTGATCCACAACGGAATCTCCGATTGAACTTGCTTATCGAGAGACATCCCCGGGCGCCACACCTCGAGAAAGATGGCCTGCCCATGCATGAGCCACGGCCCCCCCTCCAACACCCGGTTCATGGCCTCGGCGGTCGCAAAACGAAACTTGAAGAATTCGTTTTGTGTCGCCTTGACTTCAGCAACACCTTCCCAAGCGTTACGGAAAAATCGTTCGACAAACGGGAAATACGGCTTCCTCCCCAGAAAGTACCCAACAAGTGTATTATCCCATCGAGCCATACCCTTCTTCGCAATATCCCATGTGGGTCTAACCTCAAGTAATCCTTCAACAAGTATAGATGGCGTATAATCCAATTTAATGCGCGCGGAGCTCGCCCTACCAATCTTGGAAATACCCTTAAGTCTCGACGCATACGAATCAGGTCTCGTCTTGTCCCCGAGTGGTCCAAGCCTATCGAATACCAATCCTTCCCCTTCGTAGTAGCACCTTGATCCGTCGTAACAAAAGGCCCGTTATGGTTGGTATGCTCGGGTGCGGAAACCCTAGGTCCGATCGTAGAAACCCTAAACCCGTTGGGCCGAGAAAACCCTAACGGCTGTTCCGGCACAACTTCTGCCGTTTGATCGCCGCCTTCAACCGGATCAACACCTCCCCGGGAACGCGACATCTCCTCCCCAGAACTCACGTCATCCAAACCAGATTCAGGAGAAAAAGATCCCTTCGGCGGTGGTGGGGTACCCTTCCAATCAGCCGTGCGTTTCAATATTGAAAGAGCTGGCCGCCGATGTGGATCCCACCGGTGAAGCCTCCGAGAATCTCCAGCCCCAGCCCTGTATTGAACCAACTCCATAGTATCCGCCCTTCGCGTCTCCAAGGGCCGCGGGTCCATCAATTCTTCGACAGTATTCGCACTCATCGAGTTCGGGACGTTGTTCATCATCGCTCCAAGAGTTCCCGTCGAACCAGCTCCCGCCGTCGCGATGGGAACAAGCACGCTAGGATTAGGGTTTTCCGCCACCTTTTCGCTACCCAAACTGCCGCGAATTCTCCTCATCAACGGAAAGAAAGATTCCACATCAAACGCCGCCCCAAACTCAGGATATTTAGCAACAATATCCGCAAGATCCCGTCGTAGCCCCGAGTCAATCGTCAGATCGTTCAGATCAGCACCATGGCTAATCATCGACTCCACCCGTTCCAAATCCTCCAGATTATCCTTGGGAACATCGGACACCATAGATCGATCACCATCGCCGCGTCTCTTCGTCACCATAAGATCGAACGCAGCCCCATCAGTCCGTATGCCCGATCCCGGAAAAATCTCCATCTCCGGCGATAATAGCATCTGAACCCGATCAGGCGTAGGCGAGGACGACATCATCGAGCCAATCATCGTCGAACAAGAAGCCATAATCCACACGGTGATTCGCAGAAATTTGAACCGATTCGAAACCAATAGAAAACAAAAGAAATCGATAGAAGGATATTAGAATCCTTCCATCGCCGTTTGATCCTGGCGATGGAGGAGGGGAATCGCACTCCGGAGGACTGCAAGGAAAAGAGTCGCCGGCGTCGGAAAAATGGTGATGAAAGGTGGCGGGATTTGAAAATTCAAAAAAGTAGTCTAGGGTTTGTTTTTTGTTCTAGTGTGTGAAAATCGCACACAGTAACGGTGTTTTTGAGCGTCTGGTCTATTTAACCCGATTCTTCCTCCCCCCCCCCCCCAATCTCTTCGTGACTTTTCAGCTTCTCTTCGCTGATCTTCCTTCTCCCATGGATTCTTTGGAGAATCTGGACCTGGCCGGACCTATCCCGTATTACGAGCTCCTAAAATGCTTAATAGCCGAGTTTGGTACTCGTTTTGACGTCGAAGCTTTCGAAGATCTTATTGTCTGCGTCAATGGCGGCCAAACCACCGCTGCCCAGGCCACGCCACGCCGTCAGCCTCCACAAGACCGCGTGGGAATGAACCAAACTGCTTTCAACACCAACCACAAGCAATCTGAGCTAAGGGTCAATCCACACAAGCCTCCACAACGTGAAATGATTACGGAACAAAAAGATTCCGTTAGTAAAATTATTATGGCAAAATCAATCCACAAAAGAAGTTACATGGGAACGGGAAGATGACATGAGGAATCACTACCCTGAACTATTTCTCCCTGCCTGATTTTGGGGGCGAAATCCCTTTTAAGGTGGGGGGAGGATATGATACCCGAGTCCCGTAAGTAAGCCGGCCAATAAATATGCCTACATATAAGACTTGACTGCATGATACATGTTTTGCGACATTATATGTGCTTAAATGACTACATGCTATATGTTACCATATTCTATATGATGTATGACTTGGAAGGTAGTGTTGAGACTTAGGAAAATAGTTAATACTTATATGGGTAAGGATCGAATTTAGATAAGGGAGTAATTGAGTTAGAATCGAATGATGCAATTTTAGTAATTAGCATTAGTAAGAATAAATATGAATTACAAGAATAGGTGGGCTGAAATCAAACCTTTATACCTTTACTTAGCCCCAAATTATTAGGATAAACATTAGTTACTTAGACATGAGGGTATTTACGATATTCGCATGTCCCATCAAGTACATGTTTTCATAAACCTTAGAACTTATCAAGAACCCTTCGATTACCTGAATTTAAGTGAGTAAGAAACCATAAGAGAGATTCTCATACACAAACTCATTCTCCAACTATCTCAAAAAGAATGACGTTAATTTGAAATTACACCTCCACTAGGTGCGATTTACACATAGTTCATCCAAAACCTTCAACCCATCAACGTCGCACACCGCCGCTGCCATACCACCGCCGCCGATCACCGACCTCCCACCTTGAGCGACGTCGGACACCTCCTTACCCTCCATCGCCGGGCTCAAACGGCGATGGGAGGGTTCTAACCCATAACTCGATTCTTCCTCCCCCCCAATCTCTTCGTGACTTTTCAGCTTCTCTTCGCTGATCTTCCTTCTCCCATGGATTCTTCGGAGAATCTGGAGCTGGCCGGACCTATCCCGTATTACGAGCTCCTAAAATGCATAATAGCCGAGTTTGGTACTCGTTTTGACGTCGAAGCTTTCGAAGATCTTATGGTCCGCGTCAATGGCGGCCAAACCACCGCTGCCCAGGCCACGCCGTCAGCCTCCACAAGACCGCGTGGGAATGAACCAAACTGCTTTCAACACCAACCACAAGCAATTTGAGCTAAGGGTCAACCAACCTGGGATACCGCAACGCCGCCAAAGACGTGTCACCACCTCTATTGTGCCCCTTCGCGACCCTTCATATCACCCGCGTGGCCCTATCCGCAAAGGCACCCCACCGCCACCCTCAACCCCTCATGGGAGCCGGAGATTACCTCTGAGGATGAGCACCCCCCTAATGCTGAAACTGACGCAATAGCTAATGGCAAGAACCCTAGTAGGGTTTTGTGGGACGCACTTCATCTGCCCAAAGATACCGGCCCTGGGATGCCGAAAATAGGAACTCGCAGACCACTGGTCCTTACGCCGACGCCTACTCTTGATGATCGTCGTCTCCCTCCCCATCAGGCTTCGCAGCCATCGGACGCAGGGTTTGGGCCGATTAATGAAGGACGCATGGATAGGGTTTCTATGAGTGACCGGTCATCTCCCGAACATATGGGATCACTGAATGGACCTAGGATGCTATTACCACCTACATTGGACTCTGGTGAGGTGGCAGATAAGGTGATTAAGGCCTTCACTATGCCTACAATGGGAGATACGCCAAGGGTAGCTGGGAATGACCCAACTCCTCACGGTTCTATGGGCCACAATGAGAGACACCAACCGCCTACTGGGGCTGCTAGGACCCTCAACGCTACTTCCTTTGCTGCCGTTGTTCAGGGAGCTACCATTAACCCTAACCAAGCTAGACGAACAGCCCACACACGCCTCACACTATCATATACGACACCCACAATGATAAATGGCAAAGCTGAGGCATGCCCACCATGGGAGGTGATTCAAAAAGGAACGGCAAGATGGGACCACACCCTTTTCGGGTACTTTCTGGGGAAAAGACCGTACTTCCCCCACGTGGAGCGCTTCGCTCGATCTATGTGGAAAGGTCTTGTGGAGGTTCGCTCCACGATTAATGGTTTTTTTAAGTTTAGATTCATGACGGCTGAAGACTCCGCTGCGGTGTTGGAAGGAGGACCACGGCTCATGCAGGGCCAACCCCTATTTCTAGAAGCGTGGAGGATCGGGATGTCTTTCGAAAAAAAACATCTGCTGGCTGTACCGCTATGGGTCAGATTACGAAACGTCCCAACGGAATTGTGGACCCAAGAGGGGTTGGGGTCGTATCGAGTGTCCTAGGTAAACCACTTTTTGCCGATGCCATGACAGCTACGGGCGAACGACTCGAATATGCGAGGATATGTGTGGAAATCCTCTAGAAGGACTATTGGTTGAAGAATTCAACGTCAGAATACCCACTAAGGATGGAGGTCAGCCTATAGTAGTACCCATTGCGGTCGAATATGAATGGAAACTTAAGAAATGTTCGGCGTGCAACACTTGGAACCACGGAGACCGGACTGCCCCAAGAACCAGCCACAACTAGAGACATCCCCCCCATTGACCAATGACCCACACACTCGGGCGCTTGGGCAGCCATGGACACGCACTACTACTGAAACGGCAAAAAACCGTGACTAGGCCAAACAACCGAGCTAGGAATGGCAAGCAGGCGAACCATAAATGGCAGCAAACGGCCAACTTGGCTAAAGGCAAATCTGCCCCTAAGAAACACACCAACACCTTCAAAGACGGGGAGAATAGCACACGGGACAACCACACAGCTGATCAGCACACAAGACAGCCACAAAAGCCTGAGGATGGTAGCTCGGCAAGATTGACACCTGCTAGCTCGCCTTCACCTAAGAACCACAATCCCTTTGCGGTTCTTGCCGAGATTAAATGGGATAACACCGAATCTGAGGGTCCTATAGCAGCCCGGGACAACGGTGACCCATGATACCTGTGGCCGTTTGGAATACACTTGGTCTAAACAGGTTAGACCACAGATGGGCGGTGGGGGAACTTATCACAAAATTTGGGCTAAAATGATTGGGCTAGTGGAGACGAGGGTCTCTGAACAAAATGCTACTACGCTTGCTAACTCCATTAGATCTTGAGAATGGTTTTATGACTACGAAGATGGACCGACTGCCCGTATTTGGGTAGGATGGGATGCTCGCTTTGTGACAGTCACAATCGAGGAGGCCACGCCGCAAGCGGTCCATTGCAAGGCCTACATTATATTGGAACGGTTGGAGCTCTATATCACCTTCGTGTATGGACATAACCAACGGACTGAAAGAAGGAACCTTTGGAATAATATATCGGCTACCTCAGGCGCGAGGGATAACCGGCCATGGCTGGTTATGGGAGACTTTAATGCTATCCTTGATAACTCGGAGGCGAGAGGCGGTCGCCTGGCGGCGGTTGCAATGAGATGGCGGGGTGCTTTACGGATTCAGATCTGGTTGACCTTCCTCATATTGGCTCCATGTTCACTTGGTATAACCAACAAAGTGGCACGGCCGGAGTTTGGCGTTGCCTCGACATAATGGTTGCAAATCCTTCGTGGTTTGCTAGATTTGGGGACTTAGCCTATAGATGCGGTCTCCCGTCTACCTCTGACCACTCACCCCTGATTTTGGAAGACAAATCTCAGCCACGGGATACTAATAAAGCCTTCCGTTTTGATAATTTCCTGATCAACGACCCCCGCTTTCTCCCATTAGTGAAGGCTGCGTGGAACCGTGATGTGGGAGGCTACCCCATGTTTGCTGTCGTGAAGAGACTCAAGGACATTAAATTTAAACTGAAATGCCTACGACGTGACAAGGGTGATCTCAACAGGAACGTCGTCGAGGCACGGGGCTTTCTGGATATCGCTCAAGAGCTTGCTACCCAATACCCATTAGAGCTGCACCTCCTGGCTCTTGATAAGAGATGCCGTTTTTGCGTACGCCAGAGCGGTTGAAATGGAACACTCGGCACTCGCACAACGGGCTAAAATGACTTGGCTAAAGGACGGCGACCGTTGTACCTCCTTCTTCTTCAAAAAGGTGGCCACTCGGCGTGCCATCAACCGGATCTATACTCTTGAAAATGATACGGGGGACACCTTTCAGGGAGATGACCAGGTACGCGCTGAACTTATTCGATATTACACTAATCTTCTTGGTCTTTCTACCAGGGCTGCACCTTTGCATGCTGCTACGATCGCACCTTATATGGCCCGAAAGCTGGACCCAACCGAGGCTGAGACGATGATACAACCCATCACGGATGCGGAGATTAAGAAGGCGTTGTATTCCATTGGAGATAACAAGTCCCCCGGACCCGACGGCTTTTCTGCGGCATTCTAAGGACACGTGGGACACCACTGGACCGGATGTTAATCATGCGATCAAAGAATTCTTCAGAACCGTATTTCTTCTAAGGGAGCTGAACTCCACACTCATCACACTCATTCCCAAGAATGCCAATCCGAGAATGGCAAAAGACTACAGACCGATATCCTGCTGCAACGTCCTCTATAAAATAATATCCAAACTAATCGCCAACCGGCTACGGGGCAGCCCCAAACCGCTTTCATCCCAGGTCGAAGGATTGCTGACAATATTCTACTTGCGCAGGAAGTCTACCATGGGTATAACGGTATGGGGCTGCCAGATCGTGTAGCGTTCAAGGTTGACCTCGCGAAAGCTTATGACATGGTGGAATGGGACTTTGTCCTGGCTACTCTTGAGGCGCTCAACTTCCACCCGGTCTTCGTGGGATGGATCCGTGCCTGCCTGACTACACCGTGCTTCTCGATCAACGTCAATGGCACTCTGGCGGGATTCTTCAAAGGACGGTGGGGCCTTCGGCAAGGGGACCCGTTATCCCCTACCTATTTACGCTCGTTATGGAAGTCCTTCACGGCATAATTGAAGATGGGATCAGCCATAGTGATACCTTTCGTTATCACTGGAACTGTGAGGCGACGTCGCTTTTTATGCTTACTTTTGCTGACGACCTACTTCTTTTCTCTCATGCAGATATTGAGTCAGTCAAGGTGTTCAAAAACAGCCCTGAGCTATTTGCCATGCTCTCGGGGTTAAAAGCCAACGCCAACAAAAGCGAGATGTTCATCTCTAAGCGGGCTGAACGTCTTAAGAACGAAATCCAAGATATTATGGGATTCTCGATGGGATGTCTGCCTGTTCGACACCTTGGTGTACCTCTCATCACTTCGAGGCTTAAAATCGATGATTGTACCCCGCTCCTCGCTAGTGTGGATAAGCGTCTGGGCTCTTGGACAAACCTCTCACTCTCCTATGCTGGACGGGTACAGCTGATCAAGTCAGTCCTCCTTGGTCTACACACATACTGGGCTGGCGTCTTCCTCTTCCCTAAGGGCGTCATCCGAAGCATTGAGATGCGTCTGAGGAAATTTCTGTGGAGAGGAACTAGTGCTAAGGTGGCTTGGGTTGATGTTTGTTTACCCAAAGAAGGAGGACTCGGACTTTGATCTATTGAGACTGACAACAAGGCGCTCCTCATGCGTCTTCTTTGGAATATTCTTACGGACGACAATACCTCTATCTGGGCCACCTGGATTCGCCAGACTAGACTGCGTAACAAATCGTTGTGGTCCATACAGCCCGGGGCGCGGACTTCCTGGAGCTGGAGGAAGATTTTGAAACTTCGCGACGACTTCCGTCCTCTCATCAAATTCTGCATTGGCGACGGCGAGAGCACTCGCCTTTGGACAGACCCTTGGCTGGTTGAAGCCCCTCTGGTGGAGCGCTATCCGCGCGGCCCTGTGATCATGGGCTTACCTATCGACTCGAAGCTCAGCACGGTAATCAACGAGGGCGGATGGAATTGGCCTACTCAAACCTCGGCGGTATACCTTGACATTGCCCCACGACTTCCCCATATCCACCCGGGCGAGCGGGACACGTACCGCTGGATCGCGTCTGCCAGTGGCCGGTTCTCTACTTCCTCGGCTAGGGAGGCCAATCGTCACAAACAACCCACTGTTCCGTGGTATACGCTGTTCGGGGGCCCACTTACGGTTCCTAAACATGAATTCATACTTTGGGTGGCGATTAGGGACAAATTGGCTACAAGGATAAACCTTGGGTGGCGGCTGTGGCCGGGAACTCCACGTGTCTTCTTTGTGACGATGCGATGGCGGAAACTACACAACACTTATTCTTTGAGTGTATTTACTCTAGACGTTGCTTCTATTTATTGCGTAATCATTTGCGTTTTGGGTGGCCTTACAGGAGCTGGAGTGAGGGGATTATTTGGGCGGCTAGTAAATGGCATGGGAAGCATCTTGCCTCGTTGGGACCTCGCCATGCCCTTGCTTCGGTGGTTTATCACCTTTGGTCTGAACGGAACAGAAGATGGCATAAGGGAACACGTAGGCCACCCGAGAGAATAGTCGATGAGGTGGAAACGATCCTTAGCCTTCGCATCTCCACTCGCCCTCACAAATATGACTTACAAGCTACTGCAATTCGGCGAACATGGCACATAGCCTGGACGAACTAGGGAGAATTTCTTTCCCCGCCTCTCCATCTCTATCTCATTATCTTCTTCTGTCGGATTCCCCCCTTTCTTCTCCTTCTTTTTCTCCTTTTTGTCTTCCTGTGCGTTGCAGGTTGGGTTGGGTGGTTGACCTCTCTCGCTTTTCGGTGCCATGTTGTGCGTTGGTTTGGGCTGGCCTTGACTGGTGGCTCTCGCTCCCCGTGGCGGAAAGACTCAGGAGTTGCCATCGGGCCCCTACCGACCTGCTTGCGGCTACCTCTTGCGGTTCCGCCTGATGAACAACCTTTGCGTTGGTTCATCTGTTGTGCTTTTGCGCTTTCTTGCACGTCGGCCTCTTGCCCTGCTGGAACTACACCTGGTGCCAGAAACCTGTAGATTGTTGTGGTTGTTGACTCATACCATGCCTTTTATCTCTGTTGGCTGTGGTCTTGTGGGACCTGTAGGATGTCTGGGCTTTTCGCTTTCGATGTGTTGTCTGGTCGTTGAACATTACCGTTTGGTGAGTCATGAGCGATATCATGCACGCTGTTTTCATGTACTCCTGTTTCTTTCTTTTAGTGAACACTTCCAAAAAAAAAAACCATAAGAGAGGAAGAGCTGATCGAACGAGAGCAAGGGGAGAAAAAGGCTAGTCTACTAACGAAAACTTCATTTCAAAAAGGTATAGCTCTATCCATGGGTTGTAAGTCAACTCTAAATTCTTTATATCTAAACATTTTATGTGGTTTAAGCATAAAAGAGAGACTTAAGAATCGATCTAAGATGTACCCTTTTCCAGGTTCAGGGTATTTTCTAAAGTATATTTCGATTTTAGGTTAGTTACTGATTTTAGGGTTTTGAGCACTAAACTATACTAACATGGCAGTTTAGAATTAGCCGTGTTATGTTTGGAAGAATTAGAAAGATAAGAAGCAGCTATGAAGAAGAAGAAGGAGGCAGCTTGAAGCGTTTCAATCTAATGTAATAAGCCATGTGAAGAATCGGGTGATGTGTTTCTTAGATCATGCAATCGAGCGATGGGATGAACAAATCGGCAATCCTAAGGGAGTCAAGTAATTTAAAAGGTCATGAATCGGGCGACTTGAAAATGTCATGAATCGGACGAAAGCAATCTTCCATGCATGGTAAAATCGATCGAGACTAGGATAGATGAGAACCAATCGGGCGATTCCATGAGGGGTGATAAATCTCGGCGAAAGAAAAGTTAATGCATGGCCAAATCGGGCGATTGGTGAACCACTCGGCGAGTTGGCTCATGAACCACTTAAATCGGCCGATTAGAACATCACACAATCGGGCGACTATAAGGGAAGAGACAAGGTGAAACTTGGCTTTGCATGTGGCCAAATCAGGCGATTTAGAGGAGTAAATGAGCTCGGCTGTCAGGACCCAGCCCTCGCTAACTACTCTAGCGTCATCCTATGTGCCTAACAGTGTATTAACTTAAAAGGAATGTGGAAATACGTATGATTTTTTTTCCATTTATGTAATGGAAGTCGTATATATACATTGACAAAAACGTCCATTTAATTCCTAATTACAGGCGAGTCCTTATTACACGAGATGCGTATACATGCACAGCAAACGAACTCCTATATGCCCGGCCTCACAGGTCATCATCCATGCACACACCACCTCCCAAAAGCCGCTGGAAGCGTCAAAATGATGCCTTGCCACCTAAGCGATCACGTACTTTGGTCGCTCGCACCTACAACACATAACGTTAAGGGTTAGCGATATGCTCTAAGTGAAAATTATGCATGATGTGCACGTGATAAATCCCCCGCAAAGGCATCCTCGCCATTTCACTTAAGTCTCATACTATGTTCACTCAGGGCCCTGGGAGGCTTTTACCCAGGCGCACACCGTAAAGAACTCTAGTCCAACCACGGGCATCAGCCCAAAGCGTGAGGGCATCAACCCAACCACGCTATCAGGGATGTAAGGGCATCAACCCTACCATGGTAATCCCCCGACGCATCAACGTCGCCGACGGCGCATCAACGCCGTCTCGGTGCCCTAGAAGCCGCCCCACACTTTACTTATAACTTATTACCAATTGCCCACCTCTGCAATTCTCGTTCGCTATTTTGCGACATAAATCATGCACGCTCAATATCGTATAACCCCCAAGTGTTTCGTGCATGCTCGTGCATATGCATCATGCATTAATGCCATAATGCTTTCCGTAATCATATCATAACCACGTCAAATAATTCACATAAGCACGTAAGCACTAAATCACATAGTCACATAATTTAGGCACAAACAAGAATGTTATCTATCGTCCGTCGATTAATTGCTAATAGCTCAGCGATGTTCTAACTTCGACCTATCCCAAGCTTCTTCACCTCGTTCTTGTTTGAATTTACTTTCTTCTTCTTTACTTCGAAGGTTTCTTTAACAAAGGGTTTATAAAATGGAAAAGGTTTCGATAGTTTCTTCTCTAATTGAGTTTGTGAAATAAAAAGTAGATATTTAGCAAATGCATGGGTGATGGGACATTTCTTCGCGTGGGTTTCCCATAATTTAAGGAACATTGTCTTTCCAGGTTTTGACTTTAATATTTTGGGCCTAAGCTTGCATTAAGTATAACCCCATTATAATTGTAGCCCAAATATGTAGCCATACAAATATTATTGCCTCTATTTTAAAAAACTCCTAAATAATTTAGGAGTCACATGGCACAAAATTAAATGCACAAATTCATATAGTTATATAGGCACAAAATTCAACTAGTCGCATAAGCACAAAACATGTACGCTAATTTATTGGCCAAACTAGCTTACTGGAATCGGGTTCTACATCCTCCTCCCCTTAAAGAGGATTTCGCCCCCCGAAATCAGCCGTTTGGAACAATTCAAGATAGCGAACTCTCATTCGTCCTCACGTTCCCAGTGGCTTCTTCCGTTGATGATTACGCCATAACACTTTTACTAAGGGAATGTCTTTGTTCCTAAGCGTTTTCGTTTCGTGCATCAAGATCTCTACTGGCGTTTCTTCGTAACTCAAATCTGGTTTCAATTGTTGCTGTAGAAACTCGTTCTCCAATACCTGATTCGGATCGGCAATATACTTCCGTAAGGTTGAGACGTGGAATACATCGTGTACTTGCGACAACGATGCCGGTAGTCCAACTGACACGCTACCTCGCCAACCCTTTTTACAATTTTGAATGGGCGAATGTATCTTGGGCTGAATTTTCCCTTTTTCCTGAACCTCTTCACGTCCTTCATCGGAGATACTTTTACAAACATCCAATCGTCTACTTCAAATTCCAATGGCCTGCGTCTCTGATCTGCGTAGCTCTTCTGCCTGCTTTGAGCCGTTCGCATCCTTTCTCGTATTGTAGCTACAACCTCCCGTCATTTCTCGCACCATATCTAGGCCTAACATTGCCCGTTCGCCGATCACGTCCCAATGCACTGGAGACCGGCATTTATGCCCGTATAGAGCTTCGTATGGTGCCATTCCAATTGTAGTATGATAGCTATTGTTGTATGAGAACTCGATGAGTGGAAGGTATGTGCTTCAGTTGCCTTTGAAATCGAGCACACAGGCTCGTAGCATATCCTCTAAGGTCTGGATAGTCCGCTCGGATTGGCCGTTCGTCTGCGGATGGTAGGCAGTACTAAATGAAAGTTTGTTCCCCATCGCCTTTTGTGAGCTTGTCCAAAACTTCGATAGAAATCTTGGGTCTCGATCCGAGACTATTGACGTTGGGATCCCGTGGAGTCGCGCTATCTCCTGGATGTAAAGTTTTGTGTATCGCTCCATGGTAAACGTTGTACTTATTCGTAAGAAGTGAGCAGACTTGGCCAGTCAGTCTACGATCACCCGGATCGCGTCATGCCCTTTCACAGTCTCCGGCAACCCGACAACGAAGTCCATCATTATATTATCTAACTTCCATTCCGATATTGGCAACGGCTGTAGCATTCCTGCCGGTCGTTGATGCTCCGCCTTAATTTGCTGGCACGTCAAGCACTGACTCACGAATGCTGCTGCGTCTTTCGTCATCCCTGGCCACCTATAGCTCATTCTGAGGTCTCTCTGCATCTTCGTAGCTCCCGGGTGCACTGATCGCGTGGTGTGTGCTTCCATCATTATGGTTCGGCGAAGCTCCGCATCATCAGGTCCGTACAATCGATCCTTGTAATACAACTTCTCTTTGTCTCGAAATGTGAAGACCGTCGTTGGCCGTTCTTTGTGCTCCCTTGATTTTCATAACGTAAGGGGTGAGCGTGCTCAATTAGTGAAAATTATGTGCATGTGATAAATTCCCAGCAAAGGCATCCTCGCCAGTGCATTTAAGTCTCATACTATGTTCACTGAGGGCCCCGGCAGGCTTTTACCCACGCATACATCGTAAAGAACTCTAGTCCAACCACGAGCATCAGCCCAAGTGTGTGGGCATCAACCCAACCACGCTATTAGGGGTGTAACGGCATGAACCCAACCATGGTAGTCCCCCGATGCATCAACTGTATAGTGGCCACACATCAACGTCGCCGACGGCACATCAACGCCGGCTCGGTGCCCCAGAAGTCGCCCCTCACTTTACTTATAACTTATTATCAATTGCCCACCTCGGCAATTATCATTTACTTTTTGCGACATAAATCATGCACGCTCAATATTATATAACCCCCAAGTGTTTCCTGCATCGTGCATATGCATCATGCATTAATCCCATAATGCTTACCGCAATCATATCATAACCACGTCACATAATTCACATAAGCACGTAAGCACTAAATCACATAGTCACATAAGTTAGGCACAAACAGACATGTTATGTGTCGTAGGTGAATTCCACTTACCTGTCGTCCGTCGATTAACTGCTAATAGCTCAGCGATGTTCCTAACTTCGACCTATCCCAAGCTTCTTCACCTCGTGCTTGTTTGAATTTCCTTTCTTCTTCTTTACTTTGAAGGTTTCTTTAATAAAGGGGTTTAAAAAATGGAAAAGGTTTCGATAGTTTCTTCTCTAATTGTGTTCATGAAATAAAAAGTAGATATTTACTTGTGGCATGACCCTTGGCTTTACACGAAGCCGCTTATTGACTGGCACCCGCGTGGCCCCTTAGTCATGGGCTGCCTTCAGACTCTCGGCTTAGCAGTGTGATCGATATGAATGGGTGGAGATGGCCTGCGACCTCTACTGTTGAATACATGACCTTTGCGGCTGATCTTCCCGAGGTGCGCCCCCTTATGCAGGACCGATTTACTTGGATTGGCTCACCGAATGGAGTTTTCTCTAGTGCCCCTGTTAGAGAAGCCATTAGGCACAGGCATGATAAAGTTCGATGGGCTGTTCTATTTGGGGGCCCTATTCACATTCCTTTTCATGAAGTCATTCTATGACTTGCTATCCGGCAAAGGTTGGTGACTAGGGATCATCTTTGGATTAGAGAGACGGACTGCTTGCTTTGCGCGGATGGAGAACAAGAATCGGTACAACATCTCTTTTTTGAGTGCAGCTTCTCGAGGCGTGTATCCAGATGTTGCGTTACAAGATGCGCTTCATATGACCCTATCACGAGTGGACAACAAGCATTACTTGGGCTGCGGCTAAATGGCGGGGAAAGTACCTCACACACCTTGCTAACAGGTATATACTTGCTTGTCTTGTTTATCATTTGTGGCAGGAACGGAATCGGGGGTGGCGAGTTGATACTTTCGGAGCTGAAGATCTCCTAGTGGTGGACATTATTGGAACGATGTGCACACGGTCAGATACTCTCCCCCATGGGTATTCTTTTCAACTGATGGCGTTGCGACGAGTTTAGAGAATCGCTTGGTAGAGAACTGCTTTGTCATGACATGTGTTTGCTTAGCTCTGTTTTTCTTGATTGGGTTTGGTTGGCCCTTGTCTTGGGTGTGTTTGTTGGTAGTTTTTTTGCCATTGCTTAGCCGATTGTGGCTCGGCCATGGTTGTGGCTGATGCACCTTAGGTGCGGCTGTACCTTTTCCTTTTTTTTTTTCAGTTTTTATAAAAGTGAACTTCCAAAAAAAAAAGTAGATATTTAGCAAATGCATGGGTGATGGGACATTTCTTGGCGTGGGTTACCGAAAATTTAAGGAATGTCCTTCAAGGTTTTGACTTTAATATTTTGAGCCTAAGCTTACATTAAGTATAAACGCATTATAATCGTAACCCAAATATCTACACGTGCAAATATTATTACCTCTATTTTAAAAAATTCCTAAATAAATTAGGAGTCGCATGGCACAAAATTAAATGCACAAATTCCTAGTCATATAGGCACGAAATTCAACTAGTCGCACAAGCACAAAACATGTACTCTAATTTATTGACCAAACTAGCTTACTGGAACTCGGATTCTACATGGGCGACTTCTACTTTTGCTACCACAAATCGGGCGATCGAAGGTTAGTTCATTTCAATCCAATCGGGCGAAATGGTGATTAATGGAAGCTTGGCAAAAGCAAAATTTTGGTGCACGGAATCGGACAACTTCAACGTCTAAAAGCTACAAATCGGGCGAGTTCAGCTCCATTCACAACAAATCGACAAAAACCAATACATGATAAGTTGGACGATTTTAATTTAGAGACATCTCAAATTGGACAAATGGAGAGCTAGAAGCAGTCGGGCAATTCCAAAACCAAACGATTGAGCTTTATGTGCTATAGTTGAATACTAACTTGACTTAGATTATGAGTTGGAAGCTAGGGTTTTGTGACGACCCTCGTTTTCTAATTAGGATTAGTGGAGGATTTCCGCAACGTAAGCCGCGGGGGCCCGTCTAATTCAAACTTTTCTAAAAGATATTATAATACAACAAAATATTATTTTACATAATAGTATCTGTACAATGGGCCGAAGCTCTCAAAATGTCAAAAGGTCAAAAACCCTATCGCCGCTCCACGGGTCTTCATCCATGTACCGCCCCGCCCTCAAAAGCCCGTGGAGCACCGCCACCAGCCGCTTCAATTTTGACGCGTGTCGGCGTCAGACTCAGTACCTACAACACGTACGAAACTGAGCTATTACCCAGTAGGTGAATATGCAATGCAGCGTGCACTCATTCCCAATCCCAATTCTCACAACATGATATAATGCACGCTCGATCCCACATTTCTATCTATCTCAATATCAGGGCCCTAGGCTGGACTCGGCACCTTCCGCGCAATAAAGTAAAATATATCATCTGGTCGCTCACGCCAGAAAAGCTGTGCCCACGTCGATAGTGCACTGATCGATCACGTCGACCTTCTCCTATTAGGTCGCCCCTTCCGCTACATAACTCATCCGACGGTTTGCACCTCGGGTCGCTCACGCCCGAGTAGACACATCGCTCACGTCTGTCTCCCGTCAGGTGCCCCGCAAGCCCAACCTCAACTCCGCTACGAGTCTGACTGCCTCAATCGGCACACCCTACCCCGCTCAATTGACACCTTAAGGTGTCACCACCAACGTGGTCATTATCCCTCACAATGTCGTGCGATGCACATACGTGATACACATGAAATCGTGATGCCACATAAAACATAAGGAAAACACGTAAATCATCGAATCACATAATCACATAGTAGTAGGTAAGCATTTACGTGTCGTAGATGAATGATTCACTTACCTGCCCTCCTGTTAAAATTAGTCACGTAATCTGGTAATTTCCCTACGCTTCGAGCCTCTGAGTATTGAAAATATTTTCATATCAATATATTTACTAAGTCATGCACGTTTCGAAAACGCTAAAATTATCAAAATCCTAAAATTCATGAAAACCTTAAAAATAATGAAATCACTAAAAATAAATAAACCCTAAAAATATCAAAAACCCTAAAAATAGCGAAATCCTAACATACCGAAAATTTATTAGGTGTAGAAAATTTTTTAAATTGCTGAAATTATTTTAAGTGTCGAAACCTTAATGGTGAAAGCTTGGTGAATTGTGAAAATTATACTAGATGCCGAAATCTTTAGACAATGTCTAAGACTATGATGATGTCGAATTCTTTCTATGATGATGTCGAGATCTTGCCGAACCTGAATAAGGGGATGCCGAAATCTTTATATAATACATCTCGAGATCTTTCTATAAAAGAGTTATTATGTTTCGAAATCTTTGTATGATACATCTCGAGATCTTCCTATTATACATATCGAAATCTCTTTATTATTCATCTCGAAATCTCCTTATTATACCTCTCGACATCTTTCTAGTTGTTATGTCTTGAAATCCATCTATGATAAGGTCATTAAATCTCGAGATCTATTTATCATACATGTCAAAATCTTTCTATTACACAACTTATTATTCATTTCGAAATCTTCCTATTACACATCTCGAGATCTTCTTATGATATACCTCGAAATCCTGGGTGGTACTGTACCATTTCAAAGCTATGTTATTTCCAGAACACGGTACCCCTTAAAACATCGATTCCTTATGAGATATATTATATATATCAGAAATAATTAAACTCACGACTCTTCACTTAACCCCCATGGTTATAAATCGAACCTTCAAAGACTAAATTTTCTAAGCATAATAGGTTTCGAACTTTGCTATAAACCTCATGTAATCAAGAATATATATATATATATATATATTGAAGACATAAATAAATTTACATATTAAGTTTAAAGATCTTAGTATACCTTGAATTATCAAGTGTCTTAGGTTTGTTGAAACTCACTTTCTTCTCTACTTCTCCTTTCGTGTTTCACTCCTCCTCATATGAGGGTTTTCTTATATTGATAATTGATATAAGCTATGTATTTAGATAAGTAATATAGTTGTCGATATTTGTGTAGGATTTGACAAGGAGATAATAACGAGATTCCCCTATAGCTTAAGTAATGTCATTACTTTTGAGAAATTGGGCCAAAAATCACGTATTTACCATAGCCCATTATCATAAATCCTATATTATTTTATCTATCATAGTCATAATATTCTAAGTACTTCTATTATTATTTTCGAATATTCTTTGATTAATTTGATACTATAAAAATTTATATCTTCGTTCCAAAATCTTTATTGTGCCATCTCGGTCTTAATTCCCAATTTACATTAATTACATCAAAATCCCGTATTAGATTTACGGGTATTACATCCTTCCCCCTTAAAAGAATTTCATCCCCGAAATTACGCCGACTGGAATAGCTCGGGATAACGAACTCTCATTTCATCCTCACGCTCCCAAGTGGCTTATTCAATTGATTGATTCCGCCACAACACCTTAACTGACGGAATAGTTTTATTCCGGAGCTGTTTCATCTCGTACATCAAAATTTCTACAGGCTTCTCTTCGTAACTTAAGTCAGGCTTGAGCTGTCGATAAAGAAGTTCGTTCTGGATCACATGGCTTGGGTCCGCGACGTATTTTCGTAATGTCGATACATGAAATACGTCATGAACTTGTGATAATGAAGCCGACAACTCTAATTGGTATGCAACTTCCCCGACTCGTTTAAGGATTTTGAATGGGCCTATGTATCTTGGACTCAACTTGCCCTTTCGCCCGAAGCGCTTTACTCCTTTCATTGGGGAAATCTTTAAAAATACTTGATCGGTTCTCTACGAACTCCAGTCCGTCGTCGATGATCTGCATAACTCTCCTGTCGACCTCTGAGCCGTTCGCATTCTTTCCCGAATTTTCGTCACAGCTTCTGTCGTCTCACGGAACATATCCGGTCCCAACAATGCTCGTTCGCCTATTTCATCCCAGTGAATAGAAGACTGACACTTGCTCCCGTATAACGCCTCGTACGGTGCCATCCCGATCGTAGCGTGAAAGCTGTTGTTGTAAGAAAATTCGATCAGCGGCAAGTATTTACTCCAGTTTCCCTTGAAGTCTAGCACGCACGCTCGTAACATATACTCAAGGGTTTGGATTGTTCGCTCAGACTGCCCATCGGTCTGGGGGTGATATACAGTACTGAACGAGAGCTTGGTTCCCATCGCTTTTTGTAAGCTCTGCCAAAAGTTCGACAAAAATCACGAATCTCGATCCGAGACAATAGAGGTTGGAATTCCATGGAGTCGGATTATTTCCTGAATATACAATTCAGTGTAACGTTTCATGGAAAAAGTAGAGCTGATTGGAAGGAAATGGGCTGATTTTGTCACGCGGTCTACAACCACCCAAATAGCATCATGGCCTTTCGTCGTCTTGGGTAAACCCACGACGAAATCCATAGTGATGTGGTCCCACTTCCATTCGGGTATTGGTAAAGGCTGTAGAGTTCCAGCTGGTCGCTGATGTTCGGCATTGATCAGCTGGCAAGTCATACGTCTATTTACGAACGTGGCTATATCCCTCTTCATTCCCAACCACCAATACGTGATTCACAAGTCTTGGTACATTTTGGTCGAGCCCGGATGTACAGAGTAGGTAGTTGTGTGTGCTTCTGTCATTATTGCTCGTCGTAACTCCTCATCACTAGGCACGTACAGTCGATTCTTGTAAAGTAAAGATCTCGGATTTCGTCGGGGAGTGCATCTTTCATCTTCAAATAAAGTTCATCCCTTTCCTGAGCTTTTCTGATTCGCTCTAGCAACGTAGGCTGAAGAGTTAGTGTTGCTAGTTTCGTCTCGACTTCGCCTAAATCAACTATTTCCACTCCAAGTTTACTTAACTCTGTATTCACCGTTTTTCTACTTAACGCGTCACCGACTACGTTTGCCTTGCCCGGATGATAATTGACGCAATCGTAGTCCTTCACAAGCTCCATCCATCGTCGTTGTCCCATGTTTAACTCCTTCTTAGTGAAGAAGTATTTCAAGCTCTTATGGTCTGTGAAGATCTCACACCTTTCTCCGTAAAGGTAATGTCTCCTGATTTTTAAAGCAAAGACTATTGCTGCTAATTCCAGATCATGGGTCGGGTAGTTCTTCTCGTATTCCTTCAGTTGTTGGGAGGCATAAGCAATTACTTTACCGTCCTGCATTAATAGGCATCCCAGACCGTTCTTCGAGGCGCCACTTTAGACCGAGAATCCTCCAGTCCCAAGGGTATAGTCAGAACAGGGGCTGCAGTAAGTCGTTTCTTTAGCTCCTGAAAACTTTGTTCGCACGCTTCAGTCCACTTGAAAGGTACATTCTTCCTCGTAAGATTCGTTAAGGTTGAAGCAATACTTGAAAAATCAGCTATGAACTTACGGTAATATCCCGCAAGTCCGAGGAAACTTCGAACCTCGGTTGGAGTAGTCGGTCGTGGCCACTTGTTCACGGCGTCAATCTTACTCGGGTCTACAGAGATTCCATTCCCTGAAATCACGTGCCCCAAGAAGGCTACTTGCTCCAACCAGAATTCACATTTCGTGAACTTGGCGTAGAGTTGTTTCTCTCGCAATATTCCTAAGACGGTTCGTAGATGGCTTTCGTGTTCGCTTTTGTCTTAGAATAGATCAAGATATCGTCGATAAAGATGATAACAAAGCGGTCGAGATAATCTTTAAAGACTCGGTTCATAAGATCCATAAATGCAGCTGGGGCATTTGTCAGTCCGAACGGCATGACCAAGAATTAGTAATGGCCGTACCTCGTACTGAAAGCCGTTTTAGGAACATCTGTCTCCCCGATCTTTAATTGATGGTATCCCGAACGGAGATCTATTTTCGAGAATACCGTACCACCCTGTAACTGATCGAACAGATCGTCGATCCTGGGCAAGGGATATTTATTCTTGACAGTAATCTTGTTCAGTTCTCTATAGTCGATACATAGTCGCATCGACCCATCCTTCTTCCGTACAAATAGAATTGGTGCTCCCCACGGTGAAAAACTGGGTTGGATAAACCCTTTCTGCAACTAGTCTTCCAGTTGTTCTTTTAATTCCTTCAATTCATTAGGCGCTAGGCGATATGGAGCTTTAGAGATTGGGGCAGACCCAGGCATCAGATCTATTGTGAATTGTATTTCTCGATCAGGGGGTAACCCCGGGAGATCATCAGGAAATACATCAGTATATTCATTGACTGTCGGCACGTCTTTCAGTTCTGGATGAGGAAATTCCTCCATCTTCACCGCGTATACAAGAAAAGATTCACAACCGGACCTGAAAAATCGTTGAGTCTTTATAGTAGAAATTCGTGGAATATGATTCAGACTTGCCTTACACGAAAAAGTGAACACATCTTCTTCGGGCGATTGGAATTTTACGACCTTCTTACTACAATCTATGATGGCCCATATCTTGAAAGCCAATCCATCCCAAGGATGACGTCATAGTCGTTCATTGGGATCATTATTAGGTCGACGCTCAGATCTCTACCCTTAATGTTCACGGAACATCCTTTTAGCACCTTGTTAGTGCGCGTCGGATCACCGTGCGGCAAAGTAACTACATAACTGTATTCGGATAAGGTAGGAGAGATTCCCACCTTTTCTACATACTTAGCCGACACAAACGAATGTGTGGCTCCAGAGTCAATCAATATAGATGTCGGCACGTCATAGATAGTCAGCGTACCCGTTACTACTGAAGGGTTCGCTTCGGCCTCCTCATTTGTCAAGGTAAAAACTCGCGCGAGAACGGGTGGAGGTCGAATCGGCGATTGAGCCGAATCCGTACTAGGGGTAAATTCTCCGACAAGCTCTAGCAAAATGACCGATCTTTTCGCACCGGAAACACCGCGGAATCTGTCTTGCTCCGTAGCAGGCCCCGAAATGGTAACGCCCGCATTGTCGACACTGGAGCGCAATATTTTGAGGTCGATTGGGAATATTGATCGGTCCCTGGTTTGGTCTCGGGCGCCAATTTTGTTGGCCCGACAGTTCCATTTGGTATTAGGACCTTTGCCGAAGAATTGGCGTTTCTTATCTCCTCCACTTCCTTGTTGGGATTCTCTCCTCCTTTTCGCTTCCTGGGCTTCCACCACCATCGACTCTGCTTGTTCCGCGATTAAGGCACGTTCCGTCACTTGCATAAACTCTAGTTGGTGTGCACCTGCAATACTTAAATCCCGATATATTTCGGGTTTAAGTCCCTTGATGAACCTGGTCACTTTCAACGAATTAGTCGCCACTAACTGCGGAGCAAATCGAGATAATTCTTCAAATTGTCGGATGTACTCCGCCATCGGCATGCTCCCTTGCTTCAAGCTCATGAACTAGTACATCCTATGTTCTTGATCGTTCGCCGTAAAATATTTGTCGAAACGGTGATTGAAGCAAGGGAGCAAAGTCAAAACGGTGATTGAAGCAAGGGAGCAAAGCTCATGCACTCGTACATCCTCTGTTCTTGATCGTTCGCCACAAAATGTCAAAAGGTCAAAAACACTATCGCCGCTCCACAGGTCTTCATCCATGTACCGCTCCGCCCTCAAAAGCCGTGGAGCACCGCCACAAGCCACCTCAGTCTTGACGCGCGTCAGCGTCAGACTCGGTACCTACAACACGTAAAAGACTGAGCTATTGCCCAGTAGGTGAATATGCAATGCAGCATGCACTCATTCCCAATCCCAATTCTCACAACATGATATAACGCGATCTCGATCCCATATTTCTATCGTATCTCAATATCAGGGCCCTAGGCTGGACTCGGCACCTTGCGTGCAATAAAATAAAATATATCATCTGGTCGCTCACGCCAGAATAGCGGTGCCCACGCTGATAGTGCGCTGATAGATCACGTCAATGTCCTCTTATCAGGTCGCCCCTTCCGCTACATAACTCATCTGACGGTTTGCACCTCGGGTGCCCCGCGAGCCCAACCTCAACTCCACTACGAGTCTGACTGCCTCAATCGGCACACTCTACCCCGCTCAATTGACAGCTTAAGGTGTCACCACCAACGTGGTCATTATTCCTCACAATGTCGTGCGGTGCCATGCACATACGTGATACACATGAAATCGTGATGCCACATATAACATACGGAAAACACATGAATCATCGAATCACATAATCACATAGTAGTAGGTAAGCATTTACGTGTCGTAGATGAATGATTCACCTACCTGCCCTCTTGTTAAAATTAGTCACGTAATCTGGTAATTTCCCTACGCTTCGAGCCTCTGAGTATTGAAAATATTTTCATATCAATATATTTACTAAGTCATATACGTTTGCTAAAATTATCAAAACCCTAAAATTCATGAAAACCTTAAAAATAATGAAATCCCTAAAAATAAATAAACCCTAAAAATATCAAAAACCCTAAAAATAGCGAAATCCTAACATACCAAAAATTTATTAGGTGTAGAAAACTTTTTAAATTGCTGAAACTATTTTAAGTGTCGAAACCTTAATGCTGAAAGCTTGGTGAATTGTGAAAATTATACTAGATGTCGAAATCTTTAGACAATGTCTAAGACTATAATTTTGCAATAATTGATCAAGGGTTTAGGGTTTATAGATACAACGCGTTGACTTCGGTTGACTTTCTCTCAAAACACCGTCAGTAGGTGCGATTTTCACACTAGGCGATTTCCCTCTCCCACCACCGTAAGGCCGCCGACGACCTACTGCCCCTCGCCGGAGCACACCTCGCCACCCTCCATCGCCAGGATCAGACGATGATGGAAGGTCTTTGAATCTTCTTTAGCGTCCCATCGTCTCTCTCCCTCCCCCCACTTCTTCGTGACCTTTCGTATTCCTTTCACCCCACCATGGATTCTTCTGAAAATCTGGATTTGGAGGGGCCCTTGCCGTATTATGAACTCCTCCGACGCAACATAGCTGCTTTTTGCACTTGTTTCGACGTCGAGACGTTTGAATCTCTCATGACCCATCTCAAGGGCGGCAAAACCGGACCTGAAAGACCGCCGGCAGCCCGCTCAGGAGACCCCAATGGACGATCGGCAGGTACGAATGGACACAACCCCCGAAACATGCCGATGCTGCCGCCGCACCCCGTCGCCCGCGACGCCCGACACACAACCTTCAGCCGGTTCGCAACCACCACATTGATCGTCGTCTCCCCGAGCGCCAGGGCATGCCGCCACCTCCCTTGAGCTCAGGGCCGATCATCGAGGATACCTCAGAAGAGGACGAGATGCATATGGCGGCTGGTCCCATCCAGAACCCTGCTAGGGTTTCGCCCCATGGATGCCTTTCTCTTGGGCCTAGCAGCGCGGCTAATGGGCCTCTTACCCCGCCGGCGCCTACCCCTGATCGACAACCTATGCCGGCCGCATCCACACGCATGGGCACAACCAATCAGGCTTTGGTTCTACCGTGTGACCCTTCACCTCCCGGTTCTGAAACTGTTACGGACACACCCCGTAACACACTGGAAATGGAAACGCTCCCTCTAACCAGCCATCATTCCCCGCCGGCCGCCATGATACCTGAAACACCGAGCCATCAGCACCCGACTTCACCCACTCCTCGGCCTACCTACAACCAGCCTACGGCTCCGTCTTTCAATCTCGGAAACCCTAGGCCCGAGATAGGGACTAACGACCGCCGAGTCACGACGGCTACCCGCCACCAGATGAGAGACAAAAGTGCGAACCCATACCTCGCTGCCGTGGTCCAAGTTCCCAGAGCCAACCGTGGGCAGCATCACCGTGCCCCCCCGATACGGCTTGCTCTCACCTACACGGCCCCTACTATCATTGACGGAGAGGCTAAGGCCTGCCCATCTTGGGCTGTGGTTAAGAAAGGCACGGCAAGGTGGGAGCACACCCTCGTGGGATACTTCTTGGGGAAAAGACCGTACTTCCCTCACGTCGAGCGCTTCACTCGATCCATCTGGCCCGATCTTGTCGAAGTGCGACCTAAGATCAACGGGTTTTTTAAATTTCGTTTTGCGACGGCAGAGGCCTCAACTGCTGCCCTGGTTGGTGGACCTTGGCTACCGTAAGGGCAGCCCCTATTCCTCGACACCTGGCGAATAGGAAGCTCCCGCCACAGTTCTTGCCGTTCCATGCGCTGATTCGAGCCATATACTACCGATAAGACAGACTCCTCCCCATCCGCTAACGATCTGATCTTGCAATGGATCGCCTGAGGAGAGACTCTGTCGATGGTTACCATAGCGTATCGAGCATCCCATCCCACCCATATTCGTGAGCCCGGCCCTTCGTCGTAGTCAAAACACCAGCTCCAGGCCGCAACCGATTGTGATATAGACTCTGCATTTGCGGCCGATACCCGCGTCTCAGCAAGTCCTAGCAATCTAATGTCATGTTTTCGAACCAGTTCCCGCACCGCCGCCCTGTGGTCTAACTTGTTTAGACCACGCACATTCCAGACGGAGATGTTTATCATTGGGTAACAAGTGGATGAAGGGTGCTTAGGCCCTTGTTTGTCCCCCCAGATGTAGATGGTGCCGACTTCTCAGATAGATCTTCCAGCAACTCGTCGGCTAAGTCCACAAGTGCAGCGTACGAGTTATTATCATGCCTTGGGGTTGTCACTGCTCGATCTGCTGGATTCCTTGCCCCTTTTGCGGTCTGCGGCGAAAGAGGCTTTGTCTGAGTTTGTGCCTCAGTCTGTCCCTTCCTGGCCCCCGCCCGCCATTTCGATGTCTGCTCGACTACCTTGCGTTTAGCAGCAGTGGGCTTATTTGCCGTTGGTTGTACCGCCCTTTTCGGGCAGGTCTGCTGACTGTGGGTAATTGCCAAGCATACGTGGCAAGGAGCGGGCCGCCATTCGTGTTCCACCTTCACCGTAATCAGTCCATCTTCACTATCATCTGGCCGTGGCAGACGTAGTGTGAAACTATCGAGATAGGGCTCCTTGATATTCTTTAGGAGGCAGACCCGGGCATAGTCGATGCGTTCCATGCTCATCGTCATTGCATCTGGGAACAGCGGCTGTCCTATCGCGCTAGCTATAACACTCAGCCCTTCTATAGTCCAATATTCCAAGGGAACGTTTCGAAGCTTCACCCATGTTGGAATACGCTCATGGTCTTGTTTTTCCATTGTGAGGCCCGATCTCCATTCTTGCAGGAACAGAGGTTGGCCTTGATAGAGCCACGGTCCTTCTTCGAGTGCGTCCTCCATGGCTATGGCCGAGCTGAACCGCAACTTAAAGAATCCCGAACTGGTCGCCCTAACCTCCTCCAGCTGGGGCCAGAGCGAGCGAAAGAACTTCTTAGCATGGGGTAGGGTTTCCGGCCAAGGAAATAGCCCACAAGTGTGTGCTTCCATCTAGCAAGGCCCTTAGAGGCAACCTCCCATGTTGGCTGGACCAACACACCGCCCTCCCCACTCACAGGTGGTGGTATGTATGTAAGGCAGGGTCGTTTTGGCTTTTGGCTCTGGAGCACCTTGGCATAACTTGGCTGTGTGGCGGGGCCTTCATCCTGGCCTATGATTTGCTTAGGCGGTCTATTGGGTGACGTGGCAGGGTGGCTAGGTATCCTTGTGTCTTGAGCAGGCGCGATCGACACCGCCTTCGGCCTCCCAATCTCCCCAGCTTCCTGCCCGATTTTCTGCCCTATCTTGTTTTGTGCCTTATCCTTCGGCGGGTTGGGATTCAGAGCGTTTCCAATGGTAACATGAGTCTCATGGCCCAAATTATCCCTCTTTGGCAGCGGCGGCCCTGGACTCTTAAGGATTGTAGGCGTGAACGCCGGGTCACCACCGACCGAATTACCGTGAAGCTGTGGCTGGATGGGCGACCAAACGGTGGTATGCAATCCATATCAGCCCTCTGATTGGGTGGTACTGGCCCCTGAACCCTAGTTTTCAGCGCCACAAATGCCGAAGTGTCAAACTTCGTGGCCAAATTAGGGTAATCGCTTCCTAAGAATCGTAACTCCGAGTCCGTGAGTGTAGGGCCTGAAGGACCAACAGTGGATGACATCATAGATCCACACATCGCGGATGTTGAACCCATGGGGAAGACGATCGATTATCGTAGATGTAAACGCGAATTAGAACTTGAGATCCCCTGTCCCCGGCTAAACTCCGGCGAGAGGAAGGGCAGACATCCACCAGCCGGCCAATTCTTAGGGACTGGCCGGAAACAGCGGTAGAAGGTGGCGCGTGAAGTGAATTTCGTCGATCTATCTGAGAAGGTTTTCTCTCTCTAGTTTCTCTCTCTCCTCTTTTGACCCAACACTGTTCAAAGTAGATCTGGCCAAGGCGTATGACATCTTGGCGGCGAATGTTACAGAGGCGAAACAATTTCTCGATATCCTCAGGACTTCGCCTCACGATATCCCGGGGAGTCCTCCTTCTATGACTTGGAGCGGCTATGTCGAGCGCTATATGCCAAGGCAGTTGAGGTTGAGCATTCTGCGCTGTCACAGCGGGCCAAGCTTGCTTGGCTGAAGGATGAGGACCAGTGCTCGTCCTATTTCTTTCGTAGGGTGGCCATCCGACGAGCTACTAATCGCATTTGGTCCCTTGAGTCGGCAAATGGCGACCTTCTTGAAGAGCCGGAGCAGGTTGAGGGTGAACTGGTTGGGTTCTACAAGGTTTGGGCCACTCGGACCGGTCATCGCCGATTGGTATTGCTGATGTGCGTAGAGGGGTGACGCGTATGATTTCCCCAGTGGACGCTGCTGCCATGTCGGGGAGGTAACTCCTATGGACGTTCGTGAAGCGCTTTTCTCTATGGGGGACGAGAAGGCGCCGTGGCCGGATGGGTATACTGTCGCATTCTTTAGAGCCGCATGGGGGATTGTTGGGGATGAGGTCATGCAGGCGGTCCGGGATTTTTTCGTCACCGGGAGGTTACTGAAGGGGCTCAATAGAACCCTCATTACGTTGATACCTAAGAGAGATACACCTAGGCGTGCAACTGACTTCAGGCCTATTTCATGTTGCAACGTTATTTACAAGGTGATATCAAAGATTTTTGGCCAACCGACTTAAGAGGCACCTGGCTACTTTGGTCCATTGCTCACAGACGGCGTTTATCCCTGGACGCCGAATCAGCGATAATGTGTTGCTGGCGCAGGAGCTGTGCCTTGGAAGGACCCTGGCTGATGCCTACGCCTCTGGTAGAGCAATTTCCTAGGGGCCCTATTGCGATGGGGCTGCTTCGATTCGCGCCTGAATGTGGTGCTTAGTACGCAGGGGTGGAATTGGCCTGGGCAGGGGGCGGTTGAATTTCTTGAGATCAACCGCCTACTTCCGTCAGTATTACGAGGGAATCGGGATGGAGTATTGTGGATGGGGTCGCCTGATGGAGCTATGACGGCTCGTTCGGCTAGAGATGCAATGCGGTACAGGAGGCCTCCCGTTCCTTGGGCTGCTTTATTTGGAGGGCCGTTGAAGGTACCTAGGCATGAGTTTATTCTATATAATGGATTACAAGATCGCCTCTCGACTAGGGACAAGCCTTGGATAGCTCAGCGGACGGGATCTCCAGCATGTGTCCTATGTGAGGAGCTTCACTATGAGACAGCCCAGCACCTTTTCTTTGATTGCCCATTCTCGCGGCAATGTCTTTGGCTCTTGCGGCATAGGATTCGATGGATCTGACCTTATCGAGAGTGGCATACGGGCGTCCGATGGGCTGCAGCACGATGGCGAGGGAAACATCTTCTTCATGCTGCTTACTGTCACGTTCTTGCTTCTCTGGTTTACCACGTCTGGCAGGCTAGGAATAGGCGTTGGAAGGAAGGGATCATCACCCCGCCTCACAGGCTTGTGGGGTCTGTCCTTGCCTTGGTCATCATGCGTATTAGTGGTACTTCCACGAAATACGACCTCCAGCGCGCTGCCATACGCAGATTATGGCATGTGGCTTGGTAGGGAATAGGGTTCAGTCTTTTTCATTTTCATTGTGGATTGGTTGGGTCTTTAGTTATAGTTTGAGCCCAGTAGCATGTTACTGGTTGGACGCGGAGGTCATCTCCCGCTCATCTGTACATTTCTTATTCATTATATATATACACGGGACATTACACCAAAAAAAGGTAGTGTTGAGACTTCGGAAAATAGTTATTACTCATATGGGTAAGCATCGAATTTAGATAAGAGATTAATTGAGTTAGAATCGAATGATGCAATTTTAGTAATTAGCACTAGTAAGAATAAATATAAATTACAAGAATAGGTGAGCTGAAATCAAACCTTTATACCTTTACTTAGGCCCAAATTATTAGGATATTAGTTACTTAGACATGAGGGTATTGACGATATTTTCATGTCCCATGAAGTACATGTTTTCATAAACCTTAGAACTTATCAAAAACCCTTCGATTACCTGAAATTAAGTGAGTAAGAAACCATAAGAGAGGAAGAGCTAATCGAACGAGAGCAAAGGGAGAAAAGGCTAGTCTACTAAAGAAAACTTCATTTAAAAAAGGTATAGCTCTATCCATCGGTTGTAAGTCAACTCTGAGTTCTTTATATCTAAACATGTTATGATGTTTAAGGATAAAAGAGAGACTTAAAGAATCGATCTAAGATGTACCCCCAGGTTTAGGGTATTTTCTAAAGTAGATTTCGATTTTAGGTTAGTTATTGATTTTAGGGTTTTCAGCACAAAACTATACTAACATGGCAGTTTAGAATTAGGCATGTTATGTTTGGAAGATTTTTTTTTTGGTAACCGCGGAAAGCCGATGGTGAAACCCCGGGCCGACCCACTATCTGCTTAACAGGCCGACTAGGTCAATCCTGGGCCCATGTGGGCAGGCCTAGGGAAATGTCACAGGGATGAAATTCGAACCCAGGACCTCTCCCAACATGACCCTAAGCACCTCAGCTTTTTTTGGAAAGTGTCACTAAAGAAAGAAAAGACAGGAGTTACAGGACAGCGTGCATGATATCGCTCATGCCGCACCAAACGGTAATGTTCAAACAACCAGACAGCACCAAGACCTAGCAACCCAGACAGCCCACAAGGTCCCAACAAGACCAAAGCCAAAGTAAAGACAAAGTCAAATCAAAACAAACAGGCTACGAAGGCATCTAAAAAACCATTTTCATCAACAGGTTCCTGGCATCAGATGAAGTACCAGCAGGGAAGCCAGGCATCGTGCCAAGAACAGCGCCAGGGGCACAAGGATCGAAGGCATAATCACGACTGATAAGCTTCGAGCGGGAATAGAGAGCGTCCGCGGGGCTGGTCGATGTGAGGCGTTATTACGCCACCTCCTGCTTTTCCAAGGAGAAGGGAGATCAAGTGTCGAACGCCAATCCGAAGTGGTCCGTTCGGCAAGCATAAGTCCGCTTAGCAACCCAACAAACCAAAACATCATAGGAGGAGACCCGTGCCAGCCCATGGGAGTCCACGTGAGGCACGATAGCCGAGCACAACGAGCAACAAGAACCTGCAAGAAAAGGGGACAGCAAGAGGAGAGCAGCCCAGGAAAAAAAAGGAGAAAACGAAGGAAGAGCAAGGATCATGTAGGAAACTCAATCTCCAGATCAGAGTCACAGGTTCCACCCACCAACAAGGGAAGGGAGACGGCGAGGACCAACGAAGCTTCAAGGATCCCTCCTACCAGGTGATACGCCAAACGCGTCGGAGAGCGTAAACTTGGAGTTCGTATTTGCCGTGATTGTGGATAACCGAAGACAGAGTAGGGTTTCAACCTCGGACACAATCTGATCCGGGGTGCGTCGGTGACCGTCATGCCATCGTCTATTGCGTTCCATCCAAAGGTGGTAGATCAACGAGGCCATGGCATGTCGTGGTCCTAACCTAGCGAGGTACCGACCCTTCCAACAGTTAGCTGCCCAAAGGATCCCCTCGAACCAGTCCGTTCTAGGCCAGTCGAAGCGCAGCCTGCCACGCAAAATACGAAGACAATGTCGCGTGAAATGGCATTCAAAAAATAAATGTCTTACCGTTTCCTCCATTTGATTGTCACATAATAGACAGAATGACGTACCCGCCGCAGCTGCCACCCAAGCTTTATCACGCGTGGACAGTTTATCTCTGATCGCCAACCAAAGGATGAACTCATGTCTAGGAATGGCAAGGGGGCCGCCAAAGAAGTATGAAGGTTGCTTAACCAGGGTTTTTTCGAAAAACACCTTCAGTGTGTGCGATTTTCACACAGTAGGCGGGATTTCCTTCGTTTGATTTTTTCTTCGTTCTTCCTTCGCCCGATCGCCGTCGTCTCCGGTCTACTACTCACAGTGGTGGCCGGCCGGTGATTGGGGGCTGTCAATCGGCGTCGAGAAGGGAGGTAGTGGTGCGATTTCTTGGCACGGGGGTTACGGGTTACGGATTTTGAATGGCGGATGATCAACACCGCCTGATCCCGGCGGCATCTACAGATTCAGGCAACCCCAATGTCCTGATCGGAGCGCGGCCAGGGACGACGACGGCTCTTCCGTCGTTACCAGATCTTGCGGCCCTTGGCGCAAATTATCCGGAATTCGCGGCCTGTTTTGATCAGGAGCGATTCCGGGAACTCCTCAGTCGCGTTCATGGGCAATCTGCGGCGGCTGGAGGGATTGATAATGGGCCGGCTGAGATTGATGGGGCTTCTGCGGTGGTTAGGGCTGCGCCTCACGCAGCTTTCGTGGATAAGGTGGCGCCTGATGCAGGGACGATCATCGCGCAGCGTGCGGATGATGTGTATGGGTCGACGATGGATTCGGCGGCGGAGCGGCGACTGGCTGTAACACATCAACGATCAACCACGGGATCTAGGGTTTCGCTGGATTCTCCACCGGCACGGCCGACTGTAACGATGCCGCTCAAGGGAATTCTGCGCCACCCGAATCGTAAGCAGCGATGGGGCCGCCCAGATACACCACCGCCCCTACGTTTCACAGCCCGGCGGTCTGTTAACCTGGGTGCGTCGGTAGTTGATGGCCATGTTGATGGGGCCATGGATGCGGAACGAGCTAGGGTTTCTGCTTTTGAACCCTTTGTGGCTGAACGAGCTAGGGTTTCTCCCACACCAAGTCCGTCGACGCCGTCTTTTGCTGCTGTGGTGGCGGGGAGGACTACTGAGTCGAGTGAGTTACTTCGGGATACGGCGATCAACATGGAGGATTCTGAGAAGAACGAGTTCCCACGGCGCGGCTCGGTGTTCTCGCGCATCGGGCATACTAACCATGCGGCGGGTGTTAGTGGTGGAGGGCTGAATTCTATGCGCAAACCAGAGGAAACGATGGCCCTATCATACACGCCTCCGAATCTTGTTAATGGGGTGACACAGGTGCGGGCATCACTGGAGGTGACACGACGAGGGTGTGATCGTTGGAAGAATACGTTGGTGGGCTACTTCCTTGGGCGTAAACCGTACTTCCCCTTCGTTGAACGCCACTTCCGGTCACTATGGACGGGACTCGTCGAGGTACGGGCCACAACAAATGGCTTCTTCATGTTTAGATTCGCGTCGGCGGAAACAAGGACGGCGGTTTTAGAGGGCGGGCCGTGGCTCATGCAAAGCCAACCTCTATTTCTTGAACCTTGGCGACCTCGCATGTCGTTTGAAAGGAGGGAGGTGGCTGAGGTACCATTATGGGTTAAGATGTGGAATGTGCCGTGTGAGCTGTGGACGAAAGAAGGCCTTGGACTTGTAGCGAGTGCCATCGGCCGGCCTCTATATGCGGATAGTATCACCACTAATGGGGAGCGCATTGACTATGCTCGTATCTGCATCATGAAATCGGTAACTGAGCCATTCGTGGATTCTTTTGAGGTTCTTCTTCAAGGAGAGGATGGGGAGGAAGATATGGCGGTACCTATTCGGGTAGAGTACGAGTGGAAACCGACTAAATGCCCTCATTGCTTTTCGTGGGCGCATGGGGCAGCCCATTGTCCCCAAAAGCCGTCCAAGCCGACGGAGCCACTGAGGCCGCCTCATAATGAGGACAAGGCTGGAGATCAACATCGAACGGGGGCCCCACGACTGCCACGTCGACAAGGGGCGAGGGGTGCCAGGGCAGCCACCCAATACACGGCAAGACGTGGGCCACGAGTGGCGGAAAGGGATGGAGAGCACCGAAGGGATTTAGATGCGCCAACAACCGAGTGGCGACAGATGGGAGCCAAGGGCAAGGCGGTGTTGGTAAGAGGTGAAGCGGATGTTGGGGGGAAGCAGGTGGTTGCCGCTCGGCATGGGACTGGGAGCACGTCACAGCCACCTGGTGGAGGATGGACTGGGGAGGATGGCACGCATAATCGATTTGCACTACTCCAGGATATCTCTGAAGTCACTGACTACGATACTCAAACGGGCCCTAAAGCAGATGCAGCCCGCAACGGGGTGCCTTTATGTTAGCGATGGGTGCGTGGAACGTTCGTGGTCTTAATAAACAAGACCACAGGAGGGCAGTGGGGGAGTTGATTGCTCGGGAGGGACTAAGTATGATCGGGTTGGTAGAGACGAGAGTTGCGGCGCCTAATGCTACGTTCATCTCAAATGGCATTAGAGCTCATTGGCAGTGGTTTTTCGATTATGATGCTGGCCCAGCGTCGCGTATTTGGGTGGGTTGGGATCCATCTCTTTTGACTGTGACTATCCTTGGGGCTTCGACTCAGGCTATTCATTGTCGGGTGGGGTCGGTGATTACGAGGGAGACAATTTTTGTCTCCTTTGCGTATGGGAAGTCCAGGAGGGAGGAGCGTGTGCCGCTATGGGATGAATTGATTAGTATGTCGGCGGCCCGAGTGGCGGATGCGTGGATAGTCATGGGGGATTTCAACGCTATTTTGCACTCGGGTGAGGGGCGAGGGGGGGCTCCCTCTAGACACGATATGGAGGACTTTCAAGCGTGCCTGGTGAGGGCTGACTTGTTGACAGTTCCTACGATAGGACAAGTCTACACATGGTACAATCAGCAGCGGGCTGAGGCGGGGGTATGGAGACGGCTTGATCGTATATTGGGAAACCCGCAATGGTTCGTCCGATTCCCGGACTCACTATGTAGATGTGGGCTGCCTACCACCTCTGATCATTCCCCTGTGCTGCTGGGAGATACTCGTATGCGACAGCATAAGGCGACATTTCGTTTTGACAATTTCTTGACAAGGGATCCGGCTTTCTTGGGCGTCGTTCAGCATGAATGGAACGTCCCTATTAATGGCTTCCCCATGTTCGCCTTGGTGAGACGACTTAAGATGTTGAAACCGCAACTCCAAAGGTTGCGTAGGGAGAAGGGGGACTTGACAGCGAATGTTACGGAGGCGAAGCAGTTTCTCGATATTGCTCAGGACTTCGCCTCTCGTTATCCTGAGGAGGCCGCCTTCTATGATTTGGAGAGGCTGTGTCGATCACTATATGCAAAAGCCGTTGAGGTCGAGCACTCTGCGTTGTCACAACGGGCCAAGCTTGCTTGGCTGAAGGATGGGGACCAATGTACGTCCTATTTCTTTCGTAGGGTGGCCATGCGGCGAGCTACCAACCGCATTTGGTCCCTCGAGTCGGCAAATGGGGCTGTTCTTGAAGACCCGGAGCAGGTGGAGGGGGAGCTTATTGGGTTTTATAAGGGTTTATTGGGCCACTCGGACCACCCATCGCCGATCGGTATTGAGGAAGTGCGTAGAGGGGTGACACGCACGCTATCCCCAGAGGACGCCGCTGCCATGATCGCTGAGGTAACTCCTTTGGACGTTCGGGAAGCGCTTTTCTCTATGGGGGATGAGAAGGCGCCGGGGCCGGATGGGTATACGGTCGCATTCTTCAGAGCTGCATGGGGGATTGTTGGGGATGCGGTTGTGCAAGCGGTCCGGGATTTTTTCGCCACCGGGAGGCTTCTGAAGGGGCTCAACAGCACCCTCATTACGTTGATACCTAAGAGAGATACACCTAGGCGTGCAACTGACTTCAGGCCCATTTCATGTTGCAATGTACTCTACAAGGTAATATCGAAGATTTTGGCCAATCGACTTAAGAGGCATCTGGCTACTCTGGTTCATTGCTCCCAGACGGCGTTTATCCCGGGACGCCGGATCAGTGATAATGTGTTGTTGGCGCAGGAACTATGCCTTGGGTACAAATCCAAGGGCCGCCCCCCGCGCGCTATGTTTAAAATCGATTTGGCCAAGGCGTATGACAAGGTGGAGTGGGAGTTTCTTCTATCAGTCTTAGGAGCTATGGGATTCCACCCTACCTACATTGGATGGATTAGGGCGTGCGTGACGACGACTACTTTCTCGTTGAATCTGAATGGCCAGGTGGTGGGTTTCTTCCAAGGCAGGAGGGGCATTCGGCAGGGGGACCCCATCTCCCCTTATCTTTTTACACTAGTGATGGAGGTACTGCATGGACTACTCACGGCCTACATCTCTGAGGAACCGCAGTTCAAGTATCACTGGCGATGCGATGCGCTGGGTTTGGCCTCATTAGCATTTGCGGACGATCTTCTTCTCTTCAGCCATGCGGACGCCACATCCGTTGGAGTGCTGAAGAAGGCATTGGCGGAGTTTGCCAGGATTTCTGGGCTACATCCTAATCCTGACAAGAGCGAGATGTACTTATCACGGCGAGCTGAAGGGTTGACGGGCCAGTTACAGGCGCTTATGGGCTATCGGGTGGGGATACTTCCGGTACGCTATCTTGGAGTGCCGCTCATTACTTCTCGATTGACGATTGGGGACTGTGCTCCACTTATACAGAAGGTGGATCAACGTTTGGGGTCATGGCTCAATCGATCTTTATCTTATGCTGGCCGTCTACAGTTGGTCAAGTCGGTGTTGCAGGCACTTCACGCTTACTGGTCGGGTGTATTCCTGCTGCCTAAAGGCGTGGTCAGAGCACTTGAGACACGGTTTAGGAAATTTCTGTGGGGTGGCACGACTGCAAAGGTGGCCTGGGAGGTGCTATGCTTGCCGGTTGTTGAAGGGGGACTGGGATTGCGATCTATTGCTGTTGACAACAAGTCTCTGCTACTGAAGCACCTGTGGAGTGTACTTGCCAGGACACCGGGCTCAATTTGGGTCGAATGGCTTTATCGAACACGACTGCACTCTCGATCACTGTGGGACCTGGCGTTCTCGCCGAATGATGCGTGGAGCTGGAGGAAGCTGCTGCAGCTGCGACCTATGATCAGATCCATGATTACGTTTCGGGTGGGGGATGGATCCACGATATGGCTATGGAAGGACCCCTGGCTGCTGCCTTCACCTTTGATAGAGCGATTTCCTAGGGGCCCCATTGCGATGGGGCTGCCTCTAGACTCACGACTGAATGTGGTGCTTGGTACGCAGGGATGGAATTGGCCTGGACAGGGAGCGGTTGAATTCCTTGAGATCAGCCGCTTACTTCCGTCAGTACTACGAGGGACTCAGGATGGAATATTGTGGATGGGGTCGCATGATGGAGCTATGACGGCGCGTTCGGCTAGAGATGCGATGCGATACAGGAGGCCTCCTGTTCCCTGGGCGGCTTTATTTGGGGGTCCTCTGAAGGTACCTAGGCACGAGTTTATTCTTTATATTGGCCTACAGGATCGCCTCTCGACTAGGGATAAGCCTTGGATAGCTCAGCGGGCGGGATCTCCAGCTTGTGTCCTTTGTGAGGAGCTTCATTATGAGACGGCACAGCACCTTTTCTTTGATTGCCCATTCTCGCGGCAATGTCTCCGGCTCTTGCGACGTAGGATTCGATGGATATGGCCTTATCGGGAGTGGCATATGGGCGTCCGATGGGCTGCGGCGCGATGGCGTGGGAAGCATCTTCTTCATGCTGCATACCGGCATGTTCTTGCCTCTCTGGTCTATCACATCTGGCAGGCTAGGAATAGGCGATGGAAGGAAGGGATCATCACCCCGCCTCACAGGCTTGTGGGGTCTGTCCTTGCCTTGGTTGTTATGCGTATTAATGGTACTACCATGAAATATGATTTCCAGCGTGCTGCCATACGCAGATTATGGCGTGTGGCTTGGTAGGGAATTGGTAGTTTTTTATTCATTGTGGTTTGGTGGGTCGTTAGCTATTGTTTGTGCCCGGCAGCATGTTGCTGGTTGGAAGCGGAGGTCATCTCCTGCTCATCTGTACATATTTTATCCATTATATATATACACGGGACATTATACCAAAAAAAAAGGGGGCCGCCAAAGAGGGTACTCCAATGGACGATAGGTCTTCGCAGTCTTAGGTGCTCCCTAGCCAATTTGGTAGTGAATTGGCCATTTCCGGTAGCTATCCAGCGGACTCCATCCTCTTCAGCTGGTAAACCTGTGGAAGAAGAGGAGCAAAGTCAATATACTCAACAGTGGTTTTTTTTTTGGAGTAAGTTCCGTGTATATATATAAAGGGGGTAAATGTACAGATGAGTGAGGGTGTGACTCCTCACGTGCAAACCAGTAACAGACTACTGGCATAGACCAACAAAACGAAAGCTAAAACATCCAACTCACTACCAAGCTACTCGCCAGAGACGTCGAATGGCTGCTCTCTGTAGATCGAACTTGGGCGATGTCCCAGTAAGCCGCATACAAACCATATCGAGGACAACAGCAACCAGCCTATCTGGAGTCGTGATAGCCCCCTCCTTCCAGCGCTTGTTGCGTGCCTGCCAAATGTGATGTACCAACGAAGCAAGGACGTGACGGTAGGGGAACTGTAGGAGATGATGGCCACGCCATCGCAATGCAGCCCACCGTATACCCTGCCCCCAGTCCCGATACGGCCATCCCCACCTGATCTTCTGCCTCAGCATCCGAACACAGTCGCGTGAGAATCGACAATCAAAAAATAAATGTTGCACAGTCTCAGCATGCAGCGCGTCACAGAGAACACAAGCAGGGGTTCCAGCGCGCTGTGCCACCCATGCCTTATCTCTAGTCGATAAAGATCGCGGATGGCAAACCACAGTATGACCTCATGTCGAGGGATGTTCAAAGGCCCCCCAAACAAGGACGCCCAAGGTACAATAGGCCTTCGTACGCGTAAGGACTCCCTAATCAGTCTTGTCGTCGCTCGGCCATCTGGCGCTCCATTCCAACAAATAGCATCGGTCCGATTAGGCTGAACCCGTGGAAGGTGCGGACTAAAATCCAAATACTCCACCGCCGACTGTCCTGGCCAATTCCAGCCTTGGTGGTCGACCATAGAGCTTAGGCGGGTCCCTGCTGGCAGTCCCATCGCCAGTGGGCCTCTAGGATAGCTCTCCAATAATGGGACAGCCCGTAGCCATGGGTCTTCCCATAATAACAACGACGAACCATTCCCAATAGAAAAATCAATGAAGGGTAGAATCACCTGCCTTAACTGCATCAGCTTCCTCCAGCTCCATGCAGTGTTAGCCGAGATGGTGATGGTCCAAAGCGATTGCGTATACAGTCGTGTGCTGTACAACCACTCCACCCAGATCGAGTCAGCAGGCCGGCTGATCACCCTCCATAGAAGCTGTACCAGAAGAGCCCTATTGTCATTAGCGATCGAGCGAATCCCCAACCCGCCCTCATTAACTGGCAGACAAACATCATCCCAAGCTACCTTGGCCGAGGCACCACCCCACAAGAATCGGCGAAATCGTGCTTCCAAGGCACGGATGATTCCCTTGGGCAGCAAGAAGACCCCAGACCAATAGACGTGTAATGCCTGAAGGACAGATTTAATGAGTTGCACCCTACCCGCGTAAGATAGTGACTGATTCAGCCACGATCCTAGACGAGAATCCACCCGCTGCAACAGTGGTGCACAGTCGCTGAGAGTAAGGCGTGAAGCAATCAGTGGGACCCCCAAGTAACGCACTGGCAGGCGGCCTGCGCAAAATCCCGTCATAGACAGTAGTTGGGCCTTGATGCCCTCCGCCCTCCGTGAAATGTAAACCTCACTCTTGTCCGGATTAGGGTGTAACCCAGACAGCTGAGAGAATGTCATCAGAGCCTCCTTCAGCACCCCTACAGATATAGGATCTGCATGGCAGAAAAGGAGGAGATCATCCGCGAAGGCCAACATGGGGAGCGAAGTGGTCTCACAACGCCAGTGATAGCGAAAGCGCGGTTCCGCCTGTATATGACACTCCACAAGGCCATGGAGCACCTCCTTGACGAGGGTGAAGAGGTATGGTGAAATGGGGTCCCCTTGGCGCATTCCTCTCTTTCCAGCAAAGAACCCTGCCGGTCTCCCATTAAGGTTGATGGAAAAAGTGGTCGTTGTCAAGCAGCTCCGTATCCACTCAATATATCGTGGGTGGAATCCCATCGCCTGCATCGTCGCCAGCAAAAAACTCCATTCCACCTTATCATAGGCCTGGCTAGATCGACCTTAAGCGTAGCCCGTGGGGGACGGCCTTTGCTGGTGTACCCTAGGCAAAGTTCCTGTGCCAGAAGTATATTATCACTGATGCGCCTTCCAGGTATAAATGCCGTCTGCGATGCGTGGACCAACCCTCCCAGCACTGATTTCAACCGATTAGCCAAAACCTTCGAAATTATTTTGTATAGGACGTTGCAGCACGATATGGGACGGAAGTCTTTCGATCGACGTGGCGACTCACACTTAGGTATGAGCGTGATAAGCGTACTATTAAGCCCCTTAAGTAGGCGGCCCGTAGCAAAGAAATCCTTAGTCGCTCGTATCACATCAGGGCCGACCGTCCCCCAAGCCACTAGAAAGCGGCTGTATACCCATCAGGCCCCGGCGCCTTCTCATCCCCCATAGAGAATAGCGCATGTTTCACCTCAAGATCGTCAACTGGGCGGACCATGTCTAAGGACGTAGCTGGGGAGAGCTTACGCGTGATAGCCCCCTGTACCTCGGCCATGTCCACCGGTGACGCTCGTGCGGATGTGCCAAGTAATTCCTAATAAAACCCCAGTAACTCCCCTTCCACCTCTTCTGGCGTATTAAGTAGGTCTCCAGTTGGGCCTTCCAATGAGATGATTCGATTAGTCGCTCGACGAACCGCCACCTTCCTGAAGAAGTAAGATGAGCATTGATCGCCATCCTTGAGCCAAGCAAGCTTGGCCCTTTGGGATAACGCCGTATGCTCTACATCGACAGCCCGAGCGTAGAGAAACCGACAATGCCGTTCAAGATCATGAAACATAATCTCTAGGGGATATTTCGCTGCGAATTCCTGTGCAATCCCCAAGAAGCGTAATGCGTCCGCAACATTTGCAGCAAGGTCTCCCTTTACACGTCGCATGTGTATGAAAATGGGCTTCAACAACTTGAGCCGCTGGACCAACACATACATAGGAAACCCCGCCATGGGGATACTCCAAACACGCTGAACATGTTCCAAAAAGCCCGCCTCCTTAGTAAGAAAGTTCTCAAAACGAAAACTCACACCGCGTGGTCTCGGCACTGACACCCCTAATGACAGTGGCGAATGATCCGATGTGAAAGGGAGTTCACACCGATAAAACGTATCTGGCCAGCGAGCAAACCACTGTGGGTTGCCGAGCATGCGATCCAACTTCCTCCAGATGCCTGCCAGAGCCCGTTGCTGATTATACCACGTGAATTCCTGGCCCATCGAGGGCAGTATCATAAGGTCCGCCTGTAGGAGACATGCCTGAAAATCAGCCATATCCCGTGCTTGAGGTGCACCCCCACGCCCCTCACTCGCATGCAAGAAGTGTTGAAATCCCCCGCCACTACCCACGCATGCTCAACTCGCAACGCTGAAAACTGAATCAGCTCATCCCAAAGGGCCACTCTATCCTCCCTTCGAGATTTCCCATACACGAACGAGATAAACGCATGTTCATGCGTATCAAGCTGTTCCACGCGACAATGAACAGCCTGAGCAGATTTCGCAACAATTGTGACGTGAAGCAAAGAGGTATCCCAGCCCACCCAAATGTGAGTAGCCGGACCATCATCATAGTCAAAGAACCAGGCCCAACGCGGTCGAATAGCCTCTGAAATGTGGGCTGCGTTCGACGCAGCCACCCACGTCTCCAGAAGAGCAACAATGCGCAACCCCCCACGGGCAATCCAATCCCCCACCGCCCTCCTGTGGTCTTGTCGGTTAAGACCACGCACGTTCCAAGACCCAATCGGCATTATGAATGAGCCCCATGTAGGGCTGCGTTTGCTTTAGGGCCCTTAACGTGAGAAACCGTATCAACATCCTCGTCATCATTAAAATCCCGCAATAAGGCAAAGGAGTTTTGGTCAACTTGCTGTTCGTCGACCGCCCGCCGTGGAGAAGAGCCAGACGTGGACGCCTGTACCCCCGTATGGGCGGACTGATCCGACCTTGGATTCGCCATACTCGGCGCTATCTGCACCGCCTTGCCATGGGCACCAATTTGTCTCCACTCAGCTTGGGGAGCCCGGCCTCGACCTTGTCGTGAATGGTCACGAGGCGGTCCTTGAATACGTGGTCTATCATGAACCATCACACGAGCATCGAGAGGGGCTGGCCGACCAGTTGTCGGGTGTTTCTGTCTCGGCCCCGGCGTATTAGGCTTCCGCAGAGGCGCCGGGCTTGGTTGCCTCTTGGGGCATTGTGTGTTCCCATGGGCCCATGTCGCACAGTGGCTGCACCTAGTCGGCCTCCACTCGTATTCAACCCTCACCAAAACCGTACCCGATACACATCCTTCGGCAGTTGGGATCTCAATTTCCACCTTCTCAACAAACGGCGTGTCAAGCAGCTTCATGATGCAAACACGCGCATAATCAATACGCTCTCCTTTGGCCGTAATCCCATCGGCAAATAATGGCCTACCAACACCACTAGCTACCACACCCAACCCCGCTTTAGTCCAAAATTCACTTGGCACATTCCACAGTTTCACCCAAAGGGGAACCTCCACGAGATCCTTCCTCTCCAGCGACATTCCAGGACACCACACTTCTAAGAACACGGTTGGCCATGCAAGAGCCACGGGCCACCTTCCAACACTTCAGTCATAGCCGTGGCCGATTCAAAGCGAAACCGGAAAAAACCATTTCTAGTGGCTCGAACCTCCACCAAGCCAGTCCATCGTGCCCTCACAAACCGGTCGACGAATGGGAAGTATGGTTTCGGCCCAAGGAAATATCCAACCAAGGTATGGTCCCACCTTGCAATCCCTTGTTTTGCCACGTCCCAGGTAGGGGCCACAACGGATATACCAGCATTTGTCGACTTAGGCGCCACATAGTCAAGCGCTAACCGTGCTAGGTCCCCTCTCTCTCCCCGTATACCCACGTTGTGGGATGTCGTATCAGCCCTAGCTTGACGTGTGGGGACGAACCTGGCATCAGCGCATCAGTGAGCGAAACCCTAGCCAACGACCGTGCATCCGCAGTGGAATTTGATTCACAAACCCTAGAATGCTTCGGAACAGTACCGGGCTGAGCAGCCCCACCCTCCTCAACGACTATCTCCTCATCCACCGGCTCATCAGATGTCACGGACCCCATATCCACAAACCGCCGAGCCATCATACGCTGAGGTGGTGGTGTCCCAGGTCGTCCCCATTGCTGTCGGCGGTTATGATTCCGAAGGATACCCTTGAGCGGAGCAGTAACGCCGTTCGCATAGGCGGAGATCCCGCCGAAGCCCTAGGCCCGATGCGACCCCCCGCCAAATTCTGATTGATCGCCGTAGTAGGAACCCGCGGCCCCTGAGACGGGATGGTCTCCCTTCCCATCAGACCCGTAACCACAGTCGCATCAGATTTATCAGAATTTGCAGAAACCCTAGCAGCCTTTGCGCACTCAGGTCGTCCCATGGCAGATCGGCGCTCCCCATCAGAGTTGGCCACTGTAGATCCATGAACCGTGCTCATCAAAGAACGAAACCGTGCACCATCGAAGCAACTCGCGAATTCAGGATATGCCGCGGCAAGAGCATCCAAATCAGGCATGGCTGGCATCGCCATATTGCCCGTCGCTGCCGTGTCAACCGGATTTCCCTCACTCTCCGTCTCCACCATCGCCAAAACCCTAGGCGAAACATCCTCCGCCATCGCAGCACCCAGTCCAAGAACCACAGATGATCGTCGGCAAGTCAAGAAGGACCGGAAACGACGATGATCGGTGCTGAAACCGCGATGGAAACCTTCGAAAATTTCAAAAAATCGCCAAATGTGTGAAAATCGCACACACTGAAGGTGTAATCGCGCTACTGTGTGAAAATCGCACACACTGGAGGTGTACTCAACAGTGGTTTGCCCCGGCCAGTTCCAGCCCTCTTCGTTAATGACAGAACTATTTGGAGTCGAGCGGCAGCCCCATGACCATGGGTCCACGAGGGAATCTGTCAACCATCGGCCCATCGAAGAGCCATGGGTCGGTCCAGAGGAAGGTGTTCGCCCCGTTCCCAATGTGGAATTCAATCAGCGGCCGAATCCAAGATGTCCAACTCCAAGATGTCCGAGGATTAGGCCTTATAGACCATAGAGAAGTGCTATTTAATCTTGTGCGTCGAATCCACGTGCCAGATGGAAGTCTCGCCCCGCTTAGGAAGCTCCAGAGAAGGCGCATCATTAAAGCTTTGTTGTCCATCTCAATCGACCTGAGCCCCATACCGCCTTCCTCAATGGGTAAGCAGATGTCCGCCCAGGCCACTTTAGCAATGGAACCCTTCCAAAGGAAGGCCCTGAAGCGAGCCACAATAACACGGATGACGCCTTTGGGGAACATTAACACTCCCGCCCAGTAAGTATGGAGCCCCATGAGCACAGATTTAATCAGCTGGACTCTCCCAGCACAGGAGAGTGTTTGGTGAGTCCATGAGCCCAGGCGGTAATGAGAGGCTGACAGTCAGCAATAGTCAAACGCGAAAGTAATCAACGGCACACCGAGGTAGCGCACCGGAAGGGACCCAGTAGAGAACCCCATAGAGTGCAGAGTTCCCATCATCCCATCGCCACGCTTGGAGATATACATCTCACTCTTATTGGGGTTAGCTCGTAGGCCTGATAGAGTCGCAAAAATATCAAGGCTTTCCCTGAAGACACGGATGGAATCGCATCCGCGTGAGAGAACAGGAGTAAATCGTCTGCAAAAGACAGCATGAACATATTGGTAGCTTCACATCGCCAATGGTACCTAAAACTCCCGCTTTGTCGAATCCGGTCCTCTATAATACCATGTAGGACTTCCATTACCAAAGTAAACAGGTAAGGGGAAATGGGATCACCTTGGCGGAGACCCCGTTTGCCTTTGAAGAAGCCTTCAGGTCGACCGTTGATGTTTATGGAGAACGATGTGGCGTGAGACAAGCTTGGATCCATCCAATGAACCTTGGGTGGAAGTGGAGCGCTTCAAGAGTCAACAAAAGAAAGTCCACTCGACCATGTCATACGCTTTGGCCAGATCTACTTTGAATGCCACTCTCTCAGGGAGCCCCGTGCTATTGTACCCGTGGCATATTTCCTGGGCCAAAAGGATGTTGTCAGTGATATGACGCCCCCGGATGAACGCCGTTTGGGTAGGATGGACAGGTTCACCAAGCTGCCCCGAAGCCGGTTAGCAATCACGTTCGAGATGACCTTGTAGAGCACGTTTTAGAATGATATGGGCCTAAACTCTCTCGCCGTCCTTGGGTTCTTGCACTTAGGGATAAGGGTAATAAGAGTCGCGTTTTGACCAGTTGAACCAAGCCTCATCGGCATGTTTGGAAGAATTAGTAAGATAAGAAGCAGCTATGAAGAAGGAGGCAGCCTGAAGTGTTTCAATCGAATTTAATAAGCAATGTGAAGAATCGGGCAATGTTTCTTAGGTCATGCAATCGGGCGATTTATGGCGAGTTGGTCAAGTAATTTAAAAGGTCATGAATCGGGCGACTTGAAAATGTCATGAATGCGAAAGCAATCTTCCATGCATTTTTTTCGGAACAGGTCCCGGTTTTTATATATATAATGGAAAGTGTACATAATGGGTGCGAGTAAAACTCGACACAGGCAACCAGTAACAGGCTACTGGTAAACAAAAAACGAATGGTAACAGAAAAACCATCTACCAAGCTACTCTCCAAAGACGCCGAATAGCCGCCTTCTGTAGGGCATGCTTCTCTCCAATCGTCCCAAGTCGGGCACCAAGGATGCCGACGACCGTGGCCACAACATGGGCAGGGGTAGAACGTATGTTCTCCCTCCATCGCCTGTTCCGCTCCTGCCAAATGTGATAAACAATCGATGCAAGGACATGTCGAAAGGCGGTATGAAATAAGTGCTGGCTCCGCCACTTCAGAGCAGCCCACTGAAAGCTCCTATCCCAGTCAATATATGGTATCCGCCACCTAATCCTGTCCCTGAGCATCTGTCGGCATCTCAAAGAGAAGGGACAATAAAAGAAAAGATGGGAGATCGTCTCCCGATCCCCGGTATCACAGAGGAGGCAGGCATCCGTTCCCGCGCGCTGAGCCACCCAAGGTAAACTGCGAACGGAGAGACGTCCTCGAATAGCAAGCCATAGAATGAACTCATGGCGTGGTATGCACAAGCAGCCTCCGAAGAGAGAAGCCCAACTGACTCTGTCCCGCCGAGGACGAGTGGCCTCAAGAACCGCCCTCACAGAGAAACGTCCATCAGGCGTCCCAATCCAGCGAACTCGATCAGACCGCGACGGCTCCGCCAGAGGTAGCAGAGGACCGATCTCCAGAAACTCGGAGGACGTCCTGGCTGGCCAAGACCAACCATCTGACGTAATGACCGCACTTAGGCGCGAATCATGAGGCAGACCCATCACCAACGGCCCCCTAGGGAGTCTCTCCAGCAGCGAGGTCATCAACAGCCAGGGGTCCTTCCATAGCCATATGGAACTCCCATCACCCACCTGATAAGAAATGAAGGAACGGATGACATTCCGAAGCTTGAGCAACTTCTTCCAACTCCAAGAAGCATTACTCCCCGGCGACAGCTCCCAAAGAGACCTGTTATGCAATCTAGTGATGTACAACCAGTCAACCCAAATCGTATCCGGAGCGTGCGAAACCACACTCCATAAATGACGAAGGAGCAGCGCACGATTATCGGTCTCAATGGACCGAATCCCAAGTCCTCCTTCGGCGATCGGAAGACAAACATCAGCCCAAGCAACCCGCGCAGGCGAGCCACCCCATAAGAATGTCCTCATGCGCGTCTCAATAGCCCGAATAACACCCTTCGGGAGGAGGAAAACACCCGCCCAATAAATATGAAGCGAAGAAAGGACCGATTTGATAAGTTGCACTCTCCCGGCGTAAGAGAGCGACTTATTCAGCCAAGATCCCAACCTCCTATCGACCTTCTGAAGTAAAGGCGCACAATCAGAAATAGAGAGTCTACCTGGAATCAGAGGAACCCCCAGGTAGCGCACAGGCAGCTGCCCCTGTGGAATGCCGAGAATCGTCTGAAAGTGCGGCGAAAGGCTCTCAGCACGCTTGCTCACAAACATCTCGCTCTTGGCGAGGCTCGGCTGTAACCCCGAAGCCCCCGCAAAGTCATCCAGCGCATCCTTAAGAACCCCAATCGAAACCTCATCCGCATGGCTAAAAAGTAAAAGGTCGTCCGCGAACGCAAGCATGGCCAACTTCGACGCCTCACAACGCCAGTGATAAAGAAAACGCGGTTCCTGGCCAATGCGATAGGTAACCATCCCCCGTAATGTCTCCATCACCAACGTAAACAGGTATGGGGACAGCGGGTCCCCCTGTCGAAGGCCTCTCTTCCCATGGAAGTACCCTGCCTGCGTTCCATGTAAGTTAATGGAGAAGGTCGTAGTAGTGACACAACAGCGAATCCACTCAACAAATGTCGGATGGAAACCCATTGCTCCCATAGCAGCAAGCAAGAAGCTCCACTCGACCTTATCGTAAGCCTTAGCCAAGTCCACCTTGAGCGCTACCCGAGGGGGACGGCTCATACTGTTATACCCCAAACAGATCTCCTGGGCTAACAGAATGTTATCGCTGATCTTCCGTCCCGGAATAAAGGCCGTCTGAGTCGGATGAACGAGCTCCCCAAGAACAGGCTTCAACCTGTTAGCAATAACCTTAGAGATTACCTTAAACAGGACGTTACAGCACGAGATAGGACGATAGTCGGCCGCTCTCCTCGGTGAGTCTCCCTTCGGAATTAGCGTGATGGACGTGCTGTTCAGGCCCTTAAGCAGTCGGCCCGTCAAAAAGAAGTCCTGAATCGATAGTATGAGATCCTCCCCAATGATGCTCCACGCCGCTTTAAAGAAAGCGGCCGTAAATCCGTCCGGTCCCGGAGCCTTCTCGTCCCCCATAGAGAAGAGGGCCTCCTTGATCTCAGTCGGCTCAATAGGTCTGATCATATGAGAAGCCGCTTCCCCCGAAAGAGATCGAGTGATAAAAGGCGCGACATCCGATTGGGTAACCGGATTAGGTCTTGCCGAAACTCCAACAGCTCACGATAGAAACGTACCAACTCGTCACGAACAGCCTCCTCACCATGGATCAGTTCCCCGCTCTCAGAATCCAAGGCAAGAATCCGATTCCGCGCACGTCTCATGGCAACACGTCGGAAGAAGAAAGACGTGCACTGATCGCCCGCCTTTAGCCAAGAGAGCTTGGCCCGTTGCGACAATGCGGAGTGCTCCATATCCACAGCCCTCGTGTATAAGACTCGGCACATCCGCTCCAAGTCGTGGAAGAACGCCTCATCCGGGAATCTACTCGCAAAATCCTGACAGATGTCAAGGAATCGCTTGGCTTCAGCAACATTCGCCGCAAGATCCCCTTTCGCCCTTCGCATCTGTCGGAATAAAGGCTTGAGGTCCTTAAGGCGTCGCGTGAATACATACATAGGATAGCCCGATCGCTCAACATCCCAAACCCGCTGAACCTGCGCTAAAAAGGATGCATCATGGATCAAAAAGTTATCGAAACGAAACGTCGATAACCTCGGGGTACCCCGGACTTCTCCGAGAAGCAACGGGCTATGGTCAGAAATCCCGGGAAGGTCAGCCCTATAAGAGCAGTCGGGGTACTTGGCGAACCACACCGGATTGCCAAGCACTCGGTCAAGTCTTCGCCAAATTCCCGCCTCGGCCCGCTGCTGATTATACCACGTGTAGAATTGTCCGGTATGTGGTAAAGTCATCAAGTCAGCTCGTAGAAGGCAGTCCCGTAAATCACGAGTATCACGATCAGTAATAACTCCTCCCCGTCCTTCCGCAGCATCAACAATAGCATTAAAAGACAATCCACGGGTCATTGTGGCGTTGAGCAGACATACTAACAATATCCTCCCACAGCTCGCATCTCTCCTCCCGACGATTCCTCCCATAAATGAAGGATAAATAGATGGTCTCATTAGCAGCAATAGAGAACACCTTGCAGTGAATAGACTGCGCAGTAAAGGCCTCAATAGAGACCTGAAGCCAAGATGGATCCCATCCTACCCAAATGCGTGATCCCGGACCACTATCATAATCAAAGAACCACGTCCACGTAGAGTTAATACGGCCCGAGATGGAAGCCGCATTAACTGTCGGAACTCTAGTCTCCAATAGCGCAAGCAAATGCAACCCGTTTCGCGACACCAAATCCTCCACTCCTCTCCCGTGGGCTCGTTGGTTGAGACCACGCACATTCCATACCCCACCACTGATCATTTAACTCCACTCGAACGGGCTGCATCATTAGGACCCAAGGAAGTAGAAGTAGAGGGTAACTCACCAGATTCGGAAAGACCCTGAAGGACCGAGAAGGAGTTGACATCAGCCCCGGCCTTCATCGAATAAGCCGCAAACCCGTTCAGCTTTGGCGGGCTGTTTCTGTGAGATATAGTTCTCGGCACGCTTTGTCTCGGCTCGGCGCGAGAAGGCTGGGTGGACTGTACGACTACCGCGGTATCGTGGCATGTAGCTTTCGGCATTCCCTTGAGACCCACTCGGTTCCAACCATGATCGGGCTGAGATTCTTCCGAGCCGTAAGAGCGACGGGGCTGCCTAGGACGTTGGTAATTCCGGACTGGGTTCTTCGCAGCATCCTTCCCCTTGTGATGCGGACAAGCAACGGATGAGTGCATCCATGAATCACATTCCCCACATTGCGATGGCTTCCATTCATACTCTACCCGAACAGCCACGCTACTGTCCCATCCGCCATCGGCATTCGGTAGACGAATCTGAAACTTGTCGATAAACGGCTCGTCTAACTTCTTCAAGACACAAACACGCGCGAAGTCAATGCGCGCCATATTGGTCGTTCCACCATCCGTAAACAGTGGTCGACCCACCGCGCTAGCCACCACACCGAGACCCTCTGGAGTCCAAAATTCCCCGGGCACGTGCCACAAACGAATCCAAAGCGGAATCTCCGTGTGGTCCCGCTTATCAAGGGACATACCCGGGCGCCATGCCTCGAGGAAAAGTGGCTGCCCATGCATCAGCCACGGACCTCCTTCCAACACCCGATTCATCATCTCATCGGATCCAAACCGAAACTTGAAAAATCCGTTTTGCGTTGCTTTCACTTCGACAACCCCCGCCCACAGATTACGGAAAAATCGCTCCACAAAGGGGAAGAAAGGTTTCTTCCCAAGGAAATATCCAACAAGAGTATGATCCCAACGCGCGAATCCCTTATGTGCAACTTCCCACGTGGGGCGTACCTCAAGCTGCCCGTCAATAAATGTAGGTGGCGTATAGTCCAGCGTGATGCGCGCCATCTTCTCCCGCCCCGTCGAGGAAGAACCTTTAAGCCTAGCCGCGTACGAGTCATGTCCCGAATCAATCCCGATTGGACCAAGCGGACCAAGTCGGCCAAAAACCGTCTTGGCCGCACCAGGCGTGGCATCAATCGTGGGCAGCTGCCGATTACTTTCAGACCTTGTGACATTAGGACTGGTTAAAGAAACCCTAGGCTCGTTATCACGGAGATGCTCTCGGTGAACATCGTTGTTGACAAGATCGGACGTAACTGAAATTTTCGGCGGAGGTGGTGTACCCTTCCGAGTTGCAGCCCGATTCAAAATACAAACGGCTGGCCGCCTATTTGGATCCCATCGATGCTTGTTCCGATCATCCCCACCAAGAGTTCTCGGTCCATGGGAAGAATTCTTCTCAACATACTCAGCCGCCACCGGACATAACGGGCCTGCCTTTGAAATATCAGCCGTATGAGATGAAAACCCTAGAGAGTTAGGGTTCTCCAACTCCGTTCCCATATCCGACGATGCCTCAGAAATCGCGTCACACCATCGGCCGGTCGATGAATACGTGATCGTCGGATTGCTTCCCAATATCTCCGCCGTCGTCGACGATGTTCCCGATCCCGATCCTGAAGAACACGCGGCCGGAAATCCTAAGTTCACCGCATCCTTTCCCCCCAAAACTCGATGCGCTAGAGCCGCACAAGATTCGAATTCAAACGAGGCTGCAAAATCCGGGTATTTCAATCTGATCATCTCCAAATCCTGCGATAAATCCTGCGTAAAACCAGTCGTAGATCGCTCCAAACTCCGTGGTTGCGATCCCGTAGAATTCGTTTCATATATCGGCACGGGTACGATACGTCGATCGGATCCATTCGCAATCCCGTCCGACTGATCCAAAACCGTCAGTTGACGGTCGCACGCATCCGGAGACCGATCGCCGCCGTCGCCACGTCTCTTAGTCACCATAACATCAAAGGAGACCCCATCGTTGCGTAGCCCAGATCCCGGAAAACCCTCCAATTCCGGCGTCAGCAGCTTTATTCCCCGATCAGGCGTCGGCGCGGAAGACATCATCGATCCAATCATCGTCGAAGAAGACTTCATGATTGCCGTAGACGATGAACAACGTAGAAACCCTAATCGATAATACGATAAAACGATAAAAGGACGGCAAGCCCGTCCACCGCCGTCTGATTCCGGCGGCGGAAGGCCAACAAGGGTCGCGGCAGTCCGTCAAACCGGCGAGAATTCCGATTGGTAGGGTGGTGGAGGTGTATGATGGCGGGTTTTAGGGTTTTCAAATCTAGTGTGTGAAAATCGCACCTACTGACGGTGTTTTGAGAGAAAGTCAACGAAAGTCAAGCCGTTGTTTTTTTAATATCTATCCACATCTAGCCTTAATCTTCCATGCATTGTGAAATCGACCGAGACTAGGATATATAAGGACCAATCGAACGATTCCATGAGGGGTGATAAATCTCGGCGAAAGAAAGGTTAATGCATCGCCAAATCGGGCGATTGGTGAACCACTCGGCGATTTGGCATATGAACCAGTTAAATTGGCCGATTAGAACATCACACAATCGTCGACTCTAAGGGAAGAGACTCGGCGAAACTTGGCTTTGCATGTGGCCAAATCGGGCGATTGGAGGAGTAAATGAGCTCGGCGACTTTTGCTAGCACAAATCGGGCAATCAAAGGCTAGTTAATTTCTATTCAATCGGGCAAAATAGTGATTAATGGAAGCTCGGCGAAAGCAAAATTTTGGTGCATGGAATCGGACGACTTCGACGTCTAAAAGCTACAAATCGGGCGAATTTAGCTCCATGCACAACAAATTGACCAAAACCAATACATGATAACTTGGACAATTTTAATTTAGAGACATCTCAAATCGGACAATGGAGAGCTAGAAGCAGTCGGATAATTCCAAAACCAAACGATTGAGCTTTATGAGCTATAGTTGAAAACTAACTTGACTTAGATTATGAGTTGGAACCAAGGGTTTTTGTAATAGAGTCAAAATAAGTTATGTCAACTTAGGCACGTAAAGACAGGATACGAGAGCGTGCATGATACACGATCGCCTGAGAGCGGTAAATATTTGTTGATATGGGCATTTGATTTCGACTCACAGTTGTGTCACGGCTCTTCTATGCTACAATGGTGACGTCTTATGTCGTTACCATCAAGACATGATATGTTCAAGACAAGATGATGTGAACCTCGAATGTGAGAACGAGTTCACTTTGAAAAGACCGTGCCTTGAATGGCGAAAGACGCAAATATATGTTTCTAACTAATCCCTCAAGCAAATATTAAACCTATCACCTTTGGATCACACACGAAGAAGTGTCCGGGATACCCCACCCCCTATGACCTACCGAACCCAACAACAATAGGTATATTAAACCTATCACCTTTGAATCACGAAGGCTATAAGAAGATGGTTTCGGCGCCACAACTAAATGGAACGAGTTCAGTTGATTAGCCGGAAAGTATTTGCACGTAAATTGCAAAGACTCGAACTAGCACTCGGAGAGCTAGAGAAAAGGAAAACCTTTTTTTTGGGAATGGTCACTAAATAAAAGAGGAAAACAGAACATGAGTTTCGCTCAAGGAGCACCTACCAACTGGTAACAAGCTACTAGCATACAACCAATGACACAACCAATGCCACAGAAACAGCAACCAAACAACAAACCAAAAGCGACAAGGAAAACCAAAAACAAGCAGAAATCCAAGTCCGTCCAAACAAAACACCAAAACAATGCCAAAAAGGGACCCACAATCCAATCAGCGAGCGGGATCATGGGTCACCATCGTCGTTGCCAGCTATAGGATCTTGGGTGCAATTGTTTGGCGCCACATGGTCAGCCTCAAGGTCAGCGAGAGCCTCAAACATGTTACGATCCACGTGGTGGTAAGGCGTCCCAACCCCGCTGGTAGTGGAGGTTTCCGTCAAACTAGAACGAGTTGGCCTAGTATTGCAATCGAAGGAGTGGGTAGGGCGTTGCTTGCCTTCCCCATCAAGGCCAGCCATGTTGGCCTCCTTATGAACTATGCCTTTTCCCTTGGCTTCCACATGACTCCATGCACGGTTTTGTGTCGTCACCGTAGACGGCCGTGGCACCGGCTTGTGAGGCTGCATGGTCGTGGTGGCCGTGGGAGTCCTAGCCGAGCTGTTAGGAAGCGCGGGGGTCTTGGCCGAACTTTTAGGCGGTTGTTTCGGCCGGGTTTTGGGGCAAGCTGCGGTACTATGGACCCAGGAGTCACATGACGAGCATTTTTCCGGTCGCCACTCATATTCGACACTAACGGGTACGACACCCGAGGAGCTACCATCCTTCGTTGGGATGTGAATATTGAACCGCTCGACAAAAGGTTCCGTCAATGTTATTTCAATACAGACCCTAGCATACTCAAGGCGTTCCGCACGAGCCGTAATTGCATCCGCAAACATGGGCCTTCCAAGTACACTAGCAACAATTCCTAATCCGGCTTGAGTCTAGTATTCCGTTGGGACGTTTCGGAGTCTAACCCAAAGCGGAATAGTCGAGTGTTTCTTCTTTTCGAAGGAGAAGCTCATACGCCAAGCCTCGACGAAGAGCGGCTGCCCCTGTAAGAGCCACGGTCCGCCGTCCAAGGTCGTTGCAGCCGCCTCCTCCGAGTTAAATCGGAACTTGAAAAATCCGTTAATCGTCGATCTAACTTCGACGAGATTCTGCCAAATAGAACGGACATAACGTTCCACATGTGGGAAGTACGGTCGCTTCCCAAGGAAATACCCGACAAGCGTATGTTCCCACCGTGCGACGCCTTGTTGAGCAATTTCCCAAGAAGGACATGCCGCAGCGATTCCATTGGCAACACTAGGCACCGAGTAAGATAATGGAAGTCGGGCCGAGCAAGTAGACCCTCCGCGCTAGTCAAATTCCCGTTGTTGTTGACGCCACGAACCATGTCAGAGAAGGACGGTCCAGGACTGAGTATTCCAGGCTGGGCAGCCACCTCGGGCAGCCTGGTTTGCGAGTCTGGTTCGGCAGCACCGGCGGTCATGAGCGATTGTTTGGCAGCCCTGGTCACAGGCGTAGTGTGTTGAGACTGGCCGTGATGGCCCGTCCTAGAAGTAGCATCAGGAGCCGCCACTTCGGTTTGCCTTACGTCTGCGTGCTGAAGTGTTGGGGGTTGGCGGTCATGGTCATGGAAGCGGGGAGCAATGCTTTGATTCAGTGGTGAATCATCATCCGACGCGTCTTCAACGATCGGGGCCAGCTCGTCGTGCTTAGCTCCGGCCAAGGGAACAACGTCAGGCCTCGTGCGATAGCCAAGGCTTTGGCCGTTAGGCCTGGTAATGGCCAGCGCAGCCACATCCGTCTCAGGTCGAGGCCCATTAGAGGAGGAATAAGGCCCAATATTGTGAGCGTTAGCATCCATTACGTTAGGAACAGCGTTGGGTCCAATATCGTTAAGGTTCGCATCCACCATGTGGCCAGGCCCGTTAGAGGACACTTCATGCGGAGGCCTGCTATGGCAGGCCTTAGGCCTGTTAGCAGCAGTAGAGGCCTCAAGTCCCAGCCCATTAGGGCACATGTTGGGCCCAATACCATCAGGGGAGTGGGGCGCCGCCACAGCAGCAACCCTAGGAGCATCCATGGAGGAAGAATCGGTACTGAGCCGCTCATCATCAGGCACGGCCTCCGAGACACGGCTGGCGGAAGGAGGACGCGGCGGAGTGCCTCTGCGCATCAGCCGACGAGGTTCAAGCTGCGTTTCCCGAAGCGGCACTATGGCAGACGTGGTTCGTTGCTTACGGTTGTGCGGCTTCCATGGTTGTTGAATGTCACTTGTCAGCGGAGCCGGTGCTTGGGTCTCTGGCGAAGGCTAAGAGCCACGACGTCCATTGGTAACGCGGGTTAAGAGGTCCTCAAATTCTGCAATTCCAAACTTAGTAGCAAAGTCCGGGATTTGGCTTTAAGTAAATCATAATCCGGCAGCGATCCGAGACAATCTAGATCTTCCATGGGTTTTAAGAGGAGAAAGGGAGAAATGAAGGTGAAAGGTCACGAGATATGGGAGAAGAAGAGGGGGGGATTATACCCCTCCCATCGCCGTCTGAACCCAGCGATGGAGGGGGGCAACCTTACAAGTTCAAAATGATAATTGTCCTTAAATTTCGAGCATCCATAGAATATTTATAGAAAAACTAGGCTAAAGCACTAAATAAACTACTTTGACTAAAACTGAAGACTTAATGCAATGTATGACTTCAAGGTGACTTTTGATGACTTTTGATGACTTCAAGATGAACTTTTGAATGACTCTTTGGCTTCCTTCATGCATGCCATGAATTTTCCATCCCAACTTGACTTGGACCACTTTCATTGAACTTGAGATGGGACTTGAAAGGTCATGGACGAGTTTGACTTTCCTTGACTTTCATAGAACCTACTTTTCAGCTCCTTCTTGGGTCAATTGATTGGGCCTTGTTACTTCCAAAAGGTTGATAGATTTGGGATTATATTTATGAGAATTAGCCACATTATCTTGGGCTTCCATAAAGAGTCTGCTCAAGGCCTCATTCATCTTCTTCTTCCTTAATCTAGTCAACGGGCCGGCCATTCCTTCGAGCGTGTTCGATGGACTAATGTTTCGGATGATTTCTCCTTGTCTCATGTTGTCTTTCGAGCTTGCATCCTGGATTGCATCATCTCCCCCTTCCTGAAAATGATTCGTCCTCGAATCACCTTGACCATCTTTCTTTGGGACGAGAATTACCGGGACAGTGCATGGACTAAGGGACTTGCGGATTAACCCCTTCGAAAGTAATTCGTCAACTTGTTGTTGTAACTCTTTTGTCTCCTCCGGATTTGCACGATAGGCGGGTCGGTTTGGTATGGCTGATCCGGGTAGGAATTCAATCTCGTGCTCGATCCCTCTAATAGGCGGTAGCTTGCATGGCATTTCATAGGGAAAAACATCTGCAAAATCTTTCAAAACATCCACGATTTCCAAAGGTATGGAATTTGAAAGATCGTTAGAGATAGTGTCGCTCAGTAAGAGAAGGTAAATTGGCTTGCGAGAAGCCATGGCCCAATCAACATCTCTCACGCTAGCGAAGAAAGTGCCTTTTTCTCACTTGCTTTCGGCTCTTTTCTCACATTTTTTTCTTCTTTTCCCTCATCTTTTTCATTTTTTTCTCCCTCACTCGCTTTTTCTTTCTCTCTACTCTCATGTTTTCTTTTTTTCGCCTGCTCTTTGTAAACTTGTTGCGGTGTCAATGGAACAAGCGTGTATGTCTTATTCTTGTGGACGATCTTGTATTTAATTCGTCTTCCCCTTGTGTTCAGCGTCACGATCAAACTCCCAAGGATGTTCAAGCAATATATGACTAGCACTCATCGGCACAACACGCACAAAACCTCATCTTCGTACTTGCCGATCGAGAACTTCACTAGAGCTTGTCGGTTGACCATATTCACCACTATCGTTCAGCCACCTACCCATATGGAGACGGATGTCTGATCAAGGGTAACCCAAGATTCTCTACAAGGTATGAACTAACACAATTAGTGCAACTTCCACCATCAATTATCATCATGCGTACCTTTTCTTGGACCTTGCATCGGGTGTGGAAGATGTTATGTCTTCGTGAGTCGTCTTCTTTTACTTGTACGTTCAACGCCCTCATGGTAACAAGAAGCTCGTCAGAGCTTGATTCGTGTTGTTCGCCTTCATCTTCATGTTCTTGTTCTGCATCGCTATCACACTCACTTACGTACGTACCATCATCGAGCATGACCATGGTTTTCGTGTTCGGACATTGTGATGCGATGTGGCCCCTTTCCTAAACACTTAAAACATGTCACACGAGAAGAAGTACCCTTACTTGATTTACCTTTCGAGAAGTTTTTAGGATCGCTCTTCTTTGGTTTTGATTTCCTCTCGACTTCACCATCTCGCTTCGGGTGACTAGGGTTTTTTCACGGGGTCGGCTTAGAAGCTCGATTGTCTTCCTTTTTAGCTGGCACTCTACCTTCTCCGCCATGTGTAGCATCTCCTCCATGTCAAGATAGTGCTGCAACTCAACGATGTTGGCAATCTCTCGCCTTAACCCTCGTAAGAACCGAGCCATGGTAGCTTCTGGATCTTCCTCGACATTAGCTCTTGTCATCACTGTATCTAACTCAACTTGACAACTAAATATTACGAAGGACACCAACCGAGGCGTAAGAAGACTCAAGAGTAAAAAAAACCTCTCTCCCCCTTTTATTTTCGAACTTACTTTTTTTTCTATTTTCTGACTTTTTTTTGCACTCTTTTTTTCTTTTTTTTTTTTGTCTTTTTTTTCGATTTTTTTTATTTTTTTTTTGTTTTTTTTTTTGATAAACAACCCTCAAGGCAACTAGCTCTAATACCAAACTGATGTGAACCTCGAATGTTAGAACGAGTTCACTTTGAAAACACCGTGCCTTGAATGGCGAAAGACGCAAAAATGTGTTTCTAGCTAATCCCTCAAGCGAACCCAACAACAATAGGTATATTAAACCTATCACCTTTGGATCACACACGAAGAAGTGTCCGGGATACCCCACCCCCATGACCTAACGAACCCAACAACAATAGGTATATTAAACCTATCACCTTTGAATCACGAAGGCTATATGAAGATGGTTTTGGCGCCACAACTAAATGGAACGAGTTCAGTTGATAAGCCGGAAAGTATTTGCACGTAAATTGCAAAGACTCGAACTAGCACTCGGAGAGCTAGAGAAAAGGAAAACCTTACAAGTTCAAAATGATAATTGTCCATAAATTTCGAGCATCCATAGAATATTAATAGAAAAACTAGGCTAAAGCACTAAATAAACTACTTTGACTAAAACTGAAGACTTAATGCAATGTATGACTTTAAGGTGACTTTTGATGACTTTTGATGACTTCAAGATGAACTTTTGAATGACTCTTTGGCTTCCTTCATGCATGCCATGAATTTTCCATCCCAACTTGACTTGGACCACTTTCATTGAACTTGAGATGGGACTAGGTCATGGACGAGTTTGACTTTCCTTGACTTTCATTGAACCTTCTTTTCAGCTCCTTCTTGGGTCAATTGGTTGGGCCTTGTTACTTCCAAAAGGTTGATAGATTTGGGCCTGTATTTATGAGAATGAGCCTCATTATCTTGGGCTTCCATAAAGAGTTTGCTCAAGGCCTCATTCATCTTCCTCTTCCTTAATCTAGTCAACGGACCGGCCATTCCTTCGAGCGCGTTCGGTGGACTAATGTTTCGGATGATTTCTCCTTGTCTCATGTTGTCTTTTGAGCTTGCGTCCTGGATTGCATCACAAGACATGATATTAGGGCGAATGCCCTTGTAATACCCGTAAATTTTAAATACGGGATTAGGATATAAATAATATTGAAAGTCTTCGAATTAAGAGAATTTATAAAAACGGTCCAAAATAATAATCCACCCAAAGAAGTTCGGCCCAATGAAAAAAATAAGTTGGTCCAATTAGATAAGGGTCCAATGAAAATAATACCCGTTTATTGGTGGTAAACTAGAAAAAAAATCCAATTAGATAAGGGCCCAAGTCGAATTTTAATGGTGACCCAAGGTGGTATATTACCCAAGTTAGATTAATGGGGATCCAGTAAATAGTTCAGGCCAAAGAATATTAGAGCCCAACCAAATTGATTAAGAGGGCCCAAATGAAGATATATGCATATAAGAATAATAAGTTGGTCCAATTTAAATAGAAATACAATGAGTAAATGGATATTGAAATAATATGGCCCAGGTCGATTGTTAGATGTTGGCCTAAAACCATATATATATATATATAATATATATATATATATATATATCTTAAGTAAAATTGTCCAAGTTAGTGGGAATTCAATAATTAATTGATGTGAAAATAAAGCCCAAATAGATATTGTACCTTGGCCCAAATGGTTATAGGATAAGGATCGAGGATTCCTAATATTAAGGAAAACCCATGTTAGCTCCATAACCCTTATATGCTACTTAGCTTAAAAAACAACTATTATGTGCTCGTTTGGTTGATAGTTTATATTTAGAAGGGTTTAATTAAATAAGGGTTTATATAAAGCAAATTAATGGGTCTAAATAAAATGTTGTTTGGTTAGTTGTTTAAATAAACACATGTGAGGGGATGCGTTATTTAAACCCGTTTATATGAGTCTAAAGTGGTTTTATATAAGCCATGGTTTAGATAAACCTACGAACCAATGGTTTTATTTAAACATGGTTTAGATAACTACGAACCAAACACATTGACATGTCTTAAACCCACGGTTAAAATCATTAACCCCATTCCAAACAAGCACTATTAGTCTAAGGAGAACCGTGTGACTTGGGGTAGAAGAAAGAAACGAAAAAGAAAAGAGACTGAACCAAACCAGAGAAAGAAGAAAGAAGAAAGAAGAAAGAAGAATCGAGTAGACGGCCAATTGCAAGGAACTTTTGGCAAGCTCCATCCATCCCAAACCCTGTAACCTTAAGGAAATGAGGTTGGTAAATTATTTCCACCTACACACGTTTAAGACCTCTTAAAATGCTTAAGTTTGAATTTTATGCTCTATGCTCGATTTTGGGATTTTATGTGTTTAGATGCTTTGAATCAAACCCAAAATATGGGTTTAAAATTTGTATTTTTGGTGTGTGTTTTGATGATATGAGGTTCTGGGAATCGTTTGAAGGTTTGAAGAACTTAAGGTGTAGAATTTTAGGGGTTTACGAGTAAAAATAGTTAATTCTAAGTGAATGGTAGACCTCGGGTTCGCGGGCTGGAATGTTTTGCAAATCGCAGGACTTACTAGGTCAATAAAAGTTGCTCGCGGGTTGGGAAGTTTGCGATATGAGAGAGGGGATCACTTTTCTCGGGCCAAATACTTCTTTTGCAGGTTAGAGGTTTTTCGCGAATCGTGAAGATAGGGCGGACCGAAAACTAGATCGCGGGTCAGTAGGTTTTCGACATGTGAGAGATAGTGGTTTGCGCGGGCCAAATATATATTTTTGCGGGCTGAAGGTTTCCGAATTAGGAGGCGATTTCGGGTCGAAAAGTAGTCTCGCAGGCTAGGACTTCGCGAACTGTGAGAGAGGACTCCTCGCGGGCCGCTAAGATAGAGAAAGAGAGGTCGGGCCGCGAACCTTCTTCGTGGGCTGCAGAGCATTTCGCGGAAGATGTTGTGAGGGTGAGGGCTCCGCGGGCCCTTATGGCTCCCGAAGTGCGAGGTCCGCGGGTCAGAGTAGTTTTGCGGGTCCTACGTGAGAAGAGTCGTTCGCGAATCCGGATGATTCGCGAAGTCGCAAGCTGAACTACAGTTCGCGAAGTCTATTGTGTGAGGAGTGAGATTTGCGAACCTGAATGTTTTGCGATTTACAAGAGTTCGCGAACCTTGGTGTGTGTGAGGTGTTTCACGAATTGAGCAAACTTCACGAATTAGGGGTCATTCAAAAAATTCAACGAATTAAGTGTAAGAAATAGAACTTCACGAATGTATGTTGAAAGCATTTCACGGGTTAAGGGGATTCGCGAAGTAGGCTCGATCGTGAATGTGGACAAATAGACTTCGTGAAGTTAGTTAGGTCTTGTGCGAATTAAACTCCACAAATTTAGGAAGTTCACGAATCAACGAAGGATCCGATGAGTTCGCAAAGTATAAGGGTTTTAAATTAATTCACGAGTCACGAGTCTAAATTAGTTCAGGATTCCTAAGAGCCTTCAAGTATTGAAGTTAACAAACTCTTTTCAAGCAATGATCTTTCAAATATAGTATTAAATATATAATAATGCGATACTTAGGAAATTCAATAACGTAGATAATCAAGTAATTTAGAAGATATACCGACATGATGATTTTGTGCCTAAGGTTGAAATTGGGAAGTTCGCCGAGCTATTAGCTGATTAATTTACGGACGACAGGTAAGTGGAAATTCACCCACGACACATAACATGTTTCTTGTGCCTAACTTATGTGACTATGTGATTCAGTGCTTACGTGCTTATGTGAATTATATATGATGTGATTTTATGATACAGTAAGCATTACGGCATTAATGCACTATGCATATGCACGAGGATGCACGAAACACTTGGGGGTTATATGATCATGAGCGTGCATGATTTATGTCACAAAAAGCGAACGATGATTGCCGAGGTGGGCAATTGGTAATAAGTTATAAGTTAAAGTGAGGGGCGGCTTATGGGGCACCGTGACGGCGTTGATGCACCATCGGCGACGAATGCATCGCCAGTATGTGAACGACGTTGATACGTCGGGGGATTGCCATGGTTGGGTTGATGCCCTTACAACCCTGTTAGCGTGGTTGGGTTGATGCCCTCATGGTTGGGTTGATGGCCTTACATCCCTGTTAGCGTGGTTGGGTTGATGCCCTCATGCTTTGGGCTGATGCCCGTGGTTGGATAGAGCTCTTTACGGTGTACGCCTGGGTAAAAGTCTGTCTGTCGCGGCCCTGAGTGAACATTATGAGACTTAAGTGCACTGGCGATGATGCCTTTGCGGGGTACTTATCACGTGCACATCATGCATAATTTTCACTTACTGAGCATATTGCTCACCCCTTACGTTATGTGTTGTAGGTACGATAAAGTCGGACGTTGAAAAACGTCACGGCTAAGGCAGGCTAATGGAGGTACTCCACGGTCTTTTGAGGGCAAGGCTGTACATGGATGACAACCTATGGAGTGATGTTAGGATTTTTAGTTATTGTAACTGGTTATGGGGGCTTCGGCCTTTGTATAATTAGACAATGTAGATTACTTCTTGTCGCAATATATTTATTTTTGGAAAAGTTCTTGTAAATCGAGTCTTCCGCGGCTTACGTTGTGGAAATACGTCGCTAATTAGCATTAGAATGAGAGGAACGCCACATGTGGTATCAGAGCTTATGTTATAGGTTCTGTAGACTGTCCATGGATAGCCGCTCAAAAAGATTGGAGGATCAGCCTTACCTGTAAGTTTTATGTTTGATGTGATTATGTGTTTACAATAACGTGCATACTTACTTGATTGATTAAGGAATGACTAGCGAAAATAGAGAATTAATTGACGAGTAAAGTCGTGGTGTTGCAACTGAGATCCATGTAATTGAACATGACTCGGTGCTCCTACACCTTACGGAACTGATCCAAGATCAAACGGATCAGATTAGTGAACTTAAGGATCGAGTTAATGAGCTTAAGGATCTGATCTATAAGCTTGTCAACACTTCAAGTTCATCCGAACCTTATAAATTCCCGCACTATGAACGTACAACGATTATAGGGAAAAGAAAAGCGAATGAATAATTAGAGCAAGCGTTAACAAAAAGAGTCGACTTTTCAAGATCCTAAATTGCAAGCAAGGGTGAATCCGTGGGGAATTAACCTATCTACTCAACTCCAAGTTTTATTCCGTGCCTACAGTGTGGGCAATTCCATAAGGGCATCTGTTATGGCCCAGGAGTAAAACCCTATCTTCAGTGCTTCTGATGCGGGAAGGAGGGACACCGTGCTGAGACGCGCGAATCCGTTCCGTACGACTTAGCTTCAAACGTTGTTACAACCCTTACTGGTTCCAGTGCGGATGTTCAATCTAAAAGAGGAAACAAAAATTCCTCCCACGGAAATGACGAGTACGATGATAATTTATAATGTACCTACGAGCCCATCGTTAATCCTAGGAAATTGAGCCCCACATTTAAATGTGTCGCTGAAGGTGGAAATGCCTTCTACCCTTATGAATAGGGTTGCGAATCTTTTCTCGTACATGTAGTTGACGGAGGAATTACCTCAGTCTTAACGAAAATTGTGTCAGTAGCTAATAAAAGCACCGAGGACTTTCCCGATAGAGATCTATTTAAGATCAAGGACATATTCCTTCTTCACTAGATATTCTTTCTTCCTCGAATATCAAAGATGAAGTTACTCTCCACTTCTTTCAGCACAAAAAGTCTAAGTCGTGCAATACTGGAGTATAACTTTATACCCCAATCTTCCTATTCCTTCTGCGAGATATACGTGGTCCGTATAAGAGTGGTGCAGCGAGAGCATGGTGGATGCTCATAATCTCTAATTTTTGCCTGAATCAGAATTCTAACTATTCTCGTTGGTTCAACTTTAAGGCGATACGGTCCGACCGACTTAAGCGATCGTCGTACCTACTTTATCAGGAATCAACCGTGGGAGTCCGAGACGACAGGAAAGATCTTATGTTAACCTTTATAATCATACTTCCCTACTTCCTATGTCGATGGAATGTTTTCTTTCTTGAACTCCACTCACTGCCTGGACAATCTCTTGCAGATTTCTAGAGATAGGAATTAGATAGACCCTTTTTAAGGGAGGAGTAAGTAATAGATTATTCGTCGGTATACTTTCCCATGCTAGAAATTTAAATAGGGGAAACCATGACTTAGCCATCGCTAGAAATTTCCTCTCCAACAGTCGTAAATTAGGGAATATCTTAAGGAGAAAAGATAGGTAGTGTTTATGTACCCTAACAATATGATGACGGTTAAGATTCAACTATACCCTACAAGTACCACGTTAGAAACTTAAAGAAATCTTGGATAAAACCTTGCATGTTGGAAAAACGACGAGGGCAGAATAAACCAAGGCGGAGATTCCGTCTCGCTGAGTAACTTAAGTTATGATAATCCTGCAGCGTATGACCTTCCGCATTTGCCATTTGATACTCATCCTAGAACAGCCGGAGTTTTGGAAACTCAATCAATGGGGAGTCCAAAATTAGGAATTTCTTGCTGCGACTGACTACCACAATGAGCTCTTAGACCATAAGAAATTAATGCAAGAATCTTACTCACCTCGGAAGAGTCTCTAGAGTTTACCTTACCCGAACAAGTTCCGCAAGGCTAGTGATAACCCAAATTTTCACGCTTGATTTAGAGTTCTCTATCCTATTTTCCCCTATCTTCGAAAGTTGTTTCAAATTTCCTATTGCATCTCTATCGCCTAGGAAAGGATTTAATCTGAGATCAGTTATCAACAACTTCGATCCTCTGTCCTCAAATCAAGCATTAGTAGGAATCTCTAAGTCACTACATTTTAGGATCTGATAAAAAGAAGAAGCACAATTTTTTATAAGCCTAATTCACCCCCTCCCCCCTCTTCGGCACGTTTTTATCTTCGCAACTCCTTAATCCATGCATCGATCGAGACAGTTTAACATACGTGGTATAATCTGGCTTGGATGGTGCTGAATTGCCTTCGAGCATCCTCCGCCATCTCCAGAGCTGCATTCTTGACGCTCTTCATCGTCATGGCAGAGAGCGAGTTGTGGTGCATCACGTTAACAATCAAGAATTTGGGGCAAGACGTCCAAAGTCGAATCTCAACCCGATTAAGGAACTGACCCAAGTGCATACCCCTTTCCATAGCAGTAGTGGTATCAAATGCATCTATTTGCTCTCGAATCGCATGGCTTATACCGACCCGCCATATCCGCTCATGCTCGCGACTCAAATAAATGATTTACCAAAAAACTAAATTATCTAAAAATATTAATCTGAACCTAATCGAGGGAGGAGAATACGACTCTTGATGTATCATTACTCGCTCGAAATTAGATGAGAATGTGACTGGGACAAGGTGGTTAACCATGGTGGAACGACAAATGCATCGAACTAAATTGATTTATAATATCAGTTTTTGGTTCTATTCATAGCTTGTTGCTCTCTGTGTCCTACAGCATTTCACATAGCAGGCATGCCATAAAGGTAATTTTAACACATGAGTGAATTAACCATTAAATTTTTCCAGGTCTTTCAAAAAAAATAGCCCTTGACCCAGTCAATGTTTAAACAATAGCCTCGTTGACGTTATTTTTTGTCAATGGCCTTCATTTTAATAAACGTTAACCATCTTCTTTAAACCCTCGTTAATAAACTACAAATTAAAGAAAAAAATAAATATACATACAGACGATCTGTATCTATATAAAAGAAACGAAACACCATTTAAACGCACAACAACACGTAATAATTACTACAACCACCCATATCGATCCATCCTTTCTTCTTCATCGTCTCATTTCAAATTGTGATTTTAACCCTCGAAATTACGTGATTGTGTCAAAGAGATGATGTTTGGCCATGAAGTGTCGAATTTCTAGTTGGAAAGACGAACGGTCATGCTTCATGGAACCCGCACATATATCCACAAGGGCCCCATTCATTATATTTGGGGCCCCGCACATAACTTCAGGGGGCCCCCGTGCATCTTTACGTGGTCCTCACGCATCAGTGCAGCGGCCATGCGCACTAGAGCTCGGGTCCTGCGCATCACTACTGGGGACCCAGGCGCCGGTGCTGGGGTCCTGCGCATCAGCGCATGGCCGCTCACTAGAGCATGGGTCGTGCGCACTAGAGCATGCGTCTCGTGCACTATGACTTCGGTCCTGTGCACTCGAGCGCGCTCCCGCGCACATAAATGCCGAGGACCAGTGCATCAGTGCCGCCCGCACACTAGAGCAGGGGTCCTGTGCACTTGAGTCGAGGTCTCGCGCATCAATGCGTCGGCCCCGAGCTGCAGTGCAGGGGGTGCCGTGCTATGTGTTAGGGTTTTCGAGTGAGCTGTTAAGGTTTTCAAAAGGTCTTAGGGTTTTGCAAGCTGTTAGGGCTTCAATTATGTCTCGAAATCACATTATCAAACACACAACATCCAAAAATAATATTTTCGCAAACTAGGGTTTTGCAAGATATTATGGTTTTCGCAAGCTATTTGGGTTTTCGCAAGTAGGGCTATGGTTCTAATAAATTTAACTTGGATTGCAGGCAGGCGGTAATAATGACGATCACTAACATTGTATTCCAAGTCGAGGGTTAGTGGAAAATTTGCGAGAAGAATACCTCGAAGTGGTGTCCTCTTCCTACTCATAGATGGCATCAATCTTGGTCGATGAGGAAACATGCACGTTAGAAGATGTGAATGATGAGACTGTGAAGGTATTGTCGCTACGCAGCGATAATTCCAAACTCACGTTAAGCTATATGCCTAATGCAGTTTACGATTTTCCATGATCCATCTACATCGAGAATGCCCATGGTATATGTTACCTTGGTTTTGGTGGACCACAGTCTAGAACCGTCCTCTATCTTGGTCCAAAACTCACGTTTTGTTGGTGCACGAAATCGGACAACTTCGACGTCTAAAAGCTACAAATCGGGCGAGTTCAGCTCCATTCACATCAAATCGACAAAAACCAATACATGATAAGTTGGACGATTTTAATTTAGAGACATCTGAAATGGACAAATGGAGAGCTAGAAGCAGTCGGGCAATTCCAAAACCAAACGATTGAGCTTTATGAGCTATAGTTGAATACTAACTTGACTTAGATTATGAGTTGGAACCTAGGGTTTTAGTAATAGAGTCAAAATAAATTATGTCGACTTAGACACGTAAAGACAGGATACGAGAGCGTGCATGATACACGATCGCCTGAGAGCGATAAATGTTTGCCGATATGGGCATCTGATTTTTTATTTTTTATTTTTTGGTAACCGGGGAAAGCCGATGGTGAAACCCCGGGGCCGACCCACTACCTGCTAAGCAGGCCGACCATGTCAATCGCACATGTCTGGGCCCATGTGGGCAGGCTCTTCTATGCTACCATGGTGACGTCTTATGTCGATACCATCAAGACATGACATGTTCAAGACAAGATGATGTGAACCTCGAATGTGAGAACGAGTTCACTTTGAAAAGACCATGCCTTGAATGGCGAAAGACGCAAATATATGTTTCTAACTAATCCCTCAAGCGAACCCAACAACAATAGGTATATTAAACCTATCACCTTTGGATCACACACGATGAAGTGTCCGGGATACTCCACCCCTTATGACCTAACGAACCCAACAACAATAGGTATATTAAACCTATCACCTTTGAATCATGAAGGCTATATGAAGATGGTTTTGGCGCCACAACTAAATGGAACGAGTTCAGTTGATAAGCCGGAAAGTATTTGCACGTAAATTGCAAAGACTCGAACTAGCACTCGGAGAGCTAGAGAAAAGGAAACGCTTATAAGTTCAAAATGATAATTGTCCATAAATTTCGAGCATCCATAGAATATTAATAGAAAAACTAGACCTACAGAGGGCAGCCATTCGACGTCTATGGCATGTGGCATGGTGGTTTCTATGCATTATTGTTTTCATTCATTGTGAGCCAGTAAAGTAGCCTGTTACTGGTTGGCTGTGTGGAGGCTAGTCCCTCCCACTCACTCTGTACATGCTTTCATATATATACACACGGGAACTTTCCAAAAAAAAAAATTAGGGGCTTTTATTATATTTGTCATTAGTTTAGGACTAGCATGTTATTTATACCAAGTTTGTTTGCTATAAATAACACTTGTAAACTTTGAGCTTAATAGAGAAGATTATTGAATTGATCCGAATGGCTGCCAATCCAATTTCTAAAGAGAGAAACAGCATAATTATTCTCTCACTAAACGAATTCTCTCTCGAGGTTTCAATTGAGTTTTTCGATCGAGATTCAAATCTTAATCATTCTAATCGATTTACTAAGGATTAAAGTCTAGGATCATAGGAGTTGATAATCGAGGACCTAACAGAAACTTATCACAATATATCAAAGAGTTGCTGAAATGAAGCTAGTTTCTCACGATTATTCTGAAGACCACAGCTCATTGTTGATTACAAGGAAACAAGAAAGAAGAAGAAGTAAGAAGCTTTCGGATAGTCTGAAGAACAATTCCTTTGTTAAAAGAAGGCTGCCCACAAATTATATCTGAAGACGCAAGTATTTTCTGAAAATGAAGCCAAATACCAGCAAGCGAGTATCTAAGATGGAAATTGAAGATAATCAAATTAAAACACCTATAGCATGGTGACAGCCACTCCAATGCATGGTGAAAGACCGCCAAAATTCAGCGGCATCCACTTCAATGGTGGCAACAAAAAATGTTTTACCTTACAACTCTATCACTTTTTCGATTTCTTTCGGAGGACCAGATGACAGTTCAAGAAGATGAGACCGGAGCTAACATGTGTGCAGCCTCAGATGCATGGCATCATAGTAATTTCTTGTGTAGAAATTACATGCCTTTACAATGTCTATAGTCCGATTGAAAAGGCCAAGGAGTAATGGAATTTTTTGGAGGTAAACTACAAGTTGGAAGATGTCGGGATTAAGAATTCTCATCGGCAAATTTCTAAAGTACGTGATGTGGTCAACACCAAATTAGTGTTTAGTCAAGTTCAAGAAGTTAAAATTATTCTTCAAGATTTGTCGGTCGAAAAATTAATCGTGAACGACGCTTTTCAAGTGGCTGCAATAATTGAATATTGGCGCCTATGTGGAAAGACTTCAAGAACTATATTATTCATGAACGTAAGAAATGCAACTTGAAGATTTGATAGTTTGATTCCGGATTGAGGAAAACAACAAAATTCCAAAGCAAAAAAAAAAGAAGCGAAGTGTGTTTGAGGCAAAGCCAAGTTTGCCAAGCCAAGCTTCAACAAGACAAGCAACCCGAGAGTGAACCAAAGCAAGCTTCAAGAAGTTTAAGGGAATGTGCTATAATTGTGGTACTGGGCATCGTGCAAAAGAGTGTCGTCTCCCAAATAAAGTTAAAGAAAGCGCTCATATGGTCGAGAACAAATCACTTCACAAGGACTTATCCGAGCATGATCTCACCGCCGTGATCCAAAAAGTTAACTTGGTTGATAATCCACGAGAATGGTGATCGATGCAGGAGCAACTCGGCACATTTGCGCTGATAAAAATATGTTCTCTACTTACACCCCACTGTCGGAAGGAAGATATTGATGGAATGTTCTTATCTGACATCGTGGGACAGGCAAGGTAGTGTTAAAGATGACATCGGGGAAAAAACTTATGCTAACAGAAGTGCTGTATGTCCCAGACATCCGTACGAACTTGGTCTAGCACTCTTTTCAGTATGAGTTTAGATTAGTCTTGATCAGTATGAGTTTGTTTTAACTAAGAATGGCATCTTCTTAGCTAAAGGGTACCTAATGAGGCCGTTTAAGATGAATGTTATGAATGTAATGAGGCGGAAAATAAAAAAGTATTTCTTATTTGCTGGAGTGTTCTCATTTGTGGCATGATAGACTTGGACATGTAAACTTTAACTCAATTAAAAGATTGGCGAATCTTGATTTGATAATAACAGTCAAAATCGATTCTCACAACACGTGTGAAACTTGCGTTGAAGAAAAATTGATAAAGGCACCGTTTAAGCCGGTCGCCAAAAGCACGAACCCATTCGAATTAGCTCACATTGATATTTGTGATTTAAATTTTCTATTTGCGATAGTAAGTTTTGCGCTCAGGTTAAATTGCATCTTTTTCACTAGAGTTGCCGATGATAAGTAATTATTCGATCTACGTCATCTAACTTGTCGACTAAGTCAAAATTTAGCGATCGAAATCTTTTAACAGTATCTTAATAAAATCGGAATTCAATTAAGACTGTTTGCGATCGAATTCTTCGACCGCTTCAAACATTTAAAAACCCAGTTTTCGTCGAACCTTAGATTTCAACTCTTATGCGCAGATAATCAAAATTTTATACTATCAGAATGATAGAAAACACTAAACGTATCATAAGAAGCAGATATTGAACCAAATACACACATTTAAAAGGTTAAGCTCTGCAAAATGAAGTAAGGGTTTTCACAAATATTCGAGAAATATAACATCAAATCAGGCGAAAAATCATACAATGCAGATGCAAATGGAGTTTAAATGCACGCAAATGCCTAAAGAATGTCGAATCTACCTTAAAAACACGAAAATCTGTTGAAATAAAAAGATTTTGAAGGAATTTTGCTTTCGTCTTTTTAAGTTTTTCGTGAGAGAAAAAATTGACTGTTGAATTTTGCGATCAAGGGTTATCGACTGCAAAAAGTAACATTTTCTAAGTGGGCTGATAAGACGTTTCGCGACTAAGTAAATTAAGGCCCAAGTCTATTTACGCTCGAGAAACTTGTGATCGAAAATAGCATTTTCTATCCAATTTCTCGATTGTAAGTGTTCCTATATTTTCAGATTGACCCTTAATGTAGCTAATAAGCACGCCAATATGTATTAAAATGAATGCGATTAACTCCCTGAGATTTCGAACAGTGACATCTGGCTCCTTAATTGATTTTGAAAATCTGCATTACTAAGAGGAAAAACGTCGAGAATATAAGAGTTAATTAATAAGCAATTGTTCTAATCAGGCTCCCCCTGAATTTTTATACCAATGCAGTCAGCTCCATATGGTGAAAAATCGTGAACTCCTCTTTGTAGTGCGCTTTGTTGGTTTTGAGAAAGAAATCTGTAACGCTTAGAGAAAACATCAAAAATATTTGGAGCTTAAAGCATGATATTATGGAAATGCTCCCCCTCAAATAATGCATCAAAATTGATTTAACATGAAAACACATAAAATCAATTTCAAGTACCAAACATTTAACACGCAATTTAGACAATTTAGCCTAGATACATGGTCCCCTAACCATGCACTCAAAATTATGCGCGAGGCTATGAGCAAGAACAAATATTCACATGTATGCAATTCAGTGCATATGCAAAAATAAGATTGCATGTCAAAATGTGCGATTTTCGTATCCTCCTTCTTCCTTTTTTTTTAATTTTTTTATAATATAGGAGAAACAGGGAAATATTAAGAACGAAAATCAAGTAAATATTATTATTTAACTATATTTATTATTATTATTATTATTATTATTATTATTATTATTATATTATTATTATTATTATATTTATTTATTTTAATTTCCTTATGAATATTAACACTATTAATAGTATGGGGTCAGATTATTTTGCTTCGATCAACGTCACGCCTAAAATTTTACAAGACACGTGAAAAGATCATATGCCGTCAAATCATGTCAACAAACTAAAAGTCTAAGTTCATAGAATGATCCGGTTCGACAACTCTCACTAGGTTCGCTCTAGCACTCAATTATTTTTACCTTGGGATTTTTATATTTATATCACTCAAGTCAACACAAGCAAAGTCAATTTACCTGTGATCGAGGCGCTTTTATTCATTTCATCTAAGCCAAGAAAGTCGATCTGGAATCAAAGGGACTTTGAAGGATTTTAATTTGGCTCTGACTTAGAAGGGAAGGTAAAGTTTGGGATTGTGGACTTACCATCTTCATCTTCCTTTTCTTAGTCACTCCTTTTCATTGGCATATTTTTCTTTTCTTCTTTTGTCTTTTTCACCCTTTTTTCGTATTTTTCTGCACTTGCTCAATATGAAGCTCCGCTTCTCTACGAGATTGAGAGATTATCTAAGGCAAAGTTCTTCTTGTTGATTCTCGGGCCAATATCATGCTCATTTTCTCTTAATCCTTAGAGAGGTTTTAGAGATTATCAATTTGAAGAAGTTCACAGTTGTGGAATTCGTACTCAAGGCCGTGCTCCTCTTCTCGTTCCCCGATATAAGACCGGATTATCGTTGGACAAGTTCACTTCGTAGTGCTCCTCTTTCCAGCCGTTCTGACGAGTGTACGAGATTATTGAAGGAGAAGTTCACAGCAAGATCCATGCCATCTTCTTATGATTTCTAGAAGATTTCAATAATTGGGAAAGCAGGTTCTTTTGGACTATATATTGTGCGTTGAGCATTCCTCGTGTGCATTTTCCACCTCCTTTTCTCATCATTTTCTTCTTTTTCTTTCGTCGCCTTTTTCTCCCCCTCCTTTTCTCGTTTATGCAACCCTCCGAAATGTATGAGTTATGGTTGAAGGCTCGAAGGGGTTTCCAATGAAGAAAAGGTATTCGGAGAAGGCCAAAATGACTAAAGGCTATGTTAAAGGTTTGAAAAATCGACGGCAAATGTCACAGAGGCGAAGCACTTCCTTGATATTGCACAGGAGTTTGCATCACGGTTCCCTGCGGAGGACTCTTTCTACGAGCTGGAAAGACTGTGTCGGGCGCTACATGCGAAAGCGGTGGAGGTGGAGCAATCGGCGTTATCGCAGCGGGCCAAGCTTGCATGGCTGAAGGATGGCGACCAGTGCACATCCTATTTCTTTCGTAGGGTGGCCATGCGACGATCTGCTAACCGCATCTGCGCCCTTGAGACAGCTACCGGCGATCTTCTCGAAGAACCGGATCAGGTAGAGGGCGAGCTGATTGGGTTCTACAAGGCCTTATTGGGCCAATCGGCCCACTCATCGCCGATCCTTCCTGCTGATGTTCAGAGAGCTGTGACGCGTACGCTTTCCCCAGCGGACGCAGCCTCTATGATCACCATGGTGACTGCCACGGAAGTCCAAGAGGCGCTTTTCTCTATGGGGGACGAGAAAGCCCCAGGACCTGACGGCTATACGGTCGCGTTTTTTCGTGCTGCTTGGGGAATAGTGGGAAATGATGTGGTGAAGGCGGTCCGAGATTTATTCGCAACGGGGAGACTACTGAAGGGACTGAACAGCACCCTCATCACATTGATTCCCAAGCGAGATACACCTCGGCGTGCAACGGACTTTAGACCCATATCATGTTGCAACGTGGTCTACAAGGTGATATCTAAGATCTTGGCCAATCGCCTAAAGGGGCACCTCTCTACGTTGGTCCATGCCTCACAGACGGCTTTCATCCCAGGGCAACGGATTAGCGATAACGTCTTACTGGCACAGGAACTGTGCCTTGGCTACAAGTCCAAGGGCCGTCCGCCTCGGGCTATGTTCAAGATTGACCTGGCCAAGGCGTACGACAAGGTTGAGTGGTGTTTTCTATTGTCCGTCCTTGGGGCCATGGGGTTTCATCCTACTTACATTGGCTGGATCCGAGCATGCCTGACAACGACGGCGTTTTCGATTAACCTAAATGGCTAGGTGGTCGGGTTCTTCCCGGGCAAGAGGGGTATTCGACAGGGGGACCCCATCTCTCTCTATCTCTTTACCCTGGTAATGGAGGTACTCTATGGGCTGCTCAAGGCTTGTATTTTGGAGGAACCGCGATTCAAATATCATTGGCGCTGTGAGACGATGGGCTTGGTGTCATTGGCGTTTGCGGATGATCTTCTTCTCTTCAGCCATGCTGACACTGCTTCGGTTGGGGTGTTGAAGAAGGCGTTGGATGAGTTTGTGCGCTTGTCAGGATTGCTCCCTAATCCGGACAAAAGTGAGATGTACCTCTCGAAGCGGGCTGAGGGATTGACGACACCAATTCAGGCGATCATGGGCTATCGAGTGGGCCAACTACCTGTGCGTTACTTGGGAGTGCCTCTTATTACTACTAGACTGATGATTGGCGATTGTGCACCACTTCTCCAGAGACTGGATCAGCGGTTGGGTGCATGGCTCAATCGCTCATTATCTTATGCAGGCCGACTACAGCTGGTTAAGTCGGTCTTGCAGGCACTTCACGCGTACTGGTCGGGTATTTTCTTGTTGCCTAAAGGCGTTGTCCGCTCTTTGGAAATGCGCTTTAGGAAGTTTCTGTGGGGAGGCACTTCAGCTAATGTGGCATGGGAGGTTTTATGCCTACCTGTAGCTGAGGGGGGATTGGGACTGCGCTCTATATCGATTGACAACAAGGCCCTATTGCTTAAGCACTTATGGAGCGTACTTACCAGGACATCAGACTCGATTTGGGTCGAATGGCTCTATAGGACGCGGCTGCACTCTCGCTCGCTATGGGACCTACAGATCTCGGCGAATGATGCTTGGAGCTGGAGAAAGCTGATGCAGTTGCGCCCGATGATCAGATCTATGATTACGTTTTGCATTGGGGATGGCTCCACATTTTGGCTGTGGAAGGATCCCTGGCTGTTGCCTACGTCGCTTTTGGAGAGATTCCCACGGTGCCCTATTGCGATGGGGCTGCCTCTCGACTCACGGCTAAGTGCGGTCCTAACTGCGCAAGGGTGGAATTGGCCAGGACAAGGGGCGGTGGAGTACCTTGAGATTAGCCAACTGCTGCCTTTTGCAGCTCGTGGGGATCAGGATGGCGTACGGTGGACGAGATCACCAGATGGATCTATGACGACGGCTTTGGCCCAGGATGCCATGCGCTATAGGAGGGCCCCTGTATGTTGGGCGACCTTATTTGGCGGGCCATTGAAGGTACCACGGCATGAGTTTATATTATACTTGGGATTGCAGGATCGTCTCTCGATGAGGGACAAGCCTTGGATAGCTCAGCGGGCAGGAACTCCAGCTTGTATACTTTGCGAGGAGTTGCACTACGAGACAGCACAACACCTCTTCTTTGATTGCCCCTTCTCCAGGCAATGTCTGCGGCTCCTGCGGCAACGGACTCGATGGATCTGGCCGTATCGGGATTGGAAGCTTGGTATTCGTTGGGCGGCTGCCCGTTGGCGTGGGAAGCATCTGATTCATGCCGCTAATCGCCACATTCTTGCTTCCCTTGTCTACCACATCTGGCAGACAAGGAATAGGCGCTGGAAGGAAGGGACGGTCACGACTCCACACAGGCTTGTGGGGGGATTATTGCCTTGGTCATCATGCGTATTAGTGGTACATCCACCAAATACGACCTGCATAGGGCGGCCATACGCAGGCTTTGGCGTGTGGCTTGGTATGATTAGTCTTGGATTGGTTGATTGGTTGATTGGTTATTGGTGGATTTATTTGTTGGTTTGTGCCCAGTAGTCTGTTACTGGTTGGTCGCGGAGTTCGTCTCCTGCTCATTTGTACATATTTTTCTGCTATATATATAGAAGGGACATTACACCAAAAAAAAAGGTTTGAAAAATCTTGATGTGGCCAAGTGAGGAATTTTTTCCTAAGCGCCCAAATCATTTTTCTAACGATCTATCGCCAGGTGATGATGAGGCCAAGAATCACTAGTAAGACAAGCAATTGATGTGTGACTCGCTCAAGAATATATCCGAAGAAAGAAAAAAAATAGAAGCCTAGAATTCTCACTTATACGAAGTGGCTTTGTGTCTAGTGGAGCAAACTAATGACCTTTAGACAAGAATGCGACTTAGACTGATGAAATTAAGCAATTAATCAGTCGCATGTCAGAGAAATCTATACGTGACTAGATTGAGCATCGCAAAGATATCATCATTCCCCTAATAGTATAGGTATATGTATAATGTTTTTGGATTTATTATTATTTTTATTATATTATAATTTTACTAAATTTTCACGCAAGATAGGGCAATTAATTTTTGAAAGCACATAGAATGTGAGAGCAGATAGGATCAGGCAAAACACATATTACGGAAGATTCAACATGCTTAATTTTCCGACAAGAAATTGGAAGCGTTCTTCCAATGCCTTGGTGAAAATGTCGGCTAGTTGATATTCCGTGTTCACAAAGTACAGATCAACAGTGCCTTTTTCTACGCGATCCTTGATAAAGTGATATCTAATGTCTATGCGTTGATCCGAAGATAATGTCGTCTACGTAAACTTGGACGACCATCAAGTCTTTGTCTTGCCATTTGATGAAGAGTGCCGCATTGATTGTTCCTCGGATGAAACCAGACTTTACGAGGAAGTCGCTCAAGACATCATACCAAGCACGTGGGTTGACTTTGATCGATAGACGTGATCGGGATGTTCTAGGTCAACAAAGCCTTCTGGCTGAGCGACATAGACTTCCTCCTTTAACACACCGTTGAGAAAGGCGGTCTTAACATCCATTTGGTAGATTTTGAAGTCTTTACGGGCTGTACCAAGAAAAGACGGATGGCTTCGATTCGGGCAACAGGAGCATACGTCTCGTCGTAGTCAATGCCTTCCTGTTGATTTAGCTCTTCACAACCAATCTTGCTTCATTCATGATCACTTTTCCATCCTCATTCTTTTTGTTCTTGAATACCCATGTCGTCCCAATGACGGTTTTCCAATGCAGACGGGGTACTAATGTCCACACTTGAAGGCGTTCGAATTGGTTGATCTCGTCTTGCATCGCAATTACCCAATCTGTGTCCTTAAGTGCGTCTGCTACCTTGGTTGGCTCGTTTTGGCTTAAGAAGCAATTGAGTAGTCCTTTCTGATGTATTGTCCTTACTCTACTCAAATGATCACCAATTATCTGATCAACTGGATGTGCTAAAGTCCACTTGCGCTCATGAGACAAAGCCGAGCTAGAAGCATCAGCTATTTCTTGAAGCTTCGTGACCACATCCGTCCGTTCTTCAGTTCCACATTGGGAATGGGGCTAACACTTATCTTTGGACTGATCCTTGGTTACTCACAGGACCGATGGTGGACAGACTCCCTCGTGGGCCCATGGTCATGGGGCTGCCTCTTGATTCGAGGCTTAGTGCTGTCATTAATGCTGATGGTTGGAATTGGCCCGGTTAAACCACTGTGGAATATATTGAATTTGCCCTGCTGCTACCACATGTCAACCCAGCTGAAGCGGATGGAGTGCGATGGATTGCTACGGCGAATGATCAATTCACGACACAATCGGCTAGGGATAAACTGAGGGTGCGACGGTCGACCGTCCATTGGAGTACACTTTTTGGAGGCCCTCTGTCCATTAAGTATCAATTCATCTTATGGCTGGCTATTAGAGATAGACTGGTGACTCGTGACAAACTTGGGTGGCGGCCGCGGCTGGAACGTCCTTGTGTGTCTTATGTGTCACCCAAACGGAGGAAACAATAGGACATTTATTTTTTGAGTGTACTTTTACTAGACGTTGTCTTCGTTTGGTGCGTAACAGGTTGCGGTTCCACTGGCCTAGGAGGGATTGGTTTGATGGCATTCGTTAGGCTGCTTATTGTTGGAGACACCAGTACCTTGCTTGGATGGGACCACGACACGCCATTGCCTCGTTGATTTATCACATTTGGATGGAGAGGAACAAGAGATGGCGTGAAGGACGCCGTCGCACCCCTGATCAAATAACGGCCGAGATTCAAGCTATCCTTTGCTTACGATTGTCCACCACCCCGAATAAGTACCGCTTGCAGGCAGCTGGCCTCCGACGAGTCTGGTGCATTTCCTGGTAGGGTGGATCCGTGGGGCATTGCTGTTGCTCGCTTGGGGAGTTGTTGGGCTGGTTGTTGTTTCCGCAGATGCTTCGCCTTGTACTGTGGAGTCATTGCCTTTTCTATACGGATGATTGAGTCCCTCCGTCCCCTCTCCTCTCCTTTCCTGTCCCTTCATTCTCTTGCCTGTTCTCTCCGTGTCTCTTTGTGTTGGTTGCAGGTGGCTGTTGCTTCCGTCCTTGGCTGTCGGAGGGGTATGCTATGCTGAATCTTACATGACGTGTGGTCCACCTCGGCGAGGCATTGTACTCATGGTCTCCCTCTCCTTGGAAAACAGGAGTTGGCGTCACTACGCCCCATGCTGACCGGTTTTTGCGGATGCTCCCCATTCCCGCCCGAAGCTTATCCTGCGTGATATTGCCTTCGGTTTTGTGCCCTTGGCGCTGTTTGTGGCACTTGGCATGCTGTCCCTGCTGGTACTACATTTGGTCCCACGAACCTGTTGATGGAAGCGGTTTTTCGACACCTACGTAGCCCTGTTTGTTTGCTCTATGTTTGTTGTTGGCTTTGGTCTTGTTGGGACCTTGTAGGTTGTCTGGGTTGCTGGCCACTGTTGCCGTCTGGTCGGTTGTTCATTACAGTTTGGTGCGTCATGAGCGTTATCATGCACGCTACTCTGTAACTCATGTTTTTCCTTTATTTTAGTGACACTTTCCGAAAAAAAACCATCTGATTAGGCACGGGTCACGAACTGAGATGAACAGGAGCCATATCTGCCACTTCTTGGAAAGTGACATTGTAGCTTTCTTTGATTGTTCGGTTGGACTTGATGTATAATCTGTATGCCTTAGAAGTTGAAGAATACCCGACGAAAGTTGCTTCGAATGCTTTAGGGTCGAACTTGACGAAGCTAATGTTGTGTACCCACTTGTTAATGATCTCGTACGGAGTCTTATCGAAGCGCTTGTGAACTACCGTTCTATTCTGAGTGAAACAGGCAGTATTTACTGCTTCAGCCCAAAGGAAGTGTGGGAGGCCTGAGTGGATCAACATCGTAGGCGCGGCTTCCACTAGAGTTATGTTCTTCCTTTCGACTACCCCATTCTGTTGAGGCGTCTTTGCGGCTGAGAATTGCTGACTAATTCCACGTTTTATATAAAAATTGCTGAGAAATTTATTCTTGAACTCAGTTCCGTTGTCCATTGGGATAACTTGGATATTGTGTTGCAGCAGATTCTGAGTCGATTCACGAAGTTTACGATCAAGTCCCCTGTCACACGTTTAGTCGGAGGAACTTCGGCTATGTGTAGCGAGAGAAATCTCAACTCTTGCATCACAGAGGTCCATGTGAGTGAGTTCTAGAGGACGTGAAGTAGAGGCCACCGGCTTGACAGAATGAGAAGCTCGCTTCATCTTTCCAAGTTGACACGTCGAACATTGATGCTCTTTCTGTAATATTATAGCTTGAAGACCGTTAACCAACTTTTCCGTTGAAAGACATTGAAGAGCTTTGATGTTGAGATGAGACATGCCTTGATGTCATAAGCTGTTCGTCTGAGTTATAGGCTCGGAGATGAGGCAAACAGTTGTCGAGGTCCGCACGGACATCAGGTCGATCGTGTAAAGTTTTGATTTCCGAAGTCCTTGAAGGAGTTCTTTGTCCTGACTGTCCAATATTCTGCACTGATCAGCATGGAAGACCACCTGGAATCCTTTGTCGCAGAACTGGCCTATGCTGAACAAGTTATGGCGGAGGCCTTCGACGTACGAGACATCCTTGATGGTCAGATTATTCAGAATAATATCTCCAAAGCCAAGAATTGGAGCTGAATCATTGTTGTCGAATCCAACTTTTCCATTTAGACGGTCTTGGTAGTTGCTCACCAGCTCTTGATTTCCCGTCATGTGTGTGGAGCAACCGGAATCGAGGTACCACACATGACGGATCTGCAAAACCAGATTAGAGAACTTTAGGTACCCACTTATAAATGGGTACTATCAGATTAGCAGATTTAGTTTTCTGTTCAGATATGGTTCTTAAATTATTACTAGAAGGAGCTTTGGCAACCTAAGTCACTTTCGAAGAAGTGGAGTTGAGCGTTGCCTTTGTAGGACTTGGCCTTTTTGGCTTTTGTCTTCCTAGGCGATGATTTAGGAACCCATTTGGGTTGAACCTGGCAGGGAAGAGTAATTTCAACGCGGGCAAATGCTTTGGTAGGCTTGATCGAGGAAAAGATCTTTTTCCTTTGATAATCTCCTAAGGTGTTTGGGGATTGGATCGTTACAGGATACCTTAGGTGAGAACATGCATGAATAGCACTATAGGCCTTCTTAATGGTTTTATCTTGTTTCCTACGAGTCTTTCTCTCGGCATTCGCTTTAGAATGAGTGTTTGCTACGTTTGAGGAAGAGCCTATTTCGTAGTTAGTGCTTCTAAATGTAGTTGGCTCTATATGAGTGGTTGTATCTTTACTCTTTTATTTCTACGAGTGTCTTTTCTTATTACAGAAGGAGGAGTTACATTTGAGACTTTGACGTCTAGAAGCTCCTTCTTAATTTCGAAACTGTACACTCTTGCCTTCGATTTCTCTATCTCATGTACTAAGCTCCCTGTAGACGTAGTAAACACAGGATTAGAGTTACTATTTTTTAGAATTTTATTTTTAGATTTCTGAGCTTTAGAAGGCGATTTTTCTTTCTTCGCACTTTTCATAATGATAGTTTCCTTCGAGGCTAATGCGTGAGAATAGATTGGGAGACAGAGGAAGCTTTGAGATTTTTCATCTCTTCTTGGAACATATTCTTTTCAGCTTCAAATTCTCTCGTTTTTGTCTAATGAGGCTCGTAAACCCTTCACTTTTCCTACATAAAGAGAAATATTAGAATGTTGTGTTTTTGCTTCCTCGGGTTTAGAACGATCTCCTGGAAGATAAATTGACTCAAAGTCACAATCCTTGGGGATTTCCCTAGTTTTGTAACTTTGGTTCAACACAGTGTAGGAGAAGGGGATTTCAACTCGAGTCCTGGCTTTTTCTCTTGGCATCTATTTCCTTAGCGTTAGTAAATACCATAAGAGCAGCTAGTCTTAGACCCATGTACTTGATATCATAAAGTTGCTTACATTCAACTTTCTTCAAGTGATGTGGATTCTCAAAACCTAAGCCAAACTTGTAGTTATAAAATTCTATATCCTTAGGTTTTGGTGTATTTCTTACACCAAAATTCCCAGCTTTTATGGTTTAGGAAAAGATAGCGAAGTAATTTTTCACCTCCAGTGTGTGCGATTTTCACACAGTAGGCGAATTTCAAATCTCGTTGGTTTCAGCGCGGTTTCATCGTCCGATCGCCGTTGTTTCCGGCCACATCTTCCAGGTGTAGGCCGGCCGGTGTGTCGGAATCGCGAGGAAGGGAATATTGCTGCGAGTTTTTGCGATCTTACAAAATCTAGGGTTAGGGTTTTGCTGCCGCGGTGTTGAATGGCATCTCAATCTGACGGGGACTTGGCACCAACGGTAACGGGGATCATGGCTACAGTAGGGACGCCGAATGGGAGGGGATCTGTGATGGAGAAAGAGCGGATTCGGCTGGGATCTGTGATCGTGCAATTGGGGTTATTGGCAACGGCTTGATCAGTGGTGATGTCGCGGCTGAACAACGTCCGCCGATGCCGGATCTGAAAGCACTTTGTGAGGCTTACCCAGAATTCACTGCTTGCTTTGATGGGGATCGATTCCATGATTTGATGAGTAGGGTTCATGGACCTGATGTGAAGGCCACGGGCAATCAGCCACGTAGCGATGCGATGGTGGTGGCGAGGCATGCGAGGAATTCTGTTGAAAGAGACGAACAACCCATAACTAGGGGTCTGATTCACACACCAATGATGCATGGAGGGGGTCATGCTCAGATAAAAGGCATTCTCCGGCGAAATCCTAGACAATTCAACCGAACTCAATGGGGGAGATCGGACACCCCGCCACCGCCCCGAGGCTTAATGGCCAGACGCTGTGTAGACATGGGAGGCGATGATCTTGTGGATGAAGATAGTAGTGCTGATGACCTGGGCGAGACGACAGGAAATGGGTCTAGGCTTTTCGGCAAATCGACAGTGACCTCTCTTCAGCCACCTGTATCGGAGGTATCGGCTAGGGCGGCGCTGCACGATGAAATGGCGACGATGAGTTCAACGAAGAGGGCGATGATGGCAGCCCTCGACCCATGGAACAAAGGGGGCCGGTTTTTTCTCGTCTTGGGCCGATGAGTTCAACGAAGAGGGCAAGCACTACAGCTCCATATCTGGCGGCGATAACGGGTAGCGGCCAGCCTCCCCGGGCGGGGCATGAGACTAGGGGTATAGAGCTCGGTTATACGGTGCCATCTATAGTGGATGGGGTTAGCGAGGCGAGGCCTTCAAGGGAGGTGGCGAGTGGTGGAAGAGAGAGGTGGAAGCACACATTGGTTGGGTATTTCCTGGGGAAGAAGCCGTACTTCCCCTTCGTTGAGCGATTTCTGAGGTCACAGTGGTGCGGGCTGATTGAAGTTCGCTCAACTATTAATGGGTTCTTCATGTTCCGGTTCGAATCTGAGGCGGCTTTGGTGGGAGCCTTGGAAGGTGGTCCATGGATGATGAACGGTCAGCCCCTATTTTTAGAGCCATGGAAGCCTAGGATGTCTTTCGAAAGAAAAGAGGTAGTGGAGATACTGTTATGGGTGAAGCTATGGAATGTCCCATGCGAACTATGGACGCAGCAAGGCCTTGGGGTAGTGGCGAGTGTGGTGGGCCGCCCGCTGTACGCAGATGCCTTGACAATGAGAGGAGACAGAATTGACTATGCCCGTATCTGTATTATGAAGACACTAGCCGACCCGTTTGTAGAAGCATTCAATGTTCGATTGCCATCGGATGATGATGGAGCGGATGTACTTATTCCTATTCGAGTAGAGTATGACTGGCGCCATCCAAATGTCTTCAATGCGAGAGGTGGGGCCATAAGGAGGCGCAGTGCCCGCAGCGAGGGGAGATGGAGATATTGGCTAACCGTCATAGCCATGCGCAACAGAAGGGGCCGTAACACATCGGTCGGAAGAGGTGGGAAGGAGGTCGAATAGGCAACGAAATCGTTCGAATACATTGGATCGTCAGACCCGCATGGAAGGCATGAGGAGCGCGGCCCAAGGGCACAGTAATATGGGAGGCTGTGTGCAGGAGGAGTGGCGACATATGGGGGCGAAAGGGAAGGCCATCATGTTACCGCAACCGAGGGTGGAATCTCATATTGTACATCAGCGAGGGGAAAGCTTTCAGGGTGAGTCGAGTTCGTCTTAGGCGCAACTCAGAAGGACTACGGATGGCGGGTCCCACTAGATCACCCACGGGAGAGGTGCAAAATAGGTTTGAAGCTCTATATGATTTGAATGACATGACGGATAATCTCCTATCTCAAATGGGCCCTAAAGACAGTGCAGCCCATAACGGGGTCCATTCATAGCGTTGGGAGCATGGAATGTACGTGGTCTTAACAAACAAGACCACAGGAGGGCGGTGGGGGATTGATAGCGCATGAACAGTTGAGTATGATTGGGCTTCTTGAGACACGTGTGGCTGAGTCTAATGCGGGGATTATTTCGAGTGGCATTAGATCAAGATAGAGCTGGTTCTTCGATTACAATGTAGGACCAGCTACGAGAATTTGGGTTGGGTGGGACCCTACGAGTTTGACAGTGGATATTCTAAAGTTCTCGGCTCAGGCTGTTCACTGTCGTGTGATCTCGAAAGACAAAGGAGAGGTGGTTTTTGTCTCCTTGGTTTATGGGAAATCAAGGAGGGACGAAAGGATTACTTTGTGGGACGAACTGGTTACGATGGCCCAATCCCGAGTAATGGATGCATGGATAGTCCTGGGGGATTTCAATGCTATATTGCACATGGGGGAGGGACGAGGAGGAGCGCCAGCTACGCAAGACATGGCGGAGTTTCATGGGTGCCTGCTTCGAGCGAATCTTACTACTATACCTACGACGGGGCAGGTCTTCACGTGGTACAATCAGCAAAGGAGTGTTGCGGGAGTATGGAGACGGCTTGATCGTATGGTGGCCAATCCACAGTGGTTCGCACGATTCCCTGATTTGGTCTGTCGATGTGCGCTCCCATCATCGTCAGACCACTCGCCCATTCTTTTGGGTTCTGTTACGCCTCAGCCGCGAAAGGTGACCTTTAGGTTTGAAAATTTCTTGACGAAGGACAGGGCCTTCTTAGAGCAGGTTCAGCGCATTTGGAGCATACCTATCTGTGGCTTTCCCATGTTCGTTGTTAAGCAACGCTTGAAGCTTTTGAAGACAATTTTCCAACAGATGAGGAAGGCCAAAGGGGATTTAGTGGCGAATGTTATTGAGGCAAAGCACTTTCTGAAGCTAGCACAGGATTTCTCATCCCGCTATCCAGACGAGGGGCTGTTTTTCGACTTTGAGAGGTTGTGCCGTTCGACTTATGCTAAGGCAGTGGAGGTTGAGCATACGGCGCTATCGCAACGGGCTAAGATTGCGTGGCTGAAGGATGGAGATCAGTGTTCGTCTTACTTCTTTCGTAGGGTGGCCATGCGTCGAGCTCATAATCGAATTGTTTCCTTAGAAGATGCGATGGGGGCCATGTTGGACGAACCTCATCAGGTGGAGGCTGAGCTGATAGGTTTTTATCAGGACCTGCTAGGCAAATCCATCCACTCCGAACCGATAGCAGTCGCGGCCGTGCAAAGGGCTGTGACGGGCATGTTCTCGCCAGCGGATGCGCTATCCATGATCGACCCTGTAGATGGAAGGGAAGTACGAGAGGCACTTTTCTCTATGGGGGATGAGAAGGCGCCAGGACCGGATGGCTACACCGTCGCCTTTTTCAAGGCAGCATGGGGTACAGTGGGAGAGGACATCATAAGGGCTGTACGGGATTTCTTTGTGACAGGTAAGCTTCTTAAGGGTATCAATAGTACACTTATAATGCTGATCCCCAAGGTTGAGATGCCACGTCGCGCTACGGAGTTTAGACCTATTTCGTGCTGTAATGTGCTATACAAGGTCATCTCCAAGATTTTGGCGAACAGACTTAAGCCATTCCTACCTGGGTTGGTGCATGGGACGCAAACGGCTTTCATACCTGGGCGGTGCATCAGTGACAATGTCTTGCTTGCCCAGGAATTGTGCCTTGGTTACAAATCAAGGGGGAGACCGCCGCGAGCAATGTTTAAGATTGATTTGGCTAAGGCATATGATAAAGTTGAGTGGAGTTTCTTGATGGACGTCCTTGAGGCTATGAGCTTTCACCCTACGTTTATTGGGTGGATTAGGGCATGTGTGACGCGACGGCTTTCTCACTTAACCTGAATGGACAAGTGGTTGGTTTCTTTGAGGGGAAGAGAGGTCTTCGACAGGGCGACCCCATTTCACCGTATTTGTTTACAGTGGTTATGGAGGTGCTGCATGGGATGGTTTCATTATGTATTTCTAAGGAACCGAGGTTTACATACCACTGGCGTTGTGAATCAATGAGACTGGCATCACTGGCGTTCGCAGATGATCTGCTGCTCTTCAGTCATGAGGATGCAGTGTCGATAGGATGCACTTGGTAGATTTGCGGCGTTGTCAGGGCTACATCCCAACCCGGACAAGAGTGAGATGTACTTGTCACGGCGGGCGGAAGGGTTGACCACGCAGATTCAGTCACTTATGGGATATAGGGTGGGACATCTCCCAGTGCGCTACCTGGAGGTACCACTTATCACTACACGACTTTCGACAGCGGACTGTGCACCGTTGCTACATCGTGTGGATCAGCGCATTGGGTCATGGCTAAATCAGTCGTTGTCGTATGCCGGACGACTCCAGCTGGTTAAGTCGGTTCTTCAGGCACTACATGCATACTGGTCGGGGGTTTTTTGGTTCCTAAAGGCGTTGTCCGAGCCCTGGAAATGCGCTTTAGGAAATTCCTTTGGGGGGATCGACGGCAAAGGTGGCATGGGAGGTCCTATGTCTCCCAGTGACGGAGGGCAGAATAGGCATCAGATCCATAGAAGTGGACAACAAAGCACTACTCATGAAGCATCTATGGAGTGTGCTCACTAGGGCCCCGGATTCGATTTGGGTAGAGTGGCTTTACAGGACACGCCTACATAATCGATCGGTGTGGGATCTGCCCATCTCGTCGAATGATGCGTGGAGCTGGAGGAAGATGTTGCAGTTGCAACCATTGATACGATCGCTTATTACATTTCGGGTAGAGGATGGCGCAAGTATTTGGCTCTGGAAGGACCCGTGGCTTTTACTTACTTCTTTACTGGAGAGGTTTCCTAGGGGACCTCTTGCGATGGGTCTACATGCTGATTCACGCTTGAGTGAGGTTATTGACGCCCACAGTTGGAACTGGCCAGGGCAAGGGTCAGTCGAATATATTGAGATGAGTCGTCTCCTTCCTTAGGTGGTGCGGGGGGCACATGATGGGGTTATTTGGACAGGCTCTACGACGGGGACCATGACGACCAAGGCGGCAAGGGAAACGATTCGATTTAGAAGGGAACCAGTTTGTTGGGCTACCCTATTTGGAGGGCCTTTGAAGGTGCCACGACATGAGTTCATCCTCTGGCTTGGGATACAGGATCGATTGGATTGCTCAGAGGGCGGGTACGCCGGCATGTGTCCTCTGTGATGAGCTGCACTATGAGACGGTCCAGCACCTTTTCTTCGATTGTGCATACTCACGCCATTGTATGCGGCTGCTGCGGATGCATATTCGGTGGTTGTGGCCGTATCGGGAGTGGAGAGAGGGTATACGATGGGCGGCTACTAGATGGCGAGGGCGACATCTTATCCATGTAGCTTATCGACATGTGCTGGCATCCCTTGTCTACCACATTTGGAAGGCGAGGAATAAGCACTGGAAGGCAGGAATCGCTACATCTCCTGATCGGCTTGTTGGGAGTGTGCTTGCGTTGGCTGTCATGCGAATTAGTGGTACCCCCACTAAGTATGACCTCCAGCGCGTGGCTATACGTAGAATCTGGATGGTGGCTTGGTAGTTTGTAGGCTGCGGTCTTTTTTAGTTGTACCCAGTAGCATGTTACTGGTTGACTGTGCGGAGCAATGCTCCCACTCATCTTGTATACTTTCCTACTATCTTAATATATGGAACCTTACACCAAAAAAAAAATAAAAAATTCTATATCCTTAGGTTGATTCAAGAATATAGTCTGATCAGATTCTCCTTTTATCAAGAAGATCTCCTAATTCTTTGATCTTAGTGTTAGCTTCTTACGTTCTGTGTCTAAGATAGCATAGTTAATTAGAGCGGTGCTCCTTTCGGCTTCACAGACATCTAGACTTTTTTGCAATTCACTAATCTTAGAATTGGATTTTTCTAATTCAGCTTCTAGGCTAGTTACTTTATCACTCTCAACTTCTAGTCTAACCTTAAAATGACTTTTCTCGGCTAAGTTTCTAAGTAGACACTGTGGTTGTTGTCTAGCCTGTCCTACAATTCTTTTACTACCAAACTATGCTTTTCTAGTGAGATATTCTTAGTCTCATATGATTGGAGTCTCTTAGTTAGTTCTTCTGTTTCAGTACTAGAGCTCCTAAGTTTTTTCTTCGAGACTAGCTATTGTTTTCTTAGACTAAAGAAGCTTTTTCTTTACGTCTATACTTTGTTTAAGCTCAACTACCATGTTAGCAAATTTTGAACTTAATTCAGATAACAGGTCAGAATGTGTAAACTCAGGGGATTCTACGTAAACTCAGGGGATTCTACCTCCTGTGATGAAGTGGATGCGTTGTCGTCATTCGTCCTCATGGAAGTTTCACCTTCTTTATCATCGTCGAGGCGTGCCATTAGGTCGAGGTCTTCAGTGTCAGTGTCCTGCTGTCCTCTAGCCAGTGGTCCTGTTCAGCCATTAGAGCTACTCCAGCTTCCTTTTGTTTGGTAAGTTGGAGCTTCCTGGAGTAGTAGTTAGCATCCTTCTTCTTTGAAAGGGTGCACTCTCTGGCAACGAGACCAGCTTTTCCATAGTTGAAGCACTTTAGTGTGTCTTTCGAGGTTGTGGCTTCTGAGGACTCAATTTGCTTCTCTTTATTCTTCGAGCTTGTAGTTCGAAGACAGTAGCAGAAGATGGCGCTTCTTTTTTAAGTATTTCTTCATCATCATTTTGGCGACTAAAGCCAACTGTTTCCCAAATTCTCTGATTTTAGAAGGAAGTTCTGAATTCGATGCTTCCTCGTACTCTGAAGAGCTAGGGAGGATAACATGCTTTTCCTTGCGTGAGCAGAAGCTCCTATTTTCTGAAACTAGAGCAATGGAGTCTTCGGTATGTTTGTCCTTCTGCTCTTTTTGTATCTCGCAGATGTCTTCTTCATATTGTGCGAGGTTGTCAAAAACAGCGTGAATATCCATCTCATCTACGTCTTTATTTTGTCGGAGTTGAGTAGATATCTTTCTCCATTCGGTGGGCAGCGATGACAGAAACCAAATATTCATCTCCGTATTTGTCTTTTTGATGTCAATCTTTTCCATTTCATTGAGAAGAGTGAGGTACCGCCGATACAGATCATGCAAGTTCCCTTCATTTTTAGCTTTGAAGGAATCATACGCTGTGAGTATGTTAGCCTTCTTTGCCTTGGTGCCTACTTCAGTTTTTTGCATCCTCCTCTCCAGTTCATCCCCCATCCCTTTAGTCGTTGGGATGCTATCTATTTGTCTATAGATATCGTTGGGGATGCCCTGCATTAGTGTGTTCGTGGCTATCAGTTCTGCCTTTTCTCTTCTTCTCTCATCATCAGTGTACTCACTAGGATTCTTAGCTCGCCTAGTGGTCTCGACGGGAGGATTATTCGAGCTATCACCTTCTCGACTGACCAAGAATACTTCTAGTCCCTCATAGAATGATTTAAGTAGATCTTCAGCCTGATCTTTAATGAAGTTCAAGAACCGATTTCTCCACACTGTGTATTCGCCTCGTTTGAGAATTGGAGGACGATTGTCGTTTCCTAGAGCATATGCATCTATTTTTGTTTTTCTTCGATTTGCGTTGATGAAGGATCTTCGTTGGTTTTTTTGATGAATTGAAAAATGATGTGACGTGCTTCACAAGTAGCAAAATTGTTAGTAGCGTTTGATTTTAAAAGAATGATCGAGAATTATTTTTTGAATCAATCTTTAAAGTTTGATCAAAAATAATTTTGTCGGTTTAGAATAGTGTTACTATTTTGCGCGCCAAGTACTGTTCACGAGAAATTTTTAGAGCGAAAGAAAAAAATTTCCATTCGAATGTAATTTTGCGATGAGAAACTGTTTAAACAGTGAACTCAATCGAAAAAATTGATTCCTGAAGTTGTGGGATCGAAAATTTTAATCGTCGAAAAATTTTGTTGACCAGAATTCAAAATGTAAACTTTTAAATATTGACTCGAAAAGTTGACTAAATTTTTCGAGCGCAAAACTACAATTTAGCATTGGATTTTTTATCAGAAAAAAAAAAGAAGTACATGGCGTTGTTACACCTATCAGTCCAGTTATCAGACTGTAAACAATCTGATTCCGTTCGGGTCCAAAGGTAGTCCAGCCGATATACCTTCAGTCAAACTGAATTTTGAAAATTTGATCGAAATCTGTCAGTCGAAAAAGTTTTTCGATGCGTTAATTGATTTTGGTCGTCGAGAAACAGTACCCAATGGAGTTTCTAGCTGAGTCAAAACTAATAGGTTGACCCAAAAAAATTTACGAGCGAAAGTTATCTTTATCCCAAACTCAAACAAGGAATGTCTGACCTAAAATGTTTTTCGAGACAAAATATTTTACGCGGGGTCAAAATGGTCAATTCTCGTCGAAAAGTTTAATGCTCAAAAATTTTCTGCTAAAGACGTTCTTGACAGCAGCGACTTCAGTAGTAAATCAGTATTCTTAATTGAACAATTTCTTGCACGTAGCTTTTCGATCGAGAAATTAAACCGGATCGAAGAACTTAGGGAGAAAAATTGAAATCACGCAAATAGTGACAGAATATGATTTAACACTGAATTCAAGCAGATACTGAAAACTAATGACTAAAACTACAGGTATAGGCCGATGAGGCTTGGCTCTACTGGTCAAGCTGAGGCGCTTAGGGTGTCATGTTGGGAGAGGTCCCGGGTTCGAATCTCATCCCTGTGACATTTTCGTAGGCCTGCCCACATGGGTCCAGACATGTGCGATTGCGTGGTTGGCCTGTTAAATAGATAGTGGGTCGGCCCCGGGGTTTCACCATCGGCTTTCCCCGGTTACCAAAAAGACTACAGGTATATGCTCAAAATCAGCTACTGATTACTCACAAACAGAAGATTAACCACGTTTGAAGCAAATGATGTTCAATTTTGCAAAAATCAGAACACGTTCAAACTGTTCTTCTCGCGAACAGTGGAATCTCAGAAATAAAAAATTCAGCCTATATCATGATTCCGATTGCTACAGATCTAATCCTAATTGATTTATACTACTTAGACGATCAAATTCAACTCAGATAAGCACTGAATTATGGCTATCAGATCGAATTTCGCTTTCGCGCCAAAACTGTTCTTCGCACGGAATAGTTTCAGAAATAAAATGCGATCCGAATTCTAATAATTATGATTCAAAATAGAACGCCTCGATTATCAACTCCTATGATCCTAGGCTTAAACTCTAAGTAATTCAACAAGAATGATTGACACTAAGATTCGATCAAAAAAGTAAGTTGAAGAACGCTAGAGAGAATTTCGATTAGTGACAGAAAATACTTACTGTTTCTCTCTCTAGAAATTGGATTTGCAGTCTTTCGGATTAATTGACTAATTTTCTCTATTAAGCTCAATGTTTACAAATGTATTTATACCAAACATACTTGGTATAAATAACAAGCAAGTCCTAATCTAAGGACAAATACAAATAAAGTCCCTAATTACAAAGACAACTAATGAAATCAAAGCACAACTAAAATATATATTCTACACTTATATCATACTAGGATTTCCTGCATATTCTATATTGTGTTTAATATAACTATATTTATTGTTACTTTACATTTGGAGTTATTTGTAATTTATGAAAAAGTGGGTATTCTTAAGTGTAGATAAAATATGCTTGACAATTTTAATGTCTTTACCACTTATATAACAGAATAGAGTTGGACAAAAAACTAGAGCTTGCTTTCTAATTTGAACACTAATTTGAGATGTCTAACTATTCTGGACAAGGAATTTTACTGGACAATTAACTATATTAATAATCTTGGTGCTTGTATTGCACTAGTATTTCATGTATTGTGTGCGCTTAAAATATAAATATATTTAGTAATATTTTGAGTTATAGTTTACAATGTTAATGTATGAAATATTATTTTTAATATATAAAAGAAAAATGACTTGTGGGGATGTAATTATAATAAAACATAATTTTGCAATAATGATGACTCAATTACAATAAATTAAAAATAAAGAGAGGAAATAGCAACTGGGTTTGCACAAAAAATTTGCCAGTTAGTCTCCTCTGACCATTAATATTATAGATTATTATACTATTATGTGTTATATGATTACATCTTCTATTAGTTTGCCCATTTACATATAAAATATTTGCCCATTTCTAAACCTGGTCAAATAGGCCAAGGGGCAGTTCCGGTGGGTGCAGTATTGCCTGGATCAAGGTTTACGGTTCCAGATCGTCACATATTTTCCAGGATTCGGCACGGAACCGTCATAGACTTGTTTCTGGTTCCGAATCCGTTTGGAACTGCCCTGAAAGTGGAACCACAGTTCCAATGGATACATTTTGTGACTGGCACATCCCACCTTTACTAGGTAGGTTACAAGCCTCGAAACCACTGTAGCTTGTTCTTGGTATGATTAACCGTAGTGCGGTTGCGGGCTGGTTCCGGGTTGAATCAACATGCTGGCCAGGTTTACTAACCACCCATGTGAATTGCACTTTAGTGCAATGGATTATTCGTAATCCTTTGTTGTTGTTATGCTAGTGGCTTTACCAGTGAATAATATATTGCAAAATATCAATTTGACTACTTTTACACAAGTGGATATGTGTGGTTTGCTCCTTCGGTAATCATTTATAGTTAAACTAATGAAGAAAATTTGGTGACCCGTGCAAGTTTCTCTGTTACTGTGGCTTCTCTATTAGGCACAACAGCAAGCAGTTTTACGAGCGAAGAACTGATGCTAAGTTGTTAGGTCGTGGTCATCATAAGCATGGTTCGCCGGAACGCCGTTAAGACGGCTGGGACGGCCTTTTTGAAATTAGAATGGAGGCCTACATGCCAAAGTTACAACAGTTGTTGCGACCTCAATGTGGCGGGTGTTAAAAGGGCCAGAACGATATTTTTTCGGGTGGGACGGCGATTTGGAAAGGGGATGCCGATTAATCGGATGGAACGCTGAATATAGTTCTTGAATGAGCTCGTTTGAGAAGATAATAGACACAACACCTAGTTCATTAGGTAAAATTGTTTGATCTATTGGCGCTCTCATCAATTTAAAAAGATTTATTTTTCTAAGGTCCAATTCAATTTCTTGTACTTTGGTTATTTTTATTTAAATAAAAACATAAACCTTGACTTTCATATTATGAAAGTCGAGAAATTCATAGTCACTGTTAACTGACGAGGTGGTGCGTATTTATGTTTATTTATTATTACTAATACCATTTATTTGATTTAACAAATAAAATTTTGATCGTAAAAGCTATTATATTTTATTATTCCATTTTTAGGCATAAACATAACAGTATTTGTAAAGTAGTATATTAAATAATTAAACAACAATATTAAATGCCATTATTGGAGAGAATCTCACATGTAAAATATTGTAGGGACCTGGTTGGTGTCTGGGCTGTTTTGGGTTTGTTGTGCTGTCTGGTCGGTAGTCTGTTACCGCTTGTTGCGTCATGAGCGTTATCATGTACGCTGTCCTTGTACTCCTGTTTCTTTCGTTTAGTGAACACTTCCAAAAAAAAATAGTGTACTCAATAATTCAACAAGTTGCGACAAAATGGATGGTTTAGGGTAACGAATATGTAATCCTCGTATTCGTATTATTGCAATCAAATTATTTATTTTGAATAACATAAAAAATCAAGTTTTTTTCTCAATATTAAAGGCATGCTATTTATTCATTGTATATCTTATTAAGGCATTCGATAAAAGATAAATAATAAAATCGTAAGTTTTAGAGCATAGTTATCAATTATGTCAGGCAGAGTGGACACTTACGCACTTCTTCTCCAGTGTTAAATTGGCCACAAGTATGAATTTTCGATAGTGCAACTGGATTGGTGCTTACAACTTGTTTTGTCAATATGTACGAAGTGACTCCGCTAGTCATTCACTCGAAAAGTGAGAGCTCATGACAATTCATATAGGACAAACTGAGAATTGTTTGTATTTTGGACTATGTCAAATTGATCACATGTTAAATAACATCGGCATATTGACTATAGTAGTGTACATGAATGTTAGACCAAAGGAGTCAATGCTGGAGTTGGGCTCGGGGTCTTAATTAGACACTAGCTCTGCTAGGCCTGATTTACCAAGTGCATAGGTCGATGGTGAAATACGGTTTTGGCAACGATGCGATTTGCTGTCGAACGAGATTCATGGCAAGTCCATGGCCTCGGGTATATGTTTTATAAGACCTTTGGGTAGCGAAGGCTCTGGTTGGAGCAATTAAACTAACTCACATGAGACGTGAAGGGTGTTTGATGATTTCACATGTCACCATTTATCATGGAATCAAGTACAGTGAGTTTAACGTTGTACTGCTCTCACTCATCCGGGACATCGGTGAAAGGATAATTTTAGTCCCCATTTGGCGCATGAGCCTCTTTTTGGTCCCCTGTATTCCGATGTGTCACTTTAGCCCCGAATGTTTATCAATTTTGTATCAATCTTGATCCCCAGATTAATTATAAACGTTAATGTAAAACGTGACAGCAAATGATCTCCTTCTAGACAAACACCTCCTAAAGAAAACAAACACCTACTAAAGAGGATAGAGCACTTAAAAAGGAGACATAGTTCCCATACGAGGAAGAGAAAGCCGAAAGAAAATGAGTTTTCAAAATTATAACCAGAAGAACTGAAGAACCTACTGAGATCTAGCCTAAAACTCCATATCAATGGCATTAAACTCAGATTTGAAGTACTATTCACTTTCTTCACATTTTCACTTCAAAAATCTCGTCATCTTCGGAAAGAACCTCCACCGAGGAGAAGACGACGGCTCCTACAAGAGGAGATAAACTCGCAGCCCGAAATACACACGAACAAACAAAACAAACACGACATGGCATACAAAGAGAAAACAAGTAGAGACAATACAACACAAGCAACCATACAGCTCACAACACAAAAAACAAAATGGAAACAACCAACATACCACAAAACACAACAACCAAATAAAGTACGAAGAATAACAAAAGCACTACCTCCTGAAATAAAACAAAGCACAAAAAAGAGAATATTGTTGCTCCCCCATCCCGCCTTAACGAGAATGGGGGAGAGTTTGTTCCGTGGAGGTGGTAAACTGTTGTATTCGATAGATCTACTGTCCTTGGCAAGTGCGATGGGTAGCTAACAACTTTGGATTGGGGCTTTGCGAAGCTTTGGGCTTTGGTGTTCTTTGTTTCGTACGGTTCTCAGACGGCTTTGCTTCGAGCGATTCTCCCTTTTTATTGGTCGGATATTTCGTTCGGAGAACGGCTTGCCTGCGGGTCCAAATGCTCCTTTGATTTTCTTGTTATTATCTTATCCACCACTACAGAAGTGAGTGGAACAGTTCAAGAAGATTATTCGTCGAGTATTAGGAAAATTGATGGCCGAAAATTTCAACACTCGATTGGCTAGGAAAGCTATTAGATCACATTCGTTTTTATAACATCGTGGTGATAGGGCGGATGGTCACCACATGGCATTACGAGCATAACTAGACATTCTTTTCAAATTTTATACAAAGGTAAACAAGGGGATGGATGTATAAGATCTGCATGAAATGAAATGGTTGTGTGATTTGCAAATTTTTACAATTCGAAGGTAAAGATCTTACAAAAAAAGGAACCATATTTAATTTGATAAACATATATGATCATGAGACAAATGATAGTACATGAATGATTATTTAATACTCTATCTTCATAATAATGTACCAGTTATTGCAATTTTTCGTTATTGCTGCGATAGGCAGGGCTCCTAGAAGCTCCGTCGAAAGGGAAATGATCTTTAGGTAAGAAAGGCTCCTCTCTTCACTAAGCTAAGGCCTAAGAAAGAGGTAAGTAGGCTAGGTAGAGAGTCTCTGTCTATGGGCCAGTAACTCCCTCTATCAATATTCTCTTCTCCCATTGGAGTATATCCTATAGCCCAAGTAGCAAGGCAAACTATTGTAATGATAACTTTGCTTGAGGGTATCAGTGTCACAACTTCCAAGTTGTTCTACACCACCTTGTGGGGCTTGTTAGAAAATAACGAAGTAACAGAGGGGACTAAATTGTAGTTATATCAAACCAAGCAAAGTGCAAAAGCATGAATGAGTCTCATGTATGGAACGACATGGAGCTAGAATTTGGCTGACTTATTTGTGGAGAGGGCTTACTTGTGCCGAAGACTACTGTTTTATCTTAAATTTGGGACCAATAAGTGAGCCCATCTAAATATTTAGATATTATACTATATAACAGATGTAATCGTTTTATTCAAGGGTAAGCAAAATGAGATAATTCCTTTTCTAATCTTCATCTTGATCTTCATCTAACGTTCTTCTCATCTCTGTTCTTCACCTCAATTCTTCTTATCTTCAATCTTCTTCTCAGTTCTTCTCTAATCCTATCCGTTCTTCTTCCTTATATTCTAAATTATCAACATAAATATTCTATATTAGCTCGCACACAAACTGTTCGACAAAAGTCCAAGTAAGAAACCGCTTCAAATTCGGACGGGATCTTACATTTGGTATTAGAGCCGACGATTCTCGGATTCGGATTTCGACGATGGCGATTACTTGGATCACGATTCCTCACATCTTAACTGGAACGGAACGAATGCGATAGATTGGGTAGAGAACTGCAATCAATACTTCGCATCGACGACCATCGAGCGAATGAAGCGCGCCTGGCTCTATGTTGAAGGTGAGGCTCTCGAATTGTATAATGTATTTTACAAAGGTACGGATACTCCTACTTGGAATGAATTTGCTGAAGTTGTGCTAAAGAAATTTGGCACTAGTGAGCTTGTGCAGACGTTGCCATGTCGACGAAACTGAGGTTGAAGACACGGCTGTCATTGAGCACACATTGTTCGATGATGTGGAATCGGTTGTGGTTGAGGTCGATCCGATTGTGACTAGCGATAAATTGTGGTCGAGCTATGGTGATTCGTCGGATGAGATTGAACAAATTATGTTTGAAGATCCATTGATGTTAAGTGATGATAAATGCCATGGAATTTCGACTGGGAATGAATTCGCTGACATTGAGAAATCGATCGTAGGCGAGGACGACTGTTCGGTGTTGGTTGAGTTTGAACCGCTTGTGAGTGAGGTTGAATCGGTTGTGTTGGGTAAGGATAAATTGGCGTTTAGCGTTTGGAACTCGTCGACAATGCTTAAGATGGCGTTCATCTTGATCTTCATCTAACGTTCTTTTTTTTTTTTTTGGAATAAATCCCGTGTGTATATATATAAATGAGTGAATGTACATGATGGGTGAGGTTCAAGCCCTCACAAGCAACCAGTAACAGACTACTGGCCAAACACAAAAAGAGACATGCACAATAGATACTACCACGCGACTCGCCAGAGGCGCCGTATAGCCGCCCTATGTAGTTCGAACTTCGGAGGGGTCCCGCTAAGACGCATGCACACCAAATCCAACACCGAAGCCACCAGCATGTCAGGAGTGGTAATGATGTCATCCTTCCAGCGTTTGTTTCGGGCCTGCCAAATATGGTAAACCAAGGATGCCAGAACATGGCGGGACGCTGCCGAAAGAAGATGCTGCCCACACCATTTCCTCGATGCCCACGCAATGCCCTGGACCCAATCCCTATAAGGCCAACACCATCTGATGCGTCGCCTCAGCAGTCGAAGACACTGACGAGAAAACCGACAATCGAAGAACAGGTGCTGAGCCGTCTCATATCGGAGCACGTCGCATAGAACACAGGCCGGTGTCCCCGCTCTCTGAGCCACCCACGGCTTGTCCCTCGTGGACAGACGGTCTCGTATACTCAGCCATAGGATGATCTCATGCCTAGGGACCTTTAGGGGTCCCCCAAACAAGGCTGCCTAGGGAACATGCTCACGATGAATGCGCAGGGCCTCCCGGATGAGACGGGTGGTTGGGCGGCCATCAGTCGCCCGCCTTCCATAACATACTATCGCAGGTGGTAGGGTCTGGAGACGGTAATTACCGACTAAATTCTATGTATTCTGCCGTCGTCGTTCCAGGCCAATTCCACCCATGAGCATCAATAACCGCACTCAAGCGAGTCCCCACTGGAAGTCCCATAGCTAATGGTCCTCTTGGATAGCGCTCAAGTAGAGGCGCTTCCTGTAGCCAAGGGTCCTCCCATAACCAAAGCGTCGAACCATCGCCGATCTGAAAAGAGATAAGTGGAAAAAGGACCGGTCTCAGCTGCATAAGCTTTCTCCAGCTCCATGAAGTATTGGCCGAGACAGGTACAGCCCAGATCGATCGCATATGTAGCCGTGTGCTGTACAACCAATCCACCCACACTGAGTCAGGGGCATGTGTAATCACCCGCCACAGAAGCTGCACAAGTAATGCCCTGTTATCTGTCGCAATCGATCGAATTCCCAACCCACCTTCAGATGTAGGAAGACAAATATTTTTTTTTGGAATAGGTCCCGGTTTTATATATATGTAGGTGAAAGTACACAGAATGGGTGCGAGTATAACTCGACACATGCAACCAGTAACAGACTACTGGTGAACAAACAAAGGGTAAAACATAAATATCTACCATGCCACTCTCCAAAGGCGCCGAATAGCAGCCTGCTGTAGGGCATGCTTCTCACCTAAAGTCCCAAGCCGAGCACCAAGGATACCAAGGGCCGTGGCCACGACATGGGCAGGGGTAGAACGGATGTTTTCCCTCCATCGCCTGTTCCGCTCCTGCCAAATGTGATAAACAATCGATGCAAGGACATGTCGATGGGCAATATGAAATAAGTGTCTGCTTCTCCACTTCAGAGCAGCCCAGTGAATGCTCCTGTCCCAATCAATATAAGGTATCCGCCACCGTATCCTGTCCCTAAGCATCCGTCGCACCTCAAAGAAAAAGGGCAAGAAAAGAAGAGATGAGAGATCGTCTCCCGACTCCCGGTATCACAGAGGAGGCAGGCATCCGTTCCCGCGCGCTGAGCCACCCATGGTAAGCTACGAACGGATAGACGCCCGCGTATAGCAAGCCAAAGGATGAACTCATGGCGTGGTATACCTAAACAGCCCCCGAAGAGAGAAGCCCAAATGACTGTCCCGCCGCGGTCGAGTGGCCTCGCGAACCGCCCTCGAAGAGAAACGTCCATCAGGTGTCCCAATCCAGCGAACACGATCAGACCGCGACGGCTCCACCTGTGGTAAAAGAGGGCCAATCTCCAGAAACTCGGATGACGTCGTAGCTGGCCAAGACCAACCATCCGACGTAATGACCTCACTGAGGCGTGAGTCATGAGGCAGTCCCATCACCATCGGCCCCCTAGGAAATCTCTCCATCAGCGAGGTCATCAGCAGCCAAGGGTCCTTCCATAGCCATATGGATCGCCCGTCTCCCACCTGATAAGATATGAAGGGGCGGAGGGCGTTTCGAAGCTTGAGCAGCTTCTTCCAACTCCAAGATGTGTTACTCCCCGGCGACATCTCCCAAAGAGATCTGTTATGCAATCTAGTGCAGTACAGCCAGTCAACCCAAATCGAGTCTGGAGCATGCGAGGCCACACTCCATAAATGTCGAAGAAGCAGCGCTCGATTATCGGTCTCAATGGGACGTATCCCAAGTCCTCCCTCGGCGATCGGTAGACAAATATCAGCCCATGCAACTCGCGTCGGCGAGCCAGCCCATAAGAATTTCCTCAAGCGCGCCTCAATAGCCCGAATAACCCCCTTCGGGAGAAGGAATATACCCGCCCAATAGATATGAAGAGAAGAAAGAACGGACTTGATAAGTTGCACTCTCCCAGCGTAAGAGAGCGACTTATTCAGCCAGGATCCCAACCTTTGGGATCCCAAAGAAACTTTGGCCGAGGCACCACCCCATAAGAACTTCCGCATTCTCGACTCCAGAGCCCGGACTACGCCCTTTGGTAATAGGAACACCCCCAACCAATAGATATGCAGTGCCTGAAGAACGGACTTAATCAGCTGCACCCTGCCCGCATAGGACAATGACTGATTCAGCCAAGACCCCAGGCGTGTGTCCACTCGCTGTAGAAGCGGGGCGCAATCACCAAGTGTGAGACGTGAGGCAATAAGCGGAACACCTAAGTAACGGACCGGTAAGTGGCCCTCCCGGAAACCCTAATGGCCTTCAGTTGCGTCTTGAGAACCTCCGCGCGTCGTGAAGATACAGCTCACTCTTATCAGGGTTAGGGTGCAGCCCTGATAGGGTTGAGAATGTCGTCAATGCATTCCGCATAACGCTCAAAGAGAGTGGGTCGGCATGACAGAATAGAAGAAGATCGTCAGCGAAAACAAGCATGGACAGACGATTCGCCTCACATCTCCAATGGTAGCGGAAGAGCGGCTCCAATAATATATGCTCCTCGACTATGCCGTGAAGAACCTCCATAACCAGCGTGAAAAGGTATGGCGAAATAGGATCCCCCTGTCGTAATCCTCGTTTGCCGGCGAAGAACCCCACCGACTGACCATTAACATTAATGGAGAAAGTTGGAGTAGTCACACAGGACCGGATCCACTCGATGTAAGTAGGGTGAAAGCCCATGGCCTGAAGCGTGGCGAGTAAGAAACTCCAATCGACCTTATCATAAGCCTTGGCGAGGTCCACCTTAAGCATAGCCCTTGGAGGCCGGCCTTTGCTCGTATACCCAAGGCATAATTCCTGCGCCATAAGAATATTATCGCTGATTCGCCTGCCTGGGATAAACGCCGTCTGTGATTTGGACTAACTCGCCCAAGGAAGGTTTCAGCCGGTTTGCCAAAATCTTCGAAATGACTTTGTAGATGACGTTACAGCAAGAGATCGGCCTAAAGTCCGTGGACCGCCTAGGAGTCTGACACTTAGGTATAAGCGTAATAAGAGTGCTGTTCAGACCCTTCAATAGCCGTCCAGTGACGAAGAAATCCTGAATCGCCTTAGTAAATTCGGACCCCACCACCTCGCACGTGGCCTTAAATAACGCCGCAGTGTATCCCTCTGGACCCGACGCCTTGTCATCCCCCATAGAGAAAATTGCTTGACGTACCTCAATCGCATCAACTTGTCGAACCACATGTAAAGCCGCCGCTGGGGAAAGCGTTCGCCTTATGGCTCCTTGAACCTCCGCTCTCGTGACGGGCAATTCCCTGGCAGACTGGCCTAAAAGCCCTTGGTAGAAATGCATTAACTCACCCTCCACTGCTTCAGGCGTCTGTAATGGGATCCCAGTCGCACTGTCCAGAGATAAGATGCGGTTGGTCGCTCGACGTAAGGCAACCTTCCTAAAGAAATATGCCGAGCACTGATCCCCATCCTTAAGCCACGCCAGCTTAGCTCGTTGGGCCAAGGCTGTGTGCTCAACTTCCACAGCACGGGCATACAGTAAGCGACAATGGCGTTCCAGGTCATGAAATAGGCCCTCCTTAGGATATCTAGACGCAAAGTCTTGGGCGATACCTAAGAAACGCATGGCTTCCGCCACATTATCCGCGAGATCCTCCTTAGCACGCCGCATCTCCTTGAAAATAGGCTTAAGCTGCTTCAGCCTAGCCATTAGCACGTACATAGGGAACCCCTCGACAGGAGCCTCCCACACTCGACGGACATGCTCCCAGAAGGCCGGTTCCTTAATGAGGAAGTTCTCGAACCGAAACGTTCGTCCTCGCGGCTGCACCGCCAGTGATCCTAACGTGAGTGGCGAATGGTCAGACGTGGCTGGGAGTTCGCATCGATAAAAAGCATCCGGGCACCTGACGAACCATTGGGGATTTCCCAACATGCGATCCAGTCTGCGCCAAATACCCGCCAGCGCCCGCTGCTGATTATACCAGGTAAACTCCTGGCCCGTAGATGGGAGAGATAACAGGTCCGCATGCACTAGACAATTTTGGAAGTCCGCCATATCAGAGGCGTTAAGACACCCTCCCCGGCCCTCACCCGCAAGTAAGATGGTGTTAAAGTCCCCGGCCACCAGCCATGCATCATCAACTCGTAAAGACGAAAAATGTATTAACTCCTCCCAAAGAAAACGGCGATCATCCCGTCGAGAGTTCCCATAAACAAAGGAAACAAAGACAATATCACCTGTCCCAAGGAGCTCAACCTGACAGTGCACCGCCTGGTTGGACTTCATAATAATAGTAACCCGTAGCCAAGATGGGTCCAACCCACCCATAGACGGGTACCAGGCCCATCCTCATAATCAAAATACCACTTCCAGCGTGGCCTAATGCCCTCCGAAATGTGAGCTGCATTTGCATCAGACACACGTGTCTCAAGAAGACCCACAAGTCGCAAACCAGCCCGCCCCATCCACTCCCCAACCGCCCTTTTGTGGTCTTGCCTGTTTAGACCACGGACATTCCACGATCCCATCGGTATCATGAATGGGGTAACTGATGGGCTGCATCTGCTTTAGGGCCCATAGTAATCATTGTCGCGGTAATGTCGTCCTCCAAACCACGTAATAAGGCAAACTGATTATGATCCGACTGCCCAACACCCGTCGTGCTACCTGGTAAAGGCGTTCCATGAGAGGAAGCCGCGTCCGTTGATTCCAAACGTGGAGACCTATCCATGCATGGCGAAGGTCGCCGGTTAGGTACAATCACAGCTTTGCCCTTCACGCCTATTTGCTGCCATTCCGTCACAGCTCCTTTGCTCGTTGAGCGGGTCATTCTTGGAGGCATAGAAGCCCGATCAGCATCATTTCCCCCACCCTTAGCAGGTTGACCCCCTTTTTCATTAGATGACCTCGGCTGCATATGTGGCCTCGGCTGGGCTTGACGAGGCTGTGTGGTATGTCGCTTAGGGCATTGAGTCGCGGCGTGCGCCCACGTTGCGCATGCATCACACTTCGACGGGCGGCACTCGTACTCCACCCGCACTGAGACATCACCAGCTGAACCTCCATCAGGGCGCGGCATCCTAAGGTAAAGAAGCTCTAGAAACGGCGTATCAAGAGGCTTCATCACACAGACGCGTGCGTAGTCTATGCGGTCACCTCGCGCAGTGACCCTGTCTGCGAAGAGCGGGCGACCCACAACACTCGCAACCTCACTCAGCCCTTCATGAGTCCAGAACTCGCCAGGGACATTCCACAACTTAACCCAAAGGGGGATCTCAGTGATTTCCCTCCGCTCTAGAGACATACCCGGTCGCAACACCTCTAACATTAACGGTTGACCTTGCAACAACCAAGGGCCCCCTTCAAGGGCTGATGTCATCGCCGTATCCGAATCAAAACGGAACTTGTAAAAACCATTTGTAGTGGCCCGGGCTTCAAGCAACCCCTTCCATGATGAACGTACAAAATAGGGTTTCTTCCCAATAAAATATCCAACCAAGGTGTGTTCCCAACGCGAAAACCCTTTCTTAGCTACCTCCCACGATGGAGCCACCACTGGGACAGAATCCACCACTAGTGGGGACAGTTTATATGATAACATCATGCGGTTTGGACCCCCCATCATCTAACGTTCTTCTCCTCTCTGTTCCTCACCTCAATTCTTCTTATCTTCAATGTTCTTCTCAGTTCTTCTCTAATCCTATCTGTTCTTCTTCCTTATACTCCAAATTATCAACATAAATATTCTATATTAGCTCGCACACCAACTGTTTGATAAAAGTCCAAGTAAGAAACCGCTTCGAATTCGGACGGGATCTTACATCTCTGTACACGGGTACTCTCTCTCTCTCTCTTTAGTCTCTCTAAAAAAGACGCTCACAAACCTTAATAGCCGTTCTCTTCCCTAACAGCCGCCTCTAACACACCATCATCTTTCACCTCTATACATCCTACTCCCACTCCCCAACATCCGACAATAGCCCGTCGCAACTGCCATCGTCTTGCTCCCCGTGCCCGGGTGTGTGGCGGGGAGCAATGTTATTTTATGTTAAGATCTTGTTTTAGCATTTTAGATTAGATTAATCTAGCTGATTTTTGGTTTTTGGCACTTTAAATAGATTTCTCTGGTTTGTGGTTTTCCATCTCTGAGGCTCCGCCTCGCCGCCGCCATCTTGCTGCCTCAGCCTCGTCGCCACCATCTTCGCCTCATCGCCGCCGTCTCGCAGCCTCCGCCTCACCACCACCTTCTCCGCCTCGCCGGCTGTCACCCACCACCACCGTCTCATGAGTCTCCCATGTGGAGCTCGTTCTCCCGGCCCTGGTCAGGAGCTCTTTTCTTCGTTGTGGAGCCCCCAGTCAAATTAAGATAAAACTCAAGAGTCGAAGCCTGAGAAAGTGAAGAGTATCGTAGATTTAGCTAATAATTTTTTCTGTTATAGTTTATTTAGTTCTTGGTCCTAGAAAATGAATTTGTTTCTGTCGGTTTTTTGTCTCTTGTGGACCTTTTTCTCCCCATGTGGGAGTATTATGCCCCTTTGTGTGGTTTTGTTTTCTCTTTTTGAGCCTGTTTTCGTTTGATGCAATGCAACCAAACGGTTCTGTGTGCTGTTTAGCACGTTTGTATTTTTGTTTTTGAACTTTTGTTTCTTAATGGCAAGCTATCCATTAAAAAAAATGGGAATAACTAAATATTAAATCAGGAATATTAAATTAGGATTTTTGGAAGGGGTCTTTACACATAAATACCCCATCTGTAAAAAAAATTGTAATTTAGTACTCTGTCACGATTTTTTTATATATAGGTACCTAACAGGATAATTTTTTGCATATTTAGGTATGCCCTATTTAAGACATAGGTACGCCGTACGAACACATTTAGGTATCCTATATCAACATGTTATGGTACGCCATACACAACAGGAAGGTACGACATGATTGAAGAAACTGGTAAAAATTAAATCGGGTACCTATCTGTAAAATTTTCTGACATGAGAGTACCTATGTATAAAATTTATTCAATTATATATTTATATGTAGATGTCTGTTTTTTGGAATTTAAGCGTAAATCAAATGAGAATAAATTGAAGATGAAAGAGAGGAGAGAGAAAGACACTTGGAAAAGCAAGCAGCTTTGAACGGTCAAAAGGAAGAGAAGGGAAAGAAGAAAAGAAAAAGTAAGGATAGTCTAATCTAATCACTTCAGGCGTTCTCGTCTCACTTCGTTGATAACTCATATATTGTAAGAAATTATTATATTATTATATGATGCCTTTTGGGAGACGCAGCTCATCATCGTTTGTTTGACCTATCATCAATATGTATTACACCCTATTCGCCCAACCATTTCTAAGACACCCAAACCAACACAGAAAGGGAAAAAAAAAATAGAAGAAAAAAAGAAAAAAAATTTGCAAAATTAGTAGGAAGAAGTTTTGTAGTAGATCCGGCGATTAATTGAGCTTAAAGATCGGTCACTCGTTTGTATTCGTCTTGAAGAAGCTGTTTAGTATCACGCAGCTCTTTCTTTATCCGTGAGCTTTTTCTTTCCCCAAGTCCTCGCATCTTCTTTCTCGTTTTATGTCCATGATATGAATTTTTTGGTGGATTTCAGCTTACCAGCGTTGCCTGTGCTTTTATTTTAGGCTCTTGCAATTTTTTTCTTTTTCCTATTTTTTGTTTTTTTCGTCCGTTGAAAATGACCTTTTTCTTTCTCTGAGTTCATAACTATACTGTTTTTCTGTTCTCGTAATATCTCGATTCTGGTAGGCTATCTTTTAGTTCTTCTTCAGACGATTTTACTAATTTTTTTCTGTGTAATACGTTACATGGTCCATGTTTACCTGCCAGATCTAATACTTTGATAAGATCTGTTCGTAGTTAGGGGAATGTTTTACTTCATTACGTTGTCTATTACATCTAGGCGACCTTAGCTTCTTGTCCTGGAATTTCTCACATCATTTTTTCCATTCTTAGTATGCTTTAAAAATGAAATAAGTTCCTCAATAATAGAGGACCCAAGAACTTGTTAGATTCCTTCCTCTAGGGATTTCTTGTCTGAAGCAATTTCTCACATCTACTTTCCAAATTACTCACTGCATTTAGATTCGCTGTCATCTTATTTACATAGGCTGGAGAGAAAACATTAATTTGGTCGTTCTTGAAGAATGTCCCTAAGTGTAGCCACTGCTGCATCTGGTGCCCGAGATCCTGGCGGGAAAACCACTGGCCTTGATAGGCTTTCTGAACAGATGAATGAGATGAAGATACGGGATGATAAGGTTAAGGATGATCCTTTTTTCATTGTACTTTGGGAGTTTTTATTATGACATTCGCTCATCGTATGTTATCAATACATCACAGGATATGGAACCAGCTATCGTAGATGGCAATGGAACAGAAACTGGTCATATTATTGTGACAACAATAGGTGGAAAAAATGGGCAGCCTAAGCAGGTTACTGTTGCTTGTATTGTTGGCTTTTGTAGTAATGAGTTTGTTTCCTCTTGTTTGATCAATTGACTGGATTCTGTCCTTTCTTCATCAGACTGTTAGCTACATGGCTGAAAGAATTGTAGGACAGGGATCATTTGGGGTAGTATTTCAGGTAAGCTGCTGCGTGTATCTACAATCTACGTAACTTCTGAATTCTGTGATATACAATTCAGTCATTCTTATGTATGTTCGTACTTTCTTGTCCAGGCGAAATGCTTAGAAACAGGTGAAACCGTGGCTATTAAAAAGGTTCTTCAAGATAAACGGTACAAGAACCGTGAGCTGCAGACCATGCGCCTCTTAGACCACCCAAATGTTGTTTCCTTAAAGCATTGTTTCTTTTCAACTACTGAGAAGGAGGAGCTTTTCCTTAACTTGGTCTTGGAGTATGTTCCTGAGACTGTTCACCGAGTGATTAGACATTATAACAAGATGAACCAGAGGATGCCCATCATATATGTGAAGCTTTATGCTTATCAGGTATGCTTCCCCTCACATTGCCAATTGCTGTCTTAATCTTACATTTTTGTGTTTTTCTCTCTCTTTCTTTTTTGTTTTGTTTTGTTTTATTTGTTAAGTACTAAACTGTCGTCAATATTAACATGGCAGATTTTCCGAGCACTAGCCTACATCCATGGTAGTATTGGGGTATGCCACCGAGACATAAAGCCACAAAATTTATTGGTAAGTTTGCGTCGTCGTCATGATTTATATGAAGGAGATAGAATACTCATCACTTCCAATTTGTGCAGGTTAACCCACATACCCATCAAGTGAAATTATGCGATTTTGGAAGTGCAAAAGTGTTGGTTCGTATGCTTAGGATTCAGATCAACATGTTCTTTGCTCTTGTAGTGATTCTTTATTAAATTTGTTCTTTCTTTGGTTCCTATTGTAGGTCAAAGGAGAGCCAAACATCTCTTATATATGTTCAAGGTACTATAGATCTCCTGAACTGATATTTGGAGCAACAGAGTACACCACTGCTATCGACATATGGTCCGTTGGCTGTGTTGTAGCTGAGTTGTTGCTTGGACAGGTTAGTAACTGTGATTTGTCTCCTGCAAATGTACCTACAAGGGTGATTTGTTTCTGTTATCTAAATGAAACTCTTGTAATTTCAGCCTTTATTTCCTGGTGAAAGCGGAGTTGACCAACTTGTTGAAATTATTAAGGTAATGTGGCAGATGATTTCTTAGGTTTCTTGGATGCTTAATCATTTGGAACTTTATCTGCACACTTCCTTGATAAGTTATAATGGTACTCATGAGTTACATGTTCATGTTGTGTAGGTCCTGGGCACTCCAACAAGGGAGGAGATCAAATGTATGAATCCCAACTACACTGAGTTCAAGTTCCCCCAAATAAAAGCACATCCATGGCATAAGGTATATGAATCCTAATACTGATTCTGATCCAAAACTCTTCTTCAGTTTTTCTATTTCAGCGTGAACCGTTCTTTATCCTTTTTCTTAATCTTCTAGATATTCCACAAGCGCATCCCACCAGAAGCTGTTGATCTTGTTTCAAGGCTGCTGCAGTATTCTCCAAACTTGCGTTGCACTGCTGTGAGTATTATAATATATACTCCCTTGAGATATATATATGGTTTCACGTTCTTTTTGGCCCCCTTTGCTTATAATCTGTTGTTCCTCTCTTGGCATCGTTTATTTCAATGCAGTTAGAAGCACTGATCCATCCGTTCTTTGATGAACTGCGCGACCCAAACATTCGCCTTCCAAATGGTCGCTTCCTTCCACCTTTATTCAACTTTAAGCCGCATGGTGAGTTCTCCTTTTTCTGCAATTTATTTGGTTTTCCTTTTTCTCCGTTTAAATAAGTCGAAATAGTAAGAGCTACCATAAACTTTTGTGTGTTGAATAGAGCTTAGAGGCGTGCCAGTGGAGTTTCTGGGGAAGTTGATCCCAGAGCATGCAAAGAAGCAATGTGCATTCCTTGGGCTCTGAATGAGATCGCAAGGGAATGAGAAATGTGTTTGTATCCTACCTATCATCCTCCTCCCCTTTTTCCTTATTTGTATCTATCGGATTTAGTAGTGAGCAGCTGAACAAAGATGATGATATGTGTTTGTCGCAACCGTTGTTATTATGTCAAATGTTTATTGTTATGTTGGGCATCTGGACCATTCTTTCTTTCATTTTGATTTGGTGACAGACTGTAATATCGTTGAATGGAAATCTAACTAGTAGAGTTGTGTCTACTCTTTCAAGTGATGGATGGCCTTTGCTTTGCTGCTGCATATGTTATATATATATGAATGGTCATTAACGTCACTGGTTGTGCATAAATAGAGCGATGATTCAGTTCAAAGAATTGACAGTTGGGGTGTTGAATAACACTCAACAGTTTGGATCTCTGATACCAATTAGACGATCCCCTTTTCATTCCTCGTCTTATTTCATAATGTCTAGAAGACAGCAGAATGTTAAGTCAAGATTTAAGTAAGTTGCAGATGAATTTGCCATCATTTGATGAGGCTATCTTTTCTGCCTTGGTGACGGCGTCGACAGGAAAACGAATGAAACTCCGAGGACCATAAAAATGAGGAAAGAAAGTTCCCTCTCCATCAGCTGCTTCATAGATCAACCCATCACCAAGCTGAAACGAAACAGCAAATGTTTTTTCAACATCAAATCAACCAAACCTGTCGAAGAGCAATCATTGCATCGCATCATCAAAACAATAACAAGTATAGTTATGTAATTACCTTTTTAACATCAATCTGGAGTAGATATAGATCTTGCTTTACATTCAAGAAAAAATTGTTCAACGTCGTTTCAACCTACAAAAAATCAAATTTTTATTGGGTCAACCATTTCCCAGCTCAAATATGATCGAGCAAGTAGGGTTGCAAACGAACCGAACCGAATATTTGCATTTGTTTTGAACTCATTAATTTTATCTGGTATGCGTATTCAGTATTTGATTCGTGACGAATCATAAAATCGATTTTATTCGATAGTTATATTCGAAATGATTCGCGAATATTCGAATATTTGAGTATTCGAATTTTTAAATTTTTAATTATGAATAGTTCTAAACGAATCAATATTTATTCTATATAATTCCAAACGAATCAAATTTTACGAATCGAATAACGACATATTCGTAAAATTATGCATAATACCTGTATATAATATATTATTCTATATAATTCAAATCGAATCGAATTTTACGAATCGAATAACGATATATTCGTATTCGTATTCGGTAACTGTTTGAATTGAAAAAACTATTCGTATTCATATTCGATATTCGGATATTCGAATTCGAATATGAATATTCCGAATCGAATCGCGAATCGTTTTCGATTCTTTTGCAAGCCTACCAGCAAGTAAAGCTTTGATACAAAATTCAAAGTGAAACATATGGAAAATTAGTTTATCGATTCACCAATACAGATAAAAAGCTTACAATCTTTTCTCCTATTGGAGATTGCTGAAAAAGCATTATGCGTAATACATAATACAGCCGCCGAGTAAACATCTGCTCCAATACCATTCATGACGGCCATTGAAACCCCATACCATATTATAGAGGAATTCGATTCATAGAGAAAATCCCATACCTGATTGAGATTGCTAAGATGGAAACATCCAGTTGACTTATCAAGAAATCCGACGTAAGTCGCGCCGTTTCTTTGTAGCTCCTCCCACTCGTCGGCGGTGCTTGTTGGATAATCTCAATCAAACCACACAAGAAAAAATAGTAAATAAAGAAATAAACCAACGAGATTTGATATGAGCCAAAGAAGTCAATCTTAGATCACATAAGCCGTCATAAGCCACCATGGAAGACCAAAGGATTTGGAAAAAAAAAAGAAAAAAACAACCAAGAAGCAAAGGAGAAGTTAAAAAGGAAATATTGCAAATCATATCTAGCCGTTTGAGGAGATTTGACGAGATCACATATGATCTTATCCTTAGTCAAAAGGAAGACTAAGTACATGTTAGATTAGTATTGCATGTATGAGAAGAAAAATAGTGTGAGAGAAAAAGGAGAAACAAGAGAAAAAAAAGAATGCGTGAGTTTTGTGTTTGCATGTAATAAAGAGTGAAAAAAAGGCACGTTTGCCTAAGTATGTTTGTATTAGAAAATAGAAATAGAAGAAGAGCTTCGTTCCTCTGTTGAAAATATTTGTTTCTCCTCTCACACAGCATACACTCATCCTCTACAAAACAAAAAAATAACAAAATGGTATCAGAGCCAATGGTGTCAATGGAGTCGATAGAGCCGACAGAGCTAGAGGTGTCGATGGTGTGGACACGGATATTAGATGTCCATATGTTAATCCCGCAACTCACCGAGAGGCGAGAATAACTATGCAAGGTGGAGCGTCGAAATGAAAGCATTGTTCAAATCGCAAGGCTTAGTCGAGATGGATATTCGTCCGATACGATGGAGTATACAAGGTCGCAACAGAAGACGTTGTGAGACTCTTTTTTTTTTTGGAAATTTCCGTGTATATATATAAGGATAAATGTACAAAATGGATGAGCGTCAACACTCACAGGCAACCAGTAACAGACTACTGGGTAACACACGTAGAGTGGGAACCTAGTACATCAACTCTACCATGCAACACGCCAAAGGCGCCGTATGGCCGCCTTTTGAATATCATACTTAGCCGAGGTCCCACTAAGTCGGACGACTACCAAATCAAGGACGCTCGCCACCAGCCGGTCCGGTGTAGTCACGATCCCTTCCTTCCAGCGCTTGTTCCGTGCTCGCCAGATATGATAAATCAATGACGCTAAGACATGACGATAAGCCACCGATAGTAGATGATTTCCACGCCATCTCCTGGAGGCCCACATGATTCCCTGGTGCTAATCTCTAAATGGGCACCACCATCGAATACGGCGCCTTAGTATCCGCAGGCATTGACGGGAGAACCCGCAATCAAAGAACAAGTGTTGTGCCGTCTCGTAGTGTAAGACATCACAAAGCACGCAAGCCGGTGTGCCCGCTCGCTAAGCCACCCATGGCTTTTCCCGTGTGGAGAGTCGGTTACGGATACTCAGCCACAGGATAAACTCATGCCTGGGAACACGTAATGGGCCCCCGAATAGATTCGCCCAATGGACTGGCTGCCTACGAAAACGCAATGCCTCCCTGATCAATCGTGTCGATGCAAGGCCATCCGCAGCCCCATTCCACCATACCCTGTCTCGGCCGCTCATGTCGATTTCAGGAAGGTGGCGACTGAATTCAATGTATTCGACTGTCGACCTGCCTGACCAATTCCACCCATGCACATCAATGACGGCGCTCAGACGGGTCCCCATAGGAATTCCCAAAGCAAGCGGGCCACGTGGGTGACGCTCCAAAAGGGGCGTTGCCTGCATCCACGGATCCTCCCAAAGCCATATCGTCGATCCATCGCCGATCCTGAAGGAGATAAGAGGGAGGATGACCGACCTCAACTGCAGCAGCTTTCTCCAACTCCATGAAGCGTTGGAGGAGATAGGAACAGCCCATAATGATGTCGCCCGTAGTCGCGTACTATACAACCACTCCCCCAAATAGAGTCTCGAGCTCGCGTGATGACTCTCCAAAGAAGATGGAGTAGCAAGGACCGATTGTCTGTAGCGATCGATCTGATGCCCAACCCACCTTCAGAGACTGGGAGGCAATGGACCCCCCACAAGAAGCGTCTGAATCTAGCCTCCAACGCGTCGACAACACCCTTCGGTAGAAGGAACACCCCCGACCAATAGATATGCAAGGCCTGAAGAACCGACTTGATCAGTTGGACTCTCCCAGCATACGATAAGGACTGATTTAACCACGACCCCAAGCGCACATCAACGCGCTGTAGAAGTGGGGCACAATCAGTGATCTTCAGTCGTGAAGAAATCAGGGGCACCCCCAAGTAGCGAACAGGCAGTCGACCATCTTGGAAACCCATAATGGCCTGTAGCTGTGGTTTGAGCCCTCCGCCCTACGTGAAAGGAACATCTCACTCTTATCAGGGTTTGGATAAAGCCCTGACAGAGTGGAGAATGCTGTCAATGCATCCTTCAGAACCCCCACAGAAACCGCATCGGCATGACAGAATAGAAGCAGGTCATCCGCGAAAGCTAGCATAGGAAGGGAGTTTGCTTCACATCGCCAGTGATACCGGAACCGTGGCTCCGTCCTTATGCGCTCCTCAACAAGGCCATGCAAGACTTTCCATAACTAATGTAAAAAGGTACGGGGAGATGGGGTCACCCTGTCGTAGTCCCCTCTTTCCAGCAAAGAATCCCGCTGCTCGTCCATTAATATTAAGAGAGAAGGTCGGAGTAGTAAGGCAGGTCCAGATCCACCCGATAAATGTGGGGTGAAAACCCATGGCCTGAAGTGTAGCAAGCAAAAAACTCCACTCCACCTTATCGTAGGCTTTGGTGAGGTCCACCTTGAACATGGCTCTGGGTGGCCGCCCGTTGCTCGCATAGCCGAGGCATAATTCCTGAGCCATTAGGATGTTGTCGCTAATCCGCCTGCGAGGTGTAAATGCCGTTTGCGAGTTATGGACCAGAGAACTCAATGAAGGCTTCAGCCTGTTCGCCAGGATCTTCGAAATGACCTTATAGAGGACATTGCAGCACGAAATCGGCCTAAACTCTGTGGGCCTCCTCGGCGTCTGACACTTAGGGATCAGCGTGATTAAGGTACTTACTGTTCAGGCCCTTCAGTAGACGTCCAGTGAGAAAGAAATCCTGAATTGCCGTAGTAAAATCACTTCCCAGTACATCCCACGCAGCTTTGAAGAACGCAGAGGTGTACCCATCTGGACCAGGCGCCTTCTCATCCCCCATAGAAATAGTGCTTGACGTACCTCAGTCACCTCGACTGGCCGAACCATATCTAAAGCCGCCGCTGGGGAAAGCATGCGCTTTATGGAATCCTGCACCTCAGCCATGGCGACGGGCGAGGCATGCACAGAATGGCCCAAAAGCCCTTGGTAAAAATTCAGCAGTTCTCCCTCAACAGCGTCCGGCGTCTCCAAGAGGGCCCCAGTCGCGCTTTCCAGTGACAAAATACGATTGGTCGCACGACGCAGGGCTACCTTCTTGAAGAAATAAGATGAGCATTGGTCCCCATCCTTGAGCCATGCCAACTTAGCACGTTGAGACAATGCTGTATGCTCCACCTCGACCGCGCGCGCATAAAGAATGCGACAATGACGCTCAAGATCATGGAACAAGCCCTCCATTGGGTAGAGCGCCGCGAAATCCTGCACGACTCCCAGAAATCGCATAGCTTCTGCGACGTTAGCTGCCAAATCCCCTTGGGCACGGCGCATCTGCTTTAAAATGGGCTTTAACAGCTTCAGTCGACGCATCAGCACATACATGGGGAACCCCTCAATTGAAGACTCCCAAACCTGGCGAACCTGCTCCAAGAACGCCGGTTCCTTAGTAAGGAAGTTTTCAAACCGAAAACTGGTGCCCCTTAGCTGATTCTCCACAGCCCCAATAGTAAGTGGTGAGTGATCAGATGTGGCTGGTAGTTCGCAGCGATAGCAAACATCTGGATATCTGACAAACCATTGGGGATTCCCAATCATGCGATCCAATCTGCGCCAAATACCCGCCAACGCCCGCTGCTGATTATACCAGGTGAATTCTTGGCCCGTCGAGGGCAGAGATAGAAGATCCGCATGCAATAGACAATTTCGGAACTCTGCCATATCGAGGGCATTTGGGGCACCCCCTCGACCTTCACCCTCATGCACCATGGTGTTGAAATCGCCCGCCACCACCCATGCATCGTCCACACGGTGAGCTGAAAAAGCCACCAACTCCTCCCATAGAGAACGTTGCTCCTCACGCCTAGAATGGCCGTAAATGAAAGAGACAAAAATAGTCTCACCCGTACCAAGCAACTCAACCCGACAGTGGAGCGCTTGGGTCGACTGCGCAACAATACTGACCCCAAGCCGAGATGGGTCCCAACCCACCCATAGACGGTTGGCTGGGCCATCATCATAGTCAAAGAACCACGTCCAGCGTGGCCTAATCCCCTCCGAAATGCGAGCTGCATTTGCAATAGATACACGCGTCTCAAGCAGGGCAACAAGACGCAACCCAGCTCGAGCTACCCACTCCCCCACCGCCTTCCTGTGATCTTGCTTGTTAAGACCACGTACGTTCCACGAACCGAAGATTATGAACGGGGCAGCTGGTGGGCTGCATTTGCATTAGGGCCCATAGTAATGTCGATAGTATCATCGGCCAATCCCCCCAGGATGGCAAACGCGTTATGATCAGATTGGGTCGCATCCACCGTACTCCTGGGTAGGCGGTCCATGCGAGGAACTCGCTTCCCCTGAACCCCCACTTGGTATCAACTGTATGCGTGTTGATGATGGTTGTGGACCGATCCTCACCGCCTTTCCTGTGGCTCCCACTTGGGACCACTCCGTTATATTACCATGGCCCATCGAGTGACTCCGCCGCGGCCTACGTCTTGGTGGTTTAGCCAACTTCCCTCCTCCATTAGTAGTGGCTGGAGCTTTCGGCGGCTCGAGTGGCGGAGTTGACCTACTGGGCCTCGGTTGTGGCGGCCGTTGGACTTTCTTAGGGCACTGAGCTGGCCCATGTGCCCAAGTCAAGCAAACATCACACTTCGTTGGACGCCATTCGTACTCCACCCGTATTGAAACATCTCCCGCCGTGCCTCCATCCGGACGAGGCAGCCGAAGGTAAAACAACTCAAGAAACGGGGTATCAAGTTTTTTCATCACACAAACCCGTGCATAGTCGATGCGGTCGCCCCGTGCTGTTACCCCGTCCGCAAAAAGCGGTCGACCCACTGCACTAGCCACTTCACTCAATCCTTCTTGAGTCCAAAACTCACCCGGGACATTCCACAGTTTTACCCATAGCGGGAGCTCACTAACTTCCCGCCGTTCTAGAGACATCCCCGGTCTGAGAACCTCTAAAAGTAGAGGTTGGCCTTGCATCAGCCATGGGCCCCCTCAAGGGCTGCCGTCATCGCCATTTCCGACTCAAAACGGAACTTGAAAAGTCCATGTGATGTTGCCCGGACCTCTAGTAATCCCTTCCATAAAGAGCGTACGAACCGGTCGACAAACGAGACGTATGGCTTCTTCCCGATGAAGTATCCGACCAACGTGTTATCCCACCTTGCAAATCCTTTCGAAGCAACCACCCACGATGGAGTCACCACCGGAACCGAGTCCACCTCCACCGTTGTGGGTATGTACGACAACATCAGCCGATTATTTCCCACCGTCACCCGACTACTCGGCGGTGTTCTCGCCTGCACAATCTCGGCGAACGATGGTGGAGCGACGACTTCTCTCGATCACCCAGCGCGCTTGTGAGGTCGCGTGGAACCCTAGCCCCCAAACTCCTCTCACGGTGGGAGAAGAAACATGCGTCGTATCCTTCCCCAACATAGCGCTGAGGTCGCCATCGGTCAGATCCTGATTATGTGCCAGCCCCATGTCAACAAATCGTCGCGCCGTCATACGTTGGGGTGGGGGTGTGCCCGGTCTCCCCCACTGTTGCCGACGAGCAGGGTTACGAAGGATGCCCTTCAGCGGAACTGGAACGTCAGTGCGCCGCGGTGGAGATCCTGTAAAAACCCTAGGCCCAACCTGACCCCTCTCCATAGTCGGGCCCGATTGTGCCCTAGCCGTCAGCATCAACCGATCCGAAGTGGCGGCCCTCGATTCAGCTTGAGCATCCATGTTTGCAGGTCTGGTAGATCGAACTTCCCCATCAGACTTGGCGACGGTGGATCCATGGACCTTGCTCATCAACGAACGAAACCGGTCCCCATCGAAGCATTTCGCGAATTCTGGGTAAGCCGCGGCAAGTGCATCCAAATCAGGTAAGGCGGGCGTCACCTGCGCCGTCGCTGCAGCCCCAATCGGTGGTTGATCACTCCCCGTCACCTCCATCACCATTGGCGATACATCCTCCGCCATCGCACCAAACCAATCCAAGAACAACTCCCACCCCCACCAGATTGGTGAAGATGATCAGAGGATCGTCGGCCGGACAAAGCTGCCCAGAAACAACGACGATCGAACGTCGAAATCGCGCAAAATTTGAAAAAACGAACTGTGTGAAAATCGCACCTACTGACGGTGTTTTGAGAGAAAGTCAACGTAAGTCAACGCGCTCTCTTGGTTTAAGACGTTGTGAGACTCCATCATACAAAATGGTCTCGTGATCCTTGTCATCCGCGAGGCGATAGATTTTACCGGTGCCAGGGTGATAGGCGCAACGAGAAACGCCAAGGAGGCCTGGGAACTGTTGGAGAAAGCGTATAAAGACGCTGATAGTACCAACCAAGTTCAGCCACAAAACAGTGCGAACTTGAGACGACGAAGGAGGACAAGAAGAACGTTGAGGGCGAACCCGTACGAGAAGAGGTAGCTCGTGACGCGGAAACTGAGCGTGATAAAGATCACGCTGAGCCGGTGGATGAAAAGAAAAAAGATGAACCACAGCTTTTCGCCGAGAAAGAAAAAGAAGGCGGGAGCATCAAAGAAAGACGTCGATAAAGCCATAGAAAAGGAGAAAAAATATCCAAAGGCCGAGGAGCCTGTGGAGAAGAAAAAAAGGAAAAAATGAGTTCTAAACGAAGGAGAGCTCGAGAAAGATGAGGCGTATGAAGAAACACCGCCGCCACAACCTCCTGAGAAAGACGAGGAGATCGACGCAAAGACATCGGAGAATGCCAGTGAGATGAATAACAAGGTCAAGGATGCCATGCACACATTGGCGGAGGAAGCTAAAGATAATACCCACGAGGTGAATGAGAAAGCCATAGAGACGCACGAGACAGTGTCCGAGAAAGGCGATGAGGCGGTTGAAGAGACACCCAAGCATGCTGAAAACGCTGAGCGAGGAGAGATGCATGAGCACGATGAGATGGACGCGCATGAAGCCATGACGGAGGCCCTGCGAATGATCGACGAAGAAGTCAGTAGACAGAAGATCGGGGAACCTAATGAGGTCAGCCCTAAAGAGATGGAGCGGATTAACAAGGAAAAAGCGCGCCAAAAAGAAAATGAGGTGAAAGAATAGATCGAGGCGAGGAACAATCTCAAAAAATACATGAACAACTTGAGAACCCGAAGCAACGACAAGTACAAGCTTGCCGAAAAATTGAAGACGGACGAGAAGAGCGAGATTGCGATGATGACCAAGGAGGTCCCCAAGCTGATAGACGATAACCAAAGTATGAAGGAAAAAGATATCGACTAAAGGCGCAGAGAAGTCCCCGATGAGGTCACGGATAAGATCGATGAGCTCATGACCAACAAGACGACTGACGTACCAATGAAGGAGACCCTCGAGATCCTGAGGAAGGCCAAGCGATCCGGAGCTAAGGACCCAATCGACATACCCGGAGATATTGGGTACGATAAGAAATTTGTAAAGGTCGAGGAGAAGGTCGCAGATAAATTCAAAAAAAGCGATGTGCTCGTGAACAACAAGACGGAGGAGTACATGGTCGTCACCATGGAGGAGATTAACGAGAAGGAGTATGAAGGATTCGACACGCCCGATAATGGCGACGAAGTTATTCATTGTACGAGTTCAAATGATGAGGTGACGAGCCTGAAGAACACATCACGAGGATGAAGAATGAAGAGAAAAATATTTATTATATCACTGGTGAAAAACTGATCTTGTTAAAAACGAGAACGACATATTATCTATGCAGGAGATGTCTGAATTGAAGAACATATTAGAAGAAGCGAGTCAAAGGGCGAAAGCTGTCCAAGATGGGAAACTGGTGGTCGAGCAAAAACTGAAACGCAGACGTGCTACGAAAGAAAGTATTGACGATGACAAGGCATATGAATCAGCTCGAGAAGTGAGCATTGAAGTAAAGTGCTCGAAGACGTTTGTTGACGCCAAGTGGCGAGCCGCGACGTATGATACACAAAAAGAGTTAAGTTTAAGGAGGATTGAAAGGCTGAAAGAAGATTGAGATTAAGGGGGGAATTTGTTGGATAATCTCAATCAAACCACAAAAGAAAAAATAGTAAGATATGTTTTGGCCTCGCGGGCATCAGGTGGGCGGCTAGGTGTTTGAAGGGAAAACACTTAGCTAATCTTGGCCCTCGACATGTTTTGGCCTCATTTTTTTTTTTTTGGTTTTAATGTCCCATATATATATAAGCGAAAGGTATGTACATAGTGAGCAGGAGACGAGCTCCGCAATCCAACCAGTAACCGGCTACTGGGTACAAGCACAAACACTACCTACGCAAGTCAAACGCACTACCAAGCCACACGCCAGAGTCTGCGGATGGCCACCCGATGCAACTTGTACTTGGCTGGCGTACCACCAATACGCAAGATAACCAATGCAAGAACACTCCCTACCAGCCTGTGAGGCGTCGTGATGATCCCCTCCTTCCACCGTCTGTTTCTTGCCTGCCAAATATGATAAACAAGCGAGGCAAGGACATGTCGATAAGCAGCCTGTAAAAGATGCTTCCCTCGCCACCGAGAGGCCGCCCACTGAATACCAGTGCTCCATTCCTGATAGGGCCAGATCCATCTAATCCGCCGCCGTAAAAGTCGAAGGCACTGCCGTGAGAATGGGCAGTCAAAAAAGAGATGTTGGGCCGTCTCAAAGTGCAGCTCATCACAAAGGCAACAAGCTGGAGTTCCTGCCCGCTGAGCAATCCACGGCTTGTCCCTAGTGGAGAGGCGATCCTGCAAACCCAAATAAAGAATGAACTGTGGATGGAACGAAATAGACGATGGCATGATGGGAGACAACGCAAACAAGGTCACATTATCGCTGACATTGAAAACTTACTTTGTCTGCGTCTATCTACCCTCCCCTCTAAGTATACGCTTGCTTTGTTGGGTGGCTTTGCTTTTCAGGTGCCTTTTTGAGCTGCTCCCGCCTCGCTCTCTCTTCCTTATTGGTGATGATGGGCTACGCTGGGAGACACGGCTCGTGGTCTTTGGGAGGATCTCGCCTCATTTTTCTCTCTTTCTCCTTCGTCGCTGCTTCTTCTCTGCTCTTTCTTCCCCTTGTTTCTTGCAGGTTTTGGGCTGCTTTGGGGGCTGAACGTGTGGCGGGCTTCCATGGCGTGCGCTGCTGGCGGACCTCACTTGGGGTTCTGTGATGTGTCTTCGGCGGAAAGAAGCAGGAGTTGGCGTCACCACGCCTGTTCCCGACCTGCCCTGCGGACGCATGTTCTGCGTTCCTCACTCCGCTTGATATTTCCCCTCGGAAATTATCTTTCTGGTGCGCCTGCACCTTTCCCGCACGTCACCGGGCTGTGCTGCTGGCACTACATCTGGTGCCAGGTTCCTGTTGATTGGAGAAGGATTATGACACCTTCGCTGCCTCTTTTTTTTGCATTTTTGCGTTGACTATACTTTTGGTTGGCATGGTCCTGTTTGGGACCTTGTTGGTGTCTGGGTTGTTTTCCGGTTTGTTGATGTTCTTGCTGGTCGGGTGTTTCGTTACCGCTTGTTGCGTCATGAGCGTCATCATGTACGCTAAACATGTACTCCTGTTTCTTTCATTTTTTAGTGAACGTTTCCAAAAAAAATAGTAAGATAAAGAAAGAAACCAACTAGATTTGATATGAGCCAAAGAAGTCAATCTTAGATCTCATAAGCCGTCATAAGCCACCATTGAAGACCAAAGGCATTGAAAAAAATGGAAAAACAGCCAAGAAGCAAAGGAGAAGTCAAAAAGGAAATATTGCAAATCATATCTGGCCGTTTGAGGAGATTTGAGGAGATCACATATGATCTTATCCTTAGTCAAAAGGAAGACTAAGTACACGTTAGATTAGTATATATATGCATGTATGAGAAGGAAAATAGTGTGAGAGAAAAAGGAGAAACAAGAGAAAAAAGAATGCGTGAGTTTTGTGTTTGCATGTAATACAGAGTGAAAAAAAGGCACGTTTGCCTAAGTATGTGTATCAGAAAATGGAAATAGAAGAAGAGCTTCGCTCCTCTGTTGAAAATATTTGTTTCTCCGCTCACACAGCAAACACTCATCATCTACAATACAAAAAATAACAGTGTTGATTCTGTACACAAATTCTTCACCCACGTTCGATCCGTCTCTTCCACTCATGCTCCGATTATTGCAAGTGCAAACAGTGCAACTCTTCTCCTTTTTCCCCTTCACCAGTGTGACTCACAATTTCAATTTTTCTAGAAAAAGAAGTGTTAAAAAATATATATAAATATGACTATCCGATTTCGAATGCGGGTGTGGATATATCTTTAAGTTCACAAAAACGTTTCTTCACTATTTTATTTCCTATCTAAATTAAGATATAAATAGAGATTTTTATAGAAAATGCCTAATTGAAGATTATTCTTGTGAATTAGTCCATAGGAGTTTAAATTTTTGAATAGGTGTTGCCATCAGGGAAAAATGAGTTATTTAAAAAAAGTGGCCTTTGTCATAGTCAACATTAAAAAAATAGCATCCTAAATGTTAAAAGACCAATGTACCCTTACTTACTCTGCGTAAAAGATTATTTTACCCTTCTTTAATGGCAATCAACAACACTTAACGAAAATTACAGCTTTTCCGCAGAGGTTCACTGTAGAACCTGACAAAACAACAGTAAATAAATAAAGCGCCAATTTCACTTCATGGGACCTTTGCAAAATCGATCAAGCTTTCTCCCTCTTTCTTCACACCCTTCTTCACAGTTGCATTTCAAGCTCCGAATCCATGGCAGATCAGGCGAGTTCCCAAAAAGTGAAGGTAAATTTTTTAATCTGTGAAGAACACGTGGTCTACATCGCAAGGACCCTAATTTCAGGCCGCAGGGTATCCTAATTCGAAGCACAGGGTACCCGTTCTTGCAATGATAGGGGACCCGTACTTTGAAGCTCAGAGATCCGTATGGAAGTGCAGGGGACTCGTGGGGCAAGCGCAGGGGTCCACGGCAATGGACCCGTGCTTTGTCTCGCTGGGGATCGTCGAAGCAGAGGAGGGGCCAGCGCTTGTTAGCGCAGAGACCCGTGCTATGCTGCGCTGTGGACCTGTGCTTTGTCTCGCCAGGGACCCTCGCAACATAGTATGGGACCCGTGCACGCTAGCGAGGGGATCCACGCTATGTTATGCTGGGGACCCGGGCAATATAGACGGGGACCCGTGCGCGCTAGCGAGGGGCCCGTGTTACATAGAAGGGACCCATGCGTGCAAATGCTGTGGTCCCTCACTTAAGAGCAGGGGACACGGTCGTATGCGTTTGCAATGTCAATCTTGAGGGCCACCCGTTCAGGTAAACCCATGCTATTATACCCGTGGCAGATCTCTTGTGCAAGGAGGATGTTGTCCGATATGCGCCGGCCGGGTATAAACGCCGTTTGCGTAGGGTGGACAAGACGGCCCAGGTAGCCCTTCAGGCGATTAACGATAACCTTGGAAATGATCTTATATAGCACATTGCAACACGATATAGGTCTAAAATACTTGGCAAATCGCGGGTTGTCACTCTTTCGGATAAGCGTAATAAGCGTCGAGTTAATCTCCTTGAGAAGTAAACCCGTTCTGAAAAACTCCTTGATGGCGTAGGTGATATCAATCCCAACCGTGGCCCAAGCGTGCTTGAAGAAACCAGCTGAGAATCCGTCCGGCCCGGGGGACTTGTTGTCTCCCATGGAAAAGAGCGCACGCTTGACCTCGTCGTCGCTCGCAGGCTGAATCATCATTGAAGCGTCATCAATATTCAGTTTTCTCTCCAGAAAGGAGCAATCAATGCGGCTGAAACAGGGGTCGTACGAGTAGATTGACCGAGGAGATATGTGTAGTAGCGTAATAGTTCAGCTCGAACCCGCGTATCGCCCTCGAAGGTTTCCCCCGCCTCGTTTTCCAAGTAGAAGATCCGGTTGATGGCACGTCGCGTGGTCACTTTCTTGAAGAAGAAGGAGGTGCTGCACTGGTCCCCGTCCTTAAGCCACGCCACTTTGGCGCGTTGTATAAGTGCGTGATGCTCCATTTTGACAGCTTTGGCATAAGCAAAACGGCAACGTTTTTCAAGGAGAAGAAGGTTCGGCTCCAGGGGGTGTTGAATGGCCATGTCTTGGACAATGTCAAGAAATCTTTTAGCCTTGAGGGTGTTGTGGTTCAGATTTCCTTTTTCCTTACGGAGTCTCTTCATGACTTGTTTGACGCCTTTAAGCTTCTTCACAACAGTGAACATGGGGCAGCCACCCACAGGAATGGTCCACGAGTTCTCCACCAACTTCTTAAATCGAGGATCTTTGGTCAGGAAGTTATCAAATCTGAACACGGCCCCCATTGCCCGTGGAGGATTATTAGCCTCCAAAATGAGTGGAGAGTGGTCAGATGTAAATGGCAGCGCACACCGATAAATAAGGTCGCAGCGGGCAAACTAAGCAGGGTTTCCCATCATTCTATCCAACTTACGCCAAGTGGCCACCGTGTCGCTTTGTCGGTTATACCACGTAAACATTGGCCCCACACGTGGAAGACTTATGAGGTCAGACGAGGTAAAGCAAGCTGCCATATCAGGGCAGCCGCCCCCCATGACGCCACCACGTGCCTCCGAGTTGTCCAATATCGCATTAAAATCCCCCATAATGACCCACGGAGTATCCACCCGAGACCGAGAAGTCGCAATAAGATCAGCCCATAGGCTTCGTCGGTCCGCCCGTACATTGAGCCCATAAATAAACGAAATATAGAATACCTGCCTGTCGTCTAGATGAGGACTTTACAATGGATGGCCTGAGTGGTATAAGCCTCGATAGTCACCGCCACAGAGCTAGTATCCCATCCAACCCAGATGCGAGAAGTAGGACCATTATCATACTCATAAAACCAACTCCAATCATTAATTGACTGAGTAACCGAAGAAGCGTTCTGCTCAGAACCCGTGTTTCAATGAGACCCATAATTTTCAGATTGTTTTTCCCACCAACTCCTTTACAGCCCATCTGTGGTCTATTCTGTTCAGACCACGAGTATTCCAAACGGCCGTAGGGATCATGGAGTACCTGTGAGTAGGGCTGCTCTAGGACCCTCAGTGGTGTTGTTATCCCATTCAAGCTCAGCGAGCACCGCAAAAGGATTGTGATCAGGTGTAGATATACTATCAGAGGTTGTATTTATCGAGCCAGCCTCAGTCGGTTGTCGTGCCATCATTTGGTGCTCTTGGGGTCTACGGCTGTCCCGATCTTTGTTAACTGAGCTGGTAGGGGTGTTAGTCCCACAAGAACCTCTTTGCCTTTGTCCTTTCTCGTCATATGGCGCCATTCATGGCCTCATATTGTTATAATCGTGACCGCACCGATTATTTAAACTCCGCTCTGTATCTAATACGAGCAAGTTTTCTAAGCTTCGGCCGAAGGCTTTATAATCGTCGTTCTCCGATTACCTCATAGGACATTAATCTATACGAACATAGGCAGTGAATCCCGATAGCAGTTAAAACCCGGCAATCACCTCCATAAAGTCAGTTGCGTTTCGAAGCTGACCCGTGTCCCATTTATGAACACTTGCGAGCCTAGCCAACTAGCGACAAACCGAAATCGCGAAAGAAAATTCGTCAATGACCCTATCGGTCTGAGGCTGCTATAGTCATTCGTTCAATCATTGACAACATCCTAGCCATGTGATTGAGACGAATACGAGCCGAATGTCCGAATATGCAATCTCTCCGATCACCGATATCTCCATCACGACCCACAACCTCTCAGGTAATCGGTGACACTACCGATACTATGTGGTCGTCAATGGATAAGTCATATTCGGATATCTAGTCACCCTCCTAGAATCCTTAGACTTACGGACTTTTATTTAATGCTGAGATTAAGGATCAACCGATGTCTCCTCCTCGTCTCCACGAGAATCAGACGTCCAACTCAAATATTTGGGTGTTATTTATTTATCGCACTGCCGGATGCCAAATAGACTTTAAATTCGATAAATAAATAATAATGCATTTATTTTAATGAAAGTAATATTCATTACTTTATTTGACAGTATATATAATAAAACTGTTGAGCAACCTATACATCATCGTGCGCCCTATACTATTCCTAGTCCTCGTATGGCATTCCGAGGGCACACTCCCTAACAGCCTCCCACTTGCACTCCAATGCCATGCGATGCACCTAATGCCAATCGCAATGGTATCGTAGCCCCATCTTGTTCAGATGTTGTTCCATAACTGCTTGGGACAAGGGCTTTGTGAGCGGGTCCGCCACGTTTTCTGCGGTGGCGATTTTCTGCACGGCGACCATCCCGTTTTCAACGAACTCACGTAATACGTGATATTTTCTCTCAAATATGTTTGGACTTGCTATGAGATCGAGGTTCCTTTGCTTGCGCGACTGCACCGCTATTATCGCACCAAAGTGTAAGCGGTCTGTCAGCAACTGGTACCACAGTAAGTTCCTCCAAGAACTTTTTCATCCAAACAGCTTCTTTAGCTGCCTCTGAGGCTGCTATGTATTCTGCCTCGCACGTGGAATCGGCAGTCGTGCTTTGCTTGGAGCTTCTCAAAGACACTGCGCCACCGTTGAGCACGAATACAAAACCTGAAGTAGATTTTCGGTCATCCACGTCCGACTGGAAGTCCGAATCGGTATAACCAACTACTTCTAGTACCGCTCCTCCATAAACCAGCGTTAAGTCTTTAGTCCATCTAAGGTATTTAAAGATATTCTTAACGGCTGTCCAATGTTCTTCCCCTGGGTTTGCCTGAAATCGACTTACTACGCTCACAGCGTAAGCAATGTTCGGGCGTGTACACAACATCGCGTACATCAGACTACCCACTGCAGACGCATAGGGTATTCCACTCATCCGTCGTCTGTCTTCCTCACTTTGAGGTGACATTGACTTTGACAAATGGATCTCACGTCGCATTGGTAAGATCCCTCTCTTAGAGTCATCCATTCTGAATTTCTTCAGGATTTTCTCAAGTAAAGGGCTGGAGATAAGCCGATCGTATGGTCTGCTCGATCCCTGAATAAGCGAATACGAGAATATACGTCGCTTCTCCCAGGTCTTTCATGGAGAACTCAGTTGAAAGCCACGCTTTCACCGACGAGAGCATCCCAATGTCGTTTCCTATCAAAAGGATATCATCCACGTACAATACAAGGAACGACACCATACTCTCACTGCTCTTTCTGTAGACATATGGCTCATCTACGTTTTTCACAAATTCAAAGTTCCGAACTGCTTCATCAAAACGTAGATTCCAGCTCCGAGATGCCTGTTTGAGTCCGTAAATTGACCGATTCAGTTTGCACACTTTCTTTTTGGAAGTGTTCACTAAACGAAAGAAACAGGAGTAGCTTGGGAAGTTATTGGTGCGGACATCACTCATGCTATACAAGAATTCTTCCGGACGGGTCACCTCCTTGGAGAGCTGAATTCTACACTTATTACCCTCATCCCTAAGTGCGAGAATCCGAGGACTGCAAGGGACTATAGACCCATCTCCTGTTGCAATGTGCTCTACAAGGTCATCTCAAAGGTAATTGCGAATCGTCTTCGTGGCTGTTTGGGAACCCTTGTCCATCATTCCCAAACGGCTTTCATCCCGGGCCGGCATATCACAGACAACATCCTTCTAGCACAGGAGGTGTGCCATGGTTATAAATGCGCGGGCCTACCTGAAAGAGTGGCTTTTAAAGTCGACCTCGCTAAGGCTTACGATGTGGTCGAATGGGATTTTCTATTGATGACTCTCGGGGCGCTCCACTTCCACCCTACTTTCATAGGTTGGATTCAAGCCTGCCTCACGGCGGCCTCATTTTCTATCAACTTTAATGGACGTCCTGAAGGCTTCTTCAAAGGTCGACGTGGTCTACGCCAAGGTGACCCACTCTCACCTTACCTCTTTACATTGGTCATGGAAGTATTGCATGGTATTATTGAGGAACAGATACGGCAAAGTGGCTGTTTTCAATACCATTGGAGATGCGATGCTAAAAAAATGTTCATGCTTTCTTTCGCGGACGATCTTCTTCTGTTCTCTCATGCGGATGCTGGATCTGTCCGGGTCTTTAAGGACAGCCTTGATACCTTCGCGACTATTTCTGGTCTACATGCCAATCCCAACAAGAGCGAGATATACATTGCCAAAAGGAGCGAACGACTTACGGGAACGATCCAGACATTATGGGGTTCTCGATGGGATCCTTACCGGTACGCTACCTGGGTGTGCCCTTGATCACTTCGCGTTTGACCACTGCTGACTGCGAGCCACTCCTCACCGCCATCAATAGGCGCTTGGGCTCTTGGACTCACCAAAGACTATCCTACGGGGATAGAGTTCAGCTGATAAAATCTGTTCTCCTCGGGCTTCATACTTACTGGGCGGGCGCATTTATGCTTCCTAAAGGTGTCATCCGTAAAATAGAATCAAGATTGAGAGGTTTTCTTTGGAGGGGCTCTAGTTCTAAGGTGGCCTGGACGGACGTATGCTTACCCATTGACGAAGGAGGACTTGGAATTAGATCGATAGAAACGGACAATAAAGCTTTAATGTGCGACTTCTTTGGAGCTTGTTGAGCGGGGAGGATACTTCTATCTGGGCTAATTGGATCCGATGCACGAGATTAACTAGGACATCTTTGTGGTCCATAACACCTAGTTCCCTCACGTCGTGGAGTTGGAGGAAGATCTTGAAGCTTCGGGACCACATCCGTCCGCTCCTTGAGTTCCAAATTGGGAATGGGGCTAACACTTATCTTTGGACGGACCCTTGGTTACTCACAGAGCCAATGGTGGACAGATTCCCTCGTGGGCCCATGGTCATGGGGCTGCCTATTGACTCGAAACTTAGTGCTGTCATTAATGCTGATGGTTGGAATTGGCCCGGTCAAACTACTGCTGAATATATCGAATTTGCCCCGTTGCTACCACATGTCAACCCAGCCGAGGCGGATGGAGTACGTTGGATTGCAACGGCAAATGGTCAATTCACAACTCAATCTGCTAGGGATAAACTGAGGGTGAGGCAGCCGAACGTCCATTGGAGTACGCGTTTTGGAGGCCCCGTGTCAATCCCAAAGCATCAATTCATCTTGTGGTTGGCTATTAGAGACAGACTGGCAACTCGTGATAAACCTTGGGTGGCGGCAGCGGCTGGAACGCCCTTGTGTCTCTTATGTGATAGCCAAACGGAGGAAACATTACACATTTGTTCTTTGAATGTACTTTTACTAGACATTGTCTTCGTTTGGTGCGTAACAGGTTGCGGTTTGACTGGCCTAGGAGGGACTGGTTTGATGGCATTCGTTGGGCTGCTTATCGATGGAGAGGCCAGCACCTTGCTTGGATGGGACCACGCCATGCCATTGCCTCGTTGATTTACCACATTTGGATGGAGCGGAATAGGAGATGGCGTGAAGGACGCCGCCGCACCCCTGATCAAATTGTGGCTGAAATTGAAACTATCATTGGCTTACGATTGTCCACCATCCCGAATAAGTACCGGTTGCAGGCTGCTGCCCTCCGACGAGTGTGGCGCATCTCCTGGTAGAGGGGCTCTGTGGGACTTTGGTGGCTTGTTTTGGGATCTGTTGGGTCGGTCGGTGCTTATAAGGATGCTGCGCATTATTGTGCTGCATCACTGCCTCTCCTTTAAGATGACTGAGTCACCCTGTCCCCTCTCCTCTCTTTTTCTTTCATGTCTTATCTCCTCCTACCAGTTCTTTCTGTGTCTCTTTGTGTTGGTCGCAGGTGGTTGCCGCTCCTTCGCTGGTCGTGGATTGGGGTGCTATGCTATCGAGGAGTTTGTCCATCTCGGCATGACATTGTTTCTCTCCATCTCCCTTTCCTTGGAAAACAGGAGTTGGCGTCTCTACGCCCTTGCTGACCGGTTTTTGCGGATGTCCCCCATTCCCGCCTGTGGCTTTTCATGCGTTATTTGCCTTCGGTTTGTGCCTTTGGCGCTGTTGGTGGCACTTGGCCTGCTTTCCCTGCTGGTACCACACCTGGTCCCAGGAACCTGTTGATGGAAATTTTAGAAACCTTTGTAGCCCTGTTTGATTTTTCTTTGTTTGTTGTTGGCTTGGGTCTTGTTGGGACCTTGTAGGTTGTCTGGGTTGCAGGTCTCTGCTGCCGTCTGGTCGGGTGTTCATCTCCGTTTGGAGCGTCATGAGTTTATCATGCACGTTGTCCTGTAACTCCTGTTTTCCTTTATTCTAGTGACAATTTCCAAAATACAAAATCTGAGCGTCGACCTAATTGTGATCCCAATGACTACGATGTCATCTTTGGGATGGAATGGCTTTCGATATACGGAGCCATTATAGGTTGTCACAAGAAGGTCGTAAAATGTCAATTGCCCGAAGAAGAGGTATTCACTTTTTGGGTAAGGCAAATAAGAAAAGTGTTCCGCGAATATCCCCTCTGAAAGCTCAACGGCTATTGAGATCAGGTTGTGACTCTTGTCTTTTCTTGTATACGCGGTGAAGGCGGAGGAATTATCTTAGCCATAACTGAAAGACGTACCGATAGTCAAGAATACGCCGATGTATTTCCCGATGATCTCCCGGGGTTACCCCCTGATCGAGAAATACAGTTCACGATAGAATTGATGTTGGGATCCGCCCCTATTTCTAAAGCTCCTTATCGCCTAGAGTGCGCAGCAGAAGCGTAGTAGTAAGAGGAATAAGTATGCCTAGAGAATGTAGAAGATATGTGGACTGGTTTAGACATAGAGAAATTGTTGATGCTAGGAAGTTGGGCCATACATTTAAATGTGTCGCCTAAACTTAGTGGGGAAGGTGCCTTAGTAGGATATAGATAAACCAAGGGATAGAAGAAAATCGATACCCCAGGTTATTCCAATCTGCGTAATTTTGGGGACAAAATTCTTTTAAGAGGGGGGATGTAATATTCGCAAATTACGGAATTACGATATAAATTTCAAGATAATTAGCGAAGGAAATATTAAGAATAAAATTCCTAAGAAATATTTTGAACAAAACTTTGGATGAAACCAAAATAATAAAATATTCCCGGAAAGTATTTCACGGGCCTCATTTAAGAATCGGCCCAAGTGTTAATAATAATTTTGGGCTGGATGAAAAGTATGGCCCAAAATATATTTTGAAACAATAACCTAAATGATTAAAAGGCCCAAATGCTTAAATAACATATTAAAGCCCAATTTAAACAAGGGGTTTCTTAAGCTATAGCTAAGTCACGTCACTACCTCATCACCTCCTTATCAAATCATTCGCTACTTTCAAGGTGTTCCATGTATATCTAACCAAGTAATGAGATAAAATCCTTCACTAAGCAATAAAAAACCATCACCAAGTACGTACGAATACAAAGGAAGAGGAAAAGAGAGATTCCAGTAAAACCTAGGATCTTTAACAATACGAAATCAAACTTTCAAAGAGAGAAAGGTAAACTCCCATCTACCCTACATGAATATACTCATGCTTATTTTAAAATCATGTTCTAGGAGATTTACGTAACATTTATGTGTCTACAATGTTATATATGTTTGGCAAAGCTAGACCTCGATCTGTGCTTATATTTATATGCTTTATATACAATTAAGAGGATAAGATGAAGTAATAAGCATTTTAGACATAGAACTTGGATTTTGGAATTAAACTAGGTATAAGTTCGTAATCATATATGTTCGTAAGTTCTGATGGTGAAACAACCGTGAATTAAGACCTATGATTAATATATCAATTGATGCGCTTAGGGTATATGATAAGTAGTTAAGAATTTTCTATACTTAGTTTCGTTAAGTTTCGTGGTGTGAGGGTTTACAACAAAATTACTTTTGGTGTTAAGCCATTGGCACATGAGGAATACTTCCTGTTACGATGTCATTTAATCCATATAAAATATGTGATGCTTAATTGAAATTTTCGTAACTTAGGTAATTTTCACATATGCTGATGTTGTTATAACATTTCGTGTGGATGTGGATTAGTTATGTAAAGTTTCGAAATATGTATATGTGATTTGGGTAGTGTATTTTCATTTAGGGTTCGATTATCTTTAGTAAGGTTTTTTGGTGGTTTAAGACTCTAGGTATTCTAAAGTCTAGGCAAGTTTGATATTTGAGAAATAGTCTCGGTGTTTTATATGTATCTGTCCAAAGTATTATATGATCTATATGGTACGTATATATATTACCGAGTCTGATGCTGATATGCGTCAGGACTGAGGTGACAGGTGGCGGTGCTCGACGGACTTTTGAGTGCGGGGCGGTACATGGATGAAGACCTGTGGAGCGGCTTTAAGACTTTTGTTCTTTTGATATTTTGGGGCTTTGGCCCATGTATAGCGACGACGATGTAGACAGATCTTTATATTAATGTATACTATTTTAGGAAAAAGTTTTGATTAGACGGGCCTTCCGCGGCTTACGTTGCTGAAATCCGCCACTAATCTTAATTAGAAAACTAGGTTCGCCACAGGTGGTATCAGAGCGTAGGATTTAGATTCTGAAGACTGTCCATGTACTGCCTCTCAAAAGCCTGGAGAACCAGCCTGGCCTGTAAGTTTAAATGATTGATTATATGATTATGCATTATTTGATATATGTGCTTTCTATGAATGATTGTAGAACTAGTTAAAAATGCCAAAGGGACGTCGGGAGTATGTGGGTAGTTCTAGTCGTAGGGCGGGTTCCGAATCCACACCGAATGAGGACCGCTCTACTATCCATCAGTTGACCGATCTGATCCGACGACAGTCAGATCAGATTAATGATCTCATTAACCGTCAGAACTCTTCGGAACGCCATGCGTCCCCAGCATTAGAACGTGTAGAAACTGCCGGGGAGAGGTTTAACCACAACTCATCCGCTGATTCTTCAACATCAGTCGGTTCGGACCTCGAAGGTTTCCCCCTTCGTTCGAGGAGGCTGTCGATCCCACGGACGCAGAGGATTGGCTCAGAACTATCGAAAGTATGTTTTGCGTTAGCCATCTGCCTGATACTGAGAAGGTGACTTGTGCCACCTTCATGTTGCGTGGGAACGCGGGCTACTGGTGGGATACCATTCAGGTGCTCGAGGATCCCACTACGATGACCTGAGAGAGGTTCAAAACACTCTTCCGAGGAAAGTATTTCACGGCGCCTGATCGGGCGCAGAAGCTAAACGAATTTATCAATCATAAGCAAGGGGGAATGTCAGTGGCGGAATACATCCGCAAGTTCGAGCAACTCTCGAGGTTTGTGCCACATATAGTGGCTACGGACGAGCTGAAGATCGAACGTTTTCTGGAAGGTCTTAAACCCGAGATCTTCCGAAGCGTAAGCATGTACGACACTGAAGGGAAGACTTATGCTCGTATCGCTGAACGAGCATTTTAGCTGAGCAGACAGAGGTTAGAGTTACAAAGGCTCAAGATGCCAAGCGGAAGGGCAACAAGGAGGAGGGAATCAGAAATGCAGTTCCTTGGAAAGATACCAAACTACTAAAGGAATCAACAGGGCCAACAGAATTGGCGACCAAGGCCAAACCAAGGACCGGCTAACGTTCCAAACCGACCCCCAAACACTGTACCCCAGTGTCGACAGTGCGGCGTTACCACTACCGTGCATGTTATGGGAAAAGACCAAACACAACTCCCCAGTGTTTTCGATGTGGAAAGATTGGCCATTATGCTAGGGTCTGTAACGAGAGTATACCGCAAGTTCGGAATCAACCTTTAATCCGACCTCCACCAGTACCAGCAAGAGTTTTTACTCTGACAAATGAGGAGGCCGAAGCAAATCCTTCAGTAGTAACGGGTACGTTGACTATCTATGACGTGCCCATTCTGTGTTTAATTGACTCTGGAGCCACACATTCATGTGTGTCGGCTAAGTACGTGGAAAAGGTTGGAATCTCTCTTGCCTTATCTGAATACAATTACATAGTTACCTTGCCACACGGTGATCCAACGCGCACTAACCAAGTGCTGGAAGGATGCTCCGTGAACGTTGAGCGTAGAAATCTAAGCGTCGACCTAATTGTGATCCCAATGACTACGATGTCATCTTTGGGATGGAATGGCTTTCGAGATACGGAGCCATTATAGGTTGTCACAAGAAGGTCGTAAATGTCAATTGCCCGAAGAAGAGGTATTCACTTTTCGGGTAAGGGAAATAAGAAAAGTCCACGAATATCCGCTCTGAAAGCTCAACGGCTATTGAGATCAGGTTGTGACTCTTGTCTTTTCTTGTATACGCGGTGAAGGCGGAGGAATTACCTTAGCCAGAACTGAAAGACGTACCGATAGTCAAGAATACGCCGATGTATTTCCCGATGATCTCCCGGGGTTACCCCCTGATCGAGAAATACAGTTCACGATAGAATTGATGTTGGGATCCACCCCTATTTCTAAAGCTCCTTATCGCCTAGAGTGCGCAGCGGAAGCATAGTAGTAAGAGGAATAAGTATGCCTAGAGAATGTAGAAGATATGTGGACTGGTTTAGCCATAGAGAAATTGTTGATCCTAGGAAGTTGGGCCATACATTTAAATGTGTCGCCTAAACTTAGTGGGGAAGGTGCCTTAGTAGGATATAGATAAACCAGGGGATAGAAGAAAATTGATACCCCACGTTATTCCAATCTGCGTAATTTTGGGGACAAAATTCTTTTAAGAGGAGGGGGGATGTAATACCCGCAAATTTTAAAGCGGAATTACGATATGAAATTTCAAGATAATTAGCGAAGGAAATATTAAGAATAAAATTCCTAAGAAATATTTTGAACAAAACTTTGGATGAAACCAAAATAATAAAATATTCCCGGAAAGTATTTCACGGGCCTCATTTAAGAATCGGCCCAAGTGAATAATAATAATTTTGGGCTGGATTAAAAGTATGGCCCAAAATATATTTTGAAACAATGACCTAAATGATTAAAAGGCCCAAATGCTTAAATAACATATTAAAGCCCAATTTAAACAAGGGGTTCCTTAAGCTATAGCTAAGTCACGTCACTACCTCATCACCTCCTTATCAAATCATTCGCTACTTTCAAGGTGTTCATGTATATCTAACCAAGTAATGAGATAAAATCCTTCACTAAGCAATAAAAAACCATCACCAAGTACGTACGAATACAAAGGAAGAGGAAAAGAGAGATTTTAGTAAAACCTAGGATCTTTAACAATACGAAATCAAAATTTCAAAGAGAGAAAGGTAAACTCCCATCTACCCTACATGAATATACTCATGCTTATTTTAAAATCATGTTCTAGGAGATTTACGTAACATTTATGTGTCTACAATGTTATATATGTTTGGAAAAGCTAGAGTTACCTCGATCTGTGCTTATATTTATATGCTTTATATACAATTAAGAGGATAAGATGAAGTAATAAGCATTTTAGACATAGAACTTGGATTTTGGAATTAAATTAGGTATAAGTTCGTAATCATATATGTTTGTAAGTTCCGATGGTGAAACAACCGTGAATTAAGACCTATGATTAATATATTATTTTATCAATTGATGTGCTTAGGGTATATGATACTTAAGTAGTTAAGAATTTTCTATACTTAGTTTCGTTAAGTTTCGTGCTGTGAGGGTTTAGTTGTTCGATCCGCTCAGCCTGTTGTCGTTCCTCGGTTGGTTGGTCAGGGACGGTTTCTTGAGGGGTTGGTTGGGTTTGTGGAGGGTCTGCTGTATTTCGGTACTCTCTCTCAGATCTTCTCTATCTCTCTCACACTAACCCATGGGTTAGACTCAGGTGAGTTTTCCTGAGTCATGGGGTTGAGGACATTGTATTTGTGGCAGTAGGAATCGACTTCTTCAGGGCTGGCAAGGGCTAACATATCGCGGAATGGACATGGCTGTGCGCGAGTACTTCTCATCTGTCTTCCCTTTTTGAAGAAATTGCAGTTTAGGTGGGATGTGGTTTTCTGTCAATTAGTGGTATCCCTTTTTGAAGAAATTGCAGTAGGTGGTACGATTCTTGCAGTCATAAAATAGTGAATCATCAGTGAGAACCACCGGGGATAGGGCAGGCTCTGTGGCTTCTTCGACTTCGTCCGCTGCATAACTTGATCGTTCAGGTCCAATATGATTAGCTTGGCGTAATCATAATTTTTCCTGAACACGATTCCGTGGAAGATGCGAGAATCGTTATGTTGAATCGATCGTGACCTGAGTGCTTTGGTGAGAAGCACTTATTGACAAGTGCGAAGAGAGTTCGCCATGGATGTGGGATCATTGACTGTTGAAAACGAGATACAAACTCGATTTGAGAGTAATATCCCATCCTCATCATGTCGGCGATGAGCTCACCCTCGGATGCCTCAGGTTCGTATTGGGGTTGACTTGGCAGTCGGAGGATGCTTTTGATGAGTTCCCATGTGACGCTGACTGTCTCATTCGCAATTTTGGACTCGTAGTAGATGTTGTTGTCTTGAGCGACCCTGGTCTTCATTGCCCCTAGAATTGTTGAAGGTAGACAGTAAGGACTTGGACCGACGCCGAGCAGGCACACCCAAGGTGGTGGTTCCTCAGAATGGAAAAGAGGATCTCGTCCTTCTGGTTTTGGAGGGATGCTTCTCTTGCTCGTGTTGCTGTTGGCCTCCTGTGGTGGTGCTGTGTCCCTCGATGAAAAGAAACAGGAGTTAGCATCTCATCGCTACCCTCGCCGACCTGTCCTGCGGATGGACCTGTTGCGGTCCCGCCCTCCTTTTCCGCTTGTTTTATCTCCGGAGTGAGATTTTCTTCTGCTGTGCGCTTGCGCCTCGCCTGCACATCTCCCGGGCGCCCTGCTGGTACTGCATCTGGTGCCAGGATCCTGTTGCTTGCTTTCGGATTCAGACACCTACGCTACCTTTGCTCTTGTTGTTTTGAGAGTCTTTGGTCTTTGTGTTGTCTTGGCTTGGGTCTTTTTGGGACCTTGTAGGTGTCTGGGCTGCATCGGATTCTGTAGATGTGCTGTCAGGTCGGGTTGTCACTACCGCTTGTTGCGTCGTGAGCGTTATCACATACGCTACCACTGTACTCCTGTTTCTTTTTATTTTAGTGAACGTTTCCCAAAAAAAAAAAGTTGTTGTCCCGGATAGGTATCCACTTTGAGGTTGAGTAAACAAGATCTGCTGGTATCGTCATTTTTTTTTTGTTGTTGGACACCGGAAATTATTGTTGAACCTGCAATATGAAGGAGAAAAACAAGATTAGAATGTAGCATAATAATTGTGACATTTTATTGTGAATAGTGCGGGCTTTATCTGAAAAATGGTTTGAAAATAAAAATTCTCGGCCCAAACTATTTCAGCCCAGTTGAGTTTGTAGAAAATTCTTTCGAAAATTTGCTAAGTATGGTTCGCGAAACTGTGTAAAAAGAAGTTTATAATGTGCTATGTAAGGTTCGCGAATCAGTTTGAAAAATGAGTTTACTCAGTTCGCGAATTGACTTGGTCAATTTGAACGTGAATTTCCTATTTCGAGAATTTGGTTTTAAGGGACTTCGCGAATTTCATATCGCGAACTCGAAGATTCACGGGTCTGAGAGAAAAGAGAGTTCGCGGGTTGACCAAGAACTTTCAAAATTTTGGTAAGTGTGGATCGCGAATTAGTCCAAATAAGAGATGAAACTGTAACGCATTATCTGTTCGCGAATTTCAACTCGCGAAGTTCGCGGATTGACTCAAGTCAACAAAAAGTGGCAATTATCAGTTCGCGAATTTCAACTTGCAAACGCTGAGAATGGCGAACTTAGAATTCGCGAAGCTGAGAAGTCAAAGAAGTCAAATGCGTGAAAAACAGAGCGAATGGACGCGAACTCATAGAAATTGATTAAAATGAAAATTTTGCGAATTGACTAAGTCAGTGACAGATTGGACTCGCGAAACACGTTTTAAGTTCACAAAGTAGAACTTGAAAGATCAAAAAGTAATTTTCTTTAAACTATCTCAAACCCTAATTTCTTTCCTGCAAAAGCCATTAAAACAAAAAAAACTCAAGAGTAGAAGTCCAAAGTTAAAGACGGCGACAAATGATCAAGAACAACTTTAAACTTGAACTCCCAAAATATATTGGACTAATTTCTCCAAAGACAAACGCGAAACGCCCTATTCTCCTGAAAATCGAACCCTGCAAAAATCAATAAACACTGAAAAGAGGTTAAAGAAAATGTTCCTTACCACTACGAGATCAGTGAGTGTGTGAGGATGTTTCTTGTGAACACACGGTTAATCGAGGGAAAAGGAAAATCTGGGAAGGGTGATGAGTTTGAGGTTGAGTAAACTGCGAAGGAGAGAGTGACGATTTGAGAGATTTGATGAGTTCGTAGTTTGTGAAAATGTGGAGTGTATTTCGCAAATTAGATAGGTTAAGTAAGTTTCACGGGCCGAACGAATGAAAATTAGGTTGAATTTGGGCCGCGAAAATTTTAGAAGGCCCACAGAGGATTTTTTTTTTGGGAATTTTCACTAAAATAAAGAAAGAAAAAACAGTGGGTTCGGGTACATCGTACATGAAATCGCTCATGACACAACCAGCGGTAGTATTCTACCGACCAGACCACACATCAATAAGTCCGAACAACCAAGACAACCAACACGATCCAAACAGACCGAAGCCCGTCGAAAAAGATGCACGATCAACAAGGCAAGAAGGTGTCTTCCACCACATTCAGTCTACAGGTGTCTGGCACCAGATGTAGTGCCAGCGGGGAGCTCGGGGATGTGCAGGGCGAAGCGCAATCGCACAACAGACGATGAAAATCGCACGGATAATCATCAAGCGGTAACGTGGGGGACAACCGCAAGTCTGGTCGGGAAGATCCAGCGTAAAGACGCCACCCCCTGATTCCTTCAGTCCGGCAGCAAGTGGTCCCGCCAGGCGATCCAGTCATCCTTCCAAACCAAGGCAGCCCGCGAAACTCCCATCAAGCGATGGCAAACTGCAAGAGCAACAAGGACAAACCAAAGAGACAGAGTGCCAAGAAAGGACAGAAAAATCGAAAGACAATCAGGATCAGATACAAAGAGAACCCAGAGATACTCCCTCAACCGTCCCCATGCCTGTACTACCATGCAATTCGCCAGATCTTTTCAACGCCAGGAGTTGAAACGTGTATTTCTCGGGAAGAGTTCCTAAGCGGATGCAAATTGTCGCTAAAATATCCATTACCAAGTGTTCTTCAGGACGCCTAGAGTTTGTCCGCCACCGCTGATTCCGCTCCTTCCACAGGTTATAGACGAGTGAGGCAAGAACATGTCGATTTGCAAGATGGTGCAGGTGCTTTCCCCGCCACTTAGTCGCTGCCCAGGTAATGCCGAGCTCCCATCCTAAATGAGGCCACCTGACGCTAATCTTTTGGCCAAGGAGTTGCAGGCAATGCCTAGAGTAGGGGCACTGAAAGAAGAGGTGCTGGACTGATTCAGGAGCTCCGCCGTTGCACAGTAGGCAGTCCGTCGAGTCAGCCCTAGCCGCCATCCAAGCATGATCCCTGGTAGCCAGCCGCTCTCTTATTGCAAGCCAAAGGATGAAGTCGTAGCGTGGTATGTGTAGAGGACCTCCAAAGATGGTAGCCCAAGGAACCTTGGCACCCCGATAACGGATCGCTTCCCTGGCTGAGTAGGTGGAGAAAAGGCCATCGTAGGAATTATTCCACCGAAATGATCCGGTCTGCTGGGCTGCACCGTTGGGAGGTCAATCGAGAAGGCCAGGTATTCCATCGTGTAGACCGCGGGCCATCTCCACCCATTTGCATCAATCACGGAACTAAGTCTAGCATCAATAGGGAGTCCCATCGCAATAGGGCCCCGTGGATGTCGTTCAACCAGCGGGACTGTGTAAAGCCATGGGTCGAGCCATAAAGAGATCGTATCCCCATTCCCCACCTCAAAAAAGATGAGAGAACGCAAGGTTGGCCGTAGTTTAAGCAACTTATTCCACCCCCAAGCTGCGTTCGATGATGATCTGGCCGTCCAAATCGACGCACGTGCAAGACGGGTATTGAGGATCCAAGTATACCAGATGGAGTTTGGGTCGCGCACGAGTATCCGCCAGAGGTGTCGTAGAAGAAAAACGCGATTGTCAACCTCAATGGATCGGATACCCAATCCCCCTTCAGTTTTTGGAAGACAAACATCGGCCCACGCCACCTTTGCCGTGGAGTTTTGCCATAGGAACCGCCTTAGCCGTCTCTCAATTTCCCCGAATAACTCCTTTAGGGAGGAGGAAGACGCTAGACCAGTAGGTATGAATCGCTATGAGAACAGATTTAATCAATTGGATGTACCCTTTATTTTGTCATTAATATTACTGACCCTTTCTTCAAAAAAAAAAAAGAAAGGGAGAGATGCAGCCAAGATCCTAAGCGTCGCTCTACGCTTCGAAGTAATGGGGCACAATCTTGTATAGTTAGCCGAGATGTAATCAGTGGTACCCCAAGATATCGAACAGGAAGAGAACCTACGTTGAATCCCATAATAGCCTGGAGGCTTGGAGTGCGACTCCTTCTTAGTTATACAAACGGAATTACTCCAAAAAAAAAAAAAAAAAAGGCTTGGAGTGCGACGAGCCGCACGCTTTGTGACACAAACATTTCACTTTTTGTCGGGTTGGCGCGAAGACCAGAGAGTGTTGCAAACTCGTCAAGCCCATCCTTAAGAACGGTAGTGGAAGTTTCATCCGCATACGAAAAGAGGAGAAGATCATCTGCGAAAGTAAGCATAAATAGCTCCATGGACTCACTGCGCCAATGATATCGGAAATTTGGGTTGCGTGTGGTCCTCTCCTTAAGAATGCCATACAAGACCTCCATGGCAAGGGTGAATAAGTACGGCGAAATAGGATCACGCAGACGCAGTCCTCGTCGCCCCTCAAAAAAACCCTCGGCCCTACCATTGATGTTTAGGGAAAATCTCGGCGACGTGATACACGTACGAATCCAAGCGATGAACGTGGGATGAAAATTCATTCCTGCTAGCGTGGAAAGAACGAAATCCCACTCAAGTTGATCGTACGCTTTGGCAAGGTCAACCTTAAAAGCAACCCGCTCCGGTAGGTATCGGCTCCTATACCCATGGCAGATTTCCTGTGCAAGCATAATATTATCCGAAATTCGTCGTCCTGGGATGAAAGCGGTTTGTGTCGGATGGACAAGGGAGGAGAGCTTGTCCCTAAGCCGATTGGCCATAATCTTCGAGATGACCTTGTATAGGACATTGCAACACGAGATTGGTCTGTAATCTGAGGCCTTTCGTGGAGCATCGCCTTTGGGTATTAGAGTGATCAAAGTGCTAATGAGTTCCTTAATTAAGAACCCCGTTCTAAAGAACTCACATATTGCAAAAGTGATGTCTTCCCCCACAACATTCCAAGCAGTCTTATAAAAGGCCGCCGTATAACCATCCGGGCCGGGCGCCTTGTCGTCCTCGATGGAAAAAAGCGCCAACTTGACCTCAGTAGGGGTGATCGGCCTGAGCATGTAGGCGCATCAGTGTTAGATAATTTGCGACGGAGATAATTCCCACATTTAGCTGCATAGGATATGTTCGTTCCGAGTGCCCAAGGAGATCCTGGTAATAGCGTAGTAACTCGTCTCGAACTTCCTCTTCGCCCTCAAAAACTGTCCCATCCTCACCTTCTAGGCTGAAAATACGGTTCGCCACTCTTCGTATGGCCACCTTCTTAAAGAAGAAAGTGGTGCATTGATCACCTTCCTTAAGCCAATGTACTTTAGCACGTTGTGATAGATAAGCGCCCTCCATTTCCACAGTTCGTGCAAAGATCATTCGACAACTGCGCTCCAAGATGAAAAACCTATCCTCCCGTGGGTAGATGGTAGTGTATTCCTGGGCGGTTTCAAGGAAGCGTCGAGCAGCCTCGACATTCGCCGCAAGGTTACCCTTAGCACGCCTTAGTTGTTTTAGTCGTGGCTTGAGTTTCTTCAGACGTGTGAGTACCTTGTGCATGGGATAACCAGGGTCTTGTTCGCGCCAAACTTGCTTCACCAGGGGTAGGAATTCTTTGTCTTCTGTAAGAAAGTTGTCAAAACGAAAGCACACTCCTCTCTGTTGTCGGCTCAGCCGCTGTTCCAGAATTAGCGGGCTATGGTCTGATATGGTAGGTACGTCGCATCGATAGCGTATGTCAGAGAAACGAGGAACCACTCCAGGTTAGCTACCATCCTATCCAGTCGTCGCCAAACTGCACTAGCCCCTCGCTGTTGGTTATACCAGGTGATGAAAGGTCCAACACGTGGCAGGGGTAATAAATCAGCTTCAATGAAGCACTGTTGCATGTCGTTTGAGTCCCCGTGGTTCGCAGATCCTCCTCGAGCTTCGTGAGGACCAAGTATAGCGTTAGTCTCCCATAACTAGCCAAGGGTCGTGTTCATGCCTTTGTGATTGCGCGATCAATTCAGCCCATAATTCTCGTCTCTCACTTCTCAAATTCTTCCCATATATAAAGGTCATGTATGCCTCCACCTTGGTTGGTAGCCAACAGACTTTACAATGAACCGCCTGGGTAGTAAATCCTTCTATTGATACCATCACATACTTATCATCCCACCCAATCCAAATTCGGGTGTTAGGGCCATTGTCATAGTCGAAAAACCACTTCCACTCAAGTATTGAATGAGAAACAACTGCTGCGTTCTGAACGGATACTCTAGTCTCAAATAGGCAAACCAATTTCAAGTCAAACTTTTGGAGTAGATCGCGTACTCCTCTCTGGTGGTCTAATTTGTTTAGACCACGAACATTTCAGATGGCGACTGGGATCATGGGTGATCCGTCGCAAGGGTGCTTTTTTAGGCCCTTGAAGGTTTCCGCCACTGGAATGGTGGTCTCTAGTGGATCTTCCACTTCAATATCTTGCAAAATGGCAAAAGTGTTAGTCACGGTTGGGTTTTGGGTAGTACTAGTGTCCTGAGATTGTGGCTGTTGTGTCGGACGACGTGGCGCTATTTTCTCCTGAGGTCGTGGTGATATGTTGGGCGTGATGATGTGGCTTTCTCCTGAGGGCGTTGCTGCTGTGTTGGGCGTGTTATGGCTCTCCCCCTTTGGTTTTCACCCTTGCTTGTAACTGGTGTGGGCACTCTCTGCTTATTATGGTTGGGTCGCCTTTCTCTACGGGATGGCGAGGTATCATTCTTTGTTTGCTCAGCTCGATGAGGTTAGATCCGTGCTGATCCTTTGGGACAGCTATTCTTTCCATGCTTCAAGGATGTGCATATTTCGCATGGTATGGGTCGCCATTCATATTCGACCTTGATAGTGATGTTACCAGATTCCTCTCCATTTGGTAATGGTAGGCTAACAGTGAAATGTTCCAAGAAAGGCTCAGAGAGTTTCTTCAAAATACACACACGTGCATAATCGATCCTTTCCATACTTAGGGTCATCGCATCAGGGAATAGGGGCTTTCCTACTGCACTTGCAATAATTCCTGACCCCTCAGCTGTCCAAAGTTCCGATGGTATGTTGCCAAGCCGAACCCAGGTAGGGACTTCCCGATGGTCTTATTTTTCGAGCATCATGCTCGGCCTCCAGATCTGCAGAAATAGTGACTGTCCTTGGTATAACCATGAGCCTCCTTCTAGTGCCACATTCATTGCCTCGGCCGTATTAAATCTCAGCTTAAAGAATCCCGACGAGGTTGCGCGCACCTCAGCTAACTCCGGCCAGAGTGATCGAAAGAAACGGTCCACCAAAGGGAAGTAGGGTTTGCGCCCCAGAAAATAACCGACTAAGGTGTGGTTCCATCGGGCGACGCCTTTGGCTGCAACGGCCCATGAGGGTTTGACGACTACTTCCCCATCAATTAAAAGTGGCGGCTTGTATTGTAGGTGGACTCGATTTGTGTTTCTCGCACCCAGATTTGTCACCTTCGGTTCAGTGCCTTGTACTACATCAGAGAAGGATGGTGGAGGTACCAGCTCGTTAGTCTTTGTTCCTAAAACCTGTTTCGAAGGAGGCGAAACCCTATCAGCATGTGCGATTGGTTCCTTAGAGACTTATGTGGTTACTATCATCGAAGTAGGGTTGGGTTCCTCCTCCGAGTCCGACCCTTCTCCGAAACCAGCTGCGCCGTCATTGAGTCCCCATGGTGGCGGTGGGGTCCCGGGACGCCTATAGGTGTTGGGAGCTGATGGGTCGTTGCGCAGCGGTTGTGAGACGACGGTGAAGCCGCGTCGCTGCGATGGCATTGTTTGGGCACTCGGCAGGATGATATGGGTGTTCACAGATGCTCCAACAGTCTGGGCTCCTTGCACATGCTGCATCAGCGATTCAAAAGCCGACTTGTCGAAATGGCTAGCAAAGGACGGGTAATCACGATTGAGCCCAATCAGGTCGGGAATAGGGATGTTGCAGGAAAACCCGGTGGGAGCAGACGAGGTTGTAGACCCAAACATGGCAGATGAAGATGCCATATCAAAAGATGGTGACGTGCGATACCAGGAGAAAAAACCAGTGAGCAAAGGATACCTACCACCGGCCGGCCTTGTAATACCCGTACATTTTAATACTGGATTTTGTTGTAAATAACTATATAATTTTGTGAATTAGGAAGTTTAATAAAGAAAAGTAAATGTGGAATGAAAATATAAACTGTGACAATTTTACTTTAAATTATTTTCGTTGGAACTTAATATAGGAATTAACCGAAATAATAAGGGTAAAACCAATTAGATTTGGGCCATAGTCGAATTAGTTAATGAGTATTAATGCCCAAATTTTCGAAGAAAGGAGTTATGTTACTTAGTTACTTAAGGCATAAGAAAAATAAGGATCAATACCTAGTCTTACCACGAATTCCAAGTAAAAATATGTGTGTATATCGATTATGTTCATTAAGTAGAAAAAGAAAAACACTCAAAAGGAAATAAGAACAAAGAAAAGAAGAATTAGTGGAGATCTTATCAAATCCTAGCAACGTGTTCTTGAAGAAAGGTATGCAAAAGTTTCGTAGAATTGGTGTACTTGGATTGTTTTGATAATCATGTGTTGATCTCGTGACTAGGTAATAAGCACTAGAAACTTTCGAAGGTCATTGTATTTAGAAAACCCTAACTGTGTGAAATGTGTTGTGCTCGTGTGATTTCGTTTAGGCATTTGAAACAATGGTAACCTTAGTGCTCGAAGTATAGGACTGTTTTAGAATAAAATTATTATTTGGTAGATGATTAATTTTCGAACATAGAATAACTCTGAATGTACATGAACTTTTCGGTCTTAGAACAGAAATTAGGTAGGAAGCGTACTAACTGGGATTTAGATTGGTACGAGATTGTGCTAATATGGAGATCTATTGAGTGAGGAACTCGGGTTTTTGAAGAAGTAGACAGCTTCAAATAGGATCTCCAGACCAAGCTTGAAGACCCTGTCGAAATCTAGTGTTATGTTAAATTCGAAATCTAAATAGTAAAATGTCGAAATATTTGTCCATAATGTCGAACAAATCTCGTGATCCTAGTTATAAATCTCGACATTTTTATTAAATCTTAAAGTTATGATTTCGAGACTTCTTGTTTAATTAAGTTAGAAATCTAATGGATATCGAGATTTATTTTATCGACATCCATGATGGAAATTCGTGTAGTGTTTAGTTAGATCTCGAAACCTACGTTGAAACTTCAGGTTAAAACATAAGATTGATGTCGAGATTGTTTTTGGTATAATGTCAATGTCGAAATCTATATTATATACTATATCGAGATTTTAAAAGTACAATGTCGAAGTTTATATCGAGATTTACTTTAGAAGTATATCGAAATCTTGTTATATCTTTTTATATATATATACATCTCGACATCCTTGTTGATAATCTCGACAACCTCTCGAAATCCATTCAGTATTAATTTTGAAACCTATTGAGAGATCTCGAGATCCATTTTGGGTATTAATTTCGAAACTGAATATAGGATCTCGAGATCACATGTCGACATTTGTATTGTTTAGTTGAATATCGAGATCTTTGTGTATCAATGTCGAGCCCTTATATCATGTCGAGATCTATTATTAACCCAGGTCGAGATTTAATTCATACAGCTCGAGATTTATTTCATAATTCATATCGAGATTTACCTCTACCATGTCAAGATTCATTTTACAACGTATCTCGAAATTCATACACATTTATAAAAATCGAAATTAGGGTTTTCAAGAACTAGCACATATACTAATAGTATTATTATATTCAGACGACCGATCCACAGGGACTTCACGGGACTTCGTATTTGATTGTAGCGGGAGGACAGGTAGGTGGATCATCCATCTACAATGCGTAAACACATATGTGATTTATGTGCTTTATGTGATTTGATGATTTCTGTGACTTACGTGATTTACATGATTTATATATGTTTTATGTGAAATCATGTTTTTATGTACCATCATATATATGCATGGCACGTGCATACCACGTGAGGGCGAGAGATGGTTTCCACCGTATTGAGACGGTGATGATTCGAGGTATTGTTAAGTGGGGTAGACATATATATTGAGATTATTGTGACGACTTGTTAGGCTCACAGATTACCTGGCCGAGACAGACGTGATCGATCTGTCTACTCGGATATGGTCGGTTCGAGGTGCAAAACGCCAGATGAATATATATATATATATGGATACGGGGGTCATTGCCCATGATTTATTGTGGAAGAGACGACCTGGTAGGTGGCCATTGACGTGATCGATCAGTGAACTACCGGCGTAGCTTACCGCTGATTACGGGTGGAATCACGTGACCACCCATGATATTTATTGCGCGCGTGAACCTAACCATGGGCCCCATATTGCGACGTGAGTTAGGAATGTGGGAAAAGAAAGAGTGTGCATGGCATGTGAGATATTGGGATTGGGATTGAGTGCAACACTTGCATACATGCATTTTATTCACCTACTGGGCAAAATTGCTCAGCGTTTACGTGTTGTAGGTACTGAGTCTGGCGCTAATATGCGTCGAGGCTGAGGTGGCTGGTGGCGGTGCTCCACGGACTTTTGAGGGCGGGGCGGTACATGGATGCGACCTGTGGAGCGACGTTAGGATTTTTGCTATTTTATTATTTTGGGGCTACGGCCTTTGTATAGACTGACTATGTAGACGACATTTTGTCGTAATGTATATTATTCTAGGAAAAAGTTTTAAATTAGACGGGCCTTCCGCGGCTTACGTTGCGGAAATCCGCCACTAATCCTAATTAGAAAAGTAGGGTCGACACAGGTGGTATCAGAGCTTAGGCTTCAGATTCTGAAGACTGTCCATGTACTGCCGCTCAAAAGCCTGGAGAACCAGCCTGGCCTGTAAGTTCAATGATTGATTATGTGATTACGTGTTATTTTAATCATGTTTTATATGAATGACTGTAGAATTAGTTAAAATGCCGAAGGGACGTAGAGAGGTAGGCAGTTCTAGTCGTAGGGCGGGATCTGAATCCCCACCTAACGACAATTCTACCATCCATCAGTTGACCGATCTGATCCGGCGACAGTCAGATCAGATCAATGATCTCATTCACCGTCAGAACTCTTCTGAACGTCATGCATCCCCGGGACTAGAACGTATAGAAGCGGCCGGGGAGATGTTCCGCAGACTAAATCCCCCTACCTTCGAGGAGGCTGCCGATCCTAGTGACGCGGAGGATTGGCTCAAAACTATCGAAAGTAGGTTTCGCGTTAGCCATCTGCCTGGTACAGAGAAGGTGACTTGTGCCACCTTCATGTTGCGTGGGAACGCGGGTTACTGGTGGGATACTATTCAGATACTCGAGGATCCCACTACGGTGACCTGGGAGAGGTTCAAAACACTCTTCCGAGGAAAGTATTTACAGCGCCGGATAGGACGCGGAAGCTGAACGAATTTATCAACCTCAAACAAGGAGGAATGTCGGTGGCGGATTATATCCGTAAGTTCGAGCAACTCTCGAGGTTTGCGCCACATATAGTAGCTACCGACGAGCTAAAGATCGAGCATTTTCTGGAAGGTCTCAAACCCGAGATCTTCCAAAACGTAAGTATGTACGACACCGAAGGGAAGACATACGCACGCATCGCGGAGCGAGCAATCCTAGCCGAGCAGGCGGAGAGCAGAATTGCAATGGCGCAGAACGCAAAGCGGAAAGCAGGACAACAAGGAAAAGGAAACCAGAAACGCTAGTTCTTTGGCAAGGCACCAAACTATCACGGAGATCAGTAGGGTCAACAAAATTGGCGAGCAAGGCCGAACCAAGGACCGGTTAACGTTCCAAAACGACCCCCAAACATCGTACCGCAGTTAAGCGGTGCGGACGTCACCACTACAGCGTATGTCAGAGAACAGGACCAGATCTGACTACAGTGTTTTCGATGCGGAAAGGTTGGGCATTTTGCTAGAACGTGTCACGTGAATATGCCTCAAGTTCCGAATCAAACCCTGATCCGACCTCCTCTTGTGCTAGCGCGAGTTTTTACATTAACAAACGAGGAGGCTGAAACGGATCCCACCTTAGTAACGGGTACGTTAACCATCTAGCGTGCCTACTTCTGCGTTAAGTGACTTTGGGGCCACACATTCGTTCGTGTCGGCCAAGTATGTGGAAAGGGTGGAAGTCTCTCCTACCTTATCTGAATACACTTACGTGGTTACTTTGCCACACGGTGATCCAACGCACACTAACCAAGTGCTAAACGGATACTCCGTGAGCATTGAGGATAGAAAATTGAGCGTCGACCTAATTGTGATCCCAATATGATGTCATCTTTGGGATAGATCGGCTTTTGAAATATAGAGCCATCATAGATTGTAACAAGAAGGTCGTAAAATCTCTGTGCTCGAAGAAGAGGTATTCATTTTTCCGGGTAAGGCGAGTAAGAATAGTGTTCCGCGAATATCCATTTTGAAGGCTCAACGACTATTAAGATCAGGCTGTGACCCTTTTCCCATTACGGTGAAGGCGGAGGAATTACCTCAGCCAGAACTGAAAAGCATACCGATAGTTAATTAGTATGCTGACGTATTTCCCAATTATCCTCCGGAGTTACCCCTTAATCGAGAAATACGATTTAGGATAGATCTGATTCCAGGGTTTGCCCCTATTTCTAAAACTTCTTATCGCCTAGAGTGCGCAACGGAAGCGTGGTAGGAATGGGAATACGTATGCCTAGAGAATATAGAAAATATGTTGGCGAGTCTAAACATAGATAATTTAGATAACCGATAAATTGGTAAAAGAATCGGAGGAATCGTTACCCGAGTTATTCGCGTCAGCGAATTTCGGGGACGAAATTCTTTTAAGGGGAGAGAATGTAATACCCGTACATTTTAATACGGGATTTTGTTGTAAATAACTATATAATTTTGTGAATTAGGAAGTTTAATAAAGAAAATTAAATGTGGAATGAAAATATAAACTGTGACAATTTTACTTTAAATTATTTTCGTTGGAACTTAATAGGAATTAACCGGAATAATAAGGGTAAAACCAATTAGATTTGGGCCATAGTCGAATTAGTTAATGAGTATTAATGCCCAAATTTTCGAAGAAAGGAGTTATGTTACTTAGTTACTTAAGGCATAAGAAAAATAAGGATCAATACCTAGTCTTATCACACGAATTCCAAGTAAAAATATGTGTGTATATCGATTATGTTCATTAAGTAGAAAAAGAAAAACACTCAAAAGGAAATAAGAACAAAGAAAAGAAGAATTAGTGGAGATCTTATCAAATCCTAGCAACGTGTTCTTGAAGAAAGGTATGCAAAAGTTTCGTAGAATTGGTGTACTTGGATTGTTTTGATACTCATGAGTTGATCTCGTGACTAGGTAATAAGCACTAGAAATTCGAAGGTCATTGTATTTAGAAAACCCTAACTGTGTGAAATGTGTTATGCTCGTGTGATTTCGTTTAGGCATTTGACAATGGTAACCTTAGTGCTCGAAGTATAGGACTGTTATAGAATAAAATTATTATTTGGTAGATGATTAATTTTCGAACATAGAATAACTCTGGATGTACATGAACTTTTCGGTCTTAGAACAGAAATTAGGTAGGAAGCGTACTAATGTGGGATTTAGATTGGTACGAGATTGTGCTAATATGGAGATCTATTGAGTGAGGAACTCGGTTTTTGAAGAAGTAGACAGCTTCAAATAGGATCTCCAGACCAAGCTTGAAGACCCTGTCGAAATCTAGTGTTATGTTGAATTCGAAATCTAAATAGTAAAATGTCGAAATATTTGTCTATAATGTCGAACAAATCTCGTGATCCTAGTTATAAATCTCGACATTTTTATTAAATCTTAAAGTTATGATTTCGAGACTTCTTGTTTAATTAAGTTAGAAATCTAATGGATATCTAGATTTATTTTACCGAGATCCATGATGGAAATTCGTGTAGTGTTTAGTTAGATCTCGAAACCTACGTTGAAACTTCAGGTTAAAACATAAGATTGATGTCGAGATTGTTTTTGGTATAATGTCAATGTCGAAATCTATATTATATTATATCGAGATTTTAAAAGTAGAATGTCGAAGTTTATATCGAGATTTACTTTAGAAGTATATCGAAATCTTGTTATATCTTTTTATATATATATATACATCTCGACATCCTTGTTGATAATCTCGACAACATCTCGAAATCCATTCAGTATTAATTTTGAAACCTATTGAGAGATCTCGAGATCCATTTTGGGTATTAATTTCGAAACTGAATATAGGATCTCGAGATCACATGTCGACATTTGTATTGTTTAGTTGAATATCGAGATCTTTGTGTATCAATGTCGAGCCCTTATATCATGTCGAGATCTATTATTAACCCAGGTCGAGATTTAATTCATACAGCTCGAGATTTATTTCATAATTCATATCGAGATTTACCTCTACCATGTCAAGATTCATTTTACAACGTATCTCGAAATTCATACACATTTATAAAAATCGAAATTAGGGTTTTCAAGAACTAGCACATATACTAATAGTATTATTATATTCAGACGACCGATCCATAGGGACTTCACGGGACTTCGTATTTGATTGTAGCGGGAGGACAGGTAGGTGGATCATCCATCTACAATGCGTAAACACATATGTGATTTATGTGCTTTATGTGATTTGATGATTTCTGTGACTTACGTGATTTACATGATTTATATATGTTTTATGTGAAATCATGTTTTTATGTACCATCATATATATGCATGGCACGTGCATAACACGTGAGGGCGAGAGATGGTTTCCACCGTATTGAGACGGTGATGATTCGAGGTATTGTTCAGTGGGGTAGATATATATATTGAGATTATTGAGACGACTTGTTAGGCTCACAGATTACCTGGCCGAGACAGACGTGATCGATCTGTCTACTCGGATATGGTCGGTTCGAGGTGCAAAACGCCAGATGAATATATATATATATATGGATACGGGCGTCATTGCCCATGATTTATTGTGGAAGAGACGACCTGGTAGGTGGCCATTGACGTGATCGATCAGTGCACTACCGGCGTAGCTTACCGCTGATTACGGGTGGAATCACGTGACCACCCATGATATTTATTGCGCGCGTGAGCCTAATCATGGGCCCATATTGCGATGTGAGATAGGAATGTTTTAAAAGAAAGAGTGTGCATGACATGTGAGATATTGGGATTGGGATTGAGTGCACACTTGCATACATGCATTTTATTCACCTACTGGGCAAAATTGCTCAGCGTTTACGTGTTGTAGGTACTGAGTCTGACGCTAATATGCGTCGAGGCTGAGGTGGCTGGTGGCGGTGCTCCACGGACTTTTGAGGGCGGGGCGGTACGTGGATACGACCTGTGGAGCGGCGTTAGGGTTTTTGCTATTTTATTATTTTGGGGCTACGGCCTTTGTATAGACTGACTATGTAGACGACATTTTGTCGTAATGTATATTATTCTAGGAAAAAGTTTTAAATTAGACGGGCCTTCTGCGGCTTATGTTGCGGAAATCCGCCACTAATCATAATTAGAAAAGTAGGGTCGCCACAGACCTCATTAGGTGAACAAGGCCAGAAACAGCGTTGGTAGGGATGAAGATGAAGTCGGACGTCGCAGATTGGCGGTGGGAGAGATGAAACGTCTGTTGTGCAGAAACCAGAAAAAACTCAGAAAAAACCAGTAACCGAGAACAATAACAGAACCCAAACCCGCCGCCGTCTGATCCCGGCGGTGGGGGGCCGACGATACTCGCCGGCTAAGTCCAAAACGGTAGGAGGTATCCTAGGCAGCTGCCGGAACGGCTAGGGGAGGTGAAAGGTCTTGACGTAGTTGACAGCTTTTAGGGTTTTGGTAGAGAGGATTCGTCCTAGAGAGAGAAAGTATTAAGCATTTTTTTAAGGCAGATCAATGGTTTGCTATCATGCCCACAGAGGATTTGCGAGTCGAATAAAACAGAATTGTGAAGTGTAGTTCGCGAATTGGACACTGTAAATTCGCGAACAAGGTATTTTAAGGTTTGACTAGTTAACATTTGAGAGGATTTGCGAATTAAAACAAGAGTGACTTCGTGAAGTCGAATTCGCGAATAAGAGATTTTAACGGAAGTGCTAGATTCGCGATCTAAGTTATAGTTCGCGAATTGGAGCGTAAAAAGCCAAGTGACCTTAGCGGGCCTGTGTATCTGTTTTAAATGACAGTCTCATGACGAAATTAAGACAAAGGGCTCAAGAATTTAAGTACGCGAACGGAAAGATTGAATAATTGGAGCAGTGATCTAATACGCAGAATTAAACAATCAGTCTTACAACATCAATTTGACTTAATAAAACAGCCTAATACATACCAAATCCACGAGTTTCAAGATCGATTTGCATGAAGCAAGATCTGATAATCGACGAAGAAAGCATCACTTTCTTTCGCGGCCCTGAACCCTCAAGTCAAAATTCGTCTCTATCTCGGGATAATAAATGACGTTGTTGTTCGATTTATGCCTATAAATAGACACGACTCTACCCTCACCATAAGAACACAGATCAACAAATTACTCATCTTGTCTTTCTTGTTTTCTTGTTTTCGCATTATCGTCACATAGATGAATTGGCAGAAGCAAGACGAAAAAATGAAGGCCAAGGAATAGATAGAGTTAAGGTGTAATTTTGAGCACAATTTGAATATGCTGGCATTTGAGTTTTTTCTTCTTTTGTTTGTGCTTATTCGTCGCTTTACTCGATATTCTGTATTGTGTCCTCACAGGGCATACTAGCTTTTGAGAGTGTTTTCAGTATTTTGAGCTTTTCCTAGCTTTCTACGTATTTGGAGAGTGTTTTTCGCATTTGGAGAGGTTTATGTAGCACTGAAAAATCAATTCACGACAAAAAAACACCAACTCCCCCTCAAGGTTTGCATTTTTGAAATTAAACTCCCCTTATATTGCTTAAAGGATCTTCCCCGAAATAAAATGCCTATCGACGATCTGAAAAATGTTAACTCACTTGCTCCCCCTCAATGGGTGGATATAACATATCTCCCCCTCGATGTAGTGCCATCAGCATTGGCTCTACATAGACTTATTGGAGACTAAGAAAAATTATTTGTTTTAAAATCTAAAGCATAAATAAAGTTCTAACTAAGAAACACACACAGAATAGAAGAAAAAAAAATCAAATCAGAGCAGATAGACAAGCAGTGAACCGTAGGGAGGCAAAATTGAAATTAGATATTGAGAACATTCCCAGCTTTGCAACTAATAATAGGAATAGTTTTTCATCCAATGCTTTTGTAAACAAATCAGCTAGTTGAAGCTCTGTATTGACAAAGTACATTTCTATTATGCCTCTTTCTACCTAGTCTTTACGAAGTGATTCTTAGGTCTATGTGCTTAGTGCGTGAATGGTGAACAGGATTGCACGTAATTGCTATGGCCCTTTTTGGGAAATGTTCACTAAAAAAAGAAAAAGGAGTACAGAGGGTAGCGTACATGATAACGCTCAAGACGCAACAAGCGATAGTGAAAAACCGACCTGACAGCACGTCGACAAAACCGACACAGCCCAGACACCTACAAGGTCCCAACAAGACCCACGCCAAACAGACAATGACAAGCTAAACATACAATGACAATGAGATAAGTCACATGCATCAGTAGCAAAGGCAATGTAGGTGTGCAAATCCACAAGCAATCAATAGGAGCCTGGCACCAGATGTGGTGCCAGCAGGGCGCCCGGAAGACGTGCAGGCGAGGCGCAAGCGCACAGCCGAGGAAGCTCAAATAGAGACAACCAGACGGAAAAAAGGGGGGAGCCCGCGAGTCAGGCCGGTGAAAACAGCGATAGAACGCCAACTCCTGTTTCGTTTTCGGAAAGGAGAGGAGCACCACCAGATGAAGCACCACCACAGCGCAGGCAGGAGGAGCCGACGGCCAGTCCCCACACCACAGCAAGCCGAGCCTGCACAAGAGAGAAGACAGAGCCAGCAGCAAGAGAGAGACCAACACAGAGGGAAAGCTGGGAAACAGTAAAGATAGAGAATCTCCCCAAAGCACGAGTGAGTCACAACCCAACAAAGCCCAACACCACCACCATGGAAGAGCAGGACCAAGCGCAAAGCAAGCCCTACACCAAGAAAACAAACAACCAACCAAAACCAAGCAAACCAAACAACCCAGCAAAAACCCCCCAACCTACCAAGCTATACGCCACACCCGCTTAAGAGCACAGCTTTGTAACGCATATTTAGAAGGGAGGGTAGAGAGACGTAAGCAAAGTAGCAATTCAACATCAGCTACAATGTGGCCCTTTTGGAATCACAATAAATAGGAATTCTATTTAGATCGAACCCGTTATCTCGTAGGTCCTTATCCACAAAATTTGTGAGCAACAGGTTGCGGCAGCGGCATATTCTGCTTCTGCTGTTGAAGTTGACACACAATTTAGTTTCTTAGAAGCCCAACATACGAGTTTATCTCCAAGGAATTCAATGTTTCCCGATGTACTTTTCCTGTCCAACCTGCGAAATCTGCATCAGAATACCCTATTAGTTTCATATCTGAGTTCTTAGGATACCAAAGCCTGAGGTCTGGCGTGCCTTTCAGATACTTTAAAATTCTCTTGACAGTGTGAAGATGTGATTCCTTGGGATTAGCTTGAAACCTTGCGCAAAGACATGTGGAGAATAGAATATCGGGTCAGCTGATGAGTAGAGACCCAATAATTCTCTGTAGTGAGTAGCATCTACAGGTTCACCCAAGTGATATGTGTCGAGTGTGTACGAAGTCGACATTGGAGTACTTGAAGATTTGCTCTTGTCGATCCCATATTTTCTGAGAATGTCGTGGATGTACTTGGACTGATTGATAGATATCCCATCCTGAAGTTGCTTGATTAGCAGTCCAAGGAAGAAACACATTTATCTCATCATAATCATTTCAAACTGTGATTTCATCAAAGTGCTGAATTCGACACTAGAGTTTCAGGTTGGTAGAGCCAAATATGATGTCATCCACGTAGATGTGCACAAGCATGATATTGGAACCATCTTTCTTGACGAAAAGTGTGGTATCAATTTTCTTCTTAGTGAAGCCTGAGTTGATAAGGAAGTCGGATAAAACCTCGTACCAGGCCGTTGGAGCTTGCTTTAGCCCATATAGTGCCTTGTCGAGTTTGTATACGAAGTTCGGATGTTCTGTATTGAGAAATCCGTCTAGCTGTGAGACATACACTTCTCCTTCAAAATCTCATTCAAGAAGGCAGTCTTTACGTCCATTTGAAAGGCAGTAAAGTCTTTGGGTGCTGCATATGCTAGGAACAACTGATCGCTTCAATTCTTGCTACAGGGGCAAAAGTCTCATCGTAGTCGATTCCTTCTTGCTGATTGTACCCCTTAGCTACAAGCCTAGCCTGTTACCTATTACCACACAATCCTCGTCTTTCTTGTTTTAAAATACCCATTTTGTTCCGATCATTGTCTTGCCTTTTGGACGAGGAACTAAGTTCCAGACTTGGAGACGCTTGAACTGATTGATTTCCTCTGGTAGGTTCTGTTAGGCTCAATACAGTCGTTCGATACCGAACCTCTAGTCTTTACTCCTGCTGTGGGATCTTTTATTGTTTGATCTGTAGGATGACTTCGAATACATTTCTTTTTGTGAGGTAGTATAGTTTCATCCATTTCTGATCCCTCGTTAAGTGGGTACTCGATCTCAGAGGCAGTCACGTTGCTAGCGGAAGCCGGTGAGTCTTCTGTCTGTGCTGCATGGATCGAGTTATCAATGTCTGAGCGTGGAACTGTTTATTCAGAAATGGGTTCTGATTGATAATTTGATGGATTAGGACTGGGTTCTATATTAGGAAAGCGTCGTCAGATGTCCTGTATTGGTTTGTGGAGAAGTACATATGTTCAAAGAGTTGATCCAGATCCATTTCCTCTTGAGCTTGTTGACTTAAACATGTTGGGTTACAGTGTTTTGAGTAGTCAGTTGCATGTTGTTGGTATTGCCTCAACTTTTCTTTGTCTGACCCTGGTTCTGAATGGTCGTGTTCAAAAGCACCACTCGAGGACTCTCTTAATTCCTTACGTGATTGAGTAGAATCTATTGATGTTGGTTAGAGTCCTGAGCTGCTTTGTCCAGAATTAATTTCTAGACCCTCATCGAAAGTGACATTTGCACTTTCAATGATCATTCTCCTTTCACGAATATATACCCTATACGCCTTAGATTGCGTAGAGTAGCCCACAAAAGTTCCTTCAGTAGCATTTGGATCTAGCTTAGATTTGTCTTCTCGGTCATTGGCGACGAAGCATTTGCGTCCAATAATCTTCAATGTTGGGTAATCTTTCATTTATTAGTTCATAAGGCGTCTTTCCAAATCTTAGATGAATGTTTGTTCGATTCTGAGTATAGCACGCAGTGTTCATTGCTTCTGCCCAAAGAAAATGAGGTAGTGATGATTGTATTAGCATTGTTCGGGCAGCTGCTACAAGCGTTCAATTTCGCCTTTCTACGACTCCATTCTATTAAGGCGTGTGAACAGCGGAGAATTGTTGAGTAATCCCTAGAGATTCGTAGAAGTCACTGAGCTGTTGATTCTTGAATTCTGTTCCATTGTCAGATCGAATTACTTTAACACTGCGCCGTAGTAAGTTCTGCGTTGTCCTGATGAGATTTGGAATGTATTCAACTGTCTCTGATTTTGTCCGTAAGAAGCGGACCCAAGTACAGCGTGAGTAGTCATCTACAATAACCATCATATACCGCTTTCCACTGATGCTATCTGTTTGCATTGGGCCACATAGATCGATGTGTAATAGCTCTAGTGGATGTTGAGTCGATGCTATGTTTTTTGTAGGGTGAGATGCCTTTTTCATTTTTCCTTTCTCACAAGCCGGGCATAGATGTTCCTTTTGGTACTTCAATGGCGAAAGTCCAATAGCCAGTTCGTTGGTTGCCAGCTTGTTGAGAGTCTTGAAATTTAGATGAGATAGCCGCTGGTGCCATAAGTTATTCTGAACTGATGTTGCTCGGCGGATCAGGCAGATACTTGTCTTTGGTCTGACGGTCCTAATGTCGATGGTGTACAAATTTGTTTTGCGAGTTCCAGTGACAAGTTCGTCACCATTGGCATTGAGAATTTTGCACGTCCTCTTCCGAAATACAACTTGGAGTCCGATATCACTGAACTGTCCTATAGATAAGAGGTCGTGTGTCAGCAGCCCTTCAACATAAGAAACTTCCTTGATTGTCAGTCGATTGCATATAACATCTCCAGAACCAAAGATTCTGGCTCCATTGCTGTTTCCAAAGTGCACTAGTCCACCCGGCCTATTAACGTAGTTGCTCAACAGTCTTCTCTTATCGGTCATGTGTGTGGAGCAACCTAAATCTAGATACCACACATGCGGGGCCTGCAAAACCAAATTATAGGGTTTTAGGTACCCATTTAAAAATGGGTCCACCTCTGTTGTACTTATTAGTCCGTATCGACCCGTTGCAATAGCGGCGCACAGTCTCCTACCGAAAGGCGGGAAGCGATAACAAGTACACCCAAGTAACGCACAGGCAGGCGTCCCGCACGATAAGTGACAGTAGCTGCGGCGTCAAGCCTTCAACCCGGCATGAAAGGTACATCTCACTCTTGTCAGGGTTTGGATGTAACCCTGATAGAGTCGCTCCCTAGAGCGTCCTTCAGCACTCCAACCGATACGACATCAGCATGACTGAAGAGCAACAAATTATCAGCAAATGCTAAGGAAGCCAGGCCCAACGACTCGTACCGCGGGAAAATTATCAATAAACGACTTGCACCTCCAGTGATACTTAAATCTTGGCTCCTCAGAAATGCAATGGAAATCAGCCATGGAGCACCTCCGTAGCAAACGTAAAGAGATACGGCGAGATGGGATCGCCTTGTTGGATTCCCCTCCTCCCCGCAAAGAACCCTACCATCTGTCCATTCAGGTTCAGTGAAAAAGCCGTCGTCGTCAAACACGAGCGAAGCCAACCAATGTATGTGGGATGAAAGTCCATGGCCTCTAAGACCGCCAGCAAGAAGGTCCATTCCACTTTGTCATAAGCCTTTTTTTGATAACCGGGGAAAGGCGATGGTGAAACCCCGGGGCCGACCCACTACCTGCTAAGCAGGCCGACCAGGTCAATCGCACATGTCTGGGCCCATGTGGGCAGGCTTAGGGAAATGTCACATTGATGAGATTCGAACCCAGGACCTCTCCCAACATGACCCTAAGCGCCTCAGCTTGACCAGAGCCAAGCTTCATCGGCTACTTTGTCATAAGCCTTGGCCAGGTCCATCTTAAACATTGCCCTCAATGGGCGACCCTTGCAGTTATATCCAAGGCAAAGCTCCTGCGCCAAGAGAATGTTGTCGCTAATACGCCGTCCAGGAATGAACGCCGTCTGTGTCCCATGAACTAAGCCTGGCAGAGAAGGCTTTAGTCGATTGGCCAAAATCTTAGATATCAGCTTTACAAGACGTTGCAGCACGATAAGGGCCAAAAATTCGTCGCACGTCGTGGGGACACTCTCTTACGGATCAACGTGATGATTGTATTGTTGAGTCCCTTAAGTTGCCAGTAATAAAGAAATACTGGACAACCGAACGACATCTTCTCCAATAACCCCCCACGCCACCTTGAAGAAGGCAACGTATACCCATCAGGCCCAGAAGCTTTCTCATCCCCCATAGAGAAAAGCGCCTCATATATGTACCTCCTTAAACTCCACTGGCCGAGTCATGGCAAGCGCGTCCGCCGGGGAAAGCGTTCGCATAATAGCTATCCGTACGTCCGCAGCTGATATTGGCGATGCATGGGCTGACTGACCCAGAGACTGATAAAAACCAATGAGCTCGTCCTCCACCTGGTCAGGAGTTGTAACATCTCGTCCCATACCGGGTGTCACTGTAGCATCGGTCCTACCGGGACAAATAGGGTTGGCCCCACTGTACCATCATTTAATCTTTCAGCATGCTTCGTCCTCGCTCACACGCACGCGGGGCAAACTTTCCAGGGGGTCACCCATCCCTAGATTGCCCCAAGTCAAGCACGCTTAACTTCGGAGTTTCTATGGATGGACTCCCGAAAAGGTAGGTCGACCTTGGTGATATGAGTAGTACTATCAATTTTCTTACACTATTCGTAGCCTGACACGCCCATACATTGTCAGTCTCAGGATCCCCTCTCATTCGGGTGTCAGATCGGTTCGTTCATGTACCCCCTCACCTAGAATCCTGCCAGGAGCCACTCCTTGTCCGTGCACCTCTCTGGCACCGGCGATTACTCCCCGCCCTCATCGGCCCCGGGCGTCACATGCCCACCAGCTTCCGCCTGGTTCGTCCCCGAACCAGCACCGTACTGCGAGAGGTTGTGCTCATATACCACCTGTAACGTCTCGTCCCATACCGGGTGTCACTGTAGCATCGGTTCCTACAGGGACAAGTGGGGTTGGGCCCACCACACTTCGACTGATAGTCTGGCCCCATTGTACCACTATTTAACCTTTCAGCGTGCTTCGTCCTCGCTCACACGCAACCTGGACAAACTTCGCAGGGGTTCACCCATCCCTAGATTGCTCCAAGTCAAGCACGCTTAACTTCGGTGTTTCTATAGATGGACTCCCGAAAAGGTAGGTCGACCTTGGTGATATGAGTAGTACTATCAATTCTCTTATACTATTCTTAGCCTGACACGCCCATACATTGTCAGTCTCAGGATCCCCTCTCATTCGGGTGTCGGATCAGTTCGTTCATGTATTCCTTCGCCTATAATCCTGCCAGGAGCCACTCCTTGTCCGTGAACCTCTCTGGCACCGGCGATTACTCCCCGTTCTCATCGGCCCCAGGCATCACATGAATCTCCAGAAGGACCTCATCCATATTTTCAAGAGAGAAAATACGATTAGTAGCCCGACGCATGGCCACCTTGCGAAAGAAGTAAGACGCACACTGATCACCATCCTTTAGCCATGCCAGCTTGGCTCGTTGCGATAGTGCCGTATGCTCCACCGCCACCGCCTTAGCATAAAGCGACCGACAGATCCTCTCAAAATCGAAAAAAGGACCTCTGGTGGGTAACGTGAAGAGAAGAACTGTGCGATGTCAAGGAATCATCGCGCTTCAGTTACGTTCGCCGATAAGTTTCCCTTGGCCCGCCTCATCTGCTAAAAATCGATTTCAACAGCTTTAACCGCTGCATGACACAAACATTGGATAACCATGGAGTGGCATATTCCATATGTGCTAAACCTGCTCCAGAAACGCATCCTCCTTCGTCAAAAAATACTCGAACCGAAACGTCACGTTATGCTGACGCGGTGTGGTAGCGCCCCGGAGAATGGCGAGTGATCTGACGATGCAGAAAGAGCACATCGACAGAATGAATCACGATATCGGGCAAACCACTGTGGGTTTCCCAGCATGTGGTCGAGTCTCCTCCACATCCCAGCGGCTCCACTTTGCTGATTATACCACATGAAAACCTGACCCGTCACAGGTATCGTCATAAGATCTGCTCCCACTAGGCAAGCCTGGAACTCCTCCATATCTTGTCAAGGTGGCACTCCCCCTTCCTTCCGCCGTGTGCAATATCGCATTGAAGTCCCCCAGGACCATCCATGCGTCCGCCACACGGCCTTGGGACTCATTTCATCCCATACGGGAAGTCTGTCCTCTCTCCTGGACTTGCCATAAACAAAAGAGACAACTAGCGTCTCCCTCATGCCGCTGACATGACACGACTATGAACGGCTTTAGGCGAGAACTCAAACACCTCCACCATTAGCACATCAGGGTCCCATCCAACCCATATTCGCATATCTGGACCCTCGTCATAGTCAAAAAACCACTTCCATCGTCCTCTTATCCCATTCAAACTCACCCCCGCATTAGAAACCGCGACTCGAGTCTCCAAAATCCCAATCATACTCAATTCCTCATGCGCTATCAACTCTCCCACCGCCCTCCTGTGGTCTTGTTTATTAAGACCATGTACGTTCCACGCTCCCAGTGGTATCATAAATGCAACCCCATCATGGGCTGCATTATCTTTAGGGCCCAATTGCGAAAGGATACTGTCATTATCAGTTAATTCAGATAGTGCTTCAAAACGATTACACCCCTCATTGGTAGGCGATCGACCGTCTGCTTGACCCGCCAGCCGCGGAACCTCTGGGCTGCGCCTTGATGAACTCGTCTCTGCCTGGCATTGCTCCCAACGAGGTGCCACAAAATTAGAATCAATAACCTTCTTGGTCACCATGATGGCCTTCCCTTTCGCCCCCACCTGTCGTCACTCCTCATGAGATCGGCCACCCTCATTTGTGCGCCCATATCCCACGCCATTCCTACGTTCTCCATGATTGTTGTGAAGCTGCCGCATATTAGCCGGACGATTTCGTTGCCTATTCGACCGTGATTGCTCCTCCACCGATCGATGTTCCACGACCATCCTCTGTTGATCTTGGATCGGTTGTGCATCAAGCCCCTCAGTACTCCCCGATCTCTTTGGGAATTGCGCCTCCCTATGAGTCCACGACGTACATGTAGGACATTGTGAAGGTAGCCAATCATATTCTACATGAATAGGAATAAGCTCGTCATCGCCCCATCATTTGATGGCAGGCGTACATTGAACTTTTCCACAAAGGGGTCGGCCAGTGTTCATAATACAAATGCGTGCGTAATCAATCCTCTCTCCTCTCATCGTTACGCCATTCGCATACAAAGGACGACCGACCACACTCGCAACTATCCCAAGGCCTTCCTCCGTCCAAAGCTCACATGGGACGTTCTAGAGCTTCACCCATAATGGTATCTCAACAACCTCCTTCCTTTCGAAGGACATCCTAGGCTTCCATGGCTCCAAAACTAGTGGTTGTCCTTGCATCAGCCAAGGACCCTCTTCCATGACTGCCATCATATCATCTCAGATTCGAAACGGAACATAAAGAATCCGTTTAAGGTAGACCAAACTTCGGCCAAGCCCCGCCAAGTCGAATGCAGGTAGCGCTCCACTAATGGGAAATACGGATTCTTACCCAAGAAATATCCCACCAGCGTCTGCATCCACCGATTGACCCCCCGACGCGCCACCTCTCGTGTTGGCCGCCCCTCACCCACCCCATCCACGATAGAAGGCGGCGTGTATCCCAACTTCATGCGTCTAGTTTCTGCTTCGACCCTTTGTGACCCCCTAACCTACCCAGCAACCACCACCGAATAAGTCGATGTGCCGGTCGGGCCTGTCGCCATCGATCGCATCGGCCCAAGGCGTGAGAATACCCATCCCCGACCTACCAATTCACAGAAGCGATCCCTGTCAAAACATTGGGCGAACTCAGGCTGCACACAGCGCACCCAGATCGGGCATCGCCGGAAGCTTCATTCCCATCAGCTCTGATGTTCCGATTGACGATCGATTGGCTCCCCCGCCGCACGATCGCAGATTCGATCCTGATACGTCGTCGCCACCGCACAGGCCGAAACACCCCCAGCCCCGCATTTGCCGTCCTCCCACGCACATCAGCGACCATAGGTCGCACCATTGCCATCGTTCCATCTGATGTAGAAGCCATCAGATCAGAGACCGCGGACCCTAGCCCTAACGTTCACAAACCTCGCAAAATCACCCCCCAAAACTGCCCTGTCCTCTTCCATATGGATTCAGCAACCACCAATTGGCGTTCGCAGTTAGGTTTTGGCCAGAAACAGCGGTGGATGATCGATCACAGGCACGCCGAAGAAGAAATTCCAATTTTCGCACTTACAACCTATCTGAATGTATCGAGATCGTATAGATAAGGTGCATTTGTTATGCCTTGCTTTAACTTACATGGGTTTTCAAAACCAAGTCCTTTATGTTGATTATAGAAATCAATATTTGCATGTTTGTTCAAGAAAATAGGCTGCTGACTGTTCTCGTCGGGTTAAGAGGTCCTCCAGTTTTTTAATTGGAGTACAGTCTTTCCCTTTCTTTACAGAGCAAGTCATATTTCGCTGAGGTGTCCATTGCTTTATCTCTATAGGACCTCACTTCTACGGCTAACTCCTTGGCTTTAGCCTCAGATTTTAGCACTTGAGCTTCTAGCTTTGTGACTTTCTCATTAGCTACAGGTACACGATTTTTCTCGCAGGCATACTCATACCTAAACTTATCTGGAACTTCTAGATTATTCTGTAGATTTGCTTCTCATTCTCTGGTTTTCTTATTACCCTGTTTGTTAGATTTATATAGAGTTAGAAATTCATTTTTCATTTTAAGTAATGAGTCATAGTGTGCTTCGCTCACCTCAACCATAACTGAGTTATCGGTGGTTTCCTTTCCTGAGTCACTTCTTTCAACTTCAGCTTCATCCTCTTCATCATCCAGTCTGGCCATCAGTGCCATATTTTCTTCCTCGCGGTATGAAGTGTCCTCAAGCCACTGATCCTCATGCCAATGGCCTCCTATCAGGTCGCACTAAAATCTCATCGGGCGGTATGCACCTCAGGACGATCACGCCCGAGTAGACAGATTGATCCCGCCTATCTCCGCCAGGTGCCCAGTGAGCCCAACCTCGACTACGCTACGAGTCACAAATCAAAATCATCTCACTCTACCCCGTACGTCAATATCTCATATCGTCACCGTCTCACTACGGTACAACCCTCTCTCGTCCTGACGTGATATGCATGTGCCATGCATATACATGAGATCTCATAAAAAACATGATTTATATAAAACGTACGTAAAATAGGTAAAACACGTATGTCACATAAGTCACGTAAATCATCGAAGCACATGAAAACACATAAATCACATATATGTTTACGTATTGTAGATGGATGATCCACCTACCTGTCCTCCCGCTATGGTCGAATACGAAATCGGATGGAGTCTCTATAGTTGGTCCTCTGGATATAATAATATTATTAGTATCAGTGCTGATTCTCAAACTATATTGGTATAAAATGATTATATTTAGCTATCAGAATTGGCAGTCAATGGAATTCGTTAAACTGATTCGCTCAATTTATGGTCAGAGTCAAGTCAATGCTCGATTTTTAAAGTACTCTGAATCACCCGAATGGTGCAAAGAATTAAATTATATTAAAATATTTGGGAATTCAGAAATCGCCCGATTGTAGAACTCGGAGATTTTTTTTTGAAAAGGTCAGTAATATTATGGACAAATGAAGTGTTGGTACATCGCTAAGAGAGCATAACTACCAAGCTATTCGCCAAATCCTACGTAATGCTACAAGCTGCAATTGATGTGAAGGTACTAACGTAGAAAGACGCATACTAAGGAGATGTAGGACATCATCAATGAGTCGGTCGGCCGTACGCGAACAGCCCTCCTTCCATCTCCGGTTCCTCTCCAGCCAGAGGTGGTATACCAGCGAAGCTAGGATGTGGCGGTACCCAGCCATATGGAGATGGCGGCCCCTCCATCTGGGGCAGCCCAGTCCAGCGCCAGCGGCCAATCCCTATTCGGGCCAGCAGAACCGTACCTTGCGTTGGAGGATCGTTAAGCAGTCCCGAGAAAACGGGCAATCAAACAGCAGATGTTGTGTAGTTTCCTCGGCCTCTCCGCACAGCTCGCACGCCAACGATCCCGTCCCGCAGCTATCCATGGCTTATCTCGTGTCGCCACCTGTCATCGATCGCCAACCAAAGAATAAAGTCATGCCTGGGGACTCGCAAATAGCCCCCAATTAGGACAGCCCATCGCACGCGCGGTTGCGTGTGCCTCAGCACATCCCGGGCACTTCGCGTTCTGAACTTGCCATCCACGGAGCCCAGCCATCCGATGGAGTCTTCAGCGAGTGGTCGGGCATGGGGAAGCAGGGGTAGGATCTCAATGCTTTCCACCGTCGTTGGGGCTGGCCAATGCCATCCATCCCTGTTGATGACCGCGGCTTAGCCGGGAGTCGAGAGGAATTTCCATCACCATCGGCCGTTGTGGGAACCTCGCAACCAAGGGTTCAGCTAACAGCCACGGGTCTAGCCACAGCAGCAACATCTCGCCATTGCCCACACGAAACTGTACCTGATTTAGTAGATGGGTCGCAGCTTGAGCAGTTTGTTCCATACCCAGGCAGCCTACGAAGACGGATGCACACTCCATAAGGATTTGTGCCGCAGCCGAGTTGTCAGAATCCATTGGACCCAAATCGAGTTGTTGTCCCGGGTGGCTAGTCGCCATAGTTGCCGGAGGAGCAATTCACGATTATCCACTACAATTGATCTCAGCCAAAGCCCGCCCTCCTTCGATGGGAGGCATACGTCAGTCCATGCCACCTTTGCCGACCCCGCCCACAGGAATCTGTGTAGGCGCTTCTCAATAGCCCGTAAATGCCTTTGGGTATGAGAAACACCTCTGAACAATATACTAATATCGCGAGGAGGACTGGCTTTGTTAATTGCAGACATCCCGCGTACGATAGGGATCTGTTCAGCCACGCTCCAATCCGGCGTTCCACGCTCTGAAGCAGCGGCTGGCAGTCCTGTATGGTCAATCGTGCAGTGATTAAGGGGACTCCTAAATAGCGCACCGGCAAATGTCGGAGAGGATATCCCATAAGCGCCTGGAGTTCCGGTGTGCTGTGCACAACACCCTTTGAGAGGAAGAGCTCGCTTTTCTGTAGGTTCACCGCAAGCCCGACAACTGAGCAAAGGTTTCCAGCCCGCCTTTAAGGATGCTCACCGACATGGTGTTCGCGTTTGAGAACAATAGTAGGTCTTCCGCGAAAGAAAGCATAAACAATGGTAGGGATTCACATCGCCAATGATATCGGAATCCACTCCCCATGCCCGTCCGCTTCTTCAGAATTCCATGTAAGACCTCCATTACAAGGGTGAACAAGTACGGTGATATGGGGTCACCTTGTCTGAGGCCTCGCCGCCCATCAAAGAACCCATGTGGGCAGCCATTAATGTTAATGGAAAATTTCGTTGATGTGAGACATATGCGAATCCAGCCTATGAATCTGGCGTGAAAGTTCAGCCCCCTCGAGATGGCTACGATAAATTCCCATTCCACCCGGTCATATGCCTTGGCGAGGTCCACCTTAAGTGTTGCCCGCCCGGGGAGGTGTGCTACATTGTATCCGTGGCATAGCTCTTGCGCCAAGAGGATGTTATCCGTTATGCTCCTACTGGGAATGAATGCATTCTGGGTCGGATGTACCGGTTTGGCCAGCTGTCCCTTAAGGCGATTGGCTAGCACCTTCGAGATGACCTTATATAGTACGTTACAACATGCAATTAGCCGAAATGCCGCGGCTCGCCGAGCAACATCACCCTTTAGGATTAGGGCAATGAGGGTGCTGTTAGGCTCCTTCAAAAGATAGCCCGTTCGGAAGAATTCCTGTATCGCAGCGGTGATGTCCGGCCCTACAATATGCCAGGCTGCCTTGAAGAAGGCAGAAGTGTACCCGTCGGGGCCTGGCGCTTTGTCATCCTTGATAGAATACAACGCGTCCTGATTTCTGCCGTAGTCACTGCCTCAACCATGCTGAGGGCCTCCTCCGTTGTTAATCTAGTAGACAGATTCGCCCACAGTAGCCAAGTCACTAGTAGATGGATGACAAGATTGGCCCAAGAGGTATGTGTAAAATCGAAGCATTTCTGTCGTTACATTATCTTGCCCCTCAATACTCCTTCCCTGGTCATCCTCTAAGCTGAATATCCGATTGGCGGCTTGCCGTATCGCAATCTTCTTGAAGAAAAAAGTGGTACATTGATCCCCTTCTTTGAGCCACGTCAGTTTGGCTCGTTGGCGGTACGATACATGCTCCATTTCACTGCTCGCGCATACACTCTTCGGCAGTCATCTTCCAGTAGTTGGAACCGTAACTCTGCGGGTAGATGGTTGTATATTCCTGCACCACATCAAGAAAACCCTTCGCTTCTACTAATGCTAAAAGATTGCCTAGAGCCTTCCTAAGCTGTTTGAGTCGTGGCTTAAGCATCTTCAGATGCTTTAATAAAGAGAACATCGGCACCCCAGCGCACGGTACTTGCCAGATTTCCTCAACCAAGGGAAGGAACCGCAGATCCTTCGTCAAGCAATTATCAAATCGAAATGCCGCTGCTTTGCGTGGTGCATTATCAGCCCGTGCTAGTACAAGGGGACTGTGATCTGAGGTTGCCGGCATTTCACACTTGTAATGCACCCCAGGGAAGTGCGTAAACCAGGCAGGGTTAGCCACCATCCTGTTCAAGCGTCGCCAAATCGCAGCCGAGCCCGTCTGATAATTAAACCAGGTGAAGTACGGCCCTACGGACAGGGCTGAGGTCTGATTGCCGCTCAACGCGTAGATTAGATCCGTAAACCATTGAGATGACAGATTCCTCTCCGTTTGGTAGTGATTTCACCTTGCAATGAATCGCTTGGGAGGACTTTTGTCAATTGCCACCGCAACATAGCGAGCATCCCATCCCACCCAAATTCGTGACCCCGGCCCCACTTCGTAGTCAAAAAACCAACTCCACGCCGCTACCGATTGTGAAGTAGTCTCCGCATTCACGGCCGAGACCCGCGTCTCAACGAGGCCCACCAGCTTCATGTCATGTTTTTGGATATTCCCGCACCGCCGCCCTATGGTCTAATTTGTTTAGACCACGCACATTCCATACAGAGACGTGAATCATTGGGAACCAGGTCGGGAAAGGGTGCTTAGGCCCTTGCTGTTGTCTCCAAGTTGAGGTAAAACCTTTGACCTTGCCATGGTATGTCCTTCAAGCAGTTCATCCGCTAAATCCACCAGAGCTGCAAAAGAGTTGCTGTCCCAGCTAGTGCTTGGTCGGCACTGATCTGGTGACGATACCTACGATGGGCCACTTCATATGGTATAACCAACAGCGTGCTGATGCGGGGGTCTGGCGCCGACTGTATCGTATACTAGGAAATCTCAGTGGTTCCCCGGTTTACGGATTCCTTTTGTAGGTGTGGCCTACCTGCAACCTCAGACCACTCGCATGTGCTTTCGGGAGCTCCTAGGATGCGACAGCATACGGCGACCTTTCGCTTCGACAATTTTCTGACGAAAGATCCGGCTTTCTTGGGCATTGTTCAGAATGTCTGGAATACTTCTTTGCATGGCTTTCCTATGTTCGTTTTGGTGAGGAGGCTGAAGATGTTGAAGCCTGCCATGCTGAGGTTGCGACGATCGAAGGGAGATCTGACGGTGAATGTCATAGGGCGAAGCATATCCTTGATATTGCACAGGATTTTGCATCACGGTTCCCCGAGGAGGCCTCTTTTTACGAGCTGGAAAGGCTGTGTAGGGCACTATATGCCAAAGCAGTGGAGGTGGAGCACTCGGCGTTATTGCAGCGGGCCGAGCTTGCATGGCTCAAGGATGGGGATCAGTTCACATCCTATTTCTTCCGTAGGGTCGCCATGCGGCGAGCTATTAACAGCATCTGGTCCCTTGAAGCTGCCAACGGCGACCTTCTTGAAGAACCGGATCAGGTAGAGGGCGAGTTGATTGGGTTCTATCAGGGCCTATTGGGGTAGTCTGCCCACCCATCGCCGATTCTTCTTACTGATGTGCAGAGAGCTGTAACGTGTACGCTTCCCCAACGGACGCTGCCTCTATGATCACTATGGTGACTGCTATGGAAGTTCGTCAGGCACTTTTCTCTATGGGGGATGATAAAGCGCCAGGACCCGATGGGTATACGGCCGCATTCTTTCGGGCTGCGTGGGGGATTGTTGGAAATGAGGTGGTGAAGGCGGTCCAAGATTTCTTCGCAACAGGCAGACAGTTGAAGGAACTCAACAGCACCCTCATTACGTTGATCCCAAAGCGAGATACAACTAGGCGTGCAATGGATTTTAGACCCATTTCCTGTTGCAACGTTTTATACAAGGTGATCTCTAAGATCTTGGCCAATCGGCTAAAGGGGCACCTCGCTGTATTGGTCCATGGCTCACAGACGGTGTTTATCCCAGGGCGACGGATCAGTGATAACGTGTTATTAGCGCAGGGGTTGTGCCTTGGGTACAAGTCTAAGGGCCATCCGCCGCGTGCTATGTTCAAGATTGACCTGCCAAGGCATACGACAAGGTTGACAGGGAGTTCCTACTTTCGGTCTTAGGTGCCATGGGGTTTATCCTACTTACATTGGCTGGATTCGGGCATGCTTGACGACGACGACGTTTTCTTTGAATCTGAATGGCCAGGTGGTTGGTTTTTTCCAGGGCAAGAGGGGTATTCGACAGGGGGACCCTATTTCTCCCTATCTTTTTACACTGGTGATGGAGGTCCTCTATGGGCTTCTCCAGGTTTGCATTTTGGAGGAGCCGCGGTTCAAATATCAATGGCGCTGTGAGACGCTGGGTTTGGTGTCATTAGCTGCGGATGATCTTCTGCTTTTCAGCCATGCTAACATCATTTCGATTGGGGTGCTCAAGAAGGCGTTGGTTGAGTTTGCGCGGTTGTCAGGGTTGCTCCCTAATCCTGACAAAAGTGAGATGTACATTTCGAGGCGGGCAGAAGGGTTTGACTGCACAGATCCTCGAGTGGGGCAGCTGTCGGTGCTATACTTTAGAGTGCCCCTCATTACTGCTCGCTTGACGATTAGCGACTGTGCCCCACTGCTACAGAAAGTGGATCAGCGGTTGGAATCATGGCTCAACCGGTCTTCATCTTATGCTGGACGACTTCAGCTAGTTAAGTCAAGTCGGTCTTGCAGGCGCTTCATGCGTACTGGTCGGTATGTTCTTGTTGCCTAAAGGCGTTGTTCGATCTTTGGAGACGCGCTTTAGGAAATTTTTGGGGGGGGTAAATCAGCTAAGGTGGCATGAGAAGTTTATGTCTACCTGTAGCTGAAGGGGGATTGGGACTGCGCTCTATAGCTGTCGACAACAAGGCCCTTTTGCTTAAGCATTTGTGGAGTGTACTTACCAGGACACCGGACTCGATTTGGGTCGAATGGCTTTATAGGATGCGGTTGCACTCTCGATCGCTATGGGACCTACCGGTCTCGACTACGGATGCTTGGAGTTGGAGGAAGCTGTTGCAGCTGCGACCGTTGATCAGATTTACGATTACGTTCCGTATTGGTGATGGCTCCACGATTTGGATGTGGAAGGATCCCTGGTTGTTGCCTACATTGCTTGGGGAGAGATTTCCTCGGGGCCCTATTGCGATGGGGCTACCTCTCGATTCACGGTTGAGTGTGGTCCTTAATGCGCAGGGGTGGAATTGGCCAGCGCAGGGGGCGGTGGAGTATCTTGAGATTAGCCATCTTCTACCTTCTGTAGTTCATGGGGATCACGATGGCGTACAGTGGACGGGATCACGGGATGGAGCTATGACGGTGGCTTTGGCTCGAGACGCCATGCGCTACAGGAGGCCGCCTGTGAGTTGGGCTGTATTATTTGGAGGGCCGTTGAAGGTTCCACAGCACGAGTTTATTTTATATCTGGGACTGCAGGATCGCCTCTCGACTAGGGACAAGCTATGGATTGCTCAGAGGGCGGGGACTCCAGCTTGTGTCCTCTGCAAGGAACTGCACTACGAGACTGCCCAGCATCTCTTTTTTTACTGTCCCTTTTCACGCCAGTGTCTTTGTCTCCTGAGGCGTCGGACTCGATGGATCTGGTCTTATCCGGATTGGCATACGGGCATTCGGTGGGCGGCTGCCCGTTGGCGAGGGAAGCACCTTCTTCATGCAACATATCGTCATATTCTAGCTTCCCTTTGTTTTTTTTTTTTGGAAACCCGGGGAACCCTGGCGGGCCAGGTAAACCCCGAGGGCCGACCCACTACCTGCTAAACAGACCGACCGGTTCAAACGCACATGTGTGGGCCCATATTTGGCAGGCAAGGAATAGGCGCTGGAAGGAGGGGACCATCACGACTCCACAGAGGCTCGTGGGGTGTGTTCTTGCCTTGGCTACCATGAGGATTAGTGGTACATCCACTAAGTACGACCTTCATCGGGCGGCCATAAGTCGACTATGGCGTGTGACTTGGTAGGACTATTTATTGGTTGATGGGTTCATTGGTTGATTGGTTATTCCTTTCTTGTGTTGTCCCCAGTGGTTTGCTACTGGTTGGTTGCGGAGTATATCTCCTGCTCATCTGTACATACCTTTTTCCACTATATATATACGGGACATTATACCAAAAAAATATTATTGATACTCTTACTACATGAAGTTATACGATCATTACTAATTTCAACAGTAAGGGTTTTCTAACATAGCCACTTTCGAGCACCTTTAAAAGCAGAACGTGATATAACCTAGAGCATCAATCTTCTAAGACTATGTTACCACGAAAATTAATGAGATTCCCATCCCATAAATTATACTTAGGAGTGTAACTTGAACTCACGGTTTTCTATCCTTGATTACCTATGAGTTTTCCTTATGGTTACCTCCTAACTATAATAATTCGTAACTATCGAGATTAATTTATCTATATTAAATTAAAGGAATATACCTCACTTCAACGTCCACTTTGCTGAAGCTTTCTCAAGTTAATCGTCTCTGCTCTTGATGGGGTTCTTCTCTTTTTCGTTATTTGTTTCCTATCTTGGTTAACTTATGAGAACTTACTGGAATAGGTAAGTATTAAGCTTTGATTGTGGAGAGAAGTGACAAGCTGCTCTAACTGTTTCCCTCTAAGCTTAAGCAACGTTTCTAGTAGAGCTTATCTTTAAACTTTGGGTTAAACATTTAAATTTTGGGCCTTACCTTTCCTACTATTATAAGTCCACGTAGTATTTAATCATACCCCAACATTATAGATTCTTATATTATTTTCATATATTCTTGAACGGGTTTCGAATTATTTTTTGGAATGATTAAAAGTTATATTTGTACTCCGTAATTTACTTTTTGACTAAACTTCCTAATTCAAAAAATTATATATTTAATTACATCATAATCCCGTATTAAATTTACGGGTATTACATCCCCCTCCCCCCTCCCCCCTAAAAAAATTTCGTCCCCAAAATTACGTCGACTGACGAATTTTCATCTCATCCTCATGCTCCCATGTGGCTTCCTCAATTGATTGATTCCGCCACAAAACCTTCACTAACGGAATAGTTTTATTCTGAAGTTGTTCCATCTCATACATCAAAATCTCTACTGGCCTCTCTTCGTAACTCAACTCAGGCTTGGGTTGTTGATAAAGAAGCTCATTCTGGATCACGTGGCTCGGGTCCGCGACATACTTTCGTAATGTCGATAAGTGGAATACGTCATGAACTTGGGTGAAAGAAGCCGGCAATTCTAACTGATACGCGACTTTGCCGACTCTCTTAATGATTCTAAAAGGGCCTATATATTTGGGACTTAGCTTGCCCTTTCGTCCGAAACGCTTGATGCCTTTCATTGTGGAGATATTTATGAATACTTGATCGTCTTCTGCGAATTCCATAGGTCGTCGTCGATGATCTGCATAACTCTTCTGTTGACTCTGAGCAGTTCGCATCCTTTCCCCAATTTTCGTCACAGCTTCCGTCATTTCTCGAATCATTTCTGGTCCTAATAGAGCTCGTTCGCCGATTTCGTTCCAATGGACTGGAGATCGGCATTTGCGCCCGTATAATGCCTCGTACGGCACCATTCCGATTGTAGCGTGAAAGCTGTTATTGTAGGAGAATTCGATTAGAGGCAAGTATTTGCTCCAATTCCCCTTGAAGTCTAGCACGGAGGCTCGTAACATATCCTCAAGGGTTTGGATCGTTCGTTCAGACTGCACATCGGTCTGGGGATGATATGCAGTACTGAACGAGAGCTTAGTCCCCATCGCTTTCTGTAAGCTTCGCCAAAAGTTGCATAGAAATCTCGAATCTCAATCCGAGAAGATAGAGATTGGAATTCCATGGAGTCGAACAATTTCCTGAATATACAAGTCAGCATATCGTTCTATGAAAAAAGTAGAGTTCATAGGAATGAAATGGGCTGATTTGGTTAGGCGATCAACAATCACCCAAATAGCATCGTGGCCTTTCGTCGTCTTGGGTAAACCAACGACGAAGTCCATCGTGATGTGGTCCTATTACCATTCAGTAATTGGTAATGGTTGCAAAGTTCTAGCTGGTCGTTGGTGTTCAACTATGATTAGTTGGCAAGTCATACATCTACTTACGAACATGGGGATATCCTTCTTCATTCCCGGCCACCAATATGTGATTCGTAAATCTTGGTACATCTTTGTTGCGCCCGGGTGTACTGAGTACGTTGTTGCGTGTGCTTCTGTCATTATTGTTCGCTGTAACTATATTATTGGGTACGTACAGCCGATTCTTGTACAGCAAGGTTCCATCTTCTCGGATTTCAAAATCTTCAGGTAGTGCGTCTTTCATCTTCATATAAAATTCGTCATCTTCTTTTGCTTTTCTGATTCGTTCTAGCAACATAGGCTGAAGAGTTAGTGTTGCTAGTCTCGCTTCAACTTCACCTAAGTCAACCACCTCCATTCCAAGTCTATGCAACTTTGTGCTCATCGCCTTTCGACTCAGCGCGTCTGCGACTACGTTTGCTTTGCCAGATTATAATTGATAACGCAGTCGTAGTCTTTTACGAGTTTCAGTCATCGTCGTTGTCGCTTGTTTAACTCCTTCTGAGTGAAGAAATACTTCAAACTCTTGTAGTCGGTGAAAATCTCGCACCATTCTCCGTAAAGGTAATGCCTCCAAATCTTCAAAGCGAAAACTACAACTGCCAGTTCCACGTCATGGGTTGGGTAGTTTTTCTCATAATCTTTCAACTGTCTTGAAGCTTATGCAATTTTCCATTTTGCATTAGCACGCATCCAAGACCGTTCTTCGAGGCGTCGCTATATAATGAGAATCCTCCCGTTCCCGATGGTATTGTTGAATAGGAGCAGAAGTGAGTCGCTTTTTCATCTCCTGAAAACTTTGTTCGCATGTTTCAGTCCAGTTGAAAGGCACGTTCTTTCTTGTAAGGTTCGCCAATGTCGAAGCGATGCTAGAGAAGTCAGCTATGAACTTACGGTAATACCCCGCAAGTCCAAGAAAACTTTGAACCTCAGTAGGAGTGGTTGGACGTGGCCAATTATTCACGGCCTCAATCTTACTCGGGTCCACAGAGATTCCATTCTCAGAAATCACGTGTCCTAAGAAAGCTACTTGCTCGAGCCAAAATTCACATTTCTTGAATTTGGCGTAGAGCTGTTTCTCTGGCAGGATCCCTAAGACAATTCATAAATGATTCTCGTGTTCTTCTTTCGTCTTAGAATAGATCAGAATATCATCGATAAAGACGATTACAAGGCGGTCGAGATAGTCTTTAAAGACTCGGTTCATAGGATCCATGAATGCAGCAGTGGCATTTGTCAGTCTGAAGGGCATGACCAAAAACTCGTAGTGGCCGTACCTCGTACTGAATGCTGTTTTAGGAACATCTGTCTCCCTGATCTTTAATTGATGGTATCCCGAACAAAGATCAATTTTCGAGAATACCGTAGCACCCTGTAGTTGGTAGAACAGATCATCGATCCTCGGCAACGGATACTTATTCTTGATCGTGATCTTATCAGCTCTCGATAGTCGATGCATAGCCTCATCGACCCATCCTTCTTCTGTACGAACAGGACTGGTGCTTCCCACGGTGAAAAGCTGGGTTGAATAAACCCTTTCTGCAACAAAACCTCTGGCTGTTCTTTTAATTCTTTCAGTTCGTTCGGCGCTTGGCTATTGGGGCGGACCCCAGTACCAATCTATTGTGAACTGTATTTCTCCATCAGGGGGTAACCCAGGGAGATCATCGGAAAATACATCAGCATACTTGTTGACTATCGGTACGTCCTTCAGTTCTGGCTGAGGTAATTTGATAAGGAACCCCGATCTATTTCACCCGAGACCCCGAATCCCAAAGTCGCACAGTGTCACACTTGATGGATTGAAAGACGCCACGAACGGATGTGTAAAGCCGTACAATAAATCTCAAATCTATTCTCATAATGCACTGCTTTTGCAAGAGATAGACGATGTTCGAACGTCGAACGAAAGAGTAACAGAAACTCGAAGAGATTCATCAATAAAGAACTCGAAATTATATATATCAAAGTTGGTTCTCTCTAATGAGAAACAAGACCTACCTAGTAGGATATAGCTAAATATAGAAATAGAATACTAACAAACTAATAGATATTTAAGCGAAAATCTAGGAGAATCTTACTAAGAAAATATCTAATTAGTTTGAATATAAAAATCTTGCAAATCTCGTTCAGATCTGGTCCAAGGACGGAAATTGCAACTTCGTCCTTCAATTCTTTGATAACTGCACTTTAGTCCCTGAACTTTCCAAAATTGTCATTTCTGTCCGATCAAGTTCTTGAAATTTATATTCTAACCCTCTTTATTCTGAGTTGCTATGAACATGATCTTCTCTTCTTCAAGAACTTTTAATATGAGTGTGTTAAGTTTTTGTTTGAAGTTCTTTTTTTTGGAATAGGTTCCGTGTATATATATAAGAGAAAAAAAAGGGTAATGTACAGATGAGTAAGGATGTAATCCTCACATGCAAACCAGCAACACACTGCCGGCATCCACCACTAAAACAAATGAAAACTCAACAATAACCAAGGATCTACCAAGCTACACGCCACAGTCGTCGTATAGCAGCCCTTTGGAGTTCGAATTTTGATGAAGTTCCAATAAGACGCATGCAAACCATGTCAATAACCGCCCCAACTAGCCTGTCCGGAGTGGTGATAGCCCCTTCCTTCCAGCGCTTGTTGCGTGCGTGCCAGATATGATACACCAATGATGCGAGTACATGGCGGTAGGCGACCTGTAATAGATGCTGCCCTCCCCAACGCGTTGCAGCCCACTGTAGACCCTGCCTCCAGTCCCGATATGGCCATGCCCATCTGATCTTCCTCCTCAACAGCCGGGCACAATTGCGAGAGAAGCCGCAGTCAAAAAACAGATGCTGAACTGTCTCAAAATGTAGTGCATCACAGAGGGCACAGGCGGGAGTCCCAGCTCGCTGTGCTACCCAAGGCTTATCTCTGGTCGATAGACGATCTCGAATTGCTAACCACAAGATGACCTCATGACGAGGGACCTTTAGGGGGCCCCCGAACAGGGCGCGCCCAAGAGACAATAGGCCGTCGTATTCGCAGCGCCTCCCTAATTAATCGTGCTGTGGGCCTGCCCTCTGGTGCCTCCTTCCAAGAAATCGCATCACGCCTAGTAGGATGAATTGGCGGAAGGTGCTGGCTAAACTCCAGATACTCAACCGTTGACCTCCCGGGCCAATTCCATCGTTGGCCATCAATGACGCAGCTCAGACGTGTACCCACCGGCAGCCCCATTGCTAGTGGTCCTCGAGGGTAGCGGGCCAACAATGGAACACCCCGTAGCCATGGATCCTCCCATAATAATAATGATGTACCATCCCCAATCGTAAAGTCAAGAAAAGGCAGACTTACCGTCCTCAGCTGCATCAGCTTCCTCCAGCTCCACGCAGTATTAGCAGAGATGGGAGTGGTCCAAAGGGATCTCGCATGCAGCCGTGTGCTGTACAACCAGTCCACCCAAATCGAGTCATCAGGCCGAGTAATCACCCTCCATAAGACCTGAAGCAAGAGGGCCCTGTTATCCGTCGCGATCGACCGTAGGCCCAAGCCACCCTCTCGCACCGGCAAACAGACATCATCCCAAGCAACCTTGGCCGTGGCACCGCCCCATAGGAACCGGCGAAATCTAGTTTCCAAAGCGCGTATAATACCCTTAGGTAGCAAGAAGACCCCCGACCAGTAGACATGTAGGGCCTGAAGGACCGACTTAAGCAACTGCACCCTACCAGCGTATGACAACGACTGGTTCAGCCAAGATCCGATGCGTGTATCCACTCGCTGCAGCAGCGGTGAGCAGTCGGCTATCGTAAGGCGAGAGGCAATAAGCGGGATTCCCAGATAACGTACAGGTAATCGACCTTCGCGGAATCCCATCAAAGTCAGTAACTGCCCCTTGAGGATATCGGCCCTACGTGAAATATACATCTCGCTCTTATCAGGGTTCGGATGTAACCCAGACAGCTGAGCGAACAACATCAACGCCTCCTTCAGGACCCGGACTGATATAGGATCAGCCTGACAGAAAAGAAGCAGATCGTCCGCAAAGACTAGCATAGGAAGGGCTATGGATTCGCAACGCCAGTGATATCGAAATCGCGGTTCCGACTGTATAGATCGCGCAACAATGCCGTGGAGCACCTCCATGACTAGAGTAAAGAGATAAGGTGAGATGGGATCACCTTGGCGAATACCTCTCTTGCCAGCAAAGTATCCCGCCGGGCGCCCATTGATGTTGATAGAAAAGGTGGTGGTCGTCATGCAGCTTCGTATCCACTCAATATACCTTGGGTGGAACCCCATCGCCTGAAGAGTCGCCAGTAAGAAACTCCATTCTACCTTGTCATAGGCCTTGGCAAGATCCACCTTAAGCATAGCTCGCGAAGGCCGCCCTTTTCTCATATACCCAAGGCAAAGTTCCTGTGCCAGTAGTATATTATCACTGATGCGCCTTCCAGGTATAAACGCCGTCTGTGAAGCGTGGACCAGCCCTCTCAGCACTGGCTTCAGGCGATTGGCCAACACCTTGGAGATAATCTTGTACAAGACGTTACAGCACGAAATGGGTCGAAAGTCTGTCGCTCGGCGTGGGGAGTCCCGCTTAGGTATGAGTGTAATTAGCGTACTGTTAAGCCCCTTGAGTAAACATCCGGTGTTGAAGAAATCTTGTGTAGCACATATAACATCTGGGCCAACAATCTCCCAAGCTGATTTGAAAAAAGCAGCCGTAAACCCATCAGGCCCAGGTGCTTTCTCATCCCCCATAGAAAATAGTGCATGCCTCACCTCCTCGCCATCCACTGGCCGGATCATATCGGCCGACGCAGCTGGGGAAAGCTTGCGTGAAATGGCCCCTTGTATCTCAGCCCGTGAAACGGGAATCGTGCGCGCGGATTGGCCAAGCAAATCCTGATAACACCCCAACAACTCCCCTTCCACTTCATCCGGAGCCTCTAAGGGTACGCCACTGTTGCTTTCCAATGAAACAATGCAATTCATCACGCGCCGTATCGCAACCTTCCTAAAGAAGTAGGAAGAGCATTGGTCACCGTCTTTGAGCCACGCAAGCTTCGCTCGTTGGGACAGCGCCGTGTGTTCAACTTCAACAGCCCTAGCATAGAGAAAACGACAATGCCGTTCTAGGTCGTGGAACAGTACCTCAAATGGATATCGAGCTGCAAAATCCTGAGCAATTCCCAAGAAACCAAAGGCCTCAGCCACATTAGCAGCTAAGTCCCCTTTAGCACACCTCATCTGTTTGAAAATCGGCTTCAGTAATTGCAACCGCTGAATCAACACGTACATGGGGAAACCCGTCAGCGGAGTGCTCCAGACCCGCCGAACATGACCCAAGAATTCCGGATCCTTGGTAAGAAAATTCTCAAAGCGAAACGACGTACCCCGTGGGCCAGGCCGCACCTCCCCCAAAGATAGCGGTGAGTGGTCAGATGTAGCAGGCATGTCACAACGAAAGCAGACATCCTGGTACCGTGCAAACCACTGTGGATTGCCAAGCATGCGGTCTAACTTCCTCCATATGCCCGCGAGGCCCCTCTGCTGATTGTACCACGTGAACTCTTGCCCCATGGACGGGAGTGAAGTAAGATCAGCGCTGAGAAGGCATGCCTGAAAGTCCAACATATCACGCACTTGAGGAGCACCCCCTCGTCCCTCGCCCGCATGCAAGATAGTGTTGAAGTCCCCCGTTACCAACCATGCATCTTCAACGCGTAGAGCAGAGAACTGGATCAACTCCTCCCATAATGTTTTACGATCCTCCCGTCGAGACTGCTCGTAAACAAACGAGATGAAAAGGTGTTCCGACGTGCCAAGCCGTTCCACCCGACAATGGAGAGCTTGACTAGACTTCGCCATAATAGTCACACGGAGCCATGCGGGATCCCATCCCACCCAAATGCGGTTCCCCGGGCCATCTTCATAGTCGAAATACCAGGCCCAACGCGGCCGAAGACCATCTGAAATGCGTGCTGCATTAGACTCAGCCACCCGCGTCTCAATCAGTCCAACTAAGTGCAATCCCCCTCGCGCAAGCCATTCCCCCACCGCCCTCCTGTGGTCTGTTTGAAGTTCTTTGCTCGAAATCTTGTTACGGGCCCGGTCGGTATTTGAATCTTCAACTTAGCTTGCTTCTGATTGAACTCGTTCACATCATCCCCCTCTTCTTGAAAAGGATTTGTCCTCAAATCATCACTGAAATCAAAAGGAGATAAATCAAAGACATTGAAAGTGGTACTAACATTATCACCTGGGAGATCAATTTTATAGGCATTGTTATTGATCCTTTCGACGACTTGGAAGGGTCCATCGCCTCGGGGGAGCAGCTTTGACTTTCTTTTCTTCTGAAATCGCACTTTCTGAAGGTGTAACCAAACCCAATCACCTGATTCAAATATGACCTCTTTGCGCCCTTTATTAGCATGGCGTGTGTATTGCTCTGTTCGTCGTTCAATATTGAGTCGTGGAGTCTCATGTAGTTGCTTAACCATCTCAGCCTTGCGCGCCCCATCTAAGTTAACTCTCTCATCCATAGGTATAGGTGATAAATCCAAAGGTGTGAGTGGATTGAACCCATAAACAATTTCAAAAGGCGAAAACTTAGTTGAAGAATGTATAGCACGATTATAAGCAAATTCAATGTGTGGCAAACAGTCTTTTCAAGACTTAATATTATTCTGAACAATTACTCGTAGTAAAGTAGATAATGTTCGACTTACGACCTCGGTTTGCCCATCAGTTTGGGGGTGACAAGTAGTCGAAAATAAAAGCTTAGTACCGAGTTTACCCCATAATGTCTTCCAAAAGTAGCTTAGGAACTTCACGTCTCTATCCGAAATGATGGTGCGAGGTACTCCATGTAGGCGAACAATCTCTTGAAAGAATAAATCTGCAATATGAGAAGCATCTTCCGTATTAATGCAAGGAATAAAGTGTGCCATCTTTGAAAACCTGTCGACCACTACAAAGATGGAGTCTCGTCCTTTTCTTGTCCTCGGCAAACCTTGCACAAAGTCCATTGAAATATCTACCCAAGGTGAATAAGAAATAGGTAAAGGTGTATATAAACCGCGTGGTTGAACTTTTGATTTTGCCTGGCTACATGTGGTACAATTACTACAATTCGCTCGATATCGCGCTTCATATGAGGCCAGTAGAAATGTTCCTGGACAATTCCTATAGTCTTTCTAATCCCAAAATGGCCCATTAAACCTCCCGCATGTGCTTCTCTAATGATTAACTCTCGAATAGAACAATTAGGCAAACACAATTTAATAAGTCGAAATAGATAGCCATTCTGCTTAAAGTAATCACCACATGCTCCCTGCGCACAATTAGAAAATAACTATTAAAATCTTGGTCTGTATCATATAAACCTTTGATGTACTCAAAACAGAATATTTAAAAAAATGGCCTTTGACATAGTCAACGTTAAGTAAATAGCCCCGTCGTTTTTTTATGTTTTTTAAAAAAATTCGAATTAAGGGTATTTACGTCATTTGACAGGGCATCTTTTTAAAAATAGCAGGGGGTCCCCTGCTCAGTGGACCTGTGTTATATAGCAGGGGTCCCGCCCATCTGGTGCGCAGCATGGACGGGACCCCTGCGCTGTGTGCGGGGACCCCTGCGCTGTGTGCAGGGGGACCCCTGTGCTGTGTGCGGCTGCAGGGACCCCTGCGCTGTGTGCAGGGGGACCCCTGCTCTCTGTGCGGGGACCCCTGTGCTGTGTGCATGGGGACCCCTGTGCTGTGTGTCGGGACCCCTGCGCTGTGTGCAGGGGGACCCCTGTGCTGTGTGCGGCTGCAAGGACCCCTGTGCTGTGCGCGGGTCTCCTGCTATGTGTGCGGGGACTCATGCGCTGCTGCCCGCACACAGCGTAAGGGTCCCTGCACACAGCGTAGGGGTCCCCCACACACACGGCAGGGAATGGTGCCAGCACGCGCCTCTGGACTGATCCGTGGCTCTTCCAGAACCCGTTGGTTGAGCACATACCCCGCGGGCCGTTGGTCATGGGGCTTCCAATTGATTCCAGCCTCAGCTCTGTTATTACTGACCATGGATGGAGCTGGCCGGCGCAAACCACGACGGAATACATGGATATCGCCCCATTCTTACCTACTACCCGACCGAATGAGGAGGACAGGCTAAGGTGGACTGGGACCGGAAATGGGTGTTTCACTACCCACTCGGCCCGTGAGAGTTTACGCACCCACCTCCCTAAGGTCCCGTGGTACACACTCTTCGGCGGTCCTATCTCTGTTCCCCGACACGAGTTCATCCTTTGGCTAGCGATTAGGAACAAGTTAGCCACCAAAGATAAGCCCTGGGTGGCTGCGGCGGCGGGGAACAATATTTGCCTCCTCTGCGACGACCACCTCGGTGAGACGATCCAGCATTTATTCTTCGAGTGCTCCTTTGCTAGACGGTGTCTTCACCTTATTCGTACTCGTTTGCGTTTTACTTGGCCGCACACGGAGTGGTTAGCGGCGATCCATTGGGCAGCTAGCAGATGGAGGAGGAATCACCTCTCTACTTTTGGACCGCGGCACGCTATTGCTTCATTGACTTACCATATTTGGGCCGAACGCAATCGGCGATGGCACGAGGGAAAACGGCGTCAGCCGGATCATATTGCCTCTGAGATTGAAGCTCTACTCGGCGTCCGACTTACCACTTTGTCGCGCAAGTATGAGCTGCAGAGCTGCGCGATGAGGAGGGTTTGGCGCATTGCATGGCCATAATTGCGTTCGCATTTTTCTTTGACGTTTGTTATCTGGTTTGTTCCTTGGTGTGAGCTGGTATCTTGTTACCAGTTGGTGTGTTTGGTGCATACTGCACGACTTCTGTACAGACTCCCTTTTTTGTTTTAGTGACCATTTCCAAAAAAAAAAAAAAAAAAAAAAAAAAAAGATGGAGTCTCATCCTTTTCTTGTTTTCGGCAAACCTAGCACAAAGTCCATTGAAATATCTACCCAAGGTTAATTAGGAATAGGTAAAGGTGTAAACCGTGTGGTTGAACTTTTGATTTTGCCTGGCGACATGTGGTACAACTACTACATATTCGCTCTATATCGCGCTTCATACGAGGCCAGTAGAAATGTTCTTGGCCTAGAGTCTTTGCAATCCCAAAATGGCCCATTAAACCTCCCGCATGGGCTTCCCTAATGATTAACTCTCGAATAGAACAATTAGGCAAACACAATTAATTAAGTCAAAATAGATAGCCATTCTCCTTAAAGTAATCACCACATGCTCCCTGCGCACACTTAGAAAATAACTCACTAAAATCTTGGTCAGTATTATATAAACCCTTGATGTACTCAAAACCAAGTAATTTAGCGTCTAATGTTGAAAGTAACATTACCTGCGAGAAAGGGCATTGGCCACCACATTCTCTTTACCTTGTTTATACCTGACGACGTATTGAAAAGGCTCGAGAAATTCCATCTAGCGTGCATGCCTTTTATTTAGTTTATGTTGGCCCTTCAAGTACTTAAGCGATTCGTGATTAGTGTGAACCACGAACTCATTAGGTTGGAGGTAATGCTGCCATGTTTCGAGAGCTCGAACTAATGCATACAATTCTTCGTCGTAGGTAGGGTAATTAAGTGCCACACTCCATAACTTCTCACCAAAGTATGCAATTGGCCGTCGATCCAGCATAAGAACAGCCTCGATGCCCACACCAGATGCATCACACTCAACTTCAAATGGCTTATCAAAGTTCGGTAATGCTAGGCAAGTAGGTTGGATAACTTCTGCTTCAGTGTTTCAAACGCCTCCTCCTGTGCCGATCCCCATATAAAAGCTTGATTCTCTTGATTACCTCCATTAAAGGGGCAGCAATAGTACTGAAGTCTTTTACAAAGCGGCGGTAAAAGCTCGCCAACCCGTGAAAGCTTCGAACTTGCGCGACATTCGTTGGGGTCGGACACTGTTGTATAGCTTTTACCTTTTCATCGTCAACCCGTACTCCTGTTGAGCTCACAACGAAACCCAAGAAAACAACATGATCGGTGCAAAATATGCACTTATCAAGGTTAGGATAAAGGCATTCTTTTTGTAGTACGCTAAACACTTCCCGCAAATGCATTATGTGGCCATCTAAAGTCTTACTATAAATAAGAATATCATCAAAGTAGACTACCACAAATTTGGCAATATATGAACGTAAAACATGATTCATAAGCGCATAAACGTACTAGGTGCATTTGATAAACAAAACGGCATAACTAGCCATTCATAAAATCATAGTTTCGTTTTGAATGCCGTCTTCCATTCGTCTCCCACTTCGATACTTTCTCTGATGTACCCCTTTGATATTAATTCTGAAATTTGTATTTGCAACTCCTTTGTCTCATCGGGGTTGGTTCGATAGACTGGACGATTCGTTAGTGCTGCTCCAGGCACAAAGTCAATCTGATGCTCTATTCCCCTAATAGGGGGTAGTCCAATTAGCATGTCTTGAACGAGCACATCCTTGAATTTCTGCAATAAAGAATCAACGGTCAAGGGTAGCCCCTTGCCTGACTGGTTAGCTAATAAACCGGCCTCTTTATAGACCAGTAAAATCATCGGCTGGGAAGAATAGTAAGCTTTCCCACATCGCTAATCCTCGCCAATATAGTACGCTTGTCCTTAAACTTATTTTTCTCACTTCCCTCGAAATTTCCCTCGTTATTTTCATGCTCTGATTTTACCTCATTTGATCTCTCAACATCTCTCGTTTCTTTTTCTCGCTTTAATTGCTCAACTCTCTCCTTTTCTTTTTGCAATTTAATTTGATTTTCATATACTTGGCTTGGTGTAAGAGGTCTGAGAGTGTAGGTGCGATTATTGTGCCGTAGGGTGTACTTGTATGCGTGACCGTCGTGTGTTACCCTCCGATCGAACAACATCACAAAATCCTCGTAGTTGCCAATGCGGAATGAAATTAGAACCTACTTGTAGACTCGCCATCCCCGCCGTCGTTAAACCATTGGAGTCGATATAGATGTGGATGTTTCGTCGTTGGAAGCGCCAATCTATTCACCAATGCCACGCTCGCTGCATTCGTGCAACTCCCTCCATCAATTATCACACTACATACCTTATCTCCAACGTAGCATCGTGTGTGGAAGATGTTCTCACGTTGCTCCTGGTCGTCTTGAACTACTCGCGCGTTCAAGGCACGACGAGATTGTGGCGCCCCGCCATCTACTTACCAATTCTAACGCTAACTTACGTGGCTAATGTCAATATAAAATAATTAATACGCGAAAACGTGGGTAAAATTTTTCCTTTTATATAAAGGAATTCGTTCTGTACAAGTCAAAATATCGCTCCCAACCTATTTACATAGGATGGTTTCATAATTCCAACAAAAGAAATTCTAACTTCCGCCCCACGGGTCGCATTCATGTACACACCACCCTCAAAAGTCGTTGGAAGCTTCAGAAGTTAGCCTTGCCGTCATAAGCGATCACGTACCATGGTCGCGTGTACCTACAACACATAAAACATGGGATGAGCTATAAAGCTCAGTAAGTAGGAATGATGCATGCCGTGCACGTGTCTCACTTGCAAAGGCATCCGCGCCAATGCATTCCGACCCCAATAGGGTCAACCAAATCTCATATCTCTCAGGGCCCTCGACTGACTTACTATGCACCATTTTCAGAGCTCAAATCCAATAAGGACAATTGGTCCAGCAATCCACAAAGGGTGACGAACCATAAAATACCAGTCACGCATTTCGGCCCAATTCGCACTGGGATGCATGACGGCCCGCCATTCGGCCTAATGGGTACTTGCTGTTCCGCGGACGCTCACGCTGGTAGCCCACTTCGGGGTCGCCAACACCAGAGATACCCTCGGTGTCGCTGCCACCCTCGAATCGCCTCCTCCAGGTCGCACCTACCGCAATTCAGGGCATTCTGCCCAAATAATAAAAATATATCCGACGACGTACCGGGTCGTCATGGTGTCATAGAAGCAGTCCAGACTCAACTGCGAGTCGACATCAGATGCCTAATATCGGCAAATATTCATCGCTTTCAAGCGACATTATACCATGCATACTCTCATCTCACAATTCCCGTGCATGTCGTGTATGCATGTGTTCATGCTCATGTAAATAATACTAAAATGCATGCTATATCATCATATATAGCAAATAATTCACATAATCTCATATAAACAGATAGCCACGTAATTCATGTTAGTACAAACAATTTATGTGTTGTAGTTGAAATTCCCACTTACCTGGTATCCTTAGATATTAGCTTATCAGTAAGTCGCTAATCTTCAAACCCTAGATATAGGAACATATAAAAATTAGGGTTTGTTAGTCTAATTTTAATTTCATGAAATTGGCTTAATTTGAAACCCTAGTTTCGACTTCTGAAATTTCAAAACCCTAAAATTTAGAATTTAACCTAAACTAAGAAATATAATTTCAGAAATAGATCTTGACATAAAATATGGAATAATTTCGACATATGTTAACCATAGGTCTCGGTGTATGGTTTCGAGATTACCTATATTGTACTAATGTCGAAATATTTATTGATATCATACTTAAGATGTCGGGAGGTTGTTTTAACAAAATGTCGATATTACAAGAAGATAGATGTCGATATTTAATAACATAAAACCTTGAAGCAATTTGCGACATGAATTAAAAATGGATTTCAACACTTCACACAAGGATTTCGATATAGATATTGAAAGTAAATCTCGGGTTTACTTTATGAAATGAATTGCACATAAATCTCGAGATGTTACACAACCGAGATTAGCATCAGCTTTCCACAGCTTGTAGATTAATATGAAATGAATTGCTGTAGATTTCGATACAAATAAACTTGAATTTCGAGCTTGTATACAAATTTCAAAGTCACTTTAAAAACCAAGATAAAAATGTCGAAGCAATACATATAAAAATATCGAAGCAATACATATAAAAATGTCGAGATACCATATAAAATCTCGAAGTAGATTTCAATCATGGTTTCGAGATTCATCATCCGGGAATTCCTATCATCAATCAAATTTTCTTCACAGTGTATTCTTATGGTAGTAAAACTTATAATAGAAACCCTAAAATCAGTAATCTACCTAAATTCAAAATCTTCCAAGAAATCTAACACTCCTAAAAATATACCTTAGTTCGATTATTCAATTCTCTATTACCCTTCAACTCCCTAAATAAAGAACATAGAAATGACCTTCTACTCGATAAATAGAGTTGTACCTTTTTAATGATCTTTTTAATGATGTTCTTGCTAGTTGTTTCCTTTCTCTGCCTTGATCGAGCTATCTTCCTCCTTTAAGGTCTCCAATTTATCGAGTTTATACAGTTAAAGATCCTTTAGTTTATTAAAGTTGGTTTGTAGATAAGTTCTAAGGGTTATTGTTATCCAATCGTTACTTGATAAGATTCCAAACATGAGACTTTGCTTTAATTCTAAGTAATCAATATTTATCCACTGTCTCGACATCTTTCATTGATTTCGCATTTTACAATGTTGAGCCTAATTAATAATTTCGAGTTTATATATTCAAGATCTAAGAATTTCGAGATTGTTGGTAATCAATAACTCGATATTCAATTGCTCGATATTTTCTCTGTTTCTAACTTCGCTTTTCATGTTATTAAGTTCCGAACTCATTTCTACAATTTATACTCTCGAAAACGTGGTATCAATACTTAATACACTAAATCAAATATTCTAAGTTAGCATGTTATGAACTAAAAACCCTAATATTAATAACTAACCAAATTTTAATTATCCTCTACTTGGTTAGTAACCCTAATAGCACCCAACTTGAAATCATGTTAACACATAATATCATAAAACATATTCCATGCAGTCACGTAAGTCACATATTATGTATGCATATTTATTGGCCAAACTTACGTGCGGGACTCGGGTATTACATCCTCCCCCCTTAAAAGGGATTTCGCCCCCGAAATCAGGCAGGGAGAAAAAGCTCAGGGTAGCGATTTCTCATATCATCTTCTCGTTCCCACGTAGCTTCCTCTATTGACTGATTCTGCCATGACACCTTGACTAGTGGAATTTCTTTATTCCGTAATCGTTTCACGTCGTACATAAGGATTTCTACTGGCTTTTCTTCATAACTCAAATCTGGCTTGAGCTGTTGATGAAAATTCTCAGTGTTCAGCACATGGATGGGGTCTGCGACGTATTTTCGTAACGTCGATACGTGAAAGATATCATGTACTTGAGCTAGTGAAGCTGGTAATTCGAGTTGGTAGGCAACTTCGCCAACTTTTCTGAGGATTTGGAACGGTCCGATATATCTCGGGCTTAGCTTACCTTTCTTCCCAAATCGCCTCACGCCTTTCATTGGGGACACCTTCAGAAATACAAAATCATCTGCTTGGAATTCCAATGGTCTACGCTTTTGATCTGCGTAACTTTTCTGTCTGCTTTGGGCCGTTTTCATTCGTTCTCGTACCTTTGATATTGCTTCCGTCATTTCTTGTACTAGGTCAGGGCCTAGTATCGCTCGTTCTCCAACTTCATCCCAATGTATCGGAGATCTACATTTGCGTCCATACAGAGCTTCATAAGGAGCCATTCCAATCGTCGCGTGATAGCTGTTGTTGTAAGAGAATTCGATCAACGGAAGATATCGGCTCCAATTCCCTTTGAAGTCGAGCACGCAGGCTCTGAGCATATCTTCTAATGTCTGAATCGTTCGTTCAGACTGTCCGTCTGTCTGAGGATGGTATGCAGTACTGAATGATAACTTGGTTCCCATGGCCTTCTGCAAACTCATCCAGAATTTGGATAAGAACCTCGAATCTCGGTCGGAAATTATTGAAATTGGAACTCCGTGGAGTCGAACTATTTCTTGCACATATAGTTCTGCGTATCGCTCCAATGAGTATGTCGAGTTGATCGGCAAAAAGTGAGTAGATTTGGTCAATCGATCAACGATTACCCAAATAGCGTCGTGGCCTTTCACTGTCTTCGGCAAGCCAACGACAAAGTCCATCGTAATATGGTCCCATTTCCATTCAGGTACTGGCAAGGACTGTAATGTTCCTGCCGGTCGTTGGTGTTCTGCTTTTATCTGTTGGCATGTTAAACATTGACTAACGAAGGTCGCTATTTCTCTTTTCATCCCTGGCCACCAATAATTGGTTCGTAAGTCTCGGTACATTTTTGTCGCTCCTGGGTGAATTGAGTAAACCGTAGCATGTACTTCCTTCATAATCGTCTTCCGAAGCTCCGTGTCATTGGGAACGTATATTCGATTCCTATAGTACAAGCTTCCGTCTTCTCGTATCTTGTAGTCTGGTGGCCTTTGATCCACTTGAGTTTCCTTAAGCTTTAAATATAATTCGTCGTTCTGTTGCGCTTTTGTGATTTGCTCCATCAATGTTGGTCGGAGAGTTAAAGCTGCTAGCCTTGTTTCGATCTCGCCCATTGGTATAATTTCTACTCCGAGCTGTTGCAACTCTGCATTAGCGGTTTTCCTGCTTAAAGCATCCGCCACTACATTTGCTTTTCCTGGGTGGTAACTGATTACACAGTCATAGTCTTTAACGAGTTCTAGCCACCGCCGTTGTCTCATGTTTAACTCCTTCTGGGTGAAGAAGTATTTCAGACTCTTGTGGTCAGTGAAGATTTCGCAGCGTTCGCCGTACAAATAATGCCTCCAGATCTTCAAAGCAAACACAACTGCTGCGAGTTCCAGATCGTGTGTTGGATAATTTTTCTCGTAATCCTTTAGCCGTCGCGAAGCGTACGCAACAACCTTTCCGTTTTGCATTAGAACGCATCCCAGCCCGTTCTTCGATGCATCGCTATATACGGAAAATCCTCCTGTTCCTGTGGGTATCGTCAGGACTGGGGCCGAAGTGAGTCGTCTTTTTAATTCTTGAACGCTTCGCTCGCACTCATCGCTCCAATGGAATGGGGTATCCTTCCTAGTCAGCTTCGTCAACGTTGATGAGATCTTCGAAAAGTCCTTGATAAATTTTCTGTAGTATCCCGCCAATCCAAGAAAGCTTCGTACTTCAGTTACATTCGTCGGTTGCGGCCAATTATCAATAGCCTCTATCTTGCTCGGGTCTACTGAGATTCCTGCTCCCGAAATGATATGTCCGAGAAACGCGACTTGATCCAGCCAAAATTCGCATTTCTTGAACTTAGCATACAATTGCTTCTCGCGTAATATCTCAAGAACGTTCTTCAAATGTTGCTCATGCTCCTCCCTCGTTTTTGAATAAATGAGGATGTCATCGATGAATACGATGACGAACTTGTCTAGGAATGGCTTGAATATGCGGTTCATCAGATCCATGAATGCTGCCGGCGCGTTAGTCAGCCCAAAAGGCATGACTAAGAACTCGTAGTGCCCGTATCGAGTACTAAAGGCCGACTTCGGAATATCTTCTTCGCGAATCTTCAGCTGATGATATCCCGATCGTAAATCTATTTTTGAGAACACCGTGGCTCCTTGTAGTTGATCGAACAGGTCGTCAATCCTCGGAAGGGGATATTTATTCTTGATAGTGATTTTATTTAACTCTCTGTAATCGATGCATAGTCGCATCGATCCATCTTTCTTCTTGACAAATAAAACCGGTGCTCCCCAAGGTGAAAAGCTTGGCTGAATGAATCCCTTTTGTAGCAACTCGTCCAATTGTTCTTTCAGTTCTTTCATTTCTGTTGGAGCTAACCGATATGGAGCTTTTGAGATAGGTGCAGCTCCGGGTACTAAATCGATCGTGAACTGGATTTCACGATCAGGAGGGAGTCCTGGTAAATCTTCGGGGAACACATCAGGAAATTCTTGTACTATTGGGACTTCTTCTAACTTTGGGGGTGAACGTTCTTCTGAGGTCATTGCAAATACGAGGTACGCTTCACATCCTGCCCTGATCAAGCGTTGTGCCTTCATCGCGGAGATTTTAGGAATTTTGCTCTTGCTAGTTCCCGTAAAAATGAACGGTTCGTTTCTCTCTGTATTGAACGTGACTGTCTTACGATTACAATCAATCACTGCTCCATGCTTAGACAGCCAGTCCATTCCTAGGATTACCTCATAGTCGTTCATAGGGATAACTATAAGGTCTACGAGTAATTCTCTATCATTAACTAGCACTGGGCAATCTCGTAAGACTAATCTAGTTTGGGTTGAAGCCCCATGCTGAATCGTTACATTATATTCACAATCGGATTGTTGAGGCGTAATCCCGAGTCTCGTCACGTACTTAGATGATGCAAATGAATGCGTGGCTCCTGAATCTATTAATATGCATGTCGGAATATGGTGGATAGATAAGGTACCTGCTACTACTGATGGGTCTGTTTCTGCCTCCTCGGATGTAATCGTGTATACTCGGGCAGGTACGGTTGGTGGTCTGGCCTGTACGGTTGTCTGACTCCCGGATGCATTCCCTGGGCATGCTCTTGCAAAATGGCCTGACTTGCCACATCTAAAACAGCTAGCATTTTCTGAGAAGCAAATGCCCGTATGTCATCGAGTGCACTTCGGGCAGATTGGTGCCATTGGGGGTCTCCCCTGATTCGGGTTAAACTGCTGAGGCAGTCCGGGTTTGTTCTGAAAATTAGGCCTTGGCCCCTTTGAGACAAATTGCTTCTTTTGGCTTCCTCCACTCCACTGTGGTCCTTGTACGAATTTTCGTTTTGCTTCTTGGGCTCGGATGATTCTGATTTCTGCTTGCTCAGCCACTAAAGCCCGTTCAGCAACTTGAGCATATGTAGCTCCTTGAAGCCCGGCCATATTCACGTCTCTATATAGCTCAGGTTTCAGGCCTTCCAGAAAGCGCTCCACCTTCAATACATCTGTGCTCACCATGTGAGCTGCAAACCTAGACAGCTGTTCAAATTTCGGATGTACTCAGCCACTGTCATCGGGCCCTGGCATAAGTTAATGAACTCGTTCATTCGTTGGGCCCGTACTGGAGCGGTGAAGTACTTGCTCCTGAATAATTCCTTGAAACGATCCCAACTCATTGTAAGAGGGTCTTCGATGGCTAAAATTGTGTCCCACCAGTGACCTGCACTCCCTCGCAACAGGAAAGCAGCGCATAGAACCTTCTCTTCTTCGGGAATTCTGTTATATTGGAACATGCTTTCTAAGGTCCTTAGCCAATCTTCAGCCGAAGTTGGGTCAACCGCATCTTCGAAAGTTGGAGGATTTAACTTCCGAAATCTTTCTCCTACTATTTCTATTCTTTCGGCTTGAGAAAGCCCACTGCCTTGTTGTCCGCCAGTGTTCCGCTGTTGAATTAATTCTTGAATCTGAGCGGACTGTTGACGCACTAATTCGGTAAGTTGGATAATCGCCGTGTCGCGATTATCAGCTGGTATCTCGGGTTCCTTGCCCCGATTGGAACTCCCACTGCTATCACCTCTTGTTCTACCCATTCTTATTTACCCTGATAGTCCCTACGGCCAATAAATTATGCAACGCAAACAAGAATTCACAGTAATAGAAACTTACGAGCAAGGCCGCTTCCGTACTTTTGAGTGTGTGTACATGAACAGTCTACAGAAACTTCAACCGAAGCTCTGATACCACCTGTGGCGCCCCGCCATCTACTTACCAATTCTAACGCTAACTTACGTGGCTAATGTCAATATAAAATAATTAATACGCGAAAACGTGGGTAAAATTTTTCCTTTTATATAAAGGAATTCGTTTTGTACAAGTCAAAATATCGCTCCCAACCTATTTACATAGGATGGTTTCATAATTCCAACGAAAGAAATTCTAACTTCCGCCCCACGGGTCGCATTCATGTACACACCACCCTCAAAAGTCGTTGGAAGCTTCAGAAGATAGCCTTGCCGTCATAAGCGATCACGTACCGTGGTCGCGTGTACCTACAACACATAAAACATGGGATGAGCTATAAAGCTCAGTAAGTAGGAATGATGCATGCCGTGCACGTGTCTCACTTGCAAAGGCATCCGCGCCAATGCATTCCGACCCCAATAGGGTCAACCAAATCTCATATCTCTCAGGGCCCTCGACTGACTTACTATGCACCATTTTCAGAGCTCAAATCCAATAAGGACAATTGGTCCAGCAATCCACAAAGGGTGACGAACCATAAAATACCAGTCACGCATTTCGGCCCAATTCGCACTGGGATGCATGACGGCCCGCCATTCGGCCTAATGGGTACTTGCTGTTCCGCGGACGCTCACGCTGGTAGCCCACTTCGGGGTCGCCAACACCAGAGATACCCTCGGTGTCGCTGCCACCCTCGAATCGCCTCCTCCAGGTCGCACCTACCGCAATTCAGGGCATTCTGCCCAAATAATAAAAATATATCCGACGACGTACCGGGTCGTCATGGTGTCATAGAAGCAGTCCAGACTCAACTGCGAGTCGACATCAGATGCCTAATATCGGCAAATATTCATCGCTTTCAAGCGACATTATACCATGCATACTCTCATCTCACAATTCCCGTGCATGCCGTGTATGCATGTGTTCATGCTCATGTAAATAATACTAAAATGCATGCTATATCATCATATATAGCAAATAATTCACATAATCTCATATAAACAGATAGCCACGTAATTCATGTTAGTACAAACAATTTATGTGTTGTAGTTGAAATTCCCACTTACCTGGTATCCTTAGATATTAGCTTATCAGTAAGTCGCTAATCTTCAAACCCTAGATATAGGAACATATAAAAATTAGGGTTTGTTAGTCTAATTTTAATTTCATGAAATTGGCTTAATTTGAAACCCTAGTTTCGACTTCTGAAATTTCAAAACCCTAAAATTTAGAATTTAACCTAAACTAAGAAATATAATTTCAGAAATAGATCTTGACATAAAATATGGAATAATTTCGACATATGTTAACCATAGGTCTCGGTGTATGGTTTCGAGATTACCTATATTGTACTAATGTCGAAATATTTATTGATATCATACTTAAGATGTCGGGAGGTTGTTTTAACAAAATGTCGATATTACAAGAAGATAGATGTCGATATTTAATAACATAAAACCTTGAAGCAATTTGCGACATGAATTAAAAATGGATTTCAACACTTCACACAAGGATTTCGATATAGATATTGAAAGTAAATCTCGGGTTTACTTTATGAAATGAATTGCACATAAATCTCGAGATGTTACACAACCGAGATTAGCATCAGCTTTCCACAGCTTGTAGATTAATATGAAATGAATTGCTGTAGATTTCGATACAAATAAACTTGAATTTCGAGCTTGTATACAAATTTCAAAGTCACTTTAAAAACCAAGATAAAAATGTCGAAGCAATACATATAAAAATATCGAAGCAATACATATAAAAATGTCGAGATACCATATAAAATCTCGAAGTAGATTTCAATCATGGTTTCGAGATTCATCATCCGGGAATTCCTATCATCAATCAAATTTTCTTCACAGTGTATTCTTATGGTAGTAAAACTTATAATAGAAACCCTAAAATCAGTAATCTACCTAAATTCAAAATCTTCCAAGAAATCTAACACTCCTAAAAATATACCTTAGTTCGATTATTCAATTCTCTATTACCCTTCAACTCCCTAAATAAAGAACATAGAAATGACCTTCTACTCGATAAATAGAGTTGTACCTTTTTAATGATCTTTTTAATGATGTTCTTGCTAGTTGTTTCCTTTCTCTGCCTTGATCGAGCTATCTTCCTCCTTTAAGGTCTCCAATTTATCGAGTTTATACAGTTAAAGATCCTTTAGTTTATTAAAGTTGGTTTGTAGATAAGTTCTAAGGGTTATTGTTATCCAATCGTTACTTGATAAGCTTCCAAACATGAGACTTTGCTTTAATTCTAAGTAATCAATATTTATCCACTGTCTCGACATCTTTCATTGATTTCGCATTTTACAATGTTGAGCCTAATTAATAATTTCGAGTTTATATATTCAAGATCTAAGAATTTCGAGATTGTTGGTAATCAATAACTCGATATTCAATTGCTCGATATTTTCTCTGTTTCTAACTTCGCTTTTCATGTTATTAAGTTCCGAACTCATTTCTACAATTTATACTCTCGAAAACGTGGTATCAATACTTAATACACTAAATCAAATATTCTAAGTTAGCATGTTATGAACTAAAAACCCTAATATTAATAACTAACCAAATTTCAATTATCCTCTGCTTGGTTAGTACCCTAATAGCACCCAATTTGAAATCATGTTAACACATAATATCATAAAACATATTCCATGCAGTCACGTAAGTCACATATTATGTATGCATATTTATTGGCCAAACTTACGTGCGGGACTCGGGTATTACAGAGATACCAACACAAGTTCAGTGGGTATTTCAACTTCTTCCCCCAAATCGTCGTCCATTTCTTCAAATTCAACGTCTTCTTCATCATCGGTCACTACCTCCCCTGAAGCAAGCATCGTCATAGTTCTCTTGTTCGGACATTGGCTTGCGATATGCCCAAGGCCCTGACACCTAAAACACTTGATGTTGCGGTTTCTTGTCACTGGAGCGTCAAACTTCTTCGGGGTGCTTGCAGTTGCAATTGGCGCGTTGCGCTCGTCGAACTACTTGGCTTGGACGTTTCTCCACGTGGTCTGAATTATTTTGCCCTCCCGCATCATTGCTCCTCTTCGACGTGGACTGTTCAGTAAGTCGTGAATTCCTTGAGTTGCCCCTCATCTTGAGCTGCCTCTCTATTTTTACCGTTAAGTGTATCAGCTACCACATAGTGTTGCAGCTCTACTAAATCTGCAATGTCTGAATTCAGAAATCGGGCCATCGTTGACTCACGATCCTCAACAATGTTTGCACGGATCATGGAGATCTACATATCGCGGTAGTATTCTTCAATCGTGCGGTTACCCTGTCGTAACCTTTGGAGTTTCTGGTATAACTCTCGATAGTAGTGATGCGGCACATATTCTTACGCATTATAACCTTCATTTCCTCCCATGTCTCGACCGCACGTTCACCAGCTCGCCTTCTCGTAGTCGATAATTGGTCCCACCAAACAACCGCATAGTTAGGGTTGGCAATGGGGCGGGGATTCCCCGTCCCCGCGGGAATCCGCCCCGAACGGGGCGGGGAATCCCTGAGATTTTATCCCCGTGGGGCGGGGACGGGGAATGATGTCTCCCGTGGGATCCCCGTGGGGATCCCCGCCCCGTCTCCGAACCCTCTTTTATATATTATAATATATATAATATTACATTATGATTTAAATAATAGTAAATAATATCAAAATATAGACTAAAAAATATTAAATTAATACAAATAATATAAAAAATTATAATTTATATAATATTTATAACAAAAATATATCTCTTCAATAATTTCGGCCACTTCATTCGTCACTAAAGATCTGATGACATTCGAATTCCAGGCGGTTCCATCCTCATTGATAAGTTCTCTTACCCATGTAAAGGAATACGCACTTTGGTTGATAGGAGTAGGAATAAAGCCAGGGGTCTTTTGCATCCAAGGTGAGCTCCAAATCTTTATGTCCTTGCCATTCCCAATCTGAAATCTGACCCCATTCCTAAGTAGATAAAGAGCTTGAAACCACGATTTCCAGAGACATGATGCGGATGCAGGGCAGATTTGCTTGCATAAGGGCCGTCGATGTGAAATATTTGGCTTTGAGAATTTTCGACATAAGGGGGGTAGGCCCGATTAATCGACGCCGGCCCCCGAACAGCTCAACGTGGCGATAGCGAAAGCGCGTTTTGAACCGAGCGGCGTAGGGTGCCGAATTTTCGATTTTCAACATCTAAATTCGACCTAACGCCCTTCGGCTTCTCCCGAGGGCTCAAGATACTGCCCTGAGCCTCAGGAGACCACGTCTAATTCGAACTTCTCAAATCCGAATTTAGTACAACTTTATTTGAATTAATAACTTCATTCCAAACTAGTTCGAACAAAGCGGCAGCCGACAATGTTTCGACTATTTGGCGGCCGAAACGATTTCCGATCAATACCAAATTTTCCAGAATGATTCTATACTTCCCAACGATCATAACGTGGGGTCTATCGAATCATTCCGATGTCGTTTGGTATTTTTGAAAAATCAAATCAGTAGTTCGAAATTATCAATTCGACTAAAGCGGCATTCTGCCGTCTTTCAATAGTTTGATAACCGAAATGATATCCGATCGATACCAAATTTTTCAGATTGATTCTACACTTCCCCACGATTGTAACGAGGGGTCTTTCGAATCATTCCGATATCGTTTGGTATTTTTCGTAAAATCAAATCAGTAAGGTTCTAAATATACCGTCGGTGTACGTGAATGCACCTCGGATGGACGTCGCAACACCTCGTCTGGCTCCCGGGGCTTCCGGGCTAGATTGTCACGCCGGTATGACCTCAATCGAAGCTCCGAGACTGCTCCCGATGGCTAGCGCAGTTCGGTTCGGGCGTCGGGACTCGTCAAACGATCCCGTGGCTTGACGTGGCTTAAGAAGTTCTAACTTCAGCTCACTTTGTTTCTTTTCTCTCTAGGTTTATTGTTGAGAGTAAAAAATACCAAGTACTTTGGCTTAGTAACCCCTCATGTTTTATCTACTTGTTCTCATTTTTGCATGCTCACCTTTGTAGTAAAATTCCACTAAGGTTTGTTTATAATATTTCCCTAACACTTGTCATGTTATTGAATGAATGAGTCACTTGCCACCTCAACCAGTGTGGCATAAAATGGAATTGACACATGTTCAATGACCAAGTCAACATGCACATTTTTAGTTTATTCCATTTCAGCCTATGAGGTTTCTAAATTCTCAATTTAGTCCCTCAATTTTAAGTAATAAAATAAATAAATCCAATCTAATTATTTTAATTACAATTGAGCCTCTTTTAGTTAATTAATTAAGCACTTAAGACAATCTTAAGTCCTAATTATTCCCGTGACCATCACCGGAATTTAACTAAATTATCGACACCTCGTATCGACTTTGTCACTATCTTAGCGAATCCCATTCGTTAGGTTCTAGAGAAAAGCCCGCCGTTTTCGTTCAAGTTCATTACCATTTTTAAGCGCGACTCTCTAGGTCCGTCTCAACTGGCACGGGAGGAATCCGCGAGTCCCGGTATTCGCCTAGCCAATCCCGCGGTACCGGATAGATCCCAGTTGAGAACGAATTTTGATCTAATCGAAATTCGGGCGAACCGACTATAGTGTATACATTTAAATAACTCTTACGCCTTTCACTTGCGTCCCGGTTAGGTGAGAGCCATGTAAATGTCAAACACACTAACCTAACTCTATGTTATAATCGAGACCCAACCGATTATTTAAACTCCGCTCTGTATCTAATACGAGCGAGCTTTCTAAGCTTCGGCCGAAGGCTTTATAATCGTTGTTTTCCGATTACCTCATAGGACATTAACCTATATGAATATAGGCAGTGAATCCCGATAGCAGTCAAAGCCCGGCAATCAACTCCGTAAAGTCAGTTGCGTTTCGTCGCTGGCCCGTGTCCCATTTCCGAACACTTGTGAGCCTGGCCAACTAGCGACAAACCGAAATTGCGGAAGCAAATCCGTCAATGACCCTATCGGTCTGAGGCTGCTATAGTCATTCGTTCAATCATTGACAACATTCTAGTCATGTGATTGAGACGAATACGAGCCGAATGTCCGAATACGCGATCTCTCCGATCACCGATATCTCCATCACGACCCACAACCTCTCAGGTAATCGGTGACACTACCGATACTATGTGGTCGTCAATGAATAAGTCATATTCGGATATCTAGTCACCCACCTAGAATCCTTAGACTTACGGATTTTTTATTTAATGCTGAGATTAAGGACCGTTCGGTGTCTCCTCCCTCGTCCCGACGAGAATCAGACGTCCAACTCAAACATTCGGGTGTTATTTATTTATCGCACCGCCAGATGCCAAGCAGACTTTAAATTCGATAAATAAATAATAATGCCTTTATCATAATGAAAATAATATTCACTACTTTATTTTAACAGTATATACAATAAAACTGTCTATCGACCTATACATCATTGTGCGCCCTATACTATTCCTAGTCCTCGTATGGCATTCCGAGGGCACACTCCCTAACAGCCTCCCACTTGCACTCGAATGCCATGTGCTGCACCTAATGCCAATCACAATGGTATCGTAGGCCCATCTTGTCAGATGTTGTTCCATAACTGCCTGGGACAAGGGCTTCGTAAGTGGGTCCGCCTCGTTTTCCGCGGTGGCGATTTTCTGCACGGCGACCATCCCGTTTTCAACGAACTCACGTAGTACATGATATTTTCTCTCAATATGTTTGGACTTGCTATGAGATCGTGGTTCCTTTGCCTGCGCGACTGCAGCGCTATTATCGCACCAAAGTGTAAGCGGTATGTCCGCAACTGGTACCACAGTAAGTTCCTCCAAGAACTTTTTCATCCAAACAGCTTCTTTAGCTGCCTCTGAGGCTGCTATGTATTCTGCCTCACACGTGGAATCGGTAGTCGTGCTTTGCTTGGAGCTTCTCCAAGACACTGCCCCACTATTGAGCACGAATACAAAACCTGAAGTAGATTTTCGGTCATCCACGTCCGACTGGAAGTCCGAATCGGTATAACCTTCTACTTCTAGTCCCGCTCCTCCATAGACAAGCGTTAAGTCTTTAGTCCGTCTAAGGTACTTAAAGATATTCTTAAAGGCTGTCCAGTGTCCTTCACCTGGGTTTGCCTGAAACCGACTAACCACGCTCACAGCGTAGGCAATGTCCGGTCGTGTGCACAACATCGCGTACATCAGACTACCCACTGCAGACGCATAGGGTATCCCACTCATCCTTCGTCTGTCTTCCTCACTTTGAGGTGACATTGATTTCGACAAATGGATCCCATGTCGCATAGGTAAGAACCCTCTCTTAGAGTCATCCATTCTGAATTTTTTCAGGATTTTCTCTAAGTAAAGGGCCTGAGATAAGCCGATCGTTCTGTTCGCTCGATCCCTGAACAAGCGAATACCAAGTATATACGTCGCTTCTCCCAGATCTTTCATGGAGAATTCGGTTGAAAGCCATGCTTTCACCGACGAGAGCATCCCGATGTCGTTTCCTATCAAAAGGATATCATCCACGTACAATACAAGGAACGACACCATACTCCCACTACTCTTTCTATAGACACATGGCTCGTCTACGTTTTTCTTGAATCCGAAGTTCCGAACTGCTTCATCGAAACGTAGGTTCCAACTACGAGAGGCCTGTTTTAGTCCGTAAATGGACCGATTCAGTTTGCACACTTTGTGAGCATCTGCATGCGACTCAAAACCTTTTGGCTGCTCCATATAAATCTCTTCCTTGAGGAATCCATTAAGGAACGCCGTTTTGACGTCCATCTGACAAATCTCATAATCATAGTGCGCAGCTATTGCGAGCATAATGCGGATAGACTTGATCATGGCTACAGGCGAGAAAGTCTCCTCATAGTCGACTCCCTCCTTTTGGTTATTGCCCTTGGCAACCAACCTGGCCTTGTATGTCTCAACTTGTCCGTCAGATCCAATCTTTCTCTTGTATATCCATTTACAACCAATTGGTCTAAAACCGCTCGGTAGGTCTACAAGAGTCCAGACTTTGTTTGAGTACATTGAGTCTATCTCAGCCCGCATAGCTTCAATCCATCTCGTTGAGTCAACATCGGATATAGCTTGATCGAAAGTAGCGGGATCTTCTCTTAGAAGTCCCCTAGTCGCAACATAATCGTGTTCAACGTGTGACATGCCATACCGCTCTGGTTGGCGTGGCACCCTTTCAGATCGTTGCAAGACTGCTTCACTCGGACCATCCAATTCCAAATCCTGTGAGGGCGTTTCGGTGACTGCTCCTCGAGAGTGACCTCTCGGCCAACGCCACAATCTCGAATGAACTCTTCCTCGAGAAAATGTGCGTGTAGGCCCACAACCATCCTCTGATCATCGTGAAAGTAGAATAGGTACCCCATAGAGTTTTCAGGGTAACCTATGAAACGACCTTTCAGAGACCTAGACTCCAATTTGTCTGCCTTTAACTTTTTCACATAGGCCGGGCAACCCCAAATCCTAATATGTGATAAGCTGGGTAAACGACCAGTCCATATCTCATACAGAATGCCGTTAACAGACTTCGAGGGACACAGATTTATGGTATAAGCCGCTGTCAAAAGCGCGTATCCCCACAATGACATCAGTAAATCTGTATAGCTTAACATAGAACGCACCATATCTAATAAAGTTCGGTTTCTACGTTCGGCCACGCCATTTAATTGTGGCGTGCCGGGCGGAGTCATATGTGATAATATACCATTCTCCTTCAAGAACTGGTCAAACTCGATACTCATGTACTCGCCACCTCGATCCGATCGAATGACTTTAATGAGTTTCGACGTTTGTTTTTCCACCAAAGCCTTATACTCCTTGAACCTTTCAAGTGCATCAGCTTTATACATCATCAGATACACGAGTCCGTAACGACTGTGATCATCCGTGAAGGTAATAAAATAGTGGAAGTCACCCCGAGCCTTCACATTGAATGGCCCGCAAACGTCCGTGTGAATCAAACCGAGAATTTCCGTGGCTCTATTAAATGTCCCTGTGAAGGGTGATCGAGTCATTTTATCTTGGAGGCACGACTCACAAGTCGGATAGGGATCTGATCCCAACGGTTTCAAAATCCCGTTTTTCTCTAACTCGTGGATCTTGCGTTCTCCAGTATGCCCTAATCGAAGATACCACAAGTACCTCGCATTTATTCCTGACTTCCGTTTGTTTGTGACGTATTCACAGATACGTCATTCTGGGTATTTAAATAGTACAAACCATTAAAAAGTGTTGCGTTGCCAACATTTTTGTTTCGATACATAATGTGGCATGTATTTTTATTAAAGTTAAATACATAACCATTCCTGCTCAAAACAGGAATGGAGACGATGTTCGTAAAACCCCTAGGGAGTACAAGACAATCGTACAAACGCAACACATGCCCAGATAACAAAACAAGAGATCTTGATCCGACGTGGCTTGCCGAGAGACTATCCCCGCTTCCCACTCTAACCTCGATCTCCTGCTCCCCAAGCGCTCTACTTGGTCTCAGACCCTGCGTGGACACACAAATGTGAGTACTAGCTCCCGAATCCAATATCCCAGAAGATTGTTCTTCTTAGAAACCTTCCCTGTTGGCTTGAGCTTGTTGCCCTTCTTCTTTTTGCCTTTCTAGGGCTTCAAAGAGGTGGTGACAAGTGCAGTCTGCTTTGCCCTCTTCATCTGACCTTGCGCCGTCGCTAACTGATTCATCAGATCATGAAGCGTCAGCGTCATGCCGTTCAGATGATAGTTCACTATGAACGCATTGAAGGATGGAGGCAGAGACTGCAAGATGAGATCGTTTTATAATTCTCGATCAAATCGGAAATTGAGAGTCTCCAATCTCTCGATCATGGTGATCATGTTCATAACATGTTCGCCAACGTTCTCACCCTCAGACATCCTCGATCGGAAGAGCTGCGACGAAGCCGCATAGCGAGCTGTCCTTGACGTCTCACCGTAAAGCTCTTTCAGATGCTGAACCATCGCTCGAGCATCAGTCATACCCTCATGGCTACGCTGCAGCGTGTTACTCATCGATCCGAGGACATGAGCCTTTACGAGCTGCTCGTCGTGCAGTCGCTTGTCATAAGCGGCACGAGCCTGCTCGGTTGCCCGCGCCCCTGGGGCCGGCGGCAACTCGGAGTCAAGGATATACACTAGGTTCTCAATCTGAAGGAAAATCCTCAGGTTGCGAAGCCAGTCTGAATAGTTTGACCCAGTCAACCTATTCTCCTTGAGCAGTATGTTTAAAGCGGTAGACATAACTATACATCCAATGTATAGATCATGAAACGCGAACAAGGACTTCTATTCCGTTTGACTCCCACTATCTTTCATAAACTCCATTTTCTCCCATTGGATGTTTTGGAAGTTTCGTTGATAACTTCGATAGTGGAGTTGATGTCCCCGTGGGCGGATGCAAACCTCAACCTCTGTCGTTTTATTGGTTTGCAGCGGCCCACGAAGTCGTGCTCCGCACGAATCCGACCTTGTCGAATGTCTCAACTATCTTTGTCTCAGTCAGGGACCGCCGCCGGCAAACCCGGAACAAGGCGATGTGACTGTCTAAGTGCGACCTATCAACTTTGCTCAAAACCGCACACTTGAACCGTACGTTTTACCGCACAGTGTGGTCTTGGCGAGCGGCGCTAACGCACTCGAGCAAGCCGAAACGAAAGCAAATGCAAGGCGCCGGCATACCCGGAACCAAACCTTGTATTTAGGTTTCGTAATAACTCAGCCCGAGCTTGATAGAAGACAAGGCATCAAATCCCTTTACTCACTTAGTATTTCTTTGGGAGATTATATTCTCATAGCAAAAATCAAAAATTAAGCACGAGCACATAAATGCGTTAATTAAATTCCTAACCCTAAGAAAGCAATTTAAATGGACAAATGTGCGGGCTATTTCTAAACTGGTCCTATTACATGGGTCGTAAGACGACCGGGTCTTTGATTTCCAAACGTCGACTCGTCGTCACGCGGGTCATCGAACCCTCTAATCTCGCCTTGCGTCAAACGGCCGCCATTTTATCTAACTTATCTAATAAAGCGATAAAATACAACACGGGGGGAATTATTTCCCGACAACCCGTAATCCATGTACATACCGGGGGGCAGCAAACGGCCCTTAAACAAATAACCCGGTGTGAACCAAAGCCCGCGTAAATGTCCCACATAAACATGCAACACAGAATTTTGACGCCGGTTGACTGACCGACGTCACGAGCGACGATAGTCTCCAAACAACGTCGACCGTTCGTTCGCCACATCGGCTTTCGAGGCCTTCGGTCGAACCATGCATGAGCCGTATCTCTGATACCACTGTTGGGGTAGGCCCGATTAATCGACGCCAGCCCCCGAACAGCTCAACGTGGCGATAGCAGAAGCGCGTTTTGAACCGAGCGGCGTAGGGTGCCGAATTTTCGATTTTCAACATCTAAATTCGACCTAACGCCCTTCGGCTTCTCCCGAGGGCTCAAGATACTGCCCTGAGCCTCAGGAGACCACGTCTAATTCGAACTTCTCAAATCTGAATTTAGTACAACTTTATTTGAATTAATAACTTCATTCCAAACTAGTTCGAACAAAGCGGCAGCCGACATTGTTTTAACTATTTGGCAGCCGAAACGATTTCCGATCAATACCAAATTTTCCAGAATGATTCTACACTTCCCGACGATCGTAATGTGGGGTCTATCGAATCATTCCGATGTCGTTTGGTATTTTTCGTAAAATCAAATCAGTAGTTCGAAATTATCAATTCGACTAAAGCGGCATTCTGCCGTCTTTCAATAGTTTGATAACCGAAATGATATCCGATCGATACCAAATTTTTCAGATTGATTCTACACTTCCCCGCGATTGTAACGAGGGGTCTTTCGAATCATTCCGATATCGTTTGGTGTTTTTCGTAAAATCAAATCAGTAAGGTTCGAAATATACCGTCGGTGTACGTGAATGCACCTCGGATGGACGTCGCAACACCTCGTCTGGCTCCCGGGGCTTCCGGGCTAGATTGTCACGCCGGTATGACCTCGATCGAACCTCCGAGACTGCTCCCGATGGCTAGCGCAGTTCGGTTCGGGCGTCGGGACTCGTCAAACGATCCCGTGGCTTGACGTGGCTTAAGAAGTTCTAACTTCAGCTCACTTTGTTTCTTTTCTCTCTAGTTTTATTGTTGAGAGTAAAAAATACCAAGTACTTTGGCTTAGTAACCCCTCATGTTTTATCTACTTGTTCTCATTTTTGCATGCTCACCTTTGTAGTAAAATTCCACTAAGGTTTGTTTATAATATTTCCCTAACACTTGTCATGTTATTGAATGAATGAGTCACTTGCACCTCAACCAATGTGGCATAAAATGGAATTGACACATGTTCAATGACCAAGTCAACATGCACATTTTTAGTTTATTCCATTTCAGCCTATGAGGTTTCTAAATTCTCAATTTAGTCCCTCAATTTTAAGTAATAAAATAAATAAATCCAATCTAATTATTTTAATTACAATTGAGCCTCTTTTAGTTAATTAATTAAGCACTTAAGACAATCTTAAGTCCTAATTATTCCCGTGACCATCACCGGAATTTAACTAAATCATCGACACCTCGTATCGACTTTGTCACTACCTTAGCGAATCCCATTCGTTAGGTTCTAGAGAAAAGCCCGCCGTTTTCGTTCAAGTTCATTACCATTTTTAAGCGCGACTCTCTAGGTCCGTCTCAACTGCCACGGGAGGAATCCACGAGTCCCGGTATTCGCCTAGCCAATCCCGCGGTACCGGACAGATCCCAGTTGAGAACGAATTTTGATCTAATCGAAATTCGGGCGAACCGACTATAGTGTATACATTTAAATAACTCTTACGCCTTTCACTTGCGTCCCGGTTAGGTGAGAGCCATGTAAATGTCAAACTCACTAACCTAACTCTATGTTATAATCGAGACCCAACCGATTATTTAAACTCCGCTCTGTATCTAATACGAGCGAGCTTTCTAAGCTTCGGCCGAAGGCTTTATGATCGTTGTTCTCCGATTACCTCATAGGACATTAACCTATATGAATATAGGCAGTGAATCCCGATAGCAGTCAAAGCCCGGCAATCAACTCCGTAAAGTCAGTTGCGTTTCGTCGCTGGCCCGTGTCCCATTTCCGAACACTTGTGAGCCTAGCCAACTAGCGACAAACCGAAATTGCGGAAGCAAATCCGTCAATGACCCTATCGGTCTGAGGCTGCTATAGTCATTCGTTCAATCATTGACAACATCCTAGTCATGTGATTGAGACGAATACGAGCCGAATGTCCGAATACGCGATCTCTCCGATCACCGATATCTCCGTCACGACCCACAACCTCTCAGGTAATCGGTGACACTACCGATACTATGTGGTCGTCAATGAATAAGTCATATTCGGATATCTAGTCACCCACCTAGAATCCTTAGACTTACGGATTTTTTATTTAATGCTGAGATTAAGGACCGTCCGGTGTCTCCTCCCTCGTCCCGACGAGAATCAGACGTCCAACTCAAACATTCGGGTATTATTTATTTATCGCACCGCCAGATGCCAAGCAGACTTTAAATTCGATAAATAAATAATAATGCCTTTATTATAATGAAAATTATATTCACTACTTTATTTTAACAGTATATACAATAAAACTGTCTATCGACCTATACATCATTGTGCGCCCTATACTATTCATAGTCCTCGTATGGCATTCCGAGGGCACACTCCCTAACAGATATTAGGTTGCACGATGAGCCTCCATAGTCGCTTCCCAATCAAGGAATCATTAAACTTTTGCAAGTCATGAAATCCAAGCCCACCATCAGCTTTAGCTAATGTTATGTTTGCCCAGCCTTTCCAATGGGGTTTGGGATTGTTGCCTCCATTAAGTCCCCACCAAAAGTTAGATGCCACATAACAATTTTTTTTACATATTCCAACTGGAAGTTAAGCACGTCATAGCAAAAACAGGCATGGCATTAATAACGGATTTCAGGAGAACTTCTTTACCTGCGTTGTTAAGGAATGTGTTTTTCCAGCTGCAAAGTCATCTCTTAACAGCCTCCAAGATGTAGTTGAAAGTCTCAACTTTAGATCTTCCAATTCCCAAAGGCAATTCAAGATATTTTGATCTATATCGCTCTTTGATCCAAGAGAGAGCACGGCATTGTCCCTTCCCTAACCTCTGCAGCCGTATTCTTGGTGAAAAAGACCTATGATTTCTCTAAATTAATAACATGTCATGAGGCAACTCCACAGCGATCAAGCAATCCTCTGATAATCTCAGCCTGTTGGACAAAAGCTTCACAAAACAGTAAAGATCGTCATCAAAAAGCAAGTGAGTAATAATGGGTCCTCCTCTGCAAATCCTAAGGCCTTTATAGATTCCTGAGTGAGAAGCCCGTGTGATGAGATTAGAGAAAGCCTCTGAAATGATCAGGAACATAAAGGGGGACAATGGATCACTTTGTCTAATTCCTCTAGAAGGCGTCAAAAGTCCACTAGGCGAGCCATTGAGATTAAAAGAGAAAGAAGTAGTGCTAATGCATGAAGAAATCCAACCAATGAACCTTTAATCAAAGCCCATCATAGAAAGAACTTTTTCAGGAAATCCCCACTCAACTCTACCGTATGCCTTCGCCATATCAAGTTTAAGGGCCATAAAACTCTTTCCTCTACTCCTAAGACTGTTGAGGTAATGAAGGCATTCATGAGCGACAACAACATTATCGAGAACCTATCGACCTTGAATGAAAGCAGCTTGGCCCAAGTTAATACACTCTTGAAGACAAGGGCGTAGTCTCTTAGCAATAATTTTTTTTTGGAATAGGTCCCAGTTTTATATATATAAGGGTGAATGAATACAGAATGGGTGCGAGTATAACTCAACACATGCAACCAGTAACATGCTACTGGTGAACAAATCATATGTCAAACATAACTATCTACCATGCCACTCTCCATTGCCGCCGAATAGCAGCCTGCTGAAGAGCATGCTTCTCGCCGATAGTCCCTAGACGGGCACCAAGAATACCAAGGGCCGTGGCCACAATATGAGCTGGGGTGGAACAGATGTGCTCCCTCCATCGCCTGTTCCGCTCCTGCCAGATGTGATAGACAATCGATGCAAGGACATGTCTATAAGCAGTATGAACTAGATGTCGGCTTCTCCACTTCAGGGCAGCCCAGTGAATGCTCCTGTCCCACTCAATATATGGTATCCGCCACCTTATCCTGTCCCTAAGTATTCGTCGGCATCGCAACGAAAAGGGACAAGAAAAGAATAGGTGAGAGATCGTCTCCCGACTCCCGGTATCACAGAGGAGGCAGGCTTCCGTTCCTGCGCGCTGAGCCACCCAAGGTAAGCTACGAACGGATAGACGGCCTCGTATAGCAAGCCAGAGAATGAACTCATGCCGTGGGATACGTAGACAGCCTCCGAAGAGAGAAGCCCAAATGACTCTGTCCCTCCGCGGTCGAGTGGCCTCACGAACCGCCCTCGAAGAGAAACGTCCATCAGGAGTCCCTATCCAGCGAACACGATCAGACTGCGTCGGGTCCACCTGTGGTAAAAGAGGGCCGAACTCCAAAAACTCGGATGACGTCGTGGCTGGCCAAGACCACCCATCCGACGTAATAACCTCACTGAGGCGTGAGTCATGCGGCAGTCCCATCACCATCGGCCCCCTTGGATATCTTTCCATCAGCGAGGTCATCAGCAGCCAAGGGTCCTTCCATAGCCATATAGATCGCCCGTCTCCCACCTGATACGATATGAAGGAGCGAAGGACGTTCCGAAGCTTGAGCAACTTCCTCCAACTCCAAGAAGTGTTGCTCCCCGGCGTAATCTCCCAAAGCGATCTGTTATGCAACCTAGTGCAGTACAGCCAGTCAACCCAAATCGAGTCTGGAGCATGCGAGGCCACACTCCATAAATGTCGAAGAAGCAGTGCTCGATTTTCGGTCTCAATGGGCCGTATCCCAAGACCTCCCTCGGCTATCGGTAGACAAATATCAGCCCATGCAACTCGCGCCGGTGAGCCAGCCCATAAGAAATTCCTCAAGCGCGCCTCAATAGCCCGAATAACCCCCTTCGGGAGAAGGAAAATTCCCGCCCAATAGATATGAAGTGCAGAGAGAACGGACTTAATAAGCTGCACTCTCCCCGCATAAGAGAGTGACTTATTAAGCCATGACCCCAACCTCCTATCAACCTTCTGCACTAAAGGCGCACAATCAGAGATAGATAATCTACCTGGAATCAATGGAACTCCCAAGTAGCGTACAGGCAGATGCCCCTGAGGAATGCCTAGCATCGTCTGAAACTGCGCCGATGAGCTCTCAGCGCGCTTGCTCACAAACATCTCGCTCTTGGCGTGGCTCGGTTCTAACCCCGAAGCCGCCGCAAAGTCATCCAGCGCTGCCTTAAGAACCCCAATCGAAACCTCATCAGCATGACAAAAGAGTAAAAGGTCATCCGCAAATGCAAGCATGGCCAGCTTCGACGTCTCACAACGCCAATGATAAAGAAATCGCGGTTCCTGGCAGATGCGGTGTGTAACCATCCCCCGTAAAATCTCCATCACCAGCGTGAACAGGTACGGGGATAAAGGGTCTCCTTGTCGAAGACCTCTCGTCCCCTGGAAGTACCCCACCTGCGCTCCATGTAGGTTAATAGAAAAAGTCGTCGTAGTAACACAACAGCGAACCCAATCCACAAACGTCGAGTGGAAACCCATTGCTTCCATTGCAGCCAACAAGAAACTCCACTCGACCTTATCGTAGGCCTTAGCCAAATCCACCTTGAGCGCAACGCGAGGGGGACGGCTCATGCTGTTATACCCCAAACAGATCTCCTGGGCTAACAGAATGTTATCACTGATCTTCCTTCCCGGAATAAAGGCCGTCTGAGTCGGATGAACAAGCTCCCCAAGAACAAGCTTCAACCTGTTGGCAATAACCTTAGAGATTACCTTAAACAGGACGTTGCAGCACGAGATAGGTCTATAATCAGCCGCCGTCCTCGGTGATTCCCCCTTAGGAATGAGCGTGATGGATGTGCTATTAAGACCCTTAAGCAGCCGGCCCGTCAAAAAGAAGTCCTGAACCGCGAGAATGAGATCCTCCCCAATAATACTCCACGCCGCTTTAAAGAAAGCGGCCGTAAATCCGTCCGGTCCCGGAGCTTTCTCGTCCCCCATGGAGAAGAGAGCCTCCTTGATCTCAGTCGGCTCAATGGGTCTAATCATATGATTGGCCGTATCCCCCGAAAGAGATCGAGAGATATAAGGCTCTAGATCCGCCTGGGTAACCTGATTAGACCTCGCTGAGACGCCCAACAGATCTCGATAAAATCGCACCAACTCATCCCGAACGGGCCCCTCACCATGGATCAGCTCCCCGCTCTCAGAATCCAATGCAAGAATCCGGTTTCTTGCGCGTCGCAAAGCCACCCTTCGGAAAAAGAATGACGTACACTGATCACCCTCCTTAAGCCAAGTTAGCTTGGCCCGTTGTGACAACGCAGAATGCTCCATATCAACCGCCCTCGTGTATAAGTCCCGGCAGAATCGCTCCAAGTCATGGAAGAACGTCTCATCCGGGAATCTGCTTGTGAAGTCTTGACTAATGTCAAGGAACCGCTTGGCCTCAACAACATTCCTTGCTAGGTCCCCCTTCGACCGACGCATCTGTCGAAATATATGCTTGAGGTCCTTAAGGCGCCTTGTGAGAACATACATAGGGTAACCGGATCGCTCCACCTCCCAAACCTGCTGGACTTGCGCCAAAAATGATGCATCATGTATCAAGAAGTTATCGAAGCGAAACGTCGATAGCCTCGGGGCACCACGGACCTCGCCAAGAAGCAACGGGCTGTGATCAGAGGGCCCGGGCAAATCAGCCCTATAGGAACAATCGGGGTACTTGGCGAACCACACCGGATTACCAATCACACGGTCAAGTCTTCGCCAGATTCCCGCCGCGGCCCGTTGCTGATTATACCACGTAAAAAATTGTCCGGTATGCGGCAACGTCGTCAAATCCGCTCGAAGCAAGCAGTCGCGTAAATCACGGGTATCTCGATCGGTAATGACTCCTCCCCTTCCTTCCGCAGCTTCGACAATAGCATTAAAGTCACCTAAGACAATCCATGGGTCATTGTGGTGTAGCGCAGACGTACCAACAATATCCTCCCAAAGCTCACACCTCTCCTCCCTTCGGTTCTTTCCATAAATAAAGGATACGTAGGTTGTCTCATTAGCAGCCATAGAGAACACCTTACAATGGATAGCCTGCGCAGTAAAGGCCTCAACCGAGACCTGAATCCAAGATGGGTCCCATCCAACCCAAATGCGTGATCCGGGGCCGCCATCATAGTCGAAGAACCACGTCCATGCAGCGTTAATTCTGCCCGAGATGGAAGCTGCATTAACTGTGGAAACCCTAGTCTCCAAGAGAGCAATCAAATGCAACCCGTTACGTGCCACCAACTCCTCCACTCCCCTCCCGTGGTCCCGCTTGTTGAGACCACGCACATTCCACACCCCGACACTGATCATGGATCACCCCTCGAGCGGGCTGCATCATTAGGACCCGAGGATGTAGAAGGTATATCACAAGATTCAGAGAGACCCTGAAGTACCGAGAAGGAGTTCCTATCAGCTCCGGCCACCTTCGAGAACGCCGCCACCCCATTCTGCCGAGGCGGGCTACGTCTTGGGGTCGGCGAGCTTTGTCTCGGCGGATTAGGATTAATCCGTGGCTCGTCGTGAGGAAGCTGGCCGGCCGTTGCCCCAATGTCGTGGTCCGTAATTTTGGCTTTTCCCTTGCGGCCCACGCGCTGCCATTCACGATCGGGCCGGGCTTCAACCGACTCATTTGTGCGCCGTCGAGGTTGGACTTGGGCCGTGGCTTTCCCCTTACTCCGTAGACATGAGGCCGTTGAATGCATCCATGATTCACACTCCCCGCATTTAGTTGGCTTCCATTCATACTCGACCCGTACAAGTACACTCCCATCCCATCCACCCTCGGCATTCGGTAGGCGAATCTGAAACTTGTCGATAAACGGTTCATCTAACTTCTTCATAACACAAACTCGCGCAAAGTCAATACGAGTCATATTGGTCGTCCCACCATCCGTAAACAATGGACGCCCAACCGCACTAGCCACGACACCGAGGCCCTCCGGAGTCCAGAATTCCCCGGGCACGTGCCATAATCGAATCCAAAGAGGAACCTCAGATTGGTCCCGCCTATCAAGGGCCATACCCGGCCGCCATGCCTCAAGAAAAAGGGGCTGCCCATGCATAAGCCACGGGCCGCCGTCCAACGCACGGTTCATCGCCTCCTCGGACTCAAACCGGAACTTAAAGAACCCATTTTGTGTCGCCTTGACCTCGACAACACCCGCCCACAGATTACGGAAAAATCTCTCAACGAAAGGAAAGAACGGTTTCTTCCCAAGGAAATATCCGACTAGTGTATGATCCCAACGCGCGAACCCCTTCTTCGCAACATCCCACGTGGGTCGCACTTCAAGCAAGCCGTCAATGAGCGTAGGTGGCGTATAGTCCAACTTAATTCGCGTCATGTTGTCCCGCCCCGTCGTAGAAGAACCAATGAGTCTAGCCGCATACGACTCAGAAACCCTAGGCCCATGAACGGAAACCCTAGGCTCCGGCGACGGAACTATCGTGTCGTCGACGTCACGGTTGGCTTCAAGATGTGCATGTGGCCGCACTTCGTCGTTCGCTCCATCAGAAATAGCACTTTTCGGCGGCGGCGGTGTACCCTTCCTATCGGCAGCCCTTTTCAAGATGGAGACCACCGGTCGTCGATTTGGATCCCATCTCCGGTCAGACCTATCATGGACTTTCGACCCCTGCGCAGACGCCCTAGAGACGGTCGCAGCCGACGCGGAACTCGCCGGGATAGGATCGGCTACTGTGGTTGTAGCAGTGGAAAACCCTAGAAATTTAGGGTTTCGCTGAGAAGCTGTGGCCAAATCCATTGACGGCTCAGAATGATGGGCGATCGGTGAATTCTGGACCGTCGTGGTGTGAGCCCCATTCACGGCCACCTTCCTCCCCATAACACGATCAGCCAATGCTTGGCACGAATCAAAATCAAACGAGGCCGCGAATTCGGGATATTTCAACCGGATAAACTCAAGATCTTGAGCTAAATCCCGCGCCGAACGATCTAAACCGGTATTAGATTCCGCAATATCAAAAGAAATCCTCTCAGACCGATTCAGATTCGACAATCCATCGTCACACTCTGCCACAGAAGGAGCGCCGCCCCGTTTCTTGGTCACCAAGAGATCGAACGCAGCCCCATTATCACGCACTTCAGATCCCGGAAAATTCTCCAATTCCGGCGTTAGTATCCTAATCACCCGAGCAGATGGAGGCGCGGATGACATCAGAGAACCAATCATGGTCGAAGAGGACGCCATGAAATAGATTCAAGGGCGATCGCAACAGCCCTTGACACGTTTGAACGAGATATTCAAACTCAAATCGCCGAGAAGGATTAAAATCCTTCCACCGCCGTGAGAATCCGGCGATGGAGGGGGTAGGAAGGGTCGTCGACGATCTGCAAGGCGGTGAAGATCGGCGCCGGTGAGGTGATCAAGGGAGGCGGGAATCAAATTTTGAAAATCGGCTAGGGTTTTTTCGAAGTGTGTGAAAATCGCACACAGTCACGGTGTAAACCATCGAGTGAGTGAATCACTATATGTGTGTGTGTTAGCAATAATTTTTGATATGATCTTATATGCGACCTTACATAAACTAATAGGTCTATAGAGCGAAATGTGTGAGGGTTTTCTAATCTTGGGAATGAATGTAATGAGTGTGTGGTTAAGGTTTCTAAGCATCCTATTATGTCTAAAGAAGTTCCTCACAGCATAACCAAGGTCACTATGAATGATATGCCAAAAGTGTTGAAAAAAGAGGGGGTTCATACCATCCGGGCCGGGGGTTTTGGTGGGACTCATGGAGAAAAGGGCTTCTTTGATTTCCTCTTCCCTGAATAGGACTGGTGAGCATTTTGTTCATTGCAGGAGAGATGGCCTGAGGGATACCTTCAAGCATTCCAGGCTGGTCAGAAATAGGAGAGCCAGTGAAGAGCTGTCTATAGTAGTCTGTCACCAACTTTCGATTTGCGCCTTTTCTTCACACAGATTTTCTTCACTATTGAGAAGACAAATAATGGAGTTCCTATTTCTCCTTTGAGTGGTGGCTGCGGGAATTCTAGCTTTTTGACTCCAATAAATCTCTTCTTCTCTATAAGCTTGTTGAAGGTCAACCTTAAGTTTGTTCCACAAAAGCCAGTCTCTATCTCCCTTAACCTGCCTAAGTGTATCCAATTCCTTCTTGAGGTTCTCAATTCGCCTAGCGCTATTATTCTTTAAGCTCGAACTCCATGTCAGAAGTCCCATTATACAGTTTCTGATCTTCGTTGTTAATTGGTAAAGTGGCGTTCCAGCTTGATCAACTCTCCAAGCTTGTTGTACCACCTCATTAATTCCAGGTTGAATTTCCATCTCTTATCAAATTGAAACCGTTTCTTAGCCTTTTGCACCTTAGAATCTGAGATGATGTTTAGGATACAATGATATGAGGAGACTTTCTCTTCATGGCTGACGGTAGAATCAGGGAATTTCTGGACGCAACAAGGTGAGAAAAAATTATATCGATCCTCTCTTCAACAAAGCCTTCTCCACTTCGATTGTTTGCCCAAGTGAATCTATTACTAATGAAAGATAGTTCCATCCCCATATCTTCGATAAAGGTAGAATGCTTCGAAGCTTCCCGCTGATCTAGATCTCCCCCTTCCTTTTCTTCACTTGTTCCGATCTCGTTGAAATCTCCACCCATAACCACATCTGTCCCCATTTCTGCTTAGCGTGTACAAGGTACTCAAACTGTTGTTTTCTATATTGTGAAGCAGTGCTCAAATAGACAAATATTGCCTAGAAGCAACATTGTTCTCTTGCACTCTCACAGCTGATTTCCAAGCAAAAGTTCGATCCAATAATCTGTTTGATAGTAATATCTTCCGACCATGAAACACCCGTAATTTTAATACGGGATTAGGACGTAATTAATTTTGTACAAGTTCGAAATCAATAAAACTGATGTCGAGCGGATCGGAAACCGAGTAACAGACTCGGCCCAAACATTATTTGACCTAAACATTTTTGGACACAATTTATTGGAATTCAATAAATAATATTTCCGCAAATCTATACTAGAGCCCAACTAGGAATGGCTAAATAATAAAAGAATGGCCCATATGATTATAAAGGGTGAAACACACCTTTAAGCCCAAATTAGAGCCCAAACTAGTTTGTGACTGACTAGGAGACTTAGCGAATTGCCTTGTTTGATCGCGCGTTGACTTCCGTTGACTTTCTCTCAAAACACCGTCAGTAGGTGCGATTTTCACCTAGTAGGCGATTTTTTCAATTTTTTTCTCGCGCGGGTGCTGTTTGATCGCCGTCGTCTCTGGTCAATCTTGGCCGGCCGGTGATTGTGGTAGCCTTCTTCACCGATTTAGGTGGGGGATCTGATCTGATCTGATCTGCGACGGGGTGGTGGGAGATCTGATCGGGTTTCTTGGTACATCAAGGTTAGGGTTTACTATTCTATTGGATGACGGCTGATTCTGATGGGCGCTCGGCTGCGGCAAGGCGTGCTATCATCACGGCGCCGACAACGCTGGATGGCACGGCTGAACTCGTGGCACCATCTACCCACGATGCAGCGGTGACAGGGCCAACGGGGGAGAGGGATTTGATCGTGGATCGCGGATTAGGGCTGCAGCCAGCCGATCTGATCGCGAATCAGTCCATGACGACGACGGCTGATTCCGATCTGTTGATGGCTCCTAGGGCCGGTCCGGCACTGCCTGATTTGGATGCCCTTACCGCGGCTTATCCTGATTTTGCGGCATGTTTTGATGGGGAACGTTTCCGAGAGCTGCAACGCAAGATTCATGGGGCTGAATGGGCGGGAGCTGGTGATGGGGGTAGATCTGCTAGGGTGAGCGATCGGTTTGATGTGCGGAATCAGTGCAATGACGAGGTGAGCGTCGCTGCGGATTGGACAACGAGGTATGGCCCCAATAAGGTGGCGGATCAGATTGGGCTAAGGGTTTCACATGGTCTTCACCTACACGTGCTGGCGTAACTGTCCCTCTCAAAGGAATTCTGCGCCATCCTAGCCGCAAGCAAAGGTGGGCGCGACCGGATACTCCACCACCTATGCGTATGACAGCCCGACGGTTTGTGAATTTGGGATCGCCGGTAGATGAGGAGCAGGTCGATGAGGAGATTCACGTTGATGATAGAGAGGTGGCTGCTTCGTCTGGGAATGATGCGGTTCAAATTAGGGTTTTCGATCCTCAACCCATTGTGACTCCCCCTCCATTGATTAGGGGTACAACTTCTGATAATCCGAATACAGATTCAGCCACAACAACAGTATCCACGACTCTAGCCACGCTGATTTCGTCGCTGACGGATCAGCCTATGGTGTCTAAGGGCACCGACAGTTTGACGCTGAAGAAGGTCACGACGAAACTGGGAGCTGAACCTGCGAACATGACGCTGAAGGATGGGGCGCATGGCCCTCATGGACAGGAAAAGGCTAGGGTTTATAACGCAGCTAGGCCTAGTGGGGACGGAGGGGGAGGTGATGGGCCCCTCAGCAGGCGTGACCAACGGGGGCCAGTTTTCACACGCCTGGGTCCTATGAGTGATCTTTCGTATTCAGCTGCGGCAAAAGGAGATCATGGGGAGCCGAAACGAGTCGTACCTGAGGGTAGGGGAATGAAGTTGGGATTCACTCCACCCACTATCGTCGAAGGGCGGCCGGAGGCGCGACCGTCGATCGAAGTGCGACGGAGTGGGGCAAACCGATGGAAACACTCGTTGGTGGGTTACTTCTTGGGGAAAAAGCCGTACTTTCCCTTTGTGGAACGATACGTCCGGTCGATATGGCATGGATTGATAGACGTGGTTTTTTTATGTTCCGATTTGAGACTCAAGATGCCGTGGAGGCGGCGTTGGAAGGTGGCCCGTGGCTGATGCAAGGTCAGCCCCTATTTTTGGAGCCATGGAAGCCTAGGATGTCTTTTGAACGCAAAGAGGTTGTCGAGATACCGTTATGGGTAAAGCTATGGAACGTTCCATGCGAACTATGGACACAAGATGGCCTAGGGGTAGTTGCGAGCGTCGTTGGTCGGCCACTAGATGCGGATGGAGTCACGACGAGGGGTGATAGAATTGATTACGCACGCATCTGTATCATGAAGAAGATGGCTGATCCGTTTGTAGAGGAGTTAATGTACGACTACCACCGGATGATGGGGGTGGGATTGATGAGCTTATTCCGATTCGGTTAGAGTACGAATGGAGGCCAACCCAGTGTCGTACATGCGAATCTTGGGGCCATAAAGAGTCCCAATGTCCGAAGCGGGGGGAAAGGCATGATGGGTCGGCTGCACATCAGAGCCAAACTCAACAAAGGTTAGTCGTGGCACCTCGACCAGTTGAGGCTCAAACACGGTTGAACGGACAACGACATAACCCGCCACCGAAGGGACGCCAGTTTCGGCACCATCAAGGGGAGGGACGACATGTAGGGGGTGGTGGGCGCACTCTAGCAGGAAGGCGGTTCCATGAGGAGTGGAGTCAGGTTGGAGCGAAAGGAAAGGCCATTAGGGTGGTGACTTCACCGGCTGATGGGCCTCATATAGTGGCTACGCGAGGGGAACGCGTCCATGGGGAGACGAGTTTATCACGGCGAAGCCCAGAGCCAGCGCGTCAAGGGGGCTCCTTGGTCCATAACGCCGAGGGGCATAATAGGTTTGAAGTGTTAGGCGACAGTACTGGCGAAGCAGACGCTATCATATCTCAACTGGGCCCTAAAGCAAATGCAGCCCATAAAGGGGTGCATTTATGTTAGCATTGGGTGCATGGAATGTACGTGGTCTTAATAAACAAGACCACAGGAGGGCGGTGGGGGATTTGATAGCGCTTGAGTGATTGAGTTTGATTGGGTTGTTGGAAACCCGAGTGGCAGTCTCTAATGCGGGGAGGGTGTCGAGTGGTATTCGATCGCAGTGGAGGTGGTTTTTCGATTATGACGCGGGCCCGGCTACGAGGATTTGGATAGGATGGGACCCGTTGGCTGTGATTGTGGACATCCTGACGTTCTCGACCCAAGCAGTTCATTGTAGGGTTGCATCGCTAGGTTCGACTGACCTGGTCTTTGTCTCATTTGTGTATGGGAAGTCTAGGAGGGATGAACGACTTCCTCTGTGGGAGGAGCTGATTACTGTGTCCCAAGCTCGTGTGGCGGATGCATGGATGGTCCTGGGGGACTTCAATGCTATATTGCACACGGGTGAGGGACGAGGGGGAGCGCCAGCTACGCAGGATATGGAGGAGTTTCAATCTTGCCTAGTTGGGGCGGATCTTGTGACGGTACCATCGACAGGGCAGGTGTTTACGTGGTACAATCAGCAGAAGAATATGGCCGGCATTTGGAGGAGGCTCGACCGTATAGTGGCCAACCCCCAGTGGTTTGCCCGGTTTCCTGACTTGACCTGTCGATGTGGGCTTCCGGCATCCTCAGATCATTCGCCCGTTCTTTTGGGATCCGTCGCGCCTCGCCAGCACAAGGGAGCGTTTCGATTTGAGAATTTCTTGATTAAGGAGGACGGTTTTTTGGAGCAGGTGCAGCGCATTTGGGGTTTACCGCTTTATGGCTTTCCTATGTTCGTCATTGTGCAACGGTTGAAGCTGTTGAAACCGATCTTCAAACAGATGCGGAGAGCCAAAGGGGATTTAGCTTCGAACGTCATTGAGGCGAAGCGATTCCTTGATCTTGCTCAGGAGTTCTCATCACGCTATCCATTGGAGGGGCTTTTTTATGATCTAGAGCGCCTGTGTCGTTCGCTGTATTCTAAGGCAGTGGAGATGGAACACACGGCGCTGTCGCAACGGGCAAAGCTCGCTTGGCTGAAGGATGGTGACCAATGTTCTTCGTATTTCTTTCGTAGGGTGGCCATGCGGCGAGCTACGAACCGTATCGTTGCCCTGGAAGATGCGACGGGGGTCCTGATGGATGAGCCGCACCAAATTGAAGGGGCCCTGATTGGATTCTACCAGGAGCTGTTAGGCCAGTCTGTCCACACGACGCCCGTTGCGGTTGCGGATGTGCAAAGAGCTGTTACGCGCACGCTATCCCCAGCAGATGCGCAATCTATGATCGGCCCAGTTGCAGGGAGGGAAGTACGAGAGGCGCTCTTTTCCATGGGGGATGAGAAGGCGCCTGGACCGGATGGGTTCACGGTTGCCTTTTTCAAGGCGGCTTGGGGAATAGTGGGCGACGAAGTGGTGAGGGCTGTACAGGATTTCCTTACGACGGGCAAACTTCTAAAGGGGCTTAATAGTACCCTTATCACGTTGATTCCGAAGATCGAGACGCCTCGTCGGCCAACGGAGTATAGACCCATTTCATGCTGTAATGTGCTGTATAAGGTTATCTCCAAGATTTTGGCGAACAGACTCAAGCCATTTCTGCCTGGGTTGGTGCATGGAACGCAGACGGCATTTATACCTGGTAGGCGCATCAGCGATAATATCCTCTTGGCACAGGAGTTATGTCTGGGGTATAAGTCGAAGGGAAGGCCGCCGCGAGCTATGTTCAAGATTGATCTAGCTAAAGCGTACGATAAGGTGGAGTGGACGTTTTTACTGGCCGTGCTTGAGGCTATGAGATTTCACCCAACCTTCATAGGGTGGATTCGGGCTTGTATCACGTCTACGGCGTTTTCACTTAATCTGAATGGGCAGGTGGTTGGCTTCTTTGAGGGAAAGAGGGGAATTCGACGGGGAGATCCCATATCACCCTATCTCTTTACTCTGATTATGGAGGTGCTGCATGGGTTGATCACCTTATGTATTGCTGAGGAGCCGAGGTTCTGTTACCATTGGAGATGTGAGTCGATGCGCTTGGCTTCTCTGACCTTTGCGGATGATCTACTACTCTTTAGTCATGCGGATGTTGTATCGATTGGTGTGCTGAAGGACGCGCTTGGGCGCTTTGCGTCTCTCTCAGGGTTGGTCCCAAATCCGGACAAGAGCGAGATGTACTTATCACGACGTGCAGAAGGGCTTACATCGCAGATTCAGACACTGATGGGTTATCGAGTGGGACATCTCCCAGTTCGCTACCTGGGGGTGCCTCTTATTACTTCACGCCTTTCGATTGCTGACTGCGCACCATTATTACACCGAGTAGACCAGCGCCTAGGATCATGGCTTAATCGGTCACTGTCGTACGCCGGCCGACTCCAGCTAGTTAAGTCGGTGCTTCAGGCTTTACATGCATACTGGTCGGGGGTTTTCTTGCTTCCTAAAGGGGTTGTCCGAGCTTTGGAGACGCGATTTAGGAAGTTCCTATGGGGGGGATCGACGGCAAAGATGGCGTGGGATGTTCTATGTCTCCCAGTGTCTGAGGGGGGAATGGGCCTTCGATCCATTGGGGTTGACAACAGGGCACTTCTCATGAAGCAGTTGTGGAGCGTGCTCACGAGATCTCCTGACTCGATTTGGGTGGAGTGGCTATACAGAACGCGCCTATATTCGCGTTCGGTGTGGGAGCTCTCGATCTCACCGAATGATGCCTGGAGTTGGCGGAAGCTGATGCAGCTGCGACCATTGGTACGTTCCCATATTACTTTTAGGGTGGCTAACGGTTCGACTATATGGCTATGGAAGGACCCTTGGCTGTTGAATGTACCATTACTAGAGAGGTTTCCTCGAGGACCGGTTGCGATGGGCCTACCTGCTGACTCACGCCTGAGTGCGGTTATTAATGAACATGGCTGGAACTGGCCAGGGCAAGGGTCAGTAGAGTATATTGAGATCAGTCGCCTCCTTCCCCAAGTACTTCGTGGAGAGCAGGATGGGGTGATTTGGACATGCTCAACGACGGGGATCATGACGGCTGCATCGGCGAGGGATGCGATCCGCCTTAGGAGGGAACCCATCTGTTGGAATACATTATTTGGAGGGCCGTTGAAGATACCACGCCACGAGTTCATTCTCTGGCTAGGCATACTGGAACGGCTGTCGACTAGAGATAAGCCTTGGGTAGCTCAGAGGGCAGGAACGATGGCGTGCGTCCTCTGTGATGAGCTGCATGTCGAGACAGCACAGCATCTATTCTTCGATTGTGCGTACTCCCGCCAGTGCCAGCGCTTGCTGAGGAGACGTATCCGGTGGACATGGCCATATCGGGAGTGGAGAGCGAGGATTCGATGGGCAGCAGCAAAATGGCATGGGAGACATCTTCTTCATGCAGCTTACAGGCATGTGCTAGCGTCGCTCGTCTATCACATCTGGCAGGCACGGAACAAGCGATGGCAGGAGGGGATCGTTACAACACCTGATCGACTTGTTGGTTGTGTACTCGCCTTGGTCACCATGCGCATTAGTGGTACGTCCACTAATATGCATTCCAGAGATTGGCTATACGTCGACTTTGGAGGGTGGCATGGTAGTTGGTTGAGGTGGTTTTTATTGTTTGTTCATGCGTTACCAGTAGCATGTTACTAGTTGATTGTGCGGAGTTACACTCCCACCCACCATGTAATTTTCCGCCATATATATAAGGGACCTTATACCAAAAAAAAGGAGACTTAGCGAATTGAACAATTTTTCGATCTTGGGTTGGCGAATCCAATCTAATGTTGACTTTTCTCACGCATTGATCAGTTAAGTGATTTTGGGCTTTAGTTTAAACTTAGGCCCATTTCCACATTTAGTCTATTTGAGCGATAGGAGTTAGAAGACTTTAGGAATTTTAAGTAACATGGTATGTGATTTTAATTGTTGTGTGACTGATATTATATGCATTGCATATCACGACATGTCACGACACTTTGGAAGATGACGACTACGTTGGTGGTGACACCCTACGGAGTTGTTGAGTGGGGTAGAACGAGATGATTGTGAGGATGAGGTTAGACTCGCAGGGTACCCGGTGGGACAGGCGTGAACGACCTGTCTACTCGGGTGTGAGCAGCCCGAGGTACAAACCACCTATTATTTGCTCTGGAGCGGGAGACAGACGTGAATGATCTGTCTACTCGGGTGTGAGCAGCCCGAGGTGCAAACCGCTGAATATATTTTGCTCAGGACGGCGGACAGGCGTGAACGACCTATGTACTCAGGGAGAGGTGCAAAACCGTCAGCGGTATGATTTTGATTGCGGAACCATAGCAACTTGGCAGGGCAGTTGCGTGAACGTCAAAATGCTGCCAGTGTCTGTTGCCGCTTGCTTGATGGCCACTTGCCCGCATGGGTGCCGAGTCTAGCCCAGGGCCCTAATATTGAGATAGAGTAGAGTGTGAGAACGAGCGTGCATTGCATTTAATGTGGTGGATGTCGGGTTTGGGGATTGAGCGCACGCTGCATTTGCATGAATTCACTTACTGAGCAATAGCTCAGGCCTTTTATGTGTTGTAGGTAATGATGAGTTCGACGTCGGCGAACGTCAGGACTAAGTTAGCAGCTGGTGGGCGGTGACTCCACGGGCTTTAAAAAAGGGCGAGAGCGGTACATGGATGCGACCTGTGGAGTGGCTATCGTATTTTGATTATACAAGGTCATCTGTAAGATTTTGGCGAACCGACTTAAGCCATTTCTCCCTAGGTTGGTGCATGGGACTCAGATGGCGTTTATACTTGGGCGTCGCATCAGTGATAATATATTGCTGGCCCAGGAACTCTGTCTTGGGTATAAGTCGAAGGGAAGGCCGCCACGAGCAATGTTTAAGATTCATCTGGCTAAGGCGTATGATAAGGTGGAGTGGAGTTTCCCTTTGTCTACCCTTGAGGTTATGGCCTTTCATCCGACGTTCATTGGGTGGATCAGGGCATGCGTGACGACGACGAACTTCTCCCTTAATCGAAATGGTCAAGTGGTGGGGTTCTTTGCGGGGAAAAGGGGACTTAGACAGGGAGACCCCATATCGCCATATCTCTTTACGTTGGTTATGGAGGTCCTGCATGGGATGATATCTCTTTGCATATCTGAAGTGCCGAGGTTTACATACCACTGGCACTGCGAATCCTCGAGATTGGCATCATTAGCATCCGCAATCGATAGCCGCGTAGTAAGAAGTGGAACTCCAAGGTAGCGAACTGGTAGATGACCTATCCGATATCCCGTAAGGGCCTGAACCTGCAAGGTCAGCCCTTCCGCCCGTTTTGACAGATACATCTCGCTCTTCTCCGGGTTGGGGTGTAATCCTGACAACGTCGCAAACCGCCCAAGGGCACTCTTCAGTACAGTAATCGATACGGTATCTGCATGGCTGAAATCAAAAAGCAAGTGAGTAATAATGGGTCCTCCTCTGCAAATCCTAAGGCCTTTATAGATTCCTGAGTGAGAAGCCCGTGTGATGAGATTAGAGAAAGCCTCTGAAATGATCAGGAACATAAAGGGGGACAATGGATCACTTTGTCTAATTCCTCTAGAAGGCGTCAAAAGTCCACTAGGCGAGCCATTGAGATTAAAAGAGAAAGAAGTAGTGCTAATGCATGAAGAAATCCAACCAATGAACCTTTAATCAAAGCCCATCATAGAAAGAACTTTTTCAGGAAATCCCCACTCAACTCTACCGTATGCCTTCGCCATATCAAGTTTAAGGGCCATAAAACTCTTTCCTCTACTCCTAAGACTGTTGAGGTAATGAAGGCATTCATGAGCGACAACAACATTATCGAGAACCTATCGACCTTGAATGAAAGCAGCTTGGCCCAAGTTAATACACTCTTGAAGACAAGGGCGTAGTCTCTTAGCAATAATTTTTGATATGATCTTATATGCGACCTTACATAAACTAATAGGTCTATAGAGCGAAATGTGTGAGGGTTTTCTAATCTTGGGAATGAATGTAATGAGTGTGTGGTTAAGGTTTCTAAGCATCCTATTATGTCTAAAGAAGTTCCTCACAGCATAACCAAGGTCACTATGAATGATATGCCAAAAGTGTTGAAAAAAGAGGGGGTTCATACCATCCGGGCCGGGGGTTTTGGTGGGACTCATGGAGAAAAGGGCTTCTTTGATTTCCTCTTCCCTGAATAGGACTGGTGAGCATTTTGTTCATTGCAGGAGAGATGGCCTGAGGGATACCTTCAAGCATTCCAGGCTGGTCAGAAATAGGAGAGCCAGTGAAGAGCTGTCTATAGTAGTCTGTCACCAAACTTTCGATTTGCGCCTTTTCTTCACACAGATTTTCTTCACTATTGAGAAGACAAATAATGGAGTTCCTATTTCTCCTTTGAGTGGTGGCTGCGGGAATTCTAGCTTTTTGACTCCAATAAATCTCTTCTTCTCTATAAGCTTGTTGAAGGTCAACCTTAAGTTTGTTCCACAAAAGCCAGTCTCTATCTCCCTTAACCTGCCTAAGTGTATCCAATTCCTTCTTGAGGTTCTCAATTCGCCTAGCGCTATTATTCTTTAAGCTCGAACTCCATGTCAGAAGTCCCATTATACAGTTTCTGATCTTCGTTGTTAATTGGTAAAGTGGCGTTCCAGCTTGATCAACTCTCCAAGCTTGTTGTACCACCTCATTAATTCCAGGTTGAATTTCCATCTCTTATCAAATTGAAACCGTTTCTTAGCCTTTTGCACCTTAGAATCTGAGATGATGTTTAGGATACAATGATATGAGGAGACTTTCTCTTCATGGCTGACGGTAGAATCAGGGAATTTCTGGACGCAACAAGGTGAGAAAAAATTATATCGATCCTCTCTTCAACAAAGCCTTCTCCACTTCGATTGTTTGCCCAAGTGAATCTATTACTAATGAAAGATAGTTCCATCCCCATATCTTCGATAAAGGTAGAATGCTTCGAAGCTTCCCGCTGATCTAGATCTCCCCCTTCCTTTTCTTCACTTGTTCCGATCTCGTTGAAATCTCCACCCATAACCACATCTGTCCCCATTTCTGCTTAGCGTGTACAAGGTACTCAAACTGTTGTTTTCTATATTGTGAATCAGTGCTCAAATAGACAAATATTGCCTAGAAGCAACATTGTTCTCTTGCACTCTCACAGCTGATTTCCAAGCAAAAGTTCGATCCAATAATCTGTTTGATAGTAATATCTTCCGACCATGAAACACCCGTAATTTTAATACGGGATTAGGACGTAATTAATTTTGTACAAGTTCGAAATCAATAAAACTGATGTCGAGCGGATCGGAAACCGAGTAACAGACTCGGCCCAAACATTATTTGACCTAAACATTTTTGGACACAATTTATTGGAATTCAATAAATAATATTTCCGCAAATCTATACTAGAGCCCAACTAGGAATGGCTAAATAATAAAAGAATGGCCCATATGATTATAAAGGGTGAAACACACCTTTAAGCCCAAATTAGAGCCCAAACTAGTTTGTGACTGACTAGGAGACTTAGCGAATTGCCTTGTTTGATCGCGCGTTGACTTCCGTTGACTTTCTCTCAAAACACCGTCAGTAGGTGCGATTTTCACCTAGTAGGCGATTTTTTCAATTTTTTTCTCGCGCGGGTGCTGTTTGATCGCCGTCGTCTCTGGTCAATCTTGGCCGGCCGGTGATTGTGGTAGCCTTCTTCACCGATTTAGGTGGGGGATCTGATCTGATCTGATCTGCGACGGGGTGGTGGGAGATCTGATCGGGTTTCTTGGTACATCAAGGTTAGGGTTTACTATTCTATTGGATGACGGCTGATTCTGATGGGCGCTCGGCTGCGGCAAGGCGTGCTATCATCACGGCGCCGACAACGCTGGATGGCACGGCTGAACTCGTGGCACCATCTACCCACGATGCAGCGGTGACAGGGCCAACGGGGGAGAGGGATTTGATCGTGGATCGCGGATTAGGGCTGCAGCCAGCCGATCTGATCGCGAATCAGTCCATGACGACGACGGCTGATTCCGATCTGTTGATGGCTCCTAGGGCCGGTCCGGCACTGCCTGATTTGGATGCCCTTACCGCGGCTTATCCTGATTTTGCGGCATGTTTTGATGGGGAACGTTTCCGAGAGCTGCAACGCAAGATTCATGGGGCTGAATGGGCGGGAGCTGGTGATGGGGGTAGATCTGCTAGGGTGAGCGATCGGTTTGATGTGCGGAATCAGTGCAATGACGAGGTGAGCGTCGCTGCGGATTGGACAACGAGGTATGGCCCCAATAAGGTGGCGGATCAGATTGGGCTAAGGGTTTCACATGGTCTTCACCTACACGTGCTGGCGTAACTGTCCCTCTCAAAGGAATTCTGCGCCATCCTAGCCGCAAGCAAAGGTGGGCGCGACCGGATACTCCACCACCTATGCGTATGACAGCCCGACGGTTTGTGAATTTGGGATCGCCGGTAGATGAGGAGCAGGTCGATGAGGAGATTCACGTTGATGATAGAGAGGTGGCTGCTTCGTCTGGGAATGATGCGGTTCAAATTAGGGTTTTCGATCCTCAACCCATTGTGACTCCCCCTCCATTGATTAGGGGTACAACTTCTGATAATCCGAATACAGATTCAGCCACAACAACAGTATCCACGACTCTAGCCACGCTGATTTCGTCGCTGACGGATCAGCCTATGGTGTCTAAGGGCACCGACAGTTTGACGCTGAAGAAGGTCACGACGAAACTGGGAGCTGAACCTGCGAACATGACGCTGAAGGATGGGGCGCATGGCCCTCATGGACAGGAAAAGGCTAGGGTTTATAACGCAGCTAGGCCTAGTGGGGACGGAGGGGGAGGTGATGGGCCCCTCAGCAGGCGTGACCAACGGGGGCCAGTTTTCACACGCCTGGGTCCTATGAGTGATCTTTCGTATTCAGCTGCGGCAAAAGGAGATCATGGGGAGCCGAAACGAGTCGTACCTGAGGGTAGGGGAATGAAGTTGGGATTCACTCCACCCACTATCGTCGAAGGGCGGCCGGAGGCGCGACCGTCGATCGAAGTGCGACGGAGTGGGGCAAACCGATGGAAACACTCGTTGGTGGGTTACTTCTTGGGGAAAAAGCCGTACTTTCCCTTTGTGGAACGATACGTCCGGTCGATATGGCATGGATTGATAGACGTTCGCTCCACCATCAATGGTTTTTTTATGTTCCGATTTGAGACTCAAGATGCCGTGGAGGCGGCGTTGGAAGGTGGCCCGTGGCTGATGCAAGGTCAGCCCCTATTTTTGGAGCCATGGAAGCCTAGGATGTCTTTTGAACGCAAAGAGGTTGTTGAGATACCGTTATGGGTAAAGCTATGGAACGTTCCATGCGAACTATGGACACAAGATGGCCTAGGGGTAGTTGCGAGCGTCGTTGGTCGGCCACTAGATGCGGATGGAGTCACGACGAGGGGTGATAGAATTGATTACGCACGCATCTGTATCATGAAGAAGATGGCTGATCCGTTTGTAGAGGAGTTAATGTACGACTACCACCGGATGATGGGGGTGGGATTGATGAGCTTATTCCGATTCGGTTAGAGTACGAATGGAGGCCAACCCAGTGTCGTACATGCGAATCTTGGGGCCATAAAGAGTCCCAATGTCCGAAGCGGGGGGAAAGGCATGATGGGTCGGCTGCACATCAGAGCCAAACTCAACAAAGGTTAGTCGTGGCACCTCGACCAGTTGAGGCTCAAACACGGTTGAACGGACAACGACATAACCCGCCACCGAAGGGACGCCAGTTTCGGCACCATCAAGGGGAGGGACGACATGTAGGGGGTGGTGGGCGCACTCTAGCAGGAAGGCGGTTCCATGAGGAGTGGAGTCAGGTTGGAGCGAAAGGAAAGGCCATTAGGGTGGTGACTTCACCGGCTGATGGGCCTCATATAGTGGCTACGCGAGGGGAACGCGTCCATGGGGAGACGAGTTTATCACGGCGAAGCCCAGAGCCAGCGCGTCAAGGGGGCTCCTTGGTCCATAACGCCGAGGGGCATAATAGGTTTGAAGTGTTAGGCGACAGTACTGGCGAAGCAGACGCTATCATATCTCAACTGGGCCCTAAAGCAAATGCAGCCCATAAAGGGGTGCATTTATGTTAGCATTGGGTGCATGGAATGTACGTGGTCTTAATAAACAAGACCACAGGAGGGCGGTGGGGGATTTGATAGCGCTTGAGTGATTGAGTTTGATTGGGTTGTTGGAAACCCGAGTGGCAGTCTCTAATGCGGGAAGGGTGTCGAGTGGTATTCGATCGCAGTGGAGGTGGTTTTTCGATTATGACGCGGGCCCGGCTACGAGGATTTGGATAGGATGGGACCCGTTGGCTGTGATTGTGGACATCCTGGCGTTCTCGACCCAAGCAGTTCATTGTAGGGTTGCATCGCTAGGTTCGACTGACCTGGTCTTTGTCTCATTTGTGTATGGGAAGTCTAGGAGGGATGAACGACTTCCTCTGTGGGAGGAGCTGATTACTGTGTCCCAAGCTCGTGTGGCAGATGCATGGATGGTCCTGGGGGACTTCAATGCTATATTGCACACGGGTGAGGGACGAGGGGGAGCGCCAGCTACGCAGGATATGGAGGAGTTTCAATCTTGCCTAGTTGGGGCGGATCTTGTGACGGTACCATCGACAGGGCAGGTGTTTACGTGGTACAATCAGCAGAAGAATATGGCCGGCATTTGGAGGAGGCTCGACCGTATAGTGGCCAACCCCCAGTGTTTGCCCGGTTTCCTGACTTGACCTGTCGATGTGGGCTTCCGGCATCCTCAGATCATTCGCCTGTTCTTTTGGGATCCGTCGCGCCTCGCCAGCACAAGGGAGCGTTTCGATTTGAGAATTTCTTGATTAAGGAGGACGGTTTTTTGGAGCAGGTGCAGCACATTTGGGGTTTACCGCTTTATGGCTTTCCTATGTTCGTCATTGTGCAACGGTTGAAGCTGTTGAAACCGATCTTCAAACAGATGCGGAGAGCCAAAGGGGATTTATCTTCGAACGTCATTGAGGCGAAGCGATTCCTTGATCTTGCTCAGGAGTTCTCATCACGCTATCCATTGGAGGGGCTTTTTTATGATCTAGAGCGCCTGTGTCGTTCGCTGTATTCTAAGGCAGTGGAGATGGAACACACGGCGCTGTCGCAACGGGCAAAGCTCGCTTGGCTGAAGGATGGTGACCAATGTTCTTCGTATTTCTTTCGTAGGGTGGCCATGCGGCGAGCTACGAACCGTATCGTTGCCCTGGAAGATGCGACGGGGGTCCTGATGGATGAGCCGCACCAAATTGAAGGGGCCCTGATTGGATTCTACCAGGAGCTGTTAGGCCAGTCTGTCCACACGACGCCCGTTGCGGTTGCGGATGTGCAAAGAGCTGTTACGCGCACGCTATCCCCAGCAGATGCGCAATCTATGATCGGCCCAGTTGCAGGGAGGGAAGTACGAGAGGCGCTCTTTTCCATGGGGGATGAGAAGGCGCCTGGACCGGATGGGTTCACGGTTGCCTTTTTCAAGGCGGCTTGGGGAATAGTGGGCGACGAAGTGGTGAGGGCTGTACAGGATTTCCTTACGACGGGCAAACTTCTAAAGGGGCTTAATAGTACCCTTATCACGTTGATTCCGAAGATCGAGACGCCTCGTCGGCCAACGGAGTATAGACCCATTTCATGCTGTAATGTGCTGTATAAGGTTATCTCCAAGATTTTGGCGAACAGACTCAAGCCATTTCTGCCTGGGTTGGTGCATGGAACGCAGACGGCATTTATACCTGGTAGGCGCATCAGCGATAATATCCTCTTGGCACAGGAGTTATGTCTGGGGTATAAGTCGAAGGGAAGGCCGCCGCGAGCTATGTTCAAGATTGATCTAGCTAAAGCGTACGATAAGGTGGAGTGGACGTTTTTACTGGCCGTGCTTGAGGCTATGAGATTTCACCCAACCTTCATAGGGTGGATTCGGGCTTGTATCACGTCTACGGCGTTTTCACTTAATCTGAATGGGCAGGTGGTTGGCTTCTTTGAGGGAAAGAGGGGAATTCGACGGGGAGATCCCATATCACCCTATCTCTTTACTCTGATTATGGAGGTGCTGCATGGGTTGATCACCTTATGTATTGCTGAGGAGCCGAGGTTCTGTTACCATTGGAGATGTGAGTCGATGCGCTTGGCTTCTCTGACCTTTGCGGATGATCTACTACTCTTTAGTCATGCGGATGTTGTATCGATTGGTGTGCTGAAGGACGCGCTTGGGCGCTTTGCGTCTCTCTCAGGGTTGGTCCCAAATCCGGACAAGAGCGAGATGTACTTATCACGACGTGCAGAAGGGCTTACATCGCAGATTCAGACACTGATGGGTTATCGAGTGGGACATCTCCCAGTTCGCTACCTGGGGGTGCCTCTTATTACTTCACGCCTTTCGATTGCTGACTGCGCACCATTATTACACCGAGTAGACCAGCGCCTAGGATCATGGCTTAATCGGTCACTGTCGTACGCCGGCCGACTCCAGCTAGTTAAGTCGGTGCTTCAGGCTTTACATGCATACTGGTCGGGGGTTTTCTTGCTTCCTAAAGGGGTTGTCCGAGCTTTGGAGACGCGATTTAGGAAGTTCCTATGGGGGGGATCGACGGCAAAGATGGCGTGGGATGTTCTATGTCTCCCAGTGTCTGAGGGGGGAATGGGCCTTCGATCCATTGGGGTTGACAACAGGGCACTTCTCATGAAGCAGTTGTGGAGCGTGCTCACGAGATCTCCTGACTCGATTTGGGTGGAGTGGCTATACAGAACGCGCCTATATTCGCGTTCGGTGTGGGAGCTCTCGATCTCACCGAATGATGCCTGGAGTTGGCGGAAGCTGATGCAGCTGCGACCATTGGTACGTTCCCATATTACTTTTAGGGTGGCTAACGGTTCGACTATATGGCTATGGAAGGACCCTTGGCTGTTGAATGTACCATTACTAGAGAGGTTTCCTCGAGGACCGGTTGCGATGGGCCTACCTGCTGACTCACGCCTGAGTGCGGTTATTAATGAACATGGCTGGAACTGGCCAGGGCAAGGGTCAGTAGAGTATATTGAGATCAGTCGCCTCCTTCCCCAAGTACTTCGTGGAGAGCAGGATGGGGTGATTTGGACATGCTCAACGACGGGGATCATGACGGCTGCATCGGCGAGGGATGCGATCCGCCTTAGGAGGGAACCCATCTGTTGGAATACATTATTTGGAGGGCCGTTGAAGATACCACGCCACGAGTTCATTCTCTGGCTAGGCATACTGGAACGGCTGTCGACTAGAGATAAGCCTTGGGTAGCTCAGAGGGCAGGAACGATGGCGTGCGTCCTCTGTGATGAGCTGCATGTCGAGACAGCACAGCATCTATTCTTCGATTGTGCGTACTCCCGCCAGTGCCAGCGCTTGCTGAGGAGACGTATCCGGTGGACATGGCCATATCGGGAGTGGAGAGCGAGGATTCGATGGGCAGCAGCAAAATGGCATGGGAGACATCTTCTTCATGCAGCTTACAGGCATGTGCTAGCGTCGCTCGTCTATCACATCTGGCAGGCACGGAACAAGCGATGGCAGGAGGGGATCGTTACAACACCTGATCGACTTGTTGGTTGTGTACTCGCCTTGGTCACCATGCGCATTAGTGGTACGTCCACTAAATATGCATTCCAGAGATTGGCTATACGTCGACTTTGGAGGGTGGCATGGTAGTTGGTTGAGGTGGTTTTTATTGTTTGTTCATGCGTTACCAGTAGCATGTTACTAGTTGATTGTGCGGAGTTACACTCCCACCCACCATGTAATTTTCCGCCATATATATAAGGGACCTTATACCAAAAAAAAGGAGACTTAGCGAATTGAACAATTTTTCGATCTTGGGTTGGCGAATCCAATCTAATGTTGACTTTTCTCACGCATTGATCAGTTAAGTGATTTTGGGCTTTAGTTTAAACTTAGGCCCATTTCCACATTTAGTCTATTTGAGCGATAGGAGTTAGAAGACTTTAGGAATTTTAAGTAACATGGTATGTGATTTTAATTGTTGTGTGACTGATATTATATGCATTGCATATCACGACATGACACGACACTTTGGAAGATGACGACTACGTTGGTGGTGACACCCTACGGAGTTGTTGAGTGGGGTAGAACGAGATGATTGTGAGGATGAGGTTAGACTCGCAGGGTACCCGGTGGGACAGGCGTGAACGACCTGTCTACTCGGGTGTGAGCATCCCGAGGTACAAACCACCTATTATTTGCTCTGGAGCGGGAGACAGACGTGAATGATCTGTCTACTCGGGTGTGAGCAGCCCGAGGTGCAAACCGCTGAATATATTTTGCTCAGGACGGCGGACAGGCGTGAACGACCTATGTACTCAGGGAGAGGTGCAAAACCGTCAGCGGTATGATTTTGATTGCGGAACCATAGCAACTTGGCAGGGCAGTTGCGTGAACGTCAAAATGCTGCCAGTGTCTGTTGCCGCTTGCTTGATGGCCACTTGCCCGCATGGGTGCCGAGTCTAGCCCAGGGCCCTAATATTGAGATAGAGTAGAGTGTGAGAACGAGCGTGCATTGCATTTAATGTGGTGGATGTCGGGTTTGGGGATTGAGCGCACGCTGCATTTGCATGAATTCACTTACTGAGCAATAGCTCAGGCCTTTTATGTGTTGTGGGTAATGATGAGTTCGACGTCGGCGAACGTCAGGACTAAGTTAGCAGCTGGTGGGCGGTGACTCCACGGGCTTTAAAAAAGGGCGAGAGCGGTACATGGATGCGACCTGTGGAGTGGCTATCGTATTTTGATTATACAAGGTCATCTGTAAGATTTTGGCGAACCGACTTAAGCCATTTCTCCCTAGGTTGGTGCATGGGACTCAGATGGCGTTTATACTTGGGCGTCGCATCAGTGATAATATATTGCTGGCCCAGGAACTCTGTCTTGGGTATAAGTCGAAGGGAAGGCCGCCACGAGCAATGTTTAAGATTCATCTGGCTAAGGCGTATGATAAGGTGGAGTGGAGTTTCCCTTTGTCTACCCTTGAGGTTATGGCCTTTCATCCGACGTTCATTGGGTGGATCAGGGCATGCGTGACGACGACGAACTTCTCCCTTAATCGAAATGGTCAAGTGGTGGGGTTCTTTGCGGGGAAAAGGGGACTTAGACAGGGAGACCCCATATCGCCATATCTCTTTACGTTGGTTATGGAGGTCCTGCATGGGATGATATCTCTTTGCATATCTGAAGAGCCGAGGTTTACATACCACTGGCACTGCGAATCCTCGAGATTGGCATCATTAGCATTCGCAGACGATCTGCTTCTCTTCAGCCATGCAGATACCGTATCGATTACTGTACTGAAGAGTGCCCTTGGGCGGTTTGCGACGTTGTCAGGATTACACCCCAACCCGGAGAAGAGCGAGATGTATCTGTCAAAACGGGCGGAAGGGCTGACCTTGCAGGTTCAGGCCCTTACGGGATATCGGATAGGTCATCTACCAGTTCGCTACCTTGGAGTTCCACTTCTTACTACGCGGCTATCGATTGCGGATTGCGCACCGTTGGTACAGCGAGTGGATCAACGCATCGGGTCATGGCTTAATCAGTCGTTGTCGTACGCCGGGAGAATCCAGCTGGTTAAGTCGGTTCTTCAGGCCATGCATGCGTATTGGTCAGGGGTCTTCTTGCTCCCTAAAGGCGTCGTCCGAGCGTTGGAGACGAGGTTTCGGAAATTCATATGGGGGGAACGACGGCTAAGGTGGCCTGGGAAGTTCTCTGTCTGCCAATGTCTGAGGGAGGAATGGGCATCAGGTCCATTGAGTCAGACAACAAGGCACTTCTCATGAAGCATCTATGGAGTGTTCTCACACACGCCCTTGATTCGATTTGGGTCGATTGGCTTTATAGGACACGACTTCACTCTCGATCGTGTGGGATCTGCCAATCTCGCCGAATTATGCCTGGAGCTGGAGGAAGATGCTGCAGCTGCGACCTTTGGTACGTCCCCTTATTACCTTTAGGGTAGCAGATGGCTCGGCCATCTGGTTGTGGAAGGACCCGTGGCTACTACATACCCCGTTACTCGAAAGGTTTCCACGAGGTCGCTTGCAATGGGTCTACATGCCGACTCACGCTTGAGCGAGGTGATCGATGACCAGGGCTGGAATTGGCCGGGGCAAGGGTGTGTTGAGTATATCGAGATTAGTCTCCTTCTCCCACAGGTGGTAAGGGGTGATTGGGATGGGGTGATATGGACAGGTTCCTCGACGGGCTTATGACTGCCAAGCTGGCGAGGGAAGCAATTCGTTTCCGAAGGGAACCAGTTTGTTGGGGTAACCTATTCGATGGTCTGTTGAAGATACCAAGGCACGAGTTCATCCTCTGGCTCGGGATACAGGATCGGTTGGCGACTAGGGACAAACCGTGGATCGCTCAGAGGGCGGCACGCCGGCGTGTATCCTCTGTGAGGAGCTGCACTATGAGACGATTCAACACCTGTTCTTTGTTTGTCGGTTCTCTCGTCAGTGTCTTCGGCTCCTTTGGCGACGCATCCACTGGGCTTGGCCTTATAGGGTCTGGGCCGATAGCATTTTGTGGGCTGCGAAGAAATGGCGAGGCATCCATCTTTCGGCGGCTAATCGTCATGTCTTGGCTTCATTGGTTTACCATATTTGGCAGGCACGTAACAAGCGTTGGAAGGAAGGGATCATCACGACTCCTGAAAGGCTTGTTACTGCGGTCATTGATATGGTTAGTATGAGACTCAGTGGGACCTCGGCGAAGTATGATCTTCAAAGGACAACCATTCGCCGTTTTTGGCGAGTAGCGTGGTAGTCTTTGCTGTGATTGGGGTTTAGTGAGTTGAGGTTGGGTATTGGGTGTTTATTATTTGTTGATCCAGTAGTCTGTTACTGGTTGATTGTGAGAGGTTTACTCTCACCCATCATGTAAATTCAATCATTTATATATATACACACGGGAATTATTCCAAAAAAAAAAAAAGAACGCTCTTTGGTAAAACAATATTTTATGATATGCATATTATCTATTTCAAAAGTTTTTGTAAAATGGGCTTTCCGTGGCTTTCGTTGCGGAAATCCACCAAACTTCTTAGTTAGAAAAGTAGGATCGTTACGTACCATCCTGCCCACAAGCCTCCACTTCTCCCTATAGGATCCACACAGTACCATCTATCTCTGACTTTCAGCTGTTTACGTACAGTACCAATAAATGCCTTTTTTTGTTTAGTTTCACTAATAAAAGTTATTTCTGGGAGGTGGAGTCTCATCGACTCCTTGAGTTGGGAAACTGTAGAGGGTCCTCCCAAACCTCTACAGTTCAACACACATACTCTCATTGTAAACTTCAGGGCCACTCGAGGCTGCCTACCCCAACCTCTTCATTTTCCTTGTTGTTGCCCGTCTTAATTTTCTTGTTGTCTGAGTTGAGATTCTGGCTGCAGGTCTCCAAAACATTATCAAGCCCCCTTTTGCATCCCAGAATAGTGTCCTTGGAAGTCTCCAACCAGCTGAGGTTTGAGTCGTTATCGTTGTCTGTGTTCTGAATAATCTGCCTATATCTCCTCTTATACTATCTAGTTCCTATGTTAGGGATGGTGGATATCTCCAATAGTGGCTGTCTCATAGTTTATGCAGTAGTCAAGGCTGGATCTGGCTGAATTTCTATCTCCATGAACCTTATTCCAGCTAGATCAATGTGGAGATCGTGATTTTGGATAGGCTCAGTTTCATGCGGCTTGTCATCTCCCTTGGCTCAGGCGCCTTCAGTAAATCCTCACTCTCTACAACCTTATCGACGCCTGACTTTGTCGGTGACCTCCATATTCATCTCCCCCTCTGTGAAGTACGGGCTTTCACAGTTTATATTCGAGAAATATAACGCAAATCAGGCAAACAATCACACAATGCAGATGCAAACGTAGTTTAAGTGCACACAAATGCCTAGAGAATGTCGAATCTACTTTAAAAAGACGAAAATCTGTTGAAAATAAAAGAAATTAAAGGAATTTTGCTTTCGTCTTTTTAAGTTTTTTGCGAGAGAAAATTTTTCGACTGTTGAATTTGCCGATTAAGGGTTTTGCGTGTATTTAGGGGTTTTTGACTGCAAAAAGTAACATTTTCTAACTAGGCTGATAAGACGTTCAGCGACTAAGTAAATTAAGGCCCAAGTCTATTTTCGCTCGAGAAACTTATGATCGAAAATTGCATTTCCTATCCAATTTTTCGATTGTAAGTGTTCCTATATTTTCAGATTGACCCTTAATGTAGCTAATAACCACAAAATTATGCCAATATGTATTAAAATTGAATGCGATTAACTCCCTGAGATTTCGAACAGTGACATCTAGCTCCTTATTGGAAAATCTGCATTACTAAGAGCAAAATTGTCGAGAATATAAGAGTTAATTAATAAGCAATTATTCTATCAGTCTCCCCCTGAATTTTTATACCAATGCTGTCAGATCCATATGGTAAAAATTCGTGAAGTCCTCTTTGGAGTGCGTTTTGTATGGTTTTCAGAAAGAAATCTGCAAGACATATAAAAAACATCAAAAATATTTGGAGCTTATAGCATGATGTTATGAAAATGCTCCCTCACAAATAATGCACCAAAATTGATTTAACATGAAAACACATAAAATCAACTTCAAGTACCAAACATGTAACACGCAATTTAGATAATTTGGCCTAGATATATGGTCTCCTAGTCATGTATATAAAATGTTGAGAGAGGGTATGAGCAAGAACATATATTCGCAGTTATTCAATTCAGCGCAAATGCAAAAATAAGATTACATGTCAAAATGTGCGACTTTCGTATCCTCCTTCTTCCTTTCTTTAGTTTTTATAATATGGGAAAAACAAGGAAAAATTAAAGAAAATCACGTAAATATTATCATTTAACTATATTATTTATTATTATTATTATTATTATTATTATTATTATTATTATTATTATTATATTTTTATTATATTTTTTTAATTTTCTTATGAATATTAACACAGATCCTAAAAGGGGAGAGCCTGGTACATACCTTACCTGAATCTATGGCTCCAATGCTTCTGCTGAGAGAGAGGCTTTATGGGAAAAACTCAAGGAGATAGGTGCTACCATGACTGAACCATGGATGCTCTAGGGTGACTTTAACAACATCAGAAGCATTGAGGATAGATTTGGTGGTGCCCCAGTTACTGCCAGTGAATTCACTGATTTCAATCAGTGTATTCAGCAATGCCAGCTAGGGGAAGTTACAAGGAATGGATGTCACTTCACTTGGTCAAATAAGCAAAAGCAGGGGATGAGAATTTAAAATAGGCTCGACTGGGCTCTTGCAAATGAAGCCTGGCTGACTGGTTTCTCTGACTTTTTTTTGGTAACCGGGGAAAGCCGATGGTGAAACCCCGGGGCCGGCCCACTACCTGCAAAGCAGGCCGACCAGGTCAAAACGCACATGTCTGGGCCCATGTGGGAAGGCCTAGGAAAATGTCACAGGGATGAGATTCGAACCCATGACCTCTCCCAACATGACCCTAAGCGCCTCAGCTTGACCAGTAGAGTGAAGCCTCATCGGCAGTTTCTCTGAGTTTGCTGTGACATTTCTCACTGAAGGGATATCTGATCATACTCCAATTGTGATGAGGGACATGGGCCAACCCCAGACCCACAGACCAGCCTTCAAGTACTTCAACATGTGGAGTATGACCCCTTTCATGAAGACAGTGGCAGAAATTTGGAAAGCTCGGCAAGGATCGGCCATGGGTAGTGTCTATTGGAACTCTATAGGCTACGAGGTCCTCTTAGATGCCTGAACAAGGAAATATTTGCTAATATAGTGCTAAGAACAGAACAACAGGAGAAACTACTCTGGAGATTGCCAAGCTGAAGTCCATAAGGATCCTCTGAACCCAGACCTGCTAGACAAGGAAGTGGCAATGAGACTGGAATACAAATTCCTCAATGAAGCCAATGATAAATTTCTGAGGCGGAAAGCTAAAGTCAAGTGGCTAGAAAGAGGGGACCAGAATACAGCTTATTATCACTCAATGCTTAAGCAGAGGACATATGCTAACAGAGTCCCAACTATTGCTACCATGGATGGGAAGGTGATTGAAGATAGTGGAGAGATCCATAAGCACTATTGAATACTATCAAGGTCTGCTGGGCAAAAGAGGACTCTTAACTGAGAAACTGGACAAGAATGTAGGTGAGGAGGGATATTTGCTGTCTGTGTCTGATCAACTACAACTGGTGCAGCCATTTGACAGAAAGGATGTTGCTAGAGCAATGGTAGCTATCCATGAAGAGGCTGCTCCAGGGCCAGATGGTTATGACAGAAAAGGCTTGGGGACTTTTTAGGGAGCACATCATAGATGCTATCCTTGAGTTCTTTAAGTCTGGGAGGATTCTGCCTGTGGTAAACAGGACTACCCTTTGCCTCATTCCTAAAGTAGGAAATCTAGCCACAGTACCTGACTTTAGGCCAATAGTAGCATGATGCAATACTATCTACAAGTGCATCTCAAAAATGCTATGTGACAGAATAAAGCCACTCTACACAAACTCATCAACCCAAACCAGAGTGCATTTGTGGCAGGCAGATCAATTGTGCACAATATCTTACTGTGTCAGGATCTTATTAGAATGTATAACAGAAACAGGCTTCAGCAAGAGCCCTTCTCAATGTGGATCTTAAGAAAGCATATGATACTGCGGAGTGGCTATTTTTGCAGGACTGGTTAGGCTCCCTCAGATTCCCCACGAAGTATATCAAATGTATAATGGAGTGTGTTTCTTTGGTGACCTACACCATAGCTCTAAATGGGACAACAAATGGTCTCTTCAAACGTGCTAGAAGACTCAGACAGGGAGATCCTCTATCTCCTTTACTCTTTGTGATTTTTTTTTTTTGGAATAATTCCGTGTATATATATAAAGAAATATGGGTCAATGTACAAGGTGGGTGAGGTTTAACCCTCACAAGAAAAACCAGTAACAGACTACTGGCAAAGGCAAAATCATCACAGCAAAGACTACCACGCTACACGCCAAAGGCGCCGAATGGCCGCCCGCTGAAGCTCGAACTTAGCAGATGTCCCGCTAAGTCGCAGACACACCATATCAATCACCGCAGCCACCAGCCTGTCAGGAGTCGTGATGATCCCTTCCTTCCAGCGCTTATTTCGTGCCTGCCAAATATGGTAAACTAAGGAAGCCAAAACATGACGGTATGCCGCAGAAAGAAGATGGTGTCTGCGCCACCTCATCGAAGCCCACATAACGCCCTGACGCCATTCCCTATACGGCCATGACCAACGAATACGTCGCCGCAGCAGTCGAAGGCACTGACGCGAAAATCGACAGTCAAAAAACAGGTGTTGGGCCGTCTCGTAGCGGAGCACGTCACATAGGACACAGGCAGGGGTACCCGCTCGCTGGGCCACCCACGACTTATCTCTCGTAGACAAGCGGTCGCGGATACTCAGCCAAAGTATAAACTCATGCCTAGGAACCTTTAGGTGTCCCCCAAAGAGGGCCGCCCAAGGTACAGGATGCCGTCGAACGCGGAGTGCCTCCCTAATCAAGCGGGTGGTAGCACAGCCATCGATCGCCCCCTTCCATAAAATCCTATCACGCGTGTTCGAGTCAACAAACGGAAGGTGTCGACTGAAGTCAATGTATTCTGTCGTGGTAAGTCCTGGCCAGTTCCAGCCATGGGCATCAATGACGGAGCTCAGTCGGGTACCCACCGGCAGCCCCATAACAATCGGGCCTCTTGGGTAGCGGTCGAGTAGAGGCGCTTCCTGTAGCCATTGGTCCTCCCACAACCAAATAGTCGAACCATCGCTTATCCGAAAGGAGATAAGTGGGAGAATGATCGACCTCAGCTGCATAAGCTTCCTCCAACTCCATGACGTGCTTGCTGAAACAGGGATGGCCCAAATCGATCTAGCCTGCAGGCGTGTACTGTAGAGCCAATCCACCCAAACAGAGTCTGGCGTTTGACTAATTACCCTCCATAAAAGCTGCAGAAGTAGCGACCTGTTATCTGTAGCTATGGAGCGAATTCCCAAACCCCCTCACATGGTGGGAGACAAATATCCTCCCACGCGACCTTAGCCGAGGAACCTCCCCACAGGAACTGCCTAAACCGGGACTCTAATGCACGTACAACACCCTTAGGCAATAGGAACACCCCCGACCAATATACATGCAATGCTTGAAGAACAGACTTAATCAGTTGGACCCTCCCCGCATATGATAAGGACTGATTCAGCCATGACCCAAGACGCACGTCAACTCGCTGCAAGAGCGGAGCGCAATCCCCAATCGTAAGTCGTGATGCTATCAGTGGCACCCCCAAATATCGTACGGGTAACTGGCCTATACGAAAACCCAAAAGGCCCTGCAGCTGGACCTTTAGACCCGCCGCACTTCTTGACAGAAACATCTCGCTCTTTTCAGGATTTGGGTGCAAGCCAGATAGATTCGAGAATGCAGTCAACGCGTTCTTCAGGACACCCACAGAGATCGTATCAGCGTGACAAAAAAGAAGATCATCCGCGAAAACCAGCATCGCCAGCAAGTTGGCCTCACATCTCCAATGGTAACGGAATCTCGGCTCCATCATAATCCGCTCTTCAACTATGCCATGAAGCACCTCCATTACCAGCGTAAAGAGATACGGCGAAATGGGGTCACCCTGTCGTAATCCCCTCTTACCCTCAAAGAAGCCTACCGATCGTCCATTGATGTTAATGGAAAAAGTCGGCGTAGTCAAGCAGCACCGGATCCACTCGATATAAGTCGGGTGAAAACCCATGGCTTGAAGCGTGGCAAGTAGGAAGCTCCATTCAACCTTATCATAGGCCTTGGCGAGGTCCACCTTTAGCATAACTCTAGGCGGCCTCCCCTTGCTCGTATAGCCCAAGCATAATTCATGTGCCATAAGAATGTTATCGGTGATCCTCCTCCCAGGAATGAATGCCGTTTGGGAAACCAGAGCTCCCAACGAGGCCTTTATCCTATTTGCCAAGATCTTCGAAATCACTTTGTAGAGGCCATTGCAGCAGGAGATTGGCCGAAAATCCGTTGATCGCCTCGGATACTGAACCTTCGGAATCAACGTAATAAGAGTACTATTCAGCCCCTTCAGTAAACGCCCAGTGATGAAGAAATCCTGAACCGCGGTAATCAGGTCAGTCCCTACCACCTCCCAAGCCGCCTTGAAGAATGCAGCCGTGTAGCCATCTGGACCAGGGGCCTTTTCATCCCCCATAGAGAAAAGTGCCTGGCGTACCTCATATGGGTCAACGGGCCGGATCATATCCACAGCCGCCTGTTGAGAAAGCGGGCACTTAATGAAGCCCTGTACCTCCGCCCTCGTTACAGGAGTAGCCCTAGCCGACTGGCCTAGTAGTCCTTGGTAGAATCCCAGAAGCTCCCCCTCGACCGCATCCGATGTATCAAGTAGGATCCCAGTCTCCGTTTCCAAAGATAAAATCCGGTTGGTTTCTCGACGTAAAGCAACCTTTCTGAAGAAATAGGCCGAGCACTGATCCCCATCCTTAAGCCAAGCCAACTTGGCCCGTTGGGACAAGGCCGTGTGATCAGCTTCCACAGCGCGTGCATACAAGAACCGACAATGGCGCTCCAGGTCAAGGAATGAGGATTCCATTGGATATCTCATGAGAAAGTCTTGCGCAATCCCCAAGAAGCGCATGGCCTCCGCGACATTCGCAGCAAGATCCCCCTTAGCCCGACGCATACGCCTGAACATAGGCTTAAGCTGCTTCAGCCTAGACATCATCACATACATAGGGAACCCTTCCACGGACGCCTCCCAGACCCGCCGGACCTGCCCCAAGAAACCCGGCTCCTTAATTAGATATTCTCGAACCGAAAACTACGCCCAGGTAGCTGAGTGTCCTGAACGCCTAACGTAAGAGGCAAATGATCAGAAGTGGCTGGCAAATGACATCGATAGAACACATCTGGGCACCTGACGAACCATTGAGGATTTCCAACCATACGATCCAATCTACGCCAGATCCCCGCCATTGCCCGCTGCTGATTATACCATGTATACTCCTGACCCGTGACCGGAAGGGATAGAAGATCCGCCTGGACTAAACAATTGCGAAACTCCGCCATATCAAGGGCGTTTGGCGCCCCTCCCGGCCCTCGCCCGCATGCAACATGGCGTTGAAATCACCCGCCACCAGCCACGCATCATCTACCCGTAATGCAGAAAAATGTATAAGATCATCCCAAAGAGACCGTCGATCCTCGCGTCTGGAGTTTCCATACACAAAGGAAATAAACAGTATCTCTCCCGAGCAAAGCAGTTCTACCTGACAGTGAATCGCCTGCGTGGACTTCGCAACAACAGTTACCCGAAGCCACGCCGGATCCCAACCTACCCAAAGACGAGTGCCTGGTCCGTCATCATAGTCGAAGAACCACTTCCAACTTGCCCTTAGACCCTCCGAAATTCGGGCCGCATTTGCTACAGCGACACGTGTCTCGAGAAGGCCAACAAGTCTCAATCCAGCCTGTCGTACCCACTCCCCCACCGCCCTTCTGTGGTCTTGCCTGTTAAGACCACGGACGTTCCATGACCCCATCTGTATTATGAATGGGGCGGCTGTTGGGCTGCATCTGCTTTAGGGCCCATGTTAAGTGTAGTCACGAAAGTATCATCCTCCAAACCACGCAATATAGCAAACGAATTGTGGTCAGATTGCCCCAAATCCGCCGTGCGTTGTGGTAGATGGGGCTGCGAATGCGAGGAGCTCGCCTCGGTGGATTCCATACGTGGTAACGTACCCATGCATGGCAATATCGGGCTCGGATCAACCCGCACTGCCTTGCCTTTAGCGCCAACTTGGTGCCAAGCTGTCACCTTGCCATCACTCCTCGATCGACCCCGACTCAGCTGTTGTCGCGTCTTATCGCTATCTTGGGTCACCACCTTAGCAGATGTTACCGGCCGGGCACTTTGCCGACTCTCCACCTTGGAAGCCCTCGGCTTCGGCATTGGCCCACGCTTAGGACACTGAGGGTCGCCATGAGCCCACGTTTCACAATTGCTACATCGTTTAGGGCGTCATTCATACTCCACCCTAACTGGTATAGTCCCCGACACGCGCCCATCCTCCGTCGGTACCTCAATATGCACCGTTTCGATGAAGGGCGTTAAGCGTCTTCATAAGACAGACACGCGCATAATCGATCCGGTTACCTGTAGCTGTGATCCCATCTGCATACAGCGGGCGCCCCACACCGCTAGCAACAATAGTAAGCCCTGCTTTAGTCCAGTACTCACTTGGAACATTCCATAACTTCACCCAAAGAGGAACCTCAGTAAGTTCCTTTCGCTCGAAAGACATACCCGGTAGAGCCATGGGCCACCCTCCAACACCGTGTTCATGGCCGAGGTAGAGTCGAATCTAAACCGGAAGAAACCATTTGTAGCAGCCCGTACCTCCACCAAGCCATGCCATCTTGCACGGGCAAATTGTTCGACAAATGGAAAGTAGGGCCGACGTCCAACGAAATACCCAACCAAGGAATGCTCCCACCTAGCCAAACCTTGTCGGGCTACCTCCCAAGGCGGCGAGACCACCGCAATGCTATCCCCAATCGACTTTGGCGCGATATACTCAAGAGCGAGGCGATGCTCCTCCCTCACCTTACTAACCCTAGGGCCAGACTCGTGGGACGTGCGTGGCTGCAAGTCCCCACGCACCATCGAACTAGCCACAACCGCAGCAAAAGAGGCCTTGCGTTGTGTGGTTGAATGGCTAGTGCCCGACACATCAGCATGTTTGGCCGTGGATTCCGCGCACTGCTGCTGCCCTAACACCGGGTTAGCCCTCGACGTCAGCCCCAAATAGTTCAGAGTTGGTGCCGAATCCGCGATAATCTCCGTCGGCTGAGATGGTGCTTCAGAAACCCTATTTGCAGTACCACCTTTTCCCGTCAGCGCCCCTTCTCCTTCGACAACGATCTCCTCATGAACCTGTTCATCCACCAACTCAGATCCCATGTCGACAAAACGGCGCGCTGTCATTCGCGCAGGTGGTGGAGTGGCTGGTCTCCCCCACCGTTTAGGATGACGAAGGATGCCTTTAAGGGGAGCAGACACCCCGGCGCGCCTAGGTGGAGATCCAGCCCTAGCCGCCATAATTGCATCTGCCGGCCTAGCATCGGCAGCCCTAGGGGCGATCGTCGCAATCGCCGATCGCGTTGGTGTGATCGTCGGAGCCGCGATCACCGCCCTATCATCTGCAGCACTAGGTGTTGCCACGATCACCACGTCCGTCTGTGCCCTAGCCAATGCCAGCGAATCATCATTAGGTTTGGGCCCATGGGCAGAAGTACAGCCCATCGCAGACGAGCCCTGAACGCGACCTGTCAGATCCCGATATCGCGCCTCGTCGAAGCAGGCGGCGAATTCTGGGTAAGCAGCCCGCAATGCAGCCAGGTCTGGGAGCGCCGAGCTTGAGCATCCGGAGACGCCGCGGTATCAGGTGGTGGATCAGAATCCATCACATAAAAACCCTAGCTCGCGCAACGGATCAAAAAAACCCCAAAACTTCAAATCTCCCCCGCCTGGATAACGCAGAGGTAGTACCCCAATCGCCGGCCGACCACCACCGAGGGTTGATGGCCGGAAACAGCGGCTGATCATCGTGAAGCGCGGTCGAAATATTTGAAAATTCAAACGAAACCCTAGTGTGTGAAAATACTCTTTGTGATTGTCATGGAGTATTTAACCAGGAAGTTGCAAGCAGCAGCCAGAGAATCCAGTTTCAGATTCGACCAACTATGCAAGCACATTAATCTGATCAACCTCTGCTTTGCGGACGACCTGATGATCTTCTGCAAAGGTAAGGGGGAAGCAGTGAAGGTAGTGAAGGAGGTGTTGGATCATTTCAAGGCTGTATCTGGTGTGGAGGATCAGCAAAAGTCTAACCTATATTTGGCTGGAACATCACCTCAAACTTCCCAGCAGATAATGCAGATCACAGGCTTTCAACTAGGCAGTTACCCTATGAGGATATGAGAGTGCCATTGGCTCCCACAAGATGGAGTAAGCAAGCTTGCCAGATACTGGTAGAGAAGATCACAGCGAGACTGAAATGCTGGTCCACTATACACTTATCCTATGCAGGGAGTGTGCCTAATAAACTCGGTTTTGTTGGCTACACATGGATATTGGGGCTCTATTTTTCTTCTACCAAAAGCAGTCTCCAAGGAGGAGGATGAGCTATGTAGAGATTTCCTCCGGGCGCAAAAGCTACATGGGAAAACTATGCCTCTTATCAGCTGGGACAGAACTTATATGCCAAAGAAGTATGGGGGATTAAACCTCAGGGATTGTGTTACTTGGAATATAGCCCTAGCTGGGAAGCAGATTTGGGAAATTATGATGAGAACTAACACCCTGTGGATTAAATGGGTTCATGTGATGTACCTGAAGGAGACCAGCTTCTGCGATTATAACCCTGGACTGGATTGGCACTAGAAGAAAACAGGCTCAAGAGGAAACCACCGAGGGTACATTGAAACCACTGCTGATGGGAAATATTCTACAAGATCAGGCTTTGCATGGATTAAAGGCGAAGCTGTTACATTTCCCTCCTGTCTGGAATAAGTACAACGTACCAAGCATTCATTCATTCTATGGTTACTTGTACATAAGAGATTATTAACAAATGAGCGAATGACTAAGTGGGGGCCGTTGTTGGAAGATAGCACCTGCCCCTTGTGCACAAGCGAGATGGAGCGACTGAGCACTTGTTTGTAGGATGTAGTTTCAGTCAAAAAACTGATATCCCGGGTGAATGAATGGTTGCACATTGATGTGAGCTTCTGCTCCTTTTCTGAGATGAGTGAATGGCTGTTGAATATGGGCAGGAAGAGAAAGGTAAGGAAGCATTCTTTTGGCATGTTATTCAACCATGTTCTATCATCTATGGTGGGAGCAAAATAGGCAATTACATGCGTAGGGAATATGAATGAGGAGCAGATTTTGCACAGTATTGCCAGGGATATGCAGGGGCGGATGTAATATCCGTAAAATCTATTTACGAGATTTACAATATAATTAGTATGAAAGTATTTAAGTTGAGATTTTATTGGATTAATTAAATAAAAAGGTTAAGATTATATGAGACTTAGTTGTAACACACAGATTAATTGGGGAACAAAAGTATTAATATTTTAGTGCTTTACGTGACTTGTGTGTTATGTGAATAAGTACTACGTGATATATGTGTTAGTCTTATATGTGTGTTGCGTGACTAGTGAATTATACGATGATATTAAGAGTTAGAGAAATTTAGATTATATAGTATATAGCAATTAGGCAAAAGTAAGATGGTGTAAAATAGTTTCGATTGATTGAGGACTAAGAATCGATCAATTGAAGGGAAAGTAGAAGTAGATGGATGAAATCAATCGAATCCTATATCTATGAATACTATAAATCGCCGAACAAAAGAGTTATGAAATAGGAGAGATTTCCATTCATTAGAATGTCGAAGCAATGGATCTCGAAATCTTTTAAGTCTCGAGATGTATATATCTCGAGGGAAGTCGATTTCTAGATAGTAACATAACTATCGAAATTATAGGATAATGAAGTAAAGAGATATCGAGTTAAAGGTCTTTCAAACTAACAATGTCGAGAGACGGAATCTCGAGATTAGAAGATGTCGAACATTAGAATTACTAAACAATTCGATTACTTAGCATAAAGGGAAACCTATAAACAATATTATTATAATCGTTATCTTGTAAAGTTAGGATAAGAATTACTAAAGTAGAATGTGACATCATTTAGCTAGTACAACAAGCAACCAACGAGATAAGGGAAGGAGGAGATTAACAATATATAACCAAGGAAATAATTGAAGGTGTGTAAAGTAGACAAGAAATAAGGAATTGACTTCACAAGTGAGAAACCATCGAAAATAAAAGAGGAGAACACAAGGAAAACAAAAGCAAGACTTGTAAGCATCTATCAAGAACCATACTCGGCCGATTAACAATCTTTAGCATATCACAAGTTCGGATATAAAGAAGGTAGAAACCTCATTTCCAATTTATAAATTTTTATTGTAACCTATGATTATTGTACTTTAATGCAATCTATATGGGATTTTCAGATAGGAAGACGAAAACCCTAATTTCTGGATTTGAAGTTGTGCTAACATGTCTACTTAGGTTTATACATATTTTTAAGTTCGAAAGTTAATAGGGTCGATTTTATTTTCGGGTATGACTAGTGATTTAAAAACCCTAATTTCTGGAATTTTGTTTGAACTAACATATAACCTATTTTATTTAGGTCTGAAATAAAAAAATTCGTAATATGTTGAGTTCAGGGAGGAGTAGGATTTTCGAATTTATGATAAAACTTCAATTATTAGAACTTGGACAATTTCGGGACTTTGAAATAATATATTATTATGTTAAAATCACATTAATTGTGGGGCTTTCATGTTCGGACGTCTATATAAGCTTTATTCCTTTTGGAAGTGGAGACATTATAGGCAGTTACACCACATGATTATTAGATAACGAATATAATATTAGGGGACATGATGCTTTTGAGTTATTTGTTAATGGAAACATTGTCGGGCATTTTAAGTGCTTTTGTTCTTTTAGTTATTAAGACGTGTATAATAAAACTCGGACGAAATCTCGAAATACAACCCGAGATCTATCTTGATGTTGGTATCGAAATCTTCGTGTATAACCTTGAAAACACACCTCGATATCTTTATTTATAATATCGACATGCACCTCAAATTTTATGTAAAAGCCCGACATCCATCTCGAGATATATGTCGAGATCTATTTCTGATATGTCGAGATTTAATTCAACATGCAAGCTCGAGATTCACTTTGTAAGTCATCTCGAGAAACAAGGCGAAATGGATGTCGAGATCCTTGCATATTGTCTAAATATCGAACTTTTGTATATAATGTCGAGATCTAATGTACCATGCAGCTCGAGATCCATATTGTAATTCATGTCGAGGTCTATTGTTGTAAATGATCTCGAAATCCCACAATTATGTTTGAAACCCATGTCGAGATTCCACTTCGAGAGTTATTTCGAAAGGTTATGTACTATTTGATAAATCTCGAAAACATGCCTAATAAAATTTCGAGGTAGGTGAAAAATAGGCTTCAGGATCTTTATGAATTTCAAAATGATATTTTTCAACATAAGACAAAGTTCGAAACTTTAGGGTTTCGAAATTCATAAAGAAATCAAAACTAGGGTTTTTAAACTAAGCCACTTTCGTGAAACTGTAATTAGACTAACAAACTCTAATTTTATATGTTTCTATACTTAGGGTTTGAAGGTTAGCGATTTACCGTACGATATAACTAAGGATATCAGGTAAGTGGAAATCGCAACTACAACACTTAATTTTTATGTGCATGAAATTATGTGTTATGTGCTTCTATGATTTTATGGACTTCTATGATTTTTATGTGACGTAAATTATTCTATGAATATTGCACGCATGTTTACATGATTCATGGCATGAGCACGTGCACGCACGACTAGTATAAGAGTCAGGGAAAGGGAGCATGCATGAGTATAAGATCGCATGTGAGCGATGTATATTTGCCGATATGGGCATTTGTGTCGATTCAATGATGAGTCACGGCTCTTCTATGCTACCACGACGATTCACGAGGCTGAATTACCTGATTCATGAGAGGTAGGGGAAATACACCACGGCGATTCACGAGGCCAAATATTAATTGCCTGATTCACGAGAGGCAGGTGGATACCTGTAGCGGGAGATGCAACGTGAAGGATGCGACTCGAGGGAGTGAGCGGCACCGAGGGAACCTCGAGTGTTGGCGACCTCATAGTAAGCTACTAGTGGGAAGCGCCCGCGTGTCAGACCGCATTGGGATGGAAAGGCGCCTTAGGGTTAAACGAAATTTGTGTGCCTGAGTTAGCCTCTCAATAGGACTGCACTGGGATTGAAAGGCACTATTAAGCCTCTCAGTATAGACCACATTGGGATTGAGAGGCACCATAGGGTTAAGCACAGATGGAGTACTCGAGTTTAGCCTCCCAATGTGTGTACTGCCACTTATTATACCCCTTAGGGGTTTGAACTCAATATGGTGCAGGTGCATAGTAAGATTGAAAGCCGAGGGCCCAATATAAAATGAGGAAATGAGAAGATCTTGAGGAGTTAATAGCATTGGCGCGAATGCCTTCGCTATTTAGGCCACGTGCATTGCATGCATGATTTTCACTTACTGAGCTTTATAAGCTCATTCCACGTTTTATGTGTTGTAGGACCCCGCGATCACGGTACGTGATCATTTTCATGGCGAGGCCAACTTTTGAAGCTTTCGAGAGCTTTTGAGATGGAAGTATGTGCATGGATGCGACCTCGTGGAGGCCCAGTAGATAGATTATTTTGACCCGCATGAGCGCTTTCCTATGTAAATAGGACCCACTATGATTTTGTAGACAACTTTACGATTCCTTTTCATAAAAGGAAAAATTTTATACGAAATTTTGTACAATCTATTTCATTATTAGAACATTAGTCGCGTAGACTAGTTAAGGCAGTAGTGGTGGAAGGTGGGGCGCCACAGCGGATTGGCAGTGTTTGCAGACTAAAGAATGTAGTTCTGTGTGTCTCTGAGTTGATGTATAAACGGTTCCCTTGTGGTTAATGAACATTTCATTTGACTACAAAAAATAGTATGGGGTCAGATTATTTCGCTTCGATCAACGTCACGCCTAAAATTTCACAAGACACGTGAAAAGATCATATGCCGTCAAGTCATGTCAACAAACTAAAAGTCCTAAGTTCATAGAATGATTCGTTTCGACAACTCTCACTAGGTTCACTCTAGCGCTCAATTATTTTTACCTTTTGATTTTTATATTTATATCACTCAAGTCAACACAAACAATTTTAAGTCAATTTACCTGTGATCGAGGCGCTTTTAATCGTTTGACCTTAAGCGAAGAAAGTCGATTTGGAATTAAAGGGACTTTGAAGGATTTTAATTTGGCTCTTACCTAGAAGGGAAGGTAATGTTTGGGATTCTGGACTTAACATCTTCATCTATCTTTTTTTAGTCACTTCCTTTTCATTGGCATATTTTTCTTTTCTTCTTTTGTCTTTTTTTGTTGGAATATTTCCCGTGTATATATATAAAAGAAGGAAAGTACAAGATGAGCAAGGTCAACCCCTCACAAGCAACCAGTAACAGACTACTGGACATACAAGTCAAACATAAGACCAAAACACAGCAAATCTACCAAGCTACACGCCAAAGCCGCCGTATGGTTGCCCTTTGGAGATCGAACTTAGCCGAAGTGCCACTAAGTCGCATGCAAACCATATCTTCTTTTGTCTTTTTCACCCTTTTTTTTGTATTTTCTGCACTTGCTCAAGCTGAAGCTCCGCTTCTCTACGAGGCTGAGAGATTATCTAAGGCGAAGTTCTTCTTGTTGATTCTCAAGCCGATACCATGCTCCTTTTCTCTTAATCCCTATAGAGGTTTCAGAGATTATCGATTTGAAGAAGTTCACAGTTGTGGAATTCATATCCAAGGCCGTGCTCCTCTTCTCGTATTATTGGAGAAGTTCACTTCGTGGTGCTCCTCTTTTCAGCCGTTCTGACGAGCGTACGAGATTATCAAAAGAGAAGTTCACAGCAAGATTCATGCCCCTCTTCTTATGATTTCTAAAAGATCTCAAAAATAATTAGGAGGGTATGTTCTTTTGGACTGCTTTTTGTGCATTGAGCATTCCTCGTATGCGTTTTCCATTCTTTTATCATCATTTTCTTCTTTTTCTTTCGTCGCATTTTCTCCCCCTCCTTTTCTCTTTTATGCAACCCTCCGAAATGTATGAGTTACGGTGGAAGGCTCAAAGGGGTTTCAAATGATGAAAACGTATTCGGAGAAGGCTCAAAATGATGACTAAGGATATGTTAAAGGATTGAAAAATCTTGATGTGGCCAAGTGAGGAATATCCTAAGCGCCCAAATCGTTTTCCTAACGATCTATCGCAAGGCGAGGATGAGGCCAAGAATCACTAGTTAAGACAAGCAATTGATGTGTGACTCGCTCAAGAATAAATCCGAAGAAAGAAAAAAATTAAAGGCTAGAATCCTCACTCATATAAAGTGGCTTTGTGTCTAGTGGAGCAAACTAATGACCTTTACACACAAGAATGCAACTTAGACTGACAAAATTAAGCAATTAATCAGTCGCATGTCAGGGGAGCATCGTAAAGATATCGTCATTCCCTTAATAGTATAAGTGTATGTATAATATATTTTTTTATTTATGATTATTTTTGTTATATTATATTTTCACTAAATTTTCACGCAGGATAAGGCAATTAATTTTGAAATCACATAAAAAACATTTGAGTGCAGGTAGGATCAGGCAAAACACACACCACGGAAGATTCAACATGCCTAATTTTCCGACAAGAAATCGAAAGCGTTTTTCATCCAATGCCTTGGTGAGAATGTCAGCTAGTTGATATTCCGTGTTCACAAAGTACATATAAATAGTGCCTTTATCTATGTGATCTTTGATAAAGTGATTTATAATGTCTATGTGGTTCGTGCGTGAGTGGTGAACAGGATTACATCGCAATGGCACTTTGGCTATCACTATAAATGGGTATATTATTAAAATTGTACCAATAATCACGGAGTTGAATCCTCATCCACAGCATTTGAGAGCAACAGCTAGTGCCCGCGACGTATTCTGCCTCAGCCGTTGATGTTGACACGCAATTTTGCTTCTTGGATGACCAGAAGACCAGCTTTTTGCCTAGAAATTGAGCGCCATCGGATGTGCTTTTCTTGTCCATTCGGCAGCCGGCATAATCAGCGTCAGTGTAGCCGATAAGTTTGAAATTCGTATCTTAAGGATACCACAATTCTAAGGTAGATGTGCCCTTGACGTAGAGCAAGATGCGCTTCACCGCAAGCATGTGAGATTCCTTGGGATCGGCTTGGAAGCAGGCGCATAAACAGATGGCAAACATGATGTTCGGCCGGCTTGAGGTGTGAGATAGAGAAGAGACCCAATGATGTTGTGATAGAGTGTGATGTCGACCGCTTTTCCAGAGGGATCGGCATCCAACTTGCATCTTGTAGATATAGGAGTGCTGAGAGGCTTGCTCTGATCTTGCTGGAAATTCTTCAGAATATCCTTGATATATTTCGTCTGACTGATGAAAATCACATTGTCGAGCTGCCTGACTTAGAGGCCTAAGAAGAACTGCATCTCTAACATGTGACTCATTTCAAACTTGCTCTTCATTAAATCTCCAAACCTCTTGGAAAGTCATGGATTTGTCGATCCAAAGATGATAACCATCAAGTCTTCGTCTTGCCATTTGATGAAGAGTGTCGTATCGATCGTTCCTCGGATGAATCCAAATTTTACGAGGAATTCGCTCAAGGCATCATACCAAGCACGTGGGACTCGTTTTAGTCCGTAGAGAGCTTTATCCAATCGATAGACGTGATCCGGATATTCTAGGTCAACGAAGCCTTCTTGCTGAGTGACATAGACTTCCTCCTTTAACACGCTGTTGAGAAAGACGGTCTTAACGTCCATTTGGTAGACTTGGAAGTCTTTATGGGCCTCATTAGCCAAGAAAAGACGGATGGCCTCGATTCGGGCAAGGAGCTTACGTCTCGTCGTAGTCAATGCCTTCCTGTTGATTGTAGCCCTTCGCGACAAGTCTTACTTTATTCCTAATCACTTCTCCATCTTCATTCTTCGTATTCTTGAATACCCATTTCATCCCGATGATGGTTTTCCCATGCGGACGGGTACTAATGTTGAAGACTTTCGTATTGGTTGACCTCGTCTTACATCGCAATTTCCTTAAGTGCGTCTGCTACCTAGGTTGGGTCGTTTTGGCTTAAGAAGCAACTGAATAGTCCTTGCTGATTTCTTGTCCTTACTCCACTCGAAGGATCACCAATTATCTGATCAACTGGATGTGGTCGAGTCCACTTGTGATCATGAGGCAAATCCGAGCTAGAAGCATCAGCCATTATGGAGCAAGATCTCCAATGTTCTGAGGATCTTCAACTTTGAGGAAATTCAGTTTCAGCACTCGCGTTGGGCGACTCTGACGACATTTCCTCAACTTCCATGGTTGGATCTTCAGCATTCTGAGGTAATTCTGAATCGGGTGAGGTGAAGACATTTGTAGAACTTGGTATATCGGCTTCGTCTAGGAGTGGTTCCACGGCAGATGTGGTAGCAGTGTTGTTCGGCCGATATATTTGCTCAAAGAGAGAGTCCAAGTCTTCTAAAGCAAATTTCGTAGCTTCTTCTGACGTTGAATCCTGAGTTGTTGCCATTCTCTATTGGTCTTGTGCCAACACAGCAGTGCAAGCACGGGTTCTGAACTGTCGTATTCAGAAACCATCTGGTTAGTACGGGTCCTGGACTGATGTGATCAGAAGCCATATCTGCCACTTCTTGAAAAGTGACATTTTAGCTTTCTTTTATTGTTCGGTTGGACTTCATGTATATTCTATACGCCTTAGATGTTGAAGAATACCCGACGAAAGTGGATTCGAATGCTTTAGGGTTGAACTTAGCACGTTGCTCTCTATCGTTCGCCACGAAGCACTTGCACCCGAAGGCTTTGAAGAAGGAAATGTTGGGTACCCCCTTGTTAATGATCTCGTACGGAGTCCTATCGAAGCGCTTGTGAACTACCGTCCTGTGTTGAGTGAAACATGCTGTATTTACTGCTTCAGCCCAAAGGACGTGTGGGAGGCCTGAGTGGATCAACATCGTACGCGCGGCTTCCACTAGAGTTCTGTTCTTTTTTTCGACTACCCCATTCTGTTGCAGCATAAGTCGAGTTCACAAAGTTTACGATCAAGTCCCCTGTTCTCATCTTTAGTTCGAAGGAACTTCGTCCATGTATAGCGAGAGAAATCATCCACAATGACTAGTATATACTTGCGTCCGTTGATACTCTGTGTTTACATTAGTCCACAAAGATCCATGTGTAGTAGTTCCAGAGGATGTGAAGTAGATGCAACCAGCTTAACATGTTGGGAAGCTCGCTTCATTTTTCCTAGTTGACATGCCGAACACTGATGCTCTTTCTGTAGTACTATAGTTGGAAGACCGTGAACCAACTTTTTCATTGAAAGATGTTGAAGAGCTTTGATTTTGAGATGAGACATGCGTTGATGCCATAAGCTCTTCCTTTGAATTACAGTCTGGGATATGAGGCGAACAGCTGTTGAGGGCCGCACGGACGTCAGATTGATCGTGTAAAGATTTGATTTCCCAAGTCCTTGGAGGAGTTCCTTGTCCTAACTGTCCAGTCCAATAATTCTGCACCGGTCAGCATGGAAGACCACCAGGAATCCATTTTGCAGAACTGGCCTATGCTGAACAAGTTATGGCGGAGGCGTTCGACGTACGAGACATCCGTGATGGTCAGATTATTCAGAATAATATCTCCGAAGTCAAGAATCGGAGTTGAATCGTTGTTTCCGTATCTAACTTTTCCATTTAGACGGTCTTGGTAGTTGCTCAGCAGCTCTTGATTTTCCGTCATGTGTGTGGAGCTACCGGAATCGAGGTACCACACATGATGGATCTGCAAAACCATATTAGAGAGCTTTAGGTACCCACTTATAAATGGATCCCCTCAGATTAGCAGATTTAGTTTTCGGTTCAGATATGGTTCCTAAATTATTACTACAAGGAGCTTTGGCGACCCATGTCATTTTTGAAGAAGTGGAGTTGAGTTTTGCCGTTGTAGGAGATTTGGCCTTCTTGGCTTTTGTCTTCCTAGGCGATGATTTAGGAACCCATTTGGGTTGAACTCGGCAGGAAAGAGTCATTTCAGCGAGGGAATATGCTTTGGTAGGCTTGATTGAGGAAAAGATCTTTCCATTTGATAGTCTCCTAAGGTGTTTGATGGATTGGCTCGTTACAGAATACATTAGGTGAGAACATGCATGAATAGCAGTGTAGGTCTTCTTAGTGGCTGGATCTTGTTTCCTACGAGTCTTCCTATCGGCATTTGCTTTAGAATGAGTGTTTGTTACGTTTGAGGAAGCGCCTATTTCGTAGTTAGTGCTTCTAAATGTAGTTGGCTCTACGGAGCACGAAGACACAATAATTTGAAGCGAAGAAATTACTCTTTTATTTTTACGAGTATCTTTTTTATTACAAAAGGAGGAGATACATTTTAAAATTTGACCTCTAGAGGTGTAGACAATTAAAAATTAATTGTCTATTTATATTATTGGGATTCAATAAGTTAATTCCAAGATATAAAATAAGATCATTTAATTAAATTGCTATTTATTGAGATTTATAAAACTAATCTCAAGTTAAAAATAGTTAATTTGATTAATAAATTATTATCATATATGATAAATATATTCCTTTTATACAAAATCCTATACATGGCAACAAGTGTAGAGATTTGTTAAATAAGTAAAGGAATCAAATCAAACATCATAAAATCAGCAGATATTGAGAAAATCAAGTCAAATATGGAATAAATCAAATCAAATCAGAATCAAATCATATATGGATAAAATTGACATAAATATGGAAGAAATTATCCCAAAAAGATTTTGTTTCCCATAACAGTGAAATCTCTACGCCTATAAATAAGGGGCTTCAGAATTCAGAAATCACAAGTCACGAACACTCAAGAAAACACGAGCTTCAACAGACGATATAAGACTTTTAAAGCTTTCGATTATCTCTGCGAAGTTCATCGTGTTCGAATATAGAATTGACGACGCTCGAGGATTGGAGACGTTCGGCCACGAAGATCTTGAAGATGATCGAGGACGAAGTCGAAGACGTTCGAGAACGAATATCAAAGACGCTCGAAGATTTAAGACGTTCGAGGACGAAGATCAAGCCTTGAATATTTAAGACCCGAAGATCGAAGATCGAAGATTCGAGGACGACTATCAAGCCTTGAAGATTCGAGGACTCGAAGATCGAAAATTCGAAGACGAAGATCAAGCCTTGAAGATTTGAAGACTCGAAGATTCGAAGATCAAGCCTTGAAGATTTAAAGGCTCGAAGGTCGGAGATTCGAAGACAAAGATCAAGCCTTGATGATTTGAAGACTCGAAGGTTTGAAGATCAAGAACGCGCCTCAAGAATCGAAGCCCAAGCTCAAGACTCAAAGCCCAAGTTCAAGAATCGAAGCCCAAGATCAAGCTCAAAGTTCAAAGTCCAAGTTCAAGAATCGAGGCCCAAGCTCAAGACTCAAAGCCCCAGTTCAAGATCGAAGCCCAAGATTAAGCCTGTAATACCCGAGTCCCGTAAGTAAGCCGGCCAATAAATACGCATACATATTACATGGTTTACATGACTGCATGAGACATGTTTTGTGATTTTATGTGCTTAGATGATTCCATGTTATATGCCAACATGACATGTATGAGTTGGAAGGCAGTGTTGGGACTTAGGAAAAATAGTTAATACTCATGTGGGTAGAGATCGAATTTACATAAGAGAAATTCAAATTTAATAACCTTAATAAGAATAGGATTAAGACTATAATTAAATTGGACTAAATATGAATTGGGCTAGGCTTACACATAAAGCCCAAGTACTTGAAGATAACTATTGATTTTAGTGTTGAGGGAAAATAACATCACTAGGTGTCCCGTCAAATAAACTTCTCAATGGTTTAATATTTATCAAGAATCCCATTCATAATTCAGATCATTTAAACCTACAAAATACGTTGAACACTAAAACAATCATCCATCTTTAGAAACTTGAGCAATAAACCGTTTGAGGAGATTCAAACATAGTAGTGCTCGGAAGGTATAATTCCATTCGAATGGGAATTCTATTCGAATGTGGACTGATCCGTGGCTGCTCACGAGACCCATGATTGACCGCTTCCCTCGGGGTCCGATGATTATGGGACTCCCTATTGACTCGAAGCTTAGCAAAGTGATTAATGAGGATGGCTGGTGCTGGCCCGCTCAATCATCGGTGGAATATTTGGAGATCTTTACTTCCGCAGATTTGGCCGAACGAGGAGGACACGATTAGTTGGATTGCGTCCCCAATGGGAAGTTCTTTACCTCCTCCGCTAGGGATAGTATCCGGATGCAGCGTCCTAAGGTTCCCTGGTATACGGGCTTTGGGGGGTCCGCTGGCCATCCCCAAACATGAGATCGTGCTTTGGCTTACTATTCGGGATAGACTGGCGACAAAGGACAAGCCTTGGCTTGCGGCGAAGGCTGGAAGCTCTACTTGCCTACTTTGCGACACGCATGCGGTGGAGACTACGCGACACCTTTTCTTTGAATGTCCCTACTCCAGACAGTGCCTTCGCTTACTGAGAGGGAAACTGCGCTTTGGCTGGCCAATTAGAGATTGGCCCGATGGAATTCGTTGGGCGGCTAGGTGGTGGCGGGGCAAGCATCTTGCAAAGTTGGGTCCTAGACACACCTTAGCTTCCCTGGTGTATCACTTGTGGATGGAACATAATAAGAGATGGCTCGATGGGAGACAACGCCAGCCCACTCAGCTCATTAAGGATATAGAGTCGCTGCTTTGTCTTCGTCTATACACTCTCTCCCCTAGCTATTGCGCTGCAAGTCTGCGCCCTTAGACGGATGTGGCATATCGCCTGGTGGTATCTCCCCTCCCTTTGTTTCAAATGTTTGCTAGGTTTTTTTCTTGGCAGGTGCTTGGCTGGTCCGAAACTTATGATGGCGTGCTTGTCTCTTGGCCATTCGTGCCTACGTGTTGTGGTTTGGGTGTCTGCCCGTGCTCGATGGAGATGGCGGCCCCCCGTACTGACGTTCGACGGAGACTGTGCCATTTCTCTTCCCCTCTCCTTTTCGTTTCGCTCTCTTTACTCCCCCCGGGCTTGTTTGTTTGTCTTGTCTGTTTTGTTTGCTTCTACCTTTGTTGTAGGCTGGTTTTTGGACCACGTTGCTCCCTGCTTTCCGCGCCGTGCCATCCCACGTTTGGGTATGGGGTAGCCCATCATGCCCTGTCGTCTTCAACACCTGACCACTTGCATGGAAAACAGGAGTTGGCATGACTTTGCCTTGTTCCGACCAGCCCTGCGGATGCTTTCTACATGCCTACTTTTCTGCCTGAAGCTTATCCCTGTGATATTGCCTTACGTCTCTGCGTCTTGCGCTTGTTGGCACTTAGCTGGGTAGCCCTGCTGGTACTACATCTGGTGCCAGGAACCGGTTGATTGTTGTGGTTTTTGACTCCTACATTGCCTTTTGCTTGACTGTTGTACTTTATTTTGGGCTTGGTCTTGTTTGGGACCTTGTTGGTTGTCTGGGTTTACCTGGTTTTAGGTGCTCTCTGGTCGGTTGTACATTACCGCTTGGTGCGGCATGAGCGATATCATGCACGCTGCTCTGTACCCCTGTTTTCCATTTATCTTGGTTACCGTTTTCGAAAAAAAAGGTATAATTCCTTTTATTCTAAGCACTTGATTGTACTTCTTTTGTTATAAGTAGGTTAAAATACATTTTAGGTGTAAGTCTATAGGGTTAAAACTTTAAAAGAAAACCTAAGAACTGAAGGCATTACAAGAAAATCTGGGTTTAGAACGTATTACTTTCCTTGTTAGGAATAGTTTTCAAAGGGAACAGGGATAGTTGATTTTAGGGTTTTGATCGAAAGTTAGATGTTTACGAGATGATATGATTTCCAGTTTAGTAGATGTCGAAACCCTGTTAATTTGTAGGAATGATCTCGAGCTCAAGGATGAAAATAAAAGAATGTCGAAGTCATGTAGTGCGTAATCGAGCTCGAGATTCATCTTGAGAATATGTCGAAATCCATATTAGCCTTAACTTCGAAATTTTAGGTGAGATCTCGAAATAAAACCCGAGGTCTATCTTGATGATTGACCTCGAAATCTTTGTGTGTAATGTCGAAATTCATTTTTAGTATTAATTTCGAAACTTAGTATGGGATCTCGAGATCACATGTCGAAATGCCCTAATAAAACTCGAGATCCACTTAACCAAGCTCGAGATCCACTTTGTAAACATGTCCAAACCCCAAAATTAAAGTCGAGATCCATATCAAGATCAATGCTTTTTTTTTTTTGGGAATGGTCACTAAATAAAAGAGGAAAACAGAACATGAGGTTTGCTCAAGGAGCACCTACCAACTGGTAACAAGCTACCAGCATACAACCAATGACACAACCAATGCCACAGAAACAGCAACCAAACAACAAACCAAAAGCGACAAGGAAAACCAAAAACAAGCAGAAATCCAAGTCCGTCCAAACAAAACACCAAAACAATGCCAAAAAGGGACCCACAATCCAATCAGCGAGCGGGATCATGGGTCACCATCGTCGTTGCCAGCTATAGGATCTTGGGTGCAATTGTTTGGCGCCTCATGGTCAGCCTCAAGGTCAGCGAGAGCCTCAAACATGTTACGATCCACGTGGTGGTAAGGCGTCCCAACCCCGCTGGTAGTGGAGGTTTCCGTCAAACTAGAACGAGTTGGCCTAGTATTGCAATCGAAGGAGTGGGTAGGGCGTTGCTTGCCTTCTCCATCAAGGCCAGCCATGTTGGCCTCCTTATGAACTATGCCTTTTCCCTTGGCTTCCACATGACTCCATGCACGGTTTTGTGTCGTCACCGTAGGCGGCCGTGGCACCGGCTTGTGAGGCTGCGTGGCCGTGGTGGCCGTGGGAGTCCTAGCCGAGCTGTTAGGAAGCGCGGGGGTCTTGGCCGAACTTTTAGGCGGTTGTTTCGGCCGGGTTTTGGGGCAAGCTGCGGTACTATGGACCCAGGAGTCACATGACGAGCATTTTTCCGCTCGCCACTCATATTCGACACTAACGGGTACGACACCCGAGGAGCTACCATCATTCGTTGGGATGTGAATATTGAACCGCTCGACAAAAGGTTCCGTCAATGTTATTTCAATACAGACCCTAGCATACTCAAGGCGTTCCGCACGAGCCGTAATTGCATCCGCAAACAGGGCCCTTCCAAGTACACTAGCAACAATTCCTAATCCGGCTTGAGTCCAGTATTCCGTTGGGACGTTTCGGAGTCTAACCCAAAGCGGAATAGTCGAGTGTTTCTTCTTTTCGAAGGAGAAGCCCGTACGCCAAGCCTCGACGAAGAGCGGCTGCCCCTGTAAGAGCCACGGTCTGCCGTCCAAGGCCGTTGCAGCCGCCTCCTCCGAGTTAAATCGGAACTTGAAAAATCCGTTAATCGTCGATCTAACTTCGACGAGATTCTGCCAAATAGAACAGACATAACGTTCCACATGTGGGAAGTACGGTCGCTTCCCAAGGAAATACCCGACAAGCGTATGTTCCCACCGTGCGACGCCTTGTTGAGCAATTTCCCAAGAAGGACATGCCGCAGCGATTCCATTGACAACACTAGGCGCCGAGTAAGATAATGGAAGTTGGGCCGAGCAAGTAGACCCTCCGCGGGTAGTCAAATTCCCGTTGCTGTTGATGCCACGAACCATGTCAGAGAAGGACGGTCCAGGACTGAGTATTCCAGGCTGGGCAGCCACCTCGGGCAGCCTGGTTTGCGAGTCTGGTTCGGCAGCACCGGCGGTCATGAGCGATTGTTTGGCAGCCCTGGTCACAGGTGTAGTGTGTTGAGACTGGCCGTGATGGCCCGTCCTAGAAGGCTGTTTAGCATCAGGAGCCGCCACTTCGGTCTGCCTTACGTCCGCGTGCTGAAGTGTTGGGGGTTGGCGGTCATGGTCATGGAAGCGGGGAGCAATGCTTTGATTCAGTGGTGAATCATCATCCGACGCGTCTTCAACGATCGGGGCCAGCTCGCCGTGCTTAGCTCCGGCCAAGGGAACAACGTCAGGCCTCGTGCGATAGCCAAGGCTTTGGCCGTTAGGCCTGGTAATGGCCAGCGCAGCCACATCCGTCTCAGGTCGAGGCCCATTAGAGGAGGAATAAGGCCCAATATTGTGAGCGTTAGCATCCACTACGTTAGGAACAGCGTTGGGTCCAATATCGTTAAGGTTCGCATCCATCATGTGGCCGGGCCCGTTAGAGGACACTTCATGCGGAGGCCTGCTATGGCAGGCCTTAGGCCCGTTAGCAGCAGTAGAGGCCTCAAGTCCCAGCCCATTAGGGCACATGTTGGGCCCAATACCATCAGGGGAGTGGGGCACCGCCACAGCAGCAACCCTAATCCATGGAGGAAGAATCGGTACTGAGCCGCTCATCGTCAGGCACGGCCTCCGAGACACGGCTGGCGGAAGGAGGACGCGGCGGAGTGCCTCTGCGCATCAGCCGACGAGGTTCAAGCCGCGTTTCCCGAAGCGGCACTATGGCAGACGTGGTTCGTTGCTTACGGTTGTGCGGCTTCCATGGTTGTTGAATGTCACTTGTCAGCGGAGCCGGTGCTTGGGTCTCCGACGAAGGCTGAGAGCCACGACGTCCATTGGTGACGCGGGTAAAGAGGTCCTCAAATTCTGCAATTCCAAACTTAGTAGCAAAGTCCGGGATTTTGGCTTTAAGTAAATCATAATCCGGCAGCGATCCGAGACAATCTAGATCTTCCATGGGTTTTAAGAGGAGAAAGGGAGAAATGAAGGTGAAAGCTCACGAGATATGGGAGAAGAAGAGGGGGGGGATTATACCCCTCCCATCGCCGTCTGAACCCGGCGATGGAGGGTGGCGAGGGTGGTGCCGACGATCCTCAAGGTGGTGGGTGACTCAGGTGGCGGCTGGTGGTGGATGGTGGTGATGGAAGGTGAAAAGTCGAAGGGTTTGGAGAGGGAATTCGCTAGAGAGAAGTCAACGAAAGTCAACTCAGTCTTAATCTCTCTCATTTACTACACCAAGATCAATTCTTGAACTTGACCTCGAAATCCATAATTAAATCTCGAAATCAAGCTCGACATCTATTCCAAGATTCATGTCAAGATCTATGTTGTAATTAATTTCGAAATGGGTATGAGATCTTGAGATCAAACTCGAGATCCATATCGAAATGTACTTCAAAATCATGTATTGTGTAACATTTCGAAATCTTTGTAAAATGTCGAGACATATCTCGAAATCCATATGTATTGTTTAATATCGAACCCTTGTAGAATGTGTCGAGATCCATGTGTCGAAATCCATATGTATTGTTTATTCAAATCTCGAAACCTTGCATATAATATGTCGAGATATAATTTAAAATCCAGCTCGAGATTTATCTCGAGAAGTGAGAACCATGTCGAGGTTCATCTAAAAAATGTGTCGAGGTCTATTTCGGAACCTTAAAATTTCGAAATTTATAGAAGTCGAAACTAAGGTTTCCAAACAAATCCACTTGTGAAACTGTAATTAGACTAACAAACCCTGATTTTATACTTACCGTACAATAAGCTATTAGCTGAGGATACCAGGTAAGTGGAAGTCCCAACTACAACACATAATTGTATGTGCATGAAATTATATGTTATGTATTGCTGTGATATTATGTGATTTCCTACGTGAATTAATTGCGCTACATGACACGCATGATTTATTTACATAATATGATGGCATGACATGCATCCTCATGACATGAGCATACGCAAGCACATTTAGTACAAAAGGCATGATATGAGAGCGTGCATAATATACGATCGGCTGAGAGCGATAAAGATTCACCGATATGGGCGTCTGATGTCGACTCACAGTTGAGTCACGGCTCTTCTATGCTACCATAGTGACGTCGTATGGCGTTACCGTCAAGACATGACATGTACAAGGCAAGACATGATTTTAGGGCTAATGCCCTCATGGCGGATAGTGGAATCTGGAGGGTACGAGCTGAGGGAGTAAGCGACACCGAGGGTACCTCTGGTGTTGACTATCTCGGATTAGGCTACCAGTGTGAAGCGTCCGCGTGGCGTATGAAACCACTTTGAGACAGAAAAGGCGCCCTAGGGTTAGCCTCCCTTGAGTGGATATTGTCACTTATATGATTATTTATCCCTTGGGGATTCGAGCTCCATGATGGTGCATAACAAGATAGCCGAGGGCCCTACATGACAAGACAAGACAAGACAAGGAAAATATGAGGTCTAGGGAGCATTGGCGCAGATGCCTTTGCGAATTAGGACACGTGCATGGCATGCATGGCTTGCACTTACTGAGCTTTATAAGCTCATTCCACGAATTTATGTCTTGTAGGTTCACAGGATCACGGTACGTGATCTTTACGAAGGCGAGGCCGATTTTTGAAGCTTGCGGAGGACTTTTGAAGTGGCAGTGTGTACATGGATGCCACCTGAGTGGCGGGCCAGTAGATTATTTTGAACACGCATGCGCACTCTACCTTGTATTTATGTCCTAGGAATATTTTGTATTGTACAGAAGAGATTCCTTTATATAAAATGAAAAGTTTTGTAAGCATTTTCGTAAATAGATTTCATTTGTATCACATGCAGTCACATGAATTAGTAATAAGAATGAGCGGTAGAAGTCAGGGGCGCCGCAAACCCAAGACTCAAAGCCCAAACTCAAGAATTGAGCCCAAGACCAAGCTCACGACTCGAAATCAAAATCAAGACTCGAAGACGAAAACTGAAGACTTTCGGATCAAGCCCAAAAGCCCACGAAGGAACTTCAACGAAGGCCCAAATCAAGGGATTTCAATACCTAAGAATTTTCAAGTCTTTGAAGAATCAGGGGAATAAGTAGAGATAGGATCCACTAAATTACATCAAGTTTCATTTGTAGTATTTTTCGAATTATTTGATATTCTAATAAAAGAAAATACGCTACAAGAGGCTCCATCTTAATTTCTAGACTAGACAAAAGCCTTCGATTTCTCTATCTCAGGTACTACGCTCCATGTTGACGTAGTAAACACAGGGTAGTTACTAATTTTCGCAGTTTTATTTTTAGATTTCTGAGCTTTAGAAGGCGATATTTGCGATAGTTTCTTTTGAGGGTAATGCGTGAGAAATAGATTGGGAGAAAGAGGAAGCTTTGAGATTTTCCATCCCCTCTAGGAATATTTTCTTTTCAGCTTCAAAATTCTCTTGTTCTTTGTCTAATGAGGCTCTTTTTTTTTTTTTGGTATAATGTCCCGTATATAAAAGTAGAATAGAGTGTACAGATGAGCAGGAGATATACTCCGCCAGACCAGTAACAGACTACTGGGCACGCATATAAAGCAAACCAATCAACCAATGACCCCAATCACAAGAGCAACCCAAACACAAACATCAAGGACACCTAGAGGAGGCCTGCCCTACCAAGCCACCCGCCATAGTCGGCGGATAGCCGCCCTATGAAGGTCGTACTTGGCGGACGTGCCACTAATCCGCAAGGTAGCCAAAGCAAGGACGCACCCCACGAGTCTCTGTGGAGTAGTGACGCTCCCCTCCTTCCAGCGCCTATTCCTTGCTTGCCAAATATGATAGGCAAGGGAAGCCAGAATATGTCGGTATGCAGCATGAAGAAGGTGCTTCCCACGCCAACGGGCCGACGCCCACCGAATGCCCGAATGCCACTCCCGATACGGCCATATCCATCGAATCCGACGCCTCAGCAAGTGAAGACACTGGCGGGAGAAGGGACAATCAAAAAAGAGATGCTGGGCCGTCTCGACATGCAACTCCTCGCATAGAATACAGGCTGGGGTCCCTGCTTTCTGGGCAACCCACGGCTTATCCCTAGTCGAGAGGCGATCCTGCACTGCCAGGTATAAAATAAATTCGTGTCTGGGGACCTTCAGCGGGCCTCCAAATAAAGTCGCCCACCCTACAAGTGGCCTCCTGGTGCGTATGGCTTGTCGAGCCGAAGCCGTCATCATAGTTCCATCCGGCGATCCTGTCCACTGTACGCCATCATGAGCCGCACGAACCACAGAAGGTAGAAGCCTGGAAATCTCAAGATACTCCACCGCCCCTTGCCCTGGCCAATTCCAGCCCTGCATATTAAGGACCGCACTTAGTCGTGAATCAAGGGGCAGCCCCATCGCAATAGGGCCCCGAGGGAATCTCTCAAGCAGCGACGTAGGCATCAACCAGGGGTCCTTCCATAGCAATATAGTGGATCCGTCTCCAATACGAAACGTGATCATAGATCTGATCAACGAGCGCAGCTGTAGCAGCTTCCGCCAACTCCATGCATCAGTCGCCGAGACTCGGAGGTCCCAAATCGATCGAGAATGCAGCCTCGTCCTATAGAGCCAATCGACCCAAATCGAATCCGGGGCCTTAGTAAGCACACTCCACAAGTGCTTGAGTAGAAGGGCCTTGTTATCGACAGCTATAGACCGCAATCCTAGACCCCCCTCGGCAATAGGGAGGCATAACACCTCCCATGCCACCTTAGGTGTTGCCCCTCCCCATAGAAACTTCCGAAATCGCGACTCTAAGGCTCGAACAATGCCTTTAGGCAATAAGAACACACTCGACCAATAAGCATGAAGCGCCTGCAAAACCGACTTAACCAGCTGCAGTCGACCTGCATAAGATAACGATCGATTCAGCCATGAACCCAATCGCTGGTCCACCTTCTGTAGGAGAGGGGCACAGTCGCTAATCGTCAAGCGGGTAGTAATGAGAGGCACCCCCAGATAACGCACTGGCAGGTGTCCCACCCTATACCCCATGAGTTCCTGAAGCTGTGCTGTCAACCCTTCAGCCCTCTTCGAAAGATACATCTCACTTTTGGCAGGATTAGGGCGTAGCCCGGACAACCGTGCAAACTCATCCAAAGCTTTCTTCAATACTCCAACTGAGATGACATCCGCATGGCTGAAGAGGAGGAGGTCGTCTGCAAACGCTAGGGATACCAATCCCAGTGCCTCACATCGCCAATGATACTTGAAACCCGGCTCCTCTGAAATGTAGACCTGGAGAAGCCCGTAGAGACCTCCATCACCAGCGTGAAAAGATAGGGAGAGATGGGGTCCCCCTGGCGAAGACCCCTCTTACCCTGAAAATAACCAACCATTTGGCCATTCAGATTCAGTGAGAACGCCGTTGTCGTCAGACACGCTCGGATCCAGCCAATGAAATTTGGATGAAATCCCATGGCTCCTAAGACAGACAGCACAAAATCCCATTCAACTTTGTCGTACGCCTTGGCCAGATCAATCTTGAACATAGCCCGCGATGGTTGGCCCTTGGATTTGTACCCAAGGCAAAGCTCCTGTGCCAATAATACATTATCACTAATCCGTCGCCCCGGTATAAATGCCGTCTGTGAGCCGTGGACCAAGGCAGCCAGGTGTCCCTTCAGCCGATTGGACAAAATTTTTGATATCACCTTGTAGATGACGTTGCAGCACGAGATAGGCCTGAAGTCCGTTGCACGGCGAGGTGTCTCCCTCTTGGGGATCAGCGTAATAAGTGTGCTGTTGATTCCCTTCAGTAATCTACCCGTGAGGAAGAAATCTTGAACCGCCTTTACCACCTCATCACCCACAATTCCCCACGCGGCTCTGAAAAATCTGACCGTATACCCATCAGGTCCTGGTGCCTTCTCATCCCCCATAGAGAAAAGTGCCGTACGAACCTCCGTGGCCGTCACCAAACCAATCATAGATGCCGCGTCCGCTGGGGAAAGCGTACGCATCACAGCTCTCTGTACATCCGCAGGAAGAATAGGCACCAGGTGAGCAGACTGCCCCAATAAGTCCTGATAGAATCCGGTCAGCTCGCCCTCCACCTGAGCTGGGTCCTCCAGGAGAACTCCATTGGCAGCCTCGATGGACCAGATACGGTTAGTAACGCGGCGCATGGCAACCCTCCTAAAGAAGTATGAGGTGCACTGGTCCCCATCCTTCAGCCATGCGAGTTTAGCCCTCTGCGATAATGCCGAGTGTTCCATCTCCACCGCCTTGGCGTATAATATCCGACACAACCTTTCCAGCTCGTAGAAAGCGTCCTCCTGAGGGAATCGGGATGCAAAGTCCTGTGCAATATCGAGGAATCGTTGCGCCTCTGTGACATTTGCCGTCAAATTTCCCTTCGAACGTCTCAATCGAGTCATGGCTGGCTTCAACATCTTCAGCCGCCTAACCAAAACATACATGGGAAAACCATGCAACGGGGAATTCCAGGCATTTTGAACAATGCCCAAGAATTCCGGGTCAGCCGTCAGAAAATTATCAAATCGAAAGATCGTCTTAAGCTGCCGCGTCATAGTAGCCCCCAAGAGCACAAGCGAATGATCAGAGGTCGCAGGTAAGCCGCATCTACACAATGAGTCCGGAAATCGGGCAAACCACTGTGGGTTGCCAAGTATACGGTCTAGCCGCCGCCAGATCCCCGCATCAGACCTCTGCTGATTATACCACGTGAATATCGGCCCTGTCGTTGGTATCGTCGCAAGATCAGCATCAACCAAGCACGTTTGGAACTCCTCCATATCAAGTCTAGGGGGCGCCCCACCACGCCCCTCATCCGTGTGTAATATAGCATTGAAGTCCCCCAAGACTATCCATGCGTCCGACACACGAGATGAAGAAAAGGAACTCAACTTAGGCAGCCGGTCCTCCCTCCTGGACTGCCCATACGCGAAAGACACGAAGACAATCTCTCCAGTCATTGCCTGCTCCACTCTACAATGCATAGCTTGGGTGGAAAACCCAATGATGTCCACATTCATAACAGATGGGTCCCACCCAACCCACATGCGCGATGCTGGACCCACCTCATAATCAAAGAACCATCGCCAATGAGCTCGGATGCTACTTGAAATAAACGCCGCATTAGCCTCAGCCACCCTCGTCTCTAACAGCCCCATCATACGCAATCCCTCACGTGCTATCAACTCCCCCACCGCCCTCCTGTGGTCTTGTTTGTTAAGACCACGTACATTCCATGCTCCCACAGCTAACATAAAGTCACCCCAGTATGGGCTGCATTTGCTTTAGGGCCCGACGGAGAAGTGTGGTTGCTATCTTCAGGCATATCCCGAAGCACGGCAAAATGGTTCGTGTCCCCATAGGACACACATGCGGTAGCATCTGGTGGCCTCGACGTGCTCCCTGCATCGTTCGCCCAGGCCTCTTTCCTGTCACAGCCGCCGCAAACGAAGTGGCCTGTCGTTGGCTCCCATCCTTCATCATGGCAGTCCCAAGTCGTGCAAACACCGATCCGACCTTCGGGTTTACAGCCGTGGCGGGTGCCGAGACTCGATCATCCGTCATATTGACCTCAGGCCCAGACGTGCCCATTGTTAACGTCGGCACATAGACCCTAGCGTCCGTACAGGTGGAGCGCGCTTCGTCCGTTGCCGTGGGCTCCTGATGATGTGGTCCTTCATCTCCTAAAATGGAAACCCTAGCATCATCATCATGGATCGCCGGAACATCCTCAGATTGCACCAAAGAGACGCTATCGTCATCAGCCGCCCAATCCATGTCCACACATCGTCGCGCTGTAAACCCCTTTGGCGGCGGCGTCGCTGGTCGTCCCCACGGGAACCGGCGCGTGGGCTGCACTGACTTCAGCGGCTTCTTGAGTATACCCTTCAGCGGAAGAGCATCACCCCCAATTTGCTGTGACGATCTGAAAGCCTCCCCAACTGCCGCCGCGGCCCTAGGAGCAGAATCGCCGGGCAGACCCTGGCGTGGCAGCCCATGCACACGGCACATGAGGTCACGCACGTGGAATGTCATCCTCCGTCCTCCTGGAAGTTTCTCCTTCATCATCGTCGAGGCGTGCCATTAGGGCGAGGTCTTCAGTGTCAGAGTCTGAGCTATCCTCTAGCCAGTGGTCCTGTTCAGCCATTAGAGCTACTCCAGCTTCCTTTTGTTTGGTAAGTTGGAGCTTCCTGGAGTAGTGGTTAGCATCCTTCTTCTTCGGAAGTGTGCACTCTTTGGCAAAGTGACCAGCTTTTCCATTGTTGAAGCACTTTAGTGTGTCCTTCCAGGTTGTGGCTTCTGAGGACTCAGTTACTTCTCTTTATTCTTCGAGCTTGTAGTTCGAAGAAGGTTAGCAGAAGATGACGACCTCTTTTTGAAGTATTTCTTCGTCATCATTTTGGCGACTAAAGCCAACTGTTCCCCAAGTTTTCTGATTTTAGAACGAAGTTCTGAATCCGATGTTTCCTCTTCATCTGAAGAGCTATGGAGCTTAACATGCTTTTCCTAGCATGAGCTGGAGCTCCTCTTTTTCTGACTGTAGAGCTATGGAGTAGTCGGCCTGTTTGCCCTTCTGCTCTTTTTGTATCTCGCAAATGTCTTTTTCATGTTGTGCGAGGTTGTCAAAAACAGTATGAAATCCATCTCATCTAAGTCTTTATTTTGTCGGAGTTGATTGGATATCTTTCTCCATTCGGTGGGCAGCGATGACAAAAACTGAATATTCGTCTCCATTTTGATATCAGTCTTCCTCATTTCGTTGAGAAGAGTGAGGTACCGCTGATACAGATCATGCAAGTTCTCCTCATTTTTAGCTTTGAAGGAATCATACGCTGTGAGTATGTTAGCCTTCTTAGCCTTGGCGCCTACTTCGGTTGCGTCATCCTCTCCAGTTCATCCCACATTCCTTTAGCCGTTGGAATGCTATCTATTTTTCTATTGATATCGTTGGGGATGCCCTGCATTAGTGTGTTCTTGGCTATCAGATCTGCCTTTGCTCTTCTCTTAGCATTAGTGTACTCACTAGGATTCTTAGCTCGCCTAGTGGTTTCGACGGGAGGATTATTCGAGCTATCATCTTCTTGACTGACCAAGAATACTTCTGGTCCCTCATAGAGTGATTAAGTAGATCTTCAGCCTGATCTTTAAGTTCAATGAAGTTCAAGAACCGACTCTCCACACTGTGTATTTGCCTCGTTTGAGAATTGGAGGACAATTGTCGTTTCCTAGAGCATGCGTATCCATTTTTGTTTTTCTTCGATTTGAGTTGATGAAGGATCTTCGTTGGTTGTTATGATGAATTGAAAAATGATGTGACGTGCTTCACAAGTAGCAAAATTGTTACTAGCGTTCGATTTTAAAAGAATGATCGAGAATTATTTTTAGTTTTTAAAGTTTGATCAAAAACAATTTTGTCGATTTAAAAAATGTTACTGTTTTGCGCGCCAAGTACTGTTCGCGGAAAATTTTCGAGCGAAAGAAAAAAAAATTTGATTCGAATGTAGTTTTGCGATGAGAAACTGTTTAAACAGTGAACTCAATCGAAAAATGGTTTCGTGAAGTTTTGGGATCGAAAATTTTAATCGTCGAAAAATTTTGTTAACCAGAATTCAAAATGTAACTTTTTCAAAATATTGACTCGAAAAGTTGACTTAATTTTTCGAGCGCACAACTTCAATTTAGCGCTGGATTTTTGATCGAAAAAAAGGGGTACGTGGCATTGTTACACCTATCGGTCCAGTTATCAGACTGTAAACAATCTTATCCCGTTCGATCCAAAGGTAGTCCAGCCGATATACTTTCAGTCAAACTGAATTTTGAAAATTTGATTAAAATCTGGCGATCGAAAAAGTTTTTCGATGCGTTAATTGATTTTGATCGTCGAGAAACAGTATCCAATGGAGTTTCTCACTGATTCAAAATTAATAGGTTGACCGGAAAATTTTACGATCGAAAGTTATCTTTATCCCAAAGTCAAACAATAATGTCTGACCTAAAATGTTTTTCAAAATGGTCAATTCTCGTCGAAAAGTTAAATGCTCGAAAAACTTTCTGCTAAAGACGTTCTTGACAGCAGCAACTTCAGTAGTAAATCAGTATTCTTAATTGCAAAATTTTTCGCACGTAGCTTTTGATCGAGAATTTAAACCTGGTCGAAGAACTTAGCGAGAAAAATTGAAATCGTGCAAATAGTCACAGAATACGATTTAACACTGAATTCAAGCAGATACTGAAAATTAATCAGTGAATCTACAGGTATATGCTCGAAATCAGCGACCGATTACTCACAAATAGAAGATTAACCATGTTTGAAGCAAATAATGTTCAATTTTGCAAAAATCAGAACACGTTCAAACTGTTCTTCGCGCGAACAGTGGAATCTCAGTATAAAAAATTCAGCCTAAATCATGATTCCGATCGCTACTGGTCTAATCCTAATTGATTTATACTAACTAGGCGAGCACAAAAACATCAATTTACCAACTCAAATAAGCACAGAATTAAGGCTATCATATCGAATTTCGTTTTCACGCCAAGACTGTTCTTCGCGCGGAACAGTTTTAGAATTAAAATTCGATCCGAATTCTAACAATTATGATTCAAAACAGAACGAATCTACTCTTATACCAATTGTTAGGTCCTCGATTATCAACTCCTACGATCTTAGACTTCAATCCTAAGTAATTCGACTAGAATGATTGACATTAAGATTCGATCGAAAACTAAGTTGAAGAACACTAGAGAGAATTTCGATTAGTGAGAGAAAATACTTGTTGTTTCTCTCTATAGAAATTAGATTGGCAGCCCATCGGATCAATTGATTGATTTTCTCTATTAAGCTCAATGTGTACAAATGTATTTATACCAAACATACTTTGTATAAATAACAAACAAGGCCTAATCTGAGGACAAATACAAATAAAACCCATAATACAAGAACAGCTAATGAAATCAAAAGCACAACTAAAACGTATATTCTACAATAGATATGAATGTCTTCCCTTACTGCTACCAAAATCAGGGAGTATAACATCCTCAAAGTGTTCAAAAATCTTCCATATCTTCTTACCCACCTCATACGATGACCAATCGTTAGGAAGATTCCATACCTGAACCCAGAGCTCAACTGCCTTAAATTCCTCCTCTATTAGCTTCAGAGTTGGAGTCCACTCTCTAAGGATTAAGTATTGTTGATCAAATGACCATTGCCGACCATGAAGAATCCTCAGCTTCTCAGCTTGCGATTTAAAGATGAACTGAAAAAATCTCCGCCCAATTCCCTGGTTATGGAAGGACCCCTGGCTATTACCTACACCTCTGATAGAGAGATTTCCTAGGGGCCCTATTGCGATGGGCCGCCTCTCGACTCGCGACTGATTGTGGTTCTTAATACGCAGGGGTGGCAATGGCCTGGGCGGGGGCGGTTGAATTTCTTGAGATCAGCCGCCTACTTCCGTCAGTAGTACGAGGGAATCAGGATGGAGTATTGTGGAAGGGGTCGCTAGATGGAGCTATGACAGCACGTTCAGCTAGAGATGCGATGCGCTACAGGAGGCCTCTTATATTCTTGCGCTGCTTTATTTGGAGGGCCGTTGAAGATCCCTAGGCATGAGTTTATTCTATATATTGGACTACAGGATCGCCTCTCAACTAGGGACAAGCCGTGGATAGCTCAGCGGGCGGGATCTCCAGCTTGTGTCCTATGCGAGGAGTTGCACTATGAGACAGCCCAGCATCTTTTCTTTGATTGTTCGTTCTCACGGCAATGTCTTCGGATCTTGTGGCGTAGGATTCGATGGATCTGGCCTTATCAGGAGTGGCATGCGGCAGTTCGTTGGGCGGCGGCACAGTGGTGAGGGAAACATCTTCTCCATGCAGCATATCGGCACGTTCTTGCCTCTCTGTTATACCACATCTGGCAGGCTAGGAATAGGCGTTGGAAGGAAGGGATCGTCACCCGCCTCACAGGCTTGTGGGGTCTGTCCTTGCCTTGGTTATCATGCGTATTAGTGGTACTTCCACGAAATATGACCTCCAACGTGCTGCCATACGCAGATTATGGCGTGTGGCTTGGTAGGGACTAGGCCCCATTCATTCATTGTGGATTAGTTGATTCTTTAGGTATTGTTTTGTGCCCAGTAGCATGTTACTGGTTGGTTGCGGAGTTCATCTCCTGCTCACCTGTACACTTTTTCTTCATTATATATATACATGGGACATTATACCAAAAAAAAAATTCCCTGGTTATGAATGGTTCCTTTGTCTGCCAGATGTGCGAAAATGTGCTCTTGTTACCACCTAGATAGTTCGCCTTTTTACCCCTGTAGATTTTACCAACCAAGCTTCACTATGATCTGTAAGTTTTTATTTAAATAGGTATTTATGTGTAACGTGGATAATATTGAAGACATATGACGTGAGATAACTCTCCTATACACCGCTCGTTACACATAAAATCAATTACCTCTCTTCGTACCTCTACTTCGATAAACACCAACGCTTTCCTTTCCTATCTCTCTCTCTCTCTCTCTCTCTCTCTCTCTCTCTCTCTCTCTCTCTCTCCATTTCACTTCTTGTGCAATGGAAGAACCCAGTGGAACAATAGTATCCAGCACAGTTGGGAGACTCCACTACGGCTTCGACATTTTCTCCTTCAAGCTGCTGCCTACAAATACCGACGAGGTTTTCTCAGCCTCCGTTGCGTCGGAGCTCCGCCTTACCGATGGCATATCCATCAACTTCACGGCCAGTTCGTCGACGGTGCCACCGTCGTCTACATATTCAAGAGAACAAGTTCTCCCCGCATCTTCTCCAGCAAACTCGGCGGCGCCGGTGGAATCGATCCCAAGCAAGTGCTTTCCTCCTCACCCTCATCAGAAATCAGCCTCTCTACGATCGACCCATCATAAAGAACGACTGCCTCTACTTCATCTTAGCCCATGAAAAGCACGACGAACCCTTCAAGGGCTGGTCGGCTCTCTACTCCACCACTCCCCTCGGCGCCAAAGAAACAGCCGCCAATCGACTGACGCCACGTGGATGCGCGCTGATTACAACCCAACAATCTCTCAGTCAGGACACCTCACTGCCGTTGCCTCCTACGGAAATTGAACTTGGTGCGGAGAATTCCACGAACTCCACACAGACATTGTCGTCTTCCCAGAATCCGACCCGACTAACCGCATCCTAATTTTCCAGCACGGCGATTGGCCGACTTGGTCCAGTGATTCGACCCTTTCTTTCACCGCCAAGCAGACGATGGGTGGTGGAGCATATACCAAATCGACAATTTATTCCCTTGCGATGATTTATTTGCATCTTCTTTCCCCGATTGAGGTCACACCGCCGGGGCTCCACTGCTTCACGCCCGTAGCAATCCACGGGACAAAAAGATCGCCATCTCCACACGGAGAAAGGGAAGCAAGTGCCGACACATTGAGATCTTTGACGTTGATTCTCGCAGGTTTTACCCCGTGACCGAGAGCTTGAACCCTAATCTACACAACTACAACCCTTTCGTCTAGTCCCATTTAGAATCGGGCGGCGGCTACAGCTCAGTTTTCATCGGCTACCATCGATTCAGAGGGGAAGGAGCCTCGGGGGACTCCTTCATCCCCCACCTTGAGCCGGTGAGTTCCCCGATCGAAGGCCTTCGGCTTCTGAGACTCAACGGCTCGTTCCCCACCTTTTCGCTGGACGGGGCCCACATCGCCTTCAATCGCAAATTCCCCCCGAAGGAGGGAGGCATGAGGATCGTCGAGTCCCGAGGCAGTTCCTCGATGTGGAAGTTGCTCGAGAAACTACGGCCTTCCACAATGCGTGGAGCCCCCAACCGAGGACAACGTCGTCTTCACGTCGGTGGGTCCCGTTTTTAACCCCGTGAAGGCAAACGTTCAGGTAGCTCGTATCTCATTCGACATCGACGATGACCGTAAAGGCGGCAGCGTAAAGGAAGCCATGATTCTCACGAGGGAAGAGACGGGGAACAACGCGTTCCCTTTGTGCTCGCCCGGCGGGAAATGGGTTGTCTTTCGGTCGGGTCGGGCACAAGACCTCTACGTCACGGATGCCTTGAAAGGAGATTTGGAGCAGCGGGGCGGTCGATCTGTAGGCTGATGGAAGGCCCGTGGATCGACACGATGCCGTGCTGATCTCCCGACGGGGAACTGATTGCCTTCTGTTCGAATAGGCACGCCCCAAAGAATGCAGAGGCGTTCGGGATTTACCTTATCAAGCCCGACAGCACGGGCCTGAGGAGAGTTGACGTTGTCGTTAGAAAGGGTGAGGAGGAGATTGAGAGGTCTAACCATGTGTGCTTCAGCGGAGATGGTCGAATATCCACGGGATCATGACAGAGTCAATCTCTCCGCCAAACCAATTCCAGCCGTACGGCAAGCTGTACGTCGTGAGGTTGGACGGCAGCAGTCTGCGACGACTGACGTGGAATGGGTACGACAATGGAACGCCAGCCTGGCACCCGAACAACCCCTTGTTTTTAGGTGTTGATGAGAAGAATCTCATGAGCGATGCAAATGTTGGTGGTGGTGGGTTTGAAAGGTTGAATGGTCAGTTCGATGATCCTTTGTGGATTGAGTGCGATGATTGATGCAGTTTGAAATATAACAGAATAATTTCCTTCTGTTGTTACTATAACTATAACGGGGATTTTAGAGAAAATATCTAACTCATGTTTAATCTTGTGAATCATACCTAGAAGTTTACTTTTATAAATAGATAGTGACAGCAGGCAAAAATATAGTTTAAACTCCCTGGTATTGAAATTACCGTATTGCCCTTGTCTTCCCAAATAAAAAAGAACCCAAATTACAGACTAAATATCACACGATGAAGACTAAAAACCTTCATATACCCAGCTCCCACACACGTCTTTTTTTTGGTGTAATGTCCCGTATATATATAAAAATGAAAGAAATGTACAGATGAGCAGGAGATGAACTCCGCAACCAACCAGTAACATGCTACTGGGCACAAACTATAGCTAAACACTCAACCAATCCACAATCAATGAATGAATGAAGCCTAGTCCCTACCAAGCCACACGCCATAATCTGCGTATGGCAGCGCGTTGGAGGTCGTATTTCGTGGGAGTACCACTAATACGCATGATAACCAAGGCAAGGACAGAACCCACAAGCTTGTGAGGCGGAGTAACGATCCCTTCCTTCCAATGCCTATTCCTAGCCTGCCAGATGTGGACACCAGAGAGGCAAGGACGTGCCGATATGCAGCATGAAGAAGATGTTTCCCTCGCCACCGTGTCGCCGCCCATCGAACGCCCGTATGCCACTCTCGATAAAGTCAGATCCATCGAATCCTATGCCGCAAGAGCCAAAGACATTGCCGCGAGAATGGACAATCAAAGAAAAGACGCTGGGCTGTCTCGAAATGCAGTTCCTCGCATAGGACACAAGTTGGCGATCCCGCTCGCTGAGCTATCCACGGCTTGTCCCTAGTCGATAGGCGATCCTGTATTCCAATATATAGAATAAACTCATGCCTAGGGACCTTCAACGGCCCACCAAATAAAGCAGCCCAAGAAACAGGAGGCCTCCTGTACCGCATCGCCTCTCTAGCCGAACGTGCTGTCATAGCTCCATCTGGCGCTCCCGTCCACAATACTCCATCCCGATTCCCTCGTACTACTGGCGGAAGTAGGCGGCCAATCTCAAGGAATTCCACCGCCCCCTGCCCAGGCCAATTCCACCCCTGTGCATTAAGCACCACATTCAGCCGCGAGTCCAGAGGTAGCCCCATCGCAATAGGGCCCCTAGGAAATCTCTCAACCAGAGGCATATGAATCAGCCAGGGGTCCTTCCATAGCCATATCGTGGACCCATCCCCCACACGAAATGTAATCATGGATCTGATCAGCGGTCGCAACTGCAATAGCTTCCTCCAATTTCACGCATCATTCGCCGAGATCGACAGGTCCCACAGAGATCGAGAGTACAGCCGCGTCCCATGAAGCCATTAGACCCATATTGAGCCCGGTGACTTGGTGAGCACACTCCATAAGTGCTTCAGCAGCAGTGCCTTGTTGGCGACAACAATAGAGCGCAATCCCAATCCCCCTTCAACAACAGGTAAACAAAGCACCTCCCAAGCCACCTTTGCAGATGCCCCACCCCACAGAAATTTCCTAAACCGCGTCTCGAATGCTCTAATAATGCCTTTCGGCAGAAGGAAAACACCCGACCAATAAGGGTGAAGTGCCTGAAGCACCGACTTGACCAACTGTAGGCGCCCTGCATAAGATAACGATCGATTGAGCCATGACCCCAAGCGCTGATCCACCCTCTGTTAGAGTGGGGCACAATCACCAATCGACAAACGAGAAGTAATGAGCGGCACTCCAAGATACCGATCCGGGAGCTGCCCCACCCGATATCCCATGAGCGCCTACAACTGTCCTGTCAACCCTTCTGCTCGCTTTGATAAGTACATCTCGCTCTTATCAGGGTTAGGATGTAGCCATGACAGCCTGGCGAACTCCGCCAATGCCGTCTTCAGTACTCCCATCGAGATGCCATCCGCATGGCTGAAAAGAAGAAGATCATCTGCAAACGCTAACGAGACCAAACCCAGCGCCTCGCACCGCCAGTGATACCTGAACTGAGGCTCCTCAGATATGCAGACCCTCAGCAGCCCATGGAGTACCTCCATCGCCAGTGTAAAAATATAAGGGGAAATAGGGTCCCCCTGACGAATGCCCCTCCTGCCTTAGAAGAAACCCACCACCTGGCCGTTGAGGTTCAATGAAAAAGCCGTCGTCGTCAAGCACGCCCGAATCCATCCACTGTATGTAGGGTAAAACCCCATGGCTCCTAAAACAGATAGCAGAAACTCCCATTCTATCTTGTCGTAAGCCTTGGCCAAGTCGATCTTAAACATAGCCCATGGAGGACGGCCCTTAGACTTGTACCCAAGGCATAGTTCCTGCGCCAACAACACATTATCGCTAATTCGGCGTCCAGGAATAAACGCCGTCTGGGAGCAGTGGACCAATGTAGCCAGGTGCCTCTTAAGGCGGTTGGCCAAAATCTTGGATATTACCTTGTAGAGAACGTTGCAACATGAAATAGGTCTGAAGTCAGTTGCACGCCTAGGGGTATCCCTCTTAGGTATCAACGTAATGATGGTACTGTTGAGCCCCTTCAGAAGCCTCCCGGTGGTGAAGAAATCCCAGACCGCCTGCACTACCTCATCCCCAACAATCCCCGATGCGACTCTGAAGAATGCGATCGTATACCCGTCCGGCCCCGGAGCTTTCTCATCCCCCATAGAGAAAAGCGCGTCATGAACTTCCATGGTAGTTACCTAGGTAATCATGGCAGCAGCGTCCTCTGGGGAAAGCGTACTCGTCACCCCTCTATGCACATCAGCAATACTAATCGGCGATGAATGCGCCGAGTGGCCCAATAATCCCTTGTAGAACCCGATCAGCTCACCCTCCACCTGCTCAGGCTCTTCAAGAAGATCGCCATTTGCCGTCTCAAGGGACCAAATGCGGTTAGTAGCTCGTCGCATGGCCACCCTACGAAAGAAATAGGACGAGCACTGGTCCCCATCCTTTAGCCAAGCCAGCTTGGCCCGCTGTGCCAGTGCAGAATGCTCAACCTCCGATGTGCCAGTGCAGGCTCCCACACACGTCAATTGAAATTTGAGTGTACTGTGGACGACCGCTGCAGTAAATGGAAATCACTAGTTCCAGTTCTCTATGATTGGCTTGCTAATCACAACCTTGTTTGGCCCTCGTTTTCTAGTGAGTTTTGTCCTCATTTTTGTTTTCCTAGGGTTTTGTTGTTATGGTTCATTTTCATGAAGGCGTGGAACAACCTAATCACCAATCGTTTTGGGTGCTACGCCATCACCATCATCTCGAGATCTTGTATTGATTGGACAACAAGATAATGCAGAAGTTGAAAGGGACCATCTGTTCAAGAACGGGCAATTTTCCAAGGGGATGGAGATACAGTCGGAAGATATTAAGTTTAACCCTTCAAGTGCACAGATCAAATCTCATCTGCTCATGCCATGATTCTTCTCCTTCTTATGAAGCATTGCAATAGACTTGAAAGTACGTATGAATGATTAGAATATTGAATTTGACTGTACAATTGGTAAAACATTTTATTTGAATATTTGAATATGGCTTTGTATACCATTATCATGTAAAATATTTGATGAAAACTTACCATTTTAATCTTAGATGACTTGTCCCGTTTCATGTATTTTCTGCATAAATATCAGTATTTTTCATCTAAAATTAAGTAGTTTTGTCTCGTTTTGGGTATTTTGTCGTTGAATTCAAGTACCTTAATTAGTTTGAACGTGAAGTAGCGAGCGAACTCAGTTTAACCGTGCTTGTTTTTCACAGGCCGAGAAAACGGAAAGGTGCGTGCTACTTGGTAATATGAATGTGTGTAAAACTATCATCTTTCTATATAACATCAACAAGCCTATCGTCTTTTCCAGTAGGATTCCGTTCATAATATCGGTATTTTGGTACCCAAATTAGGTATTATTCTCACGATTTAAGTAATTTACCCTCAAAATCAAGTCCGACTTAGTTAAGATGAAGAGTTGTGGGAAAACTTCTTTTTGTGGTTATGATGATCAATATACATTTTTTTTGGAAGTTCGTTAAAAAGAAAAAGGAGGTAGAGACAGCGTGCATGATATCGCTCATGACACATCAAGCGGTGACTAATATTTCAACGATAGATCTTTTTACGAAGACAAACCATTTTAGCCTTAGATTTATCGTCCCAATTGAAAGGTATTTCGTTCACAAATATCGATATTTTGCCACCATAATTAGGTATTTGTCATCACGATTTAGGTATTTTACCCTCGAAATCAAGTATTCGACTTGGTTAAAATGATGAGTTGTGGGAACTCTTCTTTTCGTGATTATGATGATTAATATACATTCAATGATAGATCTTTTTACGAAAACCAACCATTAGCCTTAGATGTATCGCCCCAATTGAAAGGTATTTCGTTCACAAATATCGGTATTTTGACACCAAAATTAGGTATTTGTTGTCACGATTTAGGTATTTTACCCTCGAAATCAAGTATCCGACTTTGTTAAAATAATGAGTGTGGAAAAGCTTCTTTTTGTGATTATGATGAGTAATATACATTCAATGATAGATCTTTTTACGAAACAACCGTTTTAGCCTTAGATGTATTTTTCGTTCACTAATATCGGTATTTGTTGTCACGATTTAGCCTTAGATCTATTGACAGGTATTTCGTTCACTAATATCGGTATTTTTCCACCAAATTAGGTATTATTGTCATGATTAAGGTATTTTACCATCGAAATCATGTCTCCGGCTTAGTTAAAATGAAGAGTTGTGGGAAAGCATCTTTTTGTGATTATGATGATTAATATACATTCAACGATAGATCTTTTTACGAAAACCAACAATTTTAGCCTTAGATGTATTGCCCCAAATGAAAGGTATTTTGTTCACAAATTTCGGTATTTTGGCACCAAAATTAGGTATTATTGTCACGACTTAGGTATTTTACCCTCGAAGTCAAGTATCTGACTTAGTTAAAATGAGGAGTTGAGGGAAAGCTTCTTTTTGTGATTATGATGATTAATATACATTCAATGATAGATCTTTATACGAAAACCAACAATTTTAGCCTTAGATGTATCACCGCATTTGACAGGTATTTAGTTCACCAATATCGGTATTTTGCCACCAAAATTAGGTATTTATTGTCACGGTTTAGGTATTTTACCCTCGAAATCACGTATCAGACTTAGTTAAAATGAAGAGTTGTGGGAAAGCTTCTTTTTGTGATTATGATGATTAATATACATTCAACGAGATCTTTTTACGAATGCCAACCATTTTAGCCTTAGATGTATTGCCCCAATGGACAGGTATTTCGTTCATAGATATCGGCATTTAGGCAACCAAACTAGGTATCTATCTTCACGATTTAGTTATTTTACACTCAAAATCAAGTATCTTCAATACTATCACGTTTCTTTAACCTTCTGAGCACCAGTATGCATATTCTTATCTAATTTTCTTCTCATTTTAATCTTCAATAATCCAAACCCGTATGCAACTTCCAATCTCTTTTCTTTGCGAAAACACCTCACCACCACCCACCCTAAGTAATAGCGTTGGGAGTACCACCATTTATATCCACCTCCAAACCCTCACAACATCTCCGGCATATGCTTTGCAGAATCCCTCAACCACGGCCGTGTAACTACTTCGGGAATGGTGCCTCTGTTGCAAATTACACCAAACAGCTTCATCGCTTCCTTGCACAACTCGTCAAGCATGGCCACGCCGTTTGGGTTCAAATTCATCTGCGTTTTGTGAAGGCATTTGGTTTTCTTCTCCATCTTTTCCTCATCAGTGTCTTCTCCGGCTTGAAATCTTCTGCCTTGGGTATGCTTAGGTTTGAACCTTCCGCAAGTCAGTGTTTGTTTCGTTTCTGAATTAGGATTTGATTCTAATTTCTTCGCAAAGGGCCAATATGGGTCGACGGGAAATACTCCTCCGCCACTGTTTTTTTATGACAAGATGCATAAGGAGTTTTGTTTTCTCTGACTGGATTATTTTATTTTTTATTTGACAGTATTGAGAAGAGGGCATTATGGTAACTTGGCATGTGAGGGAGTGTAAATAAATTTCCTGCCCAATGTCAGTACCTAGGCATAAAACTAAACCCATGTGGACTGATTCTTAAGTTTAAATTGTCATTGGGTATTTAACCCTAAATTTCCCTATAACTTACGCCGGAAATAATAAAGTTAAGGTTAATCTTGATGATGGCAATACAAGCAACTTACATATACTAAAATTCAGTTGGTTGTTCATCAAACTATCATCTAATTATTACCCAGCTGCTGCGAAAAGCTATCTTCAATCAATTTGATCTCACGTATAAATTTACTAACCGTTGGAGGTGGGCATGGGCTGGGCGAGCACGCGGGCGGCCCGACCTGGCACGCCAATGGGCCGAACAGGCCCGTAACAGGCAACAACCTAGCCCGTTAGCCGCTTCACGAGCCACGTGCTTCTAACGTTCAACTGATTCTTTTTTCGACCCGGTCCATTGTGGCCCGCATGTCTGGCCCATTCCTTGGCCCGTAGCTTGGCCCGCAGGCCCAGGCATTTACCCGCATCAATAGGTCTAGCTGCAAGTCTACTCCTATAAATTACATACCACTGTAGCTCGACCCGCAAGCAGCCCGCCTGACCGGGCCGACAAGGCACCATGGTGTGCTGCAGACAGAATTCTTCTTTTCTGAGCCCGGCACGGCACGGCCCGACCGGCAAGTCACCTAGAGCCCGCGTGCTTGGCCCATGGGCCTGCATGTTCCAGCCGTGCCCACCTCTCCTAACCGCTATTGTGTTCATTTATTATTGGGAGGACCCCCAAAACATTCATCATTGTTTTTTTTTTTTTTTTGGTGTAATGTCCCTTCTATATATTGATTGATTCCGCCACAAAACACCTTACTAACGGAATAGTCTTATTCCGTAATCGTTTCGATTCGTACATTAAAATGTCCACAGGCTTCTCTTCGTAACTCAAGTCAGGCTTGAGCTGTTGATGGAGAAGCTCATTCTGAATTACGTGGCTCGGGTCCGCGGCGTACTTTCGTAATGTCGATACGTGAAATACGTCGTGAACTTGCGATAGGGAAGCTGGTAATTCCAACTGGTACGCTACTTCGCCGACTCATTGGATAATTCTGAACGGGCCGATATATCTGGGACTTAGCTCGACCTTTCGTCCGAAACGCTTTACGCCTTTCATTGGGGAGATCTTTAGAAATACTTGGTCGTCCTCCGCGAACTCTAAAGGTCGTCTTATGTGATCTGCGTAAAACTTTTGTACATTTGAGCTGTTTGCATCCGTTCTCGAATTTTCGTCACGGCTTCAGTTGTTTCTCGAATCATATCAGGTCCTAATAGTGTTCGTTCGCCGATTTCGTCCCAATGGACTGGGGATAGGCATTTATGCCCGTATAAAGCCTCGTATGGCGCCATTCCAATCACAGCATGGAAGCTATTATTGTAAGAAAATTCTGTAAGCGGCAGATATTTGCTCCAATTTCCCTTGAAGTCTAACACACAGGCTCGCAACATGTCCTCAAGGATTTGAATGGTTCGTTCAGACTGCCCGTCGGTCTGGGGATGATATGTAGTACTGAACGAGAGCTTAGTTCCCATCGCTTTCTGTAAGCTCTGCCGAAAATTGGATAGAATCTCGAATCTCGATCCGAGACGATAGATATTAGAATTCCATGGAGTCGAAATATTTCCTGAATATACAGTTCAACATACCGTTCCGTGGAAAAATTAGAGCTGATAGGGATAAAATGATGCGATTTGCTTAGGCGATCGACAATCACCCAAATAGCAGCGTGGCCTTTCTTCGTCTTAGGCAAACCAACGACGAAATCCATCGTGATGTGGTCCCATTTTCATTCAGGAATTGGTAAAGGCTGCAGAGTTCCAGCTGGTCGCCGGTGTTCAGCTTTGATAAGTTGGCATGTCATACATCTACTTACGAACGTGGCGATATCCTTCTTCATTCCCGGCCACCAATACGTGATTCGCAAGTCTTGGTACATCTTGGTCGAGCCCGGGTGCACTGAGTACGTTGTAGCGTGTGCTTCTGTCATTATCGTTCGTCGTAATTCCTCATCGTTGGGTACGTACAGATGATTCTTGTATAGCAAGGTTCCATCATCTCGGGTCTCGCAGGGTAGTGCATCTTTCACCTTTAGGTAAAATTCATCATCTTTTTGTGCTTTCCTGATTCTTTCTAGCAACGTAGGTTGAAGGTTTAGTGTTGCTAGCTTCGCTTCGACTTCACCTAAATCGACTATTTCCACTCCTATTCTGTGCAATTCTGTGCTCACCGCCTTTCGATAGTGCATCTACGACTACGTTTGCTTTGCCCGGATGATAGTTAATAACACAGTTGTAGTCATTTACGAGTTCTAGCCATCGTCGTTGTCGCATGTTTAACTCCTTCTGGGAAAAGAAGTATTTCAAACTCTTGTGGTCGGTCAAAATTTCACACCTTTCTCCGTAAAAGGTAATGCCTCCAAATCTTTAAGGCGAACACGACTGCTGCAAGTTCTAAGTCGTGGGTCGGGTAGTTCTTCTCGTATTCTTTCAGTTATCTGGAGGCGTACACGATTACTTTATCGTTTTGCATTAACACGCATCCCAGTCCGTTTTTCGAAGCGTCTCTATAGACCGAGAATCCTCCCGTTCCCGATGGTATAGTTAGAATAGGGGCTGAAGTAAGTCGCTTCTTCAGCTCCTGAAAACTTTGTTCGCACACATCAGTCCATTTGAAAGGCACGTTCTTCCTTTGTAAGGTTTGTCAGTGTCGAGGCAATGGTGGAGAAGTCAGCAATGAGCTTACGGTAATATCCCGCAAGTCCGAGGAAACTCCGAACTTCAGTAGGAGTGGTAGGACGTGGCAAAAAATTCACGGCCTCAATCTTACTCGGTTCCACAGAGATTCCATTCCCAGAAATCACGTGTCCCAAGAAAGCTACTTGTTCAAGCCAAAATTCACATTTGTTGAATTTGGCGTAGAGCTGTTTCTCTCGCAGGATTCCCAAGAAAACTACGAATAGGACTGGTGCTCCTCACGGTGAAAAGCTGGGTTGAATAAATCCTTTCTGCAACAAGTCCTCCAGCTGTTCTTTCAATTCCTTTAGTTCGTTTGGCGCTAGGCGATAAGGAGCTCTAAAGATTGGGGCGGACCCCGACATCAGATCTATCGTGAACTGTATTTCTCGATCAGGGGGTAACCCCGGGAGATCATCGGGAAATAAATCGGCATACTCGTTGACCATCAGTACATCTTTCAATTCTGGCTGAGGTAACTCCTCCGCCTTCACCGCATATACGAGATAAGACTCACAACCGGATCTCAATAGTCATTGAGCCTTTAGCGCAGAGATTCACGGAATGTGATTCGGAGCGGTTTTACCCGAAAAAGTGAACACCTCTTCTTCGGGCAGTTGGAATTTTACGACCTTTTGTTACAATCTATGACTGCTTCGTATTTTGAAAGCCAGTCCATCCCGAAGATAACATCGTAGTCGTTCATTGGGATCACAATTAGGTCGACGCTCAGGTTTCTACCCTCGATGTTCACGGAGCATCCTTTCAGCACTTGGTTAGTGCGCGTTGGATCACCGTGTGGATAGGTAACTATGTAATTGTATTCAGACAAGGTAGGAGAGATTCCTACCATCTTAGCCGAAACAAATGAATGTGTGGCTCCAGAGTCAATTAATACAGATGTGGGCACATCATAGATACTCAACGTACCCGTTACTTTTGAAGGATTTATTTCGGCCTCCTCATTTGTCAGAGTAGAAACTCTTGCTGCACTGGTGGAGGTCGGATTAAAGGTTGATTCGGAACTTGCGATAAACTCTCGTTACAGACCCTAGCATAATGGCCAATCTTTCCACACCGAAAACACTGGGGAGTGTGTTTGGTCTTGTCCCATAACATGCACCGTAGTGGTAACGTTCGCACTGTCGACACTGGGTACAGTGTTTGGGGGTCGGTTTGGAACGTTAGCTGCTCCTTGGTTTGGCCTTGGTCGCCAATTCTGTTGGCCCTGTTGATTCCCACGGTAGTTTGGTATCTTTCCAAGGAACTGGCGTTTCTGATTCCCTCCTCCTTGTTGCCCTTCTTCTCTCCGCTTGGCATCTTGAGCCTTTGTAACTCTAACCTCTGCCTGCTCAGCTAAAATTGCTCGTTCAGCGATACGGGCATAAGTCTTCCCTTCGGTGTCGTACATGCTTACGCTTCGGAAGATCTCGGGTTTGAGACCTTCCAGAAAACGTTCGATCTTCAGCTCGTCCGTAGCCACTATATGTGGCGCAAACCTCGAGAGTTGCTCGAACTTGCGGATGTATTCCGCCACTGACATTCCCCCTTGCTTAAGATTGATAAATTCGTTTAGCTTCTGCGCCCGATCTGGCGCCGTGAAATACTTTCCTCGGAAGAGTGTTTTAAAACTCTCCCAGGTCATTGTAGTGGGATCCTCGAGCACCTGAATGGTATCCCACCAGTAGCTCGCATTCCCACGCAACATGAAGGTGGCACAAGTCACCTTCTCAGTATCAGGCAGATGGCTAACGCGAAACATACTTTCAATAGTTCTGAGCCAATCCTCCGCGTACATTGGATCGGCAGCCTCCTCGAACGAAGGGGGGTTTAACCTTCGGAACCTCTCCCCGGCAGCTTCTACACGTTCCAATGCTGGGGACGCATGGTGTTCCGAAGAGTTCTGACGGTGAATGAGATCATTAATCTGATCAGACTGTCGTCGGATCAGATCGGTCAACTGATGGATAGTAGAGCGGTCCTCATTCGATGGGGATTCAGAACTCGCCCTACGACTAGAACTACCCACTTACTCCCGACGTCCCTTTGGCAATTTAAACAAGTTCTACAATCATTCATAGAAAGCACATATATCAAATAACGCATATTCATATTATCAGTCATTTAAACTTACAGGCCAGGCTGGTTCTCCAGGCTTTTGAGCGACAGTACATGGACAGTCTTCAGAATCTAAAGCCTACGCTCTGATACCACCTGTGGCGACCCTACTTTTCTAATTAGGATTAGTGGGGATTTCCGCAACGTAAGCCGCGGAAGGCTCGTCTAATTAAAACTTTTTTCTAAAATGATATACATTATTATAATAATCTGTCTACAACGTCCTCACTATACATGGGCCGAAGCCCCAAAGGTCTTCATCCATGTACCGCCCCGCCCTCAAAAGTCCGTGGAGCACCGCCACCAGCCGCCTCAGTCTTGACGCGTATCGGCATCAGACTCAGTACCTACAACACGTAAACACTGAGTGATTTGCCCAGTAGGTGAATAAAATGCATGTATGCAAGTGTGCACTCAACCCCGATCCTAATCTCTCATGACATGATATAATGCACACTCTTTCTTTTCCCACATTCCTATTTCACACCACATGACACAGAGCGCTAGGTTAGGCTCGGCACAACGTGCGCAATAGACTACTGGGAGGCCACCCCCAAGTCTCGCGGCGAGCTACGCCGGTAGTGTACTGATTGATCACGTCAATGGCCCCCTACCAAGTCGTATATCTCCCGCACCAAAATAAAAATCCCATCCGGTAGTATGCACCTCGAATCGATCACATCAGAGTAGACAGATCGATCACGTCTGTCTCCGCCAAGTGCCCTGCGAGCCCAACCTCGACTCCGCTACGAGTCACAAATCACAATCACCACATTCTACCCCGTACGTCAGTATCTCAACTTATCACCGTCTCAATACGGTGTAATCACCCCTCGTTCTAACGTGATATGCATGTGCCATGCATGTACAAGAATTCTCATAAAAGTATGATTCACATGAAAGGTACGTAAAACACGTAAAATACGTAAATCACGTAAGTCACAGGAATCATAAATCCACATAACAGCAGATAAATCATATATATGTGTTTACGTATTGTAGATGGATGATCCAACTACCTGTCCTTCTGCTAAAATCTGTCACGAAATCTGGTGGAATCTCTAAAGGTCGATCATCTGAAAAAATAATTATTATCAATATATTTATATTTTCTCGAATCTGCTTAAAATAGCTAAGTTTCGAAATTAAATTCGAAGTCAACGGTCAATTCGTGAAACTCTCTACTGATTCGCGAACCTCGTCTGATTCGTGAAGGACTCATAATTCGAGAAAGTCTTAGGGCTCGCGAAGTTCATTTTGTCCGCGAAAGGCTTATGATTCGTGAATCTTTCATAGCCGTGAAGTAGCCCGCGAAATACTTATAGTTCGCGAAGTCCTCAGGTTCGCGAAGTCTTTTAAGTTCGCGAAGTACTCCTAACTCGCGAAACCCTTAACCCGCAAAATGAACTGGCCCCGCTAACCTTACTTCCTATCCCAATTCGCGAACCGTCATGGCCCGTGAAATCATATTTTCGATCCGTAAAATATTATACCCTAATAATTCGCCAAGCTTAATTCGCGAAACTCGATTCGTGAAATTCTTAAGACTCGCGAAACACACTCAAAATTCATCCGAATTCGAAAAACAGTAATTTTTTTCCAAAAATCCTAAAAATAAAATTCATATATTATTAAGATCAGATTCAAAGTTATTTCTAACCCAGGATACGGTACGTCTTAGAACACTACATCTATGAAGGACATACTGAGTTCCAAAGAGTAGACGTCACAGGTTTCTTCTTCCTTAGAACTAATATCCTACATAGTTCGAACTTAATACTTAGGGTTTTCTTAACATAGTAATTTTCCGAAAATTATTGACTCATGAACGTGAGTACTAACTTAAACCTTTAGAACTCCAAGCATATTATTAGCTTTTAAACAGTATTTATGCGAGCCTTTAATTCATTTTGAGAGCTTCACCGAATTTATACTATCCTCCTATCAAGTTGCATAATCTATTTAATATCACTTAATCATGTATATATATATCATGTAGAAGTATATACTACCGAGAATAAATCAGCTACATGAATCATAATTAAACCTTGAAGAGTTAGGGTTTCCCGAATATGACAACCCACGAGATTATTTAGAATCCTCCCTTTGTCATGAGATAAGCATATAACATTAGGGAAAATGATTTGAATATACTATGTTCAAGAATTATACCTTGCTTAAGTTGTCGAGCTGTTGGTTTATGTTGTTGAGGTGCTAGATTATCCTTTCTCCTTTTCTTCGTATGATTTCTTTTGTAGGTATGACAAGTTTGTTTTTCTAATTCACAAGTAAGGATATATACTAAAATAAAGTCCTCGAAAATAATGTTGATTAGATAGCTTTTTAGATGGCGAATTTTGTACTTTAGGGTTAAGCAATCTTATTAACTTATTCTTGGGATTTGTGGGCTTTATTTTGAAATTTAAACTCTTATCAAATACAGCCCAAGTTTAATTTATCTTAGCATATTAAGTTTTATTTAGCCCTTAAAGTCAATTTCGAATTTAATTCGAAACCCTCGGAATTTATAGTTTTCAACTTGAGTTCCTTTATCAACTTCCCTTATCCATAAAATTATGTTATAATTACATCAAAATCCCGTATTATAATTTACGGGTATCACAGATACTACTCTTAAGAAAAAAGCAAAAGCTGCAAAAAATAAGTCTGCTAAGCCTTCCAGTCCATTAGACAGTGAAGACTCTGGATCAGAGTCAGACCCCGAACTCAAAGACTTCGAGAAGCATGTGGCTTACATAACGAAAATAATGGCAAAGCAGTACTTCAAAAAGTCATCATCATCCGCCAACCGACAAGGGTCTCTTCAAGTTCCAAACAGTCACCAAAATCTTTTCAACAGCCCGACACTAGGAACGACTCTGAGCCTAGCAAATGCTTCAATTATGGAAAGCCTGAGCACTTTGCTAGAGACTGCTACGTTCCCAAGAAGAAGGATGCGGACTATTACACCAGAAAACTTCAGTCGCTCAAGCAGAAGAAATCTAGAGTTGCATTGATGGCTGAACAGGACCATTGGCTGGACGACACGTCAGAAAGAGTGAGTCAGAGAAGGTAGCCCTGATGGCCTTGGTGGAAGATGGTGACTCTGAGCAGAAGAATCTGGAAGCTACTGCTGGTAATGAGGACGAGGAGTTGTCCTCGGGAAAGGAGGTAGAATCTTTTAACCATAAACTGCACTCTGAACTTCAAGAAAAATATTTTCAAAACGAACTTAAATACGTAAGGTCAACAGAAGTAAAATTAGCTAATACATTAGAAGTTCTAGAAACGACACGTGAAGAAGTAAGTAGACTAGAAACTAGCTTGGCTGACTCGAGAGCAAATTTAGCTAAATCTGAATTAAAAGTCAATGACTTACAAGCTCGTTTTGACAATTACTATGCATGTCTACTTAAACAATTACGAGATAATAGCAATTTAGATTGTTTGCAAGAAGTAGCTCAGTCGAAAATCGATAGTCGGGACTTAGAAATAGAAGGTTTGAAAACACAGGTTAGTGAGCTAAAGGCCAAATGGACAACGAGCGAAGACGCGTGATTACTAAAACGTGCGAATTCGAAATTTTTAAACAAAGAGTGTAAAAATATATGTTAGGATTAAGAAGCTAGAGGACCTACTTACTAAGAGAGGACAAACAAATAGAACGATTTTTTTAAATAAGCCTAAAGACATAGAATTTTACGATCCGCGTGAAGGATAAGGTTTCATTCCAGAATCTATCCCAATAGTGAAGAAACACCTACCTCTATATGACATCAGTTTCCTAGGATTAAGTACGCCTAGTCATGCCTTTCACGAGCTCATCTGCACTTGACGTGCTGGAAAAGACTAAGCGCCCGTTTGGTTGGAGGTATTAGGTGGTATTTGATGGGTTCACATTAGATAAAGAAATGTTTGGTTGAAAGGTTCAGGTAGGATTTAATTTATACCCTGTTAATACCATTTATAATGCATTAGATAAATCAGCCCCTCACCCTACCTTTATTTAATCCCAAGCTTTTTGGACAAGTTTATCCTTTATTTCACTATTTATTTCCTGGTTTACCCTTTTATGATTTAATTTCGTTAATCTATCTCGTTAACCTATTTTTTCGCCGGCGACGATTAGCTCGTTTTGCCACTGCTTTTTTCCGTTTTGATGATACGAATGGACATGGGAATTTCAAGACTGTTCGCCTTCCTTTCGATATCGTCTGTTGAAGCTTCTTCGTCTCTATAGGGAAATTTGAGCAGTTCGAATCTTTCGTTAAATGATTCTTGAATCCCCTTGTTGGAGATGAATTCTTCTTCTGGGAAGGAATCTAAGCTAGCAGAGAGGGCTCTGATGATCGTTTTTCGAACATGGGTTCTTCTCAAATCGTGGAAAGATCGAGGCTTGTAAGAGCATGAGTGGAAAGTACCAGAAAAGCAGACCTTTTGTAGATGTAGAGAGGAAAACTGTTCATTATGAAGAAGACGACGAAGAAAGCGATGAAAAAGCAGACCTATTGCTTAAGAAATGTGTTGTTGAATTCTTATTCGTTTATTCTGCTTTTGGTTGCAATGGAGTACGAACTGTGGAGATGACAAAAAAAGCTTAATCACGATTTATATTTTAAATTCATAGAAAGGATAAAATCGTAATTGAAATTAATTAAACCTAATACCATATAAATTTATCTACCAAACATATTCGAAATTATTATTTAAACCCATCAACCAAACATCCCAAATAACCCATACCCTCATTATGTAAACCCAGCTAAAACTAATACCGCCTAAACCCATCCTCCCAACCAAACGGGCCCTAAGAGAAATAGAGAAGACTGGGCCGAAACACCTACAACTGCACTTACTAACAGAGGACAAACAGATAGAACGATTTTTTTAAATAAGCCTAAAGACATAGAATTTTATGATCCGCGTGAAGGATAAGGTTTCAATCCAGAATCTATCCCAATCGTGAAGAAACACCTACCTCTGTATGACATCAGTTTCCTAGGATTAAGTATGCTTAGTCTTATGCCTTTCACGAGCTCATTTGCACTTGACGTGCTGGAAAAGAAAAGAGAAATAGAGAGGACTAGGCCGAAATCCCGTTTGACTATGAGGAACTGAATAATAGTTATAGAACACGAGAAATACCTTTGTCTGATGACTATTTACCTATTTATACGCCCTCTTCTGAAGAAGTAGGTGTCAAAAAATGAAATACCTCTAATGCATATATACCAGCTGTAATCAAAGAAATATCTGACTTGCGATCAAATCTAGAGTCAGAAAGGATAATTTTTCAGTTAGAGAATGAAATACTGCTTAGTATAATCTCCTCACTAGAGAAACAAATAGACACTAGCAAAACTACAGCCTCAACTCTAGAGTCCGAGAGGATAGCTTTCCAAGTAGAGAATGAAGTACTATTAAGTATAATTTCCTCACTTGAGAATCAAATCGACATCAACTTAGCTTCAGCCTCTCTGCAAACTCCTTTAGTCAACTCCAAAATAGCCATCCCTACCAATACTAGAACGAAAAGAAAGCAGATTGCATCTAGCAAATCCAAGCTTACTAACTCATCCTTGCATGTGCTCACAGGCAATTCTCTAACTAAGAAAGGGAAGAAGAAAGCCACAGGAGACAGCCTACCAAAGAACGATGTCCTTACTCCCTTAGGAAGAAGCAGCCCGTTAATTTTGAAGCGTCTAGTTCTAATTTTTGTAATAGGCGTCAAGTGTGTGCTAAGTTTATCCTGTTGAACCTCAATCTATTATTCATAAGCCTGTAACGACTACTAAGTATCGTAACTTCTATTCCAGCTTTATCATAAATGCTCAATACAATCAGCAAATGCCGGCACGACTAAGGGCACATCACCACCTTCTCTCAAGTCAGGATATAAACCTGACAAATAGAAAAGGACATGTTGACAGAACAAAGTCGCATAAAATTGAAGCAAAAGCCAAAGCTATAGGAATGCGTAGTATATGGGTTACAAAACAACAACTTAGAGCATGGACAAATCTCTGTCATCTTCTAGGAATTAGAAAGATTTGGGTTCCTAAGCAATCATCTAGAATCATAGATAAATCTAACGCTGGTCTTAGAAATAGACCCATAAGAAAGGCAAATGTAGACAATAAAACTAATAAGGGAGGACCCGTCCTTAAACGGGTACCTAAATCCCATTAATTCGTTTTGCAGATTCGTCATGTGTGGATACTTTATTCTGATTGCTCTACACACATGACTGGAAGAAAAGAGCTATTGAGCAACTACACCGAACGCTTCGGTGGAAATGTGCGCTTTGGGAACAATCACGTGGCCGCTATCTTAGGACATGTCGACCTAATTCATGACAACCTGACAATCAAGGAGGTTTCATACGTCTCGAGGGTCTCAGTCACAATCACTTCAGCATCGGTCAATTCTGTGACAGACGACTAAAGGTTCAATTCCATGCAGAAGGTTGCAGTAGTACTAATGAAGGTGGTAGAGAGCTTCTAACTGAAACAAGGAAGACAAATCTCTATACCATCAATTTGAAGACTACTCAACACGTGTCCAAACTGTGTCTTATAACAAAGAAGTCAATATAACAAAGTGACCTTTACAGAACAAACTAGTTAGCGGATTACCAGCCTTGAAGTACCACAAGTAACACCTCTACAGCGCTTGTGAAATGGGGAAAATGAAAAGAGCATCACACAAGACAAAGCTCGTAGCTTCAACTTCTTGACCACTAGAACATACATGGATCTGTGCGGACCCATGACAGTACAAAGCATCAACGGACGAAAATACGTTCTGGTGATCGTGGATGATTTTTTTTTTAAGGTCCCATATATATATAAATGATATGAATGTACAGGATGAGTGGGAGATCTACTCCACACAACCAACCAGTAACAGGCTACTGGGCAAACACAAACGACAATCGGCTATTACCTAGCAAACTAGTCTACCAAGCTACTCGCCACAATCTACAAATAGCAATCTGTTGAAGCTCGTACTTAGCCGGTGTACCACTAATCCTCATAGTAACCAACGCAAGTACACATCGCACGAGTCTATGAGGAGGCGTGACAATCCCCTCCCGCCATCTTTTTTTCCGTGCCTGCCAGATGTGATAGACGAGCGAAGCTAACACATGACGGAAAGCAGCATGCAGAAGGTGCTTCCCCCGCCAACGAGCCGACACCCATCCAATGCCCTCATGCCAATCGGTTATCGGCCAAGGTCATCTAAGACTCCTCCTAAGTAGGCGAATACACTGACGTTAGAATGCACATTCGAAGAACAAGTACTGTGCCGTCTCATAATGCAACTCATCACATAATACACATGCTGGTGTGCCTGCCCTCCGAGCCAACCATGGCTTGTCCCTCGTCGCCAAGCGCTCTTGAATGCCAAGCCAGAGGATAAACTCATGTCTTGGAACCCTCGTCGCCACTGCACATGCGATCGTCTGTATCTTGTCGCCTCTCTGGCCAAATAAGACGTCATGTTCCCATCCACCGCCCCAGTCCAAATTATAGCATCCCGACTCCCCACATCCACCAGCGGTAGTAGACGGCTAATCTCAATGTAGGTCGACTCAGCAGTCCAAGTTGCAATAGCTTTCTCCAGCTCCAAGAGTGGTTCACTGAAATAGGGAGATCCCATATCGAACGAGAATGTAGTCGCGTCCCATATAGCCAAAGCCACCCAAATAGAGTCAGGCGTCCTACGTAGCACACTCCACAACATCTTCATCAGGAGCGCTTTATTATCAGTGGCAATAGATCTAAGCCCCACTCCACCCTCAGCCACAGGTAAGCAGAAAACCTCCCATGTAACCTTCGCAGCTGAACCCCCCTCAGGAATTTCCGAAAGCGAGTTTCCAAAGCCCTGACAACTCCCTTAGGCAGCAAGAACACTCCAGACCTATACACATGCAAGGCCTGTAGGACTGACTTAATCAGCTGTAGACGACCGACATACAACAACGAGCGGTTTAGCCAAGCTCCAAGGCGTTGATCGACTCGTTGCAATAACGGCGCACAGTCTCCTATCGAGAGGCGAGAGGCGATGACAGGTACCCCCAAGTACCACACGGGTAGGCGTCCCACTCGAAAGCCCATAATCGACTACAGCTGCGGTGTCAAGCCTTCAGCCTCGTGCGATAGGTACATCTCACTTTTGTTTGGGTTTGGGTGTATCCCGACAGTGTCGCAAACCGCCCTAATGCATCCCTCACTACTCCAATCGACTCGACATCTGCATTACTGAAGAGCAACAAATCGTCAGCAAACGCTAACGATGCCAGGCCCATCGACTCACACCTCCAGTGATATCGAAATCGTGGTGCCTCAGAAATGCATATGGAAATCAGCCCATGAAGCACCTCCAATTGTGGATGATTTCTCTCGATATACGTGGACAAGATACCTTATGACTAAAGATGAGACCCCGACTTAATCATAGACTTTGTGAAGATAACCTAGAACTCGCTAGAATGCAACGTTCAAGTGATTCGAACTGACAACGGTACCGAGTTTAAGAATCAAATACTTGACGACTTCTACTCATCACTTGGAATATCTCAGCAATTTTCAGCAGCCAGAACACCTCAACAGCATGGAGTCGTGGAAAGAAGGAACCATAGCCTGGTTGAAGCGGCGCGCACAATGCTAATACAGTCGAAACTTCCTCATTTTCTCTGGGTCGAAGCGGTCAACGCAGCTTGCTACACCCAGAACAGAACAAGCATCCACAAACAATTCAGGAAAACCCCATACGAGCTCATTAACAAAAGAATACCCAATATCAGATTTCTTCGAGTTTTTGGCTGCAAATGCTTTGTTCTAAACGATAGAGAAGATCGAGGAATATTTGATCCTAAAGCAGTCGAAGGGGTATTCATTGGATACTCTGCTGAGGTGAAGGCATACAGAGTTTACCTACCACAAAAGCGAACCGTCATGGAAGTGTAAACGTTACGTTTGATGAAGCGCCATCTATTGCTTCTGAGCAGATAGTCCAGAACCCGGATTCATAAGAGTGTTGATAGAAGATCAACCTAACTATCCATCCGAGGAAAGATGTTCTACTTCTCAGACATTCAATGAAGACGAGCTAGATCTTCTGTTTGATGAAATATATATATGCCGTCGTCCACAATTGGACCCTCCTCAAAACACGAGAGTAGAGACACATCAGATCCATCTGTACACAGGTCAACTGGGACTGACGAGATGCCTTTAAGTAGCCACCTCAAGTTACCATGACTTCTCAACCAGTTCACAATGAAGATGTAGAAAATTCTCCTTTCGGATAACTCAGGAAATGAAGCTCAAACCCCTATTGAGATATCTAGAACCAACGAGACTGAAGCAAATGAAAAACTTAACGATGAGGAATCGATTCAACAACTTCCCCACACAGGGAAATGGACGAGAGCTCACCCTATCTCAAATTATTGGAGATCCAAATCAAGGAATAAGCACCCGCTCCTCAACGAATAATGAGAATCTATGTGCATGTTTTCTGAGTCAAAACGAACCAAGTAAGATTGAAGATGTATTAGCAGATCCAGATTGGATACAAGCCATGCAAGATGAAATCAATCAATTTGAGCGAGTCAAAGTGTGGAGATTAGTCCCAAGACCTCCGGGCAAACCCAGTATAGAAACAAAGGGGTTTTCAAGAATAAAAGAGATGAAGATGGGATTGTTATTAGGAACAAGGCTCAATTGGTGGCAAACGGTTACAATCAACAAGAAGGAATCGACTACGATGAAACCTTTACCACCGTTGCTCGAATTGAGGCCATCTGACTCTTTCTCGCTTATGCTGCTCACAAAACTTCACTGTTTACCAGATGGACGTCAAGACAGCCTTCCTAAATGGTGTCTTAAAAGAAGTCTACGTGGCGCAACCTGCAGGCTACTCACCCTGACTATGTGTACTTTCTAGAGAAGGCTCTCTATGGACTTAAACAAGCCCTGCGCACTTCCTATGAGGCACTTGATTTTTTGATTAAGTCAGGATTCATAAAAGGGAAGATCGACACAACCCTCTTTATCAAAAGACATAAATCAGGAATTCTCCTTGTTCAGATATATGTTTTTTTGATAACCGGGGAAAGCCGATGGTGAAACCCCGGGGCCGACCCACTACCTGCTAAGCAGACCGACCAGGTCATCGCACATGACTGGGCCCATGTGGGCAGGCTTAAGGATATGTCATAGGGATGAGATTCGAACCTAGGACCTCTCCCAACATGACCCTAAGCGCCATAGACATAAATCAGGAATTCTCCTTGTTCAGATATATGTTGATGGCATAATTTTTGGGTCCCCAAATCCTAAGTTGTGAAATGAAGTTGGTGATCTAATGAAGACGAAATTCGAAATGAGCATAATGGGAGAACTCAACTTCTTTCTAGGACTTCAAGTTAAACAACTTCCATAAGGCATCTTCTTCACAAAAGACATCCACGACATACTCAATGAGTACAACCTGGATAATTCTACGACGAAGAACACCCCAATGTCTCCTTTCTGCAAGCTTGACACAGACCTAGATGGAAAGCCGGTAAATCCAACCACATATCGAGGAATCATCGGATCGCTCATGTATTTGACAGCTAGCAGACCATCGTGTTCTTCACATGCCTATGTGCCGGCTTTCAAGCCAATCCAATGGAATCACATATGCTAGCTGTGAGAATAATAATGAAGTATCTCAAAGGAACCCCGACACTTGGACTATGGTATCCTAAGAACTCAAATTTTCAATTACTTGGTTATACTGACGCAGATTTTATAGGATGTAAGATGGAAAGGAAAAGTACACCTGGAGGCCTACAATTCTTAGGTGACAAACTAGTAAGTTTGTCATCTAAGAAGCAAAACTGTGTTCCCACCTCCACTCCGAGGCGGAGTACATTGCTGCAGCCAGCGGCTGCTCTCAAATCCTGTGGTTGCGAACACAACGACAGGATTACGGGTTTTATTTCAATAATATTCCTATCTATAGCGATTCAAAGAGCGCCATTACTATCACTTGTAACCCCGTTCATCATTCTCGCACAGAGCACATAGATCTTTGGTATCACTTTATAAAAGACCATGTGGAGAAAGTCACAATTGCCATGTACTTCGTACATATTGAGGTTCAGCTGGCTGACTTATTTACCAAGGCTTTGGATGAAATACGATTCCATTTTCTTGTATCTGAGTTGGGCATGCTGAATCGCGACCCTTAGGCCATTTCTTCCCACAACGTTTTTTAAAAAAATAAGTGTACATATTAGGTGTCTGACGTAACAATCTTTTTCTAAACCTACGGGAAATTTCTTTGCCTAAATTAAGGGGGAACTTGATAAAATATATGCTTAAGTTTTTTTTTTTCGAAAAGGTCGGTGATATTAAGAACAAATGTTTGGGTACATTAGAGAGAAAGAGCTACCAAGCTATACGCCAAATCCTACGTAAGGCTACCATCTGTAACTGATAGGTAGACACTAATGTACATAGACGCATACGAATAACGTGAAGGATATCCTCGATGAGTAGCTCAGCCGGCCGCGAACAGCCTTCCTTCCATCGTTTATTTCGCTCCATCCATAGATTGTAAACCAAGGACGCTAGGAGATGCCGATATGCAGCCTTATGAAGGTGTCGACCCCGCCATCGGCGAGCTGCCCATGCTAGACCAATTGGCCACTCCGAATATGGCCAACAGAAGCGCACCTTGTGCTTGAGCAGACCTAAACAGCTCCGTGAATATGGACAGTCGAAAAGGATGTGTTGTGTGGTTTCATTGGGCCCATCGCACATAGCACACACACCGTCGAGCCCGCTGCCACCGCCGGCTATACACGGTTTGTCTCTCGTCGCCCATCGACCACAGATTGCAAGCCATAGGATGGAGTCATGGCGTGGGATTCGTTGGCAGCCTCCAAGTAGTACAGCCTAGCCCACGCGTGGTCATGATGGGCGCAGCAAATCGCGGGCCCAGCGCGTGGTAAAAGTCCCGTCCGTCGATGGCTTCCAACGGATGGTGTCGCCAGAAAATGGCCAGGCTGGAGGTAGAAGTGGTAAGATCACAATGCATTCCTCCGACGTTTGGGCTGGCCAGTGCCAGCCATCGCCATCTATAGCCGCACTAAGTCGGGAATCGAGGGGCAGCCCCATCACCATCGGCCCTCATAGGAATCGCTCAATTAATGGTACATCAGACAGCCACGGGTCAAGCCACAGGAGTAGCGTCTCGCAGTTTTTTTTTTTTTTTTTTTTTTTTTGCAGTTGCCCACTCGGATCTGCACCAGGCTGCGGAAGGTAGATCGCAGCTTGAGCAGCTTGTTCCATATCCAAGCAGCTCGAGGAGACGGCTTTGCACTCCTTAAGGACTTGGTCAACAAGCGTGTGCGCAGCAGCCAATGTACTCATATCGACCCACAGTCTCGGGTGGCTAGACGCCATAGTTGCTTCAGCAGCATGGCGCGGGTGTCGACTTCCAAGGAACGGAGGCCAAGACCGCCCTCTGTTTTCAGGAGACACATCAGTCAACGCCACCTTTGCGGTCCCCGCCCAAAGGAACTTCCTAATTCTCTTTCGTAGAACCCCTTTGGGTAAGAGGAAGACAGCTGACCAATAGACATGAATAGATAGAAGTACAGACTGGTTCAGCTATAACAGCGCTGCATACGATAAGGACCGGTTCAGCCATGCCCCCAGCCGTTGATCAACACTCTGAATTAGGCAGTCTTGGTAAGTCAGCCGCGAGGTGATTAGAGGCACCCCTAGGCGGACTGGCAAGTGCCGAGGGGACACCCCATTATCGCCTGAAGCGCTGAGTGTTCTCTCCCTTCGGGATGAGGGCAATGAGGGTGCTGTTGAGCTCCTTTAGGAGAGAACCAGTTCCAAAGAAGTCCGTCACCGCTGTCGTGAAATCCGGGCCGACGATATGCCAAGCTGCCTTGAAGAAGGCTGATGTATACCCGTCGGGCCCCGGTGCTTTGTCGTCTTTGATAGAGAACAGCGCTGCCCTGATTTCAGCAGGGGTTACGGGTACGACCATTGCCAAAGCCTCCTCAGTCGTTAAGGTTGTAGGCAAATAATCCCCGACCATTGCTAGCTCGCTGGGCTGGGATGGCATGTCTGTCCCAATAGATCTGTATAGAAACGGAGTAGCTCTTCTGTCACTCGCTCTTCCCCCTCAATACTCGCCCCTTGGTCGTCCTCGAGGTAAAAGATCTGATTGGCAGCTTGCCGTGTTGCAATCTCTTAAAGAAGAAGGCAGTGCACTGGTCACCTTCTTTGAGCCACGCCAGTACTGCACGCTGTCGAAATGACACATGCTCCATCTCCACTGCTGCCGTATACAGTCCACGGCAATCAGTCTCCAGTTGTTGGAAATGCGCTTCTCGAGGGTAAATACCTGTGAACTCCTGCGCTACGTCAAGAAAGCCCTTTGCCTCTGCTACTATGGCTGATATATTGCCAAGGTCCTTCCGCAGCTGCTTGAGTCTCGGCTTGAGCAACTTTAAGCGCTTGAGAAGAGCGAACGTACACCTGCGCAGGGCTGTTGCCGACATTCCTCCATCAGTGGGAGGAATCGCCGATCCTTAGTCAGAAAGTTATCAAACCGAAACGCCGCTGCTTTGCGCGGTGCTGTAGCTGCCTGACTCATGACGAGGGGACAATGGTCCGATGTCGTCGGCAATTCACATGTGTATTGCACGCCCGGGAATTAGGCAAACCACGCAGGGTTAGCGACCATCCGATTTAGACGACACCAAATCTCAGTCGACCCCGCCTGGTGATTAAACCATGTAAAGTAAGGCCCCACTGATGGAACCGGGCTGAGATCAGATTGTGTGAAGCAATTTTGAAGGTCCCCCCATTCAGCTGGGTTTGGGGATCCGCCTCTCGCCTCGTGTGAGCCCAATATCGCATTAAAGTCGCCCATAGCTAGCCATGGGCTGCTGGCATATGATTGTGAGATATTAATAAGCTCACGCCACAGATCTTGTCGTTCCACGCGCTGATTCGAGCCATACACTATCGATAAGACAGACTCTTCCTTATCCGCTAACGATCTAATTTTGCTTGAGGAGAGACTCTGTCGATGCTTACCATAACGTAACGAGCATCCCATCCCACCCAAATTCGGGAGCCCGACCCGTCGTCGTAGTCAAAGAACCAGCTCAATGCCGCTAATGATTGTGAGGTAGCTTCTACATTCGCGGCCGATACCCGCGTCTCAACATGTCCTAGCAATCTGATGTCATGTTTTTGAACCAGTTCCCACACCGCCGCCCTGTGGTTTAACTTGTTTAGACCATGCACATTCCAGATGGAGACGTGTATTGGGGAACAAGTTGATGAAAGGTGCTTAGGCCCTTGGTTGTTCCACCAGCTGTCGTTTTCTCAGATATGAATGGACCTTCCAGCACCTCATCGGCTAAGTCCACAAGCGCAGCAAAAGAGTTACTATCATGTCGTTTGGATGGCCCTGCTCGATCTGCTGGATTCAACGCCTTTTTCCCGAACCGCAGCGAAAGTGACTGTGTTTGAGTTTGCACTTCAGTCTGTCCCTTTCTGGACACCGCCCGCCATTTCGTTGTCTGCTCGACCACCTTGCTCTTTGCAGCATTGGGCTTAGGTGTCGGCGGTTGTACCGGCCTTTTCGGGCAGGAATGCTGGCTGTGAGTAATTGCCAAGCAGACTTGCCAGGGAGTGGGCCGCCATTCGTGTTCCACCTTCACCGTGAGCAGGCCAGCTTCACTAATATCTGGCCGTGGTAGACGTAGTGTAAACGAATAGGGCTCCTTAATATTCTGCAGGACACAAACCCGGGCACAGTCTATGCGTTCCATGCTCATCGTCATTGCATCTGGGAACAACGGCTGTCCTATCGCGCTAGCTATAACACTTAGCCCTTCAGTGGTCCAATATTCCAAAGGAACATTTCCAAATTTCACCCATGTTGGAATATGCTCATGGTCTTGTTTTTCCAGCGTGAGTCCCGGTCTCCACTCTTGCAGGAACAGAGGTTGGCCTTGATAGAGCCATGGTCCTCCTTCGAGTGCCTCTTCCATAGCAGTGGCCGAGCTAAACCGCAGCTTAAAGAATCCCGAATTGGTTGCGCGAACCTCCTCCAGTTGGGGCCAGAGTGATCGGAAAAATCCTCAGCATGGGGGTAGTAAGGTTTCCGGCCAAGAAAGTATCCCACAAGTGTGTGTCCATCTGGCGGCATTTGGTGACCGTTTTGTAACCTCGCATGTTGGCTGGATCAGCACACCACCCGCCCCACTCACAGGTGGTGGTATGTATGTAAGGCAGGGCCGTTTTGTCTTGGCTGTTCGGCCCTGGAGCACCTTGGCATAACTTGTCTGTGTTGTGCGGCCTTCATCTTGGCCTATCATTCGCTTAGCCGGTCTATTTGGTGTCATGGCAGGATAGCTAGTCATCAGTGTTTCCTGAGTAGGCTCGATCGACACCGCTTTCGGCCTCCCAGTCTCCCCGGAGGTCTGCCCATCTTCCTGCCCAATCTTGTGTTGTTCCTTATCCTTCGTCTGATTGGGATTCATAGCGTTTCCAATGGCAGTTTGTGTCTCAGAGCCCATATTATACCTCGTGGGTATCGGCGCCCTGGGCTCTTGAGAATTGCATGCATGAACGCTGGGTCTAGCACCGGCCGAATTATCGTGAAGCTGCGTCGAGATAGGTGAACAATCAGTGGTATGCAATCCGTATCGGCCCGATTGTTGGGTGGTGCAGGCCCTTGAACCCTAGTTTTCAGCGCCGCAAATGCCGTAGTGTCAAACCTCGTGGAAAAATTAGTGTAATCACTCCCTAAGGATCGCAAATACAAGTCCGTGAGTGTAGGACCTGAAGGACCAACAGTGGAGGACATCATAGATCCGTACATCGCTGATGTTGAACCCATGATGAAGACGATCGATTATGTAGCAGGTGTCGTGCAAACGCGAATTAGAAATTGGATTCCCCAGTCCCCCGCTGAGCTCCGGCGAGAGGAATTGCTGATGTCCACCGGCCGGCCAATTCTGAGGGGAATGGCCGGAAACAGCTGTGGAAGGTGGCGGTGAAATTAGTCGTTTCTCTCTGTACGAATTTTGTCTCTCTAAGATCAAATTAAGTTGGCGCTGTTTTTGAGTTCCGGAATATATGCTTATGTTGAGGGGGAGCTTTTACAAGTGTTACTCTAATCTAGGGGGAGCTTTTGAACGATACGCACAAATTGAGGGGTAGTAGTTGTTTTCAGGGACCGATCTTTAAACGCTTGCGAACCTTTCCAAAAATATGAAAAACACTTTTACAATGCGAATACGTAAAACACCCTCAAAATGCGAAAAGCAGTTTCACAGCGAGAACTATAACAATTACATTATCAAAATACGTAAAATATTCTCAAAAGCTAGTACGCCTCGTAAGAACTCAAAAACAGAACAGCCACTAAAGCATCAAATAAGCACATAAGAAGCAAAAGCTCGATCACCAACATATCCCAAATTGTGGTTAAAATTACGCCTTACCTCTGCCTACTCATTCTCTTTTTCATGATCCTGCTGCCGTGGTTTGGGGATTCTTATTCTTTTATTGGATGTGAGCTGATAGTATGTTACCAGTTAGGTTTGTGCTCTGTATGTCTTACATGTACATTTTCTATTTTTTGTGCAATTTGGTGACCGATTACCAAAAAAATGATCCTGCTGCCGTGACCGGTCCATTAGTGTAAGCAACAATTCTAAATGATATGAAACGCGTAAGTGTTCTGTAATGGTATTGCTATGTTGTTTGAGTCGTGACTATTTATATGCATAAATTGAACTACCGGTGACGACGGAAGGCGAGGGCGATGATACTCCAATAGCTACGGGGAGTTTGGGGGGAGTGGGGCTGTATCTGATCGCATCCGAGGATCGCATCAGATCTATCTGAGTTCTGATCGGGACACGAACAGGCCGGCGGTTGAATTTGATTTGATGGCGGCGAACCTAGGGTTTCCAGATCTGAAGGCACTTATGGAGGCTTATCCGGCGTTCGCGCCGTGCTTTGATGAAGGGAGGTTCCTTGATCTGATGAGCTGCGTGCATGGGCCAAGCCCCGCTGGGGTGACGGCTGGGTTGGGTACGACGGTGACGGCGAGGGAGACTTCCTCTGTGGTGACGAATCAGCGACGTTCACCGACGCAGGTGGGGACCGCTCAGGGACCACTAAAGGGCATTTTGAAGAATCCAATTCGGCCAAATCGGCGTGTTCCTTGGGGGCGACCGGGTACGCCGCCGTCGCGGGTGCTGAAAGCTAGGCGCCTCGTTGATATGGGATACACTAGTAACGACGAGGAGGTAGATGAAAAAATTACTGTTGATGCCGATGGGGAGACAGCTCATCACGATGATTTATCTAGGGTTTTAACGACCCAGCCGACGCCTCCACAAACCATTACGACGACGGGATCGTCGGGGCAGACGGAAGTTAGGGTTTCAATGCCGGCGCTGACAATGGGCCCTAGTGGGCTTGATGCAAAGGTGGTGGGTGATAGGGATTCTGCAAAGACGGGGTTCTCCCCACGTGTTGGGTCGATCTTCTCGCGGCTCGGGCCTGTAGGGAAGGCCGCAGATGTCCCGAACATGCCGGCGACGTTCGCGGCTGCCGTGCAAGGGAATAGGGCTGGCCCGTCACGTACTATGACGTTATCGTACACACCGCCTTCTCTTGTTAATGGCGAGGCCGTGGTTCGTGCGCCAAGGGAGGTGGCGAGACGAGGTCGGGATCGTTGGAAGAACACCCTCGTGGGTTATTTTCTTGGTCGTAAGCCCTATTTCCCATTCGTCGAGCGTCACTTCAGATCTGTGTGGAATGGGCTTGCAGAGGTGCGGACCACCACCAATGGTTTCTTTTTGTTCAGATTTGAGTCGGATGAGGACCGCACCGAGGTCCTTGAAGGCGGGCCTTGGCTCATGCAAGGCCAGCCATTATTCCTGGAGCCATGGCGCCCTTGTATGTCTTTGGCGCGAAGGGAGCTGGTGGAGGTGCCATTGTGGGTGAAGTTATGGGATGTGCCATGCGATCTATGGACGCAAGAGGGTCTGGGGATTGTTGCGAGTGCGGTGGGACGACCATTATATGCTGATAGTCACGGCAACGTGGGAACGACTTGATTATGCTCGCATCTGTGTAATGAAGCAACTATCTGAGCCTTTCTTAGAGACGTTTAGTGTGGTGATCCAAGGTGACGAAGGGGAGGAGGACGTGACTGTCCCGATAAGGGTGGAGTATGATTGGAAACCTTCGCAATGTGTTCACTGTACTTCATGGGCGCACGGGGCAGCCCACTGTCCGGAGAAGATGGTCGGGGCCCCATCAGCTGGGCGAGAAGCTAAGGGGCCAACATCTACATCTCAATCTATCGCGCGACGTGCTAGACCTAGAGACCATCGGGCAGGGACTAGGCAACGTATGGGTCATGTCCCTACTAGGCCAGGGCCGCGATTTCCCAATGGCGGCCGCCATGGACAAGGAAGCCGAGTCACCCGGCAGCCAGATAGGGACGGTGGGCAACGGATTCTATCAGGCCCTCAGGACGAATGGCAACAGGTGGGGGCAAGAGGAAAAGCCGTCTTGGTGAGGGTTGCTACGGATAGCGAGGGCAGGCAACCTGTGGGTGATGGGTCGGGGATGGGGAGCACCTCTCGACCGCCAGACGACTCCTCTCTACTCTCTTTGGGGGAGCAGAACCGATTTGATATACTTCGGGATATGCCTGAGGAAACTGACCACACTTCTCATACGGCCCGTAAAGCAAGTGCAGCCCGAAACGGGGTGCCTTTATGTTAGCAGTGGGAGCTTGGAACGTGCGTGGTCTTAATAAGCAAGACCACAGGAGGGCGGTGAGGGAATTGATTTCACGTGAGGGGCTGCGTATGATTGGACTTTACGGGTGGCGGTGTCTAATGCGGGGTTTATTTCAGGTGGACTTAGAGCTAATTGGCAGTGGTTTTTTGACTATGATTATGGGCCTTCGTCGCGCATATGGGTAGGGTGGGATCCAACTGTCCTGATGGTGGATGTCCTTGGGTTTTCAACCCAAGCTGTACATTGTCGAGTGGAGCTGGCATTGACGGGGGAGGTCATTTTTGTGTCTTTTGCTTATGGGAAGTCTAGGAGGGAGGAGAGGCTCCCCTTATGGGAGGAACTGACTACTCTATCAGCAACTCGTGTGGCGGATGCATGGATAGTCATGGGGGACTTCAATGCTATTTTTGCACACGGGTGAGGGACGTGGTTGTTCGCCCTCTAGGATGGACATGGAGGAGTTTCAGGCGTGCTTGGTGGACGCTGATTTGAAGACGATCCCTACACTAGGCCCGGTTTTCACGTGGTATAATCAGCAGCGGGCAGATGCGGGGGTCTGGCGGCGACTGGATCGTATACTAGGCAATCCTCAGTGGTTCGCCCAGTTTACGGATACCATTTGCAGGCGTGGCCTGCCTGCGACCTCACACCACTCGCCTGTGTTTTTGGGAGCTACTATACCACGGCAGTATAAGGCGACTTTTCGCTTTGATAACTTTCTGACGAAGGACCCGGCCTTCTTGGGCATTGTTCAGAATGTATGGAATACTACTTGTATGGCTATCCTATGTTTGTTTTGGTGCGGCGGCTGAAGATGTTGAAGCCTGCCTTGCTGAGGTTGCGACGAGCGAAGGGAGATTTGACGGCAAATGTCACAGAGGCGGATCAGCGATTAGGGTCATGGCTTAATCGCTCCTTATCCTCCGCGGGCCGCCTGCAACTGGTGAAGTCGGTGTTGCAGGCTCTTCATGCGTATTGGTCGGGAGTTTTCCTACTTCCTAAAGGCGTGGTCAACTCCTTGGAAACGCGCTTTAGGAAGTTCTTGTGGGGAGGGGGATCAGCTAAGGTGGCATGGGATGTTCTATGTCTTCCCGTGAGAGAAGGGGGACTGGGACTCAGGTCTATCGCGGTCGATAACAAGGCTTTAATGCTGAAGCACTTGTGGAGCGTTCTTACCAGAACACCAGGCTCGATTTGGGTTGAATGGCTTTATGGGACGCGGCTGATGTCTCGCTCGATTTGGGACCTACGGGTATCGGCGAATGACGCTTGGAGCTGGAGGAAGATGCTACAATTGAGACCATTGATCCGATCTCTGATTACGTTCCGAGTTGGGGACGGGTCCACGATTTGGTTGTGGAAGGATCCCTGGCTCCTTACTACGCCATTGATTGAGCGTTTCCCTCGGGGTCCTGTTGCGATGGGTCTACCACAGGATGCAAGACTTAGTATGGTTATTGATGCGCATGGATGGAACTGGCCTGGGCAGGGGCGGTTGAGTGCATCGAGATCAGTCGGCTACTCCCGAACGTTGTGCGCGGGCCTCGTGATGGGGTGCTGTGGAAGGGATCGCCGGACGGGATTATGACGACTTCGATGGCTAGGGACGCGATGAGGCATAGGAGGCCACCTGTTTGCTGGGCTGCACTGTTTGGGGGCCCTTTGAAGGTTCCTAGGCACGAGTTCATTCTTTATTTGGGTTTGCAAGATCGCCTCTCGACTAGGGACAAGCCGTGGATTGCTCAGCGGGCAGGAACTCCAGCTTGTTGCCTTTGTGATGAGCTGCACTTTGAGACGGCCCAACATCTCTTTTTTGACTGCCCATTCTCACGGCAGTGCCTTCGACTTTTACGGCGGCGGATTAGATGGATCTGGCCCTATCAGGAATTGAGCACTGGTATTCAGTGGGCGGCCTCTCGGTGGCGAGGGAAGCATCTTTTACAGGCTGCTTATCGACATGTCCTTGCCTCGCTTGTTTATCATATTTGGCAGGCAAGAAACAGACGGTGGAAGGAGGGGATCATCACGACGCCTCACAGGCTGGTAGGGAGTGTTCTTGCATTGGTTATCTTGCGTATTGGTGGTACGCCAGCCAAGTACGAGTTGCATCGGGTGGCCATCCGCAGACTCTGGCGTGTGGCTTGGTAGTGCGTTTGACTTGCGTAGGTAGTGTTTGTGCTTGTACCCAGTAGCCGGTTACTGGTTGGATTGCGGAGCTCGTCTCCTGCTCACTATGTACATACCTTTTCGCTTATATATATATGGGACATTAAAACCAAAAAAAAAAATGTCACAGAGGCGAAGCACTTCCTTGATATTGCACAGGAGTTTGCATCACGGTTCCCTGCGGAGGACTCTTTCTACGAGCTGGAAAGACTGTGTCGGGCGCTATATGCGAAAGCGGTGGAGGTGGAGCAATCGGCGTTAGCGCAGCGGGCCAAGCTTGCTTGGCTGAAGGATGGCGACCAGTGCACATCCTATTTCTTTCGTTTGGTGGCCATGCGACTATCTGCTAACCGCATCAGCGCCCTTGAGACGGCTACCGGCAATCTTCTCGAAGAACCGGGTCAGGTAGAGGGCGAGCTGATTGGGTTCTACAAGGCCTTATTGGGCCAAACGGCCCACTCATCGCCGATCCTTCCTGCTGATGTTCAGAGAGCTGTGACGCGTACGCTTTCCCCAGCTGACGCAGCCTCTATGATCACCATGGTGACTGCCACAGAAGTCCAAGAGGCGCTTTTCTCTATGGGGGACGAGAAAGCCCCAGGACCTGACGGCTAAACGGTCGCGTTTTTTTGTGCTGCTTGGGGAATAGTGGGAAATGATGTGGTGAAGGCGGTCCGAGATTTCTTCGCAACAGGGAGACTGCTGCAACGGACTTTAGACCCATATCATGTTGCAACGTGGTCTACAAGGCGATATCTAAGATCTTGGCCAATCGCCTAAAGGGGCACCTCTCTACGTTGGTCGATGGCTCACAGACGGCTTTCATCCCAGGGCGACGGATTAGCGATAACGTCTTACTGGCGCATTGTGCCTTTCTACAAGTCCAAGGGCCATCCGCCTCGGGCTATGTTCAAGATTGACCTGGCCAAGGCGTACGACAAGGTTGAGTGGCGTTTTCTGTTGTCCGTTTGGGGCCATGGGGTTTCATCCTACTTACATTGGCTGGATCCGAGCATGCCTGACAACGACGGCGTTTTCGATTAACCTGAATGGCCAGGTGGTCGGGTTCTTCCCGGGCAAGAGGGGTATTCGACAGGGGGACCCCATCTCTCCCTATCTCTTTACCCTGGTAATGGAGGTACTCTATGGGCTGCTCAAGGCTTGTATTTTGGAGGAACCGCGATTCAAATATCATTGGCGCTGTGAGACGATGGGCTTGGTGTCATTGGCGTTTGCGGATGATCTTCTTCTCTTCAGCCATGCTGACACTGCTTCGGTTGGGGTGTTGAAGAAGGCGTTGCATGAGTTTGCTCGCTTGTCAGGATTGCTCCCTAATCCGGACAAAAGTGAGATGTACCTCTCGAAGCGGGCTGAGGGATTGACGACACCAATTCAGGCGATCATGGGCTATCGAGTGGGCCAACTACCGGTGCGTTACTTGGGAGTGCCTCTTATTACTACTAGACTGACGATTGGCGACTGTGCACCACTTCTCCAGAGAGTGGATCAGCGGTTGGGTGCATGGCTCAATCGCTCGTTATCTTATGCAGGCCGACTACAGCTGGTTAAGTCGGTCTTGCAGGCACTTCACGCGTACTGGTCGGGTATTTTCTTGTTGCCTAAAGGCATTGTCCGCTCTTTGGAAACGCGCTTTAGGAAGTTTCTATGGGGAGGCACTTCAGCTAAGGTGGCATGGGAGGTTTTATGCCTACCTGTAGCTGAGGGGGGATTGGGATTGCGCTCTATATCGATTGACAACAAGGCCCTATTGCTTAAGCACTTATGGAGCGTACTTACCAGGACACCAGACTCGATTTGGGTCGAATGGCTCTATAGGACGCGGCTGCACTCTCGCTCGCTATGGGACCTACGGATCTCGGCGAATGATGCTTGGAGCCGGAGAAAGCTGATGCAGTTGCGCCCGATGATCAGATTTATGATTACGTTTTGCATTGGGGATGGCTCCACATTTTGGCTGTGGAAGGATCCCTGGCTGTTGCCTACGTCGCTTTTGGAGAGATTCCCACGGGGCCCTATTGCGATGGGGCTGCCTCTCGACTCACGGCTAAGTGCGGTCCTAACTGCGCAAGGGTGGAATTGGCCAGGGCAAGGGGCGGTGGAGTACCTTGAGATTAGCCAACTGCTGCCTTTTGTAGCTCGTGGGGATCAGGATGGATCTATGACGACGGCTTTGGCCAGGGCAAGGGACGGGATCACCAGATGGATCTATGACGACGGCTTTGGCCCGAGATGCCATGCGCTATAGGAGGGCCCCTGTATGTTGGGCGACCTTATTTGGCGGGCCATTGAAGGTACCACGGCATAAGTTTATATTATACTTGGGATTGCAGGATCGTCTCTCGACGAGGGTCAAGCCTTGGATAGCTCAGCGGGCAGGAACTCCAGCTTGTATCCTCTGCGAGGAGTTGCACTACGAGACAGCACAACACCTCTTCTTTGATTGCCCCTTCTCCAGGCAATGTCTGCGGCTCCTGCGGCAACGGACTCGATGGATCTGGCCGTATCGGGATTGGAAGCTTGGTATTCGTTGGGCGGCTGCCCATTGGCGTGGGAAGCATCTGATTCATGCCGCTAATCGCCACATTCTTGCTTCCCTTGTTTACCACACCTGGCAGGCAAGGAATAGGCGCTGGAAGGAAGGGACGGTCACGACTCCACACAGGCTTGTGGGGGGGATTATTGCCTTGGTCATCATGCGTATTAGTGGTACATCCACCAAATACGACCTGCATAGGGCGGCCATACGCAGGCTTTGCCGTGTGGCTTGGTATGATTAGTCTTGGATTGGTTGATTGGTTATTGGTGGATTTATTAGTTGGTTTGTGCCCAGTAGTCTGTTACTGGTTGGTCGCGGAGTTCGTCTCCTGCTCATTTGTACATATTTTTCTGCTATATATATAGAAGGGACATTACACTAAAAAAAATTGAACTACCAAATCATTCAAGTGCTGAAAAACGTAACTAACGATACAGAAGAATTTTGACTTGAGGGTTCAGCGCCGCGAACAAAAGCAATGCTTTATTTGTCGATTCTCGGACTTTGCCTAACACAAATCGATTTAGAAAAACTCGTTGATTTGATATTCATTTTGGGGCCTAATTTTTGAATTTTTTATCATAGGTTAGTTGAAAATTTCGCATATGACAGATTTGGGTGATTCTCTCCAAATTCTTAAGTTAGATATTAAACTTTTTAAAGCCAAATCGCCCGATTTCAACTTAATCTCGGCGAATCCAAGAATCGTCCTATTCCGGAATGACACAATGACTTTATTTGAAATACATCTCGGCGATTCTTCAAATCGTCAGATTCATCAAATAGTTCGATTCATCAAATCGTCCGATTCCGGAACGACACAGTGACTTCATTTCAAATACATCTCGGCGATTCTTCAAATCGTCCGATTCCGGAATGACTCAGTGACATTATTTCAAATACATCTCAGCGAGTCTTCAAATCGCCCGATTCATCAAGTTGCTCGATTCCGTAATCGATCAAACCAAATGCCTTCTTAAAAATATATTTCTCGGTGATTCTACAAATTGCCCGATTCTGCGATCGATCGAAAGAGCTACAATACATCTCTATGTATTTATACCAAATCGCCCGATATTCATCACTCATCCAAAATCTCACGACTCCCAGTCTAAATGCTCTCTAGATTTCCACCGATTCTCGTTTTTTTTCTTTGATTAAATCCAACACCTTACCAGTTCTCTACAAATCACCACTCATTTTCGGTAAAGAAAATCACGAAATCTACAAGTCTAATTTTCCCTCGTTTTTGCAGGAATCGCTGCTTAGGGTTCATTCGCAGATTTTCACTGATTCGCTTTAAATCGTCAAAATTCCTTTCACAGCTTAGGGTTTATAAGCGTGTTCCAACCGTCGAAAATTTCCCTTGCAGATTTTCACTGATTTGTTTTCTAAAACCCTATTCATATTCGCCCGATTGAATGTAAATTTTGAACTTCTTTCGCCCGATTTCACTTTACTCAGCGAAATTGACTGAAAAATTAATATTTAATCGCCCGATTTTGCCGATTTTGACTCAATGCAATTTCAATCGCCCAATTCTGCCATGCTTAATAACATTTCAATCAACACTATCAAATCAGTGCATTGACTTCCGTTGACTTTCTCTCAAAACACCGTCAGTAGGTGCGATTTTCACACACTAGGCGATTTCCCTCTCCCACCACCTTCTCCACCACCGTAAGGCCGCCGGCGACCTACTGCCCCTCGCCGGAGCACACCTCGCCACCCTCCATCGCCGGGATCAGACGGCGATGGAAGGTCTTTGAATCTTATTTAGCGTCCCATCGTCTCTCTCCGTCTCCCCACCCCTTCGTGACCTTTCGTATTCCTTTCACCCCACCATGGAATCTTCTGAAAATTTGGAGGGGCCCTTGCCGGATTATGAACTCCTCCGACGCAACATAGCTGCTTTTGGCACTCGTTTCGACGTCCAGACGTTTGAATCTCTCATGACCCGTCTCAAGGGCGGCAAAACCGTCTCATGAGACCCCAATGGATGACCGGCAGGTGCGGATGGACACAACCCACGAAACATGCCGATGCTGCCGCTGCAACACCGTCGCCCGCGACGCCCGACACACAACCTTCAGCCGGTTCGCAACCACCACGTTGATCGCCGTCTCCCCGAGCGCCAGGGCACGCCGCCACCTCCCTTGAGCTCAGGGCCGATCATCGAGGATACCTCAGAAGAGGACGAGATGCATATGGCGGCTGGTCCCATCCAGAACTTGCTAGGGTTTCGCCCCATGGATGCCTTTCTTTTGGGCCTAGCAGCGTGGCTAATGGGCCTCCTACCCCGCCGACGACTTCCCCTGATCGACAACCTACGCCGGCCGCATCCACGCGCACGGGCACAACCAATCAGGCTTTGGTTCTACCATGTGACCCTTTACCTCCCGGTTCTGAAACGGTTACGGACACACCCCGTAACACGCCAGAAATGGAAATGCTCCCTTTAACAAGCCATCATTCCCCGCCGGCCGCCATGATACCTGAAACACCGAGCCATCAGCACCCGGCTTCACCCACTCCTCGGCCTACCTATAACCAGCCTACGGCTCCGTCCCATAATCTCGGAAACCCTAGGCCCGAGATAGGGACTAACGATCGCCGAGTCACGACGGCTACCCACCACCAGATGAGAGATAAAATTGCGAACCCATACCTCGCTACCGTGGTCCAAGGTCCCAGAGCCAACCATGGTCAGCATCACCGTGTCCCCCCACCCCCCCGATACGGCTTGCTCTCACCTACACGGCCCCTACTATCATTGACGGAGAGGCTAAGGCCTGCTCATCTTGGACTGTGGTTAGAAAGGCACGGCAAGGTGGGAGCACACCCTCGTGGGATACTTCTTGGGGAAAAGACCGTACTTCCCTCACGTCGAGCGCTTCATTAGATCCATCTGGTCCGATCTTGTCGAAGTGCGAGCTACGCTCAACGGGTTTTTTAAATTTCGTTTTGCGACGGCAGAGGCCTCAACTGCTGCCCTGGTTGGTGGTCCTTGGCTACTGCAAGGGCAGCCCCTATTCCTAGACACCTGGCGAATAGGCATGTCTTTCGAGAAGAAGCCGCACGCGGTAGTCCCACTATGGGTGAAGATGCGCAATGTCCCTAGCGAAATGTGGACACAGGAGGGCTTATGAATCATTGCAAGCGTCATTGGCAAACCTCTATTCGCTGATGCCCTAACGGCTAGTGCTAAAAGGCTTGAATACGCACGGGTGTGCATCGAGAAAACCCTTGACGAACCTTTCATCGATCGTTTCAAGGTGAGAATTCCGAACGAAGATGGAGGATACTCGGGCCAGGTACCAATTTAAGTCGAATACGAATGAAAACTTAAGAATTGCCCTACATGCAATGATTGGACTCATGGCCCAGGGAGCTGCCCAAAAAATCAGGCCGGACAGACAGGGGCACCTACACAGACACGCAACACCCAACGACTGCGTCGAACACAAGGGTAGGTTCAGCCGAAAGCCTTGGCCGAGATCCACCCCCCCCCCCCCCCCCCCAAGGGTTACTAATCAGCCCGGGCCCGATCGCCAGACACACCGAGAATGGCACCAAGTATCAAACAAAGATAAAGGGAAGGGCATTCAGAAGGAGGTCCCAATAGTGCCAAATGACAGGGCTCACAGACGTCAGCCACAGGGAAACCGGAACACGCAAGCACGGCAGACAAATGATGGTAGCTCGACAAGCACGGCCTCGACAAACATTCCCACTATTGTGGACCAGAATCCTTTCGCAGCTCTAGCCGATTTGGAATGGGTGCTCACTACAAATCAGGGTGGTCCTATAGCAGCCCATCCTGAGGTTAATCCATGATCCCTTTCGCCTCTTGGAATGTGCGTGGTCTAAATAGATTAGACCACAGATGGGCAGTAAAGGAGTTGATTACTAAATACGATCTTACAATTATTGGACTTATGGAAACAAGAGTCGGAACAAAATGCCTCTGATGTCTCCCAATCAATCAGGGCTTGGAACTGGTTTTATGAGTATGACGACGGGCCGACTTCTCGGATCTGGGTTGGATGGGACCCTCGTTTTCTAACCGTTACAGTTGAAGCACACACCAATCAAACGGTTCATTGCAAAGTACTTGCATTGGAAAAACAGTTGGTATTCTACGTTACCTTTCTATATGGGCTGAACCTTCGCTTAGATCGACGGGAACTTTGGGCCAACATCATCAACACCTCTCGGGCACGTGCAAACCTCCCTTGGTGGTGACGGGCGATTTTAATGCTATCCTGGATAACACGGACGCTCACGGTGGCTCCCCCGGCGGTGGCTGCCCCGACTTGGCTGCTTGCCTTACTTCGACCGACCTCATTGGCCTTCCTAGGGTGGGACCTTTCTTCACTTGGTATAACCAATAATCTGGCCCCGCGGGTGTCTGGAGACGGCTTGATAGAATGGTGGGCAACCCGGCTTGGTTCACACGATTTGGCGACTTGACTTATCGCTGTGCCCTCCCTTCGACCTCTGACCACTCCCCGCTGATTCTGGAGGCTAATACCCCTATGCGTGCAAAGGGCCCTACTTTCAGATTTGATAATATTTTAGTCAACGACCCGCGCTTCACTCCACTGGTGGAGGAATCATGGCAACGTCGAGTGGCTGGTTACCCTATGTATTCCGTGGTACAGAGGCTAAAGCGGATTAAGCATGCCATGAAGCATCTTCGCCGTGATAAAGGTAATCTGAATCATAATACTCTTGAGGCGAGGCGGTTCCTTGATATTGCCCAAGACCTAGCTATCGACCACCCTTTGGAACCCGACCTCCTCCTCCTGGAAAAAGGATGCCGTTTTGCTTATGCCAGAGCTGTCGAAATGGAACATGCGGCCCTTACACAACGTGCCAAAGTAGCTTGGCTTAAAGATGGAGATCAATGCACCTCATTCTTTTTCAAAAAGGTGGCCACACGTCGGGTCTGCAACCGGATCTTCTTCCTTGAAAATGAAGCTGGGGCTACCTTCGAGGGCGACGATCACGTTAGGGCTGAATTGATTCGTTACTACATGGAGTTGCTAGGACATTCCACCCGCACGGCCCCCATCTCCCGAGACATGGTTGCGCCCTATATGGAACGAAAGCTTGGTATGGATGAGGCTGAAGCTATGGTCCAACCTATCACGGATGACGAGATCAAGAGAGCACTCTTCTCTATCGAGGACAACAAATCTCCAGGACCGGACGGGCTCACCTCAGCCTTCTTCAAACATGCTTGGCCCACGATTGGGACGGAGATCACACTGCGATAAAGGAATTTTTCTGAACGGGCTTCCTCTTGGGGGAACTAAATTCGACACTCATCACGCTTATCCCCAAAGGCGACAACCCTCGGATGGCAAAGGACTTCCGACCTATCTCCTGCTGCAACGTCCTTTACAAAGTCATCTCAAAGGTCATGGCAAACCATCTGCCTCAGCCACCTTATCCACCCGACACAAACGGCCTTTATCCCGAGCCGCCGTATCTCGGACAATATCCTCCTGGCCCAGGAAATCTGCCATGGATACAATTGTAGGAGCTTGCCCGAACGAGTGGCGCTTAAAATCGACATTGCGAAGGCCTATGACAAAGTTGAGTGGGACTTCATTCTTACCACGCTCGAAGCACTCAACTTTCATCGTACTTTCATTGGCTGGGTTCGTGCTTGCCTTACGACACCCTATTACTCTATTAACATCAACGGCAGGCCGGAAGGGTTTTTCCACGAACGTCGCGGCCTCCGTCAAGGAGACCCTATCTCGCCATATCTCTTCACCATTGTAATGGAAGTCTTATACTGTATCATCGCGGATGGCATTAGCCGCAGCTCTCTTTACCATTGGAAATGCGACGCTACTTCGCTGTTCATGCTCACCTTCGCGGACGACCTTCTCCTCTTCTCACATGCAGACGTGGCTTCGGTGGGGGTTTTTAAAAGCTGCCTGGAACATTTTGCTACACTCTCTGGTCTACGGGCAAACCTTCAAAAAAGCGAGATGTTTATCTCGAAACGCGCCGAACGAATGAAGCGTGCCATTCAGGCTGCGATGGGAATCCCGCATGGATCACTACCTGTTAGATACCTTGGAGTCCCCCTCATCATGTCAAGACTCACGATTGCAGACTGTGCCCCCCTCCTCAGAAGCATTGACTGTCGGTTAGGTTCCTAGACGAACCTTTCACTCTCCTATGCGGGTCGGGTCCAGCTTATTAAATCCGTCCTCCTTGGCTTTCACACATTTTGGGCGAGCGTCTTCCTTCTCCCTAAAGGCATTATTACGAACGTTGAGGCTCGTATGCGTAAGTTATTGCGGAACAGTTCTTCTGCAAAACTCGCTTGGGCTGATATCTGTCTCCCCAAGGAGGAAGGGGGACTAGGGATTCGATCAATTGAGACGGATAATAAGGCTCTCCTCCTGCGGCTCCTTTGGATCCTCCTTAGTAGGGGTGATACTTCGATTCGGGCCTCCTGGATCCGGCAGACGCGACTCCACAACACTTCACTCTGGACTATCCGACATTCACCGCGCACTTCGTGGAGTTGGAGGAAACTCCTAAAGCTTCGCGACCTTTTCCGGCCTCTTATCAACTTCAGCATTGGAAATGGTGCTTCTATTAGACTATGGACTGACCCCTAGCTCGTCACGGGCCCCATGATATACCGCTTCCCCCGTGGCCCTATGATCATGGGCCTGCATCTTGACTCCAAGCTCAGCAAAGTGATTCGTGATGACGGCTGGTGCTGGCCTGCTCGTACGTCGACGGAATACTTGGATATCGAGCCCCTACTCCCACTGATTAAACCTAATGAGGACGATACAATTACTTGGAAGGCGTCTACGAATGGTATCTTCTCTACTCGCTCGGCCAGGGAGAGCATCCGTATGCGGCGTCCTAAGGTCCACTGGCGCACGCTCTTCGGGGGCCCACTTGCTATTCCTAGACATGAGATCATCCTGTGGCTTGCTATCAGAGACAGATTGGCGACGAGGGACAAACCTTGGGTCGCGGCTAAGGCGGGTTCCTCTACCTGTCTCCTTTGTGACACCCAGGAGGCGGAAACCAGTAGGCATCTTTTCTTTGACTGCCCTTTCTCCAGACGATGCTTACGCATTCTTAGTGGGAAGTTGTGCTTTGGTTGGCCGGTTGGGGATTGGCCCGCGAACATCAGGTGGGCGGCTAGGCGTTGGAAGGGAAAACACTTAGCTAATCTTGGCCCTCGACATGTTTTGGCCTCATTGGTTTACCACCTGTGGATGGAGCGAAATAGACGATGTCATGATGGGAGACAACGCCAACCAGGTCACATTATCGCTGACATTGAAAACTTACTTTGTCTGCGTCTGTCTACCCTCCCTTCTAAGTATACACTACAAACTTCTGCTCTTCGGCGGGTGTGGCGTATTGCTTGGTAGGTGTGTGGGCCCTTTGTTCGGTGGCTTTGCTTTTCAGGTGCCTTTTTTAGCTGCTCCCGCCTCGCACTCTTTTCCTTATTGGTGATGATGGGCTACGCTGGGAGACACGGCTCGTGGTCTTTGGGAGGATCTCGCCTCTTTTTTCTCTCTTTCTCCTTCGTCGCTGCTTCTTCTCTGCTCTTTCTTCCCCTTGTTTCTTGCAGGTTTTATGCTGCTTTGGGGGCTGAACGTGTGGCGGGCTTCCATGGCGTGAGCTGCTGGCGGACCTCACTTGGGGTTCTGTGATGTGTCTTCGGCGGAAAGAAACAGGAGTTGGCGTCACCACGCCTGTTCCCGACCTGCCCTGCGGACGCATGTTGTGCGTTCCTCACTCTGCTTGATATTTCCCCTCGGAAATTATCTTTCTGGTGCGCCTGCACCTTTCCCGCACGTCACCGGGCTGCCCTGCTGGCACTACATCTGGTGCCAGGTTCCTGTTGATTGGAGAAGGATTATGACACCTTCGCTGCCTCTTTTTTTGCATTTTTGCGTTGACTTTACTTTTGGTTGGCATGGTCCTGTTTGGGACCTTGTTGGTGTCTGGGTTGTTTTCCAGTTTGTTGATGTGCTTGCTGGTCGGATGTTTCGTTACCGCTTGTTGCGTCATGAGCGTCATCATGTACGCTAAACATGTACTCCTGTTTCATTCATTTTTTAGTGAACGTTTCGAAAAAAAATAATAACATTTCAATCGCTCGATTCTACATTCCGTTCAATCGCCCGATTTCGTCAATTTTAAATGAACGCCCGATTCTACCCTCTGATCGAACGCCCGACTTCGTCAACTTTACATACAGTCAACGCTTGATCTGCCTTCTGATTTAATCGGTCGATTTCATCAATATTACTTAAAGTCTATCGCCCGATTCTGCCTTTTGTATTTTTGCAATTGAATTTACCCGATTATCACTTTCCCGATTCTCACTCTGTAATTCAATTTTGGAATCACCAATTTAGCAAATCTACCCGACTCTTCATTGCAAACCATTCCTTCATCGCCCGATCATAAACAAAATTTCGTTCTAAAATTTTTCAAAGTTCTGTAACACTTGTTATGTGCAATCGTACGACATTTATCCATTAATACACAAATTAGCTATTCCTTCCCCGTAACTTAGAATTTTCTTTCTTAGTATTGCAACAATTGGGTACCTAAGTAACTGATTACTAATGATTTGCTACTCTTTACAGATTTTTCACTATGGTGCGACAGATCGACGAAGTTTTTCCATATAAAGACTGGTACGAAAGATTACCAAATAACGTCCAATTGGACTTTGAAAACACATTGTGCCCAGATCCCATTATCCCCAAAATCCTACAAAACCATCCCTTGAAAACTGCCCTAAATGTCACCGAGTGCGTCCCTGAAGTCTATGTACAACAATTTTGGGCCACTCTTCAAAACCCAACTGATAACCCAAAATCAACCCTTCTCTCAGCCAAAATAGAAAATACCATTGTGGTTCTGACCCCAACAATTATTCGCACCCAACTAAATCTTCCATACTCAATAATCTACGACCCACGTCCCACTGTCAAGGACCTAATCGTCGATTTTCTTTTCATGGGATACAAACCAAACGCAAAACGACTATTCATCTCCATGATTTCTCAGCCAGACATACCCCAACCATGGCGGACCCTGTTCCTCATCGTCAACAAATGCTTATCACCGAAGCACACTGGGTCGAATCGGTGCAACCGTCAGATTATGTTGATTTTCCATGGCATCGTCTTCAAAAAATGTCGCCCAACTAATTTGGTCTGACCTTCTTGACCAGTTAAGAAGGCGAGGACTCGGATTGTCAAAGAAGGTGCTTTCATACCTCCGATGGTTCCCCGTCTTCGTTCAACATTTCTTGGATATCCACCCCGAGATCGAGCGACGTTCCCAAACCGAAGGCTACCAAGTCCCAAAGCTCCGCACAATACAATCAACAAAGACCAAGTCCAAATTTGAACAAGAGGCCATGCTTCTGGGTGAACATCTTCATCAACTCCTCGACAAAACAGATCCCGTGCTACAAAACTACCTGCGAGCCAATAACCTTGAAGACATCCCCACAGTTCAACACATCTCAATTGAGCATAACCCAGGGCACCCCATCAGCCAAGTTTCGGTCTAGGACGACCCGCATCCCCACAATGAAAACAAAAGAGAAAATCGGAAGGGGATGACGGAAGCAGCAAGAAAGAACGGCGTACCAAACACAAACACGACCGTCCTCCTGCTCCCTCCAGTCCACAAATAACTCGGATCGAACCCATAGGCACAGGGGAGGACTTTGTCTTCCCCCGAGTAGAAGTCGCGACATCTGGTCCAATCGCGCAAAGTACCCAACCTAGCCACTCAATCATCTCCCAACAGATGATTGTTTCACATCACACAAGGAGCCACGACAGCCATCATCGCCTCACTAGAAGCCGGTTGATGTTGAACCAAGCAGTCCTCAGCCTCAGACTGCACTTTCTTTGACCACAACGAGTCTAGTGTCCTCGCCACATATATTCTTTCCATTTACTAGGATACAAACACCTCTTAATGCACCTGTAGATCTTAGTGATCTGGACAGAACGATGACTGGTTAACAAAGCCGATGGATCCAGCCATAGCCAAGGGCTTAATGGGGAATGCCAGATACTTCCGGTTGAAGGCAAACGTAAATTTGGCCCTTATCGACGACGATGAACTCGAGGAAGGTGAAGACTACGAAGCTGAAATTCCAGAACTTCCCAAGCTTCTCAAACATACCGTCGTCGATGAGGAGTGCCCCCTTCAAGTCGAAGATAAGAGAACTGAAGCTGCCATGGAAAATACCAAAGTGATTGCTCCATATCAAGAAGAGATACGAAGGAGAATCTGAAGGAAGATAGGATCAAGAAGTTAGACGTGCTTGAACTCAGGGCCTAACTCATCTCTCGAGACCAAGCGCCGTTCGGTACATTCTCTCTCTCCGTCGAGGACTTATGCTCAAAGGAAAAGGAGCTGATGTTGGTACTCTTCGAAGAGAATAGAAGGAAAGAGCCAGAATCAGTGCAATCGGGGAGTATGACGAAGTCGCCTTGACTTCTATGAATTCCCTATCTACAAGGTGTGACGAGAAGATGGAACGAGAACTGGCTGAAGGCGATCTCCTACATCAGAAATGAAGACATTGATCAGATGCTGGGAAGCTACAGGCTCCTTGGAACACTTCAGAATCCAGACCTCAAGATTGGATACGTCGCTCTTAAGCGATTTATGATGTGCCAAGTCATATTCAACGCAACCCATGTAATACCCGTAAAAATTTAATACGGGATTATTTCAATAATTTTCGAAATTACAAACTTCATTTTCGAACAAGATCAAATTTCTTTTTGAATTGGGCCAAGAATTTACAATTCGGCCCAAATTTTTAAATGGGCTGAAAATGAGAAATTAAAGCCCAAATCTATATATAAAAAAAATAATAAAAAGAGGGAGAGAACGAAAATAATTGAGGTGGGTAGAAAGATTCTTTCATGATGACTAAGAACCCACATGGCATGTTCAATATTTCCTCCATGCATGTGAGGTAGGGTTTCTTTGAAATAAACAAGTACTCTACAACAACTAGTACACATGGAGCAAAATAAATAAATAAGAGAGAGTTGAAAAGAGAAGGGGAGGGTGGCCGAGAGAAAGAAGAGAAGAAAGAGAAAGAAAGAAAAAAAAAGAAAAAAAAAAGAAAGGAAAGAAAGAAGGGAAGAGGCCGAGAAAGAGAGGGAGAAAAGAAGAAGAAGAAGAGAAAAGGAAGGAAAGGAAAAGGAGGAGGAGAAGAAAACTGTCCGAAAGCACGGGATCGAAGCTCTCGGGTCGGGATCACACGACACAACCCGTTACGTAGCTCTTTACGGATTAAGGTAGGTGAAGATCACCTATATACGTAAACAAAATAGGAGTTGTGAATTTTTACGTGATACATGATCTTTTGAATCGTTCACGTTTATATGCTAATAATTTATTTGTATGAACTTTTTGATATATGATTTACGTGTGATTTCGGCCATCTCTACAAAATTGAGAGGTTTAGGGAGATAAAATATATTAGGGTTAGAAAAGTAGAATAGAAATTTTAAGGGTGAATTTAATTAGATTTGGAGAATTTGAGTATTAGTGCAAATTAGGGTTTTCTAGGGTTTCTTTAAAATTTAAGAATCTAAAATAAATATTGGAGATTGGTGTGATTGTGTAATTTTCGAAAGATATGGTGTCAAACAAAGTATTAAATCTCGACTACGGGCCTCTATGTAATTTTCAAAATTTCGAGGAGTTAAATAAATATTTCTAAAGTCGATTGGGGCCGTGAAGCAATTTCCAGAATTTTCGAGGAGTTAAATAAATATTTTTAAAGTCGATTGGGGCCTTGGACAAATATTCAGAAATTCCGAAGTGTTAAATAAATATTTTTTAGTCGATTGGGACCTTTATGAAATTTTCTGGAATTCTGAGGGGTTAAATGAATATTAAATATTTTGGTTGGAGTTAACTATAAATTCTCGAAATCATTTTGGGACTAAACTGAAAATTATAAAACTTGGGGCAGATCTGAAAATTCAGAAAGTTTCGGGACTAAACTGAAAATTCTGAAACTTTGGGCAGTTCTGAAAATTCTGAAAATTTTCGGGACTAAACTGAAAATTTTGAAATTTGGGGCAGATTTGAAAATTCTGAAATCTTTTGGGACTAAACTAAAATTTTAAAATTCATGGGGATTCTAAATACAAGTTTGAAATATATATATATATATATATAAAAATAAGGAATTTATGAGATATTTTGAAACTCGAGCGTTAGTGTTTTAAAATATATTTAAAAAAAAAAATTTAATTATGAACCAATTGTGAAATTAGGGTCTTAAAAAAAAATGATCTTAGAACTTTTAGTATAAATTCGGGGGAGAGTTCGGTGGTTAAGGTTCCGGGCCTATCAAATCGGAACGCAGGCTTCGGGCCCGAATTATTTTAGTGTATGAGGATTTTTTTTAGATCGGGCCGAGCTAATACATCGGTCCGATACATTGCAATTTATATGTTGCGGTGTGATACGTTGCATTTTACTTGCATTTCATTTGCATACATGTATTTCGAGGGGAGTTATAACCGTGCGGGGTTACGGTAGCACTGTATAGTGTTGATGAGCGGGGTAAAGTGATCGATGTTAGTTGTCAGGCTACGACTCGATGAAGCGCTTGCGGTTGAGACCGAGATGGGGCCGCTTGTTACTATTTTAGGTGCGGTTGAGACCGAGATGGGGCCGCTTGTTACTATTTTAGGTGCGGTTGAGACCGAGATGGGGCCGTTACCACATGTCATTGTTATAGTTACGGTTGAGACCGAGATGGGGCCGTACTATCATGGTATTATATGTCAATTATGCGTGGATTCCGAGTCTAGCTTAGGGCCCTGTTTTAGGAGTTGAGAGTTGTTGTAGGAACGAGCGTATGCTCGAAAGTTGTCGAGAGTGCATTGGTGAGGTGTCAGGTTTGGGATGTGAGAGCATTTGCATTCATGCATATTTTCATCTACTGGGCAAAAGCTCAGGGTTTACGTGTGTAGGTAAGGCGGCTGATGGCGGTGACTCCACGGACTTTTGAGGGCGGTGCAGTACATGAGACGCGACTTGTGGAATGAGTTTATGTTTCGTGTTTTTAAATTTGGATTTGGACTTCTTGGGCTTCGGCCCAATAAATAATGTGTTTGGGTTGGACTTATGGATTTAAACATTGAACAATTGAAAAAAAAAAAAATCCGCCAAAATACGTATCTAGAAAGTCGGGTCGTTACAGTTGGTATCAGAGCCTTAGGTTATAGGTTCTGAAGACTGTCCATGTACTGCTGCTCAAAAGCCGGGAGGACCAGCCGCGCCTGTAAGTTTTACGCTATTATATGATTATATGTTAAATACTTATGTGCTTTCCTGCCTATGTTACGTGAATATAGATAACTAAGAAAATGGTTAGAGGACGAGGAAACAATCATCATGGAGAATCGAGTCGAAGGGGCGGATCTGAGTCCCCGACTAGGGAGCAACATACTATTGACCGTTTGACCGAGCTGATTCAACAACAAACAACTCAAATCCAGGACTTGATAAATCATCGGAGCTCATCTGAGCACCGTCCACCTCCACAGCCTGATCGTGTGGAGATTATTGGGGAACGATTTCGAAAACTCAATCCCCCGACCTTTTCTGATGCTACTAATTCGGCGGAGGCGGAAGACTGGATTGGTACCATCGAAGACCTCTTTGTTTACAGCCGAGTTCCGAACAACGAGAAAGCGTTATGCGCCGTTTCCCTGATACGACCGTCAAGGTGTTGGAGGATCCGGCCAACATGACATGGTCGTTTTTGGTGGAACACCGTCAAGGTGTTGGAGGATCCGGCCAACATGACATGGTAGCGCTTTCGGGAACTCTTCCATGATAAATATTTCACTGCTCACGACCAGGAGCAGAGATGTATGAATTCATGAACCTGAAGCAGGGGAGTATGTCAGTGCCCGAGTACATCCGCAAATTCGAGGAGTTATCTCGGTTTGCTCCTCACCTCACAGCCACCAATGCTCTGAAGGTGACGCGTTTTCTTCGGGGGCTGAAACCCGAGTTCTATCGGGATCTAAGCGTGGCGGGAGTGCGCTAGTTAGAGTTTCGACAGGCGACGGAACGGGCATTGATTGCGGAGCAGGCGGAGGAAGTTGTGAGGGAGGCCCAGGAGTCTAATCGGAAGAGGGAAGCTCCACAAGGAGGCGGAAGTTCGAAACGGCCATTCTTTGGAAGGAGTCCAAACAACAGCGGCAACCGACCCAATCAACAGAACTGGCGTCCGACGTTCAACCAAGGAGCGAATATGAGGCCACCAAATCCAGCACCACGATGCCCACAGTGTGGAAGAAATCATGTCGGAGTCTGTTTCGGACAACGACCGGTGCATTGCTACCAGTGCGGGCAGCCCGGACACTACGCTCGAGATTGTCCCAGAAGTCAACAGCTATTTCCGCACCCGCCACAGAACCAACCACAGAATCAAGTCCGACCACCGCCGGTGCCAGCTCGTGTCTTCGCACTTACGAACAAGGAGGCGGAGGCCTTACCGCCGGTGCCAGCTCGTGTCTTCACATTGACGAATGAGGAGGCGGAGACCAATCCGAACGTGGTCACGGGTATGCTGAACATCTTTCATGTATCTTCAACAATTTTATTTGACTCTGGGGCCACACACTCGTTCGTGTCGTCTAATTTTGTGGCTAGAGCGGGAATTTATCCCACTCGTTCTATGTGAAATTTCGTGGTGTCTCTACCCCACGGAGATCCGACACAGACGAATCTAGTTGTGGAAGATTGTCCTGTTAGAATCGAGGGAAGAGATTTGAACGTAGATCTGATCGTAATCCCGATGAATGATTACGATATCATTTTCGGGATGGATTGGCTTCAGATATGGAGCTATTATTGACTGCTCGAAGAAAGTAGTCAAATTCTGCTTGCCCGAGGGAGAGGAATTTGAATTTTCGAGAAAGGCGAATGGTAATCCAATTCCTCAGATATCTTCTTTGAAGGCTCAGCGACTCGTAAATTCGGGTTGTGAAGCTTTCTTCGTCTTTGCGGTGAAAGCCGAAGAATCCTCTCAGCCGAAGCTTGAAGATGTTCCGATCATAAATGAATATCCCGACGTGTTCCCCGATGACCTTCCAGGACTACCACCGAATCGAGAAATCGAATTCTCCATCGATCTCATGCCAGGAGCTGCCCCGATCTCTAAAGCTCCATATCGGTTAGCACCGAATGAATTACGAGAGCTCAAGGAGCAGCCTGACGAACTATTACAGAAGGGCTTCATTCAACCTAGCTTCTCACCATGGGGAGCTCCGGTATTGTTCATACGGAAGAAAGATGGGTCAATGCGACTTTGTATCGATTATTGTGAACTTAACAAAATCACGATAAAGAACAAATATCCATTACCGAGGATCGATGATCTATTCGACCAGATACAAGGGGCTACAGTATTCTCGAAGATTGATTTGCGTTCCGGCTATCATCAGTTAAAGATTCGTGAGGCAGATATTTCTAAAACAGCGTTCAGCACGAGGTACGGCCATTACGAATTCTTGGTCATGCCTTTCGGGCTAACGAATGCTCCAGCAGCTTTCATGGATCTAATGAATCGGGTCTTCAAAGAGTTTCTGGACCGATTTGTAATCGTATTTATTGACGATATTCTCATCTACTCGAAGACGAGAGAGGAACACGAAGAACATCTGAGGACGGTCCTTCAAATTCTTCGAGAAAAGCAGTTATTCGCCAAGTTTAAAAAGTGCGAATTTTGGTTGGATCAAGTGGTCTTCTTGGGGCACATCATTTCAGGAAACGGACTTTCGGTGGATCCCAACAAGATAGAAGCCGTGAATAATTGGCCACGACCGACCACTCCTACGGAGATCAGGAGCTTTCTCGGGCTTGCTGGATACTATCGAAAGTTCATTAAGGACTTTTCCAGCATCGCCTCGACACTCACGAACCTGACGAAGAAGAATGTCCCATTCAAGTGGACGGAAGCTTGCGAGCAAAGCTTCCAGGAGTTGAAGAAGCGATTAACGACGGCTCCTGTTCTTACGATTCCCTCCGGTACCGAAGGCTTTTCGGTGTACAGTGATGCCTCGAAGAATGGCTTGGGGTGCGTATTGATGCAGAACGGGAAGGTAATCGCATATGCCTCCCGACAACTGAAATCGTACGAGAAGAACTACTCCACGCATGATCTAGAACTCGCAGCCGTGGTGTTTGCCCTAAAAATCTGGCGACACTATTTATACGGGGAACGATGCGAAATCTTTACCGATCATAAAAGCCTAAAGTACTTCTTCACACAGAAGGAGTTAAACATGAGGCAAAGGCGATGGCTCGAGTTGGTGAAAGATTACGACTGCGTGATTAATTATCACCCAGGAAAGGCGAACGTAGTCGCAGATGCTCTGAGCCGTAAATCGGTGAATGCAGAATTGTGCCAACTCGAAGTTGAAGTGATCAACTTCGGGGAGATCGAAGCGAGACTGGCAGCATTAACCTTGAAGCCGACGTTGTTGGACCGAATTCTAGAGGCACAAAAAGATGACGAATTATATCTGAAGATCCGAGCGGAACAAGACAAAAGTGTTCAATCGGAGGTCGAATTTCGAGACGATGGAAGTTTACGGTTCCGAGGTCGTTTATATGTGCCACCCGATGAAGAAATCCGACGAACCATAATGACAGAGTCGCATACGACGATCTATTCGATACATCCCGGTGCAACAAAAATGTATCGAGACCTGCAAAGAAATTACTGGTGGCCGGGAATGAAGAAAGATGTGGCCGCTTTCGTGCAACGATGCTTGACATGCCAGCAAATCAAGGCAGAACATCAAAGAACGGCGGGAACGTTGCAGCCCTTGATGACTCCTGAGTGGAAGTGGGACCACATCACGATGGATTTCGTTGTGGGATTACCAAAGACGATGAAGGGCCACGATGCAATCTGGGTGATCGTGGACAGATTGACGAAATCGGCCCATTTCCTGCCAATTAGTCAAACATACTCCATGGAGAAGTACCCCGAGCTGTACATACAGGAAATCGTAAGGCTCCATGGGATTCCAGTTTCGATTGTCTCGGATCGGGATTCGAGATTTCTGTCTCAATTCTGGGTGGGTTTACAGAAAGCCATGGGAACCAAATTGTCCTTCAGCACGGCTTATCACCCGCAGACGGACGGGCAATCGGAGAGAACAATTCAGACACTTGAAGATATGTTGCGAGCATGCGTTCTGGATTTCCGAGGGAGCTGGAGCAAATACCTCCCGTTGATTGAATTTTCATACAACAACAGCTACCAAGCCACAATCGGGATGGCGGCGTACGAAGCCTTGTACGGACGCAAATGTCGGTCCCCAGTTCACTGGGATGAACTAGGCGAGAAGGCATTGTTAGGTCCTGAGATGGTACGCGAAATGACCGAAGCTGTTGAAAAGATTCGGGAGAGGATGCAAACGGCCCAGACTCGTCAGAAAAGTTACGCTGATAAGAGACGGAGGCCGTTGGAGTTTGAAGAAGGCGACCGGGTCTTTTTGAAGATATCGCCTATGAAAGGTGTGAAGCGTTTTGGGAAAAAAGGGAAACTCAGTCCGAGATATATCGGGCCATTCCCAATTTTGAAAAGAGTTGGAGAAGTAGCGTATCAACTCGGACTCCCTACATCGCTCGCTCAAGTCCATGATGTCTTCCATGCATCCACGCTACGGAAGTACGTCCCGGATCCAAGTCATGTTGTGCAGGGCGAATCGATACATCAACAATTGAAGCCGGACTTGAGCTACGAAGAAAGGCCGGTGGAGATCTTGATGTACGAGGTAAAACGCCTTCGGAATAAAAACATTCCCCTTGTGAAGGTCTTGTGGAGGAACCAAGTATTGGAAGAAGCCACATGAGAACGAGAAGACGAGATGAGAGAAAGATACCCCGAGTTATTTTCCGTACTGTAATTTCGGGGACGAAATTCTTGTAAGGGGGGAAGGATGTAATACCCGTAAAAATTTAATACGGGATTATTTCAATAATTTTCGAAATTACAAACTTCATTTTCGAACAAGATCAAATTTCTTTTTGAATTGGGCCAAGAATTTACAATTCGGCCCAAATTTTTAAATGGGCTGAAAATGAGAAATTAAAGCCCAAATCTATATATAAAAAAATAATAATAAAAAGAGGGAGAGAACGAAAATAATTGAGGTGGGTAGAAAGATTCTTTCATGATGACTAAGAACCCACATGGCATGTTCAATGTTTCCTCCATGCATGTGAGGTAGGGTTTCTTTGAAATAAACAAGTACTCTACAACAACTAGTACACATGGAGCAAAATAAATAAATAAGAGAGAGTTGAAAAGAGAAGGGGAGGGTGGCCGAGAGAAAGAAGAGAAGAAAGAGAAAGAAAGAAAAAAAAAGAAAAAAAAAAGAAAGGAAAGAAAGAAGGGGAAGAGGCCGAGAAAGAGAGGGAGAAAAGAAGAAGAAGAAGAGAAAAGGAAGGAAAGGAAAAGGAGGAGGAGAAGAAAACTGTCCGAAAGCACGGGATCGAAGCTCTCGGGTCGGGATCACACGAGACAACCCGTTACGTAGCTCTTTACGGATTAAGGTAGGTGAAGATCACCTATATACGTAAACAAAATAGGAGTTGTGAATTTTTACGTGATACATGATCTTTTGAATTGTTCACGTTTATATGCTAATAATTTATTTGTATGAACTTTTTGATATATGATTTACGTGTGATTTCGGCCATCTCTACAAAATTGAGAGGTTTAGGGAGATAAAATATATTAGGGTTAGAAAAGTAGAATAGAAATTTTAAGGGTGAATTTAATTAGATTTGGAGAATTTGAGTATTAGTGCAAATTAGGGTTTTCTAGGGTTTCTTTAAAATTTAAGAATCTAAAATAAATATTGGAGATTGGTGTGATTGTGTATTTCGAAAGATATGGTGTCAAACAAAGTATTAAATCTCGACTACGGGCCTCTATGTAATTTTCAAAATTTCCGAGGAGTTAAATAAATATTTCTAAAGTCGATTGGGGCCGTGAAGCAATTTCCAGAATTTTCGAGGAGTTAAATAAATATTTTTAAAGTCGATTGGGGCCTTGGACAAATATTCAGAAATTCCGAAGTGTTAAATAAATATTTTTTAGTCGATTGGGACCTTTATGAAATTTTCTGGAATTCTGAGGGGTTAAATGAATATTAAATATTTTGGTTGGAGTTAACTATAAATTTTCGAAATCATTTTGGGACTAAACTGAAAATTATAAAACTTGGGGCAGATCTGAAAATTCAGAAAGTTTCGGGACTAAACTGAAAATTCTGAAACTTTGGGCAGTTCTGAAAATTCTGAAAATTTTCGGGACTAAACTGAAAATTTTGAAATTTGGGGCAGATTTGAAAATTCTGAAATCTTTTGGGACTAAACTAAAATTTTAAAATTCATGGGGATTCTAAATACAAGTTTGAAATATATATATATATATATATATAAATAAGGAATTTATGAGATATTTTGAAACTCGAGCGTTAGTGTTTTAAAATATATTTTAAAAAAAATTTATTTATGAACCGATTGTGAAATTAGGGTCTTAAAAAAAAAAGAAAAATGATCCTAGAACTTTTAGTATAAATTCGGGGGAGAGTTCGGTGGTTAAGGTTCCGGGCCTATCAAATCGGAACGGAGGCTTCGGGCCCGAATTATTTTAGTGTATGAGGATTTTTTTTTAGATCGGGCCGAGCTAATACATCGGTCCGATACATTGCAATTTATATGTTGCGTTGTGATACGTTGCATTTTACTTGCATTTCATTTGCATACATGTATTTCGAGGGGAGTTATAACCGTGCGGGGTTACGGTAGCACTGTATAGTGTTGATGAGCGGGGTAAAGTGATCGATGTTAGTTGTCAGGCTACGACTCGATGAAGCGCTTGCGGTTGAGACCGAGATGGGGCCGCTTGTTACTATTTTAGGTGCGGTTGAGACCGAGATGGGGCCGCTTGTTACTATTTTAGGTGCGGTTGAGACCGAGATGGGGCCGTTACCACATGTCATTGTTATAGTTACGGTTGAGACCAAGACGGGGCCGTACTATCACGGTATTATATGTCATTTATGCGTGGATTCCGAGTCTAGCTTAGGGCCCTGTTTTAGGAGTTGAGAGTTGTTGTAGGAACGAGCGTATGCTCGAAAGTTGTCGAGAGTGCATTGGTGAGGTGTCAGGTTTGGGATGTGAGAGCATTTGCATTCATGCATATTTTCATCTACTGGGCAAAAGCTCAGGGTTTACGTGTGTAGGTAAGGCGGCTGATGGCGGTGACTCCACGGACTTTTGAGGGCGGTGCAGTACATGAGACGCGACCTGTGGAATGAGTTTATGTTTCGTGTTTTTAAATTTGGATTTGGACTTCTTGGGCTTCGGCCCAATAAATAATGTGTTTGGGTTGGACTTATGGATTTAAACATTGAACAATTGAAAAAAAAAAAAACGCCAAAATACGTATCTAGAAAGTCGGGTCGTTACAACCCACGACCTCCAAATGGCAGTAAAAAGCAACATTGAATAGGGTAAATCTCACGAAGCCATCCTTCGAAGTCCCAGACCCAAGTTTCGGTGAAGGTCACGTAATCAATGAAGACGACTATCCGTCAGTGGTCTACATTAACAACAAGGGAGAGAAAAGGTTAATGAAAACGTCAGAGATTAACAAGTTCAGCGATGGAACCCTCCTGATCACTCGAAACAAGCTTAGGTGCATTCTCGAGCAGCTAAGATACGAAGAACACGAAGTCCAAGCAAAATACATGAAGCTGATCGATACCATCTCTGAGAGAATATCCCTTCTAAGAAGTTTGCGATCGTATGAGCACTTCTTCTTAGGACTCAGAAAGTCTCCTTAAGTGCTTGCGAGCCCCAGAAAAAAGATCCAGAAGACGCCAACAAGAGGAAGAGGACACTAAGGGGGAGATTGTGAAGAATTAACGATAGTGTCCTCTATTTATTTGGTTAATTTTATGGGTTGTAGTAGTTTGGGGAGACAAATTGTATTAAGTAGAAGTTTGGTACTTGGGCTTTAATATACCAATCACTTGTGGTATATAAAGCCCATAATTATCCTTGTTAGGGTTTATCAAAAGAAATTTGTTTTGAAGCCGCTATCGTTAAACACACACACGAACACACACTCACGGTGCTTCATATAATTTAATCTTTCTAGTAATCTTTTGATCTTTGTTTGGTAAAAATGGACCAACATGCCTTATTGTCACAAAGAAGCTAACACCTGAAGATCATTCAACACATCATTGATCCATTTAACTCACACACGATGGCTGCTAACTGCGATGTTCGGCCTCTACCGAAGATTGAGACACGTTATTTTGCTTCTTCGCTTTCCAACTGATAAGAGAACTCCCAAGAAAGATGCAATATCCAATAAGAGATCACTGAGTCACTATAAGCTGCAAGACGTAGGTTATTCTCATCAGAGTAAAATAATCCATGCGAAGGATGTGACTTCAAATATCGAACAACTTGCAGCATGGCACTCCAATGAGCAACGCGAGGGGCATGCATGTCTTGGCTCAACAGCTATAGGGCATAAGTAAGATTCGGCCCTATAAAACCAAGATTTAAACTGGCCAAGCAAACTTCTATATCGAGAGGGATTATCAAGAAGTGAGCCGCAAGCATCTTCTCGAGGGAGATCTACACTTGCACCCATTTGTTGCATGGTAGTTGTTATTGTAGGAGAATTTGATGAAAGGGAGGTATCGGCTCCACTTTCCTTTAAAGTCGAGCACACATGCTCTTAGCATGTCTTCGAACGTTTGGATGGTTCATTCACACTGCCCGTCTGTCTGAGGGTGATAGGCAGTACTGAATGATAACTTGGTTCCCATGGCCTTCTGCAGGCTCATCCAGAACTTTGATATAAACCTTGAGTCTCTATCAGAAATGATTGATATCGGTACTCTGTGGAGTCATACTATGTCCTGAATGTATAATTCCGCATATCGTTCCATGGAAAGTGTTGAACTGATAGGCAGAAAGTGGGCAGATTTGGTCAATCGATCAGCGATGACCTAATAGCGTCGTGGCCTTTTACTGTCTTCGGCAAGCCGACGACGAAATCCATCGTAATATAGTTCCACTTCCATTTTGGTACTGGCAGGGATTGCACAGTGCCTGCCGGTCGTTGGTATTCTGCATTAATTTGCTGGCACGTACATTGGCTTACAAAGGTCGCTACATCTCTCTTCATCCCTGGCCACTAATAGTTACATCGTAAATCCCTATACATCTCCGTTGCTCCGGGGTGAATAGAGTACACCGTGGTATGTGCTTCTGTCATAATTATCTTCCGAAGTTCGGCGTCGTTAGGAACGTATCGACGTCTTCTGTAGTATAAGCGCTCGTCGTCTTGTATGGTGAAGTCTGTTGATCTTTGCTTGGTTGTACTTCTTTGATTTTTAAGTACAATTCGTCGTTCTCCTGCGCCTTCGTGATCTGCTCCGTCAGTGTAGGTCGAAGCGTTAACGCTGCTAGCCTTGTTTAAATCTCGCCCATTGAAATTATTTCCACTTCGAGCCTTTGTAATTTGTGCTTACATTCTTGCGGCTTAGTGCATCCGCAACTATGTTTGCCTTCCCCGGGCGGTAACTCATTACACAGTCATAGTCTTTGACCAATTCGAGCCATCTCTGTTGTCACATGTTCAACTCCTTCCGAGTGAAGAAAGTTCAGGCTCTTGATACTGTGGTCTACCCATCCTTTGCTGCTGTCATTCAGGGCGCCAGGCCTAATCACACGCAGACGCGACACACATCCACGATGCGCCTGGACCTGGCCTATACGGTGCCGACGATGGTTGATGGTGTCGCCGCGGCCTGCCCTTCATGGGATGTGATCCAAAAAGGGATGGCGAGATGGGATCATACCCTGGTTGGGTACTTTCTTGGGAAGCGGCCGTACTTCCCTCACATTGAGCGGTTTGCTAGGGCTATGTGGAGAGATATCATCGAAATTCGCATGACAATAAATGGTTTTTTCAAATTTCGGTTTGCGACGGCCGAGGCTGCTGCAGCGGTCTTGGAAGGAGGCCCTTGGCTCATGCAAGGGCAGCCCCTCTTTCTTGAAGCTTGGAGGATTGGCATGTCGTTCGAGAAAAAACAGCACTTGGCTGCCCCATTATGGAGTTGCGCAATGTGCCATCAGAATTATGGACCCAAAAGGGGTTAGGAATCGTTGCGAGCGTTCTTGGCAAGCCATTGTTTGCTGACGTCATGACGGGTAAGGTCGAAAGACTTGAATATGCAAGGATATGCGTCGAAAAATCACTGGAGGAACCTTTCCTCGAAAGCTTCAATGTTGGAATACCAGCTAAGGATGGAGGAATTATGGCTGTTGTGCCTATTAGGGCTGAATATCAATGGCGACCCAAGAAATGCGCTACGTGCCGTACTTGGAACCATGGCGAGGGGGGCTGCCCTAAGAACACGGCCAAGCAGCCACTAAAGGACTTGCCAAAGCCACCTAGTAGGAACACAAGGCAAGCTCCCGCTCCAGCACCAAAAAACACCAGTGCGACTATACCGCGGCACGCATGGCGCCGAGCGCAGGACAAAGGGAAGGCGAAGATGCTTGATGAGCTAGAGACACGCACACCTGCTGTGGTGAATCGACAAGGGGGACAACACGAGTGTATTACACACCCTCGAGGGATAAGATGATCGGATAATGAAGGCGGCTCGACTAGCAACAGCAATCATCATAATGCGAATACAGAAGTCCATAATACTTTTGGTATTCTCGCTGATATGGAGGAAGCGGACGCTATCACCACGGGCACACCTTCAAATTGGTGATTTCTGATGCCTATTGATGTTGTTCTAATCTTTGCACATAGGCAAGTTCGGCGTTTAGCTTGGTAGATATCTGTTTGAGCGGTTCTGTTGATTTCGGTATCTTTTTCACTGGTTGCCTGTTACCAGTTTGTGTTTTTGTCGGCCTCGGCTTTTGTACTCTTTTCCGTTTTTATTTAGTGACCGGTTCCCAAAAAAAAGATCTCACATCGTTCGCCGTATAAGTAGTGTCTTCAGATCTTGAGAGCAAAAACTACGGCGGCAAGTTCTAAGTCGTGCGTTGGATTATTTTTCTCATATTCCTCGAGCTGCCGTGAGGCATACGCGACTACATTCCCTTTTTACATCAAGACGCATCCTAAACCGTTCTTCGATGCAACACTATAGAAAGAAAATCCTCCGGTCCCCGTAGGTATCGTTAATATTGGGCCGAAGTAAGCCACTTCTTCAATTCCTGAATGCTCCGTTCGCAAGCATCGTCCCATTGAATGGAGTATTCTTCTTCGTCAGCTTCGTCAAGGTTGAAGCAACCTTCGAGAAATCCTTGATGAACTTCCTGTAGTATCCATCTAAGCCGAGAAAGCTCCTTACCTCAGTTACGTTCGTTGGTTGAGGCCAATTGTTGATAGTCTCGATCTTGCTGGGTCGACAGAAATTCCAGCTCCTGAGATCATGTGCCCTATAAATGAGACTTCATCGAGCCAGAACTCGCATTTCTTGAACCTCGCGTACAACTGCTTCTCTCGCAGTATCTCCAGGACAATCCTTAGGTGTCGCTCGTGCTCCTCTCGTGTATTTGAGTAAATGAGGACGTCATCGATGAAATATGATGACGCATTTGTCCAAGAACGGCTTGAACACACGGTTCATTAAGTCCATAAACGCCGTTGATGCATTAGTCAGTCCGAAAGGCATGACTAAGAATTCAAAATGCCCGTAGCGGTTGCTGAAGGACGTCTTTGGAATGTCTTCTTCTCGGATCTTCAGTGGGTGATATCCTGATCTCAGATCTATTTTAGAAAATGTTAGGAATATGCCCTCGAATGCTATACGAGGATTAGATTGTATGGGGCATTAGATTATTTATCAATCGATATTTTGTGTAATAAGATATTTTTGTGTGTTTAACGAAAGGCATTGTTCGTTTATTAGATATAAGAGTTCTTTACTTAGCATCCAGTAAAACAATAAATGAACAAATCCAAATGTGTCGAGTTGAGTCACTGTTCTCGATGGGTACGAGAGAGGAAGGCACCAGTGGATTCTTAACCTCGAACATTAAAAGTTCGTAAGCCAGAGGCTCCAGTTGGGTGCTGGATAACAGATCACGGCTTATTTGTCGATGACCTATCGTGTGCCGATATCCCTCTTGGAAGCGGAGGTCATGACTTGTGATACGAATCGAATCAAGAGATTGACTCGTGTCATGAACACTGACTCATGGGTCGTACCGTCGAACATGGCTTATTACTCATGAAGTGTCAATGACCGACGACAACACTATAGTAGTCTACGTGAACCTTAGACCTAAAGGGGCTTTGACGGAGTTGACTTTGAAGTCTCGACTGTCACTGGTTCCCCTCGACCCGATTTGCTGTTGCATGGGTCAGCGGGCCAGATGCAGTCGACGATTTGTGATTGCCGGGCTTAGACCGCCGAATACGGATTCACAGTCTCGCAAGTAATCGAGATAAGTGTCCTATGAGGACGGCGACGGGAAATTACGAAATGCTTGGCCAAGGTATTGAACTAACTCATGTGAGACATGGAGGGCAGTATGGTAATTTGCCTCATCTTCGTTTTATCATATCATCGAGTTTAGTGAGTTTGACATAGAACATGGCTCTCACTTGATCGGGACACAGCTGAAAGGTTTATACGTAGCACTATTATCTATAGTGAGGTTCTGGGATACAGACTGGGTCGAGATTCGCACTCGAATCGTGTTACGGTTCGGTACTGCGGGATTGGCTAGGTAACTATCGGACTCTTGGATTCCTCCCTTGCCGATTGAGTCGAACCTAGAGAGTCGGGCTTAAAAAAGATCATCAACGTGTACTGATAAGTAGAGAAAGTGTTTTGGGCCTTAACGGGCCTTGGGCCATTGGGCCACGCCTTAATGGGCCTCGGGCCATTTATTGGATCGAAGTTGGACTTCTTATGAAACTAACTTTAAGACTTGGGCTTGGTCAAGTGCTTAATGAGCTTGAGGATAAAATTGGATTTCACCTTAAGCTAATTTCGAAATATGCCTTTGAGGGTATTTTCGAAATTTGCATATTTGATACAAATAAATATGGAATAAAATATTTCGAATATTAATTATTAAAATTTTGAAATTAATTTAGGATTAAATTTAACCCGAATACCTCACAATAAATGCACGCTCGACTTTTTCCACTCTTCCCAATCCAATCATAATCCAACACAACAGGGACCTAGGCTAGACTAGGCACCTCGCTACCCATTTAAGGAAGGAGTCAAGAGATCGGCTCTCGGGCAGCGCCCGGCTCTCTCCCGAGACGTCTACCTGCCCCGACGATGCCTACGCTGGTAGCGTCTTCCCTGAGTAAACTGTTCCAGGTCGCCTCTTCCGCCATACAGACCCTCTTAAGAGAGGTCTCAACAGTATAACTGTCAGGTGCACTACACTATCCTCAAACTTGCCAATACCGGCACAACATACCTCACACATCGATACCATAAGGTATCACCGTCTCAACACGGTCGTCCCCTTACATCAACATGTCGTGCTCATGATATGCAAGTGCAGTGCAAATAATAGATATATATATATATATAATGTGCAAAATATTTAATACATGCAAAACACGTAATTCATCAGATCACATAATTCACTGATTCACATAAGCATCACATAACGTAGGTGAATTTCACCTACCTGTTATTCTCAGATTAGCAACTGGTATTCCCATAATACTTTGGACCTCCCTTCAAGGTCATCTTCAGAAATAACTATAATAATCCCATAAAATCTTACACCAAAATACGAACCCCTATGAACATTATATTTTGAAAATCATCAAAGCTAATATCCCAATCAAAGCTGATATTCTAATTCATACTTACGGCTAAACATGGAATTGAAACTTAAAAGGACCTAACTCTTAACTATATCTAATAAACTCAAAACATTATTTAGTTCGTACGTTCAAATACCTAGAACATATAATCCTTTTACACACAAGAAAGTTCCCATATCATAAATAGGGTTTTTGTTATTGTTCTAGTACCGAAAAACACACAGATAAATATCAAGATATATATATATATATATGTATATATATATAACATAGCTCTTCAGCTTTTTCTAAGGTATTGTAATACCCGTAAATTTAAATACGGGTTTTGATGTAATTATAACATAATTTTATGGATTAGGAAGGAAAGTTGATAAAGGAACTCAAGTTGATAACTATAAATTCCGAGGGTTTCGAATTAAATTCGAAATTGACTTTAAGAGATAAATAAAACTTAATATGCTAAGATAAATTAAACTTGGGCTGTATTTGATAAGAGTTCAAATTTCAAAATAAAGCCCACAAATCCCAAGAATAAGATAACTATAAGATTGCTTAACCCTAAAGTAAAAAACTCGCCATCTACAAAGCTATCTAATCAACATAATTTTCGAGGACTTAATTTTAGTATATATCCTTACTTGTGAATTAAAAAACAAACTTCTCATACCTACAAAAGAAATAGTCGATTTAGGTGAAGTCGAAGCGAAACTAGCAACACTAACCCTTCAGCCTACGTTGCTAGAAAGAATCAGGAAAGCACAAGAAGAGGATGAATTTTACCTAAAGGTGAAAGATGCACTACCCGAAGACTGCGAGACCCGAGAAGATGGAACCTTGCTCTACAAAAATCGGCTGTACGTACCCAACGATGAGGAATTACGACGAACGATAATGACAGAAGCACATGCTACTACGTACTCAGTGCACCCAGGCTCGACCAAGATGTACCAAGACTTGCGAATCACGTATTGATGGCCGGGAAGGAAGAAGGGTATCGCCACGTTCGTAAGTAGATGTATGACATGCCAACTGATCACAGCTGAACACCAGCGACCAGCTGGAACTCTGCAGCCTTTACCAATTCCTGAATGGAAATGGGACCACATCACGATGGACTTCGTCGTTTGTTTGCCTAAGACGACGAAAGGCCACGATGCCATTTGGGTGATTGTTGATCGCCTAACCAAATCGGCTCATTTCATTCCTATCAGCTCCACTTTTTCCATGGAACGGTATACTAAATTGTATATTCAAGAAATTGTTCGACTCCATGGAATTCCGACCTCTATTGTCTCGGATCGGGATTCGAGGTTTCTATCCATTTGGCAGAGCTTACAGAAAGCAATGGGAACTTAAGCTCTCGTTCAGTACTGCATATCATCCTCAGACCGACGGGCTGTCTGAACGAACGATCCAAACCCTTGAGGATATGTTGCGAGCCTGTGTGTTAGACTTCAAGGGAAATTGGAGCAAATATCTGTCACTGATAGAATTTTCTTACAATAATAGCTTTCACGCTACAATCCAAATGGCTCTGTACGAGGCATTATACGGGCGCAAATGCCGATCTCCAGTCCATTGGGATGAAACCGGCGAACGAGCTCTATTAGGACCAGATATGATTCGACAAATGACGGAAGCGGTAACGAAAATTCGGGAAAGGATGCGAACTGCCCAGAGTGGACAGAAGAGTTATGTAGATCATCGACGACGACCTTTGGAGTTCGCAGAAGACGATCAAGTATTTCTAAAGATCTTCCCAATGAAAGGCGTAAAGCGCTTTGGACGAAAGGGCAAGCTAAGCCCAAGATACATAGGCCCATTTTGAATCATCAAACGAGTGGGCGAAGTCGCGTATCAATTAGAGTTGCCAGCTTCCCTATCGCAAGTTCACGACGTATTTCACGTATCGACATTACGAAAGTACGCCGCGGACCCGAGCCACGTTATTCAGAACGAGCTTTTTTATCAACAACTCAAGCCTGACTTGAGTTACGAAGAGAGACCAGTTACGAAGAGAGGCCAGTAGAGATTTTGGTGTATGAGATGAAGCAACTTCGGAATAAGACTATTCCGTTAGTAAAGGTTTTGTGGCGGAATCAATCAATTAAGGAAACCACATGGGAGCGCGAAGACGATATGAGAATTCGTTATCCCGAGTTATTCCAGTCGGCATAATTTCGGGGACGAAATTCTTTTAAGGGGGGAGGATGTAATACCCGTAAATTTTAATACGGGATTTTGATGTAATTATAACATAATTTTATAAATTAGGAAAGTTGATAAAGGAACTCAAGTTGATAACTATAAATTCCGAGGGTTTCGAATTAAATTCGAAATTGACTTTAAGAGCTAAATAAAAAATATATATGCTAAGATAAATTAAACTTGGCCCGTATTTGATAAGAGTTTAAATTTCAAAATAAAGCCCAGAAATCCCAAGAATAAGATAATAAGATTGCTTAACCCTAAAGTAAAAAATTCGCCATCTACAAAGCTATCTAATCAACATTATTTTCGAGGACTTTATTTTAGTATATATCCTTACTTGTGAATTAAAATACAAACTTCTCATACTTACAAAAGAAATCATACGAAGAAAAGGAGAAAGGATAATCTAGCACCTCAACTACATAAACCAACAGCTCGACAACTTAAGCAAGGTATAATTCTTGAACATAGTAAATTCAAATCATTTCCCCTAATGTTATATGCTTATCTCATGACAAAGGGAGGATTCTAAATAATCTCGTGGGTTGTCATGTTCGGGAAACCCTAACTCTTCAAGGTTTAATTATGATTCATGTAGCTGATTTATTCTCGGTAGTATATACTTCTACATGATATATATATATATATATATATATATATATATATATACATGATTAAGTGATATTAAATAGATTATGTAACTTTGATAGGAGGATAGTATAAATTCGGTGAAGCTCTCAAAATGAATTAAAGGCTCGCATAAATACTGTTTGAAAGCTAATATGCTTAGGAGTTCTGAAGTTTTAAGTTAGTACTCACGTTCATGAGTCAATAATTTTCGGAAGATTACTATGTTAAGTAAACCCTAAGTATTAAGTTCGAATTATGTAGGATATTAATTCTAAGGAAGTAGAAACCTGTGACGTCTGCTCTTTGGAACTCAGTATGTCCTTCATAGATGTAGTGTTCTAAGACGTACCGTATCCTGGGTTAGGAATAATTTTAAATCTAATCTTAATAATATATGAATTTTATTTTTACGATTTTTGGAAAAAATTACTGTTTTTTGGAATTCGGATGAATTTTAAATGTGTTTCGCGAATTGTGAATGAATTAAAAGTTGTCGCAAATTGAGCTTCGCGAAAGAAATCAATTCGGGCGGCGATTTGAATTTCGGGTCAAAAGTTATTTCGCGGGTCAGAGGGCTTTCGATATGTGAGGGAAAAATTGTTTTCGCGGGCCAAATATCGGTTTACGCGGGCTGGAGATTTTCATGAAGTGTGAGACAAGTTCGGGCCAAAAACCGGTTATCGCGGGCCGATCTCAATTTCGCGGGCCGATCTCATTCTCGAAGGCTAACGCCTGTGACTTGAAGTCGGGCCTCTCGCGGGCTGATTAGGTTTTCGCGGGCCTGAACACTAATTTGCGAAATTCGATCAGCTTATGCCAAATCGGGTGAAATGTTTTCGGGTCCTTCAAATTCGCTGAGTTGTATTTCGCTCGTTGAACTAGTTTAAGTAAATTTTGGCTTCAGCTCGATTTCAGGCCCATTTCTCCATTTAAACACATTTTCGAAACCCCATTTATTTTATTTCTTTACAGTTCGAGAAATTTATACATGTTGACCTAGAATTATTTTGCATGTCTTAAGGTCCAATATATTAGAGAATCTATAGAATATCTAACCTGCTATACTTAAGGAGGACAGGTAGGTGGATCATCCATCCACAATACGTAAACACATATGTGATTTATGTGTCTTCTAGGGTTCGATGATTTTGTGACTTACGTGACTTACGTAATTTTCCTGTTTTACATACGTTTTATATGAATCATGTTTATATGAGATTTCTTGTACATGCATGGCACATGCATATCACGTTAGAATGAGAGGTGATCACACTGTATTGAGACGGTGATGATTTGAAATACTGACATATGTGGTAGAATGTGGTGATTTTGATTTGTGACTCGTAGTGGAGTCGAGGTTGGGCTCGCAGGGCACTTGGCGGAGACAGACGTGATTGATCTGTCTACTCGGACGTGATCGATTCGAGGTGCATACCGTCGGATGGGATTTTTATTTTGGTGCGGGAGATATACGACCTGGTAGGGGGCCATTGACGTGATCGACCAGTGCACTACCGGCGTAACTCACAGCGAGACTTGGGGGTGGCCTCCCAGTAGTCTATTGCGCGCGTTGGTGCCGAGCCTAACCTAGTGCCCTGTGTCGTGTGATGTGAAATAGGAATGTGGGAAAAGAAAGAATGTGCATTATTTCATGTTGTGAGAGATTGGGGTTGGGACAGAGTGCACACTTGCATACATGCATTTTATTCACCTACTGGGCAAAACGCTCAGTGTTTACGTGTTGTAGGTACCGAGTCTGACGCTGATACGCGTCGAGACTGAGGCAGCTGGTGGCGGTGCTCCACGGACTTTTGAGGGCAGTGCGGTACATGGATGAAGACCTGTGGAGCGGCCTTAGGACTTTTATTCTTTTAATATTTTGGGGCTTTGGCCCGTGTATAGCGACGACGATGTAGACAGATCTTTATATTAAAGTATTATTTTAGGAAAAAGTTTTGATTAGACTGGCCTTCCGCGGCTTACGTTGCGGAAATCCGCCACTAATCCTGATTAGAAAACTAGGGTCACCATAGGTATAAACCACGAAACTTCACATAATTTATTCTAAGTACAGATTAAAGTCACGTACACCATCAAGTCATGTAAATACTTACATAATCATGAACTGAACTACACATCTCAGGTATTATAATCATGACAGTTCCGAAACCCTTTATGCTTAATCATATGATCACATAGAAACATATACCTTGGAATCTTATTAAGCATATCAAGCACGAAAGTTTCCACATACCTTATATCGAAACTAGAATTTTTCGGCTTGTTGTAGTCCTTATGTCATTTGAAGACATCTCTCTTCTTTTAATTTTCGTTGATGCTTAGAGTATGGGTTTTCACGTTAATTAACATATATGATATATATCAATATATTAGGTCATATGAGAAAGATAAGCAAGTGGAGTAGGTAACCATCTTTTTCCGTTTTATTTAGCAAATCCGTCCCCTATGAAGTATTTTATTAATTTCTTATGTCCATCTTTATCCTTCCTTTAGTTATTATTCTTAATATAATTGTATTTATATTTATATCAATATCTTGTGAGTAAAAACAAGCAAGTGACGAGTAGATTAGGTGACCATCCTTCTTCTCCTCGAAAAACGTTGTCGTTTTGCTTTAGCCAAAACCGTGGAAATGGAGCATCAAGCGCTTACTCAACGCGCCAAAGTGGTGTGGCTTAAGGATGGGGACCAATGCACCTCTTTCTTCTTCAAGAAAGTGACCATGCGTCGTGCCATCAATCGAATCTTCTACGTGGAAAACGAGGAGGGGGAAACCTTCGAGGGCGACACGCGGGTTCGAGCTGAACTATTACGCTACTACACGGACCTCCTCGGCCAAACCACCCGTACGACCCCTGTTTCAGCCGACATGATTGCGCCTTTTCTTGAGCGAAAACTGAATATTGATTAGGCTACAATGATGATTCAACCTGTGAGCGATGACGAGGTCAAGCGGGCGCTCTATTCCATGGGAGACAACAATTCCCCCGGGCCGGACGGATTCTCAGCTGCTTTCTTCAAGCACGCTTGGGCCACGGTTGGGACTGATATCACTTATGCCATCAAGGAGTTCTTCAGAACGGGATTCCTCCTCAAGGAACTTAACTCGACGATTATTACGCTCATCCCAAAGAGTGACAACCCGCGATTCATCAAGGACTTCAGACCTATATCGTGTTGCAATGTGCTATATAAAATCATTTACAAGGTTATCATTAATCGTTTGAAGGGCTACTTGGGCCGTCTTATCCACCCTACGCAAACGGCGTTTATCCCCGACCGTCGCATATCGGATAATATCCTCCTTGCACAAGATATTTGCCACGGGTATAATAGCATGGGCTTGCCTGAACGGGTGGCCCTCAAGATTGACATTGCTAAGGCCTACGACCGTGTGGAATGGGACTTTATTCTTGGAACGCTGGAGGCTTTCAAGTTTCATCGTACGTTTGTGGGATGGATCAGAGCCTGTCTCACGACTCCTTGTTACTCGGTCAACATTAATGGCAGACCTGAAGGCTTCTTCCAGGGGCGTCGAGGCCTCCGTAAGGGTGATCCTATTTCACCGTACCTTTTCACGCTCGTGATGGAGGTTTTACATGGCACTATCACCGACGGGATTCGGCACAACATCAACTTTCGATACCATTGGAAATGCACCACAAAGTTATTTATGCTCTCCTTTGAGGACGATATTCTTCTCTTCTCCCATGAGGATACTGATTCGGTGAGTACCTTCAAGGCTGTCTGGACCATTTCTCTACATTATCTGGCCTGCAGACCAATCTCCAGAAAAGTGAAATGTTCATTTCTAGAAGAGCCGAGCATCTTAAGGACCAGCTCCACACGGTGATGGGGATCCCTCTCGGCTCTCTCCCTGTTCGTTATCTTGGGGTCCCTCTCATCACCTCGAGACTCAGTAACGCTGATTGTGCCTCCCTCCTTAGCAGCATTGATCGACGCCTGGGATCCTGGACTAATCTCTCCTTATCTTACGCGGGTCGGGTACAACTTATTAAGTCCGTTCTTCTGGGGTTTCATACTTACTGGGCGAGTGTTTTTCTCCTTCCCAAAGGTGTCGTCAAGAGTATTGAGGCAAAACTGAGGGATTTCCTTTGGAATGGCTCCTCTGCTAAAGTGGCATGGGTCGATGTCTGCCTACCAAAGGAAGAAGGCGGCTTGGGGATTCGGTCTATAGAAACGGACAACAAGGCCCTTCTTTTGCGACTACTTTGGAACCTTCTCAACAGCGAGTACTCTTCGCTTTGGGCATCTTGGATCCGGCAGACGCGTCTCCATAATACTTCACTGTGGACTATCAGACCTTCGACTCGCACTTCGTGGACTTGGCGGAAGATTTTGAAGCTACGTGACCAGATCCACCCACTCCTCACCTTCAGCATTGGGAATGGTACTTCTATCAGACTGTGGACCGACCCCTGGCTCCAACCGGGCCCCATGATTGACCGCTACCCTCGTGGCCCTATGATATGGGCCTGCCTCTTGATTCCATGCTTAGTGAAGTAATTCGTGAGGATGCCTGGTGTTGGCCCACACGTACGTCGATGGAATATCTTGATTTCGAACCTTTGCTACCACAGGTTCGACCTAACGAGGAGCAAATTATTTGGACTGCGTCTACGAATGGTATCTTCACTACCCGCTCAGCCCGGGAGAAAATTCGTATGCGGCGGCCTAAGGTTCCGTGGTACACACTCTTTGGCGGCCCACTCGCCATTCCTAGACATGAAATCATCCTGTGGCTTGCTATTAGAGATAGATTGGCGACTAGGGACAAACCTTGGATAGCGGCTAAGGCTGGTTGCTCTACTTGCCTCCTTTGCGACACTCAGGAGATGGAGACGACTCGTCACTTGTTCATCGACTGTCCTTTTTCCAGACGCTGCCTACGACTTCTCTGTCGTAAACTATGCATGGGCTGACCGGTCGGGGACTGGATCACCGGGATCAGGTGGGCGGCTCGACGCTGGAGGGGTCATTTAGCTAAGCTGGGCCCGCGCATGTAATGACCTCGTTGGTGTATCACCTGTGGATGGAGCGGAACCGAAGATGGCACGATGGAAGGCAACGCCAGCCAGGTCAAATTATTGCTGATGTTGAATCATTACTTTGCTTACGTCTCTCTACCCTCCCTCCTAACTATGCGTTACAATGCTATGCTCTAAGCGGGTGTGGCGTATAGCTTGGTAGGTTGGGGTTCTGCTTGGTTGTTTTGTTTTCTTGGCTCTCAGGTCTCGATCTACGCTTGCATCTCTTCGCTTTCATGGTGGTGTTGTTGGGCTGTGATGGGATATACTCATTGGAGCTTAGGGCAGACCTCACTCTCTTTAGTTTGCCTTTTCCTTTTACATCCCGCTTTCCCTCTGTGGTGGTTTTGTTTTCTCTTTTCTGCCCTCTTGGCTCGTGCAGGCTTGGGCTGCTGTGGAGTGGGGACAGCGGTGGGATACTTCTGCTCGCGCGGTGGTGGTGCCTCACTTGGTGGTGCCTTTCTCGGCTCTGGTAAAGAAACAGGAGTTGGCGATTAGTCGCTGCCTTCTCCCCGCCTGACTTGCGGACACCCTCCCCCCGCCTTTCCGCTCGATTTTCTCTTTCTTGAGTTTCCACGGCTGTGCGCTTGCGCCTTGTTTGTTTGTTTTCATTGTCATTGAGTATCATTGTTTGTTAAATATACACACCACTCAAACACGTCTTATCATACAAAGGTCGTAGCCCATTATTTATATTTTACAAAGATTAGCGGCCTGGCACACAACATAACCCTAACGTCGCTCCACATGTTGCAATCATGTACCGCCCTGTCCTCAAAAGTCCCTGGAGTCACCACCACAGCCTGCCTCAGTCGCGACCATATCGTCGGACTCGAATGTACCTACAACACGTAAACTGAGCTCCTTGCCCAGTAGGTGAAACATGCATGAATGCAGCGTGCACTCACTCCCAAACCCGAATACCTCACAATAATCGCACGCTCGACTTTTTCCACGCTTCCCAATCCAATCATAGTCCAACACCACAGGGCCCTAGGCTAGACTAGGCACCTCGCGCAACCCATTTAAGGAAGAAGGCAGGAGATCGGCTCTCGGGCAGCCCCCGGCTCTCTCCCGAGATGTCTACCTGCCCCGACAATGCCTATGCTGGTAGCGTCCTCCCTGAGCAAACTCTACCAGGTCGTCTCTTCCGACAGACAGACCCTCTTAAGAGAGGTCTCGACAGTATAACTGTCAGGTGCACTAGACTATCCTCAAACTTGCCAATATCGGCACAACATACCTCACACATCGGTACCATAAGGTATCACCGTCTCAACACGGTCGTCCCCTCACATCAACATGTCGTGCTCATGATATGCAAGTGCAGTGCAAATACCAGAGATATATATATATATACATATATATATAATGTGCAAAATATTTAATACATGCAAAACACGTAATTCATCAAATCACATAATTCACCGATTCACATAAGTATCACATAACAAGTCACATAATGTTTACGTGTCGTAGGTGAATTTCACCTACCTGTCATCCTCAGATTAGCAACTGGTAATCCCATATACTTTGGACCTCCCTTCAAGGTCATCTTCAGAAATAACTATAATTATCCCAGAAAATCTTACACCAAATACGAACCCCTATTAACATTATATTTCAAAAATCATCAAAGCTGATATCCCAATCAAAACTGATATTCTATTTCATACTTACGGTTAAACATGGAATTGAAACTTACAAGGACCTAAATCTTAACTATATCCGATAAACTCAAAACATTTTTTAATTCGTACGTTCAAATACCTAGAACATATAATCCTTTTATGCACAAGAAAGTTCCCATATCATAAATAGGGTTTTTGTTATTGTTCTAGTACCGAAAAAACACAGGTAAATATATATATATATATATATATATATATATATATATATATATAACATAGCTCTAAAGCTTTTTCTAAGGTATAAACCACGAAACTTCACAAAATTTCTTCTAAGTACAGATTAAAGTCACGTACATCATCTAATCATAAAAATACTTACATAATCATGAATTGAACTACACATGTCAGGTATTATACTCATGACAGTTCCGAAACCCTTTATGCTTAATCATATGATCACATAGAAACATATACCTTGGAATCTATTAAGCATATCAAGCACGAACGTTTCCACATACCTTACATCGAAACTAGAATTTTTCGGCTTGTTGTAGTCCTTATGTCGTTTGAAGACATCTCTCCTCTTTTAATTTTCGTTGATGCTTAGTGTGTGGGTTTTCACATTAATTAACATATATGATATATCTATCAATAGGTCGTATGAGAAAGATAAGCAAGTGGAGTAGGTTACCATCTTTTCCCTTCTTATTTAGCAAATTCCGTCCCATGTGAAGTATTTTATTAATTTCATATGTCCATCTTTATCCTTCCTCTGGTTATTATTCTTAATATAATTGTATTTATATGTATATCAATATCTTGTGAGTAAAAACAAGCAAGTGACGAGTAGATTAGGTGACCATCCTTTTCTTCCTTGAACGAATTCTTTATGTTTTGTTTATTTTTGTTCTTGATCTTTTCTTGATAACTAGTTTGTTAATGATTAGTAGAGACAAAGAGGTGATCAACCTACTACGTGTATTTCCTTTGGTGTTAAAGTAACCAAATATCCATTCATTACCATTTGTATTTTGCGCCTTATGTGTTATTCGGCCATTATTGATAACCTTTTAGCCTCATTCACTAGTATTTATCAAGAGCTTTAAATATAATTTGGTCCAATATTTATTCATTGAGCCTTAGTCATAAGATTGAATCCATTAAATGTTTAATTGGATGCCAAATATTATTTGACTCTTACTCGAATATCATATTATCTTTATTCACTAGTTATCTAAATTTTGTCGTAATACCGCTTCAACATATGCGGGTATTACATTCTCCTCCCCCCTAGATGAATTTCGCCCCCGAAATCAAGTCGACAGGAATAACTCGGGTTACGATTTCTCCTATTCTCTTTATCACTTAACATCTATCCAATAAAGGTAGGATTTATTTTCCCACCTTCGTCACCAAATTTAAGCGACACAATTAAATGTGTTGGCTCAGTTTTTTCCAAGATCAACAAATTCTCTACGTCTAGACTCGCCCATCTATATTTTTATACGTCCTATCGGCATAAAAATTTCAATTACCACCACGCTTCCGCAGCGCACTCTAGGCATACTTATTCGTATAGTCTACAATTAGTCACATAAACAGGCATATTCTTATAATCACATAATTGCGTCAATCTTAAAACTTACAGGCAAGGCTGATCCCCCATGCTTTTAAGCGGCAGTACATGAACAGTCTACAGAATCTATAACCTAAGCTCTGATACCACCTGTAACGTTCCTCGCTTTCTAATAAATATTTTGGCGGATTTTCGCAACGTAAGTCGCGGAAGACCCATCTAATAAAAACATTTAAAAAAACATAATATCATCATATCTCGCAAAGTCATATCTTAAAATATACACACCACTCAAACACGTCTTATCATACAAAGGTCGTAGCCCATTATTTATATTTTACAAAGACTAGCGGCCTGGCACCAACATAACCCTAACGTCGCTCCACAGGTTGCATCCATGTACCGCCCTGTCCTCAAAAGTCCCTGGAGTCACCGCCACAGCCTGCCTCAGTCGCGACCATATCGTCGGACTCGAATGTACCTACAACACGTAAACTGAGCTCATTGCCCAGTAGGTGAAACATGCATGAATGCAGCGTGCACTCACGCTCGACTTTTTCCACTCTTCCCAATCCAATCATAATCCAACATCACAGGGCCCTAGGCTAGACTAGGCACCTCGCGCTACCCATTTAAGGAAGGAGACAAGAGATCGGCTCTCGGGCAGCCCCCGGCTCTCTCCCGAGACGTCTACCTACCCCGGCAATGCCTATGCTGGTAGCGTCCACCCTGAGCAAACTCTACCAGGTCACCTCTTCCGCCAAACAGACCCTCTTAAGAGAGGTCTCGACAGTATAACTGTCAGGTGCACTAGACTATCCTCAAACTTGCCAATATCGGCACAACATACCTCACACATCGATACCATAAGGTATCACCGTCTCAACACGGTCGTCCCCTCACATCAACATGTCGTGCTCATGATATGCAAGTGCAGTTGCAAATACCAGATATATATATATATATATATATATATATATATAATGTGCAAAATATTTAATACATGCAAAACACGTAATTCATCAAATCACATAACTCACCGATTCACATAAGTATCACATAACAAGTCACATAATGTTTACGTGTCGTAGGTGATTTCACCTACCTGTCATCCTCAGATTAGCAATTGGTAATCCCATATACTTTGGACCTCCCTTCAAGGTCATCTTCAGAAATAACTATAATTATCCCAGAAAATACGAACCCCTATGAACATTATACTTTGGACCTCCCTTCAAGGTCATCTTCAGAAATAACTATAATTATCCTAGAAAATCTTACACCAAATTACGAACCCCTTGGAAAAAAATATGAACATTATATTTCGAAAATCATCAAAGCTGATATCCCAATCAAAACTGATATTCTAATTCATACTTACGGTTAAACATGGAATTGAAACTTACAAGGACCTAAATCTTAACTATATCTAATAAACTCAAAACATTTTTTAATTCGTACGTTCAAATACCTAGAACATATAATCCTTTTATGCACAAGAAAGTTCCCATATCATAAATAGGGTTTTTGTTATTGTTCTAGTACCGAAAAAAACACACAGGTAAATATTGAGATATATATATATATGTATGTATATATATATATATATATATATATATATATAACATTGCTCTTCAGCTTTTTCTAAGGTATAAACCACGAAACTTCACAAAATTTCTTCTAAGTACAGATTAAAGTCACGTACGCCAGCTAATCATAAAAATACTTACATAATCATGAATTGAACTACACATGTCAGGTATTATAATCATGACAGTTCCGAAACCCTTTATGCTTAATCATATGATCACATAGAAACATATACCTTGGAATCTATTAAGCATATCAAGCACGAAAGTTTCCACATACCTTACATCGAAACTAGAATTTTTCGGCTTGTTGTAGTCCTTATGTCGTTTGAAGACATCTCTCCTCTTTTAATTTTCGTTGATGCTTAGTGTGTGGGTTTTCACATTAAGCAAGTGGAGTAGGTAACCATCTTTTTCCCTTCTTATTTAGCAAATTCCGTCCCCTATGAAGTATTTTATTAATTTCATATGTCCATCTTTATCCTTCCTCTGGTTATTATTCTTAATATAATTGTATTTATATGTATATCAATATCTTGTGAGTAAAAACAAGCAAGTGACGAGTAGATTAGGTGACCATCCTTTTCTTCCTTGAACGAATTCTTTATGTTTTGTTTATTTTTGTTCTTGATCTTTTCTTGATAACTAGTTTGTTAATGATTAGTAGAGACAAATGAGTAATCAACCTACTACGTGTATTTCCTTTTGGTGTTAAAGTAACCAAATATCCAATCATGACCATTTGTATTTTGTGCCTTATGTGTTATTCGGCCATTATTGATAACCTTTTAGCTTCACTCACTAGTATTCATCAAGAGCTTTAAATATAATTTGGTCAAATATTTATTCATTGAGCCTTAGTCATAAGATTAAATCCATTAAATGTTTAATTGGACGCCAAATATTATTTGACTCTTGCTCGAATATCATAGTATCTTTAATATTTTATTCACTAGTTATCTAAATTTTTGACGTAATACCTCTTTAACATATGCGGGTATTACAGCAGCTTTCTGCCGTGAGATGAACACGCGCGCATTGTGCGCAGCGTGTCGTCGCCGGCGACGCGGCTGTTCCGGCTCAGCCCGGGACTCCACGCCGGCGGCCTTCTCCATCGTGGCTCTCCGACGTGTTTTGATAGCTGAGAAATTTGAGTCGCGGCAGCTGCGTTAGGGCTTCACGCTCAAAGCCTTAACGGGCCTTTTAATGGGCTTGGCCCGTTTGAGACCCAATTTTTGTTTCTTTTTAAAATCACGTAATTGTCAACGTGCTCGTTATGAATGTGATTTAAGGCGCACTTGCGGGTTTAGGAATTTGGTTTCCGAGTCATTTGTTAAGGGTCACGTCCCCCCGAGTTGTATTTGTTTTATACGGGTTGTTCGGGACTTATGATCCCCCCGTGTTGTAATTTACCGTTTTATTAGATTACCTTAAATACAAACACGATGGCCCATTTGATGGTTACAACCCCCGGGCGGTGACAAGATGTTGGCGTTCGGTGACTTTGAGGCCGTTCGAGTGCCGAAGGACGTTTGACGACTTCAAGACCCATGCGACAACCCGGGTTTCTTTTGAATACGCTTGTAATAGGGATAGACTAGAAATAACCCGCTTGTATTGTCTTGTAGTTTATTTTCCTAGGGTTAATGTACTACCTACGTGCGTGTTGGTTTTTGAAGTGATATGCATGTTTAATGTGCTCTTATGTGAGATGGTTTATTCTCCCGTTTGAAAAATACTAAGTGGGTAAAGGAGTTGGACTCCTGTCTTCTATCATGCTCGAGATGTCGTTGGGGAGTTTTGCGATTTGTTCCGAGTAAGTTGGCGTCGTATATCGCGCCCCAATGTTAACGTGACTTCGATAAGATTAGATGAGCCAAATATTGCGTTAATGGCTGAGGCGAATCTAGTTGAGGCGGGGACATCAACTCCACTATGAAACTTTCAACGAGGTTTCCGAAACTCTTCTCAGGAGGATAGTGTTTTTTTTGTGTGTATATATATAAGTAAAAGAAGTGTGTGCAAACTAAGCAGCAGATAATTACCGCAAACCACCAGTAACAGGCTACTGGACACACGCAACTGCTCTAACTACATCTAACCAGCAAGCCCCTACCAAGCAACACGCCATAATCTGCATATGGCGGCACGATGTAGCTCGTACTTCGCGGATGTACCACTAATACGCATGGTAACCAGCGCAAGGACACACCCCACAAGGCGATGAGGTGATGTGATGGTCTCCTCCTTCCAACGCTTGCTCCTTGCCTGCCAAATATGGTATACAAGAGAGGCCAACACATGTGGGTTAGCAGCATGAAGCAGATGCTTCCCTCGCCACCGAGCCGCCGCCCAACGAATACCAGTGCTCCAGTCCTGGTAGGGCCAATCCACCGAATGCGCCTACGCAAGATCAGTATGCACTGTCGAGAAAAAGGACAGTCAAAGAAGAGGTGCTGAGCCGTCTCATAGTCCAGCTCATCACAGGCAACAAGCTGGAGTTCCGGCCCTCTGAGCAATCCATGGCTTGTCCCTAGTCGAAAGCCGATCCTGTAGTCCCAGGTACAAAATGAACTCATGCCTAGGGATCTTCAACGGTTCCCCAAAAAGAGCAGCCCAACACACAAGAGGCCTCCTGTATCGCATCACGTCTCTAGCCAAAGCCGTCGTCATAGATCCATCTGGCGATCCTTTCCACAGAACTCCATCCCGAACTCCGCGTGGCACGGATGGTAGGAGGCGGCTGATCTCAAGGTACTCAACCGCCCCCTGCCCTGGCCAGTTCCATCCCTAGGCATCGATAACCATACTCAGTCTAGCATCTGGAGGCAGCCCCATAGCAATAGGACCTCTAGGGAATGCCTGTAAGAGCGGTGTAGCCAGCAACCACGGATCATTCCACAGCCATATTGTGGATCCGTCCCCAACACGGAAGGTAATCAGGGACCTGATCAGGGGCCGCAGCTGCAACATCTTCCTCCAGCTCCAAGCGTCATTCGCCGAGGGTTGTAGATCCCAAATCGATCGATCTTCCAGACGTGTCCCATATAGCCAGTCCACCCATATCGACCCCGGTGTCCGCATAAGCAGACTCCATAGATGTTTCAGCATAAGTGCCTTATTCTCGACAGCAAGGGACCTAACCCCAATCCACCTTCCGAGACAGGTAGACAAATCACTCCCATGCCACCTTGGCGGATGTCCCTCCCCAGAAGAATTCCCTAAAGCGCTTTTCCAGAGATTGGACTACACCTTTGGGCAACAAGAACACTCCCAACCAATATGCGTGAAGGGCCTGCAAAACTGACTTAACCAGCTGTAGGCAGCCTGCATAGACAAGGAGCAGGTTGAGCCATGAGCCCAGCCGCTGATCCACCTTCCGTAAAAGAGGCGCACAATCAACAATCGTCAGACGTGAGGTAATAAGAGGTACACCCAAGTAGCGGACCGGCAGCTGACCCATACGATAGCCCATGAGGGCCTGAAGTTGGCCAGTCAAACCTTCAGCTCGTTTCGACAAGTACATCTCACTCTTGTCAGGGTTAGGATGCAGCCCTGACAACGTCGCAAACTCGCCCAACGCCTTTTTTAGCACACCTACCGAAACCACGTCCGCATGGCTAAAAAGAAGGAGGTCATCCGCAAATGCTAACGAAACCAATCCAAGGGACTCGCATCGCCAATGATATTTGAACCTCGGCTCCTCAGAAACGCCCACCCAGACCATAAAGAACTTCCATAACTAACGTACAGAGATACGGGGAAATTGGGTCCCCCTGACGCAGACCCCTCTTTCCCTGAAAGAAACCCACCACCTGGCCATTAAGGTTCAAGGAGAATGCCGTCGTTGTCAGGCACGCACGAATCCAGCCAATATATGTCCGGTGAAAGCCCATGGCCCCTAAGACTGAAAGGAGGAAGTCCCACTCAACCTTGTCGTATGCTTTGGCCAAGTCAATCTTAAACATCGCCCGCGGAGGCCGGCCCTTAGATTTATAACCAAGGCACAACTCTGCGCCAGCAACACATTATCGCTGATACGTCGACCTGGTATAAATGACGTCTGGGAGCCATGCACCAACTTAGAAAGATGCCCCTTCAGTCGATTGGCCAAAATCTTGGAAATCACCTTAGAGGACATTGCAACAGGAAATAGGTCTGAAGTCCGTTGCACGCCGTGGCGTATCCCGCTTAGGAATCAAGGTGATGAGGGTGCTGTTGAGTCCCTTGAGTATCCTACCCGTGGCGAAGAAGTCCTGGACCGCCTTCACCACCTCGTCGCCAACAATCCCCCACGCGGCATGGAAAAAAGCGACCGTATACCCGTCAGGTCCAGGCGCTTTGTCATTCCCCATAGAGAAGAGCACCTCTCGGATCTCCATAGGTGTTACGAAGCTGATCATGGATGCAGCGTCCGCTGGGGTAAGCATACGCTCCACAGCTCTTTGCACATCAGCACAATCAATAGGGGAAGAATGCGCATATTGACCCAATAATTCCTGGTAGAATCCAATCAGCTCACCTTCTACAGCATCCCGCTCCTCCAACAGTTGCCCGGTAGCAGTCTCAAGAGACCAAATTCGGTTAGAGGCACGTCGCATGGCTATCCGTCGAAAGAAGTAAGACGTGCACTGGTCCCCGTCCTTTAGCCATGCAAGCTTTGCCCGCTGCGATAATGCCGACTGCTCCACATCCACCGCTTTGGCATAAAGCTCTCGGCATAAGCATTCCAGCTCAAAAAATGCATCCTCAGTAGGAAATCATGTGGCGAAGTCCTACGCAGTATCAAGAAAATATTTTGCCTCCGTGACATTCGCCGCTAAGTCCCCCTTGGCTCGTCGTAATCCCATCAAAGAAGACTTCAACATCTTCAACCTCCTAACAAGCACGAACATAGGAAAACCACTCAGGTGAGCATTCCAGACATTCTGCACCACTCCCAAGAAGGCTGGATCTTTCGTCAAGAAGTTATCAAAACGAAATGTCGCCTTATGGTGTCGCGGCATAGAGGCCCCTAATAGCAAAGGCGAATGATCCGAGGTCGCTGGTAGGCCACATCGGCAGAATGCCTCCGGATATCTAGCGAACCACTGAGGGTTGCCCAAAGTGCGATCTAAGCGTCGCCATATCCCCGCATCACCTCGCTGCTGGTTATACCATGTGAAGACCTGGCCCAACGTAGGTATGGTCACCAAATCAGCTCCAACTAAGCATGCCTGGAAATCTTCCATATCATGCCTAGGAGGCGATCCCCCACGTCCCCCCGCCGTGTGCAATATAGCATTGAAGTTGCCGATGACTATCCATGCATCCGCCACACGTGCTGCAGACGTAGTAGTCAACTCATCCCATAAGGGAATCCTTTCCTCCCTCCTGGATTTCCCATAAACAAAGGACACGAACATCGTTTCCCTCGTCATCGCCGACTCCACTCGACAATGAACGGCCTGTGCTGAAGCCCCAAGAACCTCCACAGTAAGAATAGATGGATCCCAGCCTACCCATATTCGCGACTCTGGGCCATTATCGTACTCAAAGAACCATTGCCACTAGGTTCTAATCCCACTAGATATAAACCCCGCATTAGACAAGAATAGATGGATCCCAGCCTACCCATATTCGCGACTCTGGGCCATTATCGTACTCAAAGAACCATCGCCACTAGGTTCTAATCCCACTAGATATAAACCCCGCATTAGACACCGACACTCTCGTTTCTAGCAACCCAATCGTACAAAGCCCCTCCCTCGACAGCAACTCCCCCACTGCCCTCCTGTGGTCTTGCTTGTTCAGACCACGCACATTCTATGCACCCACAGCTAACATAAAGGCACCCCGCTTCGGGCTGCATTTGCTTTAGGGCCCGTATGAGAGATGCGGTCAGTGTCTCCAGGCATATCCCGAAGTATGTCGAATCGGTTCTGCTCCATCGAAGAGAGCAGAGCGGCCTAGTCTGGCGGTCAAGACATGCTCCCCGTCCCCGGCCCATCACCCGCAGGCGTACGACCCTTTCTATCCGTCGTAGCCCTCACCAAGACGGCCTTCCCCCTTGCTCCCACTTGGTGCCATTCGTCATGAGGACGTGATAGACTCCGTGACCCACCGTCCCTATCCGGCTGCCGGGTCACTCGGTTTCCATATCCATGGCGGTCGCCATTGGGGTCTGGCCTATTAGAGACATGACCCACCCGTTGCTTAGTCCCTAGCCGATGGTCTCTAGGTCGAGATTGAGGCTTCACCCCCCTCAGATTGTCGCCGAGGTGATTGGGCCCCTACCGACTTCTTCGGTTTCCACGGACAATGGCCTGCCCCGTGCGCCCATGATGTACAGTGAGCACATTGCGACAATTTCCAATAATACTCCACCCTTACCGTTACGGTGACGTCATCCTCCCCATCATCACCTTGAAGCACCACATCAAATGTCTCTAGGAATGGGTCAGCGAGTTGCTTCATAACACTGATGCGGGTATAATCAAGTCGCTCCCCCGTGGTAGTAATTCCATCAGCAAATAATGGTCTTCCCACCGCACTCGCAACAAGCCCCAGACCCTCTTGCGTCCATAGATCGTATGGCACATCCCATAATTTCACCCATAACGGCACCTCAACTAGCTCCCTTCGCGCAAAGGACATACGCGGCCGCCATGGCTCTAGAAATAATGGCTTGCCCTGCATGAGCCAAAGTTCGCCCTCTAGAACCGTAGTGCGCGCCTCATCCGACTCAAACCTGAACATGAAGAAGCCATTGGTAGTGGTCCGAACCTCAGCAAGCCCGTTCCACACGGATCTGAAGTGACGTTCGACAAATGGAAAATAAGGCTTCCGACCAAGAAAACAACCCACGAGGGTGCTCTTCCAGCGATCCCTACCTCGTCTCGCCACCTCCAATGGGGCACGAACCACGACCACGCCATTAACAAGAGAAGGTGGAGTATACGATAATGTCATAGTACGTGACTGGCCAGCATTCTGCCCTTGAGCGGCTGTCGCAAGGGTCGTCGGCATGGTCTGGCCGCCAGCTGTCGTCCGGACAGGCCCGAGCCGCGAGAACACCGACCCAACGTGCAGAAAGAACCCGTCTTTGTGACGCCCGGGGCCGATGAAGGCGGGGAGTGATCGCCGGTGCCAGAGAGGTGCACGGACAAGGAGCGGCTCCTGGCAGGCTCCTAGGCGAAGGGGTACATGAATGAACCGATCCGACATCCGAATGAGAGGGGATCCTGAGAGTGACAATGTATGGGCGTGTCAGGCTCAGAATTGTATAAGAGAATTGATAGTACTACTCATATCACCAAGGTCGACCTACCTTTTCGGGAGTCCATCCGAAAGAACTTCAAAGTTAAGCGTGCTTGACTTGAAGCAATCTTGGGATGGGTGACCCCCTGGAAAGTTTGCCCAGGGTGCGTGTGAGCGAGGACGAAGCACGCTGAAAGGTTAAATGGTGGTACAGTGGGGCCAGACTATTAGTCGGAGTGTGGTGGGCCCAACCCCACAGGTCCCGGTAGGGACCGATGCTACAGTGACACCCGATTGGGACGGGTTGTTACAGGTGGTATCAGAGCACAACCTCTCGCAGTAAGGTGCTGGTTCGGGGACGAACCAGGCGGAAGCTGGTGGGCGTGTGACGCCCGAGGCCGATGAGGGCGGGGAGTGATCGCCGGTGCCAGAGAGGTGCACGGACAAGGAGCGGTTCCTAGCAGGCTCCTAGGCGAAGGGGTACATGAATGAACCGATCCGACACTCGAATGAGAGGGGATCCTGAGAGTGAAAATGTATGGGCGTGTCAGGCTACGAATTGTATAAGAGAATTGATAGTACTACTCATATCACCAAGGTCGACCTACCTTTTGGAAGTCCATCCGAAAGAACTTCAAAGTTAAGCGTGCTTGACTTGAAGCAATCTTGGGATGGGTGACCCCCTGGGAAATTTGCCCAGGGTGCGTGTGAGCGAGGACGAAGCACGCTGAAAGGGTAAATGGTGGTACAGTGGGACCAGACTATCAGTCGGAGTGTGGTGGGCCCAACCCCACAGGTCCCGATAGGGACCGATGCTACAGTGACACCCGGTATGGGACGGGTTGTTACAGTCTTCGCAGAAACCCTAGTAGCTGCCACCTCTGCATCAGGCCCACTAGGGCCTAGTGGTAGCGAAACCCTAGCCGCCGTTTGCTCCGTCGAACCCATCATTGTTGCTGTTTGTGGCGGCGCCAGCTGGATCGCTTGATTCTCCTTCGCAAGCCCATTGGAAACCCTAATCGGATCCGTCTCTCCTTCAACGTCAGCCGTCGCATCGTAGGAGTCGGCAATGAATTCCTCATCGACTTCCTCATCCTCCATAACCATCGCCATCATCGTGCGAGTTGGAGGAGGCGTTCCCGGTCGGCCCCAGGGTGATCTTCCCGGCTGCCGTGGATTGCCTAAATTCTGAGTCGGCACCAAGATACCCCGATGCTGCGCGAGACTAAGCCAGGCATCCACCATAATCGGCAGTGACTGATCTCCACGTCGATCATCGTCAGCCTCCCCTCTCTCATGTGACCCTCTGATCCGGGTCATCAGCGATCGGAAACGATCACGATCAAAGCATCGTGCAAACTCCGGATACGCTGCAGCAAGTCTCTGATCCAACAACGATGGCAAGCCTTGGATCATCATCATCCCGCTGGAATTTGCCTGCCCATTCCCTGACGTAGGTGGGGAAGCCATAAACCCTAGCCCTAACGTCGCGTCGTCACGGACGAATCCAAAAACCCGTCAAACCTGCCCTCACTCACAAAAGCACCATCTACCGTGTGCGACGCCACCGGCCGGCCAAGGATATGGCCGGAAACGACAGTGGTGGTGATCGGTCAATGAATCCTGCGAAGAAAATTTGAAAAATCACGAACTGTGTGCAAATCGCACCTAGTGAAGGTGTGACGCGAAAAACCCTAGATTTTGAGCTTGCCATTCCAGGAGGATAGTGTTTTCGAGAAAAATAGTGGGAGTCAAGCGAAATGAAAAGTCCTTGTTTGCGCTTGATGAATGATAAGATAAACCTAATTAGATCTTTATTTTCTGCAGCTTTACGTTTTTCTATTTACTGCGATGACGAACATTATTACTATGCTGCTTGAGAAAAATTGTTTGGCTGGACCAAACTACGTGGACTGGCTCCGTAACCTGAGGATAGTCCTAGGTATGGAGTCGTTAACTTATGTCCTTGATTCTCCCGTCCCGCAAGTCCCAGGGGCTGATGCGAGTGACGAAGACCGAGCTGCGTATGCCAAGTGGCAGATTGATGAGCCAAAGGTCAAGTGCTATATACTTCTTTCCATGAGCAATGAGTTGCAGCGCACTCACTCGGAAATGGAAGTGGGCGCCATTTTGCTTCATTTGAATGAGCTTTTTGGCGAACATTCCAGGAGTGCTCGCTATTCCCTTACGGAGCAACTATTTCATTGCAAAATGGCTGAGGATAGTGAGGTTGGAGAGCATGTACTCAAGATGATCGATTGGACCGAAAGACTCGAAGCACTGGACTTTATCATGGATAATGAGCTCCAGAATGATCTGATACTTCAGTCGCTCCCACCGTCCTTCAATTCGTTCATTGTGAACTTTAATCTGAATAAGGCCGAGATGACGTTGACTGAGTTGATGAACCAGTTGTGGGCGGCGCAAACTCAGATGAAGAAGGTGAAAGGTAAGAAAGTTGTTCTTGTCGCGAATGCTAAGACTCGAGGGTCGAGTAGAAAGAAAAAGCCGGACAAGCACACTAAGCCCAAAGGACAAATTTCGAAAGGCAAGGCCAAGAAGAATGTGTACAAAGCGCCAAGCCGACGAGGACTTTGTGGCGGCGTGATGGACGACGAGGCGCTCCCACCTGCGGCTTGAGGGACTAGGTCACTTCTTAACACTACTCACTCCCTCTCTCTTGCCCCGTCACCCCTATTTTTAGTCTTTCTGCTGACCTCTTTCCTCCTAGTCGTGTTTTTTGTTTTTCCGGTTGGTACAGCATGTAGGTTAAGCGTACATGTGCCGACTCATGTTGGAGGAGTGGATCACCGTGACCTGGCGCTTGCTCCACCTGTTCTCGGTCTCATGTTGGAAAATCAGGAGGTGGCGTGCAAACGCCTTTCACTGCGGATGCATTGAATGCATTTCTCTTTTCCGCTCGAAGCATTTCATGTGTGATATTGTCTTCGTTTTCTAGTGCTCTGACGCTGTTTTTGGCTCAATGCCTGACTTCCCGGCTGGTACTACATCTGGTGCCAGGAACCCGTTGTTGGAAATGGTTTTGCAACACCTACCTTGCCTTGGACTTATTCGTTGTGTAATCGTTTTGTAGTCTGCTTTGACTTTGGTCTTGTTGGGACCTTGTGGGTTGTCTGGTTTGTCTGGTTTTTTTGATGCTGTCTGGTCGGTTGAACATTACCGCTTGGTGCATCATGAGCGATATCATGCACGCTGCTCTGTCTCCTGTTTCCTATTTTATTGACACTTTCCAAAAAAAAACTAATTGCGTCGGAAGTGCAAGTTCACTAATGGATTATATTATCTAAATGTCGAAGATAAAACAAAAACTGTGAATACAATCACCAACAAACGAAAATTGGAGTCAAACGCAAGACTGCTGTGGCATCTTCGACTCGATCACGCTGGAGAACAGAAGATTCTCGAACCCTATCCGACTTGCGAATCTTGTATCCTTGGAAAGATGACCAAGTCGCCCTTCACAGGGACTTTTGCGAGAGCCGCAGAACTTCTCGATTTGATCCACACGAATGTTTACGGACCGCTCGGGGTAGTGGCTCACGGTAACTTCCATTATTTCGTTACCTTCACTGATGATCGCTCTCGCTTCGACAAGGTGTATCTCATGAAGCACAAGTCTGATACTTTTGAATGGTTCAAAGAGTGCAAGGCTTTGGTGGAAAATCAGACTAGAAAGAGCATCAAAGCCGTTCGGTCAGATCGAGGCGGCGAGTACATGAGCCTCGAGTTTGACGAGTTCTTGAAAGAGAATGGGATTATTTCACAGATGACACCGCCCGGAACACCGCAGTTGAACGGTGTGTTCGAACGCAGAAATCGAACTCTGTTGGATAAAGTTCGAGCTGAGCTATGCAGACCTATCCATATCGTTGTGGGGTCATGCCCTATTGACTGCGGCACACATTCTGAACAGATGTCCTACAAAGTCTATCGATTGTATTCTGTATCAGATATGGACAGGACGAAGACCTAGCTTGAATCACATTAGAGTTTGGGGTTGCCCCGCATTCGTGAAATGGCTCAAGACATATAAACTGGAATCGATGGCTGTGAAAGGACGTTTTGTCGGGTATCCTAAGGATTCCATGGGATACCAATTTTACTTCCACGATGATCAGAGAATCGTTGTAGCCCTTCAGGCCGACTTCTCGAAGAAGAGTTCGTTCGAGAAGGTGGAGCGGGTCGCGAAGTAACTCTTGGAGAGTCGTCAGAAGCGCTTTCACAGACTCCAGTGTCAGATGACACCGTAGAGCAATCCAAGATGCAACCTGAGTTGCGCAGGTCGGGTAGAGTATCTCGCCAGCCTGAGAGATACGGGATGGTCCACATCGAGCACGAGGTTGTTGCGATGGAAGGGAACGTTGGAGACGATCCCACTACCTATGAACAGGCAATCAGGGATAAAGATTCGGAGAAATGGTTTATAGCTATGCAAGTCGAAATGGATTCTATGCACGAAACCAAGTCTGGACTCTAGTACACCTTCCAAATGGTTTTAGACCCATTGGGTGTAAATGGATCTACAAGAGAAAGATTGGATCTGACGGATTGGTTGACACACACAAAGCTAGGCTTGTGGCGAAAGGGTACAGTCAAAATGAGGGCATTGACTATGAGGAGATCTTTTCGCTTGTCGCTATGATGAAGTCCATTCGAACATTGCTTGCGATAGTTGCGCACTATGACTATGCGATCTGGCAGATGGATGTGAAAACTGCGTTCCTAAATGGATACCTCAAGGAGGAAATATATATGGAGCAGCCCAAGGGTTTTATATTGCAAGGAGATGCTCATAAGGTGTGCAAATTCAACAAGCCCATTTATGGACTCAAACAAGCTCCAGAAGCTGGAATCTTCGGTTCGATGAAGTGGTCAAGGGCACGTATTCTTGAAGAACAAAGACGAACCTTGCGTCTACAAGAAAAGCAGTGGTAGCAAAATATCTTTGCACGTATTGTACGTGGACGACATCCTTTTTATAGGAAATGATATTGGAATGCTCTTGATGGTGAAAGCGTGGCTTTCGACCGAATTCTCCATGAAAGACTTGGGAGAAGCTACGTACATCTTGGGTATTTGCCTTTATAAAGATCGAGCGAATCGTATGTAAGGACTCTCCCAGGCCCTTTACTTAGAGAAGGTCCTGAAGCGATATAATATGGACAAACTCTAAGAAAGAGTTCCTGCCTATGCGACACGGGATTCACCTTTCCAAGGCATGAGCCCTCAAAGTGAGTTGGAGCGGAAAGAGATGAATGGAATCCCCTATGCATCCACAGTGGGTAGCTTGATGTACGCGATGCTTTGCACGCGACCTGACTGTGAGCATAGTCAATCGATTTCAGGCTGACCCTGGTAAGGAACATTGGAGAGTAGTCAAGACTATCCTCAAGTACCTCAGGCGGACTAAGGATATGATGCTGGTCTATGGTAATGGAGAATTGGAAGTGGAAGGGTATACGGATTCGGATTTCCAGTCTGACATGGACGACCAAAAATCCACTTCAGGTTTCGTCTTTACGCTCAACGGTGGAGCAGTGTCTTGCAAGGTGTTTGGATGAGAAAGTTCTTGGAAGATTGGTGTCATTTCTGTAGCAGATAGGCCATTGCCATTGTGGTGTGGCAATACAGGCGCTATTGCTCAGGCGAAAGAACCAAGATCTCACAGCAGGCCCAAACATATAGAAAGAAAGTACCACATGCTACGTGGATTCGTTGAGAATGGCTACATAGCCGTGCAGAAGATTGCGACCGCAGATAACGTGGCCCACCCGTTCACCAAGCCACTATCACAGGGCAGTGCTGGTTAGATATCTAATAAAAGATGGGTATTAGATACTGCAGCGCATGGCATTGAGTGCAAGTGGGAGATTGTGAGGAATATGTCCTCGAATGCTATATGAGGATTAGATTGTATAGGGCATTAGATTATTTATCATTCGACCTTTTGTGTAATAAGATATTTTAGTTTGTTTAATGGAAGGCACTGTTTGTTTATTGGATATAAGAGTTCTTTACTTAGCATCCGGTGAAGCAATAAATGAACAAATCCAAATGTGTCAAGTTGTGTCACTGTTCTCGATGGGTACGAGAGAGGAAGGCACCAGTGGTCTCTTAACCTCGAACATTAAAAGTCCATAAGCCTGAGGCTCCAGTTGGGTGCTGTATAACCAATCACGGCTTATTTGTAGATGGACCTATCGTGTGCCGATATCCCGCTTGGAAGCGGAGGTCATGACTTGTGATACTAATCAAATCAAGGGATTGACTCGTTTCATGGACACTGACTCACGGGTCGTACAGTCGAATATGGCTTATTACTCACTCATGGAGTGTCAATGAACGTCGACAACACTATAGTAGTCTATGTGAACCTTAGACCGAAAGGGGCTTTGACGGAGTTGACTTCGAAGTCTCAACTGTCATTGGTTCATGCCCTGATACAAATGCCGCCCGATTCATCATGTGCCAAAATGTGTTTCGTCCGATTGATGTTGGAATTAGTTACTAATTTCGACCGATTTGCCCATTCCTTGAGTCGCCTGATTGGCCACTTAACCATCGATTTCGTCGAGGTCCTCATAAAGTGTAGTCGCCCTATTCCACGCATAAGAAGTCTTCATTTTTGCCGAGTTCTTTCAGGTGGTATTAAATCGCACGATTCTAGTTAGTACATACATCCATTGCTATTTTGAAGAGTGGAATCGCCAAAGGTTTATTAGTTGCAAATCGCCTGATTTCAGCTTACAAGCACATTCCATCTTACTAGTATATTTTATTCGGTCGATTTGTCATGCACCATATTTGCATTTGCCGAGGCTTAGCATTCCTACAAATCGGTCGATTCCATCTTACTAGTATTTTTTCCATTCGCCCGATTTGAGGAATCTTTAAGTCCAAAATCGTCGAGTTCATTTACTCCTCCAAATCGCCCGATTTGGTTACATGCTAGGCCGAGTTTTGCCGTGTCCTTTCTTCACATTAAATCACCCGATTTGTAGCACTTTGAAGTCCCCATCTTTCGGTCGATTTGTATAATGTATGGAACGGCTTCGTTGATCACTTAATCGTCGGATTCCTGTGGGGTTTCATGTCGCTCGATTGTTGGTGCTTCAATTTCCATCGAAATCCTTTCAAGCTGTCTCCTTCTTCATAATTCGCTTCCTATCTTACTACCTTCTTTAACCGTAGCATATATATGTCTAAATTCCTATACTAGCAGACTTTATACTTAAAACCCTAAACTAGGAAAATAGTACACCCTAGATTTACCTTACTCTTAAGTTACGTAAGGTGTTAAACTTAAGAGCTTTGAATTAATTTACAACCATAGGTAGAACTATACCTTCTTAAGTTGGAACTCAATTTCTTGCCCAATTTCTTCCTTTGGTTCTTTTGTTCAACTCGTTCTTTAGCTTTTGTTTGATCTGTTTTTCTTTACTTAGGGTTTTCTCACTTCATGAGTTTATGCAATCGAATGGTTTAGATAACCATTAAGTTATTAGAGGCATAATTGATGGGACATGTGTTGACGTAAGTTTCCTTAAGCTTAAGGAATTGATATTCATCTCTAATTCTTGGGCCTAACTAAATATTTAAATGCAGCCCAACCATAAGTTAGTCCTAATTTTAGATCTTATTATTAATTATTATATGGCTCGAATTCCTTAAAGGTAATTTTAGTTCTAGTCCTAATTTTAGATCTCGACCTCATTTCCTACCAAATTAGAATTCATCGCAACATATAATTAAATAAACATCGACACTTCTTACAACAAGCGTCGATTGACCTAGTCTTGATAGAAGACGAAGAACTTCAGGAAGGTGAAGATCATGAGAAAATTCCCCCAAGGCTCGAACTCCAGAGTTATGGCTCAACAAGCAGATTCCCCTACAAGACCAATGCCAGGGAGCCTCCCCCTGAATTCTTCTTGACCTTTCAAATTCCTTCTTCTCTATGCTAGTCTGATGAGTTCTCTGACAATGGATTCGGAGCCACTGGGAGCCATGCCAGATTATGACATCCTTAGGACCAACATCGTCGATTTTCAGGAAAGGTTTGATGTCGCTGCGTTTGAAGCGTTGTTGGTACGCGTGAACAGTGGTAAACCTGAACAGCCGGCGGCCTCCAATGCAAATCTTAATGGAGCTGACCTGAATGAATACGTTCATGGGGTCCGGAAGCCCAACAGCCACCTTTACCATCGCCTATTCTGAATGAATCTGAAGCAGCTACGAACCACCATGAGCCGAGACACACCCCTGCGCTGCTGCCATGGAGACCGTGCCGCAATAGACGAACTACTAACGCGATTGCTCCTCTCCGTGACCCGTGCTTTGATCATCTGCCACCGTTACGTCGGGGTACCCACCACCGCCGCTTGACTCTTGCCCAATTGTGGAGGATGCTTCAGATGAGGAGTAGCAACCCCTACTGAACTACGATTGTTGTTTCCCTAATCCTCGGGCCGAGGCACCGCCAGCCTCGGGGTCAGGGCCAATCGTGCCTTTTCCCACCATCCTACAGCCTACCACGTCGGCTGTGATAGCACCCAATATGGAACGACCGCCTAGGGTTTTTTCGAATGTCCCTTCAACTCCCGGCCCTAGGGGTTCTACCAATGGGCCTCGGCTCATTACTGAGGTCACTACTACGACAATCCCAGCCAGCCCGACACCTCAGCCTGCTGCTACCACCTCATTTGCAGCCGTCGTGCAAGGCGTTACCCCCAACCGCGAATAGCCATGCCGCACATCCCTAACGCTTCTTGCTTTATCTTACACGGCGCCAACGATAACTGACGGCGTGGCAGAGGCCTGCCCTCCGTTGGAGGTGATTGAAAAAGGGACGGGGAGATGGGATCATACCCTTGTTGGGTACTTCCTTGGCAAGCGACCATATTTCCCATATGTCGAGCATTTTGCTCGGTCTGTTTGGAGGGGTCTTGTGGAGGTTTAGACGACGATAAATGGATTCTTCATGTTTCGGTTTGTGACGGGCGAGGCAGCGACAGTGGTCTTGGAAGGCGGGCCTTGGCTCATGCAAGGCCAGCCCCTCTTCCTCGAACCTTGGAGGATCGGCATGTCCTTCGAGAAAGAACAGCATGTGGTTGTTCCGTTATAGGTCAAACTACGTAATTTTCCTTCGGAATTATGGACCCAAGAGGGGTTGGGAATTGTGGCGAGCGTACTTGGCAAGCCATTATTTGCAGACGCCATGACGGCTAACATGGAACGACTGGAATATGCGAGGGTATGTATTGAAAAATCCCTGGACGATCCGTTCGCCGAATAGTTCAACGTTAAAATCCCTGCTAAGAATGGAGGACTCTCGGCCGTTGTACCCGTACGAGTTGAATACGAATGGAGACCCAAGAAATGTGCGGCGTGTCTGTGGCGACCCTCGATTTCTAATTACTTTTAGTGGCGGATTTTCGCAACGTAAGTCGCGGAAGACCAGTATAACCAAAACTTTTCCTAAAATAAAATATATTACAATAATATTCGTCTACATGGTTATCACTATACAAGGGCCGTAGCCCCCAAAATGTCAAAACACTCAAAACCCTAATCACTTCACAGGTCGCATCCATGTTCAGCCTCGCCCTCAAAAGTCCGTGGAGCACCGCCGTCAGCCCGCCTCAGCCGCGACACGCATCAGCGCCGGGCTCGGTACCAGTACCTACAACACGTAAACCCTGAGCTCCTCGCTCAGTAGGTGAAATATGCATGTATGCAACGTGCCCTCGATCCCATCCCATACACCTCATGACCTGCACACTCGACTCTCCCCTTTCTAATCACCACCCATCACGTCTCAACTCACGTCTAGACCCCACGCCTAATCCTACAGGATTCCGGTTTGCACCTCAGGTGTCGCTCACGCACCCGAGTAGACGAGTGGATCACCACCGTCTCCCGCAAATCCCCAACGGTTTGCACCTCAGTACCAGAGTAGACGTGTGGCTCACCTCCGTCTGCCGCCTCAACGGTTTCCCGCCTCAACGGTTTTGCACCTCTGGTCCTGAGTAGAGGAGTCGCTCATGCCCGTCTCCCGCCGTCTACACTCCAAGATGGTTTGCACCTCAGATGTCGCTCATGCACCTGAGTAGACGGGTCGCTCACGCCCGTCTCCCATCTCACTCACCTCTTACCTAGGAACGTTTGACCTCAACTTACCTCACGTCGACACCCCACTCATCGACATAATAAAACATCACCGTTTTATAAGGTGCTCGACCTCCCCCTGACGTGACATGCACGTGCAGTGCAAATAACTTACATATGACGTGACATGCATGTACGATATAAATAATGAACATATGACGTGCAATAAACACAATACACGTAACAACGCACATAATTCGCCAAGTCATATAATTCAGGAAATTCACATAGTCACATAGTCATCAAAGCGTATAGTCACGCCAATGTCACATAATGATTCACAAAATTGTTTACGTGTTGTAGGTGGATTTCACCTACAAACCGCATCCACATATATTCACATAAAAGGGTTACGTGTCGTAGATGAAAGTTTCACCTACCTGTCCTCCTGATATAGTCAAGAACTCGGTGAACTCCTACGATTCGATCCTCTGAGCATATGAATATTATTATATCAGTATAATGGCTAAGTCACATAAATTTCGAAAATTCCCAAATCCTAATTATTGAAAAACCCTAGAAACCCCGAAAATTACTAACTACCGAAAACTTTGTATAGTAACATGCCAAAAAAAGCTCTTAACATAATAATGCTGAAAATAGTGATTGGCATAAGGCTTTATTAAGTTAACCATATATAAAGTTGCTGAAAACTCTAAATTGCTACACTCAAAGTATCGGAAACTCCATTCATGTGCTATGCTACTCATTTGTAAAACCATTGAAAACTATTCTATATTTTAAAAACTAATCACATATACTTAACAAAGTTGGTCTTCGAAGAACAAATAGAAACATATTGTTAGCCCCAATACAATAATCACGACTTCAATCAATTTATTATAATCACACATCGTAATTCACTATATCAGCCAAAAACTAGCTAGCATTGAAAAACATCTACTAAACTAATTATTTATGGAAGTATAGAAAACAAATTATATACTTAGCAAACTATGTCAAACCCTATCATCAGTGACATACCGCAACTCTTAAAATATTTTGACTACAGTTCTAATACATCGAAACTATTTGCATAAACCCTAATTCTTATCTAACATGGCAAATTCGAAAATCTAGACTTTAAAACCTAACATATACAGTCACATAAACTTCATATAATTCACGTTCATCATATATAAAGTCACAAACACTGAAGTAATATCACTCTAATAAAACATGGTATATTAGGTAAGTTTACCTCTTGCCTAAGTTTCGATCCTTGTTATGATTAGAAGTATTTTCTTTTGCACTTGGTGTGCCCTTCGCACCTACTATCACTTAGGTTACTCTTTTCTGTTCTCGTACTCTCTCCCAAGTTTCTCTTAAAGGAAATGAGATATAGATGGGTTTTCTTGGGGTTCGCGAGTGACATGACTAGGTGGTGATAAAGTTTCCCTTAACCTTAAAGTAAACTCCTTATCATAGTCGAAGGTTTGGGCTCTAATTAATATAAATTTAGTCAAGTTAAATAAAGCCCAATTCATTTTGTTCGGTTGAATTCCTTTGGATAGGATATATATTTGGGCCGGATTATATACAATTTGGGCTTCAAGAAATATAGATAATACATTTAACTTCTATTTATATTTTTCACCCAAAATTTTGGATTAATATTTCGAAACATCTTAATATTCACTCTACTAAATTAACCAAAACCCCGTATTAAATTTTACGGGTATTACAGTGTCACTCTTGGACCCATGGCGAGGGGACGTGTCCCAAAAACCAATCAAATCAGCCACGACAGAACAAAACTTGTAATGGGCCTAGACGGGGTACGAGACAACCCAATGCCATCCTCCCTCAACCAATTTGTGCGACAGCTAGACCAGTTCGGCCGCAACCATCAATGTTGGCCCAGCAATCTACAACACGACCAGATGAACAAACAAGGTCACAAGCTTCAACCGCGGCCGTACAAGACATACGGGCAAACCACCAATCTGATATCGGAACATAAGCACGGCGTGAATGGCATCGAGTGGCTAACAATGACAAGGGCAAAGCTGGGCTTGAGGAGTCTAACACAGATGCTGAAGACATGGAGGACAGGGCTCGTGGTAGTCACACATCTGAAGACCACGGACTGAAGACATGGCAGCCAAAGAATGGATGCTCGACAAGAAATTGCGGCGTGCAAACCAGCGGAAACACGTGGCAAAACATGTTCGAGGTCCTTGCTGACCTCGAAGATAACACCTTCCTCTCTAAAGGTCCTATAGCAGCCCTTCCAAAGGGTTTCCCATGATCCCTACAACCGTATGGAACGTGCGTGGTCTAAATAGATTAGACCACAGGTGGGCGGCAAGGGAACTTATTACAAAACATAGTTTGTTGCTTATTGGATTACTTGCGACGAGGTTTCTGAACAACATGCAGCCGCACTCTCGCTCTCATATAAACCTTGGAGTTGGTTCTAACACTATGAGGATGGGCCTGCATCACGTATTTGGGGGGATGGGATTCACGTTTTTTGGTTGTCACGATTGAGGCGTATACTACGCAAACGATTCATTGCAAGGTGACTATACTCGCAGAGAGATTGGATTTCTATATCACTTTTGCCTACGGCCACAACTTTAGGGCTACACGAAGAGAACTTTGGGCGGATCTTACGGCGAAGTCGCTTGCACGAGTTGATCTGCCTTGGGTCGTCATGGGGCGACTTCAATGCGATCATTGAATAACATGGAAGCACGTGGAGGGTCAAGCATGGGGGGCTGCTCTGAAATGGCTGCGTGCATGACCTCATCGGACCTCCTTACCTTGCCAAGGTTGGGAGGATTCTACACATGGTACAATCAGCACAGCGACACCTCGGGGATTTGGCGCCGGCTTGATAGGATGATGGGAAATCCCCCTTGGTTTTCTCGCTTTGGGGACCTCGCGTATCGTTGCGCCAATTCGGCTACCTCTGACCACTCTCCCCTTATCTTGGAAACGGCATCCCAAACGGTCGCCAAGGGCAATAGCTTCCGTTTCGATAATTTTCTGACCCAGGACCCCCGTTTTGTTCCATTGGTGGAGGATGCATGGAGGCACCAAGTGAACGGATACCCAATGTTGCTGTGGTCAAGAAACTCAAGGCGATTAAGGCCGCATTGAGACACCTCCGACGTGATAAAGGCGATCTCAACCATAATGTCCTTGAGGCAGGGCGCTTCCTTGATACTTACCAATATCTCATGGCTCACTACCCTATGGAGGACAATCTCTTATGCCTTGGGAAGGGATGCAGATTTATCCCAAAGCTGTTGAGATGGAACATGCGGCCTTGGCGCAACGCGCAAAGCTGGCGTGGCTAAATGACGGGGACCAGTGCACATCATTCTTCTTCAAGAAGATGGCCGTTCGATGAGCTAGGAACCGTATCTTCTCTCTTGAAGATGAAGCAGGCAATACTATTAAAGGGGCAGACCAGGTACGGGATGAACTTGTTTGCTTTTATACCGATCTTCTTGGCCAGTCAACTCGGGCATCACCGCTGCCCCCTGAGGTGGCACCTTACCTCGCACGGAAACTTAGTACGGCTGATGCGGAAATGATGATCCAACCAATCACGCACGGAAACTCGGGCATCACCGCTGCCTTGAGCACTTTGCTTCCATACCTGGCTTGCGGAAAAATATCAGCAAGAGCGAGATGTTTATTTCTAAAAGAGCTGATCGAATTAAAGGTGTGCTTCAGGCCATTGTGGGCTTTCCCGTCGGATCCCTTAATGTACGTTATCTCGGGGTGCCACTTATCACGTCACGATTGACTATTGCTGACTGAGCCCCCCTCCTGCGCTCCATTGACCAGCGACTGGGCTCGTGGACCAACCAGTCGTTGTCATACGCTGGGAGGGTCCAGCTAACCAAATCGGTTCTTCTGAGCTTTCACAACTACTGGGCCGACGTTTCTTACTCCCCAAAGGTATTATTCATAACATTGAGAAGCGTCTCAGGGCATTTCTTTGGCGAGGATCTAGCGCTAAGGTGGCTTGGGCTGATGTTTGCGTTCCACGGGAGGAAGGGGGACTGGGGCTGCGATCAATCGAGACTGATAATAAGGCTTTAATGATGCGCCTTATTTGGAGCCTTCTAAACAGGGAGGAGACCTCTATTTGGGCAACATGGATTCACCAGACGCGATTGCACAACACTTCATTCTGGACAATTTGACCAATGGCTAGAACCTCTTGGAGTTGGAGAAAGCTGCTTAAGCTTCCCCAACACTTCTGCCCGCTTATCGAATTCCGTATCGGCAATGGTGCTGAAACGCGGCTTTCGACTGATCCCTGGCTGCTCACGGGGCCTTTGGTGGAGCATATCCCTCATGGCCCTATGGTCATGGGCCTCCCCCTTGACTCGAGGCTGAATGCGGTGATCGATGATGCGGGGTGGCGATGGCCTGCCCAATCGACGATGGAATACATGGAGATTGCTTCACTACTGCCCCTTGTTCGACCAGATGAGACAGATACGATTCGATGGACTGCCTCGGGGAACGGACATTTTTCCACCCACTCGGGTAGGGAATCTTTGCGGCTGAAGCCACCCAGGTTTCGTGGTGCACACTTTTTGGAGGCCCGATTTCTATCCCCCGACACGAGCTCATACTTTGGCTGGCGATTAGGGCAGGTTGGCGACAAGAGACAAACCGTGGATAGCAGCGACGACAGGTACTTCATCGTGCCTTTTATGTGATGCCCAAATAATGGAGACGACACGCCACTTATTCTTTGATTGCCCTTATTCGACTCGATGCCTTCGGCTTATGCGGGATAAGCTGCGCTTTGGATGGCCTATGCAGGACTGGTTCATGGGGATTAACTGGGCTTCACTGAGATGGAGAGGTCGCCACCTTGCGTGGATGGGTCCTCGCCACGTCCTTGCTTCGCTCGTTTATCACCTCTGGGCCGAGCGCAACAGCAGGTGGAAGGAAGCTGATATTGGGACTGTTCTTTGCTTGCGTCTCTCGACCATTTCACGGAAATACCAGTTGCAGGTTTGTGCGCTTCGACGAGTTTGGCGCATTGCTTGGTAGAGTGCTTGGTGTTTTCTTCGTTGACTTTGTTTGACCTTGTTTCTTTTGGCTTTGTTTAGTAGCTGGTAGTGTGTTACCAGTTGGTTGCGGTGCGACTGCATTGCTTTCTGTACTATTTTCTTTTCCCTCATTTATATTAGTGACCTTCCCTAAAAAAAAAACTACCAGATATGAGGCTGGGGATTCCAAAAGAACGATTGAAGAGTCATTCAAGGATCTATCCCAATCTGCCAGCTGCTAAGCGTCTACTGTACGAAAGGCAGTCTTCCAACTCCATTCTATGTCATAGATCGAATAGACAGAACTCGAGAAGAGCTAAGCAAGAGCGACCTACCTTACCTCCCTGCCGATGAGGTGTACCATCTCTACCAGCTGTACGTAGAGAAGTACAAGGGTCCTCAAGGCTTTATAAAGAAGGAAGGACACGAGGGACTCTACTGGTTCATGATGCGCCAGGTCAAGTACCATGCCGCACATGACCTTCAGATGGCTCTGGAAAGCATATGAAGAAGGTCAACATGACCGTCCGCTCAACAAAGGACCTGGGGTTGAAGGGCTTCCCAACAATCCGTGCATATAAGCTTAGTCTTAGGAATCACATATCACAATCCAATTGCCAAGAAGAATAGGTTGATGCTGAAGACTGAGATATACAAATACTGTGACGGGACGCTCAAAGTCATCAGGAAGAATATAGAGAAGAGATTGGAAGAAATCAATCGAGAAACCATGTTGAAGCTTCATAGGTTCGTGAGAGAATAACCACGTCTGATGGATTACTTGAAGCCATCGAGGAGCGTTTGGAGCTGAAAGACACTCTAAGGAACTTCGAGCATGCACTGGACTTGCGCAGGTCATACTATGCCCGACGAGGACAGATAGCGCGGAAGAGCAATCAAAAGGGGTAGAATGTAGAATATACGTTTTACTTGTGCTTTGATTTCATTAGTTGTCCTTGTAATTAGAGGCTTTATTTGTATTTGTCCTTAGATTAGGACTTAACTTGTATTTATACCAAGTTTGTTTGGTATAAATATTAGTGTAAACATTGTGATTAACAGAGAAAATTAGTCAATTGATCCGAAGGGCTGCCAATCCAGTTTCTAGAGAGAGAAACAACAAGTATTTTCTCTCACTAATGGAAATTCTCTCTAGCGTTCTTCAATTTAGTTTTTGAAAGAATCTTAATGTCAATCATTCTAGTTGAATTACTTAGGATTGAAGTCTCGGGTCAAAGGAGTTGATAATCGATGACCTAACAGGCTGACATGACTTAATTGGGTTTTCGACAAGACAGGCCCATTGGATTATCGCTCGAGAAACTAGAATGTAAAATTGTAATTTGCACTAAGTTCTCCGATCGTTGGTTTCCTAATTTTATCAGATTGACACCAATTTTAAAGAAATCACATCATATTGCTTCCCCCAAAATTATAAAGAATGCGATTAACTCCCTGAATGTCTCAATAGTAACGTCTCGCGCCTTAGATGAAATTTGAAAATCTGTATAACTCAGAGTAAAGACCTTAGAAATATGAAAGTTAATCAACACACATTATAACCAAACCCCCCTGAATTATTTAACGAGAGAAATTGGCTCCATGTTTTGAAGAATCGACGTCTCATTCCTTAGTTGTGTTCGAAAAATTTCTGCAACACTTAGAGAAAACGTCAAAAATATTTGCAGCTAAAAGCATGATATTTGTAAATACTCCACCTCAAATAATGCGCCTAAATTGATTTATCATGCAAGCATATAAAACCAATTCAAGTAATAAGCACAGAACACGCAATTAATCAATGTAACTAGATATAAGGTCCCCAAAACATGTATGCACAATTTTGCGTGAGGGTAAGAGCAACCAAAATATTTGCATTTTAGACAATTCAGTACCAATGCAAACTATTTTTTTGGTAAACGGGAAAGCCGATGGTGAAACCGTGGGGGCGACCCACTATCTGCTTAACAGGCCGACCAGCTCAATTGTCAGGCCTAGGGAAATGTCACAAGGATGAGATAAACCAAGGACCTCTCCCTACAGGACCCTCAGCGCGTCAGCTTGCCCAGTAGAGCCAAGCCTCATCGGCAATGTAAACTAATTATGCATTTAGAATGTGCGAAATTATGAGAAGCACAAATTTCGCATGTATACAAGTCATTGCATATGCAAAATAAAAGTACATGTCATAATGTGTGAATTCTTATTATCTAATATAAGAAAAGAATAAGAAAAAATAAGGAAAGAAAAAACGTTATAAATTTTATTTCCTTATAGATATGTATATACTAATATTATTAATAGTATGATGTCAGATTATTTTGCTTCGATTAACATCACGCATAAAATTTCACAAGACACTTGGAAAAATCTTATGCCATCAAGTCATGTCGCCAAACTATAGTAATAAGTTCATAGACTGATCCATTTCGACAACTCTCACTAGGTTCACTCTAGCGCTTAGTTATGTCAACTTACCTGTGATGGAGACGCTTTTAATCATTTCACCTAAGCGAAAGACCGTCGATTTTGAATCAAATGGACTTTAAGGGAATTTAGTTTGGCTCTGACTTAGAAGGGAAGGATTAAATTTTGGGAAATGTGGTAAAAAGTGTTCGTCTTTCTTTTCTTAGCCTTTCTTCTCCACCGACATTTCAAAATTTTTCTTTTATCTTTTTCATCCTTTTTTGCATATTTTTCTACACTTCCTCAAGCTGAAGTTCCGCTTCTCTAAGAGGCTAAGAGATTATCTAAGGCGAAGTTCTTCTTATTGGTTCTCGGACTGATACCGTGCTCCTCTTCTCTTAACCCCTATAGAGGTTTCAGATATTATAAATTTGGAGAAGTTCACAGTTAAGGAATTCGTGCGCAAGCCCGTGCTCCTCTTCTCGTTTCCCGATATAAGATCGGATTATCGTTGGAGAAGTTCACTTCGTGGTGCCCTCCTTCTAGCCTTTTTGACGAGCGTACGATATTATCAAAGGAGAAGTTCACAGCAAGATCCATGCCCCTCTTCTTATGGTTTATAAACGATTTCATTAATTGGGAGGGCATGATCTTTTGGACTGCTTTCTGTGCGTTGAACATTCGTCGTGTGCATTTTTCACCTTCTTTTTTTAATCTTTCTCTTCTTTTTCTTTCGTCCTTTTCTCCCCCTCCTTTTCTCGTTTGAATATCACTCCTCGTTGAAAGTCGGTTGAAGGCTCGAATGGGTTTCAAATGAAGAAAAGGGAAATGGAGAAGGCTCAAAATGGATGACTATAGGCTATGTTAAAGGATTGAAAATTTTAATTTGGCCGAGTGAGGAATTTTTCAAATGCCCTTATCATTTTGCTAACGATTAACGCAAGGCGAGTATGAGGCCAAGAATCACTAGTTAAAATAAGCAATTGATGTGTGATTTGCTCAAGAGTAAATCCATAGAAGAAAAATAAAAGGATAGAATCCTCACTTATATAAAGTGGCTTTGTGTCTAGTGGAGTAAAGTAACGAGCTTTAGACACAAGAATGCGACTTTGCCTGGCAAAATTAAGCTAATAATCAGTCGCATGCCGGGGAAAATTATTTTGTGACTAGATCAAAGCATTACATATATATATTCATCCCCCTCATATTATATATGTATAATATTTTTGGATTTTTATTTAACATAGTTATTAGTATATATTTTCACACGAATAATTCAGAAAACACATAGAATGGAGCATATGAAAGCACGCAAAATCAAGTAATGCACATATCACTGAAGATTCAACATGCCTAATTTTCCAACAGGGAATTGGAATCGTTTTTCATCCAATGCCTTGGTGAAAATGTCGGCTAGTTGATACTCCTGTTCACAAAATACAAATCGTTTTTCATCCAATGCCTTGGTGAAAATGTCGGCTAGTTGATACTCCTGTTCACAAAATACATGTCAATCGTGCGTTTTTCTACTTGATTTTTGATAAAAGTGATATCTAATATCAATGTGTTTTGTGCGTGAATGGTGAACAGGATTGCATTTTACAGCAAATGCACTCTGACTATCATTGTATATGAGTATATTATTTAAATTGAACCCATAATCGCGAAGCTGAGTCCTCATCCACAGCATTAGGAGCAACAGCTGGTGGCCACGATGTTGAGACACAACTTTGCTTTTTGGATGACCAGCAGATCGGCTTTTCGCCTAAGAATTGAGCGCCGCCTAACATGCTTTTCCTTTCCATTCGGCAACCTGCATAATCAGCGTTAGTGTAGCCGATTAGTTTAAAGTGCGTACCTTAAGGCTACCAAAGTCCTAAGGTAGAAGGGCCCTTGAGGTAGAGTAAGATGCGCTTAACCGTTAGCATGTGAGATTCCTTAGGATCTTCTTGAAAGCGGGTGGAGAGACAAGTGGTAAAGATAATGTCCGACCGACTCGAAGTGAGGTAGAGTAGAGATCCGATGATGCTACGGTATAGTGTGATGTCGACTACCTTTCCTGAGGGATCAGCATCCAACTTACAACTCGTTGACATGGGAGTGCTGAGAGGCTTGCTCTGATCTTGATGGAATTTCTTCAAGATATCCTTTATGTACTTCGTCTGACTTATGAAAATCCTTTGTCGAGCTGACTGACCTGAAGTGCAAGAAAGAACTGCATCTTTCCCATATGGCTCATTTCATATTTGGTCTCATGAGATCTCCGAATTTTTGGCATAGCCGGGATTTGTAGATCCAAGGATATTGTCGTCGATGTAAACTTGGACGACCATCAGATCTTTGTCTTGCCATTTTATGAAGAGAGTCGTATCGATGGCTCCTCGGATAAATCCAGACTTCACGAGGAATTCGCTCAAGACGTCATACCAAGCACGTGGGGCTTGTTTTAGTTCGTAGAGAGCTTTATCCAATCGATAGACATAATCAGGATGTTCTTGGTGATGGAACTATTTTATTGTATTCAATTAATATACTTATCGTGTCTTGCTATGCAAATAAGTAGTCTTGGGCTAAATTGTAATTAGCACTATTATAGGGCTACTTATGTAACTATACCACGATATATGGTATATATAAGTGAACTTCTTAGAAATTAAGTAGTGCGTTGTAGCAAGTAATAATAATCGAATACGAGAATTGGAATTTTAGAGAGAACTTTAAACTATTCACGCACTTTCTTAGCTTTCAAGTCATTTCTTAACTTTAAACTATTCACGCGCTTCGTAATATAGTTTAAACTTTAAACTATTCACGCGCTTTCTTAACTTTAAACTATTCACGCACTATTATAGGGCTCCAAGTCATTTCTCTCCCAAGCTTCAAAGTGGTAATCTCTTTCTTAGCTTTCAATTTTAATAGATTATCGATTCGATTCTTGTCTAGATTGATTTTTGAGTTTTCGAATCTGTTTTTCCCTATTCACGCGCGCAGTGTTCATCGCTGAATTCGATCTGGTTTTTCATAATTCGACTTGTGTTGCTGCTATTGAGGTTTGATTATATGATTCTAATTGATCTTAGCTTGTTTTCGTTCGATCGAACCATAAATTTTAGCGACTTTTGAAGATTTGATCGAAAATCATTCTTCGCGAGAAAAGAACTGATTCAAAAGCATAGACGCGATGTATTAGCTAATTACAAGGCTATTCTCTCTCTAGTTTCTCTCTCTATGAATTTTCTCTCTAACAAACCCTAAGCCACGTCCGTTCACCTTCCACCACCAACTTCTCACCCAGCCTGCCGCCGGCCACCGAACCGCCTTGACAGCTGCCAACGACCTCCGACCACCCTCCCTCGCCGGGATCAGAAGGTGATGGAAGGGTTCTATGTCCCTCACGAGTTTTTTTTTGTTCTTCAGCTACAACCTTTCGTCTTCTTCAATGGATCAAATCTGGATTTCTCTGTCCTACACCAGATTATGACTCACTGAGACGCAATATTGCTAGCTTTGATGATCGTTTCGACGTCGCATCTTTTGAAGCTCTTTTGGGGCATGTCTCTGAAGGAAAATTCGGACCCTAGCCACCGCAACCACAGGTTTTCGCCGCCCGGCCTCGACTCGAACACCCTATGGGGTCTGCACCTACTATCTCTCGTCCTGCCCAAGGCACAATCCGTCTCAGGCAATATGGATCCCGCAAAGACGCAAGCGACGTTTCACCTCCACTGTGGTTCTCATCCGCGATATGCCCCGCGACGCTCGCCGTCCGATTCATCGGGGCACACCATCGCCACATATAAGCGACAACCAGCAACTAGAACACGGACCTGTTGAAGATGCACCGCCCCTTAACGTCGTCTCAGCTTCAATGGCAAACAACGGCGCACCTAGGGTTTCTACTATTACGGCCCCTAGCACTGTTGGGCCTGGGAATATCTCAAATGGGCCGCGACCTGATGAGGATGTGACAGCGTCGAAGTCCCCGTCTAATTCTGCCCCGATCATTGAAGACACATCCAATGATGACCAGCTGCAATTTAAAAGTTCCGATCGCCGTTTTCCTAGCAGCCGAACCAGTACACCACCGGTCACCGGCTCAGGGCTGATCTTGGTGCACGGTTCTGTTAATGAACAGCCGAACGTGGCGGGAGGATCGTCACCTATCTTGGCCCGACAACCTAGGGTTTCTACGACGGATGATCCTTATTACAGACCTACCATATCAACTAATGGGCCCTGCCCCACACCTGAGGTCACGGCGAGTAATACACCTGATAGCACCCCATCTGTGCTTTAACGCCTGATCGGGGATGGTACTTATGCTTCCTTTGTGGCCATCATGCAAGGCGCCAACATCAACCGTGATCAACTGCGACGTCCTAGCCCTACACGTCTCAGTCTATCTTATACAGCACCAACAATGAATGATGGTGTGGCTGAGGCTTGCCCCCCTTGGGAGGTGATACAAAAAGGGACGACGCGATGGGACCACACCCTTGTTGGGTACTTTCTGAGGAAAAGGCCACACTTTCATCACGTTGAGCAGTTGTGCAATCTATCTGAAGAGATCTCATTGAAGTCCAAACAACAATAAATGGCTTCTTTAAATTTAGGTTTGCAACTGCTGAGGCGTCTGCGGCTATCCTGGAGGGTGGGCCTTGGCTCATGCAAGGACAGCCTCTTTTCCTCGAAAATTGGAGGATAGGCATGTCCTTTGAAAAGAAATATCATGAGGTTGTCCCGATATGGGTCAGATTACGTAATGTGCCTTCGGAGCTATGGACCCAAGAAGGGCCTAGAATTGTGGCGAGTGTACTAGGCAAACCACTTTTCCTTGACGCCAAGATGGCTAACACTAGCGGCCCCCTTTGAAGATCAATTCAATGTCGGAATCCCAAGCAAGGAGGGAGGACACTCGACAGTAGTGCCCATTAGGATGGATACGAGTGGAGACCCAAAAGGTGTACGACATGCACCTCTTGGACTCATGGAGCTGGGACATGGCCTATGACCCAAACACAAATCAGCTCAGAAGCAACCTAAATCAGCTCTACCAACTTGGCCGCAACCATCTACTTTGGCCGAACCAACAAGGCCACATGCCTCAGCCGAGGCAAACAAAAGCCCGCGGCCAAATACATCAGTCCTCGCCCCACCAACACGGGGTGAATGGCGTCGTGCCCAAGGAGACCAATAGGGCTAATAAGGATGGAGCGCTTAACTCGTGGCAGCCACACATCCGCGAATCACATAAGAAGTGTAAGGCAGGCCAATGATGGATCCTCGACCAGCTCGGCGGCCGCTAACTCTATGAATGAGGACTTTAACCCATTTGCGGTCCTTGCTGAATTGGAATGGGAAAACACCGTTAATAAGGGTCCTACAGCAGCCCTTCCGACATGTTCCCCATGATCCCTTAAGCCGTTTGGAATACACGTGGTCTAAATAGGATAGACCACAGATGGGCAGTGAGGGAGTTGGTTGCAAAAAATAATCTGGAAGTTATGGGTCTCATTGAAACACGAGTTTCTGAGCTTTCTGAGCAGAATGCTTCTTCTGTTACCCAATCTATAAACACTTGGAATTGGTTTTACGAAACTTATGGTCTGACCTCGTCGCGACATCTCAAACTCGGGTGGATACTCCATGGGTCGTAATTGGGGACTTTAATGCGATCTTGGACAACGCGGAGGCTCCTGGTGGTGCTCCGGGGGGCGGCTGCCCTGACATGGCAGCTTGTTTTACTGCCTCTGACCTTATTAGTTTACCACGTGTGGGACCCTATTCACGTGGTACAACCAGCAAAGCGGCACTGCGCCTATTTGGCTAAGATTAGACAGAATGACGGGAAATCCCTCTTGGTTTGCCCGCTTTGGTGACCTGGTGTATCGCTGCATTCTACCATCTACCTCTGACCACTCTCCGCTCATCTTGGAGGCAAATAATCCACTGCGGGCTATGGGTGCCATATTCAGATTTGATAATTTCCTAACAAAGGACCCTCAATTCATGCGGTTGGTGGAAGACTCGTGGAATACTCTTGTGGAAGGCTACCCCATGTTCGTCGTGGTTAAAAAACTTAAGGGTGTCAGGTCATGAAGCGGCTTTGGAAAGATAAAGGGGATCTGAACCACAACACTCTCGAGGGTAAGAGGTTCCTCGACACAGTTTAGGACATGGCCATTAAACATCATATGGAGCCGAACCTACTCCTTCTCGAGAAATGCTGTCGGTTTGCTTATTATGCCAAAGCTGTGGAAATGGAGCATGAAGTGCCTACTCAACGTGCTAAAGTTGCGTTGGCGTGGCTCCAGGACGGGAATCAATGCACCTCCTTTTTCAAGAAAGTGACCACGCGCTGTGCTACCAACCGAATCTTCTTCCTAGAGAATGAAGCGGGGGACACCTTCGAGGGCGATTGTAATACCCGAGTTCCGTAAGTAAGCCGACCAATAGATATGCATACTTACTACATGACTTACGTGACTGCATGAGACGTCTTACGATTTTATGTGTCAACATGATATCAAATTGGGTGCTATTAGAGTTACTAACCAGGTGGAGGAATTAATTGAAATTAGGTTAGTTATTGATTGTAGTGTTTCTAGTACATGGCATGCTAACCTAGAAAATTTAATTTAGTATAATTAAGTGTTAATACCACATTTAAGGAACACGAATTAGTAAGAATAGATTTCAAAAAAGGCTAGATGGGAATTTGATGCCTTAGGACTTCGAAACAATAAATCTCGAGATCTATAAATTCCAAGTGGAGGATGAAAGCTAACATGAATGTAGAAATAATTAACTTTAATATGTATAAGATCTCGAGAGAGGGCTAAGGAACAATTTCGATAAGTTAGGACTTCAACCAATTGGATTCTAAACGATAGGGCTTTTATAGTATAATTTATTTTGAAAACTTACATGGGAGGAAAACTAAAATCATAAAATAATACACATTAGTTAAGACATGATAAGTATCAAATTACCCTCAACGTCATTTGCTTATTCCTACACGCAATAATGAGATAAAAACAAAGAAAAAACAGAAGATGAGAGCCCCAAAACCATTAAACACAAACCCTCAAGAACTCGAAATCAGAAGAGACGAAGAGCTGAATTCTTTAAGCTAGGAGTGGTATGAAATTTCTATCTTAACTTGTATATTTAAATTCAGGTTTAGCATATTAAGATCTAGTATCACGTTTTAGAGAATATAAATTAGTAGGAATAATTCTTTAGATAATAATCTCATGGGATGTTCTAATCGCAAGTTTATGAAGTTATATAGTATTCAAACCGTTTTTGAATAAGTATGGGATTTTGACCGGAAGCTTAGACGATGATAGGATCTTCCCAGGTTATAAATCTCGAGAATTAGCTCGAGATCCATGTTGAAAGTATGTATAATTAGATCTCGAACTTTGTTAAAATATCGAGATCTTTGTGTCAAATGTCGAGAACTAGTTTAGTGTAACCTCGAGATTTCTATTTATAATGTCGACATGTTTCTTGAAATTATGTCGAGATTTTAGTTATAGGTACAATATCGAAATTATTGTGTAACATCTCGACATCTTGAGTATAATGTCGAGATATACCTCGAAATTGTATGTATGATATTTCAATATTTTAAATTGTAATGTCGAAATCCCACTTAATATAGAAGTCGAAATCTTATAAAGCATATCGACATCTTGGATATGATCTCGATAGCATATCTCGAAACCCTGAATGCTGTTTAATCAATATCGAATTTTGTAAGTACTATGTCGAAATCTATGTCAAACTCATGTATATATGATGTCGAGATTTAGCCTACCATATAGCCAAGATTTATAATTAACCCAAGCTCGAGAATTGTCTTCGACATTTATATCCTCATATGCAATCTTGAAAATACAGATTCATCAACCCATGTTGAGGTGCATATCTAAATTCCATGTCGAGATCTTTGTTAAGGTTGATTTCGAAATATTGCATGAAGCTCGAGATTCATCTCAAGATTTATATTGAAAAGCATGTCGAAATCCATATTAGTCTTAGCTTCGAAATTTATATAAGTCAAAACTAGGGTTTTCTAACTAAGCCACTTTAGTATAATTGTTATTAGACTAACAAACCCTAATTTTATATGTTTCTATACTTAGGGTTTGGAGATTAGCGAGTTACAGTACGCTAAATTAAATAACTAAGGAGTACCAGGTAAGTGGAAGTCCCAACTGCAACACATAATTATATGTGCATGAAATTATGTGTTGTGTTTTTATGACATCACGTGAATTTATGTGACGTCCTACTTGAATTATTTATGTTACATGACATGCATGATTTATTTACATGATATGATGGCATGACATGCATATTCATGACATGAACATATGCACGCACGTTTAGTATAAAAGGCATGATATGAGAGCGTGCATAATATACAATCGCCTGAGAGTGATAAAGATTCGCCGATATGGGCGTCTGATGTCGACTCACAGTTGAGTCACGGCTCTTCTGTGCTACCATGGTAACGTCGTATGCCGCTACCGTCAAGACATGGCATGTACAAGGCAAGACATGCTTTTAGGGCTAATGCCCTCATGGCGGGTCGTAAAACCTGGAGGGTGCGAGCTGAGGGAGTAAGTGACACCAAGGGTACCTCTGGTGTCGACTACCTCAGATTAGGTTACCAGTGTGAAGCGTCCGCGTGGCTTATGAAACCACCTTGGGACAGAAAAGGCGCCCTAGGGTTAGCCTCCCTTGAGTGGGTATTGCCACTTATATTTATTTATCCCTAGTGGATTCGAGCTCCATGATGGTGCATAGCAAGATATACGAGGGCCCTATATGACAAGACAAGACAAGGAAAAATATGAGGTCTAGGGAGCATTGGCGCGGATGCCTTTGCGAATTTAGGACACGTGCATGGCATGCATGGCTTTCACTTACTGAGCTTTATAAGCTCATTCCACGTATTTATGTGTTGTAGGTTCACCTGGAGCTGCCCCGATCTCTAAATCTTTGTATCGGTTAGCACCGAACGAACTACGGGAACTGAAGGAGCAATTAGAAGATTTGTCATCGAAGGGTTTTTATTCAACCCAGTTTCTCGCCTTGGGGAACCCAGTATTGTTTGTTAGAAGAAAGGCGGGTCGATGAGAATGTGTATCGATTATCGTGAGCTCAATAAAATCACGATTAAGAATAAGTATCCATTGCCTAGAATAGACGATTTATTTGATCAACTACATGGGGCGACAGTGTTCTCGAACATCGACCTACGTTTCGGTTATCATCAGTTGAAGATTCGTGAGGCCGATGTTCCTAAAACCGCATGCAGCACGAGGTACGACCACTATGAATTCTTGGTCGTGCCATTCGGGCTAACGGATGCTCCTGCTGCTTTCATGGATCTGATGAACCGGGTATTTAAGGAATTTCTGGACCAATTCGTTATCGTCTTTGTTGATGATATACTCGTATACTCTAAGACGAAGGAAGAACACGAGGAATATTTGAGAATGGTCCTTGGGATTCTTCGGGAGAAGCAGTTATTTGCTAAATTTAAGAAGTGCGAACTTTGGTTGGAACAAGTGGCTTTTCCGGGCATATCATTTCGGGAAACAGAATTTCAATAGACCCCAGCAGATAGAAGCAATAGAGAAATGGCCGCAATCGACCACTCCCAATGAAGTAAGAATTTTTCTAGGGCTTGCTGGATATTATCGGAAGTTAATTAAGGATTTTTCCAGCATTGTCTCAACGCTCACAAATCTGACGAGGAAGAATGTTCCGTTCAAGTGGACAGAAGAATGTGAGCAAATTCCAGGAGTTGAAGAAGAGACTGACAATTGCTCCAGTTCTAGCAATACCTTCGGGTACCGAAGGTTTTTCGGTATACAGTGATGCCTCGAAGAATGGTTTGGAGTGTATTGATGCAGAACGGGAAGGTAATTGCATATGTCTCCCGACAGTTGAAGTCGTACGAGAAGAACTACCCCACCCACGATCTTGAACTCGCTGCAGTAGTGTTCGCTCTCAAAATATGGCGACACTACCTATACGGAGAAAGGTGCGAGATATTTACGGATCACAAGAGCCTGAAGTACTTCTTCACACAGAAGGAGTTGAATATAAGGCAAAGGCGATGAGTCGAACTAGTGTACTACGACTGCGTGATAAATTATCCCCCAGGAAAAGCAAACGTAGTCGCAGATGCTTTGAGCCGAAAAGTGGTGAACAGTGAATTGTGCCAACTCGGAGTTGAGGTACTCAACGGAAATTGAAGCGAAATTAGCAGCGTTAACCCTCAAGCCGGCGCTGATAGATCGAATTTTCGAAGTACAAAAAGAAGACGAAATATATTTGAAGATTCGAGATGAACGAGATGAAGATGTCCCGTCAGAGTTCGAATTTTGAGAAGCCGGGAGCCTACGTTTTAGAGGTCGCTTGTATGTGCCTAAAGACGAAGACATCCGCCAAACCTTAATGATGGAGGCGCATACGACAGTCTACTCGATGCATCCCGGTGCAACGAAGATGTATCGAGATCTGCGGATGAATTATTGGTGGCCAGGAATAAAGAAAGATGTTGCTGCTTTCGTAAACCGATGTCTGACTTGTCAGCAAATCAATGCAGAACATCAAAGGCGGGCAGGAATGTTGCAACCTTTGACGACACCCGAGTGGAAGTGGGACTATATAACAATGGATTTCGTCGTCGTGTTACCGAAGAGCGTAAGAGGCCACGCCACGATGCAATTTGGGTGGTTGTCAACGGATTAACTATGTCCGTCCATTTCTTACCAATCAATCAAACGTATTCCATGGAAAAGTATGCAGAACTGTATATTCAAGAAATACTGAGACTCCATGGAATCCCGATGTCGATCGTTCGAGATTCGAGATTTCTGTCCCATTTCTGGGTGAGCTTACAGAAAGCGATGAGGACTAAATTGTCTTTTAGCTCAGATTATCATCCCCAGACTGACGGATAATTAGAAAGAACGATCCAGACGCTCGAAGATTTGTTGAGGGCGTGTGTTCTGGATTTTCGAGGAAGCTGTAGTAAATATCTCCCACTGATCAGATTTTCGTGTAACAACAGCTATCAAGCGACGATCGGGATGGCGTCTTACGAAGCCTTGTATGGGCGTAAATGTCGATCCCTAGTTCATTGGGACGAAATCGGCGAGAAGGCGCGGCTAGATCCCGAAATGGTTCGTGAAATGACTGAAGCTGTTGGTAAAATTCGGGAGAGAATGCAGACGGCCCAAAGTCGTCAGAAGAGTTACGCAGATAAAAGGTGAAGGCCGTTGGAATTTGAGGCAGGCGATCAAGTTTTCATGAAGGTATCACCTATGAAGGGTGTTAAACGTTTCGGACGAAAAAAAAAAGCTGAGTCCGAAATATATAGGACCCTTCAAGATTTTGAAAAGAGTCGGCGAAGTGGAGTATCAATTGGAATTGCCGACGTCATTGGCACAAGTCCATGACGTCTTCCACGTATCCACGTTACGGAACTACGTTCCAGATCCTAGTCATGTGCTACGAAGTGAAGCACTTCACCAACAATTGAGACCGGACTTGAGTTACGAAGAAAGGCCGGTAGAGATTTTATGTATGAGGTGAAACGACTTCAGAATAAGAATATCCCCCCAGTGGAGGTCTTGTGGCGGAACCAGACTATGGAAGAAGCCCCTTGGGAGCGAGAAGACGAGATGAGAGACAAATATCCCGAGTTGCCGATGAGGCTTGGCTCTACTGGTCAAGCTGAGGCGCTTAGGGTAATGTTGGGAGAGGTCCTGGGTTCGAATCTCATCCCTGTGACATTTTCCTAAGCCTACCCACATGGGCCCAGACATGTGCGATTGACCTGGTCGGCCTGCTTAGCAGGTAGTGGGTCGGCCCCGGGGTTTCACCATCGGCTTTCCCCGGTTATCAAAAAAAAAAAATATCCCGAGTTGTTCCAAACAACTTAAACTTCGGGAACGAAATTTCTTTTAAGGGGGAGGATGTAATACCCATAAAAACTAATACGGGATTAGTATATAACTATTTTGTAATGTTCGAAATTAATGGAGTCAAGTTTCGAACAAAACAGATTTTTGGGATCAAGCTGAAAATGTTTATTGGGCCCGAAAGTTAAATAGGGAGTGGGCCGAGAAGACTAGAAAACCCAAGAATGAACATAGGAATTTAAAATTAGTAGAATGGCCATAGGAAATACAAAGGCCCAAGTTAAACTAAAAGCCCACATGAACAGTTAAGACCCAAATGGCTTAAGATAAGGACAATTATACGTAGGTAGCATTCCCTAGTATTTAGAATAAGAACAATTATAACTAACCAAGGAACAAAACATAAAGAACAAAGGAAAGAAAAGAGGAGAAGGAAGGTGACGAAAGAGGAAGAGAAGAAACTTTCTTGGCAAGCTCGACTTGGACCTTTCAACCTCGAAAATTAGTCCAAACTAAACTAAGGAGTGGGAGTTCGAGAAAAATAAGTGACGAACGAAACCTCCTAGAAAATTATCTGGCTTAGCATGGAGGACATGTAAGTGGTTTTTAACCCCTACAAAGTATTTAAACCGTATTACATTCCTAAAAGGTTTCGAAATTGGATGAATGGGTCATCCGAGTTCGAAGGAGAATATTTTGTGATTTTTGGAATTTTAATGATATGCTCTACGTGATTTTTATGTGCCTTTTGAGCTCAAAATATTAGCTCTGCATTTTGATGATGTGCTTATGTGATTTGGATTGATGATCGAGCTAGAAGTTCTGGAAAATTAGGGTTTTATATGAATATGAATTTCGATGGAACAGTAGATTCGGGTGATTTAGGTTTCGGTCGATATTATGTTTCGCGGGCTGATTTAATTCGCGAATTAGAAATTTGACAGTTTCGGGAGAATTTTATGTTTTGCGGACCGCATTTTAAATTCGCGAATCGAGTTAAAGAGGTTTAAATTGAACAGAAGAATCGGCCGAATTGATCGCGAAACTTGGGCCCAAAGGTATTCCGCAGTGTCAGTAAAAAGGGATTTTGCGGGCCAGAGATCGGGCTTCGTGGGCTGGAACCGTTCGCGAGCTGTGAGATAGCGCGCGCCGACTTTAAGTTTTCGCGGGCCGACTTCATTTCCGCAGGGTGGTTCCTGTGAGTGATGTAGCTTCGTGAATATGGCGAAAGCCTTCGCGAATCCCCGAACATTCGCGGGTTGAACCACGTTTGAAATGTGAGATCGGGCATAATTTGGTTTGGGCTTTGACCAGAGTTGACCAGCGGAATTCATTTTAGGCTTTTGCCCTATTTCAGGCACAACCATTTTAAATAAAATTATTTTTTGCCCAAATCATTTTTAATTAGAATATTTTTGTATTCTGACTAGGAATATCGGGTCAACCCATATTCTAATATTTTAAGACTATTTCTGGGATTTAAAACTTTCGGCCTCGTTTAATAGTTGTATGAGTTATGTGGATTCGGGGTATGTGATATATGGTTGATTGTGTGCATTTCACGACAAGCACGGGAGAGTGTTGTACCGTATTTTTACGGACACCTTACGGTGTCGGATGAGTGGGGTAGAGTGACCTATATTGGTCGTCAGGTTTAGACTCAATTGGGCACCTGGTGGGAGATAGGGTTTGCGACACCTGTTTACTTGGGATTGAGCCACCCGAGGTGTATACCACCGGATATATTTGGCTCAGGGACGTCAGAGAGAAGTGAGATTCCTGTCTACCTGGATTAGTGGTATACTACTCGAGGAAAAACCGCGGGGTTGAGATTGAGTGCGGAGGGAGCGACCCGACACGGCCGGCGTGGGCTGCCGCATGGTTTATGGCGTACATTGTCATTGCGCGCGTGGGTGCCGAGTCTAGTCTAGGGCCCTATTATGTATGAGATGTGACGTAGGTTCGAGCGTGCATTATCATGTTGTGAGGATTGGGGTTGGGATGACTGCACGCATGCATCGCAAATGTTTACTACCACCTACTGGACAATTTTGCTCATGGTTTTATTTTTGTAGGTGAGACTGAGTCCGACACCGATGGATGTCAGGGTTAGCTATAGACTGGCTGGTGGCGGTGACTCCACGGGCTTTTGAGGGCGGCGCAGTATATGGGACGCGACCTGTGGAGAGGCGTAGTGTAGCATAGTCAGGATCGGATTTTTGGAGCTTCGGCCCGTTGTATTATAGTAACGTGTTTTGTAAACCCGACTTTAAATTATATTATGTATATTATTTTCTTTAAAAAAGTTTTAAATAAATCGGGTCCTCCGCGACTTTTGTTGCGGAAATCCGTCAAATTAACTTAACTAGGAAATAGGGTCGCCACATTGTGTCGGGGGATTACCATGGTTTGGTTGATGCCCTCATATTCTGGGTTGATGCCCATGGTTGGATAGAGCTCTTTACGGTGTATGCCTAGCAAGTCTGTCGAGGCCCCTGAGATATAAAAGATATGAAATCGAGTTCGGTCTATGAAGTTTAAGATGCATTGGCGAGGATGCGTTTGCGGGGGATTTACCACGTGCATATCATGCATAGTTTTCACTTACTGAGCATATCGATCACCCCTTACGTTATGTGTTGTAGGTGCAGGCGAACACGGTACGTGATCGCATAGATGACAAGGCAACCTTTTGCAGCTTCCAGGCGACTTTTGGGGTGAAAGTGTATGCATGGATGACGACCTGTGAGGCCGGGCGCATAAGAATCCCATTTGCAGTGCGTGTAGACACTTCCCTGTAATCAGGTTTTACATGTGGATAGGAATGACATATATTCTTTTGACGATGTACAACACGTTCTCCATTATATAAATGGAAAAGTTTCATACGCATTTCTACATTTCTTTAATTTAATACATCGTTAGGCACATAGGTCAATGCTAGAATAGGTAGCCATAGCTAGGGTCGCTATAGATGACAATGCCCGGAACACTGCAGTTGAACGGTGTGTCCGAACGCAGAAATCAAACTCTGTTTGATAAGCTTCGATCTATGCTGAGCTATATAGACCTACCCATATCGTTGTGGGGTCATGCCCTGTTGACGGCGGCACACATTCTGAATAGATGTCCTACAAAGTCTGTCGATCGTATTCCGTATCAGATATCGACAGGACGAAAATCGAGCTTCAATCACATTAGAATTTGGGGTTGCCACGCATTCATGAAAAAGCTCAGTTAAATTGGAATCGAAGGCTGTGAAATGATGTTTTATCGGGTATACTAAGGATTCCATGGGATACCAGTTTTACTTCCACGACAACCAGAGAATCGTTGTAGCCCTTTAGGCTCACTTCCTCGAAGCATAATTTGTTCGAGAAGGTGGAGCGGATCGCGAAGTAACTCTTGGAGAGTCGTAAGAAGTGCTTTCACATACTCCAGTGTCGGATGACACCGTAGAGTAGTCCGAGACGCAACATGAGTTTCACAGGTCGGGTAGAGTATCTCGCCAGCCTGAGAGACACGGGATGGTCCACATCGAGTACGAGGTTGCTGCGATGGTAGGGAACGTCGGATACGATACCACTACCTATGACCAGGCGATCAAGGATAAAGATCCGGGGAAATGACTTATAGCTATTGAAGCCGAAACGGATTCTATGCATGAAACCAAGTCTTGACTCTACTAGACCTCCCAGATGGTTTTAAACCCATTGTGTGTAAATGGATCTACAAAAAGAAAGATTGGATCTGACGAATTGGTTGACACATACAAAGCTAGGCTTGTGGCGACATGGTACAGTAAAAAAGAGGGCATTGACTAGAACTTTTCGCCTGTCGCTATGATGAAGTCATTCGAACATTGTTGTGATAGCTACGCACTGTAACTATGAGATCCGGCAGATGGATGTGAAAACTGCGTTCTAAATGGATACCTCAAGGAGGAAATATATATGGAGCAACCCAAGGGTTTATCGCAAGGAGATGCTCATAAGGTGTGCAAACTGAACAAGTCCATTTATGGACTTAAAAAGCCTCCAGAAGCTGGAATCTTGGGTTTGATGAAGTGGTCAAGAGCCACGGATTCATGAAGAACGACGAACCTTGCGTCTATAAGAAGAGCAGTGGGAGCAAAATACCTTTCCTCGTATTGTATGTGGACGACATCCTTTTGATAGGAAATGATATTGGAATGCTCTTGATGGTGAAACCGTGGCTTGCGACCGAATTCTTCATGAAAGACTTGGGAGAAGCTACCTACATCTTGGGTATTTGCTTTCATAGAGATCGAACAAATCGTATGTTAGGACTCTACCAGGACCTTTACTTAGAGAAGGTCCTGAAGCGATATAATATGGACAATTCTAAGAAATGTTTCCTGCCTGTGCGACATGGGATTCACCTTTCCAAGGCTATGAGCCTTCGGCACAAACTATTTTTCTTCATAGGGAAATGCAGACTTTATAACGCGATTTTCGAATTACACCTTCACTGTGTGCGATTTTCACACAGTAGACGAAATTTGAAAATTTGATCTGATTTGCCTTGTGATCGTCCAACCCCATCGCTGTTTCCGGCCACAACCTCACGGTGTAGGCCGGCCAGTGGGTCTGAATCGCGAGGGAGGGTAATTGGGGAGAGTACGGTGATTTTGACGGAAATTTTGGGCTAGGGTTTTTTCTGTTTGACCGGATGTCATCTGAATCGGATGGAGCGCTGGCAACGGCCCTAGGGGGTCACAACGATGCCAGGGACGGCGAGTCAAGTGGGGCTGGGGGCTGAGTGGTGATCGCATCTGCGATCGTCCGACGGCTGACATGGAGCGGGCACAGATCGTCAATCATGGGGTGACTACGAATCGTCCGGCGATGCCAGATCTGGCAGCGCTGTGCGCTACTTATCCTGATTTTGCATCGTGCTTTGATGGGGTGCGCTTCAATGAATTTTGATTAATCGGGTTGAAGGTCATGGCTCTGATGGGGTACGAATTGCGGCCAGAAGCGGGAACGATGCTGCAATGGGTGGGGCTCGGATTGCGCCCACGGTTCTGAATAATTCAGCTATACGGACTAATGGAGGGCCTGTGCCGATCAAGGGGATTCTTCATCATAATCCGCGCTTACTCCGCCGATCTCAGATGGGTAGACCAGATACGCCGCCGCCGAGGCGTGGATCGACAGCGAGACGAGGTATCGACATGGGCAGATTTGAGGATGACGACCTTGTGGACGAGGAAATAATTGTTGAGGACCACCGTCGGGCGAATTTGACTGAGAATGATGCAACGGTTAATTCAGACCAATCGCGGCAGCCGGTGATCACGGCTACTATGGAGCAGCCGTCGGCTTTGCCGTCTCTGGTGAGCCCACCACCACCTGCGACATCGATGATGGGGCTGCTCACATCGGTGATGAGGTTGATGACCCCTGATGGGCCGCCAGCAGTTGGGTCGGGAATTATTAGGGCCTCTCACGAGGCTGTGCCGAATGATGATGGTTTGGGCCGTTATAGGCTCCACGACAAGGGCCCAGTCTTCTCCCGCCTTGGGCCAATGCCACAGACTGCCAATACACCTCCTTACTTGGCGGCCGTTTCGGGATTGGAGCGGCAAAATAGACCTGTGTCTGAAAGGCGTGGAATGAAGTTAGCATACACACCGCCCTCTATCATTGAAGGTGTTGGCGAGGCGAGGCCATCACGAGAGGTGGCACGAAGTGGAGTGGCGCGTTGGAAGCACACACTGGTGGGATACTTTTTGGGAAAGAAGCCGTATTTTCCTTTCGTCGAGCGCTATCTAGTTCGATATGGCGGGGGTTGACGGAGGTCCGCTCCACCATTAATGGTTTCTTTATGTTCCGGTTTGACTCGGAGGCGGCATTGGCATGCATTGAAATTTTGGAAGGGGGCCCTTGGATGATGCAAGGGCAGCCCTTATTTTTGGAGCCGTGGAAACCTAGAATGTCCTTTGAAAGGAAGGAGGTTGTTGAGATTCCTTTGTGGGTGAAACTATGGAATGTCCCAGGCGAGCTTTGGACGCAAGAAGGCCTTGGGGTGGTGGCCAGCGTGGTGGGCCACCCGTTGTATGCGGATGGTGTTACGACGCGAGGGGAGAGAATTGATTATGCCCGTATCTGCATCATGAAGACGCTGGCTGACCCAGTTGTGGAATCTTTAATGTTCGTCTTCCATCAGATGACGGCGAACCCGACGAACTTGTACCTATACGCGTTGAGTATGATTGGCGCCCTTCACAGTGTCCGACATGTGCGTCTTGGGGCCATAGGGAGGCGCAATGCCCGAAGCGACTGGGGAATGCTGAGGGACCGGATGCACAACAGAGACAGTGTCACGACCGCTACTTCCCTAACTGCCTATTCTAGCGCATTCCTAAGTGCCTAGCGAGTTATGAGTAGTGAAGTATACCAAAAACGCGTATAAATTTTTTTTTCTTTTTCCATTCATATAATGGAACGGAGTTCTGTACACGTCAAAAGAATACATGTCAGGTCTATAAGCTACACCCTAGACCTAACTACGTGGCTCTTCGTGTGACGGCACAGCAAAAGTCTCTTATGCGCCCGGCCTCACAGGTCGTCATCCATACACACACGTCCACCCCAAAAGCAGCGCGAAGCTTCAAAAGATTGGCCTTGTCATCTAACGCGATCACGTACCGTGCTCGCTGGCGCCTACAACACATAACATAAAAGAATGAGCCACCGAGACTCAGTAAGCAGAAATCATGCATGTATGCACGTGTCCATTTCCCCGCAAAGGCAAACCCTGCCGATGCATAAATTTCTATGCAAGGGCAATCCGCGCCGATGCACCTAGTACTCGTACTAGTAAAACTCAGGGCCCTCGGCTAATCTTACTATGCACCACAAGAGCTCACGTCCCTCAGGACAATACGACAGCGGTCCACGCCGGATGGCCGAACCCTAGGATGCACAGCCCCTGACTCAACTATGAGTCGACACACTTGCCCACATCGGCAAGTCCTCGTCGCATACAAGCGACATATCCGAAAATAAAAGACGAAGGAAAGTACAATGAAAAGGTGGACCAACCCACCCACAAACCAGTAACAGGCTACTTGTCAACAAGCGACATATCACCATGCACACTCTATCCCATGACCCTTCCCCATGAGTTCGTGCGTGCACATGAGCATGCATATGCAAACAAATGTAACTTATGCTTACCACATGAAAGTGTAACGATAAATTCACGTAATCACGAAACCACGTAGGCATATAGTCACATATACATATAGCACACAAGTTATGTGTTGTAGTTGGATTTCTACTTACCTGGCGTCCGTCGATTTATTGCTACTGGATCAGGTGAGATTCCTAGAAGTCGACCTTAGCATGAAAATAATTAGGTCAGTACCTATCTAGTAATCTGACTAGCTAAGGTCTCGAATTTCCTAAGTGTTGAATTATATATTTTTAATACTATTGTTGAAGGGTAATTACTTAAAAGGAGTTTGTTAACTTTAATACGTGGAAGCCCTAATGACTCGTGAACTTCATTTGACTCTTGAATTTCTTCGGATTCGTGATTCGTGAAATATCTTAAGTATACTTCGCGAATCCTAAATTCCCATGGTTCGTGAAGTTATTATAGTGTGTGAAACTTAGTTCGCGAAGTTATAATAGTTCGTGAAGTGCCTAGCTAGGTCTCTCAATTCGCGAAATAGGTTGCTATGACTTGCGAAGTCTATACCTCACGAACTCATGTGTGAAAGCCTTATGTTTATAGTTCGCGAATCGCCCTATCCTAATAGTTCCCCAAGTATCCTACACTGGTTCGCGATTTGCTACTTTAATAATTATGGGTTTCGCGAAATGATTATGGTACTATTCCCAGTTCGCGAAGTTATCTACATTATTTCCTAATTCGCCAAATGCTCTAACATAGTTCGCGAATTGTAATTTTTAAGCCTAGTTCGCGATCTCATAGTTCGCAAATTACTATTTTTATTAATTATCGGATTCGCGAAGTTGCCGAGTTTGCGAAACGGATTCGCCAAACTTTGAGGGATTTCCCAAATAGAACCCGCCAAGTTGAGCCCGTGAAGTGCATGGGTTCGCGAACTAGGGTTTGCCATCCTCGTAGAATTCGCCAACCTCATTTCGACCCGTGAAACACTATTTCACTCAGTTCACGAAACACCCTCTCTCACAATTCGCCAAGTTCGGTTCGTTAAGGAGTTCGCGAACTCCCACGTTCAAATGGTTCGCGAGTTACTCAACCCGCGAACACCCTTTCATGTTTTGCGGACTCTTCTTATTGCTAACCTAGTACAGTTCGCGAATTTCTTCCTATTTTATTTTTGCGAGTTCATGCTTGAAGCCCTTACCCCCATAGTTCGTGAAAGCCATCATACTAATATTCGCGAAACCCATCATGAGTTTGCCAAATCTACATTTCGCGAATTCATGCACGTGATCTTATTGAGTTCGCGAAATCTCATGCTACTAATGGTTCACGATTCCGAGTCCGTGAACCTTTTTATTTCGCGAATTCATGCGTTTGAACATTTTAGGGTTCGTGAATTTCCACTCGCCGAGGGTTCGAGAACCACAATTCGCGAAATTCCTCGCTCGCGACCCTATTATACTAAAAACACTTCTTGATTTGCAAAACACTAACTGTAAGGATCACAATACGACTTTTCTCAAGAACATATTGAGTATCTTGTGAGTTTCAAAAACCTAAAATTCAAGCCCAGTAAAAACACGAGTTTTTTGGACAGATTTCATACCCTAACATCTAGACATGTTAAATTGAAACCGAGAGCTTAAAAATCAAGGTAAAACATTATACCTTCTTCCAATGCTAAGATCGATTTGCTCCTTACTCTCTCTATACTCGTTTTTGCTAGTGTGAGAAGTGACTTTTGGATAAATGTTATCTTTTTTTAAAGTATGGTGATGGGATATAATTGACGAAAATATCCCATAGATTAAGGAAAGTTGTTCCTAAGGCCATTTCTAAATGTTTTGGGCCTCGACCCTTGGCTTGGCCCATTAACCTAATTCTTTTTGGGCCTCAACTTATAAGCTTAGCCTATTTTTGAATCTTCCCAATAAATTGAGGGTCACTTGGTACAATTTAATTGGCCAAATTTCGCAAGATTACCAAAGCACGTAATTTGCCACACGAAACGTCACGTAAGTTGCATAAGCACGAAACTAATGCATGAAACGCACATATATGTGGTCAACCTTTTGTGCAAATTTATTGGCCTTACTATTTTCGAGGACCCGGGTGCTACATCCTCCCCCCCTTAGAGAGGATTTCGCCCCCGAAATCAGCCCGTTTGGAACAACTCAGGATAGCGGACTCTCATCTCATCCTCACGTTCCCAGGTGGCTTCCTCTACTGACTGATTCCACCACAGAACTTTTACCAAAGGGATTTCTTTATTCCTAAGCCTCTTTGTTTCGTACATCAGTATTTCTACTGGCGCTTCTTCGTAACTCAAATCTGGCTTCAAGTGTTGGTGCAGAGTTTCGTTCACCAGCACGTGGCTTGGGTCAGCGATATACTTTCGCAAAGTTGAAACGTGGAATACATCATGTACTTGCGACAACGATGCTGGTTGTTCCAATTGGTACGCTACTTCGCCCACTCTTTTCACTATCTTGAAAGGACCAATGTACCTTGGGCTTAGTTTTCCCTTCTTGCCGAATCTCTTAACGCCCTTCATTGCCGATACTTTCACGAAAACCCAATCATCAATTTCGAATAGCGGTCTGCGTCTTCGATCCGCATAACTCTTTTGTCTGCTTTGCGCCGTGCACATTCTCTCTCGAATCGTCGCGATAATTTCCGTCATTTCTCGGATCATATCTGGGCCTAACATTGCCCGTTCACCGACTTCATCCAAATGTACTGGGGATCTGCACTTTCGTCCGTATGAGGCTTCATAAGGAGCCATTCCAATTGTAGCTTGATAACTATTATTGTACGAGAATTCCACCAGTGGAAGGTACTTGCTCCAGTTGCCTTTGAAGTCGAGCACACAGGCTCGTAGCATATCTTCAAGTGTCTGGATCGTCCGCTCGGATTGGCCGTCCGTTTGCGGATGATAAGCTGTGCTGCATGACAATTTTGTCCCCATCGCCTTTTGCAAACTCGTCCAGAACTTAGATAAAAATCTGGAATCACAATCTGATACTATCGACAGTGGTACTCCATGGAGTCGTACTATCTCCTGGATATACAGTTCCGCGTATCGCTCCATGGTGAATGTCGTACTTATTGGCAGAAAATGAGCAGGTTTCGTAAGTCGGTCTACAATCACCCATATCACATCATGCCCTTTCACATTTTTCGGCAATCCGCTCACGAAATCCATCGTTATATTGTTCCATTTCCACTCCGGAATCGGTAAGGGCTGCAGCGTCCCTGCTGGCCGTTGGTGTTCTGCCTTAATTTGTTGACAAGTGAGGCATTGACTGACGAATTCTGCTACGTCTTTCTTCATTCCTGGCCACCAGTAGTGCGCCCGTAAGTCTCTATATAGCTTCGTGGCTCCAGGATGTACTGAGTACGGTGTAGTATGTGCTTCCGCCATTATAGTTCTTCGAAGTACTGCATCGTCCGGTATATATAATCTGCTCTTGTAGTACAAGCTCCCGTCGTCTCGGAATACATAGTCTACTGCCGGCTGCTCTGTCTAGGTTCCCTTGATCTTGACATAGAACTCGTCATTTTCCTGAGCCTTCTTGATTTGTTCTAACAATGTCGGTTGGAGGGTCAAAGCTGCTAACTTCACCTCGACCTCGCCTAATGGTACGATCTCCACTTCGAGTCGTTGGAGTTCCGTGCTTACTGTCTTTCGACTTAAGGCATCTGCTACCACATTTGCCTTCCCTGGGTGGTAGTTGATTACACAATCGTAGTCCTTCACTAATTCCAGCCACCTTCTCTGTCTCATGTTTAGCTCCTTTTGGGTGAAGAAGTACTTTAAACTTTTGTGGTCGGTGTAGATCTCACATCTTTCACCATATAGATAATGCCTCCATATCTTGAGGGCAAAGACCACAGCTGCTAGTTCCAGGTCGTGCGTAGGGTAGTTCTTTTCGTATTCCTTCAGTTGCCGTGAGGCATAGGCCACTACATTTCCGTTTTGCATTAATACACATCCTAAGCCGTTCTTTGAGGCATCGCTATAAACTAAGAATCCCCCGGTTCCTGACGGTATCGTAAGGACTGGGGCTGTAGTCAGTCGCCTCTTAAGCTCTTGAAAGCTCTGCTCACATTCCTTGCTCCAATGAAATGGCGTGTTCTTCCTTGTTAACTTTGTCAGTGTTGAAGCTATTTTCGAGAAGTCCTTAATAAACTTCCTATAATAGCCCGCCAAGCCGAGGAAGCTCCGTACCTCGGTCACATTTGTTGGCTGAGGCCAGTTACTAATGGCTTCGATCTTGTTCGGATCTACAGAAATTCCCGCCCCAGAGATAATATGTCCTAAGAATGCTACTTGATCCAGCCAAAACTCACACTTTTTGAATTTGGCGTACAGCTGCTTCCCCCGCAGTGTCTCAAGCACTATCTTCAGGTGCTCCTCATGTTCATCCTTCGTCCTTGAATAGATAAGAATATCGTCTATGAACACGATTACGAACTTGTCCAGATAGGACTGGAACACCCTGTTCATCACGTCCATGAAGGCCGCCGGCGCGTTAGTCAGTCCGAAGGGCATGACTAGAAATTCAAAGTGCCCGTATCTGGTACTGAATGCCGTTTTCGGAATATCGTCCTTGCGGATTTTCAGTTGATGGTATCCCGACCTCAAATCTATCTTAGAAAACACTGTGGCGCCTTGTAGTTGGTCAAAGAGATTCGTCGATCCTGGGCAATGGATACTTATTCTTGACCGTTAACTTGTTCAGCTCCCTGTAATCTATGCACAGCCTCATTGAGCCGTCCTTCTTTCGCACGAATAGAACTGGCGCACCCCAGGGAGAGAAACTGGTCTGGATGAAACCTTTCTGTAGTAGCTCATCTATTTGTTCCCTCAGCTCCTTCAGTTCGGTCGGTGCTAACCGGTACGGGGTCTTGGACACTGTGCAGCTCTCGGCACCAGGTCGATTGTAAACTCGATTTCTCTGTCTGGGGGTAGTCCCGGCAAGTCTTCCGGAAATACGTCTGGGAACTCCTTAATTACAGGTACGTCTTCGATTTTCGTGGGAATGTTTTCCTCTGTCTTCAGGGCAAACACCAGGTATGCCTCGCATCCGGCTTTGATTAGCAGTTGGGCCTTCAACGCCGAAATCTTAGGAACAATTCCTCTTTCGCCCGTCCCCTTGAAGGTGAGAGGTTCTCCCCCTTCCGTATTGAACGTCACCACCTTATGATTACAATCTATTACCGCTCCATATTTTGAGAGCCAGTCCATCCCGAGGATCACCTCGTAATCGTTCATCGGGATGACTATTAAATCTACAAGCAACTCCTTGTCGCCGACTAAGACCGGGCAATTCCTTAATATTTGGCTAGTCCTAGTTGGTGCCCCGTTTGGGATTGCTACACTATATTCAACCTTGGCCCGCTCAGGTATTATATTAAGTCTTGTCACGTATGGGATGGATGCAAATGAGTGGGTTGCCCCAGAATCTACTAGGATGCATGTGGGTGTTTGGTGGATTAGGAGGGTACCTGTCATCACCGCTGGGTTGTTCTCCGCTTCCTCTGAAGTGATGGTGTATACTCGAGCTGGCACCATCTGAGGTCCTGCTTGGCTTCCGGCCTGACTTCCCGAAGCACCTTCTGGGCACTGTCTCACGAAGTGTCCCGGCTTCCCGCATCTGAAACACGCGTTGGCCGGCATGTTGCAATTCCCGAAGTGCCTCTTTCCGCACCTCTGACAGTTGGGAATCGGCACTGCCCCTTGATTCTGATTCGGGTTTGGGGGTCTGTTCACTGTCCCCTGAGGTTGTTGAGGAGGCCTGTTCTGGAATTTATTTTTACCACCTTTAGGCACAAACTGCCGTTTCTGATTTCCTCCGCTCCATTGTGTTCCTTGCATTTGCGCAAATTTGCGCTTGGCCTCTTGTGCCCTCACGATCCGAGCTTCAGCTTGTTCTGCCACCATTGCCCTCTCTGCTACCTGAGCGTAAGTAGCTCCCTGGATTCCCGCCATGCTCACATCTCTATAGAGTTCCGGTTTCAATCCTTCTAGGAACCGTTCAATTTTCAGAGCATCCGTGCTGACCATGTGTGCTGCGAACCTGGACAACTGCTCAAACTTTCGTATGTACTCCGCGACGGTCATCGATCCCTGCCTGAGGTTTATAAATTCGTTGAGACGCTGGGCTCTCACCGGGGCCGTCAAGTACTTACCCCGGAACAGCTCCTTGAATCTGTCCCAGCTCATCGTGGCAGGATTCTCGATCACCATAATGGTGTCCCACCAATGTCCGGCGCTTCCTCTTAGAAGGAACGCGGCGCACAGAGCCTTTTCTGCCTCTGGGACTCTGCTGTAGACGAACATGCTCTCTAGTGTCCTTATCCAATCTTCGGCTGCCGTCGGGTCAGCCGTATCCTCGAAGGTTGGTGGGTTCAACCTCCTGAACCTTTCTCCCACTATCTCTGCCCTATCGGCCTGAGTGTTTCCAGCATTCGTGGTGTTCTGTTGGATCAGCTGTTGTATCTGTGTTGACTGCTGGCGCACCAATTCCGTAAGTTGGAAAATGGTCGCGTCGCGCTTGTCAGTAGGGACCGTGTTTCCCCTATTCTGGTCATCGCCACCGCTCGACTCACCTCTTGTTCTTACCATCTTTATACCCTATCCTGATCGTCCTATGGCCAATAAATTATGCAACATAGAAATCCACATAGAACTAACACTTACTTGCAAGGCCGCTTCCGCTCTTTTGGGTGTGTGTGTATGGACAGTCTACAGAACCTGTGACCGAAGCTCTGATACCACCCTGTCACGACCGCTACTTCCCTAACTGACTATTCTAGCGCATTCCTAAGTGCCTAGCGAGTTATGAGTAGTGAAGTATACCAAAAACGCGTATAAATTTTTTTTTCTTTTTCCATTCATATAATGGAACGGAGTTCTGTACACGTCAAAAGAATACATGTCAGGTCTATAAGCTACACCCTAGACCTAACTACGTGGCTCTTCGTGTGACGGCACAGCAAAAGTCTCTTATGCGCCCGGCCTCACAGGTCGTCATCCATACACACACGTCCATCCCAAAAGCAGCGCGAAGCTTCAAAAGATTGGCCTTGTCATCTAACGCGATCACGTACCGTGCTCGCTGGCGCCTACAACACATAACATAAAAGAATGAGCCACCGAGGCTCAGTAAGCAGAAATCATGCATGTATGCACGTGTCCATTTCCCCGCAAAGGCAAACCCTGCCGATGCATAAATTTCTATGCAAGGGCAATCCGCGCCGATGCACCTAGTACTCGTACTAGTAAAACTCAGGGCCCTCGGCTAATCTTACTATGCACCACAAGAGCTCACGTCCCTCAGGACAATACGACAGCGGTCCACGCCGGATGGCCGAACCCTAGGATGCACATCGTTCCCCTAGGTCGCCATATAAACCCGGTCGTCCCCAACTGTCCGGCGGTCGCTCACGCTGGTAGCCTACGCTGAGGTTGCCTACACCAGGGTTCCACCCGGTGCTGCTTATACCCTCAGGTCGCACCCTCCAGGTCGCACCTTACCGCCACGGGCCATGCCCGAATCCTATCCATAGGATACCAATATATATATTTACAATAATAGTACGACGACGCTAAACGCCGCCCTGGTAGCATAGTAGACAGCCCCTGACTCAACTATGAGTCGACACACTTGCCCACATCGGCAAGTCCTCGTCGCATACAAGCGACATATCCGAAAATAAAAGACGAAGAAAAGTACAATGAAAAGGTGGACCAACCCACCCACAAACCAGTAACAGGCTACTGGTCAACAAGCGACATATCACCATGCACACTCTATCCCATGACCCTTCCCCATGAGTTCGTGCGTGCACATGAGCATGCATATGCAAACAAATGTAACTTATGCTTACCACATGAAAGTGTAACGATAAATTCACGTAATCACGAAACCACGTAGGCATATAGTCACATATACATATAGCACACAAGTTATGTGTTGTAGTTGGATTTCTACTTACCTGGCGTCCGTCGATTTATTGCTACTGGATCAGGTGAGATTCCTAGAAGTCGACCTTAGCATGAAAATAATTAGGTCAGTACCTATCTAGTAATCTGACTAGCTAAGGTCTCGAATTTCCTAAGTGTTGAATTATATATTTTTAATACTATTGTTGAAGGGTAATTACTTAAAAGGAGTTTGTTAACTTTAATACGTGGAAGCCCTAATGACTCGTGAACTTCATTTTTTTTTTGGAGCTTTCAACTATTACACAAAACCGATGAATGGATAGATTTCCCTGAAAAACAATAACTTCAAGAAGTCCAACTACCAGAAAAAAATTGACTCTTGAATTTCTTCGGATTCGTGATTCGTGAAATATCTTAAGTATACTTCGCGAATCCTAAATTCCCATGGTTCGTGAAGTTATTATAGTGTGTGAAACTTAGTTCGCGAAGTTATAATAGTTCGTGAAGTGCCTAGCTAGGTCTCTCAATTCGAGAAATAGGTTGCTATGACTTGCGAAGTCTATACCTCACGAACTCATGTGTGAAAGCCTTATGTTTATAGTTCGCGAATCGCCCTATCCTAATAGTTCCCCAAGTATCCTACACTGGTTCGCGATTTGCTACTTTAATAATTATGGGTTTCGCGAAATGATTATGGTACTATTCCCAGTTCGCGAAGTTATCTACATTATTTCCTAATTCGCCAAATGCTCTAACATAGTTCGCGAATTGTAATTTTTAAGCCTAGTTCGCGATCTCATAGTTCGCAAAACTATTTTTATTAATTATCGGATTCGCGAAGTTGCCGAGTTTGCGAAACGGATTCGCCAAACTTTGAGGGATTCGCCAAATAGAACCCGCCAAGTTGAGCCCGTGAAGTGCATGGGTTCGCGAACTAGGGTTTGCCATCCTCGTAGAATTCGCCAACCTCATTTCGACCCGTGAAACACTATTTCACTCAGTTCACGAAACACCCTCTCTCACAATTCGCCAAGTTCGGTTCGTTAAGGAGTTCGCGAACTCCCACGTTCAAATGGTTCGCGAGTTACTCAACCCGCGAACACCCTTTCATGTTTTACGGACTCTTCTTATTGCTAACCTAGTACAGTTCGCGAATTTCTTCCTATTTTATTTTTGCGAGTTCATGCTTGAAGCCCTTACCCCCATAGTTCGTGAAAGCCATCATACTAATAATTCGCGAAACCCATCATGAGTTTGCCAAATCTACATTTCGCGAATTCATGCACGTGATCTTATTGAGTTCGCGAAATCTCATGCTACTAATGGTTCATGATTCCGAGTCCGTGAACCTTTTTATTTCGCGAATTCATGCGTTTGAACATTTTAGGGTTCGTGAATTTCCACTCGCAGAGGGTTCGCGAACCACAATTCGCGAAATTCCTCGCTCGCGACCCGATTATACTAAAAACACTTCTTGATTTGCAAAACACTAACTGTAAGGATCACAATACGACTTTTCTCAAGAACATATTGAGTATCTTGTGAGTTTCAAAAACCTAAAATTCAAGCCCAGTAAAAACACGAGTTGTTTGGACAGATTTCATACCCTAACATCTATAACATGTTAAATTGAAACCGAGAGCTTAAAAATCAAGGTAAAACATTATACCTTCTTCCAATGCTAAGATCGATTTGCTCCTTACTCTCTCTATACTCGTTTTTGCTAGTGTGAGAAGTGACTTTTGGATAAATGTTATCTTTTTTAAAGTATGGTGATGGGATATAATTGACGAAAATATCCCATAGATTAAGGAAAGTTGTTCCTAAGGCCATTTCTAAATGTTTTGGGCCTCGACCCTTGGCTTGGCCCATTAACCTAATTCTTTTTGGGCCTCAACTTCTAAGCTTAGCCTATTTTTGAATCTTCCCGATAAATTGAGGGTCACTTGGTACAATTTAATTGGCCAAATTTCGCAAGATTACCAAAGCACGTAATTTACCACACGAAACTTCACGTAAGTTGCATAAGCACGAAATTAATGCATGAAACGCACATATATGTGGTCAACCTTTTGTGCAAATTTATTGGCCTTACTATTTTCGAGGACCCGGGTGCTACAGACAGGTGCAACGGACGGTGGTTGGCGAATGGCGACAAGTGGAGGCTCGCTTACGGTCGAATAGGCAGTGAAATCATACGAATCCTTTGGGTCGTCAGACTCGCATGACAAGGAGTGGCGCGGGGCATGTGCCTGTGAATATGGACGGAAGAGTGCATGAGGAGTGGCGACAGATGGGGGCGAAAGGGAAGGCCATCGTGATGCTTCCACGGACGACTGATTCTCATTTTGAGCGTCCTCGTGGGGAACGCTGCCAGGGGGAGGCGAGCGCTTCGCGGCGCAGCCCAGAGGCGCTGCGAAGGTTGAGTCCCATTCGATCACCTACTGACGAGGGGAGTAATCGTTTTCAAGTCCTATGTGATTTGAATGATGTGACTGACACTATACTATCTCAATCGGGCCCTAAAGATAATGCAGCCCATGATGGGGTGCATTCATAGCGTTGGGAGCATGGAATGTACGTGGTCTTAATAAACAAGACCACAGGAGGGCGGTGGGGGATTTGATAGCGCAGGAGCAGGTGAGTATGATTGGACTTCTGGAAACACGTGTGGCTGAGTCTAATGCGGGGTTTATTTCGAGCGGCATTAGATCTCGATGGAGCTGGTTCTTCGACTACGCTGAGGGTCCAGCTACACGGATTTGGGTTGGGTGGGACCCGTCGATTTTGAAAGTGGATATTCTTGAATTCTCGACTCAGGCGGTTCACTGTCGTGTGGTCACAATGGGGACTAAAGAGACAATATTTGTCTCCTTTGTGTATGGGAAGTCCAGGAGGGAGGAACGACTTCCTTTGTGGGAAGAATTAATTACTATGTCCCAAAGGCGTGTGGCGAATGCATGGATTGTCCTGGGGGACTTCAATGCTATATTGCACACGACTGAGGGACGAGGGGGAGCTCCAGCTAGGCAAGATATGGAGGAGTTTCAAGCTTGCCTGGTTGGTGCAGATCTTACTACGATTCCTACGACGGGCCAAATGTTCACGTGGTACAACCAGCAGAGGAATGAGGTGGGGATTTGGAGACGGCTAGATCGTATGGTGGGAAATCCCCAGTGGTTTGCTCGCTTTCCTGACTCGTTCTGTAGATGTGCTCTTCCATCATCGTCAGATCACTCGCCTATTCTCTTGGGCGCTGTTACGCCGCGCCAGCATAAGGTGACCTTTAGATTTGAGAATTTCTTGACGAAGGACGAGGCCTTTTTGGAGCAGGTTAAGCGCATCTGGAGCATACCGATCTATGGGTTTCCAATGTTTGTTGTTACGCAGCGCTTGAAGATGTTGAAACCCATATTTCAACGGATGAGGAGAGCGAAGGGGGATTTATCTAGGAATGTTATTGAGGCGAAGGGATTCCTTGATCTTGCACAGGAGTTCTCGGCACGCTTTCCACAGGAGATGGAGCACACAGCATTGTCACAACGGGCTAAGCTTGCTTGGCTGAAGGATGGCGACCAGTGTTCATCTTATTTCTTTCGAAGGGTGGCCATGCGTCGTGCTACTAATCGCATTGTGTCCCTTGAAGATGTGACATGGGCCTTGTTGGATGAACCACAGCAGGTGGAGGGTGAGCTGCTTGGATTTTACCAGGATCTGTTGGGCCAGTCTGTGCACTCTACACCGATAGCAGTTGCTGATGTATGACGAGCTGTGACGCGTACGCTTTCCCCAGCGGATGCGCAGTCCATGATAGGGTCGGTGTTTGCGTTGGAAGTACGTGAGGCGCTTTTCTCTATGGGAGATGAGAAAGCGCCTGGACCTGACGGGTATACGATTGCTTTCTTTCGAGTGGCGTGGGGGATAGTTGGAGATGAGGTGGTGAGTGCGGTCCAGGATTTCTTCGCAACGGGAAGGCTACCGAAGGGACTCAACAGCACACTCATCACATTGATCCCTAAGAGAGATACACCTCGGCGTGCAACGGATTTCAGACCCATTTCCTGTTGCAATGTCCTTTACAAGGTGATTTCTAAGATCTTGGCCAATCGTTTAAAGGTTCACCTATCTTCACTGGTGCATAGCTCACAGACGGCGTTTATTCCTGGACGACGTATCAGTTATAATGTGTTGCTGGCGCAGGAGTTGTGCCTCGGATATAAGTCTAAGGGCCGACCACCGCGGGCGATGTTCAAGATTGACTTGGCCAAGGCGTATGACAAGGTAGAGTGGGAATTTTTGCTATCTGTTCTAGGCGAAATGGGCTTTCACCCAACGTACATTGGCTGGATTCGGGCGTGCATGACGACTACGGCATTCTCATTGAACCTGAATGGCCAGGTGGTGGGGTTTTTTCAGGGAAAGAGGGGTATTCGGCAAGGGGATCCTATCTCCCCGTATCTGTTTACGTTGGTTATGGAGGTCCTCCATGGGCTTATCACGGTGTGCGTCTCTGAGGAATCGCGGTTCAGATATCATTGGCGCTGCAAGTCGCTGGGATTGGTCTCGTTAGCGTTTGCGGATGATCTCCTTCTCTTTAGCCATGCGGACGTTGTTTCAGTTGGTGTGCTGAAGAAGGCGTTGGGTGAGTTTGCGAGGTTGTCAGGGCTGCATCCTAACCCTGACAAGAGCGAGTTGTATATGTCAAGGCGAGCTGAAGGTTTGACGGGGCAGATTCAGGCCCTCATGGGCTATCGAGTGGGAAAGTTGCCGGTTCGCTACTTAGGTGTGCCCCTTATTACTTCGCGTTTGACAATTGGCGATTGTGCCCCACTTTTACAGAAAGTGGATCAGCGGCTGGGGTCATGGCTAAATCGCTCATTATCATATGCAGGCCGACTCCAGCTGGTTAAGTCGGTACTGCAGGCGCTTCATGCTTATTGGTCGGGAGTGTTCTTGTTGCCTAAAGGCGTTATCAGTTTTCTTGAAACGCGCTTTAAGAAATTCTTATGGGGAGGGACATCAGCCAAGGTGGCATGGGATGCGCTATGTTTACCCGTATCAGAAGGGGGGTTGGGGCTCAGATCTATAGCTGTCGACAACAAATCTCTACTATTGAAGCATTTATGGAGTGTACTTACCAGAACACCGGGCTCCATATGGGTCGGATGGCTATATGGGACGCGACTGCAGTCTCGATCGCTATGGGACCTCCAGATCTCGCCGACTGACGCTTGGAGCTGGAGGAAGCTGCTGCAGTTGCGACCTTTGATCAGGTCCATGATTACTTTCCGTGTTGGAGATTGATCCGCGATATGGCTGTGGAAGGATCCCTGGCCGTTGCCTATACCGCTGCTAGAGAGATTCCCTAGAGGTCCTATTGTGATGGGGCTGCTTCCAGATGCAAGGCTTAGTATGGTCATTGACACGCAGGGATGGAAGTGGCCAGGGCAGGGGGCGGTTGAGTATCTTGAGATCAGCCGTCTCCTTCCATCCGTGATACGAAGGTATCGAGATGGAGTGTTGTAGAAGGGATCGCCAGATGGATCTATGACGGCGCGTTTGGCTAGAGACGCGATGCGGCACAAGAGACCTACAGTTTGTTGGGCTAGCCTGTTTGGGGGGCCGTTGAAGGTCCCTAGGCATGAGTTCATCTTATACCTGGGATTGCAGGATCGGCTCTCGACTAGGGACAAGCCTTGGATAGCTCAGCCGGCGGGAAGTCCGGCTTGTGGCCTCTGTAATGAGTTGCACTATGAGACATCCCAGCATCTCTTTTTCGATTGTCCGTTTTCACAGCAATGTCTTCGGATCTTGCCGCGACGAATTCGGTGGATTTGGCCCTATCGGGAATGGAGTACAGGTATTCGATGGGCGGCGGCCCGTTGGAGAGGGAAGCATCTTCTTCATGCAGCTTATCGACATGTTCTTGCCTCTCTGGTTTACCACATCTGGCAGGCAAGGAACAGGCGTTGGAAGGAGGGGATCATCACGCCGCCTCAAAGGCTCGTGGGGTGTGTGCTTGCTTTGGTTATAATGCGTATTAGTGGTACGTCCACGAAGTACGACCTGCATCGCGCGGCTATTCGCAGAATTTGGCGTGTGGCTTGGTAGGCGTTAGTTTTGATTCATGTAGTGATATCTTGTGATTGTGCCAGTAGCTTGTTACTGGTTGGTTGCGGAGTTCATCTCCTGCTCATTTTGTACAACCTTTCCACTTTATATATATAAGGGACATTATGCCAAAAAAAAGGCTATGAGCCTTCAAAGTGAGTTGGCGCAGAAAGAGATGAATGGAATACCCTATGCATCCGTAGTGGGGTAGCTTGATGTACACGATGCTTTGCACCAAACCTGACTTGGCGTAGGCTGTGAGCGTAGTTAGTCGGTTTCAGGCTGACCCTAGTAAGGAACATTGGACAGCAGTCAAGACTATCCTCAAGTACGTCAGCCGGACTAAGGATATGATCCTGGTCTATGTAATGGAGAATTGGAAGTGGAAGGGTAAACATGGATTAGGATTTCTAATCTAACGTGGACAACCGTAAATCCACTTTAGAATTCGTCTTTATGCTCAACGGTGGAACATTGTCTTGGAAAAGTTCCAAACAGAGCACTATGTAGATTCTACCTGCGAAGCAGAGTATATAACGGCCTCTGAGGTAGCTAAGCAAGGTGTTTGGATGAGAAAGTTCTTGGAAGAACTTGGTGTCGTTCCTGTAGAAGATAGGCCATTGTGGTGTGACATATTGGCGCTATTGCTCAGGCGAAAGAACCGAGGTCTTAGAGCAGGTCCAAACATATAGAAAGAAAGTACATCGTGCTACGTGGAATCATTGGGAATGGCTACATAGCTTGCAGAAGATTTCGACCGCGGAAAACGTGGCCTCTATCACAGGCAGCGCTGGCTCTGACATATCGAAAAGATGGGTATTAGATACTGTAGGACATGGAATTGAGTGCAAGTGGGAGATTGTTAGGAATATGCCATCGAATGCTATACGAGGATTAGATTGTATAGAGCATTAGCTTATTTATCATTCGGCCTTTTTGTGCATTTTCGTGTGTTTATTGAAAGGCATTGTTTGTTTATTGGACATAAGAGTTCTTTACTTAGCATCCGGTAAAGCAATAAATGAACAAAATCCAAATTTGTCGAGTTGAGTCACTGTTCTCGATGTGCACGAGAGAGGAAGGCACCAGTGGACTATTAACCTCGAACATTAAAAGTCCATAAGCCTGAGGATCCACTTGGGTGTTGGATAACCGATTACGGCTTATATGTCGATGACCTATCGTGTGCCGATATCCCGCCTGGAAGCGGAGGTCATGACTTGTGATACAAATTGAATCAAGGGATTGAATTGTTTCATGGGCGCTGACTCACGGGAGTACGGTCGAACATGGCTTATTACTCAAGGAGTGTCAATGACCGACGACAACACTATAGTAGTCTGCATAAACCTTAGACCGAAAGGGGCTTTGATGGAGTTGACTTCGAAGTCTAGACTGTCACTGGTTCCCACGACACGATTTTTTTTGTAAGGTCTCGTGTATATAAATGAATGTACAGAGTGAGTGGGAGAGGTGCTCCGCACAACCAACCGGTAACAGGCTACTGGGTACATGTCAAGTAACGCGAAGCCCTACCAAACTACCAAGCCCACGTCATACTCGACGAATAGCAGCATGCTGAAGAGCATACTTACTAGCCGTACCACTAAGTCTCATGGCCACCAGCACAACAACACTTCCAACCAATCTCTCAGGTGGCGTGTCAATCGCCTCCCGCCACTTTTGTTCCTCGCCTGCCAAATATAGTAAACAAGTGAGGCTAACACATGATGGAAGGCGGCCTGAATAAGGTGGCTGCCACGTATTGAGCCGCCGCCCAGCGAATACTCGCTCTCCAATCCAAATATGGCTAGTCCCAACGAATGCGCCTTCTCAGAAGCCGAAGGCATTGCCGCGACGAACAATCAAAGAACAAGTGCTGAACCATCTCGTAATGTAGCTCGTCACATAGGACACAAGCTGGTGTGCCCGCCCTTTGGGCCACCCATGGCTTGTCCCTCATCGACAAATGATCCTGCACCCCAAGCCACAGAGTAAACTCGTGCCGCGGAATCCTCAGTGGGCCGCCAAACAGGACAGCCCAATGCACAGGTGAGCGTCTATAACGAATCGCCTCTCTAGCCAGATTAGCCGTCATGTTCCCATCCACCGCCCCGATCCAAAGCATAGCATCCCGGCCCCCCAAAACCACCGGCGGCAAGAGATGACTAAAGTCGAGGTACTCAACTGATCCTCGCCCGGGCCAGTTCCATCCCTGAGCATCGATAACAACACTCAAGCGTGAGTCAGATGGCAACCCTATTGCAATAGGTCCTCGTGGAAATCTCTCCAGCAGTGGTGTAGTCAGCATCCAATGATCCTTCCACAGCCATAGCGTGGACCCGTACCCAACCGTGAACGTGATCAGAGATCGGATCTGTGGTCATAACTGCAATAGCTTCCTCCAGGTCCAAGCATCATTCTCTGAGATAGGGAGATACCATATCGAACGAGAGTTCAGCCGCGTCCCATATAGCCAAGCCACCCAAATCAAGTCAAGCGTCCGACGAAGCACACTCCACAACTGCTTCAACAGAAGAAACTTATTGTCAACCTCAATAGATCTGAGTCCCATTCCACCCTCAGCCATAGGCAAACACAGAACATCCCATACAACCTTTGCAGACGACCCCCCAGAGGAATTTCCGAAAGCGAGTCTCCAAAGCCCTGACGACACCCTTAGGCAGTAGGAAAACCCAGACAAATACGCATGCAGGGCCTGAAGAACCGACTTGACTAGCTGTAGCCGACCAGCATACGACAACGACAGGTTCAGCCAAGACCCAAGGCATTGATCGACCTGTTGCAATAGCAGCGCACAGTCTCCTATCGAAAGGCGGGAAGCGATAAGAGGTACATCCAAGTAACGCACAGGCAGGCGTCCCGTACGATATCCCATAAGTGACAGCAGCTGCGGCATTAAGCCTTCAGCCCGGCGTAAAAGGTACATCTCACTCTTGTCAGGGTTTGGATGTAACCCTGATAGAGTCGCAAACCTCCCTAGAGCGTCCTTCAGCACTCCAACCGATACGACATCAGCATGACTGAAGAGCAACAAATCATCAGCAAATGCTAAGGAAGCCAGGCCCAACGACTCGCACCGCCAGTGATACTTAAATCTTGGCTCCTCAGAAATGCACTTGGAAATCAGCCCATGAAGCACCTCCATAGCTAACGTGAAGAGATACGACGAGATGGGATCGCCTTGTCGGATTCCCCTCCTCCCCGCAAAGAACACTACCATCTGTCCATTCAGGTTCAGTCAAAAATCCGTCGTCATCAAACACGAGCGAAGCCAACCAATGTATGTGGGATGAAAGCCCATGGCCTCTAAGACCGCCAGCAAGAAGGTCCATTCCACTTTGTCATAAGCCTTGGCCAGTTCCACCTTAAACATCGCCCTCGACGGGCGACCCTTACAGTTACATCCAAGCCAAAGCTCCTGCACCAAGAGAATGTTGTCGCTAGTACGCTGTTCGGGAATGAACACCGTCTGTGTCCCTGAACTGAGCCTGGCAGATAAGGCTTTAGTCGATTTGCCAAAATCTTAGATATCACCTTGTACAAGACGTTGCAGCACGATATGGGCCGAAAATCCGTCCCACGCCGTGGGGACTCTCTCTTAGGGAACGTGATGATAGTACTGTTGAGTCCCTTAAGTAACTTGCCAGTAAAGAAATCCTGGACAGCCCCAACGACGTCTCCTCCAATAACCCCCCACGCCGCCTTGAAGAAGGCAACCGTATACCCATCAGGCCCAGGAGCTTTCTCGAGAAAAGCGCCTCATGTAGCTCCTTAAACTCCACTGGCCGAATCATAGCAAGCGCATCCACTGGGGAAAACGTTCGCGTAATAGCATTCCGTACGTCCGCAGCCAATATTGGCAATGGGCTGACTGACCTAGAAGACTCTGATAAAAACCAATGAGCTCGCCTCCACCTGGTCAGGAGTCTCCAGAAGGACCCCACCCACATTTTCAAGAGAGAAAATGCGATTAGTAGCCCGACGCATGGCCACCTTGCGAAAGAAGTAAGACGAACACTGATCTCCATCCTTCAGCCATGCCAGCTTGGCTCGTTGCGATAGTGTCGTATGCTCTGCTCCACCGCCACCCGCCTTAGCATAAAGCAAACCGATAGATCTTCTCAAAATCGAAAAAAGGACCTCCTGTGGGTAGCGTGAAGAGAAGTCCTGTGCGATGTCGAGGAATCGTCTCGCTTTAGTTACATTCGCCGATAAGTTTCCCTTGGCCCCCCTCATCTGCTGAAAATTCGGTTTCAACAGCCTCAACCACTACATGACAACAAACTTTGGATAACCATGGAGTGGCATATTCCATATGTGCTGAACCTGCTCCAGAAACGTATCCTCCTTCGTCAAAAAATTCTCGAACCGAACGTCACCTTATGCTGACGCGGTGTGGTAACGCCCCAGAGAATGGGCGACGATCTGACGATGCAGGAAGAGCACATCGACTGAATGAATCAGGATATCGGGCACACCACTGTGGGTTTTCCAGCATGCAGTCGAGTCTCCTCCTCACCCCATCCCCTTTGCTGGTTATACCACGTGAAAACCTGACCCGTCGTAGGTATCGTCATAAGATCCGTCCCCACTAGGCAAGCCTGGAACTGCTCCATATCTTGTCTAGGTGACACTCCCCCTTCCCTCCATCGTGTGCAATGTCGCATTGAAGTCCCCCGGGACCATCCATGCTTCCGCCACACGGCCTTGGGACAGGGTACTCAGTTCATCCCATAAGGAAAGTGTGTCCTCTCTCCTGGACATCCCATAAACAAAAGAGACAACTAGCGTCTCCCTCATCGCCGCTGACATGACGCGACAATGAACGGCTTGAGGCGAGAACTCAAGCACCTCCACCGTTAGCACATCAGGGTCCCATCCAACCCATATTCGCATACCTGGACCCTTGTCATAGTTAAAAAACCACATCTATCGTCCTCTTATCCCACTCGAAATCACCCCCGCATTAGAAACCGCAACTCGAGTCTCTAAAAGCCCAATCATACTCAATCCCTCATGCGCTATCAACTCCCCCACCGCCCTCCGTGGTCTAGTTTATTAAGACCACGTACGTTCCACGCTCCCAGTGGTATCATAAATGCACCCTGTCATGGGCTGCATTATCTTTAGGGCCCAATTGAGAAAGGATACGGTCATTATCGGTTAATTTAGATAGTGCTTCAAAATGATTACGCCCCTCATTGGTAGGCGATCGACCGACTGCTTGACCCGCCAGCCGCGGAACCTCTGGGCTGCGCCTCGACGAACTCAGCTCCCCTTGGCATTGCTCCCCATGAGGTGCCACAAAATTAGAATCAATAACCGTCTTGGTCACCATGATGGCCTTCCCTTTCGCCCCCACCTGTCGCCACTCCTCATGAGATCGGCACCCTCAGTTGTGCGCCCATGTCCCGCGCCATTCCTACGTTCTCCATGGTTGTTGCGAAGCTGACGCCCCATATTAGCCGGACGATTTTGTTGCCTATTCGATCGTGATCGCTCCTCCACCGATCTATGTTCCACGACCATCCTCTGTTGATCGAGGATCGGTTGTGCATCAGGACCCTCAGTCCTCCCTGATCTCTTTGGGCATTGCGCCTCCCTATGAGCCCACGACGTACATGTAGGACATTGTGAAGGTCGCCAATCATATTCTACACGAATATAAATAAGCTCGTCACCCCCCCCGTCGTGTGATGGCAGGCGAACATTGAACTTTTCACAAAGGGGTCAGCCGGTGTCTTCATAATACAAATGCGTGCGTAATCAATCCTCTCTCCTCTGTCGTTACGCCATCTGCATACAAAGGACGACCAACCACACTCGCAACTATCCCAAGGCCTTCCTACGTCCAAAGCTCACATGGGACGTTCCAGAGCTTCACCCATAATGGTATCTCAACAACCTCCTTCCTTTCGAAGGACATCCTAGGCTTCCATGGCTCCAAAACTAAGGGTTGTCCTTGCATCAGCCAAGGACCCTCTTCCAAGATTGCCATCATATCCATCTTAGATTTGAAACGGAACATAAAGAATCGGTTTAAGGTAGAGCAAACTTCGGCCAAGCCCCGCCAAGTCGAATGCAGGTAGCGCTCCACTAGTGGGAAATATGGCTTCTTACCCACGAAATACCCCACCAGCATATGCATCCACCGATTGACCCCCAGATGCGCCACCTCTCGTGTTGGCTGCGCCTCACCCACCCCATCCACGATAGAAGGCGGCGTGTATCCCAACCGTCTAGTTTCTACCTCGATCCTTTGTGACCCCTTATCGACCCAGCAACCATCGCTGAATAAGTCGACGCGCCAGTTGGGCCTGTCGCCATCGATCGCATCTGCCCAAGGCGTGAGAATACCCGTCCCTGATGGCCTTCTTCGTGGTTAGGCCCATCGTGGCCCATTCAATATATATTCGGCCCAACCTGTTAAGAAACCCTAGGCTGCCCAGACCCAGCCCTAGCCGGCCCATTAGGGCCCAACAGACCCGTCTCCGACGTCACCAGGCCCATCATCGCCGGCTGTGGATGAACCGCCACCAGCGCTGCATTGCCCATCGTCTGCCCCGTATTTGCCATATGCTCATCAACTGCGGGCTGCCCACTTGGCCAGAGACCAGATGGTTTGAGACGGAATCCCTGTCGCATCGACGCCCTTCCCATCCGCTGCTTGATGATCCTCTATTATGATTTCCTCATCCACGATTTCTTCGTCCTCATCCGTTCCCACTTCGATACACCGCCTCACTATCAACCCACTCGTCAGCGGCGGCGTATCAGGTCTGCCCCACTGTGCACGTCGCAAAGGGCGCGGATTATGCCGGAGAATACCCTTAATTGGCACAGCCCCTCCCCCTCGTGGTGTATCTCGGGCAATCCTAGGTACAGCCAGGCCCCCTCCCATGGTGGATTCAATCGTGGTCATGTCTGTAATCGCCGCCCCATCAATTCGCCCCGCATCAACACAACCCGTTGCATCAGATCCATTCACCCGACCTACCAATTCACGGAATCGATCCCCGACAAAACATTGGGCGAACTCCAGATAGGCTGCACACTGCGCAGCCAGATCGGGCATCGCTGGAAGCTTCATTCCCATCAGCTCTAATGTTCTGATTGACGATCGATTGGCCTCCCCTGCCGCATGATCGCAGATTCGATCCCCATCCGTCGTCGCCACCAAATCAGGCCGAAACACCCCCAAGCTGCATTCACCTTCCTCCCACGCACATCAGCGACCATAGGTAGTGCCACTGCCATCGTTCCATCTGATGTAGAAGCCATCGAATCAGAGCCGCAAAATCCTAGCCCTTAGCTGTAGCACCCGGGTCCTCGTAAACAGTAGGGACAATAAATTTGTGTGCATGTTGATTGCAACTATGTGCCTTTCGTGCGTTAATATTCGTGCTTAGGTGACCTATATGGGATTTTGTGTGGAAAATTATGTACATAAATACGTGCTTAATTGTCTCGGGAAATTGAGCATTTAAATTTGGATAATGTGACCTCCAATTTAATTGGAAGTTTCGAAATTTAGGCAAGAGAGAAAGTTGGGAAAAAAGGGGAATTGGGGCAAAAGCTAAGCTTTAGGTCTCAAATGGACTAAGTGTAAATGCTAGGCCCAATTCATCTTAAGTCCAACATTGATAATTGTTGTAGAAATTAGGAAGTGGGTTAGGAGTGGAAATAGCCCAAGTCATTTAGGAAAAAAATTAACTTAGAGACAAATTCTCCTTGAATTAAGGGATATTTTCGTTACCTAAAGCCTTAGTCACTTAAACCACACCTAAAATCCTCTCAAGTCCACGAAAACCCTTTTCAAAACCACAGCACCCATTGTGAGGAACCAACGGGAGCTTGACCAAGGAAGGAGGAGAAGCCGAGTAGCTTAAGGGTTCGAATTAGTAAGTGAAATATTATCCCTAAACCTTGCAATTTCTGTAATTTAGAATTTTCTAGGTGCTTAATCACATAGAAGCTACGAAGCTTAGGAAAATGAGTGTAAGAAAGACCCGAGAAACCTTAATATGGAGTGTAGAATCGAGCTAACGAGTTTAGTGAGAGGAGAATGTTTTGCTCGATTTTAGTAAGGCTTGCCCTAGGATTTATAACTTCAAATTTTAGAACTAATGATGTTAGAATGAAAGAAACTTTCGGAGCCCTAAGTTCTGGGCAGAATAGGTAAAGGAATTAAGTTCTAGATAGGATTAATATTTGAAGATTTGAAGCTTTCGGCCGATTGATGTAAAACACATGAACTTTCGGGCGATCTAATATTAGAAAGGACTTTCGGTCGAAACTAGGAATACCATATTATAAATTTGATGATTAGAAAACCCTAAGAATCGGGCGAATAATGATCTAAGGTATAGGTAGGTTTCGATCGAACTAAAGGATAGAAGATCCATGAGTTTCGATCGAAACTCAACCCATTGTGCGAAAATCGATCGAAACTTCACCCACTCCCCATCGATCAAAATGAGCTCCTCATACGCATGGTTTCGGGCGAAACCGGGATGACGAGATGATGCCGTCATCACGCGGCGAAACATATGCGATTGGAGAATCAATCGAGCAAACCCTCAAACCAATCGAAAGTGATTTACTCTATGCATGGTTTCGACTGAAACCCTCATGATGATATGCCGACGTCAGAACACGGCGAAGGTGAGCTTTCGATGAACCATCGAGCGAAAGTGACCTGAATGCATGCAAAATCAATCGAAAGTGACGAGGGATGACGTCATCATGCGGCGAAACTCATGTAAATTAAGAACCAATTGGGTGAATTGATTTAAGTAACATACAATTCATTCGAAAGTAGGGGACCTTGCAAAGCATCGATCGAAACTAAACCCTAAAATGGTGGACTTTCGCCAAGATGAATAATTAGGGTCGAAATTAGACATGTCTTAGAATTAAAATTGGGCAGGGACTTAGCCTAGACTAGAATCGAGTAATATGAGATTCTAACGAATTAACATAGTTTAAAATAACCGAGAGGAAGAAAGCTAATTGCTTCAATAAAATTAGCTAAAGATAAGATAAGGCACTAACGTCTTAACCATTCTATTTAAAGGTCGTACATTAGGAACCTCAACAGGGAGCGGGCTAATTTAGCGTGGACGACAGGTAAGTACAGATCCAACTACGACACACAACTTGTTTGTGCATGCCTAAATTGCGTGATTACGTGCCTATATGGTCTTATGAATTCATGAATTGTTTAAACTATTTTCATGTGATAAGTTTAAGTTACGTTTACTCGCATATACATATTCATGTGCACACACGAACTCATGAGGGAGGATCGTGGGACTGAGTGTGCATAATAATATGTCGCGTGTATGCGACGAAGACCCGCCAATATAGGCCGGTGTGTCGACTCACAGTTGAGTCATGGGCGACTTCTATGGCACCATATACGACGTGCGACGTCGGCTATTATACATATATGAGGTAGGAGGAGCGACCCAGGAAGGAGCGACCTAGCTATGCTAGCGTAGGCTGAATGGCATAGGCAACTGCCCTGTTTGCGGAAGGAGCGACCTAGGGGCAATTCTAGCGTGGTCTACCAGCGTAGGCTTAGTATGGCATAGGGGACGACCTGGGAGGGTGCGACCTAGGGAAACCTAGCGTAGGCTACCCAACGTAGGTCACTGTCATATTCCTGTTATGGATATTGAGCTCTTAATGGTGCATAGTAAGTTCGCTGAGGGCCCTGAGTGATACCAGTATGAGTACTAGGTGCATCGACGCGGATCGCCTTTGCGTAGTGGGGTTATGCATTGGCGTGGATTGCCTTTGCGGGGGAGTGACACGTGCATTCATGCATGATTTCCGCTTACTGAGCCTCGGTGGCTCATTCTTTATGTTGTGTGTTGTAGGCACCGGCGACCACGGTATGTGATCGCGTTTTCGAAGACAAGGCCGACCTTTTGAAGCTTCGCACTGCTTTTGGGGTGGACGTGTGTGTATGGATGACGACCTGTGAGGCCGGGCGCATAGGAGCCTTTTGTTGTGCCGTCACACAAGGAGCCGCGTAGTTAGGTCTAGGATGTAGCTTATAGACCTGACTGTTATTCTTTTGACATGTACATAATGACGAATCCATTATATCAATGGAAATGAAAAAAAAAATTATACGCAACTTTCAGTGACTAATTAACAAATACCACGCGATAGGCACGTAGGAAAGCGCTAGAATAGGCAGTTAGGAAGTCGGGGCGTCACAGGGTGGTATCAGTGCTTCGGTTACAGGTTCTGCAGACTGTCCATACACACACCCAAAAGCGCGGAAGCGGCCTTGCAAGTAAGTGTTAAGTTTATGTGGATTTCTATATTGCATAACTTATTGGCAGGGTAATCAGGATAGGGATAAAAGATGGTGAGAACTAGGGGTGAAACGAGCGGTGGCGATGACCAAAACAAGGGAAACCCATTGTCCCCGTACCTGTTCACGTTGGTGATGGAGATTTTACGGGGGATGGTTACATATCGCATATGCCACGAACCGCGTTTTCTTTATCATTGGCGTTGTGAGGCGTCGAAGCTGGCCATGCTTGCGTTTGCGGATGATTTGTTACTTTTTTGTCATGCTGATGAGGTTTCGATTGGGGTCCTTAAGGCTGCGCTGGATGACTTTGCGGAGGCTTCGGGGTTACAGCCGAGCCTCAGCAAGAGCGAGATGTTTGTGAGCAAGCGCGCTGAGAGCTTATCGATGCGATTTCAGACAATTCTCGGCATTCCGCATGGGCAACTGCCTGTGCGCTACCTGGGGGTTCCTCTGATTCCAAGAAGACTTTCGATTTCGGATTGTGCGCCTTTACTTCAGAAGGTCGATAGGAGGTTGGGATCCTGGCTGAATAAGTCGCTCTCTTACGCTGGGAGAGTGCAACTTATCAAGTCAGTTCTTTCGTCTCTTCATATCTATTGGGCGGGTATATTCTTACTCCCGAAGGGTGTTATTCGGGCTATTGAGACGCGTTTGCGGACTTTCTTATGGGCTGGTTCGCCTGCGCGAGTTGCATGGGCTGATATTTGCCTCCCGACCGCCGAGGGAGGACTTGGGATCCGTTCCATTGAGACCGATAATCGTGCGCTGCTTCTTCGGCATTTGTGGAGTGTGGTCTCGCATGCTACGGATTCGGTTTAGGTTGACTGGCTGTATAGCACTAGACTGCATAACAGGTCTCTTTGGGAACTGTCGCCGGGGATGCTTCTTGGAGTTGGAAGAAGCTGCTCAAGCTTCGGAATATCATCCGCACATTTATCTCATATCAGGTGGGGGACGGGCGATCCATATGGCTATGGAAGGACCCTTGGCTGCTGATGACCCCGCTGATGGAGCGACACCCCAGGGGGCCGTTGGTGTTGGGACTACCTCATGACTCACGCCTCAGCGCGGTCATTACGTCGGAGGGCTGGTCTTGGCCTGCCTTGACGTCCTCCGAGTTTCTGGAGATCGGCCCTCTTCTTCCCCCGGCGGAGCCATCGCGGTCTGATCGTATTCGATGGATTGGGACACCTGATGGACGTTTCTCTGCGAGGGCGGTTCGGGAGGCCACTCGACCACGGCGGGACAGAGTCACTTGGGCGTTCCTCTTCGGGGGCTGTTTACGCATACCTCGCCATGAGTTTATTCTATGGCTTGCTATTCGAGGACGTCTCTCCGTTCGCAGCTTACCATGGGTGGCTCAGCGCGCGGGAACGGATGCATGCCTCCTATGCGATACAGGGAGTCGGGAGACGATCTCTCATCTTTTCTTTTCCTGTCCTTTTTCTTTGAGATGCTGACGGATACTTAGGGACATGATTCGGTGGCGGATACCGTATATTGATTGGGACAGGAGCTATCACTGGGCTGCTCTGAAGTGGAGAAGCCAACACTTATTTCATGTTGCTTATCGGCATGTCCTTGCGTCGATTGTTTATCACATTTGGCAGGAGCGGAACAGGCGTTGGAGGGAGAACATAAGTTATACCCCTGCTCATGTCGTGGCCACTGTCCTCGGCATCCTTGGCGCTCGGCTTGGTACGATTGGAGATAAGCATGCCTTACAACAGGCTGCTATTCGCCGACTTTGGAGAGTAGCTTGGTAGCTTGGTAGTTGATTTTCTCTTAACCGTTTTTTTTGTTCACCAGTAGCCTGTTACTGGTTGCCTGTGTCGAGGTTTACTCGCACCCATTCTGTATACTTCTACCATTATATATATAAAAACCGGGACCTGTTCCAAAAAAAATAGGGGAAACACGGCCCCTTCTGACAACCGCGATGCGACCATTTTCCAACTTACGGAATTGGTTCTCAGCAGTCAGCACAGATACAGCAGCTGATTCAATAAAATACCACGAATGCTGGAAACACCCAGGCAGACAGAGCTGAGATAGTGGGGGAAAGGTTCAGAAGGTTGAACCCACCAACCTTTGAGAACACAGCTGACCCGACAGCAGCCGAAGACTGGTTAAGAACGTTAGAGAGCATGTTTGTTTACAGTCGAGTTCCCGAGGCAGAGAAGGCCCTGTGTGCGGCGTTCCTACTAAGAGGAAGCGCGACCATTGGTGGGACACCATTATGGTGATAGAAAATCCCGCTACAATGAGCTGGGACAGGTTCAAGAAGTTATTCAGGGAAAGTACCTCACCGCCCCGGTCCGAGCCCAGCGTGTCAACGAATTCATCAATCTCAGACAGGGGTCTATGACTGTGGCAGATTACATACGAAAGTTCGAGCAGCTATCTAGGTTTGCAGCACACATGGTCAGCACGGATGCTCTGAAGATCGAGCGGTTTCTGGAAGGGTTGAAGCCAGAACTTTATAGAGACGTGAGCATGGCAGGAGTTCAAGGGGCCACATACTCGCAAGTAGCAGAAAGGGCAATGGTGGCAGAACAGGCCGAGGCCCGGATCGTGCGGACGCAGTAGGCGAAGTGCAAGTTTGCCCAAACGCAAGGGGCACAGTGGGGTGGAGGCAATCAGAAGCGGCAGTCTTCGCTAAGGGAGCGAAGAAGTTTCAGAACAGACCCCCACAACCTCAAGGGGTACCAAACAAACCCCCAAACCAGAATCAGTGGGCAGCACAATTTCCTAATTGCCAGAGGTGCGGAAGGAAGCACTTCGGGAATTGCAACACGCCGGCCAACGCATGCTTCAGATGTGGGAAGCTGGGCCACTTCGCGAAGCAGTGCCCGGAAGTTGCTTCGGGAAGTCAGGCTGGAAACCAAGCGAGACCCCCGATGATGCCAGCACGAGTATACACCATCACTTCAGAAGGAGAGAACAACCCGACGGTGGTGACAGGTACCCTCCTAATCCACCAAACTCCCAGGAGCATCCTAGTAGATTCTGGGGCGACCCACTCATTGGCATCCATCCAATATGTGGTGAAACTTGGGGTAACGCCCGAAAGGGCTGAATGTGAGTATAGTGTAGCGATCCCAAGCGGGGGGCCAACTAGGACTAGTCAAATACTACGAAATTGCTCAGTCTTAGTCGGCAGTAAAGAATTGCCCGTAGACTTGATAGTCATCCCGATGAACGATTACGAGGTAATCCTCGGGATGGACTAGCTCTCAAAATATGGAGCCGTGATAGATTGCAACCGTAAGGTGGTTACATTCAGGATAGAGGGGGAAGAACCTTTCACCTTCGAGGGAACAGCGAGGGGAGAAGCATACCGAGAATATCGGCATTAAAAGCTCAACGACTAATCAAATTAGGATGCGAGGCATACCTGGTGTTTGCGCTGAAAGCAGAAGAAAATTCCTCTACGAAACTTGAAGATATACCTGTAATTAAGGAGTTCCCAGATGTATTTCCGGAAGACCTGCCAGGATTACCACCGGACAGGGAAATCGAATTCACCATTGACCTGGTGCCGGGAGCAGCGCCAGTATCCAAGACCCCGTATCGGTTAGCACCAACCGAAATGAAGGAACTGAAAGAACAGATAGATGAGCTTCTACAGAAAGGGTTTATTCAGACCAGTTTTTCTCCCTGGGGTGCGCCAGTTATGTTCGTGCGGAAGAAAGATGGCTCAATGAGGCTGTGTATAGATTATAGCGAGCTGAACAAGCTGACAGTCAAGAATAAGTACCCAATACCCCGAATAGACGACCTCTTCGACCAATTGCAAGGTGCCACAGTGTTTTCTAAGATCGACTTGCGGTCGGGATACCATCAGCTGAAGATTCGCAAGGATGATATCCCTAAGACAGCGTTCAGTACGAGATATGGGCATTTTGAGTTTCTAGTCATGCCCTTCGGACTGACCATCGTGCCGACGGCCTGTATGGATCTGATGAACCGGGTGTTCGAAGCCTACCTGGACAAGTTCGTGATCGTATTCATAGACGACATCCTCATCTATTCAAAGACGAAGGAGGAACACGAACAACACCTAAGAGTAGTACTTGGAGTATTAAGGGAAAAGCAGCTGTACGCCAAGTTTAAAAAGTGTGAGTTCTGGCTGGACCAAGTAGCATTCTTGGGACACATCATCTCCGGAGCGGGAATCTCGGTGGATTCGAGTAAAATCGAAGCAATTAATGACTGGCCGCAGCCGACCAACGTAACAGAAGTAAGGAGTTTCTTAGGCTTGGCAGGCTACTAGAGGAAATTCATAAAGGATTTCTCGAAGATCGCGACGACGTTGACGAAGTTGACAAAGAAAAATACCCCTTTCCAATGGAGTGAGGAGTGTGAATGGAGTTTCCAAGAACTGAAGAAGCGACTTACCACAGCCCCAGTGCTGACGATACCCACGGGAACAGGAGGGTTCTCGGTTTATAGCGACGCATCGAAGAACAGGTTAGGATGCGTACTGATGCAAAACGAAAACGTAGTGGCCTATGCCTCATGGCAGCTGAAGGAGTACCAAAAAACTACTACGCACGACCTAGAGCTTGCTGCGGTAGCCTTTGCCCTCAAGATTTGGAGGCACTACCTATATGGAGAAAGGTGCGAAATCTACACCGATCACAAGAGTTTAAAGTACTTCTTCACCCAGAAAGAACTCAACATGAGGCAGAGAAGGTGGCTGGAATTGGTGAAGGACTACGACTGCATGATCAACTACCACCCAAGAAAGGCGAATGTGGTAGCTGACGCCCTAAGTCGAAAAACGGTGAGCACGGAACTACAACGACTCGAGGTGGAGATCGTGCCACTTGGTGAAGTCGAGTGAGACTAGCAGCTTTGACGCTGCGACCGACGCTACTGGAACAGATCAAGAAGGCGCAGGAAAATGATGAGTTTTATACGGAAGTCAAAGGAGCGCAGACAGAACAAACGACAACAGACTTTGCACTCCGAGACGACAAAAGCCTGTATTACAAGGGCAGGCTATATGTACCTGATGATGCGGAGCTTCGCCGGACTATAATGGCGGAAGCACATACCACGCCGTACTCTGTACATCCTGGAGCTACGAAGCTGTACAGGGACTTACGGACAAACTATTGGTGGCCAGGGATGAAAAAGGACATAGCAACGTTCGTGAGTCAATGCCTCACCTGCCAGCGAATTAAGGCGGAACACCAACGGCCGGCAGGAACGCTGCAGCCTTTACCAATCCCGGAGTGGAAGTGGGACAATATAACGATTGATTTCGTGAGCGGATTACCGAGGAACGTAAAAGGGCATGATGCAGTATGGGTAATTGTCGATCAACTTACAAAATCTGCCCACTTTCTGCTGATAAGTACGATGTTCACCATGGAACGATACGCAGAACTGTACATTCAAGAGATAGTACGACTCCATGGAGTACCGTTTAGTATCGGACAGTGACTCAAGATTCCTATCCAAGTTTTGGACAAGTTTACAAAAGGCGATGGGAACGAAGCTATCTTTTAGTACCGCCTACCATCCGGAGACGGACGGTCAATCCGAGCGGACTATCCAGACACTGGAAGACATGCTACGAGCCTGCATGCTTGATTTCAAAGGCAATTGGAGCAAGTACCTCCCACTCGTGGAATTCTCATATAACAATCAGGCCAGGATTGGAATGGCTCCGTATGAAGCCTTATACGGGCGTAACTGTAGATCCCCTGTGCATTGGGATGAAGTCGGCGAAAGAGCGATGTTAGGTCCAGACATGGTATGAGAAATGACGGAAATCATCGCAACGATTCGGGAAAGGATGCAGACAGCACAGAGTAAACAAAAGAGTTATGCCGATGAGACGCCAACCATTAGAATTCGAAGTTGATGATTGGGTCTTTTTTTTTTTTTTTTTTTTGGAATGGTTCCGTGTATATATATGAAAGGGGTGAATAGTACAGAATGGGTGAGGATCAGGACCTCACAAGCGACCAGTAACAGACTACTGGAGAAAGACTAGCAAGAGAAAAAACGCAGTACAACCAATCTACCGTGCTACACGCCATAGACGACGAATGGCTGCCCTTTGCAGTTCCAATTTAGGCGATGTCCCAATTAGCCGCATGCAAACCAACTCAAGAACGCTAGCCACCAGCCTGTCCGGTGTTGTGACAATCCCTTCCTTCCACCTCTTGTTCCTTGCCTGCCAAATGTGGTACACAAGAGAAGCTAAGACATGACGATGCGCCGCCGACAGCAGGTGATCTCCCCGCCATCTTGTCGAAGCCCACACGATGCCCTCACGCCAGTCCCTATATGGCCACAACCATCGGATACGCCGCCTAAGGATCCGAATGCACTGACGAGAGAACCTACAGTCAAAGAACAAGTGTTGAGCCGTTTCATATCGCAGTACGTCGCAAAGCACACAGGCAGGGGTGCCCGCTTTCTGTGCCACCCATGGCTTATCCCTCGTCGACAGCCGATCCCGGATACTCAGCCGTAGGATGACCTCATGCCTGGGGACCCTTAGAGGCCCACCAAATAGATTAGCCCATACTACGGGCTGACGACGATGACGCAAAGCCTCCCTGACTAGGCGCGCGGATGGCCTGCCATCCAATGCCCCGTTCCACCATACCACATCTCGTCTAGTCGAGTCGACGGCGGGGAGGTGACGACTGAAATCAATATATTCAGCCGCCGATCGCCCAGGCCAATTCCAACCATGTACACCTATAACGGAGCTCAATCGTGTTCCAACCGGAAGTCCCATGGCAAGCGGGCCCCGTGGGTAGCGATCCAGCAGCGGTGAAGCCTGAAGCCATGGGTCCTCCCACAACCAAATCGTAGAGCCATCGCCAATCCTGAAAGAGATAAGGGGAAGGACCACTGACCGTATCTGCAGTAGTTTCCTCCAGCTCCATGCCGTGTTGGCCGAGATAGGAGCCGCCCAAATTGATCGCATACGCAACCGTGTACTATATAACCATTGCACCCAAATAGAATCCGGCGCTCGTGTGATAACCCTCCATAGAAGCTGCACAAGGAGTGACCGATTATCTGTCGCAATCGACCGAAGCCCCAGTCCACCTTCAGCGACCGGGAGGCAGACATCATCCCAAGCAACCTTGGCTGACGCACCACCCCACAGGAATTGGCGAAATCTTGACTCCAAATCTCGCACAATGCCTTTCGACAACAGAAAAACCCCCGACCAATAGATATGCAAGGCCTGCAGAACCGACTTAATAAGCTGGATCCTGCCCGCGTATGAGAGGGACCGATTCAGCCAAGACCCCAAGCGCACATCGACACGCTGTAAAAGCGGTGCACAGTCTCTAATCGTCAATCGTGAAGAAATAAGTGGGACCCCCAAATAGCGAACAGGTAATCGGCCATCTTGGAACCCCATAATACTCTGCAGCTGTGGCTTCAGCCCTTCCGCCCTTCGTGATAGGTACATCTCACTCTTATCAGGAATTGGATATAACCCTGACAGAGAGGAGAAAGTCGTCAAGGCATCTTTGAGGACCCCCACAGACACAGCATCAGCATGACAGAAGAGAAGGAGGTCATCCGCGAAAGCTAGCATAGGCATTGCGTTAGCCTCACATCGCCAGTGATAGCGAAACCTTGGTTCCGTTCGTATGCGCTCCTCGACGAGGCCATGCAGAACCTCCATAACCAACGTGAACAGATAAGGCGAGATGGGATCGCCCTGCCGGAGACCCCTCTTACCAGCAAAGTATCCAGCCGACCCACCATTAATGTTAATGGAAAAGGTCGGTGTAGTCACGCAGCTCCGAATCCATCCTATATAGGTTGGGTGGAATCCCATAGCCTGGAGTGTGGCGAGTAGAAAGCTCCATTCGACCTTATCATAGGCCTTGGCGAGGTCCACCTTGAACATGGCCCGGGGCGGTCGACCCTGACTCGTATAGCCAAGGCATAGCTCCTGCGCCAAAAGAATGTTGTCACTGATCCTCCTACCAGGAACAAACGCCGTTTGGGAGGTATGGACCAGCGCGCCTAGCGATGTCTTGAGCCTGTTCGCCAGGATCTTCGAAATAATCTTGTAGATGACGTTGCAGCATGAGATCGGGCGAAAATCCGTAGGTCGACGTGGCGGCTGGCACTTAGGGATCAGTGTAAGAAGGGTACTGTTAAGTCCCTTCAAGAGGCGTCCATTGACGAAGAAATCCTGGATCGCCGTAGTAAGATCAACCCGTAGCACGTCCCACGCTGCTTTGAAAAAAGCAGCTGTGTAACCATCAGGCCCTGGCGCTTCCTCATCCCCCATAGAGAACAGCGCATGTCGTACCTCAGCCGCATCAACGGACCGGACCATATCTAAAGCAGCCGCTGGGGAAAGCGTACGCTTGATGGATCCCTGCACCTCAGCCACTGTGACAGGCGAGGCCCTCGCTGACTGTCCTAAGAGCTCGTGATAGAAGGTCAGTAGTTCGCCCTCCACTGCATCCGGTGAATCCAATAGGACCCCAGCCGCACTTTCCAAGGAGAAGATACGGTTAGTCGCGCGCCGTACAGAAACCTTCTTGAAAAAATATGACGTGCACTGATCCCCATCCTTAAGCCACGCCAGCTTTGCGCGTTGGGACAATGCAGTTTGCTCGACTTCAACAGCACGCGCGTATAGAATGCGACAGTGGCGTTCCAGGTCATGAAATAAGCCTTCCAGTGGATATCTCGCTGCAAAGTCTTGTACGATCCCCAGAAACCGCATGGCCTCCGCAACATTAGCCGCTAAGTCCCCCTTTTCATGACGCATTTGCCTGAAGAAAGGCTTTAGCCGCTTTAGCCTTCTAGTCATCGCATACATGGGGAACCCGTCGATTGGGGACTCCCAAACCCGCCGGACCTGCTCCAGAAACGTAGGCTCCTTTATGAGGAAGTTCTCGAACCGAAAACTCGGGCCTCGTGGCCGAGTCGCCGCTGCCCCTAAGGTAAGCGGGGAATGGTCAGACGTGGCCGGTAGCTCACAGCGATAGTAGACGTCTGGACACCTGACGAACCATTGGGGGTTCCCAACCATTCGATCCAATCTGCGCCAAATACCTGCCAGAGCCCGCTGTTGATTGTACCAAGTAAACTCGTGGCCCGTGGATGGAAGGACTGTGAGATCCGCATGCACTAAACAATCATGAAACTCGGCCATATCGAGGGAGTTCGGCACGCCACCCCGACCCTCACCCTCATGCAGAATAGCATTGAAATCCCCCGCCACAACCCATGCATCGTCAACGCGGGCAGCTGAGAATTGTATCAACTCCTCCCATAGGGAACGTCGCTCCTCCCGTCTAGATTTCCCATACACAAAAGAGACAAAGACAATATCACTCGTACCAAGTTGCTCAACCTGACAGTGTATCGCCTGGCTAGACTTCGCAACAACATTGACCCGAAGCCAAGTTGGGTCCCATCCCACCCATATACGGGTGTCAGGCCCATCCTCATAATCAAAGAACCACGTCCATCGTGGCCTAATCCCCTCCGACAATCGAGCTGCATTAGCAGCCGAAACGCGCGTCTCGAGAAGACCAACAAGTCGCATCCCCGTCCGTGCTACCCACTCCCCCACCGCCTTCCTGTGGTCTTGCCTATTAAGACCACGGACATTCCACGATCCGAATGTTATGAATGGGGCAGCGGGTGGGCTGCATGTGCTTTAGGGCCCATAGTAAGAGATGTCTCGATATTGTCGTCCTCCAATTCCCTCAGGATTGCAAACGCATTATGGTTTGATTGCCGCGCATCCTCCGTGCTATTTAGTAGGGGAGGTCCGTATGAGGAACTCGGTTCACTTAGTCCCACCGGTGGATCCATGAGTGTTGGCTGCACCGTGACCAACTTTGCCTTCCCTTTGGCTCCCACTTGATGCCATTCCGTTATTTGACCTCGGCTCCTGGGTCGATTCCTCCTCGGACGATGTGGCATCGCAGCCCTATCCATATCCCCCCTCACATGAGCCGCGGGTTGATCAGAGCCGACTCGATTTGTAAGGTCCGGTGCCACGCTCTTGCCTCTTGGCGGGACAGCCGTATGTGGCGATGCTTGTGCCTTGCCACGTGGCCTCGGTTGTGCCGTGTGCACCGGACGTCCTTGCTCTTTCTTAGGGCAGTGAGCCGGCCCATGTGTCCAAGTCGAGCAGGTATCACATTGCATTGGTCGCCATTCATACTCTACCCGCACCGATACATCGCCCGTCGTCCCTCCATCCGGGCTTGGCATCCTTAGATAAAACAGCTCTAGAAATGGGGTATCAAGGGATTTCATCACACAGACACGGGCATAGTCAATACGATCCCCCCTTGCCGTGACCCCGTCAGCAAACAACGGTCGACCCACGACACTAGCGACCTCGCTCAATCCCTCTTGAGTCCAGAACTCTCCCGGGACGTTCCACATCTTTACCCATAACGGGATCTCCCGAATTTCTCTCCGTTCAAGGGACATACCCGGACGCCAAACTTCCAACAGTAAAGGTTGTCCGTGCATCAACCACGGGCCCCCCTCAAGTGCTGCCGTCATCGCCCCATCAGATTCGAAGCGAAACTTGAAGAATCCATTTGAGGTTGCTCGAACTTCAATCAATCCCTTCCATGAAGAACGCACGAACCGCTCCACAAACGGGAAATATGGCTTCTTCCCGATAAAGTATCCAACCAACGTATTTTCCCATCGTGAGAAACCTTTCTTAGCTACCTCCCACGACGGGGCCACAACAGGGACCGATTCTGCCGTAAGTGTTATCGGCTTATACGACAGATGCAACCGGTTCTGCCCCATCGTCGAACGGGTATTTGTTGATGCACTCCCTTGCACAATCGCTGCGAACGAAGGGTTCGGCACCCCCTGATTCTTTTCCCTCTCTGATGTGACCGTTCGTGGCGACGTAACCCCTGTAGCTCCCGTGTTGATAGTCGCAACCGCAGCGCTATCAGATGGCCGTGATCGTGGCTCAACCAAGTGAGAAACCCTAGCTGTTGGAGGCGCTTGAACAGTAAGGGATGCAGCCCCCTTATTAACGGTCATCGTTACATCATCAGTCAGCTCGTCCTCAGCAGCCCCTCCCATATCCACCCACCGCCGCGCCTTCAGGCCCCGTGGCGGCGGCGTAGCAGGTCGTCCCCAAGGAGGCTGGCGATTAGTGCGTGCCGTGTTTTTCAGAATACCCTTCAGTGGGATTTGTGCGGATCGAAGCCGTGGTGGCGATCCTTGCTGACGGGGGAAGCCTACCGTCTCCATCTCAGCGTGCTGCAAACCAGCCGCACCGCCCTTCAGCGCAGCCTGAGACGGGCCATGCACCCGACTCATCAACTCGCGATATCGGATCTCGTCAAAACACTCAGCGAAGGCTGGATACGCCGCCGCTAAAGCAGTCAGATCTGGGAGCCCTAAATCCGGCGTTGTCCCATCCGCAGCCGTCGTGAATTTCCCAGCCGTCATGGTCGTTAGCTGTTGCCCGATCGTGCCACTCGTTTGCAATTCACGTTGACGCTCCACCACCAGCGCCGATTGAACGGCCCCTACCACACCGTCACCATTCGCCGCGATCAGATCACGGCCATGTGTCGCCACCGCCCCATCTGAATCTGACGTCATCGAATGTAACAGTAAATACTAGGTTAAAAACACACCCCGATGCAATCTGCCCCGTCACCCTCACGATATCCCCACACGGCGTCCACCGGCCGGCCGTCACCCTAGGGTTTGGGCCGGAAACAGCGGTGGGTGTTGGTGATTGTTGGATGATCGTCCTGCGTGAAACGAATTCAAAAGAAGAAAATCGCCTAGAGAGAGAAACCCTAGAGAGAGTTCTCGCTTATAATGAAAATATGAATTCCTTTGATGATGATTGGGTCTTCGTGAAAGTATCGCGGATGAAGGGCATTAAGAGGTTCGGGAAGAAGGGAAAATTGAGCTCGAGGTATATCGGCCCATTCAAGATAGTAAAAGAGTTGGAGAAGTGGCGTATCAACTGGAACTACCAACATCGTTGTCCCAAGTACACGATGTGTTCCACATTTCGACACTGCGAAAGTATATCGCTGATCCAAGTCATGTGTTGATAAACGACTCACTGCACCAACAGCTGAACCGGATTTGAGTTATGAGGAAACCCCAGTGGAAATATTGATGTATGAAACAAAAAGACTTAGGAATAAAGAAATTCCTCTAGTGAAAGTTCTGTGGCGAAATCAGTCGGTGGAGGAAGCCACTTGGAAACGGGAGGATAAGATGAGAGTCCGCTCTCCTGAACTGTTCCAAACGGGCTGATTTCGGGGGCGAAATCCTCTTTAAGGGGGGGGGGGATGTAGCACCCGGGTCCTCGTAAACAGTAGGGACAGTAAATTTGTGTGCATGTTGATTGCAATTATGTGCCTTTCGTGCGTTAATATTCGTGCTTAGGTGACCTATATGGGATTTTGTGTGGAAAATTATGTACATAAATACGTGCTTAATTGTCTCGGGAAATTTGAGCATTTAAATTTGGATAATGTGACCTCCAATTTAATTGGAATTTTCGAAATTTAGGCAAGAGAGAAAGTTGGGAAAAAAGGGGAATTGGGGCAAAAGCTAAGCTTTAGGTCTCAAATGGACTAAGTGTAAATAAATGCTAGGCCCAATTCATCTTAAGTCCAACATTGATAATTGTTGTAGAAATTAGGAAGTGGGCTAGGAGTGGAAATAGCCCAAGTCATTTAGGAAAAAAAATTAACTTAGAGACAAATTCTCCTTGAATTAAGGGATATTTTCGTTACCTAAAGCCTTAGTCACTTAAACCACACCTAAAATCCTCTTAAGTCCACGAAAACCCTTTTCAAAACCACAGCACCCATTGTTAGGTCTAGGATGTAGCTTATAGACCTGACTGTTATTCTTTTGACATGTACATAATGACGATCCATTATATCAATGGAAATGAAAAAAAAATTTATACGCAACTTTCAGTGACTAATTAACAAATACCACGCGATAGGCACGTAGGAAAGTGCTAGAATAGGCAGTTAGGAAGTCGGGGCGTCACATTAGCGTTCACAAACCTCGTAAAATCACCCCCCAAAACTCCCGTGTCCTCTTCCCTATGGATTCACCAACCACCGGCCGGCTTCACTGTTTGGTTCTGGCCAGAAACAGCGGTGGATGATCGATCACAGGCGTGCCGAAGAAGAAATTCAAATTTTCGTACTTTCTCTCTCTATTTTCTCTCTCTAGCGAAAAATTAGCTGGAAGTTAGAGGGCAGTTTGCGACATCTCGATCCAATTTGCTGTTGCATGGGTTAGCGGGCCAGATGCGGTCTGGATAACGATTTGTGATTGCTGGGCTCAGACCGTCGAGTACGAATTCACAGACTCGCAAGTAATCGAATAAGTGTCCTATGAGGATGGCGATAGGAAATTATGAAATCCTTAGCCAATGTATTGAACTAACTCGGGCCGTTGCCGCTTTCAAGACATGACATGTTCAAGACAAGACACGATTTTAGGGCGAATGCCCTCATGACGGAACGCGGAACCTGGAGGATACGAGCTGAGGGAGTAAGCGACACCGAGGGTATCTATGGTGTTGGCAACCTCAGAATAGGCTACCAGTGTACGCGTCCGCGTGACGTATGAAACCACTTTGTGATAGAAAAGGCGCAATAGGGTTAGCCTCTCAAGTATGGGTATTGTCACTTATATATTTATATATCCCTTGTGGATTCAACCTCCATGATGGTGCATAGCAAGATAGATGAGGGCCCAACATGACAAGATAATACAAGACAATACAAGAAAAATATAAGGTCCAAGGAGCATTGGCGCGGATGCCTCTACCAATTTAGGGCACGTGTATGGCATGCATGACTTTCACTTACTAAGCTTTATAAGCTCATTCAACTTATTTATGTGTTGTAGATTCACGGAATCACAGTACGTGATCTTTATGATGGTGAGGCCTGTTTTTAATGCTTCCGGAGGACTTTCGAGGTCGCAGTGTGTACATGGATGCGACCTGAGTGGCCTATAGGAATTCTTTTGTTATGATGCGCACTCTACCTTGTATTTAGGATCCTAAGTAAATTTTGTATTGTATAGTATTATTCCTTTATGTAAAAGGAAAAATTTTGTAGGCATTTTTGCGTATATTATTTTCCTATATCGTAGTAGTCGCGTAACTTAGTAATAAGAATGGGTGGAGACAAGGGCACCATAGCGAGTAAGACGTACGCAGCCCCAGCCAATTACACGACCATGAAAATGAGTTGTTAGCTATAATACCCGTAAATTAATACGGGATTTTGATGTAATTAGTTATGTAAATTTTGTGAACTAGGAATATTGGTACGGAAATTAAAAGCTTGGAGCAAAAATATAAGCTACGTTAGTTTTCGAATTATTTTCGAAACTTGATAAAGGATTTAATCAAAATTAATAACGGTAAAATAAATTAAGTTGGGCTTCATTAAATTCTTTATAAGGTCTAGAGTTTTAGATAAATTATGATAAATTCGTTGCTTAAGCCTTAGGGAAAAGTCGTCACCAGCTTGACATCTAATCAAGCTCGAATCTCAACCCTCTCATGTATATCTAAACGAATAAGTGAATAAAACCTCTTATTAGACAAAACCCTTGTAAACTAAGAGTAGAAAGAACCGAGAAAGAAACAAAGAAAGGAGGATAAACTCAACAAGAACGAAGTTTTAAGTTTGAACAAGCTAAGGTCAAGTAAAGGAATTCAACAGCCAAAAGACTTTAGCAAGACAAGAAACCGGACAGAGGTATGTAGAACGTTTTCATAGTTAATTAACTTAAATGTGCTTAGTATGTTTTAATAAATATAGACCGATATATGATCTTATCATAAGAGTTCGAAGGCTATCATGGGTAGAAAACCCTAAAACCTTGAATTACGGTTTAGATTGATAAAAGTTTATGTAGTGGAAGCTCTAATAAATTCAAAACACGTTGCGACTTTTAGATTAATGGGTTAGGGTGTTTTAAGATGTACCGTTTTCTGGAATTAGTATAATTTTCAAAGGAGGTCATAGTAGTATAAGAATTCTGGCGATTCAGAATTTTGGGTGTTCTTAAGAAATTTGAATAATCGGGCGATTTGTGATGGTATGAGAGTCGGTCGATTTTACTTGAATCTTAGAAATCCAGTTTCGGGTATGACGAAATCGGAAGATTCTTTTTAAGATTCCAAATAGTTTAATATAGTTTAATCCTTTGTCTCAATCGGGCGATTTAGGGTAATTAAATATCGAATGGACTTAGAGTTGACCGAAAGTCGGGCGATCTAGGTCATCTCAGACTTAGAATATTTTAATAATTTCTGATATAATTATTTTAAACTGTACAGTTCGAGGGTTGATAAAGATACTAATAATATTTATTGTATTCAGAGAACCAATATATAGGGACTACACCAGACATCTTATTTGGCGATAGCGGGAGGACAGGTAGGTGGATTATCCATCTACAATACGTAAAACACAAATGTGATTTATGTGTTTCCATGTGATTCGATGATTTACCTGACTTACGTGACTTGTGTACTTTACCTGTTCTACATACGTTTAATATAAATCATGTTTATATGAGATTTCTTGTATATGCATGGCACGTGCATATCACGTCATGGATATAAATGGTTGTACCGTAGTGAGACGGTAGTGATATGAGATAGTGACCTACGGGGTAGAATGAGATGTTTGTGATTGGTGACTCTTAGAGGTGTCGAGGTTGGGCTCACTGTGCACCTGGCGGAGACAGGCGTGATCGATCTGTCTACTCCGGCGTGACCGTCCCGAGGTGCATACTACCGGATGAGATTTTGGTGCGACCTGATAGGAGGCCATTGGCGTGATCGTCCAGTGCACTATCAGTGTATGCTTTTGGTGCGGAGCGACCCGGTAGGAGGCCGTTGGCGTGATCGTCCAGTGCACTACCAGGGTAGGCTGCCGCGAGACTTGGGGGTGGCCTCCCAGTAGTCTATTGCGCGCAAAGGTGTCGACCCTAACCTAGGGCCCCGTGTTGTGTGAAATAGGAATGTGGGAAAAGAAAGAGTGTGAAAAATATCATGTTGTGAGATACTGGGATCGGGGTTGAGTGCACACTTGCATACATGCATTTTATTTACCTACTGGGCAAATTGCTCAGTGTTTACGTATTGTAGGTACTGAGTCTGACGCCGGTACGCGTCAAGACTGAGGCGGCTGGTGGCAGTGCTCCACGGACTTTTGAGGGCGGTGCGTGCGGTACATTGATGAAGACCTGTGGAGCGGCATTAGGGCTTTTTGTTCTTTTGACATTTTGGGGCTACGGCCCGTGTATAGAGATGACAATGTAGATGGATTTTTATAGTAATGTATATTATTTCACGAAAAAATTATAATTAGACGGGCCTTCCGCGGCTTACGTTGCGAAAATCCGCCACTAATCCTAATTAGGAAAGTGAAATGGGACTTTAATTTTAGCATTTCTCTTTCTCTCACTAGCTTTCTCTCACTAGACTCTCCTCTCTAACAAACCCTAAAACCATCACGCCGCCTCAACGCCAGCCCCCCAACCCACCGCCGGTGACCACCAGCTGGCCGGCGACATCGAGCGACCTTTTTCCTCCATCGCCGGGCTCAAACGACGATGGGAGGACCTTAACCAGCCTCGTTCAACTCGTCTTCTCCTCCATCCTGTCTTGCATCTTTTTCACCTTCTTCTTCTAGATCTCGACTTGTATGGGTTCTCTGCAGTGGTTTCGTTGGTTGATTCTCCAGTGTTTGATGCTGAAGCGTCGGTCACTATGGATTCTAACCCCAAGGATTGGGCTTCAACGGGGCCCGTGCCAATTATGCCACGCTGACGAGGACCATCCCGGAATTTTCGGACAGCTTTGGTATGGAGGCTTTTGAAGCCCCCGTCACGCGCGTCTGTGGAGGCGCGGCCGACCCTCAGCCACATCATGCGCCTCTTCAGCCACCTATTGCACCGTATCGTCCGCCCGAGAATGGCTCGGCCGGCACTTCTGTCCACTGAACAGGCCGTTTCAGCTCAAGCATCCGCGCCGCTGCCGTTTTCTGACCTCCATCGTCCCGGTGCGTATCCTGCCGGATGGTCATTGGCCGCCTCTTCGCCGGGGGACGCCACCACCGTCGCCTGGCATAGGCCCGCTTGTGGATGATACCTCCGACGACTCCGACCAGCCACCGGTGGAAGAGGCGGCGCGCCACACCCTCCCCGCGCCTAGGGCTTCTTGCTCTGATTTTGGGCCTAGGGTTTCCATGGAGGAGGCCCAATCCTCACCTGGGACCATTGTTACTGGGCCGGACAAGAATACTAGCCCATCTAGGGCTTCCCTTATTGGGCCTTTTGCTGATAAGTACGTGGAGACTATTGGGCCTTGTACTGATAAGGAGATGCCGGTCAACCACTGTGATGCCCCAATCATAGAAGACACTTCTGAAGATGACCTACCACTGAGCTGTACCGTCGCCTGCCACCCTTCATCCTGTCGGGCCACTACACTACAACGCTCGGGCATAGGGCCGACAGATTTCGCCCATGAGCCTGGGGCTTCAATGGGTAACGCCCAACAGTCACTCGTGATCGCCGGCACTACCGAAGCAGAACCGCACGCTAAGCTGCCCGCGGAGGTCCCCAGGCCGGACTTCTTAAGCCCAGACCGTCCTTCTCTGACGTTGTTCTTGGCGTCAAAAGCAACCAGGAAGCGACTAACCGCGGAGGTCCACCTAGCTCGGCACGACTGCTTTTATCGTACACGGCACCTAGTGTTGTTGATGGAATCGCTGTGGCCCGACCTCCTTGGGAAGTCGCTCAACAAGGCATCGCACGATGGGGACATACGCTCGTTGGGTATTTCCCTGGGAAGCGACCGTATTTCCCACATGTGGAACGCTATGCCCGATCTGTTTGGAAGAATCTTGTCGAAGTTAGATCGACGATTAACGGATTTCTCATGTTCCATTTTTCCTCGGAGGCGGCGGCTACCACGGTCTTGGAAGGCGGACCGTGGCTCTTACAGGGACAACCTCTCATTCTCGAGAGGTGGCGTACGGGCTTCTCTTTTGAAAAGAAGACGCACTCGGCTATTCTGCTTTGGGTTAGACTCTGAAACATCCCAACGGAACTTTGGACACAAGACGGCTTAGGAATCTTGCAAGTGTGCTTGGGAAGCCTCTATTTGCGGATGCAATGACGTCTCGTGTGGAACGCCTTGAGTATGCTAGGGTGTGTATTGAAATTGCCCTGGTTGAACCTTTTGTTGAGCAGTTTGATATTCACTTCCCAACTAAGGATGGTGGCTCCTCGGGCATCGTACCCGTTAGTGTTGAATATGAGTGGCGGCCAAAAAAGTGCTCGTCATGTGCATCATGGACCCATTGTACCGCGGCATGCCCCACAAACCGTCCGAAACCACCGCCTCAAAAATCGGCCAAGAAACTCACGCAACCGCCGCCACGGCTGACCACGGTGCCGCAACCAAGTCGTGAATGCAGTCGCATGGTCGACAAAGGGACGGCCGTTGTCACTACAGTGGCCAAAGTGGCTAGTGTTGCTAGGGATGGCAAGAAACGCGCCTCTACCCGTAATCTCGAACATGGTAAGCGGTCGAGTAGACCTAGCACAGAGGCGGCCTCCACTAGCAAGGGTATTGGCACGCCATACTCTCACGCCGTTCGCAACATGTTTGAGGCTCTGGCTGATCTCGAGGCAACAACCGATGCCACCCATGACCCTATAGTGAGCCTTCACGTAGATGTTGGATGACCCTACTTGGAATGTACGGTTGTCTTTGGTTTCTGATGTTGCCTTTGGGGTCTTTGTTTGCTTTTCCTTGGGGCTCTGTTTGTGGTATAGGATGTGAACTGGTAGCTTGTTATCAGTTGGTTTTTGCTCTTTGAGCGGATCCTCCGTACCTTTTGTTCTTTTTATTTAGTGACCAATTCCCAAAAAAAAATAAATCCTAATTAGAAAAGTAGGGTCGCCACATTAGCCGTCGTGTTCGCCTTCGACAAATTCAGGTTATATCTTATCATATCTAAGGTTATTATGTTGAGACCACTCTGCTCTTAAGTACTTGTTAGCAAAGCCGGATGCCAAGCCCCGGCTGATCAAGTGGATCCTACTTCTCCAAGAGCTCGACATAGAGATCCGAGACAAGAAAGGTGCAGAAAATTTGGCGGCGAATCACCTCTCTCGACTAGTGGAGTCCGAGATATACCATAAGGACGGACGGGTGATACAAGATAGATTCCCAGACAAGCATTTATACTCGGTACAGGTGGTAAGTGATGCTACCCCGTGGTTTGCAGATTTTGCTAAATATCTTGTTGTGAGGTTCCTACCAAAGGAGTACACTAGTCAGCAAAAGAAGAAATTCTTTTCTGACATGAAGTACTACTTTTGGGAAGATCCGTATCTTTTCAGGCGATGTGTAGACCAGGTGATACGTCGATGCGTGTCCTGCCCCAAGACGACACAAATTCTTAGGCATTGCTACAACACGGACCGGAGGGCATTACCAGCTCACCGAACCGCTCTGAAGGTGCTGGAGAGCGGATTCTACTGGCCTACGATTTTTAAAAATGCCCAAAGGTACGTTGACACTTGTGCTCAGTGTCAACGCAGGTAATCTCTCGAAACGCGACGAAATGCCATAGAACTTTATTTTAGTTTGCGAGATTTTTGACGTATGAGGTATAGATTTCATGGGTCCATTTCCTAGCTCATCTAACAAGTATATTCTGGTTGCTCTAGATTATGTGTCCAAGTGGCCCGAGGTGCAAGCTTTGCTCACGAACGATGCTAGTCGTTAGATTTTTACGAGCATTATTTTCACGCTTTGGCGCACCTAGATGCATCATTAGTGATAGAGGCACTCATTTCTGTAACACCCAGTTTGCATGCACGTTAGAGCGTTACGGTGTTAGACACAGCCTATCCACCCCTTACCAGCCCAGGCTAGCGGTCAGGTCGAAATAGTGAACCGTGAGTTGAAACGAATCTTAGAAAGACCATAGAAGGGAACCGTATGGAAAAGATTCTACTGGGACATTCATCTTACCGAACAGATGATTCGAGGGCCCCCAACAGACTTCCATGTGAACCCTCCCCAACAATAACAACCACCTAGCCCTGAGGCCAAGCTGGTCGACCAGGTGGCCCAGGAGCTAGAACAGGTGGCTCCAACTCAGGAATGCAAATGCCTGATGAAGAAGCCAGTTGATTGATGCTGGCAGAATAGTTGGAACTAGAGGCTCCTCAACAACCTCTAGCAGCTGAAGTGCCTATTACTGTCGGCGTGTTTCAAGGATCCATTGAGGAGATCCTACTACAAGAAGCATAGCCTGGAGCAGAAATGGGGCACAGCTCGCTCCACTGGCTACAACGCTAGTAACCGAGGCTCTAATCTCCACGATTCAGCCCAACGAGCCTCAAGTGACGGAACAAGCCAGAGAGGATGATGCACGTGAACCTTCCTCTCACACGGCAACCTCATCAGACACCGAGTCTGATGATGAGATCCGACTCATAAAACGGACTCCAAGGCAGTTGAGTATCCAACTTGAGTCCCTCTCACCTCTATACCACCACATCAGAAACAGTGTCGCTCAACCCTCCTAGTGCTGAGGATCATTCATCACTCAATCTTGAGCCGCAGCACAACATTCATGTGTCTGGTTCACAGGTTCAAACAGACCTGCCGCAACATCCATAGATGAGAATCTTCAAGATTCGAATCGAGGATTGGTTGGACAGTCACAACCTCAAGTGACTACGAGCCAACCTGAGGAGCCGATATCTGCTCAAGGGTTGTCAACAGGCGACATCGATCGACCTGGTCCATCAACGACGGAGGCGTCCGTACCATTTGTGACTGAAGATCATCTACAGGCCGCTCTCTCCGAAGCATTGAGATCTTTCGAAGATAAAATCATGGAGAGCGTGTGAAATGCCATCGAGACGTCCCGCCAAGATCGAGGGAAAGCACACCCTTCTCGGATACATCTTCATCACAACCTATCCTCACACCCACTTAACCCATACAACCCTTCCCCATCGCCACACCCATCCTCACTTACAACCTCATAAACCCAACTACCGTACCCATCAGCGACCTCCACTCTATTTTAGTCGCCCGTCTACTTGAGCTGACCACACGAACGCTCGGAGAAGAAGACCTCTTCCGACGCCTCATGGACCGTCCTGATCCTACCAAATCATGCCGAGGTCAAGACTCTCGCTCCAAACACCGACATGACGACCCAGATGATCAAGGTCGTCATGAGGGGGAGATGAGGCCTAGGATCATGACTAGAAGTCAAGGACGAAGCTCGGGCACAAGGCAGAAAAGCGCTGGAGTCGCTGAAACCTCGCAACCCACTACCCAAACAACCACCACCACACACTGCACCACTCATACAACACCGTACTACGCCATCGAGCGAGTAGACAAAACTCGAGAAGAATTAAGCGAGAGCGACCTACCGTACCTCCCTGCCGATGAGGTGTACAAACTCTACCAACTGTATGTGGAGAAGTACAAGGGTCCTCAAGGCTTCATCAAGAAAGAAGGACTCGAGGGACTCTACTGATTCATGATGCGCCAAGTCAAGTACTTCGCCGCACACGACCTTCAGATGGCTCTGGAGAGCAACATGAAGAAGGTCAACATGACTGCTCCGCTCAACAAAGAACTTGAGATCGAAGGGCTTCCCAACAATCACGTGCACATAAGCTCAATGTTAGGCATCACCCTACCACAATCCGATTGCTAAGAAGACTAGGTTGATGTTGAAGACTGAAGTACATAGGTTTTGTGATGGGACGCTCAAGGTATCAGGCAGAACATAGAGAAAAGATTGGAAGAGATCAACAGAGAGATGATGCTGAGGATTCACAGGTTCGTGAGAGAACAGCCGCTCCTGATAGAATTGCTTGATGATATCGAGGAGCGACTGGAGCTGAGGAATACGCTTAGGAAAAGAAATCAAGCACAAAGGGCGAGAATGTAGAATACCATTTTTAGTTGTGCTTTAATTTAATTAGCTGCCCTTGTAATTAGGGGCTTTTATTGTATTTGTCCCGAGTTTAGGACTTAGTTTGTTATTTATACCAAGTATGTTTGGTATAAATAGATGTACAAACATTGTGATTAATGAGAAGATTTGAGAAATTGATCCGAAAGGCTTGCAATTCGATTTCTAGAGAGAGAAACACAAGAAATCTTCTCACTCTAAGCGAAATACTCTCTCGAGCTCAATAGTAAGTTTTCGAACGCGAGGTAAAGTTGAACAATTCTAACCGTAAACTTAAAAATTCAAGTCTAGGATCATAGAGTTGATAAATCAAGACCTAACATAGCTCATGCTCCTAAAGAGTAGAAACCAGACCAAAGCAACACAAACCACACCTCTGTAATACCCGTAAAATTTAATACGGGATTTTATTGTAATTATCTGTATGATTATTTTCTTATTAGCAAATTTGATAACGAATTAAGTCATACAATGACATTAGGAATTTTAATGGTACATATCTATTCGAAATTTATCCAAATAATTAAAATACACTATATAAATTTTGGATAAATTAGTTGGGTTACACTTAAGGATTCGAAAATAAGGCCCAACCTATTAATGGACTATACTTAAGTATTTAAATAAGAGCCCAACAAGTTCTATTAAAGGTAACAAAGCTTATCATATTACTTAGATTGGAGGAAAAGTACGTCACTTCCTTTGGGTGTCTAATCACTCATCAATTTCAAAACATTGATATACATCTAGTAAGCATATACATAGCACGAATATCAGGCATTAAACCAAATAAGAAATTAAGAGCAAGAACTAAGAGAAGAAGGAACAACAGAAGCTCAACTCTATAATCCTAACAATCTCGAAACGTGAGGTAAAAAGTTTTATCTTTGACATATTGTTTAATACAGCATATATGATTATCCTATGTGTTTAAGATAATTTAAGAAAGTGGTGTCGTGATCATGTGTGTTTGAAATTTAAAAATCCCAAATTTTGAATTTATTAAGTTCACGCTTGGATAATAATTGGTATTAGAACTCAAAGTATATCATTTAGAGATGTGGGAAGTTACGATTTTTGGAAGTCTATGTGACACCCCGAACTTCCTAACTGCCTATTCTAGCGCTTTCCTACGTGCCTATCGCGTGATATTTGTTAATTAATCACTGAAAGTTGAGTGTAAATTTTTTTTTCGTTTCCATTGATATAATGGATTCGTCATTATGTACATGTCAAAAGAATGACAGCCAGGTCTATAAGCTACATCCTAGACCTAACTACGTGGCTCCTTGTGTGACGGCACAGCAAAAGGCTCTTATGCGCCCGGCCTCACAGGTCGTCATCCATACACACACGTCCGCCCTAAAAGCAGCGCGAAGCTTCAAAAGGTCGGCCTTGCCTTCGAAAACGTGATCACATACCGTGGTCGCCGGTGCCTACAACACACAACATAAGGAATGAGCCACCGAGGCTCAGTAAGCAGAAATCATGCATGTATGCACGTGTTCCTTCCCTGCGAAGGCAATCCACACCGATGCAACTGACTCTCTGCAAAGGCATTTCGCGCCGATGCATAATACCACTACGCAAAGGCGATCCGCGCCAATGCACCTAGTACTCGTACCAGTATCGCTCAGGTCCTCGTGGGAGAAGGTGGACAAGAACTCCAGTTTTAGCTCCTTGTACGCCGGCTCGTCAATGTGGAAGAAGTTGAGCCATCCATTGTGTGACAGGTACTGGGTGACTTGCTGATCGATGTGGAATGCTGTCTAGGCATATTTATAAAAATGCATGTGAGCTCAACAAATATAGCAAATTAAGTCAAAGCAGCCGACTCGACCCAAAATAGCAACAAAATAGATACTTCTTAAATAAGAATATGTGAAAATTTCAAAGCGACATTTTGTCGAACATGTAATGTGCAACCTAACTTTGCATGCCAAGCTCGATAATCGACCAACTAAGCGCATTCCTAGACTTCATACGATGAATCAGAGCTAAATAAATCATTAGAAGCAACAAATTTCACCAAATATTTCCAAAAAACCTCAAATTCGAATTTAGGGTTCCTCATCCCAAAATCAAAGTAAATGGACGAAATCAACAAATTAAGCATACCCGAGGTATTTACTAGCATGTATCTAACCATAAAAGAGCAAGAAAAACACCAAATTAGACTCAATTTTCAAAATCCCCAAATTTCAAAAATTAGGGTTCGTCATATAAATTCGAATTTTTTGGCAAATGTCAATGAATTAATCATGCCAATGATAATCCTAACGCGTCTTAGAACAATAAAAGCATATTTATACCGAGATTTAGCAAAATCGATGAAATCCCCAAATTTAAACTAATTAGGGTGGAGAAGCAAATCATACCTTGTGAGCTTGTAGATGTTAGATCTAGGTTAGGAGTTGGTTTTGGGTCTCGCCGGAGTGTGCGACGGTGTTGGCGTGGTGGTCAGAAGACTTTATGGTCGATGTTGGGGTAGGTTTGATGTCGCGGTCGTGAGGGGGAAGAAAAGAGAGAGGAAGACGAAGGAGTTGGGTTTTAGAGTGGTCTGCTCGTTTTTAAGTATTTTATTTTATTTTTTATTTTTTTATTTTTAGTAGTTCGTAAGTGTCACAGCCGTGAAGATTGGGCTTTTGGCCGCGATAATATACCGCAAGCGACATTTTACGTGCTCGCGGCCGTGAAGGCTACACAATGCAGGCTTTTTTTTGGCTGTCCGTAATAGTCACGGCCATGAAGCTTAAGCATGTGGCCGTGACAAAATGCCGAACGTGCTATTTACGTCGTCACGGCCGTGAAGCTTAAGCATGTCGACATAATGCGGCAAGTGTTGTTTAAGTAGTCACAGTCGTGAAGATTAATTTTCTAGTCGTGACAAAGCACTGCGAAGTACTTTAATGCCTAAAATATAAACTAAAATACTTGGGTTGCTCCCAAGAAGCGTTTCATTTACCATCTTAGCCGGACGTTCCTTCGTTCGCTTAGGATGGTTGGAAGTCTAGGTAGACACCTATTTTTCGCTCATATCGCCCTCGCCTCCATGATAGTGCTTCAACCTATGACCGTTCACCTTGAAAGTTCCCTATTCCATTCTTGAAATATCGAGGTACCGTAAGGAAAAACACGAGTAAAAGTAAATAGTCCCGACAAACGTAATCTAAGTTTGCCGGGAAAAAGCCAAAGTCGAGAGTTAAAGAGGAGGGTGCACTTCCTAAAACTCTCGCATTTGCCTAATCTTCTTATCATGGTAGGCTTTCGAGCAGTCTTTATACATACGAGCGTTATCGTAAGCCGATAAACGCCACTCGTCGAGCTCATTAATTTGGAGTTGCCACTTTCAGCTGGCTTCTTCCAAATCAAAATTCAAGGACTTGATCGCCCAATACGCCTTATGCTCGATTTCTACGGGAAGGTGGCACGCTTTCCCATAAACTAATCTATACGGTGTAGTGCCTATGGGTGTCTTATATGCAGTCCTACACGCCCAAAGTGCATCGTTCAACTTATCCTCCCACTCCCCGTGGTTCCCTTCTATGGTCTTTTCTAAGATGCGTTTCAACTCATGGTTTACTACTTTGACCTGATCGCTAGCTTGGGGGTGGTAAGGGGTGGATAGGCTACGTGTAACCCCGTAATGCTCTAATGTACGTGCAAACTTGGTGGTTTAGAAATGAGTGCCTCTATCGCTAATGATGCATCTAGGTCCCAAATCGTGAAAATAATGCTCGTAAAAATCTAACGACTACCCTAGCGTCGTTCGTGGGCAAGGCCATCGCTCGGCCAACTTGGACATGTAATCTACAGCGACTAGGATGTACTTGTTATTATATGAGCTAGGAAAGAGACCCATGAAATCTATACCCCATACGTCAAAAATCACACATACCAAAATGAAGTTCTGAGGCATTTCCTCGTGTTTCGAGATATTACCTGCGTGTTGACACTGATCACAAGTGCCAACGTACCTTTGGGCGTATTTGAAGATTGTAGGCTAGTAGAATCTGCTTTCCAGCACCTTCTGAGCAGTTCGGTTGGCTGCGTAATGCCCTCCGATCGATCCGCTGTGGCAATGCATCGGAATCCGTGTCGTCTTAGGCAATGAGACACATCGACGTATCACTTGGTCCGCACGTCGCCTGAAAAGATACGAATATTCGCAGAAGTAGTACTTCATGTCAGAGAAGAATTTCTTCTTTTGCTTACTTGTGCACTCCATTGGTAAAACCCTCGCAACAAGATAATTAGCATAGTCGTATCTTTGCCTTGCCATGTCCATCAGTGACACGTGGCACACTTTGGAGGGACTAATTATTTATTTTAAGTTATGTTTTTAATAATAATTATTTATTATATGGCTAATTATCGGATTAGTCGCCGATTAAGGTCAAAACGGGCTGATTAATCAGCTGATTAGGCGGATTGGTTCGTTTAGTAAACTAATTTTGGGCGATTACATGGTTTAGGAAAAGATAGCGAAGTAATTTTTCACCTCCAGTGTGTGTGATTTTCACACAGTAGGCGAAATCTCGTTGGTTTCCAGTGCGGTTTCATCGTCCGATCGCCATTGTTTCCGGCCACATCTTCCAGGTGTAGGCCGGCCGGTGTGTCGGAATCGCGAGGAAGGGAATATTGCTGCGAGTTTTTGCGATCTTACAAAACCTAGGGTTAGGGTTTTGCTGCCGCGGTGTTGAATGGCATCTCAATCTGACGGGGACTTGGCACCGACGGTAACAGGGATCATGGCTACAGTAGGGACGCCGAATGGGAGGGGATCTGTGGCTGGGATCTGTGATCGTGCAATTGGGGTTATTGGCAACGGCTTGATCAGTGGTGATGTCGCGGCTGAACTACGTCTGCCGATGCCGGATCTGAAAGCACTTTGTGAGGCTTACCCAGAATTCGCTGCTTGCTTTGATGGGGATCGATTCCATGATTTGATGAGTAGGGTTCATGGACCTGATGTGAAGGCCACGGGCAATCAGCCACGTAGCGATGCGATGGTGGTGGCGGGGCATGCGAGGAATTCTGTTGAAAGAGACGAACATCCCATAACTAGGGGTCTGATTCACACACAAATGATGCATGGAGGGGGTCATGCTCAGATAAAAGGCATTCTCCGGCGAAATCTTAGACAATTCAACCGAACTCAATGGGGGAGACCGGACAACCCGCCACCGCCCCGAGGCTTAATGGCCAGACGCTGTGTAGACATGGGAGGCGATGATCTTGTGGATGAGGATAGTAGTGCTGATGACCTGGGCGAGACGACAGGAAATGGGTCTAGGGTTTTCGGCGAATCGACAATGACCTCTCTTCAGCCACCTGTATCGGAGGTATCGGCTAGGGCGGCGCTGCGCAATGAAACGGCGACGATGGAGCAGGCGACGTTAGAAAAGGGACCAATGGGCCATGTTGGGCCGACACGTAATGCAGACGATAATGGCAGCCCTCGACCCATGGAACAAAGGGGACCGGTTTTTTCCCGTCTTGGGCCGATGAGTTCAACGAAGAGGGCGAGCACTACAGCTCCATATCTGGCGGCGATAACGGGTAGCGGCCAGCCTCCCCGGGCGGGGCATGAGACTAGGGGTATGAAGCTCGGTTATACGGCGCCATCTATAGTGGATGGGGTTAGCGAGGCGAGGCCTTCAGGGGAGGTGGCGAGTGGTGAAAGAGAGAGGTGGAAGCACACATTGGTTGGGTATTTCCTGGGGAGGAAGCCGTACTTCCCCTTCGTTGAGCGATTTCTGAGGTCACAGTGGTGCGGGCTGATTGAAGTTCGCTCAACTATTAATGGGTTCTTCATGTTCCGGTTCGAATCTGAGGCGGCTTTGGTGGGAGTCTTGGAAGGGGGTCCATGGATGATGAACGGTCAGCCCCTATTTTTAGAGCCATGGAAAGCCTAGCATGTCTTTCGAAAGAAAAGAGGTAGTGGAGATACCGTTATGGGTGAAGCTATGGAATGTCCCATGCGAACTATGGACGCAGCAAGGCCTTGGGGTAGTGGCGAGTGTGGTGGGCCGCCCGCTGTACGCAGATGTCGTGACAACGAGAGGAGACAGAATTGACTATGCCCGTATCTGTATTATGAAGACACTAGCCGACCCGTTTGTAGAAGCATTCAATGTTCGATTGCCATCGGATGATGATGGAGCGGATGTACTTATTCCTATTCGAGTAGAGTATGACTGGCGCCCATCCAAATGTCCTAAATGCGAGAGGTGGGGCCATAAGGAGGCGCAGTGCCCGCAGCGAGGGGAGATGGAGATATTGGCTAACCGTCATAGCCATGCGCAACAGAAGGGGGCCATAACACATCGGTCGGAAGAGGTGGGGAGGAGGTCGAATGGCAACGAAATCATCCGAATACATTGGATCGTCAGACCCGCATGGAAGGCAGGAGGAGCGCGGCCCAAGGGCGCAGTAATATGGGAGGCCGTGTGCAAGAGGAGTGGCGACAGATGGGGGCGAAAGGGAAGGCCATCATGTTGCTGCAACCGAGGGCGGAATCTCATATTGTACATCAGCGAGGGGAAAGCTTTCAGGGTGAGTCGAGTTCGTCTAGGCGCAACTCAGAAGGACTACGGATGGCGGGTCCCACTAGATCACCCACGGGAGAGGTGCAAAATAGGTTTGCAGCTCTATATGATTTGAATGACGTGACGGATAATCTCCTATCTCAAATGGGCCCTAAAGACAGTGCAGTCCATAACGGGGTCCATTCATAGCGTTGGGAGCATGGAATGTACGTGGTCTTAACAAACAAGACCACATGAGGGCGGTGGGGGATTTGGTAGCGCATGAACAGTTGAGTATGGGCTTCTTGAGACACGTGTGGCTGAGTCTAATGCGGGGATTATTTCGAGTGGCATTAGATCAAGATGGAGTTGGTTCTTCGATTACAATATAGGACCAGCTACGAGAATTTGGGTTGGGTGGGACCCTACGAGTTTGACAGTGGATATTCTAGAGTTCTCGGCTCAGGCTGTTCACTGTCGTGTGATCTCGAAAGAGAAAGGAGAGGTGGTTTTTGTCTCCTTGGTTTATGGGAAATCAAGGAGGGACGAAAGGATTACTTTGTGGGACGAACTGGTTACGATGGCCCAATCCCGAGTAACGGATGCATGGATAGTCCTGGGGGATTTCAATGCTATATTGCACATGGAGGAGGGACGAGGAGGAGCACCAGCTACGCAAGACATGGCGGAGTTTCATGGGTGCCTGCTTCGAGCGGATCTTACTACTATACCTACGACGGGGCAGGTCTTCACGTGGTACAATCAGCAGAGGAGTGCTGCGGGAGTATGGAGACGGCTTGATCGTATGGTGGCCAATCCACAGTGGTTCGCACGATTCCCTGATTTGGTCTGTCGATGTGCGCTCCCATCATCGTCAGACCACTCGCCCATTCTTTTGGGTGCTGTTACGCCTCGGCCGCGAAAGGTGACCTTTAGGTTTGAAAATTTCTTGACGAAGGACAGGGCCTTCTTAGAGCAGATTCAGCGCATTTGGAGCATACCTATCTGTGGCTTTCCCATGTTCGTTGTTAAGCAACGCTTGAAGCTTTTGAAGCCAATTTTCCAACAGATGGGAAGGCCAAAGGGGATTTAGCGGCGAATGTTATTGAGGCAAAGCGCTTTCTGGAGCTAGCACAGGATTTCTCATCTCGCTATCCAGACGAGGGGCTGTTTTTCGACTTTGAGAGGTTGTGCCGTTCGACTTATCCTAAGGCAGTGGAGGTTGAGCATACGGCGCTATCGCAACGGGCTAAGATTGCGTGGCTGAAGGATGGGGATCAGTGTTCGTCTTATTTCTTTCGTAGGGTGGCCATGCGTCGAGCTCATAATCGAATTGTTTCCTTAGAAGATGCGATGGGGGCCATGTTGGACGAACCTCATCAGGTGGAGGCTGAGCTGATAGGTTTTATCAGGACCTGCTAGGCAAATCCGTCCACTCCGAACCGATAACAGTCGCGGCCGTGCAAAGGGCTGTGACGGGCATGCTCTCGCCAGCGGATGCGCTATCCATGATCGGCCCTGTAGATGGAAGGGAAGTACGAGAGGCACTTTTCTCTATGGGGGATGAGAAGGCGCCAGGACCAGATGGCTACACCGTCGCCTTTTTCAAGGCGGCATGGGGTACAGTGGGAGAGGACATCATTAGGGATGTACGGGATTTCTTTGTGACAGGTAAGCTTCTTAAGGGTATCAATAGTACACTTATAACGCTGATCCCCAAGGTTGAGACGCCACGTCGCGCTACGGAATTTAGACCTATTTCGTGTTGTAATGTGCTATACAAGGTCATCTCCAAGATTTTGGCGAACAGACTTAAGCCATTCCTACCTGGGTTGGTGCACGGGACGCAAACGGCTTTCATACCTGGGCGGTGCATCAGTGACAATGTCTTGCTCGCCCAATAATTGTGCCTTGGTTACAAATCAAGGGGGAGACCGCCGCGAGCAATGTTTAAGATTGATTTGGCTAAGGCATATGATAAGGTTGAGTGGAGTTCTTGATGGCCGTCCTTGAGGCTATGAGCTTTCACCCTACTTTTATTGGGTGGTTTAGGACATGTGTGACGACGATGGCTTTCTCACTTAACCTGAATGGCCAAGTGGTTGGTTTCTTTGAGGGGAAGAGAGGTCTTCGACAGGGCGACCCCATTTCACCGTATTTGTTTACATTGGTTATGGAGGTGCTGCATGGGATGGTTTCATTATGTATTTCTGAGGAACCGAAGTTTACATACCACTGGCGTTGTGAATCAATGAGACTGGCATCACTGGCGTTTGCAGATGATCTGCTGCTCTTCAGTCATGCGGATGCAGTGTCGATAGGTGTGCTGAAGGATGCACTTGGTAGATTTGCGGCGTTGTCAGGGCTACATCCCAACCCGGACAAGAGTGAGATGTACTTGTCACGGCGGGCGGAAGGGTTGACCACGCAGATTGAGTCACTTATGGGATATAGGGTGGGACATCTCCCAGTGCGCTACCTGGGGGTACCACTTATCACTACACGACTTTCGACAGCGGACTGTGCACCATTGCTACATCGTGTGGATCAGCGCATTGGGTCATGGCTAAATCAGTCGTTGTCGTATGCCAGACGATTCCAGCTGGTTAAGTCGGTTCTTCAGGCACCACATGCATACTGGTCGGGGGTTTTTTTGCTTCCTAAAGGCGTTGTCCGAGCCCTGGAAATGCGCTTTAGGAAATTCCTTTGGAGGGGATCGACGGCGAAGGTGGCATGGGAGGTCCTATGTCTCCCAGTGACGGAGGGCGGAATGGGCATCAGATCCATAGAAGCGGACAACAAAGCACTACTCATGAAGCATCTATGGAGTGTGCTCACTAGGGCCTCGGATTTGGGTAGAGTGGCTTTACAGGACACGCCTACATAATCGATCGGTGTGGGATCTGCCCATCTCGTCGAATGATGCGTGGAGCTGGAGGAAGATGTTGCAGTTGCGACCATTGATACGATCGCTTATTACATTTCGGGTAGCGGATGGTGCATGTATTTGGCTCTGGAAGGACCCGTGACTTTTACTTACTCCTTTACTTGAGAGGTTTCCTAGGGGACCTCTTGCGATGGGTCTACATGCTGATTCACGCTTGAGTGAGGTTATTGACGCCCACGGTTGGAACTGGCCAGGGCAAGGGTCAGTCGAGTATATTGAGATTAGTCGTCTCCTTCCTCAGGTGGTGCGGGGCGCACATGATGGGGTTATTTGGACGGGCTCTGCGACGGGGACCATGACGGCCAAGGTGGCAAGGGAAGCGATTCGATTTAGAAGGGAACCAGTTTGTTGGGCTACCCTATTTGGAGGGCCTTTGAAGGTGCCACGACATGAGTTCATCCTCTGGCTTGGGATACAGGATCGATTGGCGACTAGAGATAAGCCATGGATTGTTCAGAGGGCAAGTACGCCGGCATGTGCCCTCTGCGATGAGCTGCACTATAAGACGATCCAGCACCTTTTCTTCGATTGTGCATACTCACACCATTGTATGCGGCTGCTGCGGATGCGTATTCGGTGGTTGTGGCCGTATCGGGAGTGGAGAGAGGGTATACGATGGGCGGCTACTAGATGGCGAGGGCGACATCTTATCCACGTAGCTTATCGACATGTGCTGGCATCCCTTGTCTACCACATTTGGAAGGCGAGGAATAGGCGCTGGAAGGAAGGAATTGCTACATCTCCTGATCGGCTTGTTGGGAGTGTGCTTCCGTTGGCTGTCATGCGAATTAGTGGTACCCCCACTAAGTATGACCTCCAGCGCGTGGCTATATGTAGAATCTGGAGGGTGGCTTGGTAGTTTGTAGGGCTGCGGTCTTTTTGAGTTGTACCAGTAGCATGTTACTGGTTGACTGTGCGGAGCAATGCTCCCACTCATCTTGTATACTTTCCTACTATCTTAATATATGGAACCTTACACCAAAAAATAAATGAATAAAAATTAGCATAGTCTGCAAACCAAGGAGTGTCGTTACTTACCACTTATTGAGTACAAGTTCTCATCTGGAAACGTCTCCTTAATTGCTTTGTCGTCCTAGTTATGAATTTCGGACTCCTCTAGTCGAGGAGGCGATCCGCCGCCAACTTTTATGCACCTTTCTTGTCTCGGATCTCTTTTTCAACTCTTGAAGAAGTAGGATCCATCTGATCAGCCGGTGCTTGGCATCTAGCTTTGCTAAAAAGTTCTTAAGGCCAGAGTGGTCAGTAAACACAATAACCTTTGATAAGATAAGATATGACCTGAATTATCAAGGGCGAACACGACGGCTAATAGCCCTTTTTCGGTGGTAGTGCAATTGGTTTGGGCCGCGTCTAACATCTTATTCGCATAGTAGATCGGCCTAAAGTGGTTGCTGATGTGAATGAGTCCAATCAGAAGCAAGCTAAGTTGAAGATTCAAATACCGACCGGGCCCGTAACAAGATTTCGAGCAAAGAACTTCAAAGAAAAACTTAACACGCTCATATTAAAGGTTCTTGAAGAAGAGAAGATCATGTTCATAGTAACTCAGAATAAAGAGGGTCAGAATATAAATTTCAAGAACTTGATCGGTGCAGAAATGGCAATTTTGGAAAGTTCAGGGACTAAAGTGTAGTTATCGAAGAATTGAAGGACCAAGATGCAATTTTCGTCCTTGGACCAGATCTGAACAAGATTTGCAGGATTTTTATATTCAAACTAATTAGAATTTACTCAGTAAGATTCTCCTAAATTTTCGCTTAAATATCTATTAGTTTGTTATTATTCTATTTCTATATTTAGCCATATCCTACTAGTATAAATAGGTCTTGTTTCTCATTATAGAGAACCAACTTTGGTATATATAATTTTGAGTTTCTTTATTGAATCTCTTCGAGTCTTTGTTATCCATTCGTTCGACGTTCGAACATCGTCTATCTCTTGCAAAAGCAGTGCGTTGTCAGCATAGATTTGAGACTTATCGTACGGCTTTACACATCCGTTCGTGGCGTCTTTCAATCCATCAAGTGTTTCCTACGTTGCGATCGACGTTGTGCGACTTTGGGAGTCGGGGTCTCGGGTGAAATAGATCGGGGTTCCTTATCAAGTGGTATCAGAACCTAATCCACGTTTGGTTCGTTATCTGTTCGTTCGAAGAAATCAAGAAGGCGCAACATCAACCTTTTGCGTATCAAAATCAGAGGTTTCTTCGTTCTTTATATTCTATTTTCTTCTCGTTCTTAAAAAAAAAAACATCTGCAAAAAAAATAATAAAATCTCTGCAAAAAAAAATCTGCAAAAAAAAAGGAGAAAAAAATTCTGCAAAAAAAGAAAAAAATGATATATTGCACCAAAAAAAAGTAGTAAATTGCAGCAAAAAAAAAATCTGAGGAGAGATATCTATATATATCGTATTATTCTTATTTGGATTTCTTAGGGGCTACAACGCATCTTAGAACTCGTTTCGACTGTCAAGGTCTATTTTCTTCAACGTGTTGCCAAGCACGAGTGGATGAATTCGATCTGGAAGATAAGAAGACATTTAAGGTCTACCGAGTGAGCATATTTGTTGAGTGAAAAAAGAAGTGAAGAGACAAAAAAAAAAGAAAAAAACAAGAAAAAAAGACGAAAAAAAAGAAAAAAAAAGAAATAAAAAAGAAAAAAAAAAAGAAAAGAAAAAAAAAAGAAAGAAAAAAAATCAGTCAGACGGTTCCAAATCTGACAATAACGACATCGCCAATCCAAGTAATCGATTATTCGTGGAAGCAATCACCGCGCAGCGAATGATGCAGCAACAACTTGAGGCGATAAACGAGCGGATAGATCAAGTCGAGGCAGCCGCACAACATAATCGCAATGGATCTCGTTCGAGCACGTGACTACAGAGAGGAAACTCACTTATTCACTAATGATGAATTTGACGAAGAAGATCAACGACGAAGGAGGCAGCCTGAGCGTGATCGTGGTGACAGTGGAGGCATAAAACAGAAGATCCCAACGTTTCAGGGCGCTGATCTAGAGGCGTATTTCGAATGGGAGACCAAGACCCAATTCATCTTCAACTGCCACAACTATACGGAGCGCATAAAGGTAACCTTAGCCGCAGATGAATTTACTGACTATGCGGTCGTTTGGTGGGACCAATTATCGACGACGAGGAGACGAGTTCGTGAGCGTGCGGTCGAGACATGGGCGGAATGAAGGTTATAATGCGTAAGAGGTATGTGCCGCCTCACTACTATCGAGAGTTATACCCAAAACTTCAAAGGTTACGGACAGGGCAACCGCACAGTTGAAGAATACTACCGAGATATGGAGATCGCCATGATCCGTGCCAACATTGTTGAGGATTCTGAGACAACGATGGCCCGATTTCTCGCGGGGCTGTATTCAGACATTGAATATTTAGTAGAGCTGCAAAACTATGTGGAACTAGAAGAGCTGATACACTTAGCGGTAAAAATAGAGAGGCAGCTCAAGACGAGGGGCAACTCAAGGAATTCACGACTTTCTGAACAGTCCACGTGGAAGAGGAGAAATGATGCGGGAGAGCGGAATCAATTCAGACCACGTGGAGAAACGTCCAACCTATTAGGGGATTAGAGCATCAGATCGACTTTATGCCTGGAGCAGCACTACCGAATCGTCCAACCTACCGAACCAACCCTGAGTAGACAAAGGAGTTGCAGAGACAAATTTCAGAATTGATATCAAAGGGGTACATCAGAGAAAGTATGATTCCATGCGTTGTGCCGGTCCTCCTCGTGCCAAAGAAAGACGGCTCGCAAAGGATGTGCGTCGATTGTCGAGCTATCAACAACATTACAGTTAAGTATTGCTTTCCCATTCCTAGATTAGATGATATGCCCGATGAGTTGCATGGTGCATGTACATTTTCCAAGATAGATCTTAAGAGTGGGTATCACCAAATTTGCATGAAAGAGGAAGACGAATGGAAGACGGCATTCAAAACGAAACTAGGATGATATGTATGGCTAGTTATGCCTTTTGGTTTATCAAATGCACCTAGTACGTTTATGCGCTTAATGAATCATGTTTTACGTTCACACATTGGCAAATTTGTGGTAGTCTACTTTGATGATATTCTATTTATAGTAAGACTTTAGATGACCACATAATGCATTTGCGGGAAGTGTTTATCGTACTACGAAAAGAATGCCTTTATGCTAACCTTGATAAGTGCATATTTTGCACCGATCATGTTGTTTTCTTGGGTTTTGTTGTGAGTTCAACAGGAGTACAGGTTGACGATGAAAAGGGTAAAAGCTATACAACATTGGCCGACCCAAACGAATCTCGCGCAAGTTCGAAGCTTTGACGGGTTGGCGAGTTTTTACCGCCGCTTTGTAAAAGACTTTAGTACTATTGCTGCCCCTTTAACGGAGGTAATCAAGAAGAATCAAGCATTCATATGGGGATCGCACAGGAGGAGGCGTTTGAAATATTGAAGCAGAAGTTGTCCAACCCTCCTTGCCTAGCATTACCGAACTTTGATAAGTCATTTGAAGTTGAGTGTGATGCATCCGGTGTGGGTATCGGGGCTGTTCTTATGCAGGATCGACGGCCAATTGCGTAATTCAGTGAGAAGTTATGGAGTGTGGCACTTAATTACCCTACCTACGACAAAGAATTGTATGCATTAGTTCGAGCTCTCGAAACATGGCAGCATTACCTCCTACCTAATGAGTTCGTGGTTCACACTGATCACGAATCGCTTAAGTACTTGAAGAGCCAACATAAACTAAATAAAAGGCATGCATGCTGGATGGAATTTCTCGAGCCTTTTCCATACGTCGTCAGGTATAAACAAGGTAAAGAGAATGTGGTGCCCGATGCCCTTTCTCGCAGGTATATGTTACTTTCAACATTAGATGCTAAATTACTTGGTTTTGAGTGGGTCGTTTAAAAAGTTGGCCTTTGACATGGTCAATGTTAAAAAAATAGCCTCCAAGTGAATAATGACAGTTATACCCTTACTAAATGGTCCCACTTTTTGAAATCGATATCTACTATCGGGGTCACAAAAGGGTGGGCGGGCGGGTTGTAGTCCAGTGGTTGTGTAGTCAGACGTTCAAGTAGGTCATGGGTTCAAGTAGGTCACAAAAGGGTGGGCGGGCGGGTTGTAGTCCAGTGGTTGTGTAGTCAGACGTTCAAGTAGGTCATGGGTTCAAATCCCCAACACGTAATTTTTTTATTTATTTGCAACATGGGCGGGACCCCTGCAGCATGGGCGGGACCCCTGCCGTGTGTGTGGGGGACCCCTACGCTGTGTGCAGGGACCCTTACGCTGTGTGCGGGCAGCAGCGCATGAGTCCCCGCACACATAGCAGGAGACCCGCGCACAGCACAGGGGTCCTTGCAGCCGCACACAGCACAGGGGTCCCCCTGCACACAGCGCAGGGGTCCCGACACACAGCACAGGGGTCCCCATGCACACAGCACAGGGGTCCTCGCACAGAGAGCAGGGGTCCCCCTGCACACAGCGCAGGGGTCCCTGCAGCCGCACACAGCACAGGGGTCCCCCTGCACACAGCGCAGGGGTCCCCGCACACAGCGCAGGGGTCCCGTCCATGCTGCGCACCAGATGGGCGGGACCCCTGCTATATAGCACAGGTCCACTGAGCAGGGGACCCCCTGCTATTTTTAAAAAGATGCCCTGTCAAATGACGTAAATACCCTTAATTCGAATTTTTTTAAAAAACATAAAAAAACGACGGGGCTATTTTCTTAACGTTGACTATGTCAAAGGCCATTTTTTTAAATATTCTGTTTTGAGTACATCAAAGGTTTATATGATACAGACCAAGATTTTAATAGTTATTTTCTAATTGTGCGCAGGGAGCATGTGGTGATTACTTTAAGCAGAATGGCTATCTATTTCGACTTATTAAATTGTGTTTGCCTAATTGTTCTATTCGAGAGTTAATCATTAGAGAAGCACATGCGGGAGGTTTAATGGGCCATTTTGGGATTAGAAAGACTATAGGAATTGTCCAAGAACATTTCTACTGGCCTCATATGAAGCGCGATATCGAGCGAATTGTAGTAATTGTACCACATGTAGCCAGGCAAAATCAAAAGTTCAACCACGCGGTTTATATACACCTTTACCTATTTCTTATTCACCTTGGGTAGATATTTCAATGGACTTTGTGCTAGGTTTGCCGAGGACAAGAAAAGGACGAGACTCCATCTTTGTAGTGGTCGACAGGTTTTCAAAGATGGCACACTTTATTCCTTGCATTAAAACGAACGACGGTTCTCATATTGCAGATTTATTCTTTCAAGAGATTGTTCGCCTACATGGAGTACCTTGCACAATCATTTCGGATAGAGACGTGAAGTTCCTAAGCTACTTTTGTAAGACATTATGGGGTAAATTTGGTACTAAGCTTTTATTTTCGACTACTTGTCACCCCCAAACTGATGGGCAAACCGACGTAGTAAATCGAACATTATCTACTTTACTACGAGTAATTGTTCAGAATAATATTAAGTCTTGGGAAGACTGTTTGCCACACGTTGAGTTTGCTTATAATCGTGCTATACATTCTTCAACTAAGTTTTCGCCTTTTGAAATTGTTTATGGGTTCAATCCACTCATACATTTGGATTTATCACCTATACCTATGGATGAGCAAGTTAACTTAGATGGGGCGCGCAAGGCTGAGATGGTTAAGCAACTACATGAGACTGCACGACTCAACATTGAACGACGAACAGAGCAATACACCCGCCATGCTAATAAAGGGCGCAAAGAGGTCATATTTGAACCAGGTGATTGGGTTTGGTTACACCTTCCAAAAGAGCAATTTCCGGAGAAAAGAAAGTCAAAGCTGCTCCCCCGAGGCGATGGACCCTTCTAAGTCGTCGAAAGGATCAATAACAATGCCTATAAAATTGATCTCCCATGTGATATAATGTTAATACCACTTTCAATGTCTCTGATTTATCTCCTTTCGATTTCAGTGATGATTTGAGGACAAATCCTTTTCAAGAAGAGGGGGATGATGTGAACGAGTCCAATCAGAAGCAAGCTAAGTTGAAGATTCAAATACCGACCGGGCCCGTAACAAGTATTCGAGCGAAGAACTTCAAAGAAAACTTAACACGCTCATATTAAAGGTTCTTGAAGAAGAGAAGATCATGTTCATAGCAACTCAGAATAAAGAGGGTCAGAATATAAATTTCAAGAACTTGATCGGGGCAGAAATGACAATTTTGGAAAGTTCAGGGACTAAAGTGCAGTTATCGAAGAATTGAAGGACCAAGATGCAATTTTCGTCCTTGGACCAGATCTGAACGAGATTTGCATGATTTTTATATTCAAACTAATTAGATATTTACTTAGTAAGATTCTCCTAGAATTTTGCTTAAATATCTATTAGTTTGTTATTATTCTATTTCTATATTTAGCCATATCATACTAGTAGAAATAGGTCATGTTTCTCATTAGAGAGAACCAACTTTCGTATATATAATTTCGAGTTTCTTTATTGAATCTCTTCGAGTCTTTGTTACTCTTTCGTTCGACGTTCGAACATCGTCTATCTCTTGCAAAAGCAGTGCGTTGTCAGTATAGATCTGAGACTTATCGTACGGCTTTAAACATCCATTCGTGGTGTCTTTCAATCCATCAAGTGTTCCCTATGTTGCGATCGGCGCTGTGCAACTTTGGGATTCGGGGTCTCGGGTGAAATAGATCGGGGTTCCTTATCACTTGCGCTGCCCTAATACGATCCCAACTGCATAATCATTGTATTGCGCATTGGTTCAAATGGCAACCCCCAGTCGTGGGCGACCATAATAGGTGCTGCATTAAGTCGCTCCTTAAGTAAATTAAAAGCATGCAAGTACTCATCATTAAACTCAAACTGCGCATCTTTTTCAGGTAATCTAGACATGGGTCGTGCAATCTTAGAAAAGTCCTTAATAAACCTAAGATAAAACCCAGCATGTCCTAGAAAACTCCTAAGGGATCTCACGTTCGAGGGAACATGTGATTTTTCTATAGTTTCTAACTTAGCTTTGTCCACTTTCGATTCCTTTAGAGGAATTCTTATGGCCCAAAACTATGCCCTCTTGTACTATGAAGTGGCACTTTTCCCAATTCAGTGCCAAGTTTATTTCCTTGCATCGTGCGAGGACTCCAAATTAGACAAGCATACATCGAACGACGACCCAAAAATAGAAAATCATCCATAAATACCTCAATTGCCTCACCTACCAGCTTTTCGAATCTGGCCATCATGCATCGCTGAAAGGTGGCGGGCATTGCAAGGACCGAATGGCATCCTTCGGTACGCGAACGTCCCGAACAAGCAAGTGAAAGCGGTCTTCTCTTGGTCCTCGGGCGCTATATGAATCTGCAGATAACCTGATAAGCCATCAAGAAAACAATAAAATGAGTGACTGGATAATTTTTCCAACATCTGAACAATGAATGGTAACGAAAATGATCCGTTCTCGTGGCATCATTCAACTTCATGTAGTAGATACACACGCGCAACCCAGTCACGGTCTTCGTCGGAATCAACTTTTTGTCGTTGGTGAAGACCGTCATGCCTCCCTTCTTCGGGACCACTTGGACCGAACTGACCCATGCACTGTCTGAAATAGGGTAGATCATTCCTGCATCTAATAGCTTAATCACCTCCTTCTTGACGACGTCGTTCATATTGGGGTTGAGTCGCCTTTGATGCTGAGCGACCAGCTTGAACTCATCCTCCATCAGTATCTTATGCGTACAGTAGCTCGAATTGATACCTCTTATGTCGGATATCTTCCATGCCAAGTCCTTCTTGTGCGCTCTCAACACGTCCAAAAGTTGGCTCTTATGCCCGTCGTCGAGGTTTGATGCAATGATGACTTGCAGACCCTCGTTACGTCGAGAAATGCGTACTCTAGGTGGTCAGGCAGTGCTTCAGTTCTAGGACAGGTGGCTCCTCGACCGAGCTCTTTTCCTTGTCCTCTTTGCTGCTTTTGTCTACGATTATTATGGGCTCGTCTACCTCCTCCTCATACTCGTCGATTGCCATAATCATCTTTGTGTCCTCCTCGCTGAAAACCTATAAGAGACCTTGCACAGAAAAGAGAAAATTGTGCTCGAAAGCATCTAAGTAATAACACTTATGATCATGCTCATTACTCTTTTTCATGGAATCAGCCATATTAAACGTAGCTTTCTCGCGCCATCTACCGTCAAAGTTAACGTCATATTCCTAACATCTATCATAGTCGCGCCTGTAGCTAAGAACGGTCTACCTAGAATCAACGGGACATGATCATCCTCCTCCATGTCTAAGATAACAAAATCAGTGGGAATCACAAACTTATCCGCTTTAACTAGGACATCCTCGATAAAACCTCGAGGGTACTTTAACGATCTATCAGCTAACTACGGGGTCATCCTAGTAGGTCGTGGTTCACCTAATCCTAAGCGCTTAAACATGAAATATGGCATTAAAGTAATGCTAGCACCTAGATCAGCTAAAGCTCACGCTACTAAATCGCCTATAAGACAGGGAATAGTAAAACTGCCAGGGTCCTTGAGCTTCTTTGGCAGCTTGCTTTGAAGTATCGCCCAGCACTATCCTCGTAGGCATACTGTGGAAACATGTCCGAGCTTCCTCTATTCGTTAGCAGGTCTTTCAGGAACTTAGCGAAGCTGGGCATCTGCGTAATAGCTTCGACAAACAGTAAGTTAATATGTAACTCGTTACACATACTCATAAACTTACCAAATTGTGCCTCGTCCTTATCCTTCTTCAGTCGAGCAGGATAGGGAATCTTCGGCTGGCATGGCTTCAACGGTGGCCACTCGATCTCCTTCGTCTTTTCTTTTTCAGGATCGACCTTCTCCTTCTAAGCTTCGGCCTTCTCGACATCGTCGCCTTTGATTTCCTCTATTTCTAGTTCGTCATGGCTCTCGAAATTGCCGTTCTCCTTCACTTTATTCTTGGTGGGTACTCATGCAATTGTCTCCTGTTGCTCAAGGTCACCGCCTTGCAATACTCATTTGGATTCAACTCGGTATAGCTCGGGAGTGATCGTTGGGTTCGCCCGCCAATTGCTTCGCCATCTGGCCAACTTGTTGCTCCAACTTCTTGATCGAAGCATTTGTGTTCTGAGTACGTATGTCGTTCGCTTCCATATACTCCTCCATCTTCATCATTCGACTCTCTTAAGCCGTGGTGGTGTTGCTAAAATTCGTAAGGAGCGTCTTCATCATGTCTTCATCCCCCTTATATCGTCAGATCCTGACCCCACGAGCGCATTCTGGTACTGTCGTGGCGCCCCGCCTCAGAAACCGCATGGTCTAGGCTGAAATCTCGTCGGTCCTTGCCCGTGGTGGTTCTGATTCCCATAAGCCAAGTTAGGATGTGCACGAGGCTGGTAACTCCGCTGGTCGCCTTGGTAATTCCCCACGTAGTTTACATGCTCTAGGGATTGCTCGAGTTGGCATTCGGACGTGTCGTGGGCTGCACCACAAATCCCACACAGTGGTATGTACGGTGTGTGCTACGATGCTGCGGTGGTCGTCACGGCGTTCACGTGTTGCCCGGCTTTTGGAAGTAGTGCGTCAATCACCATCTGCAGTTGAGAATTCGTCGCCGTGATTTGTTGCTGGAGCGCCTCAAATTTGGCATGTGGCCGTCTCCTCACTCACCCCGAACACCCGCCTGACGTCTTAATCCTGGTATTGCCTCTCATGAAACTGTTCCTCGTGTAGTCATCGTTTAGGCTCCAAGAATCAGTCACATTGACCTTCACGAGCGCTCCCCTTGCGGCCTCGTCTAGCATGTGAACAATCTGATCGTTGAGGCACTCGTGGAATTGATTGATCATGACTGCCTTCGACATCCCGTGTTGTGGGCACTTCTTCAGTAATGCCTTTCTATTGACCTTTTTGGTCCATGGGCGTAAGAGAGTTTTCACGAGCAATGTAATTGTAATGACCAAGGACGTGTTGTCTTCGACGTGAGCAATACCAAGGAGGCAAGGTCGACGTTTACGCACACGTGAAGGGAAGGACGAGTTCCGGGGGCCCTTCAATAGCGAGCTGTGTCTGTCGGGATCAGGAGATTCTGAGAACGAAACTCGCCTTGTGGTAACCTAGTGTGTCTAGTTTTCGACTTGTTTTGGTTGTTTATTGGGCTAACCGATCAGTTTTGTATCCAGCTACGGTGCATTATAATGATTGGTCAAACTCTTGGGGAGCAAACCCCAAGGAGATGAGTAAACCCCACTTGGGGATATAACCTCTATAAAAATCCTATCTCGCATTTACTTAACAGTTATTTCCTTTTCGCTGTGAGATAGACTCGACACACATCCGACGTTACTAGGATATATCAGGCATACTCCACACAAGTATCAATAGGCATCTCTAAGTCACTACATCTTAGGATTTGTGAAAAGAAGAAGCATAAAATTTATATAAGCCTAATTCACCCTCTCTTAGGCACGTTTTTATCTTCATTTGGTATCAGAGCGGGTTACTCAAATGATGGGCCTAACAAGCCTGAGTTAAAAATCTAATGACTTCTTCGTTTTGATGTTTTTGTAGAGGGACAATCCCATCCCTGGCCACCACTCTTCGATAGAACCAACTACGCCATATGGAAAAATCGTATGAAGAAATTCCTACTTGCTGTTGACTATGATCTGTGGGATATCACCAATACTGGACCTTACGATCCAAAATGGTGGATGGAACTCCAAAGAAAGGTTCTGACTATGATGCAATAGACAAACGAGGAATCTCCTTAATGCAAAAGCAAAGAACATGTTGCCTGTGCGCTTACAAGAGAAGAATACAATCGTGTGAGCTCATGCGAATCTGTCAAGGATATGTGGTACATGCTTCAAGTCACAGATGAGGGAACCACTCGAATTGTACAAGAAAGAATAGCTCTATTAACTCACCAATACGAGCTGTTCAAAATGGAGGACAACGAGACTATAAGCCACATGTATGCAAGATTCATGAACATCATCAATCAAATGTTCTCGTTGGGAAAGAAAATACTACGGTGAGAAGGTGTGAAAATACTGAGATCTCTTCCAAGAGAATGGAATCCCAATGTAAATGCCATCTGTGAAACAAAGGACTTGGACGAGCTGTCTGTCTCGGAACTGATCGGATCGCTAACCACATACGAGATGACTCAGATCTCCATCAAAGAGAAACCAAATCAACTTGCCTTCAACACTGAACAAAAAAATGACTCAGATAGTGAAGAAGACGAGGAAGAGATACTGGAGTAGATCGCCATGCTAACACGAAGATTTGAAAAATCTCGACTGAGAAGAAAATTCAAAGGAAATCCAAGTTCCAACCGAAAAATAATATCTTCATCCGGTAACAACGTTCAGAAATTCTTCAAGTGCAAGAAGCCAGGCCACTTCGCCTCAAACTGCACGATGGAAAATGATGACAAAAAGATTAAAAAGTAGAAAGCCATGATCACAAACTGGGAACAGGCCGGAAGTGAAGAAGAAGAAGATCTCGCCTCAACTGCACGATGGAAAATGGTGACAAAAAGATTAAGAAGCAGAAAGCCATGATCACAAACTGGGAACAGGCCGAAAGTGAAGAATGAGAAGATCTCGCCTACATGGCCGATGATGATGGTCAGGTATCTTCCTCGTCCACTATTAGAAAATTCTTATTCTGAATGTATTATATGCTAGGAAAGATGAATCTCATGATAATGCTTCTTTACTCTCTGAAGTAGATGAAAAGGAAGAGATGTTCGAAATAATTCAAACTGCAGAGAAGAAGATTAAGTCGCTCAACGCTCAAGTAAAGAGATTGGTTAGAGAAAGAGATGACATAGAAAGAGAGAAGCACCAGACCGATCTAGATAATGCATGCTTAAGAGCCGAGCTAGAAACCCTTAAGGAAGAAAAAGCTTTGTGCAATTGTGAAGAACTTAAAAAGCAAAATAGTGATATATCTAGAGATATCTCTGTTCTTAAAAATTCCTTTGAAGAAAAACCTCGTACTGTAGATAGACTTCTTGAAGGAAAACAAAATCTTGATATGTTACTCAATATTCCTAGAAATGTTGGAAAATCAGAGATAGGATATTCCATGACACTGAACATGTTGCACCACCTACTGTTAGAAAGCATAAGTGCCGTCGTCACGGTCATTATGCTAACAACTACTTTTTAAGAGAGCCGATAAGTCTACATATGTCTGGAGGCCAAAGCAGGTTCCTGAGAATCAAGTTTGTAACACTGGACTGCTTGTGTTTGAGAGATCACAGTCTGTGACACATGATATATCACGTGTTAACAGGAGTTATTTTGTCGCTAACCTTTTAGGACCCAATCAAAGTTGGGCACCTCAGAAAAGAACTGATCATGCAGGTACAAAGAAGAACCCACCACTGGAACTTGCTTTGCTCGCACTCCGCGCTAGAGACCAGCAAGAAAACAAGTGGTACCTCGACAGTGGATGCTCCCACCATATGACAGGTGATATCAGTAAGTTTGTGTCGGTAAAAGCGTATGACGGAGGATATGTCTCATACGCCGACAATACAAAGGCTAAGATTATTGGAGTTGGAAATGTCGATAACACTTTACATACTACTATAGATGACGTATGGTTGGTTAAGAATCTAGAACATAACCTCATTAGTATTAGTCAATTACGTGATAAAGGTTATACGGTTACTTTTGAAATGATAAAGTGTGTTGTTAGAAATGATAATAAGGTGTTATTTAGTGCATCTTGGGTTAGAAATATCTACTGTATTACTCTTGATGATATCACTGACCAGAAATGTCAAGTGCTTAGCAGTTACACAAGAAAACACCTGGTTGTGGCACCGATGCTTAGGCATGCCAACATGGAACTACTGTCTCATATTACAAGCAATGCACTGGAGGTGTTCCTGACATAAAGTTCGTCACGGACAAACCATGCAAGGCGTGCTAAATGGGTAAGCAGACCAAAACATCGTTCAAAGCAGAGAATGTGATATCCACATCCAGACAACTAGAACTGCTTCATCTCAAACTTTTTGGTCCTGTTCAGACGATGTCTCTGAAAGGTAAAAGATATACATTTGTCATTGTTGATGATTATTACAGGTATACATGGGTAATATTCCTTACACATAAGAATGGGGCATTAGATAACTTTGCATCGCTATTGAAGAGACTTGAAAACGAAAACGAAATGAATCTATGTAGGATACGCAGTGATAACGGAGTAGAATTTGATAGTAAGTCATTTGCATCATTCTGTGATCAATATGGATATAGTCATAACTTCTCTGCCCCTATAACTCCCCAACAGAATGGCGTAGTTGAACGGAAAAATAGGGAGTTATAGGAAATGACTAGATCTATGCTACATGAGTATGATACTCCTAACAGTTCTGGGCGGAAGCTGTTAGTACAGCTTGCTATGTGTCTAGTCGTGTTCTCCTTAGGCCAATATTAAAGAAAACCTCTTATGAAATCTGGCATGGTAGAACTCCAAATATTGGTTACTTTCGTGTGTTTGGATGTAAATGTTTTATCATGAACGATAGAGATAAGAGAGGAAAATTTGACTCTAAGGTAGACAAAGGGATATTCCTTGGAGTCTTCATTCTAAGGCATATCGTGTTTATAATAAAAGGAAGCTGACTGTTTTTTTTTTGGAGTAAGTTCCATGTATATATATAAGAATGGGGAAGTGTACATATGGGTGAGTGTGGAATCCCACACATGCAAACCAGTAACAGACTACTGGATGAAACCAACATGAAATAGAAATCCCAAAGAAATCATAGAAATCAGCAAATCAACTACCAAGCTACACGCCAAAGTCGTCGTATAGCCGCTCTCTGCAGGTCGTACTTGGATGAAGTCCCAAGTAATCGCATGCACACCATATCAAGTACAACAGCAACTAGCCTGTTCGGAGTCGTGATGGTCCCCTCCTTCCAGCGCTTGTTGGGTGCCTGCCAGATGTGGTAAACCAAGGAAGCGAGGACGTGACGGTAGGCAACTTGTATGAGATGGTGCCCTCGCCATCGCAACGCAGCCCACTGTATACCCTGGCGCCAGTCCCGATATGGCCAAGCCCACCTGATCTTCCGCCGCAGAATCCGAGCACATTCGCGTGAGAATCCATAGTCAAAGAATATGTCCCGAACTGTATCGTAATGCAGAGCGTCACAAAGCACACAAGTATGAGTCCCAGCGCGCTGGGCTACCCAAGGCTTATCCCTAGTCGACAAGCGGTCGCGAATGGCCAACCACAAGATGACCTCGTGTCGAGGAATACGCAGAGGTCCCCCAAACAAGGCTGCCCAAGGTACAATAGGCCTACGTACATGCAACGCCTCCCTTATTAATTGTACCGTGGGTCGGCCATCGAGTGCCGCCCTCCGACAAATCTTGGCACGCCTACTAGGATGAACCGGTGGGAGGTGCGGGCTAAAGTCAATATACTCTACTGTCGACCTTCCCGGCCAATTCCAGCCTTGTGCATCAATGACCGAGCTCAGGCGGGTACCTACTGGCAACCCCATCATGATCGGACCTCTAGGGTAGCGGTCCAATAACGAGACAGCCCGTAGCCATGGGTCCTCCCACAAGAACAATGATGAACCATCCCCAATCGAAAAGGATATCAAAGGTAGGACGACATGCCTTAACTGCATCAGCTTTCTCCAACTCCATGCAGTGTTGGCCGAAATGGTGATGGTCCAAATTGATCTAGCATGCAGCCGTGTGCTGTACAGCCACTCCACCCAGATCGAGTCAGGAGCCCTAGTGATCACCCTCCACAGTAGCTGGACCAGTAGAGCCCTGTTGTCAGCAGCAATAGAACGAGTACCCAAGCCCCCCTCAGAAACTGGCAGACAAACGTCATCCCAAGCAACCTTGGCCGAGGCACCACCCCACAAGAACCGGCGAAATCTCGTGTCCAGGGCTCGAATGATACCCTTGGGCAGTAAGAATACTCCTGACCAGTAGACGTGAAACGCCTGCAGTACAGACTTAATCAGCTGCACTCTGCCCGCGTACGACAGTGACTGATTCAGCCACGAACCCAAGCGTGCATCCACTCACTGCAACAGTGGGGCACAGTCATTAATCGTCAAGCGTGAAGCAATCAGAGGGACACCTAAATAGCGCACAGGTAAGCGACCTTCTCAAAAACCCATCATAGACTGTAGCTGCCCCGTAGGCCCTCCGCCCTCAGTGATAGATACATCTCACTTTTGTCAGGGTTAGGATATAACCCAGACAGCTGAGAGAAAGTCATCAAAGCTCCCTTCAGCACCCCCTACAGAAATCAGATCAGCATGACAGAAAAGGAGAAGGTCGTCCGCAAATACCAACATGGGAAGTGCCATGGACTCGCATCACCAGTGATAGCAAAATCGCGGCTCCGCCTGTATACGACTCTCAACTAGGTCGTGGAGCACCACCATGACAAGAGTGAATAAGTACAGTGAAATAGGGTCTCCTTGGCGGATTCCTCGCTTACTAGCAAAGAAACCTGCTGATCGGCCGTTGAGGTTTAGGGAGAAGGTGGGCGTCGTCAAGCAGCTCCGTATCCATTCAATATAGCAAGGGTGGAACCCCATCGCTTGGAGCGTCGCCAATAAAAAGCTCCATTCGACCTTATCATAGGCCTTGGCCAGATGCACATTAAGCATCGCGCGAGGCGGGCGTCCTTTGCTCGTATACGCAAGGCAAAGTTCCTGTGCTAGAAGTATGTTATCACTAATGCGCCTTCCAGGGATAAAAGCCGTCTGAGAAGCATGAACCAGCCCTTCCAGGATCGGCTTCAACCGATTCGCCAACACCTTAGAGATGATCTTGTATAAGACGTTGCAGCACGAGATGGGTCGAAAGTCTGTCGACCGGCGTGGCGATGCCATTTAGGGATGAGCATAATAAGCGTACTATTGAGCCCCTTGAGTAAGCGGCCAGTAACAACAAAGTCCTGCGTCGCTCGTATGACATAAGGACCCACGACCCCCCATGCCGTTTTGACGAAAGCAGCCGTATACCCATCAGGCCCTGACGCCTTCTCATCCCCCATAGAGAAAAGCGCCTGCCTCACCACCACATCGTCAACTGGGCGGACCATGTCAATCGACGCAGCTGGGGAAAGCGTGCGCCTGATGGCCCCCTGTACCTCAGCCAGCTGAACATGTGTAGAACACGCTGATTGTCCAAGCAACTCCTGATAAAACCCCAGCAACTCCCCTTCGACCGCATCTGGAGTGTCCAGAAGGACACCACTTGGGCTCTCTAGTGAAATGATATGATTGGTCGCTCGCCGTATCGCCACTTTCCTGAAGAAATATGACGAGCATTGATCGCCATCCTTGAGCCAAGCAAGTTTCGCGCATTGGGATAGCGGAGCATGTTCGACCTCAACAGCCCTAGCATAGAGAAACTGACAGTGCCTTCGAGATCATGGAATAATACCTCCAGGGGGTATCTCGCTGCAAAATCCTGTGCAAGCCCTAAGAAGCGTAATGCATCCGCAACATTTGCAGCAAGATCACCCTTTGTGCGCCGCATTTGCATGAAGATAGGCTTCAGTAATTTTAGCCTCTGGACCAACACAAACATAGGGTATCCCGCCATGCGAGTACTCCAGACACGCTAAACATGGCCCAAGAAACCCTCCCTCTTAGTAAGAAAGTTCTCAAAACGAAAACTCGCCCCCCTTAGCCTAGACGCCGACTCCACCAAAGACAACGGCGAGTGGTCGGACGTGGCTGGGAGCTCACACCGAAAGCATGCATCTGGACACCGAGCAAACCATTGTGGATTACCAAGCATGCGATCTAATTTCCTCCAGATGCCCGACGGGCCCCGCTGCTGATTATACCAAGTGAATTCCTGACCCGTCGACGGGAGCGTGAGAAGATCGGCTCGAAGGAGACACGCCTGAAACTCTGCCATATCCCGTGCTTGTGGAGCACCCCTCTCCCCTCACCCGCGTGCAGGATGGTGTTGAAGTCCCCCATCGCCACCCACGGGTCATCCACTCATAAAGCGGATAACTGAATCAAATCATCCCACAAGGGTCCTCTATCCTCCCTTCGAGAGTTCCCATACACAAACGAGACAAAAATGGTTTCCCTTGTATCAAGCTGTTCCACATGGCAATGAACAACTTGAGTAGACTTGGCGACAATTGTCACGCGAAGCCAAGAAGGGTCCCAGCCTACCCATATACGGGTACCAGGGCCAGCATCATAATAAAAAAACCAGGTCCACCGCGGCCTAATACCTTCTGAAATGTGCGCTGCATTGGACTCGACCACCCGAGTCTCAAGAAGTCCAATAAGACATAATCCACCACGACCAATCCAATCCCCCACCGCCCTCCTGTGGTCTTGCCTGTTAAGACCACGCACATTCCATGACCCGATCGGCGCTATGAATGAGCCCTTGACAGGGCTGCATGCGCTTTAGGGCCTGTAGTAGGTGGATCAGAGTGAACAAGATCATCCTCGTTCAACTCCCGTAGCAAGGCGAAGGAATTATGAATAGACTGACCAGGATCCCCAGATCGCCGCGGGATGTGCGGTCCCTTGGAAGAACTCACATCTTGTGAGGCCACATGGCTAGGCTGCCCGATTCTCTTCGATGGGGAAGGGGCCGCCACCTCCATAGCTTACCATGGGCGCCCACTTCATGCCAGTCCGTTTGCACAGGCCGGCCGCGGGAATCATCCCTCCGATTATGCCGAGGCGGTTCTCGAGCATAAGCCTTTACCCCCGTAGAGGCGGGCTTTTGAGCAAGTGTTGGTCGGGCATTGCGTATCCCCATGGGCCCAAGTAGCACACACCTCGCACCTCGTCGGGTGCCATTCGTATTCCACCCTAACATGAACAATCCCAGACGTGCCACCCTCTTACTTTGGCACCTCGATGTGAATCTCCTCAATGAATGGAGTGGCAAGCTTCTTCATGACACACACGCGTGCATAGTCTATCCGCTCCCCTTTGGCCATAATCTCATCTGCAAATAGCGGGCAACCAACCCCACTAGCCACAACGCCCAAGCCACCTTGGGTCCATAGCTTCACCCAAATGGGAGCCTCGACGAGCTCTTTCTGTTCAAGTGACATCCCCGGCCTCCACATTTCCAGTAATAGTGCCCGGCCTTGTAGAAGCCATGGCCCACCCTCCAACGCCATCGTCATAGCCGTGGATGAATCAAACCAGAATCGGAAAAAACCATTTATGGTGGCACGAACCTCCACCAAGTCATTCCACCTTGCCCGCACAAACCGTTCAACGGAGGGAAAATAAGGCTTCCGCCCAAGAAAATACCCTACAAAAGTGTGCTCCCATCTAGCAAAGCCTTGTCGAGCCACCTCCCACGATGGGGATACCACTGCGATGCCATCAACAGTCGACGTCGGGGCGACATATTCAAGCACGAGGCGTCGTTGTTCCCTATTTGGTCGATGTCCCCCACTTTTGAAATTGGGGACTGAATACTTTGAGTTGCAGCGAAGCCCACCAGAACCCGCGACCACATCAGCAAAGGTCATAATGGTGGAAGGTTCGGGCTGAGGCTGAACCGCCTTCGCTGGGCTGGGCTGCACGAACACCGTCGCCACCACCATGTCTTCAACAGAACCCTAGCAACCGAAACCCTAGACTGTAACATCACTAACTGCAGCCGTCAGCGTTGCAAGACCTTCAGCAACGATCTCGTCGATTGGCTCTTCAGCCATCGCTGAGTCCATATCCACACACCGCCGTGCCATCAAGCGTGTAGGTGGAGGCGTGTCCGGGCGCCCCCACCGTTGGCGGCGAGTCGGGTACCGAAGGATTCCTTTTAGCAGGCCAGGCCCACCGCCATGGCGAATAGGTGATCCAACTGAAATCCTAGCAGCCATTGTCGAGCCATCAGTCGCATCCGATAGCCCTAGAAACCTGCGATTGTCCCTTATCACCACAGCCCGATGCAGCCGATCCATGAACTCGTCCAAATAACGAATAGAACCGCGCCTCGTTAAAGCATGCCGCAAATTCAGGATATGCAGCGCTTAAAGCCGCCAGATCTGGCAGCGACGGGATATAGGGCACCATGTCTGAGCCGCCGATCGTGGGATGGGCAGTATCGGGAGGCGCCGACGGGATCGGTGGCTGTTGATCAACCGCCATCAAATCAAACCCTAGCCGCACACGCAAACCAGAACCACCAAAAACTCCAAAAACCGCAGTCCCTCCGCCACCTGATTGGTGTAGAAGGGCAGCCCAATCACCGGCCGGCCACCAAGGAGGAGGATGGCCGGAAAGAGCGGTGGTCCGACGTGGAGATCGCGCGAAATTACAGGATACTGATGAGATAACCTGGAGATCCATGCAGGATACTGATGCGGAAAGAGCGGTGGTCCTACGTGGAGATCTCTCTAGACGCACTTTCTCTCTCTAGACGCAATGGAAGCTGACTGTTCAGGAATCCATACATATTACTTTTGATGAGATACCTAACGCAGATGCTACTGATAAGGAAGGTATAGAATTGCCTTTTACAAAATTACAGGATACTAAAGACAGTGAGGAAGATATTCCAAAAGACGAAAATGTTGTGACACTGGAACTAGAAGCTGATGAACAGCCACACAGAAAATGGAAACATGCTTCCAGTCATCCAACAGATCAAGTAATAGGAAATATCACATCTGGAATCAAAACTCTAGCGACTGGACGAAACCATGATATGGAGGAATCCCATAATGTACTGCTTTCAATAATGGAACCAAAGACGGTCCATGAAAGCTCTAGACGATATATCTTTGGTCTCTACCAAGGAGGATGAACTATCACAATTCGAAAAGAGCCAAGTGTGGATACTCGTAGAGAGACCAGATGAAAAATCCATCATAGGAACCAAATGGGTCTTCCGCAACAAACTTGACGAACACGGTAATATCATTAGAAATAAAGCGAGGTTAGTTGCAAAAGGTTATTCCTAGGAGGAAGGTATTGTTTTCGATGAAACCTTTGCTCCGGTAGCTAGATTAGAGTCCATACGTGTCTCACTTGCATATGCATGCTTTAAACGTTTTAAAATTTTTCAAATGGACGTAAAAAGTGCATTAAATGGTTTTTAAATGCATTTTCCAAATCATGTTTTTAAATTTAATAAAGCATTATGGTTTAAAACAGGCTCTTAGGGCATGTAAAAGGTTAAGCAAGTTTTGATTGACATAGGATTTTCGATTGGAATTATTGATAGTGCACTGTTTATTAAGTATGAAGGTGATCACATGATACTGGTCCAAATCTACGTTTGATGATATCATATTTGAAAGTACTAATATACTTCTTTGCGAGGAATACTCTAAGTCTATACAAAAGGAATTTGAGATGAGCTTAATGGGTGAGCTGAACTATTTCCTCGGGTTGCAAATAAAGCAACTTGACAATGGAATCTTTGTATTCCAGACGAAGTATAGCAAGGAACTACTGACAAAATTTGGGATGAGTGATTCCAAAGCAATTTCCACCCCTATGCATCAGACCACGAAAATAGACAGTGACGAATCAGGTGCACCAGTTGATCAAAAAGAATATCGAGGTATGATCGGAAGCCTTCTCTACTTAACTGCTAGTCGCTCTGATATTATATTTGCTGTCGGTATGTGCTCGAGATATCAGTCTGACCCTAGGGAATTCACTTGACGGCAGTCAAGTGTATACTTAGATATATCAAGGGTACTGTGAATTTTGGTCTGTGGTATTCTTATACGGATGAATTCCCATTAATGGGATATTCCGATGCCGACTATGCTGGCTGTAGGGAAGATAGGAAAAGACTAGTGTAACTTGCCAATTAAATTCTCTGGTAACTTGGTCTAGTAGAAAGCCAAATGCTGTCACCCTCTCCACAACCGAAGCTGAATATATGGCCTTAGGAAATTGTTGTCAACAAGTTATTTGGATGAAACAAACCCTTAGTGATTTTTGGTTAGGTTATGACAAAATTCCTATTCTGTGTGATAGCACTAGTGCCATTAATATTACTAAGAATCCCGTACATCATTCTCGTACTAAGCATATAGAGGGAAACATCATTTCATACGAGACCATGTTCAGAAGGGGAATGTCCATGTGGAATTCGTAGGAACAAATGATCAGCTCGTCGATATCTTCATGAACCCCTAATTGAGGCAAGATTTTGCGATACCGTGATCGATTGGGAATCATCGAGCTAAATTAGGTTAGTAAATCTGCCTAATTCTACCATTTACTCTAGATTATGCTACTTTAGGTATAAATTCGTAGATGTCCCACTCGAGGATACTCTTTCAGCCCAATATTATTTTCGGATCTTATAATCCTTATTTTAGAAATCCCCGAATCTCCTTATTTTTCATTAAAATGTGATTACGATATTTTAGGAAGGAATTCATAGAGATACCATTCCAGCCGTTCAGTTAATTTAGGAAACTCGGATATTTTAAAATCCTTCCTATTCAGCTCTGTCCAATCCTTTCCATAATTATGAGATCCCGTCAAATCACTCAGTGATTTCTGATAATCTATCTGTCAGTTTCCCACATTCTTTTGTAATTCAAATTTCAAACTTGAAATCCATCCTTATCCTTACCTTAAATAAACCGACTCTTCTTCCTTAAAAGATACCAAACCGATTTCATTCTTCAATCATCCTCAAACCATCCTCTCTGAAGTTCCTTTCGATTATCAAACCTACAAGCATGGCGAGAACCGCCGGATCCAAATCTGCCATCACTGAAGCATCCACCCGCAAGCGTAAAGAACCCATGTCCGATGAAGCTTTGTTTGATTCTTCCCCAGATTCACCCAAACCAGAAAACATGCTCCAAAGAATCTGCTGAGAAAGTTCCCTCTCCTGCCAAGTCTGTCAAGAAAAAGAAAAAGAAAACCAAGAAGTCTAGCCTCACTCCTACTCGAACCCCTGCTAAATCGGCCGAACCTAAAAAATCTGCATCAAGTCAAGAAATTCCTGAAGAAACCCCGAAACCACCATCACGAACCCCAACTCCTGAGGAACCTCCTTCGCCACTTGAACAAGTTCAGTCATCTCCAAACCAATCCGACATACCTTTTATGGATCTTTCTATACCCAATGAGACCCTGTTGAAGCTCTCTTTCTGGAAGAAAGCACCCGAACCAACTAGAAAAGTTTCAGCAACAGAGATATCGCCAAAGGACGTGGCGTTGCTGTCAACAAGTTGCCTGCGGGAACAGTTATCACCTGGCTAAAAGACTTCACCTGGGAGCAGTTCCTTAGTATCGACAAGCCATACTACCCAGAGGCCTTTAAGTTGTTCTATGCCATCTTTGACTATGTGGAGCACGAAGAGCACATCTGCATCAACTCTTATGTACTGGGAGGCAGAATCAACTGGACCACTCAGAAGATTAGTGCGATGCTGGGAGTTCCTGATGAACCTTTATGCCACTACGATATGAATGACTGGTTGTCAGGACCCGTCGTCCCGCCCTCGTATTCCGTTCTAATCCTAAGTATCTCATGCTTTATTATCGGATAAAAGCGTAAAAATGCGAATAAAATTTTTCCTTTTAAAACTACGTGCGGAAGTCTTATACACATGTCAAAAGAATGTTCGCAAATCGTTCTACAATTCATCGTAGTCGTATCTATACAGAAGACAAGTGCGTGTGTGTGTGTGTGCAGCCAAAAAGCTTCCTATGCGGCCAGCCTTCACAGGTCGTCATCCATACACACACTCCCACCTCAAAAGCAGCCGGATAGCTTCAAAAGATCGGCCTCGCATAAGGATCGGATCACGTACCGTGATCGGCAGAACCTACAACACGTAACGTAAAGAATGAGCCACCGAGGCTCAGTAAGCAGAAATTATGCATGTATGCACGTGTCCTAACGATCGACAATCCACGCCGTCATTTTCTAACACTCAAACTATTTTTCTTATACGTACTCTTCCCTCGACTCATGCTCTTACTTCTTGCGGGCCCTCGGCTTTCAGTCCCACTTTGCGCCATCCTTAGAGATCTCAAGTGTGGAGGTTCACACACTAGAAGGTCACCCGAAAGAATCTTTCCTTACTTAGTGTGGCCTCCACGCGAGCGCTTCTCACTGGTAGCCAACACCGAGGCCACTAACCCCGGAGGTCACCCGAAGGAATCTTCCCCCCGGGTGGTGCTTTACACGCTAGAAGGTCACCCGAAGGAGTCTTTCCTTGCTCAGCGTGTGCCCCGGGCCGCATCCACCAGGTTGCATCTCCCGCATACGGGGCATTTTCCCCAGCCTCTTATACATGCCTTATAGCTTCATTCGCCTTACCGGCTGCATAGGGGAAGCCGTGACTCTTCATTCGAGTCGACACAGACGCCAATATCGGCGAATATACATCGCACACTGGCGATCTTACGCACGCTCATACATCGCGTCTTATACACTACGCATGCGTGCAAATGCTCATGCCATGCTCATGTACATATTCCAATCATGCCATCATGCACATAATTTGATCGTATCATACGTACACATCTCATACAAAAATCACGAGCACGTAATTCACATAATTGGACACAGGCAGGTTACGTGTCGTAGTTGAATTTCTACTTACCTGGAGTCCGTGGATTAACTGCTACTGGTTCGGCGAAATTCCTAATTTTCGACCCTAATCATAAAATTATGATGTCAGTACATTTTCTAACATATTGGGTATCTATGTACTTAAAAAGTGTTGAAATATTTTCCTTAAAAGTGTATGTGAAGATCTCGATATTTTTCCTAGCTTCGACATTTTGAACTGAGAATGTCGACATGAGCTCCTCATGAATCTCGACATAATTTCTAACAGAGTTTCGACAATCTATCTAATCATCTCGATATTTCCTCTCGACATTTGAAACAGAAAATGTCGACATGAAACTCAACATATATTTCGACATGAGGATAAATCTCGGGTTGCATGGGTAATTAGGTTTCGACATTGTATGTATAAGAATTCGACATTTGAGTTATTTAAGGATCTCGACATTTTCAAGTTTCGACATTTTTGTCTTGGGGTCTCGACATTTATACAATGAAAAAAGATCTCGATATCATAGGCCTCAACATTATATATCTAAAGATGTCGACTTTTCATGCTTTCGACATTTATACTGTTATCGCTTAAAAGATATCGAGGTGGATTAAATATTAAATCTCGACATCATACTAAAAGGATTCGACATTTTATTAGATCTCGACATTGTTGTGAAAATCTCGATGTTGTGTTTCGACATTTGGGCTAAAGGGTCTCGACATTTAGAAATCTCGACATAAAGCTCGACATCCTATTTTAACATTTCGACATTTTACCTTGGAATATCTCGACATCTTTTTCCTAGCAGGTTTCGACATCTTTCCTTAACACTTCGACATTTTGAAGGTCTCGATATTTTTCATTAGCTCTCGACATTTTGTGCTCAACCCGACATTTCTTTCCAAGTAGAAGGACTCGACATTTTACTCGACATTGATCTCGACTTGAATATCGACATTTATACAATGGATATCTCGATATGATAAGTCGACACTTTGCTAACACTCGACATTGTGCCTCGACATTTATCATATACTTCGATCTTCAAACGCTCTTCACCACTCGAAGCTAGATTCTTAGCTTGTTCTTCCTAGAATTATAAGCTCTAAACCTCTCTTCTACCTTTAGAACATTTAACACGAATTTATAGTCTCCTCGTCTCGGAAAACTTCTAATCCTAAACATGTTTAACTAAATAATCTTGGTAAAAGATGTCGAATTAGTTTAGGAGGTTAGCTTTACTTACCCAACTTCGAGTTTTCTAAGTTAGCTTGGGAATGCTCTTTGCTCGGATTCCTTTTGGTCTCGGCTCCTTCTCCTTCCCTTCTTGCTCTCTCTTTTGCTTTTCGTTTCTTTTCTTATGAGTGGTTATCGAGTTCAATGGTTAGGTTTTGGTATTTTAGATATTTTATTTGGGGTATGATAGGTGAGACATAGGGTTGGGCGTGGGTTTCCCTTAATTCATGGTGGTTTTGTCTCCTAAGTTGATTTCTTGCAAATTTGGGCCTATTATGAAATTATAGCCCAATACTAATTCAATTCCAAGCCCAACTATCATTTGACTATCATTGGTCACTTCTCTTGGTATTTTCGAAAATTATCCTTCCCAACTTAGGGGCCATAATGAGCACGAAATCTTTGTTAGTAATTGCACATAATTCTCGTAATATTTACGGCATAAAATTCATAACATCACAAGAGCATATAACACGTACGTAATTAACACAAAAATTACGTAAGTCATAGACATAATTTATTGGCCGACCTAGTTCGCGGGGACTGGGGCCCTACATCCTCCCCCGCTTAAGGAGGATTTCGCCCCCGAAATCAGCCCATGTGAAACAAATCGGGGTAACGAATTCGCATTTCGTCCTCCCGTTCCCATGTGGCTTCTACCGTGGACTGGTTCCGCCATAGTACTTTTACTAAAGGAATGTCCTTATTCCTAAGTTTCTTTTTTTTTTGTTGCGTGCTTATTCCTAAGTTTCTTAGTCTCGTACATCAATATCTCCACCGGAATCTCTTCGTAACTTAGATCCGGTTTCAATTGTTGATGTAGGGACTCGTTTCCTAGCAGGTGGTTCGGGTCAGCTAGGTACTTTCGTAGGGTTGAGACGTGGAACACGTCATGTACTTGCGATAATGACGTAGGCAGCTCTAGTTGGTATGCTACCTCGCCTACCCTCTTCAGTATCCTAAATGGTCCTATATACCTAGGACTTAGCTTTCCTTTCTTCCCGAACCTCTTTACGCCCTTCATCGGCGATACTTTTACGAACACCATATCGCCTTCTCCAAACTCCAGTGGTCGACGTCATCGGTCTGCGTAGCTTTTCTGTCGACTCTGTGCCGTTCGCATTCTTTCTCGTATGGTAGTGATAGCTTCCGTCATTTCTCGTACGATGTCCGGACCTAACATTGCTCGTTCACCAACCTCGTCCCAATGCACTGGGGATCTGCACCTACGCCCGTATAGCGCTTCGTACGGTGCCATCCCAATGGTGACGTGGTAGCTATTATTATATGAGAACTCGATTAGTGGGAGATACCTACTCCAATTTCCTTTGAAATCGAGTACACACGCTCGCAGCATGTCCTCCAGTGTCTGAATAGTTCGCTCGGATTGACCGTCCGTTTGCGGATGGTAGGCGGTGCTAAACGATAGCTTTGTTCCCATCGCCTTTTGCAAGCTCATCCAGAATTTCGACAGAACTCTGGAGTCGCGATCCGAGACTATTGAGGATGGAATGCCGTGCAGTCGCACTATTTCTTGGATATAGAGCTCGGCGTATTGTTCCATGGTGAACGTCGTGCTAATAGGTAGGAAATGGGCAGACTTTGTTAGTCTGTCAACGATTACCCAAACCGCGTCATGCCCTTTCGCATTCCTTGGCAGTCCTACTACGAAGTCCATGGTAATGTTATCCCATTTCCATTCCGGAATGGGTAACGGTTGCAGAGTTCCCGCCGGCCTTTGATGCTCGGCTTTAATCTGCTGGCACGTCAGGCATTGGCTCACGAAAGTCGCGATGTCCTTTTTCATGCCTGGCCACCAATAGTTTTCCTTTAAGCCTCTGTACATCTTCGTTGCTCCTGGATGTACAGAGTACGCCGTGGCGTGTGCCTCCATCATTATAGTCCTTCTTAGTTCGGCGTCGTCTGGCACGTACAACCGGTTCTTGAAGTACATCCGTCCGTCTTCCCGTATTATGAGATCTCCCGCCGGTTGTTCCGGTGGTGCTTCCTTGATCTTCATGTAAAGCTCGTCAGTTTCCTGCGCCGTCTTAATTTGCTCTAGCAGTGTTGGTTGCAAAGTTAAGGCCGATAGCTGCGCCTCAACTTCGCCTAACCGTACGACTTCTACTTCCAGCAGTTGTAGTTCTGCACTAACTGCTTTTCGGCTTAAGGCATCGGCTACTACGTTCGCCTTGCCTGGGTGGTAGTTGATTACGCAATCGTAATCCTTAACTAACTCTAACCACCTTCTTTGCCTCATGTTTAGCTCTTTTTGAGTAAAGAAGTACTTGAGGCTCTTGTGGTCCGTGTATATCTCACACCGCTCTCCATAGAGGTAATGCCTCCAAATCTTGAGAGCAAAGACCACTGCCGCCAATTCTAGGTCGTGCGTCGGGTAATTCTTCTCGTACTCTTTCAGTTGACGAGAGGCATATGCTACTACATTCCCGTTCTGCATTAGCACACACCCTAACCCGTTCTTCGACGCATCGCTGTAAACGGTAAACCCTCCAGTTCCCGATGGTATTGTGAGAACTGGGGCCGTCGTAAGCCTTTCTTTCAGTTCCTGGAAACTCTGTTCGCATTCCGTGGTCCACTGAAATGGTGTATTCTTCCTGGTCAGCTTCGTCAGTATAGACGCTATCTTTGAGAAATCCTTGATGAACTTCCTGTAGTAACCCGCCAGACCGAGGAAACTCCGTACTTCCGTTACACTGGTCGGTCTGGGCCATTTGCTAATGGCTTCTATCTTGTTCGGGTCTACGGAAATCCGTTCTCCTGATACTATATGCCCCAAGAAGGCGACTTGGTCGAGCCAAAATTCGCACTTCTTGAACTTGGCGTATAATTGCTCGTCCCGTAATATCCTCAGAACTATCCTCAGGTGCTCTTCGTGATCCTCCTTCATCTTCGAGTAGATTAGGATATCATCGATGAATACGATGACAAACCTATCTAGGTAGGGTTTGAACACCCGGTTCATTAGGTCCATGAAAGCTGCGGGCACATTAGTCAAACCGAATGGCATCACCAGGAACTCGAGTGGCCATAACGGGTACTAAAGGCCGTTTTCGGGACATCTTCCTTCCGAATTCTCAGCTGATGGTAGCCCGATCTTAAGTCGATCTTGGAGAAAACCGTTGCGCCTTGTAGTTGATCGAACAGATCGTCTATCCTAGGGAGTGGGTACTTGTTCTTGATCGTCAACTTGTTCAACTCCCGGTAGTCGATGCATAATCGCATGGACCCATCCTTCTTCTTTATGAATAGCACCGGCGCTCCCCATGGGGAGAAACTCGGTTGTATGAACTCCTTCTGCATGAGTTCGTCGAGTTGATCCTTTAATTCCTTCATCTCCGTCGGTGCTAGCCGATATGTGGTCTTAGATACTGGCGCCGCCCCAGGTACCAGATCTATGGCAAATTCTATTTCCCGCTCGGGTGGTAGTCCTGGTAATTCCTCGGGAAATACGTCGAGGAAGTCCTTTACTACCGGCACTTCCTCGATTTTCGGAGAGGGGTTCTCCTCTGACTTGATAGCGAACACCAGATAGGCTTCGCACCCTGATTTAATCAGCCGTTGGGCTTTTATCGTTGATAGTCTAGAGATCATGGTCCCCTTGCTAGTTCCTACGAACTTGAGGGGTTCATTTCCATCCGTATTGAGCGTGACTATCTTGCGGTGGCAGTCTATGACAGCTCCGTACTTCGATAGCCAATCCATTCCAAGGATAACCTCATAATCATTCATAGGGATTATTATGAGGTCTATTGGTAGTTCCCTCTCTCCGATTATTATTGGGCAATCCCGTAGGACGTGGTCTGTTTGGGTGGGATTCCCGTTTGGAACTGTTACCCTAAACTCGCACTCAGCTCGGTGAGGCGTAACTCCTATCCTCGTAACATACTTAGTGGACGCGAACGAGTGTGTCGCTCCTGAGTCGACTAGAATGCAAGTGGGGGTCTCGTAGACGAGGAGGGTACCTGTCACTACGGCCGGGTTATTTTCCGCTTCCTCGGAGGTTATAGTGTAGACCCGGGCCGGTACCCTTGGTGGTGCTGCCGAGTTCCAAGCTTGACTCCCAGATCCACTCTCCGGACATGCCCTCAGGTAGTGGCCCGTCTTGCCACATTTGAAGCAGACGGCATTCTGGGAGTTGCAGACTCCCGTGTGCCTCCGTGCGCACTTCGGGCATACAGGTAGGTCCAACTGGGGTCTACCCTGGTTTGGGTTGAACTGTGGGGGTGGTCCAGGTCGATTCGGGAAATTTGGTTTTCCACCCTTGGCTACGAACTGCCGCTTTGGGTTGCTTCCGCTCCCTTGTGGCCCTTGTACCAACTTGCGCTTTGCCTCCTGGGCGCGAGCAATGCTTGCCTCGGCTTGCTCCGCCACTAGCGCCCTCTCAGCTACTTGCGCGTACGTGGCTCCTTGTATTCCGGCCATACTCACGTCCCTGTACAGCTCGGGTTTCAACCCTTCCATGAACCGCTCAATCTTGAGCGCGTCCGTACTGACCATATGAGCAGCGAACCTCGAAAGCTGCTCGAACTTTTTGATGTACTCCGCCACAGTCATTACCCCTTGGCGGAGGTTGATGAACTCGTTCATCCTCTGGGCTCTGACCGGGGCGGTGTAATACTTTCCTCGAAAGATTTCCTTGAACCGATCCCAACTCATCGTTAGAGGGTTTTCGATGGCTGAGATGGTGTCCCACCAGTGCCCAGCGCTCCCCCTCAGTAGGTAGGCAGCGCACATGACCTTCTCCGCCTCGGGCGTGCGGCTATGCTGGAACATGTTCTCCAGCGTCCTTCGCCAATCCTCGGCGGACGTGGGGTCTGCAGCATCCTCAAACTGTGGAGGATTAAGCTTTCTGAACCTCTCCCCGATCATCTCAATTCGTTCGGGTGGGGGAGGTAGGTCGGCTGATTGTCCACCAGCATTTTGCTGTTGGATCAGCTGCTGGATTTGGGCCGACTGTTGCCGGACCAGTTCGGTTAGTTGCAGGATGGTAGCATCCCAGCTATCAGGGGGATTATTGGTATCTCTACCCTGATCAGGTTCCCTGCTTCCTTCACCCCTAAGTCTAACCATTTATACCTATCCTGACAATTCCTAAGGCCAATAAATCAAACCATACAAAGAATTCACATAACATGATACTTACAAGCAAGGCCGCTTCCGTGCTTTTGAGTGTGTGTGTATGGACAGTCTGCAGGACCTGTGACCGAAGCTCTGATACCACTCTGTCAAGACCCGTCGTCCCGCCCTCGTATTCCGTTCTAATCCTAAGTATCTCATGCTTTATTATCGGATAAACGTAAAAATGCGAACAAAATTTTTCCTTTTAAAACTACGTGCGGAAGTCTTATACACATGTCAAAAGAATGTTCGCAAATCGTTCTACAATTCATCGTAGTCGTATCTATACAGAAGACAAGTGCGTGTGTGTGTGTGTGCAGCCAAAAAGCTTCCTATGTGCCCGGCCTTCACAGGTCGTCATCCATACACACACTCCCACCTCAAAAGCAGCCGGATAGCTTCAAAAGATCGGCCTCGCATAAGGATCAGATCACGTACCGTGATCGGCAGAACCTACAACACGTAACGTAAAGAATGAGCCACCGAGGCTCAGTAAGCAGAAATTATGCATGTATGCACGTGTCCTAACGATCGACAATCCACGCCGTCGTTTTCTAACACTCAAACTATTTTTCTTATACGTACTCTTCCCTCGACTCATGCTCTTACTTCTTGCGGGCCCTCGGCTTTCAGTCCCACTTTGCGCCATCCTTAGAGATCTCAAGTGTGGAGGTTCACACACTAGAAGGTCACCCGAAAGAATCTTTCCTTAGTGTGGCCTCCACGCGAGCGCTTCTCACTGGTAGCCAACACCGAGGCCACTAACCCCGGAGGTCACCCGAAGGAATCTTCCCCCCGGGTGGTGCTTTACACGCTAGAAGGTCACCCGAAGGAGTCTTTCCTTGCTCAGCGTGTGCCCCGGGCCGCATCCACCAGGTTGCATCTCCCGCATACGGGGCATTTTCCCCAGCCTCTTATACAGGCCTTATAGCTTCATTCGCCTTACCGGCTGCATAGGGGAAGCCGTGACTCTTCATTCGAGTCGACACAGACGCCAATATCGGCGAATATACATCGGACACTGGCGATCTTACGCACGCTCATACCTCGCGTCTTATACACTACGCATGCGTGCAAATGCTCATGCCATGCTCATGTACATATTCCAATCATGCCATCATGCACATAATTTGATCGTATCATACGTACACATCTCATACAAAAATCACGAGCACGTAATTCACATAATTGGACACAGGCAGGTTACGTGTCGTAGTTGAATTTCTACTTACCTGGAGTCCGTGGATTAACTGCTACTGGTTCGGCGAAATTCCTAATTTTCGACCCTAATCATAAAATTATGATGTCAGTACATTTTCTAACATATTGGGTATCTATGTACTTAAAAAGTGTTGAAATATTTTCCTTAAAAGTGTATGTGAAGATCTCGATATTTTTCCTAGCTTCGACATTTTGAACTGAGAATGTCGACATGAGCTCCTCATGAATCTCGACATAATTTCTAACAGAGTTTCGACAATCTATCTAATCATCTCGATATTTCCTCTCGACATTTGAAACAGAAAATGTCGACATGAAACTCAACATATATTTCGACATGAGGATAAATCTCGGGTTGCATGGGTAATTAGGTTTCGACATTGTATGTATAAGAATTCGACATTTGAGTTATTTAAGGATCTCGACATTTTCAAGTTTCGACATTTTGTCTTGGGGTCTCGACATTTATACAATGAAAAAAGATCTCGATATCATAGGCCTCAACATTATATATCTAAAGATGTCGACTTTTCATGCTTTCGACATTTATACTGTTATCGCTTAAAAGATATCGAGGTGGATTAAATATTAAATCTCGACATCATACTAAAAGGATTCGACATTTTATTAGATCTCGACATTGTTGTGAAAATCTCGATGTTGTGTTTCGACATTTGGGCTAAAGGGTCTCGACATTTAGAAATCTCGACATAAAGCTTGACATCCTATTTTAACATTTCGACATTTTACCTTGGAATATCTCGACATCTTTTTCCTAGCAGGTTTCGACATCTTTCCTTAACACTTCGACATTTTGAAGGTCTCGATATTTTTCATTAGCTCTCGACATTTTGTGCTCAACCCGACATTTCTTTCCAAGTAGAAGGACTCGACATTTTACTCGACATTGATCTCGACTTGAATATCGACATTTATACAATGGATATCTCGATATGATAAGTCGACACCTTTGCTAACACTCGACATTGTGCCTCGACATTTATCATATACTTCGATCTTCAAACGCTCTTCACCACTCGAAGCTAGATTCTTAGCTTGTTCTTCCTAGAATTATAAGCTCTAAACCTCTCTTCTACCTTTAGAACATTTAACACGAATTTATAGTCTCCTCGTCTCGGAAAACTTCTAATCCTAAACATGTTTAACTAAATAATCTTGGTAAAAGATGTCGAATTAGTTTAGGAGGTTAGCTTTACTTACCCAACTTCGAGTTTTCTAAGTTAGCTTGGGAATGCTCTTTGCTCGGATTCCTTTTGGTCTCGGCTCCTTCTCCTTCCCTTCTTGCTCTCTCTTTTGCTTTTCGTTTCTTTTCTTATGAGTGGTTATCGAGTTCAATGGTTAGGTTTTGGTATTTTAGATATTTTATTTGGGGTATGATAGGTGAGACATAGGGTTGGGCGTGGGTTTCCCTTAATTCATGGGGGTTTTGTCTCCTAAGTTGATTTCTTGCAAATTTGGGCCTATTATGAAATTATAGCCCAATACTAATTCAATTCCAAGCCCAACTATCATTTGACTATCATTGGTCACTTCTCTTGGTATTTTCGAAAATTATCCTTCCCAACTTAGGGGCCATAATGAGCACGAAATCTTTGTTAGTAATTGCACATAATTCTCGTAATATTTACGGCATAAAATTCATAACATCACAAGAGCATATAACACGTACGTAATTAACACAAAAATTACGTAAGTCATAGACATAATTTATTGGCCGACCTAGTTCGCGGGGACTGGGGCCCTACACTGGTGCCATGCTGATGATTTTGACACCGGTGATGTCATTAAGACCCTCTGGAATACCCGTAGTAAGCCTCGTTTTTCGAACGGTGAAGCCCTAAACCAGTTACCCATCGACTTACTCTTTCTGCACAAACTGCTCAACATGACCCTATGGAGTGCAAAAATCGGCAGTGGAGGCCACTCACGATGATGAATTTCATGAGCACTTTCGCAGTCTACATGATATCTCAGAACCGCAAGTTCAACCTCGGTTATGTCATCCTGAAACACATGATCCAGACCTTTGAGAGCAGAGACAAAGCATTGCCCTACGGGATGTTACTCACTCGGTTCCTTGAGTGCGAAAACATAGTTCTGCCGCCGGCTTGGGAAGACAAAACTATCCACATCGTGGATCTCATAACTCTGAAACACATGGGGATTCATTACTCGAAGGGTCAAGGCTGGTTCAAGACCAAAAGGTCAGTAGACAGTGCCCAGAAAAGGTCCGCCTCAAAAGGAAAAGTGAAGGTTAAGAGCGACAACGACGACTATGAAAAGAGCTTGACGTCGGGAAGGAGGGAATCTCAGCGATACGCCGTGATATCTCCGATATCAAGGCTGATAATCAGAAGCGCTTCCACAAGATCAAAGAACAGTACACTGAGTTGTCGCTGAAATTGTCAATTGCCCAAGTGATTAAGAAATCCCTTCCCAAATCTGCTAATTCCGAAAGCTCTTTAAGCCAGTAGGTTGCCTTCTGCTCTGTTCCAAGTTACCCATAGGATATTCCTTTCTGTTCCGTTTTCGGCAAGCTGGTTTTTAGGTGTTCCTCCCTCCTTTTTGATAATGAAGGGGGAGTATGGAAAGTTTTAGGCGTTTAGCGTCTAAGTGTTTTAATGTTTGGGAGTAGTAGTTTGGAAGGTTGGTTGTGCGTAGGTAAGTTCGTGGAACCCTAATATATAATGTTTGCTCTTATGATATATCTCTGATGCTCTTATGTTGTGCTTAATATCTTGCACTGATCTTAAGGTATATCTGTGACGTTGTGCGTGATCTTATTCTCTGATACGTGATACTCTGATACTTATCTGCGCTAAATTAATGTGTGCGAGATTTTTTGATAAATGTTAAGTGCCTGTTGCGATGATTGTCTGCTGCTTGAGTTATGTTTGGAAAATGCGCACTTAGGCACGCACACTTATAGGTAACTTAAAATTTTGCATTCACGATATATCATCGAGTATGACACGAGATATCTGCACTTAGAAAGGCGGAGCAAATTCCTTCATGATATAGCTCTACATGTCATATAGATAACTGCAGTTAGACAGGGGGAGCAAATATGTATGATATGTGATTAGGAAATATCATATGCTCTGCTTTGTGGTTACGGAACACTTAATATACGCTAGGACTTGAGTGATCGAATATGCTTACATGTTTCGCGCTGCATCAATTACATGTTATCATCAAAAAGGGGGAGAATGTTGACCTTTTGGTGAATGGGCGTAAGAGAGTTTTGATGAGCAATGTAATTGTAATGACGTTATGTCTATAAATAAGCAGTTCGATTTGTGGTCAATATAATGTCTAAGTACTCGATAATATTCGATCATGCATTGTTTATGAGCTATAAAATGGTTTAAGTGTTGAATACTTGATTCACATGTGATTCTGTGATTATTTGGTGAAACTATGTGATCGCATGTTATAGGTAGCCTATGTGATAGGATATATCGTTCTGTGCTATATATGGAAATAACGCATGAGATATCTTACCGAGTTATAAAAGGAAAATATGCTGTTTATATATGGAAAGCGAAAATCCATTGATACTAGTTTATTCCTGGATAAAAATCACTTAGAACATTGTCTACATGCATCCAACTGATTTAAATGTGCGAAATCTTTTATCTTTCCTTATGCTGAATATGACGTTATAATTAGGAAAGATGTGATTGATTGACTTTGTGTTGACTTTGTGGATGACGTGTTGGTATGCGCATATTGGCAAATATCTTTGAAGTATGGAAAGCTATGCCGTGATATGATAATTCGAATAAGATATGCTCTGATCTGATTTGTGTGCTAAACATGGTAAATATATTGATCTGACACTATGCGCCGTATATGGAAAACGTATTGATTTGATGATATCTCATGTGCTATACTTGGAACGTAAATCTGGATTGACTTGTTCTATAAACTGATAGCAGAGAATCTCATATGGAAAGTTCTGTTATGAACAATATAATACGTAAAGATTGAACATGCGTTCAGAATGATCTGAACCTTTCTATGCAATATAATCATGTATTGATGTGCTTACGTTGTGAATGTTTATGGGCACGATTTATATGACATGTTGACTCTCGAAAATTGCATGGAAATTATGCTTGATTGGGTGATTATTATATGATATGATTTTCCATGTGAAGTGCTGACTGAAAAGGTTTATATATGAGCTACACTTCATAATTTCGAGGCACTTCGAACTTGTGAACATACACCTACGAGAGATTTTTGAGCAGAAACATATTCAGTGATCCATGAGCCTCCATTTGCGATAACTTTCTGCATACTGAGCTTTTAACTTGCGATTCCATCACAGAACGAGTGATTCATCCTGATATTCCAACCTCCACCATATATTCTGTCGTCGGACGTGTTGTCTTCGGACGTGACCAATACCAAGGAGGCAAGGTCGACGTTTACGCACACTTGAAGGGAAGGACGAGTTCCATGGGCCCTTCGGTAGCGAGCTGTGTCTGTCGGGATCAGGAGATTCCGAGGAACGAAACTCGGCATGTAGTAACCTAGTGTGTCTAGTTTTCGACTTGTTTCTGTTGTGTATTGGGCTAATCAATCAGTTGTATCCAGCTACGGTGCATTATAGTGATTGGTTACTCTTTAGGAGCAAACCCTAAGGAGAGTTACAGTTATTTCCTTTCGCTGTGAGACAGACCCGACACACATCCGACGTTACTAGGATATATCAAACATACTCCACACAAGCAACAGTAGGCATATCTAAGTCACTACATCTTAGGATTTGTGAAAAGAATAAGCATAAAATTTTTATAAGCCTAATTCATCCCCCCTAGGCACGTTTTTATCTTGACTTTCTATCGCTCCCACAACTCGTACAGATTTTCTGAGTCCTTCAGGTGGAAAAGTGATATCTCCGTCTTCAGTCTTAGCACCTTCGACAACGAAAAGTAATGGCCGATAAATGCGGCTCGCAGCTCCTCCCACGTAGTGATCGATCAGGGTCGCAACATCTCAAGCCTATCCTTCGCTCTCAACTTCAGCGAGAGTGGGAATAGCATCAGTTTGATCGCATCACCCGTGACCCCATTGATCTTCATGGTGTCGGTCACAGTCGGAAGGCCTCCAGGTGCGAGTAGGGATTGCCGTCTAGGTTTCCCTCAAACTGGGCCGTCTGAAAAATCATTTGAAGCCAAGAGTGCTTCAGCTCGAAATTGTTGTTCTCGATCGGCGGAATAACGACCGTCAACTCTGTACCGCCTAGTGCGGATCTTGTAGTGATTGCTCCTCCTCTGGACCGTTATGGACAGGTACTCTATGGTCCGCCATCCCCACTTCTGTATCTAGGCTATCTACGGATGCATCTACTCGAGAATTTTGGGCCGATTCCTGAGAGTTGTCTTCTGAGTAGTTAACTAACAGTTCCTGAGAACTAGTGGTTGCACCTTCGGAATCATATCTGAGTTGCCTTCTTGACATATCTGCATCAACAATGGGACTCGATGGATGACTTCGGGTTCTTCACTGCTGAATCGTACCTTCAATAGGCAAAAATCAAAATTACTGAAGAAAAAATAGACACGTCAAATAAACAACGAAATTAATAATGTTGTAGAACCGTAAATAACACAAATAGCAAAAACTAAGAAAACGTCAAATCAAGATGGCTAAAGTACCGAACTACGGTGTTCCTAATATCAATCTATTCTCCGGCAACGGCGCCAAAAACCTGATCGACACGCGGTGCACTATTATAAAGTGCTGGTGCGACAAGTGATAAATAAAACGAATATGTAAATACTATCACCGACGTGCGATAGGCAGTGGACCTATCATTTGTAGTGTTGTAAGGTTAGTAAACGAGTATCGAACACGAGGAATAAACTTGCTTACTAGTAATAACCTATCGACTCGATGCCTAGCATAAACAAAGAGCGCAATTTGTTTATACTACGAACTAACCCAACGCACCAATCCTAAAGCAACGAGAGATTAAGAGAACACAACTAAAACTTATATGAGTGTTTTCAGATAGATGCTCAGGATTCGAATCCCGCTAGGTATTATCGGCTAAGACAATAAAATATCGCTCCTACGAGATTGTGGACTGAATCGTAGTAATTTCCTACCCACTCGCAAATTTTCTATCGCCCTAGACGCTCGCGGGGATCTAAGATTCAATAATTACTAACGAAGAGGATCGAGTATTTGTCGTCGCCCTATACTCGAGTCCTATCATCTATGAACTGTCTAATCGTTGTTTAGCTGTCGCCCAAAATGATTTTCCACACACTCACTTCAACACATAGACATATTAACGCGAAGAAACAATTCCATAGATAGATAAATAGTCAGAATACACGAGTCACGATAAATACATGTCTTAAGTACGAATCGACCTAGCGTTCATCTATTCCCAAACACAGAGGGGAATTAGCTACTCATAATTGATGGGAAAACAACAAAAGAAATAAGGAACAAAGATGAAAGACTCATGATCTTGAGCACTGATGGATTTGGGATGGTATCGTGGATGAATCTTCATTCCTCGTTCAATTCGGCGTGAAATTGTTGTTGATCCGTCTCTTGTGCTTATGGAGAAGGTTCTTCTGTTCTTGACGTCTTTCTTTCGTCTCTGATTGATTAGGGTTAAGTTCTGATAGGTGTCCCCTATTTTGAGTCAGTGGGCTTATATACTGACTTTTGCTACCTTCACGGCCTGAGACATGGGCCCTCACGACCGCGACTATGATCACTCTGCTCCGCATTGCCCTCAACAACTTGTCACGGCATGGTGCACTACCCTTCACGGCCGTGACACTCTTCTGCAGGCCCTTGATTCCGCTCAGTATTTTGTCACGGTCTGTTGCACTAGGCTTCACGGCCGTGACTGGCATAGAATTTGGTCTCGGCAAATTGTCACGGCCTAATGCAATGTCTTCACAGTCGTGACTGGCATCTGCAACACTTGGTTTTGCTCCTAGCCTATTGTCACGGCCTGGTGCAAGGTTCACGGCCGTGACGTTCCTCTGTGCCATCGTAACTTGTTCGAATTGCCTCGTTTTCGATCCTTTACGTCCGAAAGCAGTCCTAAGGTCCAATAATATCCAAATAGGTGTAAATAGAGCAAAAAAAGCACGTAATGACTGGAAACTCTATTATAACACAAATAAATACTATAGTGAACGCATTAGAATACGTTTATCAGCGATTCCATCTTGTATCACTCTGGTAGCGCCTTCGTTTGTTACTTGCTGCATGTTCCACGTATCTTTGCAGTCTCACAAGAGCTGATGCGGTTGTATTCTTCTTTCGTCGGTGCACGTGCGATCAAGTTCTTTGCTTTGGCATTTCGAGAGAGCCCTTGTTTCTCAACAGTTCAGTGTGAATCTTGCTAGTCCCATCAGTTTTTGCCGGGGGACTGTAGGGTCCAGTCGTGACGATCTCGCAGAGGTCGTAGTCTACAGCGACTAAGAACTCTTTCATCCTGGTCTTTCAGATAGCGTAGTTGGTACCATCGAATAGTGGAGGCCTGGTATGTGAGTGGCCTTCTGCAAATAAATCAAAACTCAAAGAGGCCATTAGATCTTTTATTGAAGCTTGTTAGGCCCGTCGTATGAGTAACCTCTCCCTGATACCAATTGAAGTAAAATATGTGCCTAAGAGGGGGGAGGGGGTAGGTGAATTAGGCTATTCAAAAATTTTTGCTTCTTTGATAAAAAGTGTCTTTAAAATGAGAACAGCGGAATTAAAAGCAGTTTCTTGATTTTTAAAAGTTGGTCGAGTGGAACCTTGTGATTTTTAAAAGTTGGTCGAGTGGACCTCAAATCCTCCCTTCACGAAAGGCACACTACACACTCGTCTCCTTGTGTAACTCTCACGCACACAGAATAGGATTGCTATAACAGAGAATACAATAATTCGCAAATCAATACGCTCGATCTAAAATCTTTATTTCTTGCTATTTCGTATGTTTGGTCGTTTGTTGGGTGCACTGGATATAGAAGTGTCTACTCATATAAACCTGTTAGCATGGAATGACAATCACAATTACCAGTTCAGCATATCATTCCATCAATCATGCCAAATCAAGCTCCAAGTATCACAACGGTCATATTCATTAATTTGCATGAAATCTTACTCTCCTTTTCCATACCATATCAGTAAATCTCATCCATATTAGCACGTTGGTACTTACAAAGATACCATAAATAGTTCCACTCAGCATCTTATCAAATATATAGCACATTGATCACGAACTTTCCAATCAAATAAATACCAAAGTCGCATAGGGAAAGAATTCATGTTGACTCAAACATATAAGATGCAATCCTCAGTGATATAGGCATGATTTCTTCCTAAAAATAGACAGGTTCTAGTGGATGATGCATTTTCCATGTATAGCACATATCCTTTCCATGTATAGCAAAAATGCGAGATCTTAAACAGATAAGCACGAATTAAAATGTATCCACGTCATGCAAAAATACCCTTTAAACGGGGGGTGAATTTAGCATTCATGCAAAAATATATCTTAAACGGATAAGCATTCATGCAAAAATACCCTTTAAAGATAAAAACGTGCATAAGAGGAGGGGTGAATTTAGCTTATAAAAAATTTATGCTTCTTCTTTTCACAAATCCTAAGATGTAGTGACTTAGAGATGCCTACTGATGCTTGTGATGAGTATGCCTGATATATCCTAGTAACGTCGCATGTGTGTCGGGTCTGTCTCATAGCAAAAAGGAAATGACTGTAAAGTAAATGCGAGATAGGATTTTATAGAGGTTATATCCCCAACTGGGGTTTACTCCTCTCCTTGGGGTTTGCTCTCCAAGAGTTTAACCAATCAATATAATGCACCGTAGCTGGATACAAAACTGATTGATTAGCTCAATACACAACCGAAACAAGTCGAACACTAGACACACTAGGTTATCACATGCCGAGTTTCGTTCCTCGGAATCTCTTGATCCCGGCAGACACAGCTCGCTACCAAAGGGCCCCCGGAACTCGTCATTCTCTTCACGTGTGCGTAAACACCGACCTTGCCTCCTTGGTATTGCTCACATCCGAAGACAACACATCCGAGACAGAAATATGGAGGGAGGTTAGAATAACTCAACACTTTCAGTACTTCGCAAGTGATCGCCCTGGTAGGCAGAAAGCTATTGCAATTGGTCGCCCAGGAATCTCTCAGTGGTGTTTCTACTCAAAACTCTCGTAGTCGTAGGTTCGCAAATTCTAAGTTATGCGAAAATATAAAGTGCCTCTCATATATAGTCCCTTTCATTCAACACTTTACATGAAAAGTCAGATCACGAGATAATAACCAAATCAAGCATATAATTCATGTAATTTTGAGTAGTAAATATGCCATGTAGATCATGGTCACAATAAATGTTCACAACGGTCACAAACTCATTTAAGCATGATTTTATTCCATATAAAGGCCCAGATTCGTTCTCAAAGCATATCCAATTATTTCGATTATATTTACCATAACAGAACTTTCCATATGCGATTCCCTGCTATTAGTTTATAGAATAAGTCAGTCCAGATTTACTTTCCATGTTTAGCACACGAGATAGCAGCTTATCAATACATTTTCCTTATTTAACACATAGTATCAGATCAATATATTTACCATGTTTAGCACATAAATCAAAGCTGTCACGAATTAACATGTCATGCCACAACTTTTCATATTTCAGAGATCACATCCGTTTATAGCACATACCATATAATAGCACCTTATCCACAAAGTCAATCAATCAAAACATTCCTAATTATGATATCCTAATCAGTATAAGGAAAGATATCAATTCGATTTCGCACAATTAATTTAGTGGGATGCATTCAAAAATCGTAGATGCATGTTTCACTCAGGAATAAACGATTCTCAACGGACCTTTCCATATATAGACAACATATTTTCCTTATGAAATTCGGTAGGATATCTCACAAGTTTTTCCCATAAATAGCAGATATATCCTAGCATGTGAGGCGTCTATAACATGCGATTACATAGTTTCACCAATAAATCACAGAATCACATGCGAATCAAATTGTAATACCCGAGTCCCGTACCATTATGGCGTGTGGCTTGGTAGGGACTAGGCCCCATTCATTCATTGTGGATTAGTTGATTCTTTATGTATTGTTTTGTGCCCAGTAGCATGTTACTGGTTGGTTGCGGAGTTCATCTCCAGCTCACCTGTACACTTTTTCTTCATTATATATATACATGGGACATTATACCAAAAAAAAAATACCCGAGTCCCGTAAGTAAGCCGGCCAATAAATGTGCATACATACTACATGATTAGGTGACTGCATATTATGTGTTTATATGGTTTTCATACTACATGTGATACAATACTACATATGTTATGTTAGGATGACTGATCGGATAGGGAAGTCAAGTTAGGACTTAGAGAATAAAATAATCTTATATAAGATAATATATAATTCTGGTAGAAGGAAATTTTAATAGAAGTCCATGAATAATAGAATTAGAATGGTTAAGTTTGGGCTTCATCTAATATTAACTAATATCCAAATAGGCCCAAATAGATAAGTTGCTTAGAGACGTAAGGAAAACTCACTTGATTTTATGTCCCATCAAAAGGGTGTAGTGTTTATCAAAAACTCGTTAGTAGTACAAGGTGATTGAGTCAGAAAAACCCTTTGATAGTGTAACTCATTAAGCAAGAAACCTTAAGGAAAAGAATAGGAGTCGAACAAGAAGAATTCAAGAAAACAAAGTGTAAATCAAAGTCGAGAATTCCAACCAAAGAAGGTATAGCTCTACTTATGGTTCGTAAATCAATTTTAAGCATTTATATCATGCCTAGTACCTCACGTAACTTAAAGATAGAAGAAAGAATTAGGGTGTAAGATTTTCCTATATTAGCATAGTTTTAAGGAGAATTACGATTTTTATACTAAGTTGGTAATTTTTGGGTTTCAAGTACAAGGGTTATGCTAACACGGTAGCTTGGAATATGTAAGGTTATAACTGAAAAATTCATAAGATAGGAATCGTATTTATGAAGAATGAAGCAGCTTAAAGTAATAAGAGTTAGAACTCACGATCAAAACTGGCAAGTCACATGAGCATTCAGGTGAATTGAGTTAAACAAGGTAGGTTTTGATCGAAAATAGGTTTTTATAATGTGATATGACCTTGACTGATTAGTGACTAAGGTTTAAATAAATTTTCGGCGAAAGTTAACTTTTAATGTAGTAATCGATCGAATGGGAGATGTATGAGCCAAACATGAATCGGGCGAACTAAGAACACGGCGACACCTTGGCCTAACATATGACAAACCGACCGAAACCATGTTAAATGAGAACCAATCGGGCGATTTGGATCTTGGAGAAAACCCTCGGCGAAACCTATTTCTATACATGGTCAATCGGTCGATTATAAGTTAGAATCAAATGATTGGAAACCAGCAAATCGGGCGATGACGTGATGACGAAAGCGAGCAGTGAATGCGAGAATTAAAGTATACCAAATCGGGCGATTCTATGGGAAATGAAGAACGTAGCGAAATGTAAACGTTGAGATAGTTGATCGGGCGATTGGGGATGTCATGGAATCGACTGAAAGCATGCCATGCCACATAAAGAATCGGGCGATTGGTAACTTGTGAGGAATCGGGCGATTCCATGGTGCTTCAATCGAACGAATCTAAAATGTGATAATCACTTGGCGATTCTTAAATCGAGCACCATCATAATCGATCGAAACCTAAACCTAACACAATCGATCGAAAGTAAAAAAATTCCAAGGCATGATCAAATCAGGCAAAGATTATACCATGCACAAATCGAGCGAACCACCTCCATGCATGAATGATACAATGGTTCGATTAGAGGGCTAGAAGACAAATCGAGCGAACGTGATACAAGGCATGACCAATTGATCGAAACCTATGTTGGATAAAGACCAATCGAGCTCCATGTTTTATAGTTAAATACTAACTTGACTTAGAATTATAGTTGGAACTTAGGGTTTTAATAACTTAGTATAGCCAAAATAAAATTATTTCGACATAAATATCCATTTAAGTATGATACTAACATTACAATATTTTGTCTAAAGGGTCAGAAAGAAAGGAATTCTCCAGACAGTAAGCTTATTTAGTTTGGACGACAGGTAATGGAAGTCCCAACTACAACACATAATTTTATGTGCATGAATTATGTGTCTATGTGATTCTATGATTTTACGTAACTTCCTACCTGGTTTATTTACATTATATAACGACATGACATGCATATTCAAATGTTCATATGCAGGTACGATTAATATTAAAGACAGGATACAAGAGCGTGCATGATACAAGATCGCCTGAGAGCGATAAATATTCGCCGATATGGGCGTCTGATGTCGACTCACAGTTGAGTCACGGGCTCTTCTATGCTACCATGGTGACTTTATTTCGCCGTTTTCAAGACATGACATGTTCAAGATAAGACATAATATTAGGGCGAACGCCCTTCCTCATGGTGGAACGTGAAACCTGGAGGATACGAGTTGAGGGAATAAGAGACACTGAGGGTATCTCTGGTGTTGGCAACCACATAATGGGCTAACAGTGTGAGGCGTTTCGCGTGACGTATGAAACCACCTTGGATTGAAAAGGCATCCTAGGGTTAGCCTCTCAAGAGTGGGTATTGTCACTTATAAATTTATATCCCTAGTGGATTCGAGCTCCATGGTGGTGCATAGCAAAATAGCCGAGGGCACTACATGACAAGACGATACAAGGAAAATATAAGGTCTATGAAGCATTAGCGATGCCTCTGCGAATTAGGGCATGTGCATGGCATGCATGAGTTTCACTTACTGAGCTTCGTATTCATGTGTTGTAGGTTAACGAGATCACGGTACGTGATCTTTATGATGGCGAGGCCTACGTTTGAAGCTTTCGGAGGACTTTTGAGGTGGAAGTGTGTACATGGATGCGACCGATGTGGCGGGCCGATAGATTATTTTTGAATACGCATGCGCACTCACCTATGTAATTATGTCCTAGGTCATTTTGTAATGTACAGTAGTGTTTCCGCAAACATCCATGTGGATCAAACTGAGAAGTTCTGCAGCTCCCGTAAAAGTCCCTGTGAAGGGCGACTTGGTTATCTTTCCAAGGATACACGATTCACAAGTCGGATAGGTATGACCCAAGCGGCTTTATAAGGCCGGTTTTCTCCAACTCATGAATCTTTTGTTCTCCAGCGTAACCGAGTCGAAGATGCCACAGCAGTCTCGAGTTCGACACCAATTTTCATTTGTTGCTGATTGCATTCACAGTTTCTGTTTTATCTTCAACATTTGGATAATACAATCCATTTAGTAAACTTGCATTTCCAACGCAATTATTTTCAAAATAAATATTGCATATATTATTACTAAAACGGAACTCGTAACCGTTTCCGCTCAAAACGGGAATAGAAACAATATTCTTAAGCCCCTTGGGCAAAACTAAATAATCTGAAACCAGTAAAATATGTCTAGTAGATAAAACGAGAGTTCTTGACCCAATTTGGGATGCCGGTACACTATGTCCGCTTCCTACGTTGATCATGATCTCTCGGTCCGCCACTTCCCTACTTCGTTCCAGACCCTAGTTCGAAACACAGATGTGAGCACTAGCTCCCGAGTCTAAGATCCACGAAGCGGCATATACTGTCATAGAAGAATTTGTTTCTAAAATATAAAGTTCGTTACCTGAGGCGGCTAGCTTTGGACAATCGCTCTTCCAATGGCCAAGCTCATTGCAGTGAAGGCACTTGTCCGTCGGCTTGGCACCTTTGAACACGTTCTTCTTGGCCTTTCCTTTCGAAATTCGTCCTTTGGGCATAGTGAGCTTGTCCGACTTTTTCTTTCTACTCGACCCTCGAGTCTTAGCATTTGCGACAATAACAACTTCCTTTCCTTTCACTTTCTTCATCTGAGTCTGTGCCGCAGACAACTGGTTCATCAACCCAGTCAATGTCATCTCGGCCTTGTTCAGATTAAAGTCTAAATGAACGAATTAAAGGAAGGTGGGAGCGACTGAAGCACGAGATTGTTCTGGAGCTCGTTATCCATGATAAAGTCCAGTGTCTCGAGTCTTTCGATCCAATTGATCATCTTGAGCACATGCGCTCCGACGTCACTACCCTCAGCCATTTTGTAATGAAACACTTGCTCCGTCAGGGAATAGCGAGCACTCATGAAATGTTCGCCAAAAAGCTCCTTCAAATGAACCAAAATGGCGCTCACTTTCATTTTCGAGTGAGTGCGCTGCAACTCATTGCTCATGGAAAGAAGTATATTATAGCCTTGACCTTTGGCTCGTCTATCTGCCACTTGGCATACGCAGTCCGGTCTTTGTCACTCGCATCAAGCGCTGGGACTTGCGGTATGAGGAAATCAAGGACATAAGTTGACGACTCCATGCCTAGGACTATCCTCAGGTTACGGGCCAGTCCACGTAGTTTGGTCCCACCAAACAGTTTCTCTCAAGCAGCATAGTAATAACTTTCGTCATCGCAGTAAATAGAAAGAAACGTAAAGCTGCAGAAAATAAGATCTATTAGGTTTATCTTATCATTCATCAAGCGCAAACAAGGACTTTTCGTTTTGCTTGACTCCCACTATTTTCTCGTAAATCTATCCTCTGGAGTAGTGTTTCGGAACCTCGTTGAAAGTTTCATAGTGGAGTTGATGTCCCCGACTCGACTAGACTTGCCTCAGCCTTTAACGCTATATTTGGCACATCTAATCTTATCGAAGTCACGTCAAACATGAACTTATACAATAAGAGTTTCAACTATCTTTGTCTCAGTCATTGACCCTCACGGCTAACCCTGCTTATTGGGTATAACTGCCTAAGTGTGACCTATCAACTTATGCTCAAATCGCACAGAATGTACCGCCCCTTGCTGCCATACGCTTCGTGGAGGGCGGACTGGTATGACGAGCGGCGTCCAAGACGCACCTGAGACGCTAACAATGGGGCAGGATATACGACGCCAACTTACTCGGAATAAATCGCAGAACTCCCGAATGCTAGACATCTCGAGCATGATAGTAGACAGGAATCTAATTCCTTTACCCACTTAGTATTTATCAAACGGGAGAATAAACCATCTCACATAAGAGCACATAAAAGATGCATATCATTTCAAAAACCAACACGCACGTAGGTAGTAAATTAACCCTAGGAAAATAAACTACAAGATAGTACAAGCGGTTTATTTCTAGTCTATCCCTATTACATGCGTCTTCAAAAGACTTCAGGTCATTGCACGGGTTTTGAAGTCGTCAAACGTCCTTCGTCACTCGAACGGCCTCAAAGTCACCGAACGTCCACCACCTTTTCACCGTCTGGGGGTTGCCATTCATCAAACGGGTCCCTCGTGTTCGTATTTAAGCTAATCTAATAAACGGTAAATTCCAAAATGGGGGGATCATAAGTCCCGAACAACCCGTATAAAACAAATAAATCCCAGGGGGACGTAACCCTTAACAAATGATCCGGAAACAAAATTCCTAAACCCGCACTGCGCCTTAAATCACATTCATAACGAGCACGTCGACAATTGCACGATTTTAAAAAAAAACAAAAATTGGGCATCAAACGGGCAAAGCCCATTAGAAGGCCCCTTAAAGCTTTGAGCGCGAAGACCTAACGCAGCTGCCGCGACTCAAATTGCTCAGCCGCCAAAACACGCCGGAAAGCCACGACGGAGAATGTCGCCGGCGTGGAGTCTCGGCGGGAGCCGGATCCGCCGCCGCCGACGACAACACTATGCGCAACGTGTGTGTTCAGCTCGCGGCAGAAAACTGCCGCGACTCCTTCGTTGCCTTAGCCCCTCCATGCCGGAGTCATAGCCTCTGTAATACCCGTACATATTAATACGGGATTTTGTTGTAAATAACTATATAATTTTGTGAATTAGGAAGTTTAATAAAGAAAATTAAATGTGGAATGAAAATATAAACTGTGACAATTTTACTTTAAATTATTTTCGTTGGAACTTAATATAGGAATTAACCGAAATAATAAGGGTAAAACCAATTAGATTTGGGCCATAGTCGAATTAGCTAATGAGTATTAATGCCCAAATTTTCGAAGAAAGGAGTTATGTTACTTAGTTACTTAAGGCATAAGAAAAATAAGGATCAATACCTAGTCTTATCACACGAATTCCAAGTAAAAATATGTGTGTATATCGATTATGTTCATTAAGTAGAAAAAGAAAAACACTCAAAAGGAAAAATAAGAACAAAGAAAAGAAGAATTAGTGGAGATCTTATCAAATCCTAGCAACGTGTTCTTGAAGAAAGGTATGCAAAAGTTTCGTAGAATTGGTGTACTTGGATTGTTTTGATAATCATGTGTTGATCTCGTGACTAGGTAATAAGCAGTAGAAACTTTCGAAGGTCATTGTATTTGGAAAACCATAACTGTGTGAAATGTGTTGTGCTCGTGTGATTTCGTTTAGGCACTTGAAACAATGGTAACCTCAGTGCTCGAAGTATAGGACTGTTTTAGAATAAAATTATTATTTGGTAGATGATTAATTTTCGAACATAGAATAACTCTGGATGTACATGAACTTTTCGGTCTTAGAACAGAAATTAGGTAGGAAGCGTACTAACGTGGGATTTAGATTTGAAGATATAAATGTGCCTAAGAGGGGGGTGAATTAGGCTTATAAAACTTTATGCTTCTTTTCACAAATATTAAATGTGGTGACTTAGATATGCCTACTGATGTTTGTAACGAGTATCCCTGATATATCCTAGTAACGTCAGATGTGCGTCGGGTCTGTCTCACAGCGATAAAGAAATAACTGAAAAGTAAATGCGAGACAGGATTTTTATAGAGGTTATATCCCCAACTGGGGTTTACTCCTCTCCTTGGGATGTGCTTCCCAAGAGTTTAACCAATCACTATAATGCACCGTAGCTGGATACAAAACTGATTGGTTAGCCCAATACACAACCGAAACAAGTCGAACACTAGACACTACTAGGTTACCACACGCCGAGTTTCGTTCCTCGGAATCTCCTTGATCCCGACAGACAAAGCTCGCTACCGAAGGGCCCCCGGACTTGTCCTTCCCTTCACGTGTGCGTAAACGTCGACCTTGCCTCCTTGGTATTGCTCACGTCCGAAGACAACACGTCCGAAGACAGAATATATGGCAGGGGATGATGGAATATCGGATAAATCACTCGCTCAGTGATGGATAGGCAAGTTAACGGTCAGTAAGGCAGAAAGCTATCGCAAGTGAATGGCTCAGGAATCTCTTAGTATCTCTCTGCTCAAAAATCTCTCGTAGGCTTAAATTCGCAAATTCTATCGCCTCTCGAAAATCTCAAGTGCAGCTTATATATAGTCCTTTTCAAATAGCACTTCACATGGAAAGTCATATCAAACAATAATCACCAAATCAAGCATAGTTTCCATGTAGCTTTCGAGTCAATCATACCATATAAATCATGCTTCTAATAAATCATCACAACGGTTATATAGCACATTAAAGCATGATTATATTCCATATAAAGACTCAATTTCGTTCTTAAGCATATTCAAACACTTCGCATATATTTTCCATATTAGAATTTTCCATAGGTGATTTCCTGCTATCAGTTCCTAGTAACAAGTCAATCCAGATTTACTTTCCAAGTATGGCACACAAGATAGCAAGGCATTAGCACGTTTTCCATGTACAGCTCATAGCATTTAATCAATATATTTACCATGTTTAGCACAAAAATCAGATCAGAGCTTACTTAAATCGATTTATCACATCATGGCACAACTTTCCTTATTTCAGAGATCACATCCGTTTATAGCACATATCATATAATAGCACCTTATCCACAAAGTCAATCAAATCAAATCTTTCCTTAATATAATAATCCAATCAGCACAAGGAAAGATATTAATTCAATATTGCACATTAAATACAGTGGAAAGCATGCAAGAATCGTATAAGTGATTTTCGTCCATGAATAAACAAGTATCAACGGATATATCACTTTCCATATATAAACAGCATATTTTCCTTTTATAACTCAGTAGGATATCTCATGCATTATTTCCATATATAGCACAGAACGATATATCCTATCTCATGGACTGTCTATAACATGCGATCACCTAGTTCCATCAAATCATCACAAAATCACACGCAATTCAAATAATCAACACTTTAACAATTTCAGCTCATTTGCAATGCATGGTTGAACATTATCATGAACTTAGACATTTTATTTGTCCCAAATCGAATTGCTTATTTTATAGACCTAATGTCCTTACAATTACATCGTTCATCAAAACTATCTAACATATATGGACCAAAAAGGTCAACATTCTCCCCCTTTTTTATGATATGTAATTGATGCAGCATGGAAGCAAGTAAGCATATTTGATCACGCAAGTCCTAGCGCATATGTCTAAGTGTTCCATAATCACAAAGCAGAGCATACGATATTTCCTAATCACATGTGATACCCATTTGCTCCCCCTGCCTATGTGCAGTTATCTCTATGACATGCAAAGATATATCTTATATACATTTTGCTCCCCCTGTTTAAGTGCAATATATCATGTGATTTTCAACGTTATATCATGAGTGCAAAATTTTGAAATTTACCCGTGAGTGTGCTCCCCCTGTCTAAGTGCGCATTTTCCAAGCATGATTCAAGCAATAAGATAATCATCGCAGCAAGCACTTAGCACGTATCAAGAAATCTCACACAAGTCAATTTGCACAGTTAAGTATCAGAGTATCACTGTATCAGGGCATAAGATCAGATAACGCAGTGTAAGATCAACAAAGATATATCCAGAGATCATAGCAAAATATTAAGCATCGTATAGGAGCATCACAGATATATCAAAAGTGCAGCTATTCCATTCGTGAGTGCACATATTCCATATCATTTATGTAGATATTCCATGTAAGCGTTTAAGCATCAGAGCAAACATACTAGTGAAGTTCAAAAATTTACCAATCTATATTAGTTTGCTCCCCCGGTCTAAATGAGGTTATTCCAAGTGTCCAGAGCATACATTCAAAGTTCCACTTAGAGCATAGATAGATATCATATAGGTGAAAGTCAGAATTCGCATACAATTATGCTACCATTGCATTTGTGCAGATATTTTCATGCAAATTCAGTCAGCACATATAAGCACTAAGACATATCATACGCGCATAAAAAATTTCATGTAAATTCAGTGAGCACACAATATCATCAAGATATATCGTAGGCGTTTCATGCAAATTCAGTCAGCACACAGTATCATCAAGATATATCATAGGCGTTTCTTAGACCCCTTATTTCGAATATCAAGGACAGTTCTTAGACCCCTTATATCATTAATTACTCAGATTTTCTCCCCCTTCAGCATCAAAAAGGGATATACTAAGGCTTTAAGGCTGAAAACGTAGCGCAAAGTAACTAAGAAGAATGAGAATGAAGGAAGTAATGACTTATCAGAAAACGTTCTCAAGGCTGGAATCACTATTAGATCTGGCAGATATCGCAGATTTGTTCAGCTCCCTGTGATCTTATCGGAATTCTTAAAAGCTGGAGTATAACTTAGATGATTTTCAATAGGAGAAACTGTGAACTTCAAATTCTAGAAATCGGCATTTATCCAAGAGATACAGTTTTTTAAAATGAGATAGGATAAATTCGGCGTAAACGGAATTAAGAAGATATGGTTTTCAAACCGGATTTTAAATTTCAAAAGGAAAGTGAAATCTGTCAATCAGTGCGCCAGATATCTCCGAGTGAAGTGATGGGATCTCATAAATAAGGAAAAGATTGATAAGGGCTGAAAAAGAAGGATCCAAAAACTTAGCGGCTGAAAAGAGATCTTCGAATATCTTCCTAAAATAGCTTAATCACATTCTAAGAATAGATCCAGAAATCCTACATTTCTAAAATAATTAGATAGCTAAAAGATGATCTCAGAAAGGGATAATGAATTTGTTCCTAAAACAATGCGATTACTCTTAAGGATAGGATCTGAAGTTCCTAAAGTGACATATATAGGGGCTGAAGCTAGTATCTCAGAATAGGATTATTGGGAATTTCTTTCTTAAATAACATAATCACAGTTATGAGGATTGCCAGAAATATCAGACTGATTTGACGGGATCTCATAGTAACGAAAAGGATTTGACTGAGCTGAGTGGGAAGGGTTTTCGAAATATCCGAGTTTCCTTAAATAACTGAGCAGGCTGGAATGATATCTACGAATTCCTTCCTAAAATAACATGATCACACTCAAGAGCAGATCCTGAAGATTGGGCATTCCTAAAATAATCTAGATAGCTAGGGAATGTCTCGGAATGGAATAACTACGAATTTCTTCCTAAACGAAGATTACACTTAAGGGAAAAAAAATATTAAGATCACGGAAATATGCTAAGGGCTGAATGAATATCTAAAGATAGGCTAACTATGATTTCTATCTAAAATAGAATAACCTAGAGTAAATGATAGAATTAGGCAGATTTACTAACCTTATTTAGCTCGATAATTCCTAATCGATCACGGATGTCGCAGAATCTTGCCTCAATTAGGGGTTTTGTGAAGATATCAGCAAGCTGATCATTTGTTCCTACGAATTCCACACTGATATTCCCCTTCTGAACATGATCTCGTATGAAATGATGCTTCACCTCAATATGCTTAGTACGAGAGTGATGCACGGGATTCTTAGTAATACTAATGGCACTAGTGCTATCACACCTAATAGGAATTTTGTCATAACTTAACCCGAAATCACTAAGGGTTTGTTTCATCCAAAGAACTTGTTGACAACAATTTCCTAATGCCATATATTCAGCTTCAGTTGTGGAGAGGGCGACATCATTTTGCTTTCTACTAGACCAGGTAACTAGGGAATTTCCAAGTAATTGGCAAGTTCCACTAGTACTTTTCCTATCTTCCCTACAACCGGCATAGTCGGCATCGGAATATCCCATTAATGGGAATTCTTCCGTATGAGAGTACCACAAACCATAATTAACAGTACCCTTGACATATCTAAGTATACGCTTGACTGCTGTCAAGTGAGATTCCCTAGGGTCAGACTGATATCTCGAACACATACCAACAGCAAACATGATATCAGGGCGACTAGCAGTTAAGTAAAGAAGGCTACCGATCATACCTCGATATTCCGTTTGATCAACTGGTATACCTGATTCGTCACTGTCTATTTTGGTGGTCTGATGCATGGGAGTGGAAATCGCTTTGGAATCGTTCATCCCGAATTTGATCAGTAATTCCTTGCTGTACTTAGTCTGGGATACAAAGGTTCCACCGTCAAGTTGCTTTATTTGCAACCCAAGGAAGTAGTTCAGCTCGCCCATTAAGCTCATCTCAAATTCCTTCTGCATAGACTTAGAGAATTTCTCGCAAAGAAGGATATCAGTACTACCAAATATGATATCATCAACGTATATTTGTACCAGTATCATGTGATCTCCTTCATACTTAATAAACAGTGTGTTATCAATAGTTCCAGTCGAAAATCCTATGTCAATCAAGAACTTGCTTAGCCTTTCATACCATGCCCTAGGAGCCTGCTTTAAACCATATAATGCTTTATTTAATTTAAAAACATGATTTGGAAAATCTTCCCTAGCAAAGCCCGGTGGTTGTTCTACATAGACCTCCTCATTTATAAAGCCATTTAAAAATGCACTTTTTACGTCCATTTGAAAAAGTTTAAAACGTTTAAAGCATGCATATGCAAGTAAGACACGTATAGATTCTAATCTAGCTACCGGAGCAAAAGTTTCATCGAAATCAATACCTTCCTCCTGGGAATATCCTTTTGCGACTAACCTCGCTTTGTTCCTTGTGACATTACCATGTTCATCGAGTTTGTTGCGGAAGACCCATTTGGTTCCTATGATGGATTTTTCATCTGGTCTCTCCACGAGTGTCCACACTTGGCTCTTTTCGAACTGAGCCAACTCATCTTCCATGGCAGAGACCCAGGATATATCATCCAAGGCTTCATGGACTGTTTTTGGTTCCATCATTGAAAGTAGTACATCATGAGATTCCTCTGTATCCTGATTTCGTACAGTTGCTCGAGTTTTGATTCCAGATCTGATATTTCCTATCACTTGATCTGTTGGATGACTGGAAGCATGTTTCCATTTTCGAGGTTGTAGCTCATTAGCTTTCGGTTCCAGTGTCTCTACATTTTCGTCTTCTGGAATAACGTCCTTACCATCTTCAGTATCCTGTAATTCTGCACAGGGCAAATCTATACCTTCCTCATCAGTAGCATCTGCGTTAGGTATCTCATCAAAAGTAACATGTATGGACTCCTGAACAGTCAATTTCCTTTTATTATAAACACGATATGCCTTAGAGTGAAGACTGTAACCAAGGAATATCCCTTCATCAACCTTAGAGTCAAATTTTCCTCTCTTATCTCTATCGTTCAAGATAAAGCATTTGCATCCAAACACACGAAAGTAACTTATATTTGGAGTTCTACCATGCCAGATTTCATAAGAGGTCTTCTTTAATATTGCCCTAAGGAAGACACGGTTAGACACATAACAAGCTGTACTAACAGCTTCCGCCCAGAACTGTTTAGGAATATCATACTCATGTAACATGGATCTAGCCATTTCCTGTAATACCCTATTTTTACGTTCAACTACGCCATTCTGTTGAGGAGTTATAGGGGCAGAGAAGTTATGACTATATCCGTACTGATCACAGAATGACGCAAATGACTTACTATCAAATTCCAGTCCGTTATCACTGCGTATCCTACATAAGTTTGTTTCTTTTTCATTCTCAAGTCTCTTAACTAGTGATGCAAAGTTATCTAGTGCCTCATTCTTATGTGCAAGGAATATCACCCAAGTATACCTGGAATAATCATCAACGATAACAAATGCATATCTTTTACCTCGCAGAGACATCGTCTGGACAGGACCAAAAAGGTCGAGATGCAGTAATTCCAGAGGTCTGGATGTGGATATCACATTCTTTGCTTTAAACGATGTCCTGGTCTGCTTGCCCATTTGGCATTCCTTGCATGTTTTGTCCTTGACAAATTTTATGTCAGGAACACCTCGCACCAGTGCATTGCTTGTGATGTGAGACAGTAATTCCATGTTGGCATGTCCTAAGCGTCTATGCCATAACCAGGTGTTATCCTGTGTAACTGCTAAGCACTTGACGTTCTGGTTAGTGATATCATCAAGAGTTATGCAATAAATATTCCTATCCCTAGATGCACTAAACAGTACCTTATCATTGTTTCTAACAATACACTTATCATTTTCAAAAGTGACGGTATGACCCTTATCACATAATTGACTAATGCTGATGAGATTATGTTCTAGATTCCTAACTAACCATACGTCATCTATAGTAGTATGTAAAGTGTTACCAACAGTTCCAACCCCAATGATCTTAGCTTTAGTGTTGTCGGCGTAGGAGACATATCCTCCATCATAGGCTTTCACCGACACAAACTTACTGATATCACCCGTCATATGGTGGGAACACCCACTGTCGAGGTACCACTTGTTCTTTTTGCTGGATTTTCTTCTTTGTACCTGCATGAATCATTTCTTTTCTGAGGTGCCCAACTTCGATTGGGTCCTAAAAGGTCAGTGGTAAAATAACTCCTGTTAACACATGATATATCATCTGTCACAGACTGTGATCTCATAAACATAGGCGCGCCGGTGTTGGAACTTTGATTCTTAGGAATCCGCTTTGGTCTCCAGATATATCTAGATTTATCAGCTTACTTCAAGAAACAGTGGTTAGCATAATGACCGTGACGGCCGCATGAAAAACATTTAGGCTTTCTAATATCTTGTGAAGGTGCAGCATGCTTAGGTGTTGTGGAAATCCTACCCCTGTATTTCCAACATGTCTAGGAAGATCGAGTATCATGTTGAGATTATGTTGTCCTACAAAAAGTCTAACATTTGTGTTTTCTTCTAAGAAATCCTTAAGGACGGACATGTCTCTAGATATATTTTCTTGCTTCCTAAGCTTTTCGCAATCAAGATTTTCTCTTCCTTAAGAGTTTCTAACTCGGCTTTCAGACGCTCATTTTCTAGATCTGTTTGATGCTTTTCTCTAGCTACGTCATCTCGTTGCCTAATCAGACTCTTTACTTGTGAGTTGAGCGACTTAATACTTTTTTCCGCATTTTGAATAATTTCAAACATCTCTTCCTTTTCATCTACTTCAGGAACTGAGGAAGCGTTATCATGAGATTCATCTTGCCTAGCATATAATTCATTTAGAAAGAGAATTTTCTTAATAGTGGATGAAGAGGATACCTGATCATCATCATTGGCCATGTAGGCGAGATCTTCCCCTTCTTCGCTTTCGGCCTCTTCCCAGTTAGTGACCATTGCTTTCTGCTTCTTTACCTTTTTGTCACCATTTTCCATCGGGCAGTTTGAGGCGAAGTGGCCTGGCTTGTTGCACTTGAAGCATTTTTGCACGTTGTTCTCGGATGACGATATTCCCTTGTTGCCAGGTTGGAACTTGGAGTTTCCTTTGAACTTCCTTCTCATCCGAAACTTTTCAAACCTTCTGGTCAGCATGGCAATCTGCTCCATTAGTTCCTCCTCAGTTTCTTCTTCACCTTCTGAAACGTTTTCTTGTTCGGTTGTTAAAGGCAATGTTTGGTTGATTTCGGACGGTTGGTTTCTCTTTGATGGAGATCTGAGTCATCTCGTAGGTGGTAAGAGATCCGATTAGTTCTGACACGGAAAGTTCGTCCAAGTCCTTTGCTTCGTAGATGGCAGTTACTTTGGGATTCCGTTCTCTTGGAAGAGATCTCAGTATTTTCCGCACTTTCTCACCGTCTGGTATTTTCTTTCCCAACGAGAACATTTGATTGATGATGTTCATGAATCTCGCGTACATATGGCTTATGGTCTCGTTGTCCTCCATTTTGAACAGCTCGTATTGGTGAGTTAAGAGGGCTATTCTTTCTTGTACAACTCGAGTGGTTCCCTCATGTGTGACTTGAAGCATCTCCCACATATCCTTGGCAGATTCGCATGAACTCACACGATTGTATTCTTCTCTTGTAAGCGCGCAGGCGATCATGTTCTTAGCTTTGGCATTCAAGGATATTCCTCGCTTGTCTGTTGCATCGTACTCGGAACCTTTCTTTGGAGTTCCATCCGCCTTCTTGGGATTGTAAGGTCCAGTCGTGATGATATCCCACAGGTCATAGTCAGTAGCAAGCAGGAATTCCTTCAAGATTTTTCCATATAGCATAGTTTGTTCCATCGAAGAGTGGTGGCCTAGAATGGGATTGTCCTTCCGCAAAAACATCAAAACTCGAAGAAGCCATTAGATCTTTAACTCAGGCTTGTTAGGCCCGTCGTTTGAGTAACCCTCTCTGATACCAAATGAAGATATAAATGTGCCTAAGAGGGGGGTGAATTAGGCTTATAAAACTTTATGCTTCTTTTCACAAATATTAAATGTGGTGACTTAGATATGCCTACTGATGTTTGTAACGAGTATGCCTGATATATCCTAGTAACGTCGGATGTGCGTCGGGTCTGTCTCACAGCGATAAAGAAATAACTGAAAAGTAAATGCGAGACAGGATTTTTATAGAGGTTATATCCCCAACTGGGGTTTACTCCTCTCCTTGGGATTTGCTTCCCAAGAGTTTAACCAATCACTATAATGCACCGTAGCAGGATACAAAACTGATTGGTTAGCCCAATACACAACCGAAACAAGTCGAACACTAGACACTACTAGGTTACCACACGCCGAGTTTCGTTCCTCGGAATCTCCTTGATCCCGACAGACACAGCTCGCTACCGAAGGGCCCCCGGACTTGTCCTTCCCTTCACGTGTGCGTAAACGTCGACCTTGCCTCCTTGGTATTGCTCACGTCCGAAGACAACACGTCCGAAGACAGAATATATGGCAGGGGATGATGGAATATCGGATAAATCACTCGCTCAGTGATGGATAGGCAAGTTAACGGTCAGTAAGGCAGAAAGCTATCGCAAGTGAATGGCTCAGGAATCTCTTAGTATCTCTCTGCTCAAAAATCTCTCGTAGGCTTAAATTCGCAAATTCTATCGCCTCTCGAAAATCTCAAGTGCAGCTTATATATAGTCCTTTTCAAATAGCACTTCACATGGAAAGTCATATCAAACAATAATCACCAAATTAAGCATAGTTTCCATGTAGCTTTCGAGTCAATCATACCATATAAATCATGCTTCTAATAAATCATCACAACGGTTATATAGCACATTAAAGCATGATTATATTCCATATAAAGACTCAATTTCGTTCTTAAGCATATTCAAACACTTCGCATATATTTTCCATATTAGAATTTTCCATAGGTGATTTCCTGCTATCAGTTCCTAGTAACAAGTCAATCCAGATTTACTTTCCAAGTATGGCACACAAGATAGCAAGGCATTAGCACGTTTTCGATGTACAGCTCATAGCATTTAATCAATATATTTACCATGTTTAGCACAAAAATCAGATCAGAGCTTACTTAAATCGATTTATCACATCATGGCACAACTTTCCTTATTTCAGAGATCACATCCGTTTATAGCACATATCATATAATAGCACCTTATCCACAAAGTCAATCAAATCAAATCTTTCCTTAATATAATAATCCAATCAGCACAAGGAAAGATATTAATTCAATATTGCACATTAAATACAGTGGAAAGCATGCAAGAATCGTATAAGTGATTTTCGTCCATGAATAAACAAGTATCAACGGATATATCACTTTCCATATATAAACAGCATATTTTCCTTTTATAACTCAGTAGGATATCTCATGCATTATTTCCATATATAGCACAGAACGATATATCCTATCTCATGGACTGTCTATAACATGCGATCACCTAGTTCCATCAAATCATCACAAAATCACACGCAATTCAAATAATCAACACTTTAACAATTTCAGCTCATTTGCAATGCATGGTTGAACATTATCATGAACTTAGACATTTTATTTGTCCCAAATCGAATTGCTTATTTTATAGACCTAATGTCATTACAATTACATCGTTCATCAAAACCCTCTAACATATATGGACCAAAAAGGTCAACAAGATTGGTACGAGATTGTGCTAATATGGAGATCTATTGAGTGAGGAACTCGGTTTTTGAAGTAGACAGCTTCAAATAGGATCTCCAGACCAAGCTTGAAGACCCTGTCGAAATCTAGTGTTATGTTGAATTCGAAATCTAAATAGTAAAATGTCGAAATAGTTGTCTATAATGCCGAACAAATCTCGTGATCCTAGTTATAAATCTCGAAATTTTTATTAAATCTTAAAGTTATGATTTCGAGACTTCTTGTTTAATTAAGTTAGAAATCTAATGGATATCGAGATTTATTTTATCGAGATCCATGATGGAAATTCGTGTAGTGTTTTAGTTAGATCTCGAAACCTACGTTGAAAACATAAGATTGATGTCGAGATTGTTTTTGGTATAATGTCAATGTCGAAATCTATATTATATACTATATCGAGATTTTAAAAGTACAATGTCGAAGTTTATATCGAGATTTACTTTAGAAGTATATCGTGTTATATTTATATATATATATATATATATATATACATCTCGACATCCTTGTTGATAATCTCGACAACCTCTCGAAATCCATTCAGTATTAATTTTGAAACCTATTGAGAGATCTCGAGATCCATTTTGGGTATTAATTTCGAAACTGAATATAGGATCTCGAGATCACATGTCGACATTTGTATTGTTTAGTTGAATATCGAGATCTTTGTGTATCAATGTCGAGCCCTTATATCATGTCGAGATCTATTATTAACACAGGTCGAGATTTAATTCATAACAGCTCGAGATTTATTTCATAATTCATATTGAGATTTACCTCTACCATGTCAAGATTCATTTTACAACGTATCTCGAAATTCATGTTAACATTTATAAAAATCGAAATTAGGGTTTTCAAGAACTAGCACATATACTAATAGTATTATTATATTCAGACGACTGATCCATAGGGACTTCACGGGACTTCGTATTTGATTGTAGCGGGAGGACAGGTAGGTGGATCATCCATCTACAATACGTAAGCACATACGTGAATTTTGTGCTTTCATGTGATTCGAGATTTTCGTGACTTATGTGATTTACGTGATTTACCTGTTGTACGTACGTTTTATTTAAATCATGCTTCCATGATATTTTGTGAACATGCATGGCACGTGCATATCACGTCAGGAAGAGAGTGTTGTACCGTAGTGAGGCGGTGGTAATATGAGATATTGACGTACGGGGTAGAATGAGATGCTTGTGATTGGTGACTCTTAGAGGAGTCGAGGTGGGGCTCACTGGGCACCTGGCGGAGACAGGCGTGATCGATCTGTCTACTCGGTCGTGACCGTCCCGAGGTGCATACCGCCGGAGATATTGATGTGACCTGATAGGAGGCCATTGGCGTGATCGTCCAGTGCACTATCAGTGTATACTTTTGGTGCGGAGCGACCCGGTAGGAGGCCATTGGCGTGATCGTCCAGTGCACTACCAGGGTAAGCTGCCGCGAGACTTGGGGGTGGCCTCCCAGTAGTCTTTGCGCGCGAGGGTGTCGAGCCTGACCTAGGGCCCCATATTGTGATGTGAGATAGGAATGTGGGAAAAGAAAGAGTGCGCATGGCATGTGAGATATTGGGATTGGGATTGAGTGCACACTTGCATACATGCATTTTATTCACCTACTGGGCAAAATTGCTCAGCGTTTTACGTGTTGTAGGTACTGAGTTTGACGCTAATATGCGTCGAGGTTGAGGTGGCTGGTGGCGGTGCTCCACGGACTTTTGAGGGCGGGGCGGTACATGGATGCGACATGTGGAGCGGCGTTAGTGTTTTTGCTATTTTATTATTTTGGGGCTACGGCCTTTGTATAGACTGACTATGTAGACGACATTTTGTCGTAATGTATATTATTCTAGGAAAAAGTTTTAAATTAGACGGGCCTTCCGCGGCTTACGTTGCGGAAATCCGCCACTAATCCTAATTAGAAAAGTAGGGTCGCCACAGGTGGTATCAGAGCTTAGGCTTCAGATTCTGAAGACTGTCCATGTACTGCGCTCAAAAGCCTGGAGAACCAGCCTGGCCTGTAAGTTCAATGATTGATTATGTGATTACGTGTTATTTTAATCGTGTATTATATGAATGACTGTAGAATTAGTTAAAAATGCCGAAGGAACGTAGAGAGGTAGGCAGTTCTAGTCGTAGGGCGGGATCTGAATCCCCACCTAACGACAATTCTAGCATCCATCAGTTGATCGATCTGATCCGGCGACAGTCAGATCAGATCAATGATCTCATTCACCGTCAGAACTCTTCTGAACGTCATGCATCCCCGGGACTAGAACGTAGAGAAGCGGCCGGGGAGAGGTTCCGCAGACTAAATCCCCCTACCATCGAGGAGGCTGCCGATCCTACTGACGCGGAGGATTGGCTCAGAACTATCGAAAGTATGTTTCGCGTTAGCCATCTGCCTGGTACAGAGAAGGTGACTTGTGCCACCTTCATGTTGCGTGGGAACGCGGGTTACTGGTGGGATACTATTCAGGTACTCGAGGATCCCACTACGATGACCTGGGAGAGGTCAAAACACTCTTCCGAGGAAAGTATTTTACAGCGCCGGATAGGACGCGGAAGCTGAACGAATTTATCAACCTCAAACAAGGAGGAATGTCGGTGGCGGATTATATCCGTAAGTTCGAGCAACTCTCGAGGTTTGCGCCACATATAGTAGCTACCGACGAGCTGAAGATCGAGCATTTTCTGGAATGTCTCAAACCCGAGATCTTCCGAAACGTAAGTATGTACGACACCGAGGGGAAGACATACGCAGGCATCATGAAGCGAGCAATCCTAGCCGAGCAGGCGGAGAGCAGAATTGCAATGGCGCAGAACGCAAAGCGGAAAGCAGAAGGACAACAAGGAGAAGGAAACCAGAAACGCCAGTTCTTTGGCAAGGCACCAAACTATCACGAAGATCAGCAGGGTCAACAGAATTAGCGAGCAAGGCCGAACCAAGGACCGGTTAACGTTCCAAAACGACCCCCAAACATCGTACCGCAGTGTAAGCAGTGCGGACGTCACCACTACGGCGTATGTCAGAGAACAGGATCAGATCTGACTCCACAGTGCTTTCGATGCGGAAAGGTTGGGCATTTTGCTAGAACGTGTCACGTGAATATGCCTCAAGTTCCGAATCAAACCCTAATCCGACCTCCTCTCGTGCCAGCGCGAGTTTTTACATTAACAAACGAGGAGGCTGAAACGGATCCCTCCTTAGTAACGGGTACGTTAACCATCTATAACGTGCCTACTTCTGTGTTAAGTGACTTTGGGGCCGCACGTTCGTTCGGGTCGGCCAAGTATGTGGAAAGGGTGGAAGTCTCTCCTACCTTATCTGAATACACTTACGTGGTTACTTTGCCACACGGTGATCCAACGCCCACTAACCAAATGCTAAACGGATACTCCGTGAGCATTGAGGATAGAAAATTGAGCGTCGACCTAATTGTGATCCTAATGAATGACTATGATGTCATCTTTGGGATAGATCGGCTTTCGAAATATAGAGCCATCATAGATTGTAACAAGAAGGTCGTAAAATCTCTGTGCCCGAAGAAGAGGTATTCATTTTTTCGGGTAAGGCGAGTAAGAATAGTGTTCCGCGAATATCCGTTTTGAAGGCTCAACGACTATTAAGATCAGGCTGTGAGCCTTTTCCTATTACGGTGAAGTCGGAGGAATTACCTCAGCCAGAAATGAAAAGCATACCGATAGTTAATTCCAATTATCCTCCGGAGTTACCCCTTAATCGAGAAATACGATTTAGGATAGATCTGATTCCAGGGTTTGCCCCTATTTCTAAAACTCCTTATCGCCTAGAGTGCGCAGCGGAAGCTTGGTAGGAATGGGAATACGTATGCCTAGAGAATATAGAAAATATGTTGGCGAGTCTAGACATAGATAATTTAGATAACCGATAAATTGGTAAAAGAATCGGAGGAATCGTTACCCGAGTTATTCGCGTCGACGAATTTCGGGGACGAAATTCTTTTAAGGGGGAGAGAATGTAATACCCGTACATTTTAATACGGGATTTTGTTGTAAATAACTATATAATTTTGTGAATTAGGAAGTTTAATAAAGAAAATTAAATGTGGAATGAAAATATAAACTGTGACAATTTTACTTTAAATTATTTTCGTTGGAACTTAATATAGGAATTAACCGAAATAATAAGGGTAAACCAATTAGATTTGGGCCATAGTCGAATTAGTTAATGAGTATTAATGCCCAAATTTTCGAAGAAAGGAGTTATGTTACTTAGTTACTTAAGGCATAAGAAAAATAAGGATCAATACCTAGTCTTATCACACGAATTCCAAGTAAAATATGTGTGTATATCGATTATGTTCATTAAGTAGAAAAAGAAAAACACTCAAAAGGAAATAAGAACAAAGAAAAGAAGAATTAGTGGAGATCTTATCAATTCCTAGCAACGTGTTCTTGAAGAAAGGTATGCAAAAGTTTCGTAGAGTTGGTGACTTGGATTGTTTTGATAATCATGTGTTGATCTCGTGACTAGGTAATAAGCACTAGAAACTTTCGAAGGTCATTGTATTTAGAAAACCCTGACTGTGTGAAATGTGTTGTGCTCGTGTGATTTCCTTTAGGCATTTGAAACAATGGTAACCTTAGTGCTCGAAGTATAGGACTGTTTTAGAATAAAATTATTATTTGGTAGATGATTAATTTTCGAACATAGAATAACTCTGGATGTACATGAACTTTTCGGTCTTAGAACAGAAATTAGGTAGGAAGCGTACTAACGTGGGATTTAGATTGGTACGAGATTGTGCTAATATGGAGATCTATTGAGTGAGGAACTCGGTTTTTGAAGTAGGCAGCTTCAAATAGGATCTCCAGACCAAGCTTGAAGACCCTGTCGAAATCTAGTGTTATGTTGAATTCGAAATCTAAATAGTAAAATGTCGAAATAGTTGTCTATAATGTCGAACAAATCTCGTGATCCTAGTTATAAATGTCGACATTTTTATTAAATCTTAGTTATGATTTTGAGACTTCTTGTTTAATTAAGTTAGAAATCTAGTGGATATCGAGATTTATTTTATCGAGATCCATGATGGAAATTCGTGGTGTTTAGTTAGATCTCGAAACCTACGTTGAAACTTCAGGTTAAAACATAAGATTGATGTCGAGATTGTTTTTGGTATAATGTCAATGTCGAAATCTATATTATATACTATATCGAGATTTTAAAAGTACAATGTCGAAAAATTATATCGAGATTTACTTTAGAAGTATATCGAAATCTTGTTATATTTATATATATATATATATATATATACATCTCAACATCCTTGTTGATAATCTCGACAACCTCTCGAAATCCATTCAGTATTAATTTTGAAACCTATTGAGAGATCTAGAGATCCATTTTGGCTATTAATTTCGAAACTGAATATAGGATCTCGAGATCACATGTCGACATTTGTATTGTTTAGTCGAATATCGAGATCTTTGTGTATAAATGTCGAGCCCTTATATCATGTCGAGATCTATTATTAACCCAGGTCGAGATTTAATTCATAACAGCTCGAGATTTATTTCATAATACATATCGAGATTTACCTCTACCATGTCAAGATTCATTTTACAACGTATCTCGAAATTCATGTTAACATTTATAAAAATCGAAATTAGGGTTTTCAAGAACTAGCACATATACTAATAGTATTATTATATTCAGACGACCGATCCATAGGGACTTCACGGGACTTCGTATTTGATTGTAGCGGGAGGACAGGTAGGTGGATCATCCATCTACAATACGTAAACACATACGTGAATTATGTGCTTTCATGTGATTCGAGATTTTCGTGACTTATGTGATTTACGTGATTTACCTGTTGTACGTACGTTTTATTTAAATCATGCTTCCATGAGATTTTGTGAACATGCATGGCACGTGCATATCACGTCAGGAAGAGAGTGTTGTACCGTAGTGAGGCGGTAGTAATATGAGATATTGACGTACGGGATAGAATGAGATGCTTGTGATTGGTGACTCTTAGAGGAGTTGAGGTTGGGCTCACTGGGCACCTGGCGGAGACAGGCGTGATCAATCTGTCTACTCGGTCGTGACCGTCCCGAGGTGCATACCGCCGGAGATATTGATGTGACCTGATAGGAGGCCATTGGCGTGATCGTCCAGTGCACTATCAGTGTATACTTTTGGTGCGGAGCGACCCGGTAGGAGGCCATTGGCGTGAGCGTCCAGTGCACTACCAGGGTAGGCTGCCGCGAGACTTGGGGGTGGCCTCCCAGTAGTCTTTGCGCGCGAGGGTGTCGAGCCAGACCTAAAGCCCCATATTGTGATGTGAGATAGGAATGTGGGAAAAGAAAGAGTGTGCATGGCATGTGAGATATTGGGATTGGGATTGAGTGCACACTTGCACACATGCATTTTATTCACCTACTGGGCAATTTTTTTTTTTTGGGAAATGTTCACTAAAAAAAGAAACAGGAGTACAGAGGGTAGCGTACATGATAACGCTCAAGACGCAACAAGCGGTAGTGAAAAACCGACCTGACAGCACGTCGACAAAACCGACACAGCCCAGACACCTACAAGGTCCCAACAAGACCCACGCCAAACAGACAATGACAAGCTAAACATCCAATGACAATGAGATAAGTCAACTGCATCAGTAGCAAAGGCAATGTAGGTGTGCAAATCCACAAGCAATCAACAGGAGCCTGGCACCATTTGTGGTGCCAGCAGGGCGCCCGGAAGACGTGCAGGCGAGGCGCAAGCGCACAGCCGAGGAAGCTCAAATAGAGACAACCAGGCGGAAAAAAAGGGGGGGGGGGGAGTCCGCGAGTCAGGCTGGTGAAAACAACGATAGAACGCCAACTCTTGTTTCATTTTCGGAAAGGAGAGGAGCACCACCAGATGAAGCACCACCACAGCGCAGGCAGGCGGAGCCGACGGCCAGTCCAACACCACAGCAAGCCGAGCCTGCACAAGACAAGAAGACAGAGCCAACAGCAAGAGAGAGAGACCAACACAGAGGGAAAACTGGGAAACAGTAAAGATAGAGAATCTCCCCAAAGCACGAGTGAGTCACAACCCAGCAAAGCCCAACACCACCACCATGGAAGCGAGCAGGACCAAGCGCAAAGCAAGCCCTACACCAAGAAAACAAACAACCAACCAAAACCAAGCAAACCAAATAACCCAGCAAAAACCCCCCAACCTACCAAGCTATACGCCACACCCGCTTAAGAGCACATCATTGTAACGCATATTTAGAAGGGAGGGTAGAGAGACGTCAGCAAAGTAGCAATTCAACATCAGCTACAATGTGACCTGGCTGTCGTTTCCTTCCATCGTGCCATCGCTTGTTCCGCTCCATCCACAGGTGATACACCAAAGAGGTCATAACGTGTCGCGGGCCCATTTGAGATAAGTGTTTGCCCCTCAAGCGTCGAGCCGCCCATCTGATGCCGTCGAACCAATCCCCGATCGGCCAGCCCATGCGCAGTTTACAGCAAAGAGCCCGCAGGCAACGTCTGGAAAAAGGAGGCAAGTAGAGCAACCAGCCTTAGCCGCAATCCAAGGTTTGTCCCTAGTAGCCAGTCTATCTCTAATGGCAAGCCACAGGATGATTTCATGTCTGGGGATGGCGAGCGGTCCGCCGAAGAGTGTGTGCCAAGGGACCTTAGGTTGCCGCATGCGGATATTCTCCCGAGCTGAGTGGGTAGAGATACCGTTCGAAGATGCAGTCCAAATAATCTTGTCATTCTCATTAGGTCTAACCTGTGGTAGCAAAGGTTCGAAATCGAGAAATTCAGTCGATGTACGGGAGGGCCAACACCAGCCATCCTCACGTATCACTTCACTAAGCATGGAGTCAAGGGGCAGACCCATTATCATAGGACCACGAGGGTAACGGTCAATCATGGGGCCCGATTGGAGCCTGGGGTCGGTCCACAATCTAATAGAAGATCCATTCCCAATGCTGAAGTTGAGAAGAGGTTGAATCTGGTCACGGAGCTTCAAGATCTTCCGCCAAGTCCACGAGGTGCAAGTCGATGGTCTAATAGACCACAGTGAGTTGTTATGAAGCCGAGTCTGCCGGATCCAAGAAGCACAAAGCGAAGAGTCCTCGTTGCTGAGGAGGTTCCAAAGTAGTCGCATTAAAAGGGCCTTATTATAAGTTTCTATTGATCGAATCCCCAAGCCGCCTTCTTCCTTTGGTAGGCAAACATCGACCCAAGCCACTTTAGCAGATGAGCCATTCCAAAGGAAGTCCCTCAGTTTAGATTCAATACTCTTGACGATACCTTTTGGAAGGAGAAAAACACTCGCAGTACGTGTGGAACCCAAGGAGGACGGATTTAATAAGTTGCACCCGTCCCGCATAAGCTGGGCAAAATTGCTCAGCGTTTACGTGTTATAGGTACTGAGTCTGCCGCTAATATGCGTCGAGGCTGAGGTGGCTGGTGGCGGTGCTCCACGGACTTTTGAGGGCGGGGCGGTACATGGATGCGACCTGTGGAGCGGCGTTAGGGTTTTTGCTTTTTTATTATTTTGGGGCTACAGCCTTTGTATAGACTGACTATGTAGACGACATTTTGTCGTAATGTATATTATTCTAGGAAAAAGTTTTAGATTAGACGGGCTTTCCGTGGCTTACGTTGCGGAAATCCGCCAATAATCCTAATTAGAAAAGTAGGGTCGCCACAGCCTCGCCGGGAAAGATTGCCATCGCAGCGTTCTAGCAGAGCCGGAGTCGCTGCGGCTGTCTGGCGCAGCGCCCATCCTGTGCGCCATCGCACTTCGCGGCCAAAGCACAGATGATCTCTGCCGTGACGCTGCCCCTTGCGGCGGCGCTGCCCGGGCCCGGTGCCTAAGCCACCATGGCTGGCGTCGGAGTGCGGGCGGATAGGACCTGCTCAAAGCAGCCCGATCCCTCCTGCAACTTCGCTACACCGCTCGTAGCCCGCACGCAACACGCGGCAGCCCAGATCCCACCACCGTGCGGGTCTCGCTCCGGTCCGTGGTTTCCCGTCGTTCCGTACCGCACGCGTTGGTGGTTGTGGGTTGGAAAGGGACGCATCGAGCACTCCAACAACCGCCGAACCGCGTCGGCGTTTCAATCGTCTCCCACGCACCTCGTTCCAATTCAAACATGTTATTATTCCGATCACGAGCGTCCGCTCTGATACCACTGTTGGGTAACCCGGTGTCTCCCGGAGACGACATGTTCCCAAGTAGGTGCGGAACAAAATTTTCCCGATTCCCCAATTGCCCTCGTTGCTCGAATTAGAATAGTAACACATAGGCACGTAATAGGGCGGGTCGAACCAGAAGAGAATTACCAGTTGAAGCGAGTGGAACCTCCTCATCCTTTTCTTCAACGCTGCGTCGATGGGAGTGGATGGCGCTAGATCGTTATGCCGACCTCGCAGTGTACCACGGAACCAGTTCTCTAAAAATGGCTAGAGAGAACCGAGTCGTCGCGTGAGGGAAAGGTGTGTGCGTTCAGTGTGTGTCCTTTGTGCCTTTAGTAATTTCGAAATCAGTCAATGGAGCACCAAATTTCTCTCTTGCATTATGAAATAGGGCTGCCCTATTTATATTAAGCCAGAATCGAAAATCCCAAGAATATCTCAAAGATATGATTTTCGATTTTTAATCCTTAAGTGGAGAGATTCTTTTGCCATATATTTCTCTCTTTTGAATTCCAAATCCAAACTTAAGGAAACTTGCTATTATTAGAAAACCAACTTAAATACCAAGTCAAACTAAGTATCTTTAAATATGATATAACATTCGAAACTTAATTCTAGATTAATTACGAAAATCCCAACTTAAAACAAATAATATTCCAAATATATTATTTCCATATATTTAAATTTCGAAAGTATTTCCCAAGGTATAATTCAAAAATCAGCTTAGGGTTAAATTCCAATTTTACCCTCAAGCCTTTGAAGTACTTTGCCAAGCCCAAGTCTTAAAGTTAATTTCTTACGAAGTCCGACTTCGGTCCATTGAATGGCCCGAGGCCCACTAAGGCGTGGCCCAACGGCCCAAGGCCCGTTAAGGCCTAAAACAGTTTCTCTTCCTATCAGTACACGTTGATGATCCTTTTAAGCCCGACTTAGGTTCGACTCAATCGGCAAGAGAGGAATCCAAGAGTCCGGTAGATACCTAGCCAATCCCGCAGTGCCAGACCGTAACCCGATTCGAGTGCAGATTTTGATCCAGTCTTTATTCCAGAATCTCACTATAGATTATAGTACTACCTATAACCCTTCAACTGTCGAGTGAGAGCCATGGTCTATGTCAAACTCACTGAACTCGATTCTATGATAAAACGGAGACGATGCAAATTACCAAACTACCCTCCATGTCCAACATGAGTTAGTTCAATACCTTGGCCAATGATTTCATAATTTCCTGTCGCCGTCCTCATAGAACACTTATCTCGATTACTTGTGAGACTGTGAATCCGTACTCGACAGTCAATGCCCGGCAATCATCAAGACCGCATCTGACCCGCTGATCCATGCAACAACAAATCGGATCGAGGGGAAACAATGACAATCAAGACTTCAAAGTCAACCCCGTCAAAGCCCCTTTCGGTCTAAGGTTCACGTAGACTACTATAGTGTTGTCGTCGATCATTGACACTCCTTGAGAAATAAGCCATGTTCGACCGTACGACCCGTGTGTCCATGAAACGATTCAATTCCTTGATTCGATTCGTATCACAAGTCATTACCTCCGCTTCCAAGCGGGATATCGGCGCACGATACGTTATCGACAAATAAGCCGTAATTGGTTATCCAGCACCAAACTGGATCCTCAGGCTTACGGACTTTTAGTGTTCGAGGCTAAGAGTCCACTGGTACCTTCCTCTCTCATGCCCATCGACAACAGTGACTCAACTCAACACATTTGCATTTGTTCATTTATTACCTTACCGGATGCTAAGTAAAGAATTCATATATCAATAAGCGAACAACGCCTTTCAATAAACACACGAAAAACCATATTACATAAGAAGTCGAATGATAAATAAGCTAATGCCCTATACAATCTCATCCTTGTATAGCAGTTGAGGGCATATTCCTAACACCCCGCAGTACGCGGATGGGGGCATTTTTCCCGTGACTTGACGAAGACAGGATTATACCTCCACCCCGAGCTTGCCCCGTTAACAACTGTTGACCTTTTTTGTCTATAAATTAAGCAATTCGATAAATGATAAATGTAATGTCTAGGTACATGTTAATATTCGGCCATGCATGAGTTATGAGCAATAAAATGGTTAAAGTGCCAAATATTTGATTCGCATGTGATTTTGTTATTTATTGGTGAAACCATGTGATCCCATGTTATAGATGTCTCACTTGCTAAGAAATATCGTTCTGAGCTATTTATGGAAATAACGTGTGAGATATCCTACTGAGTTATATATGAAAAATATGCTATCAATATATGGAAAGTGATATGCCCGTTGAGAATCATTTATTCCTGAGTGAAACTTGCATCTACGATTTTTGAGTGCATTCCGCTGAATTAATTGTGCAAAATTGATTTGATATCTTTCCTTAAGCTGATTAGGATATTATAATTAGGGAAGATTCGATTGATTGACTTTGTGGATAAGATGCAAACATATGGTATATGCTAAAAACGCATATTTAGGAAGTTAAGCAATTCAGATATATATATATATGTATATATATATATATATATTCTGATCTGATTTATGTACTACCTATGGTATATATATTGATCTGATACTATGTGCTAAACATGGAAAATGTTTGCTATGCTGCTATCTCGTGTGCTAAACATGGAAAGTAAATCTGGATTGACTTATTCTATGAACTGATAGATGGGAATCACATATGAAAAGTTCTGTTATGGTAATATAATTCGAAATAATTGAACATGTCTTGAGAATGAACCTGAGCCTTTATATGGATATAATCATGCTTTAATAAGCTTATGATCGTTGTGAAGATTAATTGTGAGCATGATTTACATGGCATATTGACTACTCGAATATTGCATGGACTATATGCTTGATTTGGTGATCAATATCTTGATCTGATTTTCATGTAAGTGTTGAATGAAAAAGGTTTACATATGAGCAACACTACATATTTTCGAGTCACTTAGAATTTGCAAATATACGACTACAAGAGTTTTGAGCAGAAACATTATTGGAAGATCCTGAGCGTTCATTTGCGATAGCGTTCTGCCTACATGAGCGATCACTTGCGAAGTACTGACTATACTGAGATATTCCAACCGTCCACCATATGTCTTCGGACATGAGCAATACCAAGGAGGCAAGGTCGACATTTACGTACACGTTAAGGGAAAGACAAGTTCCGGGGGCCCTTCAGTAGCGAGCTGTGTTCAGTCAGGAATTGGAGATTCCCAAAATTGAAACTCGGCGTGTGTTAACCTAGTGTGTCTAGTGTTCGACTTGTTTCGGTTGTATATTGGGCTAATCAATCAGTTTTGCATCCAGCTATGGTGTATTATAGTGATTGGTTTCTCCATATGGTGTAGTTGGTTCCATCAAAGAGTGGTGGCCTGGATTGAGATCATTTTTCATACGCTACGTCGCGTTTTGAGAAGAATTTACGCTAACGCGCGCGACAGAGCGCGCGACACTGCGCTTTTTTAAACACTGTGCATGATACACGAATCGCCTGAGAGCGATAGATATTCGCCATGGTTGACGTAGTGATACATGCATAAAATATAAGTTCAAAGGTAAGAAATTATACCCTCTCCTAAGCTTGGTTTGACCTGTCCTGGGAGTTCTTCTGTTTTCTCTCTATTTCTAAGTTTCGAAAGGTTTTGTTAATAAGCGTGCCCTTATAAATATATGACGTCAATAGTAATATCAGTACTTATCATAAGTTAAATAACAGGTTATTTTAATATTAGGTTACTTCTCCCTACACCTTAAGTAATATGACGAAAGACTTTAGACCCATTTCATGTTGTAACGTGCTATACAAGATAATCTCGAAGATCCTCGCTAACCGCATGAGGGGCTACTTAGGGAAACTTGTTCATCCTACCCAAACGGCATTTATCCCTGGGCGGCGTATATCAGATAACATTCTTTTAGCACAGGAGCTTTGCCATGGATACAATAGCATGGGGCTGCCTGAACGGGTTACCTTTAAAGTTGACCTTGCGAAAGCATACGATCGAGTTGAATGGGATTTTATCCTGGCTACGCTAGAGGCGCTGAACTTCCACCTGACTTTCGTGAATTGGGTTCGTGCTTGCCTGACCACCCCATACTTTTCTATTAACATTAATGGCAGGCCTGAGGGTTTTTTCAAAGGAAGGCGTGGTCTACGGCAAGGGGATCCAATATCGCCATACCTCTTTACTTTGGTCATGGAAGTGCTGCATGGCATCTTAGGCGAGCGTATCAGGCGGAGTGGCGAATTTCGCTACCATTGGCGCTGCGAAAGTACTACTACGTTCATGCTTACCTTCGCCGATGACCTCCTACTATTCTCGCATGCGGATGTAGCATCGGTTAGCGTATTTAAAGATAGTCTTGACTTTTTTGCTGCCGTATCAGGTCTAAGGGCAAATCCTGACAAGAGCGAGATGTTCATTTCGAAGCGCGCCGAAACTATGAAAGAATGGGATTCCCCACGGGCTCCTTACCAGTTCGCTATTTAGGGGTCCCTAGGGATGGCAATGGGGCAGGGCGGGGGCGGGGATCTAATCCCCGTCCCCGTCCCCGCGATACATTCGGGGACGAAATCGTCCCCGTCCCCGTCCCCGCGGGGATCCACGCGGGGCGGGGATTCCCCACGGGGATTCTCCGCCCCTTAATTTTCTTTAAAAAAATAATATCTTTATTATAATATATAAATTTGAATATATTTTTGTTATAAATATTATATAAATTTTATAATTTATATATTATTTGTATTAATTTAATATTTTTAGTCTATATTTTGATACTATTTTACTATTATTTAAATCATAATATAATATTATATATATTATAATATATAAAAGAGAGTTCGGGGACGGGGCGGGGATCCCCACGGGGAGACATCATTCCCCGTCCCCGCCCCGCGGGGATAAAATCTTGGGGATTCCCCGCCCCGTTCGAGGCGGATCCCCGCGGGGACGGGGAATCCCAGCCCCATTGCCAACCCTAGGGGTCCCTTTGATTAGTTCACGCTTGACGATTGCGGATTGCGAACCTCTCATTGCAAAGATAGATCGACGACTGGGTTCTTGGACTAATCTGTCCCTTTCTTATGCAGGTCGGGTACAACTAACAAGTCTGTCCTGCTCGGTATTCATACTTATTGGGCTGGGGTATTCTTACTACCGAAGGGGGTGATTCGTGTAATCGAGGCACGATTTAGAGCCTTTCTTTGGAAGGGAAAGAGGGCCAAGGTTGCATGGGCGGACATATGTACACCAAGAGAGGAAGGGGGCCTTGGGCTACGATCAATTGAGGTCGATAACAAGGCATTGATGATGTGTCTCCTCTGGTGTCTTCTGAATGGAGATGTAACCTCCGTCTGGGCCAATGGGGCAAGTATTCGCCTTTGGACCGACCCATGGCTGTTCGAGTACCTAATGGGGGAACACTTCCCGCGTGGACCAACGGTTATGGGCCTTCTTATTGATTCGAAACTGTGTGCCGTTATCAATGCTTATGGCTGGAATTGGCCTGCTCGTACCACGACAGAATTCTTGGAGATTGAGCCACACCTACCCATTGTCAGGCCACAAGAGGAAGACCAGATTATATGGATAGCTTCGGGGGATGGATGTTTCACGATGCATTCGGCTAGGGAGAAGCTCAGGCAGGGTCGCCCACACATCCCTTGGTGTACACTGTTTGGCGGCCCAATTTCCATCCCAAGGCATGAATTCATCCTCTGGCTGGCGATAAGAGACAGACTGGCGACAAGAGATAAACCATGGGTGGCAACTGCAGCGGGAACCACTACGTGTCTTTTATGTGCCACGGGCACTATGGAAACGACACATCATTTATTTTTTGAGTGCCCTTTTCTAGGCAATGCTTACGATCATTACGCACTAAACTGCAGTTTCAGTGGCCGTACAGGGACTGGACGAATGGAGTACGATGGGCGACCCGTAAATGGTGTGGCAAACACTTAGCGTGGATAGGGCCGCGTCATGCCATTGCCTCCCTTGTATACCACCTTTGGCCGGAACGGAATAGGCGATGGCGTAAAGGGATTCGTCGACCACCTGAGTGCATTGTTATGGACATTGAATCTATACTCAGTGGGCGGCTTTCTACCCTCTCGCAGAAATACCTGCTACAAACGCAGGCTCTGCGCCGGGTGTGGCATATCGCCTGGCTAGGGAGTCTGCTCTTTCTTTTTCTCTTTCTCTTTCTCTCTCTCTTCAACTATTATTCGTTCAGGGATCTGATTTCCCCCCTAGTATTTCTACTTGGTGCAGGTTTTAAGATGAACGTGGGGACTTGCGTACCGACGTGGATGAGTCATGTGCCTGGCACGTTTGCCCGTCTAGGAAGGATTCAGGAGGCGGCATGAGAATGCCTTTCCCGACCATCTTTGCGGATGCATTCTTCGGGATTTGTCTTCTTCGTAGTGCGTTTGCGCTTTCGGCACTCTCCCTGGCTGCCCTGCTGGTGCTACAACTGGTACCAGAAACCTGAAGATGGATGTTGGTTCCGACGCCTACGTTAGCCTCTGTAGCGACTTTATATTTTGTTGGTTTGGGTCTTCTTGGGATTCTGTAGGCTGTCCGGGTTGTCAAGCGCTTGTGCTATATGGTCGGTTGTACGTTACCGCTTGGTGCGTCATGAGCGATATCATGAACGCTGCTTTGTACTCCTGTTATCCTTTATATTAGTGACACTTCCCAAAAAAAAATATAACGAAAACCCTAATGTTTCAAAATATGGGTTTCGAAATTCTCCCAGCTTACATCAAATTCCATGCCTTCGAAGTTATACTATTGAATTTTCGTAACTTAACCCAAAATTTCTTAAATCCCATATCTAACTTCCGATTAGGTTAATTGTCACATAAACACATCATTAAATAATCACGTATTGTGCAGTCATAAAATCACATAATATGCATGAAATTTATTGGCCGACTTACTTACGGGACCCGGGTATTACATTATTCTAACAATTGTTTTTTGAAGCAAGCTGATAAGTATAGATATGTCTGAAGGCCAAAGAAGGTTCCTGCTAATCAACCCTCTAACACTGGTCAACCTGTGTTTAAGAGATCTCAGTCAGTGACACATGATATATCACGTGTTAACATGAGTTAGTTTGTTACTAACCTTTTAGGACCCAATCAAAGTTGGACCTCAGAAAAGAACTGATTCATGGAGGTACAAAGAAGAAAATCCAACAAGAAAAACAAGTGGTATCTCGACAGTGAGTGTTCCCACCATATGACAGGTGATATCAATAAGTTTGTGTCCGTGAAAGCGTATGACGGAGGTTATGTCTCATACGCCGACAACACAAAAGCTAAGATTATTGGAGTTGGAACTGTCGCTAACATTTTACATACTACTAACTATAGATGACGTATGGTTAGTTAAGAATCTAGAACATATCCTCATTACCATTAGTCATTATGTGATAAAGGTCATACGGTAACTTTTGAAAATGATAAGTGTGTTGATAAATAAAGATTAGGTGATTTAGTGCATCTAGGGATAAAGATATCTACAGCATTACTCTTGATGATATAACTAACCAGAATGTCAAGTGCTTAGCAGGCACACAGGATAACACCTGGTTATGGCACAGAAGCTTAGGGGATACTAACATGGGTTACACATTACAAGCAATGCACTGGTACGAGGTCCACCTGACATAAAGTTCGTCAAGGAGAAAACGTGCAAGGCATGCCAAATGGGCAAGGAGACCAAGACATGGTTCAAGGCAACGAATGTGATATCCACATCCAGACCACTGGAACTACTTCATCTCGACCTTTTTGGTCCTGTTCAGATGATGTCTCTGCGAGGTAAAAGATATGCCTTTGTCATTATTGATGATTATTCCAGGTATACATGAGTGATATTCCTTGCACATAAGAATGGGGCATTAGATAACTTTGCATCACCTCGTGAAGAGACATGAAAATGAAAAATAAATGAACTTATGTAGGATACGTAGTGATAACGGATTAGATTTTGATAGCAAGTCATTTGCATCATTCTGTAATCAACATGGATATAGTCATAACTTCTCTGCTCCCATAGCATCTCAGTAGAACGGTGTAGTTGAACGGAAAACAGAGTGTTACAGGAAATGGCTAGATCTATGTTACATGAGTATGATATTTCTAAACAGTTCTGGGTGCAAGCTGTTAGTACAGCTTGTTATGTGTCTAATCGCGTTCTCCTTAGGCCGTATAAAGAAAACCTCTTATGAAATCTGGCATGGTAGAACTCCAAATATAGGATACTTTCGTGTGTCTGGATGTAGATGTTTTATCTTGAACGATAGATATAAGAGAGGAAAATTTGACTCCAAGTTAGATGAAGGAATATTCCTTGGTTACAATCTTCATTCTAAAGCCAATCGTGTCTATAATAAAGGGAAGCTAACTGTCCAGGAATCCATACGTGTTACTTTCAATTAGATTCCTAACGCAGATGCTACCGATGAGGAAGGTATAGATTTGCTTTGTGCAGATTTACAGGGCACTAAGAGAAGTGTGGAAGATACTCCGAAAGACGAAAAATTGAGTGGAACCAGAGGCTAATGACCAACAACGCAGAAAACTCAAACATGCTTCCAGTCATCCTACAGATCAAGTGATAGGGAATATCGAATCTGGAATCAAAACTCGAGCAACTGCACAAAATCAGGTTAACGAGGAATCTCACGATGTACTGCTTTCAATGATGGAACCGAAGACGGTCCATGAAGCTCTAGACGATATATCATGGGTCTCTGCCATGGAGGATGGGTTATCACAGTTCGAAAAGAGCCAAGTGTGGACAATCGTAGAGAGACCGGACGAAAAATCATCATAGGAACAAAGTGGGTCTTCCGCAACAAACTCGATGAGCATGGTAATATCTCTGGAAACAAAGCGAGGTTAGTTGCAAAAGGTTATCCCTAGGAGGAAGGTATTGATTTCGATGAAACTTTTGCTCCGGTAGCTAGAATAGAGTCCATATGTGTGTCTTACTTGCATATGCATCTTTAAACCGCTTTACGCTTTTTCAAATGGACATAAAAAGTGCATTTTTAAATGGTTTTATAAATGAGGAAGTTTATGTAGAACAACCCCCAGGTTTCGTTAGAGAAGGATTTCCAAATCATGTTTTTAAACTTAATAAAGCATTATATGATTTAAAGCAGGCTCTTAGGGCATGGTATGAAAGGTTAAGTAAATTTCTCATTGACATGGGATTTTCGACTGGAACTATTAGCACAGTGTTTATTAAGTATGAAGGTGATCACATGTTACTGGTCCAAATCAACGTGGATGATATCATATTTGAAAGTACTAATATCCTTCTTTGCGAGGAATTCTCTAAGTCTATGCAGAAGGAATTTGAGATGAGCTTAATGGGTGAGCTAAACTACTTCCTTGGATTGCGAATAAAGCAACTTGACATTGGAACCTTCGTATCCCAGACGAAATACAGCAAGGAGTTTCTAACAAAATTCGGGATCGGTGATTCTAAAGCGATTTCCACCCCAATGCATCAGACCACCAAAATAGACAGTGATGAATCAGGTACACCAGTGAACACAATATCGAGGTATGATCGGAAGCCTTCTTTACTTAATTGCAAGTCGGCCTGATACTATGTTTGCTGTTGGTATGTGTTCGAGATATCAGTCAGACCATAGGAAATCCCACTTGACAGCAGTCAAGCGTATACTTAGATATATGAAGGGTACTGTTAATTTTGGTATGTGGTATTCTTATACGGATGAATTCCCATTAGGGGATGTTCCAATGCGGACTATGCCGGCTGTAGGTAATATAGGAAAAGTACTAGTGGGACTTGCTAATTGCCTGGAAATTCTCTGGTAACTTGGTCTAGTAGAAAGCAAAATGCTATCGCCCTCTTCACAACCGAAGCTGAATATATGGCCTTAGGAAATTATTGTCAACAAGTTCTTTGGATGAAGCAAGCCTTAGTGATTTTGGGTTAGGTTATGGCAAAATTCCTCTTCTATGTGATAGCACTAGTGCCATGCATTACTAAGAATCCCGTGCATCATTCTCGTACTAAGCTTATAGAGGTGAAACATCATTTTCTACGAGACCATGTTCAGAAGAGGAATATCAGTGTGGAATTCGTAGGAACAAATGATCAGCTTGCTGATATCTTCACGAAACCCCTAATTGAGACAAGATTCAGCGACATCCGTGATCGATTAGGAGTCATCGAGCTAAATAAGGTTAGTGAATCTGCTTAATTCTGCCATTTACTCTAGAATATGTTATTTAAGGTAGAAATCCGTAGGTATCATACTCTGAGATATTTTTCAGCCCATAGACTATTTTATAAATCTCAGATCTTGTAGATTTTATCTTAAATGCGATTTTGGTATTTTAGGAATAAATTCATAGTTATTTTCAGCATAAGACCTTACCTTAGTCATCGAATTTACTATAGGAATCTCGGATCTCCAAATCTTTCCTTAGAATATGAGTACGATATTTTAGTAAGAAATTCGTAGAGATCTCATCTCAGCCTCTAAATTAATTTAGGAAACTCGAATATTTAAACTATTTCCTATTCAACTTTTCGTCCAATCCTTTCCATAATTAAGAGATCCCGTCAAATCATTCTGAGATTTCTGACGATCTGACTGGTCATTTCTCTCTTTCCATTCAAGTTCCAAATTTTGAATTTCAAAATCCATCCCTATTTCCTCTTCAAATAAACCGACTCCCTCTCTCTTTAAAAGATCTAGAACCAATTTCAAATTTCACACTTATCCTCAAATCATCCTCTCCAAAATTCTCTTCAATCTTCAAACCTTCAACATGGTAAAAACTGCCAGAACCAAAACTGTCGCTGCGGAATCTTCAAGCCGCAAGCGAAATGAGCCCATGCCCGATGAAACTCTGTCGGATTCATCTAAGTCACCCAAACCAGTCTCAACCTCACCTACCTCTGCTCGGAAAACAAGTTCCAAAGCCAAAACTGTCGAGAAAGTCTCATCTCCTACCAAGATGACCAAGACGAAGAAGAAGAAACAAGAAACAGCCTACTCCAATGCCCGAACTAGAAAACTCTGCCTCAACCCAAGAAGTTCCTGCTGAAGCCCAGAAACAGCCAACACCAACCCCAACTCCTGAGAAATCTCCATCCCCTCTTGAAGAAGTTCCGCCATCTCCAAACAAACCTCTAAGGAATCCGACATACCACCTTTTGATCTCTCCAAACCAAATGAAATTCCTGACGAAGCCCTATTTTTGGAAGAAAGCCCAAAACCAACTACAAGAGCTTCAGTAACAGAGATATCGCCAGAGGTCGTGGCATTTCTTTTGATAAGTTGCCTTCAGGAACGGTTATCACATGGTTAAAAGACTTTGATTGGGAGCAGTTCCTTAGTATCGTACTACCCAGAGGCCGTCAAGCTGTTCTATGCCAACTTCGACTATGAGGAGCACGAAGAGCACATAAGTATCCACTCCTGCGTGCTAGGATGCACATTCAATTAGACCACTAAGAAGATAAATTCTGTGCTAGGAGTTCCTGATGAAGCCTTCTGTCACTATGACATGAATGACTGGTGCCACGTTGACGATTTCGACCTCAGTGAAGTCCTTACCCTCTGGAATACCTGCAGCAGGCCCTGTTTCTCTGACGGTGAAGCCCAATATGAGTTACCCATCGACTACTTCTGTCTGCACAAACTGCTCAATATGACCCTGTGGAGTGCGAAGATCGGCAGTGGGGGCCACTCAACAACGATGAATTTCATGAGCACTTTCACAATCTACATGATATCTCAGAACCACAAGTTCAATCTTGGCTATGCATCATGAAGCACATGATCCAAGCCTTTGAGAGCGGAGACAAAGCATTGCCCGGCGGGATGTTACTCACTCATTTATTTGAGTGCGAAGGTATAGTTCTGCCACTGGCATGGGAAGACAAGGTCATCCACGTCGTGGATCTGATAAAACTGAAATGCATGGGGATTCATTACTCGAAAAATGGTTGGTTCCAGGATGGAGAAGAAGATAATGGACAGCGCCCAGAAAGGCCCGCCACGAAAGGAAAGGTGAAGGTTTTGATCGACGAAGATGACTATATGGACGAACTCAGCAAGGAAGGAATTTCAGCGAGACGCCATGATATCTCCGATATTAAGGCACAACCAGAAGCGCTTCAGGAAGATCAAGCAGCAACACATTGAGCTCTCACTGAAGTTGTCCAAGCTTATCAAATTAATGAAGAAATCCCTTTCTAAATCCGCTGATTCCGAAAGTTCCTCAAGCCAGTAGGCTGCCCTCTGTTCGGCCCTGATCCTAGTTCCCTTAGGATATTTCATTTCGTTCCATTTCTGCCACTATAGTCTTAAGGTGTTCCGCCTTTTTATAATGAAGGGGTGTAAGATAAGTTTAGGCGTTAGCGTCTAAGAATGTGGGAGTAGAAGTTTGGAAGGTAGGTTGTGTTTAGGGAAGCTCGTGGAACCCTTATATATAATATTTTGCTCTTATGATATATCTCTGATGCTCTTATGCGATGCTTGATATTTTGCTCTGATCTTAGGATATAACTGTGATGCTTTTATACTGCTATGCATGATCTTATGTTGTACTACAGTAATGCTCTGATACTTATCTGCGCTAATTAAGGTTTGTGAGATTTCTTGATAAGCGATAAGTGCCTGCTGCGCTTAGGCAGGGGAGCAAATTATCTGCTCCTTGAATCATGTTTGGAAAATGCGCACTGAGGCAGGGGAGCACACTTACGGGTAACTTAAAATTTTTCATTTACGATATATCATTGAGTATGACATGAGATATCTGCACTTAGATAGGGGGAGCAAATTCACCATGATATATCGCTCCATGTCATATAAATAACTACACTTAGGCAGGGGAGCAAATATGTATCACATGTGATTAGGAAATATCATATGCTCTTTTTTATGATTTTGGAACTCCTAGATATATGCCCAAGGACTTGCTTGATCGACTATGTTTACATGCATGCTTCCGTGCGGCATAAATTACATGTCATCATCAAAAAGAGGGAGAATGTTGACCTTTTTGGTCCATAGCATTAGAGAGTTTTGATGAACTATGTAATTGTAATGACGTAAGGTTTATAAATTAAGCAATTCGAGAAATGATCAATATAATGTCTAGGTATATGTTAGTATCCAGCCATGCACGAATTATGAGCTATAAAATGGTTAAGTGCCGAATATTTGATTCGCATGTGATTCTGTGATTTCTTGGTGAAACCATGTGATTGCATGTTATAGATGTCTCACATGCTAGGATATATCGTTCTGAGCTATTTATGAAAACAACGTGTGAGATATCCTACTGTGTTATATATGGAAAATATGCTGTCTATATATGGAAAGTGATATACCCGTTGAGAATTGTTTATTCCTGAGTGCAACTTGCATCTACGATTTTTGAATGCATCCCGCTGAATTAATTGTGTGAAATCTATTTGATCTTTCCTTAAGCTGATTAGGATATTATAATTAGGGAAGATTTGATTGATTGACTTTGTGGATAAGATGCCAACATATGGTATGTGCTAAAAACGGCTAGGATCTTTAGGAAGTTAAGCAATTCGAATATATATATTATGATCTGATTTATGTGCTAAACATGGTATATATATTGATCTGATACTATGTGCTAAACATGGAAAATGTTTGATATGCTGCTATCTCGTGTGCTAAACATGGAAAGTAAATCTGGATAGACTTATTCTATGAACTGATTGCTCGGAATCACATATGGAAAGTTTTGTTATGGTAAATATAATTCGAAATAATTGAATATGCCTTGAGAACGAAACTGAGCCTTTATACGGAATATAATCATGCTTATGAGCTTATGACCGTTGTGAACAGCATGATCTACATGGCATATTGACTACTCGAAAATTGCATGGACTATATGCTTGATTTGGTGATTAATATCTTGATCTGATTTTCCATGTAAGTGTTGAATGAAAAAGGTTTGTATATGAGCAACACTTCATATTTTCGAGTCACTTAGAATTTGCAAATATACGACTACGAGAGTTTTGAGCAGAAACATTATTGAAAGATTCCTGAGCGTTCATTTGCGATAGCTTTCTGCCTACCTTAGCGATCACTTGCGAAGTTCTGACTATACTGCGATATTCCAACCCTCCACCATATATTCTGTCTTCAGATGTGAGCAATACAAAGAGACAATGTCGACTTTTACGCACACGCAAAGGGAAGGACGAGTTCCAGGGGTCCTTCAGTAGCAAGCTGTGTTCTGTTCGGAATTGGAGATTCCCAGAAACGAAACTCCGCGTGTGTTAACCTAGTGTGTCTAGTGTTCGACTTGTTTCGGTTGTGTATTGGGCTAATCAATCAATTTTGTATCCAGCTACGGGGCATCATAGTGATTGGTTAAACTCTTGAGGAGCGAATCTCAAGGGGAGGAGTAAACCCCAGTTGGGGATATAACCTCTTTAAAAATCTTGTTTCGCATTTACTTTACAGTTATTTTCTTTTTGCAGTGAGACACCCGACACACATCTGACGTAACTATGATACATCAGGCATACTCCTCACAAGCATTAGTGCGCATCTCTAAGTCACTACATCTTAGGATTTGTGAAAAGAAGAAGCATAAATTTTTATAAGCCTAATTCAACCCCCTAGGCACATTTTTGTCTTCAACAACCTTGGTTATCTTTTGAGTTTTATTTAGGTGAAACATTGTTATTAGTTATTTTTTCATTCATCAGTATTATTAGTATCACTAAAATTTATTCTTCTGTTATGAAATATTTATTACTCCCTCCGTCCCAGCAAGTTCATCACATAAGTTGCTGGACACGCAAATTAAGGTGGCATTATTATAATAATATAGTACAATGAAAAGGTAAAAAAATATATATTTTAACACGTCTTTTAAGAATATTTAATATTATTATATTGATTATTTGTGATAGTTTTTTGCTAAATATGGAAAGGTGATAAAATTAATGGGACGCGCGAAATGGAGAAGTGTGATAAAATTAGCGGGACGGAGGGAGTATGATTTATATTATATTAAGATATAATGATTATTTTGATAATAATGTAAGGAGAGAATTTTTACAGGGAGATAATATTATTTCTATATTTTTTGGTGTGTTTTACAAGGTAACTCAAAACACCTATTCTAAAACCATACGCTAAAATACAATTTAATCATCTATACAACTCATACAAAAATACAATCTTTTTATACACCTCATCTATCATAAATTCATGAGTTATTAATATTCAAAAAACATCCACATTTAATCATCATAGTTTGTGATGAATCATTGTGATGATTCACAATTTATTTTTTTATGATTCATAATTATCCATAATACTCCCCCTTGGATGTTTAAGGAAATGCTCGTTAAAACCTTACTAGGAAAAACTCAGTGCGATAAAAACCTAGTGAAGGAAAAGGAGTACATGATTTTCTTGATATGCTTTAGCTTGTTGCCTCATTAAAGACCTTACTGGGAAAACCACGTGGAAAAAACCACAGTTAAGGGAAAAAGAGTGCAACACGTATTTTCTCCCCCTGATGATGACATCATTCTAAATCTCTACTCTACGATCTCCCATTGAATATACCAATTTTCTAAAATTATAGGAGGAAGTGCTTTCATAAATAAGTCTGCGAAATTTTTGCTAGATCGCACTTGTTGTACATCAATATCACCATTTTTCTCCAGCTCATGTGTAAAGAAAATTTTTGGTGAAATGTCTTTTGTTCTATCACCCTTGATATATCCTTCCTTTAATTGGGAAATGCATGTTGCATTATCTTCATATAATGTTGTCGGAAGTAACTTCTCCGATAATAATCCACAAGTTTGATGTATATGCTGAATAATCGATCGCAACCAGACGCATTCTCTGCTAGCTTCATGAATTGCTAGTATTTCAGCGTGATTAGATGAATTGGCAATTAAACTCTGTTTAACTGACCGCCATGAAATAGCAGTTCTACCATACGTAAATAAATAACCTAGACTGAAAACACCGTTACTGTGTGCGATTTTCACACACTAGAACCAAAAACAAACCCTAGACTACTTTTTTGAATTTTCGAATCCCGCCACCTTTCATCACCGTTTTTCCGACGCCGGCGACTCGTCGGGATCAAACGGCGATGGAAGGATTCTAATATCCTTCTATCGATTTCTTTTGTTTTCTATTGGTTTCGAATCGGTTCAAATTTCTGCGAGTCACTGTGTGGATTATGGCTTCTTGTTCGACGATGATTGGTTCGATGATGTCGTCCTCGCCTACGCCTGATCGGGTTCAGATGCTATTATCGCCGGAGATGGAGGTTTTCCGGGATCGGGCATACGGACTGATGGGGCTGCGTTCGATCTTATGGTGACGAAGAGACGCGGCGATGGTAATCGATCTATGGTGTCCGATGTTCTCAAGGATAATCTGGAGGATTTGGAACGGGTGGAGTCGATGATTAGCCATGGTGCTGATCTGAACGATCTGACGATTGACTCGGGGCTACGACGGGATCTTGCGGATATTGTTGCTAAATATCCTGAGTTTGGGGCGGCGTTTGATGTGGAATCTTTCTTTCCGTTGATGAGGAGAATTCGCGGCAGTTTGGGTAGCGAAAAGGTGGCGGAAAACCCTAATCCTAGCGTGCTTGTTCCCATCGCGACGGCGGGATCTGGTTCGACGGGAACTCTTGGAGCGATGATGAACAACGTCCCGAACTCGATGAGTGCGAATACTGTCGAAGAATTGATGGACCCGCGGCCCTTGGAGACGCGAAGGGCGGATACTATGGAGTTGGTTCAATACAGGGCTGGGGCTGGAGATTCTCGGAGGCTTCACCGGTGGGATCCACATCGGCGGCCAGCTCTTTCAATATTGAAACGCACGGCTGATCGGAAGGGTACCCCACCACCGCCGAAGGGATCTTTTTCTCCTGAATCTGGATTGGATGACGTGAGTTCTGGGAAGGAGATGTCGCGTCCCCGGCGAGGTGTTGATCCGGTTGAAGGCGGCGATCAAATGGCAGAAGTTGTGCCGGAACAGCCGTTAGGGTTTTCTCGGCCCAACGGGTTTAGGGTTTCTACGACCGGGCCTAGGGTTTCCGCACCCGAGCATACCAACGATAACGGGCCTTTTGTTACGACGGATCAAGGTGCTACTACGAAGGGGAATGGATTGGTATTCGATAGGCTTGGACCACTCGGGGACAAGACGAGACCTGATTCGTATGCGTCGAGACTTAAGGGTATTTCCAAGATTGGTAGGGCGAGCTCCGAGCGCATTAAATTGGATTATACGCCACCTATACTTGTTGAAGGATTACTTGAGGTTAGACCCACATGGGATATTGCGAAGAAGGGTATGGCTCGATGGGATAATACACTTGTTGGGTACTTTCTGGGGAGGAAGCCGTATTTCCCGTTTGTCGAACGATTTTTCCGTAACGCTTGGGAAGGTGTTGCTGAAGTCAAGGCGACACAAACGGATTCTTCAAGTTTCGTTTTGCGACCGCCGAGGCCATGAACCGGGTGTTGGAGGGGGGGCCGTGGCTAATGCATGGGCAGCCCATCTTTCTCGAGGTGTGGCGCCCGGGGATGTCTCTAGATAAGCAAGTTCAATCAGAGATTCCGTTGTGGATCAGATTATGGCACGTCCCCGGTGAGTTCTGGACTGCCGAAGGCCTTGGGGTGGTTGTGAGCGCGGTTCGATGCCCCTTATTCACGGATGGTGGTACGACAAATATGGAGCGAATCGATTATGCGTGTGTGTGTGTTATGAAGGATCTTAATGAGTCGTTCATTGACAAGTTTCATATCCGTCTACCGACTGCCGATGGTGCATGGGCGGGTAGCGTGCAAGTTCGGGTCGAGTATGAATGGAAGCCCACTAAATGTGGTGAGTGCGAGTCATGGCTGCATTCGTCGGCCATGTGTCCGCGGCGAACGGCGACGGATTCCTCGCAAACTCCTGCTCGGAGAGCTACGCGTACAAGTCAGGTGCACCGTCATAATTCCTCGACTGGTTCTCAGCCCGATCGTGATTGGAGGAATGTGGGCTCCAAGACGAAGGGGAAAGAGCCTGCTCGTGACTCCGGTGATCATCCCGGTCGGCATTCTTCTTCTGCTGTGGATGAATCCCATCGTAACTCGCCGCGGTACAGCCCGACAAGATCGAGCCGGCCTCCGTATAGTCCACAACGGCTGAATAATGGAATTGCAAAGCTGACCGAGTCATTGGGGGCTGATCATAACCCATTCTCGGTCCTTCGGGGTCTCTCTGATTCGGGCAATTTTCCTTCCACTTCTTTCTCGGGTCCTAATAGTGCAGCCCGCTCAGGGGGTGATCCATGATCAGTGTCGGAGCGTGGAATGTGCGTGGTCTCAATAAGCGAGACCACGGTAGAGGGGTGGAGGAGTTGGTGTCCCGTAACGGGTTGTATTTAGTGGCGTGGAGACTCGAGTGTCGATAGTTAACGCGGCTTCCATTTCGGGCCGCATTCAACCTTCGTGGACTTGGTTCTTTGATTATGGTAGTGGCCCGGGATCGCGTATTTGGGTTGGTTGGGATCCGTCTTGGATTCGGGTTTCTGTCGAGGCCTTTACTGCGCAATCAGTGCACTGTAAAGTGTTCTCTGTAGCTGCGAACGAGACCACTTTCATCTCCTTCATCTATGGGAGGAATCGTCGGCTGCTCTTACCGGGCCGACTTGCCAGGTACTTCTGACCATAGCCCTTTACTCTTGGGTGACTGCCGAGGCACCCCGAGGTTATCGACGTTTCGTTTTGATAACTTTTTGATCCACGATGCATCCTTTTTAGCGCAGGTTCAGCGAGTTTGGGACTTGGCGCGAACAGGATTCCCAATGTATGTCCTCACACGGCGACTTAAGGACCTCAAGCCTATTTTCCGACAGTTGCGTAGGGCGAAAGGGGATCTAGCGGTGAATATGGTTGAAGCGAACCGCTTCCTTGACATCTGTCAGGATTTTGCGAGTAGATTCCCGGATGAGGCGTTCTTCCATGACTTGGAGCGTGTTTGTCGCGACTTATACACGAGGGCTGTGGACATGGAGCATTCTGCGCTGTCGCAACGAGCCAAGCTCTCTTGGCTTAAGGAGGGTGATCAGTGCACGTCATTCTTCTTCAGGCGAGTAGCTATACGACGCACTAGGAATCGGATTCTTGCCTTGGAGACTGAGAGCGGAGAGCTGATCCATGGAGAGGGGGCTGTTCGTGACGAGTTGATACGTTACTATCATGATTTGTTGGGAGTTTCGGCGCGGCCGAACCCGGTTTCCCCTTCTGATCTTGCGCCTTATATTACCCGATCTCTTTCGGGGGACATGGCTTCACATATGATCAGACCCATTGAGCCTGCTGAGATCAAGGAGGCTCTCTTCTCTATGGGGGATGAGAAGGCTCCGGGGCCGGACGGATTTACGGCTGCTTTCTTTAAAGCGGCTTGGAGTATCATTGGGGAGGATCTCCTTATCTCGGTTCAGGACTTCTTCTTGACGGGCCGACTGCTTAAGGGCCTCAATAGCACATCCATCACGCTCATTCCGAAGGGGGATTCGCCGAGGCGAGCAGCTGATTATCGACCCATCTCGTGCTGCAATGGTCTCTTTAAGGTAATCTCTAAGGTTATTGCTAACAGGTTGAGGCCTGTTCTTGGGGAGCTCGTACATCCGACTCAGACGGCCTTTATTCCGGGACGGAAGATCAGCGATAACATTCTTTTAGCCCAGGAGATCTGTTTGGGGTATAACAGCACGAGCAGCCCCCCTCGGGTTGCGCTCAAGGTGGATTTGGCTAAGGCCTATGATAAGGTCGAGTGGAGTTTCTTGCTAGCTGCTATGGAAGCAATGGGCTTCCATTCGACCTTTGTTGCTTGGATTTGTTGTTGTGTTACTACCACTACCTTTTCCATTAATCTTCATGGAACGCAGGCGGGGTACTTCCATGGGAAGAGAGGCCTTCGACAGGGGGACCCGTTGTCCCCGTACCTGTTCACGTTGGTGATGGAGATTTTACGGGGGATGGTTACATATCGCATATGCCACGAACCGCGTTTTCTTTATCATTGGCATTGTGAGGCGTCGAAGCTGGCCATGCTTGCGTTTGCGGATGATTTGTTACTTTTTTGTCATGCTGATGAGGTTTCGATTGGGGTCCTTAAGGCTGCGCTGGATGACTTTGCGGAGGCTTCGGGGTTACAGCCGAGCCTCGGCAAGAGCGAGATGTTTGTGAGCAAGCGCGCTGAGAGCTTATCGATGCGATTTCAGACGATTCTCGGCATTCCGCAGGGGCAACTGCCTGTGCGCTACCTGGGGGTTCCTCTGATTCCAGGAAGACTTTCGATTTCGGAATGTGCGCCTTTACTTCAGAAGGTCGATAGGAGGTTGGGATCCTGGCTGAATAAGTCACTCTCTTACGCTGGGAGAGTGCAACTTATCAAGTCAGTTCTTTCGTCTCTTCATATCTATTGGGCGGGTATATTCTTACTCCCGAAGGGTGTTATTCGGGCTATTTAGACGCGTTTGCGGACTTTCTTATGGGCTGGTTCGCCTGCGCGAGTTGCATGGGCTGATATTTGCCTCCCGACCGCCGAGGGAGGACTTGGGATCCGTTCCATTGAGACCGATAATCGTGCGCTGCTTCTTCGGCATTTGTGGAGTGTGGTCTCGCATGCTACGGATTCGGTTTGGGTTGACTGGCTGTATAGCACTAGACTGCATAACAGGTCTCTTTGGAAACTGTCGCCGCGGAGCAATGCTTCTTGGAGTTGGAAGAAGCTGCTCAAGCTTCGGAATATCATCCGCACATTTATCTCATATCAGGTGGGGGACGGGCGATCCATATGGCTATGGAAGGACCCTTGGCTGCTGATGACCCCGCTGATGGAGCGACACCCCAGGGGGCCGTTGGTGTTGGGACTACCTCATGACTCACGCCTCAGCGCGGTCATTACGTCGGAGGGCTGGTCTTGGCCTGCCTTGACGTCCTCCGAGTTTCTGGAGATCGGCCCTCTTCTTCCCCCGGTGGAGCCATCGCAGTTTGATCGTATTCGATGGATTGGGACACCTGATGGACGTTTCTCTGCGAGGGCGGTTCGGGAGGCCACTCGACCACGGCGGGACAGAGTCACTTGGGCGTTCCTCTTCGGGGGCTGTTTACGCATACCTCGCCATGAGTTTATTCCATGGCTTGCTATTCGAGGACGTCTCTCCGTTCGCAGCTTACCATGGGTGGCTCAGCGCGCGGGAACGGATGCATGCCTCCTATGCGATACAGGGAGTCGGGAGACGATCTCTCATCTTTTCTTTTCCTGTCCTTTTTCTTTGAGATGCCGACGGATACTTAGGGACATGATTCGGTGGCAGATACCGTATATTGATTGGGACAGGAGCTATCACTGGGCTGCTCTGAAGTGGAGAAGCCAACACTTATTTCATGTTGCTTATCGGCATGTCCTTGCGTCGATTGTTTATCACATTTGGCAGGAGCGGAACAGGCGTTGGAGGGAGAACATAAGTTATACCCCTGCTCATGTCGTGGCCACGGTCCTCGGCATCCTTGGCGCTCGGCTTGGTACGATTGGAGATAAGCATGCCTTACAACAGGCTGCTATTCGCCGACTTTGGAGAGTAGCTTGGTAGCTTGGTAGTTGATTTTCTCTTAACCGTTTTTTTGTTCACCAGTAGCCTGTTACTGGTTGCCTGTGTCGAGGTTTACTCGCACCCATTCTGTATACTTGTACCATTATATATATAAAAACCGGGACCTGTTCCAAAAAAAAAATAAATAACCTGTTTGCGATCGTGCATTATGTGGGTCGGATAAGAATCCATCATCTGCCATCCCAATTAAATCTGCCTTCATCTCATTGGAGTATAGAACAGTCCCATACAGTGTTCCTTGAAGGTATCGAAATATTCGTTTTACTCCGTTCCATTGTCTACGAGCTGATGAAGAACTGTATCTTGCAATAAATTTACAACAAATGCTATATCAGGTCGCGTATGACTCCTAAGATACATTAGGATATCTCATACGTTATTTCCACATATAGCATAGAACGATATATCCTATCACATGGGATGTCTATATAACATGCGATCACCTAGTTTCACTAAATAATCACGGAATCACATGTGAATCAAATATTCAAAAATTTAATCAATTTAGCTCATATATAATGCATGGTCGAATATTATCATGAACTTAGACATTATATTGATCACAAATCGAATTGCTTAATTTATAGACCTAACGTCATTACAATTACATAGTTCATCAAAACTCTCTAACGCTCATGGACCAAAAAGGTCAACATTCTCCCCTTTTTTTGATGATGACATGTAATTGATACAGGACGGAAGCATGTAAGCATATTCGATTACGCAAGTCCTAGCGCATATGTCTAAGTGTTCCATAATCACAAAGCAGAGCATATGATATTTTCTAATAACATATTATACATATTTGCTCCCCCTGCCTAAGTGCAGTTATATATATGACATGCAAAGATATCTTGTAGAATATCAATTTAGTTGTGCTTTTATTTAATTAGCTGTCTTCGTAGATTGGGGCTTTTATTGTAATTGTCCTTAATATAGGACTTAGTTTGTTATTTATACCAAGTATGTTTGGTATAAATAGATGTACAAACGTTGTGCTTAATAGAGAAAATTTGAGAAATTGATCCAAAAGGCTTGCAATTCGATTTCTAGAGAGAGAAACACAAGAAATCTTCTCACTCTAAGCGAAATTCTCTCTCAAGCTCAATAGTAAGTTTTCGATCGTGAGGTAAAGTTGAACAATTCTAAATCGTAAACTTAAGAATTCGAGTCTAGGATCATAGAGTTGATAAGGACCTAACAATTGGTATCAGAGCAGATTCGTTTTGTTTTGAATCGAAATTTGTTAGAATTGGATCGAAATTCGATTTATGGTACTGTTCCATCGAAGAACAGTTTGACGCGAATTTCAATTTCATATTGGTGTGAATTTGATGTTTCTGTGCTTGATTTAGTGATAAACATTGATTGCGATTAGAGTTGTAGCTGTTTGAACTTCGATAGCAGAATCGATCAGATTTAAGTGATTATTGTTCGCGCAAAAAAACTCTTAGAACACATTCTATTTTTGATCAAATTCGACATGGTTTTGTTTAATTGTGTGTTCGTGCGTATTCCTCATCTGATTACGAGCAAATACCTGTAATTTCAGAGTCTAATTTATCGTTTTTGCTTGAATCAGTGTTGAGTGTATTCTGTGATTTTTGCGATAATCTCAATTTTTCTCGCTAGGTTCTTCGATCAGATTAATTTCTCGATCGAAAACTCGGCGCGAAAATTTTTCTCGATCAGAATACAAAGTCAGACTTAAAGTCGTCTTTATCAAGAACGACTTTAGTAGAAAAATTTCTCGAGCATTACTAAGTGAAAATCTTTTTCGACGAAGACCAATTTTGACTTGTGCGTGCGCAAAACTTTCCGTCGAAAAACTTTTTCGGTCAGACCTTCTAGGTTTGACTAAGCGAAAATCATTTGCGTCCGAGAAACTTTTGCAGTTTTGACTTAGCGAGAAACTTACTAAACGTATTGTTTCTTTGCGATCGAAATAAATTGCCGATTAAGAGACTTTTCTCGACCGAAAGATTTCGAACAAATTTTTCGCTCGTAAAATTTTTCGCTCGTAAAATTTTTCGCTGACAAACTTTCTCGCACGAGAACAGTAATCAATACATCTTATCTCGACACAATTATTTTCGATCAAACTCTAAAGATTGAATCGAAAATAATTCTCGACTGCTTTAGAATCAAACGCTACTGACTAAATTGCTACTTGTGAAGCACATAACATCAGTCCAAACTATCAAAACAACCAACGAAGATCCTTCATCAACTCAGCAAAAGAAAATGAATGCCTACTCACTTGGAAATGACAATCGTCCTCCGATACTCAAGAGAGGCGAATACACAGTGTGGAGAAGCCGATTTCTGAATTTTATCGAGCTAAAAGATCAAGCAGATGACCTTCTCAGTTCACTTGAGCAAGGCCCAGCTCAGTTCTGGGTAAGTGTGCCTGGTGACAACACCGCTAATCCTTCGATACCTGCCTCTAGACGACTTAAAGAGCCTAGAGAGTACATGCAGAGGAAATATGAGAGCAAAGGCTGATCTGATAGCCAAGAACACCCTAATGCAGGGTATCCCAAATGACATCTATCGACAGATAGACAGCATCCCAACAACTAAGGGAATGTGGGATGAGCTGCATAAGATGATGCAACGAATAGAAGTCGGTACCAAGTCCAAGAAGGCAAATATTCTCACAGCCTACGATTCCTTTGGAGCTAAACCCGGGGAGAGCTTACATGATCTCTACCAAAGATATCCCGCACTCTTAAATGAGATGAGGAAAATTGAAATCACGAAGACAAACATGGAACCAACATCCGATTTCGTTCCTCTCTGCCCTCAGAATGGAAGAAGATATCCGCTCAAATCCGACAAAATAAAGACCATGAGGAGTTGGATATCCACTCCATGTACTACAATCTGGCACAACACGAGGAAGATATAAGCGAGATTCAGAAGGAGCAGAAGGGCAAACTTATCGACGACTCGGTTGCCCTAGTCTCAGACAATAGAAGCTCAAAGCCACGAAAGAGAAGATCATTAAGCCTCCTAACCCTCAGAGTCTGAAGACGAATCAGATTCAAACATGGAGCCTAACATGAAAGTGCTGGGAAAGCAGTTGGCGTTAATCGGGAAGATGATGGAGCAAACAATACTTCAAAAGAAGTCCTCATCATCAACCAATCGACTTCAGACCTCAAGTTCTAGGAACAAAGAACATGCACCTGAGACTTCCGAAGTCAAAGCCTCCAAAGAACCGACCAAGTGCTCCTAAGATCCGAAGGAATCGCTTGAGAACTAACTTTAACTGCGGGAAACCTGGTCATTATGCCAGAGAATGCACTTTTCCAAAGAAAACAGATGCTAACTACTACTCCAAGAAGCTTCAACTCACAAAGCAGAAGGAAGCTGGAGTAGCTTTAATGGCAGAACAAGACCACTGGCTCGAGATACATCTAGCTCAGAAGAAGATAATTTAGCCCTAATTGCCCGCCTGGACGAACATTCTGACGCCGAAACGTCATAACCGACGGACGAAGACCAAGCATCCAAACCTCCTGAGGAGGTAGTTTCTCCTTTCATATTATTGACCATGTTAGAATCGTATCAATTAGCATCCACTAACATGAAACGTGAGCAGAAAAGCGTAAAGGAAGTAGACAAGAAACTACAGGAGAAAATTACTAGTCTCGAATCAGAACTTAGGAGCTCTAGTTCAAAAATAGAACTTACTAAGAGCCTACATTCCAGAGAGACTACAAAACCTCAGATAGAGCAGCATAACATAAAAGTTAAAGAATTAGAAGACAGAATAGAAAATACTGTAATTGCTTAGCTAGAAATCTCAATAAGAAAGCTAACCTTAATTGTAGGTTAACAGAAGAGACTACTAAGATCACCAACCTAGAAGCCGGGTTAGATAAATCTAATACTAACGTTTGTGAACTTAGAAAAGATCTAGATGCCTGTGAAGCCATCAAATTGACGGTAGACAATAACTTTGCTCTATTAGGAGAAGAGCGTAAGAAGTTATACGCAAAAATAAAAAAATTAGATGATCTTATAGTAAAGAAGGGACAATCTGAATAGACTATATTTTTGAATCAGCCCAAGGATTTAGAGTTTTATGATTATAAGTATGGCTTAGCTTTTGAGAATCCATGTCACTTGAAGAAAGTTGACTGTAAACTACTCTACGATGTCAAATACATGGGCCTCGGACTAACCTCTCTCATGACTTTCACTGGGGAAAAGGAAACTTATGAATTATGCCTTCAAAAAAAACTTTAGAATTAATGTGGCGACCCTGACTTTCTAATCATTTTTAGTGGCGGATTTTCGCAAAGAAAGTCGCGGGAGACCCGTTTAACAAAAACTTTTCCTAAAATGTGATATCTTACTACAAAACATAGCCTACATCGTCTTAATTATACAAAGTCCGAAGCCCCAAAAAATATTCCTATCAAAACATATCCTAACATCGCTCCACATGTCGTCATCCATGTATAGCCCTACCCTCAAAAGAGCCTGGAGTACCGCCGTCAGCCCGCCTTAGTCGTGACGTTTCTCAACGTCCGACTCTATTGTACCACAACGCATAAAAACGTGGAATGAGCTTATAAAGCTCAGTAAGTGGAAACCATGCATGCAATGCACGTGTCCTACAATGCAAAGGCATCCACGCCAATGCTTCCTAATCGCATCCTGTAGTTCGTGTCTTGAAATTCTTGTGTTCATGTCTTGTAATTCGTGTCTTGTCTTATTTGTAGTTCGTGTCTTGTCTTGTAGGGCCCTTGGCTTATCTTACTATGCACCATCATGGAGCTCAAATCCACTATGGATAAATATATATACTATGGACGATACTTCCACTGAGAGGCTAACCCTAAGGCGCCTTTTCAATCCAAATGTAGTTTATCGATCCCACGGACGCTCACACTGGTAGACTCACGCTGAGGTTGCTGACACCAATCATACCCTTGGTGCCGTTTGTTTCCTCAGAGTGCATCTTCCAGGTCGCAACTTTCCGCCACATGCATGCCCTTGCCTTGAGACATGTCATGTCTTGAAATCGGTGAGATAAATTCACCATGGTAGCATAGAAGAGCCATTAATGCAAACGTTTATCGTGTTTAAGCAATCATATGTGACTTATGCTCGTGTCTTGTAACTTTGTGTATGCACGTGATAATGCGTACGTGAGTAATGCCAAAGTACTTGTCATGCCACTTCATGTAATAATTAATTCACGTAAATAAATAAATCACATAATGGTTCACGTAAAGTCATAGAAGCATATAATCATGTCATTCAAGCACGTAACCATGTAATTCATGCACATATAGTTTATGTGTTGTATTTGGGATCTCCACTTACCTGGTATCCTTAGCTTATCGTACGGTAAGTCGCTAATCTTCAAACCCTAAGTATGGAAACATATAAATTAGGGTTTGTTAGTCTAATTACAGCTTTACTAAAGTGGCTTAATTTGAAAACCCTTGATTCAATTTTTATGGGTTCCCAAATTTAAAGTTTCGAACTTTGTCTTAACTTGAAGAATATCATTCGAGATTCATAAAGATCTCGACATGAATTAAAAATAGATCTCGACTTGGATAAAAATTGATCTCGACATGAATCTCGAAATGGAGCTTGACCTAATTTCGAAGTTAATTCTAAAGATGGATCTCGACATACATAACCTTAAAATCTCGAAGTTATATATTTGCATGATCTCGAAACTGATTAATCAATACACATAAACTTCGAGATTTAATAATACACAAAGATTTCTTAGATTTCGAGATGTATGTTGGAATTACAAACAAGATGTCGAGGTGAAATTATAACAAAATGTCGATATTAATTTTCGAGATAGATCTCGATATATATATAATATAAGATAGATCTCGAGCTTTGTTAAGGAATTTTGATATGGATGGATCTCGACATGAACTCGAGATCTTACAATATTTCGACATTCCACAACCATAAATATTTCGACATGGATCTCGAGCTCGATCTCGAGATCCTTATATCAAACTTCGAAATTAACTCCAGAATAGATCTCGACATTTTATGTCCTTATTCCTAGACCTCGAAATCGATCTACAAACTGATATGGTTTCGAGATTTATAATCTGAAGAAGCCATATCATACGAAAAACCCTCTTTTGTACAAATTCATCTAACCCTCGATTAAAAGGCATTTTCTCAAGGATGATGTGAATATTATAAGAACTACAACATGCTTTGACTATATCTAATATCTAAGCCCATGAAGATCCGTGATTATAAGTAGTGTCTTTATACTTAATGGTACCTAACACAAGCTAATATGATATATAGTTAAAACGACAAGTTGTAGTAGTAAGGAGGTATACCTATCCAAGCTTTGGTCAACTTGTTCTTGTTGGAATTATTCTTTCTTCTTTACTGTAGGGTTTTCGAAGTTGTATAAATGAATGCGTTTACCTCTTTCTAGTCTTTTATCCATTTGTTGCGTGTAATAATATATAAATGACATCGACGTCTTTATCTTTCCTTTCTAGTTAAGTAATCAATATTTATCTCTTCATTTGATCTTGAGTTTTACCTATTTCGAGCTTTAACACTTCGAACTCCTAAGGATCTCGGCTTCTAAAGTCTCGACATTTAAAGATCTCGAGTTTCATAATTTTGACTTCAATGATGTCGATATCCTAGGATTTCGAGTGTTTCTTCTATTGTTAAGTCATGAAGTCATATACAAATATTATATCCTAATCCCTTACACTAAATTATCGAGGTAACTAAATTTCTTAAGTAACAATTTTAGTCTTATAATCCTTTCCTCAATGTTAAAGTAATAAACTATAATTATTTTAAATCTTAGTTTTCGAAAACCTCTCTATACCCAAATTAGTGTACCTATTTTAATATTAAAATCGTTTACTCTATGACTAAGGGTTCGAACCTTACAAAACCCTAGGTTTAAAATCTTCTAGGTTAGCATGCCATGTACTAGAAACCCTAAAATCAATAACTACACAAAATTCAATTAATTCTTCTACTTGGTTAGTAACCCTAATAGCAGTTAATATGTAACCACGTTGACACACAAAATCATAGAACAGGTTCCATGCAATCTCATAAGTCATAATTCGTGATACACGTAAGAATTATAAATCACACAGCATGAAATCACATAGGCATGTATATATGGCTGTAATACATATATCATCTAATTCACATGACACTCAAGCCATGTAAAGTACTAAATTAATAGTACATTTATTACAAAATAATTTGCGTGATATACTTATTCTCCTATAGTCTTAAAATCTTTATCTAATTAATCCAACAAGGTTTCTAATTAAATACTGTCCACCCTTAATTTTATTGTAAATCCCGTAATTAAAAGAATTTCGCCCCCGAAACTCCGCCAGCTGGAATAATTCAGGGTAACGATTGATAGGGAATTGTCTTTGCGTGGTTAGGTGATAAAGAACCACCTACTTTTCCTTAAAGAAAATCCTTACGGAGGAAATGATAAGAAGGTATCTTCTTGAGAATTAAATGTGATTTCGATCTGAAGAAAAGGAGTGGAAGTTATTGTTAACCTTTTTCATCTTAATCGACGAACTTAGGTTGAAAGTCGTTTCCTCTTCTTGGTAAAAGATCAGTAGGAAATTTTGGAATAATTTCCAAAACATATAAGATTCTCACTACTGACCTTTTCTTATCTAGGAACTCATCACAGTCAAATAATCCTAATTCTCGACTTCGTATTACTTGCATTCAATAACTTCGATTGTCCTAGGATCACAATCGAATAACAAGTACGGAAAGTTATAGGCGACAAGATCATCATAAATCAAGAAATTCAGCGAAACGATATTCCCTGTCTTGATTTATCTTACCCTTGTCGTTTTTCCGTCATGCAAGGTTTCGTCGAAGATTTCTAAACTTTGGAATTGAATATATGAAGATCGATGTTTCTCTCTCTAGGCGATTTTGCTCTCTTCTCTCTCTAGGGTTTCTAACACCAATCAACACATCTCATCACGGAACTTAGAGATCGATAGTGTGCAAAGGGGAATCGTTAGGGAAGAACTGCGAGCCTCCATCGCCGATTCTATTCCGGGGTTTGGAGGGCGTTGTTTCGCTTTTATTTACGTCCATTTTGATTTTCAAGCTCCAATTTTCTTCTACGTTCATTATGGCGACAAATTCGCTCATGTGTGGATCGACAATGAGCTCGTCTTCATCAGTGGGATCGAGTACCGATGGGATGGCAAAGGCTATTGATCTGGAGTCAATCAAGCGGGATTTCCCTGCTTTCGCTAGGCGATTTGATGGAGAACGTTTCCACGCATTATTTGACAAGGTTCAAGGCCGATCTACTATAGGAACGTTCCCAAAAGATGGTGATTCGTCCAGCGCTGTGGTGCTACAACCCTTGCGGGATACACCAAGGGCGAGCGGTGGACGTCTCTCCGGGACACGCGATTATCCCGAGGATTCGTTGGATTGGGAGAATATTTCTATTTCTCAGGAAGATCTTAACTTTCTGCGTAAGGAGGCAGCAAATAACTCACATATGAAAAAGATCTTCAAATATCTTCGCAGAGATTTGGGGATGGCAGACGATATCTGTGCAGATTCGATACCGATTGTGGAGCCACCAATAGAGACTAACGGTCCAGACCCTATGACGGCTAGGGTTTTTGACATTGAATCGAGCCGTCAACCTATTCAGACCGGGCCTAGGGTTTCTTGCATGGAGACTTCGGAGAAGGAAGCGATGGCTAAGAATGCGACGCATCTTTTGGAGAGCCCACACGAAGGATCCGATGGGAATTCTGGGGTGGCGAGGCGACCCACGATCTCTTATGCGACTGCTACTCAGGGAAAAACGAGAAACCCTAAACGGGTTCACCTTCAATACACGCCTCCGGTTGTGATGGATGGTTCTGTGGAAGTACGCCCATCGTGGGCGGTGGCAGAAAAAGGGATGAAGAGGTGGGAGTATACCCTTGTGGGATATTTCATCGACCGTAAACCATATTTTCCGATGGTGGAAAACTTCTTTAAATCCATTTGGCTGGGATTGGACGAGGTGAAGGCGACGGCAACGGGGTTCTTTAAACTACGATTTAGTTCAGCGAACAAGATGATGATGGTACTTGAAGGTGGCCCATGGTTATATCAGGGACAGCCCGTATTTCTACAGGAATGGAAGCCCGGGATGACACTTGAAAAGAAGGTTCATGAAGAAGTTCCTACATGGGTCCGGTTTCATCATATTCCTGCTGAGTTTTGGACACCCGAAGTTTTGGGTATCATTGCGAGTGCTATCGGGAAGCCCTTGTTCCCGGATGCCATGACACTAACTATGGAACGTGTTGATTATGCGAGGGTGTGTATATTGAAACCCCTCCGTGAGCCATATATTGATCGATTCACGCTACGCCTTCCTACGCCTGATGGAGGGAGCTCAGGTACTACTACGGTTCATGTGGAGTACGAGTGGAAGCCAACGAAGTGTCCGCGCTGTGATTCATTCGATCATCGTGAATCAAACTGTCCCACACGACCCATAACTGCACCTAAAAAGACAATGGCATCGGCAACGCACACTAGACAAGAATGGAGGGTGGTTCGGAAATCGCCTAAAGAACACATGGGCTGGAAATGGAGCAACACCGACGCAAACAGACGACGAATCACACCAGGCCGGTTCTACCCGCAACAAATCGATTTGATGTCTTAAGAGTAATTACTGAAGACGGGCCTGGGGATGCACTTGAAGCAGGAGGGAAAGAGATGGAAGCCATTGAGGACGGGGAGATTGACAATACTAAGGGCCTAAGAAGCACCCTTCCAGCTCGTTCCCCATGATAACTACGACCTCGTGGAATGTAAGGGGTCTAAATAAATTAGACCATAGGTGGGCGGTGAAGGAATTGATAGGAAAGTATGATGTTAAAATTATTGGCCTTTTAGAGACGCGGGTTTCCACTCAAAATGCCGCGTCAGTTTCTAATTCGATTCAGGCGTGGAGTTGGTTTTATGACTATGAAGATGGACCGAGATCACGCATATGGATCGGGTGGGATTCACGTTATGCTATGGTGACTATTGAATCCTCCTCTCCGCAAGGAATTCATTGTAAGATCGAGTCATTTGTGCATCGGATGGTATTCTATGCGTCCTTTGTTTATGGACAGAACACGCGAGATGAACGTAGCATGTTATGGGCTGATCTAGTTGGAATTTCTCATGCAAAGAACGTTGTACCGTGGATTGTGCTTGGAGACTTTAATGCAATACTGGGAGTGCATGAGGCGAGGGGAGGATCACCAAATCGGTCGGATTGCGATGATATGGCTCAATGCTTTGTGGTGGCGGATCTGGCGCAGGTCCCTCGTGTGGGGCCTTTTTTCACATGGTATAATCGTCAACAGGGGGCTGCCGCTATATGGAGACGTCTTGACAGAATGGTTGCTAACCCGGTGTGGTTCGCTACCTTCCATGATATACCGTATAGGTGTGTCATGCCTGCTACATCGGATCATAACCCGTTGGTACTACAACAAAATCAACGCAATGAGCAGCGCCGTGCATGTTTTCGATTTGCGAATTTCCTTGTACATGATGCGGGTTTTCTGCCCCTGATCGATCACATTTGGCGGACAAAATGTGAAGGATACCCTATGTTCTCGGTTCTCCAGAGGCTAAAGGCAATGAAACCGCATTTTAAGCAGTTACGCCGGCCAAAAGGGGACCTATCACGGAATGTAGCGGAGGCAAATGAATTTCTAGAGCTGGTGCAGGAATTCACGACACTTTATCCCCATGAAGGGAGATTTCAGGAGCTTGAGCGATTATGCCGCTCCACTTATGCTCAAGCAGTGGAAATGGAACAATCGCTTCTTCGCCAACGGGCAAAACTTGCATGGCTTAAAGATGGAGATCAATGTACCTCATTCTTCTTCAAAAAGGTAGCAGCCCGAAGAGTAGCCAATCGCATTTTCTACCTTGAAGACGACAATGGAGGCGTAGCAGATGGGGAAGAACAGGTGGCCAACGAACTCGTTCGATTTTACAAAGAGCTACTCGGGGGATCTACCCGTGTGAGCCCTATCCAGGCGGCGGATATGGTGGATTACTTTCCACGGAGACTGTTAGATACGGATGCTACACATATGATCCGACCTGTCACCCCGAGTGAAGTCAAGACGGCATTGTTCTCCATTGGGGAGGACAAAGCGCCAGGCCCCGATGGATACACTTCGGCTTTCTATAAAGCTGCATGGGATATAATGGAAGGCGAAATTACGCATGCGATCATGGAATTCTTTCGAACAAGGCATCTTCTGAAAGATCTCAATAGTACGCTAATCACGCTGATACCGAAAGGGGATGCGCCATGACGAGCAGTTGATTACCGACCTATCTCGTGTTGCAACGTCTTATACAAGGTGATATCGAAAATTCTAGCGGAGCGGATGAAAGGATGTTTGGGAGATTTGGTGCACCCAACACAAACGGCGTTTATTCCGGGAAGGAGAATCTCTGACAACATCTTGTTGGCTCAGGAAATTTGCCACGGATACAAACGACAAAGCCTTCCAGAAAGGGTGGCCTTCAAAGTTGATCTTGCGAAAGCCTATGATCGGGTAGAATGGGATTTCATTTTTGCCATGCTTGAGAACCTTAATTTCCATCCGACTTATATTCAATGGCTTCGGAGCTGCCTCACTACCACGAGATTCTCTATTAACATTAATGGGCGACCGGAAGGGTTTTTTGCGGGGAGGCGCGGACTTCGACAGGGTGACCCGATCTCCCCATATATATTCACGTTGGTAATGGATGTTCTCCATGGTATTGTTACCTCACGGATTCAGGGAAATAGCGGTTTCCAATATCATTGGCGCTGTGAACCAACGGAATTATTTATGCTTACATTTGCGGATGACCTTCTATTATTCTCGCATGCGGACGCTGCTTCGGTGCGTATACTTAAAGATGGGCTTGATCGTTTTGCGCAATTTGTCGGGTTTGCACGCAAATGTGCAAAAGAGTGCGATATTAGTCTCACGACGGGCTCAAAGGCTTACTTCGATAATACAAGAGATAATGGGTTTCCCGGAAGGAGAGCTGCCCGTGCGCTATTTGGGGGTCCCACTTATCACGTCGCATTTAACTTTACAAGACTGCGTTCCACTTACCCGAAGTATTGATCGTCGGTTGGGATCGTGGCTGAACTTGTCACTATCATATGCGGGTCGTGTACAACTTATTAAGTCCATCCTCTTGGCGTGCCATATTTATTGGGCGGGTGTCTTCCTTATCCCAAAGGCCGTAATCCGAGACATTGAAGCGCGTATCCGGAAGTTTATGGAGGGGAACTACATCTAAGGTTGCATGGGGTGATGTGTGCTGCCCTGTAACGGAAGGAGGATTGGGAATTCGATCCATAGAGATTGATAATCGTGTTCTTCTGCTGGGACAACTTTGGAGATTACTAAGGAGAGATGAATCCTCTATTTGGGCGCAATGGATTCTTCGTACTAGATTGATGAATAAATCAATCTGGACTATTAGACCATCACCTACAGCAGCGTGGAGTTGGAATAAGCTCCTTAAGATGCGATCTACAATACAACCATTGGTAGAATGTCGGGTGGGTAACGGGGAGAGCTTGTTTCTTTGGATGGATCCGTGGCTCTCCACGGTTCCACTTATCGAGCGATTTCCACGGGGTCCAATGGCAGTGGGTCTACCACTTGACGCTCGATTGAGTACGGTTATTGAGGTAGGGGGATGGTGCTGGCCGGGACAATTCACTGCTGAATATCTTGAATTAAGTAGAGAATTACCACATATTGACCCTCTTACGGTGGACGAGTATCGATGGGTGGGCGGAAATCATGGTCACTTCCATACACATTTGGCACGCGAGGTGTTGCGCATTCGACGAGAACGGGTTCCTTGGGCTAATCTTTTTGGGGGTACTCTTAGTATTCCCCGATATGAATTTATCCTATGGTTGGCGATACGGGGGAGGCTAGCTACGCGGGACAAAGTCTGGATTGCAAAGGCGGCGGGAACATCGACATGTCTACTTTGCCAGACAGGAGCAACGGAGTCTAATCTTCACCTATTTTTTGACTGTTCTTTTTCCTGCACATGCATCACGTTACTTCGCCGAAAGATCGAGTTTGCATGGCCTTATTGCGATTGGAACAGGGGAATCCTTTGGGCATCTCAGAAATGGCGAGGGAAACATTTACTTAATAGTGCCTACCGACATATTCTTGCTGCGGTGGTCTACCATATCTGGCAGGAGCGAAATAGGCGGTGGCGAGAAGGAGGCGAACGCAGACCTGAGGTTATAGTGGCGGATATCCTCAATACCACCTCTATGCGTTTATGTACTATATCTCATAGATATTACTTTCAAATGCTTGCCTTACGCCGTTTGTGGCGGATTGCATGGTAGTGGTTTGCTATTACTTATTACTTCTTTTCTTAGGGTTTTGAGCCAGTAGCCTGTTACTGGTAGGTGCATTTCGATGCTGATGTACCACTCTCAAGTTATTAGTGAACTTTATACCCAAAAAAAAAGATTTCTAAACTTTCTAATGTGTTTATTGTAGGATACATCCTTGTCCTGAATCTTAACAGCACATGGAGGGAAATCCAACAATTAATTCATAATCTACTCTTCCTACTTTAAAAAGACCTGCTACTCCTTATTCTTAGACGTCTGGAATTAAATGTTTCATGTGATTACGGGAGTTCAAGAAAGAAAAACATTCCATTGAAGTAGAATGAAGGGAAGCAGAAATAAAAAGTTAATGTAAGGTCTCTCTTGTCGTCTTGGATGCTGACAACTAATTTCCTGATAGAATGCGTATGACGCTCATCTAAGTTGATCGGACCTATATCGCCTTAAGGTGGGGCTAACGAGAACGGTTATAATTATGATTCAGACTAGAATTTAGAAATCATGAGCATCCACCACGCTTCCGCTGCGCCACTCTGTCTGGAGCATGTATAACTTGCAAAAGGGGTTGAAAAATTGGGAGATCAGGTATATTCTGGTATAATAGGATTTAGGCTTATTGGGCTGAAAAAAATGAAATGTAGCTTCACCATCATATTCCATAAGGAAGAATATTCAAAGAAAAGAAATACAACTTTGATCGTGAATCGATCAGAAAATATTTTCATAATATTATCGAAACATACAGTGGCGTCTTTGGGAGCTATTGGCATTATTTCGGCTAAGACTAAGGAAATTTCTCTGCTTAACCAGTTATGCGAAAAGATTCGCAACTTGTCCTAAAAGTTACTGATGCTTTTACTTAGATGTTTATAGATTCTACTTTAGCTGATCCTGCCCGCAAGACGGGTATTTCTCTTCTCAGGAAATTGAATCTTACGATCTTTCCTAGAGAAGTCAGGCACGACTTCATAATTTTGGAAACCTATCCGCCAAGGTCATAGTTTAGATCAATATTTAATCTGCTATCTTAACCAATAATGGATGTTTCCAATACTTAATTAATCCGTATTGGATCTCCATATAGCAGACTAATATATCACTGCATTCTAAAGGTCAGAAGGCATTTTCCACCTTCGGTATGTAATATTGATGACACATTTAAATGTGTGGTTCAATATTCTAAAATTAACCATCGGAGCATAGGTACATTATAAACTATTAACGTACCCGTTATTTATGTAGGAGGAATTTCTGTTTCCTCTAGGTTTAGGTTGAACATCCGTGGAGGAACTGGCGAGGGCTGCATCACGGTTTGATCTGGTTCTACTGATATGTGCATTTGACATATTTTAGCAAAATGTCCTTGCCTCCCACATTTAAAACAGTTGGCATTCTGCGAAAAGCAAATGCCTCTGTGCTTTCGTCAACACTGTTGACATCGAGGTATAGGGTTCGAAACATGAGCATGAAAAGGAACATCCATTGGGTTCGACCTTGATTGGCAAAGTTGGGACCCTTGATGAGTTATCTGGACATTGTGGGGATTCTTAAAATATAAGGGCTTTTTAGTAGTTTCCGGGTCTGGCCTATTCTCCATCTTTCGCTTTCCTTTCTGGTTTTGGAAAATCCGGATTTCTTCCCTAATAGGGTTAGCAATATTTGCAGGTAAGAATTTATGGGGTTCGGATGGTCTTTGTTCATTGATAAGCTTAGAGACCAGGTCCTTAAGTTCACCAACTTGATCTTTAAGTACACTGATCTGACCCGATTGCCATTGGATCAGTACAGTAAGATGTGAGAGTGCTGAGTCTCGTTCGTTCATAGGGGACTTAGGTGTAACCCCACGACTTGACTCACCAGTAAATTCTCTATATCCGCTAGTCATTCTACAATTAGTCAAACAAATAGGCATGTCATTGTAAGCACATAATCATATCAAACATATAATTTACAAGCAAGGCTGATCCTCCAGACTTTTGAGCGGCCGTACATGGACAGTCAACAGAACCTATAACCTAAGCTCTGATACCACATGTGGCGACCCTGACTTTCTAATCATTTTTAGTGGCGGATTTTCGCAACGGAAGTCGCGGGAGACCCCGTCTAACAAAAATTTTTCCTAAAATGTGATATCTTACTACAAAACATAGCCTACATCGTCTTAATTATACAAAGTCCGAAGCCCCAAAATATATTCCTATCAAAACATATCCTAACATCGCTCCACAGGTCGTCATCCATGTATAGCCCTACCCTCAAAAGAGCCTGGAGTACCGCCGTCAGCCCGCCTTAGTCGTGACGTTTCTCAACGTCCGACTCTATTGTACCACAACGCATAAAAACGTGGAATGAGCTTATAAAGCTCAGTAAGTGGAAACCATGCATGCAATGCACGTGTCCTACAATGCAAAGGCATCCACGCCAATGCTTCCTAATCGCATCCTGTAGTTCGTGTCTTGAAATTCATGTCTTGTATTCATGTCTTGTAATTCGTGTCTTATCTTATTTGTAGTTCGTGTCTTGTCTTGTAGGGCCCTTGGCTTATCTTACTATGCACCATCATGGAGCTCAAATCCACTATGGATAAATATATATAGTATGGACGATACTTCCACTGAGAGGCTAACCCTAAGGCGCCTTTCCAATCCAAATGTAGTTTATCGATCCCACGGACGCTCACACTGGTAGACTCACGATGAGGTTGCTGACACCAATCATACCCTTGGTGCCGTTTTTTTCCTCAGAGTGCATCTTCCAGGTCGCAACTTTCCGCCACATGCATGCCCTTGCCTTGAGACATGTCATGTCATGTCTTGAAATCGGTGACATAAATTCACCATGGTAGCATAGAAGAGCCATTGCAAACGTTTATCGTGTTTAAGCAATCATATGTGACTTATGCTCGTGTCTTGTAACTTTGTGTATGCACGTGATAATGCGTACGTGAGTAATGCCGAAGTACTTGTCATGCCACTTCATGTAATAATTAATTCACCTAAATAAATAAATCACATAATAGTTCACGTAAAGTAATAGAAGCATATCATCATGTCATTCAAGCACGTAACCATGTAATTCATGCACATATAGTTTATGTGTTGTATTTGGGATCTTCACTTACCTGGTATCCTTAGCTTATCGTACGGTAAGTCGCTAACCTTCAAGCCCTAAGTATGGAAACATATAAATTAGGGTTTGTTAGTCTAATTACAGTTTTACTAAAGTGGCTTAATTTGAAAACCCTAGTTTCGATTTTTATGGGTTCCGAAATTTAAAGTTTCGAACTTTGTCTTAACTTGAAGAATGTGATTCGAGATTCATAAAGATCTCGACATGAATTAAAAATAGATCTCGACTTGGATAAAAATAGATCTCGACATGAATCTCGAAATGGAGCTTGACCTAATTTCGAAGTTAATTCTAAAGATGGATCTCGACATACATAACCTTAAAATCTCGAAGTTATATATTTGCATGATCTCGAAACTGATTAATCAATACACATAAACCTCGAGATTTAATAATACACAAAGATTTCTTAGATTTCGAGATGTATGTTGGAAATACAAACAAGATGTCGAGGTGAAATTATAACAAAATGTCGATATTAATTTTCGAGATAGATCTCGATATATATAATATAAGATGGATCTCGAGCTTTGTTAAGGAATTTTGATATGGATGGATCTCGACATGAACTCGAGATCTTACAATATTTCGACATTCCACAACCATAAATATTTCGACATGGATCTCGAGCTCGATCTCGAGATCCTTATATCAAACTTCGAAATTAATTCCAGAATAGATCTCGACATTTTATGTCCTTATTCCTAGACCTCGAAATCGATCTACAAACTGATATGGTTTCGAGATTTATAATCTGAAGAAGCCATATCATACGAAAAACCCTCTTTTGTACAAATTCATCTAACCCTCGATTAAAAGGCATTTTCTCAAGGATGATGTGAATATTATAAGAACTACAACATGCTTTGACTATATCTAATATCTAAGCCCATGAAGATCCGTGATTATAAGTAGTGTCTTTATACTTAATGGTACCTAACACAAGCTAATGTGATATATAATTAAAACGACAAGTTGTAGTAGTAAGGAGGTATAGTCTTTTTTAAAGATCCTACTAACACTAGTTTAGAAACCATATCGAACCTAAGAAGAAATCTGCTGATCTGAGATGACCCATTTATAAGTGGGTACCTAAAGCTCTGTAATTTATTTTTACAGATCCATCATGTGCGGTACCTTGACTCTGGTTGCTCGGCACACATGGCGGGAATACAAGAGCTGCTGAGCAACTACAAAGACCGACCAAATGGTTTAGTCAAATTCGGGAACAACAACGCAGCCCTCATTCTAGGATTTGGGGACATCATTCTAGAAAATCTGACAGTCAAGGATGTCTCTTACGTCGAAGGTCTCCACCATAACTTGTTTAGCATAGGCCAATTCTGTGGCAAAGGATTCCAGGTGGTCTTTCATGCTGACCGGTGCATAATATTGGACAGTCTGAACAAAGAACTCCTCCAAGGACTTCGGAAATCCAATCTTTACACGATTAAATCTGACGCCCGTACGAACCACGACTGCTGTATGCCTCATCTCCCAGACTACAATTCAGAGGAACAGCTTATGTCATCAACGTGTGTCTCATACATCAAAGGTCTTCAACAAGTATCAAAAAAAAGTTAGCTCACGGTCTACCAACCATTATTCTATAAAAAAAGCATCAATGTTCGGCATGTCAACTAGGAAAAATGAAGCGAGCATCTCATCATGTCAAACTAGTTGCCTCTACTTCACGTCCTTTGGAATTGCTACATATGGACCTTTGTGGACCTATGCAGACACAGAGTATTAGTGGGCGCAAGTACGTGCTATTATCATTGATGATTATTCTCGCTACATGTGGACGAGTTCCTCCAAACTAAGGATGAGACAGGGGACTTGATAATTAGCTTTGTGAATGCTACTAGGAATTTGCTGCAACAAACCATTCAAGTCATCGAAACGGACAATGGCACTGAGTTCAAGAATAAGTACCTCAGTGATTTTTATCAAAAACATGGGATTAGTCAGCAATTATCAGCCGCCAAGATTCCTCAACAGAGCGGTATCGTTGAAAGAAAGAACAGAACTCTAGTAGAAGCCGCACGTACGATGCTGATTGATTCTGGCCTCCCACACTTCCTTTGGGTGAAGCAGTAAATACCGCTTATTTCACTCAGAACAGGACGGTGGTTCACAAGCGCTTCGATAAGACTCCGTACGAAATAATTAACAAGCGAGTACCCAACATTTACTTCTTCAAGGTTTTTTGGTGCAAGTGCTTTGTGGCGAACGACAGATAGCTACGTGATAAGTTCGACCCTAAAGCATTCGAAGCCACATTTGTCGGGTATTCATCAACTTCAAAGGCGTATCGACTATACATCAAGTCCAATCGTTTAATCAAAGAAAGCTATAATGTCACTTTCCACAAAGTGGCAGAAATGGCCTCTACACACCGCAGTTCAGGACCCGCACCTAACCAGATGGCTTCTGGAAAATAGCTCAGAACCAGTATTCACTGGTGTGTTGGCACAAAACCAACAAGAGATGGCAACAATTAAGGACTCAACGTCAGAAGAAGCTCTGAGACTTGCGTTGGAGGACTTGGACTCTCTCTTTGAGCCGTATATCAGCATGTCACTATTACCGATACACCTTTAGTGGATCCCCCACTAGACGAGGCCGATGTCCCAAGCTCTTCAAATGTCCCCACCTCACCCGACTCAGAATTACCACAGATCACTGAAGAACCTACCATAGTCAATGAGGAAGTCTCATCAGAATCGCTCAATCTAAATGAAGAATCAGACTTACCTCAACCTAATGAACCACCTGGAAATCTTGGAAATCTCGGTCCACAAATGGCTGATGCATCTACTTCAGCTCTGTCACATGAGCGAACGTGGACTCGACACATCCAGTTGATCAGAGTATTGGTGATCGTTCGAGTGGAGTAAGGGCAAGACATCAGCACAGTCTCTTCAGCTGCTTCTTAAGCCAAAATGAGCCAACCAAGGTAGCAGACGCACTAAAAGTACCCCGTCCGCATGGGAAAACCATTATCGGGATGAAATGGGTGTTTAAGAATAAAAAGAATGAAGATAGGGAAGTGATAGCAAGGCTGGTTGCGAAGGGATACAATCAACAGGAAAGCATTGACTACGACGAGACTTATGCTCTTGTTGCCTGAATCGAAGCCATCCGCCTTTTCTTGGCTTATGCAGCTCACAAGACTTTAAAGTCTATCAAATGGATGTTAAGACCGCTCTTCCTGAACGGCGTGTTAAAGGAGGAAGTCTATGTCGCTTAGCCAGAAGGTTTTGTTAATCAAGGACACCCCGATCACGTCTATCGATTGGACAAAGCTCTCCACGGACTGAAACAAGCCCCAGGTGCTTGGTATGATGTCTAGAGCAATTTCCTCGTGAAATCTAGGTTCATCCGAGGGACGATCGATACGACCCTCTTCATAAAATGGCAAGACAAAGACTTGATGATCGTCCAAGTTTATGTAGATGACATTATCTTCGGATCAACAAATCCACGGCTATGCAAGAGATTTGGAGATTTAATGAAGAAAGTTTGAAATGAGTCACATGGGAGAGATACAATTCTTCTTGGGACTCCAAGTAAGGCAACTCGAATATGGCATTTTCATAAGTCAGACTAAATACATCAAGAATATTCTGAAGTTCCATCAAGATCAGAGCAAGCCTCTCAGCACTCCTATGTCAACAAGCTGCAAGTTGGATGTCGAGTCCATAGGAAAAGCGATCGATATCACACTCTATCACAGCATCATCGGCTCTCTTCTCTATCTCACGTCAAGCCAGCCGGATATCATGTTTGCCACCTGCCTCTGTGCCCGTTTCCAAGCTGACCCTAAAGAATCCCACATGCTCGCAGTCAAACGAACCTTACGCTACCTCAAAGGCACCTCCACCCTAGGATTGCGGTATCCTAAGGCACGAATTTCAAATTAAGTGGCTATATTGATGCTGATTATGCAGGTTGCCGAATAGACAGGAAAAGCATATCCGGTGGCGCTCAATTTCTAGGCGAAAAGCTAGTCTGCTGGTCATCGAAGAAGCAGAACTGCGTCTCAATATCAACGGCTAAAGCTGAATACGTCGCGGCTGCCAGCTGTTGCTTGCAAATGCTATGGATGCGGACTCAACTTTGCGACTATGGGTACAATTTAAATAATATACCCATTTATAGCGATAGCCAAAGTGCCATTGCGATTACGTGTAATCTCGTTCACCACTCACGCACAAAACACATAGATATTAGATATCATTTTATAAAAGATCACGTACAAAAAGGCACGGTTGACGAAAACGGAATATCAACTTGCTGACATTTCACCAAGGCTTTGGATGAAAAACGGTTCCAATTCCTTGTCGAAAAATTAGGCATGTTGAATCTTCGGTAATCTGTGCTTTACGTGCTCCTATGTGCTTTTCACATGTTCTATGCTATGTGTTTTCTATACTTAAATGATATCTTGCGTGAAATATTTCATTATAATAAAAAATCCAAAAATATTACACATATAAGTATAATATTAGGGGAGTGACGATATCTTTAGGATGCTCGATCTAAGTCGCGTATGAATTTCCCTGACATGCGACTGATTGTTTGCTTAATTTTGTCAATCTTAAGTCGCATTCTTGTGTCGAAAGTTCTTTCGTAGACTCCACTTGACACAAAGCCACTTTATATGAGTGAGATTTCTAGCCTTTTTTCTATGGATCTATTCTTGAGAGAGTCACGCAGTCATTGCTTGTCTTAGCTAGTGATTCTTTGTCTCATTCTCACCATGCGTTAGAACGTTAGGAAAATGATTAGGGCACTTAGGAAATTCCTCACTCGGCCAAATATTGTTTTTTGGGGAAATGGTCACTTAAAAAGGAAACGAGTACAAAGGCGTGCAATGCACCGCAAAAACTGGTCACAGGCTACCCGTGAACAAAGAGAGGAGAAGAAGCTCCTCAACAAACCACTCAAAACCAAGAACAACAAAACCACAAGTCCACAAGTCTCAAAACTCGCAACTACCAAGTAATCCGCCAAACTCGAAGGGCATATATCTGAAGCTGGTACTTGCTCGTAAGAGACGTCAGTCTCAAGCAAAGAAGGGCTTCGACCTCAGCCGCAATCTGAGCCGGATTCTGCCTTTTCCCCTCTCGCCACCTCCTATTCCTCTCCGACCAAAGGTGGTAGATCAACGACGCGAGCACATGGCGCAGTCCCATCCAAGACAAGTGTTGGCCACGCCACCTTTGGGCAGCCCAGCGGACACCCTCGAACCAGTCACTCTAGGCCACCCAAACCTCATGCGATTCCTAAGTAAGCGAAGGCAACACCTAGAGAAAGGGCACTCGAAAAAAAGATGTCGAGTCGTCTCAACAGTATGGTCATCATCACATAAGAGGCAAATCGCATTCCCCACTAAAGCAGCAATCCAAGGTTTGTCACGCATCACAAGGCGGTCCAGAATAGCCAACCAAAGAATAACCTCGTGCCCAGGTATAGACAACGGGCCCCCAAAGAGCGTGTACCAATGGACCAGAGGGCGCCTTAGTCTAAAGCTTTCCCTCGCAGAGTGGGTCGAGAATCTACCATCCCCAGAGGCAATCCAACGAATCCTATCCTCATCACCAGGTCGGACTTGTCGGAGGATGGGGGCAATTTCCATGTACTCAACGGTCGTAGTCGCGGGTCAATGCCACCCCTCGGATGTAATGACGGCACGCAGCCATGAATCATTTGGTAATCCCATGACCATAGGGCCCCCGGGAAGCGCTCGGCCAACGTATTCATGAAGAGCCACGGGTCAGTCCAAAAGCGAGTACGAGAACCACTCCCAATGCTAAACTCAACAAGTGGCCGAAAGTAGTGGTGCAGCTTCAATAGCTTCTTCCAACTCCAGGATGCTCTGGCTGTAGACTGGATCGACCATAGAGTAGTGTTATGCAATCTGGTTTGGCGATTCCACGTGGCCAAAATAGAATTAGCTTCACCACTCACAATGCTCCACAGTAGTCTCATCATCAGTGACTTATTGTCCGTCTCAATAGACCTAATCCTGAGACAACCCTCCTCGTGTGGCAGACACACATCAGCCCAAGTGACCTTGGCACTCGAACCACGCCAGAGGAATGCCCTGAGGCGCGACTCAATAGAACGGATGATACCTTTTGGAAGTAAGAACACTCCCGCCCAATACGTGTGAAAACCAAGGACAGATCTAATTAATTGAACACGCCCCGCATAAGATAGGGACAGATTTGTCCAAGAGCCTAGACGTCGATCAAAAGACATGAGAAGAGGGGCACAGTCAGCGATGGTCAACCTTGATGAAATCAACGGAACCCCCAGGTACCGGACAGAGAGTGACCCCGGAGAGAAATCCATAATGTTCTGGATCGTCCCTTTGCGTATGTCTGCCCTTTTAGAGATGAAGAACTCGCTTTTATTGGGGTTAGCCCGCAAACCAGAGAAGCTAGCGAAAAGGTCGAGGCTATCCTTAAACACGCTAGCCGATATGGCGTCCGCATGTGAGAAAAGCAGCACATCATCCGCGAACATAAGCATGAACAAATCGGTGGTCTCACATCGCCAATGGTAACAAAAGCTTCCGCTGAGCCTAATACGATGTTCAATGATGCCGTGTAGCACCTCCATTACCAGCGTAAAGAGGTAGGGTGAAATTGGGTCCCCCTGGCGCAGCCCGCGTCGACCATTGAAAAACCCCTCAGGCGTCCATTAACATTGATGGAGAAGCATGTAGTGGTGAGACAGGTCGGGTGGAAATTAAGTGTCGTCAGAGTACTAAGTATGAATTCTCACTCCACCATATCATAAGCTTTCGCAAGGTCAACTTTGAAAGCCATACGTTTAGGAAGCCCCACGCGTAACCATGGCAGATCTCCTGCACAAGGAGGATGTTGTCCGCGATGCGTCGGGCCAGTATGAAGGCAGTTTGGGTCGAGTGTACAAGAGCTCCCAAACAGCCGCGCAAACGATTAGCGATAACCTTTGAAATGACCTTGTACATGACATTACAACAGGAGATCGGTCTGAAGTCTTTGGCCATCCTAGGATTCTCACACTTTGGGATGAGGGTAATGAGTGTCGAATTAAGCTCCTTAAGAAGATAGCCTATCCGGAAAAACTCCTTGATGGCATGCATAACATCCGCGCCAATCGTTGGCCAAGCGCGCTTGTAAAAACAAGACGTGAAGCCGTCGGGCCCATGGGACTTGTTATCCCCAAGAGAGAAGAGTGTCGTCTCAATCTCCCTATCCGTAATCGGTTGGACCATCGCATCAGATTCATTCGTACCGAGTTTGCGCGCAAGGAAGGGTGAAATATCAGCCGGTCGAAGTGGGGCTGTCCGCGATGACTGCCCAAGAATATCCATGTAGAAGCGTAGCAACTCAGCCCGTACACTTTGATCACCTCCGAAAGTTGTACCTGCCTCATTTTCAAGATAAAATATGCGATTGGTGACCCGTCGAGTGGCCACCTTCTTGAAGAAGAACGTCGTTGGTCCCCATCTTTCAGCCAAGCTACCTTAGCACGTTGGCTCAACGCAGCGTGTTCCATTTCGACCACCTTAGCATACACAAATCTGCACCACTTCTCAAGAAGTAGCAGCTGAGAGTCCAACGGGTGCAACTCAACTAATTCCTGGGCCGTGTCGAGAAAACATCGTGCCTCAGTAACATTACGGTTGAGATCACCTTTGTCTCTTCGAAGCATCTTAGCTTGTTTCACCTTCTTCAGCCATTTGACTATTGCGAACATAGGAAGCCCATCCACAGGTTGATTCCAAACTTCCTCACTCGGCCAAATATTTAATCTTCAATCCTTTAACATAGCCTCTAGTCATCCTTTTTGAGCCTTCTCCAAATTTCTTTTCTTCATTGAGAATCCTTTGAGCCTTCAACCGACAATCTAAACTTTCAGCGGGATGTTCATCGAGAAAAGGAGGGGGGAAAAACGAGACGAAAAAGAAGAAGATGACAAAAGAAAGCGGAAAAATGCACACGAGGAATGCTCAACGCACAAAGCAAAATAGAACCTGCCTCTCGATTATCTCAAACTCAAAATCTTTAAGAAGGGGGCATCGATCTTGCTGTGAATTTCTCCATCGATAATCTCCTACATCATCAGAACGACTGGAAAGAGGAGCACCACGAAGTGAACTTCTCCAAGGACAATTCGGTCTTATATCGAGATAACGAGAAAAGGAGCATGGCCTTGGGTTCGAATTCCATAACTGTGAACTTCTTCAAATTGATAATCTCTGAAACCTCTTTAGGGATTAAGAGAAAAGAGCACGGTATCGACCAGAGAACCAACAAGAAGAACTTTGCCTTAGATAATCTCTCGGCCTCGTAGAGAAGCGGAGCTTCAGCTTGAGCAAGTGCAGGAAAGTTACAAAAGATAAAATGATGAAAAAACAAAAAGACGAAAGAGAAAAATGCCGGAGAAAAGGAGAACGACGAAGAAACGAAAGACGACATAAAGCTCACTGTTCCCAAAAGTTCCTTTCCCTTCTTAGTCATAACCAAATTAAAGCCTTCAAAGTCACTTTAATTCCAACACGACGGTCTCTCGCTAGGTGAAATGATTAAAATCGCCTCGATCACAGGTAAATTGACTTAATATGACTTGTGTTGACTTGAGTGATATAAATTTAAAAATCCCTAGTCAAAAATAATTGAGCGCTAGAGCGAACTTAGTGAGAGTTGTCGAAATGGATCATACTTTGAACTTAGAAGTTTAGTTTGTCGACGGGACTTGACGGCATAAAATCTTTCAAGTGTCTTGTGAATCTTTAAGCGTGACAATGAGCGAAGCAAAATAATCTGACCCCATACTATTAATAAAATTAGTATATTATATATATATATACTAAAACAAAAAATAATATAAAAATTATGTATATAAATATTTTTTCGCACATTCTAATATGCAATTTTACTTTGCATTTGAGCTGAATTTTGAAAATGCGAATATTTGTGTTTTGCTCATACCCTCGCGCGATAGTATAGTTACATGTATAGGGGACCATGTATCTGAGCCAATTTTGATCAATCGCGTGTTTTAGTAATTGTTACTTAGATTGAATTATCTACGTGCTTGATAAATCAATTAAGGTGCACAATTTGAGGGGGAGCATTTACAAATTTATGCATTGAGCTCCAAACTATTTTGATGATCATTCTCTAAGTGTTGTAGAATCAATGAGGAAGACTTCACGAATTAATCTCGACTTGGAGTGCACGGCATTGTTTCGGATGTTGGATGGTTAAATATTTTGATCGTTAACGTGTTTTGTGAATTTGAATTTAACCAACTTATCTTGAAAATGTTTCGGGGGAGCCTAAAATAGAAAAATTGCTTCCAAAATTAACTCGAATATTCTCGACATTTTTGCTCTAAGTAATGCAGATTTACAAAATTTGAAGATGGAGCCAGATGTCACCATTCTGAAATTATAGGGAGTTAATTACATATATTTTCATACATAGGGGGAGCAATTATGTGGTTTTTACTTGACATTAGAGTCGATCTGAAAACTTAGGAAAACTTACTATCGCAAAACTTGGGCGAAATTAGTAATTTTCAATCGCAGTTTCTCGAGCGAAAATTGATTTGGGACCAAATGTTAATTTTCGCTCCAAATTTGTAGAGCGAAAATCAAATAGGGACCTAATGAAAAATTTCCGATCCGAGTTTCTCGAGCAAAAATCGGAATTGAGCATGTATCATTTGGACACTTAAAACGCCCAATAAGCCCAATTGGAAACAGTAACGTTTGCAGTCGAAAATCCCTAGATACACGTATAAACCCTTAATCGTAATATTCACCAGTCGAAAATTTTTCTCTCGTGAAAAATCCTTGTCAAAAGACGAAAACAAAATCTTTCAAAACCCTCAATTTTTCAATTGATTTTCGTCTTTATAAGGTAGAATCGACATTCTTTAGGGATTAGCGTGTGTCTATATTCTGTGATCCTTCGCATGATTCTGTGATAGATTCTCGCCTGATTTAAAGAACTCGAATGCTATTTTACAGTGATTACGTCCATTTTATGTGTCTAATCTGGGTTAAAAACTGCATTTAAGATAGATTCGGTGTTTGTAATCATTCTGATAGTATATTTCTTCGATTCACTGTGTTTTAGAGCAAAAATTTAAGTTTCAACCAAACTGGGTTTTGAATGTTTAACGCAGTCGAAGAACTTTTTCGATCGCAAACAGTTTCAGTCGAATTTCATATCGATTGAGTTACTGTTTGCATCGTAAAAGATCTTCGATCGCTAAAATTTTGACTTGGTCGCTAAGATAGCTGATGTAGATCGAAAAAATGCTTACAATAGAGAAATCTAATTTTGATTATATACGAGCGAAAGATTACTGAGCGAAATATATAAATTAGATGCAATTCAGTCTAGAGCGAAAAACTTAACATCGAAAACAGTAATTTCGATTTCAATTTTGTTCTCGATCGTTAATTTTAGCGGCGATAAAATTAATGTTTCGACGATAAAATTTCTCGATCGTAAAAATACGTAGCGATAATTTTAATCGATCTAAATTTTCTGGACGAGTGGACCTAGTTTCTCGTTGTCAATTTTCTGGATCGTAAAAATTTCTCAGCGAAAATTTATTTTAAAATCGAAAACCTTTCTCGCTCGATAACTTTGCACAACGAAAATTTTATTCACGCACGAAAAAATTCTCAATCATAAATTTACACGGAAATCAATTTTCTCGATCGTAAATTTACATGGAAATTTTTCTCGATCTTAAAATTTATCGACTACAGTATCACGTTTTAAGTTCAAACACTTAGAAAATTTTCTCTAAGTCTTTTCACTGTAGCGAACTTCAACGAATAAAATTTTCGATCGAAAAATAGAACGGAGATTTGAAATTAGAAATTCGCACTTAAGAAATCAATTGAGAATTTTAATTCTCCCGCGATAAAAGAACGGAGTGAACAGCGGTATTTCAACACTAAGAAAATTTTCGACTAAACTTACATGACCTATATATACATATGTCAAAAATGTCATTATCTCTTCAATAATTTCACTTCATATAACCTATGTGCAGATTCATGTTTCAAATATGAATTTGTCAAACATGCAACGATATGATTCATTACTATGGTTTGATAAATTCAATTTCGACTCAAATTAAGTTTTGGACTAATGATTTGTTTTTCTAAATTGTCCTATTTCAGATGGCAAACTATCCAGCTTACGACCACAATTTGTACCTAAGTGTACCAGACACTAACTTCCAGCTTGACACGACCACCTTTCGGTGCCCTGACGAGATTATAGTGTTAATCCTCCAAGGCCATTCCCTCTGGCATGCTCTTACGGTGACGTCCTCAGTACCGATGGTCTACCTTCAACAGTTTTGGGGGATGATCAAAAGTTTCATAGTTAACATATCGATTCACCACGGTGATTGGGACGAGGCACATCAGCTTCAGCAAGGATGATCTTGGCCTCACCTTGGACTTACCATTCAGCCCCAACTATGACCCTCTGCCCACGGATGCAGAGATGGTGCGTGACTTCCTTCAGATGGGATATCGTCCGCCGCTCACTAAGCTTGCCCAAGTCCAGAGCAACGACACCCGGCAACCATGGAAGACACTATTTGGAATTATCAACAAGTGTCTATCGCCAAAGGACGCAGGCTTCGACAAAGGAAATGGCAACATTCTCAAAATCTTCCACGGGATTGCGTTCTCGCGAAATTACGATTTCGCTCAACTGATCTGGAATGATTTAGCTGAACAGATCAGACAGAGAGAGAACAAGAGATCAAAGAATGTACCGTATACCAGGTGGTTCTCGGTGATTATCAGACAGTTTATAGAGATGCACGAGCAGAACATCCCTCGTCTACCTCCTGGAGGGAATTACCAACCACCTTGGCTCACATTCTTCCACAACCCAAAGCTTACGGATTTGGACCGGCCGTCCATGGCCATTCCGTTCGAGCTGCTGCGGGTCGCCGACCCCTCGGGAGCCGAATACCAGAGATTCTACCGGGACAATCATGTCACCGAACAAATGATTAGAGGGCCCCCGACAGATTTCCATGTGAGCCCCCCCACCAACAACAACCACCTAGCCCTGAGGCCGAGCCAATAGACCAGGTGGCCCAGAAGCAAGAACAGGAGCCTCCAACTCAGAAAGTGCAGATACTTGATGAAGATGCCACGTTGATTGATGCTGTGGAAGAAGAGTTGGAACTGGAGGCTCCACAACAACCTCTAGGTGCCGAAGTGCCCATTATTGTCGGCGTGTTCCAAGGATCGCTTGAGAAGATCCTACAACAGGCAACACAGCCCGAAGAAAAAATGGGGCACAGCTCACCCCACTGGCTACGACGCCAGAGACCGAGGCTCGGATCTCCACGATTCAACCCAACGAGCCTCAGGTGACGGAACAAGCCGGAGAGGAAGATGCATGTGAACCTTCTCCTCACACAGTTACCTCATCAGACACCGAGTCCGATGAGGAGATCCAACTCATGAGACGGACTCCAAGGTGGTTAAGTATCCAACTTGAGTCCCTCTTCACCTCCGTCACCACAACATCAGACACAGTGCCAGTCATCACTCCAAAGTGCTGAGGCCGAAGTCCAGCTTCCAATTATTACCGGCCCAGTCCCAACCATGTTTGATACGCAGGTTCACTCTGAACCTTGCACAACACCCATAGAGGAGAATATCCATGATTCGACTCAAGGATTGGGTGGAAGTCTCGAACAGTCACAACCTCAAGTGACTACGAGCCAACCTGAGGAGTCGGTGTCTGCTCAAGGGTTGTCAACAGGCGACATTGGTCGACCTGGTCCTTCAACGACAGAGGCGTCCGTCCCATACGTGACTGAAGATCGTCTACAAGCCGCTCTCTCCGCAACATTGAGTTCTTTCGAAGACAAAATCATGGAGAGCGTGCAAAATGCCATCAAGACGTCCCGCCAAGATCGTGGGAAAGCACCCGTCTCGGAGCCATCTTCATCACAACCTACCCTCACACCCACTCAACCCACACAATCCTTCTCCATCGCAACACCCATCCTCACACACGACCTCCCCATCAGCGACCTCCATTCTATTTTGGTTGCCTGTCTACTTGAGCTTACCACACGAACACCCGAAGAAGAAGATCTCTTCCGACGTCTTGTGGACCGTCCTGATCCTACGGAATCATGCCGAGGCCAAGACTCTCGCTCCAAACGTCGACATGACGACCCAGATGATCAAGGTCATCATGAGGGGGAGAAGAGGCGTAGGATCATGACTAGAAATCAGAGACAAGGCTCGGGCGCGACGCAGACAAGCGCTGGAGCCGCTGAAACCTCACAACCCACTACCCAAACAACCACCATCATGAACCGCACCACTCATACAACCCAAATCGACCCACCAGCCTTTAACCTAAGGACGCCTCTGTCCAAACCAACGACTCTCACAAGACCCAAGGTACTCCCTCAGCCGCTCCAGACCAATCGAGACCGTAGGACATGGTGTAAACCCTCATGAGTTCCTCGACAAGTACATATTCTAAGGATAGTGGATGACCCATTCCTTGCCCGACGGGCATCAGAGACAACGACTTAAGGACGTTCGCCAGTTCTTACAGTAAGCTTCAGTGGACCTTGTGTTGATAGAAGACGAAGAGCTTCAGGAAGGTGAAGATCACGAACCAGAGCTCCCAAGGCTTCCAGAGTTGATCGCGCATCAAGCGGCCCATTCCATGAATTTATGCTTTAAAGGCTCAAGACTACTGGATTCAGGTTGTGAGTCTTATCTCGTATATGCGGTGAATACGGAGGAATTACCTCAGCCAGAACTGAATTTCGTGCCGGTAATCAACGAATATACCGATGTATTTCCTGATGATCTCCCGGGATTACCCCCTGATAGAGAAATACAGTTCACGATAGATCTGATGCTGGGGTTCGCCCCAACCGCTAAAGCTCCTTATCGCCTAGCGATAAGGAGCAGATAACCAGACTCTTTACTTGTGAATTGAGCGACTTAATCCTCATTTCTGTGTTTTGAATTATTTCAAACATCTCTTCCTCATCTACTTCAGAAACTGAGGAAGCGTTATCATGAGATTTATCTTGCCTAGCATATAATTCATTTAGAAAGAGTATATTCTTAATATGGATGACGAAGATACCTGATCATTATCATCGGCCATGTAGGCGAGATCTTCCTCCTCTTCACTTCTGGCCTCTTCCCAGTTGGTGACCATGTCTTTCTGCTTCTTTACCTTTTGTCACCATTTTCCATCGAGCAGTTCGAGGCGAAGTGGTCTGGCTTGTTGCACTTAAAGCATTTCTGCACATTGTTCCCGGATGATGATATTCCCATGTTCCTAGGTTGGAACTTGGACTTTCCTTTGAACTTTCTTCCCTGTCGAGACTTTTCAAATTTCCTTGTCAGCATGGCGATCTGCTCCAGTATGTCTTCCTCAGTTTCTTCTTCACCCTCAAATCGTTCTCTTGCTCAGTGTTGAAGGCAATATTTGGTTGATTTCAGACTAGTGGTTCTCTTTGATGGAGATCTGGGTCATCTCATAGGTGGTCAGAGATCCAATCAGTTCTGATACGGAAAGTTTGTCTGTTAGGAAAATATTGTAGCATCCTTTAATTATTGTAATCTTGGGTTTATATGTTGTTAGTTAATGGGTTGTAGTAGTTTGGGGTAACTTGTGATATTTTGTATAAGTTAGGTGGGGGGCTTTAATATACCAAATACTTGTGGTATATAAAGCCCAAACGTCCCTTATTAGGGTTTATCAATAATATTTTCCTAAGTTGCCAGCAAGTACGTTTGCCTCAAGAACACACACAACATGCACTAAAAGGTGGAAACCGTCCTTAAGCTTTTCTTTAACTTTTTATCCTTATTTGGTAGTTTAAGGACCAACAAGTAGTATCAGAGCCTAACGTGGATCAATATCTTCGATTCGAATCCAGTTTCGTTTGATTTCGACGTGATTTGAGGAAATTTTAGATTGAAAAACTTATTTTCATTTCATTCTCTGTTTTTAGGTAGTTTCAACTAGTTTACACCGGTTGCATGCTCCTAGGAACTTAGAAATCTGTTCTAAGTATTTTTCTGGTCCTTCACGTCAATTCCAGTCAAGTTTGAGTCGTTTTTTAGCCTAAATCGAGTCTGAAAAAAAATCTAGGTTTGTTCATCACATTCGGGTAGACTCTCTCACAATTCTAAGTCATTCAAAGGTTTCGACTGAAACGTGTGTCATTTTGCAGGAATCACCCGATCAAAGTCTCGGCGAATCTCAGTAATTAAGATAAAGTCGCCCGATTCGCCCGATGCCAAATCGTCGAGCCTCAATTTCAGGCAAAATTGCCCGTTTGGCAAATCGCCCGATCATTTTTCTCGGCAAATTAAATTTTCCAAGACATAATCGTCTGATTTGAGCTAAATTGCACAATTTGAGCTCAATCACCCGATTGCACTGTAGCAAACTCTAATCACACGATTTTAATCTTTTTAGAGAAAATCGCTCGATTTCACCTCAATCACCTGATTCTTTGACTTAAGCTCATCAAATCGCTCGATTTCTCAATTAGGTTAAATTGCCCAATCAAGCCCCGAAACTCAAATCGCCCGATTCTAGACAAAACACAAATCGCCCAATTGTATGCAACTTAGAAATATCGAATCCAAATCACCAGATTCTTGACAAACCTAAGTTGCCCGATTCTACATAAATTTGAGTCACCTGACTTTCAACACATAGAACTAAAATCACAGAATCTTATTCCCCTGAACTCGAATCGGCTAATCCTCAATTTTACCCGAAAGACTTGAAATTCAGTGAACTAACTTAATCTGACTCGAAATTCAAGTTATCTTTCTAATTTGACTACAATTGCTCGAAACTAACATTTCATTTCGCAGATCACCTTCACGTTACGATCAAATTACCAAACATTGACATGGACGGTGTAATACCCCGAATTTTATGAACATGCTAATCTGTGAATTTATGTGCAAAATATGTGTTTATGTGATTTCAGGTTATATGCCTATGTGCTTATATGCTACTAGGATTACTGACCGGATAGGAAATTAAAATGGAAATTAGAATAATTTCATATAAGATATATAATTCTCTTTTTGGTTGAGAAAGTATTAATTATTAGATATGGGAAACTCGAATTTTATATGGTACTAATAGGAATAAAGTGTGAATTCTAAACTCAATTGGGCTATATCTATATTAGGACTTCAGCCCAAGTGTTATAAGATAAGGATTAGTTGCTTAAACATAAGGAAAGCCACGTTACCTCATGTGACATGTCCCATCAACTCTACTTTTGGTAACTTGAAGCTTATCTAGGGGTTAAGCTATTCGATGGTATGAGTTCATTTAAAAAACCCTAAGTAAAGAAAAGAACTCCAACGACAACGAAGGTCGAGGAAAGAAGCATAGATCAAAGAAAAGAATTCTAATTAAGAAGGTATGGCTTTATCTTATCTATAGCTCGTAAATTAATTTCTAATTCTTATATGTAGCACTTTACGTAACATAAGGATAAAAAGGAGTTAAGGAGTATCGGTTTCCTAGATTAGGATAATTTCTAAGGAGGATTTCGACTCTTAAGTTAGTTAGTAACTTTAGGGTTTCATATGTAACTTATCCAAACGTGACTGCTTAGAATTATACCTGGAAAGGATGGTGAGTTAAGAATTAGATTTTGAAGGAGAAGGCAGCTCGAAGTGATTTTGATTGAAGTTAGCAAACCCTATGAACGAATCGGGCGATTGGTGTTAAGTAAAATCGGGTGACTAAGTTAAACAAGACCTAGAATCGGGCGATTGGTGCATGGAACAAACTCTCGGCGAAAGCAAGGAATTGATGCATAAATCGGCCGATTTGGAGGGATAAATGAGCTCAACGACTTCTACTTTTGCTACCACAACTCGGGCTATCAATAAGGAATGACGTCATGGCACGGCGAAACTAAGCCTCCAACTTGGCAAATCGGGCGAATGGTAAACTCCACAAACGTTGAATCGGGCGACTTGACGACCTAATGAAGACCTCTGCGATTCAACACCACAAATCGGGCGATTGGAGAACTTAACACATGCATGAATCGAGCGAATCAAAGAACCAAGTGAGAACTCAGCGAATCGGGCGATTTGTCATCACCTAAAGGAACTCGACGATTTGCCATGCAAATCGGGCAATTTACACCTCAAAGAAGCCTCGGCGATTTGACTTAGAAAAACCTTCAATCGGGCGAAATGATGATGGATAGAACTCGGCGAAACCTACAATGAATCGGACGAAACTCATGCATGTGGGTGTGACACCAAACGGGCGATTTTAGAGCTTGAAGAAATCGAGTAAAACCTACTCCCATGCATAGTATAATCGGACGATTTGAAGGATTGATGGATCGGACGAATCTTAGCTTATAAAGGAAATATAAATGGTCCTAACCCTTGCCATGAGTAATACAGATCAGGCGAACTTAGATGCACAGAGAACTTAGATCGTAGTCGGGCGACTTAGGGTTTTAGTACTTCATATAGCCAAGTCAAAATTATTTAATATTCCTTTAAGTTAGAAAGCGTACTGACATTTCAATATTTCTGTCCAAGGGTCGAACGATAGGAATACCACAAGGCAAGATAGTAAGTGCAATTAGCTTGGACGACAGGTAGGTGAAACTTTCGTCTAGACACGTAACCCGTTTATGTGAATATATGTGTAACGTGATTCTGTGCTTTGATGATAATGTGCTTATGTGAATTCGGTGAATTATATGTGTTTTACGTGCTTTATAATTGTTGCACGTCATATGTACATTATTTATATCGTACATGCATGTCACGTTATATGTACATTATCTGCACTGCACGTGCATATCACGTCAGGGAGAAGTTGAGCACCGTATAAAATGGCGTTTTGCTTACGGCGATGAGCGGGGTGCGAGTTGAGGTAAAGTTGGTGTGAGTATTAGGGTATTAGGTAAGAGGTGAGTGAGATGGGAGACCGGCATGAGCGACTCGTCTACTCAGGTGCGTGAGCGACATCTGAGGTGCAGACCATCTTAGAGTGTAGACGGCGGGAGACGGGCGTGAGTGACTCATCTACTCAGGGCCGGAGGTGCAAAATCGTTGAGGCGGGAGACGGGGGTGAGCCACTCGTCTACTCGGGTACTGAGGTGCAAACCCATCGGGGATTAGCGGCTGACGGCGGTGCTCCACGGACTTTTGAGGGCGGGGCTGTACATGGATGCGACCTGTGGAGCGACGTTAGGTTCTTGATATTTTGCTATTTTGGGGCTACGGCCCATGTATAGTGATGACGCTGTAGACGATTTTTGTTGTAATATATTTTAGTTAAGAAAATGTTTTTGTTAGACGGGTCTTCCGCGACTTACGTTGCGAAATCCGCCACTAGTTACGATTAGAAAGTGAAGGTCGCCACAGACGGTCTTGCTATTGGATCCAACAACCGCACACCACTGCTAAGGTGGAGAGAGTATGGAATATGGATACAACGATTCATCAACTTCATTGAAATCAAGGACACATCCCTTGCTGATGATATGCTTGATTCCATCCTTAATAACCCAGCTCAAGTCTGGACCATAAATCCTGCACAACCTGATGCAGTTCCTCCCATTCCCGAGAGAAGTGCTCCCAAAGATCCCAGTCGATACACTGATGTCGAGAGAGCACGTGCCAGAGCAGACAAACTTGCACGACACTACGTACTCCAAGCACTACCGAATGATGTATACAAGCAAATGGACGCAATGGTCACTGCCAAGGAAATCTGTGACGAGGTATCCAAAATGATGGTTGGGACAGAAGTCGGCAACATAACTAAGAAATCAAGCATCCTCACTGCCTATGATTCATTCAAGGCGAAGGAGGCGGAAGAACTCCGTGACAGCTATCTTCGCTTCTTGACCATCATCAATGAGATGAGGAAGATCAACATCCAACGCTCAAACCTTGAACACAACATCAAATTCCTCTCAACACTTCAACCGGAGTGGGGAAGGATTGCAGTTCTACTCAAGCAATAAAACAAAGATCTAGATGCAATGGACATTCACTCCCTGCATGTTAACCTTTCTTAGTACTCCCAGTATGCCAAAGAGATCAAGAACGAAGGAAAAACAAATGTTGACATGGAACCTATTGCCCTCGTGACCAACAAATCAAGCCAGAGAAACTCAATGACCTCCAAAGGAAAGCAAGTCATGCAATCTAACAATTCAGACAATGCGGAATCAGATCAACAACCTGAGGATGAACTTGAATACATCCGAAAGCAACTAGCCATGCCCTCGGAGACTGTCAACAAGATAAGTGCCAAGAAACCATCATCCTCCTATAACAAACAACGAACCTCAAGCGGGAAACATAATTAAAGCTATCGAGGAACATGTAATGAAGAACAGTGAAGTCCCAAAGAAGTGCTTCAACTGCGAAAAACCGGGTCATTTCGCTTCTGAATGCTTCAGACCGAAAAAGAAGAACACTGATTACTACAAGAAGAAGTTTCAGCTATCACAACGCAAAGAGAAATTGTCCTTGTTGCTGAGGAAGAGGAATGGCTAGAGGACACGTCAGACGAGGAGGATGACGAAGTGGCCTTCATGGCAAAGAGCAATGATTATCAGGACGGATGTCTCTTCATCCGACTTGGAGTATACACGCCCTCTCTCAATGATATTGTTAACCTAGAACATAGGGTTAACGAACTCTCCATGCATCGTAGGGATTACTCAGAACTCCAAAAAAACTTTGACAAAAATTATGCTTTATTTACTAAGCAAACTACAGGAAGAGATTGCTATTCTTCAAGAATCCTTAACTCTATCAGAATCTAAAGTAAAGACCTTAGTATAAAAAGTAGAGAATAAGGAAAAACAAATTAGTGATGCATGTAGGAACTTAAGACAGCGAAGAAGAACGAGTAAATGTGTCTTCTTAATACGAACTTATCACTAAAGAACGTGTACGACTTTATAAGAAAGTCAAAGAATTAGAGGATCTTCTCACCAAAAGAGGACAAACCAATCGAACCATTTTTCTCAACCAACCTAAAGATGTGGACTTCTATAATCCTCGCAAAGGATTAGGCTTTCAACTAGCCCATAACCCAAAGAAATATGAAGTACTTCCGCTGTACAACATTAACCGCTTTGGGTTGAGTCTGGAAAACTTAATGCCCTTCGTAGGATCAACAGAAGTGACCGAATCTGATGAACAGAAGCGAAGAAACAAAGATTGGGCCCAAATTGCATGTAATTATACAGAACATAACAATAGCTACAAGACCAGAAAGACTACTCTCTCTGATGATTACATGTCACCATTCGGCCCTGAAATTCAGGAAAGCACTGACGAACAGGCTAAACCCATTTATTCATCTATCTATATTCCAGAGATTGTTTTCAAAATAGGCGACTTAATAGCCTCTCTGGAATCGGAAATGAAAGCCCATGCAGAAGAGAAAACGATTTTGCCAAGCCAAATTTACACTCTTGAAAACTTTCCTGACGCTTACAATCCTTCCACTTCACGTCCTGTTCCCGAACCCTCTACATGTAACTGCAAGAAAACTATAGGGAAAACTCCTTCTCATACTAACAACGTATCACTTGTGCCTACAGACAAAGGCCTTACTTCTAGGAAGACGAATAAGGTTCGATCTGGTCCAGTGAATAAGACAACAGAGCCCGATAAGAAGAAGGAACCAGTTTCAAATCTTGCTTCACATGCTTTCAATTCATTTACATTTCCAAAAGTGACTTTTTGTAATGTCGCAAACCGTGTTTCCTTATTTTGTGCTCAAAACTCTAAACATTACTATGTCTCGTAGTTCTCATAACGTTCAATTTCGCAAAAACGATTCCGCTCCTCATAGCTCTCGTCATAAGAGTGTATCTCCCAAGCTCAACAATCATACTCACCAAACTAAGAGAAAGAAATACACCACATCCCATATCAAACAGAAGAAGAGGTTAAGTCAAAGACAAATCTGTATTCCAAAATCCCAATTACATCCTGTAGACAATTGTCGTGTCTGGATTCTTTAAGTCAGTTCTCCAACAATCTGACAAAGAATTGAATATTATAACAAATACATTGGACTCCTCACCTGCGATTAAAAAACCACCCGCCCTTAATGGGTCCCTAAGCCTTCTTGATTTATTTTGCAGGTCCATCATGTGTGGTACTTAGATTCAGGTTGCTCCTCACACATGACTAGAAGCAAAGAGCTGTTGAGCAACTTTTCTGAGGGATTTCTCGGGAAGGTCTAATTTGGAAACGGTCAATCTGTACCCATGCTAAGTACGGGAGATCCAATTCATGACAGACTCGCATTACGTCGAAGGATTGAGCTACAATCTATTCAGTATTAGACGCTTCTGTGACAAAGGCAACAAGTTGAATTTTGAAACTAACAAGTGTAGCGTCACCGATGACAATGGAAGGGAACTGCTCATTGGCCACAGAAAGACAAATCTATATTCCATTGAGCTCACGACATTCCGACAGGTGTGTCTCATCTCCGTGCCTCACTACATCAGAACGATCTCTGGCATCCGCGACTCTCTCATCTCAATTTCAAAGACCTGAACAAACTGCGATCAAAAAATTTGGTCAAAGGACTTCCCTCGTTCAGATATCACGGAGAGCATCTCTGCTCGGCCTGTGAAATGAGAAAGATAAGGAAAGCATCCCACCGCACCAAACATATAGCTTCAACTTCCAAACCTCTCGAACTCATTCACATGGATCTGTGTGGACCTATGCGCACACAGACCATCAATGGGCGAAGATATGTGCTGGTTATTATTGATGATTTCTCGCGCTATACATGGACCAAATTTCTCAGAACCTAGGATGAAACCCCATGTCTAATCATTGAGTTTATCAAAATCGTACAAAATTTCTACCAACTAAGTGTCCAAATCATCAAACTTACAATGGGACCGAATTCAAGAACAAAAAGCTCAACGACTTATATGCGTCCCTTGGAATTACTCAACAGTTCACAGTAGCAAAAACACCACAACAAAATGGCGTAGTTGAGCGCAAGAACAGGACTTTAGTTGAAGCAAATCGAACACTTCTCATTCACTTTGGATTACCTCACTTCTTGTGGGTTGAAGCAACTAACACATCTTGCTTCACTCAGAATCGTGCCTCACTTCACAAGAGGTTCAACAGAACTCCATACGAGCTGATCAATGGCATAGTGCCAGACGTCTCATTCCTGAGAGTTTTTGGATGCAAATGCTATGTGGCCAACGATCGTGAAGATAGAGGCAAACTTGACCCAAAAGCGTTTGAAGGAATACTGGTGGGATACTCGACTACCTCCAAAGCCTATCGATTATACCTCAAAGAGAAGAGATCAGTCATGGAAAGCATCAATGTGACATCTGATGAAGACTTCTACGAGAGTTGACAAAAGATCAACCAAGCACCTCCACAGTGAGCGAACCTTCAAATTCCAACACCCTGAGCGATATGGAACTTGATCTCTTATTCGAGGATCTCTTTTCAAGACCACCGCATCACACTGCTCAAACAACTTCTGCAGCACATTGCAATGACGACTCTGCAACACCTAGCAATGTTGACTCAGCAGCACCCAACAGTGATGACTCTGGTGCACCTTGCAATGTTAACTCTCCTCCCACCTTGGAAAATCTCCACATTAATGACGAAATTGAACTCCACATTAATGTGGAAAATCTCCACATTAACTCTCCTCCCACCTTGCAACACCTAGCAATGTTGACTCAGCAGCACCCAACAGTGATGACTCTGGTGCACCTTGCAATGTTAACTCTCCTCCCACCTTGGAAAATCTCTTGCTCAGAAGCAGACACACCTCAGCCCACGGACTCGACAATGGAAATTTCTTCAGAAGAGTCAGCACTACCTCAACCTTCAGAACCTACGGAACATCATTCGACAATAGAAATTTCTTCAGGAGAGTCACTACTCCAACCTGGACAAGCTACGGAACATCTGGCTGTTCAAAGCGAAGAAACAATGACGGGTATCGATGTAGCTGGATCATCACAACCTCATACAAGAAAGTGGATCGGTGCACACCCGAACTCACAGATAATTGGTGATCCCTCCACTGACATAACAACTCGAGCCTCAATTATAAATGAAAGCCTTTACTTATGTTTTCTCAGTCAAAAGGAGCCTAGTAAAGTAGCTGAAGTCCTTGCCGATCCAGATTGGATAATTGCAATGCAGGAGGAAATCAATCAGTTTGAAAGGCTAGAAGTCTGGAACTTAGTGCCTAGACCGGCGGGGAAAACCATCATAGGTACTAAATGGGTTTTTACGAACAAAAGGATGCGCAAGGAGTAGTAATCCGGAATAAGCTAAGCCGGTAGCAAATGCATACAATCAAAATGAAGGAATCGATTATGATGCCGGAATAAAGCTAAGCTGGTAGCAAATGCATACAATCAACATGAAGAAATCGATTATGATAAGACTTATGCTCCAGTCGAAAGAATTGAAGCCATCAGGATTTTCTTAGCTTTCGTGCACACAAGAAGTTCATAGTCTACTAGATGGACGTCAAAGCTGCATTCCTCAATGGAATTCTAAACGAAGAAGTTTTTGTATCTCAGCCTGAAGGTTTTGTGAGCAACAATTCCCAGACCACGTGTACAGACTCCATAAAGCTCTTTATGGAATTAAACAAGCTCCCAGAGCCTGGTACGAGGTCCTCTCGGATTTTCTCATCTCCTCCGGATTCACAAAGAGGAAGATCGATACGACTTTTTTCATCAAGAAGGAAGGCTCAGACATTATGTTGGTATGGATTTACGTCGACGACATCATCTTTGGCTCGACGGATGCAAGAATGTGCAGGAATTTTGGAGAATCTAATGAAGCAGAAATTCGAAATGAGTATGATGGGAGAACTAAGTTTCTTTTTAGGCCTACAAGTTAAGCAGCTTCATGATGGAATCTTCATCAACCAATCCAAGTACATTCACAACATCCTGAAGAAGTACAACTTGGACAACTCCAATCCTGCCAGCAATCCCATGTCCACTTCATGCAAGCTTGATGTAGATGCCTCAGGAAAATCTGTCCACCAAACAATTTATCGAGGCATGATAGGCTCTCTACTCTATCTCACGTCAAGTCGACCTGACATCATGTTCGCCACGTGTTACCTCAAAGGGACTCCCAACCTCGGTCTATGGTACCCAATGGACTCTGACTTCAAACTCGTCGGATACACAGATGTTGATTATGCGGGATGCAAGCTAGACAGGAAGAGCACCTCAGGAGCCGCTCAAAAACAAATTGTGTCTCAACTTCAACAGTAGAGGCAGAATATGTCGCTGCTGCAAGTTGCTGCACACAGATTTTGTGGATGGGAACTCAGCTACAAGATTTTGGCATTTCTTAAATCATATTCCCATCTTTAGTGACTCAAAAAGTGCGATAGCTATAACTAGCAATCCCGTACATCACTCACGCACAAAACATATAGACATTAGATATCACTTTATCAAGGAACATGTAGAACAAGGTACAATCGAAATGCATTCCGTTCACACAGACCTTCAACTTGCTGATTTATTCACTAAGGCATTGGATGAAAAGGGATTCCAATTCTTGGTGTCGAGGTTAGGCATGTTGAACCATAAGACTGATCGATTGTCCCTACATGAAAAAAAAACTAAAAGAAACATATGTGCATATTTAGGGGGAGTCTTTGAGCATTATGCACTTACTTAGGGGGAGTTTCTGAAATTTTTCGCTAGGGGAAATCTTGAAAAATATGCACTAACTCAGGGGGAGTTTCTGAAATCTTTCGTCAATTTCTCCTTTATGAGTTTTACTGATTTTCATATTCGTTTGTGATTTTATCGTCTGAAACTACTTTAAAATTTCTTTTGAATTGCCCAAATCTTTGAATCGACTGAACATTGCATAACCGAAACAGTTTTTGAAACTTTTCAATCAATCGAACTCCAGAAATTAACTTATTTAATTTTTCTCAGGGAAAGATGTTTATCTTAGAAGTTCTAATTAACAACACTCCAAACATTGAGGGGGAGTTGTGTAATACCCGTAAAATTTACTACGGGATTTCGATATAATCAACTATGAATTTAATTGGAAAACGAGAATATAGATTTCTATAATTTCTATGTGACTTCAAACTTCATTGAAAAGCTAGATGAAAATCATAATGTGAGAATATATGTATAGTCAATTTAGACCACTAACAATAATTCAAGATAATGGTGGTAAGGACTATAGAAAATTAGTATTATGACAAGGAACGAATTTGGTTAATGAAAAGAGAAAAGGATGGTTACCTACTCCTCATTTGCTTGTCTTTATTTATATTACCAAGACATTGATATATCTCATCATCTCATTACGTAAAAAAAATACATCAAAAAGAAAACACAAGGAAAGAGACAAACTATGAGCTAAGATTCGAAACATGTTCAATTAAGTAAGTTTTATTATGTCCCATTAGCATTTATTTTATCCAAGGGAATTCACCTAAATCTTTCATCACCTACTCTCATGTTAACCAAGATCTTAATATATATCCAGACAACATCCCTTTAGACAAAACCCTTAAGAAGTACGAAAGAATAATGACTTCAATAGGAGCAGCGAGCTTTTCAGTTAGCTTGGAAACATTAGCAAATCAGATCTTACATGAGGTAAATAAAATCGTTATGTGCAACAAAAGAATACATCTATGATTATTTCTAAATTAAGTTCTATGTGAGTACGTGGTATTTAGATGTTTAAACATATCATAGGTGCTCAAAGTAGCCATAACTCTTGAAAGTCTTTAGCAAGTAAGGGTTGCAATATATATTAGGGTTCGAGGATTCTGTTTCGGTATTAGAAAAATTATGCAATGTGAGAACTTCCTAGGTTCAACAATTATCGTAAGTATTAATTAAGTAAGTATTAATTGTTGTTGAACCTAGGAAGTTCTCGTGATTATCGTATTGCTGAGTTAGGGAGTCTTCGTGATCATAATTATTGAGTTAGCAATTGGAATTAAATAATTTTTCTAATACCGAAACAGAATCCTCGAACCCTAATATATATTGCAACCCTTACTTGCTAAAGACTTTCAAGAGTTATGGCTACTTTGAGCACCTATGATATGTTTAAACATCTAAATACCACGTACTCACATAGAACTTAATTTAGAAATAATCATAGATGTATTATTTTGTTGCAAATAACGATTTTTTTTTTTTTTTACCTCATGTAAGATCTGATTTGCTAATGTTTCCAAGCTAACTGAAAAGCTCGCTGCTCCTATTGAAGTCATTATTCTTTCGTACTTCTTAAGGGTTTTGTCTAAAGGGATGTTTGTATGGATATATATTAAGATCTTGGTTAACGTGAGAGTAGGTGATGAAAGATTTAGGTGAATTCCCTTGGATAAAATAAATGCTAATGGGACATATAATAAAACTTATTTAATTGAACAAGTTTCGAATCTTAGCTCATAGTTTGTCTCTTTCCTTATGTTTTCTTTTGATGTATTTTTTTTTACGTAATGATATGATAATATATATCAATGTCTTGGTAATATAAATAAAGACAAGCAAATGAGGAGTAGGTAACCATCCTTTTCTCTTTTCATTAACCAAATTCGTTCCTTGTCATAATACTAATTTTCTATAGTCCTTACCACCATTATCTTGAATTATTGTTAGTGGTCTAAATTGACTATACATATATTCTCACATTATGATTTTCACCTAGCTTTGTAATAAAGTTTGAAGTCACATAGAAATTATAGAAATCTATATTCTCGTTTCCCAATTTTTCCCAATTAAGTTCATAGTTGATTATATCGAAATCCAGTAGTAAATTTTACGGGTATTACAATCTCCTCCCCTTAAAAAGAATTTCGCCCCCGAAATTCGCCGATCGGTGAAACTCGGGGTGACCTCACCTTCTCAAATCTGTATAACCTTTAAGGTAGAAATTATTCCCACCTTCATTACCCAACTTAGGTAACACATTTATACGTGTGACCCAGTTTCTACGATCATCCAGTTCTCTATGTCTACACTCGACCACTACTTCCTCTAAGCATTATTTATATTCCCACTACGCTTCTGCTGCACACTCTAGCTAAGGATATCTATTCCTATTGTCTATATCATTAACACAAACAAACACATTATTTTAAGTAACCAAACATTGAATCGTAAAACTTACAGGCAAGGCTGATCCTCCAGGCTTTTGAGCGGCAGTACATGGACAGTCTACAGAACCTCTAACCTAAGCTCTGATACCACCTGTAACGACCCAAACTTTCTAATGATAATTATGGCGTATTTTCGCAATGTAAGTCGCAGAAGACCCGTCTAATTAAAACTTTCTCTAAAATAAAATATAAATTGAACATGATCTACATAGCCGTATAATATACACGCCGTATCACTAAAATATCAAACTATTAAAAATCTTAACATCACTCCACAGGTCGCATCCATGTACTGCCCTGCCCCCAAAAGTCGTTGGAGTCACCGCCAACAGGCCGCCTCAGCCGCGATGCGTATCAGCGCCGGACTCGTATGTACCTACAACACGTAAACTGAGATCCTTGCTCAGTAGATGAAACATGCATGTATGCAACGTGCGCTCAACCCAATTCCCAAAACACCTCGCAAGTGCACGCTCAACTCGACTCGACTCATCTCAACACTAACACGTCTCAACACCCCACACTACTCGACAGTAAGTACATTTCTAATATCCCACTCAGGTCTCGTTAGAATTGGTTCCCACTCAGGTCACGTTAGAATGGAATATCCTATTCAGGTCTCGTTAGATTATATAGTGTAGATATATCTGATAAGGTGGAGTTTTCGTGATTTTATGTTGGAGTAGATAATTTGATATATCTATGTTGAATACGTGTTAGTAGTAGTATTTACACAAAAGGTTTTAGGCATTAGATTAATAGATCGAAACATGTAAAGGTTGGTGGTGTATAGCTATCTTAGGGCTTGACTCATTTTAAGTATAGAAATATTCATGACAGATTAGTACCTTAAATATTTTTGACGTTTCAACAATTCATATGTTGGCTAACTGAGAAAACAATTTTGGATATTTTATATAGTTCAAATCTTTGAAAGTCTTCGGGAATGGCAGTGATTGACATGTTATTGTGTAAATGAAACCGAATTATTTTAGGTTTATAATTATATCTTTGCATCTTTTTTTGTATTGTACACGTGATTGTAAGAAATAGGTAGAAAGTGTTTTGAGTGTTTTAGGGTTTTTGGCCTTCTTAGGTATTTATTAAAGTTTCGATATAGAATATTTAGGAGTTTGGGTGTTTTTCGGGCTGATTATTGTTTTTTTTTAGATCTAAGAAAATTTAGGCAAATAAATAACTAGTGTTTGAAATAATGTCATTTTCGAAAATAGCTAAGTTTCAAAACTTATGTTTCGAAATTATAATTCGAATTATATGAGATTTCGAGTCATGTCAAAAGTTGAAACCAAGTGATTTACGAAATTTATATTTAGAAACGTGTATCATCTTTCAAATACAATCATTCTATGTTCTTAGTTTAAAAACTCATGCATATACTGATAATTATACTTATTTGTATACAGAGGTCTAAAACAGTAGAGATTTATCAATTGCGAAACTAAGGACGACAGGTAGGTGAAACTCACCTACCGTAAACATTATGTGATACTTATGTGCTTATATGATTATGCGGTTTAGTTTAAGTGATTTATACGTATTAAATATTCTGCATGCTATTATGTATATATGTGACTTGCATTGCACTTGCATACCACGTCAGTGCGAGGGAGTCGATTACCGTGCGGAACGGTAATGTTTGGGATGTCGATGGGAGGTGTAGGTTATTACGTTGGGTAGAGGGGAACTCGGGTGCGTGCTAACATTAACGTGACCTGAGTTGGCCGCCCGAGCATATGAGGTGTCGAGTGATGGGATGTGTTGCGACATTATAGGACATTTCGAGTATACGGCAACTCTAACGAGACCTGAGTAGCTTACCCGCTCTAACGAGACCTGAGCGGGATATGCGACTCTAACGAGACCTGAGTAGCCACCCACTCTAACGAGACCTAAATAGGACCATTCTAACGTGACCTGAGTGGGAACCTATTCTAACGAGACCTGAGTGGGATATTAGAAGTGTACTTAGTGTCGAGTAGTGTGGGGTGTTGAGATGTGGTAGTGTTGAGATGAGTCGAGTCGAGTTGAGCGTGCACTTGCGAGGTGTTTTGGGAATGGGTTTGAGCGCACGTTGCATACATGCATGTTTCATCTACTGGGCAAGGATCTCAGTTTACGTGTTGTAGGTACATACGAGTCCGGCGCTGATACGCGTCGCGGCTGAGGCGGGTTGTTGGCGGTGACTCCAGTGACTTTTGAGGGCAGGGCAGTACATGGATGTGACCCGTGGAGTAATGTTAAGATTTTTAATAGTTTGATATTTTAGTGATACGGCGTGTATATTATACGGCTATGTAGATCATGTTTAATTTAATATATTTTATTTTAGAGAAAGTTTCATTAGATGGGTCTTCCGCGACTTACGTTGCAAAAATCCGACATAATTATCATTAGAAAGTTTGGGTCGTTACAAGTTGGCGTTTTTCGCAAACTGATCTTTGAACGCATCGCAAATCATTCCAAAAGCGGAAAACACTTTCACAACAAAATACACTCAACACCCTCAAAATAACGCGAACTATGAAAATCACATTATCAAAATACGGAATACACTCTCAAAAGCTAGTATATTATAAAGACCAAATAGAGAACAACCACAAAAGCAACAAACAAGCTCATAAGAAACAAAAAGCTCGAGCACAAGCATATCCAAATTGCGGTTAAAACAATGCTTTAACTCTGTGTGCTCCCGTCCTCTTCTTGATGTTGCTGCTGATTCCCGCACGAAATCGTCTGTCCCACAAAGTATGTCCACCTCTATGTCCCAAATGATCAGATCCGTTAAAATTTAAATCCGACGGTTCACAAAATTTCTTTTTTATTTGTTAATTCTTTTACTCCTATATTCCACCAAATCATAAAATCATCGTTATTTCATGAGATTTATATGATAAAAATAAACAAACACATCCAATGTATTCATTGTTTTATGATGATCGATTTGATATCCATATCATATATTTTCCGATGATCACAAAAATCATTTTTAGCAGAGTGGGACAGGAAATGGGACGAAGATTATGGGACAGAGGATTTCAACCGACTGATTCCAGTTCATCTCTATGAGCTCGATTGTTTTTGGTATTACCGTATTGCTCGAATCGTATCTATTTATAGGCGTAAATCGACGAACAAAATCATTATGGTCCCAACAAACATGATAAATGATACTGACGGATGTTTGACTTGAGGGCTCAGTGCCACGAATGAAAGCGATCCTTTCTTCGTCGATTATTGGATTTTGTGTCTCACAAATCAATTTTGAAAAATTCACTTGATGTAATATTTATTTTTGGGACCTAATTTGGAAATTCAGCATATGTCAGTTTACGGTGCTTCTCTTTAGATTCTGCTTAATCGATTTTTGAGTCAAATTCTTCAGTTAGAAATTTTTTAAACGTTTAAATTTTTCAAACATCGATCGCCCGATTCCACAGTCACTCAACTATTCCAGAATCGCTCGATTCCTTGTTTTCTCGGCGATTCTTCATTTTTCAATTAGTCGCCCGATTCCTCATTTTCTCGGATTCTTCGTTTTTCAATTAGTCGCCCGATTCCTCGTTTTCTCGGCGATTCTTCATTTTTCAATTAGTCGCCCGATTCTTCCAATCGCCCGATTCCTGAATCGATCGAAAGTGCTACAGCACATCATATATAAATACCAAATCGGCCGATTCTTCATCACTTTTCCCAAATTCTTCCAAATTAATCTCAAACGCTCTATAAAATCGTGAACGAACCTCATCATTTTTCACTCAAATTCGACTTCTTCTCTGTTTTCTACTAATCTACACTACTTTTCGATAAGGAACATCACAAAAGTTGCAAGATTAATCTGGGTTTTACTCGTTTTTGCAGGATTCACAGGTTAGGGTTTGCGAGAATCGCACCCAATTTTCGCCCTTTCAGCCGATTTGAAATGCTTGGATTTAATCCATAATTTCAATCGCCCGATTCAGCCAATTGGCCGATTTGTGCTGATTGATTCAGTTCAATCGCCCGATTCATACGAATTCATTCGATCCATATTGTTCAATCGATCGCTTTCGCTTGAATTCCAATCGCCCGATTCTATCTCAAATCGCCCGATTCTGTCTCTCGTTTAGCTCTGGGATTTTCAACTTAATTTTCCAACGTCGAATCGCCCGATTGTACTCACTGCCCGATTCTTTGACCAAAATGACTTTTGGATTCACCCAATTCATTGTGTTTAATCGATTTCAATTTTAATTTTTATCATTTTCAATCGGTCGATTCCACCACGTATTCCAATACTTCAATTCGCCCGATTCTAACATTTCTCGAAGTTTTGTCCCGTAACATAAGTTCAAATCAAATCGTCCGAATTCCATTCTTGTAGAAAAATTTCTTAAGTGGTGAAAATCGTCCGAAAGTAAAATTTTCTAAGTGTTGCAAATCGACCGAACCTTAAAATTTTCTGTGCTGCAAATGTTTCTATCATATATGACCTTCAACAAACATTATTCCATTCGACCTTATTAAAATTAAACTTTTTGTTTACAGATTGATCACTATGGTGCGAGAAATCGACGACGTCTTCCCATCTGAAGACTAGGCTCAAAGACTACCAAATAATGTCCAGTTAGATTTTGAAAACACCCAATGCCCAGACCCTATCATCCTCAAAATCCTTCAAAACCATCCTTTAAAAACTGCCTTTTGTATAACCGAACGTGTCCCCGAAGTATACGTACAACAATTTTAGGCCACGCCACCCAACAGACAACCCAAAAACAACCCGACTCTCAGCTAAAATTGAAAATACCATTGTAGTTCTGACCCCAACCATCATTCGCTCCCAGCTAAATCTTCCAACCTCACTAAACTACGACACACATCCCTCTACTGATGACCTAATTGCCGACTTCCTCTTCATGGGATATACAAACAAAATGCCCAAAAATCCATTCATCTTCCCGACTTCTCCGCTAAAGACATACCTCAATCCTGACGGACGCTCTCGTAATTATCAACAAGTGCTTATCTCCTAAGCACACTGGGTCGGATCGCTGCAACCGCCAAACTATGCTCATTTTCCACAGCATCGCCTTCAACAAGAACTATGATGTCGTGCAACTTATCTGGTCTAACCTTCTTGACCAGTTAAGAAGACGAGGTATAGGATCAACAAAGAGAGTGCTCCCATACATACGGTGGCTTCCTGTCATCGTCCAACACTTCATGGACCTCAACCCAACGATCGAACGTCGTCCACAGACCGAAGGCTACCAAGTACCGAAGCTCGGCATGATCATCTCAACAAAGACAAAATATGATCAGGAGGCGATCATTTTGGGAGAACATCTTCTACAACTCCTCGATCCAACTGACCCAGTGCTCCAAGAATACCTTCGAGCAAACAACCTCGAAGATATCCCCATGGTTCAACACATCCCAGTTGAACCTAACCCAGGGATAAGCCAACCCTCTCAACCAAATGTAGGTCGAGGAAGCACCTCATCTCCAAAACAAAAACAAAAGAGAAAATCAAAAGGGGATGACGGCAGCAGCAAACAGGAACGACGTACAAAACACAAACACGACCGTCTTCCTCAGTCCTCTAGTCCACAAATCAGCCGGACCGAGCCAATAGGTGCAGGGGACGACTTTGTCTTCCGCCGAGTAGAAGTCGCGACATCATGTCCATCGCGCAAACTACCCCACCTAGCCACTCAATCATCTCCCAACAGATGATTGTTTCAGATACACACGAGGAGCCACGTCAACCATCACCACCTCGCTCGGAGGGGGTAGATATTGTATCAAGCAGTCCTCAGCCTCAGACTGTACTTTCTTTGATCACGACAAGTATAGTGTCCTCACCACCCAAAATTTTTCCATTTTCTAGGACACTTACCCTTGTTTCTACACCTCTAGATCTTAGTGATCTGGACCGAACGCTCCACAACGTCTCCGTACTAGAATCTAGTACGGAACAGAGTGGAAGACCCACAGCAGTCAACATCACAGCAGCTACCGACTTGGGCCATCGATCTGAGTCCGTCTCAGCATTGATGGCAACGGTGAGCCTAGGTGGCCCCAGTTTCTCAAGTCATGTGCAAACAGGCAGCACATCAGAAACACTTTTTCCTGATGTTGTGATGGCAGGACGTCTTCGTGACTCTGCCATGTTATTTTCCCCGTTCATGACGGAGGCCAGGCTCAACGCTCGAGTTGCTGGATTCGCAAAAGGTCTCGAAGATTCCATCATGACCCAAGTGTACAATGCACTTGGGACTTCGACTCGAGACAAAGGCAAAGTCCCCGTCACTGAAAAAGAACATCCTAGATCGGATCCATCCGCTGACCCTGACGACGGCCCATGGAACGTTCCAGTCACGGAACTCATTGACGTCGTACTAGCCAGACTCCGTACTGCATCGAAGCTCACCGAATATGAAGCGGAGGTACTCAGACGTCTCGAGTTTCCGTTCACCTGCCGAGGCGAGGCCCAGGCATCGAAGCAACCACGTGACGAGCCAGACGATGAGGGTCATCCCGAGGGGGAGAAGACACAAGACAAAGGGCCTCAACCTCAACAGTCGCAGCCAAGAGTCACCCTAACACCTACCAGAACCACATCACCTACAGCCACACAAACAAAAAAATCTACCGGAACTACTACCAAAACAACCCAACAGCTCTCATCACCAGCTATGAGCCTTTCGTTTCCTCATCCCACATGCCAAAGCAGCCCTTCAATGTCTCTATCACCTCTAACCCATTCGACAAGTCCTTTAATGTCACCATCATCTCCAATCCTATCCCTTCAGGCAGACAATCCAATACCACAAACTGAAGAACTGTACAACTCACACAATGCCGTGTAAAACTACATGGCTAGAGGCTTGATGGAAAATGCCAGATACTTCCTGATGAAAGCAAACGTAAGCCTGGCCCTAATCGACTACGATGAACTCGAGGAAGGTGAAGACTACGAAGTGGAAATTACAGAACTTCCCTAGCTTCTCCAACACTCCGTCTTCGATGAGGAGTGCCCACCAATAAAGTCGAAGATAGGAGAGAGCTGAAACTGCCGTGGAAAAATGCCAAGGTGATTGCTCCATTTCAAGAAGAAATTCGAAGGAGAATTTGGAGGAAGGAGGATAAGATCAAGAAGCTGGACGAGCTTGAGCTTAGAGGACAAAGTCATCTTCCAAGACCAAAAGCAGTCCAGTACCTGCTACCGCTTCGCCGAATTCGGATGTTCAGAGGAAAAGGAGGTGATGTAGATACTCTCAGAAGAGAAGAGGCGAAGAGACCCAGAATCAGAGAAATTCTGGGAGTTCATAACATGCCTATCTACATGGTACGGCGAGAAGATGGAGTGTACGAAGAACTGAATGAAGCTGACCTCGCCTACATCAAAGCTGAAGATGTTGAACAAATGGCGAGAGACTATACAACACTTGGAGCACTCAAGACTCCAGAACTCAGACTAGGCTATTACGCACCGAAAATATTCATTCTGCGCCAAGTCAAGTTCAATGCAACTCATGATCTTCAAATGGCGGTAGAGAGTATGAAGAAGAATCTCATCAAGCCATCCTTCGAGGTCCCAGATCCACGTATTGGTGAAGGTCACATCATAAATGAAGACGACGATCCATCAATTGTCTACATCAACTTCAAAGTAGAGAAAAGGCTTATGAAGACGTCAGAGATTCACAAGTTCAGTGACGAACCCTACTAATCATTCGAAACAAACTCAGAAGCATTCTCGATCAGCTAAGATACGAAGAATACGAAGTTCAAGAAAAATAAATGAAGCTAATCGAGACCATCTTTGGAAAATATCTTTTCGAATAAGGTTGCGATCGTTTGAGCACTTCTTAGGACTCAGAAAGTCTCCCTACCACCTGGTGAAACCCAAGAAAAAGAAGACACAAAGGATGCCAAGGCGAAAAGGATGCTACGGGGGAGATTTTTAGGAAAGTATTATGGCATTCCTTTAATTATTGTAATCTTGGGTTTATATGTTGTTAATTAATGGATTATTGTAGTTTGGGGTAACTTGTGATATATTGTCTAAGTTAGGTGACTGGGCTTTAATATACCAAATACATGTGGTATATAAAGCCCAAACTTCCCTTATTAGGGTTTATCAAAACGTATTTCCTAAGTTGCCACCAAGTACGTTTGTCTCAAGAACACACACTACACGCACTAAAAGGTGGAAATCGTCCTTAAGCTTTTTCTTTAACTTTTTATCCTTGTTTGGTAGTTTAAGGACCAACATCGTCCAAGTCCTTCGCTTTGTAGATGGCAGTTACGTTGGGATTCCAGTCTCTTGGAAGATATCTCAGTATTTTTCGCACTTTCTCACCATCCGGTATTTTCTTTCCCAACGAGAACATTTGATTAATGATGCTCATGAATCTCGTGTACATGTGGCTTATGATCTCGTTGTCCTCCATTTTGAACAGCTCGTATTAGTGAGTTAAGAGGGCTATTCTTTCTTGTACAACTCGAGTGGTTCCCTCATGTGTGACTTGAAGCATGTCCCACATATCTTTGGCAGATTCGCATGAACTCACACGGTTGTATTCTTTTCTTGTAAGCGTGCAGGCGATCATGTTCTTTGCTTTGGCATTCAAGGAGATTCCTCGCTTGTCTGTTGCATCGTAGTCAGAACCTTTCTTTGGAGTTCCATCCACCTTCTTAGGAGTATAAGGTCTAGTCGTGATGATATCCCACAGATCATAATCAGTAGCAAGCAGGAATTCCTTCATTTGGTTTTTCCATATGGCGTAGTTGGTTCCATCGAAGAGTAGTGGCCTGGAATGGGATTGTCCCTCTGCAAAAATATTAAAACTCGAAGAAGCCATTAGATCTATAACTTAGGCTTGTTAGGCCCATCGTTTGAAGATAAAATGCCTAAGGGGGGTGAATTAGGCTTATAAAATATTGTGCTTCTTCTTTCACAATTCTAGTATGTAGTGACTTAGAGATGTCTACTGATGCTTGTGATGAGTATGTCTGATATATCCTAGTTACGTCGGATGTGTGTCGGGTCTGTCTCACAACGATAAGAAAAAAACTGAAAAGTAAATGCGACAAGATTTTTATAGAGGTTATATCACCAACTGGGGTTTACTCCTCTCCTTGGGTTTGCTCCCCAAGAGTTTAACCAATCACTATAATGCACCGTAGCTGGATACAAAACTGATTGATTAGCCCAATACATAACCGGAACAAGTCGAACACTTGACACACTACGTTACCACATGCCGAGTTTCGTTCCTCAGAATCTCCTGATCGCAACAGACACAGCTCGCTACCGAAGGGCCCCCGGAACTCATCCTTCCCTTCACGTGTGCGTAAACGTCGACCTTGCCTCCTTGGTATTGCTCACGTCCGAAAACAGAATATATGGTGGGAGGTAAGAATAATGGGATGGATCACTCGTGCAGTGATGGAATCGCAAGTTAAAGCTCAGTATGGCAGAAAGCTATCGCAAATGGAGGCTCGGGGATCTCTCAAAATGTTTCTGCTAGAAAATCTCTCGTAGGCGAATGTTCACAAGTTCTAAGTGCCTCGAAATTGTGAAGTATATATATAAAACTTTTCAATCAGCACTTCACATGGAAAATCATATCACATAATAATCATCAAATCAAGCATAACTTCCATGTAATTTTCGAGAATCAATGTGCCATGTAAGTCATGCTTCTAGAAAGTAATCACAACGGTTATAAGCTCATTAAAGCATGATTATATTCCATATAAAGCTCACATTGTTCAGAAGGCATATTCACTTATTTACATTTACCATAACAGAACTTTCCATAAGTGATTCCCTACTATCACTTTCTAGAATAAATCAATCCAGATTTACTTTCCAAGTATAGCACATGAGATAGCATCAGATCAGCACGTTTTCCATATACAGCTATTAAATCAATATATTTACCATGTTTAGCACATATCAGATCAGAGCATATCTTATTCGAATTATCATATCATGGCATAGCTTTCCATATTTCAAAGATATTTACCAATATTCATATATTAGCACGTCATCCACAAAGTCGATCAAATCAAATCTTTCCTAAATATAATATTCTAATCAGTATAAGAAAGATATCAAATGATTTCGCACATTTAAATCAGTTGGATGCAGTCAAACAATTTTCTACTCTATTTCATCTAGGAATAAACAAGTATTAACAGATATATCACTTTCCATATATAAACAGCATATTTTCCTTTTATAACTCAGTAGGATATCTCATGCGTTATTTCCATATATAGCACAGAACGATATATCCTATCACATGGACTGTCTATAACATGCGATCACCTAGTTTCACCAAATAATAACAGAATCACATGTCAATCAAATATTCAACAATTTAATCAATTTTAGCTCATATATAATGCATGGTCGAATATTATATGAACTTAGACATTATCTTGATCACAAATCGATTGCTTAATTTATAGACCTAACGTCGTTACAATTATATACATAGTTCATCAAAATTCTCTAACGCTCATGGACCAAAAAGGTCAACACATTGAAGATAACAATTACAGATAAATCAGGTTCAATAAATTTGACATGCTGGAATGATCAAACGAATGTCATATTAGGCATTTCTGCATCTGCTCATCAGAAGATTTTCAATGAGGTAATACGTTTATATTCGCTTTTTTTTATGGTTCCACCATAATCTCATTAAGTTTTTTCATGATAATATCTTAGGGTGGAGACGATGGACCACTTTTAGTACAAGATTATATAAATAGCGTGTTGAAGTCCGAATTAGTTTTTATTTTGCGTGTGCCCAACACAGAAGATGACGAAGTTAAAGCATCGTACGTTTTTCGAGTCGAATGCGAGGAATAGTATAATTATTTATAATTACAATGTTAACCGTTAGTTTATTGGCATATCATTTTAAGTATAATTTTACTTATTTTGGATATTGTATGTGACAATCTTATAGTATATAGAATAATTGCTATGCATGCAGAGAACATTCCTTATATCTTAAAAATTAACACTTATTATCTGATCTCCTATTTAAAGTTTATTTTCTTTTCGTATTATAAATAAATATGGCCCGTGCATTGCACGGGCAAAAAACTAGTATAATATTATATATTAATGTGTTATTATCATATAACAAGTATGATAATTAATGTATTATTTATGTTTGGGAGCCACCATTGCATAGTTCTAGGCCATCAAAAGCGCGTGGACGTCTTCTACATATTATGAATGAATAGGATTACAGTGGAAATTATTGATTTTCTTTTGAATTTAGTACGAGATTCAGTTTATTAATACAGATATATCCTAATAAATAATCCGCCTATCCGCTATATATACACATATACACGCCTATCGTTAATCACCATTAGACATCAATAAAATAGCACACCCAATACTCAGACTATCCGCTCACGATGCAAAGATATTTTAAAAGAAAAGCTTCGGATACCGGAGCACAAAGCATCCCAGATGTCAGTGTTGAAGCATTTGATTTTTCACAACTACAAACAGATCCAAGGTTAAGGGTTCCAATTTGCGACTACGATCCTAACATACGAGATCAAGTTTGAAGGGCATATTTGCGAAAGGGTCCGTGCCAACCTCCGGGTCATGAATTTCCGAAAAGAAAATTTGGAACAACTCAATTTCGACGGTTCAATTCGGCATGGTTTAAGGAATATGGAGATTTGTTGGAGTATAGTATAGAAAAAGATGCAGCATATTGTTTATATTGTTATCTGTTCAAGACGACTAAGGGAAACAATCTGGTGGCGAGATTTTTGTTAGCGAAGGATTCACAAATTGGAAGATGAAGTATAAATTAAATATTCACGTTGGTCAACACGACAGTGAACATCATAAAGCTCGAATCAAATGTGAGGCGCTAATGAATCAAGATCAGCATATTCAAACAGTTTTGCAAAAGCAATCAAAGACAATGAAGAACGATTACCGCATTTGTCTAAATGCTACGATCGATTACATCAGATTTTTGTTGCGACAAAGGCTCTCGTTTGGAGGTCATGACGAGACTGAAGATTCACTTAATCCGGGTAACTTTCTTGTCCTATTGGAGTTTTTAGGTGCTCACAATAAAGATGTTACTGATGTGGTATTGAAAAATGCTCCTAAGAATTGCAAGTTGACATCGCCTGATATTCAGAAGGATATAGTAAGTGCTTGCGCTAATGAAACAGTTAGTTTTATCCTCAAAGATCTTGGCGAGTCATTGTTCTCTATTTTGGTTGATGAATCTCGTGATGTGTCGATGAAGGAGCTAATGTCAGTTGTTTTGCGTTATGTGGACCAAGTGGTCGGGTAAATGAACGCTTTCTTGGGATTGAACATGTTACTAGTACTACGACCCTCTCGCTCAAAACTGCTATCGATAGTATGTTCTCTAAACATAACTTGAGTATCTCCCGATTGAGAGGATAAGGTTATGATGGAGCGAGTAATATGTAGGGTAATTTTAATGGTTTAAAAGCACTTATTTTGAAGGAGAACCCACATCGCCCATATGAAGGAGAACCCATTTGCTCATCAACTTCAGCTAGCTCTGTAGCGTGGCTAAGAAAAATCTACCAATTTCTAATTTCTTCCGTGTTGTCGGCGATGTGGTAAATGTTGCTGGTGCGTCGTGCGAACGTTCTGATCTTCTTAGAGAGAAGCATCAAGATTGCATTATAGAGGGGTGATATTGCAAGTGGTCGTGGACTTAATCAAGAAACTAATCTTCAAAACGCGGGAGATACACGCTAGGGTTCACACTATAATTCTTTGGTGAGCCTAATTTCCGTGTTTTCTGCTGTTACTGATGTGCTAGAAGTGATCTATAAAGATAATTCCAGTTCTCCTAACCAAAGAACCGAGGCATATAATTTATTGGAATCAATTCTTTCTTTTGATTTTGCGTTCAATCTGCATTTGATTAAATATATTTTGGGGATTGTGAAAGCAATGGAATTGGTAAAAGTATGCAAAAGCCGACTCCAAATGATTAGAGATGATGGTTGGGATTCATTTGTAGAGAAGGTTCATGGCTTTTGTGAGCAACATCACATTAATGTTCCCAAAATGGATGATATATTTAAGCGTTGGGCACCTCGCGGTCATCCCCATCGTAATCCTCTAGAAGTGACAAATTTGCATCATTATCGTGTGGAGTTATTCTATGGTGTCATTGATATGCAGCTTCAAGAATTAAATAATCGTTTTTCAGAGGCAATTATGGAGTTACTTCTTTGTGTTGCTTGCCTATGTCCGCAAGACTCATTTTCTGCTTTTGACAAGAAGAAATTGATTCGACTAGCTCAGCTCTATCCCCTGGATTTCTCAAGCTCGGATCTTCTTATACTTGATGATGTGCTCGAAACATACATTTGTGATATGCGTGCTAACAAAGGAATTTAAGGATTGCAGGGTCTAACTGATCTTTCAGCAAATCTAGTTGCGTCGAAGAAAAATTTAGTGTATCCTTTGGTTTATAAGCTTTTGATGTTGGCATTGATTCTTCCCGTTGCAACCGCTACCGTTAAGAGAGTGTTTTTAGGGTATTTTTAATAAAATAAACAAAAAAAATTAGGCATTAACGAAATAAACGTGAAACGAAAACCATTAATAAAATAGAGAACTTCGTAACTATATTATACGAGTTACTAACTCGTATAAAACAGATACGAGATAGTCATGCGAGGTGGCCCGCTGACCTGACGTGGCGAAGTAAATCGTATTAATTGATAACGAGTTACAACTCGTTTTAGGTAAAGACGAGTTACTACACGGAGGACGCTGACCTGACGTGGAAAAAATGTTTGACTCTAACTCGTAAATATAACAAACGAGTTACTAAATCGTATGAATTAAGTACGATTTACTTTCGTGGCCGACCACGATGCATGTCCATGCAAGTGGGATAATAATTGAAGTAACTCGTAGGAAATATGTACGAGTTACAAGCAAGTGGTGCAATAATGGATGGAAGTGGCGCAATAATGGCAATAACTCGTATTTATAACATACGAGTTACGTCTGCCCAAGCCAAAACTCCTCTATAAATACCCCCACCCCTTTCCATTTTTAAAACACAACACTTTCACCCCTTTCGATATTATTTATAACATAACACAAATGGTGTCTGCTCGTGTACAACTCGTAGTATATTTCGGCGGTGAAATAATTCAATCATCCGATTCTGCCGTCAGTTATAGTGTCCGTCCTATTGCGTATAGGCGAATTCGTCGCAACACCAATTTTTCTGAGTTTATGTCATTGTTGTTTGAAATTACGGGTGCTGATAGCAGTCGTTGTTCTCTAGTTGTCCTGGCCAAAAATGAATTCTTTCAACATTCCCGTCTATTTCATCAGTTATTCCAAATCTCCAACGACAACGATTTACAATTTTTCATCCATCCCGATTCGGAGAATAATTGTGTTGAGGTTTTTGTTGAAATAATTGAAAATTCAAGTTTTGATTTGAATGAAGAGCCTCATCAAAATTTTGAAGTTGGTTCTTCGAGTTATCCATGTCCGGATTCTCCCAACATTCTCTCAGTTACGGCCGGGTTAAGCAATGTTTCCCTGGAGATGCCTACGCTTGATGTACAATTCAATATGCCTGCCGTGTCAGAACACGAGCCAGATGTTGTGCCTGAACCAGAGGAAGACGTTGATGTTAGTGATTCGGAAGCGGACGATGAGGATCCACTGTCCGAGTTACCCGATCCCAACGAGGACGACGAGAACAACGACGACGACGATGCACCAGATGATACTACTCCGCTGGACTCTGCTGCTCCAACGCTGTTTCAATCCGTTCCATTTTTCCAAACGTACCAAATGCCACCTCCTGGTGGTGACGACTACGGTGGTTACGGGGAGTTTTACGACAGAAATAACCCTATGTTTTGTCGAGGTATGATTTTTCAAACTAAAAAACATTTACAACGTGCCGTCGACGATTTTTCGATCAGGGTTGCTAGACGTGAGTATCACGTCAACGAGAGCAGCAATACACGTTGGAGTGTCCAATGTAATCACACGACTGATTGTCCATGGAGACTGAGGGCATCCTTCAAGTCAAAAAAGGGTTACTGGTCAGTTACAAAATTTGAAGGACCACACACTTGCTATATGACTGAGCTGTCGACGATTGGCGGCGGCGGGAGGCGGGAGGCGGCGGGAGGCGGGACGCGACGGGCGGCGGTGGGACGCGGAGGGCTGTGGCAGAGGACTTCGTGGAGTCGGGACGGCGGCTCACGGGGTGACTGTCGACGGGAGGACCTCGTCGAGGCGGGATAGTGGTCGCGGGGCGGCGGCGGGCAGCAGACGTCGACAAGGCGGGCGGCGGCGGAGAACAGCAACTGGCGCGTCGAGGCAGGGCGGCGTGTGCAGGCGGGGCCGGCGTGCCGCAGAGGGGGGCCGGTCGGCGGCGACGGGCAGCAAATGCTTCAGGTTGGCGGAGATCGCGGAGGGAGCTTCGGCGGCTTCTTCTTGCGTCGTCTTCAAGGTCTGTTCGTCTTCGCCGAAGGTTTAAAGGAACAGATCTAATTCGTATGAATTTTGTACGAGTTACGGCTGTAACTCGTATAAAGTTCTTACGAGTTATGTCACGTGTGAGTCCAACTGGAATCTTTCCAGCTGGACTAGTAACTCGTAAGAAAACGTTACGAGTTATGTAACTCGTATTAAATTCATACGAAAACGTCTATTTTATTAATACTTCCTATTTCAGGTTCATTTCGTTAATGATTTATTTATTTTTGTTTATTTTATTAAAAATTTCTGTTTTTAGCAATGGAAATTGTGAAAGATAAGTGCGGAATCGAATGGGTGATAGTTGGTTGAATGATAGTCTCATTGTTTACATAGAAAAAGAAATATTTCTTAATATTGATAATGATGATCTCATCCAGAGATTTCAAAATATGAAGACTCGAAAAGAGCAGCTGTAATGTAATTTTTTGATGCGTATTATATTAATATTTATCGTCTTTGTTTTATTTTAACCCGCCTACCCTGAAGTTATATCCTAGCTCCGCCCATGTTGATACTCAGATAGGAAAAAAAAGCCGCCCACTGCTTTTACGATAATAAATGTTTACTCCTTAATTATTCTATTTTATCTTAAAAATTATTTTGTAGAATCTTTAAAATAATAACAAATTAAATTAAGATTGCAAAATTGAGATACAAGCACATGCAACGAATCTGTGGGTGGAAATGTACTAGTTATTTTTAATTAATCAATTGACATTGTTTATACAAAACAGAGGCTTAATGGAAGAGTATGGGCTACGGATAGTTGAAATTTAATATTTATCATAAATTTATTACCAAAGCGAGCGTTGCATATGCCTTGAGTTAGACAATCACCTAGTGAAAACGACACTGTTGGACCTCAATAAAGTTCAGAAGTCTCGTCTCTTAATGATCTCTCAAAAACGAGGAGCGGGAGACGACGACAGAGACCTAAATATATATTCTACATATTATATATATCACACATTTCTCTCTCTCTCTCTCTCTCTCTTATCATCTCTTTTTGTCACATAATTCTCAACTACAGGAAATTTTCTCTAGAGTTTTCGTTTTTCTTCAACCCCAATTCTTTAAAATATCGAGGTGCGAATCGTGATCTTTGTTTCGTATAGTTGAGACAATGCGCTTTAATTTTAGCAATTGTTGTCAATTATGATGATTCTTGGATGCCGTCAAAGATAAAAATGCTACGATCGAGTCGATGGTTAGATGCTTTCGGCTGATTTATGATTTGTTTGGAACACCATGGCTGGAATAACATTCTAATTTGTGGTGATGGTGATGTTTGGATTCGTTGATTTCGTTGAGGATTTTCTGAAATTTATTCAATTGCAGATGATCAGGTTAGAGGCGGTGGAGTCGGTCATTGTGGTTGAAAGATTGAAATAGGAACAATGAGCCAACATGGGAAATCCAAATTAAGTTATCGAGACACATTAAGCTGTCTGTGAAACGCCCGGCGGTCAATTGCTTTTGTCGATGTGCTAGGAATTAGGAACTTCTGTTGCCTATACATTTCCGTAACTACTGATAATACATTAATTGGTTCGTCAAATCCTAGGCGATAGTTCATGAGTTTGATCAAATTTTCTTTTCCACCAACAGAGTTTCAAGTCGTGATTATGTCCGTTTTTCTTTTTTTTTTTTCTGACTTCTGATCTAATGCTTTGATCTTCTAAACGACAACTAACATACAATTTTGGTAACTTCTACAGGTTAGAAGGTGCCTTTTCTCGAATCATCCTCACGTGGAGGCTATGTCTCCGAAGCTGCTTCATTTAGAAAATGTAGAGTATTGCAGAATATAAGGCTACGTAATAAAACAAAAGGTTTTATGTAGAACACAACAGCTGCCATTAATCTCTGCCTATATCATGTGGAAATCTATATCACGTTCCATGTCAAGCTTTGGGTCAAAGCAAAACCTAAAAGAGCTGGATAAAGAATCCAACGACTTCTCAGATGACGATAACTCTTCAAATGCAAGCGATGACGAAGGATTGGAATGCCCGATATGCTGGGAATCATTCAACATCGTCGAAAACGTGCCTTACGTGTTATGGTGTGGCCACACGTTGTGCAAGAACTGCATCATGGGTCTTCGGTGTGCTTCTCTGAAGGTTTCATCTCAACAGATCAAGATTCCTCTTTTTGTTTCCTGCCCTTGGTGCAATTTGATGACATTACGATTGGTTTACCACGGTAACCTGAAATTTCCTAGCAAGAATTACTTCCTACTTTGGGTGGTTGAGAGCAGAAACGGCGATAGGGTCAAGTCTCCATTATCGATGTGCAAAGATCGTCAGCAAATATGGTCTCCACGGTGCACTTCAGTTGTTGGAAATTATTATCTGAACAATGCTAATTGGAGAATGCACCGTCTTTCAAATTCTACGAGCGTTCACAACCACGATGATGATGGCCGTGTAGGTTCTGAAAGGTCACAACAGATTTCGTTTCAGAAATCCTTGGATTTCTTCATTCGTATGACTGCCAAGTTTCCGTTGGTTATTATTCTACTGATCATCTTATCTGCTCTAACTGTAAGTGCTGGCACCCTACTGCTGTACCTGGTAATCACTGTTGTCTTTGCAGTCCCAGCTTTCTTGGTGCTGTACTTTGCTTATCCTGCTTTGGATTGGTTGGGACGAGAGATAAGGACTTGAAACCTTTTCTCTGCGTTTCCTAGTGTTAGTCTTGGTCTTATGTCGTTTAATTAGGAAGCTGTGAGCTTTTTCGTTTTCATTGATCGCATTATTTTCCTCCTGTTGTAAATACTTCAAATGCGGAATAAAGCTTTATTTACATAATATTCAGTACATATTCTGTCTTTTTTATTAGCAGATGGATTTTTTCCATGATTCAGAAGCACAGGCAAGTTGCTGGAAGTTTTCCAGTCAATCTGATTTTGTTTGCTTTCTCTTTGGTTTTCAACTCCTCATTCTTGCGATTCTTATCTGCTTGTTCTCTGGCACCCTTAGCAATCTCTTCAATTCGTGCAATCTCAGAGTTGTAGCTCTTAACTGCTTTCGCTCTTTTCTTGTCCAATTCTGCCTGAAACGTAATAAGTAATTGTCAACTGTCTTCATTGGATAGTTTTACAGCAGAGCAGAAACATAACTATATCAAATAGAACCTCTGTTGTTTCCAGTTTACTTCTCGCCTTTTTCTTCTTCGACTCTTCCCAGTTTTCAATTATGACCCGCGTCTTCTCATACCTGAAACATCTTCCAAAATGGTTAAAAACCGCTCGAACATAGGAAAAAGCAGTTGATATTTAGAAAAATGAGTTAATCACCGTTCATTGATGCTTGCCATCTCTTCTCTTTCCAAGCATCTGCTTGAGAATCTCCAGGTCCTGGCCTTGTCCAACTAGGCTTTTTTGCTTCAACAGTATCATTTTTTACGGGCCCTTTTGGCGGTACATTGACGGGTTTTGTCAGAGTGAAACTGGGGTTCGCCTTATCCACAATGTTCAGCTCCCTTTTTGCAGGTGTGGGAGGTCTAATCAATGACGGGCCTCGTTTTGGAGCCTTATCTTGTTCTGCTTGGAGTTGAGGTTCGTTCTTGTTCGATTCATCTGTAAAACTTATCTTTTTCTTCAAGTATGGTTTAGGCTGAACTCTCTTCTCGGATTCTTTCTGATAACTCGTTATTGGCACCTTTATGTCAGAATCCTTAAAGCTCGCCCTTGAACTTTCACCTGAATATTTGTCTACACAGAGCAAAATTTCACTGAAAAAAAGAAACTTCAGCCAAAAAAAGGTAGTAATATACCTGTGGGCTTAAGAGCACTTTTAAGTGGTTCACGCCCTTCTTTGTCATCTTTAACTCTACTCTTTTTCTTGCTCAAAGACTTATCTGGGCCATAATGTTTATCCTTTTCATCTATAAGCCTTGATTCTTGAAGTGATTGGATTGCGGAAGCTGCTGCTGCTACAGCAGTTGGATACTCTGTTGTCGAAGTGTCATAATCCCAACTCATGTGTCTAGAATACTTTCTGTTGAACCAGCTATAACTCCTTTTCTTCTCTGCGAATGCACAAACTTGTAATTTTAGTTGTATATAGATTTATCAGATTCTCAATGAAATCTTTCTATCTGAATCATGAGAATTAAATCAGGATGAAACTAAAAAAATTAAAAATCTGATTATATAATATTATAATATTATGCCCTTGAATGATGTTTTGGGATTGTCTCTTGATCTGCTGCTTTCATCCTTCCTATCTTCTCTCTTATCAGAAGGCTTTACTCTGTGTAGAAGTCGAGATTATAAACATAATGTCATTCCGAAAAATATGATTCGAATATTACCATACCTTCTCTGATTCGTCAAACTATCCATAGGTTCTCTTATGCTTTGCATGATATGATTAGTGGGTTTTTATTTTCTATGATTCGTGATTGCTTGTTTGAAGGAGAAGCAGCGTAACAAGAAAAGGTTTGTTGGTGTATATGGGTTTAGTATTAGAATAAAATTGTGGGTGCAAGAAACCCCTTCAATCGACATTGCTTTGCATGCAAGAAACTGTTTTTGCATATTCAAAGCTCACCAATGTCGATTGAAGGGGTTTCTTGCACCCACAATTTTATTCTAATACTACACCCACAATCTTCGAATACGAATTATTAGAACAACATTTAAGACCAAACAATTGTCAAAATTTCCACTTGCAGATGAGTCTAAAAGAGGATGAAATCTGACAATCGGCCAATTCATCTCATTTAGATTTAGTCACATAAAGTAGGCATAAAACGTTACTTGGGGACCAATGACAAGCAGAAGTCTATGTCTGTTAGAAAGATGCAAAAACATAAGCCAACTAAGAAAATCCCACGCACTGATAATCACTTCAGGGCTGGGAACAAACAGCTTTGCTCTGAGCAGAATCTTGGCATTCTGCTCAGACCCTTCTCACAACAGCCTTGACTATGGCTACAAAGTCTTCAAACGTATCCAAAACCCCACAATTTGCATATGCAACACAATGATCAAAACTTTTTTGCTCAAAGACCAAAACCTTACGGCCTTAGAGGTTTACAGACTAATCTTAAGACTGAGCATCTCGCCCGATACTTACACACTTCCTTACGTCTTGAGAGCTTGTGCAAACACGAAAAGTTTGATTATTGGGAAGTCAGTTCACGGCCACGGTGCGAAATTGGGTTTGGTTAGTGATAATTACGTGGGGAACCATTTGATTGTCATGTACTCTTCTTTTGATGATATGGAAGCCGCAAGATGTGTTTTTTATGACATCCTCTGCCCTTGTGTCGTTTCCTGGACAGTATTGGTTCGTGGGTATGCCAAGAAGGGAGACATTCATAACGCAAGATTAGTATTTGATGAAGCCCCATTGAAGGATAAAGGTCTTTGGGGTGCAATGCTATCAGGCTATGTGCAGAACAACTGCTTTAAAGAGGAATTGAAACTATTCAGATTGATGCAGTTGAGTGGAACTCAACCTGACGAAGCGAGCTTAGTGAGTTCTCTGAGTGCTTGTGCTCATCTGGGCTGCCCCGAAATCGGAAAATGGCTCCACAGGTTCACAAAGAAGACGAAGATGGTGGTCACCGCTAAGCTGGGCACGGCCCTCATTGATATGTATGCAAAATGTGGCTACTTAGAGTTGGCCCAGAAGGTGTTCGACGAAATGAGTCAGAGGGATGTTATTTGCTGGAACTCTATGTTCTCTGCCCATACGATGAATGGCAACGTAGAAACTGCCCTTAGATTATTCCACGAGATGCAAAAACACGGCGTAAGGCCCGACGGCGTAACGTTCTTATCTCTGCTCACGGCGTGTAGCTACTCCAATATGGCACAAGAAGGCCTAGATTTGCTGAACATTATGTGCAACGTGCATAACATTGAGCTCACGGGCGAGCACTATGCATGCATAGTCGATCTGCTCGGGCGAGCTAACATCATCGAGGAAGCACACCGTATAATTCAAGAAAAGCCAATTTCAACTTCTAATTCTGAAGAAGCAATAGCTTTAAGAGCATTACTCAACGCTTGTTGCAGCCACGGAGACATTAGTTCAGCAGAATACTTGGCTCGAAGAATTGTGAACTTGGAAAGACACAGTGGAGCTTATGTTCTGTTGGCCAATGCGTACGCAGCTAATGAGAGACACAGTGATGCAAAAAGGGTTAGGAAGCTGATGAAAAGTCGAGGCGTTGAAAAGCAGCCGGGCTGTAGCATGTTGGAGATCGATGGAATTGTTCACGAGTTTGTTGCTGGCGAAAAGAGCCACGAAAGTATTGATGAAGTGCACGGCGTTTTGGAGGTCTTTAGAGAGCATATAAATTTCTTTGAGCTTCTCTGTTTTGTGTAATTTCTCTACACACGCTAATACATTCTTCAGATTGAAGAGTTCTAACAGTGTGAGTCTATGGGCTTCTGTTAAAATACGCAGTCAAGAATGAGTATAGGCAATTCTCAGACGTGACGAAACAAATAACTAAATATCGAGAGCAAACTTATGGTCTAAAATAGGAACTCTGAATCGGATAGCTCCAGGGATTTGTGATCGCCTATGGGTTTCACGCCTGGTCGGAAATTATTTCCTTCGATATACCTCGGATGATAAATTTTGAGTAAATAGATCAAGAAAATGAAATATGGCTTAGAAAAGGGAAAAAGAACACTGAAAACTTGGAGAGGAACTCACATTTCTTTCAAGTAAGGATGCTTATAGAAGGTATCGGGAATTCTACCAGAAAACTGATTGTGATCTAAGTACCTGAATTAGAGGATCAGTATGCATATATATATTAACACGAAATTGATCTCCATTAGACTGAACATTCTAACCCATACTCACAAGTAGGTTAACTTGGGAATATGAGCGAGCCCAAATGGAATAACTCCAGCCATTTTGTTGTATGATAGATATCTGCACATAGCAATACCAGTATTAGCGAATTAGATAGCCGACACATGAGTAACCTGAATTGAAACCCAGGATTGCGTTTGTTTCATAAGTCGATATAAAAGATTCACAAACCAAGATTAAAATTATTCTGAAATGATGTTTGATAGGGGTAACCTTACAGCATTCCTCCTGACCTGACAACTACAAAGAATAGAGTAGGAGATTGGGTCTAAAGGAGGTAAGGACCAGGTACGAGGTCCGACCAGAACGGTGTACGAAGGTGAGGTTCAGAGGAGCTGGGGAGATGTCCCAGGAAGCTACGGAGCTATCCAGAGGGACAAAAGGAAATAATTAAGAGAGCTAAGGAGGCGTACGGGAGACCTGAAGAGGGAAATGTCCCAGGAAGCTACGGAGCTATCCAGAGGGACCAAAGGAAGTAATCTAGAGAGCTAAGGAGGCGTACGGGAGACCTGAGGAGGGAGATATCCCAGGAAGCTACGGAGCTATCTGAAAGGGCCAGAAGAAGAGCACGGAAGAGCTAAGGTAGCGTCCAGGAGACCTGACGAATGAAGGCAGTACCAAACCCTGGTACGCCCACAAGTATAAATAGTAGCTCTTAGTCATTTTACAGCATCTCTTCCACTCGCCCACACACAGTAACACACCACGAACACACACATATATTCTCTCTTTATCTCTCTATCTTCTCTCTACTGTTCACAGCTTAGAAACACTTGTAAAAGTGAGAGATTGTGAGGTAGAGTGTGTAATCTTCTCCCGTTAATAGTGAATATTCTCCGGCGGCCCGTGGACGTAGGATTCACCCGAATTCGAACCACGTAAAATCTGTGTTCCTTTACTTTTCAGTTCCATTTCGCATATCCCGTCCACGATTCCATCCGTTTTGGCCCTCACCTTGATTCTCGGACCAAAAATCTTGTTGATCGGGGTCGTACCCGCATCAAATGGCGCCGTCTGTGGGAACGAGGGTTTGGAACGTGAGATATGGAGTTGTGGCTAGGATCAGATGACTGTTTTTGGGAAGATTTCTGGGCTGCGTTCTTGAGTTTTCTTCTATGGCATTTCGTCGAACACTTGTCGGGCGAAACTGTGTCTCGCCATAACCATGGCCATCGGCCACCTTGGCCTCGCCGTCAGCGGCCAATCCACCACCCGAACACCGCCGGCGGGACGACAACGGCCATACGCTCGAATCTGTCGTCACAGGGGCAGAAACGCTCACTGAAATCTCCAAGGCCGATTCTGAAAAACGAGCCGTTGTTGAACAAAAAGTACCTGCTCGTCTGAGTTTGTAGCGATGTCTCTCAGTCCATGGAGCTCTAGTGAGTGACTGCAGAACACCGTGGGGCTCCTGAGGATGCGCTCTTTCCCCGGATGCACCTGGTGCGGCCACCTACCATCAAGAGCCACCGCAACTGAAGGCCATAGACCCGACTGTGAACAGAAATCGCTGAAATCAGATTTAGAAATTAGGAAATCAATACCAACATCTCGAAATCGAAGATGCCCAGGGCCTAAATCATCTGCTTAAAGTTCTTCTCCGATCATGGCCTGCGGAATCAGGGATAACGACCATCATCTTCGCCGTTACTATCACTCTCGTCGTCAATAGGTGTTCAACACTAGTGTTACGCGTCAAGCTTGGATTTCGGATCCTGCTTAGCCCGAACTATCGAAACCGTGACTGTCACGCTCGGAGGAAGAGCCGCCGTGGTCGCTGCTCCGGTCGCCGGCGACGACCTCGCCGGAAATTGCGCCCGGGACCATATTGTAAGTTTTCTAACTTTTGGGGTGCTAAATTGAATTATAAAAGCAATGGGGACAATCCTGTTATTTTCCCTGGGACCAAACGTTGTAAAATCTGAACCTGGTGGCGAAAAAGGAATTTTTGATATTACTTGGGGTACTTTCGTTATTCCTCCTAGGGTTTCCTAATGGGCTTGGGACTTGAGTCATGGGATCAATTCGATTGCTTTGATTAATTTAAAGTTTGGGCTTGGGAGACTTTAAATATTTGGGTTCCTAATATTATTTTATTGGGCTCTTTGACTTATTTCTGTTGGGCTGCAGGATTTAAATATTTTTCACAACTGAAATTATTTTAATTAGTTCCCAAAAATAATTATTTTGGGATCATTGAGATTAATTATCATAGTGGTTAGAATTAATTATTTTGGATTACCAAAATAAATTAGATGTGGGACTTTTAGAGTCGGGGGACTTACGTAAATTGGGTTTGATTTATTAGGCTCTTGAATTAATTATTTGGACCGAATATCTGGATTGCTAGAATTATGGTCATTGGGCTGCTAGCCCAGTAGGTCTCCATCAAGACTCCTAAAGGTACAGCCTAAGACAGACACTCACAGGCGTACTATTGTCAGACTGACATGCCCTCTATATGACCATAATGTTCCCCAACTGGTACATTCGGTGTCCCCTGGTCGGCTATAAACAGTCCCGTCCTTTTCAACACCCCGTGTCAGGATTAGCTGGAATTATGTACCTCCTCCGTACTTTCCTGATAGATTTCCTACGTAGCTACTTACCTGATAACTTTCCTACCTAGCTACTCAGCTTTCCTACTTAGCTACTCAGCTTTCCTACTTAGCTCCTCATAATTCCTACATAGCGACTGACTTCCAGCTTCCCTATTTAACTACCTCATATCTCGAAACCTGACCTTTCTAGATCATGAGATTGGGAGGAATATTGGATTAGTGCTGAAATTTATTTGTACAGGCTTGTCTCCAACTTGCCATTTAACGCATTGCTTCCACTATGCAATTACTAAATATTATTTGATTATCGCTTTTATCTCATGACACTTACCGTGTCTCGTGCGTTGGAGTTGCTTGCGTGTGGCTTTGTAGATTTGGCAGGTATGCTGGTCCAGCTCGCAGCTGGCTACAGGAGACGATAAGCCTTGACTTAGCTCAGGCGGAAACCTTCCAATGTAAGATCTACGGATCCGTCGTGGGTAGGCCTTCGAACTATAAAAAGGAGACCGTAAGCCCTGGCTAGATCCAGGCTTGAGACAAAACACCGTAAGCCCTGGCTTAGACCCAGACTGGAAACGAAGTCCGTAAGCCCTGGTGCAGATCCAGGCTGGTAGTGAAACCCGTAAGCCCTGGATTAGATCCAGGCTGGACACGAAGCATCTACGCTCCGATGTAGCTCCAAATGGGAAAGGAGGCCATAAGTCCCAGCTATGAGGACAAGCAGAAAAAGAAGCCTATAAGCCTTGGCTTAGGTCCAGGCTGGAAACAAAGTCCAGAAGTCCTGGTTTAAACCCAGGTTGGTGAAACCCTGTAAGCCCTGACTTAAATCTAGGCTGGGAGCAAAGCCCCATAAGCCCTGGCTTAGATCCAGGCTGAACGCGAAGCCTTTAAGCCCAGACGTGGCTGGCCCAGACGTGGCCGCACAGATGCGCACCTTTAAGCCCAGACGTGGCTGGCCCAGATGTGGCCGCGCAGATGCGCACCTTTAAGCCAGACGTGGCTGGCCCAGACGTGGCCGCGCAGACGCGCACTTTTAAGCCCAGACGTGGCCGCGCAGATTGCGCACTAAGAAGCCCAGATGCGGCGAAGGCCCAGACGTGGCCGCGCAGATGCGCACCTTTAAGTCCAGACGTGCCCGCGCAGATGCGCACCTTTAAGCCCAGACGTGGCTGGCCCAGACGTGGCCGCGCAGATGCGCACCTTTAAGCCCAGACGTGGCCGCGCAGATGCGCACCTCTAAGCCCAGACGTGGCTGGCCAGACGTGGCCGCGCAGATGCGCACTTTTAAGCCCAGACGTGGCCGCGCAGATTGCGCACTAATAAGCCCATATGCGGCGAAGGCCCAGACGTGGCCGCGCAAATGCGCACCTTTAAGCCCAGACGTGGCTGGCCTGGACGTGGCCGCGCAGATGCGCACCTTTAAGCCCAGACGTGGCTGGCCCAGACGTGGCCGCACAGATGCGCACTTTAAGCACAGACGTGGCTGGCCTAGGTGTGGTCGTGCAGATGGCACATTAATAGGCCCAGATGCGGCCTCGCGGATAGCACACCAATGAGCCCAGATAGGGCCGCGCAGATGGCGCTCATACAGATATGCCCAGCCTCCAGGTGTGCGGGAAAACTCCTAAGCTCCGACTCAACCCCCAAACAGAAGACCGAACCAGCCAATGCTGGCCTTGCGAAAGGCAGAAGGTTCGTTGGTGCCCCACGAACCTGGTCAAAACGAAGAACAAGGGGTGTCAGTCCTAGCTTACCCGGAGCTCCCCAGGTACATGTTTTTATTTACCAATAACCTCTTAAATGAGGATTTCGAATGCAAATTGCGATGGGATGTTGGAAAGTCTAAGTCCAGCTCAGTGCTGGCACAGAAACACCCAACCTAACTGTTGGGATATCTAAGTCCAGCTCCGCGCTGGCACACACCCAACCTGACTGTTGGGATACCTAAGTCCAGCTCTATGCTGGCTTAGGAACACCCAACCTAATTGTTGGGATATCTAAGTCCAGCTCCACGCTGGCACACGCCCAACCTGACTGTTGGGATGCCTAAGTCCAACTTTGTCCTGGCACCAGAGTACCCAACCTACGTGGTTGTGAATATAAGTCTAGCTCCGTGCTAGCATAGGAAACCTAATCCATCTGGATGGGGATATCAAAGTCCAGCTCCGCACTGGCACGGAAAGGTCCAAGCTATTTGTTTGGGTTATCTTAGTCCATCTCTGCGCTGGCATTCAAAGACCCAACCTGTCTGGAGTGGGATATCTAAGTCCAGCCCCATGCTGGCGCATAATACCTAACCTATCTGTTGGGACGTCTAAGTCCAGCCCCGTGCTGGCACTCGAGGACCCGGCCTACTTCATCGAAATACCTAAGTTCAGCTCCAACCTGGCAGACAACGCTCGATCCAGCGTTCCTGAAACATCGGCACGACCAATTCGCTCAAGTTTGGCCGCAGGCGGGCTCAAGAAAGCTTCAATGCTAGCCCTGATAGGAAGGGACCACGGAGAGCTGGAAAGCTGGAAGATTGAGGCATGATTCCCCACAAACGAAGGCGGATAAGTACGCCACGGTGGCTACATTCGGGACGACATCCAGACCCAGCAGCGAAGTCTCCGTGCCTCCTTTCCGATTTTTATTTCGACGCTCCAGCCTGGTTTTCTGATCCTTCGCCAACAGATTTGCAACCTCGCACTCGATGAGCTGTTCCTGTTTTGCCGCAAGCTTGCTATCTCAACATCCAACTGCCTGATCGTGGTGTCCTTACGCTTCAGCAACTCGGACAGCTCCATGGGGACCAGCCACAATCAGGAGTTAGCCAGCGGAGCGGACATCCTACTTACCAAGGGAGACGGACAAAGTCCACAGCAGGGGGACCGACCTCCTATGCTAACATACGAAGACCTAGTTTTGGGGAGCAGGGGTTCTACGTAAGCTCTCCGTCGACAAAGAGATCTGATCTATTCGATCAGGAGTCCATCTTCGAATTGATGAATGAAGACATGGTCTATCTCATCAGGATTCCCAGGATCCGGGTAAGCTCTCAGTTCAGTTCTTCGGAGTCCAGGTTAGTCCTCACCCACAAGCTCGGTCTGGTCGATCCTAATTTACAAGTCCAGCTCTATGCTGACCGGAGAAGACCCAATTCATCTACTGGGAATTTCTGAGCTGGCTCTATGTCGGCGTGTAAAAGGCCTCCTCATCTGTCCGAGGTTTCCAAGCCCAGCTCCAAGCTGGCAAGCAAATATCTGACGTACCCCGTCACGACGTTTTAAGTCCAGATCCAACTGAGAGATGGAGACTTGGGTTATTTAGTCCGATCGTTCGAAGTCAGCTCTCCGCCGACTTATAAAGACCTGATCAGAATGATCAGGATTCTCAAGTGCAGCTTCCTGTCAGTAAAAGGAACATGCTCTACCAGAATTCCAAAGATCAGTTTTCCATCAACATGCAGCAAAGTCCTACGCTGTTTGGGACTTCTTGGGCAATGGTAGAAAATGGCGGAAGAAATTCAAGGACACGAGAAGAGGAATGCTCTCTTAATACTCCGAGCTGCAATACTTAGCGTATTGCAACTCATAGTAGGGGGACTGGATGATAGGGGTAACCTTACAGCATTCCTCCTGACCTGACAACCTACAAAGAATAGAGTAGGAGATTGGGTCTAAAGGAGGTAAGGACCAGGTACGAGGTCCGACCAGAACGGTGTACGAAGGTGAGGTTCAGAGGAGCTGGGGAGATGTCCCAGGAAGCTACGGAGCTATCCAGAGGGACCAAAGGAAATAATTAAGAGAGGAGGCGTACGAGAGACCTGAAGAGGGAAATGTCCCAGGAAGCTACGGAGCTATCCAGAGGAACCAAAGGAAGTAATCAAGAGAGCTAAGGAGGCGTACGGGAGACATGAGGAGGGAGATATCCAGGAAGCTACGGAGCTCTCTGAAAGGGCCAGAAGAAGAGCACGGAAGAGCTAAGGTAGCGTCCAGGAGACCTGACGAATGAAGGCAGTACCAAACCCTAGTACGCCCACAAGTATAAATAGTAGCTCTTAGTCATTTTACGGCATCTCTTCCACTCGCCCACACACAGTAACACACCACGAACACACACACATATTCTCTCTTTATCTCCCTATCTTCTCTCTACTGTTCACAGCTTAGAAACACTTGTAAAAGTGAGAGATCGTGAGGTAGAGTGTGTAATCTTCTCCCGTTAATAGTGAATATTCTCCGGCGACCCGTGGACGTAGGATTCACCCGAATCCGAACCACGTAAAATCTGTGTTCCTTTACTTTTCAGTTCCATTTCGCATATCCCGTCCACGATTCCATCCGTTTTGGCCATCACCTTGATTCCCGGACCAAAAATCTTGTTGATCGGGGTCGTACCCGCATCAATGTTAATTGCAAAAGCATACTTTGTATTGTAGGCCACTTATATATGTTGTCTAGCTCAGCGAGATACCAAAACAGAGTGTAGAAGTACTAAAGCTTACAAGATCTCCAAATTTGTCAAGTTCGCTAGTTGTGATGGCACGCCTCCAGTCAGGTAATTGTTATTTAGATACCTAGACAACACATCGGGGGAATCCTTAAGAGATGTTCCCAATAAAATTGGCAAAACCAAAAGAAGAATTTCCATATCAAGAAAGCATACAGATTACGAAGAGCTGGGAAGCATCCTTCAATGCGGATGAGTTCCCTGATTGTCCCAACCAAGTGATTGTTTCCGACATCTCTGGTATGTGGATAAACATGAGTGATTTAGAAATTATAGGGTCGTTTAAAAATTTGGCATTTGACATGGTCAATGTTAAAAAAATAGCCTCCAAGTGTATAATGACAGTTATACCCTTACTAAATGGGTCCCACTTTTTGAAATCGATATCTGTTATCGGGGTCACAAAAAGGGCGGGCGGGCGGGTCGTAGTTCAGTGGTTGTGTAGTCAGACGTTCAAGTAGTAGGTCATGGGTTCATATCCCCAACACGTAATTTTTTTATTTTTTGCAGCATGGGCGGGACCCCTGCCGTCTGTGTGGGGGACCCCTGCGCTGTGTGCAGGGACCCTTGCGCTGTGTGCGGGCAACAGCGCAGGGGTCCCCGCACACAGCGCATGGGTCCCGCACACAGAGCAGGAGACCCGCGCATAGCACAGGGTCCCTCCAGCCGCACACAGCGCAGGGGTCCCCCTGCACACAGCGCAGGGGTCCCCGCACACAGCGCAGGGTCCCCCGCACACAGCGCAAGGGTCCCGCCCATGCTGCGCACCAGATGGGCGGGACCCCTGCTATATAGCGCAGGTCCACTGAGCAGGGGACCCGTGCTATATAGCAGGGGTCCCCCTGCTATTTTTAAAAAGATGTCCTGTCAAATGACGTAAATGCCCTTAATTCAATTTTTTTTAAAAAACATAAAAAATCGACGGGGCTATTTTTTTAACGTTGACTATGTCAAAGGCCATTTTTTTAAATATTCCGAAATTATAAGACTAGATAGCACATGGGACTTATGTTTGAAATGGAACAAGAAGACATACAAGTGCCGCAGATTTGATAAAGTTCCCAACTCGGGCGAGATTCGCCCAATCAAACGATTTTCATGTAGTTGAAGATAACGAAGTTCGGGAAGATTTGAAAGTTCTCTTGGGATTTCACCCTTGAAGTTATTGAAACTCAGATAGCTGCAACGAATTCAAATAATTGGCAGTCGTTCCGGTAATTATTTCACAATAACTGAAGTAAAGTAGAAAAATGAGAGGCACTCACAGATGGGTCAGCTGCTTAAGTTCACCAATTTCAGGAGGAATTGCGTCTTGCAGCTTGTTCCACCTCAAATTACTGCATAAACAATAAATAAAGCGGAACCAAGGAAGAAAAATTGTCGATGCATCAGGGTTTCAGCCTTTCAGGAAATAGTTTAAGTGGAATGCAGATAACAAAAGCCACAAGCACGAACGAACAAACATAGTACTGATAAGTTAAAAGGAGACATCGTACAGTATCTTAAGATGCTTCAACCGTCCAATTTGAGGTGGGATAGGACCGGTCAGTTTGTTATTATGTAAATCCCTGTCATTCAAAGGATGTCACTGCATGTTTTAGCGTTATAAAATGGAAAATGTATACAGCCCTTTATTCACGTGTCTGAATTCCAGGACAAAGTATTTGACAGCAAATTAAACAACAGTTCATGCGCTAATAAAAGAGATCAGAAAACATTAGACGAAAATCAACAGAAACGGAGACTCTTACAGCCGAGTGAGATCTACCAGATTCAACTGCAAGAGGAAAGGGACCAACAATAGAAACCGCATAAACTTCTCTGCAACGAATCAGATGGAAATTTTCAGAAAAAAACACAGTAGTAAAGATCAATGCTAGAAAAGTGAAATAACATAGAGCAAAGTGAAGAGGCTAATCAAAACAATAACTACGAGCAAAAGAACCACTCACAATTCAGTGACAACTCTATAGTCACTCCCACTCACGGTGGAACACGTCACGCCAGACCATGGTGGCAACTTATCATCTCCACACGGATCATCACCGACCCATGCATAGACAACTCTCCACCCAAGAGATGCCTTAATTTCATTTAATGCCTTCACTGCAACCATGAAAAAATTTCAAGTCTGAGGCACGTATTGATTCAATGCAAATGAACTCCAATACTCATTCAAATGAAGTAGGCGCAATATGGTATTTTAAGCGTACGAATAGGTCTACTACCTACTTGCAATCCATCATAACCACCTGAGACTATCCTCTACTTAATCTAACTAGTAATTAGGAATCCATCCTTACATTTTATAGAAAGATCTCAACGAGGTGCATATCGTAGCCACAATAAATTAAATGCCATATTTAATGCACGGATCGCATCGAGGTGATAAATATTGAATAACCAATCTAATTGCCCACTATATCGTTCCAAACAGTTTGACTAAATATCAAAAATCTTAACGACTGGGAGCTTCCATAGCATTGGGTAAGCGAATCTCCCAGGACTACAGCAATAACGGATACACAAACAAAAAGTACCGTCTCGCTTAAACGTTTTGCAGTCGGCGAGGTCGTAGAGAAACAAAAGGACGATGACAAAAAGGTATCCCAGAAAAATAGATCGCGGGACCATTTAGCTATTTTAGCTTCGTGGGTTGAGATCACATATGAAAGTCCGCAGGGCAAACAACGTACAGTGAGCTGTGTGTTTTGAGAGAGAGAGAGATTCGATGAAGGTCCCAACTTTAGACGGTTGAAATCTCTATGCCCCGCAAAACGAATTTTTTAAGTAAATAGCCCTTGAGTTGGTCATCTTTTAAAAAATAGGACCCAAAATCGGACTTTACCTTTGTACCCTTACTAACTCTACTCTAAAGACTATTTTACCCTTATTTAATGTCAATCAACAACCTCAACAACACTTAACGAAAAAACTAATTAAAGGGTTTACATGTTACACTGTAGCGAATATGAAACATCAGACCCGTTATAGAAGAGTGGGGTAAAAGTAAAAAAAAGCAACCACTTTCACTTCCAGTAAAAAAAGCAAGTGTGTGCTCTCCCGCCCCTGCACTGCAAATCGTCTTCTCTGCAAATCGACTTATTCGACAATGGCATTCAACGCGAACACCCAAAGAGTGGAGGTATGTGTTCTACTCTTCGTCTTCTTCAATTTAACGCGAGAGGGGATCTGGGAACGACCCATTGAACCCTAATTTGGTGCGGACCCGTGCTTTCAAGCATAGGACAGAGGTTGGTAGCATAGGACCCGTGCTTGGTAGCATAGGACTTGTGCTTGCAAGCATAGGACCTGTACTTGCAAGCATAGGACCTGTGCTTGTGCAGCGTACGTCGATTTTTAATGCATGGGACCCGTGCTTCCAAGCAGACGACCCCCGCTTATGAGCAGGGGACCTATGCGTATTTCGCGGGTCCCCTGTGTATTAGCGCGGTTCCCCTGCTTAAACGCTCGGGTCCTCTTACCTTAACGGGCGGGTCCTGTGCCACTGCACGCGCGCAAGTTCGGGGGACCCGCGCGTTATAAGCAGGGGACCCGCGCGCTATGACCAGGGGACCCGCGCTTATACGCAGGGGACCCTTGCTGGGACCGCGCCGATGCGCAGGGGTCTCATGCGCATCTGTGCTTGAATCTCAGCATATGCGATGCGGTCCCCTGTGCATCTGTGCATAAGAGTTTTCTGTTTTCATTATTTCATACCACGTAATTTAGCTAAAATGTGTTTTACGCATAAATTAGGTTGTGATGCAGAAGCAGTTAGACACAGTGGACGAAGTTCCCCGTTTGAGTGTAAAAAATGAGCTCGTTATACGCCGATGCCAGCGAGCTGATAAGACAATGTCTGAACCACCACGAGTGGGAGATTTTAGGAACGAGAGTTCGTTCGGCCACCTTGTTATGGCTGAGCCTGATTTTAACCTCTCGGGCCAGTTGCTGTGGTACCTCATACAGAGCCAGACGATGCTGCACAACCGGGAAGAGCTGTGGATGATTTTTTGGCGGAAAACCACTCCGTTTTTCAAAGTCGGATTATTGCCTAATCACCGGGCTGAAGTTCGCAGCCGAGCTACCGCCGGTAAACGGAGGCTCACAATTCACCGCAAGACATTTTGGCAACAGCTCAAAAGTCTGCATGTTGCACGTCAAGCGTGTGTTGGAGGAGTTGTCTGGCGACGAGGACGATGTGGACTTCGAGAAGCTGAAGTTGGCGGACGTGTACTTCGCCACCGCCGTGTTGATGCCTCGACCGTCGAAGAAGGACACCGTCATCAGTACGACGGTCCTTAGTCTCGTCAAAGATCGGTTTGCCTTCTCCCAGTATCCTTGGGGCACCGTGGCTTTCCATGAGGTGATATGAACTGGTAAATCTACGGGAGAGGCCATGGGACTGGCTGATCAGTGGGTTCGTACAACCACTTCAGGTGAATTATAACTAAGCTTCTTGCATACCATATTTTGAGGGACGTTTCTAAGATTTTTTGCATTATTTGTATTCAGATACTAGTATACGAGTGCATGCCGGGGGTTGCAGACCAGTTTGCGGTTCGCAAGGAAAAAGATTTCACGCCACGCATGCTCAGGTGGGCGACGAAGAATTGGGGTCGCAAAGCATGCCCTACTCTTAGGACAGTCGCAGATGCCGTCGACGGCGATTTTGTACGAGGTTGTTAGTGCCGTCAGCGGAAGAGTTGGAGGCGGCGTACTTTAGGGACATCATTTTCGACGTTGGGGCGGCACATGACCTATTCGACCGTGTGACGGGCCTACTCATGCGGGGAGTGGAGGTTAGGTGTTCCCTTGGCCACCGCGATCGTGGCGACAACGATCATTTAGCGATCGTACCTGTTGAAGATTTTCCCACACCTGTGGCGATGGTTGAGGCTGGAGATTTTGGTGCTTCGTCGAGTGCCCGAGGAGTTCGAAGAAGAGGCAAATCACCTGTAGAAATTGTTGATCTAAGTGATGAGGATTCTGGCTCAGATAGAAATGAGAACTGGAGCAAGAAGTACCTCGGGCGAGTGGGCTTCTCCGGGCGTGAGTTGATTCATGAACATGATCGCGTGCTCATTGACAAGTACCTTCAAGCGGAAAGATTTAGGTAAATGTTTACTATCGATGTCAATCTCAGTTATCGTACATAAACACGTAATAATTTTTCTTTTTATGCAGTGATAACGTTTGGTCGGGTGACATGTGCGACGTGGATGCCCAAGGCTTCTACATGTTGCTCTTCCATGATATGCTCAAGTCCAATTGTCTTGACGCATATCTAGATTGCTTGAGGCGAATCTATGCGGACACCGATAATTATCCTCGCGTCTTCGTCTTTCCAAGTTACGTGCAAGACGAGCACTTTAGGAAGGCGCAGAAGTTGAATAGGAATGCGAAAGTACGGGTGGATGATATGGATGAATTCGTGAATGGATTGTCGAGAAGCAGCCGGAGCTGGTTGGAGCGTCTCACGGAGGATGAATTGCTACGATGCAAGTACATCATCTCTCCTGTTTGCGCACGGGCCCACTGGGCAGTGCTTATTTTTGACGCGTCAACGCAAACCTTCGTCCTTAACGATTCATTGGGCGCGCATGGTGTGCAATTCGCCGGGAGAGTGTTCGTAAGTAGCTGAAATCCGTTTGTCTATCATTTTTTTTATTTAGTAACATGTGCGACGTTTGCTATATTTTGCAGGCGGAGTTTCTTTCTGCATATTGGCGTTTCAAGTTCGATATCGTCACAAAGTCGAAGTTGAATAATAAAATGAATCGCCAGCAGAAGGCTGGCAGCTTGGATTGCGGGGTTCATGCGGCGCTGACGGTGGAGACTGTTATAGTTGACACGCCCGAGTTTAATGAATATCAAAGACAGATTGATATTTCAGCATATCGCTCCACTATGGCTGCACGGATATTGCGTGACCCATATAGCTGTATGCTCCATTTGCTTGGTTGAGTTTGGAAGTGTTAATTGTAGGTGGCTTTGGACATTTTGGACATGTTGTAGTTTAAGGTTTTATGGATGTTAGTTTGTAGGTTTATTTGAATAAATTTTTTGATATGGTTGAATAATTGATTCTCTGTATGAAACGAAACGTGATGGGTGAATTGACATGTGACTGGGAAAAAACCCTAAATTATTGGTACTGACTCAATAAGTCCACGTGACCAACCCTAAATTGGCAGACGACCCCTTCATATACGCTTGGGACCCGTGCAGCTGTGCCAATGCAATATGCGCGGGTCCCTGATTTTACGTGCGGGTCCCGTGAGTTCACGTTATGGTCCCCAGATCAAACAGCGCCGGTCTCATGCGCACGTCTCCCACCATATGACTTGATAAAAAATTTTTTCATTGTTGAATAATTGATTCTCTGTACGAAACGAAACGTGATTGCTTATTTGACTTGCTACTGAGGAAAATCTTTTGACCAAATACTCAGGGGACCGTAGCTTTATTGGTACGTCTCAATAAGCCCACGTGACAAACCTAAATTGGCAGCGACCACACGTTCTATAGGCCTCGGACCCCTGATTTTACGTGCGGTTCTCTTGATTTCACGTTGTGGTCCCCTGATTTCACGTATGGTCCCCTGCCTTGTTATAATTAATCAGCTTCTTCTATTCCCTTAGTTTTATTAAAAAAGAAAAAGGTAAACAAATTATATAAAAAGCAAAGCATGAATGTATTAAAGAAATACGTCCATTTTGCAGCAGAAAGCATACGTTCCACCATTTTGTCTTCCATAGGTGATAATCATGACGATCACGAGCATTGTCTTTCAAGTTGCTGGCCAGTGGATAATACGCGAGGACAATACGTCGAATTGGGTTCCCGATCCAAGTTGCAGGTGGCAATCAATCTTGGTCGACGACGGTTCATGCACGTTAGTGGATCTCACTAACGAGATATTGAATGCAGTCGTTAAGCAACGACAATACCAAACTAAGGATAAGCTACATGCCTTGCATAGACTACAATTATGTGCGCCCCCATCTACATCGAGAATGATTACGGGGTACGTGCGTACCTAGGTTGTAGTTGCCCACGATCAAAACCACCTCTTCACGTGGAACTTGAGTTATCCGTCATTGCATCACCACCACATCAACCTCATGATAATGATTTCTCTGGTTTCGACGTCGGCCTTATAGCGCATTGCGATACAAATGCCGAAATCCAACCATTTGAGGGTTTTCCCAGCACATCTTACAACCCTCCTTCCCAAAGTAATGAAAGCAATGGCTATGTAGGCGATTACTCCGGAATGTGCGGCCAAGGATATGATAATGAGAACGAGCAAGTCGGACGGGACGACGAAAATGAGAACGAGGAAGGTGCCTTAATGCATTATGATGATGATGATGATGACGATGATGATGACGATTTTGACGTCGATGAGCACGACGACGCAACTGATGTGGCCGACGATGGTACCTATTCGTTTACGGATGGCTCGACCCTATATGTTGGACAAGAACTTCGTAGCAAGAAAGAATTGAAGGACGAAATCACTAAAATCGCTATCGCTGCATGCTTCGAACTCCAAGTGGATAGGTCAAACAAAACCCTGTACGTAGTGAAATGTGCGAAGGAGAACTGCAAATGGCGAATACGAGGTGCACAGGACAAGGACTCCCCCTTTTTCTCAATCCGAAAGTACGTCAACACGCACACGTGCGGCGTGTCTCATCGACGCCATAGACATCGCCAGGGAAGTTCGTCGCTCGTATCGAGCACGTTGTTGGAAAATTTCAGGGCTCCTAAAGACATCCCCGCTCCCAGTTCCATACAGTCGATGATGCAGAGCAGGGGAGTAGAAGTTTCATACTACAAGGCTTGGAGAGGAAAACAAATTGCGACCGACGAACTAGTTGGTAACAGGGACGCTTGCTACGGTTTACTGCCGTCTTACTTAGATGCGGTGAGGCAAGCCAACGAGGGTAGTATCACTGATTGGGAGATGGACGAAGACAATCGGTTCAAGTACATGTTCTTGGCATACGGCGCATGCGTCAGAGGCTTTACGTTCATGAGGAAAGTCGTTTCTATCGACGCCACTTTTTTGAAGGGGAAGTATAAGGGACTCATGATGATTTCCACTGCGCAAGACGGCGATTTCCATCAATATCCTTTAGCATGGGGTATTGCCGACGGGTCGGAGGGAACCGACCCATGGACGTGGTTTCTCTCGAGATTAAGACGTTTTGTTGCGGATGGCGACGATCTCGTAATAATTTCTGAGCGGAACCCTGGAATCAAGAATGCAGTTCCGGTCGTTTTCCCAAACGCGTTTCATGGTTTCTGTGCATGGAACCTTCAACAAAACGTGAAGACGAGAATGAAGAAGAAAGGTGCTTGTCCAATCTTTTGGCGTGCCGCTACTACCTACACGAAGAGCGAGTCTGACCGTCATTTTAGGCAGCTTGACGGAAAATATGGGGACGTGGCTACCTATCTTAACGAAGTCCCAAAGGAAACGTGGACGCGAGCATATTGCCCTAGATCAAGATACAACATAATGACGACCAACGGATCGGAGTCTATAAACTGGCATACGAAAGTACTATACGCCCGGTAACGGACCGCATTGAAAGTAGTATGGACATGTTGCCGCCTCGTGTTGGTTCACAACGTGGACGACTCCAGAAAAATAGGTTTCCTTCGACGGGTGAATTTGGTAGGAGATAACGTTGTAATATGTAGTTTTCGTATTCAGAGTGGCTTATACGTCGCCATTTGTGTTATGTTATGTAAGGTTGTATTACGCGAGCTTTTATGTGTATATGGAAGTAGAAAACCCTTATGCACAAATGCGCAGGGGACCGCATCGCATATGCAGAGAATCCCGCACGGACGCAAGTGAGACCCCTGCGCATATTTGTGGTTCCCACCGGGTCCCCTGTCTTCAACGTTTGGATCCCGTGAAAAAATCGCGCGGGTCCCATGTTCCTTGCGCGCAGGGAGGGGCGCGTTACTCCCATCGGACCCAAATAAAGGGAGGGGACCTGCCGATTAGCACATGGTACCCCAAATCATTAGGGTTGGTCACGTTCGCTTACTAAGTGAGTCCAATAATTGTTCAATTATTGATGAAAAGTGACATGTAGCAGTGCTTCATTTATTGGTGAAAAGTGACATGTCAGAGCAGTGTCATTATACAGTTCATCAGAGACAGATGACTTGACATTTGATTCCCGATTTGGAGATTTTGTCCCCTGCGAAAATCTAATATTATTAAATTCGTTAATAAGATAATATTGTCCCCTGCGAAAATCTAATATTATTAAATTCGTTAATAAGATAGTAATTAATAAAAAATTAAAAAATTCGTTAGTATGGGTTATATTTTTTTATATGAATTATATTTATTCATACTATAATATTAAAACATTATATTATTTATCTATAAGATTAAATCGTATTTTTTATTCAAGAGGGGGTGCGAATAGTAGCCCCCTTCAGAATTACGGTACGAATATGGAAATAGAAAACCCTTATGCACAGATGCGCAGGGGTCCGCATCGCATATGCAGCGAAGCTCGCACGGATGCGAATGAGACCCCGGCGCATCTTTGCGGTTCCCACCGGGTCCCCTTCCCATAACGTGAAGGTCCCATGAGATTAAGGTTTGGGTCCCATGATAGTAATGCGGGGGTCCCATGAGTCTTGCGCGCAGGGAGGGCGCGTTACGAGCATGGGACCCAAACCTTTAAAGGCAGGGGATCTTCCGATTACCACACGGTACCCGTACATTAGGGTTAGTGATGTTCGCTTATTGGTCAAAAGGGACATGTCAGAGCAGTGTCCCTATTTATTGGTCAAAAGTGACATGTCAGAGCAGTGTTACTATACAGTATGTACAGGACAGATGACTTGACATTTTATTCCCGATTTGCTTGAAATGTTGTGAAAATCTAATATATTATTAAATTCCTTAATAAGATAAAAATTAATAAAAAATTAAGTGTGCGTAAAAAAATAAAATAAATAACCACTCGATTAACAATATCTAACTCCAAGTTTAGAAAAAGAAAATATATTTTACAACATGTATTTCGAGTCGTACGATCACTGACGTGAATCTAGTAAGAGAGCACACCGAGAAAACATACTCATGTTTGTGATTTATGTAGGCTGTAACAATCTTATAAACTGAACGTAATTCTTGTGATTACCTCCAACTTTTTTGTTCTGTGCTATTTTATGATGACTTTATATTGTAGTCTACGATAAACAAAGTATAAATACGCTCAATTAATCGCTTACTTCCATGAATTAACATTGCAAAAATCGCACATGAACATAGGGGACCCACATTTTTTGGACAGCGGACCCACTCTTCAAAACAGGGGACCCGCGCATATTGCATAGTCCCCACACTGAGATGTCCGGGTCAGTCGTGGTCCCGTCAAAATTGTCTGCATGTCATTGCCGGGTCCCGACTGGTCCCTTCGAAATGTCGCTTGATTTAAGCAGAAGACCCGCACGTAAAGGTCACGGGACCTGTGCGTTATAAGCATGGGTCCAGCGCTTGTATTCAGGGGACCCGCTAAGGGAGCGTTCATAGATAACACGAAAAACTTAATATGAAAAAAGTTATGTCAAATCACTGCCATTCGCGTTATTTTTATGTCAACTCACACATCACTCTCACTGACAAAAAGTTCGAAAACACTGACAAAATCACCTCTCATAATTTCTAAACCCTAAATTGATATCAAACACACGTAAAGCAGATGACTTCTATCAAACAACTAAAATTAAAATTAAACAGAGATCACAAACAACACATGAACATTTAGTCAACAACAGAAGAAAACTAGAAAGATGTCAAATCACTTAAAATTCAGTTCTTTTTATTTTTACGTCAAATCACACATCAGTCTCACTGACAAAAAGTTGGAAAACACAGAGAAACTCAATCTTTCACAATTCTAAACCCTAAATTCATATCCACCAAACGATAAGTTAATATCAAACAAGTAAAATTAAAATTCAACGGAGAAATTCAACAACACATGAAATAGTTCGTGAACACAGGAAATTTTAATCAACAAAAAAAGGGTTTACTAAAAACTGTCCCAATCATTATTGAAAATAGAAGATGCGAGGTATTTTCTAAACTCCTTCATATGAGTTTGATTGAGGCGGGAGACGTCGACCTTCTTCATCATAAGCGACATTGCCGCCCGCAATATCGCCACGCAATCTTCTCCCCTGAAAATCATATCGAAAAAGACATTTATTTTTAAACACGACGACAAAGTAATAAAACGCATCATTCATGAAAACTTACTGATTTTGTCTCCTGAAGTCGCGACACCACTTAGCCGACCAGCTCTTGCCCTTGCTAGGCATGCGTTTTATCAGCCCCAGGTCCTTGAAAATAGCCGGGATTACGATCAGAAGTTTGTTGACGTCGTCGGCGATAAAGCGCCACTCGAAGCCAGGAGGCGCATCGGAGTCGTAAATCGTGAACTCCTTTTCCCGCACATCAACAACGAACAACACCCATCGGCCAAACGTACACATGGGGATGGCAACTTTGGTCGCTAGATCCCACGACTTACATTTCCAATCTTCGTCCTCCCCCTCGCGAACGGGAGCAATCTCTTGAAGCCTTTCCCACACGGCTTCCCGAGTATGTTTAGCACCCCTCACTCGTCGACGAGCGTCTTAAACGTATGGGGCATGTACGCGACTTTTCTCGCAACCGATTTGCTAAATTTCTGCATGTGTTCGATCCCAGCGAGGCATTCATCGACATGCTGCAATAAAAGCAAACCGGTTTTCAACACATTCAAGTAAGGTGACGAAAGGTATTTGGTAAACTTATATACGTACCATCTCATCGAGTGGAATACCCTCAGTCGCAAGGTTCAAGAGCCATCTAGGGTCGTGTTCTTTTAGGTTCCCTGGGACTTTCATGCCGGTAATCCGCAAAGCCGTTTTTAGCTGACTTTCGACTTTTGGCCACAAGTTATGGGCCTTGAACTGGATATGCCGCTCGAACGCCGAAAGCTTTGGAGCTTTGACTGTATTCGTCGAGGGGAAATCGGTGAACGGCATCGTGGTGTACCAAGATGGCTTCTTTGTCTGCTCAGGGGTCTTCTCTCTGACGACGCCTTTTCCTTTGTCGGCCGCTTGGACATAAACCGAAGCCTCGGCGTGCGTCTCCAACTGAGGGACGTCCTGTAGCAGCTCGGCGTGCGTCTCGAACTGAGCGTGGTCCTCTGGAGGCTCGTCCATGGTCTCGAACTGATCAGCGTGGTCCTCTTGAGCCTCTATGTCCGTCGCTACCTCGTGAAGCCCGAGACCATAAGCGCCCCTCCACGACGATGGGTCGACCACCTCTTCTCTTGTCTCTTTGTCTTCATCGGGGCCGATCCGGTGGGACATATCCAGCGTAAAGATTTTGCGCCCATTCAGACGGACTGTGACCGTCCCATGCCTCCTGGCTCGGAATATAGCCATCCGGTCCCATGTACGATGTGTTCCTCCATCTCTCATCGTAATCTATACAAGAAATTCGAAAATAACTATAAATTATTTTTCACGTCCTTAAGTATAAAAACTTACCAAACTCGGGCTGTGTAGCGTGCAATCCACCACCGAACTCGGGCTGTGAAGCGTGCGATCCACCAGGAAACTCGTTTGGATCGACATCTACATTGTAAATAGTAACTGATAAGTAATCTACGCAACTAATTAAAAAATTAAGTATAAATAAATAACTTACTAAATAACTTACTATAACGAGCTTCGGTAGGCGGAGTGCGAGACCCATGATAAAATCTGCTCGCCAAACCCTGAACCGAGTTCCCCAACTCCCTGAGGCTGTCGGCCCACGATCGCATTTCCGTCCAATGTTCCTCGTACGCATCCCACCTTCTCTCGTTCGTCGACCACCGTCGACCCTCTTCTTCTTGAAACTGATGCAATTGCGTGCCAAGTTGGTCGAATCGCCCAAACAAATTGGTGAAGTTTTGGTCCATACGACTTTGCCATTCATCGAAGCGTGGACCCGAGGCGAAACCATGACCACTTGATCGACCGGTCTCCGGTGTTGCATGAAAGGCGTGCTCGTGCGGAGGTTCGAGGATGTCGTGCGGATGTTCGGAGATTTGGCCGTGATGCAACATTATATCGGTGTCGCGTCGGCCACTGCTCTCGATCTGGGCGACGGTCTCAGGCACCAATTCTGCCGGCTAGAACCCTCACCGCGATGGCGGTGGCCGCGGGAGCACCTAACCTCCACTCCATGCAGGAGTAGAAAGGTCACACGATCGAATAGGTCGTGTGCCGGCCCAACGTCGAAGACACTGTCCCTATAGTACGCCGCCTCCAGCTCGTTCGCTGACGGCACTATTAACCCTGCTAGTACATGGAACTTGTCAGCGACCTCTGCGATGCTCTTCAATTTCGGGCATCCCTTACGAGGCCACTCCTTCGTCCGCCACCTGCGCATGCGTGGCGTGAAATCTTCTTCTTTGCGCACCGCATAGGTGTCTGCAATGCCCGAGATGCACTCATAAGCTAGTATCTGAATACAAATAACACAAAAATATTAGCAATTACTTATATGTAAAAACAAGGTATGCAAAGAAGCTTAATAATAAATACCTGAAGTGGCTGAACGAACCCACTTATCAGCCACTCTCGTGGGTTCTCCCGTAGATTTTTCTTCACAGCGCGCATGACCTCCTTGAAAGCCTCGCTGCCCCAAGTATACTATGAGAAAGCAAACCAGTCTTCAGCGAGGTGAAGGACCCAGGAACACACGACGGTGTCCTTCTTGGACTTTCGAGGCAGCAACACCGTGGCGGCGAAGTAGACATCCGCCAACTTGAGCTTCTCTTCGTCCACACGTTCCTCGTCGCCAGACAACTCCTCCAACGCCTGCTTGACGTTCGACAGGCGAATTGTTGAACTAGCGCCAAAATGCCTCCTCGTGAATGCTTCGACGCGGTTCACCGTCGGTATCGCGGCTGCGAACTTGAGGCCGGTGATTAGGCAATACTCCGATTTTGAAAATCGAAGTGTTTTTTGCCAACAACCATCCACAGCTCTTCGCGGATGTGCAGCGCTGTCTGCCTCTGGATAAGGTACCACAGCAACTGAATCGAGAGGTTAAAGTCCGGCTCGGCCATGACAAGGCGGCCGAACGGACTGTGGGCACAATAAAGGGCCAACTCCTCATCGTTAAGGCACTGTCTTATCAGCTGGCTGGCTTCGCCGTATAGCGAGGTCACTGTAGGACGACAATCAGGAACTTGTGTGCTCAACTGCGTCTTCATCACAACCTAATTTATACGTAAAACACAGTTTAGCCAATTACTTGGTATATGAATATTGAAAATCGAAAACCCTTATGCACATATGGCCAGGGGACCGCATCGCATATGCTGACAGTCAGGCACAGATGCGACTGAGACCCCTGCGCATGAGCAGGGGACCTGTGCGTATCTTCACGGGATTTGTGTCTATTTTCACGGGACCTGTGCGTATATTCACGGGACCCGCCCATAAGATGATGGACTAGGCAAGGGTCCCCCGGCTATAAGCGCGGGTCCCTTGATTTTACGTGCGGGTCCCCTGATCGTAGCGCGCGGGTCCCGTGTTGTTCTTCACAGGCGCAAGGTAGACCCACGCGCTACGACCAGGGAATCCGCTCGTTATAACCAGGGTACCACGCTTATACGCAGTGGACCCGTGCTGGGGCCATCATTTTATGGGCGGGTCCCGTGAAAACGTGCCTGTTCAGTTCAATTCTAAGCACGGTCCTATGCTTATCAGCACGGGTCCGCACCGAATTAGGGTTTGCTGCGTTAAATTGAAGAAGACGCAGAGTAGAGAAAATACCTTCTGGGTGTTCGCGTTGATTGCCATTGTCGATTTACGCTCTAGGACTGGGTTTTACTTGCAGAGAATAGTTGGACTTGCAGAGAAACGATTTGCAGGGCGTTTTGTGTGCGGGAGAAAACGATTGAATTGAATTGAAAGTTAAAGTGGTGGTTCTGAAATGCTTTTTTACTTTACTGTTCCATCACGGGTCAGATACTTGCAGTTAAACCTGAAAACCCTTTAATGTAATACCCCTTCATGTTGATTGCATAACTAACCTAATTAAATTAAATTAAATTAAATACCATAGCACTATCTATATTTTTTAACGGAACTAAATATTATATTATAAAACATAGTTAATTTAAAATACAGTACTAATTATATTGTCAATGTCACGTACATCAATAATAGCATATCTTGGTTAAATTATTAAATAATTTATTCTACCCTTCTCGCCCTTCTCCACCAACCGGAGCTTGGTCGACATCCTTCTGCACGGCGTCGTTTCGGACAACCTCGATCCAACCTGGGCCTTGGATCACTTCGCTCTCAGCCTCGTCGTCGTCGTTTCGTACAGCCTCGGGTGCTTGTCCTTCGATAACTTCGCTCATAACATCGTCGTCGTCGACCTCGAGAGCATCGTCGTCGCCGTTTAGGAATCTGTCGATCTCGGCCATGATCCACACCCTCCTTTGGGAGAGGTCGACGCCGAGGTCGGCCTCCAGACGGCGGCGGACGGCGGCGGCCTTGGTAGTCCAGGGGTCCGAGTGACGGACGATTTCGTGGAGGCGGGCGACGATTTGGGCGTCCGTGAGCATTCTTCCTGTTTTGTTTCTGGGATTATTTTTTAAAAATGTTAGATGCTGTGTGTTTGATAAATCCAAGCCTTATATAGCTTGCAAAACGCCGTAAGAGCTTCCCAAAACCCTAACATATAGCGCGGGACCAAGCTCTAGTACACAGGACCCAAGCTCTAGTGCGCGGGACCCAAGCTCTAGTGCATGAAGCATGCGCGGGTCCCCTGTTTTTACGCGCAGGTACCCTGCATTTATGCGCGGGTCCCATGATCTAATGGGCCTGCACTAATGTGCGGGGACAATGCACTGATGCGCGGGGCCCGTGAATTTATGAGCGGGTCCCGTGAATTTATTCACCGCACTAATGTGCGAGACTCCTGCTTTAATGTGGGGTCCCACGTTGTAACGCGCGGGTTGCCTGCTCTGCTTTCAAGCAGGGTCCCCGGATCAACTGGAAGTAAAAACAATGAACATGTTCGGCCTTTCAAATCGGAATTTCCGAAGCTTTGAGAACCCATTGGAAGGGTTTAGGACTGAGAGTTACAGATTTAGATAGTTATATTCAAAATACGACCCGGAAAAATACTTACACTGAAGCGTGAGGTTCGAATCTTCCGTTCGCCGAGGACTTTCCAGTTTCCTTCGCCTGTGAAGAAGCGCGATATGAGGTCGGGGAATTTCTCTTGACGAGGACGAAGAAGAAGAATAATTCGGTGAGGTGGAATGAATGCTTTCTGCTGCAAAATGGACGTGCAACTTTAAATTCATTTCAGGCGTTGTATTTTATTTTTGTTTTTCTTTCTTTTTTATTAATAATAAGGGATTACGAGAAGATGATTAAGTGTTAATTAAAAAGAGTGCTATTGACAAAAAAAAAGTCAAGAGTGCTATTTTTTTAAACTTGACCGCATCGAAGGCCATTTTTTAAAAAGACCCCCGCAAAACACATTTAACATCCGTTAAAATTTAAATCCGACGATTCACAATTTTTTTTATTTATTAATTCTTTTAATCACTTAGTCCACTGTAATACCCGTAAAATTTAATACAGGATCTCCTATGTAATTTATGATTTCAAGCTAACCTCGAAACTTTACCAAGAAGCTAAATATAATTTTTCATGTTAGATTAAATGTGACTTGGGCAATGTTTAGTTGGATTATATTTCGAAATTGAAGCCCAAATCATAGAAGTATTATATATTATAAAGCTTACTTAAGGTTGAGGACTTGAGGTAAAAAGAAATTGTTCACCACCTAATCTTGTCATCACAAAAATCGAAGTGATCATGTATATCATGTATATCTATTATATGACGAATATTAAGAGAGGGAGAACTTCATTAACGTGAAGACTTTTGAGCTGAAATACCATAGCTACAACAAAAAATGTGTGGGAGCTTTATCAAATTCACATAGCATACGTTTGAAGTAAGGTAAACAAATAACTCTTGAGCTTGGTATACTTAAGAGTATTTTAATAAGTTATAACTGACTACGTGACTAGAAGATGATTTCAAGAGGCTTTCAAATCAATTGGCCTGTTTAGAAAACCCTAAACCTTTGAGTTACGGTTTAGGCTCATGAGAGTTATATGATATGAGTTTTAGTGAATTCGCAGCATGTGATATTCCTTAGAGTTTATTGTGTTCTTTAGAAATTTAATGAATTAAGGTGTAAGATTTTCTGGGTTTGAAATGATTTTTGAAGCCGATGTTAATGAGATATCCGGCTAAGTACGAGCTTCAACGGATTGCTATTCGTAGATTGTGGCGAGTAGCTTGGTAGACTAGTTTGCTAGGTAATAACCGATTGCCGTTTGTGTTTGCCCAGTAGCCTGTTACTGGTTGGTTGTGTGGAGTAGATCTCCCACTCATCCTGTACATTCATATTATTATGTATACGGGACCTTGCACCGAAAAAAAAAAAGATGCTAATGAGATATGAAGTTCATTTTAGGGTTTCTCGAAAGAATCACTAAATTGTTAGGAGACGGGCAATTTAAAATTGTGTGTATCGGGCGATAAGGGTATTATAACCATTATAATAGTTTATTTAAAGTTCAATCCCATGAGTATCGACCGATTTGGAGAATAGCCGAGCTAAGTGCAAATTTTTTCTCCAATCGGGCGAAAGTGAGCTACAACATGGGGCAATCGGGCGACTGTTTTCATGCATACATTAATTGGGCGAAAGTGAGTTATACTATAATGAATTGGGCGACTTCAAAGAACTCGGCGAAACTCAGTTTCGGGTATGACGAAATCGAGCGACACTTGAACAGATCGGGCGAAATAGCTTATTTGCATAAACAAATCGGGCGATTATGATATTGAGAAACCTTCAACAAAACTAGGTTCGAGCACTAAGAATCGGGCGATTAGGAGTTTATGAGAGCCCTCGGCGAAAGTGGGTTTGATGCATACGAAAATCGGGCGATATAGAATAATTGCAAACCTTAGATTATTTTATAAATTCGACATGATGAGTTTCGACCGATAGGAGCTTTCGCCGAACTTAGAGTCGGGCGATCTAGGTCATCTCAAGCTTAAAATATTTTAATAATTTCTGATACAATTATTTTAGCCTGTACAGTCCGAGGGTTGATAAAGACACTAATAATATTTATTATATTCAGAGGATCGATATATAGGGATTACATCGGACCTCTTATTTGACGATAGCGGGAGGACAGGTAGGTGGATTATCCATCTACAATACGTAAACACATATGTGACTTATGTGCTTTTATGTGACTCGGTGATTGTCATGACCTAAGTGATTTACGTATTTTACTTATGTGCATGCGGATTATGTTTTCATGATTATTATGTATATGCATGGCTGTGCATCTCACGTTAGGGAGAGAGTTTGATCGCACCGTATTGAGACCTTGATGATTTGAGATACTAACGTTTGGGGTAGAATGTGGTGATTGTGATTTGTGACTCGTAGCGGAGTCGAGGTTGGGCTCGCAGGGCACTTGGCGGAGACAGACGTGATCGATCTGCCTAGTCGGACGTGATCGATTCGAGGTGCATACCTCAGGATGGGATTTTTGATTTGGTGCGGGAGATATACGACCTGGTAGGGGGCCATTGACGCGATCGATCAATGCACTATCGGCGTAGCTCGCTGCGAGACTTGGGGGTGGCCTCCCAGTAGTCTATTGCGCGCGTTGGTGCCGAGCCTAACCTAGAGCCATGTGTCGTGTGATGTGAAATAGGAATGTGGAAAAAAAAGAGTGTGCATTATATCATGTCGTGAGATATTGGGATCGGGGCTGAGTGCGCATTTGCATACATTGATTTTTGTTCACCTATTGGGAAAATCGCTCAGTGTTTACGTGTTGTAGATACTGAGTCTGACGCTGATGTGCGTCAAGACTGAGGCGGCTGGTGGCGGTGCTCCACGGACTTTTGAGGGCAGAGCGGTACATGGATGAAGACCTGTGGAGCGGCTTTAGGGTTTTTGTACTTTCGATATTTTGGGGCCTTGGCCCATGTATACTGAAGACGATGTAGACAAATTTTTATAGTAATATATATTATTTTAGGAAAAGTTTTAATTAGACGGGCCTTCCGCGTAGACATGCCCAAAATCAACCGTAACCGGTGGTTGACCCGTCCAACCGCCGGTTACGGAACCGCCGTTTGTAACCGTAACCGGCAACAACCGTAACCGGCAATCGCAAATGGCCAGTTATGGGGCGGTTACCAACCGCAAACCGCCGGTTGGTAACCGCCGGTTAGGAGGTTAACCGGCGGTTGACAAATTTAAAAAAAAATTCAAAATTTGAATTCGCCGCCCTTAGTTTTATTAAAAAAAAATTAAGATTTAGCCGTTGTAACCGGCGGTTGACCGGATAACCGCCGGTTAACCGGACAAATCGCCGGAAACAACGGTCAATTTTTTTTTTCTTTAATTATGTCACTCTCTCTCTCGATCTCTCTCACTCTCAGTCTCTCTCGCTCTCTCTCTCTCTGTCTCAGTCTCTCTCGCTCTCTCTCAGTCTCTCTAGCTCTCCCTCTCTCTATCTCTTTGTTGATCTCTCTCTCTCGCTGCACCACCTCCCGCCGCGCCGCCGACCACCTCCTGCCGTCGCCGACCACCTCTGCTCCGCCAGCCCCCACCACCCTTGGTATCCTTTTTTGGTCCTTTTTAGTTTTTTATCTAACCATATTTTTCGTACCCGTGTGTAGATTATATTAGATGGATCGTGGTGGTGGCCGATGTGGTTCTCGTGAATCGAGGGCCAGCAAAGGGAAGCAAGTCGTTGGTAGTTCATCGCAAGATGACAACCAACAATACGACCCGAACGAGTTCTTGGATATCGCCGGCGTGCTCGGCGGCGACTTAAACGAGGACACGACGGGTTCGAACCGTCGCCGGGAGCAAGCTCGCATGCCGCGCAACATACGGAGGCGGAGGAGGAAGCGCCGACCCAAACCGGCGCCGCCTGACGGTTACAGTCGGACATCTTCGCGGTACACTTCAAGAAGGTACCTACTAGTATAGTTAACCAATTTAAAGCTATTTGTAATTACTGTGGTAAGGAGTATAATTTTAGAAAGGGGGCGGATATGGGTCAATGACTTCCCATCTCCGTTCGAAACACCCGACTAAGTTAGGGGTAGCACAAAACCAACAGCAAATGTTCGGCGGAACGGACTCGTCCGTGTCGGGACCGACGGTCGGGAACGGAAGCGCAACGTCGTTGTTTCATTACAACGAGGACGTTGCACGACGGGAGCTTGCCAAGTTCGTAGCCGCGAAGCACCTTCCATTTCGATTTGCCGACGATACGATCTACGAGCATTGGATAAAGACCGCATACAACCCTCAGGCAAAGAAGGTTTCGAGGAGCACCCTGACGCGGGATACTAGGATGACAGTACTCGCGCTTAAGCGCGACTTAGGAGCACCCTGTCGATTTGCTCTGTGATCGACATGTAGTGAGTGATGAAAGTGCGACAAGTGATAAAATAAAACGTAAACCTAATTACTATCACCAACGTGCGATAGGCAGTGAACCCATCGTTTGTAGTGCAGTAAAGTGAGTAAACGAGTATCGAACACAAGGAATAAATCAAGTACCAGTAATGACCTAATCGACTCGATATTTAGCCTAAAGAAAATACGCAAATTGTTTGACGACTCAACCTAACAGACCACTCCTAATTCAATCAGAAATTCAAAGGACGCGACTAACTGATATGAGAGTTTTCAGATGATAAAGACGTGCTCGGGATTCGAATCCCGCTAGGTATTTACGGCTAAGACAATAAAATCGCTCCTAAGTGCTTAAGACTAAATCACAGTAATTTCCTGCCCGCTCGCGAGTTTGCTGTCGCCCTAAATGCTCGCGGGAATCTAAAATTCACGAATTACTAACGCGAGGATCGAGTATTTGCTTTCGCCCTATACTCGAATCCTATCTTCTATGAACGGCCTAAACGTTGTTTAGCTGTCGCCCTAAACATTTTTCCATGCAATCACTTTAACACATAGACATATTAAAGCAACGAAACATATTCATAGAACGATAAATAGTCAATAGCACAAAGTCACGATAATATATGTCTTAACTACGAATTATCCTAGCGTTCATCTAATCCCAAACACAACGGGATTTAGCTACTCATAATAAAGGGAAAAACTACGAAAGAATTGAAAGATAAAGCCGAAGAACTCATGATCTTTCCTACTGATGAATCTGGGGTGATCTCGGGGAAAAATCTTCGTTCTTCGTTAATTCGGCGTGGATTCTTCGTTGATCCGTCTCTTGCGCCCCGGGACGGGAATTCCTGTTCTTTTCGCCCTAATTTCGTCTCTGGATGATTGGGAATTGATCTCTGGTGAGTTCTGTCGTTTCTGGGTCGAATTTGGGCTTTTTATACTGATCTTCGAGTCGGTCACGGCCTGGGACATGGGCAGTCACGGCCGTGACCATCATCGCCCGCGTCTCGTCAATTATGTCCCTGGTCACGGCCAAGTGCATCCTCGGTCACGGCCGTGACCATCATCGATGAGCTTCTTCGCGTCACGGCCAGACGCTTCAAGCGTCACGGCCGTGACCATCATCAGCGGCTGACCTCTACCGCGCGCTGTCCCCCGTCACGGCCGTGACGCGTAATGCGTCTGGCCGTGACCGAGGGCAGTGTTGCCCCTTTCGCGCCGTTTTGCCTCGTTTTCGCTCCTTTTCGCCCGAAACTCGTCCTAAGCTTCTTCAACAATAGAACAAGTGTAAATATATCGAATGAATGCATAATTTAATTGTTAAAGCTCTATTATACCCCGAATAAATACTACGATAAACGCATTGGAATGCGTTTATCAAACCTCCCCACACTTAAGCATTTGCTTGTCCTCAAGTAAATTAGAAATCAGGTAAGGCATCAAACTACGATAACGGCACGATTGTTTGCAATTTATCATCAAAGCTAGAAAGCACAAAAGGAATCAAGCAAACAATCACGGACATTACACTAATGACTTGCACTCGTCGTCCTGAATTTTCTTCGCACTGCTAATCGAGACTCATACCTCCAAGGATTCACTCAAATCACTCAAGTGCATAGGCTAGTATATGATGAGTCGCTCAATTCGTGCACTAGTCCAACCCCTACCATAAACTTGCAAGTTAATCACATCTCGACTATTCAAAGCGGCAAGTATAAATCTGAGGGTCTTTTTCGGAAAAACGGGTCGAACAATCATGAAGCGGCAAGCATAAGTAATGAACAATAATATTAGAGCTAGGACACGTGATCGAAAATTCTCAAAGAACACAGCATGATCAAACAGACAGTCACACTTCCCAACATAAGACTCGACGTTCTCGCTCCGAAATCCTAGACTTTTCTGCTCGACCCTCTCAACTCAGTTCCCTTTCATTTTCTGCCCTCTCACCTCAGTTACGCTCTACTTTTGTGCACTGCCTTTATTCCCTAAAAACATCAAGGTTCGGCTTTTGTCGCAAAGAATACATCGTCACAGCGAATGCCGTGTACCTAGGGATACTTATTACCGAAACCTATATCTTGCCAAAGGGTTATGGACAGGCTTATGCAAGGGATCGGGTCATTTCAGAAAACGGTCAAGTAAGGGACGAGTCATTTCATGGATAGCAGAGAAGAACATCGAATCATACACTGAAATAGTAACGCTCACGTTCGACTTCTGCTCTATTCTAATCAACTGGGGTTCACATACTCTCTGGAGGCTTATTTGGATCAGGGTTATTTCATACATACGGGGTAAGGGAGATTTGGCCCTGGACTTAATTTCTATTGCCCTCATCATTTTCACACTAACGCACCCAAATAGTTTCAACACGCATCAGACAGGCAAGTTCTAGAAAGATATAGACTAGGCACGTCACACAACCAAGAAGAATGAGCATAAGCTCGTCAGGCTCAAAGCTCTCGCACGAAACAGGGTTATGTGTACGGATCTCTCAAAATAGTGCTATATCTATTCAGGCAGACAAGATTCAATCAGTCATGCATATCCTAATTGCTCACAGAATTTCATAGAATGCAGACCAACTCGAGATAAGCGCAAATAATCATGTCTGATTCAGTAATTCATGCCTTTCCAACGAACTCAAACAGACACGGACACATCAAAAAATTTTAAAATTTTCACGTAAGTTTTCAACTAGATTCCCCTCCCCACACTTAAACCTGACGTTGTCCTCAACGTAAAAAAAATAGGAGGAAGGGAAAAAGAGTTTAAAAGGAAACGTGACTCCCCTGACGAATAAAGGACGTGCTCGTGAGGTACTCGTTTTCGCGCGTGACGGTCGTGTTGTTATCCGCTAGGCGTTTGTAAGCTGTTAAGCGTTTCCATGCTCTGACTAGAGGGATCAATAGACATAAAATAGAGTAGTCATAGATTAACTATAAACATAGTTATAAGCATTAAGAGGTAGAAATAACGTAAAACACACGCGACTGCTCGACCAAATGAAATGTCCAAAGAAAGTTAAAAGAAGAAATCCCTAAGGTGCTGGTGGTGGTGGCGGCGGCGAGCGTTGCCTCGGGCGAAGGAGGTCTAGCGATCGCCTGGACAGCTCGAGCGCCTGATCCATGGCTCGCAGGGCCTCGTTGTAGCGGTCCAGCTCCTCCCTGTACTGGCGGTGGGCTTCCTCGTTTCTTCGCTCGTACTCCTCCTGTCGACGCCGAGTCTCTTGCACGTCCTGTCGCAGCGCTTCGAGATCCGCTGCCGACGCGTAGGGAGCGACGCCGGATGACTCGCCGTGGTGGTACCCGGAGGAGTAGGAGGGCCCAGTGGCTGTCGTGTCCGTCTCCATTGGGTGGGGGCCCTCGAGGTAGAGCTGGTCGTCGGGGACGGCTCCTTGGTCGGTCTGGCCGCGATACATCTCGTGCCAGGTGTACACCTTGTTGGTGCGAGTCCAGGTAGGCGCCTTCACCAGCATCTTCATCTTTACGAGCATCTCCTCGTTCACGGGGTGGCGCCCTCCGACTATCTCCATCTCGGGCGCATTCGCTGGCCAGTAGCGTAAGCCCTTGATCACCTTGGTGATGAGTGGGCCTACGGCGATCTTGCCGTGAGGTCGTGCTTCCGCCTGAGCACTGAAAGCGTGGGCCACCGCCATTCCTAGATTTATCCGTTCGCCTCGCTGCAGCTGGGTTAGGTAATACAGGTCGCGGAGGGTGACTGCCCCGTGTGAGTCACCCCTCGGCGTAAGCGAGGTCGTCAGGAGGCGGTGAATATAGCGTAGTCCTGGGCTCCGTAGCGCAGATGCCTTCGACGTCCTCGCGCTGTATTCCGGCTCGCCTGGTCGAGCGATTTCAGCCCAGCACCCCCGTTGTCCGCTCGGTGTATCGAAGAATGTCGCGAAGGGCCGGTGTGGGGGCTCGGGGACTCCAAGTGCATAGCACAGACGTTCGGCTCTTACGATCTGCTCCTCGTTGAACGCCCGGAACCGGATTAAGTGGTTGCCGGATTCGTCGTAGGAGAACGTGGCGAGGAACTCCAGGGTGAGTTCCTTGTACGCCGGTTCGTCGATCGCCAGGAAAGTGTTCCAACCACTGGTCGATAGGTAATGGGCGACCTGCTGGTCGATGTGGTACTTCGCCAGTGTCTCGTGATCGATCTGGTCCATGGCGATGAACTCCATGCCCTTCAGCTTGTTGTAGCGTGCCGCCTGGGCCTCGTCAGTGAACTGGCCCATGGCTTCCAGCATTGTCGGCGGGGGCCCGCGTCGACTTGAGCGAGAGGGCGGGGCCGAGGCGGGGTCACGTGAGGTCGAGGGTCGACTTTTACCCATAGTACCTGAAATAAACGATGTGAGCTAAAAAATAATAGTATGATAACAGCTCGACTCGACCAAAATAGCGACGACGTAGTAATTCGCGTATGCAAACACATGAAAGGCTCAAATTGGCATTTTATCGAGCATGTGGCGTGCAACCAAGATCACTCCATCCAAATCCAAAATTGAACACGCTAATGCACCCAAACATGTCATATTATGAATCAAGGCTAATTAATATCATCAACTCAACGGAATGTACCTAAACAATTCCAGAAATCCCCAATTTTGAAATGAGGGTTCAACGTAAAGTCCCCAAAATTGAACCACGAATTCATGTAATTAAGCACACCCAAAGCGTTCATAGCATATATCTATCAATAAAGGGCAATAGAAATACAAAATTAGTCTCAATTCAAAAAGCCCCAATTTCGAAAATTAGGGTTCTTCGTCAAAATCCGAAAATTTGCAACCAATCTCTCGAATTAAGTATACCCAAGAGTAAATATATCATGTAATGAGCAACTAGAAGTATGCCAACACCAAAAATTAACAATTTCGACGAGAATCTCGAAGTGAGAACGAAATAGGGCAAAAATTTTCATACCTTGGATCTTTAACGAAATTGAAGGGGTTGGGGTTAGTTTTGTGGGTGTCACCGGAGTGGGTGGCTGCGTTCGGCGATTTTAGGTGGTGAAGGCGGTGATTTTGGTGTTTTTAGGGTAGAAGATCGCGTGAGGGAGGAGAAGGGAAGAAGAAAGAGGAGAAGAGGGGAAAGAATGAGGGAGAAAAAGGGATTTTTACCCTTAAATCCGCCCCAGTCACGGCCGTGACCTATAAAGGTCGTGGCCGTGACGACGGGCAGAGGGCTCCTCTGGTGCGGGTCACGGCCGTGACGTCCTAGTCATAGGCCGTGACCGAATCGATTAATGTTTTTTTTTATTTATTTATTTTTTTTTAAGCCCGTAAGTGTCACGGCCGTGACTGCTTAAGCAGTTGGCCGTGACAAGAGGCAGTGAGGGCCTCTGGGTTGTGTCACGACCGTGACTGCTTAAGCAGTTGGCCGTGACGTGGGGCAGAAGGCTCGATGAGAGCTCCTTCTGGGTCACGGCCGTGATGGCTTAAGCCTCTGGCCGTGACTCTTGGCAGTGTGCATCTGTATGCACGTCACGGCCGTGACTGCTTAAGCACTTGGCCGTGACCGCCCATTTTTTTTTTTTTTCAAACCTAACCTAAGACATAAATAAATAAAATACCTGGGTTGCCTCCCAAGAAGCGCTTACTTTACCGTCTTTAGCCGGACGTCTCGTTGTTCGCTCAATTTTGGAAGTCCAGGTAAAGCACTTCCTTCTCGGTCCCGTCTTCCTCGCCTGTGAGATAGTGCTTCAACCTATGGCCGTTCACCTTAAAAGTTCCCTGTTCCATACCTGAAATCTCGACAGTACCATAAGGGAAAACACGGGTAACAGTGAACGGTCCTGACCAGCGTGACCTAAGCTTGCCAGGAAAGAGCCTAAGTCGAGAGTTAGAAAGGAGGACTTGGTCCCCTTCCTGAAACTCTCGCCTTTGCCTAATTTTCTTATCGTGATAGGCCTTAGAACGTTCCTTGTACATGCGAGCGTTATCGTAAGCCGATAAACGCCACTCGTCTAACTCATTGATTTGGAGTTGCCGCTTTCCGCCGGCATTCCCCAAATCAAGATCCAAGGACTTGATAGCCCAATATGCCTTATGCTCTATTTCTACGGGAAGATGGCATGCTTTTCCATAGACTAATCTATATGGTGTGGTGCCTATTGGAGTCTTATATGCAGTCCTATACGCCAAAAGTGCATCATTCAACTTGTTCGCCCACTCCCTACGGTTTCCCTCTATGGTCTTCTCTAGAATGCGTTTCAACTCGCGATTCACTACTTCGACTTGACCACTAGCTTGGGGATGGTACGGGGTGGATAGGCTATGTTTAACACCGTAACGTTCTAAAGTGCGTGCAAACTGGGTGTTACAAAAGTGAGTGCCTCTATCACTAATAATGCATCTAGGTGCCCCAAAATGTGAAAATAATGCTCGCAAAAATCTAACGACTACCCTAGCGTCGTTTGTGGATAAGGCTTGCGCCTCGGCCCACTTAGACACATAATCGACGGCAACTAGGATGTACTTATTATTGTATGAGCTAGGAAATGGACCCATAAAATCTATACCCCACACATCGAATATTTCGCATACCAAAATGAAATTTTGAGGCATTTCGTCGCGTTTGGATAGATTACCTGCGCGCTGACACTGATCACAAGTGTCAACGTACCTTTGGGCGTCCTTGAAAATCGTGGGCCAGTAGAACCCGCTTTCCAACACCTTCTGGGCGGTTCTGTTGGCTGCGTAGTGCCCTCCGGTCGGTCCATTGTGGCAATGTCTAAGGATCTGTGTCGATTCTGGGGCCGCTACGCATCGTCGTATTACCTGGTCTGCACATCGCCTGAAAAGATACGGGTCTTCCCAAAAGTAGTACCTCAACTCAGAAAAGAATTTCTTCTTTTGCTGACTTGTGTACTCCTTTGGTAGGACCCTTTCAACAAGATAGTTAGCATAATCTGCAAACCAAGGGGTGTCGTCACTTACCACATGTATCGCGTAGAGGTGCTCGTCTGGGAACCGGTCGTGTATCGCCCTTTCGTCCTTCTGAAATATTTCGGACTCCTCCAATCGAGAGAGGTGGTCTGCCGCTAAGTTCTCTGCACCTTTCTTATCGCGGATCTCGATGTCGAACTCTTGCAGTAGTAGGATCCACCTAATTAGCCGTGGCTTGGCATCGGGCTTTGCTAACAAGTACTTAAGAGCAGAGTGGTCAGTAAAAACGATACTTTAGATAGGATTAGATATGACCTGAACTTGTCGAAAGCGAAGACGACGGCCAACAGCTCCTTTTCGGTGGTCGTGTAATTTGCCTGGGCTGCGTCTAGCGTCTTACTCGCATAGTAGATCGGCCTGAAGTGGTTGTCTTTACGCTGCCCTAACACGGCCCCAACTGCATAGTCACTAGCATCACACATTAGTTCAAAGGGCAGCCCCCAATCAGGGGCTACCATAATAGGTGCTGTGACTAATCGCTCCTTAAGCAAATTAAAAGCGTGCAGACACTCGTCATTGAAATCGAACGGGGCATCTTTCTCTAACAATCTAGACATGGGGCGTGCAATCTTAGAAAAATCCTTGATAAACCTACGATAAAATCCCGCATGTCCTAGGAAGCTTCTAATCGACTTCACGTTCGAGGGAACAGGCAATTTTTCTATAGTTTCTAACTTGGCCCGGTCAACTTCGATTCCTTTAGAGGAGATCTTGTGACCGAGGACTATACCCTCTCGAACCATGAAGTGGCACTTTTCCCAATTAAGTGCCAAGTTCGTTTCCTCGCATCGTGCGAGTACGAGCTTTAGATTTGACAAACATGCATCAAACGACGACCCGAAAACAGAAAAATCGTCCATAAATACCTCCATTACCTCACCTACCAATTCGTCGAATATGGCCATCATGCACCGCTGGAAGGTGGCTGGGGCATTGCATAAGCCGAATGGCATCCTTCGGTACGCAAACGTCCCGAACGGGCAAGTGAACGTCGTCTTTTCTTGGTCCTCGGGTGCTATGGGGATCTGTAAATAACCTGACAAGCCATCAAGGAAACAGTAAAATGAGTGACCCGCTAACTTTTCTAGCATTTGATCAATAAATGGTAACGGGAAATGATCCTTTCGCGTGGCATCATTCAACTTCCTGTAGTCGATGCAGACGCGCCATCCGGTCACGGTCCTCGTCGGGATCAGTTCGTTCTTGTCGTTGGTGATGACCGTCATGCCTCATTTCTTTGGAACTACTTGGACTGGGCTGACCCATGCACTGTCTGAAATGGGATAGATCATCCCCGCGTCTAGCAGCTTGATCACCTCCTTCTTGACGACGTCCTTCATGTTAGGGTTGAGGCGCCTTTGACGTTGAGCGACCGGCTAAGTCGTCCTCCATGAGGATCTTGTGCGTGCAGTAGCTCGGATTGATACCCCTTATGTCGGATATCTTCCATGCCAAGGCCTTCTTGTGCGCCTTTAATACGTCTAAGAGCTGGCCCTTCTGCCCGTCGTCGAGGTTCGACGAGATGATGACCGGCAGCCCTCCATTGCTGCTAAGGAAAGCGTACTCGAGGTGGTCGGGCAGCGGCTTCAACTCCAGGACCGGTGGCTCCTCAACCGAGCTTTTTTCCTTGTCCTCTTCGCCGCTCTCATCGATGGCTATAACAGGTTCGTCGACTTCCTCCCCACACTCGTCGATGGCCATAAGCGTGTGTATGTCCGGATCACCAACCTGTGATAGACCTTGCACGGAAAAGAGAAAGTCGTGCTCAAATACGTCTAAGAAATAACACTTATCATCCTGCTCGCTACTCTTTTTCATCGAGTCGGCCATATCAAAGGTAACCTTTTCCCCATCTACCGTCAAGGTTAACGTCCTGTTCCTAACGTCTATCATGGTCTCCCCGTGGCTAAAAATGGTCTACATAAAATCAAGGGGACATTTTCATCTTCCTCCATATCTAAGATAACGAAATCTGCGGGAATCACAAACTTATCTACTTTAACTAAGACATCCTCGATAACACCTCGAGGGTACTTTAACGACCTATCCGCTAATTGGAGGCTCATCCTAGTGGGTGGTAGCTCGCCTAGTCCTAAACGCTTAAACATAGAATACGGCATAAGATTAATACTAGCGCCTAGGTCTGCTAACGCACGCTCAATCACTAAATCTCCTATGAGACAGGGAATAGTAAAACTCCCTGGGTCTTTTAGCTTCTTAGGAATCTTGCTTTGGAGGATCGCCGAGCACTCCCCTCGTAGGCAGACGGTGGAGACGTGTTCGAGCTTCCGTCTGTTCGTCAGCAAGTCCTTCAAGAACTTGGCGAAGCTGGGCATCTGCGTAATAGCTTCAACAAAAGGTAAGTTAATATGTAATTCCTTACACATACCCATAAATTTACCAAACTGCGCCTCGTTCTTGTCCTTTTTCAGTCGGGCCGAGTACGGGATCTTCGGCTGGTATGGCTTCACCGGTGGCCGCTGAATCTCCGTCACCTTATCCTTCTCGGGCTCGACCTTCTCCTTCTCAGCGTCGGCCTTCTCGGCGTCGTCACCCCTGACCTCCTCAACTTCGGGCTCGTCGTGGCTCTCGAAGTTGGCATTCTCCTTGGCCTTCTTTTTGGCGGGCACTTCTTGTAGTTCTCGCCCGTTCCTCAGCGTCACCGCCTTGCAGTATTCCTTGGGATTCGGCTCGGTGTAGCTCGGGAGCGATCCCTGAGTGCGCCCCGCCAACTGCTTCGCCATCTGGCCCATCTGTTGCTCCAGTTTCTTGAGCGAGGCGTCCGTGTTCTGAGCACGCAAGTCATTCGCCTCCATGTACTCCTCCATCTTCGTCATTCGGCTCTCGTGGGCTGCGCTGGTGCTGCTGAAGTTCGTGAGGAGCGTCTTCATCATGTCCTTCATCTCCCTCATGTCATCGGATCCTCCCGCGGGCGCATTCTGGTATTGTCGTGGCGGCCCGTTTTGGAATCCGGAAGGTCGGGGCTGAAATCCTGGTGGTCCTTGGCTCTGATGGTTCTGATTCCCGTACGCCAAGTTAGGATGTGCCCGAGGCTGGAAACTTTGCTGGCCGCCCTGATAATTGCCCATGTAATCAACATGCTCATGTGGTTGGCCAAGCTGGCATTCTGAGGTCTCGTGGGCTGCCCCGCAAATTCCGCACAAGGGCACATAAGGGGTGTGCTGCGTCGGTGTGGTAGTGGCCACGGCGTTCACGGGCTGAGTCTGCCCGGACTTGGGAAGCAATGCACCAATCACCGTCTGCAACTGAGAGTTCGTCGAGGCGAGTTGTTGCTGGAGCGCCTCGATCTTAGCGTTAGTGGCCGTCTCCTCGCTCACTCCAAATACGCCTGGCGTCTTCATCCTGGTATTGCCCCTCATGAAACTGTTCCTCGAGTAGTCCTCAATGAGGTTCCAAGCGTCGGTCGCGTTGAGCTTCACGAGTCCTCCTCCTGCGGCTCCGTCTAACATATGGACCGTCTGATCGTTGAGCCCCTCGTGGAACCTGTTGATCTGGGCTGCCTTCGACATTCCGTGCTGTGGACACCTTTTTAGTAGCGCCTTATAACGCTCCCACACCTCGTAAAGATTCTCTGAGTCCTTCTGGTGGAATAAAGAAATCTCCGTCTTCAACCGTAGCACCTTCGTTAATGGGAAGTAGTGGTTGATGAAGGCGGCTCGCATCTCCTCCCAGGTGGTGATCGATCTTGGTGGCAACATATCCAACCAGTCCCTCGCTCTGAACTTGAGCGAGAACGGGAACAGCATTAACTTGATTGCATCGCCCGGGACCCCATTAATCTTGATGGTGTCTGTCACCGTCAAGAATGCCTTCAGATGGGAGTAAGGATCATCATCGGGGTTGCCCTCGAACTGGGCCGTCTGAAAAATCATCTGAAGCCAAGAATGCTTCAGTTCAAAATTGTTGTTCTCGATCGGCGGAATGACAATCGCCGACTCTGTACCGCCTAGCGCGGCATTCTTGAGGTGGTCCTGAAGTGATGGTTCCTCCTCGGGAATGTTATGGATGGGCACTCGGTGGTCCGCCATATCTACTTCCGTGTTTAGGCTGTCTACGGATGCCTCTACACGAGAGTTTAAGGTTGACTCCTGCGATCTATCCTCTGAATAACAAACTAACGGATCCTGAGAGCTGGTGGATGCTCCTTCGGTATCGTACTTAAGCTTCCTTCGTAACTTTCGTTCGAAATCCGGGTCTGCGTCAACGATGGAACCCGATGGATGGCTTCGGGTCATTCACCGCTGCATCGTACCTTCAATGAGTAAGAAATAGAAATTAGCGAAAAAGCAAACAAATACGCCGAATAAGAATACGAAATCAATAACGACGCAAGAAAACAACTAGTGCAAATAACACAAATAACGCAAACAGTGAAAGCAAAGAAAACGTCGAAATCACAATGGCTAAAGTACCGAACTACGGTGTTCCTAATATCAATTTATTCCCCGGCAACGACGCCAAAAACTTGATCGACACGTAGTGAGTGATGAAAGTGCGACAAGTGATAAAATAAAACGTAAACCTAATTACTATCACCAACGTGCGATAGGCAGTGAACCCATCGTTTGTAGTGCAGTAAAGTGAGTAAACGAGTATCGAACACAAGGAATAAATCAAGTACTAGTAATGACCTAATCGACTCGATATTTAGCCTAAAGAAAATACGCAAATTGTTTGACGACTCAACCTAACAGACCACTCCTAATTCAATCAGAAATTCAAAGGACGCGACTAACTGATATGAGAGTTTTCAGATGATAAAGACGTGCTCGGGATTCGAATCCCGCTAGATATTTACGGCTAAGACAATAAAATCGCTCCTAAGTGCTTAAGACTAAATCGCAGTAATTTCCTGCCCGCTCGCGAGTTTGCTGTCGCCCTAAACGCTCGCGGGAATCTAAAATTCACGAATTACTAACGCGAGGATCGAGTATTTGCTTTCGCCCTATACTCGAATCCTATCTTCTATGAACGGCCTAAACGTTGTTTAGCTGTCGCCCTAAACGTTTTTCCATGCAATCACTTTAACACATAGACATATTAAAGCAACGAAACATATTCATAGAACGATAAATAGTCAATAGCACAATGTCACGATAATATATGTCTTAACTACGAATTATCCTAGCATTCATCTAATCTCAAACACAACGGGATTTAGCTACTCATAATAAAGGGAAAAACTACGAAAGAATTGAAAGATAAAGCCGAAGAACTCATGATCTTTCCTACTGATGAATCTGGGGTGATCTCGGGAAAAAATCTTCGTTCTTCGTTAATTCGGCGTGGATTTTTCGTTGATCCGTCTCTTGCGCTCCGGGACGGGAATTCCTGTTCTTTTCGCCCTAATTTCGTCTCTGGATGATTGGGAATTGATCTCTGGTGAGTTCTGTCGTTCCTGGGTCGAATTTGGGCTTTTTATACTGATCTTCGAGTCGGTCACGGCCTGGGACATGGGCAGTCACGGCCGTGACCATCATCGCCCGCGTCTCGTCAATTTTGTCCCTGGTCACGGCCAAGTGCATCCTCGGTCACGGCCGTGACCATCATCGATGAGCTTCTCTGCCTCGCGTCACGGCCAGACGCTTCAAGCGTCACGGCTGTGACCATCATCAGCGGCTGACCTCTACCGCGCGCTGTCCCCCGTCACGGCCGTGACGCGTAATGCATCTGGCCGTGACCGAGGGCAGTGTTGCCCCTTTCGCGCCGTTTTGCCTCGTTTTCGCTCCTTTTCGCCCGAAACTCGTCCTAAGCTTCTTCAACAATAGAACAAGTGTAAATATATCGAATGAATGCATAATTTAATTGTTAAAGCTCTATTATACCCCGAATAAATACTACGATAAACGCATTGAAATGCGTTTATCACTCTGATATATGGAGCGATCATTGGCAACGTTCATCATACATGGGCGTGACGTGTCACTGGGTCGATGACTCGTGGACGATACAAAAGCGCTTGATTGCATATAGGGAGTTCGATGAAGCGCACACGGTGCAAAACATTGCCATCAAGCTTAGGACGATCTTATCAGAGTATAGGATAGTCAACAAAGTCTTTTCAGTATTGTTCGACAATGCGAGCGCTAACAACGCCAGCATTGAACGGTTGAAGGAGTATTGTTAGCCGTCAGTCGGAGGACGATTTTTCCACTTGCGTTGTTTTTGCCACATACTTAACCTTTGTGTGCAAGATGCGCTAGTTAGTTTAAAGGAGCAGGTACAGCCTATACGCTACGCAATCAACTACCTGATGCGGCACCCGTCTTTGTGGAAGAAGTGGAAGCGTTTTTGCGCTAGAGAGGATGTACCAGCGAAGAAGTTTAGTTTAGACGTACCCCCCAGGTGGAATTCCACCTACAAGTTGTTGTACAGTTGATGGAATATCGGACACAGCTGTGCGACTTCTTTGCCGAAAACAGAGTGTTGTCGTACATTTTAGTTCCAGAGATGTGGGACCCGTGCAACAGTTTATGTGAGATATTTCAAGTATTTCACGACGCCACCGAGGCAATGTCGGGTTCATATTACCCGACTTCCATACTTGCGTTAGATCATTGCGTTAAAGTCGCAATTATACTCGACGGGCTTCGGTTTGATCCAGTAGTCGACGAGGCCGTTGGCAACATGACTAGCAAGTGGCTCAAATATTTTTTTGAGTTACCGGATATCATTATTAGAGCGAAGATATTGGATCCGAGATGGCATTTAGATGGTACGGATAGGCTACTAGAATGCTACTATACGAATGTATCGTCGGGCAGGGTAGTTGATAGCATTTATTGGCAGAGCGTACTCGATCGAGCGCATGGCTCTCTGAAGGAGCTCTTTAAAGAGTATAAGCCCGATTTTGGCCACGACTCGTCTCGATCGGGATCGGGGTGCGGTCAATCTAGTTCTACTAGTAGTCGATCTTCACGATTAGCTGACTACTCCGACATCCTCAACGGAAACAAGCGTCCAAGGTCCTCCCAAAACCCCTACATAGAAGTCGATAACTTTATGTCGACGACTTTCGAGTTCGAGGATGAAGATGTGTTCAACGTCCTTAGATGGTGGTCGAGGGTGTCGCCAACGTATCCAACATTGGCGAGGATCACTCGGGAGATCCTTGCCGTCCCGGTCTCGACCGTCGCGGTGGAGCATGCTTTTAGCATGGGCAGTTTGACCTTGAGCGAGAAGCGTTCTAACTTGAGTGTCGACAACCTCGAGTACCAATGTCTTCTCGACGATTGGACTCGAGCCGAGTATCGCACCCAAGATGAGCATGCCACGACTCGCCCGACGACCTTTTCGAGGACACCACCGGCACGGAGACAAGCGGCGGCAACGGCGGCGGCGACGGCGAGGATTATTAGAGGCATTCGGCGAGGCGTGGACTCCACATCAACAAACAAGCCCGAAAAAAGATAAGTATCGAACTCTTTTTTTTTTTTTTTTTGCGTACGAATATTTACTATGTTTACATTGCTAACTAATGAATTGTTATTTTCAGGTACTAATTTATTTAAACAAGCCTATTACGACGACGAAGCCCGAAAAAGATAAGTATCCAACTCTTATATTTTTTTTTTTGCGTACAAATATTTATTATGTTTATATGGCTAACTAATGAATTGTTATTTTCAGTTACTAATTGATTTGAACAAGCCTATTGCGACGAGTTACGACGAAGCCCGAAAATGGATAAGTAAATATTTCTGTAATTGCTTCTTCTTCTTCATTTCAAATTAAACTTATAAATTACGCATTTTTTATAGGGAAGAAGATTACGAAGAATCGTGGCTTCGCCCGTGATGGGCTTCAACAAGTTCAGGCGTCGGGCGCATTAGGTAACTTTCGCTTAGGAGTTCGGCGTTTGGACTTTTTGAAGCCTTTCTCGGACGAAGTCCTCCCGGACGAAGACTGTTTAATTTACATTTATGTTTATGTAGTATTGTAATTGGTTAATTAAAATTTTGTAATACAAGTTCTTTGTAAAATGTAAAATGTATTTTTTTTTAAGTGTCTTGCAAATTATATAGTAGCTTTCGATACATAATTCGATTCGACAAAATAACATATCAAACTTATTCAAAGAATAAGATATTTAAAAAAAAAGTAACTTCCGGTTACAACCGCCGGTTAACCGTAACCGGTGGTTGGTCTAACCGTCAACCGGGGGCGGCTAACCGACAACCGCCTCTGGCCGGTTAGACGGCGGTTAGTCCAATGCCAACCGCCGGTTACAGTTTACCGGTGGTTGGGCAAGTCTACTCTCGCGGTTTACGTTGCGGAAATCCGCCACTAATCCTAGTTAGAAAAGTAGGGTCGCCACATCCACCAAATCATAAAATCGTCGTTATTTCATGAGAATTATATGGTAAAAATAAATAAACACATCCAGTTTATTATTTATTTTATGATGATCGATTTGCTATCCATATCATATATTTTCCGATAATTATAAAATCAATTTTAAGGGAGTAGGACAAAAAATGGGACACGGATTATGGGACAGAGGATTTCAACCGAATTTTAGGCGTGCGTGAAGTGAGATTGATCTCGTCGGTGTGCAATTTACGAATTATATATATATACATATATATATACATATATATATATATATATTAGTAGAATGGGGTCTGTCCTGGTGCAGCCACGTCAGGAATGCAAGCTTCCCCAGCTAATTAGAGTGCATCAAAGTATTTTATTTATTTACGGAATTATTTCCGTGTGTCCAGGTGCATTGAATTTGACTGTTGAGCTGCTGTCGAGTTCTGAAATGCTGACGGACCATGTTGTGGTTGATTTTATTCCATTTTTGAGCAGAACGGTATCCCAACGGTCATGAGTCTTGCGTCGTATTCAATGCTGTTTTAGTTGTAGAGTAGTATTCGAAGAGGTTTGCGATGCAACCGTGAAATTTAGTGAGTCTCTACGAAATTCATTGTACGTCCCTATATTTAATGTATAAATGTATAAGAAACGTCTAGTTTATGCATTTATGGCATCGGAATACAATGTTTTTGCAAGAGTGTACTTTGAAGAAGGCATTCCAACAGTCGTTCGTTTGTGTATTCAATGCAAATTATTTCCCTCATTCACTGTATCTTCACGTAATGCATAACTTAAATAATCAATGAATAAGAAATGTTTCCTTTTTGCATATACGGTCCCGGAAACAAATGTCCCCCACTTTTACGTGTCCTTTAATAGATCTCTATATAACGTGTTAGACTGCCAGCTTTACGGCCTCACAGCTTGGCCGCCATCGGAGATTTGATAAACCGGACGGTTCTTGATGATCTAAAGCCTAGATGTGACAAGACAAGTGTTGTTGTTCGGCTGCTCCGTTCATGGACGACAAGGAATTTGAAGAAAATGGGAAGCCCATGAGTGTCGATCTTATGCTGTTGGATTGTAAAGGTGATTTGCAGCCATTCTTGCTGGTTGTCTTGCGGAAATGTGTATGTTGACGCAGGCTTCCATCCATGTTCAGAGGCCTGACCGTTTTGACGGCTTTCTTAAGGATGGACGTGTTTTTTCAATATCTGATTTTGAAGTTGTCAATGCGCCTACGATGTATCGCATGACTGACCATCGATACATGCTAAGGTTCACTAACCGTACGACCATGGAAGAGGTTGGTGAGGAGTCTTGCTCTATAAGGACTTGATAAATTTCGATTTCGTTCCTACGAAGCATTGCTAAAGTTGGCTGGCAACAATCAGGACCTACCGGGTATGTCCTTCTCTTTAAGTTGTCTACCATTTTATGCCTCAGTATTGTAGTTGCGGATGATATATCCATCCAAGAGTTGCGAGTGCGTGGCTGCTTTTCCAACTCAGATGTGATTGGGTTGCTGTCTCACGTTGTGGAGCTGGAACAGGAAAGCAGTGGTAGTGCTAGACGAGCTGTGATGCGTGTTGTTCTGGATGGGTATGCATGGTTCCATGCGGGATTGCTTCGTGTTTTCGAAACTGCCTTTCATGCAATATCACATAAAAATATTTCCGTTGGACGTCTCCGTTACGATTTGGGATGATAAGGCATCGGACTGCGATGTAGTTCGGCCTTCGATTGGCCAGAATACAATTGTTGTGGTCACAAGTATTAACCCAAAAAGTTTGGCGGTATAGCATTCTTGCCTGACTGTTCCATGCCGGGAAAAAACATATGCTTTCATAAAATTTCAATACTCATGCATTTTGCATGGAGAAATACATATAAGCACGGCTGCAGTGGATGTTTATCCTGTTCATTCATGTTTTGGGTTGAGCGTATTTATTACTCCCTCCGTCCCAAACCATTTTGGACATTTTACTAAGTCGGGCGTCCCACACCTTTTGGACATTTCCTTATTTAGCAAAAAAACTATCACAAACAATCAATATAATAATATTAAATATTCTTAAAAGACGTGCCAAAATATACACTTTTTAACCTTTTCATCACACTAAATTATTAAAGTATTCAGTTTCTTAATTCCCGTGCCAACTCCCAATTGTCCAAAATCCTTTGGGACAAAGGGAGTATTATCGTTGTTTTCTACTCTACTAATTATGCAGGAAATCTCTACTTACACACTACATCTTCATCGAAGATGTACGTAAACTACGAGGTGGTCCCTGTATGCGAGTTCAGGAAGAGGTGCCTTAATTAATTTTTGCATTTTCTAACATTATATGCAATTTGATTGTATTATTACATTATTGTGCAGGATGAATGCATTTGATAGGCCATGTTCGGTGTCATTAGGAGAAAGGAATGCTGATTTGATGCCTTGTCGTGTTTCCGACATATACGATTTCTTGCATCGGGAAACGGAGCAGGTATGCAGTGCAGGTTCTTGAGAATCATCAACAGTGTTGTTTTTGGCTTTCATTGGTTGATTTTGTTGAATTTTTCCAAGTTAAGGAATTTGCATGCATTGCTAAGACTGCTAAGGTATTGTGTAGGAGCGGTTGGCATTATATATCCTGTTCTAGGTGTTCGAGCAAGTTAGAAAAATCAGCATCGGCGCTGAGTTGCAACAAATGTGTCGATCCTATTGGAATTCTACGGTATGCAGAACGTGCAGCCTTAAATTACTATTTCTTATTTTGATTGTATCTTTGTCTTTTTGTTCATTTTCACATGGTGTTCCGTTGTAAGTTTCGAATTGAAGTAATCGATGATGATTGAAGTGATACCGCGACATTTGTTATATTTGATGGAGCTGTAGGAAGTACACAAACACCACTGCTAAGGAAATAGTCAATTCATCGGTCAGTTTATGTAAATGTTAATTATTTTCTATGAGTGTGCTGAATTTAATCGTCGCTCCATTCTTATCCTGTGTTGTTAGGATGATGCACTTGGTGCTGTTTTGACAAATTGTGAGGATGCACAAGAGACAACTCTCAATGGTACCACCCTTGATGCCAATGGTGTTTACGGCAGCCGTATCGAGCCTGATGTACTTGAAGCTTGTGAGGACAATGATAAGCATGCCGTTGAGCCGATTGTTGATGACTTCTGCGCAAGATGGCCTTGATTGCATTCCTTCAGTTAGGAGCTCCGATAGGGCCTCGCGTGGAATGCCGAAACAGGATAGTTCTCTAAGGTTATGCCAAACCACACCCCCCCCCACCCGCTCTTGCTGGTGGACGCGGCACCTACAAGCTGCGAAAGTCGAGCGCAGAATGAGTTTGTTGTGTTCTATTTGAAAAGTGCTTCTTCAATTATTATATTGGATTTGTGTTTTGGCTATATATGGTTTCCGTCTGGTCTTGGCTATAAATTCCTACTTCTATTAACTCATAAGTTGTTTCATGTGTTGGCCATCCTTGCTTAATGTTCTAATATGATATGCTGGTCGTGCTATGTGTTTGGAATAATAACCAGACAAAATTATCTCATTGTGTCATGAGATGTTGAACAATCCGCATCTTTTTAATACAATCAGTGTAACGCTAGTGTGAAGTTTCACGTGTTGCATAAACTCCCTTACTATTCCAATGCAATATGCTGATTCCGCTGTATGCATGCAATAGTATCATTATGGAGTTATCTCATCCTAACATAAAGTATTGAATGTTTATCGCCTTCATGACCATGCTATGCAAGATAGTGCTAGCTGCATGCAGTTCCGCTACATTGTTAAATTAAGCGACCGGATGATCCTATTTTAAATTTATCACATGGTGGGCGAGAATTTTTTGGCTATATATGAAATCCATATGGACTTGACTATAAGTTTCCTACATCTATTAGCTCATAAGTCGTTTTATGTGATGGGCATCATTGCTTAACGTTTTAATACGATGTGCCGGTTTCCCTATGTGTTTGCAACAATGCTTTAAAACGCGTAATGCGTAATGTGTTGCATTTTTACCCGGATATTGCGTAGCGTAAATAGCGTTGCGTATTGTGTGAGTATTTTGGGCAATCAATTTATATTGTAAATATATATTTTATTATGTAACGAATATAAATATGCTATAAATCATCAATATTTTCTCCCCGAATTTGACGAAATAAGAAATACGAGATACAATTTGTTTTTCGAATTTTGAAATTATTGTATATATATTATATATTAAAATTAATACAGCAAAGAAATAATAAAATAGGGCCCAACTGATATAAAATATATTTTCAATCAGTTTATAATCAGTTTAAAACATAAATGGGCCCAATTTGTATGCATGCCGGCCCACCAAGAAGCTTTTTCTAATTATTAAAACAAAAAAAAGAAAACGCTAACAAAAGAACGCGTCAGAGCGTTTTGAAAAGAAAATCCGCTATAGCGCGCCACGTGGCACGCTATAGTCCGCTTTTTTAAACACTGGTTTGCAATAATAACCAGAAGAAATTATCTCATTGTGTCATGAGGTGTTGAACATTCCGCACCTTCATAATACAATTAGTGTAACGTTACTATGTGAAGTTTCACGTGTTGAATGTATTTCCTTAATATTCTAATGCAATATGCTAATTGTGCTCTATGCGTGCAATAATATCATTATGGAATTATCTGATTGTGCCATAACGTATTGAATGTTTAGCACCTTCATGACAATGGTACGCAACATCATGGAATTATCTGATTGTGACATAAAGTATTGGATAATTAGCACCTTCATGGCAATGCTATGCAAGATAAACTTAGTGAGAGCTACATGCATTCTCGCTGTATTGTTAAATTAAGTGACCGGATGATCCTATTTTTAATATGGTCTTGGGTAAAAGTATCATACGTCTATTAGGTCAGACATAGTTTCGTGTGGTGGACAACATTGCTTAATATTCTAATAGAATATGCTGGTTGCGCTATGTTTGTGTAATAATGTCCATGAGAAATTATCGAACTGTGTCGTGTAACTTTCGGCACCCTCATATTACAATCCGCACCTTGATAATACAATGAGTGCAACGGCAAGTTTCGTCAATGATTAATGCAAACAAATTTATTTTGGTGACGTTTGTGTTGCAGTAAATGATATGAACGTTAGAATTCCTACTCATTGAAATCACATTTTTAGTAAAATGCATGTATTAATACGCGTTATCGAATGCATTCGAAGAGTCACTCCCCCATTTCTTGCTTCCATACGCATTAACAACTGCATTGAAAGGTCGCCTGCGACATATCTCTTTCTTTTCCTACAGTTTTGCCTATAAAGACACCAACTTTAGAATCCTATAGTGGAAGGTGGCAAATAAATGTAATGGATAGGGTATCCAGATTACCAACTGGAACAAGCATGGGGATATACAATGTAGAATTCTACAATAGGATCATTGTATGCACCGTGACTAACGACTCGAGCAGTGTGATCAAATGGATTGAAGAAATTGACGTTACAAGCCCCACACTGGTTGGCCTTGACGTTGAGTGCCTGCCCGTTTGGACCCGTGGCAAGCCACTCTTTAATTGTGCATCGACTGTAAATGCATAATTATTCAGCTTGCTCATCTAGACGAAATCAGTCGATCCCTCAAAGATTTCATGTTGAACCCTAACATCACCTTCGTTGGCGTTGCGGTTGGCGAAGACATGGCCAAGCTCATCCGTGACCACGCATTGTATAATTCAGGGAATTTCGTCGATGTGGCATCTGTCGCAAAAGCACGTTGGCCGCCGGGGCATTTCCGAGGATAGGATTGAAAGAACTTGCTCAAGCGCTTTGTGGTATGGTGATGAGCAAGCCGAAGTGCGTGAGAATGAGCAATTGGGAGAATAGAGTTCCTAGCCTCGCTCAGATCGAGTATGCTTGCATCGACGCTTTTGTTTCTTACAAGATTGGGTGCCACCTTCTCAAATAGTAGTGAGTCAGCGATCAGTGTCACGCTACTGTGTGTCTGCGTTCTTATGTCTTAATGTAATTCTGGTTTTGATGACATATAATTTTGTTCAATGAAACGAATTTATGGTTTTATTCTACGTGCAAATTTAAGTTGCAATCGTCAATTTATCCCACAACGTTATTATTATTATTATGTGCAACGGTATTAGTTCCATATATATTCCATGGGCAGTTAATATTATTATTGTGTGGAAGTGACAAGATTGTAAATGCAACATTTTCCATGCATGTATTTTTTATTGCAGTTTTGTATACCAATATATTTGGCAATGACACGTGTAACGCTGATGGTTTTATGATTCGTAATGAGTGTGTATTTGTGTATCTGCATTCCTATGTATTGATGTAATTTTGACTTTGATGCCATGTAATTTTGTTCAATGGAACGGCTGGATGTTTTTATTTTACTTGCAAATATAAGTTGCAATCGTCAATATGTGCAATCGCATTATTAATATTAAGTGAGACGGGAAATACATGCTTGCATTCAAATGTCTCTTGGAATACCTTAACAAAAATTTACTTAAAAGAACATTGAATGTTAAACATGCGCAACTGCTATGCTCCAACATTGGACATGTCTTAGTGATGTCCCTGATGACGTGGTTGAGCGTTGGTGGTTTCATTTTCGGGTTAGTGACCTTAATTAGTTAATATATTTAGAAATTTTGTAGGAGAGGTATTCATGGGATCCTTCTGCAACAGTGGTCGTAAAGACCAACTTTCTCGATGTTCTTCGTAAGCGGCTCAAGGATAATATGTGAGCTGAAGGACATTATTTGGAGAAAGACCCGTGATATAGGTTTAAGTTCTTGAGCGATGAAGTCGCTCAAGAAGTTAGAGAGAAATGGTTATCTCCTGCATTATACAGAGAAATCCACTATGCAGAAGACTAACCGTTTTGGTCGGGATGGTAATGCCGCAAAGTCAATGCAAGGTCGTACTCTACGAGCTACCTTGCGAAGAAGATGGTAAGTTTTGATTTCTTCCAATTATTTTTGTAGAAGTCCATTCAATCTTCAACATTATTGTTTTTCAAATGCTATTGGACAGGCTGCAAAGAATCAAGGAGCTCTTCCTCTGCCTCATCAGATTTATTTGTAGAACCACACGAAGAAGAAGGACAAGTCATACACCATGAAAAAGCTGAGAAGAGGATGGTAAGTAGATGTCAGTTTTGTTTATGATTTTTGGATTGAATAATTTGAAATGGGATTATTGTTATTAACTAAGTGTTGTGGAATGAGATATTTGATTTGTGTTTTGGGTTATGGTGTTGCAAAGAATGGTTGAAAAATATAGGTTGGTCATTTTATAGGGGAGGTTCTGTCGAAATTTTCTTATTTTTTCGAATGACTTGTGTTCTTGATTGTTACATGCGGATTTTAATGTGAATTAGGCATCTAATCCATCGATGTCCGATGTACAAGCTTTCTATGAGGTTTCTGGAGGTTATACGAGGTTCCAAAACATACCCGACATGGGTAACACGTCGAACCTCTTCTTTAAGACACCTACTGAGCCATCCCTATCGAGCGCCAATAGCTACATGCCTTCTCAGAGTGTTCGGGTGCATGAGGAGTTGAAGGCGACTCGAGCAGAGCTTGAAGAGTTGAAGAAGAGCCATAATGAGGTCAGTCAGTTCATTGAGCACTTGGGTTTTCGTAGGGAGTCACGTGGTTCGGACGTAGTGGATGATACACAGACATGTGCGGCTGCGGCGTCCCTTAACAGAAATGTTCGTCGCCACAATGACTTCCCAGACGGTGGTAGCTCCGACCACGGCATGGCGTAGTTTAGTCACGTTCGGTCTAGTGAGAACGACTTTTTATTATTTTATGTATTCGACCTTTTATATTTTATGTATTCGACCATTCGACGTCTTTATTTCTAGTGGATTCTGCGATATTTGGATTTTATAATATGTATTTTAATAATTAAATAGAAAACTATAAAAAAAACAGAAAAATACTATATACCGACTACAATAGTGGTCGCCAGGGAAATTTCATAGTCGGGGAGTCACGGCCAATTCCGACTACAATTTTAGTCGCCACGTATCCACTAACGTAGTAGTCGCTACTGTAGTCGCAAATTTGCGACTACAAGTAGTCGTCAGCGTAGTCGCTGCGTAGCGACTACGATGTAGACGATACGTAATCGCAAATTTGCGACTAAAGGCTAGTGCTTGTTAGTCGCTACATGGCGACTACGATCACAGTCGTAGTAGCCGGTAATTTACCGTCTACTCTCGTAATCGCATGTAGTCGGAAGTGGCGACTGACTAGCGACTACGCCTGGCTTAGCGACAACCCGTATAACGACTAACTATGCAGTTGGTATTTCAGTCACGAAGACAATTAGCACTACTTTTTGGGATGCAACTGGGTGTTGCAGTCGGTAAACAACAATTTTTTTGTAGTGAACAATATGGCACGTCAGCCTTGGCAATAAATGCAATGGGCAACCGTTTCTTATAAATTGATACATTCAATATTGGGTAGATATACTGAACGACATAGGAAACCGCTAAATTTAAGGGTCGCATCAAACGACTCTTGGAATACCCTGAACAAAACATACTAAAACATCATTGAATGATACACAATACTGAAGACTGTTGGGCTACCGTTCTGTTCGAAAAAGGAACTAAATCGACCACAACATAGCAATTAAACATTTGAGCATCTCATAGCAGCTCAACCGTCTAATACACTGAACCTGGCCACACAAAAGTAATTCAAAAAATAAACACAACGATTATGTCTCTATGCGTCGATTCACACTAACGAGTGCATTTGAAAAGTTTAATCGCCATTACGTATTTCTACGCACATTCACGAGTGCATTGCAGAAGTCTCGTCCACATGCCTCTTCGTGGTAACTATTATGTCTCTTTGTCTTCCTATAACTGTAACTATAAATAGAATTCTAATTTGTGATTCCATTACATGTTTTAAATAAACTTTTCGCAGCTTTCTTATTGTTCATTTTTGGATAATTTGGTTTGTTTTGGTTCGTACATAAAACAATGAATGACATGCGATCGATCATCACACAAACTCTTGCCGAATTTCGCTCTTTAGTTAATCGTTTTATTGCGTGTATTGAGCATAAATTAGATGATTTTTACGAGTGTGCACTCAGAAAATTCAATGAATTGTGGCCTAGGTACGACGCACAGGTGGCTGCCATAGATCATTTAGGCATGAAGGTTGAGGGCCAATACATTGAAATTCATGAGAGGCTTTATGGAATCGGGGAAAAACTTCGTATGTAGTTTATCTTTGTCTAAGTACTTTGCAGTAGTATTATTTGGCTTTGTTTTACATTGTATGTAATTCGGAAAAGGCCCGAACGGCTCTGCGAACATTCAAAGTCAAGGGCTAAACGATGCTGCTATAATTCATGTCGCACAGAGTGATTGAGAGAAGGAAAATCGGAGGAAGAAGACAAACGCCGGAACATCCCATATGTTGAAGCGCAAGTATCAACGGATTTCACATGAAACAGCCACCGGGAATTTGCAAAAACAACCCATGGCTCCAGATATGGAGTTACCAGATTCCAATTTTATAGGTTCAGGCAAATTCTCTGATAATACCGTGCTTGATAGTCATATTAAGAGGTTGTTGAGGATGTTCACGCATATATCCACAACTACACAAACAATGGGAGATGATGTTTGCATAAAGACTCTACTGGGTGGGTGATGTTCATTACTTTAGAACACTTGTGACAAAGAAAACCTGGCTGCACGACGAGGTATTCAAACCACACGATTTGTTATGTACTCACACTTTTAACTGTCTAATATATTTTCTGCTTATCAGCATATTGATGAGTGTCTCCGAGGGTGGGGTTCATTGAGAGGCAGAGGACTTCTCATGTAGGTGGTCTGCGAGTTTCGTTCATGAGCGTCATGTTCAATCTTGTGGTTGCAATGGAGTGCACAGATTAGGGAGGTACAGACGTTACCGCACTACGGCCCTACGCGGAGGGAAACGATGATGGATGGTCGTCAATTCCATAGCAACAATCAGATGTCATTGTTGTGCCGGTAAATATAAATAAGTGTGACTGGATTCTGTGTGTGGTTGATTTTAGGAAACAATTAATCACTGTCCTCGCCTCTGACCCTTCTGTCGATGTCGACATGAGATTATTCAACCTAGCATTCAGAAAAACTCAGCTTGCAATACCCTATTTGCTTCGTGATCTTTGAATGATAGAGTCGATAATAAGATTTAATATCTACCGAGACCCCGACTTTCCGCGACAGAATGTGGCGTAATGCATATAATAAGTACCATAGTTCTCCAAGAATGTTTCTACAACATTACTTTAATGTTTGTTTTGATGTTTCCAACCAGCGGTGAGTGCGGCGTGTATGTGCTCCGTGCGCTTTCTCTACTGTTTACAGATGACTCTATGTGTGATTTTGTTGCTGACCAGGTGGAGCTATTCCGGCAATATCTCACCGTGTCAGTATTCTGTAATACTTGGACATGAAAGTTGGACCATATATGATAACATTGATGTATTCAAATATGTATTTGTTGTTTGAAGCATTAAGTAAATTCTAATATAATTTCATAGCATACTTTATATTGTGGGTTCATAAAGGTTTCTGCACATCATTGGCCTTTATAGCATTGATTTTTCCGTAATTTAAATTACAGTGCAACTGCAAAAGAATGCTATCATACCACGTGGCTTTATAGCATAAGTTGCTTATACATTGATACGACTCCTAACATAAATTTAAAAAGCCAAAAGCGCTCTCAAATAAATTGTTCGAATTTTATTTAATACTGAAAATTCCAACTTTCGTATTTACTTAAATAAAAAATCGTACCCTGCAATAGGCCCATTCAATACTTTTCTTTTTAAACATTTGTGTGCACCGTTCGAGTTCTACTCTTGCGAGAAAACCTAATTTTACCGACTTTTGATTTCATTTCTTCGACTTCTCCCCGTCAACATCTTGCTCACTCCGTCAGCCATCTGTTGTTCTCTTAGACGCACTTGCAGGGGATACTTGGGACCATGGCAGCTAAACATTCTCAGGTCTGGAGTTGTGTTTCTTCGAGAGTTCCGATTTGTGGTGAGTATGTTACTGTGTAAAAGTTCCGATTTTTTTTGCATGGATGTTCTGCAAACGAACTCTCTCACTGTAACGGCATGGCTATAAACATTTTGTTCACAAATCTTTATAGGCAGCGTTATTGTCTGGTAGGCAGTGTTAGTATTAATGCAGAAAAATCTCATGTTATTGACCTGTTTTATTGCTTTTTTTTGCATGCTGCCAATGGATTTTGTGATAGCTTGTGCAAAAGAAGCTCTTTCCAACTCTTTTAGTACCTCTATATACATTTCTGTGTTTGCAGTTTTGGTGGCCAACATTATCTTAAGGGTTTGGAAACTCCGATTTCCTTTTCTTGTTATCAAAGTTTTAGTATGATCTGGAATAATATATTACCATTGTAGAACCAATGCATCTTATGGTTGTTCTATTATGTGCAATCATGAGCTGTAAGTAATCATTTTCGTCATTGTGAATAATTTCCAATTTATATCACTGGTTTGTACTGCAGAGGTTTAAAATACATTACTAAATGTTAAATTGCCAGAAAGTAACAATATATTCCTTCTGCAGAAACAGGTTGTTCATCAACCTCAACTTCAGCGTGAGGAAATTATTCCATGTAAGCCAACAGTAATTGGTGAACACAAGAAGATTAGCGAGCAGATTTTAGAAATGCTAAATATGAAAGAAGTAGAGGCTATGGTTAAAAGAAGTCCATTCTAAAAACTCATTCAGTGTGCATCACAGTACCAACTATCAATTCAGTTGATAAGGTTCCTTATGCAATCTCAAGTAGCAGACGACGATTCTGAAGAGATGATAGAGGGAAAACCATTGCGTTTCTCAGCTGTAGAATATTGTTTGTTGACTGGTCTGAAGTTTGGTGAAGATCATTCCTTTCAGCCGAATGGAGCCTTTATTAAGAGGCACTTTGGAAATAATACACGGATTACGCTGGATGACCTTGTCGGGTATATGCCCTCGAATGCCGATATTCGAGGATTAGATGAATAGGGGCTATTTAATCTATGAAATATTCACAATAATCTCGATTGTATAACATTTCGGTTGATAAAGGCATGTTCTCTTTTTATCATATTTTCTTACAAGGCATTCTGTTTAAGAAGATAAATTGAATAAAACCCAAACTTCAGAGTGTAGTTATCGATTCTGCTTGGCCGAGAGGGGGCACCAATAGACTATTACTCTCTGTGGTTAAAATAGTCCACAAGTTAATTTCTACGGTAGGGTGACCGGATTGATCACAGAAACTTGATATGTTGACGAGTCCGATGTGACATTGATAGAAGATGAATCGGGGATTGTCTGTATTTGGACACTGACTCATAGTCGAATCGATCGCATGCTGGGAATGTCCAAGATCGAATTGACTGACTATAGTAGCATACGTGAACCTTAGACTGAAAGGGTCAACGTTGGAGTTGGCCTCGAGGTCTGACCTTCCACTGGCTTTGCTAGGCTCAACGTGCTTTTGCTAGAGTCGGTGGCAACGTGCGGTCTTGACAACGGGGCATGATAAAAAAGTCAACTAGATAGCTGAGCGGGATTCACGATCTCGAAAGAGATACGTGTCCTATGAGAGTTTTGGGGGACGGAAAATTACGAAGTCTTTGGCCAAAGCATTGAAACTTACTCACTCAGATGTGGAGGGTAGTTTCATAAATTTTGCCTGTCACAATTCATCATAGAGTCGAGTCCTGTTAGTTTCACATTACATGACTATTACTCGATCGAGACACATGTGAAGGGTTTATACGTATGGCGATAATCTATAGTGGTTCGTGAATTTCGAATTCGGACTCGACTCGGGGTCGGCTTGGTACTGCAAGATTAGCTAGGCGCCTACCGAGCTCTTGGATTCCTCCCAATGGCGAGTTGAGACGAACCAGAGGAGTCGGGCATAAAAAGGATCACTAAGTACGGGTCAAATTAAAGAGAGATTGGACTTAGAGGCGCAAATGGGCTCGGCCCAAAATTAATTTGGGCTTGGCTGAATTTAATATATTTAATTTAGGATTGGTCCAAAATTAACATTTGTGTGAGAATGTTTATTTTATTATTTGATAATTAAAATAAATATTTATTTCCGCCGGTATAAATGGTGTTATACCGTAACTTACTAAGAGGGGCAAATTGGGAATTTCACCTCACGACATTTTCGAAATAACATATTAGATATGATAGGATCATCTGAAATTAAATTGTAATTAAATAGCATGATTCTTGAAATATGCTAAAGATTCTGTTTTGAAAAGATTTTGTAAGTTGAATATTTGAAAGATAAGATCTTATAAGATATGGGAGTAAAAAGCTCAACCACCCACCTTATATAGAAGGGGTTGGACGAAATTTACTTATTCGAAACAAAGAGAACAAGTCACACACACATCAAAAAGAAAAGCTTGGAGCTCTCTCTCTCTTCGCCGGGCGAATTCTCGATCGACTTCTCTAGCTATCCACGGGAGACGATTGAACGTGACCACCGAAAAGGATCGGTGTGACGAATCTTTCCACAAACCCTGCCGGCCGTTCTTCTCCGTCAGATTCACCGCAAAATTATAGGGTAAGTCTCCAATGAATCCCCGTTGAATAACGTTATTACCGTTCGTATTAAAACCGAGCGATCCGGAAATAGGAATCGTCGGAGAATTTTAAAATCCCTGGGATAATCCGGCATTTCCCAACAGACCTGACCGAAGCATTGTCAAAAATCCCTGCCAAAATCATCAACCCATATCAATGTTGAGAAACTGAAGATTGCTAGCTTGATGTTCGTAGTTGGAGTGCTGCAAAGAAGAAGCTATCGAATGCTATGGTGGACACTGCTCTGCTATACTTAGTTGAAGACTTCGACGAATTCAACAAATTTTCATGGGGTTCTCTTGCATTTGAAGAAGTTCTAGCTGCTTTGAAAAGAGACCTCAATTATTTGGAAGGCTCTGCAAGAATTGGTCAGAAGAAACATTATCGTGGTATTGGACTTGGTGGGTTTGTACACCCACTGCAGGTAATCATTTGTTCTTCCAAAATTAATGTAATGTTAATTATTGTTTTACTGTGATTCAAATCATTTCAAATGGCATTATCATCTGTTGTGCCTCAGGTACTTGCGTATGAGTGTATACCTGGTTTGCCAAGAACTTTGCGAAACGGCAGCAGCTGAAGGGCAGTCCAAAACCCCGCATGTGTTATTGGTACACAAATGATTGGAAGACGAAGGGATCTCCGTCGATGGGTAATTGTGAAAGCAGCTTTTTCGTCGGGCGTCGAAAGGAGCCTGTTACAGCCCACGGACGAAGAATGTGCGTCCTTCTTTCATGACCCCAGTCAGTTCGTGTCTACTAATGACAATGAGCTCCTCCAGGAAATAACCTCGCTTCTATTGAGTGGAGTTACAGTAACGTGTGTTCCGTCTAAGAACGTCGCATGAATAGCCTACGGCTGAAGTTAGTGACGAGTCAGGTGCCGTAGATTCTTCCCATCATGATACACCAGACAGCTTCATCGAATGGTCTTCTTACCGACACACCGAAACTAGTATCTCCTATACGTGACGAGAAACCTAAACGCAAGGGCAAATCTCCCTCCAACGTATCTCAATCGTCTTACTCAAAGATCGTTGGTGGCGACCATTGCACGTGGACGTCCCTGATCAGTAGACCTGTCAAAATGGCCCGCTGCCCGCCCCGCCCCGCCTTGACTTTGGGGCGGGCTGGGCTGGGATTTTTAAGGCTCGCCAGAAGGCGGGCCTAAACAGGCTAGCCAGCCATATATTTTAATTAATTTATTTTATATATTAAATATATTTATTTGAATATATGAATTAATTAATGATTTTATTTATAATTAATGATGCATTTATTAATTAATACCTAATTAATATATATTTAAATATTATAATTAAATAATTAATGATGCATTTATTAATTAAGACACAATTAATGTATATTTAAATATCATAGTTATATAAATAATTCTTAATTAATTAAAAAGTTTAAATAAAAAATTGTAAAAAAAATATTAAGGCGGGCGGGCCGGCCCGCCAGGCCCGAGGCCCGCTGGCGGGGCGGGCTGGGCTTCAGTTTTGAAGGCCCGCTACATGGCGGGCCAGCCCGCTACATGGCGGGCCAGCCCGCCCCGGCCCAGCCCATTGACAGTTCTACTGATCAGCATAGAGATCAGTCGAAGGCGTCTGCCGCACAAGTTAGAATTACGAGACGTTCGAATTAGGCAAGTCGAGACGAGGGTGACAGTGAGCATACAAAAATGGTAAAAAAAAACCATCATCTTTGCAGGCAATAACTGAAACGAAGATGTCGAAAAAACATGGTCAAGCTGTCGCTCCAGAGGACCTGTCCACTCCACGAAGTGGTATGAATTCTCTACAAGCTATTCGGGGAGATAAAACCACTCAGGTAAGCCTTCAATTATGGAAAACACTGAATGTCGAATTATTACCTAGCATGTCGGATTTAAACGATGCAATAAAACATCAACTGCGCGATTTCAACAGGCAGATCACCAGGCAGCAACCTCTACGAGGCCCTCGAGAGGACTGAAAATCGAAAAAGTTCCTTGCAAGCTAACTACAGCAGATGCCTCCGATGAAACTAATCCACAATCGCTAACCATCCTCGCCGAATTGCAGAAAATGAGAGAGATCATACAGTACCGCTCGCGATAATCACTTGCGACTAATGAGAGGGTGGAACGGTTCTTGGCAAAATTGATGGGAGGTTAGCAATCGTGGAGGCAAGCTCCAAGCTGAGTGACGCCATGATTCAGTTGGTTGAGGAGAAGGTCAAGCAGATTTCAGTCTACGCGCATCAACGTGATGAATTAGGTCCGTAATTTTGTTGTACTAACCAATTTTTTACGTTCTATTAAGTTTCCTACAAAGTATGTCATGACATAATAGCATGATCATAACAAATTTTGCTATATTATATTTGGAAGTTGATGTGGAGGCAGGCACGGGGCTATGGAGCTAGTGGTCGAGGCAGACAATGTTGTCGGCGATGCATGCAGGCTCGATGATACTCCTGCCGTTGTCAGGGTATCGAAGAAGAAGCGCAGGAAGGCACTTGAATCGGTTGTCATAGTTGTTGGGACTGATTGTTTTTTGTCGCGTTGATTATATCGGACAGTGTTTGGTTACTATTTGTTGTTTCTGGACAACATTTAAGCACATTCAAGTAATATTATTCAGGCATTTTAACGCTGTTATGATGACGAGCTTTCTTCACAAACCAGGACAAAAATGTATCATACGATTGTTTTTCTGCAATTTTACCCATATAATGTTTAGCGAATAAAAGTGCCTTAATTTGAAATCAAACGCAACGTGCTATTTAATTCACAAATTGAATTTCGCGCCTTCATTTACTTCATTCCTACCATTTAATTTGGTCAAATAATTTAATTGTAAAATGAACAATGAAAATAAAAGTGACTGTACAAATACCCAAACCGAAATATTTTTCATGAGTCCGCTTGATCTTCCTGCCAAATACACTGAAACCAACCACTCACATTGATGCATCTAAGTGGGCGCTACCTGCATGCAAAACCCAAATTAGTGGCAGCATTGAATCTAACCTGTTCTCACCGGCTTCATCAGTTATCAGCATGTCTGCCCCGCCGGCACCTCTTCCAGAGCTCGGCAGAATGCCGGGGATTATTCCTAGGGTAAGCGTGATTTCCCATATTTGTTGGATTATTCTTATAATTGTTTTCCTACATGTATTTTTAACTGTCGAACATCAACTGAAAGTAATGAAGGCCAGAAGTGCGAAGGTTATTGATTTTCCATTAAAATTGGTGTTACACAACAAATTGGCAGCAGATATTTTTATAGTAGTCAATGTTCTATGTATCACGAATCCTTTCTGAAGATTTATTGGTTTTTGTCTTATAATGCATTGTGTGGTGACTGCAATATCTACGAAACAACATATATTTAGGTGAAGTTGGAGAATCAGCTTCCCCAGTATAGAGTCATACAATGTAAATTAGCAGTCTATTCAGACTACAAGGAAACGTGCAATATCATTAGGAGCATGCTCAGCGGCATAGAGATGGAACAAATGGTCCAAAAATCACAATTTGGGAGTTTGATTGAACATGCAGATATCTTCTGCTTATCAAGTCAGCTTATATGGCATTTGATGCAGTCTCAGACAAAGCAAGAGAATATAGATGAAATGTGGATAATGATAAACAACAGGCCACTACGCTTTTCAGCTTCTGAATTCTGCCTCTTGACAGGCATGAAAGTTTCTGCTCAGCCCGTTGTGGTTGAAAATAAGGGTTTCATTTTACGGCACTTTCAAGGGAATGAGAGGGTTATAAAACATGATATTAGAGTCCGATTGAAGGAGATGGGCAGGCAAAAAAGGCCTGCCGTCGATATTGAAAATCTAGAGATGGCAAGCATTCTCTTTGTTGCAAGTGTCCTGCAGAAACGAAGTGCCAGAGAAACGTCCTTGATTGATACAAAGTGGTTATATTTGGTTGACGATTTTGATGAGTTCAACAACTATCCATGGGGAGCTGTTGCATATCATGAAGTTCTAAAGTCATTTAAGAGGGATCTTAGTTCGTTTAACTGTGATATTGCAACGGATTGTAGGAAAAAGACCGTAGTCTAACCTTAGCAGGATTTGTGCATCCTCTTTAGGTTATCAACTTCGATTACATCTAATGTTCTGTTTGTCTTCATATTAGTGTGTATAATTTGAGTATTTATTTCAATTTGCATTTTAGTTTGTCTGACATGCAAATCATTCATCGTAATTCGTAATATCTTTATATAGGAATTATTATGAGAGTTGCGCGCGTTGACTTTCGTTGACTTTCTCTCTAACACCGTCAGTAGGTGCGATTTTCACACAGTAGGCGATTTCTTCAGATTTCTTCTTTTCCGACCACTACCCACGTCATCTCCGGCCGTTTTGGACTCACCTCGGAGGTACTCGGCGACCCCCCGCCGCCGGGATCAGACGGCGGTGGTCTAGGGGTGGATTTCAATCGTTTGTAGCTGTGACTGTTCGTATCCCTCACCACAAATCTGCCCACCTTCATCTTCCATCCCCGTCCGCCCAGATCCACACGGTCGCCGGCGTTCTGCACCACCTACTACCACTCACCAAGACCCCCCCGCACCACCCTCCATCGCCGGGATCAGACGGCGGTCGGAGGGCCTCTTTTTCTTGCCGTGACTTTTCATATTCCACCACAAAACCCTTTTTTTTTCCCTGGCTGTTGCCGTCTGTCCCCTTGGACTGATTGGACTGAGTGGATATGGCTTCTCCTTCATCATCGGAACCTGTTCGTGCGTCTAGGAAGTTGCCGGACCTCGATGCTTTGGCCGCTAAATACCCGGAATTTGCGGCTGCTCTTAATCGTTCGGAATTTAACTCCCTCATGACTCGGTTATTGGGTGTTAATCTCGGCTCAGCATCTGGGGAAACTGCCCCTTCGACTCCCTTGGTCTCTGACGAGCATCTCGGAGGGTTGGGTGGTCGTTCTCGCTCGTATGATACGAATGCGTCGAACCCGGTGCATGGGGTTTTGTCTGGGGGTCTCGGTGCTGCAGGGGTTTCTCAGCCCCTACGTAATGCGCCTATTCGGAGTATTCTGAAGCGTACCAATAGGCCGGGTGAGCTGACTCCACCTAGGTCTTCGTCGACGGATACCTTTCCAGGTTCAGGTCGGGGTGCCCAAGTCGCTGTTGGTGCTTTGGCTCATGGGGCGATTGGGTTGAACTCGGCAGCGAGACACACCGGTGAGGGCTTCTCTTCTTCGGTGACCGGTACTGATATCTCGGCTGCGGGATCGGGGAAAGATCGTGCATCTAGTGAGAGTGAGGTTCCAACTAGGGTTTCTTCCTCGCCTGTTCATGCTGGCGGGACGGCTGTTTCTGGGCGTAACTCTCAGCCCCGGTTTGTTTCTGGGCGCAAGGCTGGGCATTTATCTTCAGCGGTTGGGCCTGGGGGTACTCAAAGAATGGCCCCTAGGACTGGTTCGGATACTTCTTTACCCCCTAAGAATGGTGATGGAGGAGCTGGGGGTTCCTCTTTTGCGCAAGTCCTAACGGGGAGACGTATTCGACCACAACAGCGAACGGCGCTTAGTTTCACTCCTCCCACTGTTGTTGATGGGGTGGCAGTTGTTTGTCCTACGTGGGAGGTTGCTAAGCAAGGGCTGGATAGATGGAACCACACTTTGGTGGGTTATTTTCTTGGACGGCGGCCTTATTTCCCCTTCGTGGAGAAGTTCGTTCGATCATCTTGGGCGGGTGTGGAAGAGGTTCAGGCCACGATCAACGGCTTTTTTATTTTCAGGTTTGACTCGGATAAGTCGATGACGGCGGCTCTCGAGGGAGGTCCTTGGTTATGGCAGGGGCAGCCCCTCTTCTTGGAAGCTTGGAGGCCCGGCATGTCGTTCGAGCGAAAGGAACATACGGAGGTTCCGTTGTGGGTCAAGCTTAGGAATATCCCCAATGAATTTTGGACCCCCGCGGGCTTGGGCATCGTAGCTAGTGCCGTTGGGCAGCCGCTTTTCGCCGACGGCATTACTATGAGTGCTACTCGTATCGACTATGCTCGGGTCTGTATCATTAAGGACCTAAAGACGGAGTTTATTGAGAAGTTTAATATTAGGCTGCCCTCTGAGGATGGGAGTCCACGTGGGATGGTTCCGGTTACTGTGGAGTACGAATGGAAGCCTTCTAAGTGTACGAGGTGTGATACGTGGACCCATTCGGATGGTTCTTGCCCGATGGCCAAGAAGATTACTGCGGTTAAGGCCACTCATCCTAATGAGAAGCGGGAGAGGCAGCCCACCTTGGGTAACGCGATTCGGGTTCCTAGGCCTAGAGATGATGATTGGCGACAGGTTGGGCCGAGGGGCAAGATTTCCGTTGGTTCTCACCAGGCGGCTACGGTTCATCCGGTGGCTTCTACACAGGAGGCGACTACGAGTTCTCGTGGGACTGACCCTCTGTGCCCCTCGGCTGAGACTAGTGATGAGACTAGTGATGATGAGCTCCGGGCTGAGGCGGAGCGTAATGCATTTTTCTGGGGTAACGCAAGTAACCCCTTCCATGCTTTGTCTGATGTTGATGATGAGTGCGCTTCTGAGGGTCCTAAAGCAGCCCTTCCGGACGATTTATCATGATCGCGCTCGCCTCGTGGAATGTGAGGGGTCTCAATAAGAGAGACCATGGGAGGGCGGTGATGGATCTTATCTCTAAGTTTGATTTAAAACTTTTCGGGCTTTTGGAAACTCGTGTCTCTTCTATTAACGCTAGTGCTGTCTCCGGAGGCATTAGGGACTCTTGGCAATGGTTTTTTGATTATGGTGATGGGCCGGGAACGAGGATTTGGGTTGGTTGGGACCCCAGTTTTGTTCATGTCACCATTGTGGGCTGCTCTATACAAGCAGTTCATTGTAGGGTTCATTCTCTTGCATCGCAGGAACTCTGCTATATTTCCTTTGTGTATGGGAAGAATCGGCGAGAGGAGAGGGCTGATCTTTGGGATGAGATTATCCGGATTTCGGAGAATAGGGCCAACGATCCGTGGCTGATCCTCGGGGATTTCAATGCCGTTACTGATATTTCCGAGGCGAAGGGTGGTAATCCGTCTGTTGTGGAGGCGACGGAGCTCAGGGATTGCTTGATCAATGCCGACCTGACTACCTTACCTTCGACGGGGAGGTTCTTCACTTGGTTCAACCAGCAGCGTGCGGAGGCTGGTATCTGGCGGCGGCTTGATCGCATGGCTGGCAATCCCTCGTGGTTTGCTACCCACCCCGATTTGGCTTACTACTGCGATTTTCCCGCTACTTCCGATCACTCTCCTCTTATCCTTGCGGCTGCCCGGGGAAGTGGGAGGCGTCCTTGCTTCAAGTTTGATAACTTTCTGGTTTCTGATCCTAGGTTCATTGACGTGGTGAGAAGAGGTTGGCTGGATCATTCGGATGGCTTCCCGATGTTCTCTTTTGTTCGCCGACTTAAGATGCTCAAGCCACACATTCGCGATCTTAGACGCATGAAGGGGGACTTGGCTAGGAATGTTCTTGAGGCCAAACACTTCATTGAGCTGAGTCAATCTTTTGTTGAGAAATACCCCTCGGAACCCCTTTTCCTTGACTTCGAGTCTACGTGCAGGTGTTTATACTCCAAGGCTGTGGAGATTGAACAGTCTGCCCTCTCTCAGCGGGCCAAACTTGCTTGGCTTAAGGACGGGGACCAATGTACCTCTTTCTTCTTCAAGAAGGTGACTCTGAGACGTGCACGTAATCGTATTCTCTCGTTGGAGGACGATAATGGGCTGGTTATTGAGGGTGATCAGCAGGTGGCGGCTGATCTGATCCGATTCTATAAGGAGCTACTTGGGAAGTCGGGTAGGGACACTCCGGTTCGTGTGGATGATCTCCGTAACTTTGTTACTACTTCCATTCATCCGGACGTGGGGGCTGATATGATTCGTCCGGTTACGGGGGCTGAGATCAAGGCGGTGATTTTCGCGATGGGCAGCGAGAAGGCCCCGGGGCCTGATGGTTACACTGCAGCTTTCTTCAAAGCTGCTTGGGAGGTTGTTGGCGATGATCTTACCTTTGCTGTCCAGGACTTCTTCAGCACTGGCATCTTACTGAAAGGCCTTAACAGCACCCTTATTACTCTTATTCCGAAAGGTGAGGCTGCTAGGAATGCGTCGGACTTCCGCCCTATCTCTTGTTGTAATGTCATTTTCAAGGTTATCTCGAAGATCCTCGCTAACCGGCTGCGTCCCTGCCTTGCTGATCTCGTGCATCCCTCACAGACTGCCTTTGTCCCTGGAAGGCGCATCTCTGACAACATTCTGATGGCCCAGGAAATCTGCCTTGCTTATCAGAATCGGAGCAAGCCGGCGCGCGTGGCTTTCAAGGTCGATTTGGCGAAGGCCTACGACAAGGTTGAGTGGAGCTTCTTGTTGGCGGTCCTGTCGGCCATGAAGTTTCCCCCTCTATTTATCAGATGGGTGGCTGCTTGTGTGACCTCGACTTCTTTCTCCATTAATCTCAATGGAGCTCCTGTGGGTTTCTTCGAGGGGAAGAGAGGCTTGCGACAGGGAGATCCGCTGTCCCCCTACCTCTTTACTCTTGTCATGGAGGTCCTCCATGGTATTATTGACTCGAGCATCCGTGCTGATAGCAGATTTCAGTTCCACTGGCGGTGTGAGTCGATGCGATTGGCAATGCTCACGTTTGCGGACGATCTTATGCTGTTTTGCCATGCTGATACTTGCTCGGTCAAGGTGTTTAAGGATGCTCTGGATACCTTTGCTTCTTTGTCCGGTCTCTGCCCCAACCCCCGGAAGAGCGAGATGTTTGTTTCTAAGAGGGCTGAGAATATCTCGAACTCCCTCCTGACCATCATGGGATTTCAGCTGGGTAAGCTTCCTGTCCGTTATCTGGGCGTTCCTCTTCTTCACTCGAGGCTCCGGCTGGTGGATTGTGCCCCTCTTCTTCACGCGGTGGATAAGCGGGTTGGGTCTTGGTTGAACCGGTCCCTCTCCTACGCGGGAAGGGTCCAACTTATCCGGTCCGTCCTTGGGTCGATTCATTTGTACTGGTCCAGCGTGTTCCTGCTGCCTAAGGGTGTGGTCAGGGCTTTGGAGACGAGATTTAGGCGTTTTCTGTGGGCTGGGTCTTCCCCCAAAGTCGCGTGGGAGGAGGTGTGCCTGCCGGTTAATGAAGGAGGCCTTGGTATTCGATCGATCACGGCTGATAATAAGGCCATGATGCTGCGCCTTCTGTGGCTTATTGGGAATAGAGATCTCTCTTCGATTTGGGTTAAGTGGCTCCTCCATACGAGACTTCGCCAGCGATCCTTCTGGGCTGTCCTTCCGTCGTCTAACGATGCGTGGAGCTGGAAGAAGGTCCTTCAGCTTAGAGATGTCTTTCGACCTCTTGTTGACTTTACGGTGGGTAATGGTGACTCGATTTGGCTTTGGAAAGACCCGTGGCTGCTCCCTTCCCCTCTCGTGGACCACTTCCCTCGGGGTCCGGTGGCGATGGGTCTTCCTATTGACACTAGACTGTCCGCGGTCATTAATGCGGACGGGTGGAACTGGCCTGCCAGGTACTCGGTTGAATACTTGGATATTGAACCTTTGCTCCCTGTGATTTTCCCTTTGGAGAGGGACTCTTTACGATGGAAAGGCGCTGCTGATGGACGATTCTCTACGGCGAGGGCCCGCGATGCAATTAGGTACCGTCGCCCGGATGTGCCTTGGGCTGATCTGTTTGGGGGAGCTGCGCGGGTCCCAAGGTTCGAGTTCATCCTTTGGCTCGCTATTCGTGAGCGGCTTTCCACGCGGGATAAACCTTGGATTGCGTTACGGGCGGGTTCTAATCTGTGTGCTTTGTGCGGCCTTTCCCGGAGACTACTAATCATCTCTTCTTCGAATGTGAATTCTCATTGAGATGTGTTCAGTTGCTTGAAGATAGAACAAAGTGGAGCTGGCCGGTTCGTGTTTGGAGTTTGGGCGTGCGTTCGGCAGCTAGGAGATGGCGAGGTCACCATCTTCTTCACGTGATGTTCCGTCACTTGGTTGCCTCATTGGTTTATCACATCTGGAAGGAGCGGAATAGGCGTTGGAAAGAGAACATCTCCTCATCTCCTCAGCAGGTGATTTCGTTGGTTCTCGGTTTGGCGTGTTCGCGACTTGACACGGTTCACACGCGGTTTGCCTTCCAGGTGGCGGCTATCAAGCGACTGTGGCATGTTGGTTGAGGTTGGGCTGTTCTTCTTGTTTGGTGTTTGTGTGGGTTTTGGCTTGCTGTGTTGTTTGTGCTTGTTTGACCAGTAGCCTGTTACTGGTTTGTGGGTGGGTTGGTCCACCTTTTCACTGTACTTCTTTCGTTTTTTATTTTCGGAAAATTTACCAAAAAAAAATTCGTAATATCTTTCGCTTAGGTACTTGCATGTGAATGCATACCTGACGTGGCAGCTACATTTGCGAGATACGTAGGTGTTGCCAATACAACACTCCCATGCATGTGCCGTTTGAGAACTGTCAACTGGAGAAGAAAAGCTTCCCCAAGATTGAATTATATCATTAAGATAATGTCCAAGTCAACTGTGGAGACAAGTGTCTTGATGCCTACTGTTCAAGAAAGTGCAACAGGATGCATTTCAGCATCCCATTTCGGATCCATTGGTAATTCTACGGTCCTACAGCCACCGACTTCAGACAGAAAGAAAATTAAAACTACGGATGGAGGTTCAACTTCGTGCAGTGCCGCATGTGGAGAGACATCGACGTTGACAACGTACGTATGCGTTGTTCATAGAAGGCGTGTTCGTGGAAAAGTTGTATAAAGAACCAAGCAATCCATTAACAAGACGCCTGTGAAGGAAAGGAATAGAGTGCCGACACTAGATCTGCCTACCGTACTGCCAAACAGTGTAGGCAGTTCACCTGAAGAAAAATCAACTTCAAGCTTTTCTGGAAGTTGTTTGGGCGACGGAGTTCATAAGTGTAAGACATCAAGATCATCATCTCATCATAGTGAAGTATCAACAGGGGCACTTCGTACTATTATCCCCATAAGAAAGATTCCTGAAAAAACAGAACATATCCGCAAGGACGTTCAAGATATGGAGATACACAAATGTCGAATAAGCTGCAACACCAAGACTCAAAAAGGCTGAGCTCCGCCTATTACTGTGTATAATTTGAGTATTTATTTCAATTTGCATTTTAGTTTGTCTGACATGCAAATCATTCATCGTAATTCGTAATATCTTTCGCTTAGGTACTTGCATGTGAATGCATACCTGACGTGGCAGCTACATTTGCGAGATACGTAGGTGTTGCCAATACAACACTCCCATGCATGTGCCGCTTGAGAACTGTCAACTGGAGAAGAAAAGCTTCCCCAAGATTGAATTATATCATTAAGATAATGTCCAAGTCAACTGTGGAGACAAGTGTCTTGATGCATACTGTTCAAGAAAATGCAACATGATGCATTTCAGCATCCCATTTCGGATCCATTGGTAATTCTACGGTCCTACAGCCACCGACTTCAGACAGAAAGAAAATTAAAACTACGGATGGAGGTTCAAGTTCGTGCAGTGCCGCATGTGGAGAGACATCGACGTTGACAACGTACGTATGCGTTGTTCATAGAAGGCGTGTTCGTGGAAAAGTTGTATAAAGAACCAAGCAATCCATTAACAAGACGCCTGTGAAGGAAAGGAATAGAGTGCCGACACTAGATCTGCCTACCGTATTGCCAAACAGTGTAGGCAGTTCACCTGAAGAAAAATCATCTTCAAGCTTTTCTGGAAGTTGTTTGGGCGACGGAGTTCATAAGTGTAAGACATCAAGATCATCATCTCATCATAGTGAAGTATCAACAGGGGCACTTCGTACTATTATCCCCATAAGAAAGATTCCTGAAAAAACAGAACATATCCGCAAGGACGTTCAAGATATAGAGATACACAAATGTCGAATAAGCTGCAACACCAAGACTCAAAAAGGCTGAGCTCCGCCTATTAGTGTGTATAATTTGAGTATTTATTTCAATTTGCATTTTAGTTTGTCTGACATGCAAATCATTCATCGTAATTCGTAATATCTTTCGCTTAGGTACTTGCATGTGAATGCATACCTGACGTGGCAGCTACATTTGCGAGATACGTAGGTGTTGCCAATACAACACTCCCATGCATGTGCCGTTTGAGAACTGTCAACTGGAGAAGAAAAGCTTCCCCAAGATTGAATTATATCATTAAGATAATGTCCAAGTCAACTGTGGAGACAAGTGTCTTGATGCCTACTGTTCAAGAAAGTGCAACAGGATGCATTTCAGCATCCCATTTCGGATCCATTGGTAATTCTACGGTCCTACAGCCACCGACTTCAGACAGAAAGAAAATTAAAACTACGGATGGAGGTTCGAGTTCGTGCAGTGCCGCATGTGGAGAGACATCGACGTTGACAACGTACGTATGCGTTGTTCATAGAAGGCGTGTTCGTGGAAAAGTTGTATAAAGAACCAAGCAATCCATTAACAAGACGCCTGTGAAGGAAAGGAATAGAGTGCCGACACTAGATCTGCCTACCGTACTGCCAAACAGTGTAGGCAGTTCACCTGAAGAAAAATCATCTTCAAGCTTTTCTGGAAGTTGTTTGGGCGACGGAGTTCATAAGTGTAAGACATCAAGATCATCATCTCATCATAGTGAAGTATCAACAGGGGCACTTCGTACTATTATCCCCATAAGAAAGATTCCTGAAAAAACAGAACATATCTGCAAGGACGTTCAAGATATGGAGATACACAAATGTCGAATAAGCTGCAACACCAAGACTCAAAAAGGCTGAGCTCCGCCTACAAAGCGCCCCCCCCCCCCCCCCCCCGACATCGAACAAGAGAGTTGCGTACAAAGAAGATTGATAAACTGTACAAGATTGAAATGTTCCCAAAAGTGGTGGAACGCATAGAGGCCATGAAGGAACATCATCTTGTGACGGGACTTTACAAATCAGAACTGACACGAGAGTTCTTCCTTGCATTGATGATAAACGACAGCTGGCTCAGTGACGACGTAAGAATATATTTGCTATCATGTCTTCTAACAATATATATCTCAAGTTACCTCAAGTTATGAATATCACACGACTTTACTTTATGGGTCTATGACAGCATGTCGCGAATACATGTGTGGATTCATTGAGATGCATGTCCCGAGCAAGATTCCAAAAAAGGATGTTGCAATCATGAGCACATCATTTGCAAGGCTTGCAACAACAGTCAATGCAAAAAATGGGGTGCTGGTCTAAGCTCTTTGAGGCAATTTGCCCTTGGCAAACCAGAAGGATGGCCTTTGTGTCCATCACTAGTGCAGAAACGTACATGGGCGACGGTTGTTACAAGTCATGGGCGACAATTTCGACGCGTCGCCCAGAGCACCGTCGCCGATGTGCATAATTTTGGGCGACAGACAAACACGCGTCGCCAGAGATATATTATGGGCGACGGCCATTTCAGAAAACATCGCCCAAGACTTTACGTGTTGCTTTTATTTTATCATGGGCGACGGTTATTTGGTCAGAAACCGTTGCCCATTGTATATCTTCCAGTTTGCGGCATCGAGGCTCAAACACACATTTACATCCTAAAGCGACAGTGGACATTTAAGAACGGTCCCAAACGGGGACCATTGAAGGTTTTCTCCTATTGAGAAAACCTTGAATGAGTATCTAAGCTTAAATAAAAAATTAAAATCACAAAGACGAAGGCATACAAACCAAATATGGGTTTGAAACTTACGTATAGCTGTCCAAAGCAAGAATATCACCCCAAATTCGCCCAAGTTGCCCAAATCCCCCAAAGTTTTGACTCAAAACCTACGATTCGCAAAATATAAGCTCAATATCAACCTCAAATTAAATATAACAAGGGTCTATGCCAAAATTATGCACGTAATACCCAAAATTTCGTAATAGATATTATGAATAACCTCAATTTTCGAAGAATTCAACACACATTTGCTAAATTACAATGAGAAAAATGGTCAGGAGACATCTTACCGTGTTGTCGTAGCCCGAAATCGTCGAAAAGAATCGATGTCGCCGGAAAATGTCGCCGATGAAGTTGAGGCCGCGGCCAAAATTCGACCCAAAAAATCCCTAATGTCCAGACTTCACCAAAATATCTAATTTTCACAATGATAAAGATCAATATCAACCTTAAATCAAACATAGCACAGAAATAAACTACGAAATCACATAAATTAAGCTCCAAATTTTCAAGAATTCGAAACCCCCAATTTTTTAAAAACACCGATTTCAAAACTTCCAAGCCCCAAATCACTAAATACAAAGAGGGGAAATGCTAAATGGAGTTCTTACCTGTTCTCAAAGCTCGGACACGTCGGAAAAGCTTCGATTTTGCCGAAAAATCGCCAAAGCCGCGGGCCACTTCATTTTTTCTTCGTCTGTTCGAAACAATGACGTGAGGAAGAAGAAGATAACTTAAAAGAGTCATAGGCGACGGTTTCTACGAAAAAATCCCGTAACCGTCGCCCATGATATATATTTTTTAATTTTTTTAATAACTCATGGGCGATGGTCGTTAGTGGAGATCGTTGCATATACATGTTGCGGAATGCTTCGCAATGATGTTTCCGGAAGATGATCTGTTCGAGTTAACGAGCTCACAGGTGTATGAATTTAGGCAGTACTTGACTGTATCAGTTTTTCTCTCATACTGGGCCTGGCCGAATGAACGGATATGTCGAACTCTCATTCTTCTTTTTGTAGCGGTGTAACGAAAAGCGTGGCCTTAGTGTGTAACTAGAACGCTAAATGGGCTGGATGCTTTGGTGAATGCCTATGCTTCTTGGGTACAATGTTTCGATGTTTATGTGCATGTGTGTGGATTTTATGACATTACATTAGCATGAAATAGCATTATCTTTACTTACAAAACGTGTATTGCTATAAATCCTTCAAAGTCTGCATTACTAAAAATGTTACTATGTAGACATGGGATCCGCCAGACATCCATGTGTATTTGTTGTTACTGAAATCTAGACAGATGCACGTTATTGTTGCATTGCTATATTTATCTTAATTACCTGAATATGAACAGTCATACGCGACTTTCAAGTAGTATGCTGGAATATTGTCAAACGCATGGACAACATTAATTAATGAAGACCATTGTATGTGATCTTCGTGAACAGTAAACCGTGAATATAAACAGTAAACAGAACTAAATTCCATAAAATCATTGCACTCAAAGGTTAATTAGCCAAGAAGGAACCAAAATGCTAAACAATGTAAGTGCTTATGTACTATAAACAGATTTACAGCTGCAGAAGCAATTTCCAATCATCCGAAATCAAAAATTTAACAGGCAACTCGCAGAAATACGCATACAATCAATCTAAACAGCGCCCAGTGCTGCATATAATTTCTACAGTTCATCAGTTTTCATACTATGCATACTAACGTCCATACACTAGTGGATTGGCAGTGTGACTACCTGAGATCTTTATTGAACCAAGTAGAGAAGGATCGATGCGAAGATACATTTCTACAGGCTATTTGAAAAACGTACATACGACATGCTCCAAGTAAGATACGATACTCTCACAGGAAGTGTTGAAAACATGCTCGGGGTTCTCAATGAACATTACATGAATATTGACAAAAATTGTCCAACATCGACCTCACCCTCGGTAATCTATTTCAGGAAATTTATATGCAAACCCATCCATTATTTTCATGCACTGTCTAGTGTTTTACTACTAAATTAAAAATTGCTCTCATTCGCTAGAACACGAGACGACACCATGCATTTGTTATTTCCTGGAAAATCATGATCCCATCAAGCCAAAATTCCAAGACAGAAGCGTTTGGAAATCATGAAATCTAAAAGACGATTGAGGATTACAGAGAGCAATAAACAAAACCTAGGAACACGAGATGGTATGCAAGTAAAATTTCCGCAGCATATCACCAAACACAAATATTAACGCTAGCTGTTGTTGAAACTGTTAAGCGTTGACTACAGAAAGTGATCGAAGACAACGAACAAGCATTTTACTCTGTACAATACGTAAAAGAGGGGCTTCTTCATTGCCATTTTTGTGATGCGCTGGTTTGGAAAGCGTAGTCGACAATAAAATAAGACCATGGAAAATCTTTGCTCTACACTATATGTTGCAACCAGGGTAGAGTGTCGCTTCCCCCATCGAGGCAACCACCTAAATACTTGCTCAATTTCTGACATATCATTTCGATACTACATCAGGGTTTATAATTCAATTCTTGCATTTACATCCATGGGAGCAAAAGTTGACATGTCGGTCAAACGAAAATCAGGCGCATATGTTTACAGTATACACGGAAAAAACTATCACAACATCAGTTCTTTGCTTCCATCTGAAGGAGACAAGCCAAGATTTGCTCAGCTATACATTTACGAGGAACGAGACATAATAGTCGGTGACCTGCCGGTAACAACTGAGGAACGAGACATAATTGTCCAGATGAAAAATGACCAACTTCAAAGAATCGGCGAGTCACATCCTTCTTTCATGGCAATGCAGTGCCCGTTGCTTTTTCCTTTTGGTGAAATTGGTTACCACGATCAGATTCCATACAACAGAGTGTTGCACGCAACGTTCAAGAGGAAATTTATAACAATTAGTGAGTTTTATGCTTACCAAATACAAACTAGATTGTCTCAAGGAAATGGTATCATTCGAGCCGGCCGTCTTTTTCACCACTATGTAGTTGATGCATATACAGCCACAGAACAGGAAAGATTGCGTAGGGTCATAAATAATCAGAAGACGTTGAGCGCAGAACTTTATAGCAACATATGCGATGTAGTATCAAGGGGAGAGATGGATGCAAGATCACTTGGGAAAAAAACATTTTGCCTTCGTCTTTTATGGGATCTCCGAGATATATGGAAGAGAATTATCATGACGCTTTCACCTTATGCAGATGGTATGGCAACCCACATCTATTCGAAACAATAACAGCAAATCCAAACTCGGAAGAGATCGCAGATCATCTTCAAACGTATGGTGATGACGTGCCCAACGAAAGACCTGACCTGCAATGCCGGTGTTCAGGATAAAATTAGAACAACTGATGACAGACATTCGCAGTGGATGCTTCTTCCCTTATATTATGACTGATATTTCATTAACGCAATAGCTTTGGTAATCACGTAAATATTTCTCACAATTCATATATTTGTCGGTAATGCAGCATTGTATACTATTGATGTAATACCCGTGAAATTTAAAACGGAAAGTACTGTAAATTATGGAAATCGTGAAATACATATATATTATTATTAATCATGGTTAGCTAAGAGAGAAATGTGTGAATGGAGATCAATATGTATAGGGGACGTGTTCTTACTTAATGAAACAGGAAGGGATGTGTTGAATTTAATATAATGGACATAGCCAAGGGAATATAATATGGCACATAAAGTTAAGAAAAGAACCTGACCTAGTTTTCTCAGCATGGGAGGAAATTAATTTTTTAATCACAAACGTCACCTTCACATTAGTTATATAAGCAATTGTCATTTCATAAAAGACCCACACGAAAGAAAATAAGAAGGAATTAATACATACTTATGATTGATATGAGGTAAAGGTCACTGTCAAATTGGAAACATTGCACGTTAATATTTAAGTAGCAATAAGTCCTTTTGCTCAATGTAAGAAAAGTAGAAGTCTTTGTGGGTTCAACATGTTTTGTGTGGGAAGTTTATGTGTGGTATTTATTATGCATATATATCTATATATATATATATATATATATATATATAAATATATATTATAGATACATACTTGAATATTTGTGATTGACTAAGAAACAATTAATTTTGGTGAAAGGGACGATTTTATTTGCTTAATTAGGGAGAACAAGTAATAATAAATATGAGTTTTACGTAAGAAGAGGTAAGCATTAGGTCTAATATAATAAACTAATGAGGTAATTAGAAAGAGAGAGTCCTTTACCATCATGTCTAATAACATAATTATAAACATCATGATCATGTATATCTAATATATCGTGTACATTAACCAAAAGAGAAATACGAAAGTGACTTAAAAATAAAATTCATTGCAAAGGAAAAATAATTCATTGCAAAGTTTCGAAAGTTGGTCCAAGGATGGAAAGTTACTTCAATAATGAAATAATGCATTTAGGCCAATGGGAAAATCGTTATCATCACTTTGTTCAATCATTCACTAGTTTCCAAGACTTTAATATATATCTTATTTCGTAAACCAAAACTCATTACAACGAAGATTATAAGAAAGTGAAGAAGAGAGGAAAAACTAGAGTGAAGATCTTAACAAAACTCAATATCCAACAAGAAGCAAATTAGAAAACCTCATTTTGAAGTAAGGTATATGAATTCTATTATGCTTAGTATACTTAATTTTTTTTTTTTGGTAATATGCTGTCACGTGATTAAGGAATAAACATAGGAGATTTTGAAGTGTGAGGTTTTCGTGACATTCATTACGTGCTTAATGTGGTTAAATATAAGATTCTCGTAATCTACGGGTTAGGGTTTTCTCAGATTTTGGGAGTGTTGATGTGCTTAATTATATGGATATTGGTACTAAGTTAGAACATGTGATATTTAGAAGTTTTGATACTTTATTGATAAGAATAATTGGGTAGTATTGAACTTCTTAGTAAACTAGGGTTACAATTTAGATTGTCGAAATAACTAAGTCACGTATGCGTTACTATTTATATAAAAAAATTCTTGGTTCTAGAACTATTATGAAACGTGTAGAGATTAGTAGAGTGATTTTTGAGTTTTGATCTGTTATTAAGTAAACAACCGTTCTTGGAGATAGGATGAATTCGACATATGGTTTATTGTTGACACAGAATTATTAAGGGGTAGACTTTAGCAATTTAAGAATATTATATACTTCAAGTTTCGTTAAGATTAAAGTTCTCAATATAGACAATTTAGGAGTTTGGGTGTTTTTCGGGTTGATTATTGTTTTGGAGACCTAAGAAAATTTTGGCAATAAATAACTAGGGTTTGAAATAATTAATGTCATTTTTGAAAGCTAACTAAGTTTCGAAACTTTGGTTTTGAAATTATAATTCAAATTATGCTAACCTTCGAAACTATTATTTTAGGAGCCAAGTCATTTTCGAATTATATGAGAATTTTGAGACAAATCAAAAGTTTGAACCAAGTGATATAGGAAACTTATATTTTAGAAACGTGTATGACCTTCGAAATACAATCATTCCATGCTCTTAGTCTAAACTTATGCATATACTGATATTTATAATTATCTGTTTACAGAGGTCTAAAACAGTAGGGATTTACGATTGCAAAATTAAGGACGACAGGTAGGTGAAATATTCACCTACGACACGTAAACAATATGTGCTTTTATGTGTTTTCATGCTTCCGTGTTTTACGTGCAATATGTGAATATTTTTATGTGATTTAAATAAATTACATATATCATACAATTGTCTGTCATGTGCATTCATACTAGAACAAGGAAAGTTTAGACCGTGTGGATCGGTGATGAATTGATATTGTGTGTACTGTATTGGAGACGGTAACGCTTTGATAAGTGGGGTAGATGATGATTTTGTGATTGGTGACTCGTTGAAGAGTCGAGGTTAATACTCAATATGGCACCTGACGGCAGACGGGTGTGAGCGTTTTGTCAACTAGACAGATGCGAATGCTTGGTCTACCCGGGCGTGAACTTCCCGAGGTGCGACCGTCTTATATATTATACGGAAGAAGCGACCTGGTGTGAACTTCCAGAGTAGGCTATCGTTACTGTGAATGGCATGCGAGGTGTCGAGTCTAACCTAGGGCCCTAATGTGTGAAATGAGAGATTTGCATGAGAAAAGAAAGAGCGTGCATTATATGTGAGATACGGGGTTTGGGTTTGGGTGCACGTCATGCATTATTTCATCTATTGGACAAGGAGCTCAGTTTACGTGTTGTAGGTACTGACGAACCTGACGTGGAACCACATAAAAATTAACGAGGCTGGTGGCGGTGCTCCGTGGTCTTTTGAGGGCAAGGTTCATGGATGTGACCTGTGGAGAGGTTTCAGTGTGTTTTGTGTATCAATAAATTCTATTTGAGTGTGACTGTTAAATATGACGTATGTGAACCGTGTGTGCGCGTAAAATACTTTTATTCCGCCGTAATATATTATATTTTGCAGAAACATTTTTATTAATTGGGTCTTCCACGGTTTTCGTTGTGGAAAAATCCGCCATCATTTTTATTTTAAAAGTGAAGGTCGTTATAGTTGGTATCAGAGCGTTAGGTTTATAGGTTCTGAAGACAGTCCATGTACTGCCGCTCAAAAGCCTGGAGAACCAGCCTCGCCTTTAAGTTTTCTTATAACTTATGTGATTATGTGTTATTAAAATGTGTTGTATGTGTGATGATAGATCATAATCGAAAATGAGGCGAGGACGTAGAGAAAATGTGGGAGAGTCGAGCCATAGGGACGAACCTGAGTCCCCTGCGAGTGAGCGCGATTCCACGATAATGCGCTTAACCGAGCTGATCCAACGCCAGTCAGACCAGATAAATGAGCTGATACAACACCGCAACTCAATTGAGCACCACTTCTCCCCGCAACCAAAGCGTGTCGAAATTATCGGGGAACGTTTCAAAAAACTGAACCCTCCGACATTCGCTGATGCCACTAATCCTATTGTGGCAGAAGACTGGTTATGTACGAGAAGACATGTTCATCTATAGCCGTGTGCCGGAGGAGGAGAAGGTTCTTTGTGCCATTTCCATGCTAAGAGGAAACGCTAGGTTTTGGTGGGACACATTGAAAGTACTAGAGAACCCAGTGACGATGCCGTGGGAGCGCTTCAAGGAGCTGTTTCACAACAAGTACTTCTCAGCCCATGAACAAGAACAAAGGATGCTCGAATTTATGAACCTGAAATAAGGAGGGATGTCAGTTGCTGAGTATATTCGTAAGTTTGAGGAGCTGTCCCGCTTTGCCCCTCACATGGTGTCCACTAATCTGTTGAAGGTGACGAGGTAGCGGGAGTCCGACAGCTGGAGTTTACACAAGTAGCGGAGCGGGCAATGATTGCGAAGCAGGCTGAGGCACAGATTGTGGAGGATCTGGAGGCAAAGAGAATAAAGGAGAATCAACAAGGAGGAGGAGGTGATCGCAAGCGCCAATTCTTTGGCAAAGGCGCTGGCAAAAATAACCAAAACAACCGACCAAGTCAACAGAACCGTCCAATGAACCAATGGCCAACAAATATTTCGAATAGGCCTCCAAACCCCGCGCCTCGATGCCAACAATGCGGACGTTACCACTTCGGAATCTGCTTTAGATCTGGTTCTAACTCAGGCCCTCAATGCTTTCGACGTGGAAAGAATGGTCATTATGCGAGGAGCTGTGGAGAACCTAACCGTGAATCCAACTCAACAGCAGATTCGACCTGCACCGGTCCCAGCCAGGGTTTTCACCCTGACGAATGAGGAAGCAGAAGCAAACCCAGCTGTAGTGACGGGTATGTTGAACATCTTTCACGTGCATACGTCTGTTCTCATTGACTCTGGTGCCACACATTCGTTTTTGTCGGCTAACTATATGGAAAGAGTAGGAATCTATCATACTCAGTCTGAATGTTGTTATGTAGTGATAATACCTCACGGGGACCCAATTCGAACCAACAAGGTAGTACAGAAATGTCCTATAAACATCGAGGGTAGAAACTTAGAAGCTGGTCTGATTGTGATCCCGATGAACGATTATGACATCACATTTGGGATGGATTGGCTTTCGAAATATAGAGCCGTAATTGACTGTGCTAAGAAGATAGTGAAATTTCAATTGCTTGAGGATGAGGTATTTACTTTTTCTGGTAAAACAAACCAAAGTTGTATTCCTCGAATTTCGGCTTTTAAGGCTCAACGACTTTTGAGATCGGGTTGTGAATCTTTCTTAGTATGTGCGGTAAAGGCGGAGAAAGCCCCTCTTCCAGAATTGAAGGATGTGCCAACAGTAAATGAGTTCGCCGATGTATTTCCCGATGATCTCCCGGGGTTACCCCCTGATCGAGAAATACAGTTTACCATCGACCTAGTGCCAGGAGCGGGTCCTATCGCTAAAGCCCCTTATCGATTAGCACCAAACGAGTTAAAGGAGTTAAAAGAACAACTGGAGGAGCTATTACAGAAGGGATTTATTCAGCCTAGCTTTTCACCTTGGGGAGCACCAATATTGTTTGTGAAAAGAAAGACGGATCGGTGAGGATGTGCATCGACTACCGGGAGCTGAATAAAATCACGATTAAAAACAAGTACCCATTGCCTAGGATAGATGACATGTTCGACCAACTGCATGGTGCTAAGGTATTTTCAAAAATTGACCTTCGTTCGGGGTACCACCAGCTAAAAATTCGGGAGATAGACGTCCCGAAAACGGCATTTCGCACGAGGTACGGCCATTATGAATTTTTGGTCATGCCGTTTGGATTGACAAATGCACCGGCGGCCTTTATGGACTTGATGAAGCGAGTTTTTAAGGATTTTCTGGATCGCTTTGTTATTGTCTTTATCGACGATATCCTCATTTATTCTAAGTCAAAGGAAGAACATGCAGTTCATCTACGAATTATCTTAGGAACTCTACGAGAAAAACAACTTTATGCCATATATAATAAGTGCGAGTTCTGGCTAGAGCAAGTAGCCTTTCTGGGACACGTCGTTTCTGGAAGTGGAATTCGATAGATCCTAGTAAGATCGAGGCGATAAGTAATTGGCCACGACCAACTACTCCCACAGAGATCCGTAGCTTCTTAGGGCTTGCTGGGTATTATCGAAAATTCATTAAGGATTTCTCCAGTATTGCTTCAACCCTCACAAATTTAACTAAAAAGAACGTTCAATTCAAATGGACGGAAGCCTGTGAGCAGAGTTTCCAGGAGCTTAAGAAGCGGCTAACTACAGCCACAGTCCTTTCGACACCTTCGGAAACCGGAGGGTTTTCTGTATATAGTGATGCCTCGAAAAATGGTTTAGGATGCGTACTGATGCAGAATGGGAAGGTTATTGCATACGCCTCTCGACAATTGAAGGACTACGAGAAGAATTACCCAACTCACGATCTCGAGATGGCAGCAGTGGTGTTCGCTTTGAAAATATGGCGGCACTAACTGTACGGAGAACGGTGCGAGATCTTTACAGACCATAAGAGCCTGAAATACTTCTTCACTCAGACGGAGATGAACATGAGGCAAAGGCGGTGGTTAGAACTTGTGAACGACTACGACTGTGTAATTAACTATCACCCAGGGAAAGCGAATGTAGTCACAGACGCGTTAAGTAGGAAAGCTGTAAATGCAGAACTTCACCAGCTTGGAGTAGAAGTAGTTGCGCTGGGGGAAGTGGAGACGAAAATAGCGGCATTGACCCTCCAACCAACCCTGCTCGAAAGGATCACCTTAGCTCAGAAGGAAGACGAGCTATACATAAAGATCAAAGACGAACAAACAGTGCCGACCGACTTTGAACTCAAGGAAGAGAGTCTTCGATATCAAAATCGGTTGTATGTACCTGACAACCAAGAACTTCGACGAAAAATAATGACAGAGGCACATGCGACACAATACTCGATACATCCAGGCGCCACGAAGATGTACCGAGACCTGCAAATAAATTATTGGTGGCCTGGAAAGAAGAAAGACATTGCAGAGTTTATAAGTCAATGTCTAACGTGCCAACTCATAAAGGCCGAGCACCAAAGACCAGCAGAAATGTTGCAACCCCTGCCAATCCCCGAATGGAAATGGGACAATATCACCATGGATTTTGTTGTTGGTTTGCCGAAAACCGTGAAAGGTCAAGACGCTATCTGGGTTATAGTTGATAAGTTGACCAAGTCAGCCCATTTTCTACCCAAGCTCGACACTTTCCTTGGAGCATTATGCAAAATTGTACATTCAGGAGATAGTTCGACTTCATGGGATTCCGAAATCGATCGTCTCAGATCGATACTCGAGATTCCTGTCAAACTTCTGGAGGAGTTTGCAAAAGGCAATGGGAACTGAGTTATCATTTAGTACCGCATACCATCCCCAGACTGATGGGCAGTCAGAGAGAACAATCCAAACCCTGGAGGATATGCTACGTGCGTGTGTGTTAGATTTCAAGGGAAATTGGAGCAAATACCTACCGTTAGTCGAATTTTCCTACAACAACAGCTATCACGCTACGATAGGAATGGCCCCGTACGAGGCATTATATGGACGAAAATGTCGATCCCCAGTTCATTGGGATGAGGTTGGCGAAAGAACCTTATTAGGTCCCGAGATGATACGAGAAATGACTGAGGCAATAGCAAAAATTCGGGAAAGAACGCGGACGGCTCAGAGGCGTCAGAAAAGTTACGCAGATCATAGACGAAGGCCACTAGAGTTTGCAATAGACGATTGGGTGTTTCTAAAAGTATCCCCTATGAAGAGCGTGAAACGTTTCGGGAAGAAGGGCAAACTAAGCCCTAGATTTATTGGTCCTTTCAGAATACTAAAACGAGTTGGCGAAGTAGCATACCAGTTAGAACTACCGGCGACACTCGCACAAGTTCACGACGTTTTTCATGTATCAGCATTAAGGAAGTATATTGCGGATCCGAGCCATGTATTGAAGAATGAAGTTCTCTACCAACAATTAAAGCCAAACTTAACTTATGAAGAACAACCGGTAGAGATTTTAATGAGAGAGATAAAACAACTTCGGAATAAAGATATTCCGTTAGTCAAGGTGTTGTGGCGAAACCAGTCAGCTGAAGAGGCCACGTGGGAAAGAGAAGATGAAATAAGAAGTCGTTATCCCGATTTATTCCTAACGGCGTAATTTCGGGGACGAATTTCTTTTAAGGGGGGATGTAATACCCGTGAAATTTAAAACGGGGAGTACTGTAAATTATGGAAATCATGAATACATATATATTATTATTAATCATGGTTAGCTAAGAGAGAAATGTGTAAATGGAGATCAATATGTATAGGGGACGTGTTACTACTTAATCAAACAGGAAAGGATGTGTTGAATTTAATATAATGGACATAGACAAGGGAATATAATATGGCACATAAACAAGAAAAGAACCTGACCTAGTTTTCTCAGCATGGGAGGAAATTAATTTTTAATCACAAACGTCACCTTCACATTAGTTATATAAGCAATTGTCATTTCATAAAAGACCCACACGAAAGAAAATAAGAAGGGATTAATACATACTTATGATTAATATTAGGTAAAGGTCACTATCAAATTGGAAACATTGCACGTTAATATTTAAGTAGCAATAAGCCCTTTTGCTCAATGTAAGAAAAGTAGAAGTCTTTGTGGGTTCAACATGTTTTTTGTGGGAAGTTTATGTGTGGTATTTATTATGCATATATATATTATAGATACATACTTGAATATTTGTGATTGACTAAGAAACAATTAATTTTGGTGCAAGGGACGATTTTATTTGCTTAATTAGGGAGAACAAGTAATAATAAATATGAGTTTTACGTAAGAAGAGGTAAGCATTAGGTCTAATATAATAAACTAATGAGGTAATTAGGAAGGGAGTCCTTTACCATCATGTCTAATAACATAATTATAAACACCATGATCATGTATATCTAATATATCGTGTACATTAAGCAAAAGAGAAATACGAAAGTGACTTAAAAATAAAATTCATTGCAAAGGAAAAATAATTCATTGCAAAGTTTCGAAAGTTGGTCCAAGGATGGAAAGTTACTTCAATAATGAAATAATGCATTTAGGCCAAAGGGAAAATCATTATTATCACTTTGTTCAATCATTCACTAGTTTCCAAGACTTTAATATATATCTTATTTCGTAAACCAAACCTCATTACAACGAAGATTATAAGAAAGAGAAGAAGAGAGGAAAAACGAGAGTGAAGATCTTAGCAAAACTCAATATCCAACAAGAAGCAAATTAGAAAACCTCATTTTGAAGTAAGGTATATGAATTCAATTATGCTTAGTATACTTAATTTTTTTTTTGGTAATATGCTGTCACGTGATTAAGGAATAAACATAGGAGATTTTGAAGTGTTTATGAGGTTTTCGTGACATTCATTACGTGCTTAATGTGGATAACATAAGATTCTCGTAATCTACGGGTTAGGGTTTTCTCAGATTTTGGGAGTGTTGATGTGCTTAATTATATGGATATTGGTACTAAGTTAGAACATGTGATATTTAGAAGTTTTGATACTTTATTGATAAGAATAATTGGGTAGTATTGAACTTCTTAGTAAACTAGGGTTACAATTTAGATTGTCGAAATAACTAAGTCACGTATGTGTTACTATTTATATAAAAAAATTCTTGGTTCTAGAACTATTATGAAACGTGTAGAGATTAGTAGAGTGATTTTTGAGTTTTGATCTATTATTAAGTAAACAACCGTTCTTGGAGATAGGATGAATTCGACATATGGTTTATTGTTGACACAGAATTATTAAGGGGTAGACTTTAGCAATTTAAGAATATTATATACTTCAAGTTTCGTTAAGATTAAAGTTCTCAATATAGAAAATTTAGGAGTTTGGGTGTTTTTCGGGTTGATTGTTGTTTTGGAGACCTAAGAAAATTTAGGCAAATAAATAACTAGGGTTTGAAATAATTAATGTCATTTTTGAAAGCTAACTAAGTTTCGAAACTTAGGTTTTGAAATTATAATTCAAATTATGCTAACCTTCGAAACTATTATTTTAGGAGCCAAGTCATTTTCGAATTATATGAGAATTTTGAGACAAATCAAAAGTTTGAACCAAGTGATATAGGAATCTTATATTTTAGAAACGTGTATGAACTTCGAAATACAATCATTCCATGCTCTTAGTCTAAAACTTATGCATATACTGATATTTATAATTATCTGTTTACAGAGGTCTAAAACAGTAGGGATTTACGATTGCAAAATTAAGGACGACAGGTAGGTGAAATATTCACCTACGACACGTAAACAATATGTGCTTTTATGTGTTTTCATGCTTGCGTGTTTTACGTGGAATATGTGAATATTTTTATGTGATTTAAATAAATTACATATATCATACAATTGTCTATCATGTGCATTCATACTAGAACAAGGAAAGTTTAGACCGTCTGGATCGGTGATGAACTGATATTGTGTGTACCGTATTGGAGACGATAACGCTTTGATAAGTGGGGTAGATGATGATTTTGTGATCGGTGACTTGTTGAAGAGTCGAGGTTAATACTCAATATGGCACCTGACGGCAGACGGGTGTGAGCGCTTTGTCAACTAGACAGATGCGAATGCTTGGTCTACCCGGGCGTGAACTTCCCGAGGTGCGACCGTCTTATATATTATACGGAAGAAGCGACCTGGCGTGAACTTCCAGAGTAGGCTACCGTTATTGTGAATGGCATGCGAGGTGTCGAGTCTAACCTAGGGCTCTAATGTGTGAAATGAGAGATTTGCGTGAGAAAAGAAAGAGCGTGCCTTATATGTGAGATACGGGGTTTGGGTTTGGGTGCACGTCATGCATTATTTCATCTATTGGGCATGAGCTCAGTTTACGTGTTGTAGGTACTGACGAACATGACGTGGAACCACATAAAAATTAACGAGACTGGTGGCGGTGCTCCGTGGTCTTTTGAGGGGAAGGCGGTACATGGATGTGACCTGTGGAGAGGTTTCAGTGTGTTTTGTGTATCAATAAATTCTATTTGAGTGTGACTGTTAAATATGACGTATGTGAACCGTGTGTGCGTGTAAAATACTTTTATTCCGCCGTAATATATTATATTTTGCAGAAAGATTTTTATTAATTGGGTCTTCTGCGGTTTTCGTTGTGGAAAAATCCGCCATCATTTTTATTTTAAAAAGTGAAGGTCGTTACAATTGAATTCTAGAAATGTGGTTTGCACATGCCCATATACTAGTATGGCTTAATCGAGCAGCCTCCGAGCCTACTCTTGCAGAGGTTGATGCAATTATTTCGGCAGAGATTCCGGTGAGTATTTTACTGCGGAGTATTTTACTTGACCAATTTCAGCAATTGATTGATGATCATAAGATGCAAGTTGTCCAATCACCTATAACACAGAGCCCTACGTTTGTGAATTACATTATCGAGCATGACTCCGCTGTCACATAACTTTCATGAAGAAATACGATATTAATTATCTCTGCCAGCCAGAATGCAACGAACTGTCTGATAAATAACTTTACCCTATGGTTCGCAAGCTCAATATCAACCTCAAATCAAATATAAGAAGGGTCTAACCCAAAATTACGCACGTAATACCCAAAATTTCGTAATAGATATTTATGCATAACCTCAATTTTCGAAGAATTCAACACACATTCTCCAAATTACAATGAGAAAAATGGTTAGGAGACATCTTACCGTATTGTCGTAGCCCGAAAACGTGGAAAGAATCGATGTCGCCGAAAAATGTCGCCGATGAAGGTGAGGCAGCGGCCAAAATTCGACCCAAAAAATCCCTAATGTCCAAACTTCACCAAGCCTAATTTTCGCAATGTTAAAGATCAATATAAACCTTAAATCAAACATAGCATACGAATAAACTACGAAATCACATAAATTAAGCTCCAATTTTTAAAAAATTCGACAATTTTCGAAAAACACCGATTTCGAAACTTCCAAGCCGCAAATCACTAAATACAAAGAGGGGAAATGCTAAATGGAGTTCTACCGTGTTCTCCAAGCTTGGATACGTCGGAAAAGCTTCGATTTCGCCGAAAATCGCCAAAGCCGCGCGGCACTTCGTTTTTTCTTCGTATGTTCGAAACAATGAAGTGAGGAAGAATTTAAAGACTCATGGGCGACGGTTTCTACGAAAAAATCCCGTAACCTTTGCCCATGATTTATATTTTTTTAATTTTTTTAATAACTCATGGGCGACGGTCGTTAGTGAAAAACTCGTCGCCGATGATCGAAAAGTATAATTTTTTTAAATAAATTAATGTATTGGGCGACGGTTTTTTTAATCCCGTAACCGTCTCCCATAACAAAAGTATAATTTTTTAAAAAAAAAAATAAAGGGTTGGGCGATGGGTTTTTGGTTTTGACCCGTCGCCCAAATTATACTTAAACTCATAGGCGACGGCTGTTATAAGACACTCGTCGCCCACGTTCACCTAAATTTAAAAAATATTACATAAATGCCACCGCGACTATTATATGCGATGGATTGTGTACACCAGTTGCCCATAATGTCGTGGCCTATAAGTCATTTTCTACTAGTGCATGGAGCGAGCGAATACAATTTTGTTTCCATTGACTGTTTAAACACTGGATTTTGTGCGTCTTCAAACTCAGCTCCCAGAGGATGATATCCTAGATTCATACATGTAATACCCGTGAAATTAAAACTGGATTAGCGCATATCTATTTTGTAATGTTCAGAATTAATGGAGTTAATTTTTCGGACAAAACCGATATCTCGAAATTAAGCCGGAAAATAATTGGGCCGATAACTAAATAAAAATATATGAGTCAAGTTTGTAAAATCCAAAAGTTTAAAAGAGCCCAAACCATTTATTAATTAGTAAAATATGAGGAGGGGCCCAAATGAATACATATAAACCCAACAAGTGAAATAGTCGAATGTTTTAATAGTCCCTTAAGGCAAGAGGAAAGTTACGGGGACATGCTATCACCTGCATGCTTAGCTTGAAACGGATAAGAATAGATAGCAAAGAGAAAACGTGATAAGAAAGAAAATCAAAGAAAGAAGAAAAGAGGAAGAAACATGAATAGGTGACGAGCGAATCAAGCAAGGCCAAGAACGAAAATTTTCACATGCTCTACCTGATTTCGGACCCAAGAAATTAAAAGAGGTGAGAATCCATCTATAAGATTATATATTTACTGCCTTACGTGGTTTAAAGAAATTAGCCGAAGTGTAGGTGTCGAAAGAAATAAAGAGAAGTGGAGGAAACGAGCTCAATTCGATTTTCAGATTAGGAAGTCACTCAAAATTAAGCTTGGACGTACCCCTACAAAACCCTTTTTAAGCCGTATTATTTTCTGGGAAATTATTAAAACTCGATTGGAAGGCCATTCGAGTCATTAATCTTGAGCTTTATGTTTTCTATAAATTTACGTGGTATGCTACTATGTGTTATGACGTGATTTTGAACTCAATAGATGAGTTCTTGAGGTTGGTGATTGAATCCGATGTGTTTTTTTTTATAGGATGAAGAAGTTGTTAAATTTTGGAGAATAACGGTTCGTATTATGAGAGTTTAAAGAAATCGGGCGATTATAGTTTCGGGCGATTTATGTTTCGCGGGCCGTCTTAAATTGCGAGTTGGGGGTGAAAATGATCTTAAAGTAAACTGGAAATCGGTCGATTTTGAGTTTCGATCAATTTCTGTTTCGCGGGCCGTTATTATTTTTCGAATTGAGCGTAATAAGTAATGGTGTATCGGCCGATTGGAGTTTCGGGTCGCGAAATTTAGTCGCGGGCCCAAGGATTTTTCGCAGTGTGAGTAAAACAGGTTTCGCGGGCAAGGGCCGGGCTTTGCGGGCTGAAGTGATTCACGGAATGTGAGACAACACAGGGCCGATTTTGGGTTTCGCGGGCCGATTAGATTGCGGGGTGATTCCTTTGAGAGAAATCGATCGATTCGCGAACTCGAATCGGGCTTCGCGCGATTGATCGAACGATTCGCCAAATCGGCGAAAGCCTTCGCGAATCGAGCGTTGACCCGGACTTTCGCGGGTTGACCAGCATTTTAAACATAGGATCGGGTGATTCGCGGAATCGGACGTTGACTCAGCTTTCGCGGGTTGACCAAGTCTTTTGGATTTCGGGCGATTCTGATTTGGGCTTTGACCAACGTTGACCAGTGGACTAATTTTGGGCTTTTGCTCTATTACAGGCCCAATACATTTAAATAAAATTATTTTCAGCCCAAATCAATTTTAAAATAAAATATTATCGTATTATAACTTATATTTTCGGGTCAATCCATATTTTAAATTATAAAGATTATTTTTGGATTTTAAAACCTTCGACCTAATTTAATAGTTGTACGCTTATGTGGTTTCGATCTACGTGTTTCCATGTTGACTGATTATATGTGCATTTCACGACATGCACGGGAGAGATGATGGTGCCGTATTTGTATGGTGACACCTTACGGTGTCGGACGAGTGGGGTGCAGTGACCGTTACTGGTCGTCGGGGTTAGACTCGTGTAGCACCTGGTGGGAGAGGGGGTTTGCGACACCCATCTAGTCGGGATTGAGCCACCCGAGGTGTATACCACCGGATATTATTTGGCTCAGGGACGGCAGACAGAGGTGAGATTCCTATCTACCCGGGTTAGTGGTACACTACTCGAGGCATTACACCGAGGTGTAATACCGTCAGGTTGAGATCGTGTGCGGAAGGAGCGACCCGGTACGGCCGGCGTTGGCTACCACATGGTTTCTGGCATACATTGCCATTGCGTACATTATGTGTTGAGATGTGACGTAGGTTTGAGCGTACATTATTATGTTTTGAGGTCTTGGGATTGGGTTGAGCGCACGCACGCATTGCATGTTTGTACCACCACCTACTGGACAATTTTGCTCAGGGTTCTATTTTGGTAGGTAAGACTGAGCCCGACACTGATAAGTGATAGGGTGAGCTGTAGGCTGGCTAGCGGCGGTGACTCCACGGGCTTTTGAGGGCGCGCAATACATCAGACGCGACCTGTGGAGAGACGTAGGATAGTCGGGTTTAGATTTTTGGGGCTTCGGCCCGTTGTAGTTATATGGCGTTCTTTTTGTAAACCCGACTTTACATTATATATGTATGTTATTTACTTAAAAAGTTTTTGAAAAATCGGGTCCTCCGCGACTTTCGTTACGGAAATCCACCAATTAACTTAATTAGGAAGTAGGGTCGCCACAGGTGGTATCAGAGCTTAGGCTTTAGATTCTGAAGACTGTCCATGTACTGCCGCTCAGAAGCCAGGAGAACCAGCCTTGCCTGTAAGTATTACGTGCTAATGTGATTATGTGTTCTTATGTGCTCGTTTGTGTATTTTATAGTAGTTCAAAATGTCTAGAGGACGACCGAGACGAGAGCTTTTAGGAGAAACGGGTCGGGGAAACGAACCTGAGTCCTCGACTCACGAGTGCGATACTATCCATCGTCTGACTGAACTGATCCAACGACAGTCAGACCAAATCAACTGATCAATCACCGGAGCTCATCTGAGTGCCGATCTTCCCCGCAGCCTGATCGTGTTGAAATTATTGGGGAGAGATTCCGCAAACTTAATCCCCCAACCTTCGCCGAGGCCGCTAACCCTGCAGTGGCTGAGGATTGAATCGGCACAATAGAAGATCTCTTTGTCTACAGTCGGGTGCCGAATATCGAGAAGGTGTTGTGTGCCGTTTCCCTGCTTCGGGGAAGCGCGCATTTCTGGTGGAACACCGTAAAGGTGTTAGAGGATCCCGCTACTATGACGTGGGAACGCTTCAGGGAACTCTTTTACGACAAGTACTTTACTACTCACGATCAGGAGCAGCGAACGTACGAATTTATGAACCTGAATCAAGGCCGTATGCCAGTTGCGGAATATATCGCATATTCGAGGAGTCATCATGTTTTGCTCCTCATCTCGTAGTGACGAATACGCTGAAGGTTACGAGGTTTCTACGGGGACTGAAGCCCGAATGCTATCGAGATCTAAGTGTGGCGGGTGTACGACAGCTAGACTTTCGCCCAAGCTCGAGCATTGATAGCGGAGCGGGCGGAAGGAGTAGTGAGGGAGAGCCAACGAGGAGGGAGTAGCCAGAAGTAGCAATTCTTCGGCAAGGGACCGAAGAATAAAGGCAACCGACCTGGTCAGCAGATGTGGCGCCGAAACGCTTATCAAGGACTGACTAGCGCCCCCAATCGACCACCGGTGTCAGCGCCCCAATGCCAGCAATGCGGGTGGAATCATTTTGGCATCTGCTATGGACCACGACCGGTGCAGACTCTGCAGTGCTTCCGGTGCGGTGAGACCGGGCATGTTGCACGGAATTGTATGAGAACTCAGCCTTTACTGCAAAATCAGTCGCAGAACCCGATTCGACCTCCACCCGTGCCTGCACGCGTTTTCACGCTGACAAATGAGGAGGCGGAGGTGAACCCAGCTGAAGTTACGGGTACGTTGGATATCTTTCACGTATCGTTTATGGCGGCTAATTTTGTGGCTAGGGCGGGAATATATCCCATCCATTCCTTATATAATTTCGTAGTATCTCTACCACACGGAAATCCAACTCGGACGAATTTAGTGATAGAGAATTGCCCTGTTAGTATTGAGGGTAGGGAGTTGAACGTAGACTTTGTAGTAATCCCGATGAATGATTACGACATCATATTCGAGATGGATTGGCTCTCAAAATACGGAGCCATTATTGATTGTTCGAAGAGGGTAGTTAGGTTCCGATCACCCGAGGGAGAGGAATTTGAATTTTCGGGAAAGAAGAATAGTCGGTCAATCCCTCAGATTTCTGCCTTGAAAGCTCGGCGACTCATAAATGCGGGTTGCGAGTCATTCCTAGTCTTTGCAGTAAAAGCGAAGGGATCTTCTCAGCCGAAGCTTGAGGAGGTTCCAATAGTAAATGAATATCCCGACGTGTTTCCCGAGGATCTTCCGAGATTACCTCCGGATCGGGAAATCGAATTTGTTATTGATCTTGACCTGGAGCTGCCCCAATCTCTAAATCTCCGTATCGGTTAGCACCGAACGAATTACGAGAACTGAAGGAACAATTGGAAGATTTGCTAGAGAAGAGTTTTATTCAACCCAGTTTCTCGCCGTGGGGAGCCCCTGTACTATTCGTTAAGAAGAAAGACGGGTCGATGAGAATGTGTATCGATTATCGTGAGCTCAATAAAATCACGATCAAGAATAAGTATCCGTTGCCGAGAATAGATGATTTATTCGATCAATTACAAGGGGCGACGGTATTCTCGAAAATCGACCTACGTTCCGGTTACCATCAGCTGAAAATCCGTGAGGCGGATGTTTCCAAAACCGCGTTCAGCACGAGGTACGGTCACTACGAATTCTTGGTCATGTCTTTCGGGCTAACGAACGCCCCAGCTGCTTTCATGGACCTGATGAACCGGGTATTTAAGGAATTGTTGGACCGCGTTGTTATCGTCTTTATAGACGATATCCTCATCTATTCCAAGACAAAGGAGGAACACGAAGAACATCTGAGAACGGTCCTTGGAATTCTCCGAGAGAAGCAATTATACGCCAAATTCAAGAAGTGCGAATTTTGGCTAGATCAAGTGGCCTTTCTGAGGCACATCATTTCGGGAGATGGAATTTCAGTGGACCCCACCAAGATTGAAGCAATAGATAAATGGCCACGACCGACTACTCCCACTGAAGTACGAAGCTTTCTCAGGCTTGCTGGATATTATCGGAAGTTTATTAAGGATTTTTCCAGCACAGCCTCGACGCTTACGAATTTGACAAAGAAGAATGTCCCTTTCAAGTGGACCGATGAATGTGAGCGAAGCTTTCATGAGCTGAAGAAAAGATTGACGATGGCTCCAGTTTTAGCAATACCTTCGGTACCGAAGGATTTTCGGTATACAGTGATGCCTCGAAGAACGGTTTGGGGTGCGTGTTAACAGAACGGGAAGGTAATTGCTTACGCCTCCCGACAATTGAAACCATACGAGAAGAATTACCCTACCCATGATCTGGAGCGGTAATGTTTGCCCTCAAAATCTGGTGACATTATTTGTACGGAGAAAGGTGCGAGATCTTTACGGATCATAAGAGCCTAAAATGCTTCTTCACACATAAGGAGTTAAACATGAGGCAGAGGCGATGGCTCGAACTAGTGAAAGACTACGACTACGTGATAAGTTATCACAGGAAAAGCTAACGTGGTCGCAGACGCGTTGAGCCGTAAAGCCGTGAATACCGAGTTAAGTCGACTCGGAGTTGAAGTAATCAACTTTGGGGAGATTGAAGCGGAACTGACAGCGCTAACACTCAAGCCAACGTTGTTGGATCGAACCGTTGCAGCACAAAGGGAAAATGAATTATATTTGAAAATTCGAGATGAACGAGATAAAGATGTCCCGTCGGATTTTGAATTTCGAGAAAACGGGAGCTTACGATTCAGAGACCGCTTATATGTGCCTAAGAATGAAGAAATCCGTCGAATGTTGATGACTGAGGCACACACGACAGTCTAATCAGTGCATCTCGATGCAACGAAAATGTATCGAGACTTGCGAGCGAACTACTGGTGGTCAGGAATGAAAAGAGATGTTGTTGCTTTCGTAAGCCGATGTCTGACCTGTCAGGAGATCAAAAGAGAACATCAAAGGCCGGCAGGAATGTTGCAACCCTTAACAACACCCGAATGGAAGTGGGACCACATAACAATGCATTTTGTCGTCGGGTTACCGAAGACCGTGAAAGGTCATGATGCAATTTGGGTGGTTGTCGACAGACTGACTAAGTCCGCCCATTTCTTACCGATCAATCAAACCTATTCCATGGAAAAGTATGTAGAGTTGCATATCCAAGAAATAGTACGACTCCATGGAATCCCGATGTCGATCGTTTCAGATCGAGATTCAAGATTTCTGTCTCAATTCTGGGTAAGCTTACAGAAAGCGATGGGGACTAAATTGTCCTTTAGTTCAGCTTATCATCCCCAGACTTAGGGGTGAGCATTAACCCGTCGGATCACCCCACCCAATCGACCCAACCCAACCCAAACCGCAAGTGTCGGGTTAACGGTTTGATGGGTTGGTTTGGGTTTTAAAAAGTAAAACCGCATATTTTGCAATCGGGTTTGGTTTTTTATTTTTAAAACCGCATAAAACCGCACCCGACCGCAATTAAAAATATACTAAAATTTTACTATATTTTATTCAATATTTCGAAAATAATTGATATAACTCATAATAGTAGCGAGGCCAACAATATTAATTACTATAATACAACAACATCGACTCATCATAACACGTTGCATAAAGCTAAGCTCTAAATGTCTTTTTCATGAAAAAATAGATAGTGAAAATTATTTTTATATGTTTATCCAACTATCCTCATTTGTTCGGAATTGGAATCAACAACTATACACTTGAAGTTTATAGAAGGCTAATTAAAATTTTGAAATAAAAAATTTTCTTCTTCGAAAGGGGAATTGGATACAAGGACATGGCCTAATAATAATAAATTGCGTAAAGCTAAGTTCTAAATGATGATTTTTTCAAAACAAATTAAATATTATGTAGTAAAAAATTATGTGTCTATCCAATACAACCCTCTTCTTTATTCGGTGAGATCAAGAACTACAACACTTAGATGTTTATAGAAGGCAAGTTAAAATTTAAAATCAAAAATTTATTTTTTGTACGAGAAAATTTTAAAACAAAATGAGGCACCTGCTTTAGTTGCTTTACCAAAAGCCGACCGTGAACAATGAATATGAGCTTCTAATCAAGCTTCTTATCGGACTTTTATTATCTGTTACTATTACTTATTACTATGATAATAACATTTCTGTATATAAACTTTTATATTTGTAAATAGGTTAATGATATACCTTTTTGCTCTATCTATACTTTAGAATATTACCTTAAATTTCGCTATGATAAAAATAAATATTAAAACCGCGAAAACCGCCCCAATCCAACCGCACATAAGCAAAACGCAATCTATCGGGCTAAGATTTTTATGATCGGGTTTGGGGTACATTTTAGAAAACCGCAATACATTGGGTCGGGTTAAATTTTTTATAAAGACCGCCCAAACCGCACCGCGCTCACCCCTACCCAGACTGACGGACAATCCGAAAGAACAATCCAGACGCTTGAAGACATGCTGAGAGCGTGTGTTCTGGATTTCCGAGGAAGCTGGAGTAAATACCTCCCGCTGATCGAATTTTCGTACAACAACAGTTATCAAGCGACGATTGGGATGGCGCCTTACGAAGCGTTGTATGGCCGTAAATGTCGCCCAATTCATTGGGATGAGATCGGCGAGAAGGCGCTGTTAGGTCCCGAGATGGTTCGTGAAATGACCGAGGCTGTTAGTAAAATTCGGGAGAGAATGCAAACGACTCAAAGTCGTCAGAAGAGCTACGCAGATAAAAGACGGAGGCCGTTGAAGTTTGAGGGAGATGACCAAGTCTTTCTGAAAATATCGCCGATGAAGGGGGTTAAGCGGTTCGGACGGAAAGGGAAGCTGAGTCCGAGATATATAGGACCTTTCAAGATTTTGAAAAGAGTCGGCGAGGTGGCGTACCAACTAGAACTGCCGACGTCATTAGCACAAGTCCATGACGTCTTCCAAGTGTCTACGTTACGGAAGTACGTTCCGGACCCGAATCACGTGCTACGAAGCGAGGCACTTCACCAGCAGTTGAAACCGGACTTGAGTTACGAAGAAAGAGAGATTTTGATGTATGAGGTGAAGCGACTAATGAATAAGAATACCCCTAGTGAAGGTCTTATGGCGAAACCAAACGGTCAAAGAAGCCACTTGGGAACGAGAAGACGAAATGCGTGAGAAGTATCCCGAGTTGTTTCAGACGACTTAAATTTCGGGGACGAAATTTCTTTTAAGGGGGGAGGATGTAATACCCGTGAAATTAATACGGGATTAGCACATAACTATTTTGTAATGTTCAGAATTAATGGAGTTAATTTTCGGACAAAACCGATATCTCGAAATTAAGCCGGAAAATAATTGGGCCAATAACTAAATAAAAATATATCAGTCAAGTTGGTAAAATCCAAAAGTTTAAAAGAGCCCAAACCATTTATTAATTTGTAAAATATGAGGAGGGACCCAAATGAATACATATAAACCCAACAAGTGAAATAGTCGAATGTTTTAATAGTCCAATGAATTGATGATTTCTTAAGGCAAGAGGAAAGTTACGTGGACATGCTATCACCTGCATGCTTAGCTTAAAACGGATAAGAATAGATAGCAAAGAGAAAACGTGATAAGAAAGAAAATCGAAGAAAGAAGAAAAGAGGAAGAAACATGAATAGGTGACGAGCGAAAAATTTTCACATGCTCTACCTGATTTCGGACCCAAGAAATTTAAAAGAGGTGAGAATCCATCTATAAGATTATATATTTACTGCCTTACGTGGTTTAAAGAAATTTGTCGAAGTGTAGGTGTCGAAAGAAATAAAGAGAAGTGAAGGAAACGAGCTCAATTCGATTTTCAGATTAGGACGTCACTCAAAACAAAGCTTGGATAAGGTAGGTGGTTTATAACCCCTACAAAACCCTTTTTAAACCGTATTATTTTCCGGGAAATTATTAAAACTCGATTGGAAGGCCATTCGAGTCATTAATCTTGAGCTTTATGTTTTCTATAAATTTACGTGATATGCTACTATGTGTTATGACGTGATTTTGAACTCAATATATGAGTTCTTGAGGTTGGTGATTGAATCCGATTGTTTTTTTATAGGATGAAGAACTTGTTAAATTTCTGGAGAATTAGGGTTCGTATTATGAGAGTTTAAAAAAATCGGGCGATTATAGTTTCGGGCGATTATAGTTTCGCGGGCCGTCTTAAATTGCGAGTTGGGGGTGAAAATGATTTTAAAATAAATAGGAAATCGGTCGATTTTGAGTTTCGATCAATTTCTGTTTCGCGGGCCGTTATTATTTTGCGAATTGAGTGTAATAAGTAATGGTGTGTCGGCTGATTGGAGTTTCGGGTAGCGAAATTTATTCGCGGGCCCAAGGATTTTTCGCAGTGTGAGTCAAACAGGTTTCGAGGCCCAGGGTTCGGGCTTCGCGGGCTGAAGCGATTCGCGGATTGTGAGACAATGCCGGGGCCGATTTTGGGTTTTGCGGGCCAATTCGATTGCGGGGTGATTCCTGTGAGAGAATGCGATCGCGAACTCGAATCGGGCTTCGTACGATTGATCGAACGATTCGCGAAATCGGCAAAAGCCTTCGCGAATCGAGCGTTGACCCGAACTTTCGCGGGTTGACCAACATTTTAAACATAGGATCGGGCAATTCGCGGAATCGGACGTCGACTCAGCTTTCGCGGGTTGACCAAGTCTTTTAAGTGGGTTTCCGGCGATTTCGATTTGGGCTTTGACCAGCGCTGACCAGTGGACTAATTTTGGGATTTTGCGCTATTTCAGGCCCAATACATTTAAATAAAATTATGTTCAGCCCAAATCAATTTTAAAATAAAATATTTTCGTACTATAACTTATATTTTCGGGTCAATCCATATTTTAAATTATAAATATTATTTTTGGATTTTAAAACCTTCGGCCTAGTTTAATAGCTGTACGCTTATGTGGTGTCGATTTACGTGTTTCCATGTTGACTGATAATATGTGCATTTCATGACATGCACGGGAGAGATGATGGTGCTGTATTTGTACGGTGACACCTTACGGTGTCTGACGAGTGGGGTACGATGACCGTTACTGGTCCTCGAGGTTAGACTCGTGTAGCACCTGGTGGGAGAGGGGGTTTGAGACACCCATCTACTCGGGATTGAGCCACCCGAGGTGTATACCACTAAATATTATTTGGCTCAGGGACGACAGACAGAGGTGAGATTCCTCTCTACCCGGGTTAGTGGTACACTACTCGGGGCATTACACCGAGGTGTAATACCGTCAGGTTGAGATCGTGTGCGGAAGGAGGGACCTGATACGGCCGGCGTGGGCTACCGCATGGTTTATGGCGTACATTGCCATTGCGCGCGTGGGTGCTGAGTCTAGCAGAGGGCCCTATTATGTATTGAGATGTGACGTAGGTTTGAGCGTACATTATTATGTTGTGAGGACTTGAGATTGGGTTGAGCGCACGCACGCATTGCATGTTTGTACCACCACCTACTGGGAAATTTTGCTCAGGGTTCTATTTTTGTAGGTAAGACTGAGCCCGACACTGATAAGTGTCAGGGTGAGTTGTAGGCTGGCTAGCGGCGGTGACTCCACGGGCTTTTGAGGGCGGCAGTACATCGGACACGACCTGTGGAGAGACGTAGGGTTTAGATTTGTGGGGTTTCGGCATAGTTATATGACGTTCTTTTTATAAACATGACTTTACATTATATATGTATATTATTTACTTAAAAAGTTTTTGAAAAATCAGGTCCTCCGCGACTTTCGTTGCGGAAATCCGCCAATTAACTTAATTAGGTAGTAGGGTCGCCACAATACATTAGGTGTGATCCAGATCTCACCTACACTAATGCTGTGGTGACAAAACTGGCAGATGCCATATGCTTGCTGCAACAGGACTTGCAACTCCCAAATTCAGAGAAGCCGTTGGTTGCACAGAGACACTTTGATGTTCCGCAACAGCCTGGCGGGTAATCTCAACACCTATATTTTATTTATACATTACTTATCGCTATTGAAATTAACCAATATATTGTTATGCATTTCAGTGGAGATCGTTGCATATATATGTTGCGGAATGATTTCGCAATGTTATTTCTTAAAGATGATCTGTTCGAATTAATGAGCTCACAGGTGTATGAATTATCGAGCTCACAGGCGTATGAATTTAGGCAGTACTTGACTATATCAGTTTTTCTCTCATACTGGGCCTGGTCGAATGAATGGATATGTCGGTAGCGGTGTAACGAAAACTGTGGCCTGTAACATCCCGTCCCATACCGGGTGTCACTGTAGCATTGGTACCTACCGGGACCTATAGGGTTGGGACCACCACACTCCAACTGATAGTCTGGCCCCACTGTACCACCATTTCACCATTCAGCGTGCTTTGTCATCACTCACAGGCACCCTGGACAAACTTTCCAGGGGGTCATCCATCCCTAGATTGCCCCAAGTCAAGCACGCTTAACTTCGGGGTTTTTATAGATGGACTCCCGAAAAGGTAGGTCGACCTTAGTGATATGAGTAGTACTATCGATTCTCTTATACGATTCTTAGCCTGACACGCCCATACACTGTCAGTCGCAGGATCCCCTCTCATTCGGGTGTTGGATCGGTTCGTTCATGTACCCCTTCGCCTAGAAGCTTGCCAGGACCCACTCCTTGTCCGTGCACCTCTCTGGCACCGGCGATCACTCCCCGCCCTCTTCGGCCTCGAGCGTCACATGGCCTTAGTGTGTAACTAGAATGCTAAATGGGCTGGACGCTTTGGTGAGTGCCTATGCTTCTTGGGTACAATTTTTCGATGTTTATGTGCATGTGTGTGGATTTTATGACATTACATTAGCATGAAGTAGCATTATCCTTACTTACAAAACGTGTATTGCTAATAATAAATCCTTCAAAGTCTGCATTACTAAAAATGTTACTAGGTAGACATGGGATCCGCCAGACATCCATGTGTATTTGTTGTTACTGAAATCCAGACTTATGCACGTTATTGTTGCATTGCTATATTTATCTTACTTACCTGAATATGAACAGTCATACGCGTTGTCAAACGCATGGACAACTTTAATTAATGAAGACCATTGTATGTGATGTTCGTGAACAGTAAATCGTGAATATAAACAGTAAACAGAACTAAATTCCATAAAATCGTTGCACTCAAAGGTTAATTAGCCAAGAAGGAACCAAAATGCTAAACAATGGAAGTGCTTATATACTATAAACAGATTTACAGCTGCAGAAGCAATTTTCAATCATCCGAAATCAGAAATTTAATAGGCAACTCGCAGAAATACGCATACAATCAATCTAAATAACGCTCAGTGCTGCATATATTTTCTACAGTTCATCAGTTTTCATACTATGCATACTAACGTCCATACACTAGTGGATTGGCAGTGTGACTACCTGAGATCTTTAATGAACCAAGTAGAGGAAAGGATTGATGCGAAGATAAATTTCTACAAGCTATTTGAAGAACGTACATACGACATATTCCAAGAAAGATACGATACTCTCACAGGAAGTATTGAAAACATGCTCGGGGTTCTCAATGAACATTACATGAATATTGACAAAAAATTGTCCAACATCGACGTCACCCTCGGTAATCTATTTCAGGAAATTTATATGCAAACCCATCCATTATTTTCATGCACTATTTAGTGTTTTACTACTAATTTAAAAATTGCTCTCATTCGTTGGAACACGAGACGACACCATGCATTTGTTATTTCCTGGAAAGTCATGATCCCATCAAGCCAAAATTGCAAGACAGAAGCGTTTGGAAATCATGAATCTAAACGACGATTGATTACAGAGCAATAAACAAAACCTAGGAACACGAGATGGTATGCAAGTAAAATTTCCGCAACATATCACCAAACACAAATATTAACGCTAGTTGTTATTGAAATTGTTAAGCGTTGACTGCAGAAAGTGATCGAAGACAACGAACAAGCATTCTACCATCGGCACAATACGTAAAAGATGAGCTTCTCCATTGCCGTTTTTGTGATGCGCTGGTTTGGAAAGCGTAGTCGACAAAAAAACAAGACCGTGGAAAATCTTTGCTCTACACTATATGTTGCAACCAGGGTAGAGTGTCGTTTCCCCCATCGAGGCACCCACCTAATTACTTGCTCAATATGATTTCTGACATATCATTTCGATACTATATCAGGGTTTATAATTCAATTCTTGCATTTACATCCATGGGAGCAAAAGTTGACATGTCGGTCAAACCAAAATCAGGCGCATATGTTTACAGTATCCACAGAAAAAACTATCACAACATCGGTTCTTTGCTTCCATCTGAAGGAGATAAGCCAAGATTTGCTCAGCTATACATTTATGACACTGTAAATGAAGTCTCCAACAGAATGAACACATTTTCTAGAGAAAGCTCTGAGAATTTGGATACAGATGTCAGTGCCAAACTAATAACAATGCTAGATGGGAACAATGAGCTGGCTAAAATCTTCAGGATGGAAGAGATAGGTATGAAGCCGAAAGGCCAACTGAATTATCGATAAGGCTGATAGGTCGCGGACGCCACAAAAGGCAATATGACCTACCCGCAACAGATGAAATTGCAGGACTAATAGTCGGTGACCAGCCGGTAACAACTGAGGAACGGGACAAAATTGTCCAGATGAAAAATGACCAACTTCAAAGAATCGGCGAGTGACATCCTTCTTTCATGGCAATGCAGTGCCCGTTGCTTTTTCCTTTTGGTGAAATTGGTTACCACGATCAGATTCCATACAACGGAGTGCTGCACGCAACGTTCAAGTGGAAATGTATAACAATTAGTGAGTTTTATGCTTACCAAATACAAACTAGATTGTCTCAATGAAATGGTATCATTCGAGCCGGCCGTCTTTTTCACCAATATGTAGTTGATGCATATACGGTCACAGAACAGGAAAGATTGCGTAGGGTCATAAATAATCAGAAGACGTTGAGGGCAGAACCTTATAGCAACATATACGATGTAGTATCAAGGGGAGAGATGGATGAAAGATCACTTGGGAAAAAAACATTTTGCCTTCGTCTTTTACGGGATCTCCGAGATATATGGTAGAGAATTATCATGACGCTCTAACCTTATGCAGATGGTATGGCAACCCACATCGATTAATAACAATAACATCAAATCCAAACTGGGAAGAGATCGCAGATCATCTTCCAACGTATGGTGATGACGTGCCCAACGAATGACCTGACCTGCAATGCCCGATGTTCAGGATAAAATTAGAACAACTGATTACAGACATTCGCTGTGGATGCTTCTTCCCTTATACTATGACTGATATTTCATTAACGCAATAGCTTCGGTAATCACGTAAATATTTCTCACAATTCATATATATGTCGGTAATGCAGCATTGTATACTATTGAATTCTAGAAACGTGGTTTGCACATGCCCATATACTTCTATGGCTTAATCGAGCAGCCTCCGAGCCTACTCTTGCAGAGGTTGATGCAATTATTTCGGCAGAGATTCTGGTGAGTATTTTACTGCTGAGTATTTTACTTGACCAATTTCAGCAATTGATTGATGATCATAAGATGCAAGTTGTCCAATCACCTATAGCACAGAGCCCTACGTTTGTGAATTACATTACCGAGCATGACTCCGCTGTCACATAACTTATGAAGAAATATGATATTAATTATCTCTGCCAGCCAGAATGCAACGAACTGTCTGATAAATAACTTTACCCTATGGTTCGCAAAATATAAGCTCAATATCAACCTCAAATCAAATATAACAAGGGTCTAACCCAAAATTACGCACATAATACCCAAAATTTCGTAATAGATATTTATGAATAAACTCAATTTTCGAAGAATTCAACACACATTCTCCGAATTGAGAAAAATGGTTAGGAGACATCTTACCGTGTTGTCGTAGCCCGAAAACGTCGAAAAGAATCGATATCGCCGAAAAATGTCGTCGATGAAGGTGAGGCCGCGGCCAAAATTCGACCCAAAAAATCCCTAATGTCCAAACTTCACAAAAATACCTAATTTTTGCAATGATAAAGATCAATATCAACCTTAAATCAAACATAGCATACGAATAAACTACGAAATCCCATAAATTAAGCTCCTTCGAAAATTTGAAACCTCCAATTTCGAAAAACACCGATTTTGAAACTTCCAAGCCGCAAATCGCTACATACAAACAGGGGAAATGCTAAATGGAGTTCTTATCGTGTTCTACAAGCTCGGATACGTCGGAAAAGCTTCGATTTCGCCGGAAAATCGCCAAAGCCGCGCGGCACTTCGTTTTTTCTTCGTTTGTTCGAAACAATGAAGTGAGGAAGAATTTAAAGACTCATGGGCGACGGTTTCTACAAAAAATCCCGTAACCGTCGCCCATGATTTATATTTTTTATTTTTTTTAATAACTCATGGGCGACGGTCGTTAGTGAAAAACCCGCCGCTGATGATCGAAAAATATATATTTTTTTAATAAATTAATGTATTGGGCGACGGTTTTTTTAATCCCGTAACCGTCTCCCATAACAAAAATATAATAATTTTTAAATAAATAATTAAAGGGTTGGCCGATGGGTTTTGGTTTTGACCCGTCGCCCAAATTATACTTAACTCATAGGCGACGGCTGTTATAAGACACCCGGCGCCCCTGTTCACCGAAATTTAAAAAATATTACATAAATGCCACCGCGACTATTATAGGCGAAGGATTGTGTACACCAGTCGCCCATAATGTCGTCGCCTATAAGTCATTTTCTACTAGTGCATGGAGACGAGCGAATACAATTTTGTTTCCATTGACTGTTTAAACACTGGATTTTGTGCGACTTCAAACTCAGCTCCCAGAGGATGAATATCCTAGATTCATACATTAGGTGTGATTCAGAACTCACCTACACTAATGCTGTGGTGACAAAACTGGCAGATGCCATATGCTTGCTGCAACAGGACTTGCAACTCCCAACTTCAAAGAAGCCGTTGGTTGCACAGAGACACCTTGGTGTTCCGCAACAGCCTGGCGGGTAATCAACGCCTATATTTTATTTATACATTACTGATCGCTATTGAAATTTATCAATATATTGTAACGCATTTCAGTGGAGATCGTTGCATATATATGTTGCGGAATGCTTTCGCGATGATGTTTCCGGGACATGATCTGTTCGAATTAACGAGCTCACAGGTGTATGAATTTAGGCAGTACTTGACTGTATCAGTTTTTCTCTCATACTGGGCCTGGCCGAATGAATGGATATGTCGAACTCTCATTTTTCTTTTTGTAGCGGTGTAACGAAAAGCGTGGCCTTAGTGTGTAACTAGAATGCTAAATGGGTTGGACGCTTTGGTGAATGCCTATGCTTCTTGGGTACAATTTTTCGATGTTTATGTGCATGTGTGTTTTACTTACGAAATGTGTATTGCTAATGATAAATCCTTCAAAGTCTGCATTCCTAAAAATGTTACTATGTAGACATGGGATCCGCCAGACATCCATGTGTATTTGTTGTTACTGAAATCCAGACAGATGCACGTTATTGTTGCATTGCTATATTTATCTTAATTACTTGAATATGAACAGTCATACGCGACTTTCAAGAAGTATGCTGGAATATTGTCAAATGCATGGACAACATTAATTAATGAAGACCATTGTATGTGATGTTCGTGAACAGTAAACCGTGAATATAAACAGTAAACAGAACTAAATTCCATAAAATCGTTGCACTCAAAGGTTAATTAGCCAAGAAGGAACCAAAATGCTAAACAATGTAAGTGCTTATATACTATAAACAGATTTACAGTTGCAGAAGCAATTTTCAATCATACGAAATCAGAAATTTAACAGGCAACTCACAGAAATACGCATACAATCAGCCTAGGCAGCGGCCCAGTGCTGCATATAATTTCTACAGTTCATCAGTTTTCATACTATGCATACTAACGTCCATACACTCGTGGATTGGCAGTGTGACTACCAGAGATCTTTAATGAACCAAGTAGAGGAAAAGATCGATGCGAAGATAAATTTCTACAGGCTATTTGAAGAACGTACATACGACATGCTCCAAGTAAGATACGATACTCTCACAGGAAGTGTTGAAAACATGCTCGGGGTTCTCAATGAACATTACATGAATATTGACAAAAAATTGTCCAACATCGACCTCACCCTCGGTAAGCTATTTCAGAAAATTTATATGCAAACACATCCATTATTTTCATGCACTGTCTAGTGTTTTACTACTAAATTAAAAATTGCTCTCATTCGCTGGAACACGAGACGACACCATGCATTTGTTATTTCCTGGAAAATCATGATCCCATCAAGCCAAAATTCCAAGACAGAAGCGTTTGGAAATCATGAAATCTAAACGACGATTGAGGATTACAGAGAGCAATAAACAAAACCTAGGACCACGAGATGGTATGCAAGTAAAATTTCCGCAACATATCACCAAACGCAAATATTAACGCTAGCTGTTGTTGAAACTGTTAAGCGTTGACTGCGGAAAGTGATCGAAGACAACGAACAAGCATTTTACCCTCGGTACAATACATAAAAGAGGAGCTTCTTCATTGCCATTTTTGTGATGCGCCGGTTTGAAAAGCATAGTCGACAATAAATCAAGACCATGGAAAATCTTTGCTCTACACTATATGCTGCAACCAGGGTTTATAATTCAATTCTTCCATTTACATCAATGGGAGCAAAAGTTGACATGTCGGTCAAACCAAAATCAGGCGCATATGTTTACAGTACCCACGGGTCAAACTATCACAACATCGGTTCTTTGCTTCCATCTGAAGAAGATAAGCCAAGATTTGCTCAGCTATACATTTACGACACTGCAAATGAAGTCTCCAACAGAATGAACACATTTTCTAGAGAAAGCTCTGAGAATTTGGATACAGATGTCATTGCCAAACTAATAACAATGCTTGATGGGAACAATGAGCTGGCTAAAATCTTCAGGATGGCAAGAGATAGGTATGAAGCCGAAAGGGCAACTGAATTATCGATAAGGCTGATAGGTCGCGGACGCCACCAAAGGCAATATGACCTGCCCGCAACAGACGAAATTGCAGGACTAATAGTCTGTGACCTGCCGGTAACAACTAAGGAACGGGACATAATTGTCTAGATGGACCAACTTCAAAGAATCGGCGAGTCACATCCTTCTTTCATGGCAATGCAGTGCCCGTTGCTTTTTCCTTTTGGTGAAATTGGTTACCACGATCAGATTCCATACAGCGAAGTGCTGCACGCAACGTTCAAGAGGAAATGTATAACAACTAGGGAGTTTTATGTTACCAAATACAAACTAGATTGTCTCAAGAAAATGGTATCATCGAGCGGGCCGTCTTTTTCACCAATATGTAGTTGATGCATATACAGCCATAGAACAGGAAAGATTGCGTAGGGTTATAAATAATCAAAAGACGTTGAGCGCAGAACTTTATAGCAACATATGCGATGCAGTATCAAGGGGAGAGATGGATGCAAGATCACTTGGGAAAAAACATTTTGCCTTCGTCTTTTACGGGATCTCCGAGCTATATGGTAGAGAATTATCATGACGCTCTCACCTTATGCAGACGGTATGGCAACCCACATCTATTCATAACAATAACAGCAAATCCAAATTGGGAAGAGATAGCAGATCATCTTCAAACGTATGGTGATGACGTGCCAAATGAAAGACCTGACCTGCAATGCCGAATGTTCAGGATAAAATTAGAACAACTGATGACAGACATTCGCAGTGGATGCTTCTTCCCTAATGTTATGGCTGATATTTCATTAACCAAAATTTATCGCCATAACTAAGGTGGAATTTTTTTGTAGTTTTCGGGATGTCTCCTTTACAGTTAGTGACGATAATGCAACTGAGTTTTGCGAAGCGGTCCATTCCTCCGTCAGGCAGAATACAGCTGTGGTAGTCACATAATTCCATATAGGATAAATGCATTTCATAGGATAAATTGCACTGAAAGATGTATAATTCAGTATTAATAAGCATTATATTTAAATATTGGTGACAAAATTAATCTTCATATTTTCCTAGCCCTATCTTAACATTAGGGCCCTAGGTCGGCATATGCACCTCATAACAGAACCTACGGCACAAACCGTTGAGTCCAAGTGGCACCAACCACTCATCTCGACGGCACCAACCGTCATCAGCGGCACCAACCACTGATCATAACGGCACTAACTGGTCACATGAAGCCGGGCGTCACCAACCACCCGTCTTGACGGCACCAACCGTCACGTGCACTAGTACCAACCTCAACTCGACACCGAGTCGACAACCGAAATCGGTCACATCTACCCCCTCACGCGCCTCGCGCCAACACCTTAAGGTGCCGCCGTATCAACACGGTCAGCCTTCTCACACTGAAGTGTCGTGCACATGAGTGCAAATGAAAATGCAATGCAACAGTAAAAAAAATTAAATATTATCAAAATCCCGACCTAGCTCAGACTGAACTTCACAAGAAAATAATCCCCCCGGAAACTTCTAATATTGTCCGAAAATAAATCTATTCACCCAAAAATCTATCGCAGACTAACTTATAGTTCGAAAATAATCTAATATAGCAATAGCCTAAAATTCACTATATCGAAATCCCGTGTTAAAGGCTTAAAAATTAGTCAACTCGAAAGTAAAATGAGTCAAGACCTCGTCAACTCGAAAATACTTTGAAATAAAGTAGTCCACCCGCAAACCCTTAGTCAACGCACAACCCCCCCCCCCTTTCCAGCCCGCGAAAAGCTTACAATTCGTGAAACTCCTTCGGCCCGTGAAAGGCTCACGCTACGCGAAAAACCCCTAGACCCGCGAACCTCATTTGGCCCGCGAAAAGGTTAACTCATGAATCCCTTAGGACTCGCGAAACGCATTCGGCCCGCGAAGCCCGTTCATTCTCTCTTAACCATTCAGCCCGCAAAAATGATTTGGCCCGCGAAACCTATTTGGCGCGCGAAACGCTCATGATTCGCGAACTCCTTAATATTCGCGAACCTACTCGACCCGCGAAAACCGACTCTGTCTTACACGAAATGTCTCCCAGCCCGCGAAATCTAATTTCAGCCCGCGGAAACCTCACCCCTCACAATTCGCGAAAACCGACGGCCCGCAAAACTCACTTTATGACCTGGAAACTAGTTTCTTCCCAAAAATCATTCTAATCTCTGTGAAAAGCAAGCAACCCGAAACATTTAAGTGTTCTAATAATGAAACCTTCCTAAACACGTTCGAAACTCCCCTAAACATATTTACACACTTCATAATCCTTAGGAATCAGCTTCAACAAGAAACAAACATATCCGAAAATCATAATTAAATCACATATATCAATTAGCATATGAGCCGCGCAAATCACATAAGCATATTCGAAGACTACAACACTACACAGAGGTCATTGGAATTCACATAAAGCATTTGAACACCAATTACATACTCCCTCCGATTTTTTTAGGTGTCGTTTAAGGTTTTGCACTCATATTAAGAAATAGAATAAAATGTCTAATATATCCCTAATTAATTGCTTAAAACTATTTAATATATTCCATTTAATCATATTTAAAAGGGTAAAACTGGAAATATGACAAATATTTGTCTTGAAATTCGTAAAACGACAACTAATTAGAAACAAAATTAATGAGCTAAAACGACATGTAAATAAAATCGGAGGGAGTATATAATACATGGGATTTACGTATTATAAGTGTGAATTTCCACCTACCTCACTTCCAAGTTGGATTTGTTCAAGAACCTTAGAGCTGTCCTAATTTTATGTTGAGCAACGTTTCGTTCCTCTCCTTGTTTTAACCTTCCTTTTAATTATAGTCAACACATTTGAGAGTTTTTAAATGGTATAGTATTCTACTTGAAAATTCGTGTGTCATATGTTTTAATGAAAGGATAGTAGGATATATATCAAATGTTCACTAGTAGAACACCACACATAGGCGACGGCACCTTCGGCGACACACACGCGGTGGCACTTTCGTAATTTTTTTATTAGTTTTTGTCCATCATAGGCGACGGTTTCTTGTTCAAACCGTCGCCTATAATTGGCGAAAGACTCCGGCGACAGTTTCCTCCATAATAACCGTCGCCTATACATTATTAACTTAATTTTTTTTTTTTAAATATAAGCTTGGGCGACGGTTTCTACTACGATGATAACAGAAACCGTCGCCCATAGTCTTTTTTAAATTGACTTATTTTTTTTATTTTTTATTTACTATGAGCATGGGCGACGGTTGTTAGGTCGACTTATTTTTTATTTTTTTTAATATGAGCATGTAACAACCGTCGCCCACGCAAGATCACTTGGCAACAAAATAATTTTGCCTTCGTCTTTTACGGGATCTCCGAGATATATGGTAGAGAATTATCATGACGCTCTCACCTTATGCAGACGGTATGGCAACCCACATCTATTCATAACAATAACAGCAAATCCAAATTGGGAAGAGATCGCAGATCATCTTCAAACGTATGGTGATGACGTGCCAAATGAAAGACCTGACCTGCAATGCCGAATGTTCAGGATAAAATTAGAACAACTGATGACAGACATTCGCAGTGGATGCTTCTTCCCTAATGTTATGGCTGATATTTCATTAACCAAAATTTATCGCCATAACTAAGGTGGAAATTTTTTTGTAGTTTTCGGGATGTTTCCTTTACAGTTAGTGACGATAATGCAACTGAGTTTTGCGAAGCGGTCCATTCCTCCGTCAGGCAGAATACAGCTGTGGTAGTCACATAATTCCATATAGGATAAATGCATTTCATAGGATAAATTGCACTGAAAGATGTATAATTCAGTATTAATAAGCATTATATTTAAATATTGGTGACAAAATTAATCTTCATATTTTCCTAGCCCTATCTTAATATTAGGGCCCTAGGTCGGCATATGCACCTCATAACAGAACCTACGGCACAAACCATTGAGTCTTCTTACGGTTATGTAACAACCGTCGCCCATGGTCTACCGATTTTTTTTTTTTTTATGGTGCTCACCTTATGTGAGCACCTTATGTGAGCACATGTTGATGTGGCACCGATTCGTGCCATTTTAACATCCCACATCAACATATAAGATTATGTCGTCTTAATTAACACTTAATGGGATCCATTAATCGACATTTTGGACGCTGATGTGGCATATCGACGCCTTACATAACATTTTTCGTATCAACGAAGTATATCGATTAATGTCGATTAATGGATCCCATAAGATGTTAAATAAGACGACATAATCTTAGATGTTGATGTGGGATGTTGAAATGGCACAAATCGGTGCCACATCAACAGGTGCCCACATAAGGTGCTCACATAAGGTGAGCACCATAAAATTCCTCTATAATATATATCGAAAACTTTCTTACCATTCAAAACATTTACCTTAAAAAATATCCTACTTGATTATTCAATATTTCCGGGTACATCTCTTATTAAGCTTTCTCTCTCTACATTTTCTCTCTCTAGGATTTCTCTCCCAAAACCCTAAACACGTCTCTTCATCTTCCCCCCACCTCCCACCGCCAACAACAGCCGACACCCACTCCACCGCCTTGCCGTCCGCCGACCCAACCCACGCCACCCTCCATCGCCGGGCTCAGACGGCGATGGGAGGGATTTGAATACCTCACGTTGTTTCTCGGTCTTTTTCAACCCGCAACCTTTCATCTCCCCCAATGGATCCACCACCATCGGATTTGGATTGCCTTGGCCCCCCACCGGATTATGCTGCCTTGAGGAGGAATATCGTCGACTTTGACAAACTCTTCGACGTTGCGTCCTTTGAAGCCCATGTGGGCCGCATCATCGCCGGAGCAACCAGCCACCAACCTCCGCCGATGCAGGTTTTCACCGCCCAGCAGATCAATGGGCCAACTCCAAGTGCCTCGCAACCTGCCGTAAGACAAGCGTCGCGCAGCCTCCATGGACTCCACACAGACGCAAGCGCCGCTTCACGTCCGCCGTCGTCCCTATCTGTGACCCGCATCACGAGGCCCGCGGGCTGATTTGCAAGGGTACTCCACCTCCACCTAGTGGCCGCACTAACAGCAAGGAGATGGACCAAATGAAAGTACGCCGTCTCCTCATACCTCTTCAACTTCCATGGGGAATACGAACAGACCTAGGGTTTCCTTGGGTGCGGACACCAATGACAACGGGCTTGCGATCCACCCTAATGGCCCCCAACCTACGGCGAGCGAGGTAGTGCAACCACCCCCCTCTGATTTGGCCCCGATTGTCGAAGATGCCTCGGATGAGGAACCGCAATCTCTTCAGCTACTTGAACGTCGTTTCCCTGATCGCCGAGCCATAATATCACAGGCCTTGGGATCAGGGCCGTTTAAGGAGCATGCCCATGTTGATGGACAGCCGTGTATGGTGGGAACATTGACGCCGGGTGCTACGACTGGAGCCACTGCTGGAAAACGGCCGACTCAGCACACCAAGGCGTCCACTCGTTATGTCCCGAACGCTACACACCAACGTAGGGTTTCTTCTCATGGTTATTCTCACCCCGGGCCAGTGAGTGTGTTGGCCCGTCCTACCAACCTGCCGGTGCATACGACAGCCATGACAGAAACGACTAGTGAACATGCTGGCCCATCCTTTGTTGCTGTTTTACAAGGTGCCAATGCCAATAAAGCGCATCCACGACGTCCTTCTCCGCCGCAGCTCGACCTATCTTACACGGCTCCCACACTTATTGACGGAGAAGCTGTCGCTTGCCCGCCTTGGGCGGTGGCCAGAAAAGGCACCACCAGATGGGACCACACCCTCGTTGGCTACTTCTTAGGGAAGAGACCTTACTTCCCTCACGTAGAACGATTTGCTAAGTCCAGTTGGCCTGACCTGATTGAAGTCCGCGCTACAATCAATGGCTTCTTTAAGTTTCGATTTGCGATGGCGGAGGCATCAGCTGCGGTCCTGGAGGGTGGACCATGGCTCATGCATGGGCAGCCACTCTTTCTCGAGGTCTGGAGAATGGGCATGTCCTTTGAGAAGAAGAATCACCCGACTGTCCCGCTATGGGTTAAAATGCGCAACGTTCCAAGCGAGTTGTGGACGCAAGAGGGTCTGGGAATAGTGGCTAGTGTCATTGGGAGGCCCTTATTTGCTGACTCGATGACGGCTACTGGTAAACGCCTGGAATACGCGCGGGTATGCATCGAGAAAACACTGGAGGAACCGTTCGTTGAGCAGTTCAAAGTCAGAATCCCTACCGAGGATGGAGGACACTCGGAGGATGTACCAATACGGGTTGAATACAAGTGGAAACCAAAACAATGTGCAGCCTGCAGCGCTTGGACCCATGGATCTGGAAGCTGCCCAAAGCACCCGATCAAGCAAGCACGGCCGCAAACTTCGATGATGGCTGCACGACAGACTCAACGGCCAAACACACAGGTGCAGCCACAAGCCATGGCCACGGCTCCTCAACATACCGTGGGGCATAATCCTCAGTATACCGTTGTACCCCGCACAAGACATGATCGATGACGTGCTAATAACAACGAGAAGAGCAAAGCCAAACTGGTGGAGGCACCCACGGCTACCAATGACATTGAGGGCGGAGATAATAGGGGCCTTATATCGGATACTTACTCAAGGCTGGACAGTCTGAACAACACGAGCTGCTCTACAAGCATGGTCCCCTCTAGCAGCCATATTGATGACCACCAGAATCCGTTTGCTGCTCTCGCTGATTTGGAGTTGGAAAACATAGATACTCAGGGTCCTACAACAGCCCTCCAAGCGGTTGTCCAATGATCCCAGTCGCCTCTTGGAAAGTGCGTGGTCTAAACAGGTTAGACCACAGATGGGCGGTGAAGGAACTGATTACGAGGTATGAACTTAAGATCATTGGACTCAATGAGACAAGAGTTTCGGAACAAAACGCAGCTAGTATTACCCAATCGATTAGGCCCTAGAGCTGGTTCTATGACTACGAAGGAGGGCCGTCATCTCGTATTTGGGTTGGTTGGGACCCCGGCTCCGTCAATGTCATTGTGGAAGCCTACACTACTCAGGCTGTTCATTGCAAAGTGCAAGTTTTGGGGGAAAGGTTGGAATTCTTTATCTCCTTCATTTACGGGCTTAACCTTCGGTCGGAACGGCGGGGTCTATGGGCTGACCTTGTTAGAACTTCACGATGGCGCGAAAATACTTCGTGGGTCGTGATGGGCGACTTCAATGCAATCCTGGAAAAAACGGAAGCTCGTGGAGGGTCCTCTGGTGGTGGCTGCCCCGACTAGGCTGAGTGCCTAACTAGTTCGGACCTTATCGGACTTCCCCGTGTGGGACCCCTCTTCACTTGGTACAACTAACAAAGGGGCACCTCGGGCGTTTGGAGACGACTTGACAGAATGGTGGGTAATCCTTCATGGTTTGCCCGATTCGGTGATTTGACCTATCGATGTGGCCTCCCATCGACCTCGGACCACTCCCCGCTGATCCTGGAGTCTACTAGTCCGACACGAGCCAAAGGCCCTGTCTTCAAATTTGATAATTTCTTAGTGAACGACCCTCGCTTTGTACCCTTGGTGGAAAATTCTTGGCAACGACGAGAGGACGGCTACCCCATGTTTGCTGTGGTAAAACGACTGAAAAGGATAAAATCTGCCATACAAAAGCTACGACGAGAGAAGGAGGATCTCAACCGCAACACTCTCGAGGCGAAACTGTTCCTGGATACCGTCCAAGAACTTGCCGTCCATTACCCTTTTGAGTCAAACCTCCTCATTCTTGAGAAACGGTGCCGCTTTATCTACGGCAAAACGGTTGAGATGGAGCACATGGCACTAACCCAACGAGCTAAAGTGGAGTGGCTTAAGGACGGCGACCAATGTACCTCCTTTTTTTCAAGAAAGTGGCCACGCGCCGGGTAATCAACCGGATTTTCTTTCTTGAAAATGAGGATGGGGAAACCTTCGAGGGCGATGATCATGTTAGAGCGGAGCTTATTTGCTTTTATACGGAGCTGCTTGGACAATCCTCACGCACGGCTCCTATTGACCCGGCCATGATTGCGCCTTACTTGGAGAGGAAACTCGGAACGGACGACGCCGATGCAATGATTCAACCAATCACGGATGACGAGATCAAGAGCGCACTCTTTTCCATGGGGGATCATAAATCACCTGGACCTGATGGATTTACGGCTGCATTCTACAAGCATGCTTGGAACGCAGTTGGACCGGACATTACTCATGCAATCAAGGAATTCTTTCGTACGGGTTATCTCTTGAAGGAACTCAACGCTACGCTGATCACGCTCATACCTAAAAGCGATAATCCTAGGATGGCCAAGGACTGTCGACCAATCTCATGCTGTAATGTACTTTACAAAATCATTTCGAAAGGTCCTCGCGAATCGCTTAAAGGGCTGCCTCGGCCATCTCGTCCACCCATCGCAGACGGCTTTTATTCCTGGCCGGCGGATCTCGGATAACATTCTCATAGCCCAGGAAGTCTGCCAAGGGTACAATAACATTGGTCTTCCCGCACGGGTGGCTTTCAAAGTTGATATTGCTAAGGCCTACGATAGGGTGGAATGGGACTTCGTTCTCGCCACACTCGAAGCTCTTAAATTCCACCGGACCTTCGTGGGCTGGGTTCGGGCTTGCTTAACGACGCCTTGTTTTTCCATCACTATCAATGGGAGACCGGAGGGTTTCTTCCAAGGGCGACGTGGTCTGCGGCAAGGCGATCCTATCTCACCTTATATTTTTACGCTCGCAATGAAGGTCTTATATTGCATCATCGCTGATGGGATCCGACGTACTCCCATCTTTCAGTATCACTGGAAATGCGACACTTCTTCCCTCTTTATGCTCACGTTTGCGGACGACCTCCTCCTCTTCTGTCATGCGGATGTGGAGTCGACCTTGGTTTTCAAGAGAGGCCTGGAACTGTTCGCTACGCTCTCTGGGTTGAGGGCCAATAACCAGAAGAGCGAGATGTTCATCTCTAAAAAAGCTGAGCGACTGAAGGGTGCAATTCAGACCGTCATGGGCATCCCGCATGGGTCCCTACCTGTACGATATCTAGGGGTCCCCCTCATTGCGTCGCGACTCACTATTGCTGACTGTGCTCCGCTTCTCAAAAGTATTGATCGTCGGCTGGGCTCATGGACCAATCTGTCCCTTTCCTATGCGGGTCGGGTCCAACTCATCAAATCTGTGCTCCTGAGCTTTCACACGTATTGGGCGGGAGTGTTCCTTCTTCCCAAAGGTATTATTAGGAGCATTGAGACACGCCTTCGGAAGTTCTTATGGAGAGGCACCTCTGCTAAAGTCGCTTGGGACGATATATGCCTCCCAAAGGAGGAAGGCGGCCTGGGACTATGCTCGATCGAAATAGATAATAAGGCATTACTTCTTCGGCTCCTTTGGGCTCTACTGAGCGGGGATGACTCCTCGATCTGGGCCACTTGGATTCGACAGACTCGCTTACACAACACCACGCTCTGGACCACCAGGCCTACCACACGGACATCGTGGAGTTGGAACAAGCTCCTAAAGCTCCGTGACCTTATCAGACCACTCATTACCTTCACCATTGGGAATGGGAATACCATACGGATGTGGACTGATCCGTGGCTGCTCATGGGACCCATGATTGCCCGCTTTCCCCAGGGCCCGATGGTTATGGGTCTCCCTATCGACTCGAGGCTAAGTGAAGTGATCAACGAGGAGGGGTGGTCCTGGCCCGCTCAATCGTCGGTGGAATATCTAGAGATAGCGCCTTTGCTTCCCCAGATTTGGCCGAATGAGGAGGATACGATTAGTTGGATTGCGTCCCCCAAGGGGAAGTTCTCTACCTCCTCTGCCAGGGAGAGCATCCGGGTGCGGCGCCCCAAGGTCCCCTGGTATACACTCTTTGGTGGCCCGCTGGCCATCCCCAGACATGAGATCATGCTATGGCTCGCTATTCGGGACAGACTGGCGACAAAGGACAAGCCTTGGGTTGCGGCGAAGGCTGGAAGCTCCACTTGCTTACTTTGCGACACACATGCGGTGGAGACTACACGACATCTTTTCTTCGAATGCCCCTACTCCAGACAATGCCTTCGATTACTCCGTTGAAAACTGCACTTTGGCTGGCCGATTAGAGATCCGTTGGGCGGCTAGGTGGTAGCGGGGAAAGCATCTTGCAAAGCTGGGCCCTCGACACGCCTTAGCTTCCCTGGTGTATCACTTGTGGATGGAACGTAATAAGAGATGGCATGAAGGGAGACAACGCCAGCCCACTCAGCTCATCATGGATGTCGAGTCCCTTCTTTGCCTTAGTCTATCCACTCTCCCCACTAACTATGCATTACAAGTTAGCGCCCTTCGGCGGATGTGGCACATCGCCTGGTAGCACCTTCCTCCTCCCCTTGGGTCTAATGGTTTCTTGGCTGATTTCCTCCACAGGTTTTGGGACTGGTCCGAACCTTGCATGCGTGGCTGTCTCCTGCTCTCCATGACTGTGTCCTGACTCCGGTTTGGCTTGGAGGGAGCTACCCTTCCGCGTTCGATGGATGATGACGCCCCCTTGTCCTGATGTCTGGCGGAGACTGAGTCTTCCCTTTCCCATCTCCCTTTCTTTTTTGTTTTTGTTCTTGTTATCCCTCCCCCCGGCTGGTCCTTTTGTGGTTCTTTTTTTGGTTTTTTTGTTGTAGGCTGTCTTTTGGACCTCGTTGCTCCCTGCTTTCCGTGCCGTGCGATCCCATGCTTGGATGAGGGGTGCCCTCCCTGTACTGCCGTCCTGTCGCCCTCCCCTTATGACCGGCTGCATGGAATTCAGGAGTTGGCATTAGTTTGCCGCTTTCCGACAAGCCTTGCGGGTGCTTCATGCATGTCTTACTTTTCCCGCCTGAAGCTTATCCACGGTGATATTGTCTTCCGTCTGTGCATCTTGCGCTTGTTGGCACTTAGCTGGGTTGCCCTGCTGGTGCTGCATCTGGTACCAGGAACCGGTTGATTGTTGTGGTTTTTGACTTCTACGTAGCCCTTTCCTCGATTGCTGTACTTGAGAGCTATAATAAGGATCTGTGTCCAAATTCACCTAAGGCTAAATCGCATCAGAACCTTGCCAATCAAAATGAATTCTTAAGCGTCTTCGTTCTTAATCGCCAATGAACCCAACGTGCTTGCATCATTAAGGCATAGTCACAAGATTTTTCTCTTATCATAATCATTACACGGTGGTTTCAAAAGTTAGGGCTCCGGATTCTTGTAAAGCTTCAAGGAGCAGTGTCTATTTGCTGGGTCTTTTCTCGTGCCTTCGAGCCTCTTGTTTATGCTTGTCACTGTTCTTATAAGCAGAAGAAACTGAGTTAGAATGGCTTGGTATTCATGTGACTAGCTTTGCCCTAGTTATATGGAAAATAACATTTCTAGGGAATATAAAACTTAGCATGTGGCGTGAATTGTTTGTCCCTAATGATGCGTTTAGTATGCTAGACATGATAAGATATGATAATTTTTATCCAGTGATTATAATACTATGTAATCCCGTTCACTTGAGATTTACAGTTATTTGGATGAGACTAATAATATTTGTAATACCTGTAAAATTTAATTACGGGATTTACGACGTAATTAGCAGTAAATTAGAAATTTCGTTGAGTTAAATAAAGAAAGAAATTAGGACTTTGGGTGATACGATGATTTCATGTTTCATGTTTTTTAAATGACTTATGTGTCTAGGATTTCATGCTGTGTGATTTATAAATTTTATGTGTGTTACGAATTAGGACTTATGTGATTGCATGGAACATATTTTACGATTCTATGTGTCGACGTGATTACATAGTAGGTGTTTATTTAATTACACACCATGAATGATTTTAACTTAGGAAAATAATTAACATTTACTTTGGTAAGAATTGAAATTAGACAATATGAATTTGTGAAACATTAGGGTTTCATATGAGATAAAGGAGAGTTCGATGCATTAGGACTTCGAAATCTTTAAATCTCGAGATCTCTTGACCTCGAAATCTTTAAGTCTCGAAGATCCATAGATCTCGAGATGAAGTTGTTTGAAATATCGAGATGAGAGGATAGAAGAATGCCGAAATCTTATTGGTCTAGCGTCTTTATGTATTTCGAAACCTAGGGTAGAAGGAAAAATGAAGTAATGATACAACAATACCTATTAGTTAGAATAAGATAAGGATAACTTTGGTGAATGTTACTTAAACCTTGGGGAAAAACACGTCATTCCCCAGTCATGTCAAGATCGAATCACTAATATATATCTCAAAACTTTGAATAACGAAAAATCTGAGAAAACAAAAGAACAATAAAGGAAATCTGAAGGGAACGAAAGAAAGACCTCAAGCTCTCAGATATAGAACAAAATTTCAAGTAAGGTATGGCAATTAACTAATATGTAAAGTTGTTTAATTTAATATATTTTGCTACCTCAAGGTCTAACGTGAGTTTACCATGTATTAGAATAAATTGTGTTGAAAATTTCGTAATACACGTGCTGATAAATTTCAGATTTACGAAATAGTTATGTTAAGCATTACTGGTTAGGATCGTAGCTTTAGCTATAGAACAATTGTAAAAATAAATCAGGACTAGTAAGTTTAATACCTAAAGTATATTTATTATATGTTATCAAGGTCGCATGTTTTGAAAGATCATGTGGTATTTATACTGTTCTTGAAAACATGTCTTTTGATCGAGGGTTAGACGATTTTTATGCCAAAAAGGTGTTTATCGAGTGACGTAATTTATCTAGATTATAAATCTCGAAGCTGTTAGTTTGATAGGAAAGATCTCGAGCTCAAGAATGCGGATAGAAAATGTCGAGATTTAGGTTTAATAGGATTTAGCAATTGAGCTCGAGATTCACCTCGAGATTTATGTCAAAATTTTATATTGCTTAAGACTCGAAATCTTTACATATATCTAGTTGTAATGTCGACCTACATCGAGATCTATTCTTGAGAAAGACCTCGAAATCCTACAATCAAGTTTGAAAGCCACATCGACATTTAACTCATAAAGTAGCTCGAGATCCATCTTATAAGTCATATCGAGATCTATGTTAGTATCGACATCTTGGTATATAATCTCGAAGACACATAAACTCGAAATCCTTGCATGTCATATGTCGAGATCCATGTCTAAATCTATATCGAGATCCTAGGTTGCCATAAAACTCGAGATCCTATCGGAATTCACCATCAAGCTCGAAATTCATAAATCGCATTCCAAGCTCGAGATTTATTTTGAAAACACTATCGTGATTTATTTTGAACCATGTTGAGATCCTTGTGCATAATGTAGATATCGAACCCTGTATATAATGTCGAGATCTAATTTAACATACAGGACGAGATCTATCTTTTAAACATACTTCGAAATCCTTATACATTTCGAAGTAGGGTCAAAATTTCGGAACTTTAGGGTTTCGGAGTCATAGAAGTCAAAACTAGGGTTTTCAAATTAAGCCAATTTCGTGAAATTATAACTAGACTAACAAACCCTAATTTTATATGTTTCTATAATTAGGGTTCGAACATTACCAGCTTACAGTACGATAAGCTAAATAGCTAAGGACACCAGGTAAGTGGAAGCCCCAACTACAACACATAATTGTATGTGCATGAAAATTATGTGTTACGTGCTTTTATGATTTTATGTGGCTTCCATGAATTATGTGATTTCTTATGTAATTAGTTTACATTATATGATGGTATGACACGCATATTCATGGCATGAGCATATGCACGCACGACTAGTATAAGAGTCCGGGAAAGAGAGCGTACATGAGTATAAGATCGCGTGAGAACGATGTATATTTGCCGATATAGGCATTTGTGTCGACTCAATGATGAGTCACGGCTCTTCTATGCTACCATGGCGATTCACGAGGCCAAATAATAATTGTCTGATTCACGAGAGGCAGGGGAAATACACCATGGCGATTCACGAGGCCAAATATTAATGCCTGAATTACGAGAGGCAGGTAGATACCCCGTGGCGGGAGATGCAACCTGGAGGATGCGACCCGAGGGAATGAGCGGCACCGAGGGAACCTCGAGTGTTGGCGACCTCGTAGTAAGCTACCAGTGAGAAGCGCCCGCGTGTCAGACCGCATTGGGATGGAAAAGGCGCCTTAGGGTTAAACGAAGTTTGTGTGCCCGGGTTAGCCTCTCAATGGGACTGCATTGGGATTGAAAGGCATTATTAGCCTCTCAGTGTGGACCACATTGGGATTGAAAGGCACCATAGGGTTAAGCACAGATGGAGTACTCGGGTTTAGCCTCCCAGTGTGTGTACTGCCACTTATTTATACCCTTAGGGGTTTGAGCTCTATATGGTGCATAGTAAGATTGAAAGCCGAGGGCCCAATATGGAATGAGGATATGAGAAGGTCGTAAGGAGTTAATAGCATTGGCGCGAATGCCTTCGCTATTTAGGTCACGTGCATTTCATGCATGGTTTTCACTTACTGAGCTTTATAAGCTCATTCCACGTTTTTATGTGTTGTAGGACCCTCACGTGATCATTTTCACGGCGAGGCCAACTTTTGAAGCTTCCGAGGGCTTCTGAGGTAGAAGTGTGCGCCTGGATGCGACCTCGTGGAGGCCCTGTAGATAGATTTATTTTGTCCCGCATGGGCGCTTTCCTATGTAAATAGGACCCATGATGATTTTGTAGGAACAGTTACGAATCCTTTTTATGAAAGGAAAAATTTTATACGAAATTTCGTATCGTCCATTTCTTTTCTACGACTAGTTACATAAACTAGTTAAGAAAGTAGTGGTGGAAGACGGGGCTGCCACATGTGGTATCAGAGCTTAGGATATAGGTTCTGCAGACTGTCCATGTACACACACTCAAAAGCTCGGAAGCGGTCTTGCTCGTAAGTTTTATGTTTTTATTAATTTCTGATATTACATGATTTATTAACCCTAAAAACGTTAGGATAGAAGAACGATGGGTAGAAAAAAAAATGAAAATAGTGGGGGTGCAGACAAAGGTAAAGAGCCCGCAGCCCCTACTGATAGTCGGGATGCGACTATCCTTCAGCTCGCGGAACTAGTCCGCCAACAATCTGCCCAAATTCAGCAACTGATCCAGCAACAAAACGCTGGCGGGCAATCAAGCAACGGACCCCTTCAGGCCGAGAGAATCGAAATGGTCGGGGAAAGATTTCGCAAACTTAGCCCCCCAACCTTTGAAGATGCTCTTGACCCAACCTCGGCTGAGGATTGGCTCCGAACCCTAGAAACTATGTTCCAGCATAGCCGTACCCCTGAAACAGAAAAGGACTTGTGCGCTAGCTACCTATTGAGGGGAAGCGCATGTCACTGGTGGGATACCATACTAACTCTCGAAGATCCCTTGACAATGACCTAGGAGCGTTTCAAAGAAGTTTTCTGAAATAAGTATTTCACTGCTCTCGTCCGTGCCCAGAGGATGAACGAGTTTATCAATCTCCGCCAAGGAGCAATGATGGTGGCAGAGTATATCCGAAAGTTCGAACAACTTTCTCGATTCGCAACCCACATGGTAAGCACCGACTCGCTGAAAATCGAACGATTTATTTGAGGGCTTGAAGCCAGAAGTTTATCGCGACGTGGGCATGGCTGGATTCCAAGGGGTACTTATGCCCAAATGGCGGAACGAGCCCTGATGGCTGAACAAGCCGAAATCAGAATTGTGCGAGCCCAAGAAGTTAAGAGAAAATTCGAACAAGGACCCAAAGGGAACGGAAATAACCCGAAGAAACCGTTTGTTCCTAAGATTAAGAATGTGAAACCCAATTTTCAAAACCGCCCTGAACCACTTCAGCAAACCAACCCGAATCAAGGAAGACCCCAACCAAACGTACCCACATGTCCAAAATGTGCACGACGTCATCTGGGCGTCTGCTTCTCACAAAATGCTACTTGCTATAAATGTGGCAAGACAGGCCACTACTCTGTAGCCTGCCCGGAAAATGCATCGGGAAGCCAGGCAGCAAATCCGACTAGACCACCGAAGGTACCCGCTCGGGTATATATTATTACGGCGGAAGAAGTTGAAAATAACCCATCCGAGACGGAAGGTAGCCTCCTAATATATTAAACCTCAACATGCATTCTAGTGGACTTAGGTTCCACACTTCCTTTGATATCTCCCACTTATGTGGTAAGACTCGGGACTTCTTTCAGCCGACTTGTTGATACCAATTCGGGTATCGGCCTGAATCGTAATTGTAATAGATAGGCTTTGGAAATAGGAAGCCGTACCTGAATTACCTAGGAAGAAGTTCCAATTTTACATAATATCTGGGATATAACCCTACACCCCAAATTTCCTAATCATTCTAAGGAACATGTTCGTTCAGTATCAGTGGTGCAGTGGAAGCGTGATGGGTACTTAGGATCTTCGATCTCTGCCTAAGTTAGAATTATAGGAATTCTTTTTTTTTCGAGGCAATATGGGTTCCACTAACTGGAACAATCTTCATGTCTACGTTATCAAGATCTTATCTCTTTCGATCTTCGCAAATTATTCAAGACCCTTTGTTGAATTCCTACTATTTAGACCAAAATAACCTTCAGTCTGAGATCAACGACTTCGCTCTTTAACCCTCCAATCCAAAATGCAAAACTTGGAAGGATTATTCTATTCCATGAGAAGTCGTTCATTTATACTCACTTGTAAGAACACCTTCACAAGCAAGTAGGTGATTTCCTATCACCTAACTAAGCTAGCTCAACTCTATACCAATTAGTACCCTGTATTGTTCCAACCGACGGAATTTCGGGGGCGAATCTTTTAAGGGGGAGGATGTAATACCTGTATAATTTAATTACGGGATTTACGACGTAATTAGCAGTCAATTAGAAATTTCATTGGGTTAAATAAAGAAAGAAATTAGGACTTTGGGTGATACGATGCTTTCAGGCTTTTACGTTTTTTAAATGGCTTATGTGTCTATGATTTCATGCTGTGTGATTTATAAATTTTATGTGTGTTACGAATTAGGACTTATGTGATTGCATGGAACATATTTTACGATTTTATGTGTCGACATGATTACATATTAGGTGTTTATTTAATTACACACCATGAATGATTTTAACTTAGGAAAATAATTAACATTTACTTTGGTAAGAATTGAAATTAGACAATTCATATGAGATAAAAGAGAGTTCGATGCATTAGGACTTCGAAATCTTGAATCTCGAGATCTCTTGACCTCGAAATCTTTAAGTCTCGAAGATCCATAGATCTCGAGATGAAGTTGTGATGAGAGGATAGAAGAATGCAGAAATCTTATTGGTCTGGGGTCTTTATGTATTTCGAAACCTAGGGTAGAAGGAAAAATGAAGTAATGATACAATAATACCTATTAGTTAGAATAAGATAAGCATAAACTTTGGTGAATGTTACTTAAACCTTGGGGAAAAACACGTCATTCCCCAGTCATGTCAAGATCGAATCACTAATATATATCTCCAAACTTTGAATAACGAAAAATATGAGAAAACAAAAGAACAATAAAGGAAAATCTGAAGGGAACGGAAGAAAGACCTCAAGCTCTCAGATATAGAACAAAATTTCAAGTAAGGTATGGCAATTAACTAATATGTAAAGTTGTTTAATTTAATATATTTTGCTACCTCAAGGTCTAACGTGAGTTTACCATGTCTTAGAATAAATTGTGTTGGAAATTTCGTAATACACGTGCTGATAAATTTCAGATTTACGAAATAGTTATGTTAAGCATTACTGGTAAGTTAGGATCGTAGCTTTAGCTATAGAGCAATTGTAAAAATAAATCAGGACTAGTAAGTTTAATACCTAAAGTATATTTATTATATGTTATCAAGGTCGCATGTTTTGAAAGATCATGTGGTATTTATACTGTTCTTGAAAACATGTCTTTTGATCGAGGGTTAGACGATTTTTATGCCAAAAAGGTGTTTATCGAGTGACGTAATTTCTCCAGATTATAAATCTCGAAGCTGTTAGTTTGATAGGAAAGATCTCGAGCTCAAGAATGCGGATAGAAAATGTCGAGATTTAGGTTTAATAGGATTTAGCAATTGAGCTCGAGATTCACCTCGAGATTTATGTCAAAATTTTATATTGCTTAAGACTCGAAATCTTTACATATATCTAGTTGTAATGTCGACCAACATCGAGATCTATTCTTGAGAAAGACCTCGAAATCCTACAATCAAGTTTGAAAGCCACATCGACATTTAACTCATAAAGTAGCTCGAGATCCATCTTATAAGTCATATCGAGATCTATGTTAGTATCGACATCTTGGTATATAATCTCGAAGACACATAAACTCGAAATCCTTGCATGTCATATGTCGAGATCCATGTCTAAATCTATATCGAGATCCTAGGTTGCCATAAAACTCGAGATCCTATCGGAATTCACCATCAAGCTCGAAATTCATAAATCTCATTCCAAGCTCGAGATTTATTTTGAAAACACTATCGTGATTTATTTTGAACCATGTCAAGATCCTTGTGCATAATGTAGATATCGAACCCTGTATATAATGTCGAGATCTAATTTAACATACAGGACGAGATCTATCTTTAAAACATACTTTGAAATCCTTATACATTTCGAAGTAGGGTCAAAATTCGGAACTTTAGGGTTTCGGAGTTATAGAAGTCAAAACTAGGGTTTCCAAATTAAGCCAATTTCGTGAAATTATAACTAGACTAACAAACCCTAATTTTATATGTTTCTATAATTAGGGTTCGAAGATTACCAACTTACAGTACGATAAGCTAAATAGCTAAGGACACCAGGTAAGTGGAAGCCCCAACTACAACACATAATTGTATGTGCATGAAAATTATGTGTTACGTGCTTTTATGATTTTATGTGGCTTCCATGAATTATGTGATTTCTTATGTAATTAATTTACATTATATGATGGCATGACACGCATATTCATGGCATGAGCATATGCACGCAGGACTAGTATAAGAGTCAGGGAAAGAGATCGTGCATGAGTATAAGATCGCGTGAGAACGATGTATATTTGCCGATATAGGCATTTGTGTCGACTCAATGGTGAGTCACGGCTCTTCTATGCTACCATGGTGATTCACGAGGCCAAATAATAATTGCCTGATTCACGAGAGGCAGGGGAAATACACCATCGCGATTCACGAGGCCAAATATTAATGCCTGAATTACGAGAGGCGGGTGGATTCCCCGTAGCGGGAGATGCAACCTGGAGGATGCGACCCGAGGGAATGAGCGGCACCGAGGGAACCTCGAGTGTTGGCGACCTCGTAGTAAGCTACCAGTGACAAGCGCCAGCGTGTCAGACAGCATTGGGATGGAAAAGGCGCCTTAGGGTTAAACGAAGTTTGTGTGCCCGGGTTAGCCTCTCAATGGGACTGCATTGGGATTGAAAGGCATTATTAGCCTCTCAGTGTGGACCACATTGGGATTGAAAGGCACCATAGGGTTAAGCACAGATGGAGTACTCGGGTTTAGCTTCCCAGTGTGTGTACTGCCACTTATTTATACCCTTAGGGGTTTGAGCTCTATATGGTGCATAGTAAGATTGAAAGCCGAGGGCCCAATATGGAATGAGGATATGAGAAGGTCGTAAGGAGTTAATAGCATTGGCGCGAATGCCTTCGCAATTTAGGTCACGTGCATTTCATGGCGAGGCCAACTTTTGAAGCTTCCGAGGGCTTTTGAGGTGGAAGTGTGTGCATGGATGCGACCTCGTGGAGGCCCAATAGATAGATTTATTTTGACCCGCATGCGCGCTTTCCTATGTAAATAGGACCCATGATGATTTTGTAGGAACAGTTACGATTCCTTTTTATGAAAGGAAAAATTTTATACGAGATTTCGTATCGTCCATTTCTTTTCTACGACACTAGTTACATAAACTAGTTAAGAAAGTAGTGGTGGAAGACGGGGCTACCACAATATTGTTCTAGATAAAACTAACTTTTTCCCAATACAGTACACTCGAAATGACCATTTTACCCTTGGATGGATTGGTCCCACATCGATTCAGTGTATTCACACGCGGAGAAGAGCACGACGACTGACGAGACAGTGGTGCAGCGGTCTGTTTATAAATCCAACGAACTCCGATATTTTCGTTTTATTTCAGGTGCTCTTGACTAATTTCTTCCTGTTTCGATTTTAAAATTACAACGTTGGATTCAAGTTGTCTTGATTGGGCGTAATTCAAACTAGCATTTTAGGGTTGGACTGATTCCTTGGTGTGTGTTCTTTTATTTTCTCAGCAACGCATTATCAGTTTCCTGATTTTTCTGGACTGAACCACGAAGGTTCCGTGCATGTTTTTATTCACATGACGAGAAATATGTGGATATTATGCGGGGTTAAGTGCTGCTGTGTTCTAGTACTTGCAGAGCCGTTACTATATCGGATGTTTCTAATGGTGTTGTCTTTTACTATTTTGTGAGTCGTTTATAATCTTAAATGTTTCTACTGATGTACTGTTCTATGATTTGGTGCCAATTGAATGTTTCATCTTCATGCACTGTTGTATCTTGAAGCCAATAATCGTTGAGCATAAACCTCTTGCATGGTACAATAGGATGTCTTCCGAGACCGAATTTCGCCAAACGACACGGTATGAAGTTGAGAGGTGTCATTGCCGCAACGGAATGAAAGCCTCTGGCGAAGTAGTTGGTCCCAGTAAGTCTACATTTGGTAAGTTGTATGCCGTTTGTAGCCGTCGTTCATGTGGGTATTGGAATGGTTGCACCCAAAAAGCATAACCTACTCCAACGCCAACAACCAAGCATCAAACAACGACGAGTCTTGTGACCAATCGCAAAGGAAATTGTCATTAATGTTGGTACAATCCGTACGCCGCCGTGGATCACGGGGGTGCTCTATTCGAGGTCCGTAAAATAAGTGGTGGCATTAAGAAGTGGATTGCGATTTAACTTCTACTCCACATTTACGTTGTACTTTTCAAGTAAATTGGACAATGCCCTGTAAAACATGTTAGGCTGCACTGAGACTTTTTGGTATTGCTTCTATGTGTATTTCGTAGATCTTGTTGGTGTGTTATCATCAACGTTCCGGTTCAATGTAGGATAAATTATTATATGTTTGTGTGTCTATTTCGATCATGCTATTAGAACAACACATTTATGTATTTTTCAACAGTTATTTTTGCTTATATTTGCTGTAGTCAAATCTCTATTTTGTATTAGTTAAACCAAGATAATGTTGTGTTTAGTAACTATTGGACCGTTTAACATGATAAATAATAGTATTCCAAATCTTTGCACGCATTAGACCTCTGATTGAGTTCCGCATTGGGAATGGAAACAGCATTAGACTCTGGACCGACCCTTGGCTTCTCACTACCCCCTTAGGAGATCGGTTCCCGCGTGGGCCCATGGTGATGGGCCTTCCCCTTGACACTAGACTTAGCATTGTCATCACTAACGAAGGATGGAACTGGCCCGCACAAACAATGACCGAATACATGGAGATCGCCCCACACCTGCCTCCTGTTCGACCTGGAGAAGAGGACAAAGTTCACTGGACTGCTTGTGGGATGGACGTTTCTCTACCCACTCAGCTAGGGAGAATCTGAGGATAAGACGGCCAATTTCACCTTGGTGCTCGCACTTTGGAGGCGCAATCTCCATACCCCGGCACGAATTCATCCTCTGGCTTGCAATTAGGGATAGACTGGCGACACATGACAAGACCTGGGTTGCGAAATCAACGCGACATCTTTTCTTTGAATCCCCATTTTCTAAAGTCTTCGTTTGTTACGTAATCACTTGCATTTTGGGTGGCCTTGCAGGGACTGGTTCGAGGGGACTCGATGGGTGGCTCGTCGATGGCGTACCAAGCACCTTGCTTCGATGGGCTTTCGGCACACCCTCGCCTCGCTGGTCTACCATCTCTGGTGGGAACATAATAGAAGATGGTGTGAGGGACGACGGAGCCGTCCTGAGAGAATTGTTCAGGAAGTTGAGACACTGTTGAGCATACGCCTCTTTACCCTGTCGCACAAATACCAACTACAACTACGCGCTATGCATAAGGTCTGGCGTATCCCATGGTTAACCTAGGGAAGTCCTTTTGTCCTCCTGCTATATGCTCTATCACCTTCCTTACCTGATCGTGTACTACGCTCCTGCACCTTCTTGCTCCCCCGCTTGTTTTTTGTTTTGTTTCCATTTGCAGGTCCGCCGTGTATCGCCTGCTGCTCCTCGCTGCCGCCGCCCTTTGCCAATTTGCAGGCTTACTCCCGTGAAGTTTTCGGACTGCTTGGAGAAACGACACCTTTGGCCCGCCTAGCCTCGTTACCTCCCCTCCTTGCTTCGTAGGAAGAAAAGGAGCTAGCGTTTAACGCCCCTTCCCGACTTGCCCTGCGGATGCATTGACTGCTACCCCTCTCCGCTTGAAGAGTACCCACGGTTCTTCTTCCTTTATGCGTCTTGCGCTGTTTGCCTCCTGCCTATCAGCCTTGCTGGTACTTCACCCGGTGCCAAGGACCTGTTGATGGTTGTGGTCGTGACTCCTACTTTGCCTTTGTCCGAATCGTTTTGATTGTATTGTTGACTTGGCTTGGTCTTGTAGGGACCTTGTAGGATGTCTTGGCTGTTTGGATTTGTGTGTGCTGTCTGGTCGGTAGAACGTTACCGCTTGTTGCGTCATGAGCGATATCATACACGCTGTCTTGTACTCATTTTCTTTCCTTTCGTTAGTGAAATTTCCAAAAAAAAAAGAAAAAAAGGAAAAAAAATCTTTGCACGCAGCAAAAGTAAAACAGACAATAAATGGGGAGACATTGACATGAGTCTTGAGGTAGACATTCCACTCGAGTTTTATCTCCACAAAATCTTCACTTGTCAATTGTTTATGGTTGGAGGATAAACACCTTATTAATGATGAATATTCAATGTATCTTTAACATGTGCTCTTGCTATAAATAGAACGTATGGGCATGTGTACTATCAGTCAATAAACGGCAAGAGAGCATAACATACTATCAACAGAATGGTGAACGAAGGCATGAGCATGGAATGGTTGATTTTTGAACTAATATTGTGTATAATCTGCACTTACATTTTAACATTTTTATAGGGTCATTACACTAGCAACATAAGGACGCAGGCGCAGCACCTCTTCAATCGGTATTGGATCAAGAATGTTGACCATTTCTTTATAAGGTGTCTGGCCAGGGAAAACAAACTTGGCATTTCAAAGTTGGCGAACCGTATGGCCCGGTAATCGGGAAAATGCATGATAAGATCTTGAATGAGTTCGGTTAAAGCTTTACGCGCGAGAGGATTGAACAACGTATCGACTTCCTCGTGCGTCGTTATCATACTTTCAAGATGATGGTGGATTACCCGCTTACGACGTATGACGGACACTCCAACATTGTCGATGCACCACTATATAAGTGGAATGAATGGGTTCAGGTGCGTCTTACAAAACTTTGTTTTTTTCATATAATATCTCCAACATATTAAAATTGGTTATTTCGTAGACAAGCTCGTAGACAAACTCGTTAGGCTGCACTAATAGTATGTTTATTGTAGGAAGAAGCATTGATGCTTATATGTTCAACGGCGAGAAGAACTCGGAAATTATCTCCAACATCTTCAAATGGCAGTTCGTCGAAGTCATTGAAATAATAGTGGCCACGAGGTTCCGTACCCAACAGATGCCAGCGACGAGGTTACATCTCCATTGCCTTCGAAAATTCACAAATGGAAAACCACCAATAAAAAACTAAAGTTCAATGAATGTACGGTTAGTGACAAGGAGAGGACTAACCTTTAAGTGGCTAGACTTGTGTGTGTGTGTGTGTGTGTATGTACTTAAATTATGTGTTTATGTTTGTTATCCGTGAGGCCACTTTTGTTTTTCATTTCCAACAGGCCTTACTTCCATATCAGCGAGATTGATTGTTAAGGGTGTCGTATTTTATATTTTGGGCTTGTATTATGCATCGACAATGTGTATAATATTAAAAATTTTCCTTCGGCTTCTTTATTTTCCTATGAGATATCGACTATATTTGTCGAGCGCGCAAATAGCTTACCCAAATACCAACGTATGTGTGCTAATAAAAATTCCGCATTTGACTTGGTGTAAAAAATAACAACAGAGTTGAAGTATAATCCAAAATACTTCGATTCGGATTACAACACATACCACGCATAATACAATCACCAAAATCACTCAACAAAAACTTAGTACCCAATCAAACCAGCGAAGCCCCATTTTCAAAACATCACAAAAAAATCAAAAAGAACATCAATTGCATAGTACCTCGAAGTATGTCGAGACAATGATATTAGAATGCCAAAATAACAACCAAAACATTAAAATATCACATTAGACCGGCTAATGTGTTTACTACGTACCGATACTTCATATCAGCCGAGAGACTGTAAAAGAGTCTAAGTTCATCTGAATGGTTGACGAGGAACCTGCAAATTATTAGTTTTTGATCCGCAGTCAACCCCTCCATTTCATTGATATGTTCGTAGACATGAAACATTTTAGGGATTATATCATTTTCTACCTTGACCATGGAGATGAATCTTTGGAGAGCCGCACTCGTTTCTGCACAATAATTACCAATAATCTGGGTCAACTTTGTATCCGCATCATTCATCTTCCTTTTACGACCACGTCGCTGTGGCATGGTGGTTCCTGCACCGCTAGAGCCATTACCACCCTCCTGTTCTCCAAACCTTCGATGAACTCGTTGTTCGTAGAAGTGTTGCCAGCCTCTAAATGCATGGACAAATCAACTTAGTTTAAGCCACTACTCCTTAATATGTCCTCAATATCCTCAGTATGTTCACCCGTAGCTCGATCCTTCCCGAATAACTCGATCCAGTCGTTATAGTATGGCCAAGATTTATGCCGCATAGATGCAGCATTTGGATCCTTCTGTATAAAACACAGACGAAGCACGACTATATTAAAGTAAAATGTATTTAGCATGAAGTTACTAATGAGTCGTAGTACATACCTTGACATATTCTTCCCAACACTGATCCTCGAACACATCAATTGTCTTCGTTGAATCATTCCATCCAATTCCAGACAAACTGAGCAACTTAGATAGACTATGGTACCTCTTTTCCATGTTTGTAGCCGAGAAGCGATATGGGGTGTAGCACGCATGTCCGTCCCGGGGAAATGTACTTAGCATACGAGCTTTCAAGATCTTCAAATATCCCGCTTTGAAATCCGTTCTCCTGTCTCCAACCGCTAGCAACAATCTCTTTCATAGTGTTATTTAGTACCATTTCTTCTTGTTGATTTCACCCACGACGGTTACTTTTCTCCTTGTTTGGAGCAGGTACCCTAGAGTTCTTATCTAATGTACCTTCCATGATGTCCTGAAAGTAATCCCTGTAAAAATTAATAGAAAATGGAGGCATATATACAAAACAATTTGTGCACACATAAAACCCTTCAAACTAAAAGAAGCATATGCAAATATGAAGTCATAAAATATGGAGCAAGAGCAATGTCAAGTAGTTCACCAAAAAATTTTCAAGTACAATCATGGCCAATATTAGCCAACAACAGTAAGCATTAACCACACAAACAGCAGTTCAATTGCGCATGCCACAATTTTTTTTTTTTTGGTGTAATGTCCCATGTATATAGTGGAAAAATGTAATGAGCAGGAGCTTAGCTCCGTGACCAACCAGTAACAGACTACTGCGCACAAAAACAAAACTATAGAATAAACCAATCAGTCAGGCAATCCATGTAGATCCTACCAAGCCACACGCCATACTCGGCGTATGGCCGACCGCTGAAGGTCGTACTTCACAGATGTACCACTAATATGCATGATGACCAAAGCAAGGACACACCCTACGAGCCTGTGAGGAGGTGTGATGGTCCCCTCATTCCAACGCCTGATCCTTGCCTGCCAGATATGGTAAACAAGGGATGCAAGCACATGACGATACGCTGCATGAAGAAGGTGCTTCCCTCGCCAGCGGGCCGCTGCCCATCGAACACCCTCGCGCCAGTCCCGATAAGGCCATATCCACCCAATTCGTCGCCATAGAATCCGAAGACATTGCTGTGAGAACGGACATTCAGAGAAGAGATGCTGGGCTGTCTCATAGTGCAACTCCTCACAAAGGACACAAGCTGGAGTACCCGCCATCTGAGCTATCCATGGCTTGTCCCTAGTCGAAAGGCTATCCTGCAATCCAAGATATAAGATGAATTCATGCCTTGGAATCTTCAACGGCCCTCGAGCAGCCCAACACACAAAAGGCCTTCTGTAGCGCATCGCATCTCTAGCCAAAGCCGCCGTCATAGAACCATCTGGCGATACCGTCCACAGTACACCATCTTGATCCCCACGTACCACCGAGGGAATGAGACGGCTGATCTCAAGATACTTATCCGCCCCCTACCCTGGCCAATCCATCCCTGCGTATCAATGACCATGCTCAGCCGTGCATCAGGGGGCAGGCCCATGGCAATGGGGCCCCTAGGGTCTCTCTATCAGCGGCGTAGGCAATAGCTAGGGATCCTTCCACAGCCACAGCGTGGATCCATCCCCAACACGAAATGTAATCATGGATCTGATCAAGGGCCGTAACTGTAGAAGTTTCCTCCAACTTCACGCATCATTCGGCAAGATCGATAAATCCCATATCGATCGAGCATGCAATCGCGTCCCATATAACTAGCTAACCCATATCGAGCCATGTGTCCTCGTAAGTACACTCCACAGCAGCTTAAGCAAAAGTGCCTTGTTGTCGACAGCTATCGATCGAAGGCCCATTCCCCCTTCTGAGACAGGTAGACATAGTACGTCCCATGCCACCTTAGCTGATGTCCCTCCCCATAAAAATTTCTGAAAGCGCATTTCCAACAATCTAACCACGCCTTTAGGCAATAAGAACATTCCCGACCAGTATGCATGGAGCGGCTGCAGTACTGAGTTAACCAGCTGTAGTCGGCCTGCATATGATAGGGATCGATTGAGCCATGAACCCAACCGCTGATCCACCTTCTGTAGAAGTGGCATAGAGTCCCCAATAGTCAACCGAGACGTAATAAGAGGCAAGCCCAAGTAGCGAACCGACAACTGTCCCACTTGATATCCCATGAGTGCCTGAATCTGAACCGTCAATCCTTCAGCTCGTCGCGACAGGTACATCTCGCTCTTGTCAGGCAGTCTTGACAATCTCGCAAACTCCCCCAATGCCATTTTCCGCACACCAACCGAAACCACGTCCGCATGGCTGAAGAGAAGAAGGTCATCTGCAAACTCTAACGAGGCCAATCCCAACGCCTCAATGCGCCAATGATATCTGAACCGCGGTTCCTCAGCAATGCACACTTTGATAAGCCCATAGAGAACCTCCATAACCAACGTAAACAAATACGGAGAGATGGGATCTCCCTGTCGAATGCCCTTTCATCCCACAAAAAACCCAACTACTTGGCCATAGAAGTTCAAAGGAAAAGCAGTCATCGTCAGGCAAGCCCGAATCCACCCAATGGTTGGATGAATACCCATGGCATCTAAAACAGAAAGCAGAAAATCCCACTCTACCTTGTCATACGCCTTGGCCAAGTCAATCTTAAGCATCGCCCGCAGCGGGCAGCCCTTAGACTTATACCCAAGGCATAGTTCTTGTGCCAGCAATACATTATCGCTGATACGACGTCCGAGGATAAACGTCGTCTGAGAGCCATCGATCAAGATAACAAGGTGCACTTTTAGCCGATTGGCCAAGATCTTGGATATCACCTTGTATAGAACATTACAACAGGAAATAGGTCTGAAGTCCGTTGCACGCCGAGGTGTATCTCTCTTTGGGATCAACGTGATGAGCGTACTGTTGAGTCCCTTCAGATAGACATGCCCAATTTTAATCGTAACCGGCGGTTGAACCGCCTAACCGGCGGTTTGTCAACCGCCGGTTACGGTTATAACCGTAACCGGCCGGTAACCGTAACCGGCAACCGTCATCGGCCGGTTACGGGGCGGTTAGGGGTTTTCCCCAACAGCCAACCGCTGGTTAGGCGGTTAACCGGCGGTTGAACCGTAAAAAAATAATAAAAAATAAAATTATACTATTTTAATTTACTCATATTAATATTAATGAATTAGAAATACTATGTAACTATGTAACTTTACTAATATTAATACTAACTATTTAGAAATTTTTTAAACTATGTATTTTATATTGCATTAAAATTTCGTAATATATTTCATGATTAATAAAATATATTATGTAAAATAGGAACGAAAATACCCCGAAAATTCATTTAACTTTATAGTAAATTGCAAAATAAAAAATAAAAATTTCAAAAAAAAAAAATAAAAAAATAAAAAAAATAACCGGCGGTTCAACCGCCGGTTAACCGTCTAACCGGCGGTTAGTTAACCGGCAACCGGGGACGGCTAACCGTCAACCGCCCCCAGCCGGTTCGGTTACGGTTAGTCCCATGGACTAACCGTGAACCGCCGGTTACCAACCGCCGGTTACGGTTAACCGGCGGTTGGGCACGTCTACCTTCAGACGCCTGCCAGTTACAAAGACATCTTGAACCGCCCTGACCACATCATCTCCAACAACTCCCCATGTTGTTGCATGTGTGTATGACACGTATTAATACGTCGGCGTGGACTTAGGCTCTATTTCCGGGTAATATGTTAAGGGTGACAAGGTCCCGCCCGGTTTGCATTTTATTCGTTATTATACGGGTTGTCTGGGACAGCTGATCCCTTTGTTTTGTACTTTAATTAGTTTAGAAAATTAGTTTTAAGTATGGCCGTACGAGTACGAGATGGGTTCACAAGGAAGGTCGTTCGATGACTTGGAGGTAGTTCAAAACATGGTGCCAAGCCGAAGAAGAAAAGAGATGGAATTTATTTAAAAAAAAATTATTGTAGTAGCGTGGAAAACGAGGCAAACGGTCTTATAGGCAAACTACGTTTACCGCTAAAACTTGCATGTTTGTTTCACGTTACGGCGTGTTTAAGTGCTTATGTGTGTGAGATGTATTCTCCCGGTTGGACTAAATACTAAGTGGGTAAAGGGACGGGGTTCCTGTCTTCTATCAAGCTCGAAACCATTACGGCTTGAGTGTCGTGTGCGGTTTGTTCCGAGTTATCGGCGCCAATCATCTCGCTCTTGTCGTAGTAGGTCCGGGTGCATTAAGACAATAAAGTCAAGCTCATTATTTGAACGACTTGGGTGTATGTGTGCTTTGTTTTGAGTTATCGGCGCAAACATTTCACTCTCGACGTGGATATTTCGGGTGACTGTCTAAACGCCACTCTCCGAAACATATTCACGCCTTATAAAGGGTTATCCTACAGGAGGGAATTTCTAAATATTAGGATTGAGCCAGACGTTGATAGGTTACACTTAGACGGTTATTTCCCAAACATTCCTGTTAGGGTGAGGGTTCCTGACCGGAGACAAAATTGTTGAAACACTCTTGAGAAGGACTCTTGTGGGACATAGGTTCATCTATGGGTTCGTGTGAGACACGGCACCGTTCGAGTGATGGGCCAACAAACTGTTAGGTTGAGGCTCATTTATGTGGAGCGAGGAAATCAACTCCACTATGAAACCATCAACGAGGTTTACGAGTTCTCTATCGGGAGAATGAGATTTTGAGTAGTGGGAGTCAAGCCAAATTGTTAAAGTGCTTGTAGAATAATACGTTGACCCCTTCAATGCTTTATTTTCTGCAGATTGTTTTTTCTTGAATATATACAAAATGACGTCACCATTCAATTTACTGATCACGCAAAATTGTTTGGAGGGTCCAAACCTTGCGGACTGGCTCCGTAACTTGAGGATAGTCCTCAATGTGCAACGCCTAGAGTATGTCCTTGAGGGACCCGTACCACTTGAACCCCAAGAGGGTGCGAGTGAGGCTGACAGGGAATATTATGCCAAATGGATGGCTGATAGTGCCCGTGTCAAGGCTTATATGTTAGCTGGGATGAATAATGATCTGCAGCGTCGGCATGCGGATATGCAAATGCGTGAGATATTGATTCATCTGAAGGAGTTGTACGGCAAGCAGTCGAGATCGTCTCGATACTGTGCTGCTGACAACCTCTTCCATACCAAGATGCCTGAGGGCGCAATGTCGCTATTGACCATGTTAGATTCGTATCAATTAGCATACACTAACATGAAACGTGAGCAGAAAAGTGTTAAGGAAGTAGAGATCAAACTTGAGAGAGCTCAGGAGAAGATAAACAGTCTCGAATCAGACCTTAGAAGCTCTAGTGCAAAAATAGAAGAACGTACTAAGAGCTTACATTGTAGAGAGACTAGTCAACCTCCTTTAGGACAACATAGTGAAAAGATTAAAGAGTTAGAAGACATGCTAGCAAATAACTACAATTGTCTGGTTAGGAATCTCAATGAGAAAGCTACCTTAAATTGTAGGATAACCGAAGCTACCTCTAAGATCACTGACTTAGAAGCTCAATTAGAAATATCTAACGCTAAGGTTAGTGAGCTTAGTAAGGAACTAGACGCCTGTCGAGCCTCCAAACTGACGGTAGAAAATAATTATGCTCTCCTAAGCGAGGAACGCAAGAAGCTGTATGAGGTTAATTATCAAAATTCTCTCTACAAACCCCCTATCATAAAACAGATAGAGGAGTCACAAGCAAAACTAGACAAAGAAAGGGAAAATTTCGAAGCTAAAAAGAAAAAATTCTATAAGGAGATGGAAAATCTCAAGGCTTCCTCGTCCTCCCAAAATATCTCACACGCTATCATAAAAAGCGTGAAAACAGAAAAATCGCCTTCGAAAGATCAAAAGAGCATTATTAATTCTGTTAAAAGTGTTAAGACTAATTTTACTTCACCTACGTCCACAGGGAGCGTAGAGCCAGCACCGACTACGAAGGCGAGAGTGTCTAGTCCTAAAGTAAAGAAGGAGCGAGTAGATTTAAATGTTTCTGAACATGTTATCCCTTCTGTCAAAACAAAAGACACTCGTAGTAATAAAAGAGTCATTTATACGTTCAAAATAATTGCTTCTACGTGCTCACTTAACCCCATCACCTCTAGAAGCGAAAATCCCGAAATAGGCTCTACATCGAAAATTACTAATAATCATTCTGAAACAAATGCCAAAAGGAAAAATCATAGGAAACAAGATCCAGCCATAAAGAAAGCTTATGGCGCCGTACATGACTGTACTCACCTAAGGTATCCGTAGAAATTAAATCCCCCAAGCACCTTAGGAGACTATCACAAGAAAATATCTTTTCCTCAGTCAAACCTTCCAAGGCATTTGTACGAGCTGAAATTAACCTTCCCTGTAAGGTTCAACCCAAATGGGTTCCTAAATATCCGCCTAGGACGACAAAAGCCAAAAGGGCCAAGTCTCCTACAGAGGCAAACCCAAACTCACTTCTCCAAAAGTGCAATGGGTTATTATGACTCTTCCAGAAATAGATTTAGGAGTCATATCTGAACCTAAAAATAAAATCTGCTAATCTGAAAGGACCCATGCTTAAGTGGGTACCTAAAGCTCTCTAAATTGTTTTTGCAGATCCATCATGTGTGGTACGTCGACTCTGGTTGCTCCACACACATGACTGGTAAACAAGAGCTGCTGAGCAACTACAAAGACCGACCAAATGGCAAAGTCAGATTTGGGAACAACGATTCAGCCCCGATTCTAGGATTTGGGGATATCATTTTGAAGAATCTGACCATCAAAGATGTCTCATACGTCGAAGGCCTCCGCCATAACTTGTTCAGCATAGGCCAATTCTGTGACAAAGGCTTCCAGGTGGTCTTCCATGCTGACCGGTGCAGAATTTTGGATAGTCAGGACACAGAACTCCTTCAAGGACTTCGGAAATCCAATCTTTACACGATCAACCTGACGTCCGTGCGGCCCTCGATAGCTGTATGCCTCATTTCTCAGATTGATATACAGAGGAACAGCCTATGGCATCAACGACTGTCTCATCTAAATATGAAAGCTCTCCAACGTCTTTCTACGAAAACGTTGGTCCACGGTCTTCCAACTATACAACTACAAAGGGAGCATCATTGTTTGGCATGTCACCTAGGAAAAATGAAGCGAGCATCTCATCACGTCAAGCAAATTGCGTCTACTTCTCGACCATTGGAACTAATTCACATGGATCTCTGTGGTCCGATGCAGACTCAGAGTATCAATGGAAGAAAGTATGTCCTAGTGATTGTAGATGACTATTCTCGCTACACGTGGACAAAATTCCTCCGAACGAAAGATGAGACCGGTGACTTGATAATCAATTTTGTGAACACAACTCAAAATTTGCTGCAACAGACTATTCAAGTTGTTCGAACAGACAACGGCACTGAGTTCAAAAACAACCACCTCAGTGAGTTTTATCAAAAACTTGGAATAAGTCAACAATTTTCAGCCGCCAAAACACCTCAGCAAAATGGGGTCGTCGAAAGGAAAAATCGAACACTATTGGAAGCCGCTCGTACAATGCTGATCCAGTCAGGACTTCCACACTTTCTATGGGCTGAAGCAGTCAATACCGCTTGTTTTACTCAAAACATGACGGTGGTTCACAAACGGTTCAACAAGACTCCGTACGAGATTGTGAATAATAGAGTGCCCAATATCTCTTTCTTTAAAGTCTTCGGGTGCAAGTGCTTTGTGGCGAACGACAGAGAACAACGTGCAAAGTTCGACCCTAAAGCATTCGAAGCTACATTTGTCGGGTATTCTTCAACTTCAAAAGCGTACCGAGTATACATCAAGTCCAACCGAACTATTAAGGAAAGCTATAATGTCACTTTCCACGAAGTGGCAGAGATGGCTTCTGGTCAACTCAGTCCAGGACCCGTGCCTAACCCGATGGTTCTTGCTCAAATCAGTTCAGGACCCGTGCTCAACTCGATAGCTTCTGAAGACAACATTTCAGAACCCGTAATCACTGGTGTGTTGGCACAAAACCAACAGAAGATGGCAACAACATCAAAGTCAATGTCAGACGAAGCAACGAGACTTGCAATAGACGACTTGGAATCTCTCTTCGAACCAGTATATCGGTCATGCACCACTGCACCTACAGTGGATTCTCCTCTGTTTGAGACCGACATACCAAGTTCATCTCACACCTCTACCCCACCCGATTCAGATTTGCCACAGAATACCGAAGAACCTACAGTGGTCCTCGAGGAAGTATCATCAGAGACGATCGATCCAAGTGCGGAATTGGAACTTCCTCAGACAAACTATCAATCAGAGACTATAGGCAATCTAGATCCACAGATGGCTGACGCATCTGCTACAGCCTTGCCTCATGAGCGCAAGTGGACTAGAGGTCACCCGGTCGATCAGATAATTGGCGATCCTTCGGATGGTGTGAGGACACGTCGTCAACACAGTCTTTTCAGTTGCTTCCTGAGCCCAAATGAGCCTACCAAAGTAGCAGACGCACTTCGAGACCCGGATTGGACAATTGCAATGCAAGAGGAAATCAATCAATTCGAACGTCTTCAAGTGTGGACCTTGGTACCCCGTCCACATTCGAAAACAGTGGTCGGAACTAAATGGGTTTTCAAGAATAAGAAAAATGAAGATGGTGAAGTGATCCGGAACAAAGCAAGGCTAGTAGCTAAGGGATACAATCAACAGGAAGGCATCGACTACGACGAGACTTATGCTCCTGTTGCCCGTATCGAAGCTATCCGCCTCCTGCTGGCTTATGCGGCTCACAAAGACTTCAAAGTCTATCAGATGGATGTTAAAACCCCTTTTCTCAACGACGTGTTAAAAGAAGAAGTCTACGTCGCTCAGCCTGAAGGTTTCGTTGATCAAGAACATCATCCCGATCACGTCTATCATTTGGACAAAGCTCTCTATGGACTAAAACAAGCCCCACGTGCTTGGTACGATGTCCTGAGTGATTTCCTCATGAAGTCTGGATTCATACGAGGAACGATAGACACAACCCTATTCATTAAATGGCATGACAAAGATCTGATGGTCGTCCAAGTATACGTCGACGACATCATCTTCGGATCAACAAATCCTCGGCTCTGCAAGAAGTTTTGAGATCTCATGAAGAGCAAATTCGAAATGAGTCACATGGGAGAGATGCAATTTTTCTTAGGCCTTCAGGTCAGGCAGCTCAATGATGGAATTTTCATCAGTCAAACAAAATAAATCAAGGATATTCTGAAGAAGTTTCATCAAGACCAGAGCAAGCCTCTCAGCACTCCTATGCCACCAAGCTGCAAGTTGGATGCCGATCCCTCTGGTAAATCGGTCGACATCAAACTATATCGCAGTATCATTGGATCTCTTCTCTACCTCACTTCGAGTCGGCCGGATATCATGTTTGCCACCTGCTTGTGTGCCCGTTTTCAAGCCGAACCCAAAGAATCCCATATGCTCGCGGTCAAAAGAATTTTACGCTACCTTAAGGGCACATCTACCCTTGGCCTATGGTATCCAAAGGGTACGAATTTCAAACTTATCGGCTACACTGACGCTGACTATGCAGGTTGCCGAATGGACAGGAAAAGCACGTCCGGTGGCGCTCAATTTCTAGGCGAAAAGCTGGTCTGCTGGTCATCCAAAAAGCAGAACTGTGTGTCCACTTCGACGGCAGAAGCAGAATACGTAGCTGCCGCCAACTGTTGCTCACAGATGCTGTGGATGCGGACACAGCTTCGCGACTATGGGTACAATCTAACTAATATACCCATATATAGTGATAGTCAGAGTGCCATTGCCATTACTTGCAATCCTGTTCATCATTCACGCACAAAACAAATAGACATCAGATATCATTTTATCAAACATCACGTAGAAAAAGGCACGATAGAGATGTACTTTGTGAACACGAAGTTTCAACTAGCCGACATTTTCACCAAGGCCTTGGATGAGAAACGATTCCAATTCCTTGTCGGAAAATTAGGCATGTTGAATCTTCCGTAATATGTTCATTACCTGATCTTCTGTGCTATCACATGCTCTATTCTATGTGTTTTCTATGCTTACTTGTCCTTATCTTGCGTGATAAAAATAAAATAAAAAATAATAATAATAATAATAAAATATATATAATATAATGGGGTATGACGAAATCCTTTTAGGATGCTTTGATCTAAATTCACTTAGAATTTTACCCCGACATGCGATCGATCTAATTGCTTAACATTGTCAGTCTGAGTCGCATCCTTGTGTCTAAAAGGTCATTTGATTGTTCCACTAGACACAAAGTCACTTTACATGCGTGAGGATTCAAGCGTTGTTCTTTTTTCTTTCTTTGGATCTACTTCTCGAGTGAGTCACACATCAATTACTTGTCTTACCTAGTGATACTTGGTTTCATACTCACCTTGCGTCGGATCGTTAGGAAAATGATAAGGGAGTTTAGGATATTCCTCATACGGCCTTATATAAATTCCCCCACGTTTGCCCTTAGTCATCCACTTTGAGCCTTCTCCGACGTCCTTTTCTTCATTTTGAAACCATTCCCAGCCTTCAACCGAAATATATACTCTCCGAATGGTTGTTCAAACGAGAAAAGAAGGGGGAGATAACAAAAGAAAAGTAGATGATGACAAAAGAAGGCATTGCTCAACGCACAAAGACCAAAGGAACCGGCCTTCCAACTACCTTGTAGAAAGTGGCATGGTTCCTGCTGCGAACTTCTCCAACGATAATCTCGTACGCTCGTCAGAACGGCTGGAAGAGGAGCACCACGAAGTGAACTTCTCCAACGATAATCCGGTCTTATATCGGGAAACGAGAAGAGGAGCGCAGCCTCGGGTACGAATTCCATAACCGTGAACTTTTCCAAATAGATAATCTCTGAAACCTATCTAGGGATTAAGTGAAGAGGAGCTCGGTATCGGCCCGAGAATCAACAAGAAGAACTTCGCCTACGATAATCTCCTATAGCCTCATGGAGAAGCGGAGCTTCAGCTTGAGCATAACATAAAAAGGGATAGTTCTTAAAAGAAAAAGAGGGAGAAAAGAGAGAAAAGAAGAAAGATGCCGAAAAGAAAGGAGACAGACATAGAAATGGAAGATGACGAAGAGATAAGCTCACTCTCCTCTAAATTCCTTCCCTTCTAAGTCCTAGCCAAACTAAAACCTTTACACCCCTTTGATTCCAGTCGACAGTCTCTCGCTTGGGTGAAATGATTAAACACGCCTCGATCACAGGTAAATTGACTTGAAACTGCTTGTGTTGACTTGAGTGATAATAATATGAAAATCCCAAGATAGAAATTATTGAGAGCAAGAGCGAACCTTGTGAGAGTGGTCGAAATGGAGCAGTCTATGAACTTAGGACTTTAGTTTGACGACAAGACTTGACGGCATTTTCTCTTTCAAATGTCTCGTAAAATTTTAGGCTTGACGATTGATGGAAGCAAAATAATCTGACCCAATACTAGCAAAATACAAAAAAAAATTATATATATACATATATACTTCGCACATTTTGACATGAAATGTTATGTTTAATATGCGTTGAATTGAATAAATGCAAATTTCCTTAGTATATCGCACATTCTAAATGCAATTTTAGATTGCATTGGTACTGAATTGTTTAAAATGCGATAAGTTTTTCTATTCTCTAACCCTCGCACAATATTTTGAAGTACATGTTTTCGGGGACCATGTACACGTACTTACTTGGTAAATTTGTGTGTTTTTATGCTCGAGACTTGAATTGATTTAATATGCTTGCATAATTAGTCAATTCTTGTGCAACATTTGAGGGGGAGCAAGTATAAAAATCGTGGTTTAGCTCCAAATATTTTTTACGTCTATCTCCGAGTATTTCAGATCTTTCAAGCTCAAGGAGTGAGACGTCGACACTACAAAGAGAGGAGCTAGACACAAGACCAGATATTTCACAAATAACATTGCCAAAAATAAATTGTTGATTAACTCCATTATTACTAACGTTTATCTCTAAGTGGTACAGATTTTTAAACTTCTGCCAGGGGAGCTAGACGTTACTACTCGGAAAATACAGGGAGTTAATTGCATTTATTTTAATTACTAAGGGGGAGCCTTATAATGGGTTTTATTTTGAAATAGCGGTCAGTCTGAAGTTCTTAAGAAGAACTTACTATCGAGAAACTGGATATTTGAATTAATTTGCAATCTAAAGTTTCTCAATCGTAAACAGTGTCGGGATAGATTTTGATTGGCCGCGATAATTTGCGATCGAAAAATTTGAATTGAGAAGCAATTTTCGAATCAAAAGTTTCTCGAGCGCAAATAGTAATGGGCCTGATCCATTTAATCGCAAAACGTCCAATCGCAAACCCAACATTGATTTACAGCGAGTTATTAAAAGTTCACCTTTTTGTCAGTCGCAAAACTTTTTCTCACGCAACCCTAATCGAAAGAAATTCTCTCATGCAAAACTTTCTCAGACGATACAAAATTCTCCAGAAATCTTCTAATTTTCACTTCAAATCGTCTGATTAAGGTAGAAATTCGAGTCGGTTAATGATTGCGAATCTTATAACTTGATTTGCATTTACATTTTGTAGTTTTTCGCATGTTTAGTTATGATTTTTCGACTGTTCTTCAAAAACGATTTAAACGTATACTGTTTCAGAAAATCTAGGCATGTTTCTTGGATTTTCTGAGTTAAATGCCTGTTGTTTAGATAGATTCGATGTTTTTGATGAAACAGATAGCGTAAATCGTAGGAAAATTTCCATCTGTGATGATAAAATGGTTTTCGATGAAACTGGATACTTTGAAGTTTTGAAGCTGTCGAAGAACTTTGTCGATCGCAAATTATCTTAATTGGATTTCAATTCAATCGAGATACTATTTGTGTCGATTTAGTTTTCGATCGCAAATTTTGATTTAAGTCATCACGAAAAGATTTTGACCGATAACCTTACCATCGAAAAATCCAATTATAATTTTCTGCGAGCGAAAAACTTATGCACTGAATAGATAATTTAGATGCAAATTCAAATCGAGCGTTAAACTTACCATCGCAAAATTAAATTTTCGATTTCACTTCATTTCGGTCGCAAAAATGTTAGCAGCGAGAAATTTATTTTTCAATGCTTAACTTTTTCGATCGTAAAATTTGCCGCTTAGAATAAATTGATCGAAAAATTTCTCGATTGACTTAGTTTCGTCGTTGACCATTTTCTCGATAAAATATTTCGCCGCGAAAAATTTTTACTTACTATCGAAAATCACATATCGCTCGACAAATTTTCAAATCGAAAAATTTTATTCCCTCGAAGAAAATTTCTCTACAGTAAATTTACCTGAGAAATAATGTCTCGATCGTAAATTTACACGGAATTTTTCTCGATCGTAAAATTGATCGACTACAGTCTCAATTTCAAACTCAACACTTAGAAATTTTTTTCCTAAGTCTTTTACACTGTAGCGAACGCTAGCGTATAAAATTTTCTCGATCGAAAATTACACGGAAATGTTTCAATTGAAATCAGTGTATATGAAATCAAATTGCAATTCAATTTTCTCGAGCGAAAATTTTCTCGGCATGAACAGTGACTTACTGATTTAAACACTTAGCGAAATTTCGAACCAATTTTCACGCGACAACTATTTCCTTCGAAATTACATTCATGCCATCACGATTTTTAAAATTGAACATACACTATGCATTTGATATGATTTCAATTCAAAATTCATCGAACATGCTATTATTTGCAATATTACTATAGTTTGATGAAATTTATTCATATTTCGACTGAAAAATAAAATTGAACTACTTTTATATATCTTATATTTCAGATGGATCGCTAACCATACAACCACATATATGATCACAATATGTACTTGAAGGTTCAGGATACGAACTTTCGGCTCGATCTGGACACATTTCGGTGCCCTGACGAGATCATCGTATCCATCCTCAGAGGTCACCGTCACCCCATTTGGCACGCGCTGACGGTCACTGCCTCAGTGCCGATGGTCTATCTCCAGCAATTCTGGGGATATATACAAGGAGTTGTAGCAAATGGAGCATTCTCCTTCACTACAAAACTCGGGACGCGGCATATTCTTATGAGCAAGAGCCAGTTCGGGATGATGCTGGACTTGCCCCACCACGACAACTACGACCCGCTCCCGACCGACGCTGAGATGATTCAGGACTTCATGCACATGGGATACCAACCGCCGCTTACAAGATTAGCTCAGGTCCAGAGCAGCGGTATCCCTCACCCCTGGAAGACACTGTTCGGCATAGTGAACAAGTGTCTATCACCCAAACACGCTGGATTCGACAAGGGCAACGGCAACATACTGCGGATCTTTCACGGCCTCACCTTCGCCAGAAACTACGACTTTGCACAGCTGATCTGGAACGATCTAGCTGAACAGATTCGGCTGAAGGAGAACCGAAGGTCAAAGAACGTGCCCTATGCTCGCTGGTTCAACGTAATCATCAGGGAGTTCATGGAGCTACATGCAGAGAACATCCCTCAGCTACCTCCTGGTGGAAACTACCAGCCGCCAAGGCTTAAGTTTTTCCACAACCCACGGCTCACGGACCTGGACCAACCGTCAATGCCAATTCCACTCAGCTTACTCAGGCTCGCCGACCCCGCGGGAGCTGAGTATCAGAGGTTCTGCCGGGAACACAACTTAACGAAAGCAATGATTAGAGGGCCCCCGGCAGATCACCATGTGAGCCCTCCCCAACACCAACCAAGCCCTGATGACACGATGATCGATGCTGTCGCTCAGGAGCTTCAACAGGAGCCTCCCTTGGTCGAACTTCGAGCATGTGTAATCGAATTCAAAGGATCATGGGATGATTATATAGCGCTAATGGAATTTGCCTATAATAATCAGTACCACTCAAGTATTGGAATGGCACCATACGAAGCTTTGTATGGTCGTGTCGAACCCAATCTGTTGGGACATGGAGGGAGAACAGGTATTTGAAGGACCTGATTTGATTCAAGATACAATGGAAAAGATTAAAGTAGTCAAGAATCGACTAAAAGCAGCCCAAGATAGACAGAAAAGTTATATCGATTAACACCAACGAGAAATGGAATACGAGGTTGGAGTATCTCCGTGGAAAGGAAATTTTACGATTTGGAAAGAAAGGAAAGTTGAGCCCACGTTACATTGGGCCATATGAGATACTCGAAAGGATTGGACCGTTAGCATACCGATTGGCGCTACCACCTGAATTATCACAGATACACAACGTCTTCCATGTTAGTATATTACGGCGATATAGATCAGATCCCACTCACGTTCTACATGACGAACCGATAAATGTTTCTGAGGATCTTAATTACGTAGAAGAATCGGCAGAAGTCCTGGAATATGCTGACAAGCAGTTACGAAGTAAAACGATTCCAATGGTAAAAGTGAAATGGAAGAATCATTCGACTCGTGAAGCTACATGGGAACAATAGAAAGTATAAAGACCCAGTACCCATGGTTATTGACTGATACAGGTATGAAATTTCAAGGTCGAAATTTTTAAAAAGGGGGAGAATTGTCAGGAACCGAAACCTCATACCCTTTCATGCATAAATATCAATTCATGCACCAGCATAATTAGTTTAATAATGCATATATATATATAAGATGAAAAATAATATTTGACTAAAGTATTATCATAAGTCGATAGTATGGAATTTATGTAGAGGAAAGCTTTCGCTACATAGGTAAATTTGACTTAAAGATTTCGATGGATAGCTAATTATAGTAAATAAAAGTTTTCGATATAAGTAATTAAATATACAAAATTGGCGGCATTTGGTTTAAGGAAAAATAAACTTTTCGTGTGATCATTACATGAAAATGAATATGATTGGTGGAAATTTAGTCAAACAAAGTTTTCGTAAGCCTTAGATGGAAATTGAGTTTTTCGTTGAGAGGATAACTATAATAGAATATATTTGAGTGGGATAAGGATATATTATATGGAAGGTTTTCATGGTCCAAGAAAGTTTTCGACCACATATTTGCTATTTAGTTGCATTACATAAAGCAGATATAACCAACTAATATATATGTATATATATATATATTATATGCTTCCACATACACACATATATAATAACATTAATTCACAAAGAACTTAACAAGTACACGTGGTAGTCTTTAATATCATTCTTGATATAAAAGAAATCGACATCATCAATTGTAAAACATCAATAGAAATACATATGGGAGAGAAATTAGAACCTTTACGAAGGCAAGTGTTAAAAACGATCTGAGCACTCAATATCGAAAACAAAACTTCAAGGAAGGTATGAAAATTATATGTTAAAGTTGCTTTGTTTATCAAATTCTTTGTGACTTATACATTTTATATTTAGGTGTAATAACTATGAAAAAAAAAATTACTTTAAGATTCTTGGGAAGTTTCGTTATTTTATATGTATATTAGGGTTTCTTGGTATAGTGTTGTAATTAGAAAGAAATATGGAAAGACAAGTAAAGGGGGGATCGAAACTTGAGTATAAAATGTAATTCGAAACTTTAAATAGGGAAGATGGAGCATTTCAAATTTAGGTAAAAATAAGAATTTCGAACTTGAGAAGCTCGAAACCATAGTTTTTGGAAAGGCTAGTAAAGAAGTTTCGAAATTCTCTAATGAATTATAAAATCAATAGTGGGAATTAACATTCCAGAAATTTTAAACTAAGAGTTTACACATGGCTTAGGATCCTAGTATATAAAAGAATTCTTATGAATTGGAGACTAATAAACGTAAGTATGGGTTAAGCACAAGGACGTCGAAGTTTAAAAAGAATTTCGATGTCGAAGGAAATCTATTCTAAAATAACAGATGTCGAAAACTTATGTGGGGTCAAGATAAGAATGGAATGTCGAAATTAGTAGAATTTCTGGAATATAAATCTCGAGATACGATCTCGAAATGAATTAGATAGATTTCGAGATATCAGAATTTTGGAATGTAGATTTCGAAAGAGGATTTCGAAATGAACAGGGGGAATTTCGAAGTCTTGAAACCTGTGATAATAAAGTTCTATTATTAAAATCGAAATGTCGAAGCATACAAAGTTCCTGTAATTTTGATTGTTTTAGCAATCAAAAAGTGAATACACGTGGTGGTTGTAAAATCATTGTTAATAATGACTAATAAAGAATTTCCTTAGCCTAAAAAAAGTTGACACTATTAATAATAAAAGTCTATGTACATCACATCATAGCCAATATGTATACATATATATATATATATATATATATATATATATACATGCATGTTAGGGATTAATAATCATGTCAAACAATTAACTAGTGGACATAGGAAAAGTTTCCAGTATAATATTGGGATTTCTGATATTCAGGGTTTGCAACATAATAAGAATTATGGTTTTCAATGTTATTTTCGGTACAATATAATTATCAATTTTTAATACAGGTTCGATATTGATTAAATATATATATAACCTCTAAGCCAGGAGTCTAATACATTATAACTGATAAACAGAAAATAAACGTTACGGATCGAAGTAATCATGCATAATAAAGCATGCATATCACGCACGCATGTCATTATAAATTTCGTATTTACCAGAAAATAATTATATAGGTCAGGAGTCGGATAAGGGCAAAGACAAGGCCGAGTAAGCGAACGGGAAAAATAGGCGAAACTTGTGAGTATGATTTGCAACATGTAACTTATGCTTCTTATGTGCTTATATGTTCTATATGGATTAATTGATTGGTACGTGATAAATGTGTTATTTATAAATCTACGTGATTTATGTGACCGTAACGTGTTCTCACATGATATACATGTTATATAAGGTATTTTACATAGCACTGCATACATATCAAATGAAGGGAGAAACCGCTATGACTGCTACGACTACCGATGGTATGATACGGATGCTACGACATACATCCCTACAAATCGGGGGATTTTACAGTCCTGTACAGGCACGTATGTATCCCTACAAATTGGGGATTACGGAATGGTTACATAGTCCCATGCATGGGCGCCGACTGGGCGTACAGTACAGTCTAACTAGTCTATAACGGGAGTATCAAAATAAATGGACATATAGAATGGCATGTGATCTACGGATCTTATGTATGGCGGTTGTGTGAAAGATGATTACGTGATCTTAAATGACTATGATATTTATGAAAGATTACTGTTTATGTACTTCCTGTATGTTATTAATTAACATGTTGCGGTCATACTCTGAATTATTGTCTTCACGGTTGTGTAGATAATTATCAGGCTGCGTAGAACGTATCTTCATAAGCATGGATTCAAGGTTGGCCGGCTACGCTCTCCTCCTGCTCCCCTCTGTTCATCGTTAGCATATAGAATAGAAATTATTTAGAATGTTGCATTTTGTGACTCGTATGATAGGTACATATATGTACATTATTGTGAAAAGAACTAGACCAGATACATTATTGTTACCAACACCCGTTTTTCTTATTGGAAATAGTTGTGGGAATCGCGAAAAATTTTATATGAATATTTATAGATGGGTTAAAGGGTAATAGGAAACGGGGCTCTACAGCCGGGTTGAGACGAACCAAGAGAGTCGGGCTTAAAAATGATCACTGTGATAGTGCCTAAATAATATGAGATGTAAATTAATTTAACGGTCTTAGAGACGTTAATAAAATGTTAAATATGAATTTTAGAAACTATATTTACATGGACACAGATTCCCGGAAAGAAAACGACAAAAAACTGGATTGAAACAAGCTCCCACGGCCACGTGCATGGAAGCCCACGGCCATGGGCAGGGTGCCACGAGCGTCAGGATTTAGGTCAGAGGCCATGGGCTTAGGGCAGTGGCTGCCCAAGCTCACTGCCCCATCACCACGGCCGTGGGAGCTCGTGTCAGTGGCCGTGGGGCATGTCTGTCACAGCCCCACGGCCGTGGGCCTTACTACAAGAGGTCGTGGGGCCTTGGCTGGGGATGAATAAGCCCTCTGCCTTGGCTCCGCGGCTTTGGGCTTCAACGTAGAGGCCGTGGGGTTCTTCTCCACGGCCGTGGAGGTCTTGTTAGAGGCAGTGGATCGACGGTTTTTGGGTCAATTCTTATCCAAATCAATTCCAATTTCGTTCCTTGTTTTCTTGTTAGACTTGTGGGACAATGTCTAGTCATTAGATGATAATAACAAAGGAATCAAACAAAAATGCGTCATGTAGGACATGATCTCATTTGATTAAGCTTAAAGTCATTTTCTAAGTTTAAAAATGGATTTTCATTATATTTCTTGGAGAAAATTCGTCCAAGATAATTCTAATCTCTTTCTCACACTATCTAAGAGATTTTAGAGAGAAGTTAGAGCATTTAGAGTGATCTTTAAGAAAACCCTAAGTGTTTGTGAGTTTTAGAAATCACCCACACACAAACACATCTCTACACAACACTCCACACCGCCTCTATCCATCCTTGGGTTGGTGTTGGTTTGTGGCACATCACGGGTCGGCGTGACTCTCTTCGGCACAGTTCGTGAGCTTCGGGAGCTAAGGATCGTCGCAACAAGGGTAAAATCCTTATACCTTCATACAGTCCGTGCAGTTTTCCCAACATCAAGTTGAAGTACTCCTTTGGGTTTTGTGGTGCGTTCTCCCTTGACCAAAGTTATCTAAATGATATCTTACTCCCCGAAACGGCGCTAAAAATCCTTCTATATTCATATATCCACGTCGCACAAGTAGTAGTTCCCTGAGAAGGATGGATTACATAATTAAGTGCTTTGTTTGATACCGTTTTATATAATAAAAAATAAATTTTACCTTTTGGGATCTTAAGACTGTTCTATATTCTTGTTTGATACCGTAAGACTCTAGCGTCTACTGCAGATCCTTCCCAACCACACAATATATAAGTGAACATCATGTTTGGATCACATGCAGCAAGTACATTAATCGTCACATCGCCTTTCCGATTGCAATATTTTGGTTTTTCATATTCTGGTACTACTACCTTGACATGCGTTCCATCTAATGCTCCGAGACAACCCTATGATGTTATATGAGTTACAAATTATTTATAAGCCAAGATAGTTAATTATAGATAAAAGAGTACTTAAAATGCTTCCATCCATAATCTGTTTTGTCTTCAGTTATTGGTTGGGGCGCCACGATTCGTAAACGATGTAATTTCAACATTGCATTTAGAACTTCATTAATGTATTAAAAAATAGTCGCCCCCGACTTTCTGAAGGTTCTTTGCACTACGCGGTTCTTAGTGTTATGCGCTATAATAATAAAAAACATGGCCACTTGGTCCCGCACTGTCGTAAAAGTAGAGCCCTTAAGACCACTGACATTTTGTAAAAGATATACGAGAGTGCCAAAAGTTTTTCTGACTCATCCTCAACTAATTATGGCATGTTATGTCGGACAACGATACTAACTCATTAAGGTTGTCCACCTGTTTGGGTATCTTATCAATCAAACTGTATTTTGTTTGCCGTCGTTTTTGCTTCCGACTAATCCCATTCTGTAGACACCTTAAATAGGTCGAAACTAAGAGCAATATCAGAATGTTCTGTTGGATAAATGTTTGCAAAATTACAAATATTTTAAGTTCCATTCTCAAGTGAGAATCCATGCTGCGTCTCAAACGGTCATTAACGTGGTTTAATACAACAATTAGGATTGAAGCAATTTATAATCAAGGAGCTGCACAACATTGCAATGCATATGCAAACTCTTATATCGTAAACCCTAAATGAATGCCTGGAATAAATTGAAATCCTATTACCCTTAAATTGCCAACCGAGAGTCATCTAAGGTATGAGCAAAATATATGTTGAAGATATAGTAGATAATCAAACACGAAAATACAATGGTGAAACATAATCAAACTTGAGGTACCTATGATGCGTTCGAACGAGCAGAATCAAAGTCAAAGATCATCAAAGATGACAAATCACACTCAAATATAATCAACCATATGAATTGGAAGAGTTGCAGCATTTTTTTATGTACTGCCGATGGCCGACGACGTTCTGCTACAGCCTAGGATGTGCCTTAGCTATCGAAACCTAAAAATTACCCTCAAAATCACGTGGAGGAAGAAAGCAGAAAAATACATGATGCTTGCTATTTTTTAGAGGATTACCGCGCTTGGAGATGGCAAAAATGAAGTCCCGCTATGTAAATTTTGGGGAATTATCAGGCGGGGTAATTTAGACATTTCAACAAATTGTAGTGGATCTGGACTATTTATCTCACGTAGGCCTGTTGGATAAATTATATGGCATATGCTGGATTATAAACGCGGGACAGCTCATTATCTTGGGCTTTAACATATTTTCTTATTTAGCTAGTGAACAATATTAAGGATGATAAATGGGCTTTTATCCCATGTAATCATACGAACTAAAAGCAGCATAAGAAGTTCAGATTAACATCTGAATAGTACTGTAGTGACAAATTTAGTCCTGAACAGTTTTATAGTGATAAGTTAGTCCCTAAATAGTTATAGAATTACAAATTAGACCAAAAAATTTTAAGAGAACTACATAGGTACCCGTGAACTATAAAATTTATATAATTCTGTTGGTTTATGAGTAATATCTCTATTATGTATGATTTGTTTGTCACCAGAGTGGCAAATTAAAGGCTTAGAGATATCAATTAAGAACCAACTACCTTGATTAATAGATTCTATTAATGCAATGACATAACGAAGATCTCACGAGCACAGTGACGTTCATTAGCAAATAAAATATAAAGTACAGCCCAAAGGCTGGTCACCTATTTTATAGCGAATGACATAAAGGTGGTATATTTTATTTGATATGTTTAGTGAGTCCAAAGACGTCTAATGTGTCAAAATTACACCTAATTAATTATTTAATTCTGTGTACATTATTGGACCACCTAAAGGAGAACTTCGATGCGCATTTACGATATCTGAATCTTTATTACGTTTTTTTCCAAAAGAATCAATTAATATATGAGTATTATTGTATCTATTTGCAGCTTTCGCTCCTGTCTCTTATTTCAAAGGCTTCACCAATTGTCAAATTCAATGGACTGAATTTTAATGATTTGTCTGAATAGGTTCAACTAGGTAACCTCGATTCGGCATTACTGTTTGATAAGCCTTATGGTTCAATTTCCATGATGACTTGGAAAGATCGAACAGATTAAGCATAATGTTACTGTATCAGAGAGCACTAAATCAACAATTCCAAAAGCAGAAAGTGCTAAGAAATTTATGGAATCTGTCAAAGTATGGCCCACTCTGACACTGCTGATAAGTCAAGAGCTGGGACACTAATGGGTATGCTGACCACAATGAAATTGATGATTTACGTACGACGCACGAGCACCTTAGCGGCAAAAAAATTTGGATCCATGGGAACAACAGATCAATGTAAGATATTTTTTGTGACGTTCATTATGAATTCCTCGGTCCATTCCAAATTATCCGTAACACTATCATGGATAAATGGAATGTGATAGAACTGCAGAATTTACTGATTCAAGAGGAGGTGATGTTGAATAAACAGGGAGCTCATTGTGTTTATCTCGTTGGCCATCAAGGAGCTGACAAGAAAACTGGATTTCAGAAAGAAAAAAGGGACCACTAAAGGTTAATGCGTCTACTTCCGAAGTTCACAAGGAGTTGAATAAAAATGTGTGAGTTCTGTGGAAAGTCAAAACACCATAAGAAAGATTTCCTGAAACTTAAGGTATGGTTCGAAAAAAATGTACGCTTAACTATTTCGTATATTTTGAATAAAAATTAACAACATTTCCTCATAAAACTTGGTGGATTGATTTTGACAGTATTCACATTAATAATACGTTGCAAGGATTCCTTATGACCCAAATCATAAGCCCGAATGAAATATTTGTGCTCGTGAAGAATCTAGTCAAGGCATCAGTTGAAGCAATCGGAACATATAGTTTAATTTTACATACTGGACATCATTTAGATCTGTTTCAACTTTTTATGCTCCTTCTATTTTCCACAATTTAGTTACTTTTTTATATTCCTTCTCTTTATGTTTATGTTTGGTGATGGATGTGTTAGTGTATTTAAGAATAATTTTTTTATGGTTCCGGTGTGCTTCTTGATAATTTATACAAATTTAGCCTTGATAATGACTACGCTGAGACTCTTATGATCCTGCGTCGTAATGTTGGCATGAAATGTAGATTATTGAACGAAAGTTCAACATACCTGTGGCATAAACGATTGGATCGTATTTCCAAAGAAAGAATAAAGAGACTCGTAAACAATGAAATCCTTTCAGAGTTGGAATTTACTAACTTGGCATATATGTGGATTAGACAAATAAAGGTAACAACTCATCGAAATTTTACACACTAACACTTGCGGAGCTTTTGATGTTCAATTGTTTGGCGGAGAAAAGTATTTCATGCGAAGTCTCAATCCATAAACGCATGTTACTAAGGTTGACGGACAATATCCTGGTCCGTTCACTAAATTCTTCGAAAAGAATGGCATATGTGCTCATTAGACGATATCAGACACACTTGAACGAAATGGTGTTGCAGAAAGATACTCTAATGGATATGTTTAGGAGCATGTTAACTTAATAGTATAAAATATAAAATAAGTCGATATAATTGCAAATACATGTGATGTGCTAACTAGTTATTAAAAAACAAAACAGGAGTACTACCACTTATAAAATCCTTAGAAACATCAATAAATCCTGTAGAATTCATTAGATCTTTTAATAACATGCGCTGGCCAGGGAGCAGCGGAGCATAGGACATACACAGAGAATGAATAAATTCAACAGTCCGATCAAGAATAGGCTTTTTTTTGTTTTAATATTCCCTTTTCAGGAAATCGAGATTCAAGAGGCTAACAAATCCTTAAACCACTTGACGGAATCCTTAGCGTATCTTTTAAGCTTGTCATTGTAATCAACATAGTACAGACCAAATCTTGAACTAAACCCAGCTCCCCATTCCCAGTTATCCAGCAATGACCATACAAAATAGCCTCCAACGTTGCATCCATCTTCTCTGTGCATTCAAAATTCAAAAAAAGTAGAAAAAATGTCTATTATAAGTATATAGACAATATATATTATGTAAAGAAGAAAAGATTGTTCATACTTGATAGCAGCTAGCAAATTTGTTAAGTAATCGCTGTGATACTTGATTCGCTTTGCGTCTTTAAGAACATCCTTTATCGGCACGAATGGGTTGTTTCCGTCATCCATTCCTGTTAATAGAGTATCGGCGAAGAATTTACTAATACTACAATTATTACATCCATTCTCCCTACTGATTTGATCTGATGCGATGTTTTCAGTTTCCTTACCATTTTCAGTGATAATCACAAGAGGGTTGCCATATTTCTCTCTTATATAGTTCATCAAGCTTCTTATTCCACTCGGTACAATGTACAACCATATCGAATTGGCCTGAGAAAATTCAACAAATTTTATCATCAAATAAAGAGATGAATACATAGAAGCAATTATGAGCTAGCTTTGCTTACCCTGTCAGCAATTGCCCTTCCGTGTCTGAAAGCTGCAACAGTGTAACAAACAGATGACAGTTTATATGCTTAAGTTCGAATATTTTGAAATAAAGTTGAGTTTTTTCATATACATACGAAGGCTAGTGGATCCGGAATCCGCGAGCGAATCGTTGAGCAATACGCCGATAATGTTGGTGCTATTCGCACGTGCGAACCACGTCGTGTAGTGATTGATGCCTATGAAATCGAACGAGCCCTTTAACTGAGACGGCTGATCCCCATAGAACCTCGGGAGCCTATTGCCAACCCTAGCTCTCATCGACTGAGGATAGTCTCCAACAATAAGAGGTTCAAGAAACCTTAAAACACAAGAGAATCTAGTAATCAATTGAATTATTCGAAATAGGAGCCATGCCATGCAAGTAGTTATAATTATTACCATCCCAAGTTGAAGTCGATAGCCCTTTGAGCAGCTGCCACATCAGTTGAAGAACTCGACGCGGGCTCGTACCAGAACGAGTCCAAACTGATCCCTATCGATCCCTTCTGGCTAGCCTTCAGTTCAGTTAAAGTAGGAATCTATCAGAAATTGAGGATTTCCCACGAACAACACACTCTTAATAATCCTAACATGCATCTAATGTGTGGCATGACTGAAGATCTAACACGTATATATGAATTCGGGTGGCGGTGAGTCAAACAACTCTTATAAAATGCAGGTCGAATAGCTACAATGAGAGTTTCATCCTAAAATGGTAAAGGTGAAGTTCTCTTTTAGGTCTTATTATATTAGGTTAGCCCACAACGTGGGACTAACACTGACTTAATAGTCTCAAAACCATATGAGTAAGTTTTGTTGGGTGTCAAACCCAAGTCCCATGTCGGATAATTAGAAGCATGAAGAATTCGTATAAGCTTGTGGACTAACTCTCTCTATTGCCAAGTGGTTTTAGAGAGAAAACAACAAACTTATATGAGCTTGGGCTAGATTTGAGCTTAAAAAAAATCCCTACAAGTTTCATTTCACTTCATCATCAATTAATATTCTTAAGCTGATGACTTATACCTGGTACTTTCGCCTGTAAATATCCACGACATTGGCGTGCGATAAAAGCACGTTGTGGCCGACAATGTAAGGTTCGGTGGCTGAGTTTCCTGCCCTGCAATAAGCTCGAAGGAGTATTGAACAACGGCTCGGTGCTTGGAGCCCAACGTCGTAGCCTTGGACGGCGAATGTGTGGGGCTCGTTGAATGTTATCCAATGCTTTACCCGATCTCCGAATTTCTTGAAACACGTCTCGGCGTACGCTGAGAAATCGATTCTATAAATTGAAAAAGTAAATGTCGTTTATATATTGTAATGAAGATGATCAAATGTAGATACGTTATATGGATAAGAGATTTTTTCAGTTTTACATGCTTTGAGGGCTTAACCAGCCGGTGTATCTATCGTGGAGACTTTGAGGAAGATCCCAGTGGTATAGTGTAATAAATGGTTGGATTCCTGGGATAAAATAAATAATATATGGATTTTTCGACCGAAATTTATAATAAAATGATATGTATGAATTTTATTACCATTGGCAAGCAAAGCATTGATGAGATTGTTGTAATGATCGATTCCAGCTTGATTGATTTCTCCTGTTCCATCTGAACACCAGAGAACAATGCTTTTACTTTTTTCATTGGAACCAAAATAAAAAAATAAATCAATGGGAGCTAGATAAGCTCACTTGGATAAATCCTGGACCATGCGATTGAAAATCTGTAGGCATCCATGCCCATATCTTTCATAAGCTGTACATCTTCCTACAATTTTGGTTTCATATTTAGTTTGAGTCCATTTGTGATAGAAAGGAAAAGATCGTTTCATTATATATCAGAAATTAACAAATAATATGTACTTACAAGGTAACGATGATACTGATCAGTAGCGACATCAGCGTTGCTGAAATCAATGACTTTCCCTGAGATATAGTGTTTCGTTAATATCATTTCAAAGGAAAAAACTCTTTTTCAAAGTCAAAATGTATTCAAATACTTATTCTCCAAATATTCTATTTCACATTAACTTTTATAACTTTTCAATACTGCCAATAAATTATAACTTTAAAGTCGATAGAGAAATATTTAATAAATTAATAAGAAAATTATTTTGGTACATAAAAACATCGAAAAAAATTATTAAAATCATGTGTTCTTTTATATCTTTTATGTTTATTAATAGGTGCTTTAAAATTCAAAAAAAAAAAAAACAAACAAAAAAACAAAAATATGCATGAAATTTTTTTCAAAACAATAATAACCAATCGTAAGAAAATACTTTTCTAGAGGCATATTTGAGTTCAAACTTCAAACAGGAGAGTGAAACAAAATAAGTCATTTTGTATTTGCGGGCTATAGAGTGATTTCACTTTGTTTTTGTTTCTTCTAATTTGGTGTTCGGGTGGATGATCTAACTAGTTAAATAAATTTTGTTTGTGATATTCTCATAATTGCTTATTTCAACTCTATTATTCGACCTTTTATATATTTTTTGGCTCTAGATATAAACGTAAAAATTTCTATTATCGAACATTACCAAAAGAATGTGCAAATGTATCCCATATCGTTTGGCCTCTACCATCCTCCTTCACAGCTCCTTCGTACTGGAAAAAAACGGCACAATTAATTATTTGTTGATGAAAAAGGACAAATCAAAATTGTGTGGCTATAAATCTGAATGTTCAAGTCCCATAGTGTAAGAATACTTTAATATATAAATAAACTAGTATATTCCCGTGCAATGCACGTTATTAGCTGTTCCTAATTTTTATATGCTAATAAAATTAGTAAATTTTGTGTGCTAGTGAATAGTTATTGGCTAAATTAATATAATAGTGGGTAGTTTCAAGTTTTTTAAATTTAAAATAATTATTGGTTAACCAACGTGGATTTTATACCTTTTAAAGTAAATTAGTTTTGTACTAAATAAGGAGGTGGACACGTGTCCCCGTATCATGAAAGCTACGTTTCTATTTATATATAAGATACATGTACGTGGCATGATGTGAATGCAGGAAATTGCCTTGAAAGTGTTAAGACTAAAGCCATGCGTCATTTCTTGCTTTTTAAGTCTTAGTCTTCACAAATTGCCTTAAGTCTTATAATTTCCATGGACCACATATGTCATTTTCTTTTAATCTTAACAAACAAAGTTCACATGCTTATATAAAAATACACCATAACAAAATAAAGGTTTCCTATGGTGCCCACCTACCGTGAGCAATCACCGTGAGCAATATAAGCAAATCTCTCAATTTTTGCTTTATTTTGATCCCAACGCCGGTAGCACCTCCGTAGATCCTCTCATATCCGTTGCTAACATAAATCGCCATCTCCAACACGTTAATTTTTAAGAAAATTCATTATGTATTATTCACATGTGGACGACGTACTGATGTGATGATTTTCTTAAAAATTAACGTGTTGTTGATGGCGAGTTATGTTAGTAATGGATATGAGAGTATCTACGGAGGTGTTGGCGGCGTTGGAAATCAAAATAAAGCAAAAAATTAAGAGATTTGCTTATGATGCTCACGGTAGGTGGACACCATAGCAAATCATTCACCACGGACCGCGGTGTTCATCGTCTCTCATGTGGTCATTAATTAATAAAAATGTCGAATTTTTCAGGAAGTTTCCTGCTGCTACCATAGTAGCGGCATGTATAAGAGCCGAAATAGGAGTGGGCCCCTCCATAGCATCAGGTAACCATACATATTTAATGATAATAAGTGAAGGAGCACAAAATCATACATTTACTAATAACCGACTGAAATCATAATTATGGATGAAGATGAAGAAACTAGACGACAAGACAAACCTGATAAGCAGAAGACGCAGTACCAAATATGAATCCATTGGGAAAGCTTCGTCTACTTATATTCTGATCTCCATAGCACGTCGAAATGTCACTAACTAAAAAATAAAGTATGAACAGTATTCCATGTAAATGGACTTTCCTCAACATCATTAATATATATTTTCTCTTTCTTCAGTAGAAGTTACAGAAATCTGTGGGAGCAAGAGAAGCCAAAGAAGGACCCTAATGATTCAGATAAACACACGCAAGCGCACATATGCATGAACATCATCTATCTACTTCATTTATAATAATAAAATGATGGCTATATGTAATAAATAAAATTGGGAGACGTGTGGCTTTTGAGTGAAGCAATTGTGTAGCAGCGTTTTTGTGTGTGTTTGGCAAGTTGTGTCGTGGGGAGTTATGTGTAATAATTTTATACAGTTGATTCACACGTATGATTATTGCAGTGATAGGGGAGAGAAAGAGAGAGAAGGAGAGAGAGAGGGAGAGAGAGAGAGAGATTGTAATTAATATCTTTTTATGACACTGATTATTCGCTATTTAATTCTTCAAACTTGTGATCGACGTTAATGATCCGCAATCTCACAGGTTTTCCAGCTGATTCGTTGTTTGTCAGGTTTCTGTCTTTTTTCGGATATTCACACTAGATATCTAACATGGAATCAGATTTAGATCGGTAGCCTACTTTTATATACTTGTTCCTACGGACGAAGAATTATTATAAGGCCGATATATGTAAGGATAAGGATTGTATATGTCAGTTTTTTTTTTTTAATTTCTGATTATTATTTTTCGCAGGCTATATATTTCGAAAGAATTTTAAAGATGCTGGCTGGGATCGTATGAGAACATATATCTATCTATAAATAAACCTTAGAAAGTGTCATGATATTAAATGTATTTCGAGAACATAAACGGAAAGTATGTCATCATCACCTAACAGCATTAACAAATTAAAGAACAAAAATCCTTAGATGATGCAGACAGCCTATATTTTTCCGTGCACGCACTGTTTATTCTGAAATACATTAGCTTTCCCAGTACATATCGTGTCTCCACTTATAATAATGTGATGTGACGTTAAGCAAATTGTTTTCCGGTTACTCTCTTAGAGAAAAAAAAAAGGAAAGAAAAGAAAAAATGGTAAGCGGCTAAGCCTAAAGGTAATGTAACAATTTGATCTCATCATTAATCATTATCTTGGTTCATATGTTTAATATTGTTAACACATCGTTTGTATCATATGTTACTTGGTAATATTTTATCTAGTTATATTTAATCTAACATCTTAGAAAAAATATCGTGTAAATTCAAATCAAGGTTAAAAGCTGAGTTGGGTTAACTTGCAGCTTAACTGAAGTGACTGGAGCATTTTCGTAATTTTCGAAAGCTCGATAAGTCGGCTTTTTACTAAATTTATTTCAACTTTTTGCCTAATTTCAAGTGTAAAGCAGTGGCTAGAGGTTAGTATTCCACTTTCTTCGCTTGAATGTTTGGTAAGGATATATAATAAAAACATTAAATAAAAATTATTTTAGCCGTCGTTTTATAATGGCGTATTTTTGCGTATTTGTAAATTAATGAGTAACCCAGAAACCGTTCCATCCCATTTTAGAAAGTGAATATAAACAGAATTGTTTCACCCTCCTCCAAGATCGTTTGAGATTGAACTTCTGGAATGATTCTATCCATTCTTGTTATTGTTGGCATACAGAAATAATTAGTTGAGATAATTTGATCCTTAATAATTTATTATTTCTTGTCCGGTTATTAAGCGTTGATTGACGGACTAACAATCAACTTAGACTTCTGGGGCGATCTCACCTCTTGCTCTACAATTATTGCATGGTTCCCTAGTGACTCTATATGTAGGCTAACATATTTAGCCTTTTAACTTACACCACAACACATCACACACTTAGCGTATATTACAAACGTTTCTAATGATCGAACGGTACGCTGTAACTATAACGTGAGAACCCTTAAAGAAGTGCATGAGTCTACATCAACCTCCATAGAACGAAAGAGAAGATCGTGTCCTGTCGGCCATTACGATGTCTGCGTCAACGCATGTACTTCATTAATATAGATTCATTTCGATCTGTATTAGAGAAGATCCGCTTCAGGTGGTCATCTCTATTACGAATAACGAGACCACGTTATGATCATCGTGTGCTTCCGTACACATGTCCGTAATATCGTTACGAAAACGAGAATACCTTAGACGCCATGCTTAAAGATCTATTGGTTGCGTGAAGATATCGTTATCGGTTAAAAATTAATTAAAGTTGAAATGAGGTGTTGAATTAAGATGTATTATTCATTGTTAGCGAGACTAGTCCATGACACATCACAATCAATCATTATATTATTCTCAATCATTTATGAAAGGGTATATATTTATTGTTAGTCCGCCAAAATTGAAAATTATTTCAACTTATTCCCTCGTCAATGTGAACACTAGAGGCTGAAAAACTTGAAACAGCTAATAGAATCGAAAGCTCATATATCGCGCATCGTGGATAGACATCCAACTTCTTCGATGTCCATTAGCAGCACATTATTAATCCATATATCGTAAATTTCTAAAATCGAATTTCCCATGGGTATGATATTTGTTGGGTGTCAAACCCAAGTTCACACCTCGTAAATCGAAGAAGTTGGTCACGAATATAAGCTTATGGTCAACTCTCATTATTGCAAATTGGTTTAGAGAGGAACCCCACAATGCTATATGGGCTTGGGCTATAATTTGACCTACGAAGTTGGTCATGAATATAAGCTTATTTCGACTTATCAATCATCGAATTAAACTTTTTAGTCAAATACTCACGATTATTCAACACATAGCATGTACAACCAAACACATGAAAGCACTTAACAATAGGCATTTTACTCTTTAAAAGCTCATATGAAGTTTTCTTTGTACCATGTTGAAGTAAACTCTTTTTGAATTATGACATGTCGTGTTGAAAGCTTCAGCCCAGAATCTCTTTGAGAGACTCTTAGATTGGAGCATAACACGAGCCATTTCTTGAAGTATCATATTCTTCCTTTCGACCACCCCATTTTGTTGAGGTGTCTTAGGAGAAGAAAACTCATGGATAATACACTTTTTGTCACAAAACTCTTTAAAACATTGATTTTCAAACACTCTACCTCCTAATACGGTAAATGGAAGCACACTTTTTTTTTTACCATAACACAAACGGTTTTGAAAAAAATCAAATGTTTAGAATTTTCCCCTAAAGAAAAATATTCATGAAAACCTTGAGAAATCATCAACCAGGACGAAATTTTCTACCACCTAAACTGTCTACCTCCATAGGACCCAAAAGATCCATACTAATGAGCTGAAAACAGTGAGCGGTCCGAAAATGTTGAACAACATGTTGATGAACATTATGACTGGCATGCGTTTGCTTGCCTTTCAAACACTGTTCACATACAACCTTACCAAACTCCTTTAGATTAAATTACTCTGATTGCTTCGTGCCGAATCAGTTGCTCCATGTCACCGACTAGACAATAGTTATCACTCGACCTTTTTCCTGCCATCATGCATTCTTCTTGTTAAAAAACCTCGCAACATCGTTAAATCTTGCCTCGAGGTCATCGTCGACATGAAGGACATTCCTTAAGGTAGGAAAATCGACAACATTTAGCTTCCCCCGTCCGAGTATTTTACCTTTTGCTCCACCACCGAAGGTCACTGTTCCACTACTTAAAGGCAAATATTCTATATTTGGAACCAGTCATGCGGCGTGAACAGCCACTATCAAAGTACCAGACCCTGAAACGTTAGCCGTTAACGAAGTGTAAACATAACATTGACGCAAAGATTTTTCTTCTGAAGATTTCCTTGGAATCTAGACTGTTTTATACTTATCAGAGACAGAATTTGAGCTAAAGCCGTTTGAAATATCCCCAGTTTCTCATCAACACTGATTTCTCAGTGTTGATTCGAATGTTGGATGATTAAATTTTCGGAAATCTCCTCTTTCATTTTCCAACAATAAGGTTTGATATGCACATGCTTAAAACAACTGGCATTTGAAACTTCTTTTCCTGGATTTACATGCAGAGTGTTAGGTTTTGCATCAAAGTCATGCTTTTATATAGAAAATACTATTAGATTTTTGCTGAAAAGTGTTTTTAGTTTTAAAAAGATAGGATTAGGGTTTTCATTAATCACATGCTGTGGTTGATATCATATTCCATGTTTATCAAAAAACACCTGAAGAAAGTATCTCGTCAAGAGCCGATTTATCTTTATTCAATATCTTTGGCCTTGTTGACTTGCTTTTGTAGCTTGTCAATGTCCATGTTTTTCCTATTCAACAGTGCTTCTATCTTGCTTATTTCATCTAGTAGAGTTGTGATTACCTTTTTTCATTGTTCTGATTTTCCTCCGTCAAGGAATGAATTGTTTTCCCTCAGTTTTGTATTCAGCTCCTTTTCTTTTGAGAATTCATCTGGAGGAAGCCGATATGTCTCTGTATTTTCGTTGAATTCATAGATTTCCTTTCCTGTATCATCAAAAATCAAATCCCCATCAAAATAATTCAAATCTTCATAATAAAAAATAATATGCTTTTCAGATGTTGAGTCCAATATTGGATCAGCATATCCTATCGTAGTATATCCATTATGATGTTCATCTTCATTGTATGAGAAAGCTGAGATCGGTATGCTAGGCCACTGGACGACCTCCTTCGAGTTTTTACAGGTACATCTTCTTTATCATTCGAATGATCTACCCAATAGGTTTTCCATACCTGCGAATGGTGTTGGCACATTCCTTTGTGTAATGTCCCCAACCTTTGCACTCATGGCATTGAACCGTATCACTTTCATGTTTTTGTCGACTTTCGCTTTATCACCAGAATTTCTTTGACAAAGGGAGGCACAGATGAAAATTCTTTCTTCTTGAATGTTGGACCAACATTTTTTTTTGTGTAAGGTCTCGTATATATATAAATGATATGGATGTACAGGATGAGTGGGCGATCTACTCCACACTAGCAACCAGTAACAGGCTACTGGGCAAACACAAACAACACTCGGCTATTACCTAGCAAACTAGTCTACCAAGCTCGCCACAATCTACGAATAGCAATCCGTTGAAGCTCGTACTTAGCCGGCGTACCACTAATCCTCATAGTAACCAACGCAAATACACATCCCACAAGTCTATGAGGAGGCATGACAATCCCCTCCCGCATCTTTTGTTCCGTGCCTGCCAGATGTGATAGACGAGTGAAGCTAACACATGACCGGAAGCAGCATAAAGAAGGTGCTTCCCCCGCCAACGAGCCGAGGCCTATCCAATGCCCGCATGCCAATCGGGTATCGGCCACGGCCATCTAATACTCCTCCTAAGTAGGCGAATACACTGACGTGAGAATGCACAATCGAAGAACAGGTGCTGTGCCATCTCAGAATGCAACTCACATAATACACATGCTGGTGTGCCCGCCCTCTGAGCCACCCATGGTTTGTCCCTCGTTGCCAAACGCTCCTAAATGCCAAGCTAGAGGATAAACTCATGTCTTGGAACCCTCAATGGCCCCCTAAAAAGGACCACCCACTGCACATGCGATCGTCTGTATCTTATCGCCTCTCTGGCCAGAAAAGACGTCATGTTCCCATCCACAGCCCCAGTCCAAATTATAGCATCCCGACTCCCCACATGCACCGGCGGTAGTAGACGGCTAATCTCAATGTACTCAAATGACCCTTGGCCTGGCCAGTTCCATCCCTGCGAATTGATAACTACACTCAATCGTGAGTCAGATGGCAGCCCTATCGCAAGGGGGCCACGCTGAAAGCGCTCCAGTAATGGTATAGACATCAGCCAAGGATCCTTCCACAACCATAGCGTGGACAAGTCTCCAATTCTGAATGTGATTAGAGGTCGAATCAGCGGTTTAAGTTGCAATAGCTTCCTCCAGCTCCAAGAGTGGTTAGCTGAAATAGGGAGATCCCATATCGAACGAGAATGCAGTCGCGTCCCATATAGCCAAGCCACCCAAATCGAGTCAGGCATCCTACGTAGCACACTTCACAGTATCTTAAGAAGTTCCATGCGATGGTGGAAAGAGAAATGGGAATGCCGCTAAAGACGCACTGATAATGGTGGTTGACACATCTCTCGGATGTTCAGAGATTATTCCACAAAGCAGGGCATTAGGCATGAGAAGACAGTTCCTGGCACTCCTCAGCAAAATGGTGTCGCGGAAAAATGAACCGGACCATTATGGATAGAGTCCGAGCGATGCTCAAGATGGCCAATTTTATCTAACTTATTTCGGGGGGAAGCTGTCAATACTGCAGCCTATCTTATCAACCGACTACCTTCATCGATGTTGGATTTTGATATACCAGAGAAGGTGTGGACCGGTAGAGACATCTTATATTCACATTTGAGAGTATTTGGCTGCAAGGCGTTCACGCATGTGCCCAAGGAACAAAGATCGAAGCTCGATGATAAATCGAATCCTTGCATCTTTGTTGGGTACGGAGACGAGGAGTTCGGCTACAGACTTTTGGATCCAAAGAAAAAAAAGACTGTTTGAAGTCACGACGTAGTATTCCATGAGCACGAGACCATGGGAGGCTCAGATGTGGATGTAACGAAATCCACAGGTGATGGTGTAAACGATTATACACCAGACAGCATTCCATATGATGGTGCCACGGAGGAAGGAATGCTACAATCAGAATATGAACCAGAAGAGCCAGACATTGATGATGAACAACCTGTTGTACATGAACATACGAAGATATAGAGCAGGGGGAGCCTTCAGATGTGCAAGAAGCAGTTGAACCTCAGTTGAGAAGGTCAACTAGGGAACGCCAACCATCTACGAGGTATCCGAGTTCTGATTATACTTTGATTACTGACGAGGGGGAGCCAGAGAGCTTCCATGAAGTACAATCTTTTAGGAACAAAGATTGTTGGATAAAGGCCATGCAAGAGGAGATGGATTCTTTGAAGAAGAATGTTACGTACGAGTTGGTTCGATTGCCGAAAGAAAAGAAGACACTCAATAACAAATTGGTGTACAAATTGAAGAAGGATAATGGCAAGCTGGTGAAAGGCTCGATTAGTGGTCAAAGGTTTCACTCATAGGAAGGGAATCGACTTTGATGAGATATCTTCACCGGTCGTAAAGATGAGTTTAATCAGAGTCATACTGGGACTAGCTGCTACCATGGATCTTCACTTGGAGCAACTCGACGCGAAGACCGCATTCTTGCATGGTGATCTTGATGAAGAGAGATATATATGGAACAACAAGAAGGATTTGAGGTTAGAGGTAAAGAGGACATGGTCTGCCGGCTGAAGAAAAGCTTGTACGGTCTGAAACAAGCTCCACGACAGTGGTACAAGAAGTTTGATTCTTTCATGGTGCATCAGGGGTTCAAGAGAACAGATGCAGATCCATGTGTTTACGTCCAAAAATACTCTAATGGTAAATTTATCGTTCTCCTCCTGTATGTTGATGATATGCTAATTGTCGGACAAGATGCAGAGATGATTAACAGGTTAAAGAAAGATTTGTCAAAGATGTTTGACATGAATGATTTGGGTTCGGCAAAGCGGATTCCCGGAATGGAGATTACCCGAGATCGGAAAGCTGGGAAATTTTGGTTATCCCAGGAGCGCTATATTGAACGAGTTCTAGAGACGTTCATTATGAAGGATGCTAAGCTAGTTAGCACGCCACTTGCCGCGCAGTTCAAGTTGCGAAAGAAATCTGATCAATCAACAAACAAAGACAGAGAAGATGTCCCAGATCTTCCATACTCATCAGAGGTCGGAAGTTTGATGTACGCCACGGTGTGTACGAGGCCAGATATCGCTCACACAGTTGGCATTGTGAGTCGATTTCTATCGAATCCCGGGAAGTCACATTGGGAATCATTGAAGTGGATCATGAGGTACCGGATAGGAACTTCCAAATTATGCCTAACATTTGGAAGTGGTAAATGTTTCCTTACAGGCTATACAAATGCTGATATGGTCGGTGATCTCGACAGCAGAACGTCGACGTCGGGATACATGTTTACATTCTCAGGGGGAACTATCTCATGGCAGTCGAGGTTACAAAAATGTGTTTCTTTATCAACTACTGAAGCGGAGTATGTTGCAGCAACGGAAGCTGGCAAGGAGACGCTCTAGTTGTAGAGATTCCTCCAGGAGTTGGGCATTCAGCAGAAGGAGTACATAATATTTTGCGATAGTCAAAGTGCTTTAGACTTGAGCAAGAATACTATGTATCACTCGAGGACGAAACACATCGACGTTTATTATCATTGGCTCAGACTGGCTATTGAGGAGAAAGCGTTCAAGCTACAGAAGATCCACACAGACAAGAATGTTGCGGACATTCTGACGAAGGTTATTCCGAAGGAGAAGACAGAGTTCTGCGCCGGGCACGCCGGCATGGGCTATCGCTGAAGCGGTAGGAAATCTCCCCTACAAATAATGAAGAGGCTGGAGGGGGAGAATTGTTGGTCCAGCCAGCCAAAAATGACACCCACCAAATGCTGAAAAAATAATAAAATAATATTATTAATATTATATTATAATAGTATTTTATATATAATAATTTATGAACGGCTCATATTGAAGGGCGACACGGCGGATTCCTGGCCACCCGTTTCAAGCGGTACAGAAGAGCTGAAGACATCTATAAATAGGCTGAGGATTCTTCAGTTATTATCATCACAAGCTCATTCGAGTTTTAGTAAATATAGAGGAGTAGCTCGAGTGAATTGTGAGATTATCAGTTCAGGCAGAAACAGATAATGTTCCACATCCACAAAGATGTGTGAGGTAAACACGAGTGGTAAAAGTAAGATAATAAAAATTCGGGGTGTAATTTTTACTATAGTGAAGATTTTGCCGACTCGGCCGCGGTTTTTCCCTCTTCGTTAACAGAGGATTTTCCACGTTAAAGTTCTGGTGTTCTTTCTTACCTTACGGTAGTTTTAGTTTTACCGTGGTAGTTACTGTGCGGGTCCCACCAAATTTACCATGTTGGTCCCACTTCTCCCGATCGTCGTACCGAGTCAAATCGGGACCTGTTCCGTTGCGGGGCCCACTGACCACCGCGGAGCCCACCACCATTCCCTACACGTACTACTAATTTTCATAATACTATCTATCTAGAATAGTAATTCGTGGAACTGTTCTATTCGAGAATTCTACCTTTCGAAATCTAAGACTTTCAATACCTTACTCAAATACTCTTATCTTCCACATATTATATATATATATATATATATATATATATAATATTATATATATATTAGAATTCGTGTAAATGCATGAACTCCTACAAATGTTATGACACGAGGTTTCGGTTCCTGACAATCTCCCCTATATAAAAATTTCGTCCTCGTCGTACGGTATCCTTAAATAACCATGGGTAATGTCATTCTTCCATCTTACTTTCATAATCGAAATTAATTTATTCCGTTTTTTTCATTCAAGAGTTTCCGCTAGTTCTTCTAATACTTGTTGACCTTACCTATCCCAACAGATTGGCTTCGACCCTTTCCAACCGAATAAGGTTTCGTACCGTACCATCCCAACACTTAAACTATACGTTCTTTCTGATTGTCCATCCATCTGTAGGTGAAATGTCATACCAAAACATAATTTAGTTCCGACCACTTCCTTCATTATTTCTCAGCTCTATTTTTCCTTACCCCTTTTTTTCTATTATATAAGCTAGCTTTTCATCCTTGAACTGAGCTTGTTTAATTCGTTCCATCACAATAGGACGAATCACAAGCGAACTACAAATAGCACTATTATTATTTACTTTTATTTCGATATTCATTCTCCTCACTGACGACTTTACTCCGGTATACTGTGTTTACTATGACTAATTCGCCCTTGACAGTCGAACATATTAGTCATTCTCTATATTGATATTCGTACTGACTAAGATTATTAAGAGTTACGTAATATCTACGTAATGATTTCGCCGGTCCCTATGATTTCTCGATGACGATAACAAATTTGTTTTCTCCACCTCGTACGGCACCAAATTCATAAGTCAAAGAAAATATCTGCCTCAGTATTTAGGAAGATGAGCTGTGCTGATCGTTAGGTGTTGTTGTTTTTTCACAAAGACACCTATAAGTGGGAATCATTTCGTTGAGGCTAAGGGAATATCATAGCACTCTCTGTATAAACAGCAACCTTCTTTGAACGTTTTCGTTTTTCCTTTTGACGTCTCGCTGGATAATCTCGAAAAGCTTAAGCTCGAGCTAGAGATTTACGGGGTCTACTCGGAATCGCAATAACAATCTTCATGTATTGGGTCATCACGAGATGCACCTGCTCCATATATTAAAGAAGTCTACTTCTTAGCGTATTGATGCTTATCTCAGTTTGCTCCTCTTGTCTTTCGTTCTTATAAGCTTGGCTATATGTACTTTTGTGTGATGAACTATGTATAATATGAAGGAATAATATAATATATATATAATTTTATACACCAATCGTCTGAATACTATACTTCCCTCGTTTACTCTTATGGCGCTTTTCGATCATCGGAAAGAAGAAATCTATCGACAGTCAAGATGTAGTTTATCCCGTCTAAGTAAATAAATCCTAATATGAAGAAGAAAAATTTATTGCTTCTTGTGAAGTCGCTTTGTACATTTATTAACCTAGGCTCATTATACGTTTTTTGTCCTTTTCTCACTAGACGATTCTTCGTCTGCCCTTATTGTATTACTTTGAAAATTCCTCGATTCTATTTCCAATTTTTTTCAGCAAGAATAACTGTCTGCCTTAACTATTCAGCATTTATTTATTCCAATGGAAACCCTATGGAATACTTCGTATTCGCCTATCGACCTATTTCCTTATTCAGCTCTAAAAATTCTTTTTGCTCTCTTATCTTTATAAACCTCCAGTATGAAAGTATCATTAAATTCTATTAAGAAATTCTCCCCAATTGACTATGGGTTTTACCATACTATCCGGAACTATTTTTCATCATTCGTATACCTGTCTCTGTAAGAAGGAGACTGCATAATAAATCTTTCTCCTGGAGTAGACTGCAACAGGTTAAACCCCTTTATGTTCTTTTAACCATGTTTCTGCTTCTGCCAAAATCTATTATACCCATAAAGTCCACAGTACCCATCTTTCTCAGCTTACCATACTATTGTTTTTACGGAGAATTGTCAGGAGTTTTTCATGCTCATATAACTTTAGGCGTATGAAATGAATGTGATTCAGGTACGGCCGGTCTTCCTCCTCCCCTTTTCGTAAGTTCATCGTGTTCTATATGCATCAGTTTATCTATTGCCCTTTGCCTAGATATGCAAAAAGAATCTAAAAGCAACCCATAAAATACACATACCATTCAATTGTTTACAGAACCTAAAGCCTAGGCTATGATACCATACATGTAACGCACCATTTTTCTATTACTGTATACGCGCAGCTGTCACATTTTCACATAAAATTTTTCGCATTTCTTTCTTTCCATATCCTTTTATTTTTAACATAAACGAGGGCGTACATGTGGTCTAGTCATCTTCACACATAATGTATATTCTATCACACGTAGTATTTTAGCATCATACAGAAACGTTCCTTAAACTATATGCATACGATGAACTCTTGGGAGTTGGATGAGAGCGTAGCCGACCGACATTGAATCCATGCGCTATAGTAGAATGCCCTCTACGATGCCCATTAATTATCTGCAAAACTGTGCAGACAACTTCACTGAGTATGATCGCAATATGTTATTTCATAATATCAAAGTAATAAAAACTGTAACTCGTAGTAATTAATTTCCACTTATGTTCACGTAATAAAACTGTAACAAGTACTCATCTCCAATATTCACGTAACCAATTTTATCATCTAATCCATTATAATAATTATCATAACAAATAACCAATTTTTTCCATCAATGTTAATTTAAACAATCCCATCATGTAAGTGTCGTTCGTATAATCAGTAAATTAATACGATAAATAAAATCATAACTAATATTCAGTTTCTTCCCATGAACATTCACGTAAAAATTGTCATACATTACTCCATCATATAACTATAGCCCATAAACTAGTCAACAAATAAAAAAACCCAACGTTGATGTTTAACTAATGATAGGGACATTGTCTCCTACTTTTCTATTCCTAAATAATTAGCATTAGTTTATTGCTATAATGATTTCCTCCTTAGCTAAGTTTCATACATCACTAAAGGTCCAAAAATTTCAAACATTCTATCCTTCGAGAGTTGCAATTCGCAAAACCCTCAACCTTTCAAATGTCTCTAAACTTCAAACTTCCTAGATTTCACATTTCACCACGTTTCGAAATCACAAGCTTCACAATTCTCATCTCACTTCGAAGTTCCTCAAAGTCCCATAATTAACTTCAAATTAACATTAGATATCATATAAGCACATAATAGAGAAAATATCAATTATGCAGTCATATAGGCACATAACATACGCGCAAATTTATTGGCCAGCTTAACCACAGGACTCGGGTATTACAGACTTAGATTCCCGGAACTGACAATGGTGGAGGCCGTGAAGCCCCTGTCGCGGTCCTGATGGGGGCTGGCCGTGGCCAAGATCGTTGGTTAGGGCTGGGCCAAGCGAAGCCCGACATGGTCACGTCGTGACACATTGTACCGTGGCTGTGAAGGGTCCGTCACGACCTCCCAAAGCTGGTCGAGCCTTCTACAGTGCGCATCACGGTCGTGACATCGTGGTCCGAGGCCGTGAGCTTTCATTCGCGGCGGTGAATGTGTCTTCGGAGGCCGTGATCGACACTTTTATGGTCAATTTTGATCTAAATTAAATCCAATTTCGTTCCTTGTTCTTGTGTGAGATGGGATAGTCTAGTCATTTGATGACTTAATACAAGGGAATCAAACAAGAATTAAGTCATGTAGGACATGATTTAATCTAATTATGATTAAAATCAATTTCAATGGTTGAAAGTTGATATTTATGAAATAACTTTGAGTAATTCCGTGGCTAAGATGGTAAGAAGTCATTTCTCACTCTAAGAATAGTTCTAGAGAAAGTTGAGAGAAAAATAAGTTTGTTATTTGAGAAAAACCTAAGTGAGTTTGAGTTTTTAGTAAATCGAACACACACACACACACACACACACACACCTCTTCTACAACATATTCCCCTCTTCTCTAGCCATCATTGGGAGGAGGTGGAATTTGGATACGTCTCGAGATCGGCACGACGATGTTGTGCCATGGTGGTCAAGCTTGGAGAGGTCACTGTGGTTTTACTTGGAGCGAACTACGACAATCGGGATGATTGGCGAGAGCCAAGGATCTTCGCTACGAGGGTAAGCTTCTAAAACCCTAATACTTGTCACATATGTTTTCTTTTCTTAACCAAGTGATCCGGGGCTAACCTAACGGGGATCCCTGGAAAATTTTTCTTCGCTAAATTCGGAATTAGATCTTGGGACATGGGGTTCCCCAACAGTTGGGAAAATAAGATGATAATGTTGTTCAAGATGGTGATGATTTGACTTGGGACTATGTTGCACGAGCATTCGGAGTAGAAGAACCAGCAAATGGTTTTAGGTCTACGTCAAAAAAGTCTTCAACAAGAGATACATCAAAAGCATCTTCAACGAGGGTTACATTCAAGGCGTCTTCATCTCGATCTAAGGAACCTATGACATCTCGTAGGCTCGTCGATGAAGATGAAGTGGACTTTAATTTTGATGAAAGTGACGGGGAAGGAGATAATGTCGATATCTACAAATCCCACGATTCACTAGGGGTCGGCGCGAGGATCTTGTGCCATGGCGGTCGAGCTTGGAGAGGTCACAGTTTTTGCTTGGAGCGAACTACCACAGTTGGGACTATTGGCGAGAGCCAAGGATCTTCGCTACGAGGCTAAGCTTCTAAAACCCTAATACGTGTCATATATGTTTATTTTCTTAGCCGAGTGATTCGGGGCTAATCTAACGGGGATCCCTGGAAAACTTTTAAACTTCCGCTACGTTCGGAATTAGATCAGGACACCAGGGTTCCCCGACAGTTGGCTAGACTAGACGATGGCAAAGAAGATGATAATGATTGTTCATGATGGTGATGGTTTGACTTGGGACCATGTTGCACGAGCATCCAGAGTAGGTGAACCATGTTAGGTCCTAATTTACCAACTCTATGATCCTAGACATGAATTCTACGACAATCGATAAGAATTGTAGAGATTGAGATTTCGATCGAATACCTTCTTGAAGAGTGCGAGACAGAATTTCGCTTAGAGTGAGAAGATTTCTTGTGTTTCTCTCTCTAGAATTGAATTGCAAGCCTTTTGGATCAATTTTCTAAATCTTCTCATTAAGCTCATTGTTTTTACATCTATTTATACCGAACATACTTGGTATAAATAACAAACTAAGTCCTAAACTAAGGACTATTACAATAATCGTCCCAAATTACGAAGACAGCTAATTAAATCAATGCATAATTAAACTGATATCCTACATTCTCCCCCTTTGTGCTTGATTTCTCTTCCGCGCTGTCTATCCTCGTCGGGCATAGTACGATCTGGCCCAGCGCATGCTCAAAATTGCTGAGCTTGTTCCTCAGCTCCAGTCGCTCCTCAATATCATCCAGTAGTTCCATTAGGAGCGGCTGTCCTCTCACGTCCTATGGATCCTCAGCATTGTCTCTCTGTTGATTTCTTCCAACTGTTTCTCTGTATTTTGCCTGATGACCTTGAGCGTCCCATCACAGAATTTCTGTACTCCAGTCTTCAACATCAACCTAGTCTTCTTGGCGATCGGGTTGTGGTAGGTGATGCCAAGGACTGAGCTGATGTACACGTGATTATTGGGAAGTGCTTCGATCTCAGGTCCCTTGTTGAGCAGTGCGGTCATGTTGGCCTTCTTCATGTTGCTCTCTAGAGCCATCTGAAGGTCGTGCACTGCGAAGTACTTGACCTGGTGCATCATGTACCGGTAGAGTCCCTCGAGTCCTTCTTTCTTGATGAAGCCTTGAGGACCCTTGTATTTCTCCACATATAGCTGATAGAGGTTGTACACCTCCTTGGCAGGAAGATATGGTAGGTCACTCTCGCTCAGTTCCTCTCGAGTTCTGTCTACCCGCTCAATGGCGTAGTACGGTGTTGGAAGTCCTCCTTTGGCACAGAAGCCGCTGAGGAGCTGACAAATGGGAGATAGGCTCTTATAATGACTCTTGGCTTGTGCATTAGTCATCCCCAATCTCATGTCAGGTCCAAGGTGGGTCAGCATCCACAAATATGTCATTCTCTTCTACCGGTCCCAGTGGGATATCCCTCTTAGCTCGAACTCATCCGGCTTCTTGACCTTGTCCGGTGACCTCCAAATGTGCTCTCTAATTTCTTCAAGGAAGGAGATTTCTATTCTGATGTTCTCCCAGGGCGTGTCGATCTGGACGGTTCCTGGCATCTGTCTAGTGGGGGAAACTGCCCGTTGTGCAATTAGTTCTGGGAGCCTTGGGAGCTCTTGGTCGTAATCTTCACCTTCCTGAAGCTCTTCGTCTTCTATAAGCATCACGTCCACCGAAGCTTGTTGTAAGAATTGACGAACGTCCTTAAGCCGTTGTCTTTGATGCTTATCGGGCAGGGAATGGGTCATCCACTGTCCTTCGAAGATGTACATGTCGAGGAATTCATGTGGGTTCACGGCATGTCATGATGGTCCCAATTGGTCTTGAGCAACTGAGGGAGTCGCTTGAGTTTGAGCCAGGGCCACGAGCATGGCGTCACTTGCTTCTTTTTCCGGAAGCAAGGGGCTGGTGAGAATAGTAGGTGTAGGCGGAAGCGTCCTAGGTTGAAGGATGGTGGGTCAATTTAGATTGTGTGGGTTGTATGAGTGGTGTGGTGCATGGTGTGGGTTTGTCCGGTGTGTGGTGGTGTGGGTTTTAGGTAGGGTGTGTGGTGGTTTGGGTTTGTCCGGCTCCAACGCCTGTTTGCAATGCACCTGCGCCTTGTGCTTGACCTTCGCCTTAGCCACTTGATGAGATCCTAGGCCGTTTCCCCCTCATGACGGTCCTTATCATCTGGATCGTCATGTCTTCGTCGTGTGCGGGAGCCTTGGCCTCCGCAAGACTGAGTAGGTGGCTAAGGATGATCCACGAGATGCCGGTAGAGAGACTCTTCTTGGGGCATTTGGGTGGGAAGGCCTACAAGGCATGCGAGGAGGATGCCGTGGAGCTGGATTGATGAGGATAGAGGAGTCGCGAGTGGGTCGGTGGGAGTGGGTTGTGGGGTTGGGTTAGTTGGTGCTGAAGGGCCCTTGGAGACGGATGCTTTCCCAGTGTCACACCGGGACGTCTCGATGGCGGCCATCACTCTCTCCATCATTTTGTCTTCTAAGGATCTGATGGCTGCAGAGAGAGCTGTCTGGAATTGCTCTTCAGTCACGAACTGAAAGGACGCCTCCGTCGATGATGGACCAGGTCGACTGATGTCGCCTGTTGTCAACCCTTGAGCAAACACCGGCTCCTCAGGTTGGCTCACAGTCACTTGAGGTTGTGACTGTTCGAGACTTCCACCCAATTCTTGAGTCGAATCTTGAAGATTCTCCCCTATGGGTGTTTCGGCAGGCTCGAATTGAACCTGCGAACCAGACACCGATAAGTTGTGCTCGACTCAAGATTGAGCGATGGAAGGTCCTCAGCACTTGAAAGAATGGTCGGCGCGGTGTCTGATGTGGTGGTGACGGTGGTGAAGAGGGACTCTAGTTGTATGCTTAGTCGTCTGGGAGTCCGTCTTATTAGTCTGATCTCCTTATCGGACTCTGTGTCGGATGAGGTGGCTGTGTGAGGAGAAGGTTCACGCTCAACGTCACGAGCCTGTTCCGTCACCTGTGGCAGTGAGCTTTGCCCTGCTTCAGCCTCGGGCTGTGCTTCTTGTTGAACAACCTCCTCAATGGGCTTTTCGAGCACGCCTACTTGGACGGGCACTTCCACTGTGAGTGGTTCTACTGGAGCCTCTTGTTCCAACTCTTCTACCACAACGTCAATTAACATGGCATCTTCATCAGGTACTTGCACGTCCTGAGTTGGAGGATCCTGCTCTAGCTCCTGGGCAACTGCATCGATCATCGTGTCCTCAGGGCTTAGTGTTGTTGTTGTGGAGGGCTGACTGCGAAGTCTGTCGGGGGCCCTCTGATCATCTGTTCCGTCAGATGATTCTCCCAGCAGTAGAGCTTGTAGATGTCTCCCGAGGGGTCGGTGAGACGTAGTAGCACAAACGGAATAGGCATCGAAGGCTGATCCAAGTCCGTGAGTTTTGGGTGATGGAAGAACTTGAGCCGCGGTGGTTGGTAATTTCCTCCAGGAGGTAGACGAGGGACATTCTGCTCGTACATCTCCATGTGTTGTCTGATGATTACGGAGAACCACCGAGCATACGGCACATTCTTTGAGCATTTGTTTTCCTTCTGTCTGATCTGTTCTGCTAGATCATTCCAGATCAGTTGAGCGAAATCGTAATTCCGCGAGAAGGCTATTCCGTGGAAGATACGGAGAATGTTGTCGTTGCCTTTGGCGAAGCCTGCGTACTTGGGCGACAGACACTTGTTGATTATTCCAAAAAGTGTCTTCCAAGGGTGTGGAATTTTGTTGCTCTGAACTTGAGCTAATTTGGTCAGAGAAGAACTGTATCCCATCTGAAGGAAGTCGTGCACAAGCTCCGCATCAGTCGGAAGGGGGTCGTAGTTTGAGCTGTAAGGGAGGTCGAGGACAAGTCCAAAGTCGTGTTTGTTCATGCTGATGTGCCTCGTCTCTATCACCGTGGTGAAGCTGTGCCTTCAATGACGTGGCTCTTGATCATCCCCCATAACTGTTGGAGGTAGACATCGGCACCGAGACCGTCACCATTAGAGCATGCCACAGGGGATGGCCTTGTAGGATTGACACCATGATCTCGTCCGGACACCTGAAGGTAGTCAGGTGGAGTTGGTAATTGGTGTCATGAACGTTGATGTTCAGGGCCTTCTTGTATATGTGATTGTATGTTGGGTAATGATCCATCTGAAATACAAATAAGAAATGTAAATTATTAGTTCAAAAATTTTGAAGTGAGTCGAATTTTGAATTTATCAAACCATAATAATGGATCATGTCATAGCATGTTTGACAATTTTTTGTAATTGATGTCATAGAATCTGCACATAGATCATACGAAGTGAATATTGAAGAGATAATTCATTTTAACATAAGCATATAAGTCCTATAAAAGGTGCAATTTGAAGATTGTACTAAGTGTTTAAGCACTGTTCACTCCGTGCTTTTTATCACACGAGAATGAAGTTCTCAATTAAATTGTCTAAGTGCAATTTTGAAATTCAATTATCCATGTTAATTTGCAGTCGAGATAGTTTTATTCGCTAAGGTGCTACAGTGGAAAAAAGTCTAGAATATTTTGCTAAGTTCTGAGCGTTATGTGCGTGGTACTGTAGCTAAGATATTTAACGATCGAGAAAAATTTCCGTGTAAATTTACGATCTAGAAATTTGATTTCCGTGTAAATTTACGATCGAGAACTTTTTGGGGCATGAATAAAATTTTCGCTGTGAAAGTTGTCGAGCGAGGAAGTGTTTCGATTTTAAAATGAAATTTTCGCTGCGAAATTTTACGATCGAGAAAATTGTCAACGAGAAGCTAAGTAAAACATCGAGAAAATTTTCGATCGATCAAAATTGTCGCTGCGTGCTTTTACGATCGAGAAATTTTGTTGTCGAAAAATTAATTTTAACGCCGCTAAAATTTTCGGCCGAGAACAAAATTGAAATCGAAAGATTGTTTTCGATTGTGAGTTTTACGCTAGAAACTTAAAGACATCTATTTACACATTCCGTTCAGTAATCTTTGCGGTCGTATAAAATCAAATTGAAATTTCTCGATGGTAATTATTTTTTCGATCTTCGTTATTTGTCTACATGACTTAGTCAAAAGATTTTGTGATCGAGAATCTTTTACGATGCAAACAGTAACTTAATCAAATTAAAATTCAATTATCACTGTTTGTGAGCGAGAAAGTTCTTCGACGCCTTCAAACGTTCAAAACCCAGTTTAGTCTTTCTTTCAATGGAACGCAAAAAATCGAAACAATCTACCATCAAACCGTTCGGGTAACTTCTAAACTATCTTAATATGCAATTTTTAAACTAGATTATGCTTAGAGACTGGTCTGTAACACTGCAAACTAGCATTCGAGTTTCCATACTATGAGCAGCGAGAAATTTTCACAAAATCATGCGAAAGATTGCAGAAAATAGATGTAATCGAGTTCAAACACACAAAAATCCCTAAAGGATGTCGATTCTACCTCTCAAAGACGATGATTTAGTGAACATGCAAGATTTTGTAGGATTCTTCTTTGCGGAAAAAGTTTTTCGTGAGAGAAAAATTATCGACTGTTGAGTTTTACGATTGATGGTTTTGCGTGTATTTGGGGATTTTTCGACTGTCAGTATTAATTTCATTAAACGGGCTGATTTGATGTTTTGATACTTAATAGTTTCTCGAACCATTACTGTTTACGATCGAGAAACTTACGATCGAGAAATTGTCTTTGATTACTATTTAATTTTCGCTCGACAGATTTCGATCGAGAATTTTCATTTGGTTCCTGTTTAATTATCGCTCGTCAATACGAAAGCAAAAATTACCACTTGGTCCCAAATCAATTTTCGCTCGAGAAGCTGCGAATGAAAATTACAAAATTCGCCAGAATTTCTCGAGAGCAAGTTTTCTAAGGTTTCAGATTGACTCTGAGTTCAAAACTAAACCACATAATTGCTCCCCCTATGAATGACACTAAATGCAACTAACTCCCTTTAATTTGGAACTGTAGCATCTGGCTCCATGGTCAGTTTTAGCAAATCTGCGAGACTTAGAGCAAAGATGTCGAGAAAGTTAGAGTTAATTTGGAAGCAATTGTACTAGTTTGACTTCCCCTGTCTTTGGAAACCAATACCGTAAGCTCCAAATCGCGACGATTCGTAACGTCCTGCTCAGAAGTGCGTTGTATACGGAAAATCAAATTGAAATTTCTGCAACACTTAGAGAAAGATCATCAAAAAGATTTGAAGCCTAAGGCATAAATTTTGTAAGTGCTCCCCCTCAAATGGTGCACTTCAATTGATTTATCAATTAATTATATAAATCAATCTAAGTAACAATTATTAAGATCATGCGATTTATCACGATTAGTCTAGATACATGGTCCCCTAAAATTGTAATCTATATTTTCGCACGAGGGTACGAGCATGAACAGCATATCGCATTTAATCAATTCCGTATAAATGCAAATTAATATTGCATATCAAAATGTGCGATAAAAAAAATTATATGTAGAATATTTTTATTATTATTATTTCATTTTATTTTTTTATTATATATGTATATATTAATTTATTAATAGTATGTGGTCAGATTATCTTGCTTCGATCATTGTCACGCCTAAAAAGTTCACAAGACAGTTGAAAGATTTTATGCCGTCTAATCTTGTCAGCAAACTAAAGTCTTAGGTTCAAAGTAGGGTCCATTTCGATAACTCTCACTAGGTTCGCTCTAACGCTCATTTATTTTGACTAGGAATTTTATATTTATATCGCTCAAGTTAACACATGTCATATTAAGTCAATATACCTGCGATTAGAGCAGTCAATTTGGCCCGTGGCCCGCGCCGCCCCCCAAAATGGGCGGGCTGGGCTGCATTATTTAAGGCCCGCCAAGGGGCGGGCCTGAACGGGCCAACCCGCACGGGACGCGGGCTTGGCGGGGCGGGCCGGACTAACCCGCCGGCCGGGCCGTCATAATTCTACTAATATAAAATATATATAAATATATATTATATATGAAATAAATATTAAATATAGAAAACAATATTAATTTAGTTAGAAAATTTAATTAATGATTCATTAATTATGTCTTAATATCACATTTATTATCAAATACATAATTAATAACATATTTATCCATAATTGTTTAATAAATATCATAATTAATTAAAATTATTAGTAAATTTAAATTTTAAATTAAAATAAAATTTAAAAGATATATATTTTCTTGGCGGGCGGGCCGGTCCCCCATTTTTTAGGCCCGCCATATTGACAGTACTACCTGTGATCGATGCGCTTTTAATCATTTTGCCTTTGCAAGAGACCATCGATTTGGAATCAAAGGGACTTTGAAGGATTTTGATTGGGCTCTGACTTAGAGGGAAGGATAATATTTGGGAAAAATAAGCTTTTCGTCGTCTTCCGTTCCTTTGTCATTCTCCTTTTCTCCGACATTTTTCTCTTTTGTCTATTTGTCTTTTTCATTCTTTTATCCTTTGTGAGTTTTTCCTACACTTGCCCAAGCTGAAGCTCCGCTTCTCTACGAGGCTGAGAGATTATCTAAGGCGAAGTTCTTCTTGTTCATTCTTGGTCCGATAGCGTGCTCCTTTTCTCTTAATCCCTAAATAGGTTTCAGAGATTATCGATTTGAAGAAGTTCACGGTTATGGAATTCGAGCCCAAGGCCGTGCTCCTCTTCTCGTTGTCTCGATATAAGACCGGATTATCGTTGGAGAAGTTCACTTCGTGGTGCTCCTCTTTCCAGCCGTTCTGACGAGTTTACGAGATTATCGACGGAGAAGTTCACAGCAAGATCCATGCCCTCTTCTTATGATTTGAGGTTGTGATAGTCGAGAGGCAGGTCTTTTGGTCTGCTTTTTGTGCGTTGAGCATTCCTCGTGTGCGTTTTCCACCTTCTTTTGTCATCTTTTTCTTTGTCGTCTCACCCTCCTTTTCTTGATTGAATATCCCACCGAAGTCATAAATTTTCGGTTGAAGGCTTAAAGGGGCTTTGAATTGAAGAAAAAGAATTTGGAGAAGGCTCAAGAGGGATGACTAAAGGCAATGGTAAACGAATGAAATTTTGTTTTTGGCCGACTGAGGTATTTCCTAAGTGCCCTAATCATTTTCCGAACGATCTACTACAAGGCAAGTATGAGGCCAAGAATCACTAGTTAAGACAAGCAATTAATGTGTGACTCACTCAAGACTAGATCCGTCGAAAGAAATAAAAAGGCTAGAAACCTCACTTATATGAAATAGCTTTGTGTCTAATGGAGTCTACGAGAGAACTTTTAGACACAAGAATGCGACTTTAAGATTGACAAAAATTAAGCAGTTAATCAGTCGCATGTCAGGGAAATTCATACGTGACTCAAATCGAGCATCCTAAAGATATCATCATTCCCCTAATATTATACTTACATGTATAATATTTTTGTATTTTCAAAGTATTTTTGTATTGTTTTTATTAAAATGAAATATGTCACGCAAGATATAGCATTAAAGTATAGAAAACACATAGCATAGAACATGTGAAAGCACGTAGGATCACATAATGCACAAATCACGGAAGGTTCAACATGCCTAGTTTTCCGACAAGGAATTGGAACCCTTTTTCATCCAATGCCTTAGTGAAAATGTCAGCTAGTTGATATCCCGTGTTCACAAAATACATGTCAATGGTGCCTTTTTCTACGTGATCTTTGATGAAGTGATATCGTATGTCTATGTGTTTCGTGCGTGAGTGGTGAACAGGATTACATGCAATCGCAATGGGACTTTGGCTATCGCTAAGGGTATATTATTTAGATTGTACCCATAATCGCGAAGCTGAGTCCGCATCCATAGCATTTGCGAGCAACAGCTGGTGGCTGCGATGTATTCTGTCTCGGGCGTCGATGTCGAAACGCAGTTCTGCTTCTTAGATTACCAGCAGACTAGCTTTTCGCCTAGAAACTGAGCGCCACCGGATGTGCTTTTCCTGTCCATTAGGCAACCTGCATAATCAGCGTCAGTGTAGCCAATCAATTTGAAATTTGTAACTTTAGGGTACCATAAACCTAAGGTCGAGGTGCCGTTTAGATAGCGAAGAATCCACTTGACCGCAAGCATGTGAGATTCTTTGGGGTCGGGTTGGAAACGGGCGCATAGACATGTGGCAAACATGATGTCTGGCTGGCTCGAGTGAGATAAAGAAGAGAGCCGATGATGCTGCGATATAGTGTGATGTTGACCGCTTTTCTAGTGGGATCGGCATCCAGCTTACAGCTTGTGGACATGGGAGTGCTTATAGGTTTGCTCTGATATTGATGGAATTTCTTCAAGATGTCCTTGATGTATTTTTTCTGACTGATGAATATTCCATCATCGAGCTGCCTGACTTGAAGTCCTAAGAAGAACTGCATCTCTCCCATGTGACTCATTTCAAATTTGCTCTTCATCAGATCTCTGAATCTCTTGCATAGCCGTGGGTTAGTTGATCCGAAGATGATGTCGTCTACATAAACTTGGACGACCATCAAATCTTTGTCTTGCCATTTTATGAAGATGGTCGTATCGATCGTTCCTCGGATAAATCCAGATTTTACGAGGAAATTGCTCAGGACGTCATACCAAGCACGTGGGGCTTATTTAAGTCCGTAGAGAGCTTTGTCCAATCGATAGACGTGATAGGGATGTTCTTGATCAACAAAGCCTTATGGATGATCGACGTACACTTCTTCTATTAACACGCCATTAAGAAAGACGATCTTAACATCCATTTGGTAGACTTTGAAGCCTTTACGAGCCGCATAAGCCATGAAGAGACGAATGGCGTCGATTCGGGCAACATGAGCATATGTCTCGTCGTAGTCAATTCCTTCCTGTTGATTATAACCCTTCGCAAACAATCTCGCTTTATTCCTAATCACTTCACCATCTTCATTCTTCTTGTTCTTAAATACCCATTTAGTCCCGATGATTGTTTTTCCATGCGGACGTGGTACTAAGGTCCACACTTGAAGACGCTCGAATTGGTTGATCTCATCTTGCATTGCTAGTATCCAATTCGGGTCCTTTAGTTCGTCTGCTACCTTGGTTGGCTCATTTTGACTTAAGAAGCAGTTGAAGAGACTGCGTTGATGACGTGTCCGTACTCCACTCGAAGGATCACCAATAATTTGATCAACCGGATGTGCTCGAGTCCACTTTCGCTCATGTGGTAATGCAGAACTTGACGCATCGGCTATTTGTGGACTGAGATTTCCAATGATTTCAGATTGTTCATTAGGTTGAGGTAAGTCAGATTCTGCACTTGAATTTGGTGATTATGATGAGACTTCTTCATTGACTGTTGGAGGTTCTTTAGTGATCTGTGGACCTTCTAAATCGGGTGAGGTAGGGATCCACTATAGGTGTAGCTGTAATGGTTTATGGCTGATATGGGCTCAAAGAGAGATTCTAAGTCTTCCAACGCAAGTTTCAGTGCTTCTTCAGACGTTGATTCCGGATTTGTTGCCATCTTCTGTTAGTTTTGTGTCAACACACCAGTGTAAATGGGTTCTGAACTGTCGTATTCAGAAGCCATCGGGTTTGGTATGGGTCCTGAACTGAGGTGTGCAGGAGACATTTCTGCCACTTCGTGGAAAGTGACGTTGTAGCTTTCTTTGATTGATCGGTGAGACTTGATGTAGACTCGGTACGCTTTGGACGTTGATGTATACCCGACGAATGTGCCTTCGAATGCTTTTGGGTCGAACTTAACACGTTGTTCTCTGTCGTTTGCCACAAAGCACTTGCACCCGAAGACCTTGTGGAATGAGATAATGGGTACTCGCTTGTTTATTATTTCGTACGGAGTCTTATTGAAGCGCTTGTGAACCACCATCCTGTTTTGAGTGAAACAAGCGGTATTTACTGCTTCAGCCCAAAGAAAGTGTGGGAGGCCGGAATGGATCAGCATTGTACGGGCGGCCTCCACTAGAGTTCTGTTCTTTCTTTCAATAAACCCGTTCTGTTGAGGAGTCTTAGCGGCTAAGAATTGCTGGCTAATACCAAGTTTCTGATAAAATATACTGAGATGAACTCAGTGCCGTTGTTCGGATGACTTGGATGGTTGGTTGCAGCAAATTCTGAGTAGTGTTCATGAAATTAATTACCAAGTCTCCTGTCTCATCTTTAGTTCGGAGCATGTGTAGCGAGAGAAGTCATCAACAAGGACTAGAATATACTTGCGTCCATTAATACTTTGCGTTTGCATTGGTCCGCAAAGGTCCATGTGAAGCAATTCCAGTGGATGAGAAGTAGATGCAATCTGTTTTATGTGATGAGATGCTCGCTTCATTTTTCCTAGTTCGCACGCCAAACATTGATGCTCTTTCTGTAATACTATAGTTCGAAGACCGTGGACCAACTTTTCCTGGAAAGCAGTTGAAGAGCTTTAATGTTGATATGAGACATACGTTGATGCCATAAGCTATTCCTCTGAATTCCAGTCTGAGAAATGAGGCAAACAACTATCGACGGCCGCACGGACGTCAGGTTGATCATGTAAAGATTTGATTTCCGAAATCCTTGGAGGAGTTCTATATCTTGTCCAATATTCTGCACCGGTCAGCAAGAAAGACCATCTGTAATCCTTTGTCGCATAATTGGCCTATGTGAACAAGTTATGGCAGAGACCTTCGATATAAGAGACATCCTTTATCGTCAGATTTTCCAAAATGATGTCCCCGAATCCTAGTATGCGGGCTGAGTCGTTGTTTCCGAATCTGACTTTTCCATTTGGCGGTCTTTGTAGTTGCTCAGCAGCTCTTGTATTACCATCATGTGTGTGGAGCAAGCAGAGTCGAGGTACCAGACATGATGGATCTGCAAAAACAATTAGAGCGCTTTAGGTACCCACTCATAAATGGGTCCTCGCAGATCAACAGATTTAGGTATTGGTTCAGATATGATTCCTAAATTAGTGCTTGTAGGTGTTTTAGCGACCCAAGTTATCTTCGAAGAAGTCGATTTGGGTTTGCCCTTTGTAGAAGACTTGGCCTTTTCCGGCTTTTGTTTTCTTAGGCGGAGTTTTAGGAACCCATTTAGGTTGAACCTGGCAGGGAAGATTAATTTTAGCGCGGACAAATGTTTTGGTAGCTTTGACCGAGGAAAAGATCTTTTCATTTGACAATCTCCTAAGGTGCTTGGGAGATTCGATTTTTACATGATACCTTAGGTGAGAGCAAGCATGGATAGCGCTATAAGCCTTTTTAATGGCTGGATCTTGTTTCCTATGGGTCTTCCTAGTTGCGTTTGTTTTAGAATGAATAAAGGTTTTTGTAGAAGAAGAGCCTATTTCGTAATTAGTGCTTCTAAAGGTGGTAGGTTCTAAGGAGCAAGTAAAAGCAATTACTTTGAGAGTAGAAATGGCTCTTTTATTTCTACGAGTGTTTAGTCTTTTTACAGAAGGAGGAGATACATTCAATACGTTGACGTCTAGAGACTCCTTCTTAATATCTATACTAGACACTCTTGCCTTCGATTCCTCTATCTCAGGTACTATGCTCCCTGTAGCCATAGGTGAAACGGAATTAGATTTATCATTTTTCAAAATATAAATTTTTTGTTTTTGATCTTTTGAAGGCAATTTTTCTTTCTTCACGCTCTTTGGAATAATTTTATCCTTTGAGGGAGATGCGTGAGAAGTGGCTTGGGAGATAGAGGAAGTTTTGAGATTTTCCATCTCTTCTCGGAATCTTTTCTTTTCAGCTTCAAAATCCTCTCTTTCTTTTTCTAATGAAACTCTTGATCCTTCTGTTTTTCTAACAATAGGGGGTATGTAGAGAGAATTTTCAGAACGATTATTTTGAGCTTCCTTATTTGTAGAATGATCTTCAATAAAATCAAATGTATCAAGACTCCAACCCTTGAGAGGTTCCCTAGTTTTGTCGCGTTGATTCAGTTCAGTGTAAGGAAAGGGAATTCAGCCCTAGCTTTGGCTTTTCTTTTGGCCATCTCTTCGATATCTATTTCTTTTGCGCTTGTGAAGTTCATCAATTTTGTTAGTCCTATGCCCATGTACTTCACATCATAAAGTTGTTTGCAATTAACTTTCTTTAAGTGACATGGGTTTTCAAAGCCTAAGCCATACTTATAGTCATAAAATTCTAAATCCTTGGGCTGATTCAGAAAGATAGTATGTTCAGTTTGTCCCTTTGTTACCATAAGATCTAATTTTTTAATTTTTGAATATAGCTTCTTACGTTCATTGTTTAAGGTAGCATAGTTGTTTATAGCGGTGCTCTTTTCGGCTTGACAGGTGTCTAGACTCTTTCCTAGTTCACTAATCTTAGAATTTTCCTTAACTAATTCCTCTTCGAGACTAGTGACTTTCTTATTTGCCGATTCAAGTCTACTTTTAACTAGACTCTTTTCGTCTAAGTTCCTTAATAGACATTTGTGATTATTGTCTAGCATGTCCTCTAGTTCTTTTATAAACGAGCTATGCTTTTCTAATGTGGTATGCTTAGTCTCATATGTTTGGAGTTTCTTCGTTAATTCGTCTATGGTAAGGCTAGAACTCCTAACTTGTTCTTCGAGACTAGCTATGATTTCCTTAGCTTTAAGAAGCATTTTCTCTACTATTATTCCTCTTTTCTGCTCAGTTGCCATGTTAGAAAATTTAGAGCTTAACACAGCTAACAAGTCAGAATTTGTAGAGCTTAACTCAGCAAACAGCATCAGCTCAAATTCAATCAATTCAGCTGGAATGATCTTCTAAACGCTACCGATCTAATTACAAACATTTCGTATCACTAAAACGAGCACGAAAACATCAAATTCAAAGCAATTGAGCACAGAGTTGAGCTATTAGATCGAAATTTAAATTCGCGTCAAACTGTTCTTCAATGGAACAGTACCCGAACTCAAACTTCAATCGAATTATAACAATTTCCGATTCAAAACAGAACGAATCTGCTCGGATACCAATTGTTAGGTCCTAATTTATCAACTCTATGATCTTAGGCATGAATTCTAAGGCAATCGATAAGAATTGTAGAGATTGAGATTTCGATCGAAAACCTTCTTGAAGAGTGCGAGAGAGAATTTCGCTTAGAGTGAGAAGATTTCTTGTATTTCTCTCTCTAGAAATTGAATTGCAAGCCTTTTGGATCAATTTTCTAAATCTTCTCATTAAGCTCATTGTTTGTACATCTATTATACCGAACATACTTGGTATAAATAACAAATGAAGTCCTAAACTAAGGACTATTAGAATAAACGCCCCAAATTACGAAGACAACTAATTAAATCAATGCACAATTAAACTGATATCCTACAAACCAGCATATGGTTTTAGGTCTACGTCTAAAAAGTCTTCAACAAGAGATAAGCATCTTCAACGAGGGTTACATTCAAGGCGTCTTCATCTCGAACTAAGGCACCTATGACATCTCGTAGGCTCGTCAAAGAAGATGAAGATGACTTAATTTTGATGAAAGTGACGGGGAAGGAGATAGTGGCGATATCTACAAATCCGATGATTCACTAGATGATGATGATGGCATGGGTGAATAAAATGAGTGGAGCTAAATGATGATGCTTGATTTATGTTAATACCTTTTGTTTTGTAGTATAAGACACTAATATCTTTTGTTATGCAGATCAAGGTACTTTTGTTTTGTAGATAACAATACTTGACAATACCTTTTGTAATGTAGTACAAGGCTATTTTGTTGAAGTGCAGTGCAATATGTAATGAATGATGTATTTTGGTTATTATATGTAGCTTAAATGTATTGAGTGATATTTTTTGGTTATTACATATAGCTCTTATATATACTTTTTATATTTTAAATCTGTGCGCCACACTTCGATATTGCGCACGGCGCGAACAACTATGATGTAGCCAACAGTATACAAGGAAGTATTTGTTTGTGGGTGTGCATTCCCTTCTGCAGTGCATACAAAGGTATCTTAATAACTTCCAATGTTGTAGTACTGCGTAACATATTTATTGAATAATATTATTCTCTTTGATACATAACTAATTTATCTTATTAATTTAAATTAATTGTTCCGCATTACCTTAATTGATACATAATTAAGTGAATTATACAAATATAATCTCGTGCATTGCACAGGCAGAAAACTAGTAACATATTTATGAGGTAGTTGCAAAATGAACCATGATATTGTCTATGGATGGGCTGAGACTATATAGGAAGTGACAACGATGGGCTTATATATTGGTTATTTAGTATGAAGTCAGAGTGCTAATCGGGACATCGACCCGTTGTTCGGTATCCTTTGGCCCATTACTTCTCATGTGCTATATCGGGCTGGAAAAGCCCAACCCAACTCCTTTTTGTATTCATTGGACGATTTGGCAAAAAAATTAACTTACATTTAGAACAATGGACATTTCCATGTGTTGACCTTTTTGGTCCATAAGCGTTAGAGAGTTTTGATGAACTATGTCATTGTAATGGCGTTAGATCTATAAAATTAAGCAACTCGATGAATGATCAATATAATGTCTAAGTACATGATAATATTTAACTATGCGTGAATTATGAGCTATAAAATGGTTAGAGTGTCAAATATTAGATTCGAATGTGATTTTGTGATTTATTGGGAAACTATGTGAACGCATGTTATAGACGCCTCACATGCTAGGATATATCGTTCTGTGCTATATATAGGAAAAATGTGTGAGATATCCTACCGGATTATATAAGGAAAATATGCTGTCTATATATGGGAAGTGATATATCCGTTAGGAATCGTTTATTGCTGAGTGAAACTTACATTACGATTTTTGAATGCATCCCACTAAATTACTTGTGTGAAATCAAATTGATATCTTTCCTTATACTGATTAGGATATTTTAATTAGGAAAGATTCGATTGATTGACTTTGTGGATAATGTGCTATTATATGGTATGTTCTATAAACGGATGTGATCTCTGAAATATGGAAAGTTGTAGCATGACATTTTAATTCGTGAGAGCTGTGATCTAGTCTGATTTATGTGCTAAACATGGTAAATATATTGATATGATACTATGCGCTAAATATGGAAAAATGTATTGATACGCTGCTATCTCCTGTGTTAAGCATGGAAAGTAAATCCTGACTGACTTATTCTATAAACTGATAGCAGGGAATCACGAAAAGTTCTGTTATGGTAAATATATTCGGAGTAATTGAATATTCTTTGAGAACGATCTGGGCCTTTGTATGGAATAAAATCTTGCTTAAATGAGCTTGTGACCGTTGTGAACATTTATTGTGAGCATGATCTACATGACATATTTACTACTCGAAAATTGCATGGATGATGTGCTTGATTTGGTGATTAATATCTTGATCTGATTTTCCATGTAATGTGTTGAGTGAAAAAAGGTTTATATATGAGCAACACTTCATAATTTCGAGTGACTTAGAATTTGCGAACTACGACTACGAGAGTTTTGAGCAGAAACACCACTGAGAGATTCCTGAGCGACCATTTGCGATAGCTTTCTGCCTACCCGAGCGATCACTTGCGAAGTACCGAACGTACTGAGTTATTCCAAGTTCCAACCTCCACCATATATTATATCTTCGGACGTGCTGTCTTCGGACGTGTTGTCTTCGGACGTGAGCAATACCAAGGAGGCAAGGTCGATGTTTAGGCACACGTGAAGGGAAGGATGAGTTACTGGGGCCCTTCGGTAGCGAGCTGTGTCTGTCGGGATCAGGAGTTTTGAGGAACAAAACTCGGCGTGTGGTAACCAAGTGTGTCTAGTGTTCGACTTGTTTCGGTTGTGTATTGGGCTAATCAATCAGTTTTGTATCCAGCTACGGTGTTATGGTGTTGGTTAAACGCTTGGGGAGCAAACCCCAAGGAGAGGAGTCAACCCCAGTTGGCGTATAACCTCTATAAAAATCCTGTCTCGCATTTACTTTACAGTTATTTCCTTTTCGCTATGATACAGACACGACACACATCCAACGTTACTAGGATATATCAGCCATACTCATCACAAGCATTAGTAGGCATCTCCAAGTCTCTACATCTTAGGATTTGTGAAAAGAAGAAGCATAAATTATTTATAAGCCTAATTCACCTGCCCCCCTCTTAGGCATGTTTTTATCTTCATTTGGTATGCCGGATTACTCAAACGACGGGCCTAACAAGCCTGAGTTAAAGATCTAATGGCTTCTTCGAGTTTTGAAGTTTTTGCAGAGGGACAATCCCATTCCAGGCCACAACTCTTCGATGGAACTAACTACGCCATATGGATGAAGGAATTCCAGCTTGCTACTGACAATGATATGTGGGACATCACTACTGGACCATACAATCCCAAAAAGGCAGAAGGAACTCCAAAGAAAGGCGCTGAATACGATGCAACAGACAAGCGAGGAATCTCCCTAAATGCCAAAGCAAAGAACATGATTGCCTGCCCTCTTACAAGAGAAAAATACAATCGTGTGAGCTCATGTGAATCCGCCAAAGATATGTGGGACATGCTTCAAGTTACACATGAGGGAACCGCTCGAGTTGTACAAGAAAGAATAGCCCTCTTGACTCACCAAATACGATCTGTTCGAAATAGAGGACAACGAGACTATAAGCCACATGTATGCAAGATTCATGAACATCATCACTCAAATGTTCTCGTTGGGAAAGAAAATACCAGACGGTGAGAAGGTGCAAAAATCTTGATATCTCTTCCAAGAGAATGGAATCCCAAGGTCACTGCCATCTACGAAGTGAAGGACTTAGACGAACTCTCCGTCTCGGAACTGATCAGATCTGTAACCACGTACGAGATGACTCAGATCTCCATCAAAGAAAAACCCCAAGTTAGAAATCAACCAAGCACATTGCCTTCAACACTGAACAAAAAAATTTCTCTGTGGGCGAAGAAGAAACTGAAGAAGACATACTGGAGCAGATTGACACGCTGACCAGAAAATTTGAAAGATCTCGGCTTAGAAGAAAATTCAAAGGAAACTCCAAGTTCCAGCCAAGAAACAAGGGAATATCATCATCCGAGAACAATGTGCAGAAGTGCTTCAAATGCAATAAGCCAGACTACTTCGCCTTAAACTGCCCGATGGAAGATGGTGACAAAAAGATAAAGAAGTAGAAAGCCATTGTCACAAAGTGGGAAGAGGCCGGAAGTGAAGAGGAGGAAGATTTCGGCTACATTGCCGATGATGATGATCAGGTATCTTCCTCATCCACTATCAGGAGAGTTGATCTCATGATAACGCTTCCTCAGTCCCTGAAGTAGATGAAAAAGAAGAAATGCTTGAAATAATACAAAATGCAGAAAGGAGGATTATGTCGCTCAACTCACAAGTAAAGAGATTGGTTAGGCAACAAGATGACGTAGCTAGAGAAAAGCACCAAACGAATCTAGAAAATGAATGTTTAAGAGCCGAGTTAGAATCGTTTAAGGAAGAAAAAGTCTTATGTAATTGTGAAGAGCTTAGAAGCAAAATAGTGATATATCTAGGGACATCGTGTTCTTAAGGATTCCTTAGAAGAAAAAGCATGTACTGTTGATAGACTTCTTGAAGGAAAACATTGACATGTTACTTAGTATTCCTAGAAATGTTTGAAAATCAGGGATATGATATTCCATGACACATGAACATGTTGCACCACAAACTGTTTCATGCAGGTACAAAGGAGAAAATCCAGCAAGAAAAACAAGTGGTATCTCGACAGTGGGTGTTCCCACTATATGACAGCTGATATCAATAAGTTTGTGTCGGTGAAAGCGTATAACGGAGATATGTCTCATACGCCGACAACACAAAAGCTAAGATTATTGGATTTTGTCGGTAACACTTTAGAACTACTATACATGGCATATGGTTAGTTAAGAATCTAGAACAAAACCTCATTAGCATTAGTCGATTATGTGATAAGGGTCATATGGTAACTTTTGAAAATGATAAGTGTGATGTTAGAAATGATGATAAGGTGTTATCTAGTGCATCTAGGGATAAAGATATCTACTGCATTACTCTTGATGATATCACTGACCAGAATGTCAAGTGCTTAGCAGTTACACAGAATAACACCTGGGTATGGCACAGACGCTTAGGACATGCTAACATGGAACTATTGTCTCACATTACTAGCAATGCACTGGTAAGAGGTGTTCTTGACAGAAAGTTCGTCGAGGACAAAACGTGCAAGGCATGCCAAATGGTAAGCAGACCAAGACGTCGTTCAAGGTAAAGAATGTGATATCCACATCTAGACCACTGGAACTGCTGCATCTCGACCTTTTTGGTCATGTTCAGACGATGTCTCTGAGAGGTAAAAGTTATGCCTTTGTCATTGTTGATGATTATTCCAGGTATACATGGGTGATATTCCTTGCGCATAAAAATGAGGCATTAGTAACTTTGCATCGCTAGTAAAGAGACTTGAAAATGAAAAAGAAATGAACTTATGCAGGATACGTAGTGATAACGGTTTAGAATTTCATAGTCAGTCATTTGCATCATTCTGTGATCAATTTGGATATAGTCATAAATTTTGCCCCCATAACTCCCCAACAGAACGGCGTAGTTGAACGGAATAATAGAGTGTTACAGGAAATGGCTAGATCTATGTTACATGAGTATGATATTCCTAAAAAGTTATGGGCGGAAGCTGTTAGTACAGCTTGTTATGTGTCTAATCGCATTTTTCTTAGGTCGTTATTAAACAAAACCTCTTATGAAATAGGCATGGTAGAACTCCAAATATAGGATACTTTCGTGTGTTTGGATGTATCTTGAATGATAGAGATAGAGAGGAGAATTTGACTCTAAAGCCTATCGTGTCTATATTAAAAGGAAGCTGACGGTTCAGGAATCCATACATGTAACTTTCGATGAGATACCTAAAGCAGCTGCTACTGATGAGGAAGGTATAGATTTTTCGTGTGCCGAATTTACAGGGTACTGAAGAAATAAAGGAAGATATTACAAAAGACTAGAACATTGATACACTGGAACCAGAAGCTGATGAGCAACAATGTAGAAAATTCAAACATGCTTCCAATCATCCAATAGATCAAGTTATAGGGATCACATCTGAAATCAAAACTTGAGCAACTGCACGAAATCAGGATACGGACGAATCTCATGATGTATTACTTTCAACGATGGAACCAAAAACCATCCATGATGCCCTGGACGATATATCATGGGTCTCTGCCATCGAGGACGAGTTATCACAGTTTGAAAAGAGCCAAGTATGGATGCTCGTGGAGAGGCCAGAGAAAATCCATCATAGGAACAAAATGTGTCTTCCTTAACAAACTCGACGAACATGGTAATACCACCATAAACAAAGCGAGGTTAGTTGCAAAAGTTTATTCCCGGGAGGAAGGTATTGATTTAGATGAAACTTTTGCTCCGGTAGCTAGATTAGAGTCTAGACGTGTCTTACTTGCATATGCATACTTTAAACGATTTAAACTTTTTCAAATGGACGTAAAAAGTGCATTTTGAATGGCTTTATAAATGAGGAAGTTTATGTAGAACAACCACCGGGTTTTGCTAAGGTAGACTTTCCAAATCATGTTTTTAAACTGAACAAAGAACTATTTGGTTTAAAGCAGGCTCCTGGGCATGGTATGTAAGGCTAAGTAAGTTTCTGATTGACATAGGTTCAACTGACTATTGATAATAAACTGTTTATTAAGTATGAAGGTGATCACATGATATTGGTCCAAATCTACGTTGATGATATCATATTTGGAAGTACTAATATCCTTCTTTATGAGGAATTCTCTAAGTCTATGCAGAAAGAATTTGAGATGAGCATAATGGGTGAGCTGAACTACTTCCTCGGGTTGCAAATAAAACAGCTCGGCAATGGAACCTTCATATCCCAGACGAAATACAGCAAGGAATTGCTGACAAAATTCGGGATGAGTGATTCCAAAGTAATCTCCACCTCTATGCATCAAACCACCAAAATAGGCATTGACGAATCAGGTACACCAGTTGATCAAACACAATATCGAAGTATGATCGGAAGACTTCTCTACCTAATTGCTAGTCGCCCTAATATTATGTTTGTTGTTGGTTTGTGTCAAAGATACCAGTCTGACCCTAGGAAATCTCACTTGACAGCAGTCAAGCTTATACTTAGATATGTCAAGGGTGCTGTTAACATTGGTCTGTGGTACTCTTATACGGATGAGTTCCCATTAATGGGACATTCAGATGCCGTCTATGTCAGCTGTACGAAAGATAAGAAAAGTACTAGCGGAACTTGCCAATTACTTGGAAATTTCCTGTTAAATTGGTCTAGTAGATAGCAAAATGCTGTCGCCCTCTCCACAACCGAAGCTGAATATATGGCCTTAGGAAATTGTTGTCAACAAGTTCTTTGATGAAGCAAACCTTAGTGATTTTGGGTTAGGTTATGACAAAATTCCTATTCTGTGTGATAGCACTAGTGCCATTAGTATTACTAAGAATCCCATGCATCATTCCCGTACAAGCGTATAGAGGTTAAAAATCATTCTATACGAGACCATGTTCAGAACGGGAATATAAGTGTCGAATTCGTAAGATATCTTCACGAATCCCCTAATTGAGCCAAGATTCTGCGACATCCGCGGTCGATTAGGAGTCATCGAGCTAAACGAGGTTAGTAAATCTGGCTAATTCTGCCATTTACTCTAGGATATATTATTTTCGGTAGAAATCGGTAGATGAATTCAGCCCTTAGAATATTTATCGGATCTTATAGATCCTTCCTTGTTTTTCTTTAGTGATCAATTTTATTTTATGAATGTCGGATCCTCAAGATCTTTTATTAGACTGTGATTACGTTATTTTAGGTAGAAATTCGTAGTTATCCCCATTCCAAGATTTTCTTTCAGCTATCTAGATTATTTAAGGAATGTTGGATTTTCTGGATCTATTCTTAGAATGTGATTAAGTTATTTTAGGAAGATATTCGTAGATCTCTTTTCGGCTGCTAAGTTATTTTAGGAAATTTGGATCCTTTTTATTCAGCCCTTATCAAATCTTTTCCTTATTTGTGAGATCCCGTCAAATCACTTGAGATCCCTGGCGCACTGATTTTGACAGTTTTCACTTTTCTTTTGAAATTCAAAATTCGGTTGGTAATCAAATCTTCTTAATTCTATCGTTGAGTTTATCCGATCTCATTTTTTCAAGAACATATCCTTGGATATTTGCCTGTTCATAAATAAGATCACTCGATTCTTCCTTCCTTACCTCAAATTTCGTACTTCACAGGTTCTCTTCCAACAAAAAATTAATTATAATAATAATCTAAGTTACATTCCAGCTTTTGAGAGTTCTGCAGGATCACAAGGGAGCTGAACAAATTTGCAATATATGCCAGATCAAAAACTAATCCCAGCCTTGAGAACGTTTTCTGATAAGTTATTCCTCCACTCATTCTCAATCTTTTTAGTTATCTTGCGCTAAGTTTTCAGCCTTAAAGCCTTATTATATCCCTTTTTTTATGTTGAAAGGGGAGAAGTTTGATGGTATAAGGAGTCTAAGAACTGGCTTTGATATTCGAAATGATGTGCGTGCGATATTCCTTTTATGCGCCTATGATATCTCTTAGTGCTTATATGTGCTGACTGAATTTGCATGAAAATATCTGCACATATGCAAGGGGAGCATAATATGTGTGAATTCTGACTTTTGCCTATATGATATCTATCTATGCTCTAAGTGGAACTTTGGATTTATGCTCTGGACAGTTGGAATAACCTAATTTAGACAGGGGGGATCAAACAAATGTAGCTTGGTAAAATTTTTGATCTTCACTAGTATGTTTGCTCTTATGATTAAAAGCTTTACATGGAATATCTGCATAAATGATATGGAATATGTGCACTCACTAATGGAATAGCTGCACTTTTGATATATCTATGACGCTCTTATGCGATTTTTGATATTATGCTCTGACTTTATGATATATTTGTGATGCTTTTCTACAGCGATGCGTAATCTTATGCGCTGATACAGTGATGGTCTGATACTTATCTGCAATTATTACCTTTTGTGAGATTTCTTGATAAGTGATAAGTGCCTGCTGCGGTGATTATCTGCTGCTTGAATCATGTTTGGAAAATGCGTACTTAGGCAGGGGGAGCACACTTACGGGTAACTTAAAATTTTGCATTCACGATATATCATCGAGTATGACAAGAGATATCTGCACTTAGATAGGGTAAGCAAATTAATTTCTGATATATCTCTGCATGTCATATAGATAGCTGCACTTAGGTAGGGGAGCAAATATGTATCATATGTGATTAGGAAATATCATATGCTCTGCTTTATGGTTATGGAACACTTAGACATATGCGCTATGACTTAAGTGATCGAATATGCTTACATGCTTCTGTGCTGCATCATTCATCGAATTGCTTAACTTATAGACCTACCGTCACTACAGTTACATAGTTCATCAAAATTCTCTAACGCTCATGGACCAAAAAGGTCAACATTCTCCCCTTTTTTGATGATGACATGTAATAGATCAATATAATGTCTAAGTACAAGATAATATTTGACTATGCATGAATTATGAGCTATAAAATGGTTAAAGTGCCAAATATTTGATTCGCATGTGATTCTGTGATTTATTGGTGAAACTATGTGATCGCTTGTTATAGACACATGCTAGGATATATCGTTCTGTGCTATTTATGGGGAAAACGTCTGAGATATCCTACCAGATTATATAAGGAAAATATGCTGTCTATATACGGAAAGTGATATGTCCGTTGAGAATCGTTTATTCCTGAGTGAAACTTGCATAAACGATTTTTGAATGCATCCCACTGAATTAATTGTGCAAAATTGAATTGATATATTTCCTTATTATACAGATTAGGATATTGTAATTAGGAAAGATTTGGTTGATTGACTTTGTGCATTAGGTGATATTATATGGTGTGTGCTATAAACGGATGTGATCTCTGAAATATGGAAAGTTGTAGCATGACATGTTGATTCGTGATAGCTGTGATCTGGATCTGATTTATGTGCTAAACATGGTAAATATGTTGATCTGATACTATGTGCTAAATAGGGAAAATGTATTGATACGCTGCTATCTCGTGTGCTAAACTTGGAAAGTAAATCTGGACTGACTTATTCTATAAACTGATAGCAGGGAATCACATCTGGAAAGTTCTTTTATGGTAAATATAATTAGAAGTAACTGAATATGCTTTGAGAACGAATCTGAGCCTTTATATGGAATAAAAATTCATGCCTAAATGAGCTTGTAACCGTTGTGAACGTTTATTGTGAGCATGATCTACATGGCATATTTACTACTCGAAAATTGCATGGATGATGTGCTTGATTTGGTGATTAATATCTTGATCTGATTTTCCATGTGAAGTGTTGAGTGAAAAAATGTTTATATATGAGCAACACTTCATAATTTCGAGTGACTTAGAATTTGCGAACCTACGACTACGAGAGTTTTGAGCAGAAACACCACTGAGAGATTCCTGAGCAATCATTTGCGATAGCTTTCTACCTACCCGAGCGATCACATGCGAAGTATTGAACGTACTGAGTTATTCCAACCTCCCACCATATATTCTGTCTTCGGGCGTGCTGTCTTCGGACGTAAGCAATACCAAGGAGGCAAGGTCGACGTTTACGCACACGTGAACGGAAGGACGAGTTCCGGGGGCCCTTCGATAGCGAGCTGTGTCTGTTGTGATTAGGAGATTCCAAGTAACAAAACTTGGCGTGTGGTAACCTACTGTGTCTAGTGTTCGACTTGTTTCGATTGTGTATTGGGCAAATCAATCAGTTTTGTATCCAGCTACGGGTGCATTATAGTGATTAGTTAAACTCTTGGGGAGCAAAACCCTAGGAGAGGAGAAAAGCCCAGTTGGGGATATTACCTCTATAAAAATCCTGTCTCGCATTTACTTTACAGTTATTTCCTTTTCGCTTGAGACAGACCTGATACACATCCGACGTTACTAGGATATATAGGTATACTCATTACAAGCATCAATAGGCATCTCTAAGTCACTACATCAGAAGTATAAATTTTTTCTAAGCATAATTCACCCCCACCCCCTCCTCTTAGGCACATTTTTATATTCACCATGAATGAACGCTATCATTTTAGTGATTCATTTCATAATAGATAAGGAAGGATATATACTCTTATATAATTGATAGGGTAGCTCTAAACTGTCACATTCGGTGTGTCAACTTATTCGTAATTTAGGTAATCTATTTGTAATTTAATTAATTGAATAATTTCGCGTCACTTCTTGGTTTAATTTATGGTGCTTATGTCTAGAGCTATCAAGATGGGCCAAGCCCGTCGGGTTGGCCCGGCCCGTCGTTAATATTGTATGGATTGGGTTGAAAGGTATAAGGCCCATTTAATGGCGAGTCTACTCGGGCCAGCCAGTTTGCGTTGCGGGCTGACACGGGTTGGGGCGGGTTTGGCCCGCTAGTTTAAATCATTTTTAAAATTTAATAGTATTAATAGTTATTAACATATATTTTTGCGTAGATGGTTAATAATATATAATTATTTGTGGATTCTGCATATTATTCGAAAGTCAGTCTTATTTCGGTAAGTTTTGACTTTTGAAGAATGTTATATGACATGAATTATTCCAAATGTGTCCGTTATTTATTTAAGTTTGCGTCAGATTCGAAGTTTGGCGGGTGGCCCGCTAGTCCACCACCCTGCGGGGCGGGCTACTGGTTTAGTAGCCCGTTACGTTGGTTGGCTGGCCCGCCCCACCCCGCTTAATGGCGGGTTGAGGCTCTGCGGCACGAGTTGGGTCGGGCAGGCCCGTTTGACAGCTCTACTTATGTCCCTAATACATTATTTTTCTTTTTATATATTTAAAAATTATATTTAATCTTAATTACTAAAAACTATAAATCTCACAATTGAAAAGTAATATTAGCATAATTAATGATTTGATGGATTATATTTAAAAAAAGGCCTTTGACATATCAACGTTAAGAAAATAGCCTCCTAAATGGTAAAAGACCAATGTACCCTTACTTACTCTGTGTAAAAGACTATTTTACTCTTTATTGGTAATCAACAACACTTAACGAAAATTACAGCTTTTCGCAGAGGTTTACTGTAGAATCTAAAAAAGCAACAGTAAATAAAAAAGCACCGATTAACCCTTTCACTTCACGGGCCCTTTGCAAAATCGATCAAGATTCCATCTTCTCTTCACACCCTTATTCATAGTAGAATTTCAAGCTCCGAATCCATGGCAGTTCAGGCGAGATCCCAAACAGTGAAGGTAATTTTTTTAATTTATGAAGAATCAGTCGTCTACATCGGACGGGACCCTAATTCGAAGCACAGGGAACCCGTGCTTGCAATGATAGGGGACCCGTGCTTTGAAGCTCAAGGATCCGTGTGGAAGTGCAGGGGACTCCTGAGGCAAAGCGCAGTGGTCCACAGCAATGAACCCGTACTTTGTCTCGCTGGGGACCCTCGAAGCATAGCACGGGACCCACGCGCATAAGCACGGGACCCATGCTTGCTAACACCAGAGACCCGTGCTATGCTGCACTGGGGATCCGTGCGTGCCACGCGGTGACTCTCGCAACATAGTACGAGCCGTGCCTGCTGCGCTGGGGACCCGTGTATGCTGCACCGGGAACCCGTGCGTGCCAGTGCGGGGGACTCTCACAACATAGTACGGGACCCGTGCTTGTTCGCTGGGGACCCGTGCTATGCTACGCTGGGGACCCGTGCGTGCCAGCACGGGGACTCTCATAACATAGTACGGGACCCGTGCTTGCTGCGCTGGGGACCCTTACTATGTTGCGCTTGGGACCCGACGATGTAGCCCTGGGACCCGTGCTACATAGTACGGGACCCGTGCTTGCGAGCGCAGACCCATGCTTGCTAGTGCTGCGGACCCATGCGTGCAAGTGTTGTGGTCCGCACATAAGAGCAGGGGTCCTGTGCAGCACGCACGGGTCCCCAACGCAGCATAGCTAAGAGTCCTGCTTGAGGGCGTTGTGGACCAGTGCGTGCAAGTGCAAGGGACCCGAACGTAAGCTCAGGGTCCCCGCGCAGCATGGCAGGGGACCCGTGCTTTGAAGCAGATCTAAAAATAAGCATATTTCATTCGACTAATTAGCTTATATTTTCTTATTATTTAGGTTACATTAAAGAAGCAAATTGCCAGAGGCGACGATGACCGTGATTTTCGGTTACATCTCACGTCAGGGTACTGCCAAACGAGCCAGAATATCGTCGATTGGCTAAACGAGGATGAGCTGGCAGTGTTTAAGGAAGGGAGTCCGTTCGGTAGGCTCATCGATGCTTCCGCTGGTTTCAATCATTCGGTGCAGATGTTGTGGATCTTATCAAGAGACAGACGGAGCTTCACGATCGTACGAGCTTTGGATGATCCTCGAGAAGAAACCACTCCATTTTTAAAAAATGGAGTATTGCCTAATCACGGGGTTGAAGTTCGTAGTCGAACCGGCAGTGAACGTCAGGGGGGAATTCGTCCATCGACATTTCACGACAAAAACGGCATTGACGATTCGTTTGTCTTACGTTGAGCAGCGGTTGGAGGAGTTGGCTGCCAACAATACGTGCACATCGATGAGTTGAAGTTGGCGAACCTGTACTTTGCAGGCTCCGTCTTGCTGCCCGACATTCCAAGAAGGATACCACCCTTCCTTCTTGGATCGTTTATTTGGTCGAAGACTCGGCGGCCTTCGACCGTTACCCTTGGGGCACCGTGGCTTTGAAAGCAGCATTACGGTCGCTGAAACGATATTTAGGGAGGTTAAGGAGAGTCTGTTGGTCAGTGGATTTCCACTTCAGGTTAGGGTTTTATCTTTGAATGATCTTGTGAGGTTAGGGTTTCATCTGGTTGCTAGGATTATTTGTGTCTTTGGTCTTCAGATGTTAGCATACGAATGCGTACCGAATCTCGCTGAGAAATACGCTGAAGTTAGAGAGTTGGAGCATGCGAGGCCGCGTAATACGGGGCCACTATATGCCGGTGGGTCATGAAGGAGTGGCATATGAAGGGATGTCCGAAGTTGTCGGCTATTGCCAAGGCTGCGCATGGGTCCCATGTTCCGAAGTTGTCGGCTATTCCCAAGGCCGGCTATCTTCGGAACAACGACATGGGCGCCGGTAAGCGAGACGATGTGTACGACAGGGTGGCGACCCTACTCATGGATGGAGTGGACGTTACGTGCACTCGTCGTGCGTTTGAAGGAGCTTATGGACGGGGGGCGGCGGTTGCATTCAAAGTCAAATATGAGGCAGAGTCCATCCCGCAGCTCTCTATCAGATCATGGCAAGACGAAGAGAGGGGCATAGGCTCTGACTATGTGCCGTCGTCCATTCACGGAGGCCACTTCCATACGCCACCAACATCGCCGCCACACGCAGGGCCATCATACGCGAATGGGTATCCGTCGTCAGAGCAATTCGACGAATTTTCGCGCCGCGTGGACCGGCAGTTCGACGAATTTTGGCGGTCGGTTCGACACGCTTAGCAGCGGCTTCGGCACGCTTAGCGGTAGGTTCGAGCAGTTCGAAAACAACTTTTCGCAATTCTGATATGACTTTTTGCAATTCCGAGAAGATTACGCTCGATGCTCTGAAACGTACGAGGAGCGATTCAACTCGATGCAAGGGTTGGGCGAAAGCATCGGAGTAGTTGCGCAGTTGTTGCAAGGCTACGGCACGACTGGACAAGTTTATTCGGTCCACGCATACATACCGATGCACCATATCATAGTAACTATCTTTACCCCTAATTCAAATTTAATTTGGCGTAGCTTATAAGTTAATATGCATCGTAGGAAATAAGCCGACTTCGACTGGGTGGGATGAATTTGTGAGCCCCGATCCACCCAGTTCGACGATCACATGGGGATGAGGCCGTAAATGGGACTCGGCGTCTTACGTTGCACCTCAATGGGATGATGACGCCGACGGGCAGAGTGGGCCTTTTTATGAGGTGCACCCATCGACTTGGAGGGGCGTCGACTGGAATCAGTCGACGGGGTCGATGGAGGTAGAAGGAAAAAGCTGTGGTTGAGGCGACCCCGGAGGAGCGGCAAAAAAATCCATCGAAGTGGCTGCAATCGCCATACACTGAACCTCCGTCGACTGGACAAATGAATGTGAGGCTCTCGGTCGTAGACATTCATATTTCTAGAAAACACCTTATGTGGGGGGCCGTAGAGCGCGATATACAGGCCTTGGAGGACGAGGAATACGTACAATGAGCAGTCGACAAGCATAGACAAGAATGGTTTGAGGATTTAGTCACGTCAACGAGGTGGCTCGATGACATGGTATGCACTTGAACCATTAATTTTGCAATGAACTGCAAATTGAAAGCCTTTGTTGTTTTGGTTTTTCAGCATATGAATGAAGCCATGAGAGGGTTCATGGACATGCAGAATAAGCATACATTTACTTCGAAGAATGTTGCGTACATGTCTTACGCCTTCAAGACATGTATCGAACTCGAAGGCTTGGAGAACAGAAAAGTCGTAAATGAGATGCTTCCTACGTGGACCCACTACGCGGGGGGACTTCAGGATGGATGCCGTCGATCTCATGGACGAGTGCAGATTGCATCGTCATTCCAGTGCAAATGATAGCACATTGGGTGTTACGCGTTGCTGATTGGAGGAAGAAGACGCTGACGATATACGACTCCGGCGAGTCTTGCGACAATGACATGCGCGACCTTAACAAAGCATTGTCGTCACTTCAAGTATTAATCCCAGCGATATTGGTCTTCATGGGATGTATCAAGAACCGATTTAAGAAATGGACAGTTCTGCGCCATCCGAGGTTCACCAAGCAGCAAGGAGGGTAAGTTTCATTCCTTAGTATTCATTAAATTTTTTTACGACGATTTCTGTATAAGTGTGTTACATTTCAGGGAAGAATGCGGCGCTCATGTGTTGCGAGCGGCAATGAGCCTCATGTTTCGAGATGACGACGTGTCCAATCTGACACAGCAGCAAATTATAGATTTTAGGAAATTTCGTGCAGTTTGTATTTTCCGTAAGGACTTCTATTCCTGGTTTGGTCCAAGATGAATGTAATTGTAATTTTTATTCGGACTTTTAGTCGAACTTTTATTCAATTCGAATTGGTTAATTCGAATAAATTCGAATTGGTTAATTCGAATAAATTCGAATTTAAAAATATTTATTTGAATTAATTCGAATTTTGTTTGACAAACAATTCTTTTTATCACATCAAATCGTCCAGCACTGTTATAAATTTTTTTCGTGATGATTAAATTATTTACTTATGATTAATTAAAAGTACATCAGATTTGGCATTACTATTACGACACTGACAATATCACAGAAAAAGTAACAGACTGACAATAATTGACCAATTATTGTTGACTAGTCAATATAATTTCCGCATAGGGCCGATCTGCTGCGCATGGGACCAAACTTATTCGCACGGGTCCCTTGCGTTAGTTCAGGGGTCCCCTGCTCATGAGCACGGGTCCCTTGCGTGAGTTCACAGGTACCTCGTGTGGTCGCTGGAGTACCGCGCATCAGCTTGCGCGGGTCCACTGCTCATGAGCCCCGTACCACATAGCTCATGTGCGGAGACCCTGCGATTATTTTTACGATTTTACAGTGGATTAAATAATTTCGAACTCTGATTCAGTCTCCATAGGAATATAATACGTCATATAATATCATAGCCCACAAAAGTATGGTCTTTTGCAATTATAAGATACGATTTTTCGATTGTTACATCCTAACCAACTCACCAACATAAGGCGAGTTGTTGCTATGTAAATTTGCTCAATTATTGGGACATCCAACGAATTCACCAACGTCACATTCAAAACAATAACCAAATACTGTAATTATTTTTTTGTATACATTAACGACTTAAGAGTAATTTTTTGGTCAAGATTATTTTTTTTTCGACAAATTTTTCATTATGGTTATTTTTTTAAGTTTTAATATGAACAAAATTATATATGTATTATAATTACTGAAATTATTTTTAAAACCCATGACTTGCCTTTTCACACATCGTTGACAAGGCATTATGACACCTGAAATCAAAGCTGACATGTTTCAGACAAATAGTTGACCAACCAATAATTGAAAAGTAATTGTCTGCAAAGAAAGACCAATAAATTGACTATAATTAGCTTTTACAAAATTTCCACACGGGACCAAACTGTTGCGATAGGGACCAAGCAACGATAGGGACCAAGCAATTAAACACGGGTCCCCGCACATGAGCATGGGACCCGTGCGTGAAAGCACGGGACCTTCGCGCATAAGCACGGGTCCCGCGCATCCAACGTGCATCAGCTAGCGCGGGTCCACTGCGCATGAGCCTCGGGCCACAGCGATAATGTGCAAGGACCCTGCGATTATTTTTGCAATTTTACATCAGCTAGCGCGGGTCCACTGCAAGTTGTTCTTAAGTAAATTTGCTCCATTATTTGAAACCCTAATTTTCAAACCCTAACTTTCATTTCATAACTCTTACATTATAAAAGCATAATTACGTTAATCTAAAAAAAAACTTTCATTTCATAACAATCATAATTAGGTTCATTACATTAGAAAATCCTAAATTTAGAGGTTTTATCTCCTATTTGCTAACAGAAGGCAACCTATTTTTCTGTGGTCTCCCACGTTGTTTGTCGCGAGGAGGTGGTAGCATTTCAACACTTCTTTCAATGTGTTCGGACACCGGCCATATAGTACCTTCGTAAGCTAACTTGCAAATTTCCAAGCTGTAATAAGGGTAAACTAGTGAACCCACATCGACGTTGGCATAACCACAAGCAGCAATCGCGTGTGGGCAAAGAATTCGGTCAATGTCAAACATCTTACAGCTACATGTGCGCAACTCTAGATCGATGACCTCGTTCATGTGCCCGTATACGTTATATGTGCGATGCTCAACTTTTGATACGTGAAATCTTTGTGACCCAACGAAATTCTCGCGGAGAATCGACTCGACCTTCGGTGTAAACTACGTCGAATTCGCAGTGATAGAAGCTTTGCATGCTCTTCAATGCCTACTGAACCAAGCTGATGTTAATCGGTGAATCAATCCCAACAATCCAATAATTGGAAGTTCTCTATCCGCGCGTAGAGCCGCATTTATCACTCCAATCCATGGGTCGTCATGATGTTATATCTCGATTTGGGACAATATACCCTCGTCCACCTAACTATTGCAATCTCGTCAAGATATAGACCCGTCGACGTGAATGTTGAACCCAGAGCTTTGTAATGTGCATCGCACTCGGCCTTGGTGTAGGCATTAGCTACACTTGTCCGCCGTTTTCATCTTCAGATTTTGTTGAATCTGCCACGCGCAAAAACCGTGAAACGAATGCAGAACCACAGCCGGGACGGCACTCTTTATATTTTGGTTTCGTTCGGAAATTATGACGAGTTCATTACTGTCCGGTTGCCTCAATGTAGTGAGGAAACACGTCCAAGATTCAGTTCCCTCCGCGTCAGCAAGGCCCCATGCGAGAGGGTATTGATGGTAATCGCCATCTTGCATCGTAGCAATGAGCAAAACTCCTTTATACTTACCCTTCAGAAAAGTTGCATTGATAGATACGACTGTCCTCATGTATTCATATCCCCTAACGCATACACCGTATGCTAAGAACATATATTTGAACCTCCTTTGTTCGTCCATCTCCCAATCCGTAATGCTGTCAACGTTTGCTTGCCTCAATGCATCCAAGTACGCCGAAAGTAAACCGTAACAATTGTCCCTGTTACCGACTAATTTGTCAGACGCTAGTTGCTTGCCTTTGCAAGCCTTGTAGTACAAGACATCTACTCCACTGTTCTGCTTCATCGGCATGATTGACTTGGGTTGCGGGATATCTTTTGGACCGGTGAAATGTTCCAACAGAACTTGGGAAAAACTGACGAACTTCCTTGCCGATGTCTGCGGCGACGATGGGAAACCCCGCATGTGTGCTTGCCGCAGTATGTTCGTATTGAGAAAAAAGGGGAGCCCTTGTCCTGTGCAGCTCGTACTCGCCACGTGCACCCGTTGCTTGCGCATTTAACTACGTACATGGTTTTATTTGACCGGACCTATTTGAACTTGGAACACGCATCAAGGGCGACTTTAGTGATCACGTCCTTGACTTTCTTCTTGTCTCGAAATTCCTGACCAACGAACAGGCTTGAACCATCCCCAAATCCATACGTGCCATCGTTCGCATGTGGAAAGTTGTGCTCCGGGACATCGACATCGTCATTATCACTTTCCGAAGCATAATTTCCTCGGGTTGTTCGACCGGATCATCTTCATTCTCATTTTGATTCTCGCACTGACCGTTTGATCTTTTTGAAACCCTCGCATTCGGAAATATGGTAAGAATGTTAGATGTGTCGCCTATGTAACACTCCACCAGATGGATTTCCTCATTTGCGTTGTACTGCTCTATTAGATCGACGTTGAAATTCGATTCATCATTAAGATGAGCTTGTGGTGTTGTGGCACTGACAAATAACACAACCTCAACATGGAGCACGGGTCTAGACTGCGGACCACCAAAACCAAGGTACGCATGTATACCGTAGTCATTCTCGATCTAGATGGGTCATGGGAATTCGTAAACTACGCTAGGCATATAGCTTAACGTGAATTCGGAATTGTCATTGCGTAGCGACAATACCTTCACAATCTCATCCTTCACGTCTTCTAGCGTGCATGTTTCCTCGTCGACCACGATTGATGCCATCTATGCAAATTATCCACTGACCCTCGACTTGGAATACAATGTTAGTGATCGTCATGATTACTGCCTGCAATAGAAGTAAAATTTATTAGAACTAGAGTCCTACTTGCGAAAATCCTAACAACTTGCGAAAACTCTAAGGTCATGCGAAACCCTAACAGCTTGCAAACCCTAAGAGCTGTGTGTTTGATAATGTGATTTCGAGATATAATTGAAATCCTAACAGCTTCAAAACCCTAAGAGCTTTTGAAAACCCTAACAGCCTCGAAAACCATAACATATAGCGTGAGACCCCTGCACTACAGCTCGGGACCCACGCATTGATGCGCGGGACCCCTGATCTAGTGCGCAGGACCAATGCTCTAGTGCGCGGGCAGCACTGATGTACTGGTCCTCAGCACTAATGTGCGCGGGAGCGCGCTCTAGTGCACGGGACCAAGCTCTGTGCGTGGGACCCATGCTCTAGTGCGCGGGACCCATGCACTAGTGCGCGGGACCCATGCCCTAGTGCACGGCCCATGTGCTGATGGGCGGGACCCTAGCACCAGCACCTGGGGCCCCTGAACTGATGCGCGGCCTCGTGCTCCAGTGCGTGCGCCCCCAACACTGATGCGCGGCACCCCAACACCAGCATGCGGGGACCGTGTGAAGATGCACGGGGCCCCTGAAGTTATGTGCGGGGCCCCATATCTAATGCATGGGGCCCTTGTGGGTATATGTGCGGGTTCCATTAAGCATGACCACGAGTTTCTTCTTTCCAACTGGAAATTCGACACGCTCATGGCCACACATCATCTCTTCGACACAATCACGTAATTTCGAGAGGGTAAAAATTCAAAATTCGAAACGAAACAACTTACTGTAAAGAGTTAGAGCTGGGTATTTCTTTCCAGACTTATTTCGCAGACTTTGAACTCGACTTAGTGGCGAAAATGAGGCTGTTTTTTCTTAGAGACGATGAAGAAGAAAGGTCGGATCGATCTTGGTGGTTGTAGTAATTATTATGTGCTGCTGTGCGTCTAAATGGGGTTTCGTTTCTTTTATATAGTTACAGATCATCTGTATGTATATTTATTTTTCTCTTTCTTTTATTTTGAGCTAATTAACGAGGGTTTAAAGATGGTTAACGATAAATTAAAATGAAGGCCACTGACAAAAAAACGTCAACGAAGCTATTTTTTTTATATTGACTGAGTCAAAGGCTATTTTTTAAAAGACCGTGATCTTATTGGTATATGGGTGATTGGTATATGGGTGACGTAGGAGTTAGGAGTAATCAACCAAATGGAGTGAACCCTAAGAAGCTAACTCAATCGACATTACAAGGACAGTGAACTTCGGATTATTTAAAAAATGGCCTTTGACACAGTCAACGTTAAAAAAATAGCCTCCTAAATGATAAAAGACCATTGTACCCTTACTAACTCTGCGTAAAAGACTATTCTACCCTTTCTTAATGGCAATCAACGACAGTTAACGAAAATTACAGCTTTTCACAGAGGTTTACTGTAGAATCTGAAAAAGCAAAAGTAAATAAGAAATAACCCCTTTCAATTCACGGGCCCTTTGAAAATCGATCAAGCTTTCTCTCTTTTCTTCTTCTTCACAGTCGAATAGCTCAGAATCCATGGCATTTCAGTCGAGATCCCAAACAGTGAAGGTAATTTTTTTATTTTTTGAAGAATCCGTCCTATACAATCGCACGGGACCCTAAAATTAGGCCGCAGGGTACCCGTGCTTGCTCTTGCAGGGGCCCCGTGTCTTGAATCTCAGGGATCCGTGTGAAAGCGCAGGGGTCCTCCCAAATTAACCCGCACTTTGTCTCGCTGGGACCCGTGCTTGCTAGCGCTGGAGACCTTGCTATGCCACGCTGGGGACCCGTGCGTGCCAGCGCGGGGACCCTGCGACATAGCACGGGACCCGTGCTTGCTAGCGCAGGGACCCGTGCTCGTGTGCGCTGGAGACCCACGCTGGCGACCCGTGCGTGCCAGCGCCGGGACCCTGGTGACAAAGCACGGGACCCGTGCTTGCTAGCGCAGGGACCCGTGCTCATGTGCGCAGGATTGGAGGCAGACACGAGCACGTGTCCCTGCGCTAGCAAGCACGGGTCCCGTGCTATGTCGCAGGGTCCCCGCGCTGGTACGCACGGGTCCCCAGCGTGGCACAACAAGGATCTCCAGCGCACATGAGCACGGGTCCCTGCGCTAGCAAGCACGGGTCCCGTGCTATGTCGCAGGGTTCCCGCGCTGGCACGCACGGGTCCCCAGCGCGGCATAGCAAGGTCTCCACGCAGCATGGCACGGGGACCCGTGCGAGGCGGCCTATCTAAATAATAAGCAATTTTCCCGCATCATATCTAGTTAATTTTTTATTGATTTGTAGGTTCAATTGAAGAAGCAAATTGCCCGAGGCGACGATGAACATGATTACCGGTTACATATCACGTCACGATACTGCGAAGTGAGCGAGGAGATCGTTGGTTTGCTAAACGAGGATGAGCTGGCAGTTTTACGGAAGGGAGTCCGTTCGGCAGGCTCGTCAACGCTGCCGCCAATTTCAATTTGTCGGCGCAGCTGTTGTGGTATCTCATCAAGTGCCAGACGGAGCGTCATAATCGTGACGAGCTTTGGATGATCATCGGAAAGAAACCGCTCCGTTTTTCAAAAACGGAGTATTGCCTAATCACGGGGCTGAAGTTCGCAGCCGAACCGGAGGTGAATCAAACGGATGAATTCGTCCGTCGTCATTTCCCGAGAAAAACGGCAATGACGCTTAAATTGTCGAACGTTAAGCAGCGGTTGGAGGAGTTGGCTGCCAACTCCACGGTGCGCGTCAATGACGAGAAGTTGAAGTTGGCCAACCTGTATTTTGCGGGGTACGTCTTGTTGCCCCGACCTTCCAAGAAGGATACCACCCTTCCTTCTTGGATCGTTTATTTAGTCGAAGACTCAGAGGCCTTCGAGCATTACCCTTGGGGGACCGTGGCCTTCAAAGCGGCATTACGGTCGCTAAAACAAGATTTCGACGATAATAAGGAAAGTAAGCTGATCAGTGGATTCGTACATCCACTTCAGGTTAGGGTTTTATATTTGAATGACTTTGTGAGTTTAGGGTTTCGTATGTTTGCTAACATTAATTTATTTCTTTGTCTTCAGATATTTGCATATGAATGCATACCGGCCATCGCTGATAAATATGCTGAACTTAGAGAGTGGGAGCATGCGAGGCCGCGTATATGCCGGTGGGTCACGAGGAATTGGCCCCGGAAGGGATGTCCGAAGTTGGTGGAAATTGCCAAGACGGTGCGCGGGTCCGATGTACGAGGACTACTAGTGCCGATTGGAGACGAGACGCAGGCCGATTATTTTCGCTACAGCGACTTCGAGGTCGCCGCGTCACACGACGACGTGTACGATAGGGTGGCGAGCCTACTGATGGAAGGGGTGGAAGTTAGGTGCAGTCGTCGTGCGGCCGTAGAAAATCTTGGCCGGCGGGCGGCAAACGAACCGCCGCCGCAGCCCAATTACGAAGCAGAGTCCGTCCCTCAGCTCTCTATTAGATCACGGCAAGACGAAGAAAGGGGCATGGGCGATGACTACGAGCCGTCGTACATGCATGGAGGCAACTTCCATACGCCGCCGCATTCCATGCATGGAGGCAACTTCCATACACCGCCGAGGTCGCCGCCAATGCCAGGGCCATCGTCAGACCAGTATGAGGAATTTACGCGCCACGTGGACCGGCGATTCGATGAATTTGGCAATCGGCTCGACACGTTTAGCAGCGGCTTCGACGCACTTAGCGGTCGGTTCGAGCATCTCGAGAACGAGTTTTCGCAATTACGAGCTGGCTTTGCGCAATTCCGAGGTGATTACGATCGATGCTCCGACTTCTATGAGGAGCGGTTCAACTCGATGCAAGGTCTGGGCGAAAGCATCGGTGGCGTTGCGGTTCAGTTGCAAGAGCTTCGGGACGATTGGACGAATTTATTCGGTACACGTACACATACCGACGCGCCTCATTGCAGTAACTATCTTTACCCCTAATTCAAATTTAATACACGCCGTAACTTACAATTTAATATGTATCGTAGGCGACGAGGCGACCTCGACTGGGTGGACGCAATTTGCGAGGCGGGATCCACCCAGTTCGACTGGATGGGGATGGCCGGCAAATGAGTATCCGTGGCAGTGTTACGCTCCATCGCAGCAATTGGACGATGGATACGACGGGCAGAGCGCCACATTTTATGAGGTCGACCCATCTACTTGGAGGGGCGTCGACTGGGATCAATCGATACCGCAATATTCGGCGGTTGCGGATCAGTCGGCGGTTGCGGATCAGTCGACGGTGGCTGATAGGGGTAAATGTGTGGCCGACGTGACCCCGGAAGGCAGGCAGAAGAATCCGTCCAAGTGGCTGCAGTCGCCGTTCACCGAGCCTCCGTCGACCGGTCAGATGAAAGCGAGTCTATCAGCCGTAGACGTCCATATTTCTAAGAAGATTCTGGTGTGGTCGACCATAGAAAGGGAAATACGGGCGATGGCTGACGACGAGTACAAGGAGTGCATGGTCGAGAGGCATAGACGTGGATGGTTTGAGGAACTATACACGCCAACGAGTTGGCTCGATGACATGGTATGCTCCGCTTGAACTATTAATTTTGCAATGAACTATAATTGTAAAGCTCTAGTTGTTTTGGTTTTTCAGCATATGAATGAAGCAATGAGAGGGTTCCTGGACATGCAGAAGACCCACTCATTTGCGTCGAAGAATGTTGCGTACATGTCTTGCGCATTCAAGACATGTATCGAAACCGAAGGCTTCGATGGAGGGAAAATCGTAAATGGGATGCTTTCGTTATGGTCCCATTACGCGAGAGGACTTCAGGATGGATGGCCGTCGATCTCATGGATGAACGCAGACTGCGTCGTCTTCCCCGTGCAAACGATAGCACATTGGGTGCTATGCGTCGCTGATTGGAGGCAGAAGACGATGACGGTATACGACTCCGACGAGTCTTGCGACAAGGACATGCGCAACCTTAACAAAGCGTTGCTGCCACTTCAATCAATGATCCCGGCGATATTGGTCTTCATGGGATGTATCAAGACACGGTTTAAGAAATGGAAAGTTGAGCGTCATCCGAGGTTCGCCAAACAGCAACGAAGGTTAGTTTCATTCGTTATTATTTCATTAAATTTGTTTACGACGATTTCTGTTTAAGTGTGTAACGTTTCAGGGGAGAATGCGGCGTACATGTGTTGCGAGCGGCAATGAGCCTCATGTTTCGAGGTGACGACGTCTCCAATCTGACACAACAGGAAATTGTAGATTTTAGGAAATTTCTTACAATTTGTGTTTTGCGTAAGGACTGGGGTTCTTGGTTTGGTCCAAAAACTATTTGAATGTAATTTTTATTTTATTCAAGTGGCCTGCATGGTTTAAATAATTTCTTACAATTTCTATTTTTATTTAAATAATTTTTATGAAAAACCTCGCACGTTGTTGGTTACGTTTGTGTAAATTATTTCATCTGAATTGACATTAGTGATGACATGACAAGCAATTTTATTGATAATCGCATCAAATCGACTGTTATGACACTGACAATATAACGAAAAAAGTAACAGACCACTAATTCACAAATGATTGTTGACTATTCAACGCACATAAGCATGGGACCAAGCATTTGAGCATGGGTCCCTTGCTTGAAAACTAGGGACCTCTGCAGTAGTCATTGAGCAAGGGTCCCGCGCATGGGCTATGAAGATTACACAATTTTGATATTTTGTCGTTAGTATTAAATATTTATTTTTGGTTAAACTGACAAGGCATTGGTTACACTGACATTCGCAGAAAAAGTTAGTACAGAAAATAATAATTTACCAATGATTGTTGACTAATAAATAAAAATCCGCACGGGTCCGATACGCTGCGCATGGTCCCAAACTTATGCGCACGGTCCCTCGCGCATAAGCATGGGTCCGCGCACGTAACGCACGGGCCCCTTGCGTGATAGCTGGGGTCCCGCGCGTGATCGCTGGGGTCCCGCGCATCCAACGCGCATTAGCTTGCGCGGGTCCATGAGCATGGGCCCCGGACCACAGCACTCATGTGCGGGGACCATGCAATTATTTTCGCGATTTTACACCATATTAAATAATTTCGAAGTTCGATTCAGCCTCCATACGAATATAATACGTCATATAATATCATAGCCAACAAAAGTATGGTCTAATTGCATGTATAAAATACGAGTTTTCGATTGTTACATCCTAACCAAGTCACCAACATAAGGCAAGTTGTTGCTATGTAAATTTGCTCAATTATTGTGACATCCACCCAGTTCACCAAATTCACATTGAAAACAATAACAAAATAGTGTAAATTTTTTTTATGTACATTAACGACATAAGAGTAATTTTTTGGTCAAGATTAAATTTTTTTTCGACAATTTCGTTATGGTTAATTATTTTTGTAAAGATGTAGAAAATATATATGTATTTAATTATTGAAATTATTTTAAACCCGTCCCTTGCTTTTTCTTCTCACACATCGAAAAGGACACCAGACTTGACAAGGCATTATGACACCTGATTTCAAATCTGACATGTTTCAGACAAATAGTTGACTGAGCAATAATTCAATAATAACTTTATCTGCAAAAGAAGACCAATAATTGACGTCTCAATAATTGACTACAATTAGGGTTTACAAAATTCCGCACGGGACCGAACTTATGCGCAGGGACCAAGCAAATAAGCACGGGTCCCCTCACATGAGCATGGGTCCCGTGCTTGAAATCAAGGGTCCTTCTTGCATAAGCACGGGTCCCGCACATCCATTAAAACCCTAACTTTAAAATCCTAATTTTAAATACCTCAAACAATATCACATCATAACTCTTACATTATAAAACAATCATTACGCTAATCTAAACAAACTTTAATTTCATAACAATACTAATTAGGTTCTATTACATTACAAAACCCTAAATTTAGAGGTTTTACCTCCTACTAAATTCGCCAACAGAAGGTAACCTATTCTTCTGTGGTCTTCCACGTTGTTTCTCGCGAGGAGGTGGCAGCATTTCAACACTTCTTTCAATGTGTTCAGACACCGGCCATATAGTACCTTCGTAAGCTAACTTCCAACATCCCAAGCTGTAGTAAGGGTCGACTAGTGAACCCACATCGACGTTGGCATAACCACAAGCAGCAATAGCGTGTGGGCAAGGAATTCGGTCGATGTCAAGCATCTTACAGCTGCACGTACGCAACTCTAGATCGACCACCTCGTTCACGTTGTGCCCGTATACATTATATGTTAGACGCCCAACTTCCGATACGTGAAATCTTTGCGACCCAATGAAATTCTCGCGGAGGATCGACTCGACCTTCGGCGTAAACGACGTCGAATTCGCAGCGATAGAAGCTTCGCATGCTCTTCGATGCTTACTGAACCAAGATGCTGTTAATCGGTGAATTGAGCCCAACAATCCTATAATTGGAAGTTCTCTATCCGCGCGTAGAGCCGCATTTATTGACTCCGATCCATTGGTCGTCATGATGTTATATCTCGACTTGGGACAATATGCCCTCGTCCACCGTTCCTTGTCAATCTCGTTAAGATACTGACCCGCCGACTTGAATGTTTTACCTAGAGCTTTGTAATGTGCATCGCACTCGGCCTTGGTGTAGGCACTCGCCACCCGCCAGAAAATGGGGCACGCACCCTTGTCCGCCGTTTTCGTCTTCACATTTTGCTGAATGTGCCAGGCGCAGAAACCATGAAATGAATTCGGAAACCCAGCGGGGACGGCATTCTTTATACCGTTGTTTCGGTCAGAAATAATGACGAGTTCATTACTATCCGGTACGAAACGACTCAATCTAGTGAGAAACCACGTCCAAGATTCAGTTCCCTCCGAGTCAGCAAGACCCCATGCGAGCGGGTATTGATGGTAATCACCATCTTGCGCCATAGCAATGAGCAAAACTCCTTTATATTTTCCCTTCAAAAAAGTTGCATCGATAGATACGACTTTCCTCATGTATGCAAATCCCCTAACGCATGCGCCGTATGCTAAGAACATATATTTGAACCTCCTTTGTTCGTCTATCTCCCAATCCGTGATGCTGTCAATGTTTGCTTGCCTCAACGCATCCAAGTAGGCTGGAAGTAAACCGTAACAATCGTCCCTGTTACCGACTAATTCGTCCGACGCTAGTTGCTTGCCTTTCCAAGCCTTGTAGTACGAGACATCTACTCCCCTGTTCTGCATCATCGACATGATTGACTTGGGTGGCGGAATGTCTTTAGGACCGGTGAAATGTTCCAACAGAACTTGTGATACAACTGACGAACTTCCTTGCCGATGTCTACGGCGACGATGAGAAACCCCGCAGGTGTGCTTGCCGCAATACGTTCGGATTGAGAAAAAAGGGGAGTCCTTGTTCTGTGCAGCTCGTACTCGCCATGTGCATCCTTCGCTTGCGCATTTCGCTACGTACATGGTTTTATTTGATCGGACCAATTTGAACTCGAAACACGCATCAAGGGCGACTTTAGTGATCACGTCATTGACTTCCTTCTTGTCCCGAAATTCCTGACCAACAAACATGCTTGAACCATCCCCAAATCCATATGTGCTGCCGTCAGCATATGGAGAGTTATGCTCCGCCATTGTGACATCGTCATTATCACTTTCCGAAGCATAATGTTCCTCGGGTTGTTCGAACGTATCATCTTCATTCTCATTTTGATTCTCGCACTGTCCGGTTTGATCTTCTTGAAAACCCTCATATTCAGGAAGATGGTAAGAGTGGTAGTTAGATGTGTCGCCCATGTAACCCTCCACGGGATGGATTTCCTCATTTGCGTCGCACTGCTCTATTAGACCGACGTTGAAATTCGATTCATCATTAAGATGAGCTTGTGGTGGTGTGGCACTGACAAAGGACGCAACCTCAACATGGAGCACGGGTCTAGACTTTGGACCACCAAAACCAAGGTATGCACGTATACCGTAGTCATTCTCGATGTAGATGGGTCGTGGGAAATCGTAAACTACGCTAGGCATGTAGCTTAACGTGAGTTTAGAATTCTCGCCGCATAGCGACAAAACCTTCACGATCTCATTCTTCACGTCATCTAACGTGCATGTTTCCTCGTCGACCAAGATTGATTGCCATCTATGAGTAGGAAGAGGACACCACTTCGAGGTATTGTCCTCGCCAATTATCCACTGACCCTCAACTTGGAACACAATGTTAGTGATCGTCATGATTACCCCCTACAATAAAAGCAAAATTTATTAGAACCGTAGCCCCACTTGCGAAACCAATACAACTTGCGAAACCCTAGTTTGCGAAAACAATAGTTTGCAACAAACCCTAGTTGTCGAAATTGTTATTTCGGATACTGTGTAGGACCCTAGTTTGCGAAACCCTAGTTGCAACAAACCGTAGTTTGCGAAAACAATAGTTTGCAACAAATCCTAGTTGTCGAAATTGTTATTTCGGATACTGTGTAGGAACCCTAGTTTGCGAAAACCCTAGTTTGCGAAAACAATAGTTTGCAACAAACAATAGTTTGCAACAAACCCTAGTTTGCAGGACTGATTTCTAGGCATAATTAAAGCCCTAACAGCTTTCGAAAACCCTAATAGCTATCGAAAACCCTAACAGCTATCGAAAACCCTAGCATATAAGCACGGGACCCCTGCACCAGCGCATGGGACCCAAGCTCTAGAGCGCGAGACCCATGTCTTAGTGCGCGGGACCCATTCCCTAGGACGGCCCATGCACAGCGCGGGACCACAGCACCAGCGTCTGGGGTCCTTGAACTGATGCCTGGGTCCCGTGATCTAGCGCGCGCGGACCCGTGCTCTAGTGCGCGCGCACCATGCACTGATGCACGGAACCACGGCACCAGTGTGCGGGGACCCTGAGTTGATGCCCGGGTCCCATGATCTAGCGCGCGGACCCGTGCTCCATTGCGCGCGCGCCCTGCCCTGCACTGATGTGCGGGTCCCCAGCGCCAGCGCCTGGGGCCCTTGAACTGATGCCCGGGTCCCGTGATCCAGTGCGCGCGGACCCGTGCTCCAGTGCGCACGGCCCCTGCACCAGCTTGCGGGGACCGTGTAAACATGCGCGGGGCCCCAGATCTAATGCATGGGGCCCTTGCGGATATATGTGCGGGTTCCATGAAGCATGACCACGAGTATCGTCTTTCCGACTGGAAATTCAAAATTCTCGTGGCCAAACATCATGTAAATGACAAACTCACGTAATTTGGAGGGTAAAAATTCGTAATTCAAAAAGAAAAAACTTACTGTAAAGAGTTAGAGCTGGGTTTTTCCTTCCAGACTAGTTTCGCAGACTTCGAGTTCGACTTGGTGACGAAAAGTCACAAAAATGAGGCTGTGTTTTTCTTTTGAAACGATGAAGAAGAAAGTATGGATCAATCTGGGTTGGTATAGTAATTATTACGTGCTGCTGTGCATTTAAATGGAGTTTCGTTTCTTTTATATATATACAGATTGTGTATGTATATTTATTTTTTTTTCTTTTATTTTTAGTTAATTAACGACGGTTTATTGAAGATGGTTAACGGTTAATTAAAATGAAGGCCATTGACAGAAAAAAAAACGTCAACAAGACTATTTTTTAATATTGACTGAGTCAAGGGCCATTTTTTTAAAAACCCGTGAACTTCCGATGGACGCAGCGCAGCAGCAGCGAACGACGGGTGCTCAGCCGCCACAGAATCCCGATACAGCCGCCGGCGATTTGACCTCTGCTTTTTCCGTGCTGCTGTTGACATTAGCAGGAGTCGCCGCATTGGTAAGTAAGCAACAATCATTCATTTAAGCTGTTCCTTTTTTTCACCCAATATTAGTATCCGCGGCAGTTTTATTCAATCGATTTTGCTTGTTGAAAGACGTGGAGCATGGTGTTAATTACGACTATAGGTACAGTCGATAGCAATTCATTGATATCTTCGGAGTTGTCAAAATAGCAGTCTGCAGTTGTTAGATCACTTCGTGTACTAGGATAAATGACATAATTGTGAGCAAACCCGAATTTGCTTTTCAGCTAGCTCCCGAGGCACCTTTGCTGATAAAAGTTTTTTTTATCTCGTTCTAGAATATATCGTTACATTATTTGTGATTATTGTTTGTGGTCTTAATTTAGGTTTGATACAATCCCATATTACATATGGACAAGTCATTTTTCAGGTCATTCTTCCATCATTATCAGCTGCCCAGCAGAGTTTTTCTATCTTGCATCAAGTTCCTGAAGGCCATGTTGGGGCTTATTGGAGAGGAGGTGCCCTTCAGACAACGATTACAGACCCAGGTACAACACGATGCTAATTTTTACACAATGCTTAACTTATCATTGCACCTTATCCGACTTTCTCTTTGTAGGTTTCATTTGAAATTGCCACTTATAACCCACTTTGAGCCCATTCAAGTGACCTTGCAGACTGATTTGGTACCACTTCCATCTCTCTCTATCTCACTGATTTGTTAACAGTTCCACTTCTCTCCTGCCTCTATTAAAGATTTTATGTAATTGAACACGAAGGTTCGAGATATTCCATGTGGAACGAAAGGAGGTGTTATGATCAGCTTCGAGAAGATAGAAGTATGTAATTTGATGTTTGCTGATAACTAGCTAGTTTAGTTGAGAAACAATCTTTCGTAGTTTATTGATACCTTTATATACTTGTACCTTACTTCAGGTAGTTAACCGCCTCCACAAGAATCATGTATACAAGACGTTACATGACTATGGTGTACATTATGACAATACCTGGATTTATGACAAGATTCATCATGAGATAAATCAGTTTTGCAGTTCTCATTCCCTTCAGCAAGTTTATATAGATATGTTTGATCAGGTGACTGGCCAAATCTCCAAAAGCATTCGATAATCTCTCATTTATTTTTTTCCCTGTTGCTGCCTTTGCTAGCTTATCTTTAGAATATATTGTTGTTAGTGGCAAAATCACTGTCCAAGAGCACACGTTAAGCAATTGATTATTGCTTTAAATTCATTGACTTTTTTATCCAGTTGGTTTTGATAGAAACGACTTCTAACTTTACAGATTGACGAGAAAATGAAAGATGCTCTTCAGACATATTGCACGCGCTATGCTCCAGGCATCGAAATTATCAGTGTGCGTGTCACCAAACCTAAGATTCCAGAGAGTATAAGAAGGAACTTTGAACAAATGGAAGAAGAACGCACCAAGGTGCGGATGACAATGTGATTCATATATGAGCTTGATATCTAGCTACTTTTTGTTAGAAAGTACATATCTCTTCTGCATATCCTTGAGGCGAGCATGTTTGAAGTTGAAAGTAGATCTCTTTCTTATATTAACTTTATTTCCTTCACTTCTTACCATAAGGTTCTGATAGCCGTGGAGAGGCGGAAAGTTTCTGAGAAGGAAGCAGAGACGAAGAAAAAGATTGCCATTACTGAAGCGGAATCACACGCTCATGTAAGTAAGATTCAGATGGAACAGAAATTGATGGAGAGAGATAGTGCAAGGAAGCAAGAGGAAATATCTAACGCCATGTACTTGGCCCGAGAAAAGAGCTTGGCTGATGCTGATTACTATCGGTCTGGATTTTGAATTTCCATGAATAATCTTCTGTCCTTGTATTTTGAATGTGATAGACATGCCCTTTGCTAATCATATAATTTCTGCTAGGACAGTGAAAGAAGCGGAAGCAAACAAGTTGAAGCTGACTCCTCAGTATTTGGAACTCAAATTTATCGAAGCCATTGCTAACAACTCAAAGATGTATTTTGGCAACGAGGTTGATTCTTTGATGTATGACTTATACAATTACACCTCATTCGTTTTCTGCAATTCAATGTGATTGGTTTTCTTCATGCAGGTGCCTAACATGGTTTTTGATCAAAGGTTGCTTGGTAACTATTTGCAAGATGTACTGCGCACAGAAAGCTAGCAATCAATCTGAGGCTCTCTTTTCAAGTGAAACCACCTTTTTAGCTTCCACGTTGCTTTTGGTTGGATGGTCGTAAACATTCATTCGAAGTCGTGTGTATTACAATATTCTTATTAGTTAGCTTTATCCAAATCTGAAAAGATATATTATTTGTTTATTACCTAACTTTTCACTCTTCTGTAATTTTTCTCAAAAGCATATAAGATAGGTACGGCAGGATTGGATTGAAGTCAATCAAATCCATGATTAATGACGTCTCATAAGTCAAATATTTCAGCAGTTATCAACTTCTTGGCACTTACCCATAGGATGCAGTAAGATGCTGCTTTCATCGTAATGCAATACCTGAAAGTAGTGCAGTGTTCTTTAAAACATAGTCCTACTACACTGAAATTCTACTTCGGATATATACTTTTGATATAGTATACTTCGTATCGTTGGAACAAATAAAAGATTTAAAAATTAGCATTTTGGCATTTCTTCTCTGCAATTAATTGCTCCATGTGATCTGATTCTTGTAGCATGAACTGTTGGTGTTTCTTCGTTAATGGGTGTTAGTCCTAATTTATCAACTATAAGATCCTAGACTTGAATCATTAGTTAATCGATTAGAATTATGCAAAATCTAAGCTCGATCGAAAAACTCTTTCGAAACCTTGAGAGAGAATTTGCCTAGTGAGATGAAGATTTTACTGTTTCTCTCTCTAGAAATCGGATTGCAAGCCTTTCGGATCAATATTATAAAATCTTCTATTAAGCACAATGTTTACAAATGTATTTATATCAAACAAACTTGGTATAAATAACATATAACTCCTAATCTAAGGACAAATGCAAGAAAAGGCCCTAATTATAAGGACAGCTAATTAAATCAAAGCACAATTACTAGTATTCTACATTCTCCCCCTTTGTGTTTGATTGCTCTTCCGCGCCATCTGTTCTCGTCGGGCCTAGTACGACCTGCGCAAGCCCATGCACAAAGTTCCTTAGCGTATTCCTCAGCTCCAGTCACTCTTCGATGTCCTCAAGTAGTTCCACCAGGAGTGGTTTTTCTCTCACGAACCTATGAAGCTTCAGCATCATCTCTATGTTGAACTCTTCCAAACTTTTCTCTATGTTCTGCCTGATGACCTTGAGCGTCCCATCACAAAACTTGTGAATCTCAGTCTTCAGCATCACTCTAGTCTTCTTTGCGATCGAATTGTGATAAGTGATCCCTAAGACTGAGCTGATGTGTACGTGGTTGTTGGGAAGCTCTTCGATCTCAGGTCCTTTGTTGATCGGAGTGGTCATGTTAACCTTCTTCATGTTGCTCTCCAGAGCCATCTGAAGGTCGTGAGTGGCGAAGTACTTGACTTGTCGCACCATGAAACAGTAGAGTCCCTCTAGTCCTTCCTTCTTATGAAGCATTGAGGACCCTTGTACTTCTCTACGTATAGTTGGTAGAGACGGTACACCTCCTCGACAGGGAGATACGGTAGGTCGCTCTCGCTTAACTTCTCGAGTTCTGTCTACTCGCTCGATGACATAGTAGGGTGTTGGAAGACCTCCTTTAGCACAGAAGACACTTAGAAGCTAGCATATCGGGGATAGACTCTTATAATGACTCTTTGCTTGTCCTTTGGTTATCCCCAGCCTCATATCTGGTCCAAGATGGGTTAGCATGCAGAGATAGGACATTCTCTTTTGCTGATCCAGGTGAGAGATCCCTCTGAGCTCAAACTCGTTCAACTTCTTGACTTTGTCCGGTGACCTCCAAATGTGTTCTCGAATTTCTTCAAGGAAGGGAATCTTAATTCTGATATTCTCCCACGGCATGTCGATGCGAACGGTCCCTGGCATTTGTCTTGTAGGGGAAACCGCTCGTTGTGCAATAAGCTCTGGAAGCTCTTGGGAAACTTCTATTAGGACTAGGTGCACCGAAGCTGCTTGAAGGAAATGTGCAACGTCCTTGAGTCGTTGTCTCTGAATCTCATCGGGCATGATATGGGTCATCCACTGTACTTTATATCGATCGAGGAACTCGTGTGGGTTGACGGCATGTCCAGATGGTCGCGATTGATCTGGAGCGGTCGAGGGAGTGGCCTGAGTGGCTGCCAAGGCCACGAGCATTGCTGCACTTGCTTTTTCTTCTGTAAGCAAGGGGCTTGTGAAGGTCTGTGGTGGTGTGGACGGAGGCGTCGGTCCTGATCGTCTGGATCGTCATGTAGACGTCGGGTGCGGGAGCTTTGGCCTCGGCAGGACTGAGTAGGTGGCTCAGGGTGATCCACAAGACGCATGTAGCTTCCTGAGGCGTTTGGGTGGGAAGGCCTATATGGCGGGCGAGTAGTATGTCGTGGAGTTCGGTGATGGATGATGTATGGGTAGGGGTGGGCTTTCGGATTCGGATTTTGGGTACCCGATCCGACCCGATCGGGTCTTTACCCGATCGGATGAAAAATCGATTTAAAAGTCGGGTATCGAGTTCAAACCCGATACCCGATTATATCTATCGGGTCGGGTAGCGGGTAGCAATGTGCTACCCGTTTACCCAATCGGGTACCCGATAATAATAAATTAATTGACAATTTTTTAAATTATTCGACCAATTAAAAAAAAATTCAAATATTAAACTCATGGGTTGGGATGGCCGCACACTGTGAAGTAGAGGTCTAACATAAGCACATGTATATATAGGAAATTATTCCCACACTAACCAAGTGAAAATCGGTGTGGGACAGTTGAATGTAAACTAATGGTCAGTATTTTTATTTAAATATAATCATACACCAATTAGCTAAAAAGTTGTCGTAGCCCAGTGGTTGAAAGCAGATGGATAAGTTCTACAGTGTCTCGTCCTGGGTTCGATTCCCCATTCCCCACCTTGAAACAATTTTTAGCTTATTTAAACTTATCCAAAAAGAAGAAAAGAAAAAAAGAAAACTCGAACCCGACTTGCAGGTAGCTGATCGGGCTTCGTGTACCCGATGGTCGGGTACCCGAATTTGATCGGGTCGGGATCGGGTATCAAAATAGCTACCCGAAAAAATCGGGTACCCGACCCAAAAAACCGGAAACCCGACCCGATCACACCCCTATGTATGGGTTAATGAGGATGGATGGGTTAGTGAGTGGGTCGGTGGGAGAGGATTGTCGGTTCGGGAGGTTTGCTTGTGCTGAAGTGCCCCCTGAGACGGGTGCTTTCCCAGTGTCGCGTCGGGACGTCTCGATGGCTGCCAGCACCCTCTCCATCATTTTTGTCTTCAAAGTGATCTGATGGCCGTAGAGAGAGCTGTTAGGAAGTGTGCTTCAGTCGCAAACTGGCGGGACGCCTCCGTTGATGGACCAGGTCGACTAATGTCGCCTGCTGTCAACCCTTGAGCTATCGCCGGCTCCTCATGTTGGCTCGTAGTTACTTGAGGTTGTGACTGTCCGAGACTTCCATTCAATCCTCGATTCGAATCTTGAAGATTCTCATCTATGGATGTTGTGGCAGGTTCAGATTGAATCTGCGTATCAGATGCCGGTGGGACTGGGCCGGTAATGACTGGATTCTGGCTTCGACCTCAGCACTTGGAGTGATGACTGGGGTCGTGTCTGATGTAGAAGCAACAGCTGTGATGACGGGCTCGGTGATTGAGAGTGAGTGTCTTGGAACCCATCTGATCAGGTGAACCTCTTCGTCAGAATCCGTGGCTTCGGACGAAGTAGCTGTATGAGGAGTTAGTTCCCTTGCAACATCCTCATGGGCTTCTGTTGGTTGAGGCTCTTGAGATGTGATCGTTGGAATCACGGCCTCTGGTGCAGGAGTAGTAGCCTGTGATGGTGGACTATGCCCCGTTTCCGCTTCGGGCTGTGTTGCCTGTTGTAGGATCTCCTCAATCGATCCTTGGAACACGCCAACAATGATGGGCACTTCAACACCAAGTGATTGTTGTGGAGCCTCGAGATCCAACTCTTGTGCCACTGCGTCAATCAGCATGGCACAATCTTCAGGTACTTGTGTTTCCTGAATTGGAGGCTCTTGTTCTAGCTCCTGAGCTACTTGATCTATCAACTCGGCTTCAGGGCTAGGTTGGTGCTGTTGTTGTCGGGGAGGGCTCACATGAAAATCTGTCGGGGGCGCTCTAATCATATGCTCCGTGAGATGATTCTCACGGCAGTACAGCCTATAGAAGTTTCCCGATGGGTCGACGAGACGAAGGGCTCGAATGGGATCGGCATCAACGGCTGATCCAAATCTGAGCCTCGGATGGTGGAAGAATTTGAGTCTTGGGGGTTGGTAGTTCCTTCCTGAAGGTAGACGAGGGATGTTCTCGTGCATCTCCATGAGTTGTCGGATGATGATGTTGAACCACCACGCATACGGAACATTCTTCGATCTTTTGTTCTCATTTTGTCTGATTAGTTCTGCTAGATCGTTCCAGATCAGTTGAACGAAATCGTAATTCCGCGAGAATGCTATGCCGTGAAAAATGCGGATAATGTTGCCATTGCCTTTGTCAAACCCGACGTGCTTTGGCAATAGACACTTGTTGATTATGCAAAATAGTGTCTTCCATGGGTGCGGGATTCTGCTGCTATGGACTTGTGCAAGTTTGGTGAGCGGTGGACGGTATCCCATATGTAGAAACATGCACCATCTCTACATCTGAAGGCAGAGGGTCATAGTTTTGGCTGAACGGTAGGTCTAGGACGAGCCCGAAGTCATCCTTGCTGAAGCTTATGTGTCTCGTCCTGATGACTGTCGTGAAGCGATAGGAGCCATCAACTACTAGACTCTTAATTCTTCCCCAGAATTGTTGTAAGTAGACCATGGGCACGGATGCGTCACCGTGAGCGCGTGCCAGAGGGGATGGCCTTGCAGTATAGACACAATGACCTCGTCCGAACACCTGAAGGTAGTCAGGTCGAGCTGGAAGTTGGTGTCTTGAACCTAAGGTAGGTTCTTCTCGTAAATGTGGTTGTATGTCGGATAGTGATCCATCTGAAAATCATTTTGAAAAACAAAACATTAGTTCAAGGATTTAATTGAGTCGAAAATAATCTATCGTGTCATAGTATGTTTGATAAATTTGTAATTGAAATCAGGAAGCTGCACATAGGTCATGCGAAGTGACTGTTTAAGAGATAATATCACTTCGATATATGTATATAAGATATATGTAAGTGTGGTCGAAAATTTTCTAAGTGTTTAGCACTACTATTCACTCCGTGAAGTTTTTCACACGTACAATTGAATTTTCAATTTTGATTTTCCAAGTGCTGATTTTTTTATTCAAATCTCCGTTCAATTTTGCGATCGAAAATTTATTCGCTAATGTCTGCTACAGTGAAAAAGAGTTAGAAAATTTTAGTAAGTGTTGAATGTTATGCGCGTGGTACTGTAGCCGAGAAATTTTACGACTGAGAAAAATTTTCGTGTAAATTTACGATCGAGAAAATTGATTTCAGCGTAAATTTACGACCGAGAAATTGTTCGCGCGTGAATAAAATTTTTGCTGTGAGAGTTATCGAGCGAGAAAGTATTTCTATTTTAAAATTGTTTTTCGCTGCCAAATTTTACGATCGAGAAATTTTATCGTCGAAAATTTAATTTTATCGCCGCTGAAGTTTACGATCGAAAGAAAATTGAAATCGAAAGTACTGTTTTCGATGTTAAGTTTTGCGCTTGAACTTAATTGCATCTATTTTATCGATTTCACTCTTAAGTTTTTCGCTCGCATAAAATCCTAATTAGATTTCTCGATATTAAGTATCTTTTTGTTCTACGTCATTTATAGCGATTAAATCATAATTTAGCGATCGAAAACCTTATTCGATTCAAACAGTATGTTAGGTCCTACGATTAACAACTCTATGATCCTAGGCATGAATTCTAAGTAATTCGATGATAATGATTGACATTAAGATTCGATCGAAAAACTCAAATGAAGAACAAGAGAGAGAATTCGAGTAGAGTGAGAAAGTTACTATTGTTTCTCTCTCCAGAAATTGAATTCCAAGCCTTTCGGATCAATTTCCAAAACTTTCTCTATTGATTGCGATTGATATACAAGGTATTTATACCAAACTCACTTGGTATAAATATCTAACTAGTCCTAATCTAAGGACAAATATTAGAAAAGCCCCAAAATACAAGGACAACTAATGAAATCAAGCACAATTAAAATTGATACTCTACAATCTCCCCCTTTGTGCTTGATTGCGTTTCCGCGCTGTTTGTCCTCGTCGGGCGTAGTACTACCTGCGCAAGCCCAGCGCATGCTCGAAGTTTTTGAGCGTTTCCCTCAGCTTCAGGCACTCCTCGATGTCGTCTAACAACTCCATCAGGAGCGGCTGTTCTCTCACGAACCTGTGGATCCTCAGCATTGTATCTCTGTTGATCTCTTCCAACCTCTGCTCGATATTCCTCCTAATGACCTTGAGCGTCCCATCGCAAAACTTATGAATCTCAGTCTTCAGCATCAACCTATCCTTCTTAGCTATTGGATTGTGGTAGATGATGCATAGGACTGAGCTGATGTGCACATGATTGCTTGGAAGCCCTTCGATCTCAGGTCCTTTGTTGAGCGGTTCGGCCATGTTGACTTTCTTCATGTTGCTCTCCAGAGCCATCTGAAGGTCATGCGCTGCAAAGCATTTGACTTGGCGCATCATGAACCGGTAGAGGCCTTCGAGGCCCTCTTTCTTGACGAAGCCTTGAGGACATTTGTACTTCTCCACGTACAGCTGATAGAGGTTGTATACCTCGTCGGCAGGGAGATACGGAAGGTCGCTCTCTCTTAGTTCCTCTCGGGTTCTGTCCACTCGCTCAATAACGTATGTTGGGGTTGGAAGTCCTCCTTTAGCACAGTAGACGCTGAGACTCTTATAGTGGCTCTTATAGTGGCTCTTGACTTGTCCTTTAGTCATCCCCAGCTTTACATCAGGTCCAAGTTGAGTCAGCATCCAGAGGTAGGTCATCCTCTTCTACTGATCCCAGTGAGAGATCCCTCTTAGCTCGAACTCAGTCGGCTTCTTGACCTTGTTCGGTGAGCTCCAGATGTCTTCACGAACTTCTTCAAAGAAGGGTATCTCTATTCGAATATTCTGCCATGGTGTGTCGATCCGAGCTGTCCTTGGCATTTGTCTTGTGGGGGAAGCCGCTCGTTGTGCGATCAACTCTGGTAGCCTTGGGATATCTCGCTGGTAGTCTTCTCCTTCTTGAAGTTCTTCGTCTTCTATGAGCATAAGGTTACCGAGGCTTGTTGTAGGAAGTGTCGAACGTCCTGAAGCCGTCGTCTTTGATGCTCATCGGGCATCATGGAATGGGTCATCCACTGTCCTTCGAAAATGTACTTGCCTAGGACCTCGTGTGGGTTGACGCCATGTCCAGATGGTCCCGGTTGGTCTGGAACTATTAAGGGAGTCGCCTCAGTTTACGCCAGAGCGACGAGCATGGTAGCACTTGCTTCTTCTTCCGAAAGCAAGGGGCTTGTGAAGGTCGATGGTGTGGGCGGAGGCGTCCTTAGGTGAAAGGTTGGTGGGTCGATATGGGTTAGAGTGGTGGTGCGGTGCATGGTGTGGGTAGTTTGGGTGTGGGTGGTTTGTGTTTCACCTGCTCCAGCGCTTGTTTGCGTTGTGCCCGAGCCTTGTCCATGGCCACTCGTAGATGTCCGTGGCCTCTTCTCCCCCTCATGAGGGTCCTGATTGTCAGGATCGTCATGTCTGCATCTTGAGTGAGAGGTTTGGCCTCGCCAAGTTTCAGTAGGTGGCTCAGGATGATCCACCAATCGCTTATAAAGAGACTCTTCTTGAGGCAACTGGATGGAGAGGCCGATCAGGCGGGCGAGTAGGATGTCGTGGAGCTCGATTATGGGTATGGTGTATGGGTTGATGAGGATGGATGAAGTGACTAAAGGGTCGGTGGGTGTGGGTTGTGGAGGTGTGAGGTTGGGCTGTGACGAGGTGCCTTCGAAGACAGGTGCTTTCCCGGTGTCTATGCGGGATGTCTCTATGGTAGTAAGAACTCTCTCCATTATTTTGTCTTCAAGCGATTGAACAGCAGCGGAGAGAGCGGCTTGGAATTGCTCGTTCGTCACAAACAGTGCGGATGCCTCCTTGGATGTTCCAGGACGACTGATGTCGCCTGTTATCAACCCTTGAGCAGACACCGGCTCCTCAGGTTGGCTCACAGTCACTTGAGGTTGTGACTTTATGAGAGTTCCATCCAATCCTCGAGTCGAATCTTGAAGATTCTCCTCTATGGGTGTTATGGCAGGCTCGGGTTGGGCCTGCGAACCAGACACCTGTAGATTTGGTTGCGGCTCAAGATTGAGCGAAGAAGTGCCGGCAACACTTGAAGAAGTGATCAGCACGGTATCTGGTGCGGTGGTGACGGCGGAGAAGAGGGACTCCAACGGTATGCTAAGTCACCTAGGAGTCCGTCTTATCAGGCTGATTTCCTCATCAGACTCCGTGTCGGACGGGGTGGCTGTCTGAGGAGTAGGGTCACGTTCAACGTCCTCAAGTGCCTGATTCGTCACCAGTGGAAGCGAGCTTTGCCCCATTTCTGCCTCGGACTGTGCTTCTTGTAGAGGAGCCTCCTCGATAGGCTCTTCAAGCACGCCTACATGTACGGGCACTTCCACTTGAAGTTCGTGTTTAGGAGCTTCGAGCGCCATCTCAGTAGCCACGACGTCTATTAGTGTATCATCCACGTCGAGCATTTGTACTTCGATCATAGGGGGCTCTTGTTCAAGCTCCTGAGCGACGTCATCAATCATCGTGTCCTCAGGGCTAGGTTGTTGTTGCGGTTGGGGAGGGCTGACTCCAAAATCTGTCGGGGGCCCTCAAATCATCTCCTCGGTGAGGTGATTCTCCCGGCAGTACATTCGGTATACGTCTCCTCTGGGGTCAGCGAGACGTAGAAGCTCAAAAGGAATCGGCATCGATGGTTGGTTCAAGTCCGTGAGTAGTGGATTGTGAAAGAATTTAAGCTTGGGTGGTTGATAATTTCCACCAGGAGGTAGACGAGGGATGGACTCGTGCATCTCCATGAATTCCTTAATGATTACATGAAACCACCGAGCGTAGGGCACATTATTCGATCTCCGATTCTCCTTTTGCCGAATCTGGTCTGCAAGATCATTCCAGATCAGCTGTGTGAAATTGTAATTTCTGGAGAATGCGAGTCCATGGAAGATCCGCAGTATGTTGCCACCCTTGTCGAAGCCGGCATGATTGGGCGATAGACACTTGTTCACAATCCCGAACAGTGTCTTCCACGGATGAGGATACCGCTGCTCTGGACCTGAGCTAGCTTGGTGAGCTGCAGTTGATATCCCATCTGCATGATATCATGCACCATTTCTGCGTCTGATGGGAGCGGGTCGTAGTTTGCGCTGTATGGAAAATCCAGAATCATCCCGAACTGGTTCTTGTCCATATGTATGTGCCGCGTCCCAATTATGGTTGAGAAGGAGAATGCTCCATTATCCACTGCTCCTTGTATACATTCCCAGAATTGTTGGAGATAGACCATTGGCACCGATGCGGTGACCGTCAATGAATGCCAGATGGGGTGGCCTTGCAGGATAGAGACAATGATCTCGTCTGGATACCGAAAGGTGCTCAGATCGAGCTGGAAATTCGTATCCTGGACCTTCAGATACAGGTTGTGGTCGTATATGTGATTATAACGAGGGTAGCGATCCATCTGAAAAATAAGAGATATAAAAGTTCATTAGTTCATAAATTTGATTTTAGTCGAAAATATATTTAATTTCATCAAACTATAATATTGTATCAAGTCATGACATGTTTGATGAATTTTGAATTGAAATCGTGTAGCATGCATATAGGATACTTGATTTTGAAAAAATGTAATGGCATGATTGTAATTTCGAATTAACTATAAAACCGTGAAAAGAGTTCGAAATTTCTAAGTATTTGATCGCGGGAAATGTCACTGTTCATGCCGAGATATTTTTCGCTCGATAAATTTGGTTGTCAAATTGATTTCCTATGCATTGATTTCAATTGAAATAACTCCGTTTAATTTTGCGATCGAGAAAATTTTACTTGCTAATTTTCGCTACAGTGTAAAAGACTTAGAAAAAAAATCTTCTAAGTGTTGAAGTTGAAATCGTGAGACTGTAGCCGATCAATTTTACGATCGAGAAGAATTCCGCGTAAATTTACGATCGAGAAATTATTGCCAGGTAAATTTACTATCGAAAAATTTTCCTCGATTGAATGAAATTTTTCGATTCGAAATTTGTCGAGCGGTACGTGATTTTCTATCCTAAGTAAAATTTTCGCTGCGATATTTTTCTATCGAGAAATTAGTCAACGAAAAACTAAGTCGATCGTCGAGAAATTTTTCGATCAATTAAATCTTAAGCGGCGAATTTTTACGATCGAAAAATTAAGCGTTGAAAAATTAATTTTTCGCTGCTAAATTTTTGCGACCGAAATAAAATCAAATCGAAAATTCTATTTTGTGATAGTAAGTTTTACGCTCGATCTAATTTTCATCTAAATTGTCTATTAAGTGCTTAACTTTTTTGCTCACAGAAAAATCCTACTTAGATTTCTCGATGGTAATTAATTTTTCGGTCAAAATCTTCTGTTTTAGCGACAAAGTCAGAATTTTATCATCGAAAACTTAATTCGATACAAACAGTATCTCAATTGAATAGGAATTCAACTAAGACTGTTTGCGATCGACAAAGTTCTTCGATGGCTTCAAACATTCAAATGCCCAGTTTTGTCTAAGTTCAGATTAGAGTCGAAGATGCAGATTTTCCGAAGATTTATACTACCCGATTTATAAAGAACACCGAAACTATCTAAGTGCAGGCATTAATCTCAGATAAAACTCATAATCATGCCTAAATCACTATAAAATAGCATACGATTTTCTCAGTTTTGAAGAGCAGTCGAGAATCTAATCTTAATAATGCGAAAAACTACAAAATGCAGATGCTAATGAAGTTAAATCACACGCAAATGTCAAAAGAATCTCATTTCTACCTTAAACAGACAATTTGGTGTTGAAAATCGAAAGATTTTTGAGAAATTGGAAATGTCTGTGAAAGTTTTTCAAGAGAGAAAATTTTGCGATTTAGGGTTGCGTGAGAAAAAGTTTTTCGACAGATCAAAAAGTGAACTTTTATTAACTCGCTGTAAGTCAATGTTGGGTTTGCGATTTGACATTTTGCGATTAAATGGATCAGGCCCATTACTATTTGCGTTTGAGAAATTTTTGATTCGAAAATTGCTCTTCAATTCAATTTTTTCGATCGCAAATTATCGCGGCTAATCAAAATCGTTCCCAACATTGTTTACGATCGAGAAACTTATGATTGCGAATTAATTCTTATATCCAGTTTCTCGATAGTAAGTACTTCTAAACTTTTCAGATTGACCCCTATGTCAAATAAAATCACATTGTAAAGCTCCCCCGCATAATTAAAATAAATGTAATTAACTCCCTGCATTTTCTGTGTAGTAACGTCTAGCTTCCCTGGCAGAAATTAAAAAAATCGCACCACTTAGAAAAAAAACGTTAGACATAATGGAGTTAATCAACAATTATTTTAGGCATTTTTTTTGAAATATTTGGTCTGTGACTAGCTCCTTTCCTTGTAGTGTCGATGTCTCACTCCTTAATTTTGTTTGAAGGAATCTGAAACGCTTGGAGAAAAACGTCAAGAATATTTGGAGTTAATGCGCGATTTTTATATTTGCTCTCCCTCAAGTAATGCGCAAGAATTGACTAAACATGCAAGCATATGAAATCAATTCAAGTCACGAGCATATAACATACAAATTTATCTAGTAAGCACATATACATGGTCCCCAAAAACATGTACTTAAGATATTGTGTGAGGGTAAGAGCAATGAAAAATTTATCGCATTTAAACAATCCAGTACCAATGCAATCTAAAATTACATTTAGAATGTGCGATAACAAAATAAATTCGCATTTATTCAATTCAACGTATATGAAACATAATATTTCATGTCAGAATGTGCGAAATTTTTCCTTTCACGATTTTTTTTATTTTTATTTTTCAGAAATTAAAAAATATTATTGTTCTATATATATATGTATAAATATTTTTTTATGTATATAATATGTGTTTATATGGGGTCAGATTATTTTGCTTTGATCAATCGTCACACCTAAAATTTTACGAGACATTTGAAAGAAGAAAATGCCGTCAAGTCATGTCGTCAAACTAAAGTCCTAAGTTCATAGACTGATCCATTTCGACAACTCTCACTAGGTTCGCTCTTGCACTCAATTATTTCTAACTTGGGATTTTTATATTTATATCACTCAAGTCAACACAAGCAATTTTAAGTCAATTTACCTGTGATCGATGCATTTTTAATCATTTCACCTAAGCGAGAGACCGTCGGTTGGAATCAAAGGGTTGTAAGGGTTTTCGTTTGGCTAGGACTTAGAAGAGAATGAATTTAGAGGAAAGTGAGCTTATCACTTCGTCATCTTCCATTTCTACGTCCGTCTTCCCTTTTTTTTTTCGGCGTCTTTCTTCTTTTCAATCTTTTCTCCCTCTTTTTCTTTTAAGAACTATCCCTTTTTATGCTATGCTCAAGCTAAAGCTCCGCTTCTCCACGAGGTTATAGGAGATTATCGTAGGCGAAGTTCTTCTTGTTGGTTCTCGGGCCGATACCGTGCTCCTCTTCGCTTAATCCCTAGAGAGGTTTCAGAGATTATCTTTTTGGAGAAGTTCACGGTTATGGAATTCGTACCCAAGGCTGCGCTCCTCTTCTCGTTTCCCGATATAAGACCGGATTATCGTTGGAGAAGTTCACTTCGTTGGGCTCCTCTTTCCAGCCGTTCTGATGAGCGTACGAGATTATCGTTGGAGAAGTTCACAGCAGGATCCATGCCACCTTCTAAGAGATAGTTGGAAGGCAGGTTCATTTGGTTTGATTTTTGCACGTTGAGCAATACCTTCTTTTGTCACCATCCTCCTATTTTCTCCCCCTCATTTTCTGGTTTGAACAACCATCCGAAGAGTATATAATATGGTTGAAGGCTGGGAATGGGATTCAAGGAAGAAAAGGACATCGGAGAAGGCTCAAAGTGGATGACTAAGGGCTAATGAGAGAAAGAAAAAAAAAATTTATAAGGCCGAGTGAGGAATAACATAAGCGCCCTTATCATTTTCCTAATGATCTAAGGCAAGGTGAGTAGGAAGGCAAGTATCACTAGTTAAGACAAGTAACTGATGTGTGACTCACTCGAGAAATAGATCCAAAGAAAGAAAAAAACAAGGCTTGAATCCTCACATATGTATAGTGGCTTTGTGTCTAGTGGAGCAACCTAATGACCTTTAGACACAAGAATGCGACTTAGACTGACAAAATTAAGCAATTAACTCGATCGCATGTCGGGGTAAAATTCTAAGTGACTTTAGATCAAAGCATCCTAAAGGATTTCGTCATCCCCCCTTTTCTATTTTTTTTATTTTGATTTTTATAAAAGATTTTTATTTATTTCACGCAAGATAAAGCATATAAGCAAAGAAAACACATAGCATAGAACATTTAGTAGCACAGAAGATCAGGTAATGCACATATTACGGAAGATTCAACATGCCTAATTTTCCGACAAGGAATTGAAATCGTTTTTCATCCAATGCCTTGGTAAAAATGTCAGCTAGTTGGTATTCCGTGTTCACGAAATACATATCTATGGTGCCTTTTTCTACATGATATTTGATAAAGTAATATCTAATGTCTATGTGTTTTGTGCGTGAGTGATGAACAGGATTGCAAGTAATAGCGATGGCACTTTGACTATCACTATATATGGGTATATTATTTAAATTGTACCCATAGTCGCGAAGATGAGTCCGCATCCACAGCATTTGGGAGCAACAACTGGCGCAGCCACGTATTCCGCTTCGGCCGTCGAAGTTGACACACAGTTCTGCTTTTTGGATGACCAGCAGACCAGTTTTTCTCCTAGAAATTGAGCGCCACCGGACGTCCTTTTCCTGTCCATTCGGCAACCTGCATAATCAGCGTCAGTATAGCCAATAAGTCTGAAATTCGTACCCTTTGGATACCATAGTCCAAGGGTAGAAGTGCCCTTAAGGTAACGCATAATCCTTTTAACCGCGAGCATATGGGATTCTTTGGGATTGGATTGAAAACGGGCACATAAGCAGGTGGCAAACATGATATCCGGCCGACTCGAAGTGAGGTAGAGAAGAGATCCAATGATGCTGCGATAGAGTGTGACGTCGACCGACTTGCCAGAGGGATCGGCATCCAACTTGCAGCTTGGTGACATAGGAGTGCTGAGAGGCTTGCTCTGATCTTGATGGAATTTCTTCAGAATATCCTTGATGTATTTTGTCTGACTGATGAAAATCCCATCGTCGAGTTGCCTGACTTGTAGTCCTAAGAAGAACTGTATCTCTCCCATGTGACTCATCTTGAACTTGCTTTTCATTAGATCTCCAAACCTTGTGCAGAATCGTGGATTAGTTGATCTGAAGATGATGTCGTCGACGTATACTTGAACGACCATCAGATCTTTGTCTTGCCATTTGATGAAGAGGGTGTCTATCGTTCCTCGTATGAATCCAGACTTCACGAGGAATTCACTCAGGACATCGTACCAAGCACGTGGGGCTTGTTTTAGTCCATAGAGAGCTTTGTCCAATCGATAGACGTGATCAGGATGTTCTTGATCAACGAAGCTTTCCGGATGAGCGCCGTAGACTTCTTCTTTTAACACGCCGTTGAGAAAGGCGGTCTTAACATCCATCTGATAGACTTTGAAGTCTTTGTAAGCCGCATAAGCCAGGAGAAGACAGATAGCTTTGATTCGGGCAACAGAAGCATAAGTCTCGTCGTAGTCGATGCCTTCCTGTTGATTGTATCCCTTCGCAACTAGCCTTGCTTTGTTCCGATCACTTCACCATCTTCATTCTTCTTGATTATGAATATCCATTTAGTTCCGACAATTGTTTTCCCATGCGGACGGGGTACTAAGGTCCACACTTGAAGACGTTCGAATTGATGAATTTCATCATGCATCGCTATTACCCAATCCGGGTCTTGAAGTGCATTTGATACCTTGGTGGCTCATTTTACTTAAGAAGCAGCTGAAGAGACTGTGTTGACGACGTGTCCTCACTCCATCCGAAGGATCGCCAATTATCTGATCAACCGGGTGACCTCTAGTCCACTTGCGCTCATGAGGCAAGGCTGAAGACGATGCATCAGCCATCTGTGGGTCTAGATTTCCTGTAGTTTCTGATTGATCAATTGCTTGAGGAAGTTCCAATTCTGCACTTGGAACGATCGTCTCTGATGATTCTTCCTCAATAACAACTGTAGGTTCTCCGTTATTCTGTGGCAATTCTGAATCGGGTGACGTAGGGACGTGAGAAGCACTTGGTACGTCGGTCTCGTCGGGTGGAGAATCCACTATAGGTGTAGTAGTGTGTGACCGATATACTGGCTCGAAGAGAAAGTCCAAATCATCTAGTGCGAGTCTCATTGCTTCTTCTGACGTTGAATTCGGGGTTGTTGCCATCTTCTGTTGGTTTTGTGCCAACACACCAGTGAAAACAGGTTCTGAACTGTTATATTCAGAAGCTACCTAGTTAGGTACGGGTACTGAACTAAGGTGTGCAGGAGCCATCGGGTTAAGCACGGATCCTGACTGAAGTGACCAGAAGCCATATCCGCCACTTCGTGGAAAGTGACATTGTAGCTTTCTTTGATTGTGTGGTTGGAATTGATGTATACTCGTTACGCTTTCGAGGTTGAAGAATACCCGACGAAAGTGGCTTTGAATGCTCTATGGTCGAACTTAGCACGTTGCTCTCGGTCGTTCGCCACAAAGCACTTGCACCCGAAGACTTTAAGGAATGAGATGTTGGGTACTCGTTTGTTGATAATTTCGTACGGAGTCTTGTCAAAGCGCTTGTGAACCACCGTTCTATTTTGAGTGAAACAGGCGGTATTTACTGCTTCCGTCCAGAGAATATATGGAAGACCAGAGTGGATGAGCATCGTGCGCGCTGCTTCCACCAGAGTTCTGTTCTTTCGTTCGACTACCCCATTGTGTTGAGGAGTCTTGGCGGCTAAAAATTGTTGACTTATTCCAAGTTTCTGATAAAATTCACTGAGACATTTGTTCTTGAACTCGGTGCCATTGTCTGTTCGAATGACTTGGATAGTCTGCTGCAGCAAATTTTGAGTAGTGTTCACGAAATTGACGATCAAGTCCCCTGTCTCATCTTTTGTTCGGAGGAACCTTGTCCATGTGTAGTGAGAGTAGTCATCGACTATGACCAGCAGATACTTGCGTCCATTTATACTTTGTTTCTTCATCGGGCCACATAGGTCCTTATGTAGCAGTTCCAGAGGACGTGAAGTAGAGGCCACTTGTTTGATATGATGAGATGCTCGCTTCATTTTTCCTAATTGGCACGCCGAACATTGATGCTCTTTTTGTAAAGTTATAGTTGGAAGACCTTGAACCAAGTTTTTTGTTGAGAGATGTTGAAGAGCTTTGATGTTTAGATGAGACATGCTTTGATGCCATAAGCTGTTCCTCTTAATTATAGTCTGAGAGATGAGGCAAACAACTGTCGAGGGCTACGGATGTCAGGTTTATCGTGTATAGATTGGATTTCCGAAGTCCATAGAGGAGTTCTGTGTCCTGACTGTCCAAATTCTGCACCGGTCAGCATGAAAGACCACCTGGAACCCTTTGTCACAGAACTGACCTATGCTGAACAAGTTATGGCGGAGGCCTTCGACGTAGGAGACATCTTTTATAGTCAGATTCTCCAGAATGATATCTCCATATCCAAGAATTGGAGCTGAGTCATTGTTTCCGAATCTGACTTTGCCATTTGGCCGGTCTTTGTAGTTGTTCAGCAACTCTTGATTTCTAGTCATGTGTGTGGAGCAACCAGAGTGGAGGTACCACACATGATGGATATGCAGAAACAAGTTAGAGAGCGTTAGGTACCCATTTAAGCATGGGTCCTCTCAGATTACTAGATTTAATTTTAGGTTCAGATATGATTCCTAAATTATTACTTGAGGGAGTTCTAATAACCCATATAACTTTCGCAGAAGTGGTTTTGGGTGTTGCCTCTTTAGGTGACTTGGCATTTTTGGCTTTTGTCGTCCTAGGCGGAGATTTAGGAACCCATTTGGGTTGAACATTGTAGGGAAGGTTAATTTCAGCACGTACAAATGCTTTGGTAGGCTTGACTGAGGAAAAGATCTTTTCTTGTGATAATCTCCTAAGGTGCTTGGGGGATTTAATCTCTACGGGATACCTTAGGTGAGGACAGGCGTGTACGACGCCATAAGCTTTCTTTATGGCTGGATCTTGTTTCCTACGATTCTTCCTAGTGGCATTTGCTTCAGAATGATTATTTTTAATTTGTGAGGTAGAGCCTATTTCGTAGTTGGTGCTTCTAAAGGTGATGGGCTGAAGAGTACACGTAGAAGCAATTACTCTAAGCGAGGAAATGGCTTTTTTTATTACTACGAGTGTCTTTTATTGAAACAGAAGGAGTAACATTTTTAGAAACGGTCAAATCTACTGGCTCCTTCTTTATCTTAACACTAGACACTCTCGCATTCGTTTTCAGTGCTGGCCCTACGTTCCCTGTGGACGTAGGTGAAATAGAATTAGTCGTAGCACTTTTAACAGAATTATTAATGCACTTTTGATCTTTTGAAGGCGATTTTTCGATTTCACACTTTTCATAATAGCATGAGAGGTAGTTTGGGAGAATGAGGAAGCTTTGAGATTTTTCATCTCTTTTAAGAACTTTTTTTTCAGCTTCGAAATTCTCTCTTTCTCTGTCTAATTTAGCTTGAGATTCCTCTATCTGCTTTATTAGAGGAGGTATGTAGAGAGCATTTTTATAATGAACGTCTTTGACTTCCTCGTTGTGTGCTTGAGATTCAGGAGGTGGGACTTGAACTAAATCACAGACAGTGGTTAAAGAAGGTTTCATATTTTTGTCTCTTTCATTTAGTTCAATGTAGTCAAAGGGGATCTCAGGCCCATGTGAGGTTTTTCTCATAGATGAATCAAAATTATTTTGGTACATCGATTCAGTGAATTCTCTAAGAGATGTTACTCCTAAACCCATGTGCTTGATATCATATATTTCTTTCTTCCGAAGAACACGTGGGTTAGTGAAACCTATGCCTTCTATAGGATTATAGAACTCTATATCCTTGGGCTTGTTAAAAAATATCGTCTGTTCGGATTGTCACCTACGCGTAACTATATCATCTAATTTCTTAATTTTAGCATACAGTTTCTTGCGTTCTTCACCTAGGAGAGCATAATTATTTTCTACCGTCAATTTGGCGGCTTGACATGCTCTAGTTCTTTACTAAGCTCGCTAACCTTAGCATTTGATAGTTCTAATTGAGCTTCTAAGTTAGTGATCTTAGTGATAGCTTCGGTTATCCTACAATTTAGGGTGGCTTTCTGACTGAGATTTCTAACCAAGGCAAAGGTAATCAGGTCAAGAATGGCGCTAGGTTTCAAGCTACGAAGTCAATCGGGAGAGAGAATGAAGCGAAGCGAAGGTGACGAACAAATAGAATAGCTTGTCTACCGATCTTACTATAGGAGCTATTGAGCTAAATGTATTGTAGTTATTTGCTAGCATATCTTATAATTCCTTAATCTTTTCGGTATGCTGTCCTAATTGAGGTTGACTAGTCTCTCTAGAATGTAGGCTCTTAGTAAGTTCTTCAATTTTCGCATTAGAGCTCCTAAGTTATGATTCGAGACTATTAATCTTCTCCTGAGACCTCAGAAGTTCATCCTCTACTTCCTTAATACTTTTCTGCTCACGTTTCATGTTAGCATATTATTTTTTATATGAATCTAACATGGTCACTAATGTGGAAGAAGAGACTACCTCTTTTGACGAGGTGGATGCGTTGTCTTCATCCGTCTGGTTGGATGTTTCGGCGTCCGATTCATTGTCGAGACGGGCCATGAGGGCTAAATTCTCTTCTTCAGAACTCGACGTGTCCTCGAGCCATTGGTCTTGTTTGGCCATGAGAGCTACTACAGCTACCTTTTGTTTAGTCAATTGGAGCTTCCTGGAGTTGTAGTTGGCATCTCTCTTCTTCGGAAGAGTGCACTCTCTGGCAAAGTGACCTGGCTTGCCACAGTTGAAGCATTTGTTAGCCTCTTTTGGGTTCTTGACTTCGGAGCTCTCTGGTGCACGTTCTTTGTTTTTAGAGCTTGTAGTCCGAAGTCTGTTGGCCGAGGTTGAAGACTTCTTCTTGAAGTACTTCTTACTCATCATTTTTCCTATTAGAGCCAACTGCTTTCCTAGAGCTTTCATGTTTGGCTCAACGTCGGAGTCCGACTCTTCTTCCGACTCTGAAGGAGAAGGAGGCCTAACGATCTTTTCTTTTCTTGATTTTGAGCTCCTCTTCTCCGAGACTAAGGCAACAGTGTCTTCGATCTATTTGCCCTTCTGCTCCTTTTGAATCTCGTTTATATCATCCTCATGTTGTGCGAGATTGTCAAACACGGCATGGATATCCAACTCCTCTAGATCTTTATTCTGTCGAATTTGAGTGGATATTTTCTTCCGTTCCGCAGGCAGAGAAGAGAGAAATCTGATGTTTGTCTCCATATTGCTCTTCGTGATCTCTATCTTCCTCATCTCGTTGGGAAGAGTGAGGTATCTTTGGTAGATTTCATATAGACTCTCCTCCGGCTTTGCTTTGAAGGAGTCGTAAGCAGTGAGAATGTTCGCCTTTTTGGACTTTATGCCAACTTCCGTCCTCTGCATCATCCTATGCAGTTCATCCCATATTCCTTTAGGCGATAAAGGCTATCAATCTGTCTATATATGTCGTTGGGGATGCCATGCATGAGGGTATTCATGGCTACTAGACCAGTCTTAGCTCGAGCCCTCTCCTCGATTGAGTACTCCCTAGGTTCCTTCAGTCGCCTAGATGCGGGTATTTGAGGGGTTACCGATTCATCACCGGGGACATTCACCCAAAATTGTGCGGGTCCCTCTTCTAGTGATTTCAGCAAATTCTCGGCTTGATCTTTTAAAGCGATGAAATTGAGGAAGCGGCTTCTCCAAACGGTATATTCGCCTCGTTGCAAAATCGGCGGACGGTTGTCATTTCCGAGAGAGTATGCATCCATTTTGTATTGTAGTTGAGTTGTTGAAGGATCTTCGTTAAGTGTTTTGAACGTTTCAAGATGATGTAATGTGCTTCACAAGTGACAAAGTTTGTTAGTAGCGTTTGATTCGAAAAATAGTTCGAGAATTATTTTCGATACAATCTTTAAAGTTTGATCGAAAATAATTTCGTCGAAATAGAATATAATGTGTACTGTTCTCGTGCGAGAAAGTCTATCAGCGAAATATTTTTCGAGCGAAATAAATTGCCCAAAATCGTTCGGTCAAGAAAAATTTCCAGATCGTGAATTTATTTCGATCGTAAATAAACAGTACGTTAGTAAGTTTCTCGACAAGTCAAAATAAATCTGTTGACTAGAAAAGTTTCTCGCGTGTAAATGATTTTTAGCTTGGTCAAACTTTAAATGTCTGACCGAAAATGTTTTTCGAGAGAAAATGTTTACGCGTGCAAAGTCAAAATTGGTCTTCCTCGAAAAAGATTTTCGCTGAATAATGCTCGAGAAATATTTTTAACTAAAATCGTTTCTAGTGTTGACGATTCTAGCGCTGACTTCGTATTCTGACCGAGAAAAATTCTCGCGCCAAGTTTTTTTGATCGAGAAATTAATCCGAACGAAAACCTAGCGACAAAATTTTGAACGATCGAAAAATCACAGAATATGATTAACACAGATTCAAGCAAAAACAACGAATTAGACAGTGAAATTTCAGGTAATTGCTCGCAATCATTTACTAACTACGCACGAACAAGCAATTAAACACGTTATGAAGTAAAGTATGTCGAATTTGATCAAAATCAGAACGTGTTCTTCATGTTCTTCGCAAACAGTAAATCACAGAATCGATTTAATCCTAAAAAACGAAGTTCAAACAGCTACAAATCTGATCGCAATCATCATTAACACTTAAATGTGCAGAGAAGCATCAAATTCAACTCAATTAAGCACAGAATTAAGCTATTGGATCGAAAAAAATTTCGCGCCAAACTGTTCTTCGATGAACAGTAAACTGAAAATGATTTTCGATCCAAAACCAACAATTTTTTATTCAAAACAGAACGAATTTGCTCTGATACCAATTGTTAGGTCCTACGATTAACAACTCTATGATCCTAGACATGAATTCTAATTAATTCGATGATAATGATTGACATTAAGATTCAATCGAAAAAGTCAAATGAAGAACAAGAGAGAGAATTGGAGTAGAGTGAGAAAGTTACTATTGTTTCTCTCTCTAGAAATTGAATTGCAAGCCTTTCGTATCAATTTCCAAAACTTTCTCTATTGATTGCGATTGATTACAAGGTATTTATACCAAACTCACTTGGTATAAATATATAACTAGTCCTAATCTAAGGACAAATATAAGAAAAGCCTCAAAATACAAGGACAACCAATGAAATCTAGCACAACTAAAATTGATACTCTACACAGTAATTTAACCAAATCTAAATTCAATTGACACTGTTTGCGATCGAAAAAGTTTTTCGACTTCTTCAAACGTTCAAAACCCAGTTTAAGTCGAAACTAAGATTCTAATTTTAAGACGTAGATATTCCTAAAATCTATACTATCAGTTGAAGCGAAAACACTGAAACTATCTTAATATGCAAACATTAATCCAGATAAACAAGTAGACAGGCGTTACTCTCTGCAAGATAGTATACGGGTTTTCACAGTTTGTAAAACAATAAAAAAATCCAATCCTAATCAAGCGAATAACTACAAAATCCAGATACAAATGGAGTTTAAATGCATGCCAACATCATATAGGTGTCGATTCTACATTAAAAAGACAATTTCGGGTGAAAAATAGAAGAATTTGAGTGAAAATAGAATCGTCTTTTTAAGTTTTGCGAGAGAGTATTTGAGAAGACACTGTTGATTTTTCGATTATGTTTGCGTGAGTTAAAGTTTTTCGACTGCCAAAAGGTTACTTTTTCTAATTGGGCTGATTGGACGTTTTGAATTCGCGTATTATACAAGCCCAATTATAATTTTTCGCTCGAGAAACTCCGATCGAGAATTTTCAATTGGTTCCCGTTTAATTTTCGCTCGATAAATTTGAAGCGAGAATTACCATTTGGTCCCAAATCAATTTTTGCTCGAGAAACTAATCGAAAATTACCATTTACTCCTAGTTTTTCGATAATAAGTTTTTCTAATTTCTTTTAGATTAACCCCTATTTCACTTAATAATCACACATTTACTCCCTGTTTATTAAAATTGAAGTGCAATTAACTCCCTGAAATTCTGAGTAGTGAAATCTAGCTCCAAATTCGATTTTCGATCAATCTGCAATACTTGGAACTAAAATGTCGAAATATTAGAATTAATCATTACTAAATTTTAACTAAGGCTCCCCCTTAATTTTTATATCAATGCTGTAAGCTCCATTCGTGTTAATTCGTGAAATCCTCCTCATCGTGGTGTGCTTTGTATCATTTTTCGATCGAAAAATTTCTGCAACACTTAGAGAAAAGATATCAAAAATATATGGAGCTGAAGGCATTTTATTTTGTAAATGCTCCCCCTACATGCACCAAAATTGATATATCATGAAAAGGCATAAAATCAATCCAAGTCAAAGTTCATAAAACACGCTATTGATCATTTTAGCCTAGATACATGGTCCCCTAATCATGTATTCAAAATTTTTGTGCGAGGGTATGAGCAAAAACAAATATTCACATTTTTAACAATTCAGCTCAAATGCAAAGTAAGGCTGCATATCAGAATGTGCGAATAATAACAAAATATCGCATTTAATCAATTCTGCATATATGCAAGTTAAAATTGCATATTAAAATGTGCGTAATCGCTTTTAATCAATTCCGCATAGATGCAAAGTAAAATTTCATATTAAATTGTGCGATGTATCTTTTATATGTATATATATATATATTTTGATTTTTCATAACATGTGATAATAAGAAACGTAAATGGAAAAAATTTCGAGAAATATTATTATTATTTTAGTATGGGGTCAGATTATTTTGATTCGATCATTGTCACGTCTAAAGTTTCACAAAACACTTGCCATGATCATATTTCGTTAAGTCACGTCAGCAAACTATAGTCCTTAGTTCAAAGTGTGATACATTTCGACAACTGTCACTGGGTTTACTCTAGCGCTCATTTATTTATACCTTGAGATTATTATATTTATATCACTCAAGTCATCACAAGCAATATTAATTCAATTTACCCGTGATGGAGGCGCTTTTAATCATTTCACCTATGCGAAAGATCGTCGATTTGGAATCGAAGGGACTTTGAAGGATTTTAGTTTGGCTTTGACTTAGAAGGGAAGGAAAAATGTTGGGGTAGTGAGCTTTGCGTCGTCTTTCATTTCTTCGTCATGCTCCTTCTTTCAGCATATTCCTCTTATCTTTTTGTCATTCTCATCCTTTAATTTTTTCGTATCAGTCTACACTTGTCAAGCTGAAGCTCCGCTTCTCTACGAGGCTGAGAGATTATCTAAGGCGAAGTTCTTCTTGTTGGTTCTTGGGGCGATACCGTGCTCCTTTTCTCATAATCCCTAGATAGGTTGCAGAGATTATCGATTTGAAGAAGTTCACAGTTATGGAATTCGAGCCCAAGGCCGTGCTCCTCTTCTCGTTTCTCGATATAAGACCGGATTATCGTTGGAGAAGTTCACTACGAGGTGCTCCTCTTCCAGCCATTCTGACGAGCGTACGAGATTATCGATGGAGAAGTTCACAGCAAGATCCATGTCCCCTTCGAATGATTTGGATTTTTTTTGATAGTCGAGAGGCAGGTTCTTTTGGACTGCCTTTTCTGCGTTGAGCATTCCTCGTCTGCATTTTGCACCTTCTTTTGTCATCTCTTTCTTTATCATATCTTTTTCTCCCCCTCCTTTTCTCGTTTGAACATCCCGCCGAAGATTCAGAATATTGGTAGAAGGCTCAAAGGGGTGTCAAATGAAGAAAAGGTATTCGGAGAGGGCTCAAAATGGATGACTAAAGGCTATGTTAAAGGATAGAAATTTCCTATATGGCCAAGTGAGGAGTTTCCTAAGTGCCCTAATCATTTTCCAAACGATCTAACACAAGGCAAGTATGAGGCCAAGAATCACTAGTTCAAGCGATTGATGTGATGGCTAGAATCCTCACTTATAAGTAGTGGCTTTGTGTCTAGTGGAACAAACTAATGACCTTTATACACAAGCGTAGAATACCATTTTAGTTGCGCTTTGATTTAATTAGTTGTCCTTGTAATTAGGGGCTTTTATTGTATGTGTCCTTAGCTTAGGACTTAGTTTGTTATTTATACCAAGTGTGTTTGGTATAAATAGATGTACAAACATTGTGCTTAATGAGAAGATTAGAGAAATTGATCCGAAAGGCTTGCAATTCGACTTCTAGAGAGAGAAACACATAAAATCTTCTCACTCTAAGCGAAATTCTCTCTCGAGCTCCCAATAGTAAGTTTTCGATCGTGAGGTAAAGTTGAAAAATTCTAATCGTAAACTTAAGAATTCGAGTCTAGGATCATAGAGTTGATAAATCGGAACCTAACAATTGGTATCAAAGCAGATTCGTTCTGTTTTGAATCGAAAATTGTTAGCATTGGATCGAAATTTGAATTTCTGGTACTGTTCCATCGAAGAACAGTTTGGCGCGAATTTCAATTTCGATCTAATAGCTCAATTCTGCGCATAATTGGTTTGAATTTGATGTTTCTGTGCTCGTTTTAGTGATATACATTGATTGCGATTAGATTCGTAGCTGTTTGAACTTCGATTTAGCAGAGTCGATCGGATTTGAGTGATTACTGTTCGCGTGAAAAACCGTTTAGAACACATTCTGATTTTGATCAAAATCGACATGTTTGGCTTTCTAATGTGTTTAATTGTGTGTTCATGCGTATTTATCATCTGATTACGAGCAATTACCTATAATTTCATAGTCTAATTAATCGTTTTTGCTTGAATCAGTATTAAGTGTATTCTGTGATTTTTTACGATAATTTCAATTTTTCTCGCTAGGTTCTTCGATCAGGTTAATTTCTTGATCGAAAAACTCGGCGCGAAAATTTTTCTCGATCAGAATACAAAGTCAGACTTAAAGTCGTCTTTATCAAGAACGACTTTAGTAGAAAAATTTCTCGAGCATTACTAAGCGAAAATCATTTTCGACGAAGACCAATTTTGACCTTTGCGTGCGCAAAACTTTTCGTCGAAAAACATTTTCGGTCAGAATTTCTAAGTTTGACTAGTGAAAACCATTTGCGTTCGAGAAACTTTTCAATCAACGAATTTATTTTGACTTAGAGAGAAACTTACTAAATGTTTTTTTTCTTTGCCATCGAAATAAATTCACGATTAAGAGATTTTCTCGACCGAAAGACTTCGAACAATCTTTTTTCGCTCGTAAAATTTTTTCGCTGGAAAAGGCTTTCTCACACGAGGACAGTAACCAATACATTTTATCTAGAAGATTGAATCGAAAATAATTCTCGACTGCTTTAATATCAAACGCTACTAACTAGTTTGCTACTTGTGAAGCACGTAACATCAGTCCAAATTATCAAAACAACCAACGAAGATCCTTCATCAACTCTAGAAGATAAATGGATGCTTACTCACTTGAAAATGACAATCGTCCCCCGATACTCAAGAGACGAATACACAATTTGGAGAAGCCGACTTCTGAATTTTATCGAGCTAAAACATCAAGCAGATGACCTTCTCAGCTCACTTGAGCAAGGCCCAGCTTAGTTCAGGGTAAATGTACCTGGTGACAACACTGCTAATCCTCCGATCCCTGCCTCTAGACGACTTAAAGAGCCTAGAGAGTACACTACAGAGGAAAGAGTGAGAGTAAATGCTAATCTGATAGCCAAGAACACCCTAATGCAGGCATCCCAAACGACATCTATCGACAGATAGACAGCATCCCAATAGCTAAGGAAATGTGGGATGAGCTGCATAAGATGATGCAACGAATAAAAGTCGGTATCAAGGCCAGAAAGGCAAATATTGTCACAGCCTACGATTCCTTTAGAGCTAAATCTGAGGAGCTTACATGATCTCTACCAGAGTTATCTCACACTCTTAAATGAGATGAGGACAAACATGGAAACCAACATCCGATTTCTTTCCTCTCTGCCCTTGGTATGGAAGAAGATATCCACTCAAATCCGACAATGAAGACCTTGAAGAGTTGGATATTCACGCCATGTTTGACAATCTCGCACAGCACAATGAAGATATCAGCGAGATTCAGAAGGAGCAGAAGGGCAAACTTATCGACAACACGATTGACCTAGTCTCGGAGAAGAGAAGCTCTAAACAACAAAAATAAAAGATCACTAAGTCTTCTACCCCCTCAGAGTCTGAAGACGAATCAGATTCAGACATGGAGCCTAACATGAAAGTGCTGGAAGAGCAGTTGGCGTTAATCGGGAAAATGATGAGCAAACAATACTTCAAGAAGAAGTCCTCATCAGCCAATCGACTTCGGACCTCAAGCTCAAAGAACAAAGACCATGCACCTGAGACCTCCGAAGTCAAGAACATCAAAGAACCGACCAGTGCTTTAACTGCGTGAAACCGGGTCATTATGCCAGAGAATGCACTCTCCCAAAGAATAGAGACGCCAACTACTACTGCAAGAAGCTTCAACTGACAAAGCGGAAGGAAGCTGGAGTAGCTTTAATGGCAAAACAAGACCACTGGCTCAAGGACACATCTAACTCAGAGGAAGAGAATTTAGCCCTAATGGCTTGCCTGGACGAGCAGTCTGACGCCGAAACCTCAGACCCGACGGACGAAGACCAAGCATCCGAATCTTCTCACGAGGTAGTTTCTCCATCCACATTATTGACCATGTTAGAATCGTATCAATTAGCATACACTAACATGAAACGTGAGCAGAAAAGCGTAAAGGAAGTAGAGAAGAAAACTAGCTAAGTCTCCGGAGAAAATTACTTGTCTCGAATCAGAACTTAGGAGCTCTAGTTCAAAAATAGAAGAACTTACTAAGAGCTTACATTCTAGTGAGACTACAAAGCCTCGGATAGGGCAGCATGATTTAAAAGTTAAAGAATTAGGAGACAGTCTATAAAATAACTATAATTGTTTGGTTAGAAATCTCAATGAGAAAGCTAACCTATTGTAGGTTAACAGAAGCAACTACTAATATCACCAACCTAGAAGCCGAATTAGATAAATCTAATACTAAGGTTTGTGAACTTATGAAAGATCTAGACGCCTGTAAAGCCGCCAAATTGACGGTGGAAAATAACTTTGCTCTATTAGGAGAAGAGCGTAAGAAGTTAAACGCTAAATTTAAAAAAAATAGTTGATCTTGTAGTAAAGAAGGGACAAACTGAACAGACTATATTTAAGAATCAGCCCAAGGACTTAGAATTTCATGATTATAAGTATGCCTTAGGTTTTGAGAATCCATGTCACTTGAAGAAAGTTGACTGTAAGCAACTCTACGATGTCAAATACATGGGTCTCGGACTAACCTCTCTCATGGCTTTTACTGGGAAAAAAGAACTTATGAATTAGAAGAATCCAAGAGAAAAGCCAAAACCAAGGCCGAAATCCCCTTTTGCTATGACGAACTGAATCAAAGTAACGACACTGGGAATCTTCCCACGGGTTGGAGCCTTGAATCAGTTCAACTTCTTGAAGATCATTCTAATAATAAGGAAGCTCTATCTCATCATTCTGAAAATTCTCTTCATATACCCCTATTGTTAGGAAAATAGAAGGGTTAAGAGTTTATTTAAACAAAGAAAGAGAGAATTTTGAAGCCGAAAAGAAAGCCTTCCTAAAAGAAATGGAAAGTGTCAAAACTTCCTCCATCTCAAAAGACATTTCTCATGCATCTCCCTCATCTCATAAAGTCACTCTAAAAAGCGTGAAGAAAGAAAAATCGCCTTCAAAAGATCAAAAATGAAAAAATAATACTTTAAAAAATTCTAACTCTAATCCTGTTTCGCTTACGTCTACAGGGAGCGTAGGGCCAGCATTAGAGACGAAGGCATGAGTGTCTAGTTTAAAAATTGAGAAGGAGCCCGTAGATTTGAATGCATCTATGAAAATATCTCCTTCTGTACAAATAAAAGACACACGTAGAAGTAAAAGAGCTGTTTTTCTGTTCAAATAAATGCTTCTACATGTTCTATTCAGCCGACCACTTTTAGAAGCACTAATTTCGAAATAGGCTCTACTTCAGCAATAAAAACTAATCATTCTAAGACAAATGCCTCTAGGAAGACCCGCAGGAAACAAGATCCAGCCGTAAAAAAGCATATGGCACTATTCATGCTTGTTCTCACCTAAGGTATCCCGTTAAGATCGATTCCCCCAAGCAATTTAGGAGAATATCCAATGAAAAGTTTCTTTCCACGCTCAAGCCTACTAAAGCATTTGTCCGCGCTGAAATTTATCTTTCCTATAAGGTTCAACCTAAATGGGTTCCTAAATCCCCGCCTAAAAAGACGAAAGCCAAAAAGGCCAAGCCGTCTACAAAGGGCAAACCCAACTCAACTTCTTTGCGATTGACTTGGGTTGTTAAAGCTCCTACTAACACTATTTTAGGAACCATATCTGAACCTAAGAAGAAATCTGCTAATCTGAGAGGACCCATTTATAAGTGGGTACCTAAAGCTCTTTAATTTGTTTTTGTAGATCCATCATGTGTGGTACCTTGACTCTGGTTGCTCCACACACATGACCGGAATACAAGAGCTGCTGAGCAACTAAAAAGACCGACCGAATGGAAAAGTCAGATTCGGGAACAACGACTCAGCCCCCATTCTAGGATTTCGGGATATCATTATGAAAAATCTGACAATCAAGGATGTTTCTTACGTCGAAGGTCTCCGCCATAACTTGTCCAGGATAGGCCAATTCTGTGACAAAAGGATTTCAGGTGGTCTTTCATGATGACCGGTACAGAATATTGGACAGTCAGAACAAAGAACTCCTCCAAGGACTTCAGAAATCCAATCTTTACACGATTAATCTGACGTCCGTGCGGACCACGACAGTTGTTTGCCTCATCTCCCAGATTAAAATTCAGAGGAACAGCTTATTGAATCAACGTGTGTCTCATCTAAACATCAAAGCTCTTCAACGACTATCAACGAAAAAGTTGGTTCACAGTCTACTAACCATTATCCTAGAAAAAAAGCATCAATGTTCGGCATGTCAACTAAAAAAAATGAAGCGAGCATTTCATCACGTCAAACTAGTTGCATCTACTTCACGTCCTTTGGAATTGCTACATTTGGACCTCTGTGGACCTATGCAGTCACAGAGTATTAGTGGGCGCAAGTACGTGCTAGTTATCGTGGATGATTACTCTTGCTACACATGGACGAAGTTCCTCCGAACTAAGAATGTGCCAGGGGACTTGATAATTAGTTTGTGAATGCTACACAGAATTTGCTGCAGCAAACCATTCAAGTAATCAAAACGGATAATGGCACTGAGTTCAAAGGAATAACAGAACTCTAGTGGAAGCCGCACGTACGATGTTGATTCATTCTGGCCTCCCACACTTCCTTTGGGCTGAAGCAGTAAATACCGCCTGTTTCACTCAGAACAGGACGGTGGTCCACAAGCGCTTCGATAAGACTCCGTACGAATTAATAAACAAACGACTACCCAATATTTCCTTCTTCAAGGTCTTCGGGTGCAAGTGCTTTGTAGCGAACGACAGAGAGCAACGTGCTAAGTTCGACCCTAAAGCATTCGAAGCCACATTCATCGGGTATTCATCAACTTCAAAGGCGTACCGAGTATACATCAAGTCCAACCGTTCAATCAAAGAAAGCTACAATGTCACTTTCCACGAAGTGGCAGAAATGGCTCCTGCACACCTCAGTTCAGGACCTGTACCTAACCAGTTTGATTCTGAATACAATAGTTCAGAACCCATATTCACTCTGGTGTTGGCATAAAACCGACAAGAGATGGCAACAATTCAGGATTCAATGTCAGAAGAAGGTCAGAGACTTGCGTTGGAGGACTTGGACTCTCTCTTTGAGCCCGTATATCATCCAGGCACTATTACCGATACACCTTTAGTGGATCCCCCACTCGACGAGGTCGATGTACCAAGCTCTTCAAATGTCCCCACCTCAGCCGACTCAGAATTACCACAGATCACTGAAGAACCTACCATAGTCAATGAGGAAGTCTCATCAGAATCGCTCAACACAAGTGAAGAATCAGACTTACCTCAACCTAATGAACAACCTGAAAGTTTTGGAAATCTCGGTCCACAAATGGCTGATGCATCTACTTCAGCCCTGCCACATGAGCGAAAGTGGACTCGAGCACATCCGGTTGATCAGATTATTGGTGATCTTTCGAGTGGAGTAAGGACAAGACATCAGCATAAGCTCTTCAGCTGCTTCTTAAGCCAAAATGAGCCAACCAAGGTAGCAGACGCACTAAAAGACCCTGATTGGGTGATAGCTATGCAAGATGAGATCAACCAATTCGAGCGTCTTCAAGTGTGGACTTTAGTACCCCATCCGCATGGGAAAACCATTATCGGGACGAAAAGGATGTTTAAGAACAAAAAGAATGAAGATGGGGAAGTGATCCAGAACAAAGCAAAGCTAGTTGCGAAGGGATACAATCAACAGGAAGGCATCGACTACGGCAAGACCTATGCTCCCGTTGCACGAATCGAAGCCATCCGCCTTTTCTTAGCTTATGCGGCTCACAAAGACTTCGAAGTCTATCAACTGGATGTTAAGACCGCCTTCCTCGACGACGTGTTAAAGGAGGAAGCCTATGTCGCTCAGCCAGAAGGCTTTATTGATCAAGAATATCTCGATCACGTCTGTTGATTGGACAAAGCTCTCTACGAACTGAAACAAGTCCCACGTGCTTGGTATGATGTCCTGAGCGATTTCCTCGTAAAATCTGGGTTCATCCGAGGGACGATCGATACGACCCTCTTCATAAAATGGCAAGACAAAGACTTGATGATCGTCCAAGTTTATGTACACGACATCATCTTCGGATCAACAAATCCACGGCTATGCAAGAAGTTTGGAGATTTGGTGAAGAGCAAATTTGAAATGAATTACATGGGAGAGATGCAATTCTTCTTGGGACTCCAAGTCAGGCAGCTCGAAGATGGCATCTTCATAAGTCAGACTAAATACATCAAGGATATTCTGAAGAAGTTCAATCAAGATCAGAGCAATCCTCTCAGCACTCCTATGTCAACAAACTGCGGGTTGGATGCCGATCCCACTGGAAATGCGGTCGACATCACCCTGTATCGCAGCATTATCGGCTCTCTTCTCTATCCCACCTCAAGCCGGCCGGATATTATGTTTGCCACTTGCCTATGTGGCCGTTTCCAAGCCAACCCTAAAGAATCTCACATGCTTGCGGTTAAGCGGATTCTGCGCTACCTCAAGGGCACAACCTTAGGTTTATGGTATCCTAAGGGCATAAGCCGACCCTAAAGAATCATTTCTTGGCTTAACTATGGTCTCATACTCACCTTGCGTTAGAACGTTAGGAAAATGATTAGGGCACTTAGAAAATTCCTCACTCGGCCAAATTTATACGCTTCAATCCTTTAACATAGCCTTTAGTCATCCATTTTTTAGCTTTCTCCAAATATTTTTTCTACATTTGAAAACCCATTGAGCGGTGAACCGACTATCGAAACTTTCTGCGGGATGTTCAACAAAGAAAAGGACGAGACGAAAAAGAAAAAGATGACAAAAGAACCTGCCTCTCGATTATCTCAATCTCAAAATCTTTAAGAGAGGGCATGGATCTTGCTGTGAATTTCTCCATCGATAATATCGTACACTCGTCAGAACGGCTGGAAAGAGGAGCACCACGAAGTGAACTTCTGCAACGATAATCCGGTCTTATATCGAGACAACGAGAAGAGGAGCATGGCCTTGGGTTCGAATTCCATAACTGTGAACTTCTTAAAATCTATAATCTCTGAAACCTCTATAGGGATTAAGAAAAAAAAGGAGCACGATATCGACCCCAGAACCAACAAGAAGAACTTCGCCTTAGATATTCTCTCAGCCTCGTAGAGAAACGGAGCTTCAGCTTGAGCAAAGTGCAGAAAATTTACAAAAGATAAAAGGATGAAAAAGACAAAAAGACGAAAGAGAAAAATGCTGGAGAAAAGGAGAACGACGAAGGAATGAAAGACGACATAGAGCTCACTTTTCCCAAAAGTTTCCTTCCCCTCTTAGTCACAACCAAATTGAAGCCTTCAAAGTCCCTTTAATTCCAAAACGGCGATCTCTCGCTCAGTGACATGATTAAAAGCGCCTCGATCACAGGTAAATTGACTTAATATGACTTGTGTATTGACTTGAGTGATAAAAATATAAAAATCCGTAGTAAAAAATAAATGAGCGCTAGAGCGAACCTAGTGAGCGTTGTCGAAATGGATACTACTTTGAACTTAGTACTTTAGTTTGCTGACGGGACTTGACGGCATAAAATCTTTCAAGTGTCTTGTGAATTTTTAGGCGCGACAATGATTGATGCAAAATAATCTGACCCCATACTATTAATAAAATTACACTATAATAAAAAAATATAATAATAAAGCAAAAGAATATATATATATAAAAATATTATTTCGCACATTTTAATATGCAATCTTAATTTGCATCTATGCAGAATTGTTTAAAAGCGATATCCTGTTGTATTTCACACAATCTGATATGCAATTTTACTTTGCATTTGAGCTTAATTGTTGAAAATGCGAATATTTGTTTTTTGCTCATACCCTCACGCGATAGTATAGTTACATGCATAGGGGCCATGTATCTGAGCCAGTTTTGATAAATCTCGTGTTTAGTAATTGTTACTTAGATTGATTTATCTACGTGCTTGATAAATCAATTAAGGTGCACAATTTGAGGGGGAGTATTTACAAAATTAATGCCTTGAGCTCCAAACTATTTTAATGATCTTTCTCTATGTGTTGCAGAATCAATGAGGAAGACTTCACGAATTAATCTCGGCTTGGAGTGCACAGCATTGATTCAAATTTTGGATGGTTAAATATTTTGATCGTGTTTTATGAATTTGAGTTTAACCAACTTATCTTAAAAATTGTTAGGTCCTGATTTATCAACTCAACGATCCAAGACTTGAATCCTAAGTTAATCGATAAGAATTATACGAATTGAAGAACGATCGAAAATCTTTCCTTAGAGCGCGCGAGAGAGAAACTTTGTAGTGAGAGAATATTTTTTGATTTTCTCTCTCTAGAATTGGATTTGCAAGCCTTTGGGATCAATTCTAAAATATGTAAGGTTGGGACTATTCGACTACGTATTCCGAGCACAATAACGTTCGGACATGTAGACGTACATGTATTGTGGTATTAGTCGTATGCCTAATATTGTTAAGTTAAAATGACCCATTCAGCGATCAATTAAATTTAAAGGGGTCTGTCGCATTTAAATAAGATGTGTGGGGTTAATTAATAATTGTGTAGAATTCCTGGGGGCTGGAACGTAAATATCTGATGGGCTTATTAACGGACCAGCCCATTATGACATCTATATATATGGGTGTGGTCCCTAAGTGCTGTACAACGAAACACACAGCTGTCGTCTCATAAAACCCTAGCGACTGTCTAAGGATCCTTGGGGTACTCATCTTCCCCGAGCTAAAGGTTTCGCGTACACGTACTTGGAAGATCCACATACCCGGTTCTCATCAAGAACGCTATGGAATTTACAGGTACGCTTTCTATTTCCGCTGCTTTAGTTTATGCCTTAATTAATCCAATCAAGATTTAAAGCTATTCGGGTCCATACGGTCACGGATCCCAACAAGTGGTATCAGAGCCAACTTGCTTTGGATTAATTAGGAGTTGGGTTTATCATGAACGTAAGGTAGCCATGTGGGCATCGTTGAACAGAATCGGCGGCGATCCAATCTGTACTGCGGCGCCGTTGGGCGTCGCATTCGGTAGTTGCAGATCGAGGTCGTGGGGCGCTGATTACAGCTGCAAAAGCCGCCGAAGGCAGCGCCGTTGGGCTCTGCAGGTGGCTGCGCGGCTGTGGCCGCAAGGCTGTGAAGACAGCGGTGTTTGGACGCAGGTTACCTTGCGGTTCAGCGTCGTTGGGCTGTCGGCCTGCCTGTGCACGGCTGAATGCCGTTGGACATCGCCGCGCTGCGCCTCGTCTTGCAGTTCGCGTTGGGGCTGCGTAGCTGTTATGAGGGCAGCACCTTTGTGTAGGATTCGTTCGCGAGGCCTCTATTTGGTGGCTGCCTAGGTTACAAGAAAACTATTTTAGCTCTATGTTATGTTCAGCCCTAGGGTTAATAATGGGCCAATAGTGAGCCCACTTCACTTTCTCTTTTATATGTGCGTTAATAACATGTATGGCCTAGGTTTTAGCATTAAGTTATATATGTTGCCTAGATTTTTGTGTACATTAATGCTACCTAGGCGTATTGCTGTAGAAAGGTTAGGGCTGCTTTAGAGTTTTCCTTAATGGGCCTAATTTTACTTTAGCCCATATCAGGTTAGAATATAAAAATATATATATGGGCCTTTTATATTTTTCTTTTGGGCTTCCTAGACTTTAGTATATAGGCCACATCAAGTTAAGAATAGTTTTAGGCCCACTTCAGATTTGGACTAATTTAATTTTATTATGTCCAATAAATGTGTTATTGGTCGGCTATTTTCCGTGACTATTCGGGGTGCTTTTAAAGTCAGAAGTATTCGGAAAAATTGCGACTTTTAACGGACAGTGATTATTAAATTTAATAACGGCATAAAGATGCTTATTTTAGCATATCGATTATTAGAGATATTTTATTGAAGCAGTATAGTCACCTTCGTGACCTCTGCTGTGGAGATTTTATAAATCTGATAGTCGGGTCGGTGGCGTAACATGACGCATGCGGATATTTCGACCGGCCCTTCGGAAGGCGATTATCTGGCAGTGGCTTGTGTACGTCTGTGACGGTAAGCTGAAGTACCTGAAGGTCTTTCCATTGCGAGTAGTTGATCGGCCCTTCGGAAGGCGACTACTTGGCTGGAATAGGGTATGAACGCTTGATCGTTGCACCAGTTTGATCACTCGTGGATTGACTACCTAACCTTCGTTAGGCTCTTTTGCACAACGATTAAGCTGAAGATGGGTAGTTATTATTTATTTTTTAATCATTATTAAAGCTAAAAATTGTGAGTTAATTCAATCATCGTTCTCTTTTCAGCTGAGATGGTCGGTGTTGCGACTACGAACTCTGCCGTGAACATAATATCAACAGCTAATGGTACAATAATTGATGCTTGGAAAAATAAAGTACCTAAGGAAACTGCGGTTAATCAGAGGAAGCCTAATGGCTCCCACAAGGAGCATAAAGAAAAATTAATTCGATGCTTCTTCTGCAAGAAAACTTCTCATATAAAGAAGGATTGTGCCAAATACCATGTTTGGCGCCTAAAGAAAAATTTGATTTTTGTAAGCGCTGAAATCAATTTGATTTCCGTACAGAGACATACTTGGTGGGTTGATTCTGGTGCTACAACTCATATAAGTATGTCTATGAAGGACTGCCTAAACTGCCGAAAGCCCAATGATGCCGAAAGATTCATCTATATGGGGGCTGGAGAAGCAGTTGAAGTTCAAGGCGTCGGGACATTTAGATTACTGTTGAGTTCTGGGTTCTTTTTGGATCTGAATAACACTTTCGTCGTTCCGTCGTTTAGACGGAATTTGATTTCAGTTTCTGTTTTGGACAAAGAAGGTTATATTTGTTCATTTGGTAACAGAAAGTGTGTTATTTATTCTAAATCTTCGGCTATTGGAACCAGTAACTTATCTGAACATGATAATCTATATCTACTTGATACAGTAAACTACGAAGAGTCCCATAATGTGGAAATTAGAGGAATTAAGCGCAAGTTACCATCCGAGAATTCATTTGGTTTATGGCATAAGCGTTTGGGTCATATATCCGAAAGGAGAATTGATAAGCTTGTGTCTGATGGAATTCTGGAAACACTTGATAAATCCGGAGATCATTTATGTATCGAGTGTATAAAGGGTAAAACAACAAATAAAAGAAAATTAAATGCCGAGAGAGCTAAGGATGTCTTAGAACTGATTCATACGGATGTGTGTGGTCCATTCCCTACGGCTTCTTGGAATGGACAACGCTATTTTATCACGTTCATCGACGATTACTCTCGTTACGGGTATTTGTACCTAATTCATGAGAAGTCTGAAGCACTTGACGTTTTTAAGGCGTTAAACGCGGCGTCGCATTCAATGGACGCGGCGTCGCAGGCAATGGCCGCTTAAAGCCGAAGTCGAAAATCGACACGGTAAAACGATTAAGGCTGTCAGATCCGACCGTGGTGGAGAATACTACGGGCGGTATGACGGATCAGGTGAACAACGTCCAGGACCGTTTGCGAAGTTTCTAGAGGAGTGTGGGATCGTCCCTCAGTACACCATGCCAGGAAGTCCAAATATGAACGGTGTTGCTGAGAGACGAAACAGAACCCTTCAGGATATGGTGAGAAGTATGATTTCTCGTACGACTTTACCTCACTCTCTCTGGGGCGACGCATTAAGAACCGCAGCCTACATTCTTAACAGAGTCCCTACTAAAGCTACGAACAGTACCCCTTACGAGTTATGGATGGGTAAAAGGCCCGTTCTTAGGCATTTACGAGTTTGGGGATGTCCTACTGAGGCACGACCTTACAGGCCGGGCGAGAAGAAATTGGACTCAAGGACTGTTAGTAGCTACTTTGTAGGTTATCCGGAAAAATCACGAGGCTATAAATTTTATGATCCCACATCAAGAACATTTTTTGAGACAGGAAATGCCAGGTTCTTTGAGGATCTTGAGTTTGGGGAGGATAAGGATAATCGAAACGATTTTCTATTCGAAGAAGAGGGTTCAGAAATTCCTCTTCATACAGCTCAGGTCGGTCAGGACGAAATTTTTGTCTCTATGGTTATCCGACCTCGAGATATGGATGAAGATGAAATCGTTCCTCCAATGGATCAGCATATTTCACCTGTAGCTGTTCATCATGATCAGCCTTATGAAGGTGAAACTGAAGCTGATCATCAAGTACAAACTCATGAACCTCAGATCGAACCAGCGCCTCTACGGAGGTCAACGCGAGAAAGGAGAAATGCAATTCCGGATGATTACGTTGTATTTCTTCACGAGCATGAGGATACCATTGATTTAGTGGGAGATGATCCCTTTACTTACCAAGAGGCAATGGAAAGCTCTAAGGCTCGCGAATGGACCAATGCCATAAATGAGGAAATCCAATCCATGAAGGACAACGACGTTGGCATCTCGTCTCGTTACTTGAAGGCGTGAAACCGATTGGTTGCAAATGGGTATTTAAAACCAAACGGGATTCACTGGGTAACATTGAGAGATATAAAGCTCGTCTTGTCGCGAAAGGATTTACTCAGAGGGAAGGCATAGATTATAAAGAGACTTTCTCTCCAGTTTCATCGAAAGATTCTTTTAGAATAATCATGGCGCTTGTGGCACATTTTGACCTTGAGTTGCATCAAATGGACGTAAAGACAGCTTTCCTCAATGGAGATCTCGAGGAAATTATATATATGTTGCAGCCAGAGGGCTTAGCTTCGGACAAATCTAGCCCACTGGTCTGTAAACTAAAGAAATCCATTTACGGACTCAAGCAGGCTTCTCGTCAGTGGTACCACAAGTTTCACCAGACTATCACCTCTTTCAGTTTTGAGGCTAACTCTGTTGAGGACTGTGTGTATCACAAATTCAGTGGGAGCAGGTTTATCTTTTTGGTCTTATACGTAGACGACATTTTACTAGCTAGCAGCGATGTTAATTTACTTCGGGACACCAAGAGATTTCTTTCGGGTCATTTTGACATGAACGATCTTGGGGAAGCTTCTTTTGTATTAGGGATCCAGATTCACCGTGATCGCTCACGGGGAACTCTTGGGTTATCACAAAAGAGCTACATCGAAAAGGTACTGCAAAGGTTTAGCATGGAAAATTGTCGTCCACATGACACTCCAGTTTCAAAAGGTGATAAGTTCAGCCTCAAACAGTGTCCGGATAATATTTTGGAATCCAAGCACATGAAGGATATACCATATGCGTCGGCAGTGGGAAGTTTAATGTACGCACAGGTCTGCACCAGACCTGATTTGGCGTTCATCGTAGGAATGCTTGGTCGATACCAAAGCAATCCGGGTAGAGAACATTGGGTAGCAGCCAAAAGGGTCTTTCGATATATTCAAAAGACGAAGGATTATATGCTCACATACAGAAAGTCAGAGTATTTGGAGATCATTGGGTATTGTGACTCTGATTTTGCGGGATGCCTGGACAGCCGCAAATCGACATCTGGTTACGTTTTTATGCTGGCTGGGGGAGCGATTTCTTGGAAAAGTGTCAAACAAACACTTATCGCTTCATCTACGATGGAGGCAGAATTTGTAGCTTGCTACGAGGCCTCCAACCAGGCTGTTTGGCTGCGCAATTTAGTGACAGGACTTAAAGTTGTCAATTCTGTTGAACGGCCAATAAAGCTATTCTGTGACAACAATTCGGTGGTCCTGTATTCCAATAACAACAGGAGCTCTTCCAGGTCTAAGCACATAGACATTAAGTTCCTAGTTGTGAAAGAACGAGTTCAGAGTGGATATATAGTCATTGAGCATATAGGAACAGATTTTATGATTGCAGATCCACTTACTAAAGCGTTAGCGCCCTCTATATTTCATGAGCATGTTGCTCGTATGGGTGTGACGAATTAAGTTTTATGTTTATCGTGGATTCTGTAAATTCTGTGTTTAATGATTATTTAATAAAGTTTCTTTAATACATGTTGTGTCATGACATTTGGGTTTCTCAGATATCCATTAGTTTATCTCTGAACTCTGATCTCACTAAAGTAGGACCAGTTGGAAATAGGCATGCGTGATCAACTGAGCATGTAATTTCCATGCTACACGTCCACACTTGGTCTATGTCATTCGATGGAGTTGGTGTTCGTGATTATTGTGGGTTGAGTTACGATATATGTATAACGACTACCCCTTTAGTTCTTGCATCGACAATATTGATGGACGAGATTGATTTCATATGCGACACTTTGGTTATAGCTATATTCGGTACGATATTTAGTATACGACGAAGGGTGCTTATTTGATAAATACAACGTCTTATAGTCTAGTGGGAGATTGTAAGGTTGGGACTATTCGACTACGTATTCCAAGCACAATAACGTTCGGACATGTAGACGTACATGTATTGTGGTATTAGTCGTATGCCTAATATTGTAATTAAGTTAAAATGACCCATTTAGCGATCAATTAAATTTAAAGGGGTCTGTCGCATTTAAATAAGATGTGTGGGGTTAATTAATAATTGTGTAGAATTCCTGGGGGTTGGAACATAAATATCTGATGGGCTTATTAACGGGCCAGCCCATTATGACATCTATATATATGGGTGTGGTCCCTAAGTGCTGTACAACGAAACACACAGCTGTCGTCTCATAAAACCCTAGCGACTGTCTAAGGATCCTTGGGGTACCCATCTTCCCCGAGCTAAAGGTTTCGCGTACACGTACTTGGAAGATCCACATACCCGGTTCTCGTCAAGAACGCTATGGAATTTACAGGTACGCTTTCTATTTCCGCTGCTTTAGTTTATGCCTTAATTAATCCAATCAAGATTTAAAGCTATTCGGGTCCATACGGTCACGGATCCCAACAAAAAATTCTCTGTTAAACACAATGTTTGTACATCTATTTATACCAAACATACTTGGTATAAATAACAAACTAAGTCCTAAACTAAGGACTGCTAAAATAAAAGCCCCAATCTACAAAGACAGCTCATTAAATCATAGCACAACTAAATTGATATCCTACATTCTTCTCCTTTGTGCTTGATTTCTCTTCCGCGCTGTCTGTCCTTGTCGGGCATAGTACGATCTGTGCAAGCCCAGCACATGCTCGAAATTCCTGAGCGTGTTCCTCAGCTCCAGTCGCTCCTCGATATCATCAAGTAGTTCCATTAGGAGCGACTGTTCTCTCACGTACCTATGGATCCTCAACATCGTCTCACTGTTGATCTCTTCCAATCGTTTGTCTATGTTCTGCCTGATGACCTTGACCGTCCCATCACAAAATTTATACTTTAGTCTTCAACATCAACCTAATTTTCTTAGCTGATGTGCACGTGACTGTTGGGTAGCCCTTCGATCTCAGGTCCTTTGTTGAGCGGTGCAATCATGTTAACCTTTTTCATGTTGCTCTCCAGAGCCATCTGAATGTCGTGCACATCTATCGGTTGAACAGAGCTCTCTACGGACTAAAACAAGCCCCACGTGCTGGGTATGATGTCCTGAGCGATTTCCTCGTGAAATCTGGGTTCATCCGCGGGACAATCGATACGACCCTCTTCATAAAATGGCAAGACAAGGACTTGATGATCGTCCAATTTTATGTAGATGACATCATCTTCGGATCAACAAATCCACGGCTATGCAAGAGATTCGGAGATTTGATGAAGAGCAAATTTGAAATGATCATATGGGAGAGATGCAATTCTTCTTGGGACTCCAAGTTAGGCAGCTCGAAGATGGCATCTTCATAAGTCAGACTAAATACATCAAGGACATTCTGAAGAAGGTCCATCAAGATCAGCGCAGCACTCCCATGTCACCTAGCTGCAAGTTGGATGCCGATCTCACAGGAAAAGCGGTCGACATCACACTCTATCGCAGCATCATCGGCTCTCTTCTTTATCTCACTTCAAGCCGACCAGATATCATGTTTGCCACTTGCCTGTGTGCCCGTTTCCAAGCCGACCCTAAAGAATCTCACATGCTTGCGGTTAAGCGGATTCTGCGCTACCTCAAGGGCACCTCAACCTTAGGTTTATGGTATCCTAAGGGGATGAATTTCAAATTAGTTGGTTACACTGATGCTGATTACGCAAATTACTGAATGGACAGGAAAAGCACATCCAGCGGCGCTCAATTTCTAGGAGAAAAGCTAGTCTGCTGGTCATCCAAGAATCAGAACTGCATCTCAACATCGACGGCTGAGGCTGAATACGTCGCGGCAGCCAGCTGTTGCTCGCAAATGCTATGGATGCGGACTCAACTATAGCGATAGCCAAAGTGCCATTGCGATTACGTGCAATCACGTTCACCACTCACGCAAAACACATAGATATTAGATATCATTTTGTAAAAAGTTCACGTAGAAAAAGGCACGATTGACATGTATATTGTTTACACAAAATATTAACTAGCTGACATTTTCACCAAGGCTTTGGATGAAAAATGGTTCCAATTCATTGTCGGAAAATTAGGCATGTTGAATCTTCCGTAATCTGTGCTTTACGTGCTCCTATGTGCTTTCATATATTCTATGCTATGTGTTTTCTATACTTAAAAGCTATATCTTGCTTGAAATACTTAATTAGGAAATACAAAAATCTATTAAAAAAATCCAAAAATATTATACATACAAGTATAATATTAAGGGGAATGACGATATCGTTAGGATGCTCGATCTAAGTCACGTATGAATTTTCCTGACATGCGACTGATTAATTGCTTAATTTTGTCACAATCAAGTCGCATCATTGTGTCCGAAGTTCTTTTGTAGACTCCACTAGACACAAAGACACTTTATATGAGTGAGATTTCTAGCCTTTTTATTTCTTTCCACGGATTTATCCTTGAGAGAGTCACACAGTCATTGCTTGTTGTAACTAGTGATTCCTGGTCTCATACTCACCTTGCGATAGAACGTTAGGAAAATGATTAGGGTACTTAGGAAATTCCTCACTCGACCACTTATATAATTTTCAATCTTTTAACATAAACCTTTAGTCATCCATTTTGAGCCTTCTCCAAATTCCTTTCCTTCTTTCGAAAACCCTTTGAGCATTCAACCGATAATATAAAATTTCGGCGGGATCTTCAATCAAGAAAAGGAGGGGGAAAGAACGAGACAAAAAAGAAAACGATGGCAAAAGAAGGTGGAAAACGCATACGAGGAATACTCAGCGCACAAAGAAAAAAAGATCAAAAGAACCTGCCTCTCAAAATCAAGAAGAAGGCATGGATCTTGCTGTGAACTTCTCCATTGATAATCTCGTATACTCGTCAGAGCGGCTGGAAAGAGGAGCACCATGAAGTGAACATCTCCAATGATAATCCAGTCTTATATCGAGACAACGAGAAGAGGAGCACCGCCTTGGGTTTGAATTCCATAACTATGAACTTCTTCAAATCGATAATCTCTTAAACCTCTTCAGGGATTAAGAGAAAAGGAGCACGGTTTCGGCCCGAGAACCAACAAGAAGAACTTCGCCCTAGATAATCTCTTAGCCTCGTAGAGAAACAGAACTTCAGCTTGAGCAAGTGCAGAAAGTTTACAAAATATAAAAGGATGAAAAAGACAAAAAGACGAAAGAGAAAAATGCCGAAGTAAAGGAGAACGACGAAGGAATGGAAGATGATATAAAGCTCACTTTTTCCCAAAAAGTTCCCTTCCGTTCTTAGTCATAACCAAATTAAAGCCGTCAAAGTCCCTTTAATTCCAAAACGACGATCTCTCGATCGGTGAAATGATTAAAAGTGCCTCGATCACATGTAAATTGATTTAATATGACTTGTGTTGACTTGAGTGATATAAATATAAAAAATCCCTAGTAAAAAACAAATGAGTGCTAGAGCGAACCTAGTGAGAGTTGTCAAAATGGATCCTACTTTGAACTTAGGAATTTGGTTTGCTAACAGGACTTGACGGCATAAAATCGGTTAAGTGTCTTGTGAATTTCTAGGCGTGACAATGATTGAAGCAAAATAATATCACCCCATACTATTAATAATATTAGTATATAATAAAATAAAAAATATATATGTATATATAAAGAAAAATTATATATATAAAAATATTTTTTTTATCACACATTCTGAAATGTAATTTGACTTGGCGCATTATGTACCGGTAGAGTCCCTCGAGTCTTTTTTCTTGACGAAGCCTTGAGGACCCTTGTATTTCTCCACATATAGCTGGTAGAGATTGTACACCTCCTCTGCAGGGAGATACGGTAGGTCACTCTCGCTCAATTCTTCTCGAGTCCTGTCTACCCGCTCGATTGCGTAGTACGGTGTTGGAAGTCCTCCTTTGGCACAGAAGACGCTGAGGAGTTGACAAATGGGAGATAGATTCTTATAGTGGCTCTTGACTTGTGCTTTAGTCATCCCCAGTCTCATGCAGGTTCAAGGTGGGTCAGCATCCAGAGAAATGTTATTCTCTTCTGCTGATCCCAGTGGGAGATCCCTCTTAGCTCGAACTCATTCGGCTTCTTGACCTAGTCCGGTGACCTCCAAATGTGCTCTCGAATTTCTTCAAGGAATGGGATTTCTATTTTGATGTTCTCCCATGGCGTGTCGATCCGGACGGTCCCTGGCATTTGTCTCGTGGGGGAAACCGCCCGTTGCACGATCAACTCTGTAAGCCTTGGGAGGTCTTGTTCGTGATCATCACCTTCCTGAAGCTCTTCGTGTTCTATCAACACCATGTCCATCGAAGCTTGCTGTAAGAACTGACGAACGTCCTTAAGTCGTTGTCTTTGATGCTCATCGGGCATGGAATGGGTCATCCACTGTCCTTCGAATATGTACTTGTTGAGGAATTCATCCGGATTGACATCATGTCCTGACGGTCCCGATTGGTCTTGAGCAGCTGAGGGAGTAGCTTGGGTCTGCGCCAGGGCCACGAGCATGGTGGCACTTGCTTCTTCTTCCGAAAGCAAGGGGCTCATGAGATTCGTTGGTGTAGGCAGAGGAGTCCTTAGGGTAAAGGATGGTGGGTCATTTTGGGTTGTATGGGTTGTATGAGTGGTGTGGTGCGTGGTGGTGGTTGTTTGGGTAGTGGGTTGCAAGGTTTCAGCGGCTCCAGCGCTTGTCTATGCGGCACTCGAGCCTTGACTCTGACCTCTAGTCATGATCATACGCCTTTTCTCCCCCTCTTGGCGACCTTGATCATCTAGGTCGTCATGTCGACGTTTGGAGCGAGAGCCTTGTCCTCGACATGATTCGGTAGGATCAGGACGGTCCATGAGACGGCGGAAGAGATACTCTTCTTCCGGCATTCGAGTATTCAACACGAGTAGGCGGGCGACTAATATCGAGTGGATGTCGCTGATGGGTATGGTGGCTGGGTTTATGAGGTTGTGTGAGAGGATAGGTGTGGCGATAGGGAAGGGTTGGGTGGGTTGAGTGGGTGTGAGGATAGGTTGTGAAGAAGACGGCTCCGAGACGGGTGCTTTCCCACGATCTTGGCGGGACGTCTCGATGGCATTCCGCACACTCTCCATGATTTTGTCTTCAAAAGCACGTAAAGCTGCAGAGAGTGCGGCTTGTAGACGGTCTTCGGTCACATATGGGACGGACGCCTCCGTCGTTGAAAGACCAGGTCGACTGATGTCGCCTGTTGACAACCCTTGAGCAGCACCGGCTCCTCAGGTTGGCTCGTGGTCACTTGAGGTTGTGACCGTTCGAGACTTCCACCCAATCCTTGAGGCGAAACATGGAGATTCTCCTCTATGAGTGTTGTTGCAGGTTCAGACTGAACCTGCGTATCAGACACGGTAGGGGCTGGGCCAGTGATGATTGGCAGCTGGACTTCGGCTTCTGCGCTTGGAGTAATGACGGGCACTGTGTCTGACGTGGTGGTGACAGTGGTGAAGAGGTACTTTAATTGGATGCTCAATCGCCTTGGAGCCCGTCTCATAAGTTGGATCTCCTCATCGGACTCGATGTCGGATGAGGTAGCCGGGTGGGGGAAGGTTCTCGTGCAACATCCTCTCCGACTTGTTCCATCACATGAGGCTCACATGAGGCTCGTTGGGTTGAATTGTGGAAATTCGGTCTCTGGCGTCGTAGCCAGTGGGGGTGATGCTGTGCCCGTTTCAGCTCCGGGCTGTGTTGCCTGTTGTAGGATCTCCTCAAGCGATCCTTGGAACACGCTGACTACGATGGGCACTTCAGCTCCTAAATATTGTGGTGGAGCCTCTAATTCCAACTCTTTTGCCACTGCATCAATCAACGTGGGGTCTTCATCAGGTATTTGTGCTTGCTGAATTCGATGCTCCTGTTCCAGCTCTTCGGCCACCTGGTCTACCAGTTCGGCCTCGGGGCTAGGTGGTTGCTGTTGGTGGGGAGGGCTCACATAGAAATCTGTCGGGAGCCCTCTAATCATCTGCTCGGTGAGATGATTGTCCCGATAGAATCTCGGGTATTCGGCTCCCGAGGGTTTGGCAAGCCATAGCAGCTCGAATGGAATAGCCATGGATGGCTGGTCCAAATCCATCAGCTTGGGGTTGTGGAAGAATTTTAGCCCGCTGTGATTGGTAATTCTCTCTAGGAGGTAGACGAGCGATGCTCTGCTCGTACATCTCCATGAATTGTCTAATGATAACGAAGAACCATCAGGCGTATGATACATTCTTGGATCTCTTGTTCTCTCGTTGTCTGATCTGTTCAGTTAAGTCATTCCAGATCAGTTGAGCGAAATCATAATTTCGCGAGAACGTAATCCCGTGGAAGATTCTGAAGATGTGGTCGTTTCCTTTGTCGAAGCTTGCGTGCTTTGGCATAAGACATTTGTTGATAATCCCGAACAATGTCTTCCATAGGTGAGGGATGTCGTTGCTCTGAACTTGAGCAAGCTTTGTGAACGGCGGACGGTATCCCATGTGAAGGAAGTCACGCACCATCTCTGCATCCGTGGGCAGAGGGTCGTAGTTGTGGCTAAACGGTAAGTCCAAGGTGAGGCCTGGCCTAGATCATCTTTGCTAAAGCTGATGTGCCTCGTCCCAATCACCGTGGTGAATCGGTATGTGTCGTCAACTACGAGGCTTTTGATCATCCCCCAAAATTATTGAAGGTAGACCATCGGTATAGAGGCCGTCACCGTGAGAGCATGCCAGAGGGGATAGCCTTGGAGGATTGACACTATTATCTCGTCAGGGCACCGAAAGGTGGTCGTGTCGAGCTGATAATTAGTGTCTGGTACGCTGAGGTACAGATTGTGGTTATAGATGTGGTCATATGCTGGAAAGTTTGCATCTCACAATTTAGAGAAACAAACCATTAGCTCAAAAAATTTTATTAGAGTCGAAATTGGAATTTATATAACCATAGTAATGAATCATATTATTGCATGTTTGACAAATTCACATTTGATATCATGAATTGTCACATAGGTCTACGAATGGAATTATTGAAGAGAAATTTCACATATGTATATATAGGTCATGTAAGTTTGGTCGAAATTTCACTAAGTGTTGAAATACACTATTCAATCCGTGCTTTTTATCGCGCGAGAATTGAAATTCTCAAATTGATTTCTTAAGTGCGAATTTTCAATTACAAATCCCAGTTCTATTTTTCGATCGAAAATTTTATTCATTGAAGATCGCTACAGTGAAAAAGACTTAGAGAAATTTTCCGAGTGTTTGAACTTAAAACGTGGTACTGTAGCCGATAAATTTTGCGATCGAGAAAATTTTCCGTGTAAATTTACGATCGAGAAATTTTTCGCGCGTGAATAAAAATTTTCGTTGTGAAAGTTGTAGAGCGAGAAAGTTTTTCGATTTTAAAATTTATTTTCGCCGCAAAATTTTACGATCGAGAAAATTGACAACGAGAAACAAGGTGACTCGCAGAAAAAATTTTCGATCAATTAAATCATCGGTAAGTTCTTTTACGATCGAGAAGTTTTATCGTCGAAAAATTAATTTTCACGCCGCTAAAATTTACAAACGCAAACAAAATTGAAATCGAAATTTACTGTTTTCGTTGTTAAGTTTTTCTCTCGAGACTTAATTGCACCTAATTTGTCTATTTCGCTCAGTAATTTTTTGCTGCCATTAAATCAGAATTAGATTTCTCGATGGTAAGCGATTTTGCGACTTATGTCATTTATTTCTAATGACTAAGTCAAATTTTAGCGATGGAAAAACTTTTACACTGCAAACAGTGACTTAATCGAATTTCAATTCGACTGAAACGTTTGTGATAGAAAAAGTTCTTCGACGCCTTCAAACGTTTCAAAACCCAGTTTTGTCGAGACTTAGATTTTTGCTCTAAAACCTTCAGAATCGAAAATCTACACCACCAGTGTGACTGTAAACCTAAAATCCATCTTACTTCGCAATTCTAAACCCATTTGAAACACTCAAACATGTTTAAATTGCAGAACAGTAGCCTTCAAGGCTTCAAAGTTACAGACACATGAAATTTAACATCAAATCTGGCGAAAAATTGCACAATGTAGACGCAAATAGAATTTAAACACACGTAAACACCTAAAGGATGTAGAATCTACCTTAAAAAGACGAAAATTAGTTGAAAGATTATGGATTTTTGAGGAGATTTTTTTCGTCTTTTGGCAAGAGTTTTGCGCGAGATAAAAAGTTTCGACTGATGAATTTTGCGATTAAGGGTTTACGCGTTTATTTAGGGATTTTCCGACTGCAAAAGTTACTGTGTCAAATTGGGCTTATTGGACTTTTAAATTCACAAATTCTTCAGGCCCAATTTTGAGTTTTTCGCTCGAGAAACTCAGATCGAAATTTTCATTGGGTCCCTATTTGATTTAGGCTCGACAAATTTGGAGCGAAAATTAACATTTGGTCCCAAATCGATTTTCGCTCGAGAAACTGCGATTGAAACTTACTAATTTCGCCAACTTTTGCGATAGTAAGTTTTCAAAAGTTTTCAGATTGACTCTAATTTTAAGTAAAGACCACATAATTGCTCCCCTATGTATGAAAATATACGTAATTAACTCCCTGTAATTTCATAATAGTGACATCTTGCTCCATCTTCATATTTTGTAAATCTGTAATACTTACAACAAAAAAAAAAGATCGAGAATATTAGAGTTAACTTTGGAAGCAATTTTTCTATGTTAGGCTCCCCCTGAAACATTTTCAATATAAGTTGGTTAAATTCAAAATCACAAAACACGTTACGATCCAAATATTTAACCATTCAAAATTTGAACCAATGCCGTGCGCTCCAAGTCGAGATTAATTCGTGAAGTCTTCCTCAATGATTATGCAACACTTATAGAAAGATCATCAAAATAGTTTGAAGCTCAAGGCATAAATTTCTTGTAAATTCTCCCCCTCAAATAGTGCACCAAAAATTGATTTAGCATAAAAGCATATAGAATCAATTTCAAGTCCCAAATATATAGTACACAATTTCGACAATTTCTCTTAGATACATTGTCCCCTAATCATGTATTCAAAAGGTTGCGTGAGGGTATGAGCAAGAAATTCTCATTTAATCAATTCCGCATAGATGCAAATTAAGATTGCATATTAAAATGTGCGATTTAGAACAAGATATCGCATTTAATCAATTGAGTTCAAATGCAAAGTCATATTGCATTTCAGAATGTGCGATAAAAAATATTTTTATATATATAATTTTTCTTTATATATATATATATTTATTTTATTATATACTAATATCATTAATAGTATGGGGTGATATTATTTTGCTTCGATCATTGTCACGCCTAGAAATTCACAAGACACTTAACCGATTTTATGCCGTCAAGTCCTGTCAGCAAACCAAAGTCCTAAGTTCAAAGTAGGATCCATTTTGACAACTCTCACTAGGTTCGCTCTAGCACTCATTTGTTTTTGACTAGGGGATTCTTTATATTTATATCACTCAAGTCAACACAAGTCATATTAAGTCAATTTACCTGTGATCGAGGCGTTTTTTAATCATTTCACCGATCGAGAGATCGTCGTTTTGGAATTAAAGGGACTTTGATGGCTTTAATTTGGTTATAACTAAGAACGGAAGGGAACTTTTTGGGAAAAAGTGAGCTTTATGTCATCTTCCATTCCTTCGTCGTTCTCCTTTACTTCGGCATTTTTCTCTTTCGTCTTTTTGTCTTTTTCATCCTTTTATATTTTGTAAACTTTCTGCACTTGCTCAAGCTGAAGTTTCGCTTCTCTACGAGGCTAAGAGATTATCTAAGGCGAAGTTCTTCTTGTTGGTTCTCGGGCCGAAACCATGCTCCTTTCTCTTAATCCCTAAAGAGGTTTCAGAGATTATCGATTTGAAGAAGTTCACAGTTATGGAATTCAAACCCATGGCCGTGCTCCTCTTCTCGTTGTCTCGATATAAGACCGGATTATCGTTGGACCTGTTCACTTCATGGTGCTCCTCTTTCCAGCCGCTCTGACGAGTATACGAGATTATCAATGGAGAAGTTCACAGCAAGATCCATGCCTTCTTCTTAAAGATTTTGTGAGGCAGGTTCTTTTGATCTGTTTTTCTTTGTGCGGTGAGCATTCCTCGTATGCGTTTTCCACCTTCTTTTGTCACCATTTTCTTTTTCGTCTCGTTTTTCTCCCCCTCCTTTTCTTGATTGAACATCCCGCCAAAATTTTATAGTCGGTTGAAGGCTCAAAGGGTTTTCAAAAGAAGAAAAGGATTTTGGAGAAGGCTCAAAATGGATGACTAAAGGCTATTTTAAAGGATTGAAAATTATATGAGTGGCCGAGTGAGGAATTTCCTCAGTACCCTAATCATTTTCCTAACGTTCTATCGCAAGGTGAGTATGAGACCAGAATCACTAGTTACGACAATGACTGTGTGACTCTGTTGGTCCGAGATTTCACCAACAATACGACTTCGGACGGATTAAACACGCCTAAAGATCGAGATTTAGGTTCGGGGCGTGTGGGGCTTGGTGGTGTTCTTGAGGAGACTCTCTCACTCTAAAGTTGTTTATTGATCTTCACACACACAAGCACACCTAACTATGTGTTAGGGTTTTCCTATTTATACCACAAGTTGGTATATAATAGGTGGGCTTCTTGTGAAGGCCCATTACATGAATAACTAAGAACTAACCCAACTAAGAGCTAGCCCAAAGTTTAATAAAGCTAACCAACAAAGATAATATAATGAAATTGAACACTACAAAATATTTCCTAACAATCTCCCCCTTAGTGTTCAATCTTCAATTCAGTGCGGGATATCTTTGTTGGGCGTATTGGAGGAATCTCGAGTCCTAACAAACTCCCCCTACAAGGGATATCTCCTCTTCTTGCGGAGGCATTGATGGCTCGGCTAGGACTCACTTGTTAAGATTCTCCAATCTTCTTCTTCTTGGCGCCGGATTTGTCGTCTTCGAATGGAAGTTGTCTGGTTCAGCCTCGAAGATGACTCGTCTGGCTCCAGAAGAAGGTAGGCGTGGGGCGTAAAAAATGTGCCAAGGCTCCATTGAAATGTGACTTTCAAGAGCAGAGAGCCTGGTCTTCAGAGTGGTCAGCGCAGTGGTGGCGGAATGTGGTGGATGAGATGTGCCATGGCTCCTTCGAGTGTTCCATTATGAACATAATAGCCTGACACATAAGAATGTGCGCGGAGGTAGTGGAAGCCTCCGGCGGGGCGTAGTTGGTGGAGGTGGTGGAGTAGGTGTTGTGAGAGGTGGCATAGGTGGTGTGAGTGGAGGTGGATGATGGTTGCTGCTGATGCTGCTGTACGATCTTCAACTCAGTTCTTCTCCTTTACTCCCCCTTGAGATGATCTCCGTCTCTGGGATCGTCACGTCGTCTGTGGGACGAGTCTGCCTCTGGCGTTGATGGTGGTGATGGTGATGTAGTGTGGCGTTGAGTGAGGCAATCAAGTGGGATTCTCAGGAGTAACAGCAATTGGTGTTCCTCCGGGTTCAGTTTTGAACACTGGAGAGACGGAGCAGCATGTGGTGGCGTAGGCGTAGGCGGGTGGAGTGGTGTCGGTGATGGGACCTTTTCCTTCATAGATCTTCGTTGAGCGCGGCATGGAATGTGTAAGTTCCTCGCTGATTGCTATGAGTCGGGGCTCCATCACGAACGGGGTAACTAACCAGACGGGGGTCACAGAGACGCTCCGTCGTCACAACATCGAAACATGTGTCCGATGTGCCGCCTGTTTGCACAGGACAAAAGGAACCGGAGAGCCACAAAGGCTTTCCGTTCGCACGGACGATGAGACAAGCTCGTATCCGTGGCCCATCGACAGTTGTGGTGAGGGTGGCTGTCTTGGGTCTTCCGCTCTCGGTCACAAGGACGTCATCAAGCGTTCGGGCAAGTTCACGAAGAACCTGCGGTGCGTAAAGAGTGTTTGTGTCCTAGAAAGTGGAAAATTTTGGTGGGTGAGGACACTAGACTCTATGTGAGTGGAAGAGGTGCAGTGAGAGGCGGGGCACTGCATGTTCAACATCAACCGTCTCCAAGTGGGGCGGTGATGGCTAACGTGGTTCCTCTTGTGCGAATGAAACAACTATCTGCGAAAGGATAGCTGAGTGGTTGGGAGGGGTTAATTGCGCGGTTGGACCAGATGCCGCGACTTCTACTCGGGAAACGAGCGAGTCGTCTCCTGTACCTATGGGCGAGGTCCGGGTTGTGGTGTGATATGACAGAGGAGTGCGATCATGTCGTCGTTGGTTCGCAACTCCTGCAAGCGACTTACGTCATCCTCCCGAGATTGTTGATTGGATCTTTGCGTGGAGGAGGATGTCGCGCGACCTAGACCTAGACTAGAGAGGCTAGGGTAGGCTCGTTCCTGGGTTAGGATCAGGGGGGTTTTACTGATCCATGGGAACTATGGTTGCGTGGCGTGATCGCGTTGAATGGCGACCACGAGCGATGTCGACGAGGGTGACCCAAAACTGTTGATCAGACACTTCAGGGACTCGTCTGGTGGAAGGTGAGGGCGTAGTGAAGAGCATGGTGGCAGAGGACGTCTCCATGTAGCACACCATGATGAAATGGATGGCAGTGGGTGGACGGTGGAGTCTGGAACCTGAGATCCACATCGTCTAAGCATCGAGATTGGATGGCGCGCCCACTGATGGTTGGTTGATCTCTTGTCAACCCTTCTTTGTAGGTCCAGGTTCTGCACGGATTTGTACAGAAGCCATGATGATTGCTCGCTTCTCTGACATCCCTTCATGCACGTGGAGCAACCCGTGTAACGTGCATGATGGGGTTGGTTGCTCGCAGTGCATACCGGTCATGAATGTGGAGCAACCCATGTACCATTCATGCCGGGGGGTTTGGCTGCCCTCGTCGCATACCAGTCATGAGTGTGGAGCAGCTCTCTTAGTACCTACCCATACTGGGGGGTGAAATTGAGAAATTGGCATTTGGAAATTCGGCTCCGAAAAGTTTGGGGGTGACCTAAACTTTTTCCTACAATGTGCCAATACCGTCCTAGGTCGATTGTTGGGTACGGTGATCGTTGCCGCGTTTTGGATTTGCCTTCAAAATTTTACAAAAACGTCGTCTATACCGAAAATTTTGGCCCAGAAAAATTTATTTCTGAAAATTTTAAAAGTGTAAAAAAGACAAAGTCCAATGGGCTTAGAAAATTTTTCTCTATCCAATGATATAAATTTTCCGTAGGCCTAGAAAAAAATTTCAACCCTTTTTTTTTTTTTTTTTGCTCCTTAAAACCTTATTTAATCCGAGGGGGGGCCAGAAATTTTTGGTGGTCAAAAACGTTTAAGCATATTTTTAATGAGTGATTTTTGCAAGATTTGAAGCTAAAAGGTGTGTTTGGATCAAGTTTAAAGGTTGTGTGCAAATTTCTCGGGGGTGCGAAAAATGCTGTGTGAAAATGTGCGTCCGAGAAATTTCGTTGTGAGAGTGAGTCGCGAAATAAGGAAATTCGCATTCAGAGTAAATTTTCGCATGTACAGTAAAAGTTTCGCATATCAAGAAGATTTTCACATGTACTGTAAAAGTTTCGCATGTACTGTAAAATTTTCGCATGTAGTGGATAATTTCTCAGTTTGAAAAATTTCTCAGCCTTAGAAAATTTCGCGGTTTCAAAGTTTCGCGGTTTCAAGAAATTTCGCAACCTGGAAAGATTTCGCGGTTTCAAAATTTCTCAACTTGGAAAAAAAACAATTTCGTGGTTTCAAAATTTCTCAACCTGGAAAAAATTTCGCGGTTTCAAAATTTCTCAACATGAGAAAAAATTTCGCGGTTTCAAATTTCTCGGCCAGCGAAAGTTCCTCGGCCAGCGAAATTTTCGCATGCAAACTTTCTCGGGTATGAAACTTTCTCGGCCAAGAACAGTACTATTTCATTGCGCGACTTTTACCAGAAAAATGACTCGTTTTCGCTCAAATCTCACTCAAAATCGACGAAACTTGTTCCAAAACTTCAAAAAAACATTCCTAAACACATAATCAACCTTTGGGATGTCTAAAAACAACAAATCGAGGTCGAAATCGCCCAAAAACAGAGAATGGCCGAAAATGATTTTTCAAGCAATTTTTCACTCAAATCTTGCTCAAAACACGCAAATCCGATCGCGTTGGGCTCTGATACCAATTGTTGGTCCGAGATTTCACCAACAATACGACTTCGGACGGATTAAACACGCCTAAAGATGGAGATTTAGGTTCGGGGCGTGTGGGGCTTGGTGGTGTTCTTGAGGAGACTCTCTCACTCTAAAGTTGTTTATTGATCTTCACACACACAAGCACACCTAACTATGTGTTAGGGTTTTCCTATTTATACCACAAGTTGGTATATAATAGGTGGGCTTCTTGTGAAGGCCCATTACATGAATAACTAAGAACTAACCCAACTAAGAGCTAGCCCAAAGTTTAATAAAGCTAACCAACAAAGATAATATAATGAAATTGAACACTACAAAATATTTCCTAACAGACTCTCTCATGGATAAATCCGTGGAAAGAAATCAAAAGGCTAGAAATCTCACTCATATAGAGTGGCTTTGTGTCTAGTGGATTCTACAAAAGAACTTTGGACACAACAATGCGACTTGATTGTGACAAAATTAAGCAATTAATTAGTCGCATGTCAGGAAAATTCATAAGTGACTTAGATCGAGCATCCTAACGATATCGTCATTCCCCTAATATTATACTTGTATGTATAATATTTTTGGATTTTTTTAATAGATTTTTGTATTTCCTAATTAAGTATTTCACGCAAGATATAGCTTTTAAGTATAGAAAACACATAGCATAGAACATGTGAAAGCACATAGGAGCACGTAAAGCACAGATTACGAAAGATTCAACATGCCTTCCGACAAGGAATTGGAACCGTTTTTCATCCAAAGCCTTGGTGAAAATGTCAACTAGTTAATATTTCGTGTTCACAAAATACATGTCAATCGTGCCTTTTTCTACGTTATCTTTTATAAAATGATATCTAATATCTATGTGTTTTGCGTGAGTGGTGAACGGGATTGCACGTAATCGCAATGGCACTTTGGCTATCGCAATAAATGGGTAGATTATTTAAATTATACCCATAGTCGTGAAGTTGAGTCTGCATCCATAGCATTTGCGAGCAACAGCTGGCTGCCGCGACGTATTCAGTCTCAGTCGTCGATGTTGGGACGCAATTCTGCTTCTTGGATGACCAGCATATTAGCTTTTTGCCTAGAAATTTAGCGCCGTCGGATGTGCTTTTCCTGTCCATTCGGCAACCTGCGTAATCAGCGCCAGTGTAACCAACTAATTTGAAATTCATCCCCTTAGGATACCATAAACCTAAGGTTGAGGTGCCTTAAGGTAGCGCAGAATCCGCAAGCATGTGAGATTCTTTAGGGTCGGCTTGGAAACGGGCACACAGGCAAGTGGCAAACATGATATCCGATCGGCTGGAAGTGAGATAATGAAGAGAGCCGACGGTGTTGCGATAGAGTGTGATGTCGACCGCTTTTCCTGTGGGATCGGCATCCAACTTGCAGCTAGATGACATAGGAGTGCTTCTCTGATCTTGATGGAACTTCTTCAGAATGTCCTTGATGTATTTAGTCTGACTAATGAAGATGCCATCTTCGAGCTGCGTAACTTGGAGTCCAAAGAAGAATTGCATCTCTCCCATATGACTCATTTCAAGTTTGCTCTTCATCAAATCTCCAAATCTCTTGCATAGCTGTGGATTTGTTGATCCGAATATGATGTCGTCACATAAACTTGGACGATCATCAAGTCCTTGTCTTGCCATTTTATGAAGAGGGTCGTATCGATTGTCCCGCGGATGAACCTAGATTTCACAAGGAAATCGCTCAGGACATCATACCCAGCACGTGAGGCTTGTTTTAGTCCGTAGAGATCTTTGTTCAATCGTTAGACGTGACCAGGATGTTCTTGATCAACAAAGCCTTCTGGCTGAGCCACATAGACTTCTTCGTTTAACACGCCATTGAGGAAGGCTTTCTTGACATCCATTTGATAGACTTTGAAGTCTTTGTGAGTCGCATAAGCCAGGAAAAGACGGATGGCTTCTATTCGGGCAACATGAGTATAGGTCTCATCGTAGTCAATGCCTTTCTGTTGATTGTATCCCTTCGCAACCAGCCTTGCTTTGTTCCGAATCACTTCCCTTCTTAAATACCCATTTTGTCCCGATAATGGTTTTACCATGAGAACGGGGTACCAAAGTCCACACTTGAATATGCGTGAATTGGTTGATCTCATCTTGCATAGCTGTCACCCAAAACTGCCGATGAGGCTTGCCTCTCCTGGTCAAGCTGAGGTGCTTATGGTCATGTTGGGAGAGGTCCTGGGTTCGAATCTCATCCCAGTGATATTTCCCTAAGCCTGCCCACATGGGCCCAGACATGTGCGATTGACCTGGTCGACCTGCTTAGCAGGTAGTGGGTCGACCCCGGGGTTTCACCATCGGCTTTCCCCGGTTACCAAAAAAAACAAACCTAACACCCAATCCGGGTCTAAGCGCGCCTGCTACATTGTTTGGCTCATTTTAGCTTAAGAAGCAGCTGAAGAGACTGCCCTGATGTCTTGTCCTGACTCCACTTGAAAGATCACCAATAATCTGATCAACCGGATGTGCTCGTGTCCACTTCCGCTCATGTGGCAGGGCTGAAGTAGATGCATCAAGCATTTCTGGACCGAGATTTCCAAGTATTTCAGGTTGTTCACTAGGTTGAGGTAAGTCTGATTCTTCACTTGGATTGAGCGATTCTGAATAGACTTTCTCATTGACTATGATAGGTTCTTCAGTAATCTGTGGTAATTCTGACTCGTGTGAGGTGGGGACATTTGAAGAGCTTGGAACATCGGCCTCGTCAAGTGGGGGTTCCACTAAATGTGTATCGTTAATAGTTCCTGGCCGATATACGAGCTCAAAAAGAGAGTCCAAGTCCTCCAACGCAAGTCCCTGAGCTTCTTCTGGCGTTGAGTCCTTAATTTCTATCTCTTGTTGGTTTTGTACCAACACACCAGTGAATACGGGTTCTGAACTATTGTATTCAGAAGCCATCTGGTTAGGTGCAGGTCGTGAACTGAGGTGTGGAGAAGCCATCTTTACCACTTCGTGGAAAGTGACATTATAGCTTTCTTTGATTGAACGGTTTGACTTGATGTTACTCGGTACACCTTTGAAGTTGATGAATACCCGACAAATGTGGCTTCAAAATGCTTTAGGGTCGAACTTAGCACGCTGCTCTCTATCGTTCCCCACAAAGCACTTGCACCCGGAGACCTTGAAGAAGGAAATATTGGGTACTCGCTTGTTTGTTATTTCGTACGGAGTCTTATCGAAGCACTTGTGAACTGCCGTCCTGTTCTGAGTGACACATGCAGTATTTACTGCTTCAGCCCAAAGGAAGTGTGGGAGGCCACAATGAATCAGCATCGTACGTGTGGCATCCACTAGAGTTCTGTTCTTCCTTTCAACGACACCATTCTGTTGAGTCATCTTTGCGGCTGAGAATTGCTGACTGATCCCATGTTTCTGATAAAAATCACTGAGGTACTTGTTTTTGAACTGAGTGCCATTATCCGTTCTGATAACTTGAATTGTTTGTTGCAGCAAGTTCTGAGTAGCGTTCACAAAATTAATTATCAAGTCCACTTTCTCATCCTTAGTTCGGAGGAACTTTGTCCACGTGTAGCGAGAATAGTCATCAACGATAACTAGCACGTACTTGCGCCCACTAATACTCTGTGTCTGCATGGGTCCACAGAGGTCCATATGTAGTAATTCCAAAGGACGTGAAGTAGAGGCAACTAGTTTGACGTGATGAGAAGCACGCTTCATTTTTTACATTGATGCTCTTTTGTAGAATAATGGTTGGTACATCGTGAACCAACTTTTTCGTGGATAGTCGTTGATGAGCTTTGATGTTTAGATGAGACACACCGTGAACCAACTTTCCGCACGGACGTCAGATTAATCGTATAAAGATTGGATGTCCGAAGTCCTTGGAGGACTTCTTTGTTCTGACTGTCCAGTATTCTGCATCGGTCCGCATGAAAGACCACCTTGAATCCTTTGTCACAGAATTGGCCTATGTTGAACAAGTTATGACGGAGACCTTCGACGTAAGAGACATCCTTGATTGTCAGATTTTCTAGAATGATGTCCCCAAGTCCTAGAATGGGGGCTGAATCGTTGTTCCCGAATCTGAGTTTACCATTTGGTCGGTCTTTATAGTTACTCAGCAGCTCTTGTATTCCCGTCATGTGTGTGGAGCAACCAGAGTCAAGGTACCACACATGATGGATCTGCAAAAACAAATTTAAAGAGCTTTCAGTACCCACTTATAAATGGCCCCTCTCAGATTAGCAGATTTTAGCTTAGGTTCGGATATGGTTCCTAAACTAGTGTTAGTAGTAGTTTTAACAACCCGAGTTACTCGCGAAGGAGTTGAGTTGTGTTTGCCCTTTGTAGACGGCAAGGCCGTTTTGGCTTTCGTCTTTTTAGGTGGTGATTTAGGAACCATTTGGGTTGAACCTTGCAGGGAAGATTATTTTCAGCTCGGACAAACGCTTTAGTAGGCTTGAGCATGGAAAACATCTTTTCATTGGATAGTCTCCTAAGGTGCTTGTGGATTCGATCTTAACGGGATACCTTACGTGAAAACAAGCATGAATGGCGCCATATGCTCTCTTTATGGCTGGATCTTGTTTCCTACGGGTCTTCCTAGAGGCATTTGTCTTAGAATGATTAATTTTTATTGCTGAAGTAGAGCCTCTTTCGAAATTGGCGCTTCTAAAGGCTGTAGGCTGAAGTGAACATGTATAAGCAATTATTTGAACAGAAGAAACAGCTCTTTTATTTCTACGAGTGTCTTTTAGTTGTACAGAAGGAGATATTTTCTTAAAAGCATTCAAATCTACGGACTCCTTCTTTATTCTTAACCTAGACACTCCCACCTTCGACTCTAATGCTCGCTCTACGCTCCCTGTAGACGTAAGCAAAACAGGATTAGATTTAGAATTTTTTAAGGTATTATTCTTATTTCTCAGATCTTTTGGAGGTGCTTTTTCTTTCTTCGCGCTTTTCAGAATGATATTTTCGGTTGAGGGAGATGCGTGAGAAATAGCTTGTGGGAAGGAGGAAGCTTCAAAATTCTCTCTTTCTTTTTCTAAAGAAACTCTTAACCTTTCCATTTTTCTAATAATAGGGGGTATATGGAGAGAATTTTCAGAATGATGATATTGAGCTTCCTTATTTTTAGAAAGATCTTCAGGAATCTGAACTGATTCAAGGCTCCAACCCACCCTTGGAAGGATTCCCTGTGTCGTTTCTTTGATTCAGTTCGTCATAGCAAAAAGGGATTTCAGCCTTGGTTTTGGCTTTTCTCATGTCTTCTTCTATTTCATAGGTTTCCTTTTCTCCCGTAAAAGCCATGAGAGAGGTTAGTCCGAGACCCATGTATTTGACATAATAGAGTTGTTTACAATCAACTTTCTTTAAGTGACATGGATTCTCAAAACCTAGACATACTTATAATCATAAAATTCTAAGTCGTTTGGCTGATTCAGAAATAGTCTGTTCAGATTGTCCCTTCTTTACTATAAGATCATCTAATTTTTTAATTTTAGCATATAACTTCTTAGGCTCTTCTCCTAATAGAGCAAAATTATTTTCAACCGTCAATTTGGCGGCTTCACAGGCATCTGGATTTTTCCTAAGTGCACAAACCTTAGTGTTAGATTTATCTAATTCGGCTTGTAGGTTGGTGATCTTAGTAGTCGTTTCTGTTAACCTACAATTGAGGTTAGCTTTCTCATTGAGATTTCTAACTAGGCAATTGTTACTTTCTAGCATGTCTTCTAATTCTTTAATTTTTAAGTCATGCTGTTCAATTTGAGGTTTTATAGTCTCTGTAGGATGTAAACTCTTAGTAAGCTCTTCTATTTTTGAACTAGAGCTCCTTAGTTCTGATTCGGGACTATTAATTCTCTCCTGAGATTTAGCTAGTTTCTTCTCTACTTTATTTACGCTTTTTTGCTCACGTTTCATGTAAGTGTATGCTAATTGATACGATTCTAACATGGTCAATAATGTGGGAGGAGAAACTACCTCCTCAGAAGGTCGGATGCCTGGCCTTCGTCCGTCTGTTCTGAGGTTTCGGCGTCAGAATGCTCGTCCAGGTTGGCCTTTGGGGTTAAATCTCCTCCTTTGAGCTAGATGTGTCCTCGAGCCAGTGGTCTTGTTCTGCCATTGAAGCTACTCCACTTCCTTCTGCTTTGTGAGTTGAAGTGTTTTGGAGTAGTAGTTAGCGTCTCTCTTCTTTGGAAGAGTACATTCTCTCTCATAATGTCCAGGTTTCTCGCAGTTAAAGCATTTGGTCGGTTCTTTGGAGGCTTTGACTTCGGAAGTCTCAGGTGTATGTTCTTTGTTCTTTGAGCTTTAGGTTCGAAGTCGATTGGCTGATGATGAGGACTTCTTTTGAAGTATTGTTTGCTCATCATCTTCCCTATTAACGCCAACTGCTTTCCCAGCGTTTTCATGTTAGGCTCCATGTCTGAATCAGTTTTATCTTCAGACTCTGAGGGGGTAGGAGGCTTAATGGTCTTTTCTTTTCGTGGTTTTGAGCCTCTCTTCTCCGAGACTAGGGCAACTGAGTCGTCGACAAGTTTGCCATTCTGCTCCTTCTAAATCTCGCTAACATCTTCCTCATGTTGTGCGAGATTGTCGTACATGGCATGGATATCCAGTTCCTCAAGGTCTTTATTTTGTCGGATTTGAGCGTATATCTTCTTCCATTATGAGGGCAGAGAGGAAAGAAATCTGATGTTTGTTTCCATGTTCGTCTTCGTGATTTCAATTTTTCTCATCTCATTTAGGAGAGTGAGATATCTTTGGTAAAGATCATGTAAGCTTTCCTCGTGTTTAGCTCTAAAGGAATCATAGGCCGTGAGAATATTTCCCTTTTTGGCCTTGATGCCGACTTCTGTTCGTTGCATCATCTTATGCAGCTCTGTAGAGTATATATTTTAATTGTGTTTGATTTTATTAGTTGTCCTTGTAATTATGGGCATTTTGTATAGTAGTCCTTAGATTAGGACTAGTTTGATATTTATACCAATTTGTTTGGTATAAATACATGTAAACAAATTGTGCTGAATAGAGAAAGTTTTGAAAATTGATCCGAAAGGCTTGCAATTCAATTTCTAGAGAGAGAAGCAATAGTAACTTTCTCACTCTACTCGAATTCTCTCTCTTGTTCTTCATTTGAGTTTTTCGATCGAATCTCAATGTCCATCATTATCATCGAATTACTTAGAATTCATGCCTAGGATCATAGAGTTGTTAATCGTAGGACCTAACAATTGGTATCAGAGCAGATTCGTTATGTTTTGAAACGAAAATTGTTAGAATTTGATCGAAATTTTATTCTGTCACTGTTCCAACGAAGAACAGTTTTGGCGCGAAGTTGAATTTCGGTCAAATGGTCTTAATTATGTGCTTATTTGATCTGATTTTGATGTTTGTGCGCTCGCATAAATAGTATTAATCAATCAGGATTAGATAGGTAGCAATCAGAATCATGATTTGAGTAGAATTTTTTATTATGTGAGATTACTGTTCGTGCGAAAACAGTATGAACGTGTTTTGATTTTCGTCAAATTGAACTTTATTTGCTTCAAAACATGTTTAATCTTCTGTTCGTGAATACTCAGTAGCTGATTCCGAGCATATACCTGTAGTTTCATCGAGTAATTTCCAGTATTTGCTTGAATCTGTGTTAAAATCGTATTATGCGTTTGAACTGTGAATTTGAATTTTTCTCGCTAAGTCTTCGATCGAAATTAATTTCTCGATCGAAAACATCTGTGCGATAAATTTTGCTCAATTAGAATACGGATTAGTTACTGAAGTCGCTGTTGTCAGGAACGTGTTTGGAAAATTTACGAGCGATAAAAATTTCGACGAGAATTGACTATTCTGACCCCCGCGCAAAACTTTTTCTCTCGAAAAAAAACTTAGCCGTTCACACATATTTGATTCTCGCCCATAAACTTTTTCGGTCAACCATTTAGATTTGACTCAGCGAGAAACTCCTTAGGGTACTGTACTTCTACGACCAAAATCAATTAAAAGAAATTTTAAGCTCTAAAATTCTGGTCAATTTTTCGAGTCTCTACATTGTGGATTCTGGTCAACAAAATTTTTCGACGTTTAAAATTTTCGATCGCAAAACCTTACTCAATAATTTTAGATTGATCTCACTGTTTGCACAATTTCTCAGCGTAAAATTACGTTCAAGTCGAAATATTTTCCGCTCGAAAATTTTTGAACAGTACCTGGCGCGCGAAAATAGTACCATCTTTTCAAATCGAAGAAATTAATTTCGATCAAACTTTAAAGATTGAATCGAAATCAATTCTCAATCATTTTTGAATCAAACGCTACTAACGAACTTTGTCACTTGTGAAGCACATTACATCATCTTCAAACGTTCAAAACACTTAACGAAGATCCTTCAACAACTCAACTATTGCACAAAATGGATGCTTATTCTCTCGGAAATGACAACCGTCCGCCGATTTTGCAACGAGGCGAATATACGTTTGGAGAAGCTGCTTCCTCAACTTCATCGCTTTAAAAGTTCAAGCTGAAAATCTACTGCAGTCTCTTGAAGAGGGACCGGCACAATTCTGGGTCCATGTACCCGGTGATGAAACAGCTACTCCTCCAATTCCATCTTCTAGGCGACTAAAGGAGCCTAGGTAATACTCTATAGAGGAAAGAGCTCGAGCTTAGGCTGATCTAGTAGCCATGAATACCCTCATGCAGGGCATCCCCAACGACATATATAGACAGATTGATAGCCTTTCATCGGCTAAAGGAATGTGGGATGAATTGCATAGGATGATGCAGAGGATGGAAGTTGGCATAAAGGCCAAAAAGGCGAACATTCTCATTGCTTACGACTACTTCAAAGCAAAGCCGGAGGAGAGTTTATTTGAGATCTACCAAAGATACCTCACTCTTCTCAACGAGATGAGGAAGATAGAAATCACAAAGATCAATATGGAGACAAACATCAGATTTCTCTCTTCTCTGCCCGCAGGATGAAAGAAAAAATCCACTCAAATTCGACAGTATAAAGATCTAGAGGAGTTGGATATCCATGCCGTGTTTGACAATCTCGCACAACATGATGATGATATAAGCGAGATTCACAAGGAGCAGAAGGGTTAACAGATCGATGACACTGTTGCCTTGGTCTCGGAGAAGAGGAGCTCAAAATCAAGAAAAGAAAAGATCGTTAGGCCTCCTTCTCCTTCAGAGTCAGAAGAAGAGTCGGACTCCGACATTGAGCCAAACATGAAAGCTCTAGGAAAGCAGTTAGCTCTAATTGGAAAATGATGAGTAAGAAGTACTTCAAGAAGAAGTCTTCAACCTCAGCCAACAGACTTCGGACTACAAGCTCTAAAAACAAAGAACGTGCACCAGAGAGCTCCGAAGTCAAGAACCCAAAAGAGGCTAACAAATGCTTCAACTGTGGCTAGCCAGGTCACTTTGCCAGAGAGTGCACTCTTCCAAAGTAGAAAGATGCCAACTACTACTCCAGGAAGCTTCAATTGACTAAACAGAAGGAAGCTGGAGTAGCTCTCATGGCCGAACAAGATCAATGGCTCGAGGACACGTCGAGTTCTAAAGAAGAGAATTTAGCCCTCATGGCCGTCTCGACAATGAATCGGATGCCGAAACATCCAACCGGACGGACGAAGACAACGCATCCGCATCGTCAAAAGAGGTAGTCTCTTCTTCCACATTATTGACCATGTTAGAATCGTATAAAATCGAATACGCTAACATGAAACATGAGCAGAAATGTATAAAGGAAGTAGAAGACAAATTGTCTAGGTCAAAAGAGAAGATCACGAGTCTCGAATCCGAACTTAGAAGTTCCCATACGAAGATAGAGGAACTCACTAAGAGCTTACATTCTAGGGAGACTAGCTCATCTAAGACAGAGCAGTATAGTGAGAAGATTAAAGGATTGGAGGATAGGCTAGCAAATAACTACAATTGTTTGGTTAGGAATATCAATGAGAAAGCGACCCTCAGTTGTAGGATAACCGAAGCTACCACTACGATTACTAACTTAGAAGCCCAATTACAAGAATCAAATGCAAAAGTTAGTAAACTTGGTGTAGAATTAGATGCATGTCAAGTCTCCAAAATTACAATAGAAAATAACTATGCTCTCTTAGGGGAAGAACGAAAGAAGTTATATACTAAGGTTAAAAAGTTAGAAGATCTTCTTGTTAGAAGGGGACAGACTGAACAGACAATATTTTTAAATCAACCCAAGGACTTAGAATTTTATGATTATAAACTTGGCTTAGGCTTTGAGAACCCACGGTGTTTGTAAAAAGTTGACTGTAAGCAACTTTACGACATTCAATACATGGGTTTCGGATTAACAGATTTTATGGTTTTTACTAATGCTAAAGAAATAGATGCTTTAGAAGAAACCAAAAGAAAAGCCAAGACTGTGGTTGAAATTCCCTTCTCCTACACCGAATTGAATCAAAGCTACAAAATTAGGGAACTTCCCAAAGGTTGGAGTCTTGAGTCAATTAAACTACCCGAAGATCTTTCTATTAAAGAAGAAGCACAAAATCATTATTCTGAAAATTCTCTCTATATGCCACCTATTGTTAGGAAAATAGAGGAGTTAAGATGTTCATTAGAAATAGAACGAGAGAATTTTGAAGCTGAAAAGAAAAAGTTCCTAGAGGAGATTGAGAATCTAAAAGCTTCTTCAACACCCCTAGTTATTTCCCACGCTATGCCAAAAAGCGTGAAAATTGAAAAGGCGCCTTCAGTAGATCATAAACATATTGTTAGAAGTACTAAGCCTAACACTATTTCACCTAAGTCTACAGGGAGCGTAGGGCCAGCACTAGATACGAAGGCGTGGGTGTCTAGAATAAAAATAGAGAAGGAGTCAATGGATTTGAATGTTTCCAATATTGTTTCTCCTTCTGCAAAAACAAAAGACACTCGGAAAAAATAAAAAGGCCATTTCCTCGTTACAAATACTTGCTTCTACACACTCCCTCAAACCAATCACATTTAGAAGCACTAATTTCGAAATAGGCTCCACATCAAAAACAAAAATTAATAATTCTAAGCCAAATGCATCTAGGATGACACGTAGGAAACAAGATCCAGCCATAAAGAAAGCATATGGCGCTATACATGCTTGTTCTCACCTAAGGTATCCCGTTAACATTGAATCCCCCAAGCACCTTAGGAGACTATCCAATGAAAAGATCTTTTCCTCACTCAAGCCTACTCGTGCATTTGCTCGTGCTGAAATTCAACTTCCATGCCTGGTTCAACCCGCTTGGGTTCCTAAAACAACTCCTAAGAAGACAAAAGCCATAAAGGCTTAGTCTCCTAAAGCTAAACCCAAAGTTACTTCCTCGAAGGCAACTTGGGTCGCTAAAGTTCCTATCGATAATAACTTGGGAGCCATATCTGAACCAAAATCTAAATCTGCTAATCTGAGAGGACCCATTTTTAAGTGGGTACCTAAAGCTCTCTAAATTGTTGTTGCAGATTCATCATGTATGGTACCTTGACTCTGGTTGCTCCACACACGACGAGAAATCAAGAGCTGCTGAGCAACTATCAAAACCGACTGAATGGAAGTCAGGTTTGGAAACAACGATTCAGCCCCAATTCTAGGACTTGGGGATATCACTCAGGAGAATCTGACTATAAAAGATGTCTCCTACGTCGAAGGCCTCCGCCATAACTTGTTCAGCATAGGCCAGTTATGTGATAAAGGGTTCCGGGTGGTCTTTCATGCTGACCGATGCAGAATTTTGGATAGTCAGGACACATAACTCCTTCAAGGACTTCGGAAATCAAATCTATACACGATAAACCTGACGTCCGTGCGGCCCGCGATAGCTGTATGCCTCATCTCTCAGACTGTTTTACAGAGGAACAGCTTATGGCATCAACAAATGTCTCATCTGAATATGAAAGCTCTCCAATGCCTTTCTACGAAAAAGTTGGTCCACGGTCTTCCAATTATACTACTACAAAGGGAGAATCAATGTTCGGCATGTCAATTAGGAAAAATGAAGCGAGCATCTGTGGAGGATTGTCACACACGACGAAGGCTCCATTTGGGTACAATGGCTGCTTCACACCCACTTACGGTCCAAATCCCTGTGGAGTATGCAACCGTCGCACCATAAATCATGGATATGGAATAAAATGCTAAAGCTGAGACATGTCTTCCGTAGCCAGGTGCAATTCTGAGTGGGCAATGGCGAGACGATTTTGCTTTGGCTAGACCCTTGGCTGCCCCCTGAACCATTACTTGCGCGTTACCCTCGTGGGCCAATGGTGATGGGGCTGCCACAGGATTCACGTTTGAGTGCGGTGCTCAACAGGGACGACTGGAATTGGCCAGCCCGGACAACGACAGAATGCCTTGAGCTGCTTCCGATCCTGCCAACAGCACGGCCCAGCCTGGGCTGGTTCGGTACGGTATACCGTACCAAAACTGTGATACCGTATACCGTACCAAAATTTCGGTATCGAAAAAAATCATACCAATACCATACCAAAATTTTGGTATACCTTAAATTTTGATACGGTATCATACCGAAATTTCGGTATGGTATCGGTATCATACCTTCTATACCATTCGCTCGGGGGTTTTTTACCATGCGTGTCTCATAACTCGTTAATTCGTTGTTTTCGAATTTTTAGTCAATTCAAACTCCTTAGGCCCCAATAAGATGGATTATTAATACCAATATCCAAAATAAAAAGATTTTTAATTCATAAAGTAACATTAAATAATTTACATATTTTAGTCACGCTCCTTAGTAAGACAACGAACTTTACATAACCACAAAATACAACTTCATATACATATTAATTATAATGAAATGGGTATAAGTGAAGATTAACAAAAAGTAATTGCATTGCATCTTCACACTTTCAAAATCTTGAAGAAAAAACATTAAAAAGGCAAAGATTAAACGTAACTTCAATTACATTAGTTATCGTTATAATGAAGAAACAGTACAATATAACATATATAGTTGTGTGTGTATATATATAAACTATTTATGGGCTAATTAATAATTTATGGGCTAAATAAATTTATGGAGATCCTTATAATATTTTATCCATTTTATATTTTTTTGAACAATATAATAGGTGTGTATATAAATATATATATATATATAATATTAAAAATTTTAGTATTTTGGTATTCGGTATAATCGGTATACCTAATTTTTAAAATATTCATACCATTACCGTACCGAAAATTTTCGCTACGGTATCATACCTTACCAAAAACTTCGGTATACCAAAATTTTCGATATAGTCGATACGTTTCGATACTATAAGGACGGTATATCGGTATTTCGGTATATTTTCCCAGCCCTAGGCCCAGGTATCACGACTCTTACTCTTGGTTAGGTTCGTCGGATGGAAAGTTTACCATACGATAGGCTCGCGAAGTGCTGCGACACTCGCAGCCACGGGTGAGCTGGGCAGTATTACTTGGAGGATGCTTGCGGGTACCACGACATGATTTCATCTTATGGCTGGCAATCCGCGATCGGTGGGCGACGAAGGACAAGCCCTGGATAGCAGTGAAAGCGGGGTCGATGACGTGCGTGCTGTGCGATGAGGCTGCATGCGAAACTACACAGCACCTTCTGTTTGAGTGCCCATTCTCGCGTTGCTGTTTAGGATTGCTTCAACACAAAGTCCGGTTTCGCTGGTCACATAGCGATTGGCGGTTAGGTCTTGAATGGGCTGCGCACCGATGGAGAGGACGACACCTACATAGGGCTGCGTACCGACATATCTTGGCCTCATTAGTCTACCATATTTGGATGGAGCGCAACCGACGATGGAAGGAAGGATGCTCGAGATCGGCTGACCATGTGGTTGATACTATTCTTCATCTTGTTAGCATGAGATTATGTACTCTTGGCCCTACATATCAGTTACAGTGTCTAGCTTTACGTAGGATATGGCGTATAGCTTGGTAGATCTATCTCAGCGATGTACTTTACTCTGTCATTAATATTACTGACCCTTGGCTTCAAAAAAAATGAAGCGAGCATCTCATCATGTCAAACAAATTGCGTCTACTTCTTGCCTATTGGAACTAATCCACATGGACCTCTGTGGGCCAATGCAGACACAGAGTATAAATGGACGCAAGTATCTGCTGGTCATAGTCGATGACTACTCTCGCTACAGATGGACAAAGTTCCTCTGAACCAAAGATGAGACTGGTGACTTGATAATCAACTTTGTGAACACTACTCAAAATTTGCTGCAACAGACTATTCATGTTATTCGAACGGACAACGGCACTGAGTTCAAGAACAATCACCTCAGTGAGTTTTATCAGAAACTTGGAATAAGTCAACAATTTTCAGCCGCCAAGGCTCCTCAACAGAATGGGGTAGTCGAACGAAGGAACAGAACTCTAGTGGAAGCCGCGTGTACGATGCTCCTCCACTCTGGTCTTCCACATTTTCTCTGGGCGGAAGCAGTAAATACTGCCTGTTTCACTCAAAACAGGACGGTAGTTCACAAGCGCTTTGACAAGACTCCGTACGAAATTATCAACAAACGAGTACCCAACATTTCATTCTTTAAAGTCTTCGGGTGCAAGTGCTTTGTGGCGAACGACCGAGAGCAACGTGCTAAGTTCGACCCTAAAGCATTCGAAGCAACCTTCGTCAGGTATTCTTCAACATTCAAAGCGTACCGAGTATACATCTGTTAGGATATTTATAGATTGTGTCAATAGTTTAAGTCTTAGGATTAATATTGTAATTATCCTTTTAGCTTGGGCTTTGAACTAGAATGTAATTATTTTATATTTACTGTTTGGGCCTTAATATACCTAGGGTTAATGTGGTATATAAGGTTTTACCAACACAATTTGAAAGGAAATCAAAGATCAAAAGGCTAAAAAAATTCCTTTTTTTTGCTCCTTAAAACCTTACTTAATCCGAGGGGGGGCCAGAAATTTTGGTGGTCAAAAACGTTTAAGTGTATTTTTAAAGAGTGATTTTGCAAGATCCGAAGCCAAAAATCGGGTTTGGATCAAGTTTAAAGGTCGGGGTGCAAATTTCTCGGGGGGTGCGAAAAATGGTGTGAAAATGTGCGAAAAATGTTGTCCCGAGAAATTTCGATGAGAGAGTGAGTCGCGCGAAAACTTTGAAGTTCTGGATAATTTCTCAGTTTTTAAAAAAAATTCTCAGGTTCGCGGGTTGAGAAAAGGCAGCTGTGTGAGAGAGACCGCGAAAAAATCGTGAAGTGTGAACTGAGAAAGTTTCGCAACTGAAAAGTTTCTCGGATAGAATTTCTCAGCCTGAGAAAGAAAGTTTCTCGGTTTCGAAATTTCTCAGCCTGAGAAAAAAGAAATTTCTCGGCCAAGAGCAGTGAAAAATTTCTCGGTTTCGAAATTTCTCAGCCTTTGAAAGTTTCTCAGGTTTGGAAATTTTCTCTGTTTAGTAAAATTTCTCGGATTTGAAAAATTTCTCGGATTTGAAAGAATTTCTCAGTTTTAGTAAAATTTCTCGATCAGCGAAAGTTTCTCAGGTTAAAATTTCTCGGGCAGTGAAAGTTTCTCGGCCAGCGAAATTTTCTCAGGCAAACTTTCTCGGCTAAGAAATTTCTCGGGTATGAAAATTTTTCGGCCAAGAACAATTTACTGTTGCAATGGCTGCGCGACTTTTACCAGAAAAATGGCTCGTTTTCGCTCAAATCTCACTCAAAATCAACGAAACTTGTTCCAAAACTTCGGAAAAACATTCTAAACACATAATCAACCTTTGGGATGTCTAAAAACAACAAAACGAGGTCGAAATCGCCCAAAAACTGAAAGTGACGAAAATAATTTTTCAAGCAATTTTTCACTCAAAGCTTGCTCAAAACACGCAAATCCGGTCGCGTTGGGCTCTGATACCAATTGTTGGTCCCGATTTTCACCCAAACGAACAACTTCGGACGGATTAAACACGCCAAATGATCGAGATTTAGGTTAGGGCGTGGGGGCTTGGTGGTGTTCTTGAGGAGACTCTCTCACTCTAACATATGTTTATTTGATCTACACACACAAGCACACCTAACTATGTGTTAGCGTTTTAGTATTTATACCACAAGTTGGTATATAATACTTGGGCCCTTGTGTAAGCCCATTACATGAATAACTAAGAACTAACCCAACTAAGAACTAGCCCAAAGTTAAATAAAGCAAATCAACAAAGATAATACAATGAAATTGAACACTACAAAATATTTCCTAACAATCTCCCCCTTAGTGTTCAATCTTCAGTTCAGCGTGGGATATCTTTGTTGGGCATATTGGAAATCTCGATTCCTAGCAAACTCCCCCTTAATCGAAAACTCCACCTCAAAAGACATAATTTAGAAAACACATAGAGAATGAAGTAACGCGAAAGGACATATGTACACTTTATGAAAGTTCATGTAGGGTCGATTGATCACAACTGAATATTCAACATGCCCAACATAGTCACTAGGTGTTGGAATCTTTTGACATCCAACGGTTTTGTGAAAATGTCGGCCTGTTGATCTTCGGTTGTGACGTAGTGTAATTCAATCGTCCCTTGTTCGACATGTTCTTTGATGAAGTGGTGACGAATATCTATGTGTTTCATTCTCGAGTGATGTACCGGATTACTCGTCATCGCAATCGCACTCTTTGAGTCACAATAAATGGGAATTTTATCAACATGAAAATTAAAATCTCGTAGTTGGGTTCTCATCCACAAAAGCTGTGAACAACAACTAGCGGCGGCGATATATTCTGCCTCCGTCGACGAAGTTGAGACACAGTTTTGTTTTCGAGAAGACCAACTCACGAGTTTACCGCCCAAGAAGTGTGCAGCTCCAGAGGTGCTTTTTCTATCCATCTTGCATCCAGCATAATCCGAGTCAGAGAATCCAACCAGTTTGAAGTCCGATCGAGTGGGGTACCACAAACCCAGATTGGTTGTTCCTTTGAGATAGCGGAGAATCCTTTTGACAGCAGTGAGATGGGATTCCTTAGGTGTAGCCTGGAAACAAGCGCAGATTCCTGTCGAGAGAACTATATCCGGTCGACTAGTAGTGAGGTACAGAAGAGAGCCTATTATCCCACGATAGACGGTTTGGTCAACGAGAGCACCAGATGGGTCCGCATCGGGCCGGCAAGAGGGAGACATAGGTGTAGCAGCAGTCTTAGCATCCTTCATTCCATATTTCTCGAGGATGTCATGGATGTATTTGGACTGGTTGATGAAGATTCCGTCAGGGAGTTGCTTTACTTGAAGACCAAGAAAGAAATTCAGCTCGCCCATCATACTCATTTCGAATTTCTCTTTCATCAATTCTGCGAACTCTTCACACAGTTGTGGTTTAGTCGATCCAAAGATGATGTCATCAACATAAATCTGTACAATCATGATGTCCGGGCCGCTCCGCTTGGTGAAGAGAGTTGTATCCAGAGATCCTTTCTTGAACCCAGACTGAACAAGGAAGTCTGAAAGGACGTCATACCAAGCTCGGGGAGCCTGTTTTAGTCCGTAGAGGGCCTTGTAGAGTCGATATACGTGATGAGGAAACTCTTCGCTCAAGAACCCTTCAGGTTGATCAACGTACACTTCTTCTTTGAGAAATCCATTCAGAAATGCAGTCTTCACGTCCATTTGGTAGACTTTAAAGTTCTTGTGAGCAGCAAAGGCAAGAAAAATTCGTATTGCTTCGATCCTGGCAACTGGGGCGAAAGTTTCATCGTAGTCGATGCCTTCTTGTTGGTTGTACCCCTTAGCCACAAGTCTTGCTTTATTGCGGATGACAACACCGTCTTCATCCTTTTTGTTCTTGAAGATCCACTTCATGCCGATAATGGATCTGTTGTGAGGGCGTGGAACAAGTTCCCAAACTTGTAAATGTTCAAACTGATTTATTTCCTCCTGCATTGCAATTAGCCAATCAGGATGGTTGAGAGCTTCAGCTACTCGTGATGGTTCGACTTGACTGAGATAGCAAGCGAACAGACTTTCATTCATTGTAGCCGAACGCGTCGAAACACCGGATGTGGGATCCCCCAATAATCTGATCGGTAGGATGAGAGCGAGCCCAAAGTGGTACATTGGTCTGTGAGGAGCTGGCCGCATTTTGTATCGATTGGAGGCTCATTAGATTGGGGTCCGGTGTCCGAAGAAGAGATCTCAACCGTAATAGATTGAGAAGGTTCAACATCAGGATCAGTAATGTTCCCATGGTTGGGTAAAATGTCGTCTTCGTTGAGATTGAGATCATCCAAGTTTGGCGGGACGACATCATCGCCGATAGCTGGTGGTGTAGGTGGGGTGGGTGCAGCGGTAGTTTGAGTGGTGGCGACGGGAGTCTTGGGGACTGGATAGAAGTACTCGAACAGCAGATCGAGATCCAGTTCACCAGAATTGCCCTCAGATGAGGAAGTTCCCGTGGTTAAAAGTTGACCTTTTGTCAATGACCGTAGAAGAACTGGTCCTGGACTGATATGAGCAGAAGCCATGAGGTCGCCTTCGCTTTCGTCAAAGGTGACATTTGTGCTCTCAATGACAGATCGTTTTTCCTTAAGATAGACTCTGTATGCCTTCGAGTTCAGCGAATATCCAACAAAGATTCCTTCGAGTGCTTTTGGATCAAGCTTCCCAAGATGTTGGCGATCATTGGCAACAAAACATCGGCAACCGAAGACCCTTAGATAAGATATATCTGGGATACGACGGTTATTCAACATCTCGTATGGGGTGCGGTTGAATCTCTTGTGGATTGAAGCCCGGTTTTGCGTGTAGCAAGCCGTTTGAATAGCTTCGCCCCAAAGAGAGTGAGGAAGGCCGGATTGGATGAGGAGAGTCCTAGCTGCTTCAACTAGTGTCCTATTTTTACGCTCAACGACACCATTCTGTTCCGGTGTCTTCACAGCTGAGAACTGCTGGGTGATGCCCTGAGTGGTATAGAAATCACTGAGCTTCTTGTTCTTAAACTTAGTTCCATTGTCTGTTCTGATAATCCGAACTTTCTGTTGATGAAGAGTTTGGGACGTAACAACAAACTCGATGATTAAATCAGGAACTTCACCCTTTGTGTGAACGAGTTTCGTCCACTTATAGCGTGAGAAGTCGTTGACAATCACAAGAATGTACCGTCTTCCTCCAAGTGTAGCCGTAGGCATTGGGCCACATAGATCCATGTGTAAGAGCTCAAGGATGAGCTTAGAGGACGGTGTTTCCTTGGAGATGTGAGACGATCGCTTCATCTTCCCCAATTCACAGGCAGAGCAGAGGTGTTCCTTATGATATGTCAATTGGGGTAGACCGTTGACGAGTTTATTCTGACGCCGTTTGTTGATGGTCTTGAAATTGAGATGTGAAAGATGTCGGTGCCATAGATCGTTCAACTTGGGTGCGGCTCGAGAGAGAAGGCATATTGATCGAGAGGTCGTAAGATTGAGTATGTAAAGGTGAGAAGTGCGCGTTCCAGAAAGAAGAGGTTGTCCTGAGGCATCTATAATGCTGCAGATGTCAGATTCGAAGAGAACCTTGTATCCTTTGTCGCAGAAACGACCAATGCTGAAGAGATTGTAGCTCAAACCCTCGACATAAGAGATGCCCTTAATCGTCAGTTTGTCATGGACGAGACCACCAGTTCCGAGAATTGGCGCCATTTGACTGTTTCCGAAGGAGACCCTTCCGAGATAGCGCTCGAAGAAGTTGCTCAACAGCTCCTTGTTCTCCGTCATGTGTGTGGAGCAACCTGAGTCTAGATACCACACATGACAGACCTGCAATCATCAGCAAACGTTGGGTCCCCGTTTACGGACGGGACCTTCTTGTGATACAAGTAAAATTTTCATGCGCTTAATGGGAAATGTGGGTTCTAAATCAGGTTGTGTTGTTTCTAATTTAGCTTTCCCTTTGTCAAGACAAAGACTTGATGATCGTCCAAGTTTATGTACACGACATCATCTTCGGATCAACAAATCCACGGCTATGCAAGAAGTTTGGAGATTGGTGAAGAGCAAATTTGAAATGAATTACATGGGAGAGATGCAATTCTTCTTGGGACTCCAAGTCAGGCAGCTCGAAGATGGCATCTTCATAAGTCAGACTAAATACATCAAGGATATTCTGAAGAAGTTCAATCAAGATCAGAGCAATCCTCTCAGCACTCCTATGTCAACAAACTGCGGGTTGGATGCCGATCCCACTGGAAAAGCGGTCGACATCACCCTCAAGCCGGCCGGATATTATGTTTGCCACTTGCCTATGTGGCCGTTTCCAAGCCAACCCTAAAGAATCTCACATGCTTGCGGTTAAGCGGATTCTGCGCTACCTCAAGGGCACAACCTTAGGTTTATGGTATCCTAAGTGTTAGGATATTTAATTTGTTGTGTCAATAGTTTAAGTCTTGAGACTTATTATGTAATTATCTTTTGCTTGGGCTTTGGACTAGAGTGTAATTATTTTATTATTAGTGATTGGGCCTTAATATACCTAGGGTTAATGTGGTATATAAGGTTTTACCAACTCACTTTGAAGGTTAATCAAAGCTCAAAAGGCTTACTCTTATTTTCACACACTACACACACTCAAAGGTGAGAAACTCTCCCTTCTTCATTCCATTTAGCCTCTTTGATTCCTTGTTTGGTGCATTTCGGGACCAACAAGTGGTATCATAGCAAACGTGGATCGATCTTCAGTGATTTGAATCCAGTTTCGTTCGATTCCAAGCAAGATCAAAGGTGTTTTTGAGCAAAAATAGCTTTCGGGCATTTTGAGCTTGTTTTGGGGTTTTGATGCTTCGTTTCTGTGTTTAAAACCCTCCCCAGATCGAGTCTATGCCTAAAATGTTTTTAGAACACTTTTGGATCAGTTTTAATGAGTTTTGAGCGAGATTTAAGCAGAAAATTTTCAGAAAAGGACATTTCGGCCATTCTCTGTTTTCGGTCGATTTGACCCAGTTTTTTGTTGTTTTCAGCTCACAAATCGGTCGATTATGTGTTTAGGGAAGGATTTCTGAAGTTTAGGATCAAGTTTGAGCGATTTTGGTTGAGATTTGAGTGAAAACGGACGGTTTTTCTGGAAAATATCGCGACATACCAATGGAACAGTACTTGATGTTCTTGGCCGCGAAATTTTGCTGAAACGTTCAAATCCGCGAAAGTTTCACCTTTCAAACCGCGAAACTTCTCTGTCATTGCAGTTTCTCGCAACAACCTATACTCAAAATCCGAGAAAGTTTAAAACCGCGAAAATTTTTAGGCAAAATTTTTTTCAACTTCGGACTCTTTAAAATCCGAGAATTTCCAATACCGCGAAAAACTTCTCTAAGACCCAGTTTTTCTCAAGTTCATACTCTTTAAAGTCCGAGAAATTTTATACACGAGAAAGTCTATTCCAAGAATTCTTACGAGCCGCGAAATTTTCAAAAATCTGAGAAATCTTTCTAAGTCGAGAAATTAATAGCCGAGAATTTTTAGAAATTCCATTTCCTAGAAAGATTATCCTGCGAAACTTTCTAAGCCGCGAATTTTTTTCTCAGCCAAGAACTGTTTGAAAATTTTTATATCCGAGAAATTTTCTTAAACCGCGAAAGTTTTTGAACTCTGTGAAAATTTTACATCCGAGAAATTTTTTAAGGCCGAGAAACTTTTGAAATTCACGAAATTTTACATCCGAGAAATTTTTTTAAGGCCGAGAAATTTTTGAAAGTCACGAAAATCTTTACATCCGAGAAAGTTTTCAAAGCCGAGAACTTTTGAAATTTTACATCTGAGAATTTTCTCTTTGACTGAGAAAGTTTTGAAATTCACGAAATTTTTACATCCGAGAAATTTTCAAAGCCGAGAAAATTTATCTCATCTGAGAAAGTTTTCTTTAAAAACCACGTCTCGTTCAAATTTGAGAAAATTTCCTAAAAATCATACTTCAACTCTTGACGCAATTTTTTTTTCTTTTCCGCGAAATTTCTGTGAAATTTTAAAAAACTCTCGAACTTAGAATTATTCCCACATGCGAAACTTTTAAAACCGAGAAATTTTCACTTGAGAATTTTCCTTCAGACTTTCTCTTTAAAATTCTCAAACACCGAAATTTCTCAAACACCTAAATTCTCGGATAACACTTCATTTATCACGTCTCCTTGAGCTGCGAATTTTTTTTTGTGTGTGTTAAGTCTTTTTCTCGTGATAAAATCGTCTTGGGTTAAACTTTTCTCAAACTTTTAGGATTTGATCCCTACACTTAGTACTATCCCTTAAACCCTGAAATTTCTAGAACTTCTCCTAAATTTAAGATATATTTCTCTTTCATACATTATCGACCATCACACACGCTCACTTAGTTCTAAGAAATTCTCTAAACAATTTTATTCTCAAAACTCTACTTATTAAACTCGTATTTCTCATATCGTTCGTTACTAACTTTCTTATCTACGCAAGATCAAAACCACGGACGATTCGACTGCACCAACCATGTCTACCACGAATGACATCTCCATAGTGGGCTCCGACACCAGGCCTCCGATGCTGCGACAAGGCGACTACAGTATATGGACAAACCGTTTCCTCACGTTCATTAGAAACAAAGGCGCACCACTCTCTCAATACCTTCTGGACTCCATCTTCAATGGCCCAGCACAGTTCTGGACAATCGTCCCTGCACAACCAAACGCAAATCCTCCCATGGATGAACGCCGCACTCCTAGAGGTCCCATCAATGAGGATGAAGAGGCTCGCGTACAGGCCGATGAGACTGCTAAAGGATATCTCTTCCAGGCTTTGGGAAACGAGGTCTACGGTCACGTTGAGTGCTGCACAACTGCTAAGGAAATATGGGATGAACTTGCAGAAATTATGGCAGGCACAACTGAAAGTGCTCAGGGGAGGAAATCAGCATGTCTCTCACAGTACGAACACTTTCAGGCCTATGAAGGAGAGGAACTGCGTGACACATACCTCTGATACTTGAAGGTCATCAATGAACTCAAGAAAGCCAGGATCTCGAGGGACAAATTCGATATCAACAACCGCTTCCTTGGTAGCCTCAAACCACATTGGGGCAATGCAATCGTGATGATGATTCAAAGTAAGGACCTCTCCAACACTTCCATCCATGCTCTTTATGACAGTCTGTCTGCCTATGCTCCTTACGTGCAACCTCAGTCCACCAACACTCGAGTCGACCCACTGGCACTCCTCTCGAACAAAACCAATGAACGATCTTTCACCGTTAAGACCAAACAGAACAAAGGGAAGCTACCAGCTGTTGTATCTGACAAATCTTCAGGATCCGAAACCGATACAGAATCAGATGAAGATGTACGTGATATACGCAAGCAACTGGCAATGCTCACCAAGTTGGTCTCAAAGAAGATCGGGAAAAAATCCTCATCCTCCTCCAATCGCCAAAGAACTTATAGCGGCACCAAAAAGACGACTCCCACGGAGGACACTAAGCCAACAAAGAAAGCAGAGGACTCCGCACCTCAAAAGTCTGTGAAGTGCTTTCGGTGTGGAAAGCCAGGCCACTTTGCCAAAGAATGCCACGCCCCACGCGTGAAGGACTCCGGGTACTATGACCGAAAGGCCAGAATGACCCGCAAGATGGACAGTGGGAAAGCCCTACTCACTGAAGAAGCTGAATGGGTGAATGACACTTCAGAAGACGAGGAGCCTAAGGATGAAGATTGCTGCATGGCAAGGCTGGTCGAACATGACGAGGACGAGGAGATGGGTCACACCGGTGAAAACACAGCTAAGACTCCTACCAACGCTGAGTCTGAGGTACGAATCTCGCAACTTGATGATGTGTTTAATCACCGACACGACATTAAGAATCCCACAGTAGACGCTAGAGATTATGATGAACTTAGGCTAAAATTTGAAAATAATTATACCTTACTTAGTCTAAAAGTAGAAGAACTTGCCTGCGCAAACGAACGTCTAATAGCCTCTGAAGCGTTAGTCAAACGTCTGCAAAGTAAGAACAAACAAAGTGAGACTAAGGTTAAGGAAACTACACTAGCCATTAGTTCATGTGAAACTTCTCGCCTCCTGACGGCCGCCCAATACGAACTGCTCACAAAGGAAAGAGTTAGGCTATACCGCAAGGTGAAAGAACTTGAAGAGCAACTTCACCTTAGGAAAAAGGCAGCAAACATCTTATGTCTATTAAACCAACCAGCTGAAACAGAATTCTACGACGCCCGGATGGGAATCGGACTGGCCACCAACTGCGATCCAACGCCGCTAATTGTCAAAAGGTATAACATGTACAGTACAGCATTCCTAAAAACAAGGACAGGGACTCCCTCACAGCTCATGCCTTTTGTAAGATCCTCCTCCACCATGCTGTCAGAAGAAAAGAGGAAACAGAACATACTTTGGGCAGAGATCGCATACGACTACACAGAACTGAATGCTAATGATAAGACTAGAAAGCCCTCACTATCTGAAGACATCAAATCTCAGTTCCCAACCGAAGAACAGGAAATCGCTCTCCGAGAAGCACTTTCTCGCATCTATGTCCCAGAGAAACTTCTGGTCATAGCAGAACTAGAACGAACCATAGAAGTAGAGCGAAAAGCCTTTGCAAAAGAGCGAGAAGATCTACTTTATAAAATCTTCACCCTAGAACAATCTCGTAATACGAACGAACCTTCTACGTCAAGTCAAGTACTCGATTCTCAAACATGTAAATGTAAGAGGACGGCGAAGATGACTCCTGAAGCCGACATATGTTCTAACACTAACTCTAGTATTCTTATGGATACAGGGAATGTGAGTTCGACGTCTCTGGAAGGGAGTTCGTACCAGATAAGGAGAATCCGCTCTTCGATGACAAGAAGAAAAGACCATCCTATATTCGTTCTTCCTCTCTATGTACTGAATCCCAATGTCCTAAGGTCGTAGACAATTATGTTGCCAAAACTCATCTTTCTTTTGCCAAGCTTATGTCTATGTGCTGCTGCAATGAATTTGTTCTTCCACGCTTCCATGAATACGAAACACATGAACACGCAACACTCCGACCACGCAAGCGAAGTTCATCTACGACGTCCTTGAATTCGCCCATCTCGCCTAAACCTAAGGTCAAGCGAAAACGCCTCTCGCCGTCAAACGCAAACTCACCTACTACTCGCAAGCCAAAGGCGACCAAAACCGAAGCGCGAAAACAACAACCACATTCCACACACCATTTCATGTATAAGGCACCATACATGCAAGCACAAGTTAGGAAAATATGGGTTAGAAAAACCATAATCCCGCCTAATCAACAAACGACAAAGGGAAAGCTAAATTAGAATCGACGCAATCTGATTTAGAAACCACATTTCCCTTTAAGCGTATGAAAACTATACTTGTATCACAAGATAGCCCCGTCCGAATACGGGGATCCAACGTTTGCTGATAATTGCAGGTCTGTCATGTGTGGTATCTAGACTCGGGTTGCTCCACACACATGACAGGGAATAAGGAGCTGTTGAGCAACTTCTCCGAGCGCTATCTCGGAAGGGTCTCCTTCGGAAACGGTCAAATGGCGCCAATTCTAGGAACTGGCAATCTCGTGCACGATAAACTGACAATCAAGGCATCTCCTATGTCGAGGGTTTGAGCTACAATCTCTTCAGCGTTGGTCGATTCTGCGACAAAGGATACAAGGTTCTCTTCGAATCTGACATCTGCAGCATTATGGATGCCTCAGGACAATCTCTTCTTTCTGGAACACGCACGTCCCACCTTTATGTACTCAACCTTACGACCTCACGACCAATATGTCTTCTCTCTCGAGCCGCACCCAAGTTGAATGATCTATGGCACCGGCGACTTTCACATCTCAATTTCAAGACCATCAACAAACTGCGTCAGAATAAACTCGTCAACGGTCTACCCCAACTGACATATCATAAGGAACACCTCTGCTCTGCCTGTGAATTGGGGAAGATGAAGCGATCGTCTCATGTCTCTAAGGAAACACCATCCTCTAAGCTCATCCTCGAACTCTTACATATGGATCTATGTGGCCCAATGCCTACGGCCACACTCGGAGGAAGACGGTATATTCTGGTGATAGTCGACGATTTTTCACGCTACACGTGGACGAAACTCATTCGTACAAAGGATGAAGTTCCTGATATAATCATTGAGTTTGTTGTTACATCCCAAACACTCCATCAACAGAAGGTTCGGATTATCAGAAGTGACAACGGAACTGAGTTTAAGAACAAAAAGCTCAGTGATTTCTATGCCACTCAGGGCATCACTCAGCAGTTCTCAGCTGTGAAGACACCGGAACAGAATGGTGTCGTTGAGCGCAAGAACAGGACACTAGTTGAAGCTGCAAGGACTCTTCTCATCCAATCCGGACTTCCTCATTCTCTTTGGGGCGAAGCTATTCAAACGGCTTGCTACACACAGAACCGGGCTTCCATCCACAAGAGATTCAACCGCACCCCATACGAGATGCTGAATAACCATCGTATCCCCGATATATCTTATCTAAGGGTCTTCGGTTGCCGATGTTTTGTGGCCAATGATCGCCAACATCTTGGGAAGCTTGATCCAAAAAGCTCTTGAAGGCATCTTTGTTGGATATTCACTAAATTCAAAGGCATACAGAGTCTATCTTAAGGAGAAACGGTCAGTAATAGAAAGCACGAATGTCTCTTTTGACGAAAGCGAAGGCGATCTCATAGCTTCTGGCCATATCAGTCCAGAACCAGGTCTTCTACAGACGTTGACAAAAGGTCAATCTTCAACGGCGGGAACGTCCTCATCTGAGGGCAATTGTGGCGAACTGGATCTCGATCTGCTCTTCGAGTACTTCTACCCAGTTCACAAGACTCCCGTCGCCACCACTCAACCTACCGCTGCACCCACTCCACATACACCACCAGCTACCGGCAATAACGTCGTCCCTCCAAACCTGGATGCTCTCAATCTCAATGAAGACGACATATTACCCAACCCGGGGATTATTGCTGATTCTGATGCAGAACCCTCTCAATTCAATACGATTGAGATCTCTTCTTCAGACACCGGGCCCCAATCTAATGAGCTTCAAGTAGACACTAATGCGGCAAGCTCCTCACAAACCAACGTGCCACTTTGGGCTCGCTCTCACCCTACCGATCAGATTATTGGGGATCCCACATCCGGTGTTTCAACACGTTCGGCTACGATGAATGAAAGCTTGTTTGCTTGCTATCTCAGTCAAGTCGAACCATCACGAGTAGCTGAAGCTCTCAACGATCCTGATTGGCTGATTGCAATGCAGGAGGAAATAAATCAGTTTGAACGTTTACAAGCTTGGGAACTCGTACCACGACCTCACAATAGATCCATAATCGGCACAAAATGGATCTTTAAGAACAAAAAGGATGAAGATGGTGTTGTTATTCGCAACAAAGCAAGACTTGTGGCTAAGGGGTATAACCAACAAGAAGGCATCGACTACGATGAAACCTTCGCCCCAGTTGCCAGGATCGAAGCCATACGAATGTTTCTTGCCTTTGCTGCACACAAGAACTTTAAAGTCTACCAAATGGACGTGAAGACGGCATTTCTGAATGGATTTCTCAAAGAAGAAGTGTACGTTGATCAACCTGAAGGGTTCTTGAGCGAAGAGTTTCCTCATCACGTTTATCGACTCTACAAGGCCCTCTACGGACTAAAACAAGCTCCCGAGCATGGTATGACGTCCTTTCAGACTTCCTTGTTCAGTCTGGATCAAGAAAGGATCTCTGGATACAACTCTCTTCACTAAGCGGAGTGGCCCGGACATCATGATTGTACAGATTTATGTCGATGACATCATTTTTGGATCAACTAAACCACAACTGTGCGAAGAGTTCGCTGAATTGATGAAAGAGAAATTTGAAATGAGTATGATGGGTGAGCTGAATTTCTTTCTTGGTCTTCAAGTAAAGCAACTCCCCAACGGAATCTTCATCAATCAGTCCAAATACATCCATGACATCCTCGAGAAGTATGGAATGAAGGATGCTAAGACTGCTGCTACACCTATGTCACCCTCTGGCCGACCCGACGCGGACCTATCTGGTGTTCCCGTTGACCAAACCGTCTATCGAGGGATAATAGGATCTCTTCTGTACCTCACTGCTAGTCGACCAGATATTGTTCTCTCGACGGGAATCTGTGCTCGTTTTCAGGCAACACCAAAGGAATCCCATCTCACTGCTGTCAAAAGGATTCTCCGCTATCTCAAAGGAACACCCAATCTGGGTTTGTGGTACTCCACTCTATCGGACTTCAAACTGGTTGGATTCTCTGACTCGGATTATGCAGGATGCAAGATGGACCGAAAAAGCACCTCTGGAGCTGCACACTTCTTGGGCGGTAAACTCGTAAGTTGGTCGTCTCGAAAACAAAACTGTGTCTCAACTTCGTCGACGGAGGCAGAATATGTCGCCGCCGCTAGTTGCTGTTCACAGCTTTTGTGGATGAGAACCCAACTACGAGATTTTAATTTTCATGTTGATAAAATTCCCATTTATTGTGACTCAAAAAGTGCTATCGCGATGACGAGTAATCCTGTACATCACTCCAGAACAAAACACATAGATATTCGTCACCACTTCATCAAAGAACATGTCAAACAAGGCACGATTGAATTGCACTACATTACAACCGAAGATCAACTGGCCGACATTTTCACAAAACCGTTGGATGTCAAACGATTCCAACACCTAGTGACTATGTTGGGCATGTTGAATATTCAGTTGTGATCAATCGACCCTACGTGAACTTTGATAAAGTGTACATACTTCATTTTCTCTTCACTTCATTTTCTATGTGTCGTCTGGATTGTGTCTTTTAAGGGGGAGCGTTTGATATTTCGTTATTTAAAACGGGAATTTTTCGATTAAGGGGGAGCATCTGATATTTCATTATTTAAAACGGGAAGTTTTACGATTAAGGGGGAGCTTCTTATTTTTCATTTTTTTTTAAAAAAAAAAAAAAAAAAAAAATTGGGTTGAAATTTTAAAGTCTGGTCAAACTGAGTCAAATCGGACAAATCAAAATTTTGGGCTGAATTAAAATTTCTCTGGTCAAAAAGGGTCAAAATTGGGACCAAATCCGCGAAACTCAGCTAATTGAGGTTTTGACCAAGCCCGCGAAATTTCGGCCCACTTTCTCAAAAATTCGCATGTACAGTGCCTACAATCGTAAAACCCAAAACCCTTAACGTTTTTTCACTATTCAAAAATTCCCGAGAAACTTCAAAAATTCGCAACCCTTTCTGTCAAAAATTCGCAACTCCTCGCATCGTCGTCTTCGTCAAATCTGCTTTCAAACTTCGTTTCCTGCTAACTCAATCATCGCAAATCAGCTTGTCGGTATGAATACACCTTAAATAACCCAATTTCTGTTCGATTTTACCCTGTTTTGCCCATTTTAAGTAAATCTGTTAAGTTAGGGTTAAAATTTCTCGGCTATGAATCGAATGCATGCTATGTTTTTAATGTTTAAATTCCCCAAATATGCATTTCCCATCCTATTACGAGTCGATTGAGCCCATATTATTGCATTTTGGTTAAGATTTGAGTAGGTCTACGGCAAAAAATTGATTGCGCTGTTTCGTACCTTTTAACTGTGTTCTTCACCGCGAAACTTTCTGCTTTAAACGATAAATTTTCGCTGCTACAGTACGATAAGCCCCGCGAAATTTTTAAATCACCGAGAAAAAAATTCTCAGATAAAGTGCTTTAATTGTTAATCTTCGCTGCTACAGTGAGATAAGCCCCGCGAAACTTTTATTTCACCGAGAAAATTCTCAGAAAAATTGCTTTAAATGTTAAAATTCGCTGCTACAGTGAGATAAGCCCCGCGAAATTTTCATTTTACCCGAGAAAATTCTTGCACTACTGAGAGTGTAGCTCGCGAAATTTTAACTTACCCAAGAAAATTCTTGCACTACTGTGCGTGTAGCCCCGCGAAATTTTATCTGAGAAACTTTCGTATGAGAATTTACATTTGTTAAAACTTCGCTGCTACAGCATGTGAAGCCCCGCGAAATTTTTACACTTCACCTCATTATACATTTTTTTTCGCATCTTCACTTTTCTCGCATCTACAGTGAACAAAAATTTTCTCAATCCACGAAGAGTTTTCAACCCGCGAAAATCTCATATACTCGCATCTACAGTGAACAAAAATTTTCTCAATCCACGAAGAGTTTTCAACTCGCGAAAATCTCATATACTCGCATCTACAGTGAACAAAAAAAAAATTTCTCAATACACAAAGATTTTTCAATCCGCGAAATTTTCATTATATGCTGAGTGCGAAATTTTGAAACATGAGAAAATTTCTTAACGTGCGAGATTTTTTTTTGTGTGGCTGAGTGCGAAATTTTGAAACATGAGAAAAATGTCTTAACGTGCGAGATTTTTGTGACTTGAGTGCGAAATTTCTTGAAACTTGAGAAAATTTCTATGTATGATAAGTTGCGATTTTTTTGTGTCATTGCACGCGAAAAAGTTTTACAATGTGCGAGACCTCTTAACTTGCAAAAATTTTCATACTTGCTAAATTTTACACAAAATGCGAAAATTTTCAAATTTCAAATCTTAACAACTATGTCAAAGGGACCCTAAATTAGCTAATATGTGAATTTTTTTTTTCTATATATAATTTTGGGCAATTCTATGTCTAGTTCTGTCATTCTCGTGACTTAGAACACACTAATCATCTTATAATTATTGTCAAGCACAGAAATGACGGACAAAGACCAAAGCACACTCGAGGCACTTGAGGCAGCTGCAATCCAAAGAGAGGTCACTCGCATCGAACTCCATGCGCGTACCTATGTCCCACCACCGGAGGAGATTTTTTCACTAAGTCAATGGGCGGCCCTGGTACCCAACAACTACAAGGTGGACTTGGACAGTTTTCGGTGCGATGCCCCTGTTATTGTAGAGATTCTCAAAGGGCACCCACTTCGCCACGCCCTCACTCATGGCGAACCAGAAGCACAGGTGTACCTTCAACAATTCTGGCACACGCTGCAGATTGCTGGACCGCTACGCCTTGCCAAGACCTTATCAGCCCAAATCGACCAAGAAACCGTGGTCCTCACTCCCAGAATACTCCAAGAAGTTCTTCAACTCCCGGTCTACTCACCATACGATCCATCACCAACTCACGACCAACTCATTGAAGACATCGACAGACTGGGCTATCAACGAGATGCTAAGAAGAAGAAAGGCCCACTTGTCCTCAGTGAAGTCACGACCCGCAATCTACCACAACCCTGGCGGACTCTGTACCTGCTGGTGAACAAGTGTATGTCTGGAAAGCATGCTGGTCAGGATCGCGGAAACATTCAAATCCTCACAATCATGACCGGCATCGCTCACAACCACAAGTACAACTACGCCGACATCATCTGGGTGGACCTAGTCTCGATGATCCAGCGACGCGACCGGGAAATCGCCAAGGGAGTCACGAACCGGTTCATCCCGTACATGCGATGGCTCCCAGCTCTGATCAAGCACTTCCGCTTACACTCAACCAACATCCGTATTCGTCCGGACGCAGAACACTTTCAAATCCCAACTGTCGAAAAATTCGCCAAGAAGAACACACCGGCGAAGGATCGACACGCAATGGTGATCCCGGACGACGTGCTCGCCTACGCCGACCCAACCAACCCGCACGTCCAAGAATACCGTGCCTCAACCGCCTCCTTCCGTGAAAGCCCGCACCCTCGATCCACTGTCCCTACGGAGCAGATCAACCCCCCTGCTCCTAACCTCGGGATTATCCAACTCCCCACCACCACCTCCAAAAAGTCATCAAGTCACGCCGCATCCTCTTCCACCCGCGTTCCGAAAAAACGGGCGCGTAAGGATGACGTAAGCCGTCCCACGGAGCGTCGATCGAAACAAAAACACGATCGACCTCCTCAGCCACAAATAAGCCGAGCCGAACCAATAGGCACAGGAGGTGATGTGTTCACCTCCCGAGTAGAAGTCGTGGCATCTGGCTCAACCACGCAAACGTCCCCACTAGTCCACTTATCTTTCTCTCTACAGGAAGATATTTCATTCCACGAGGAGCCACGTATACCATCGACATCCCACTTGGAGGTGATCGATGTTGAAACAAGCAGTCCCTCGCCTCACACTGCATCCTTTTCATGCACATCGAGTCTAGTGCCCTCACTCCCCATAATTCCTTCCGTTTCTAGGACACATACACCTCTTACCGCACCACAGAGTCTTCGTGACTCTGTCAGAACGCTCGGTGATGTCTCTGTGACTGAGAGCGGAAGACCTAGCACGGCCAACATCACAACAACCGTGAGTCTAGGCCATCATTCGATTGAGTCTGTCTCATCGATGATGCTAACGGGAAGTCTGAGTGACCCCGTCTTTTCCAGTCCCGTGCAAACGGGCGGCCGATCGGCGATATTCACCGAGTCGGTGTCAGTTGGAGTTCTTCGTGACTCCAACTTGTTAGATTTACCCCACTTCGTCACCGAGACCACGCTAGAGACACGTCTTCAAGAGTTTGCAAAGACACTTGAGGCGTCGATTTTAGATAAAGTCTACGCGCGTCTCGAAGCGTCCACGATCGACAAAGGCAAAGGTGTGGCCACGGAGACGCCACCACTGAAGCAAACTGAGGACGCGGACGCTGTTCTCTCCTCCATTTCCGCCAAGGAGCTCTTCTACCTCCTCAGAGCACGATTCGAGACAATGACGGAACTCGACGAGGAGGAACAGCAGATGAAGAAAATAATGTTGCAACCAATGTCTTGCCACACCCAAGGCGAGACTAGCGGGATCAGGCGCGACGATCAAGACGATGATCAAGATCGCCGCGAGGGGGAGATAAATAGGCAGCTTGGCACACAATCCCAAGGATTCATACAATCGACGCCGCCCTCCTCCTCTGGACCTGAAACGGCACCCGCAACAGAAACCTCACAACCCACTAGCCAAACATCCCATTCCAAAACCCCCGAGTCACTAACCAAATCACCCTCACCACCCACACCAACGTCTCCAAAACTCTAATCGTCACATCGACGTTAGAGACCACCTCTACACCGTCTCCACCCACCAACTCCGAACCTCTAACTGTCACATCGACGTTAGAGGCCTCCACCACATCTACACCACCAATTACCCAAATCATCCTCGCCAAGACCATCACCTCAACCGAACCACCTGAATCTCCACCACAACCATCCCCACAATCCACAAACTCCTCCGAAGCAACACCCTCGCCATCACATAGCCACACCCCTCTCGACATCGACTCCAACCTGGCTGTCGAGGACGTCTACTGCGCACAAGATGAGATTTAGGCCTACATCTTCAACGATGAATGGCTGTACACACCCGCCGACGCAGTAGCAGCCAGGAAGTTGGTGGAAAACGCTCGACGTCTGCTAAAGGAAGCCTCGGTCACGCTGATCAACACCGCAGACGACGAGAACGGAGAGGAGTACGACGCGGAACCGGCCGAGCTCGAGAACATCCTTCAGTTCCAAGCGCAGCAAACTGAGGCTCCTGCTGCTCAAACGGATGTGCCCACGGTGGATATACCGGAAGCACCGTGGGAAAATAAAAAGATCACCGCGCCATTTCAGGAAGAGATCAGGAAGAGGATCTGGCGGCGCAAGGAGAAGATCGTTACCACCTTCGACGAGTATGAGCTGATGAACATCCAAAGTTGGAGCGAGAGAAAGAAGCAACTCTATCGATGGAGCCTTCTGTGCCACAAATGCACAGATAGGACGCTGTCCGATGAGGAAAACATCACTCAGGAAATGAATCGAGCCCCCATCTGCAAAGTCACTGACCTCCGCCACGAGTCGAAAGGACCTGTCCACTACCCAGTCTTCACAGTAATGAGGCAGGATGAGAGCTACAGTGAAGTCAGTGAGGCGGACTTCAAGTTTCTGCGCCTGGGTGACCTATACAGCATGCTGGAATCCCTGAAACAGTTCAGACTCGTCCCCAGAAGCTCTGGACATCTCGTACGTGCTGAACCGGTCACCATGGGATATGTGGCCATCAAGCGCCACATGCTCCGACAGGTCAGATTCTACGCCACCCACGATCTGCAGATGGCGGTGGAACATAATCTCAAGAAGGTGAACTTGACGTGCCCATCTTTCAAGAATGCAGACGACTACAGAGAGGGCGATGTGATCGACGGAGATGATCCGGCGGTCGCCTACTCGAACTACAAAGGAAAGATGAGGCTCTTGCGCTGCTCCGAGGTGGCAAAATTCTCAGATGGAACGCTCACAATCATCCAAGACAAACTCATGAGAATTTGCCGCATCCTTTCGGAAGAAGATCCCCTCTGCCGATCCAAGTTCGCGAAGCTCATTGACGCTATTGCTGACAGAATGGTTCTTCGAAGGAATCTCCGCGCCTTCGAGTTCAAGCTAGGGCTTCGCGAAACACTCACACGCTAATCCACCATCCCAACGCCCAAGATACAAGACTCCCAACAATTGACACAAAGGGGGAGATTGTTAGGATATTTAATTTGTTGTGTCAATAGTTTAAGTCTTGAGACTTATTATGTAATTATCTTTTGCTTGGGCTTTGGACTAGAGTGTAATTATTTTATTATTAGTGATTGGGCCTTAATATACCTAGGGTTAATGTGGTATATAAGGTTTTACCAACTCACTTTGAAGGTTAATCAAAGATCAAAAGGCTTACTCTTATTTTCACACACTACACACACTCAAAGGTGAGAAACTCTCCCTTCTTCATTCCATTTAGCCTCTTTGATTCCTTGTTTGGTGCATTTCGGGACCAACACTAAGGGCATAAGCCGACCCTAAAGAATCATTGTTTGTCTTAACTATGGTCTCATACTCACCTTGCGTTAGAACGTTAGGAAAATGATTAGGGCACTTAGAAAATTCCTCACTCGGCCAAATTTATACGCTTCAATCCTTTAACATAGCCTTTAGTCATCCATTTTTTAGCTTTCTCCAAATATTTTTTCTACATTTGAAAACCCATTCAGCGGTGAACCGACTATCGAAACTTTCTGCGGGATGTTCAACAAAGAAAAGGAGGTGGAGAAAAACGAGACGAAAAAGAAAAAGATGACAAAAGAACCTGCCTCTCGATTATCTCAATCTCAAAATCTTTAAGAGAGGGCATGGATCTTGCTGTGAATTTCTCCATCGATAATATCGTACACTCGTCAAAACGGCTGGAAAGAGGAGCACCACGAAGTGAACTTCTGCAACGATAATCCGGTCTTATATCGAGACAACGAGAAGAGGAGCATGGCCTTGGGTTCGAATTCCATAACTGTGAACTTCTTAAAATCTATAATCTCTGAAACCTCTAAAGGGATTAAGAAAAAAGGAGCACGATATCGGCCCCAGAACCAACAAGAAGAACTTCGCCTTAGATATTCTCTCAGCCTCGTAGAGAAACGGAGCTTCAGCTTGAGCAAAGTGCAGAAAATTTACAAAAGATAAAAGGATGAAAAAGACAAAAAGACGAAAGAGAAAAATGCTGGAGAAAAGGAGAACGACGAAGGAATGAAAGACGACATAGAGCTCACTTTTCCCAAAAGTTTCCTTCCCCTCTTAGTCACAACCAAATTGAAGCCTTCAAAGTCCCTTTAATTCCAAAACGGCGATCTCTCGCTCAGTGAAATGATTAAAAGCGCCTCGATCACAGGTAAATTGACTTAATATGACTTGTGTGTTGACTTGAGTGATAAAAATATAAAAATCCGTAGTAAAAAATAAATGAGCGCTATAGCGAACCTAGTGAGCGTTGTCGAAATGGATACTACTTTGAACTTAGGACTTTAGTTTGCTGACGGGACTTGACGGCATAAAATCTTTCAAGTGTCTTGTGAATTTTTAGGCGCGACAATGATTGATGCAAAATTATCTGACCCCATACTATTAATAAAATTACACTATAATAAAAAAATATATAATAATATAAATAATAAAACAAAAGAATATATATATATAAATATTATTTCGCACATTTTAATATGCAATCTTAATTTGCATCTATGCAGAATTGTTTAAAAGCGATATCCTGTTGTATTTCACACAATCTGATATGCAATTTTACTTTGCATTTGAGCTTAATTGTTGAAAATGCGAATATTTGTTTTTTGCTCATACCCTCACGCGATAGTATAGTTACATGCATGGGGGCCATGTATCTGAGCCAGTTTTGATAAATCTCGTGTTTAGTAATTGTTACTTAGATTGATTTATCTACGTGCTTGAGGGGGAGTATTTACAAAATTAATGCCTTGAGCTCCAAACTATTTTGATGATCTTTCTCTATGTGTTGCAGAATCAATGAGGAAGACTTCACGAATTAATCTCTATGTGTTTTATGAATTTGAGTTTAACCAACTTATCTTAAAAATTGTTAGGTCCTGATTTATCAACTCAACGATCCAAGACTTGAATCCTAAGTTAATCGATAAGAATTATACGAATTGAAGAACGATCAAAAATCTTTCCTTAGAGCGCGCGAGAGAGAAACTTTGTAGTGAGAGAATATTTTCTGATTTTCTCTCTCTAGAATTGGATTTGCAAGCCTTTGGGATCAATTCTAAAAAATTCTCTGTTAAACACAATGTTTGTACATCTATTTATACCAAACATACTTGGTATAAATAACAAACTAAGTCCTAAACTAAGGACTATTAAAATAAAAGCCCCAATCTACAAAGACAGCTCATTAAATCATAGCACAACTAAATTGATATCCTACATTCTTCTCCTTTGTGCTTGATTTCTCTTCCGCGCTGTCTGTCCTCGTCGGGCATAGTACGATCTGTGCAAGCCCAGCACATGCTCGAAATTCCTGAGCGTGTTCCTCAGCTCCAATCGCTCCTCGATATCATCAAGTAGTTCCATTAGGAGCGACTATTCTCTCACGTACCTATGGATCCTCAACATCGTCTCACTGTTGATCTCTTCCAATCGTTTGTCTATGTTTTGCCTGATGACCTTGAGCGTCCCATCACAAAATTTATACTTCAGTCTTCAACATCAACCTAGTCTTCTTAGCTGATGTGCACGTGATTGTTGGGTAGCCCTTCGATCTCAGGTCCTTTGTTGAGCGGTGCAATCATGTTAACCTTTTTCATGTTGCTCTCCAGAGCCATCTGAAGGTCGTGCACGTCTATCGGTTGAACAGAGCTCTCTACGGACTAAAACAAGCCCCACGTGCTGGGTATGATGTCCTGAGCGATTTCCTCGTGAAATCTGGGTTCATCCGCGGGACAATCGATACGACCCTCTTCATAAAATGGCAAGACAAGGATTTGATGATCGTCCAATTTTATGTAGATGACATCATCTTCCGATCAACAAATCCACGGCTATGCAAGAGATTCGGAGATTTGATGAAGAGCAAATTTGAAATGATCATATGGGAGAGATGCAATTCTTCTTGGGACTCCAAGTTAGGCAGCTCGAAGGATCTTCATAAGTCAGACTAAATACATCAAGGACATTCTGAAGAAGTTCCATCAAGATCAGCGCAGCACTCCCATGTCACCTAGCTGCAAGTTGGATGCCGATCTCACAGGAAAAGCGGTCGACATCACACTCTATCGCAGCATCATCGGCTCTCTTCTTTATCTCACTTCAAGCCGACCAGATATCATGTTTTCCACTTGCCTGTGTGCCCGTTTCCAAGCCGACCCTAAAGAATCTCACATGCTTGCGGTTAAGCGGATTCTGCGCTACCTCAAGGGCACCTCAACCTTAGGTTTATGGTATCCTAGGGGGATGAATTTCAAATTAGTTGGTTACACTGATGCTGATTACGCAGATTGCTGAATGGACAGGAAAAGCACATCAAGCGGCGCTCAATTTCTAGGAGAAAAGCTAGGTTGCTGGTCATCCAAGAAACAGAACTGCATCTCAACATCGACGGCTGAGGCTGAATACGTCGCGGCAGCCAGCTGTTGCTCGCAAATGCTATGGATGCGGACTCAACTTCACGACTATGGTACAATTTAAATAGTCTACCCATTTATAGCGATAGCCAAAGTGCCATTGCGATTACGTGCAATCACGTTCACCACTCACGCAAAACACATAGATATTAGATATCATTTTATAAAAAGTTCACGTAGAAAAATGCACGATTGACATGTATTTTGTTTACACAAAATATTAACTAGCTGACATTTTCACCAAGGCTTTGGATGAAAAATGGTTCCAATTCATTGTCGGAAAATTAGGCATGTTGAATCTTCCGTAATCTGTGCTTTACGTGCTCCTATGTGCTTTCATATATTCTATGCTATGTGTTTTCTATACTTAAAAGCTATATCTTGCGTGAAATACTTAATTAGGAAATACAAAAATCTATTAAAAAATCCAAAAATATTATACATACAAGTATAATATTAGGGGAATGACGATATCGTTAGGATGCTCGACCTAAGTCACGTATGAATTTCCCTGACATGCGACTGATTAATTGCTTAATTTTGTCACAATCAAGTCGCATCATTGTGTCCGAAGTTCTTTTGTAGACTCCACTAGACACAAAGACACTTTATATGAGTGAGATTTCTAGCCTTTTTATTTCTTTCCACGGATTTATCCTTGAGAGAGTCACACAGTCATTGCTTGTTGTAACTAGTGATTCCTGGTCTCATACTCACCTTGCGATAGAACGTTAGGAAAATGATTAGGGTACTTAGGAAATTCCTCACTCGACAACTTATATAATTTTCAATCTTTTAACATAAACCTTTAGTCATCCATTTTGAGCCTTCTCCAAATTCCTTTCCTTCTTTCGAAAACCCTTTGAGCCTTCAACCGATAATATAAAATTTCGGCGGGATCTTCAATCAAGAAAAGGAGGGGGAAAGAACGAGACAAAAAAGAAAACGATGGCAAAAGAAGGTGGAAAACGCATACGAGGAATACTCAGCGTACAAAGAAAAAAAGATCAAAAGAACCTGCCTCTCAAAATCAAGAAGAAGGCATGGATCTTGCTGTGAACTTCTCCATTGATAATCTCGTATACTCGTCAGAGCGGCTGGAAAGAGGAGCACCATGAAGTGAACATCTCCAACGATAATCTAGTCTTATATCGAGACAACGAGAAGAGGAGCACCGCCTTGGGTTTGAATTCCATAACTGTGAACTTCTTCAAATCGATAATCTCTTAAACCTCTTCAGGGATTAAGAGAAAAGGAGCACGGTTTCGGCCCGAGAACCAACAAGAAGAACTTCGCCCTAGATAATCTCTTAGCCTCGTAGAGAAACAGAACTTCAGCTTGAGCAAGTGCAGAAAGTTTACAAAATATAAAAGGATGAAAAAGACAAAAAGACGAAAGAGAAAAATGCCGAAGTAAAGGAGAACGACGAAGGAATGGAAGATGATATAAAGCTCACTTTTTCCCAAAAAGTTCCCTTTTCTTAGTCATAACCAAATTAAAGCCGTCAAAGTCCCTTTAATTCCAAAACGACGATCTCTCGATCGGTGAAATGATTAAAAGTGCCTCTATCACATGTAAATTGATTTAATATGACTTGTGTTGACTTGAGTGATATAAATATAAAAAATCCCTAGTAAAAAACAAATGAGTGCTAGAGCGAACCTAGTGAGAGTTGTCAAAATGGATCCTACTTTGAACTTAGGACTTTGGTTTGCTAACAGGACTTGACGACATAAAATCGGTTAAGTGTCTTGTGAATTTCTAGGCGTGACAATGATTGAAGCAAAATAATATCACCCCATACTATTAATAATATTAGTATATAATAAAATAAAAAATATATATGTATATATAAAGAAAAATTATATATATAAAAATATTTTTTTATCACACATTCTGAAATGTAATTTGACTTGGCGCATTATGTACCGGTAGAGTCCCTCGAGTCCTTTTTTCTTGACGAAGCCTTGAGGACCCTTGTATTTCTCCACATATAGCTGGTAGAGATTGTACACCTCCTCGGCAGGGAGATACGGTAGGTCACTCTCGCTCAATTCTTCTCGAGTCCTGTCTACCCGTTCGATTGCGTAGTACGGTGTTGGAAGTCATCCTTTGGCACAGAAGACGCTGAGGAGTTGACAAATGGGAGATAGATTCTTATAGTGGCTCTTGACTTGTGCTTTAGTCATCCCCAGTCTCATGCAGGTTCAAGGTGGGTCAGCATCCAGAGAAATGTTATTCTCTTCTGCTGATCCCAGTGGGAGATCCCTCTTAGCTCGAACTCATTCGGCTTCTTGACCTAGTCCGGTGACCTCCAAATGTGCTCTCGAATTTCTTCAAGGAATGGGATTTCTATTCTGATGTTCTCCCATGGCGTGTCGATCCGGACGGTCCTTGGCATTTGTCTCATGGGGGAAACCGCCCGTTGCACGATCAACTCTGTAAGCCTTGGGAGGTCTTGTTCGTGATCATCACCTTCCTGAAGCTCTTCATGTTCTATCAACACCAGGTCCATCGAAGCTTGCTGTAAGAACTGACGAACGTCCTTAAGTCGTTGTCTTTGATGCTCATCGGGCATGGAATGGGTCATCCACTGTCCTTCGAATATGTACTTGTTGAGGAATTCATCCGGATTGACACCATGTCCTGACGGTCCCGATTGGTCTTGAGCAGCTGAGGGAGTAGCTTGGGTCTGCGCCAGGGCCACGAGCATGGTGGCACTTGCTTCTTCTTCCGAAAGCAAGGGGCTCATGAGATTCGTTGGTGTAGGCAGAGGAGTCCTTAGGGTAAAGGATGGTGGGTCATTTTGGGTTGTATGGGTTGTATGAGTGGTGTGGTGCGTGGTGGTGGTTGTTTGGGTAGTGGGTTGCAAGGTTTCAGCGGCTCCAGTGCTTGTCTATGCGGCACCCGAGCCTTGACTCTGACCTCTAGTCATGATCATACGCCTTTTCTCCCCCTCTTGGCGACCTTGATCATCTAGGTCGTCATGTCGACGTTTGGAGCGAGAGCCTTGTCCTCGACATGATTCAGTAGGATCAGGACGGTCCATGAGACGGCGGAAGAGATACTCTTCTTCCGGCATTCGAGTATTCAACTCGAGTAGGCGGGCGACTAATATCGAGTGGAGGTCGCTGATGGGTATGGTGGCTGGGTTTATGAGGTTGTGTGAGAGGATAGGTGTGGCGATAGGGAAGGGTTGGGTGGGTTGAGTGGGTGTGAGGATAGGTTGTGAAGAAGACGGCTCCGAGACGGGTGCTTTCCCACGATCTTGGCGGGACGTCTCGATGGCATTCCGCACACTCTCCATGATTTTGTCTTCAAAAGCACGTAAAGCTGCAGAGAGTGCGGCTTGTAGACGGTCTTCGGTCACATATGGGGCGGACGCCTCCGTCGTTGAAAGACCAGGTCGACTGATGTCGCCTGTTGACAACCATTGAGCAGCACCGGCTCCTCAGGTTGGCTCGTGGTCACTTGAGGTTGTGACCGTTCGAGACTTCCACCCAATCCTTGAGGCGAAACATGGAGATTCTCCTCTATGAGTGTTGTTGCAGGTTCAGATTGAACCTGCGTATCAGACACGGTAGGGGCTGGGCCGGTGATGATTGGCAGCTGGACTTCGGCCTCAGCGCTTGGAGTAATGACGGGCACTGTGTCTGACGTGGTGGTGACAGTGGTGAAGAGGGACTTTAATTGGATGCTCAATCGCCTTGGAGCCCATCTCATGAGTTGGATCTCCTCATCGGACTCGATGTCTGATGAGGTAGCCGGGTGGGGGAAGGTTCTCGTGCAACATCCTCTCCGACTTGTTCCATCACATGAGGCTCACATGAGGCTCGTTGGGTTGAATTGTGGAAATTCGGCTCTGGCGTCGTAGCCAGTGGGGGTGCTGCTGTGCCCGTTTCAGCTCCGGGCTGTGTTGCCTGTTGTAGGATCTCCTCAAGCGATCCTTGGAACACGCTGACTACGATGGGCACTTCAGCTCCTAAATATTGTGGTGGAGCCTCTAATTCCAACTCTTTTGCCACTGCATCAATCAACGTGGAGTCTTCATCAGGTATTTGTGCTTGCTGAATTGGAGGCTCCTGTTCCAGCTCTTCGGCCACCTGGTCTATCAGTTCGGCCTCGGGGCTAGGTGGTTGCTGTTGGTGGGGAGGGCTCACATAGAAATCTGTCGGGAGCCCTCTAATCATCTGCTCGGTGAGATGATTGTCCCGATAGAATCTCGGGTATTCGGCTCCCAAGGGTTTGGCAAGCCATAGCAGCTCGAACGGAATAGCCATGGATGGCTGGTCCAAATCCATCAGCTTGGGGTTGTGGAAGAATTTTAGCCCGCTGTGATTGGTAATTCCCTCTAGGAGGTAGACGAGCGATGCTCTGCTGCTACATCTCCATGAATTGTCTAATGATAACGAAGAACCATCAGGCGTATGATACATTCTTGGATCTCTTGTTCTCTCGTTGTCTGATCTGTTCAGTTAAGTCATTCCAGATCAGTTGAGCGAAATCATAATTTCGCGAGAACGTAATCCCGTGGAAGATTCTGAAGATGTGGCCGTTTCCTTTGTCGAAGCTTGCGTGCTTTGGCGAAAGACATTTGTTGATAATCCCGAACAATGTCTTCCATAGGTGAGGGATGTCGTTGCTCTGAACTTGAGCAAGCTTTGTGAACGGCGGACGGTATCCCATGTGAAGGAAGTCATGCACCATCTCTGCATCCGTGGGCAGAGGGTCGTAGTTGTGGCTAAACGGTAAGTCCAAGGTGAGGCCTGGCCTAGATCATCTTTGCTAAAGCTGATGTGTCTCGTCCCAATCACCGTGGTGAATCGGTATGTGTCGTCAACTACGAGGCTTTTGATCATCCCCCAAAATTGTTGAAGGTAGACCATCGGTATAGAGGCCGTCACCGTGAGAGCATGCCAGAGGGGATAGCCTTGGAGGATTGACACTATTATCTCGTCAGGGCACCGAAAGGTGGTCGTGTCGAGCTGATAATTAGTGTCTGGTACGCTGAGGTACAGATTGTGGTCATAGATGTGGTCATATGCTGGAAAGTTTGCATCTCACAATTTAGAGAAACAAACCATTAGCTCAAAAAATTTTATTAGAGTCGAAATTGGAATTTATATAACCATAGTAATGAATCATATTATTGCATGTTTGACAAATTCACATTTGATATCATGAATTGTCACATAGGTCTACGAATGGAATTATTGAAGAGAAATTTCACATATGTATATATAGGTCATGTAAGTTTGGTCGAAATTTCACTAAGTGTTGAAATACACTATTCAATCCGTGCTTTTTATCGCGCGAGAATTGAAATTCTCAAATTGATTTCTTAAGTGCGAATTTTCAATTACAAATCCCAGTTCTATTTTTCGATCGAAAATTTTATTCATTGAAGATCGCTACAGTGAAAAAGACTTAGAGAAATTTTCCGAGTGTTTGAACTTAAAACGTGGTACTGTAGCCGATAAATTTTGCGATCGAGAAAATTTTCCGTGTAAATTTACGATCGAGAAATTTTTCGCGCGTGAATAAAAATTTTCGTTGTGAAAGTTGTAGAGCGAGAAAGTTTTTCGATTTCAAAATTTATTTTCGCCGCGAAATTTTACGATCGAGAAAATTGACAACGAGAAACAAGGTGACTCGCAGAAAAAATTTTCGATCAATTAAATCATCGGTAAGTTCTTTTACGATCGAGAAGTTTTATCGTCGAAAAATTAATTTTCACGCCGCTAAAATTTACGAACGCAAACAAAATTGAAATCGAAATTTACTGTTTTCGTTGTTAAGTTTTTCTCTCGAGACTTAATTGCACCTAATTTGTCTATTTCGCTCAGTAATTTTGCTGGCATTAAATCAGAATTAGATTTCTCGATGGTAAGCGATTTTGCGACTTATGTCATTTATTTCTAACGACTAAGTCAAATTTTAGCGATGGAAAAACTTTTACACTGCAAACAGTGACTTAATCGAATTTCAATTCGACTGAAACGTTTGTGATAGAAAAAGTTCTTCGACGCCTTCAAACGTTTCAAAACCCAGTTTTGTCGAGACTTAGATTTTTGCTCTAAAACCTTCAGAATCGAAAATCTACACCACCAGTGTGACTGTAAACCTAAAATCCATCTTACTTCGCAATTCTAAACCCATTTGAAACACTCAAACATGTTTAAATTGCAGAACAGTAGCCTTCAAGGCTTCACAGTTACAGACACATGAAATTTAACATCAAATCTGGCGAAAAATTGCACAATGTAGACGCAAATAGAATTTAAACACACGTAAACACCTAAAGGATGTAGAATCTACCTTAAAAAGACGAAAATTAGTTGAAAGATTATGGATTTTTGAGGAGATTTTTTTCGTCTTTTGGCAAGAGTTTTGCGCGAGATAAAAAGTTTCGACTGATGAATTTTGCGATTAAGGGTTTGCGCGTTTATTTAGGGATTTTTCGACTGCAAAAGTTACTGTGTCAAATTGGGCTTATTGGACTTTTTAAATTCACAAATTATTCAGGCCCAATTTTGAGTTTTTCGCTCGAGAAACTCAGATCGAAATTTTCATTGGGTCCCTATTTGATTTAGGCTCGACAAATTTGGAGCGAAAATTAACATTTGGTCCCAAATCGATTTTCGCTCGAGAAACTGCGATTGAAACTTACTAATTTCGCCCAACTTTTGCGATAGTAAGTTTTCCAAAGTTTTCAGATTGACTCTAATTTTAACTAAAGACCACATAATTGCTCCCCTATGTATGAAAATATACTTAATTAACTCCCTGTAATTTCATAATAGTGACATCTTGCTCCATCTTCATATTTTGTAAATCTGTAATACTTACAACAAAAAAAAAAGATCGAGAATATTAGAGTTAACTTTGGAAGCAATTTTTCTATGTTAGGCTCCCCCTGAAACATTTTCAATATAAGTTGGTTAAATTCAAAATCACAAAACACGTTACGATCCAAATATTTAACCATTCAAAATTTGAACCAATGCCGTGCGCTCCAAGTCGAGATTAATTCGCGAAGTCTTCCTCAATGATTATGCAACACTTATAGAAAGATCATCAAAATAGTTTGAAGCTCAAGGCATAAATTTCTTGTAAATTCCCCCCTCAAATAGTGCACCAAAAATTGATTTAGCATAAAAGCATATAGAATCAATTTCAAGTCCCAAATATATAGTACACAATTTCGACAATTTCTCTTAGATACATTGTCCCCTAATCATATATTCAAAAGGTTGCGTGAGGGTATGAGCAATAAATTCTCATTTAATCAATTCCGCATAGATGCAAATTAAGACTGCATATTAAAATGTGCGATTTAGAACAAGATATCGCATTTAATCAATTGAGTTCAAATGCAAAGTCATATTGCATTTCAGAATGTGCGATAAAAAATATTTTTATATATATAATTTTTCTTTATATATATATATTATTTTATTATATACTAATATCATTAATAGTATGGGGTGATATTATTTTGCTTCGATCATTGTCACGCCTAGAAATTCACAAGACACTTAACCGATTTTATGCCGTCAAGTCCTGTCAGCAAACCAAAGTCCTAAGTTCAAAGTAGGATCCATTTTGACAACTCTCACTAGGTTCGCTCTAGCACTCATTTGTTTTTGACTAGGGGATTCTTTATATTTATATCACTCAAGTCAACACAAGTCATATTAAGTCAATTTACCTGTGATCGAGGCGTTTTTAATCATTTCACCGATCGAGAGATCGTCGTTTTGGAATTAAAGGGACTTTGACGGCTTTAATTTGGTTATAACTAAGAACATAAGGGAACTTTTTGGGAAAAAGTGAGCTTTATGTCATCTTCCATTCCTTCGTCGTTCTCCTTTACTTCGGCATTTTTCTCTTTCGTCTTTTTGTCTTTTTCATCATTTTATATTTTGTAAACTTTCTGCACTTGCTCAAGCTGAAGTTTCGCTTCTCTACGAGGCTAAGAGATTATCTAAGGCGAAGTTCTTCTTGTTGGTTCTCGGGCCGAAACCATGCTCCTTTCTCTTAATCCCTAAAGAGGTTTCAGAGATTATCGATTTGAAGAAGTTCACAGTTATGGAATTCAAACCCATGGCCGTGCTCCTCTTCTCGTTGTCTCGATATAAGACCGGATTATCGTTGGACCTGTTCACTTCATGGTGCTCCTCTTTCCAGCCGCTCTGACGAGTATACGAGATTATCAATGGAGAAGTTCACAGCAAGATCCATGCCTTCTTCTTAAAGATTTTGTGAGGCAGGTTGTTTTGATCTGTTTTTCTTTGTGCGGTGAGCATTCCTTGTATGCGTTTTCCACCTTCTTTTGTCACCATTTTCTTTTTCGTCACGTTTTTCTCCCCCTCCTTTTCTTGATTGAACATCCCGCCGAAATTTTATAGTCGGTTGAAGGCTCAAAGGGTTTTCAAAAGAAGAAAAGGATTTTGGAGAAGGCTCAAAATGGATGACTAAAGGCTATTTTAAAGGATTGAAAATTATATGAGTGGCCGAGTGAGGAATTTCCTAAGTACCCTAATCATTTTCCTAACGTTCTATCGCAAGGTGAGTATGAGACCAGAATCACTAGTTACGACAATGACTGTGTGACTCTCTCATGGATAAATCCGTGGAAAGAAATCAAAAGGCTAGAAATCTCACTCATATAGAGTGGCTTTGTGTCTAGTGGATTCTACAAAAGAACTTTGGACACAACAATGCGACTTGATTGTGACAAAATTAAGCAATTAATTAGTCGCATGTCAGGAAAATTCATAAGTGACTTAGATCGAGCATCCTAACGATATCGTCATTCCCCTAATATTATACTTGTATGTATAATATTTTTGGATTTTTTTAATAGATTTTTTGTATTTCCTAATTAAGTATTTCACGCAAGATATAGCTTTTAAGTATAGAAAACACATAGCATAGAACATGTGAAAGCACATAGGAGCACGTAAAGCACAGATTACGAAAGATTCAACATGCCTTCCGACAAGGAATTGGAACCGTTTTTCATCCAAAGCCTTGATGAAAATGTCAACTAGTTAATATTTCGTGTTCACAAAATACATGTCAATCGTGCCTTTTTTCTATGTTATCTTTTATAAAATGATATCTAATATCTATGTGTTTTGCGTGAGTGGTGAACGGGATTGCACGTAATCACAATGGCACTTTGGCTATCGCAATAAATGGGTAGATTATTTAAATTGTACCCATAGTCGTGAAGTTGAGTCTGCATCCATAGCATTTGCGAGCAACAGCTGGCTGCCGCGACGTATTCAGTCTCAGCCGTCGATGTTGGGACGCAATTCTGCTTCTTGGATGACCAGCATATTAGCTTTTTGCCTAGAAATTTAGCGCCGTCGGATGTGCTTTTCCTGTCGATTCGGCAACCTGCGTAATCAGCGCCAGTGTAACCAACTAATTTGAAATTCATCCCCTTAGGATACCATAAACCTAAGGTTGAGGTGCCTTAAGGTAGCGCAGAATCCGCAAGCATGTGAGATTCTTTAGGGTCGGCTTGGAAACGGGCACACAGGCAAGTGGCAAACATGATATCCGGTCGGCTGGAAGTGAGATAATGAAGAGAGCCGACGGTGTTGCGATAGAGTGTGATGTCGACCGCTTTTCCTGTGGGATCGGCATCCAACTTGCAGCTTGATGACATAGGAGTGCTTCTCTGATCTTGATGGAACTTCTTCAGAATGTCCTTGATGTATTTAGTCTGACTAATGAAGATGCCATCTTCGAGCTGCGTAACTTGGAGTCCAAAGAAGAATTGCATCTCTCCCATATGACTCATTTCAAGTTTGCTCTTCATCAAATCTCCAAATCTCTTGCATAGCCGTGGATTTGTTGATCCGAATATGATGTCGTCACATAAACTTGGACGATCATCAAGTCCTTGTCCTGCCATTTTATGAAGAGGGTCGTATCGATTGTCCCGCGGATGAACCTAGATTTCACAAGGAAATCGCTCAGGACATCATACCCAGCACGTGGGGCTTGTTTTAGTCCGTAGAGATCTTTGTTCAATCGTTAGACGTGACCAGGATGTTCTTGATCAACAAAGCCTTCTGGCTGAGCCACATAGACTTCTTCGTTTAACACGCCATTGAGGAAGGCTTTCTTGACATCCATTTGATAGACTTTGAAGTCTTTGTGAGTCGCATAAGCCAGGAAAAGACGGATGGCTTCTATTCGGGCAACAGGAGTATAGGTCTCGTCGTAGTCAATGCCTTTCTGTTGATTGTATCCCTTCGCAACCAGCCTTGCTTTGTTCCGAATCACTTCCCTTCTTAAATACCCATTTTGTCCCGATAATGGTTTTACCATGAGAACGGGGTACCAAAGTCCACACTTGAATATGCGTGAATTGGTTGATCTCATCTTGCATAGCTGTCACCCAAAACTGCCGATGAGGCTTGCCTCTCCTGGTCAAGCTGAGGTGCTTATGGTCATGTTGGGAGAGGTCCTGGGTTCGAATCTCATCCCAGTGATATTTCCCTAAGCCTGCCCACATGGGCCCAGACATGTGCGATTGACCTGGTCGACCTGCTTAGCAGGTAGTGGGTCGACCACGAGGTTTCACCATCGGCTTTCCCCGGTTACCAAAAAAAAAAACCTATCACCCAATCCGGGTCTAAGCGCGCCTGCTACATTGTTTGGCTCATTTTAGCTTAAGAAGCAGCTGAAGAGACTGCCCTGATGTCTTGTCCTGACTCCACTCGAAAGATCACCAATAATCTGATCAACCGGATGTGCTCGTGTCCACTTCCGCTCATGTGGCAGGGCTGAAGTAGATGCATCAAGCATTTCTGGACCGAGATTTCCAAGTATTTCAGGTTGTTCATTAGGTTGAGGTAAGTCTGATTCTTCACTTGGATTGAGCGATTCTGAATAGACTTTCTCATTGACTATGATAGGTTCTTCAGTAATCTGTGGTAATTCTGACTCGTGTGAGGTGGGGACATTTGAAGAGCTTGGAACATCGGCCTCGTCAAGTGGGGGTTCCACTAAAGGTGTATCGTTAATAGTTCCTGGCCGATATACGAGCTCAAAGAGAGAGTCCAAGTCCTCCAACGCAAGTCCCTGAGCTTCTTCTGGCGTTGAGTCCTTAATTTCTATCTCTTGTTGGTTTTGTACCAACACACCAGTGAATACGGGTTCTGAACTATTGTATTCAGAAGCCATCTGGTTAGGTGCAGGTCGTGAACTGAGGTGTGGAGAAGCCATCTTTACCACTTCGTGGAAAGTGACATTATAGCTTTCTTTGATTGAACGGTTTGACTTGATGTTACTCAGTACACCTTTGAAGTTGATGAATACCCGACAAATGTGGCTTCAAAATGCTTTAGGGTCGAACTTAGCACGTTGCTCTCTATCGTTCCCCACAAAGCACTTGCACCCGGAGACCTTGAAGAAGGAAATATTGGGTACTCGCTTGTTTGTTATTTCGTACGGAGTCTTATCGAAGCACTTGTGAACTGCCGTCCTGTTCTGAGTGACACATGCAGTATTTACTGCTTCAGCCCAAAGGAAGTGTGGGAGGCCACAATGAATCAGCATCGTACGTGTGGCATCCACTAGAGTTCTGTTCTTCCTTTCAACGACACCATTCTGTTGAGTCATCTTTGCGGCTGAGAATTGCTGACTGATCCCATGTTTCTGATAAAAATCACTGAGGTACTTGTTTTTGAACTGAGTGCCATTATCCGTTCTGATAACTTGAATTGTTTGTTGCAGCAAGTTCTGAGTAGCGTTCACAAAATTAATTATCAAGTCCACTGTCTCATCCTTAGTTCGGAGGAACTTTGTCCACGTGTAGCGAGAATAGTCATCAACGATAACTAGCACGTACTTGCGCCCACTAATACTCTGTGTCTGCATGGGTCCACAGAGGTCCATATGTAGTAATTCCAAAGGACGTGAAGTAGAGGCAACTAGTTTGACGTGATGAGAAGCACGCTTCATTTTTTACATTGATGCTCTTTTGTAGAATAATGGTTGGTACATCGTGAACCAACTTTTTCGTGGATAGTCGTTGATGAGCTTTGATGTTTAGATGAGACACACCGTGAACCAACTTTCCGCACGGACGTCAGATTAATCGTATAAAGATTGGATGTCCGAAGTCCTTGGAGGACTTCTTTGTTCTGACTGTCCAGTATTCTGCATCGGTCCGCATGAAAGACCACCTTGAATCCTTTGTCACAGAATTGGCCTATGTTGAACAAGTTATGACGGAGACCTTCGACGTAAGAGACATCCTTGATTGTCAGATTTTCTAGAATGATGTCCCCAAGTCCTAGAATGGGGGCTGAATCGTTGTTCCCGAATCTGAGTTTACCATTTGGTCGGTCATTATAGTTACTCAGCAGCTCTTGTATTCCCGTCATGTGTGTGGAGCAACCAGAGTCAAGGTACCATACATGATGGATCTGCAAAAACAAATTTAAAGAGCTTTCAGTACCCACTTATAAATGGCCCCTCTCATATTAGCAGATTTTATCTTAGGTTCGGATATGGTTCCTAAACTAGTGTTAGTAGTAGTTTTAACAACCCGAGTTACTCGCGAAGGAGTTGAGTTGTGTTTGCCCTTTGTAGACGGCAAGGCCGTTTTGGCTTTCGTCTTTTTAGGTGGTGATTTAGGAACCATTTGGGTTGAACCTTGCAGGGAAGATTATTTTCAGCTCGGACAAACGCTTTAGTAGGCTTGAGCATGGAAAACATCTTTTCATTGGATAGTCTCCTAAGGTGCTTGTGGATTCGATCTTAACGGGATACCTTAGGTGAAAACAAGCATGAATAGCGCCATATGCTCTCTTTATGGCTGGATCTTGTTTCCTACGGGTCTTCCTAGAGGCATTTGTCTTAGAATGATTAATTTTTATGGCTGAAGTAGAGCCTCTTTCGAAATTGGTGCTTCTAAAGGCTGTAGGCTGAAGTGAACATGTAGAAGCAATTATTTGAACAGAAGAAACAGCTCTTTTATTTCTACGAGTGTCTTTTAGTTGTACAGAAGGAGATATTTTCTTAAAAGCATTCAAATCTACGGACTCCTTCTATATTCTTAACCTAGACACTCCCACCTTCGACTCTAATGCTCGCTCTACGCTCCCTGTAGACGTAAGCAAAACAGGATTAGATTTAGAATTTTTTAAGGTATTATTCTTATTTCTCAGATCTTTTGGAGGTGCTTTTTCTTTCTTCACGCTTTTCAGAATGATATTTTCGGTTGAGGGAGATGCGTGAGAAATAGCTTGTGGGAAGGAGGAAGCTTCAAAATTCTCTCTTTCTTTTTCTAAAGAAACTCTTAACTGTTCTACTTTTCTAATAATAGGGGGTATATGGAGAGAATTTTCAGAATGATGATATTGAGCTTCCTTATTTTTAGAATGATCTTCAGGAATTTGAACTGATTCAAGGCTCCAACCCACCCTTGGGAGGATTCCCTGTGTCGTTTCTTTGATTCAGTTCGTCATAGCAAAAAGGGATTTCAGCCTTGGTTTTGGCTTTTCTCATGTCTTCTTCTATTTCATAGGTTTCCTTTTCTCCCGTAAAAGCCATGAGAGAGGTTAGTCCGAGACCCATGTATTTGACATAATAGAGTTGTTTACAATCAACTTTCTTTAAGTGACATGGATTCTCAAAACCTAGACATACTTATAATCATAAAATTCTAAGTCGTTTGGCTGATTCAGAAATAGTCTGTTCAGATTGTCCCTTCTTTACTATAAGATCATCTAATTTTTTAATTTTAGCGTATAACTTCTTAGGATGTTCTCCTAATAGAGCAAAATTATTTTCAACCGTCAATTTGGCGGCTTCACAGGCATCTGGATTTTTCCTAAGTGCACAAACCTTAGTGTTAGATTTATCTAATTCGGCTTGTAGGTTGGTGATCTTAGTAGTCGTTTCTGTTAACCTACAATTGAGGTTAGCTTTCTCATTGAGATTTCTAACTAGGCAATTGTTACTTTCTAGCATGTCTTCTAATTCTTTAATTTTTAAGTCATGCTGTTCTATTTGAGGTTTTATAGTCTCTGTAGGATGTAAACTCTTAGTAAGCTCTTCTATTTTTGAACTAGAGCTCCTTAGTTCTGATTCGGGACTATTAATTCTCTCCTGAGATTTAGCTAGTTTCTTCTCTACTTTCTTTACGCTTTTTTGCTCACGTTTCATGTTAGTGTATGCTAATTGATACGATTCTAACATGGTCAATGATGTGGGAGGAGAAACTACCTCCTCAGAAGGTCGGATGCCTGGTCTTCGTCCGTCTGTTCTGAGGTTTCGGCGTCAGAATGCTCATCCAGGCTGGCCGTTGGGGCTAAATCTCCTCCTTTGAGCTAGATGTGTCCTCGAGCCAGTGGTCTTGTTCTGCCATTGAAGCTACTCCACTTCCTTCTGCTTTGTGAGTTGAAGTGTTTTGGAGTAGTAGTTAGCGTCTCTCTTCTTTGGAAGAGTACATTCTCTCTCATAATGTCCAGGTTTCCGCAGTTAAAGCATTTGGTCGGTTCTTTGGAGGCTTTGACTTCGGAAGTCTCAGGTGTATGTTCTTTGTTCTTTGAGCTTGAGGTTCGAAGTCGATTGGCTGATGATGAGGACTTCTTTTGAAGTAATGTTTGCTCATCATCTTCCCTATTAACGCCAACTGCTTTCCCAGCGTTTTCATGTTAGGCTCCATGTCTGAATCAGTTTTATATTCAGACTCTGAGGGGGTAGGAGGCTTAATGGTCTTTTCTTTTCGTGGTTTTGAGCCTCTCTTCTCCGAGACTAGGGCAACTGAGTCGTCGACAAGTTTGCCCTTCTGCTCCTTCTAAATCTCGCTAACATCTTCCTCATGTTGTGCGAGATTGTCGTACATGGCATGGATATCCAGCTCCTCAAGGTCTTTATTTTGTCGGATTTGAGCGTATATCTTCTTCCATTATGAGGGCAGAGAGGAAAGAAATCTGATGTTTGTTTCCATGTTCGTCTTCGTGATTTCAATTTTCCTCATCTCATTTAGGAGAGTGAGATATCTTTGGTAAAGATCATGTAAGATTTCCTCGTGTTTAGCTCTAAAGGAATCATAGGCCGTGAGAATATTTGCCTTTTTGGCCTTGATGCCGACTTCTGTTCGTTGCATCATCTTATGCAGCTCTGTAGAGTATATATTTTAATTGTATTTGATTTTATTAGTTGTCCTTGTAATTATGGGCATTTTGTATAGTAGTCCTTAGATTAGGACTAGTTTGATATTTATACCAAGTTTGTTTGGTATAAAAACATGTAAACAAATTGTGCTGAATAGAGAAAGTTTTGAAAATTGATCCGAAAGGCTTGCAATTCAATTTCTAGAGAGAGAAACAATAGTAACTTTCTCACTCTACTCGAATTCTCTCTCTTGTTCTTCATTTGAGTTTTTCGATCGAATCTCAATGTCCATCATTATCATCGAATTACTTAGAATTCATGCCTAGGATCATAGAGTTGTTAATCGTAGGACCTAACAATTGGTATCAGAGCAGATTCGTTACGTTTTGAAACGAAAATTGTTAGAATTTGATCGAAAATTTTATTCTGTCACTGTTCCAACGAAGAACAGTTTTGGCGCGAAGTTGAATTTCGGTCAAACGGTCTTAATTATGTGCTTATTTGATCTGATTTTGATGTTTGTGCGCTCGCATAAATAGTATTAATCAATCAGGATTAGATAGGTAGCAATCAGAATCATGATTTGAGTAGAATTTTTGATTATGTGAGATTACTGTTCGTGCGAAAACAGTATGAACGTGTTTTGATTTTCGTCAAATTGAACTTTATTTGCTTCAAAACATGTTTAATCTTCTGTTCGTGAATACTCAGTAGCTGATTCCGAGCATATACCTGTAGTTTTATCGAGTAATTTCCAGTATTTGCTTGAATCTGTGTTAAAATCGTATTCTGCGTTTGAACTGTGAATTTTAATTTTTCTCGCTAAGTCTTCGATCGAAATTAATTTCTCGATCGAAAACCTCTGTGCGATAAATTTTGCTCAATTAGAATACGGATTAGTTACTGAAGTCGCTGTTGTCAGGAACGTGTTTGGAAAATTTACGAGCGATAAAAATTTCGACGAGAATTGACTATTCTGACCCCCGTGCAAAACTTTTTCTCTCGAAAAAAAACTTAGCCGTTCACACATATTTGATTCTCGCCCATAAACTTTTTCGGTCAACCATTTAGATTTGACTCAGCGAGAAACTCCTTAGGGTACTGTACTTCTACGACCAAAATCAATTAAAAGAAATTTTACGCTCTAAAATTCTGGTCAATTTTTCGAGTCTCTACATTGTGGATTCTGGTCAACAAAATTTTTCGACGTTTAAAATTTTCGATCGCAAAACCTTACTCAATAATTTTAGATTGATCTCACTGTTTGCACAATTTCTCAGCGTAAAATTACGTTCAAGTCGAAATATTTTCCGCTCGAAAATTTTTGAACAGTACCTGGCGCGCGAAAATAGTACCATCTTTTCAAATCGAAGAAATTAATTTCGATCAAACTTTAAGATTGAATCGAAATCAATTCTCAATCATTTTTGAATCAAACGCTACTAACGAACTTTGTCACTTGTGAAGCACATTACATCATCTTCAAACGTTCAAAACACTTAACGAAGATCCTTCAACAACTCAACTATTGCAAAAAATGGATGCTTATTCTCTCGGAAATGACAACCGTCCGCCGATTTTGCAACGAGGCGAATATACGTTTGGAGAAGCTGCTTCCTCAACTTCATCGCTTTAAAAGTTCAAGCTGAAAATGTACTGCAGTCTCTTGAAGAGGGACCGGCACAATTCTGGGTCCATGTACCCGGTGATGAAACAGCTACTCCTCCAATTCCACCTTGTAGGCGACTAAAGGAGCCTAGGTAATACTCTATAGAGGAAAGGGCTCGAGCTTAGGCTGATCTAGTAGCCATGAATACCCTCATGCAGGGCATCCCCAACGACATATATGGACAGATTGATAGCCTTTCATCGGCTAAAGGAATGTGGGATGAATTGCATAGGATGATGCAGAGGATGGAAGTTGGCATAAAGGCCAAAAAGGCGAACATTCTCATTGCTTACGACTACTTCAAAGCAAAGCCGGAGGAGAGTTTATTTGAGATCTACCAAAGATACCTCACTCTTCTCAACGAGATGAGGAAGATAGAAATCACAAAGACCAATATGGAGACAAACATCATATTTCTCTCTTCTCTGCCCGCAGGATGGAAGAAAATATCCACTCAAATTCGACAGAATAAAGATCTAGAGGAGTTGGATATCCATGCCGTGTTTGACAATCTCGCACAACATGAGGATGATATAAGCGAGATTCACAAGGAGCAGAAGGGTTAACAGATCGATGACACTGTTGCCTTGGTCTCGGAGAAGAGGAGCTCAAAATCAAGAAAAGAAAAGATCGTTAGGCCTCCTTCTCCTTCAGAGTCAGAAGAAGAGTCGGACTCCGACATTGAGCCAAACATGAAAGCTCTAGGAAAGCAGTTAGCTCTAATTGGAAAATGATGAGTAAGAAGTACTTCAAGAAGAAGTCTTCAACCTCTGCCAATAGACTTCGGACTACAAGCTCTAAAAACAAAGAACGTGCACCAGAGAGCTCCGAAGTCAAGAACCCAAAAGAGGCTAACAAATGCTTCAACTGTGGCTAGCCAGGTCACTTTGCCAGAGAGTGCACTCTTCCAAAGAAGAAAGATGCCAACTACTACTCCAGGAAGCTTCAATTGACTAAACAGAAGGAAGCTGGAGTAGCTCTCATGGCCGAACAAGATCAATGGCTCGAGGACACGTCGAGTTCTAAAGAAGAGAATTTAGCCCTCATGGCCCGTCTCGACAATGAATCGGACGCCGAAACATCCAACCGGACGGACTAAGACAACGCATCCGCATCGTCAAAAGAGGTAGTCTCTTCTTCCACATTATTGACCATGTTAGAATCGTATAAAATCGAATACGCTAAAATGAAACATGAGCAGAAATGTATAAAGGAAGTAGAAGACAAATTGTCTAGGTCAAAAGAGAAGATCACGAGTCTCGAATCCGAACTTAGAAGTTCCCATACGAAGATAGAGGAACTCACTAAGAGCTTACATTCTAGGGAGACTAGCTCATCTAAGACAGAGCAGTATAGTGAGAAGATTAAAGGATTGGAGGATAGGCTAGCAAATAACTACAATTGTTTGGTTAGGAATATCAACGAGAAAGCGACCCTCAGTTGTAGGATAACCGAAGCTACCACTACGATTACTAACTTAGAAGCCCAATTACAAGAATCAAATGCAAAAGTTAGTAAACTTGGTGTAGAATTAGATGCATGTCAAGTCTCCAAAATTACAATAGAAAATAACTATGCTCTCTTAGGGGAAGAACGAAAGAAGTTATATACTAAGGTTAAAAAGTTAGAAGATCTTCTTGTTAGAAGGGAACAGACTGAACAGACAATATTTTTAAATCAACCCAAGGACTTAGAATTTTATGATTATAAATTTGGCTTAGGCTTTGAGAACCCACGGTGTTTGTCAAAAGTTGACTGTAAGCAACTTTACGACATTCAATACATGGGTTTCGGATTAACAGATCTTATGGTTTTTACTAATGCTAAAGAAATAGATGCTTTAGAAGAAACCAAAAGAAAAGCCAAGACTGGGGTTGAAATTCCCTTCTCCTACACCGAATTGAATCAAAGCTACAAAATTAGGGAACTTCCCAAAGGTTGGAGTCTTGGGTCAATTAAACTACCCGAAGATCTTTCTATTAAAGAAGAAGCACAAAATCATTATTCTGAAAATTCCTTCTATATACCACCTATTGTTAGGAAAATAGAGGAGTTAAGATGTTCATTAGAAATAGAACGAGAGAATTTTGAAGCTGAAAAGAAAAAGTTCCTAGAGGAGATTGAGAATCTAAAAGCTTCTTCAACACCCCAAGTTATTTCCCATGCTATGCCAAAAAGCGTGAAAATTGAAAAGGCGCCTTCAGTAGATCATAAACATATTGTTAGAAGTACTAAGCCTAACACTATTTCACCTAAGTCTACAGGGAGCGTAGGGCCAGCACTAGATACGAAGGCGTGGGTGTCTAGAATAAAAATAGAGAAGGAGTCAATGGATTTGAATGTTTCCAATATTGTTTCTCCTTCTGCAAAAACAAAAGACACTCGGAAAAAATAAAAAGGCCATTTCCTCGTTACAAATACTTGCTTCTACACACTCCCTCAAACCAATCACATTTAGAAGCACTAATTTCGAAATAGGCTCCACATCAAAAACAAAAATTAATAATTCTAAGCCAAATGCATCTAGGATGACACGTAGGAAACAAGATCCAGCCATAAAGAAAGCATATGGCGCTATACATGCTTGTTCTCACCTAAGGTATCCCATTAACATTGAATCCCCCAAGCACCTTAGGAGACTATCCAATGAAAAGATCTTTTCCTCACTCAAGCCTACTCGTGCATCTGCTCGTGCTGAAATTCAACTTCCATGCCTAGTTCAACCCGCTTGGGTTCCTAAAACAACTCCTAAGAAGACAAAAGCCATAAAGGCTTAGTCTCCTAAAGCTAAACCCAAAGTTACTTCCTCGAAGGCAACTTGGATCGCTAAAGTTCCTATCGATAATAACTTGGGAGCCATATCTGAACCAAAATCTAAATCTGCTAATCTGAGAGGACCCATTTTTAAGTGGGTACCTAAAGCTCTCTAAATTGTTGTTGCAGATTCATCATGTATGGTACCTTGACTCTGGTTGCTCCACACACGACGGGAAATCAAGAGCTGCTGAGCAACTATCAAAACCGACTGAATGGAAAAGTTAGGTTTGGAAACAGCGATTCAGCCCCTATTCTAGGACTTGGGGATATCACTCTGGAGAATCTGACTATAAAAGATGTCTCCTACGTCGAAGGCCTCCGCCATAACTTGTTCAGCATAGGCCAGTTATGTGATAAAGGGTTCCAGGTGGTCTTTCATGCTGACCGATGCAGAATTTTGGATAGTCAGGACACAGAACTCCTTCAAGGACTTCGGAAATCAAATCTATACACGATAAACCTGACGTCAGTACGGCCCGCGATAGCTGTATGCCTCATCTCTCAGACTGTTTTACAGAGGAACAGCTTATGGCATCAACGAATGTCTCATCTGAATATGAAAGCTCTCCAACGCCTTTCTACGAAAAAGTTGGTCCACGGTCTTCCAATTATACTACTACAAAGGGAGAATCAATGTTCGGCATGTCAATTAGGAAAAATGAAACGAGCATCTGTGGAGGATTGTCACACACGACGAAGGCTCCATTTGGGTACAATGGCTGCTTCACACCCGCTTACGGTCCAAATCCCTGTGGAGTATGCAACTGTCGCACCGTACCGAAATTTCGGTATCAAAAAAAATCATACCAATACCATACGAAAATTTCGATATACCTTAAATTTTGATACGGTACCGAAATTTCGGTATGGTATCGGTATCATACCTTCTATACCATTCACTCGGGGGGTTTTTTACCATGCGTGTCTCATAACTCGTTAATTCGTTGTTTTCGAATTTTTAGTCAATTCAAACTCCTTAGGCCCCAATAAGATGGATTATTAATACCAATATCCAAAATAAAAAGATTTTTAAATCATAAAGTAACATTAAATAATTTACATATTTTAGTCACGCTCCTTAGTAAGACAACGAACTTTACATAACCACAAAATACAACTTCATATACATATTAATTATAATGAAATGGGTATTTAAAAAATTAGTGAAGATTAACAAAAAGTAATTGCATTGCATCTTCACACTTTCAAAATCTTGAAGAAAAAACATTAAAAAGGCAAAGATTAAATGTAACTTCAATTATATTAGTTATCGTTATAATGAAGAAACAGTACAATATAACATATATAGTTGTGTGTGTATATATATAAACTATTTATGGGCTAATTAATAATTTATGGGATAAATAAATATATGGAGATCCTTATAATATTTTATCCATTTTATATTTTTTTGAACAATATAATAGGTGTGTATATATATATATATATATAATATTAAAAATTTTAGTATTTCGGTATTTCGGTATAATCGGTATACCTAATTTTTTTTAAAATATTCATACCATTACCGTACCGAAAATTTTCGGTACGGTATCATACCTTACCAAAAACTTCGGTATACCAAAATTTTCGATATTTTCGGTACGTTTCGATACTATAAGGACGGTATATCGGTATTTCGGTATATTTTCCCAGCCCTAGGCCCAGGTATCACGACTCTTACTCTTGCTTAGGTTCGTCGAATGGAAAGTTTACCATACGATAGGCTCGCGAAGTGCTGCGACACTCGCAGCCACGGGTGAGCTGGGCAGTATTACTTGGAGGATGCTTGCGGGTACCACGACATGATTTCATCTTATGGCTGGCAATCCGCGATCGGTGGGCGACAAAGGACAAGCCCTGGATAGCAGTGAAAGCGGGGTCGATGACGTGCGTGCTGTGCGATGAGGCTGCATGCGAAACTACACAGCACCTTCTGTTTGAGTGCCCATTCTCGCGTTGCTGTTTAGGATTGCTTCAACACAAAGTCCGGTTTCGCTGGTCACATAGCGATTGGCGGTTAGGTCTTGAATGGGCTGCGCACCGATGGAGAGGACGACACCTACATAGGGCTGCGTACCGACATATCTTGGCCTCATTAGTCTACCATATTTGGATGGAGCGCAACCGACGATGGAAGGAAGGATGCTCGAGATCGGCTGACCATGTGGTTGATACTATTCTTCATCTTGTTAGCATGAGATTATGTACTCTTGGCCCTACATATCAGTTACAGTGTCTAGCTTTACGTAGGATATGGCGTATAGCTTGGTAGATCTATCTCATTGATGTACTTTACTCTGTCATTAATATTACTGACCCTTGGCTTCAAAAAAAATGAAGCGAGCATCTCATCATGTCAAACAAATTGCGTCTACTTCTTGCCTATTGGAACTAATCCACATGGACCTCTGTGGGCCAATGCAGACACAGAGTATAAATGGACGCAAGTATCTGCTGGTCATAGTCGATGACTACTCTCGCTACACATGGACAAAGTTCCTCTGAACCAAAGATGAGACTGGTGACTTGATAATCAACTTTGTGAACACTACTCAAAATTTGCTGCAACAGACTATTCATGTTATTCGAACGGACAACGGCACTGAGTTCAAGAACAATCACCTCAGTGAGTTTTATCAGAAACTTGGAATAAGTCAACAATTTTCAGCCGCCAAGGCTCCTCAACAGAATGGGGTAGTCGAACGAAAGAACAGAACTCTAGTGGAAGCCGCGTGTACGATGCTCCTCCACTCTGGTCTTCCACATTTTCTCTGGGCGGAAGCAGTAAATACTGCCTGTTTCACTCAAAACAGGACGGTAGTTCACAAGCGCTTTGACAAGACTCCGTACGAAATTATCAACAAAGGAGTACCCAACATTTCATTCTTTAAAGTCTTGGGGTGCAAGTGCTTTGTGGCGAACGACCGAGAGCAACGTGCTAAGTTCGACCCTAAAGCATTCGAAGCAACCTTCGTCGGGTATTCTTCAACATTCAAAGCGTACCGAGTATACATCTGTTAGGATATTTATAGATTGTGTCAATAGTTTAAGTCTTAGGATTAATATTGTAATTATCCTTTTAGCTTGGGCTTTGAAGTAGAATGTAATTATTTTATATTTACTGTTTGGGCCTTAATATACCTAGGGTTAATGTGGTATATAAGGTTTTACCAACACAATTTGAAAGGAAATCAAAGATCAAAAGGCTAAAAAAAAATTCCTTTTTTTTTGCTCCTTAAAACCTTATTTAATCCGGGGGGGGCCAGAAATTTTGGTGGTCAAAAACGTTTAAGTGTATTTTTAAAGAGTGATTTTGCAAGATCCGAAGCCAAAAATCGGGTTTGGATCAAGTTTAAAGGTCGCGGTGCAAATTTCTCGGGGGGTGCGAAAAATGGTGTGAAAATGTGCGAAAAATGTTGTCCCGAGAAATTTTGATGAGAGAGTGAGTCGTGCGAAAACTTTGAAGTTCCGGATAATTTCTCAGTTTTTTAAAAAAATTCTCAGGTTGAAAAATTCGCGGGTTGAGAAAAGGCAGCTGTGTGAGAGAGACCGCGAAAAAATCGTGAAGTGTGAACTGAGAAAGTTTCGCAACTGAAAAGTTTCTCGGATAGAATTTCTCAGCCTGAGAAAGAAAGTTTCTCGTTTTCGAAATTTCTCAGCCTGAGAAAAAAGAAATTTCTCAGCTATGAAATTTCTCGGCCAAGAGCAGTGAAAAATTTCTCGGTTTCGAAATTTCTCAGCCTTTGAAAGTTTATCAGGTTTGAAAATTTTCTCTGTTTTAGAAAATTTCTCGGATTTGAAAAATTTCTCGGATTTGAAAGAATTTCTCAGTTTTAGTAAAATTTCTCGGGCAGCGAAAGTTTCTCAGGTTAAAATTTCTCGGGCAGTGAAAGTTTCTCGGCCAGCGAAATTTTCTCAGGCAAACTTTCTCGGCTAAGATATTTCTCGGGTATGAAAATTTCTCGGCCAAGAACAATTTACTGTTGCAATGGCTGCGCGACTTTTACCAGAAAAATGGCTCGTTTTCGCTCAAATCTCACTCAAAATCAACGAAACTTGTTCCAAAACTTCAGAAAAACATTCCTAAACACATAATCAACCTTTGGGATGTCTAAAAACAACAAAACGAGGTCGAAATCGCCCAAAAACTGAAAGTGACGAAAATAATTTTTCAAGCAATTTTTCACTCAAATCTTGCTCAAAACACGCAAATCCGGTCGCGTTGGGCTCTGATACCAATTGTTGGTCCCGATTTTCACCCAAACGAACAACTTCGGACGGATTAAACACGCCAAATGATCGAGATTTAGGTTAGGGCGTGGGGGCTTGGTCGTGTTCTTGAGGAGACTCTCTCACTCTAACATATGTTTATTTGATCTACACACACAAGCACACCTAACTATGTGTTAGGGTTTTAGTATTTATACCACAAGTTTGTATATAATACTTGGGCCCTTGTGTAAGCCCATTACATGAATAACTAAGAACTAACCCAACTAAGAACTAGCCCAAAGTAAATCAACAAAGATAATACAATGAAATTGAACACTACAAAATATTTCCTAACAATCTCCCCCTTAGTGTTCAATCTTCAGTTCAGCGCGGGATATCTTTGTTGGGCATATTGGAAATCTCGATTCCTAGCAAACTCCCCCTTAATCGAAAACTCCCCCTCAAAAGACATAATTTAGAAAACACATAGAGAATGAAGTAACGTTAAAGGACATATGTACACTTTATCAAAGTTCATGTAGGGTCGATTGATCACAACTGAATATTCAACATGCCCAACATAGTCACTAGGTGTTGGAATCTTTTGACATCCAACGGTTTTGTGAAAATGTCGGCCTGTTGATCTTCGGTTGTGATGTAGTGTAATTCAATCGTCCCTTGTTCGACATGTTCTTTGATGAAGTGGTGACGAATATCTATGTGTTTCGTTCTCGAGTGATGTACCGGATTACTCGTCATCGCAATCGCACTCTTTGAGTCACAATAAATGGGAATTTTATCAACATGAAAATTAAAATCTCGTAGTTGGGTTCTCATCCACAAAAGCTGTGAACAACAACTAGCGGCGGCGACATATTCTGCCTCCGTCGACGAAGTTGAGACACAGTTTTGTTTTCGAGAAGACCAACTCACGAGTTTACCGCCCAAGAAGTGTGCAGCTCCAGAGGTGCTTTTTCTATCCATCTTGCATCCAGCATAATCCGAGTCAGAGAATCCAACCAGTTTGAAGTCCGATCGAGTGGGGTACCACAAACCCAGATTGGTTGTTCCTTTGAGATAGCGGAGAATCCTTTTGACAGCAGTGAGATGGGATTCCTTAGGTGTAGCCTGGAAACGAGGGCAGATTCCTGTCGAGAGAACGATATCCGGTCGACTAGCAGTGAGGTACAGAAGAGAGCCTATTATCCCACGATAGACGGTTTGGTCAACGAGAGCACCAGATGGGTGCGCGTCAGGTCGGCCAGAGGGAGACATAGGTGTAGCAGCAGTCTTAGCATCCTTCTTTCCATATTTCTCGAAGATGTCATGGATGTATTTGGACTGGTTGATGATGATTCCGTCAGGGAGTTGCTTTACTTGAAGACCAAGAAAGAAATTCTGCTCGCCCATCATACTCATTTCGAATTTCTCTTTCATCAATTCTGCGAACTCTTCACACAGTTGTGGTTTAGTCGATCCAAAGATGATGTCATCAACATAAATCTGTACAATCATGATGTCCGGGCCGCTCCGCTTGGTGAAGAGAGTTGTATCCAGAGATCCTTTCTTGAACCCAGACTGAACAAGGAAGTCTGAAAGGACATCATACCAAGCTCGGGGAGCCTGTTTTAGTCCGTAGAGGGCCTTGTAGAGTCGATATACGTGATGAGGAAACTCTTCGCTCAAGAACCCTTCAGGTTGATCAACGTACACTTCTTCTTTGAGAAATCCATTCAGAAATGCAGTCTTCACGTCCATTTGGTAGACTTTAAAGTTCTTGTGAGCAGCAAAGGCAAGAAAAATTCGTATTGCTTCGATCCTGGCAACTGGCGCGAAAGTTTGATCGTAGTCGATGCCTTCTTGTTGGTTGTACCCCTTAGCCACAAGTCTTGCTTTATTGCGGATGACAACACCGTCTTCATCATTTTTGTTCTTGAAGATCCACTTCATGCCGATAATGGATCTGTTGTGAGGGCGTGGAACAAGTTCCCAAACTTGTAAACGTTCAAACTGATTTATTTCCTCCTGCATTGCAATTAGCCAATCAGGATCGTTGAGAGCTTCAGCTACTCGTGATGGTTCGACTTGACTGAGATAGCAAGCGAACAGACTTTCATTCATTGTAGCCGAACGCGTCGAAACACCGGATGTGGGATCCTCAATAATCTGATCGGTAGGATGAGAGCGAGCCCAAAGTGGTACATTAGTCTGTGAGGAGCTGGCCGCATTTGTATCGATTGGAGGCTCATTAGATTGGGGTCCGGTGTCCGAAGAAGAGATCTCAACCGTATTAGATTGAGAAGGTTCAACATCAGGATCAACAATGTTCCCAGGGTTGGGTAAAATGTCGTCTTCGTTGAGATTGAGATCATCCAAGTTTGGCGGGACGACATCATCGTCGACAGCTGGTGGTGTAGGTGGGGTGGGTGCAGCGGTAGTTTGAGTGGTGGCGACGGGAGTATTGGGGACTGGATAGTACTCGAACAGCAGATCGAGATCCAGTTCACCAGAATTGCCCTCAGATGAGGAAGTTCCCGTGGTTGAAAGTTGACCTTTTGTCAACGACCGTAGAAGACCTGGTTCTGGACTGATATGAGCAGAAGCCATGAGGTCGCCTTCGCTTTCGTCAAAGGTGACATTTGTGCTCTCAATGACAGATCGTTTTTCCTTAAGATAGACTCTGTATGCCTTCGAGTTCAGCGAATATCCAACAAAGATTCCTTCGAGTGCTTTTGGATCAAGCTTCTCAAGATGTTGGCGATCATTGGCAACAAAACATCGGCAACCGAAGACCCTTAGATAAGATATATCTGGGATACGACGGTTATTCAACATCTCGTATGTGGTGCGGTTGAATCTCTTGTGGATTGAAGCCCGGTTTTGCGTGTAGCAAGCCGTTTGAATAGCTTCGCCCCAAAGAGAGTGAGGAAGGCCGGATTGGATGAGGAGAGTCCTAGCTGCTTCAACTAGTGTCCTATTTTTACGCTCAACGACACCATTCTGTTCCGGTGTCTTCACAGCTGAGAACTGCTGGGTGATGCCCTGAGTGGCATAGAAATCACTGAGCTTCTTGTTCTTAAACTTAGTTCCATTGTCTGTTCTGATAATCCGAACTTTCTGTTGATGAAGAGTTTGGGACGTAACAACAAACTCGATGATTAAATCAGGAACTTCACCCTTTGTGTGAACGAGTTTCGTCCACTTATAGCGTGAGAAGTCGTTGACAATCACAAGAATGTACCGTCTTCCTCCAAGTGTAGCCGTAGGCATTGGGCCACATAGATCCATGTGTAAGAGCTCAAGGATGAGCTTAGAGGACGGTGTTTCCTTGGAGATGTGAGACGATCGCTTCATCTTCCCCAATTCACAGGCAGAGCAGAGGTGTTCCTTATGATATGTCAATTGGGGTAGACCGTTGACGAGTTTATTCTGACGCCGTTTGTTGATGGTCTTGAAATTGAGATGTGAAAGACGTCGGTGCCATAGATCGTTCAACTTGGGTGCGGCTCGAGAGAGAAGGCATATTGGTCGAGAGGTCGTAAGATTGAGTATGTAAAGGTGAGAAGTGCGCGTTCCAGAAAGAAGAGGTTGTCCTGAGGCTCTATAATGCTGCAGATGTCAGATTCGAAGAGAACCTTGTATCCTTTGTCGCAGAAACGACCAATGCTGAAGAGATTGTAGCTCAAACCCTCGACATAAGAGATGGCCTTAATCGTCAGTTTGTCATGGACGAGATCACCAGTTCCGAGAATTGGCATCATTTGACTGTTTCCGAAGGAGACCCTTCCGAGATAGCACTCGGAGAAGTTGCTCAACAGCTCCTTGTTCCCCGTCATGTGTGTGGAGCAACCTGAGTCTAGATACCACACATGACAGACCTGCAATCATCAGCAAACGTTGGGTCCCCGTTTATGGACGGGACCTTCTTGTGATACAAGTAAAATTTTCATGCGCTTAATGGGAAATGTGGGTTCTAAATCAGGTTGTGTTGTTTCTAATTTAGCTTTCCCTTTGTCATTTGTTTGATGAGGCGGGATTATGGTTTTTCTAACCCATATATTTTCCTAACTTGTGCTAGCATGTATGGTGCCTTATACATGAATTGGCGTGGGGGATGTGGTTGTTGTTTTCGTGCTTCGGTTGTGGTCGCCTTTGGCTTGCGAGCAGTAGGTGAGTTTGCGTTTGGCGACGAGAGACGTTTTCGCTTAATCTTAGGTTTAGGCGAGATGGGAGAATTCAAAGGCATCGTAGAGGAGGTTCGCTTGTGTGGTCGGAGTGTTGCGTGTTCATGTGTTTCATATTCATGAAAGCGTGGGAGAACAAAGTCATTGCAGCAGCACATAGACATAAGCTTGGTAAAAGAAAGATAAGTTTTGGCAACATGATTGTCTACGACCTTAGGATATTGGGATTCAGTACATAGAGAGGAAAGACGAATATAGGATGGTCTTTTCTTCTTGTCATCGAAGAGCGGGTTCTCCTTTATTTCATACGAACTCCCTTCCAGAGACGTCGAACTCACATTCCATGTATCCATAAGAATACGCGAGTTAGTGTTAGAACATGTGTCAGCTTCAGGAGTCATCTTCGCCGTCCTCTTACATTTACATGTTTGAGAATCGGGTACTTGACTTGACGTAGAAGGTTTGTTCGTATTGTGAAATTGCTCTAGGGTAAAGATTTTGTTAAGTAGATCTTCTCGCTCTTTACAAAGGCTTTCCGCTCTACTTCTATGGTTCGTTCTAGTTCTGCTATGATCAGAAGTTTCTCTGGGATGTCCTCAGTTGGGAACTGAGATTTGATGTCCTCAGTGAGTGAAGGCTTTTTAGTCTTGTAGCTAGTGTTCAATTCTGCGTAGTCGTATGCGATTTCTGCCCAGAGAATGTTCTGCTCCCTCTTTTCTTCCGAAAGGACAACGGAGGAGGATCTTACAAACGGCATGAGCTGTGAGGGAGTACCCTTCCTCGTTTGTAGGAATGATGTACTGTACATGTTATACCTTTTAACAATTAGTGGCGTTGGATCGCAGTTGCTGGCCAGGCCGATTCCCATCCGGGCGTCGTAGAATTCTGTTTCAACTGGTTGGTTCAATAGGCATAAGATGTGTGCGGCCTTTTTTCTAAGGTGAAGTTGCTCTTCAAGTTCTTTCACCTTTTGGTATAGCCTAACTCTTTCCTTTGTAAGCAGTTCATATTGGGAGGCCGTTAGGAGCGAGAAGTTTCACATGAACTGATGGCTAGTGTAGTTTCCTTAACCTTAGTCTCACTTTGTTTGTTCTTGCTTTGCAGACGTTTGACCAACGCTTCAGAGGCCATAAGACGTTCGTTTGCACAAGCGAGCTCTTCTACTTTTAAACTAAGTAAGGCATAGTTGTTTTCAAATTTTAGCTTAAGTTCATCATAATCCCTAGCGTCTACAGTGGGTTTCTTAATGGTGTGTCGGTGATTAAACACATCATCGAGTTGTGAGATTCGTACCTCAGACTCGGCGTTGGTGGGAGTCTTAGCTGTGTTCTCACCGATGTCAACCATCTCTTCGTCCTCGTCATGTTCGACCAGCCTTGCCATGCAGCAATCTTCATCCTTAGGCTCCTCGTCTTCTGAAGTGTCGTTCACCCACTCAGCCTCTTCGGTGAGAAGAACTTTCCCACTTTCCATTTTGCGAGTCAATCTGGCCTTACGGTCGTAATAGCCAGAGTCCTTGACGCGTGGTGCGTGGCATTCCTTGGCAAAGTGGCCTGACTTTCCACATCGAAAGCACTTCACAGACTTCTGAGGTGCTGATTCCTCCTCTTTCTTGTCGGCTTGGCTTCCTCCGTGGGGGTGGTCTTTTTGGTGCCGCTAAAGGTTCTTTGGCGATTGGAGGAGGATGAGGATTTTTTCCCGAACTTCTTTGAGACCATCTTTGTGAGCATTGCCAGTTGTTTGCGTAGATCACGAACATCTTCATCAGATTCTGTATCAGCTTCGGATCCTGAAGAGGAGTCAGATATAGCAGCTGGTAGCTTCCCTTTATTCTATTTGGTCTTTGTGGCGGAAGATCGTTCATTGGTCTTGTTCGAGAGGAGGGCCAGTGGGTCGCCTCGAGTGTTGGTGGATTGAGGTTGCACGTAAGGGGCATAGGCAGACAGACTGTCATAGAGAGCATGGATGGAAGTGTTGGAGAGGTCCTTACTCTGAATCATCATCACGATTGCATTGCCCCAATGTGGTTTGAGGCTACCAAGGAAGCGGTTGTTGATATCGAATTTGTCCCTCGAGATCCTGGCTTTCTTGAGTTCATTGATGACCTTCAAGTATCGGAGGTATGTGTCACGCAGTTCCTCTCCTTCATAGGCCTGGAAGTGTTCATACTGCGAGAGACATGCTGATTTCCTCCCTTGAGCACTCTCAGTTGTGCCTGCCATAATTTCCACGAGTTCATCCCATATTTCCTTAGCAGTTGTGCAGCACTCAATGTGAGCGTAGACCTCGTTTCCCATAGCCTGGAAGAGATATCCTTTGGCAGTCTCATCGGTCTGTAGGCGAGCCTGTTCATCCTCATTGATGGGACCTCTTGGAGCGCGGCGTTCATCCATGGGAGGGTTTGCATTTGGCTGTGCAGGGATGATCGTTCAGAACTGTGCTGGACCATTGAAGATGGAGTCCAGAAGGTATTGAGAGAATGGTGCGCCTTTGTTCCTGATGAACGTGAGGAATCGGTTTGTCCATATGCTGTAGTCGCCTTATCGCAGCATCGGAGGCCTGGTGTCGGAGCCCACTGTTGAGATATCATTCGTGGTAGACATGGTTGGTGCAGTCGAATCGTCCGTGGTTTTGATCTTGTATAGATAAGAGAGTTAGTAACGAACGAGATGAGAAATATGAGTTTAACGTGTAGATTTTTGAGAAAAAAAATTGTTTAAAGAATTTCTTAGAACTAAGGGAGCGTGTGTGATGGTCGATAATGAAAAGGGGAGAATTTCTCACCTTCAAGTGTGTGTAGTGTGTGAAAACTAGGGTTAGCCTTTTGATCTTTGATTTTCTTTCAAATTGTGTTGGTAAAACCTTATATACCACATTAACCCTAGGTATATTAAGGCCCAAACACTAAATATAAAATAATTACATTCTAGTTCAAAGCCCAAGCTAAAAGGATAATTACAATATTAATCCTAAGACTTAAACTATTGACACAATCTATAAATATCCTAACAATCTCCCCCTTTGTGTCAATTGTTGGGAGTCTTGGATCTTGGGCGTCGTGATGTTGGATTAGCGTGTTAGTGTTTCGCGAAGTCCTAGCTTGAACTCGAAGGCGCGGAGATTCTTTCGAAGGACCATTCGATCAGCTATCGCGTCAATGAGCTTCGCGAACTTGCATCGGCAGAGTGGATCTTCTTCCGAAAGGATGCGGCAAATCTTGGATGATGGTGAGCGTCCCATCCGAGAACTTTGCCACTTCGGAGCAGCGCAGCAGCCTCATCTTTCCCTTGTAGTTCGAGTAGGCGACCGCCGAATCGTCTCCGTCGATCACATCGCCTTCTCGGTAGTCGTCCACGTTCTTGAAAGATGGGCGAGTGAGATTCACCTTCTTCAGGTTGTGCTCCACCGCCATCTGCAGATCATGGGTGGCGAAGAATCTGACCTGTCGGAGCATGTGGCGCTTGAGAGCCACATATCCCATGGTGACCGGTTCAGCTCGTACAAGATGTCCAGAACTTCTGAGGACGAGTCTGAACTGCTTCATGGATTCCAGCATGCTTTACAGGTCACCCAGGCGCAGAAACTTGAAGTCCGCCTCACTGACTTCACTGTAACTCACATCCTGCCTCATTACTGTGAACACTGGATAGTGGACAGGTCCTTTCGACTCTTGGCGGAGGTCAGTGACTTTGCAGATGGGGGCCCGATTCATTTCCAGAGCGATGTTTTCCTCATCGGATAGCGTCCTCTTTGTGCACTTGTGGCAAAGAAGGCTCCATCGATAGAGCTTCTTCTTTTCCTCGCTCCAATTTTGGATGTTCATCAGCTCATATTCGTCGAAGGTCGTGATGATCTGCTCCTTGCGCCACCAGATCCTCTTCCTGATCTCTTCTTGAAATGGCGCGGTGATCTTTTTGTTTTCCCACGGTGCTTCCGGTATATCCACCGTGGGCACATCCGTTTGAGCAGCGGGAGACTCAGTTTGCTGCGCTTGGAATTGTAGGATGTTCTCGAGCTCGGCGGGTTCAGCGTCGTATTCCTCTCCGTTCTCGTCGTCTGCGGTGTTGATCAGCGTAAGCGAGGCTTCCATTAGCAGACGTCGAGCGTTTTCCACCAACTTCCTGGCTGCTACTGCATCGGAGGGTGTGTACAGCCATTCATCGTTAAAGATGTAGGCCTCGATCTCGTTCTGTGCGCAGTAGACGTCCTCGGAAGCCAGGTTGGAATTGATATTGAGAGGGGTATGGCTATGTCGTGGCGAGGGTGTTGCGTCGGAGGAGTTTGTGGATTGTGGGGATGGTTGTGGTGGAGATTCTGGTGGTTCGGTTGAGGTGATGGTTTTGGCGAGGATGATTTGGGTGTCGGGTAGTGGAGATGTGGTGGTGGCCTCTAACGTCAATGTGACAGTTAGAGGTTTTGAGATGGTGGGTGGAGAAGGTGTGGTGGTGGTCTCTAACACCGATGTGACAGTTAGAGGTTCGGAGACGGTTGTAGGTGGTGGTCAGGGTGATTTGGCTAGTGACTCGGGGTTAATAGGGTGGGTTTTTTGGCTAGTGGGATGTGAGGTTTCTGTTGCGGGCGTCGTTTCAGGTGCAGAGGAGGCAGGCGGCGTCGATTGTACGGGTCCTTGAGTTTGTGAGGCTTGCTGCCTATTCTCCCCCTCGCGGCGATCTTGATCATCGTCTTGATCGTCGCGCCTGATCCCGCTAGACTCGCCTTGAGTGCGGCAAGTCATGGGTTGAGTCATTATTTTCTTCATCTGCTGTTCCTCCTCGTCGAGTTCCGTCATTGACTCGAATCTTGCTCGTAGGAGGTAGAAGAGCTCCTTCGCGGAAATGGAGGAGAGAACAGCTTCAACGTCCAGATTTTGAGTTGGTGGTGGCGTCTCCGGTGCCACACCTTTGCCTTTGTCGATTGTGGACGCATCAAGACGCGCATAGACTTGATCGAGGATGGACGCCTCACGAGTCTTTGCAAACGCTTGAAGACGAGTCTCTAGTGCGGTCTCGGTGACGAAGTGCGGTAAGTTTAACAAGTTGGAATCACGAAGAAATCCAACTGTCACCGAATCGGAAAAGATAGCCGATCGGCCGCCCGTTTGCACATGACGGGAAAAGACGGGGTCACTAAGACTTCCCGTTGGCATCATCGATGAGACAGACTCAAACGAATGATGGCCTAGGCTCACGGTTGTTGTGATGTTGGCCGTGCTAGGTCTTCCGCTCTCAATCACAGAGATATCATCGAGCGTTCTGACAGAATCACGGAGACTCTGTAGTGCAGTAAGAGGTGTATGTGTCCTAGAAACGTGTGAAATTATGGGGAGTGAGGGCACTAGACTCAATGTGATTGAAGAGGGTGCAATCTGAGGCGAGTGACTGCTTGTTTCAACATCGACTATCTCCAAGTGGGATGTCGATGGTATACGTGGCTCCTCGTGGAAGGAAATATCTTCCTGTAGAGAGGAAGATAAGTGGATTGGTGGGGTCGTTTGCATGGTTGAGCCAGATGCCACGTATTCTACTCGGGAGGTGAACACATCACCTCTTGTACCTAAGGGTTCGGCTCGGCTTATCTGTGGCTGAGGAGGTCGATCGTGTTTTTGTTTCGATCGACGCTCCGCGGCTTACGTCATCCTCACGCGACCGTTTTTTCGGAACGCGGGTGGAAGAGGATGCGGCGCGACTCGATGACTTTTTGGAGGTGGTGGTGGGGTTTTGGCTAGTCCCGGGGTTAGGAGCAGTGGGGTTGATCTGCGCCGTAGGGACAGTGGATAGTGGATGAGGGCTTTCGCGGAAAGAGGCTGTGGAGGCACGGTATTCTCGGACATGCAGGTTGGTCGGGTCGGCGTAGGCGAGAACGTCGTCTCGGATTATCATTGCGTGTCGATCTTTCGCCGGAGTGTTTTTCTTGGCGAACTTCTCGACAGTGGGGATTAGGAAGTGTTCCGTTGCCGGGCGGATGCGAATGTTGGTGGAGTGCAAGCGGAAATGTTTGATGAGAGCTGGGAGCCACCGCATGTAAGGGACGAAGCGGTTTGTGACTCCCTTGGCGACTTCCCGGTCGCGACGTTGGATCATGGAGACGAGATCCATCCATATGATGTCGGCGTAGTTGTACTTGCGGTTGTGGGTGATGCCGGTTAGGATAGTGAGGATTTGAAAGTTTCCGCGGTCCTGACCAGCATGCTTCCCTGACATGCATTTGTTCACCAGCAGGTACAGCGTTCGCCAGGGTTGAGGTAGATTGCGGGTGGTGACTTCACTGAGGACAAGTGGGCGCTTCTTCTTCTTGTTTTCTGGTTGATAGCCCAGTCTGTCTATGTCCTCGATGAGTTGTTCATGGGTTGGTAGCGGGTCGTATGGTGAGTAGACAGGGAGTTGAAGCACTTCTTGGACTATCTTGCGAGTGAGGACCACCGTTTCTTGATCGATTTTGGTGGATAAGGTTTTAGCAAGGTGGAGTGGTCCAGCTATCTGCAACGTATGCCAGAATTGTTGAAGATACACTTGTGCTTCTGGCTCACCATGAGTGAGGGTGTGGCGAAGTGGGTGCCCTTTGAGGATTTCTATAATGATGGGGGCATCGCACCGAAAGCTGTCCAAGTCCACCATGTAATTGTTGGGAATCAAGGCCGCCCATTGACTTGTTGGGAAGATCTGCTCGATTGGTGGGACATAGGCAAGCGTGTTGAGCTCGATGCGAGCGATGTCCCTTTGGATTGCAGCCGCCTCAAGTGCTTCAAGTGTATCTTGATCTTTGTTGGTCATATCTGTGCTCGACAGTAATTGTGATTAGATTAGTATGGATTAAATTGTGAGAACATGGACATTAGTAAGTCGTGGGTGAAATGAAGGTAGCCTCAAATTTTAAATGAAAACATCGACATTTTTAGGAAGTTAAACGAAACTTTTCAATACTTAGAAAATTTTTTGAATTGAAGGTGTTATGTGATATGCGAAAATTTTGGTCAATGAGCTAGCCGAAGACAATTTTCGCATGTAGTGTAGAATTTCGAATGTAGGAAAATTGTCGCAAGTTAAGGAAATTTTGCATTCAGTGGAAAGTTTCGCATGAGTGGGAAATTTTTGCAAGTAGTGGAAAATTTTTCGCAGATTGGGAAATTTCACAAGTTATCCAAAATTTTCGCATATAATTGAAAAATTTTCGCAAGTAATTGAAAAATTTTCGCGAGTTATGGCACATAGACATGTCGTGAGAAAATTCACATTTAGAGTAACATTTCGCATGTGAAAAAATTTTCGCAGGTTATGGATTTTTACAAGTCGTTCAAAAATTTTCGCACGTAATGTTAATTTTCGCATATCAATGAGATTTCGCATTCAGAGTAAGTTTTCGCATATGGCAAGGAAATTTCGCATTCAGAGGAAATTTTCTCGGTGAAAATATGTTCTAAAAACGGTATTAAATTTTCGCAGGTAGAAAAAGTTTTCAAATTAGCAAAAATTTCGCAAGTTTTGAAATTTTTTGAGTCACTGTAGTTGCAAAATAGTGGAGATGCGACAATGTGTAATATGAAGTGATATGTATGAAAATTTCGCGGGGCATGATTCACTGTAGCAGCAAAAGTTGTAATCGTAAGAAAATTCTCGGATGAAAACTTTCGCGGGACTTAGTCAGTGTAGCAGCGAAAAATTTTTTAACGCAAGACTTTCGCGGGACCTTAGTCACTGTAGCAACGAAAATATTAACGCAAGAAATTTCTCGGATAAAAATTTCGCGGGACCTATCTTACTGTAGCAGCGAAAATATTAACGCAAGAAATTTCTCGGATAAAAATTTCGCGGAACCTATCTTACTGTAGCAACAAAAATCTAGCGTTTCTGAAAATTTTCTCGGTGAAGAACACTGTGTGAAGACGTTCGAAACGACGCAATGAATTTTTGCCTTAGACCTACTCAAATCTTAACCAAAATGCAATAATCTGGACTCAATCGACTCGAAATTGGACGGGCAATGCATATTTGGGGGTTTTAAACACAGAGAACCTAACATGCGTCCGATTTAAAGCCGAGAATAATTAATTTTAACCTAACAGATTTAATCAAAACGGGGCAAAAGCAGGATAAAACGAACGGAAATCGATTTATTTGAGGTGTATTCATACCGAAAAGCTGATTTGCGATAATGGAGTTAGCAGGAAACGGATTTGAATGCAGATTTGACGACGACGACGATGCGAGGAGTTGAGAAAATTTTGGAAGAAGGGGTGCGAAATTTTTGAAATTTTCTCGGGAATTTGTAAGATTGTGAAAATGGTTAAGGGTTTTTGGGGTTTTGTGACTATTCATGCGAAATTTTGAGTAAAATGGGCCGAAATTCGCGGGTGGGCTTGGTCAAAATAGGATTCTGGGCCGAATTTCGCGGGCTTGGTCCAATTTGACCCAGTTTGACCAGAACTTAAATTGAATTTCAGCCCCCCTTTTTAAATAGGTAAAATCAGAAACTCCCCCTTAATCGAAAACTCCCTTTTTAAATAAAAGAAAAAATCAGAAGCTCCCCCTTAATCGAAAACTCCCCCTCAAAAGACATAATTTAGAAAACACATAGAGAATGAAGTAACGTGAAAGGACATATGTACACTTTATCAAAGTTCATGTAGGGTCGATTGATCACAACTGAATATTCAACATGCCCAACATAGTCACTAGGTGTTGGAATCTTTTGACATCCAACGGTTTTGTGAAAATGTCGGCCAGTTGATCTTCGGTTGTGACGTAGTGTAATTCAATCGTCCCTTGTTCGACATGTTCTTTGATGAAGTAGTGACGAATATCTATGTGTTTCGTTCTCGAGTGATGTACCGGATTACTCGTCATCGCAATCGCACTCTTTGAGTCACAATAAATGGGAATTTTATCAACATGAAAATTACAATCTCGTAGTTGGGTTCTCATCCACAAAAGCTGTGAGCAACAACTAGCGGCGGCGACATATTCTGCCTCCGTCGACGAAGTTGAGACACAGTTTTGTTTTCGAGAAGACCAACTCACCAGTTTACCGCCCAAGAAGTGTGTAGCTCCAGAGGTGCTTTTTCTATCCATCTTGCATCCAGCATAATCCGAGTCAGAGAATCCAACCAGTTTGAAGTCCGATCGAGTGGGGTACCACAAACCCAGATTGGTTGTTCCTTTGAGATAGCGGAGAATCCTTTTGACAGCAGTGAGATGGGATTCCTTAGGTGTAGCCTGAAAACGAGCGCAGATTCCTGTCGAGTGAACGCAAATCCGGTCGCGTTGGGCTCTGAACTAGACTGTAATTGTTTCAACAATTGAATGGCTGTACACACCCGCCGATGCAGTAGCAGCCAGGAAGTTGGTGGAAAACGCTCGACGTCTGCTAATGGAAGCCTCGCTTACGCTGATCAACACCTGCCTCGGCGCAGCGCGCGCCCCGCACGCACCATGGGCGGGCGGCAGACGACGAGAACGGAGAGGAATACGACGCTGAACCTGCCGAGCTCGAGAACATCCTACAATTCCAAGCGCAGCAAACTGAGGCTCCCGCTGCTCAAACGGATGTGCCCTCGGTGGATATACCGGAAGCACCGTGGGAAAACAAAAAGATCACCGCGCCATTTCAAGAAGAGATCAGGAAGAGGATCTGGCGGCGCAAGGAGCAGATCATCACGACCTTCGACGAATATGAGCAGATGAACATCCAAAATTGGAGCTAGGAAAAGAAGAAGCTCTATCGATGGAGCCTTCTTTGCCACAAGTGCACAAAGAGGACGCTATCCGATGAGGAAAACATCGCTCTGGAAATGAATCGGGCCCCCATCTGCAAAGTCACTGACCTCCGCCAAGAGTCGAAAGGACCTGTCCACTATCCAGTGTTCACAGTAATGAGGCAGGATGAGAGCTACAGTGAAGTCAGTGAGGCGGACTTCAAGTTTCTGCGCCTGGGTGACCTGTACAGTATGCTGGAATCCATGAAGCAGTTCAGACTCGTCCTCAGAAATTCTGGACATCTCGTACGAGCTGAACCGGTCACCATGGGATATGTGGCTCTCAAGCGCCACATGCTCCGACAGGTCAGATTCTTCGCCACCCATGATCTGCAGATGGCGGTGGAGCACAACCTGAAGAAGGTGAATCTGACTCGCCCATCTTTCAAGAACGCGGACGACTACCGAGAAGGCGATGTGATCGACGGAGACGATCCGGCGGTCGCCTACTCGAACTACAAGGGAAAGATGAGGCTGCTGCTGCTCCGAAGTGGCAAAGTTCTCGGATGGGACGCTCACCATCATCCAAGATAAACTCAAGCAGATCTCCAATATGCCCAACAAAGATATCCCGCGCTGAACTGAAGATTGAACACTAAGGGGGAGATTGTTAGGAAATATTTTGTAGTGTTCAATTTCATTGCATTATCTTTGTTGATTTGCTTTATTTAACTTTGGGCTAGTTCTTAGTTGGGTTAATTCTTAGTTATTCATGTAATGGGCTTACACAAGGGCCCAAGTATTATATACCAACTTGTGGTATAAATACTAAAACCCTAACACATAGTTAGGTGTGCTTGTGTGTGTAGATCAAATAAACATATGTTAGAGTGAGAGAGTCTCCTCAAGAACACCACCAAGCCCCCACGCCCTAACCTAAATCTCGATCATTTGGCGTGTTTAGTCCGTCCTAAGTTGTTCGTTTGGGTGAAAATCGGGACCAACAAGTGGTATCAGAGCAAACGTGGATCGATCTGCATTGATTTGAATCCAGTTTCGTTCGATTCCGAGAAAGATCAAAGGTGTTTTGAGCAAAATATCACTTTCGGCATTTTGAGCTCGTTTTGGGGTTTTAATGCGTTGTTTTTGTGTTTAAAACCTTTTCCCAGATCGATTCTATGCCTAAAATGTTTTTAGAACACTTTTGGATCAGTTTTAACGAGTTTTGAGCAAGATCGAAGCAAAAATTCTTCAGAAAAGGACATCTCGGCCATTATCTGTTTTTGGTCGATTTGATCTGTTTTTTGTTGTTTTTAGCCCACAAATCGGTCGACTATGTGTTTAGGGAAGATTTTCTGAAGTTTCGGATCAAGTTTGAGCGATTTTGGTTGAGATTTGAGTAAAAACGGACGATTTTCTGGTAAAAACTCGCGTCAAGCAATGGAACAGTACATTGATGTTCTTGCCCGCGAAACTTTTTGCTGAGTCGTTCAAGTCCGCGAAATTTTCTCATCCGAGAAATTCTATTTTGAGAATCCTTTCAAAACCGCGAAAATTCCACGTTCGCTTCATTTTTCTCAACTGCCTAGTTTTCAAAACCGCGAAAATTCCACGTTCACTTCATTTTTCTCAACTGCCTAGTTTTTCAAAACCGCGAAAATTTCACGTTCACTTCATTTTTTTCAACTGCTTATTTCTCCAAATCCGCGAAACATAAATCCGAGAAACCTTACATCTGCGAAATTTGATTCCGAGAATTTTTCTAAAAAACGCGAAATTTGCTCACTCGGAAACCTTTCATCTGCGAAATTTGCTTACTCTTCATATATCCGAGAAACTTTGTACCTGAGAAAGCTTATTCCGCGAATTTCTCTGAGCCGCGAAATTTTTCAGCCGAGAACTTTTTTTAAATTTTTATCCGAGAAATTTTTCAAAACCGAGAAAGTTTGCAAATTCGTGAATTTTTTTTTTAAAACCACGACTTTTTAATCCAAGAAATTTTCAGCCGAGAAAGTTTATTTCATCCGAGAAAGTTTTTCAAAACCCTTATTCTTTCAAATCCGAGAAAAACTTCCTAAAATCACACTTCAACTCTCGATGCGAAATTTCTTGCGTAGGTGTTAAAAATTCAAAAATCAAGAATCTTTCTCACATGCGAAATTTTAAAAACCGAGAATCTCTTTAAAACTCACAAACACCGAAATTTCTCAACACATAATTTCTCGGATAATTCTTCATATAATCATGTCCCTTCAAACTGCGAATTTTCTTTTCCTGACGTGTTAAGGTTTTTTTTTCGAGTTAAAATTTTCTCGGGTTAAATTTTTCTCAAACTTATTTAAGATTTGATCCTTACACTTTAGTCATATAAAGGAAAATTTTTTTATTCTAAGCCTAAGGAAAATTTATATCATTGGATAGAGAAAAATTTTCTAAGGCCATTGGACTTTGTCTATTTTACACTTTTAAAATTTTCCGAAATAAATTTTTCCTGGACCAAAATTTTCGGTATAGACGACGCTTTTGTGAAATTTTTGAAGGCAAATCCAAAACGCGGCAACGATCGACCTAGGACGGTATTTGGCACATTATAGAAAAAGTTAAGGTCACCCCCAAACTTTTCGGAGCGGAATTTCCAAATGCCAATTTCACCCACCCAACATGTATGGTACACGGGTTGCTCCACATACATGACTGGTAAACGACGTGAGCAACCACCTCCCAGCATGTATGGTACCCGGGTTGCTCCACATACATGACTGGTACACGACGTGAGCAACCACACCCCGGCATGAATGGTACATGGGTTGCTCTACATTCATGACCGGTATGCACTGCGAGCAACCAACCCCATCATGCACGTTACACAGATTGCTCCACGTGCATGAAGGGATGTCAGAGAAGCGAGCAACCATCATGACTTCTGTAATCCGTGCAGAACCCGGACCTACAAAGAAGGGTTGACAAGAGATCGACCAACCATCAGTGGGCGCGCCATCCAATCTCGATGATTAAACGATGTGGATCTCAGGTTCCAGACTCCACCGTCCACCCACTGCCATCCATTCCATCATGGTGTGCCACATTGAGACGTCCTCTGCCACCATGCTCTTCACTACGCCCTCACCTTCCACCAGACGAGTCCCTGAAGTGTCTGATCAACAGTTTTGGGTCACCCTAGTCGACATCGCTCGTGGTCGCCATTCAACGCGATCACGCCACACCACCATAGTTCCCATGGATCAGTGAAACCCCCCTGATCCTAACCCAGGAACGAGCCTACCCTAGCCTCTCTAGCCTAGGTCTAGGTCGCGCGACATCCTCCTCCACGCAAAGATCCAATCAACGATCTCGGGAGGATGAAGTAAGTCGCTTGCAGGAGTTGCGAACCAACGATGACATGATCGCACTCCTCTGTCATATCTCACCACAACCCGGACCTCGCCCATAGGTACAGGAGACGACTCGTTCGTTTCCCGAGTAGAAGTCGCAGCATCTGGTCCAACCGCGCAATTAACCCATCCCAACCACTCAGCTATCCTTTCGCAGATAGATGTTTCATTCGCACAAGAGGAACCACGTTAGCCATCACCGCTCCACTTGGAGATGGTTGATGTTGAACATGCAGTGCCCGCCTCTCACTGCACCTCTTCCCCCAACGTCGAGTCTAGTGTCCTCACCCACCGAAATTTTTTCACTTTCTATGACACAAACACTCTTTACGCACCGCAGGTTCTTCGTGAACTTGCCCGAACGCTTGATGACGTCCTTGTGACAAAAAGCGGAAGACCCACGACAGCCACCATCACCACAACTGTCGATGGGCCACGGATACGAGCTTGTCTCATCGTCCGTGCGAACGGAAAGCCTTTGTGGCTCTCCGATTCTTTCTGTCCTGTGCAAACAGGCGGCACATCGGACACGTGTTTCGATGTTGAGACGACGGAGCGTCTTTGTGACCCCCGTCTGGTTAGTTACCCCGTTCATGATGGAGCCCCGACTCATAGCAATCAGCGAGGAACTTACACATTCCATGCCGCGCTCAACGAGGATCTATGAAGGAAAAGGTCCCATCACCGACACCACTCCACCACGCCTACGCCTACGCCACCACATGCTGCTCCGTCTCTCCAGTGTTCAAAACTGAACCCGGAGGAACACCAATTGCTGCTACTCCTGAGAATCCCACTTGATTGCCTCACTCAACACCACACCACACCATCATCACCACCATCAACACCAGAGGCAGACTCGTCCCACGGACGACGTGACGATCCCGAAGACGGAGATCATCTCAAGGGGGAGTAAAGGAGAAGAAATGAGTTGAAGATCGTACAGCAGCATCAGCAGCAACCATCATCCACGCCACCTCCACCAACTACGCCCCACCAGAGGCTTCCACTACCTCCACGCACATTCTTATGTGTCAGGCTATTATGTTCATAATGGAACACTCGAAGGAGCCATGGCACATCTCATCCACCACAATCCGCCACTACTGCGCTGACCACTCTGAAGACCGGGCTCCCTGCTCTTGAAAGTCACATTTCAATGGAGCCTTGGCACATTTTTTACGCCCCACGCCTACCTTCTTCTGGAGCCAGACGAGTCATCTTCAAGGCCGAACCCGACAACTTCCATTCGAAGACGACAAATCCGGCGCCAAGAAGAAGAAGATTGGAGAATCTTAACAAGTGAGTCCTAGTCGAGCCATCAATGCCTCCGCAAGAAGAGGAGATATCCCTTGTAGGGGGAGTTTGCTAGGAATCGAGATCTCCAATATGCCCAACAAAGATATCCCGCGCTGAACTGGAGATTGAACACTAAGGGGGAGATTGTTAGGAAATATTTTGTAGTGTTCAATTTCATTGTATTATCTTTGTTGATTTGCTTTATTTAACTTTGGGCTAGTTCTTAGTTGGGTTAGTTCTTAGTTATTCATGTAATGGGCTTACACAAGGGCCCAGTATTATATACCAACTTGTGGTATAAATACTAAAACCCTAACACATAGTTAGGTGTGCTTGTGTGTGTAGATCAAATAAACATATGTTAGAGTGAGAGAGTCTCCTCAAGAACACCACCAAGCCCCCACGCCCTAACCTAAATCTCGATCATTTGGCGTGTTTAATCCGTCCGAAGTTGTTCGTTTGGGTGAAAATCGGGACCAACATTTCCAAAGGACACAAGAAACTAACACCTAAAGATAAATGCTTGTGTGGGTAGGTTCATTTGTTCTTTGTGTTGGATTCATGTTTCCTGTTTTCTTCCGCTTCTACTGTGGCGACCCTACTTTTCTAATTAGAATTAGTGGCGGATTTTTCCGCAACGTAAGCCGCAGAAGGCCCGTCTAATTAAAACTTTTTCCTAAAATATATACACTAATATAAAAATACGTCTACATCGTTATCTCTGTAAACGGGCCGAAGCCCCAAAAATATCAAAAGAACAAAATCCTACAGACGCTCCACAGGTCTTCATCCATGTACCGCACCGCCCTCAAAAGTCCGTGGAGCACCGCCACCAGCCGCCTCAGTCACGACGCGTATCAGCGTCGGACTCAGTACCTACAACACGTAAACACTCAGCACTTTGCCCAGTAGGTGAATAAAATGCATGTATGCAAGTGTGCACTCACCCCAAACCCAATATCTCACAACATAATATAATGCACACTCTTCTTTTCCCACATTCCTATTTCACACAACACAGGGCCCTAGGTTAGGCTCGACACCTCCGCGCGCAATAGACTACTGGGAGGCCACCCCCAAGTCTCGCGGTGAGCTACGCCGGTAGTACACTGATTGATCACGTCAATGTCCTCCTACCAGGTCGTATATCTCCCGCACAAATCAAAAATCCCATCCGGCGGTATGCACCTCGAATCGATCACGTCCGAGTAGACAGATCGATCACGTCTGTCTCCGTCAGGTGTCCAGTGAGCCCAACCTCGACTCATCTAAGAGTCACCAATCACAAACATCTCATTCTACCCCGTACGTCAATATCTCATATCATTACCGTCACACTACGGTACAACCATCTCTCGCCCTAACGTGATATGCATGTGCCATGCATGTATATGAAATTTCATAAAAACATAATTTATATTAAACGCATGGGAAACAGGTATAACACATAAGTCACGTAAATCACATAATCACATGAAACACATAATTGTGTTTATGTATTGTAGATGGATAATCCACCTACCTATCCTCCCGCTATCGCTAAATAAGAGGTCTGATGGAATCCCTATAAGTCGATCCTCTGAATAAACAAATATTATCATATCAGTATATTTGCTAAACTGCATAAGTTTTTAAGTTCCCAAACCCTAATTATAGAAAACCCTAAAATATTGAAAACCCTAGAAATAGCAAAATTCTAAAATACCTAAAATTTATTAAATGTCGAAATCTAGTCATTGAAAATGTCGAAGTTCTTACAAAATATCGAGACCTTTAAATATCGAAGTCGAGACCCTCTAAAACAAATATAAATGTCGAAATTTTATGTTGGGGAAAATAAGGTCGAGGTCATTATATCGACATTCTATAAATGTCGAGCCCCTTCATGTGTTTATCGAGATTTTTGAAAGATAATCGAAGTTATATGTAAAATGTCGAGACCCTCTTGTCGAACCCTAATAATGTCGAAGTCATGGCAGTGTCGAATTCTTTAAAAGCTATATCTCGAGATTTATAAATGTCGAGGTCTTTAAAAAGGTAAATGTCGAAATCTTTAGCCATTATACTTATCGACTTTTTATGATGCATATCGACATCTTCCTATAATTTTCATATGTCGACATGTATATGCATCTCGACATCTCGTCATCTTCAAAACATTTGAAGACACACGAAATTTTTATCGAGATTATGTTCAAAACCCTGCTTTTTCCTAGAAACAGTACACCTTAAAATTCATTATAATCACCTCTGTAATTTATACTAACTTCAGAAACTAGTACCATCTAAGACCTTAGTCCTTAGGGCATACAGCATACATCGAATGTAATCACAGTTCATAATTCGCCACTTAACATGTAAGTTTCGCACTCTTCTTAGGGTTCTAATGAAATCATGTAATACTATACATATAAATATCGATGATGAATTCAATATTACATACAAGGAACTGTACCTTACTTGGAGTTTAACTTTCGATAATTGAGGTGATCAAGTCGTGTGTTGCACTTGTTCTTCTAAAAAAAATTTCTTTTCTTTGCTGATCTTGATATTCGGTGGGAGTTCGATAAGTGTTAATTCCTTCTTCTAGTAAATTTACTCAAGAACACTCGATATATATCAAGGTATTGGATATATATTAAAACAAGTTTTTCGATAGTGGTGTTGATTAGACAACTTACCTTAGGGTTAAGTAACTTATTTCATGATTTATATTATATACATGGGCTGGGCTTTAAATTTTCGAAAATTCAACAATTAAGTATAACCCAAATTTAGTATATTTTATTGTTTAATTCCTTAAGTAAATTTCTTGAATTAATTCAACGTCAGTAAAATTTATAGCTTTGATTCAAAGCAATAAATTCCCATGCCATTATTCCTAATTCACGAATTACATAATTATATCAAAACCCCACATTAAAATTTACGGGTATTACATTCTCCCCCCTTTAAAAGAATTTCGTCCCCGAAATTACGCCGACTGGAATAAGTCGGGATAACGATCTCTCATATCATCCTCACGCTCCCAAGTGGCTTCCTCAACTGATTGGTTCCGCCACAAAACCTTAACTAACGGAATAGTCTTATTCCGTAGTCATTTCGATTCGTACATCAGAATCTCTACAGGCTTCTCTTCGTAACTCAAGTCGGGCTTGAGCTGTTGATAAAGAAGCTCGTTCTGAATAACATGGCTCGGGTCCGCGACGTATTTTCGTAATGTCGATACGTGAAATACGTCGTGAACTTGTGAAAGGGAAGCCGGCAACTCTAACTGATACGCGACTTCGCCCACTCGTTTGATGATTCTGAATGGGCCTATATATCTGGGGCTTAGCTTGCCCTTCTTTCCAAATCGCTTCACTCCTTTCATCGGGGAAATCTTCAAAAACACTTGGTCATTCTCCGCGAATTCCAATGGTCGTCTCCTATGATCTGCGTAACTTTTCTGTCGACTCTGAGCCGTTCGCATTCTTTCTCGGATTTTTGTTACCGCTTCTGTTGTTTCACGGATTATATCGGGTCCCAATAAGGCTCGTTCACCGATTTCGTCCCAATGGACTGGGGATCGGCACTTGCGCCCATATAATGCCTCGTATGGCGCCATTCCAATTGTAGCGTGGAAACTATTGTTGTAGGAGAATTCGATCAGCAGCAAATATTTACTCCAGTTTCCCTTGAAGTCTAGCACGCACGCTCGTAACATGTCCTCAAGGGTTTGGATCGTCCGTTCAAACTGCCCATCGGTCTGGGGATGATATGCAGTACTGAACGAGAGCTTAGTACCCATCGCTTTTTGTAAGCTTTGCCAAAAGTTGGATAGAAATCTCGAATCTCGATCCGAGACGATAGAAATTGGAATCCCATGGAGTCGAACAATTTCCTGAATATACAATTCAGCGTAGAGTTCCATGGAAAAAGTAGAACTGATTGGAAGGAAATGGGCTGATTTCGTCAGGCGGTCTACTACCACCCAGATAGCGTCATGGCCTTTCGTCGTCTTTGGTAAACCAACGACGAAATCCATCGTGATATGGTCCCATTTCCATTCGAGAATCGGTAAAGGCTGTAGAGTTCCAGCGGTCGCTGGTGTTCCGCTTTGATCAGCTGGCACGTCATACATCTACTTACGAATGTGGCGATATCCTTCTTCATTCCCGGCCACCAATATATGATCCGCAAATCTTGGTACATCTTTGTCGCACCCGGGTGTACTGAGTACGTTGTTGCGTGCGCCTCTGTCATTATCGTTCGTCGTAACTCCTCGTCGTTGGGCACGTATAGCCGATTCTTGTATAACAAGGTTCCGTCTGCCCGGATTTCGAAGTCTTCGGGTAGTGTATCCTTCGCCTTTAGGTAAAATTCGTCCTTTTCTTGTGCTTTTTGAATTCGATCTAGTAACGTCGGCTGAAGAGTCAGTGCTGCTAGTTTCATTTCGACTTCGCCCAAACTAACTATTTCCACTCCTAGTCTGTGCAATTCCGTACTCATCGCCTTTCGACTGAGCGCGTCTGCGACTACGTTTGCTTTGCCCGGATGATAATTGATAACGCAGTCGTAGTCTTCTACAAGCTCCAGCCATCGTCGTTGCCTCATATTTAACTCTTTCTGGGTGAAGAAATATTTCAGGCTTTTATGGTCTGTGAAGATCTCGCACCTTTCTCCGTAAAGGTAATGTCTCCAGATCTTTAAGGCAAAGACTACTGCTGCTAGTTCTAGATCATGGGTCGGATAATTCTTCTCATACTCCTTCAGTTGTCTGGAGGCATACGCGATTACTTTACCATTCTGCATCAATACGCATCCCAGTCCATTCTTCGAGGCGTCGGTATAGACCGAGAATCCTCCAGTTCCCGAGGGTATGGTCAGAATAGGAGCAGAAGTGAGTCGCTTCTTCAGCTCCTGAAAACTTTGTTCGCAAGCTTCAGACCACTTGAAAGGTACGTTCTTTCTGGTCAAGTTCGTCAGAGTTGAGGCAATGCTAGAGAAGTCAGCTATGAACTTACGGTAATATCCCGCAAGTCCTAGAAAACTTCGGACCTCGGTCGGAGTAGTTGGTCGTGGCCAATTGTTCACGACCTCAATCTTACTCGGGTCCACGGAGATTTCACTCCCGGAAATCACGTGTCCCAAGAAGGCTACTTGCTCAAGCCAAAATTCGCATTTCTTGAATTTGGCGTAGAGCTGTTTCTCACGCAAGGTTCCTAAGACGATTCGTAAGTGACTCTCGTGTTCTTCTTTCATCTTAGAATAGATCAGAATGTCGTCAATAAAGACGATTACGAAGCGGTCGAGATAGTCTTTAAAGACTCGGTTCATAAGATCCATAAAAGCAGCAGGGGCATTAGTCAGTCCGAAGGGCATGACCAAAAACTCATAATGGTCGTACCTCGTACTGAATGCCGTTTTAGGAACATCTGTCTCCCTGATCTTTAACTGATGGTATCCCGAACGGAGATCGATTTTCGAGAATACCGTAGCACCCTGTAGTTGGTCGAATAGATCATCGATCCTCGGTAACGGGTATTTATTCTTGATCGTGATCTTGTTCAATTCTCGATAGTCGATACACAGTCGCATCGACCCGTCTTTCTTTCGCACGAATAGGACTGGTGCTCCCACGGTGAAAAGCTGGGCTGAATAAACCCTTTCTGCAACAAGTCCTCTAGTTGTTCCTTCAATTCTTTCAGTTCGTTCGGCGCTAGTCGATAAGGAGCTTTAGAGATTGGGGCGGACCCCGGCACCATATCCATCGTGAACTGTATTTCTCGATCAGGGGGTAACCCCGGGAGATCATCGGGAAATACATCAGCATACTCGTTGACTATCGGCACGTCTTTCAGTTCTGGCTGAGGTAACTCCTCCGCCTTCACCGCGTACACGAGATAAGACTCACAACTAGATCTCAATAGTCGTTGAGCCTTCAACGCAGAGATTTGAGGAATACGATTCATAGTAGTTTTTCTCAAAAAAAGTGAACACCTCTTCTTCGGGAAGTTGAAATTGTACGACCTTCTTGTTACAATCTATGACGGCTCCGTATTTCGAAAGCCAATCCATCCCAAAAATAACATCATAGTCATTCATTGGGATCACAATCAGGTCGACGTTTAGATCTCTACCCTCAATGTTAACGGAGCATCCTTCCAGCACTTGGTTAGTGCGCGTCGGATCACCGTGTGGTAGGGTAACTATGTAATTGCACTCAGATAAGGTAGGAGAAACTCCCACCTTTTCCACATATTTGGCCGACACAAATGAATGTGTGGCTCCAAAGTCAAACAACACAGAGGTGGGCACGTTATAGATAGTCAACATACCCGTGACTACGGAAGGATTCGCTTCGGCCTCCTCGTTGGTCAAAGTAAAAACTCGCGCTGGTACCGGTGGAGGTCGGATTAAAGGTTGGTTTGGAACTTGCGGTATTTTCTCGTTGCAGACCCTGGCATAGTGGCCAATCTTTCCACACCGAAAACATTGGGGAGTTGGGTTTGGTCTCGGCCGATGGCATACTCCGTAGTGGTAGCGCCCACACTGTCGACATTGAGGTACAGTGTTTGGGGGTCGGGTTGAAACGTTAGCTGGTCCTTGGTTTGGTCTCGGTCTCCAGTTCTACTGGCCTGGTTGATTTCCACGATTATTCAGATTCTTGCCAAAGAACGGGCGTTTTTGACTCCCTCCTACTTGTTGCCCTTCCGCTCTCCGCTTTGCATCTTGAGCTTTTGTAACTCTAGCCTCTGCCCGCTCAGCTAGAATTGCTCGTTCAGCGATACGGGCATAAGTTTTTCCTTCGGTATCATACATACTGACGCTTCGGAAGATCTCAGGTTTGAGACCTTCCAGAAAACGCTCGATCTTCAGCTCGTCTGTAGCCACTATATGTGGCGCAAATCTCGAGAGCTGCTCAAATTTACGGATGTAGTCGGCTACGGACATCCCTCCTTGTTTCAGGTTTATGAATTCATTCAGCTTCTGTGCTCTATCAGGTGCGGTAAAGTATTTGCCCCGAAAGAGCGTTTTGAACCTTTCCCAGGTCATCGTAGTGGGATCCTCGAGCACCTGAATGGTATCCCACCAGTAGCCCGCGTTCCCACGTAACATGAAGGTGGCACAAGTCACATTCTCGGTATCGGGTAGATGGCTAACGCGAAGCATATTTTCGATGGTTCTAAGCCAATCCTCCGCAAAGGTAGGATCAGCGGCTTCCTCGAATGAAGGGGGTTTAACCTTCGGAACCTTTCCCCGGCAGCTTCTGCACGTTCTAGGCCAGGGGATGAGTGACGTTCCGAGGAATTTTGACGATGAATGAGGTCGTTAATCTGATCGGACTGCCGCCGAATCAGATCAGTTAACTGATGAATGGTAGAGCGGTCCTCATTCGGTGGGGATTCGGAACCCGCCCTACAACTAGTTTCACCTACTTCTCTACGTGTCCTCGGCATTTTCAACTAGTTCTACAATCAGTCATAGAGAGCACATGTATCAATTAACACGTAATCACATACTCAAGAAGTACACTTACAGGCCAAGCTGGTTCTCCAGACTTTTGAGCGGCAGTACATGGACAGTCTTCAGAATCTAAAGCCGAAGCTCTGATACCACCTGTGGCGACCCTACTTTTCTAATTAGAATTAGTGGCGGATTTCCGCAACGTAAGCCGCGGAAGGCCCGTCTAATTAAAACTTTTTCCTAAAATAATATACACTAATATAAAAATACGTCTACATCGTTATCTCTGTACACGAGCCGAAGCCCCAAAAATATCAAAAGAACAAAATCCTACAGACGCTCCATAGGTCTTCATCCATGTACCGCACCGCCCTCAAAAGTCCGTGGAGCACCGCCACCAGCCGCCTCAGTCACGACGCGTATCAGCGTCGGACTCAGTACCTACAACACGTAAACACTGAGCACTTTGCCCAGTAGGTGAATAAAATGCATGTATGCAAGTGTGCACTCACCCCAAACCCAATATCTCACAACATAATATAATGCACACTCTTCTTTTCCCACATTCCTATTTCACACAACACAGGGCCTTAGGTTAGGCTCGATACCTCCGCGCGCAATAGACTACTGGGAGGCCACCCCCAAGTCTCGCGGCGAGCTACGCCGGTAGTGCACTGATCGATCACGTCAATGTCCTCCTACCAGGTCGTATATCTCCCGCACAAATCAAAAATCCCATCTGGCGGTATGCACCTCGAATCGATCACGTCCGAGTAGACAGATCGATCACGTCTGTCTCCGCCAGGTGTCCAGTGAGCCCAACCTCGACTCATCTAAGAGTCACCAATCACAAACATCTCATTCTACCCCGTACGTCAATATCTCATATCATTACCGTCACACTACGGTACAACCATCTCTCGCCCTAACATGATATGCATGTGCCATGCATGTATATGAAATTTCATAAAAACATAATTTATATTAAACGCATGGAAAACAGGTATAACACATAAGTCACGTAAATCACATAATCACATGAAACACATAATTGTGTTTACGTATTGTAGATGGATAATCCACCTACCTGTCCTCCCGCTATCGCTAAATAAGAGGTCTGATGGAATCCCTATAAGTCGATCCTCTGAATAAATAAATATTATCATATCAGTATATTTGCTAAACTGCATAAGTTTTCAAGTTCCCAAACCCTAATTATAGAAAACCCTAAAATATTGAAAACCCTAGAAATAGCAAAATTCAAAAATCCCTATAATTTATTAAATGTCGGAATCTAGTCATTGAAAATGCCGTAGTTCTTACAAAATATCGAGACCTTTAAATATCGAAGTCGAGACCCTCTAAAACAAATATAAATGTCGAAATTTTATGTTGGGGAATATAAGGTCGAGATCATTATATCGACATTCTATAAATGTCGAGCCCCTTCATGTGTTTATCGATATTTTTGAAAGATAATCGAAGTTATATGTAAAATGTCGAGACCCTCTTGTCGAACCCTAATAATGTCGAAGTCATGGCAGTGTCGAATTCTTTAAAAGCTATATCTCGAGATTTATAAATGTCGAGGTCTTTAAAAAGGTAAATGTCGAAATCTTTAGCCATTATACTTATCGACTTTTTATGATGCATATCGACATCTTCCTACAATTTTCATATGTCGACATGTATATGCATCTCGACATCTCGTCATCTTCAAAACATTTGAAGACACACGAAATTTTTATCGAGATTATGTTCAAAACCCTGCTTTTTCCTAGAAACAGTACACCTTAAAATTCATTATAATCACCTCTGTAATTTATACTAACTTCAGAAACTAGTACCATCTAAGACCTTAGTCCTTAGGGCATACAGCATACATCGAATATAATCACAGTTCATAATTCGCCACTTAACATGTAAGTTTCGCACTCTTCTTAGGGTTCTAATGAAATCATGTAATACTATACATATAAATATCGATGATGAATTCAATATTACATACAAGGAACTGTACCTTACTTGGAGTTTAACTTTCGATAATTGAGGTGATCAAGTCGTGTGTTGCACTTGTTCTTCTAAAAAAAATAAAAATTTCTTTTCTTTGCTGATCTTGATATTCGGTGGGAGTTAGATAAGTGTTAATTCCTTCTTCTAGTAAATTTACTCAAGAACACTCGATATATTTCAAGGTATTGGATATATATTAAAACAAGTTTTTCGATAGTGGTGTTGATTTGACAACTTACCTTAGGGTTAAGTAACTTATTTCATGATTTATATTATATACATGTGCTGGGCTTTAAATTTTCGAAAATTCAACAATTAAGTATAACCCAAATTTAGTATATTTTATTGTTTAATTCCTTAAGTAAATTTCTTGAATTAATTCAACGTTAGCAAAATTTATAGCTTTGATTCAAAGCAATAAATTCCCATGCCATTATTCCTAATTCACGAATTACATAATTATATCAAAACCCCACATTAAAATTTACGGGTATTACATCTACTTTTTCATTTTATTTGGCTGTCATTGCTCATATGTGAGCCTTTAATCTCCACCTAGTTACGATGTTAGTGGACAGATCTCGTTGGATTGGGTTGTTGGGGTGGTCCTGGTCGATTCTGAAAACACTGTTTCCCACCTTTGGCGACGAACTGTCGCTTCTGGTTGCCTCCGCTCCCTTGCGGCCCTTGTATGAATTTACGTTTTGCTTCTTGGGCGCGATCAATTTAGCCTCGGCTTGCTCCGCCACTAATGCCCTTTTCGCCATGCGTATGTGGCTCCTTGAATTCTAGCCATACTTACGTCTCTATAAAACTCCGGCTTTCGTCCCTCCATGAATTGCTCGATCTTGAGCGCATCCGTGCTCACCATGTGAGCGGCGAACCTATAGAGTTGTTCAAATTTCTTGATGTACTCCGCCACCATCATTGCCCCTTGGCGGAGGTTGATGAATTCATTCATCCTCTGGGCTCGGACGGGGGCGGTGTAGTACTTTTCTCAGAAAAGCTCCTTAAACCGATCCCAGCTCATCGTAATCGGATTTTCCATGGCTGAGATGGTGTCCCACCAATGCCCCGCGCTCCCCCTTAACAGGTAGGCAGTGCACATGACTTTTTCGGCTTCTGGGGTACGACTGTGCTGGAACATGTTATCCAGCGTCCTGAGCGAGTCCTCTGTTGAAGTAGGGTCTACTGCATCCTCGAATGTCGGGGGCTTAAGCTTACGAAACCTTTCCCCTATCATTTCAATCCTTTCGGCCTGAGGCGGTCCGGTACTCGACTGTCCTCCAGCGTTTTGCTGCTGGATTAATTGCTGAATTTGAGCTGATTGCTGGCGGACTAACTCCGTCAGCCGGAGGATGGTCGCATCCCTACTGTCTGTAGGGGCTGCCATTTCCCTATTTGATTCGGCGTCCCTACTTCCCTCACCTCTAATTCTAACCATCGTATTCGTTTTACCCTAACAATCCCTAAGGTAAATCAATTATATCATACAAAGATTTACGTAAATGTAACACTTACAAGCAAGGCCGCTTCCGCGCTTTTGGGTGTGTATACATGGATAGTCTGCAGGACCTGTGACCGAAGCTCTGATACCAACTGTAGAAACCCTAGCTATCACTACCATTTCTAGCATATTTTTAAGTGTCTAAGTACGTACTTGGTAATGTTATGCTAAATTGCGGAATAACTTTTTCCCATTTATATAATGGAAATCATTCTTTACATGTCAAAAGAATTACATCAGGTCCCTACAATTCTACATATCCTATTCACACGAGATGTGTGTACATGCACAGCAAAAGTACTCCTATGCGCCCGGCTTCATAGGTCGTCATCCACGTACACACCACCCCCAAAAGACGCTCGGAAGCTTCAAAAGAATGCCTTGTCGGCTAGGCGATCACGTACTGTGTTCGCTCGTACCTACAACACATAACGTAAGGGTGAGCCGCCGTGGCTCAGTAAGTGAAAATATGCATGAATGCACTTACCCTAATTTGCAAAGACAATCCGCGTCTATGATTTCTACTTCTAACATACTCCTTGACCTTTCATAACATATTTGGGCCCTCGACTTTCAATCTTACCATGCGCCATTTCATAGAGCTCTTAATCCTCGAGGGATTCATACATATATGATGGCTTGCGCACTGGGAGGTTACACGAAGACACCTTTCCAATCCCAGTGAGGCCTGTCACGCAGACGCTTCTCACTGATAGCAAACTCCGAGGTCGCCAACACCAGAGGTTCCCTCTGTGTCGCGATTCCCTCGTGTCTCATCCTCTAGGTTGCGTCTTCCGCTATGGGGTTTCCACCTGCCTATCGTGAATCAGGCATTTTCGGCATCATGATCGCCACGGTGTATTTCCTCTACCTTTCATAACAGGTAATTCGGCATCGTATCTCCATGGTCGCATAGAAGAGCCGTGACTCTTCATTTAGTCGACATCAGACGCCAATATCGGCGAATATCCATCACACACAGGCGATCTTATAATATGCACGCTCATATGCTTTCTTTTCATCCTATTTATGCGTGCAAATGCTCATGCCATGTTCATGTGTGTTTGCATTTCATAATCTCATGCACAACAAATAAATCGTATTATGCATATCATGACATCATGCATAACAGAAGATCAAGTCACATAAAGTTCGTGTATAGTCACATAAGCACGAAATCATGTGTATAATTCAAGGTTCACGTTGTATCACGTAGGCACAGAAATCACGTAAATCATGTGCACACAAGTTATGTGTCGTAGTTGATTTCCACTTACATGTCGTCCAAGTTAAACTAGCGTGCTCCCTGGTGAGGTTCCTAACAACCTTTAGATAAAATAATATCATATCCGTGTCATATCTTCTTTAAATGCTTATTTCAAACTAAGTAGTTCCATTTACATTAATTTGCTAGAAATACTAAGTTATTTGATCTTAGTTTAAGCTGAGTCCCTACCCGATTCGATTCTAAGCTGTTAGTATTAGACTACAACATAAGGAGCTAGGCGAACATCTAAGTGTTATTCGATTCGTTCGATTTGTGAGGCCTGGAGTTGCCCGATTTGTGAAGCTTGGAATCGCCCGATTCCACGAGACCTCACTTCGTCGATTTGATAAGGTTCATGCTAGGTTCTACCCCATTTGACTTCATATGTCCTAGACTTCGATCTATTTTCATGTATATGAAATTGCCCGATTCTTGAATCGCCGCGTTAGTCACTACCACAAATCACCCCGATTTGTGTAGGCATAGGTCATGGTGTCGCACAATTTCTTGGACCTTGAATAGCCCGATTCCATTGTGCAAAACTCCTTCAAATCGCCGCATTCGTACGTCATCTTCTAATCGCCCGATTTTGGCTTGTATAGGGTCTACTTTCGTTAGATTTACGTGTTCATGACGTGGTTTCGCCCGATTTCCTTTGCATGCAAGGTGCCCGATTCGATTGCATGGAATTTCCATAGGCCGATTTGTAAATCGCCGTGCGTTTTCGTCATCATGATGTCACCGTCTTTTCGCCAGATTCCATGCATGTCTTGAGTGTTTCGCCGCGCTTTAAATCGCATGATTATTCAGCGTGAATCGCCCGATTTCTGGGGTTCTTATTCGTGCGATTTTTACTAACTCAATTACTTAGTTTCCATGCTACTTCTTATTCCTTTTTAATCGCCCGTTTTGCAATGTCTCTAAACTGAAATCGCTGGGACTTATACTATGTGTGATTTATTTTAAATCGCACGATTCGTTATTCAACTTAATTCGCCCGTAACTATCTAGTTTTTCCTGATTCGATCGAACCTTCAATCACCTACCCGAAACCACATTTGCAACTCAATCTTCCCAGAACTTAAAGCCATCTAGGGTTTCCTTAACTTCTAAACTTGTTAGTTCTAGCCAAAGATTAAAGTTATAAACCCTAAGACAAGCCTTAACCCACTCGAACATATTTTCTCCCCAAATAAATTCATTATCTAATTATCAAGAGTATCCAAGAGATATACCTTACTTAAGTTTCGGCTCCTTCAAGTTCTCGCTTTGAATATCTCGGCTCCAAGTTCTTCTTTCTTCTCCTTTGATTTTTCGTTGGTTTGTATTCAAATGAGGTTATGGAGCATGAGCCTAGGTTAGATATTTACCAAGAGACATGGTGATGGGACTTATGGCGTGGGCTTTCCTTATTTTGAGGGAGTTTGTCTCCCAAGTTGAACTCCTCATTGGATTGGGCCTAAGTTGGAACTAAGCCCTAGTCCAAATATGAATTTAGTCAAATTCGTAATCTTACTCATGACCCAATTCCTATTTAACTCGTATCATTTTCTCGTTTCCTTTGTTCTTCATATCTTTCGAGAATTCTCACACAGGTTAGATGTCCTTATACACACAAAATTAACTGCACATAGGCATCGAAATTCATAAAATCACATACGCATGGAACATGCACGCAAATTAAGGTATAATCACGTAAGTCATACACATAATTTATTGGCCAACCTAGTTTACGGGGACTCGGGTCCTACTGACACCATGATGACGTAGATTCGGAAGATGAGATAGAAGGCAAACGAAAGGGTCGGAAAAAAATAAAAAAGTGGTTGCATCTAGATCAATGTGTTGGGAGCACTTCGACAAGTTCTTCTGTGATGCTGACAAAGTTCAAAAGGCGAGGTGCAAGCATTGTGGTAGCATACTTAAAGCTGATCCAAGGATGCACGGAACCAATTCTTTAAAGAATCATTTGAAGTCTTGCAAAAAGAAGCCGCAAGAAGATCAAACAAGCCAATCTCGTCCTGCTTTCCAACCATCTCGGGGTCGGGGGAATGATCAAGACGTTGTACTCGGCACTTGGCGATTTGATCAAGGTAAGGCGGTTGATGTTTTATGTTCGATGATTGTCGTTGATGAGTATCCGTTTAAAATGGTTGAGAAAGAGGGTTTTAGGCACTTCTTGTCCGTTGTTTGACCTATGTTTAGAATTCCTTCACAAAAAACTATAAGAAAGGACATTTACAACATGTATGTCAATGAGAGATAGATTGAAGGTCCTCGGAAAAATCGGGCACAAACGGTTTGTATTACGACGGACACATGGACATCTGTTCAGAGAATCAACTATATGTGTGTGATGTTAGTGAACTATTTATGATGTTTAACTTATCTCCTTTAGTCTCCGGGTAATCTAACTGTGTTCTGTATGAGCTGAGTAAAGAGGATAAAACTCTGTTCCAATGCTTGCTTCTCTTGGTTTATGGTAGTAAGAGTTTGACATCTATGGAATGTGATGATGTAAAGATGCAAACAATTTCCATTGGCAGGGACTGTATAAGTGCGGACTAGAATTAGTTGTTTTGTTAGAACATATTCGGTCTTTATTATTTGTTTGGTCTCATCACCATTCATCTAATACACATCATCATAACTACAATTCGAATTTCGAGGCATGGAGAGAGTGGGATTCTTGATAACAGAAAGAATGCCATCTCAGCTTTAAAATGAACCATTCTGATTATTCTCTTTTGAATATGCAGCACGAGCTCGATTATATTCCCACTTATATAATGAAGATTGATTGGACATACATAAATAATAATTAAGATGGCACATGAATAATTAACACCTCAAACTAACCCCACGGGAATTTAAAAAAATAATAGCGAAACCCGAACCCGATAATCGAGTTTCGGGTACCCGACAGTCAGGTACCCGATTTTTGTCGGGTCGGGGTCGGGTTTCAAAAGTGAAACCCGCACATGTCGGGTACACGACCCAAAAAACCCAATACCCGACAAACCCGACCCGATCCCACCCCTACATGAGATGAATGCTCAAGCCGTTGATAGAGAGTATATTCGTGATCCAGACATCCGTGTTATGCCCGATCGCCGAAAGATGCGGAGGTATCCTTCACAAGTTGGTAAAAATATAAACAAGTGCAAAATATGTGGAAAATATGGGCATAATCGTCGTACGTGTAAAGAAGCCTTTGCAACATAGCTTACCTGCCCGTATTTTGCATCTATTTTGTCATTTTGTCGATATGGTTGGTATGCCATCTTTTTGTGGTTATGGCATATTCTTTTTCCGATATGTTGTCGATTTTTTATGACACATTCTTTTGTCGATATGTTGCCGATAGGTTATGGCACATTCTTTTGTCAATATGTTGTCGATAGCTTATGACACATTCTTAGTCGATATGTTGCCATATGTATAATTTTTGTTATTTGCAGCAAACGTCTACGAAGAGTACTGTCCGATACTACAAACAACCTACTAATGGTACAAGAATAGCATACGTTATGGTACTACAAAAGTCCACATATTAGTACAACAAATGTCTTTATATTGATACCACAAATTAGAGTTGGCGTATTTCGATGCTGTTCACACAGTACGTAATAGATACTACAATGGAGGCCGATTTCGTACAACAAATAACATGTCCTTGATACTACAACCGTCTTCATATTGGTACCACAAACTAGAGTTAACATATTTTGAAGCCGTTAGCACGGTCCGTAAAAGATGCCAGTAATACTATCTTTACCACGTAGTAAAGATTTTATGTTGTCATATGTTTAATTTTTGTTATTTTCCGCATTATGTAAGCTATCAGGCCTTCGTTGCTCAAGATACAATGCATTCAACCAAACGAAGGTACAAGGAGGGTACTACAAACAACCCACTGATGGTACTGTAACGGCATATATCGGAGTACCATAAATGTCCACACATAGGTACTGCAAATATATATATATATTGGTACCACAAACTAGAGTTGGCTTATTTCGAAGCCGGTAGCACGGTACGTAAAAGATACTGCAAACAATCTACTTGTGGTACCACAAGGACATATATTTTGATACACCAAAAGTCCATCTGTAAGTACTACAAATGTCTTTGTATTGGTACCACAACTTATAGTTGGCGCATTTCGGCGTCGTTCGGGATATTTGTTGGTCCGTGAGTACGTTACCTAGTTAAACATACTACCTTGATATTTTGGTATCGAAATTGGTAGGTTGAAAATTATAATCAAGGATTGTTACATTAAAATGCCCACTTTATTCCTACTTAAATGATGCTCGTAATACTATCTTACCACATAGTAAAGATTTTATGTTGCCATATGTTTAAATTTTTTATTTGCCGCTTATGTAAGGTCTCAGGCCTTCGTTGCTCAAGATACAATGCGTTTTCGACAACCAAACGAAGGGTAGGACGAAGGGTTCTACAAACAACCCACTAATGATACTGTAACGGCATATACCGCCGTACCATAATGTCCACACATAGGTACTGCAAATATATTTATACTGGTACCACAAACTAGAGTTGGCTTATTTCAAAGCCGGTAGCACGGTACTTAAAAGATACTACAAACAACCTACATGTGGTACCGCAAGGACATATATTTCGGTACACCAAATGCCGTGTGTAGGTACTATAAATGTCTTCGTATTGCTACCACAACTTATAGTTGGCGTGTTTCGGCGTCGTTCGAGATATTTTTGGTCCGTGAGTACGTTACCATAGTTAAACATACCAACTTGATCGTTTGGTATCGAAATTGGTGGGCTGAAAATTAAAATCAAGGATTGTTACATTGAAATGCCCACTTTCTTCCTACTTTAATGATGCTAGTAATACTATCTTACCACATAGTAAAGATTTTATGTTGCCATATGTTTAGTTTTTGTTATTTGCCGCATTATGTAAGCTCTCAGGCCTTCGTTGCTCAAGATACAATGTGGTTTCGACAACCAAACGAAGGGTACGACGAGGGTACTACAAACAATCCACTGATGGTACTGTAACGGCATATATTGCGGTACCATAAATGTCCTCATATAGGTACTGCAGATATATTTATATTGGTACCAAACTAGAGTTTGGTTATTTCGGAGCCGGTAGCACAGTACTTAGAAGATACTACAAACAACCTACATGTGCTACCGCAAGGACATATATTTTGGTACACCAAAAGTCCGTGCGTAGGTACTACAAATGTCTTCATATTGGTACCACAACTTATAGTTGGCGTGTTTCGGCATCGTTCGGGATATTTTTTGGTCCGTGAGTACGTTACCATAGTTAAACATACTAACTTGATCAGTTGGTATCGAAATTGGTGGGCTGAAAATTACAATCAAGGTATGTTGCATTGAAATGCCCACTTTCTTCCTAACTTTAATGATGCTAGTAATACTATCTTACCACATAGTAAAGATTTTATGTTGCCATATGTTTAGTTTTTGTTATTTGCCGCATTATGTAAGCTCTCAGGCCTTCGTTCCTCAAGATACAATGCGGTTTCGACAACCAAACGAAGGGTACGACGAGGGTACTACAAACAACCCACTGATGGTATGGTAACGGCTTATATCGCGGTACCATAAATGTCTCACATAGGTACTGTAGATATATTTATATTGGTACCAAAGTAGAGTTGGCTTATTTCGAAGCCGGTAGCACAGTACTTGAAAGATACTACAAACAACCTACATGTGCTACCGCAAGGACAATATTTTTGTACACCAAAAGTCCGTGCGTAGGTACTACAAATGTCTTCATATTGGTACCAAACTTATAGTTGGCGTGTTTCGGCGTCGTTCGGGATATTTTTTGGTCCGTGAGTACGCTACCATGGTTAAACATACCAACTTGATCGTTTGGTATCGAAATTGGTGGGTTGAAAATTACAATCAAGGAGCGTTACATTGAAATGCCCACTTTCTAACTACTTAAATAATGCTAGTAATACTATCTTACCACATAGTAAAGATTTTATGTTGCCATATGTTTAATGTTTGTTATTTGCCGCATTATGTAAGCTCTCAGGACTTCGTTGCTCAAGTGAAATGCGTTTTCGACAACCAAGCGAAGGGTACGACGAGGGTACTACGAACAACCCACTGATGGTACTGTAACGGCATATATCGCGGTACCATAAATGTCCACGCATAGGTACTGCAAATATATTTATATTGGTACCACAAACTAGAGTTGGCTTATTTCGAAGCCGGTAGCACGGTACTTAAAAGATACTCCAAACAGGCTACATGTGGTACCGCAAGGACATATACTTTGGTACACCAGATGGCCATGTGTAGGTACTACAAATGTATTCGTATTGGTACCACAACTTATAGTTGGCGTGTTTCGGCATCGTTCGGGATATTTTTTGGTCCGTGAGTACGTTACCATAGTTAAACATTTAACTTGATATTTTGGTATCGAAATTGGTGGGTTGAAGAAACTACGTGTTTTCGAACCAAGGGTACGACGAAGGTACTACAAAAAACCTACGGATGGTACCATAACAGCATTTGTCGTGGTACCACAAAGTTATACATAAAGGTACTGCAAATATATTTGTATTGGTACCACATATTAGAGTTGGAGTATTTCGATGCTGCTCGCGCGGTACGACGAAGGTACTGCAAACAGCAAACCAACGTACTACAAGTGCATATAGTATGGTACTGCAAATGTCCGCATGTAGGTACCGCAAATGTCTTTGTATCCGTACTACAAACAACCTGCGTATGGTACTGCATTAGAGAAACTTTGGTACTGCAAATCTAGCAATATTGGTACTAGATAGATGTTTGTTCAGGTACTACAAGAAAACCTGTGCCAAAAACATAAACAAGTCACAAACTAAGAGGATCAACAACATCTCAATCTCAGAACACAGAAAAATGTCACTCAAACAAGTGGAGCATGCAACTAAGATCGTCCGTATCGTGGGAGCCATGAAACCACGATACAATTCGATGTCAACTTCGTCAAGATACCTCCCACGATGTATCGATCCATGGACATTGCAGTATGTCGTACCAAATTCACGCCCTCCGGATTCTGCTCCCTCGTGGACTCAGACTCTGGCATGAGTGACTTTGCCTTATAGTCCCACCTGTATGTCTAGTAGGTCGACGGAAAACGAGCATGTACAATATAACAAGTTAAGAACTTGACATAAGGCGTTTAATTTACAAAAAATTCAAACTTACAAATGATCTAGTCGCCACATTTCATGTGATCGTGCTTCAGCAAATCTCGTAGGTAAATCGTCTTTCCTCCAACTTGTAATCAACACAACCCAATGATTTTTCATGTATATAGGGAACATGATGTAGTCTAGGGTCCCCAAGGCAACATCATTTTTCTTGTCCAACCAAGTAACCGCACTGTCGTTGTATTTGCAAGAGATATGGGCGTACCTTTAGGTATTGGAGAATCACAATTTCATGTCTTACTTCTCTGTAATTCTCGTTTTCATTCTTCTGATTTCCGTTCGTCGTCGTCGTCGTTCTCTTCTCTGTAAATGATACACTTGGTTATTTTGGAATATTTTTACTTCACATGGGTATAATTGTCCATTAGGTAGCTATGTGATATAAAAGTTTGAAAGGGGGTGTTTGGTAACAAATGAATTGGAAGGGGGGAGTTACTTGATGTATAGTTATGGTGATTTATGTGTAGATTAGTAAAATTTTATTATATTATTAAATGCGGTTTAACCAAACCCGATTGCAAAATATGCGGTGTTATTTTTTAAAACTCAAGCCAACCCATCAAATCGAATTGGGTTAGGTCGATTGGGTGGGGCGGTCCGACGAGTCAAATGCTCACCCGGCAGCGCAACATCGAATTTACAATATTTACAGCCATCATGCTCAAAAATCAAATTTACAGAACATCTATTCAGTTTTCTTGACCAGGGCTGTAAACAACCCGAGCTCAACTCATTTTCTGGGCTCGAGCTCGTCGAGCATTTCAGCTCACGGCTCGAGCTCGAGCTCATTTACAGCCAGATGAGCTCGAGCTCACGAAGTTCATCGAGCTCGAGCTCGAGCTTTTAACAAAAAAAATTTTTTAAATTAATAAAAATAATATAAATTAATATAAAATATAAAAAATTTAGAAAAATTTAAAAAAAATCGAGCTTTTAATAAAAATATTTAAAAAATTAGAAAAAATAATATAAAATAAAAAAATATAAAGTAAAAAAAAAAATGCTCGTGAGCCTGTTCGCGAACTTTCGAACCACTATATCCGGGCTCAAGCTCGAGCTCGACATAAACGAGCTCGAGCTCAACTTAAATGAGCTCGCGCTATTTATAGCCGGCTCATCTTTCACCCCTATATCTTGACATTGAAAATCTTATTTTCGGTTTTGGAAAAAGAAAATCTTATTTTCGGTAAATATAACCCGACCAGTTTTCAAATTTCTATCCCTCACCTCACCAGTCACTACCTCATCTCCTAAACAAAACCACCATGATCCTCCATATCCGACTCGGAATCCCCACCCCCGCAACCAATCAAAGTACCCAAAATGCCCCCGCCACCACCATCAGCACCGACCCCGGCCTCAAATTCCGGCAGAAGATTCTATACCTCAAAGCCCTTAAAGTAAATCCCCAAAAGGCCCTCTTGAAAAACCCTAATCTCCGCTCTGCCTCTCTCTCAACTCTACATTCCACCACGGAATGCCTCTTCTCAATCGGACTCGAGTCCGATTCAATTGGACGTATTCTGGACATGTACCCTGAGTTGATTACGTTGGATCCCCATGTTCAGGTATACCCTGTTCTTGATTTCTTGCTAAACACCGTCGAAATCCCATTTTCCGATGTCAGAAAGTGCATTGTTAGGTGCCCACGAATCCTCGTCTCGGACCCTGAAGCCCAATTGAAGCCAGCGTTTGAGTTCTTGACTAAATTGGGTTTTTCGGGCTCTAATAAATTGAACTCTCATACGACGCTCTTGCTGGTGTCTAGCGTCGAGGGCACGTTGTTGCCAAAGATTGAATTTTTACGTGGATTGGGATTCGATGAGGAGGAGGTGAAGCTTATGGTGTTGAGGTCGCCAGGACTGTTGACGTTTAGCGTGGAGAATAATTACAGGCCGAAGTTGGAGTATTTCTTGAAGGAGATGAATGGGGATTTGGAGGAGATTAAGAGGTTTCCTCAGTATTTCTCGTTTAGCCTCGAGAGAAAGATTAGGCCGAGGCATCGAACGTTGGTAGAATATGGGATGAAGATGTCTTTGCCCGAGATGTTGAAAGTCAGCGATGGGGAGTTCAGTGTGAAGTTGGTCGAGAGGAGGTTGAGGATGGTGGATGATAGGCTGGCGGCATAGTTTGGTTTGTTTGTGTAGATGTTCTACCTCGTATTTATGTTGATAGTATAGGAGAAAATTCGTCTTTTTCTAGCAGTAAATAGGATGTCTTTGTTATGTGTCTGCTCCTAGAACAGCACGGATATCAATTTTTTGCATTCTTGATAAGTTCTTCTCTAATGTGAGTTGAGGTTTGATTTGGTTGTATGGCATGGCATGTTACATCTTGGATGAATTCGGGTATTTATTTTTTTTTTCATATAATTATGGAGTATGTAGCCGTGCAAGTGAAACTTCATAATTGTATGAGTTGAGATACGAGCTCTTAATCGTTGGTCTATGCTGCATTATCACTTCACACGTTTTCTTCCAACAGATTCTCTCATCTCATCTGTTGCGCTACGTGTCCTGTTTTGGTTAATTGGTTCAAAATTGATGTCTGTTGGAAAGGATAGGATATTAGAGGCGGGATTAAATATTCGTACGCCATTATATATATGTCCTTCAATGTTGAATATGCATGCAGTAACTGCTGCAAGCTCTGAAAATTTTGTAGGATTAGCATGATTTACATGAAGTTCAAATATCACTGGATATACAATTTTGAGTTAGAAAATCATGCATTCTCCTCGTGGAAATGAAGGGACCTTTGATAAGGCTGCAGGATTAGCTTGTAATACAACCAAGGAAGAATCATCCAAGTTTCTGCCAATCGTCGATTCAAACAAATTTCTTGTCCCATTGTTCTTCTTCTCAAGAGTACACCATATCGAACTATTTACAGCTTCACTTGGATCGTGAATCTTTAAGCTCTTTGGAGGAACACTCGATAAAGAAGACGATGATTCGTTTGAAGAAGCAACGGGAAATCCCGAATAACGATAATTATATCGTTGGACCGATCTCAAGTTGAAGCCTTCCATCATCATCATGTGTGCTCTCCTCTTCTTACGACTACGATCCCAACGCATGGAAGACTTCCGCACCGTGGGCATGATGATGGGAGAGTTTTCTCAGGCCTTTTCGACTGAGAAACAGCAGAAGTTTTTTGTTGCCCTGTTTCTGATAATGGACTTGCTTCTTCTTCCTCTTCTTCTTCATCAGCGTGTTCTTCTATCCGTTTTTGTACGTCGTCTTCGTCCATTGATGTTTCCTATTATATTATACCAAGAATGTTATTACATAGATCAGAACCTTAAACCAAAGCAGCTGATCAAGGAAAGATGATATATACATCTAAGAACAGGGCAGAGCTTCTTCGTATTAAAGACGAAACAGGGTACTAAAACAGCCATTAAATACTCTGTTTCTTTCATCTCCCTTTTTAATCATTAAGTCGATACAAAGCAAATGAACTCAGTACAAAGTAAACCCAGGATGTATCTCTTTTCCGATTCGATCTACTACTCAGAAGTTAGAAAGGAACTGGTGAAAAAAATAATCAATACTATAACTAGGTAAATGGTAATAGAAGGGAAGAAAAAGAAAACTTATTGTCTGCTGTACTATGTCCATGATCAGACGCTGCCACAATATCAGCAACAACATTTTCGTCATAAGATATGGTCTTCTTCTTCTCTAACAAATTGATTACATGATCTCTCATTACGGTTTCTGACATTCTTCATCAGCTTCAGCGATGATAACACTTAAAAACTCAAGACACTTTTTTCTATTTTTTTTCCGCTAAACAACGATGATATATCTGTTATTCTTCATTATATTTGTTGGAAGCGTTATTAATACGAGAGGATAGAGTAGGTGGTAGAGAGTTTGTTTGGGACTTGCCAAGTCGATTTGTGGCCACATATTTGATATGTGGTCTTGAGGCAAATCTTTCTATTGGCTTTCGAGAACTTTTGCTGATTATCTCTCACACTTTATAGTAGACCTAGAACTGTCAATGGGCCGGGGCGGGGCGGGCTGGCCCGTCATGTGGCGGGCCTTCAAAACTGAAGACCAGCCCGCCCCACAGCAGGACACGGGCCTGGCCCGCCAGCCTTGATATTTTTTTTTACATTTTTTTATTTAAACTTTTTAATTAATTAAGATTTATTTATATAATTATGATATTTAAATGTACATTAATTATGTATTAACTAATAAATGCATCATTAATTATTTAGTTACATTTAAATACACATTAATTATGTATAAATTAATAAATGCATCATTAATTATAAATAAATTATTAATTAATTCCTCTATTGAAATAAATATATTTAATATAAAATAAATTAAATAAAATATATGGCGGGCCAGCTCGCCCCGCCCCAGACGGGCCTTAAAAATCCCACCCCAGCCCGCACCATAGGCAGGGCGGGGCAGGCCGGCCCACGGGCCCGGGCCATTTTGACAGGTCTAAGTAGACCTTGTCAAACGGGCCTCGGGCCGGTTCGGGAACCGGCTCGAGACCTTTTCAAAATTTCGAAAGTGTTATTAAAGTAAGATAGAAAAATCATACAACTTTAAGTCTGAAAAAAACTCCCTATTTGAAAACATTAGAAAATGGTTAGTCTACATAAAAATACTCATATGTATAAAAAATTTGCAAGTAAGTACCCTTGTCAGAATTTTTTTATATGAGTACCCGTTTGACTGTGTGTACAATTTTCCCAGTCTTGACGTACTTTTTTATATGTGTATTATGTACCATGTCACGCGTTTATATGGTACCATATATGTTTCTATATGGTTCCTTAATGTGTTATATGATGTACCATTTTCTCACTGTATTATGTACCACAATACGTCTTATACGGTACCTACATGTGTTATATGATGTACCATGTGGTGGATCAGGTACCAATGTGCGAAAAATTTATTTTAATAGGTACCTACGGATAAAAAACACTAATCGGGTACTGACTTGCAAGTTCTCATACAAATGGGTATTTTTCAGTAGATTCCCCTTAACAAATTACATTTTAAAAATTACATATAAAGAAATTCAATTAAAGAAAATACAATAATGGTGTATAGAACTCTACAACCTTATTAATCAACACTATCTTTGACGCCTCTTCGTCGGAATCGGAGCTTGAAGCTTGAAACTCGTGGATAGCATTTTTCCTTTGAATTGTCGATTCGGCCGAAAGCGAGTCCTTCAACAAAGTTATCATCGCTCGAGAAGTCGGGTTAAGGTTCGTTCTTCGACCTCCAATAATTTGACCATGTAGAAAATGCGAATTCGGTGCGACTCTAGAAGCTTGAACAACCGGAAGATCTCGTCATGGTCGTTAACGTCAGGCAAAGTCTAGCACTTGTCTTCCACCACTCAAGAACGTCAAAATCGTCAGGTGTTTGGAAGTTATGGCTCAAATTGTGTTGAATCTTGTTTGAGTTAGTAGTTGCAGGTGTTTTACCCTTCTTTTGCGTCATCAATTGTCGTAAGATCCCTCCCGTATCACCACCGCGTGAGCTAGATATGGTATTCGACACCTTCTGGTTGTCAACGTTCTTTCCAAGAAAGTTACTATAATGCTTTAAAAAAATTCAAAAAATATCGTAGCTAGGGTCGAGCAAAGCCGTCAAGCCGTGGACGATTGTGATATTTTCCCAATAATTTCTAAATTTTCTTCCATACTTTGGACAAATTGTAATACCCGTAAAATCTAATTACGGGATTTACGATTTAAGTAGGGATGAAAATATTTAATTAAGAACTTTTGGATTAATTAGTATTTTCAATGATACGATGTCTTCATATATTCATACCTTTAAGTGACTTATGTGCCTATATGATTTCATGTTGTGTGATTTATATTCTTATGTGTGTTACGAATTAGAACTAATGCGACTGCATGGAACATATTTTATGATTTTACGTGTCAACATGATTACATATTAGGTGCCAGTAGTATTACTAACCAAGTAGAAGAATTAATTGAATTTAGGTTAGTTATTGATTTTAAGGGTTTCTAGTACATGGCATGCTAGCTTGAGTATGAAGAAGTTTTCGAAAACCAAAATTTAGAATAATTATAGTTTAGTACTTAACGGAAAGGATTATAAAACTAAAATTGTTATTTAAGCAATTTAGTTATCTCGATGATTTAGCAAAAGAAGAAAACGAGTAGACTAATATTATAAGGTCTATTATTAAAGTCATGGGAATCGTGACTAGAAAAGCTTGACACTATACCTAAAAATCTCGAACGCTTTAATTATCGAAACCTGTGGAGCTCGAAATTTATAAAGCTTGAAATCAATAAAATTCGAGATCCTTGAATTCCAAAAACCCGAGATTTAAAAATTAATAGAAGAATGTCGAAATATGTAGATTTCGATAGAACCAATAAATAGAATTAACAATTGATCGATTGCTATATTATGGGGTGGAGATTCGACCAATAATAATCAACGTAGAATTGACCATCGAATAATTGAGGGATAAATATAAGATTTCTTAGCATGTGAGGTAAAGTCATTTGCTTAGTCATCTAAGTGTCAACTCAATCACAAACTTCAAAGCCTAATATTTATCATATATATCGAAAATCATTAAAACAAGAAAACTTCCATAACTAAGAAACGAAACCAAGAGGAGAACGAAACAATTCTTAAGAAGCTCCTGAAAACCCTAAATAAAGAAGAGAATCCAAACCGCAACAAATCAGACTGAGCTTGGAAGTAGGTATAGTATCTTTACTCTAAATTCATATTTTATTTAGGTTGGTTGCATGTAATACGAAAATGACATAGGTCAATAAATCCCATAGAACTAGCATGTATTATGGACGGCAAAACCCTAATTTAAAGAATGGAATCATGTTTATGCATTTTCTAGACTGGGTTATGATTCGGGTAGCATGGTATAGATCTGTTATAGGAATTATGACTTTGATTTTGGGTAGAATTAACAACTTTAAGATGGAAGAAATTATAGAATTTATAAGCATTGGGGTAAAACAAATATGGAAATTAAGTGTCGATGGGATGAATATTTGGAGCTTTCGGATGAATGAAGTTTCGGGAGAATTTCTGAGCAATTGATAGGATCACGAAATCTTGGAATGTCGAGATCTTTGGATCTCGAAATCTCGAGATTTATAGTTTCAAAAGAGAGTTGATTTCGACAATATAAAAACAAGAAGGTCGAGATGAGAGAATGTCGAAATTTTGTTTAAAATGTCGAAACATATCTCGACATCTTGTGTACGATTCTAACAAACACTTCGAAGTAGTTGTTTATAAATATCGACATCCATTTCGAAAGCAATATCGAGAACCTATATGGTTTTCATAAATCACGAGATGACTAAGTAATTTAATAATATTTCATAAATTAATGGAGTGAGGAAACGACACCTTGATACAAGCTTGACCAATCATAGCTTAGGAAGAGTAAATAATTAAAGGACACGTAAGGATTTCTTAATATATGAGGTAAAAATAGTTGCTTAGTCACCTAGTTGTCAACTCAAGCACAATTATCTAAGCACAATACTTATCAAATAAACTTAAGTAACGATGAGGAAGAGTTCAAATAAGAAACAAGTCGAAGTACATGTCGAAGTCTCTATTTATACATATAACAATGTCGAGATCTAATAATATCGAGATCTATTCTTTATCAAAATCTTTGAGTAGAGTTCAAATGTCGAGCTCATAAACATATATAATATATATCGAGATCCTTGCATATTGTAAAATATCAAACCTTAATATGCAATGTCGAGATTTCTGCTTAGGAACGTCGACATACACTTCTCGATTTTTCTATTTAACCAATCTCGAAAGTTTGTAAATTATAATTCAAAATCTTTGTTTACAATTCCGAAGTGCTATCTCGAAATCTTGGTATATATACTATTTTGAGATTTAATAATGTCGAGATTTATCTTGATATTAATATCGAAATCTATGTTACCACTCCATAACCAAGCTCGACATTTATCTTAAGAAAATGTCGAGATTTATTTCAAAATTGGTTTCGAAATTTATAAAAATCGAAACTAGGGTTATTAAACTAAGCCACTTTAGTAAAATTCTAGATGGACTAACAAATCCTAATTTTATATGATTCCATACTTAGGGTTTGAAGATTAGCGATTTACCATACGATATAGCTAAGGATACCAGGTAAGTGGAAATCGCAACTACAACACATAATTTTTATGTGCATGAAATTATGTGTTATATGTTGTTATGATTTTATGTGACGTGTCTATGTGCTTATATGATTTTATGTGAGTTCTTACGTGAATTAATTATGTTATACGATGACATGATACACATATTCATGGCATGAGCATGTGCACGCACGACTAGTATGAGAGTCAGGGAGATAGCGTGCATGAGTGTAAGATCGCTTTAGAGCGATGTATATTTGCCAATATAGGCATTTGTGTCGACTCAATGACGAGTCACGGCTCTTCTATGCTACCACGGCGATTCACGAAGCCGAATTACCTGATTCACGAAAGGTAGGGGAAATATATTACGGCGATTCACGAGGCCGACTGCCTGATTCACGAGAGGCAGGTAAATACCCCGTAGCGGGAGATGCAACCTGGAGGATGCGACTCGAGGGTATGAGCGGCACCGAGGGAACCTCGAGTGTTGGCGACCTTGTAGTAAGCTACCAGTGAGAAGCGCCCGCGTGTCAGACGGCATTGGGATGGAAAGGCGCCTTAGGGTTAAACGAAGTTTGTGTGCCCGGGTTAGCCTCTCAATGGGACGGCATTGGGATTGAAAGGCACTAGTAGCCTCTCAAGTGTGGATCACACTAGGATTGAAAGGCACTAGTAGCCTCTCAGTGCGTACCGCATTGGGATTGAAAGGCGCCATAGGGTTAAGCACAGATGGAGTACTCAGGTTTAGCCTCCCAGTGTGTGTACTGCCACTTGTACCCTTAGGGGTTTGAGCTCTATATGGTGCATAGTAAGATTGAAAGCCGAGGGCCCAAATATGTTATGAAAAGTCAAGAAGAATGTGAGAAAGGTCAGGAAGAATGTGAGAAGTAGATAGCATTGGCGCGGATGCCTTCGCTATTTAGGTCACGTGCATTTCATGCATGGTTTTCACTTACGGAGCTTTATAAGCTCATTCCACGTTTTTATGTGTTGTAGGACCCCGCGATCACGGTACGTGATCATTTTCACGGCGAGGCCAACTTTTGAAGCTTTCGTGGGCTTTTGAGATGGATGTGTGTGCATGGATGCGACCTCGTGGAGGCCCAATAGATAAATTTATTTTGACCCGCATGCGCGCTTTCCTATGTAAATAGGACCCATGATAATTTTGTAGGAACAGTTATAATTCCTTTATATAAAAGGAAAAATTTTATACGAAATTTCGTACTATCTATCTCATTAGTAGAACAGTAGTCGCATAGACTAGTGTAGAATGTAGTGGTGGAAGGCGGGGCTGCCACACAAATTCACCCAAGTATGAGTTTGTTTCGATTCTCAAGAAACTTATAGCACATGCCAAAAAGCTTTGTAATAAATTTCGGCGATGTGGGATAATAACGCAGGAAAAACTTCTATTACTCCTTGAACTCTCCAAGTAATGACACGACCAAATCCAAAATGTCCCAATCAACATCTAGTAATATAATAGAAGATTCGGAGCTGGCACTGATACTGTCGTTGTTCCAAAACGGAGTCATCAAAATCATTGTAGCGCATAAAAGTGCTAAGGAGGTCATATAAGGAGTTCCACTTAGTCGGAACGGTAGGAAAATGTTAGGCCGTTCGATTGGACTGTTTGCTTCCACGAATGGCCGCGACGTCGTTCACGTAATATTTTTAGTACATGCCTAAATTTTTCTTCTACACCTATAACATCGTCGAATGAACACTTGACACATAAGCTAATTACATGACAGGGGAACCTCACATGATATAACCCACCGTCTAAAGGTAACCTTGGACATTTTTGGGGGATGCACTCGCTACATTGTTAGAGCTTTCATTATCTGTGATGATAGACATAATATTATCTTGAATCTCATGTTTGCTCATGACGTTCAAGACATAATCACTATTGTGCGTCATGTGTGTCGCGAATCGAGAGGATCTAGGGAAAGAATTCTCTTTTGCGTCGTCCACATCTCATATATCCAATGGCCGGTCACCACTAGATAAGATTAAGACGTGATGTTTGCCGAGATATCGGTAGTCAAACTGACCCTACACGATTTGGTAGACAAATGCGAAACTAATTATTTTGATATTCTCTGAAAGTGTCTATCATATGCCTCCTAAGTGCTTACGACTTACGTTATGGAATCTTCGAGGTATCATACTAGCGAATTTGATAAACCTTTCACTTTCCGCAATGCAAAATGGTTCTTCATAATTTACCTCAAATTTAACTAATGCCATTTTTTTGAAATTTGCCTAGTTATAATAAAATTTCTACTAGTACCTATGTTAATTTGTTGTTGCCCAGGCTCAGTGCGTATTGGTTCTAACGTTTCCTTGTCTAATTTGTGAAACCTCATAAGATGCTTTAATGTTGAACCAGGCCCTCCTTGTCTAGGGGCAAAACTATATTTGTAAGGTTGGCGTCTCTTTACAGTATGCCAACCCAATTTCAGTGTTATTTAATTTGAGGTCAAAACGATTTCATACCGTAGAGGTTCGTTGCCGCCCTTTGATGTTTGGCTCGGCCCCTCTCCCATCGTTTGAGGAGTCAGTGTCGGTTCGACGTCCTCCGCATCCACGTCCGTTCACTCCGCGAAACTAATCTTCGACACCGAAAGCACCTACAAAATTAAAATTATCTTCATTCGTATTTCTCGACGCAGCTATGTTAGTAAAATAAATAGTACATGGTATGAGTAATTCGTGGATTAAAGTGTGTGATTTCCGTATAAAAATGTGTCTATGTAATAAAATAATATTATAACCAATAATGACTATGACTATGAGTGAATTAGAGTGTAATACTGAGAGAGAATGAAAGAGTTTGGTGTGGAAAAACATTGAAAAGAAGGTCCTATATATAGAATTTTAGTAATTGCATTTTGCTCCATGCCAAAAAAATATATAAAACGGCTACAAAGCCGCTAGAGCCTCCAACGGTCCATATTACCGTTGGGCGGTTCCGGTTCCGGTCCCGAGGCGATTCCGGGTAAATGACACATTAGCTTTCATTTTAAATCTTTCCCTTATTTTCTTTTTACTTTGTTTTTCGTATAATTCGATCAAATAAGTATAAGTGAGATGTAATTTAGATAGAGAAGACTGAACGGAAAATTTCATTTTATATATGCAATTTGTATCGTTTTGGTGCTTAAACTTTTAAATGCGTCATTTTATTCCATTAACTTTGCAAAATCGTCCTTTTCTTGTTCTTATATCGAAAAAATTTTGAGCACCAATAATGAGATTTTTTTCTTATTTACGTACACCTATATGTGTAAATGACATAACTCAATTGTTCGATCACCACCAAGAAATTTTGAGTTTTTTCTTGTTTCAAGAGCAAAACAATTAATTGCACTCATAAACCCCAAAGATTTTTTCAGTCTAATCGATCCCCAAATACGTAGTAAAGTTGAACATTGTCTATGCTTCAATAACATGTTAAATTTTCTATTTAATTTGACTAGATTGTATCGTTTTAATTGTGTGTTTGAGATTAGTACACGTTTGGGGATTCGATTTAGACTGAACATAATTGAAGTGTGGGGATTACGAGTGATTGTGTTGGGATACCTCTGAAAATAGATAAGCGCCTACTAATACCGCCATATAAATTATAACACATTATTAAGTGAAGAAATTTCCGAATCTTTTAAAAATACCTCCCAAAACTCCAACCAAATTTTGAAATCTCGCCAAAACCTTCAAACGCATAGCTATACCCAACAAATAATAATTGCTACCGCTTACACCTCAAGTTACATGAAATTAGAATATTCCACTTGATTCAAAGTACCTTGTATCGGCTTCGCGAGGAAAAATGTGATGGGAATCCCCGAGGGTCCCCAGACCCACATTCCTTGAACGACAGAATTTTAATATTTATGGGGTTCCCCGCCTATCCAAGATCGCTCGATTACAAACACGAGAAAGTAATAACGCAAAGAAATAAGGGATCAGCCATGATACCTCGTCGAAACCTCTTGACGATGGCTAGCTTCGAACCCTCCGGCACCTCACGAACGTCGCAGCTATTCTTGGAAGTGCGGCTAGGCCAAGAACACGCTGCATGCTGCCCCCGAGAGAGAGAGAGAGAGAGAGAGAGAGAGAGAGAGAGAGAGAGAGAGAGAGAGAGAGAGAGAGAGAGAGAGAGAGAAAGAGAGAGAGTGCGAGAGAGAAAGTGGTTAGAGGAGAAAACTCTTAGTTTTTCCTCTCTTTAGCTTTAAATTTCGAAAATTGTGCTTCTCATCACTTTAGGATCTCGATAACCCTATTTAAACCACTTTGGATTGGCCAAAAATAGGTTGAAGTGCATGGAGAAAAATCCTCATACCTCTCATTTACTAAGTCTTTGTTTTACCAAGTCTTGAATTCAAAATTCAAACTTTGTATTTAATTAATTAAATATCTAATATATTAATTAGTTAAAATACTGTATTTAGTATATTTTAAATGTATAATATCCAATAAATATATTTAATAATTTTTGAAATTTTATATAATAAAATTCCGAAACTTATATATATCCGATATATATTAGTTAGTTCGAAATTAAATATATTATTTCTCTAAGACAATAATAAAGATTTAAATCTAATTTACATCATATACTAATATCAAATATCCAACATGTTATTTCAAAAATATCTCGTGAGGTGAAAAGACCATTTTACCCCTCACTAGTCAAACTTGGTATTTTCGGCCGATCAGGGTTTTGGCCTAGCCCCAAACCCTAATGTCTCATTGTGGGACCTAGACTTGTCTCTCTATGATGATGACGTTGTGTCGGTTGCCCTTTTTAAGCACGACTCTCTTGATTCGTCTCAACCGGCCTAGGACGTATTTAGGAGTTCGGTATTCACCTAGCCGGCCCCGTGGTACCGAACAGAACCCTAGTTGAGTAAAATTTGATCTAATCATGATCCACGAACTGACTGTAGATTTTCGTCATGCGTATAAACCCTTTACGTTTGTCCCGGTCGAGTGAAAGTCACGCATAGTCAAATTTACAGAACTCGACTCTATGTCGTTTATGTCGGTGAAAATACCTAAACTGCCCTCCACGACTATCGTGAGTCAGTTATATGCTCTGCCAGAGACTTGGATAAATTCCCACATCTAACTTGTCATAGAACGTTAACATCGAATTTAATCGAGACGTAAATCCCGCTCCAAGGTTCAACCGGTTGTCGCATCGAAAAGTCAAGACCGCATTTCGCTGCTGACCCATGCCACCGGCAAGACGGGCCTAGCAAACTAGTGACAAGTCAAGACCTAAAGACCAACCCCAAGTTAACCCTTTCGGTCTAAGGTTCACGTAGACTACTACAGTCAATCGATCGATCAAGGACAATCCAAGCTTGTGATCGTTCGATTACGAGTCAGTGTCCCGATCAGATAATCCCCTGATTCATCTTGTATCATTGTCACGGGCTCCCACTTTCCAAGTGAACGGTTGGCACAACCGTATTGGACCCATCGGCAAAAAAGTCATACTTGTCGATCCAGTCACCCTACTGGAGACTTAGACTTGTGGACTAATTTCAATATTGCAGTATCTCAGCTTACTGTTGCCCCTCTCTCTCCCAACAGAATCAATAACAGAACTGCCAATATTTGGGTTTTTTTAATTTGTCTTATTTACTCAGACTGTAAGGTGAAATCTTTAAACTAATTAATCATTGTCTTTTAATTTATTTATCGAATAATAAATTAATTTCGAATAAAATCATTCCATTAATAGAAGTAATGATAGGTCCTCGATTATCAACTCCTATGATTCTAGACTCAAATCCTGAGGAATTCGATTAGAATTGTATGAAATTAATTTCGATCGAAAAACCTTCGTTGAAGAGCTTGAGAGAAAATTCGAGTAGTGAGAGAATGGTTCTTGAGTCTCTCTAGAATTGGATTTGGCAGCCTTTCGGATCAATTGACTAAATTTCTCTATTAAGCACAATGTTTACAAGTCTATTTATACCAAACAAACTTGGTATAAATAACGAGTAAGTCCTAAACTAAGGACAAATACATATAACGCCCCAATCTACGAAGACAACTAATAAATCAAAGCACAATTATAAATCGTATTCTACAATCTCCCCCTTTGTGCTTGATTGCCCTTCCGCTCTGTTTGTCTTCATCGGGCGTAGTAAGACCTGTGTAAGCCCAGCGCGTACTCGAAGTCCCTTAGCGTGCTCCTCAGCTCCAGTCGCTCCTCAATGTCATCAAGTAGTTCCATCAGGAGCGGTTGTTCTCTCACGAATCGATGAATCCTCAGCATCGTCTCTCGGTTGATTTCTTCCAATCTCTTTTCTATGTTCTGCCTGATCACCTTGAGCGTTCCATCGCAAAACTTATGTATATCAGTCTTCAGCATCAACCTAGTCTTCTTAGCGATTGGATTGTGGTAGGTGATGCCTAGGACTGAGCTGATCGTGATTGCTTGGAAGCCCTTCGATTTCAGGTCCTTGATTGAGCGTGCCCGTCATGTTGACCTTCCTCATATTGCTCTCCAGAGCCATCTGAAGATCGTGCGCGGCAGAGTACTTGACTTGTCGCAACATGATCGGTAGAGTCCCTCGAGTCCTTCGTTTTTTATAAAGCCTTGAGGACCCTTGTACTTCTCTACATAGAGTTGGTAGAGGTTGTACACCTCCTTGGCAGGAAGATAGGGTAGGTCAGTCTCGCTTAGTTCTTCTTGAGTTTGATCTATCCGCTCTATCACGTAGTACGGTGTTGGAAGATTCCCTTTAGTGCAGTAGACGCTGAGTAGCTGTCATATCGGGGGTAATTCGTTGAAGTGACTCTTCAGCCGCTTCTTAGGAATCCCCAGCCTCACATCCGGCCCGCGTTGGGTCAGCATCCAAAGATAGCTCATCATTTTCTGCTGCTCCCAGTGAGAGATGCCTCTGAGCTCGAACTCGTTCGGCGTCTTGATCTTGTTCGGTGACCTCCAAATATTTTGATGAACTTCTTCCAGGAATGGGATCTCAATCCTTATGTTCTCCCACTGCGTATGCGAACGGTTCCAGGCATTTGTCTTGTAGGCGAGGCCGCTCGTTGCGCAATTAATTCTGGAAGCCTTGGGGGAACTTGTTCATCGTCTTCACCTTCCCGAAGTTCTTCGTCTTCAATTAAGACTAAGTCAACCGAAGCCGCTTGGAGGAACTGTCGAACGTCCCTGATGCGTTGTCTTTGAGCTTCATCGGGCATGCTATGGTCATTCACTGTCCTTCGAGGATGTACTTATCTAGGAATTCGTGCGGATTGACGCCATGGCCAGAAGTACCCGGTTGGTCAAGAGCGATTGAGGGAGTCGCTTGAGTATCTGCTAGGGCCACAAGCATAACGGCACTTGCTTCTTCTTCCGAAAGCAAGGGGTTTATGAGGGTCATTGGTGTGGGCGGAGGCGTCCTTAGGGTTAAGGATGGTGGGTCAATTTGGGTTTGGGTTAGAGTGGTGCGGTGCGTGGTGGTGGTTGTTTGGGTAGTGGGTTGTGTGGTTTCAGCGGCTCCAGTACTTGTCTGCGTCGCGTCCGAGCATCGTCCTTGGCTCTGTGATTGTATACGAGGCCTTTTCTACCCCTCATGATGACCTTGATCATCTGGATCGTCATGTCGGCATTTGGAGCTAGAGCCTTGGCCTCGACAGGTTTCGGTCGGGTCAGGACGATCAACGAGGCGGCGGAAGAGGTCTTCTTCTTCCGGCGTTCGAGTGGTCAGCTGTAGTAGGCGGGCGACTAAGATTGAGTGGAGGTCGCTGATAGGTACTGTTGCGCGGTTGATTAGGTTGTGGGTGAGGATGGGTGTGGGGATGGGTGTGGTACATGTGGGTTGAACGGGTGTGATGATGAGTTGTGAGGAAGACGTCTCCGAGACGGGTGCCTTCCCACGATCTTGGCGGGACGTTTCGATTGCTGTATGCACGCTCTCCATGATCTTATCTTCAAAGGACTTTAAAGCCTCGGAGAGAGAGGACTGAAGTTGGTCTTCTGTCACGAATGGAACGGACGCCTCCGTCGTAGATAGACCAGGTCGACTGATGTCACCTATTGACAATCCTCGAGCTAACACCCGCTCCTAGGTTGGCTCAGTCACTTGAGGTTGTGACTGTTCGAGACTTCCACCCAATCCTTGAGACGAATCTTGGAGATTCTCCTCTATGGGTGTTACGGCAGGCTCGGTGTGAACCTGCGAACCAGTCACCGATAGGCCGTGTTGCGGCTCAAGATTGAGCGAAGAAGTGGCTGCAGCACTTGAGAGGTAATCGGCGTGGTATCCGATGTGGTGATGACGGTGTTGAACAGGGACTCGAGTTGTACGCTGAGTCGTCTGGGAGTCCGTCTTATCAATCTGATCTCCTCATCGGACTCCGGTCTGATGAGGTGGCTGTGTGAGGAGAAGTTACGCATTCAACGTCCTCATGAGCCTGTTCCGTCACCTGTGGAAGTGAGCTTTGCCCCATTTCTGCCTCGAGTTGTGCTACTTGTTGAAGAACCTCCTCAATGGTCTCTTCGAGCACGCCAACAAGGACGGGCACTTCCACCTGGAGTGTTTCTTAACCTCTTGTTCCAACTCTACTGCCACAGCATCGATCAACGTGGCATCAACATCAGGTATATGTTCATCCTGAGTTGGAAGCTCCTGCTCTAGCTCCTGGGCCACTATATTAATCAACGTGTCCTCAGGGCTGGAGTGTTGTTGGTGTTGAGGGCTCACTTGGATATCTGTCGGGGGCCCTCGAATCATCTGCTTAGTTAGATGATGTTCCCGACAGTATCTCTGGTATTCGTCTACTGCGGGGTCGACAAGACGAAGAAGCTCAAACGGGATCGGCATCGATGGTTGTATCAGATCTGTGAGCCTGGGTTGTGGAGGAATTTGAGTCGTGGTGGTTGATAGTACCCTCCTGGAGGCAGACGTGGAATATTGTCGTGGAGCTCCATGAGGTTGGCAATGATCACATTGAATCACCGGGCATAGGGAACATTCTTTGATCGCTTGTTTTCCTTCTGCCTGATCTGCTCGGCTAGATCATTCCAGAGCAGTTGAGCGAAATCGTAATTCTGCGAGAAGGCGATTCCATGGAAAATCTTCAGAATGTTGCCGTTGTCGTTGCCTTTGTCGAACCCTGCGTGCTTTGGTGACATACACTTATTGATTATCCCGAAAAGTGTCTTCCACGGATGAGGGATGCCATTGCTCTGAACTTGAGCAAGCTTGGTGAGAGGAGGCCGGTATCCCATGTGGAGGAAGTCACGCACCATTTCTGCATCAGTAGGCAGAGGGTCGTAGTTTGGGCTGAATGGCATGTCAAGAACGAGACCAAAATCATCCTTGCTGAAGCTGATGTGTCTCGTCCCAACCACCGTGGTAAACCGGTAGGTGCCCTCTACTATGAGACTCTTAATTCTACCCCAGAATTGCTGGAGATAGACCGTCGGTACTGACGCCGTCATCGTCAGAACATTCCAAAGAGGATGGCCATGTAAGATGGACACGATTATCTCGTCCGGACACCTGAAAGTAGTCAGGTCGAGTTGAAAGTTGGTGTCCTGCACCTTTAGGTATAGACTCTTGTCGTATATGTGGTTGTAGGCAGGATAGTGATCCATCTGAGGTACACATAAGAAATGTAAATCATTAGTTCAAGAATTTGAGTCGAAATTCAATATATATCAAACCATAATGATGTATCAAGTCACAACATGTTTGAGGATATGCGGAATTGATAATATGAAATTTGCACAAATGTCATACAAAGTGAATTTTGAATAGATAATTTTATTTCGACATAAGTATGTTAATCTCATAGAGGTTCAGTCGAAATTTTTCTAAGTGTTTTAAGCACTGTTCACTCCGTGCTTTTATCGCGCGAGAATTGAAGTTCTCAATTGAATTGCCTTAGTACAAATTATAAATGCAATTCTCCGATTTAATTTGCGATCGAGAAAAATTTTATTCGCTATTGAAAGCTACAGTGAAAAGGACTTAGAAAATTTTCTAAGTTTTTGAATTTAAGGTACGATACTGTAGCCGAGAAATTTTACGATCGAGAAAAATTTCCGTGTAAATTTATGATCGAGAAATGAGATTTCTGAGTAAATTGACGATCGAGAATTTTTTTCGTGCGTGAATACAGTGAAAGTTGTCGAGCGAGAAAGTATTTCGATTTTAAAATAGTTTTGCGCTATGGAATTTCACGATCGAGAAAATTGACAGCGAGAAACTTGGTGAGTCGCCGAGAAAATTTTCGATCGATAAAAATCATCACATTAGAATTTGGGTTTGCCCCGCGTTTGTGAAAAAGCTCAAGACAGATAAACTAGAATCGAAGGCTGTGAAAGGACGTTTTGTCGGGTATCCTGAGGATTCCATGGGATACCAGTTTTACTTCCACGACAATCAGAGAATCGTTGTAGCCCTTCAAGCTCACTTTCTCGAAGAAGATTTTGTTCGAGAAGGTGGAGCGGGTCGCGAAGTAACTCTTGGAGAGTAATCAGAAGCGCTTTCACAAACTCCAGTATCGGGTGACACCGTAGAGCAGTCCGAGGCGCAACCTGACTCCAGTCCGGTAGAGTATCACGCCAGCCTGAGAGATACGGGATGGTCCACATCGAGCACGAGGTTGCTGCGATGGAGGGCACGTCGGAGATGATCCCACTACCTATGACCAGGCAATCAGGGATAAATATTCGGAGAAATGGCTTATACCTATGCAAGCCGAAACGGATTCTATGCACGAAAACCAAGTCTGGACTCTAGTAGACCTCCCAGATGGTTTCAGACCCATTGGGTGTAAATGGATCTACAAGAAAAAGATAGGATCTGACGGATTGGTTGATACATACAAAGCTAGGCTTGTGGCGAAAGGGTACAGTCAAAAAGAGGGCATTGACTATGAGGAGACCTTTTCGCCTGTTGCTATGATGAAGTCCATTCGAACATTGCTTGTGATAGCTGCGCACTATGACTATGAGATCTGGCAGATGGGTGTGAAAACTGCGTTCCTAAATGGATACCTCAAGGAGGAAATATATATGGAGCAGCCCAAGGGTTTTACATCGCAAGGAGATGCTCATAAGGTGTGCAAACTGAACAAGTCCATTTATGGACGAAACAAGCCTCCAGAAGCTGGAATCTTTGGTTCGATAAAGTGATCAAGGGCCATGGATTCTTAAAGAACGAAGACGAACCTTGCGTCTACAAAAAAAGCAGTGGGAGCAAAATATCTTACCTCGTATTGTACGTGGACGACATCCTTTTGATAGGAAATGATATTGGAATGCTTTCGATCGAATTCTCCATGAAAGACTTGGGAGAAGCTACCTACATCTTGGGGATTCGGCTCTATAGAGATCGAGCGAATCGTATGTTAGGACTCTCCCAAGTCCTTTACTTAGAGAAGGTCCTGAAGCGATATAATGTGGACAACTCTAAGAAAGGGTTCCTGCCTATGCGGCATGGGATTCACCTTTCCAAGGCTATGAGCCCTCAAAGTGAGTTGGAGCGGAAAGAGATGAATGGAATCCCCTATGCATCCGCAGTGGATAGCTAGATGTACGTGATGCTTTGCACGCGATCTAATTTGGCGTATGCTGTGAGCGTAGTCAGTCGGTTTCAGGCTGACCCTGGTAAGGAACATTGGACAGCAGTCAAGACTATCCTCAAGTACCTCAGACGGACTACGGATATGATGCTGGTCTACGGTAATGGAGAATTGGAAGTGGAAGGGTATACGGATTCGGATTTCCAGTCTGACGTGGACGACCGAAAATCCACTTTAGGATTCGTCTTTACGCTCAACGGTGGAGCGGTGTCTTGGAAAAGTTCCAAACAGAGCACTATTGCAGATTCCACCTGCGAAGCAGAGTATATAGCGGCCTCAGAGGCAGCTAAGGAAGGTGTTTGGATGAGAAAGTTCTTGGAAGAACTTGGTGTCGTTCCTGTAGCAGATAGGCCATTGCCATTGTGGTGTGACAATACTGGCGCTATTGCTCAGGCGAAAGAACCGAGGTCTCACAGTAGGTCCAAACATATAGAAAGAAAGTACCACGTGTTACGTGGATTCGTTGAGAATGGCTACATAGCCGTGCAGAAGATTGCGACCGCAGAAAACGCGGCCGACCCGTTCACCAAGCCTCTATCACAGGCAGTGCTGGCTAGACATCTCGAAAAGATGGGTATTAGATACTGCAGCGCATGGCATTGAGTGCAAGTGGAAGATTGTTAGGAATATGCCCTCGAATGCTATACGAGGATTAGATTGTATAGGGTATTAGCTTATTTATCATTCGACCTTTATGTAATAAGATATTTTTTATGTGTTTATTGAAAGGCGTTGTTCGTTTATTGAGTGAGAATTTCGTGCTCCTTATGAAGAGAAAGCAAGTGATTTTCGAAATCAACTAAAGGTAGAAAACACACACCGAACGCGCACACTTTTCTCCCACGCGACGGCTCGGTTCTCTCTAGCCATCTTTAGAGAACTGATTCCGTGGTACACTGTGAAGTCAGCGTGACGATCTAGTGCCATCCACCACCATCGACGAAGTCTTGAAGAAAAGGACGAGGAGCTGCCACTCGCTTCAACTGGTAATTCTCTACGGGTTTGACCCGCCCTATTACATGTCTCTGTGTTACTATTCTGATCTGAGCAACGAGGGCAATAAGGGAACCCGGAAAATTTTGTTCCGCACCGTACCTGGGGACGTGGCGTCTCCGGGAGACACCGGGTAACCCAACAAGTGTAGCCAATTAGTTTGAAATTCGTACCTTTAGGATACCATAATCCTAAGGTAGATGTGCCCTTAAGGTAGCGCAAGATTCGCTTCACCTCAAGCATGTGAGATCCCTTAGGGTCGGCTTGAAAACGGGCGCATAAATAGGTGGCAAACATGATGTCCGGCCGGCTTGATGTGATATATAAGAGACCCAATGATGCTGCAATAGAGGGTGATGTCGACCGTTTTTCCATTGGGATCGGCATCCAACTTGCAGCTTGGTGACATAGGAGTGCTGAGGGTCTTACTCTGATCTTGATGGAAATTTTTTTAGAATATCCTTGATGTATTTGGTCTGACTGATGAAAATCCCATCATCGAGTTGTCTGACTTGAAGCCCTAAGAGGAATTGCTTTCTCCCATGTGACTCATTTCAAATTTGCTCTTCATTAGATCTCCAAATTTCTTGCAAAGCTGTGGATTTGTTGATCCGAAGATGATGTCATCGACGTATACTTGGACGACCATCAGACCTTTGTCTTGCCATTTGATGAAGAGAGTCGTATCGATCGTTCCTCGAATGAATCCAGACTTCACGAGGAATTCACTCAGGACATCATACAGACTTCACGAGGAATTCACTCAGGACATCATACCAAGCACGTGGGGCTTGTTTCAGTCCGTAAAGAGCTTTATCCAGTCGATAGACGTGATCGGGGTGTGGTTGATCAACAAAGCCTTCTGGTTGAGCGACATAGACTTCTTCTTTTAACACGCCATTGAGAAAGGCGGTCTTAACATCCATTCGGTAGACTTTGAAGTCTTTATGAGCCGCATAAGCCAGAAAGAGACGAATGGCTTCAATTCAGGCAACAGGAGCATAGGTCTCTCGTAGTCAATTCCTTCCTGTTGGCTATAGCCCTTCGCAACCAGTCTCGCTTTATTCCTGATCACTTCTCCATTTCTTTTTGTTCTTAAATACCCATTTTGTTCCGATGATTGTTTTCCCATGCGGACGCGGTATTAGGGTCCACACTTGAAGGCGTTCGAATTGATTAATTTCATCTTGCATGGCAATAACCCAATCTGAATCCTTAAGTGCACCGGCTACCTTGGTTGGCTCATTTTGGCTTAAGAAGCAGCTGAAGAGACTGTGTTGATAACGTATCCGTACTCCACTCGAAGGATCACCAATAATCTGATTGGCTGGATGTGCTCGAGTCCATTTTCGCTCGTGTGGTAGAGCAGAACTCGACGCATCGGCCATTTGAGGACTGAGACTACCAATGATTTTAGTTTGGTCATTAGGTTGAGGTAAGTCAGATTCTGCACTTGGATTGAGTGTTTCTAATGAGACCTCCTCATTGACTGTTGTAGGCTCTTCTGTGATTTGTGGTAAGTCTGAATCGGGTGAGGTAGGGACATTTGAAGAGCTTGGTATGTCGGCCTCGTCGAGTGGGGAGTCAACTAAAGGTGTAGCATTAACGGTTCTGGTCGATATACGGGCTCAAAGAGAGAGTCCAGATCTTCCAACACAAGTCTCAGAGCTTCTTCAGACGTTGATTCCTTAGTTGTTGTCATCTTCTGTTGGTTTTGTACCAACACACCAGTGTATACGGGTTCTGAACCGTCGTATTCAGAAGCCATCGTGTTTGGCATGGGTCCTGAACTGAGGTGTGCAGGAGCCATTTCTGCCACTTCGTGGAAAGTGATGTTATAGCTTTCTTTGATTGATCGGTTGGACTTGATGTAAACACGGTACGCCTTTGATGTTGATGAATACCCAACGAATGCGGCTTCGAATGCTTTAGGGTCAAACTTAGCGCGTTGCTCTCTGTCGTTGGCCACAAAGCACTTGCACGCGAGGACTTTGAAGAATGAGATATTGGGTATCCGTTTGTTTATTATTCCGTACGTAGTCTTATCGAAGCACTTGTGAACCACCGTCCTGTTCTGAGTGAAACAGGCGGTATTTACTACTTCAGCCCAAAGGAAGTGTGGGAGGCGGAATGGATCAGCATTTACGGGCGGCCTCCACTAGAGTCATGTTCTTCCTTTCAACAACTCCGTTTTGTTGAGGAGTCTTAGCGGCTGAGAATTGTTGGCTAATGCCAAGTTTCTGATAAAATTCACTGAGATACTTTTTTTTTGAATTCAGTGTTGTTGTCCATTCGGATGACTTGGATGGATTTTTGCAGCAAATTCTGAGTAGTGTTCACGAAATTGACTATCAAGCCCCCTGTCTCATCTTTAGTTCGGAGGAACTTCGTCCATGTGTAGCGAGAGTAATCATCAACGATAACTAGTCCGTACTTCCGCCCACTAATGCTCTGTGTCTGCATAGGTCCACAGATATCCATATGTAACAATTCCAAAGGACGTGAAGTGGAGGCAACTAGTTTTACATGATGAGATGCTCGCTTCATTTCCTAGTTGACATGCCGAACACTGATGCTCTTTTTGTAGGATAATAGTCGGTAGATCGTGAACCAACTTTTTTGTTGATAGTCATTGAAGAGCTTTGATATTGAGATGAGACATACGTTGATGCCATAAGTTGTTCCTCTGAATTATAGTCTGAGAAATGAGGCATACATCTGTCGAAGGCCGCACGGACGTCAGGTTGATCGTGTAAAGATTTGATTTCCGAAATTCTTGGAGGAGTTCTTTGTCCTGAGTATCCAATATTCTGCACAAGTCAGCAAGGAAGACCACCTGGAATCCTTTGTCGCAGAATTGGCCTATGCTGAAAAAGTTATGGCGGAGGCCTTCGACGTAAGAGACATCTTTTATAGTCAGATTCTTCAGAATGATATCCCCAACTCCTAGTATGGGAGCTGAGTCGTTGTTTCCGAATCTGACTTTTCCATGTGGTCGGTCTTTGTAGTTGCTCAGCAGCTCTTGTATTCCCGTCATGTGTGTGGAGCAACCAGAGTCGAGGTACCACACATGATGGATCTGCAAAAACAATTAGAGTGTTTTAGGTACCCACTTATAAATGGGTCCGCGCAGATTAGCAGATTTAGGTGTTGGTTCAGATTTGGTTCCTAAATTGTTGTTAGTAGGAGCTTTAGCGACCCAAGTCATCTTCGAAGAAGTTGATTTGGGTTTGCCCTTTATAAAAGACTTGGCCTTTACGGTTTTCGTCTTTCTAGGCGGAGATTTAGGAACCCATTTGGATTGAACCTTAGAGGGAAGGTTAATTTCAGCGCGGACAAATGCTTTAGTAGGCTTGAGCGTGGAAAAGATCTTTTCATTGGATAGTCTCCTAAGGTGCTTGGGGGATTCGATCTTAACAGGATACCTTAGGTGAAAACAATTAGAGCGGGTCATCCTAAAAGCATTTGTCTTAGAATGATTTTCCTTTATATCTGAAGTAGAGCCTGTTTCGAAATTTGTGCTTCTAAATGTGGTAGGCTTTAAAGAGCAGTTAGAAGCAATTATTTTAAGAGTGGAAACAGCTTTTTTATTTTTACGAGTGTCAATTACAGAAGGAGATAAATTCTTAAAAGCAGTCAACTATACGGGCTCCTTCTCTAGTTTTAGTTTAGACACTCTTGCCTTCAACTCTACTGGCTCTACGCTCCCTAGACGCAAGCAAAGCAGGATTAGAGTTAGTAATTTTTTGATTATTTTTAATTTTCTGAATTTTTTAAGGCACTTTTTCTTTCTTCACGCTTTTCAGAATGATATTTTCTTTTGGAGGAGATGCGTGAGAAATGGCTTTTGAGATGGAGGAAGCTTTGAGTTTTTCCATCTCTTTTTGGATCTTTGTCTTTTCAGCTTCAAAATTCTCTCTTTTTATCTAAGGCAGCTCGTAATTCCTCTATCTGCTTCACGATAGGAAGTTTGTAGAGAGAATCTTGAGAATATATGTATTTAGCTTCCTCAATATGCGTTTGAGGCTCAGGAGGTAGGACTAATTCGCTAACAGGCGTCAAGGGTATTTCCCTATATTTGTAGCTGTCAGTTAATTCCTTATAGTCTAAGGGGATTTGAGCCCTATGTGTGGCTTTTCTCTTAGCTGATTCTAAAGCCTCCAGATCGTCTGCTTTAGTGAAGTCTCTAAGAGTGTCTACACCTAAGCCCGTGTACTTTATGTCGTAAGCTTCCTTTTTCTTTAAGACACACGGGTTAGTGAAACCTAAGCCTTCAATAGGATTATAGAAGTCTATATCCTTGGGCTGATTTAGATAAATGGTCTGTTCAATTGTCCCCTACGCATAAGAATGTCGTCTAATTTCTTTATTTTAGCGTACAATTTCTTACGTTCTTCTCCTAAGAGAGCAAAATTATTTTCCACCGATAATTTGGCGGCTTTACAGGCATCTAGTTCCTTCACAAGTTCACCAACCTTAGTGTTAGATTTATCTAATTCGGTTTCTGGATGGGTGATCTTGGAGGTCGCTTCGGTTATTCTACAATTGAGATTAGCTTTCTCATTGAGATTTCTAATCAAGCAATTGTAGTTATTTTCTAGCCTGTCTTCTAACTCCTTAATCTTTAAATCATTTGTCTCTTTTGGAGGATTCTTAGTTTGAAGGTTGCTAGTCTCACTAAGTCTTGGGCTCTCAGTTAGTTCTTCTATTTTATCCTTAGAGCTTCTAAGTTCTGATTCTAGACTAGTAACTTTCTCCTGAGTCTCAACTAGTTGCTTCTCTACTCCCTACGCGTAAGAATGTCGTCTAATTTCTTTGGTAGAGATCGTGTAAGCACTCCTCCGGTTTAGCTCTGAATGAGTTGTAAGCTGTAAGAATGTTTGCCTTCTTGGCCTTGATACCAACTTCAGATCGTTGCATCATCTTGTGCAGTTCATCCCACATACCCTTAGTGGTTGGGATACTATCGATCTGTCGATAGATGTCATTTGGGATTCGTTGCATAAGAGTGTTATTGGCTATTAGATTGGCTTTAGCTCTCACTCTTTCCTCTGCATCCCTAGGCTCTTTAAGTCGCCTAGAGGAAGGAATTGGAGGGTTTGCAGTGTTTTCACCGGGCATGTTTACCCAGAACTGAGCTGGACCTTCCTCGATTGATGAGAGAAGGTCTTCTGCCTGTTACTTTAGCTCTATGAAGTTTAGAAATCGGCTTCTCCATACGGTATATTCGCCTCTCTTTAGAATCGGGGGACGATTATCGTTTCCAAGCGAATAGGCATGCATTTGATGTAGGATCTTCCTTTGGTGTTTTGATTACTTGAACTGACGTTACGGGCTTCACAAGTAGCAAATTAGTTAGTAGCATTTGATATTAAAGCAGTCGAGAATTATTTTCGATTCAATCTTTTTTGATCGAAAATTAATTCGTCGAGAATAATTGTCACGGTTACTGTTCTCGTGCGAGAAAGTATGTCAGCGAAAAAGTTTTCGAACGAGAAAATTTGCTCACAATCTTTCAGTCGAGAAAAATTCCTTAATCGTGAATTTATTTCGATCGCAAAGAAACAACACGTATAGTGAGTTTCTCTCTGAGTCAAAATAAATTCGTTGACTGGAGAAGTTTCTCGGACGCAAATGATTTTCGCTTAATCAAACTTAAAAAGTCTGACCGAAAAAGTTTTTCGACGATAAGTTTTGCACACGCAAAGGTCAAAATTGGTCTTCGTCGAAAAAGTTTTTCGCTTAGTAATGCTCGAGAAATTTTTCCTACTAAAATCGTTCTTGATAAAGACGACTTTAAGTCTGACTTTGTATTCTGATCGAGAAAAAGTTTCATTTAAACTGCAAAAATGATGTTCAAACAGCTACGAATCTAATCGCAATCAAAGTATAGCACTACAACGAGCACAGAAACATCAAATTCAATCCAATTAAGCACAGAATTGAGCAAATCAGATCAAAATCAGCTTTTGCGCCAAACTGTTCTTCGCACATAACAGTTTCAGAATTAGATTTTCGATCCAAATTCTAACAATTTAGATTCAAAACAGAACGAATCTGCTCTGATACCAATTGTTAGGTCCTCGATTATCAACTCCTATGATCCTAAACTCAAATCCTAAGGAATTTGATTAGAATTGTATGAAATTAATTTCGATCGAAAAACCTTCGTTGAAGAGCTTGAGAGAGAATTCAAGTAGTGAGAGAATGGTTCTTGAGTTTCTCTCTCTAGAATTGGATTTGGCAGCCTTTCGGATCAATTGATTAAATTTCTCTATTAAGCACAATGTTTACAAGTCTATTTATACCAAACAAACTTAGTATAAATAACGAGTAAGTCGTAAACTAAGGACAAATACATATAACGCCCCAATCTACGAAGACAACTAATAAATCAAAGCACAATTACAAATTGTATTCTACAAGTAACCAAATTACATCACTAAACACTACACAATTACCAAAATTTCCCTCGTACACCCAGTCCTCGTACGGCATCTAGGGCATATACCTCAACAAAATGCTTCAAAATTCATACCTCTACCTCTACCGAACAATAATTTTCTTTAATTTTCAGTAGTTTGTATTTTTAGTTCCTTCAACTTTGAAAGATAAATGGTGGAACCAACACGATGGCGCGGCGAAAAGTGTAGATATGGATCTCTCGAATGTACTTATTAGTTACAATTTTCGTCAAAACATTATTCAATTTCCATAAACACATCACAAACGAAAAGCGCTAGTACTATCACTGGATGAATTTTGTATAACTTGATAAAATGGTCCAAATGTTTGACTTTGGAGAGTGAATGGGGCCAACAAATTCTACGTAAAATGAGGCCAATGGGAAGCTCTTGAATTTAAGTACCCTTCCGCCTTATATATCTAGCATGTTGGTGTTGGGTAATAAAGCAATGGGCTTTATTTTTGGGCTAATGTGAATTAATTGGAGGGAATTTAAAGTGAAGAGTTGTTGTCCCACATTGGAAAAACAACATGGTTTCACCCATCTTATATAGATGTGGATTATATTAGTTTAAAATAAATAGCTAATATTATGCCACATGTAATTCGCTCGCGTGCGCGCGCAGGGGGCGTGCAGATCGGGCCGCCTCTTGTGCGAGTGCGCGACCCGCGCACACGAATGCCGGACCGAAAACAGTGGGCCCGACCAACCCGCATTTTGCTCCGGTTTTAACTTTTATTCCCGCTATTTAAAATGGCTTGCGAAAACCAAACCAGTTTGTACTGAGATCGGACTGAACTGTTCTCCAGTTAATACCGGGCCGGTATTGAGACCGGTACCGAACTGGGTGCACTGAGAGACCGGTACTGGAGGGCTGAGACCAAACAGGTATATCGCAGACCGGACTGCTCACATGAGCAGTACCGGACTGGACTGGTCACAGTGTGAGACCGGTTAGCTAGACTGACCGACGACTGTTGGTATACCTGAAGTCCAACGGATAGTCCTCTTGAGAGGCCATGACTGTACCATTTCAAAGTCATTAAAATGGCTCTTCAAAGCGATAGTTACTCAGTCGTAATGGGACCTTTAACATAGTCAATGATTATAATCCTATAAATATAGGATCATTCTCAGAGGAGAACACACGAGAAAACTCACAAGTCCTATCTCATCATATAACTTTTCCAGTTCGGCGTTGGAATTGTTTCATGCTAAACAAACACCAAGTAACCTCGAAGTATTCTGGGAAATAGACACTCATTAAACCTCAAGCACGATCGAGAGGGAGCGAATCTGTTTTAAGGAAATTGTGCTTGCACAATCTTCGAAACACTACCCTGTTATTTGTCCGACCAGTCTATCCCTTACACGAATCCAACAATCTTAAAACAGATTCATAACCATGTTGGACAACCACAACTCTAACCGGATCGAAGACAACAACAATGATGCGGTCCACACCAATGTCGTGCCCGTGGTGACGAGACCGACCGTACCAGTCAGCCACTTGGAGAAGCTCGAGAAGTTTGTGAGGACTGCCTCCACGTTCAAGAGATGGCAGCAGAAGATGCTCTTCTACCTCACCACGCTGAACCTAGCCACCTACCTGAAAGAGGTCGAACCGAAGGTTAACGAAGGTGAGACGAATGTTGAGGTGGTAAATGCAGTTAATGCATGGAAGCATTCTGACTTCTTGTACCGCAATTACATCCTAAATGCCCTAAGCGATACTCTATACAACGTGTATGGTGCGGTCGTTACGACTAAGGAGTTGTGGGAATCGTTAGACAGGAAATATAAAACTGAGGATGTCGGCACAAAGAAATTTGTTGTCGGACGGTTCCTTGATTATAAGATGGTCGATTCCAAGACCCTGATCAGTCAAATGCAGGAGATCCAATTGATCTTGCACGAGATTCATGCAGAACGAATCGTTCTGAGCAAATCTTTCCAAGTCGCGGCTATCATTGAGAAGCTGCCCCCGGGCTGGTAAGACTTCAAAAACTATTTCAAACATAAGCGCAAGGAGATGTCTTTGGAGGACATGATTGTTAGACTTCGAATCGAAGAAGACAACAAGAGGTCGGAGAAGAGAATGTTGAGCTCATCCGAACCAAAGGTAAATGTGGTGAAGCATGGCTCTAAAAAGGGAAAAGGCGCGATTAATTCCAAGGCGAAACTTGGGGCGACCGGGGGAGTCGCTAAGGCCGGCTATAAGTTCAAGGGAAAATGCTTCAATTGCGGGAAACTGGGCCATAAGTCGTCGGACTGCCGGTTTCCTAAAAGGAACCACGAGGCGAACATGGTAAAAGACATCACCAAGGATGTTGAAGAGATGAGCCTTGTTACGGTGGTCTCGGAGGTGTACATGGTTGGGTCGAATCCAAAGGAGTGGTGGATCGACTGGTGCAACGAGGCATGTCTGCACAAATCGAAGCCTCTTCTCAACCTTTGAATCGGTTGAAGAAAAAAAGATATACAAGGATAACTCGGCGGCGGCTACTGTCGAGGGAAAAGGGAACGTGCAGCTCAAGATGACGTCCTTGTTAAACAAGCACGGGTTTCATGTTGTGTTTGAGTCGGACAAAGTAATTTTATCTAAGTCCGGTATGTTTGTAGGGGAAGGGTATGCAACCGATGGGTTGTTCAAGCTTAATGTAATGACTGTGGTCAATGAGAATAAAAATAATTCTTCGGTTTACTTGCTTGAATCTTCCAACCTAGGGCATGGCAGATTAGGTCACGTTAATTTAAATTCGATACATCGATTAATTAACTTGAACCATATTCCTACATTTGAAATCGATGCGACACATAAATGCGAAATTTGCGTCGAAGCAAAATTGACGAGATCGTCATTTCCTACAGTAACACGAAGTACCGAACCGCTTGAACTAATTCAAGCGATGTATGTGACTTGAAAAATGTTCATGCACGAGGTGGAAATAAATATTTCATAATGTTTATTGATGATAGCACGTAATATTGCTATGTATTTGCTTAAAAGCAAAGATGAAGCGTTGGAAAATTTTATTCAATATAAAACCGAAGTTGATCGAACCGTATTCACCCCAATCAAATGGGGTCGCGGAACGTAAAAATCGCACATTGAAAGAAATGATGAGTGCGATGTTATTAAGTTCAGGCTTACCGCCTAATATGTGGGGCGAAGCTATATTATCGAGTAATTACCTTTTAAATAGGGTTGCTCGAAAGGAAGAAAATAAGACTCAACATGAATTATGGAAAGGAAAGACGCCATCCTACCAACATTTGAGAATGTGGGGGTGTTTGGCCAAGGTAGTCGTACCAACACCTAAAGTGGTAAAAATCGGTCCTAAAACGGTGGACTGCATTTTTATAGGATATGCGCATAATAGTACGGCATACCAGTTTCTTGTATACGATTCGAAAATATCGGATACACAAGAATTCTATAATGGAATCTAGGAACGCATCTTTCTTTGAAAGTGTATTTCCTGATAAGTCCAATGATGGATCGAGTTCGTATAAACGAATTAATGAGGAAACCGAAAACCCTAGTCCGGTTCTTGACTTAGAACCGAGGCGAAGCAAACGAGCTAGAATAGAGAAATTGTTTGGTGATGATTTCGTTACTTATTTGCTCGAGAAGGAACCACTGACTTATGATGAAGCAGTGAGCTCCACAGAGGGACCTTTGTAGAAAGAGGCCATTAAACGCGAAATCAATTCTATTCTGCAGAATCACACTTTGAAACTAGTTGATCTCCCACATGGGTGTAAACCTTTAGAATCCAAATGGATCTTTAAAAGGAAATGAAATCGGATGGGTCAATTGACAAGTAGAAAGCCAGACTTGTAATAAAAGGTCACAAGCAACGTGAAGGCTTAGATTACTTTGACACTTATTCTCCTGTGACGAGAATAAACTCTATAAGGATGATACTTGCGATTGCGTCCTTAAGAAATTTGGAAGTACATCAGATGATGTCAAAACAGCTTTCTTAAACGGTGATCTTGATGAAGAAATAGATATGGAGCAACCTGAGGGGTTTCGGGCTCCTGGGACCGAAAAGAAAGTTTGCAAATTGATTAAGTCTTGTATGGATTGAAACAAGCCCCAAAGAAGTGGCACGAGAAATTTGACCATGCAATGATAACGAGTGGTTTCAACAATTAGTGCGACAAATGTGTCTACTCGAGAGAAGCAGACGATGATTATGTCATTTTATGTCTGTATGTTGACGACATACTTATTGTCGGTAGTAGTGACAAAATAGTCAAATCTACCAAGAATATGTTAAATTCAAAATTTGACATGAAAGACATGGGACTTGCTGATGTGATTTTAGGAGTTAAAATCATACGAACGAGTGAGGTTCTTGTTCTGAGTCAAACTCATTACGTAGACAAAATATTGGAAAAGTTCAGCAAGGATGATCTTGGTGTCGCTAGAACGCCATTAGATCGAAGTGTTCATTTATCAAAAAATCGCGGTGAAGGTATTTCTCACGTAGAATACTCACGGATTATTGGAAGCCTAATGTATCTAATGAGTTGTACTAGGCCGGATCTTGCATATGCTATAAGCAAGTTGAGTTCATATACGAGCAATCCAAGTGCTGAACACTGGACTGCTATCGTAAGAGTGCTGAGATACATACGGTATACTCGAGATTACGGATTGCACTACGGTAGATATCCAGTTGTTGTAGAAGGCTACACAGATGCAAACTGGATATATGACACGAAGGACTCTAAAAGCACCAGCGGCTACGTGTTTACACTAGTTGGGGCTGCTATGTCAAGGAAATCCTCGAAACAGACGGTTATAGTGAGATCCACTATGGAATCCAAGTTCATTGCCTTGGATAAATGTAGAGAAGAAACTGAATGGCTACGCCATTTCTTGGAGAATATTCCTAAGTGGGAAAGACCTGTGCCGCTTATATGCATACGTTGCGATAGCCAATCTGCGATTGGACGAGCACAGAGTACTATTTATAATGGTAAGTCGAGACACATACGTCGTCGACATAATACCGTTAGACAACTGCTCTCAACCGGGGTTAAAGGAATGAGCTTAAAGCCTTAAAGTACAAAAGTGCTAAGAAGGAAAACCCTACCTATGTGACTGGAGATACCAAGATCTAGGTTCAAAGGGACAACCTACTTTTAGAACTTAGTTTCACTGTGGGGGATAACCCCGCTCATTCCTGTCAAGAAACAGTGATGACAGAAAAGGCTAGTATTATGATGCTTTAATGATTATCATAGAGTATTGATAGAAAATACTCGCGACGTGAGAAGTCACCTATGTTAGGGTGAAGTGGAGCCGCTTCAAAGGAGAACTGAAAGGCTTAGTTATTTAAAAACCATCGCAGAATCAGGACGTGTTCATGGCCAAAACGAACAAAAACTATGAGAACGGAACAAAGTTAATGATCTTTTTGTATTGTATGTGGGTTCATTTACACAAGAAAGCGGGACAGGTTAAAGACATCGTGTCAACTGGACTGCTAGTAAATCTAACGTACTTTACAAGGAGGAAGTTCAAATGGCAAACGATACTATTCTCTATGCAGAGGTCAGAAAGATGAACATGAATCCAACCAATTCCATTCATGTGGGGGATTGTTGGGTAATAAAGCAATAGGCTTTATTTTTGGGCTAGTGAATGTGAATTAATTGGAGGGAACTTAAAGTGAAGAACTGTTGTCCCACATTGGAAAAACAACATGGTTTCACCCACCTATATATAGATGTGGATTTTATTAGTTTAAATAAATATTATGATGTAAGTCGCTTGCGTGCGCGCCCAGGGGGTGCAAATCGGGCCGACTCGTGTGCGAGCGTGCGTGCACACGAATGTTGGTCCAAAAACAGTGGGCATGATCAACCCCCATTTTGCTCCGATTTTAACTAGACCGGTTAGCTAGACTGACCGACGACTGTTGGTATACCTGAGTCCAACAGATAGTCCTTTTGAGAGGCCATGACTGTACCATTAAAGAGACATTTTAAAGTCATTAAAATGGCTCTTTAAAGCGATAGTTACTCAGTCGTAATGGGACCTTTAAGATAGCCAACGATTATATCCTATAAATATAGGATCATTCTCAGAGGAGAACACACGAGAAAATTGACAAGTCCTATCTCATCTTATAACTTTTCCAGTTCGCTGTTGGAGTTGTTTCGTGCTAAACAAACACCAAGTAATCTCGAAGTATCATGGGAAATAGACGCTCATTAAACCTCAAGCACGATCGAGATGGAGCGAATCTGTTTTAAGGAAATTGTGCTTGCACAATCTTCGAAACACTCCCCTGTTATTTGTCCGACCAGTCTATCCCTTACACGAATCCAACAGTTGGATCCTCTCTGTTGAAGTTGGGAAAAGATAGCTTAAGATGATCGTACAAAGTTCACATTTCACATACCTATCGAATCATGCGAGATGCGTGAATCGTGAGAAATCTGTAGCGACTCTCGTTCTGTTAACATTGTCTGTAACGCAACATTAACTTGATCAAAACTAGACTCATGCTTGGCTAAGATTTCAATAACCTCGGCGCGGAACTCGAATTAATTTTGTTATGTGTAGCCATATAGTATTAAAAGAAAAAACGGGGCTCTGAGACCAGTGATACGAAGAGAAATTACAAGTAAGAAGATAATTGAGAGGAACACTGAGAAGAGAAAATAGAAGCAAGGTTGGAAGACGTAAGTTCTTATTCATTCATATCCCTCACTCAAATCGGGGTTTTCATGACCGGACCGGACCGGCCGGTTCCGGCCGGAAACCGGTGGACCGGTCGGAGTTCCGGTTCGGTTCCGGTCCGGTCAAAGTTTTAACTAAAAAAAGAAAAAAATTGATCAATATATAAACATATCACCAAACACACAAAATACTAAAAATGAGGTTGGTTTGGTGGTAAGAATGTTTTGGACTGAAATTTCTTATTTGGTTGGGTTCGATTCCCCTTTTACATTTTTAGTTTTCAATCAAATTATGAGCTCAATATTCATTTTTATTAATTTTGACCCCTGAAATTTATAAATTTAAATTTTTAGTCCTATTATACCATTAATTTTAACTACCAATACAATTTACTTTTATTCAATTATCATCTCCATGTTTATAATATTCTAATTTGAAAAATGTTCATTAAAACATGTATATTTTTATTTGATTTGATTCATTCATCGTAAAATATATATTATCATATGTAGAGGTAGCGGTTTTATACGGATTTGATTCCGATTTTATACTGATTAAATCACCAAACCTTAAAGCACTAAAATTTTCGATCTGATTCGAAAACCCGATTTTAAAACCTCGACTCAAACACATCTTTGGCAATCTAAAGCCTAATAAAACAATTAACTATCACACCCACGTAAGCATTATACTAACATAAACTACACCGATGACAACGCATACTAGCTACCAATGGCAAAAGATAGGCACACACGGTTACAAACATATCACATCGTTATAATAATGATGGGAAGTTTCCCGAGAAGTCTCGGGAAATAGAGGAATTAACAACCACAAAAGATACTCCGACCAAAAACCATTAGGTTCGATCTCATGTGGGTGGCCGCGGTTTCTGCAACAGAACATTCTGCTACAGCTGTCAATTCATGATCTTGATACTTATTTCCCCTTCAATTAGACGAACAAAAACCGAGAGGTCATCAAAGTAAGTAAGCACCGCGAAAACTGAAGACCCTTAATTTGATAGGACGAAGAAACACTCGCAAGATATCAGCATAGTAATTGAGCTTGTTCCGCGAGATGGGGATGCCCTTGACCCTATGATGCTTAATGATTCCTTCGATGACTTTTTGGGCTTCGATCTCACTCATCTCATCCCATTTTTGAGTGGGAAAGTCAAACTCTTCCCATCGTACTCCCACCCCTTATAGTTTGCCACATTTGTACAAATTTATGAGTGGTATTTTTTATTTCCCCAAAACACACGCAAAACTAGTAACACTTGCAAAACTTACCTCTTTAGATTTGCAACTCAAGTACACCCAAGTTTACTTGTTCCGCCATCCTTTTTGTTGACTCCCAAATCACTATATCATATGGAAGGGAAAGTCTATTTTAAATTTTTCTAAAATAAGTTTAATGTATTATATAACAAAAACTGACCCAATAGCTCCTAGAGAATTAAAGAAATAGAATTATTTTGAGAATTAAATTACAAAACTAGTTGAGTTTTTAGGAACATTACAAAACTAATCAAGTTTTAAATTTTAACTGTCATTCTTTTCATTTTTCACCAGAAAACGTTCTAATATTACAATATTTTCACAAAGGTTTACCACAATTTACTTTTAACTACAAAACATGTATAGAATATATCCCGACGTGAATAAAAGACACCACTTTCAACTAAATCATATTAGTATTTTTATTATTGTTGTTATTATTATTATTATTTTGACTTAAATATTGAAAAGTAATATCAACGCATAAATAAATAAAAGACAAAATAGAATAATAATCCTCAAAATTCAAACAATCGTTATCTAACAAAGATTAATTTCTGTAAAGTCTCACGATATTACTCTTGAACGTTTCTTGTGAGACTTCGATCTATTTCTTCCTAATATCATCCCGTTTGACACGTCCAATGTTATACATTGTCGTAAATAAGGATATTCGTACCAACCGAAAAAGAGGCTTCAATAACTCTTTTAATGGAAACTCAAACTGGTAAGAATATGTTGTCTCCATTATTTTAATTCTAACTCATCTTGAACATGTTAAGACAATTTTCAAATACTTGCAAACTTAAAGAAAATGGAGCAATCATTCAATAATAATAATAATAATAAACTACTAGCATTGCATGTGACGTGACATCTTGTATAATTACTTATCATGCATATTGACGATATGTTTGACTGGCATCATTAACTCGATGTGGACATTATGGTTATCAGGAACAAGAACATTCGTTGTCCAAGTAACTGTGAGATTGTTTGTTGATTTAATTGATTGATAAAACAAGCATGTTTTTAAGAATAAATTATTGGTCTATTTAATCACATGGGAATACATTACATCTTGTTAGCTTTATTTTATTTATTTGTTTAAACAATAAATTTTGGATAAAATTTATTAAAATGAGTTCGGTAAAAATATAATTATTAACAAGTTTTGTGTTAGTTTAAGATAATATATTTCTAAGTTTACGAATTTTTTGTGGTGAAAATGAAAATAATGATAGTTGGTTTTTAAAAATTTGATTAGTTTTGTAATAGTATTAAAACTCAACTAATTTTGTAATTGGATTGTCAATACATCATTTATGTAATTATCTCCAATAGCTCCTGTAATTGCCTTAACATTTTCTTCCATTGCCTTCCTTGCCCTCCCTTTTCTTCGCCGATTTTCATTTCGACTTTCTTTTTTGTCTCTCCTCAGTCGTGTCGTCGAAAGGTAAAGACAATCGAACTTTTTTATTAGTACATGGTTAGCTGTATCATTCATCATACCTTTAGCAGATTCATCAGCTTTCTTTTCTTTCTCTATGCGCTTTTGAGCTGCAGTTAGCTCTTCAGATTAGAAATTATTCTTAAGAAGAACAATATAATCTAATTTTTTTTTCGAATTAATGAAAGTTCAGCCTGTTTTATTCAGCATACCTCTCTCTAATTCAGCAGCATTTTTTTCTTCCTCTACACAAGTAATGTAATGAAAGCATGATTATTTTCTTTCAATTGATCCTTTGATTTTGTTAAAGCTTTATCAAAGGCACAAAGAGCAGCGTCGAGATTCCCGTGCCTGTGAAACTCAGTCCTAGAAAATACAAATATTCTGAACGTTACTATGTCGATTTTGTTTTCTCATAAAGAAATAATTATTACCTATGAGATTAAAAAAGTAAAAACACTTAGAGAATACCCTAATTTATAATAAGATTCCGCATACTTGCATTCCTACGTAGCGATTTCCCATCAACTCGAAGCACTGAATGATAGCTTCAAACGCCTCTACAACAAGAAATTTGATTAAATATAGCAACATAGTCAAGAAAAAAGATAGAGAGGAAAGAAAGGCTTGCTCTCATCATCTTTGCGGTCCCGCCAAGGACTATAGCAATGAGAGAGGCGCTCATACAATTGACAAATGTAATCTTTATTTGAAAGCTTGGAGATTTCTTTTTCAATTAAGTCAATTGCCTCACCATACGCTTGATCTAAAATATACCTATCAAATAGTTCTTTTGATTACTTCCATCCTCTTTGAATCAGCCATTTGAATTGCCTCTGAAGAAACTCATATATGAGCCTTATCCATGATAATTAATAAACAAACAAACAACATATGTTCTTAAACAAATATAATATTATATATTGAAGTAATACAATCACGCATCATCTCATCTCACAAATTGGGCGTAAAACTAGAAGTAGAAGTTCTACCGGCATCATAAACAGTTAGGCATCAAATAATGTGTGTGACTAACACAATAAAGAAAAGGGACCATTGGAGTGAAGGACCAAACATAGTTTGAAGTTGGGGTTCAGGGCCTGTCAGACCACATTTAGTATTAAGGACCAATTCTGTATAAAACTTTAGTAAAAAGGACCTAAAATCCGTTCTGACCAAAATATCCCTGCTAAAATGTGATGTTATAATTCTACTATATTCTGTTATTATAAAAGCGTTACCGTTGGATTATATAGCGTTATTTGTTAGCTATGAACTAGTATTCACATATGAAGTTTTAATCTTTCACAATCGAAGTTTCATGCGTTAAGATTGTCCTGTACAAACCAAGTTGTATGTGTCCTCGTACGTGTTTATTATGCACTTTACATCGTTAATAGTAAGATTATCACTCAGGAATTGTTCGTATTTAATTGACGCAAATCGAGGAGGAATCAAAATTGTGAATCGTATCACGTTTTCGGAAAAACAATTGCAGCTAATACGTACAAATCGTAGTTACCCATAACCTATAAATTGTGTAGCAGCACAGTGATGGCTCCCTCGTTCGTCGTTCCAGGTGAACGTAGATGAAAAATCTTGGGGTGAACACGAAGCCGTATGAAATGATCATCAATCGTTACTCGCTGATGATTATAGGTATCATCGACATACATCTCTCAATAAAGAAGAGGTACAGAAACATATTGAAGGCGTATGTACGACATTTATCCGTTATTGGAAACACTTTAACAATCATAGCGGAGCCATTTAACGGTTACACAGATAGGATGATAGGGCATCATTCGTCATACATCTCTGAATATTGAAGGCGTATAGCCCCTCAATTAACTGTTATGAAGGGCACATGAAGAGTTATGAGGAAGCCCTTTAACGTTACGATCTTCCGGATGCATTGTTATCAGTTTCGAAGGAAGAGGTATTTGCATCCATCAACGTGGAATTTTTTCGTTCAGGCAAAAAAAATTGCGAATCAAATCAATTTTTCGAAAACAAAATTCCATCTATTTCAAACAAATTGTATTTACCCGTACCCTTTACAGTCCATAGCACCACCGTTCTGGCTCAGTCGTTTGTCGTTCCAGGTGATTGGTGATGAAAATCGAATCTTGCAAAATTTTGGGGTAAATACGAAGTGGTATGAAATATTAAGTAATCGTTACTCAGTTGGGATGATCGGGTATCACATGTCATACCTTCATGAATAAGGAAGACGTACGGTGATATACTTAAAGGGTATGGAAGGTCAAGTTTCCGTTACAAGGGGCCACTTAACCGTTAAGTAGGTGCCCTTTAGCGTTATTGTCTTCAGGATGTGTTGTTGTCAGTTTCGAAGGAATAGGTATTTGGATCCATCGACGGAATTTTTTCATTTTGGGGTGAAAACGAAGTGGTATGGTATATCAAGTGGTCGTTACTCGATGAGGATGCTCAGGTATTACCCGTCACACATTTACGAATGAGGAAGAGGTATATTGACATACTTAAAGGGTATGGAAGGTCAACTTTCCATCTCCAGAGGCACATAACGGTTACTGTGGATCCCTTTAGTGTTACGATCTTAAGGGTGCGTTGTTGTCACTTTCGAAGGAAGCGGTATTTGGATCCATCGCCGTGGAACTTTTTTGTTTATAATTGATGAAAAAATTGGGCAAAAACAATTGCGAATCAAATCAATTTTTCGGAAACAAATTCCATCTAATTCAAATAAATTGTATTTACCCATACCCTTTACAGTCCATAGCGCCACTGTGCTGGCTCAGTCGTTCATCGTTCCAGGTGATTGGAGATGAGAATCGAGTCTTGCAAAAATTTTGGGTTGAACACGAAATGGTATGAAATATCACGTAATCGTTACTCACTTGGGATGATCGGGTATCACATGTCATGCCTTCATGAATAAGGAAGACGTACGGTGATATACTTAAAGGGTATGGAAGGTCAAGCTTCCGTTACGAGGTGCCCTTTAGAGTTACTGTCTTCAGCATGCGTTATTGTCAGTTTCGAAGGAAGAGGTATTTGGATCTATCGACGGAATTTTTTCGTTTTGGGGTAAAAATGAAGTGGTATGGCATATCAAGTGATCGTTACTCGGTTAGGATGACCGGGTATTACCCATCATACCTTTATGAATGAGGAAGAGGGATGTTGACATACTTAAAGGGTATGGAAGGTCAAATTTCTATCTCCAGGGGCACATTAACTGTTACGGTGGCTCCCTTTAGCGTTACAATCTCAAGGGTGCGTTGTTTTCACTTTCGAAGGAAGAGGTACTTGGATCCATCAACGTGGAACTTTTTCGTTTATAATTGATGAAAAATTTGGGCAAAAACAATTGCGAATCAAATCAATTTTTCGGAAACAAAATTCCATCTAATTCAAACAAACTATGTTTACCCATACCCTCGCGGGAACACCTTCTGGGATGTACGTCCATCCTACCACACCTCCAACATTTTCTTAGTCTTGAGGGATGGTTTATGAGGATGAGGACATTCGAGTTCCGCTAAGCAAGGGAAGGTTAATAAATAAGGGGAAGCTGTATTCCAACCGGAAATGAGTAGCTGTAGCGAAAAAGCCAGGTGCAGTCCATACCACTACCGTGCTGGCTCAGTCGTTCGTCGTTCCAGGTGATTGGAGATGAAAATCGAGTCTTGCAAAAATTTCGGGGTGAACACGAAGTGGTATGAAATATCAGATAATCGTTACTTAGTTGGGATGATCGGGTATCACATGTCATGCCTTCATGAATAAGGAAGACGTACGGTGATATACTTAAAGGGTATCGAAGGTCAAGTTTCCATTACGTGGGGCCCCTTAACCGTTAAGTAAGTGCCCTTTAGCGTTACTGTCTTCAGGATGCGTTGTCAGTTTCGAAGGAAGAGGTATTTAGATCCATCGACGGAATTTTTTCATTTTGGGGTGAAAATGAAGTGGTATGGAATATCAAATGATCGTTACTCGGTTAGGATGATCGGGTATTACCCGTCATACCTTTACGAATGAGCAAGAGGTATGTTAACATACTTAAAGGGTATGGTAGGTCAACTTTCCATCTCGAGAGGCACATTAACTGTTACGATGGATCCCTTTATTACAATCTTAAGGGTGCGTTGTTGTCACTTTCGTAGGAAGCGGTATTTGGATACAGCGCTGTGGAACTTCTTCGTTTATAATTGATGAAAAATTTGGCAAAAACAATTGCGAATCAAATCAATTTTTCGAAAACAAAATTCCATCTAATTCAAACAAATTGTATTTACCCATACCCTTTACAGTCCATAGCGCCACCGTGCTGGCTCAGTCGTTCGTCATTCCAGGTGATTGGTGATGAAAATCTAGTCTTGTGAAATTTTGGGGTGAACACGAAGTGGTATGAAATATCAAGTAATCGTTACTCAGTTGGGATGATCGGGTATCACATACCTTCATGAATAAGGAAGACGTGCGGTGATATACTTAAAGGGTATCGAAGGTCAAATTTTCGTTGCTGTTGGCCCCTTAACCGTTATGTAGGGCGCGTTACTGTATTCAGGATGCGTTGTTGTCAGTTTCGAAGGAAGAGGTATTTGGATCCATCGACGGAATTTTTTCGTTTTGGGGTGAAAACGAAGTGGGATGGCATATCAAGTAAACGTTACTCAGTTAGGATGATCGGGTATTACCCGTCATACCTTTACGAATGAGGAAAAGGTATGTTGACATACTTAAAGGGTATGAAAGGTCAACTTTCCGTCTCGAAAGGCACATTAACTGTTACAAGGGATCCCTTTAGTGTTACGGTTTAAGGATGCGTTGTTGTCACTTTCGAAGGAAGAGGTATTTGGATCCATCGCCGTGGAACTTTATCATTTATAATTGATGAAAATTTTGGGCAAAAACAATTGTGAATCAAATCCATTTTTTGGAAACAAAATTCCATCTTATTAAAACAAATTGTATTTACCCATACACTTTACAGTCTATAGCGCCACCGTGCTGGCTCAGTCGTTCATCGTTACAAGCTATGGACGCTCCGATGTTATCGATTACATCGCTAAAATTACTTCAATTTCACGTGGATCCTCCAACTCAAGGATAATTGCCCTGTTTATTAAGGAAAATTACCGATGTTAGTCAAGGGAGAGAAACAAATTCCAAAATTGATTTGAAATGATGAGCCGTGTGGGCGAATTAGTTGTATTCAAGAAGGTTCTGGACTTTTGAAAAAAAAAACCAGAAGGTTCTGGACTGTATGAGCGTGATCGAAACCTCTTCCCGATGAGTACCACTTTCAGTAACATCAATAACAGATGTAATCTGAACAATAACACTTCATTACGAATATACGAGAAAGTTCTGAGTTGTCCATGGTGTGACACATTCTGTAACTTTAGTAACACATAAAGTAAGCTATAAAACACTTATTTAACAATTTCTGGAACGTTCTGGCGATGTTCTGGCGGCTTTTCAAAATCAGGAATTTCAAAGTATCTTACCACATTTCTTCACAAAAATACCACATCCGGTACAACTAAAACCATTTATTACCCATTTTGGGTCAATATTTATTGTCCTGATATACGATAATAGGATCTCAATACCAGATTACTAATTCGATTAGTTTTGTTGATCAATGCAGTTTTCTTGGAGATGTGTATGTTCTCCATTGATGAAAACAGAGTGTTTGATGATGAGGGGTCACTTTTGATCTCCATAGTGCACGTTTATGCGAACGATGATGGTAATGTCGAGAGTTGAGTTCACTAGTCATGTAAACATATGGTTGTTCTTGCGAAATATAGACTATTGTGTTTTTTCAATGAGACATTACTTGATGAATTACAATACGAACGTTCTCAAACTTTGAAATTATATGCAACATAACATTTTGTATACCATAAACCATAAATAATCAATCCAGATGCATTTCATTGACCATAACATATTAATCATGAATCTGGATCCCCAAATCTGGCCATGCATAGAAACCCTTGCCGAAAAACTGCGTTTTATACCAGATGAAGAACATTTGGTAACTAAAAAACCTCTTTTTATACCAGATGAAGGACATTTGGTACCTAATCATTGTAAACAAACGGTAACACTTAATTCCTTTATTGTATGCGTTGGAATAACACTTCGCTACTAATACACCATGAACCACATTATATAACACATATGGTTTACAGTATAACACTTTATGCAAAATTATAACACATGGTAGGCCAAATAAAACATTTCGTAAATAATTCCAACATTGTCTTAAGCACAAGCATACCAAACAGTTCAACAGAAACCCAAACACAAGCATGTAATGTAGTGAAGAGTTTCTCGAGGCATGTAATGTAGTGTTTCATTCTTATAAACTGGTATTTTTGGGCAAGGGTTCGAAACAATTGGGGAGCCCCATTTCCCCTTATGAAGTGTTACATTAGACGCCTTATATGGTACCATTGTCCCAATAACTGTGACTTTAATCTATAGAGGTATGTAGAGATAAAGTTGTGTTTCTAGAACTTAGTAAATCGGTGTCCTGGGCATGTCATGCGGTATCTGCTTTGTATGCACTGGTATTTTTTTGTCAAGGGTTCGGAACTATCGGGGAACCCTATTTCCGCTTTTCGAGGCATGAGGAGTTACTTTAGACGCCTTATATGGTACTATTTCCCAATAACTGTCTAACTTTAATCTGTTAGAGGTATCAGATAAAGTTGTCTTTCTAAAAATTAATTAACCGGTTTTCTGGGCATGTAATGCAGTATTGGATTTGTATAAACTGGTATTTTTTGTCAAGGGTTCGAAACTATCGGGGAGCCCCATTTTTGCATTCTTACAATGATTAATGTCTGTAATTTATCATTGATAATTCAGCACTAAGACGAGATTGATCGTGTTTTCACCCTACTCGAATGCGACGCCGTGATTTCAGTCGAATCGCTTGCTAATTTGAAAGTCGTTAAATAATAATTCGATCATTAACATCCGTAGATGTGTTTGATCGTTACGACCCATGATCAATTCGCGTCGTATTCTGCTAATTGGGCCCATAACGAGATAATTTACCATTTTCCAAATCCAAACGTCATTGTTAGGTTTCGGATTGTACGTTACCAATTGAGCTGATGATGAGTTATTGATTTGTATTTAATGTTTCTCGAGCCCTCTCTTGTGTTATTTCATTTTGGCTTATTTTTTTCGGAAGAACGACGAAGAGTTACATTAGACGCATTATATGGTACTATTTTACCAATAACTGTCTTAGATTAAGCAGTTAGAGGCATGCTTAGTTAGAGTTGTGTTTCTGCGACGTAATGAAGGGTTTTTCGGGGCATGTTACGTGGTATTTGTTTTCCGTAAACTGGTATTTTTCGTCAAGGGATCGAAACTATGGCTGAGCCCCATTTCCCCTTTTCAGGCATGAAGAGTTACATTGGATGCCTTATATGGTACTACCTTCCCCATAACAGTCTTACGTTAATCACTTAGAGGTTTTTGTAGTAGATGTTGGGTTTCTGGAACATAATGTAGAGTTTTTCGTGGCATGTAATGTGGTATTAATTTTGTTTAAACTGGTATTTTTTGTCAAGGGTTCGAAACTATCGGGAGCCCCATTTCTCCATTTCGAGGCATGAAGAGTTATATTAGACCCCTTATATGGTACTGTTTTCCCAATAAATGCTGTAGTTTAACCAATAGGAGGTATTCGTAGTTAAAATTGTGTTTCTGTAACATATTGAAGAGTTTTTCGAGGCATGTAATGTGGTATTTTTATTGTGTAATTTGGTATTTTTCGTCAAGGGTTCGAAACTACCGGGGAGCCCTATTTCTCGTTTCGAGGCATGAAGAGTTGCATTAGACGCCTTATATGGTACTGTTTTCCCAATAACTGTCTAACTTTAATCTAATAGAGGTATGCACTGATAAAGTTGTGTTTCTGGAACTTAATGAACTGTTTTTCTTCGCATGTAATGTGGTATTGGTTTGTATAAACTCGTATTTTTTGTCAAGGGTTCGAAACTATCAAGGAGCCCCATTTCCCCTTTCCGAGGCATGAAGAGTTTCATTAGACGCCTTATATGGTACTATTTTCATAATAACTGTCTAACTTTAATCTGTTAGAGGTATGTAACGATAAATTTGTGTTTCTGGAGCTTAATGAACGAGTTTTCTGGTGGTATTGGATTTGTATAAACTGGTATTTTTTGTGAAGGGTTCGAAACCATCGGGGAGCCCCATTTCCGCTTTTCGAGGCATGAAGAGTTGTGTTAGACCCCTTATATGGTACTGTATTGCTATGCAAATGTGTATTTATGTGTAAAGACCCCAAATGGGTATATTAAATGATAACTTTATTCGTGTAGTTGCTAAATATTGAAATATTGGTTACGTTAATAGACGTATGTGACACCCCTCTTATGCCTTGTTTGGTTCATGCGTTACTAGTTTAAGTATGAGTTCAGTACATCTTCAAGTGTTTAGTTCGTAGGTATAAATAAATCATGGGTTTAAACTCATGCTAGCGGGTCTAAAAAATCCCTCACATGTGTTTATTTAAACTCACTATTCGAACACAGATTTTATTTTATACCCATTAATTAGTTTTATATCAACCTTACTTATTTAAACCTTCCTTAATATAATCCTACGAACCAAACAAGCACTTATTTTATCTGTCAATCTAGATTAATTTAAAAATAATATTAAATAGAAAGAAAACGACCAATCCATGTTAGGTTTATATTCCAATTTTATTCCTCTATTTTTAGTTTATTATTATTTTACAATTAATATGTATATATTATATACATATATATATATATATATATATTATACTACACACATTTGCGTGTCCAAAAATATTATTATTTTATAACTAGTGTTGGACTCCTAATTATGGATACAAATATATGTGTATCGTTTGCGACCATTGCCCACTATAAATATGAATCATTTGTCTCGCAGTCGCAACTATATTTAGTATGGCATTACTTAAATATATCTAGTATGTAGCACATTCCATTCATGTGCAAATATATCAAGTTATTCATATATTGAAAACTTTATGTTATTATTTAAGTTATTACTTAAAAAAGACAAATATGATCTCTTACTAATAGCTTCTTCCACTTTTAAAGAGAGAGAGAGAGAGAGAGAAAAATCCCTATGTTCAACGAGAGAGAAAGAGCAAGCTTCCACTATTGTTGTAAAATCGAATTCGTTAACCAAGTTCATTTCTTCGAAATAGTTACCTCAGGCTTGCGCAGCTTCAGTTTTCAGCCAATTTTACCATGTTATTTGCTCCTACTGTTTTAAAATTTCTTTCTATTGAAAGCTAAGGTCTTCATCATAGCTTCTTGAATCGACTCGATCTGATGTTCCTGCAATTTACGATGAATATTTTAAGTTGATATAGAAACTGGTTTCTATTTGCTGTTTTTGTTAAATCCTACTGGTGCAGCCGCTGTATTTCTTAGTTTTAACCCTTCCATACTGCTCCGATTTATTTGAAATTGGTATCCACTGAAATCTAGTTCCCTAAGATGTTCGTAGCTACTGAGAACATCTTGATCGGATTATGATTTTCTGTGAATATTTGAAGTGGCTGTTGTGAATCTGGAAATTTTTTACATTTCTTGAGAACAAATCGATTTCTATTTTTATCTCAGATTTAAATATATTGGCAGTACCAGTGAGGCATTATCATGATCTTAAAACAGCTTTTTTACGATTAGTAGATCGACACATTTGTTTCCGTTGAAGATCGCATATTACTCGTTTAAATCTTGAAGTTATTTTTTGGACTTTTGGGTTACTGTAGAACTTAGGGCTTCGATATGTGCATTTATTCAAGGATTCCATGCCAGTCTATGTTTATTTCTTTGGTTAGTGCTCCAATTTGGGTTTTGGGCTAAAACTAGGGTTTTAATTGTCCTGTTTAGTTTTGGTTTTAATATATTTCAAATTATGGTTTTTAGCTTCTATACGCTGGCGATGAAACCTCATAAAGGTCATGCATTTGTGACTGTCTTGGTACGAGGCTTGGTTGTTTCTGGGTACTATAAGTTTTCATGCTGCTGTTAGTGTCTGTTTTTTGGTGTATTATGTATATTGGTGCCATTTGTATCTGGTTAGTGGTATTTCAAACATGATTTAATTGTTTGATGTCGTGATACCGCATATTAATCGAATTGGTACTGTTCATCAATGTTTTTGGGTACTGCATGACACAATTAATGGTACTGTAAATTCATTATTTGAGTACATGAGGGAGGGAGTAGAATCCGAAGGGCGTGGATGGCGTACATGCTGCAATGTTCATGGATAGATACATCGTCGGACTTACAGCTCGTTGGAGGTTGTGGTTCGGTTGTTGAGACTTGTTTATGCTCCACGTATTTTTATAATACCTGAAAAATGCTTGTAAATACCAATATATAGATGTTTATGTTGGGTTACTCGGTGTCTCCCGGAGACGCTACCTCCCCGGGTACGGTGCGGAACAAAAATTTTACGGGTTCTCCGATGCCCTCATTGCTCGGATCAGAATAGTAACACATAGACACGTAATAGAACGGGTCGAACCCGAAGAGAATTACCAGTTGAAGCGGGTGGCAGCTCCTCGTCCTTTTCTTCAATGCTAGCGTCGATGGTGGTGGATGGCACTAAACCGTCACGCCGACCTCACAGTGTACCACGGAATCAGTTCTCTAAAGATGGCTAGAGAGAACCGAGCCGTCGCGTGGGAGAAAAGTGAGTGCTTTCGGTGTGTGTGTTTTGTGCCTTTGTTATTAACGAATTTCTTCCACTATGGAGCACGGAATTCTCTCTCGAATTATGGAATAGGGCTGCCCTATTTATACTAAGCAAGAATCGAAAATCCCAAGAATATCTCAAAGATATGTTTTTCGATTTTTACTCCTTAAGTGGAGAGATTCTTTTGCCATATTTTTCTCTCTTTTGAATTACAAATCCAAACTTAAGGAAACTTGCTATTATTAGAAAACCAACTTAAATACCAAATAAAACTAAGTTTCTTTAAATATGATATAAAATTCGAAACTTAATCCAAGATTAATTTCGAAATTTCCAACTTAAAACTAATAATATTCTAAATATATTATTCCATATATTTAATTTTTCGAAATTATTTCCCAAGGTATAATTTGAAAACCAGCTTAGGGTTAAATTCCAATTTTACCCTCAAGCCTTTTAACCACTTGGCCTAGCCCAAGTCTTAAAGTTAGTTTCTTACGAAGTTGACTTCGGTCCATTAAACGGCATGGGGCCCACTAAGGCGCGGCCCAACGGCCCAAGGCCTGTTAACGCCCAAAAAACTTTCTCTCCTTATCAGTACACGTTGATGATCCCTTTTAAGCCCGACTCTCTAGGTTCGACTCAATCGACAAGGGAAGAATCCAAGAGTCTGGTAGTTACTTAGCCAATCCCACAGTATCGGGTAACCCGATTCGTGTGCGAATTTCGACCCAGTCTTTATTTCAGAACCTCACTATAGATTATAGTACCACGTATAAACCCTTCAGCTGTATCCCAATCGAGTGAGAGCCATGGTCTATGTCAAACTCATTGAAGTCGATTCTATAATAAAACGGAGACGAGGCAAATTACCATACTACCCTCCATGCCGAACATGAGTTAGTTCAATACCTTGACCAAAGATTTCGTAATTTCCTGTCACCGTCCTCATAGGACACTTATCTCGATTACTTGCGAGACTATGAATCCGTACTCGACGGTCTAAGCCTGGCATCACAAATCATCATCAAGACCGCATCTGGCCAGCTGACCCATGCAACAGCAAATCGGGTCGAGGGGAACCAGTGACAATCGAGACTTCGAAGTCAACTCCGTCAAAGCCATTTCGGTCTAAGGTTAACGTAGAATACTATAGTGTTGTCGTCGGTCATTGACACTCCTTGAGTAATAAGCCATGTTCGACCGTACGACTCGTGAGCCAGTGTCCATGAAACGACTCAATCCCTTGATTCGACTCGTATCACAAGTCATGACATCCGCTTCCAAGCGGGATATCGGCACACGATAGGTCATCGACTAATAAGCCGTGATTGGTTATCCAGTACCCAACTGGAGCCTCAGGCTTACGGACTTTTAATGTTCGAGGTTAAGAGTCCACTGGTGTCTTCCTCTCTCGTGCCCATCGAGAACAGTGACTCAACTCGACACATTTGGATTTGTTCATTTGTTGCTTTACCGGATGCTAAGTAAAGAACTCATATATCAATAAACGAACATTGCCTTTCCATAAATACACGAAAATATTTTATTACACAAAAGGTCGAATGATAAATTAGCTAATGCCCTATACAATCTAATCCTCGTATAGCATTCGAGGGTATATTCCTAGCAATCTCCCATTTGCACTCAATGCCATATGCTAAGGTATCTAATACCTTTCTCCTCCAGATGTCTAACAAGCGTTGTCAGTAACAAAGGCTAATGGTGACTATGGGTCGCTCACGCTTTCGCGGGGCGCAATCTTCTTGATTGGCTATCTAGCCATTCTCAACGAACCCACGTAATATGTGGTACTTTCTTTTTATATATTTGGACCTGCTGTGAGATCTCGGTTCTTTCGCCTGAGCAATAGCGCCACTATTGTCACACCACAATGACAATGGCCTATCTGCTACAGAAACGACACCAAGTTCTTCCAAGAACTTTCTCATCCAAGCACCTTCCTTCGCTGCCTCTGAGGCCACTATATGCTCCACTTCGCATGTGGAATCTGCAGTAGTGCTCTATTTGGAACTTTTCCAAGACACCACTCAAGTGGATTTTCGTTCGTCCACGTCTGACTGGAAATTCGAATCCGTATACTCTTCCACTTCCAATTCTCTACCATAGACCAGCATCATATCCTTAGTCCGTCTGAGGTACTTAAGGATAGTCTTGACTACTGTCTAATGTTCCTTACCAGGGTTAGCTTGAAACTGACTGACTACGCTCACAGCGTACGCCAAGTCAGGCCGCGTGCAAAGCATCGCGTACATCAAGCTACCCACTGCGGATGCATAGGGGATTCCATTCATCTCTTTCCGCTCCAACTCACTTTGAGGGCTCATAGCCTTGGAAAGGTGAATCCCGTGCCGCATATGCAGGAACCCTTTCTTAGAGTTATCCATATTATATCGCTTCAGGACCTTCTCTAAGTAAAAGGCCTGGGAGAGTCCTAACATACGATTCGCTCAATCTCTATAAAGACGAATCCCCAAGATGTAGGTAGCTTCTCCCAAGCCTTTCATGGAAAATTCGGTCGAAAGCCACGCTTTCACCATCGAGAGCATTCCAATATCATTTCCTATCAAAAGGATTTCATCCACGTACAATACGAGGAAAGATATTTTGCTCCCACTGCTTTTCTTGTCGATGCAAGGATCTTCGTTCCTTATGAATCCGTAGTCTTTTACTTCATCAAAACCGAAGGTTCCAGATTTTAGGCTCGTATTAATTTGCAGACATTGTGAGCATCTCCTTGCGATAAAAAATCGCTTTCCACGTATATTCCCTCATTGAGATATTTGTCTAGGAACTAGGTTTTCACATCCGTCTGCCAGACCTCACACTTATAGTGTGCTTCTATCGCAAGCATGGTTATAATCGATTTCATCATTGCACCTGGTGAAAGGTTTTCCTCAAAGTCAATGCCCTAAGTTTGATTAAAACCTTTTGTTATGAGCCCAACACCGTACGTCTCAACCAGTTTGTTTGTGCATAGGAATCATTTTGGATTGAATAGCTAGAAGCCATTTCTCCTAAGCTTTATCCCTGATTGTCGGGTCATAGGTAGTGGGATCGTCTCCGACGTTCCCTTCCACCGCAGCAACCTCGTGCTCGATATGGACCATTTCGTATCTTTCAGGCTGGCGAGATACTCTACCCGACCTGCAAAACTCAGATTGCATCTCGAACTGCTCTACGGTGTCATCCGACACTAGAGTCTGTGAAAGGGCTTTTGACGACTCTCCAAGAGTTACTTCGCAACCCGCTCCACCTTCTCGAACGAACTCTTCTTCGAGAAAGTGAACCTGACGGACTACAATGTTTCTCTGATCGTCGTGGAAGTAAAACTGGTATCCCATGGAATCCTCAGGATAACCGACAAAATGTCCTTTCACAGCCTTCGATTCCAGTTTATCTGTCTTGAGCTTTTTCACAAATGCGGGGCAATCCCAAATTCTAATGTGATTCAAGCTCGGTTTCATCCTGTCCATATCTGATACGAAATACGATCGACGGACTTTGTAGCACATCTATTCAGAATGTGTGCCGCTATCAACAGGGCATGACCCCACAACGATATGGGCAGGTCTGTATAGCTCAACATAATCGAACCTTATCCAACAGAGTTCGATTTCTACGTTCGGACACACCGTTCAACTGCGGTGTTCCGGGCGGTGTCATCTGTGAAATGATCCCGTTCTCTTTCAAAAACTCGTCAAACTCGAGGCTCATGTACTCGCCGCCTCAATCTGATCGAACGGCTTTAATGCTCTTTCCAGTCTAATTTTCAACCAAAGCCTTGTACCCTTTGAACCATTCAAAAGTATCACACTTGTGCTTCATGAGATACACCTTGCCGAAGCGAGAGTGATCATCAGTGAAGGTAATGAAACAATGGAAGTTACCGGGAGCCACTACCCCGAACGGTCTGCAAACATCCGTGTGGATCAAACCGAGAAGTTTTGCGGCTCTCGTAAAGTCCCTGTGAAGGGCGACTTGGTCATCTTTCTAAGGATACAAGATTCACAAGTCTGATAGGGATCAGACCCAAGCGGCTTTATAACGCCAGTTTTCTCCAACTCAAGAATCTTCTATTCTCCAGCGTGACCGAGTCGAAGATGCCACAACAGTCTCGAGTTCTACTCCAATTTCCGTTTGTTGGTGATTGCATTCACAACTTTTATTTTATCTTCGACATTTAGATAATACAATCCATTTAGTAAACTTGCATTCCCAACGCAATTATTTTCAAAATAAATATTGCACATATTATTAACGGAACTCGTAACTTTCCGGTCAAAATGGGAATAGAAACAATGTTCTTAAGCCCCTTGGACAAAACTAAACAATCAGAAAGCAGTAAACTATGTCTAGTAGATAAAATGAGAGTTCTTGATCCAATGTGGGTCGTCGGTACACTATGTCCGCTTCCTACGCTGATCATGATCTCTCGGTCCGCCAACTTCCTAGTTCATCGATACCCTAGTTCGAAACACAGATGTGAGCACTAGCTCCCGAGTCTAAGATCCACGAAGCGGAATATACTGTCATAGAACAATTTGTTTCTAAAACGTAAAGTTCTTTACCTGAGGCGGCTAACTTTGGACAATCGCGCTTCCAATGGCCAAGCTCATTGCAGTGAAGCACTTGTCCGTCGGCTTGGCGCCTTTGAACACGTTCTTCTTGGCCTTACCTTTCGAAATCCGTCCTTTGGGCTTAGTAGGCTTGTCCGACTTTTTCTTTCTACTCGACCCTTGAGTCTTAGCATTCACGACAAGAACAACTTCCTTTCCTTTTACCTTCTTCATCTGAGTCTGCACCGCCGACAACTGGTTCAGCAACCCAGTCAATGTCATCTCGGCCTTGTTCAGATTAAAGTTCACAATGAATTAATTGAAGGAAGGTGGGAGCGACTAAAGTATGAGATCGTTCTGGAGCTCGTTATTCATGATAAAGTCCAGTGCCTCGAGTCTTTCGATCCAATCGATTATCTTGAGCACATGCGCTCCGACGTCACTACCCTCAGCCATTTTGTTCTAAAACAGTTGCTCCGTCAGGAAATAGCGAGCACTCCTGGAATGTTCGCCAAAAAGCTCCTTCAAATCAAACAAAATGGCGCCCACTTCCATTTTCTAGTGAGTGCGCTACAACTCATTGCTCATGGACAGAAGTATATAGCCCTTGACCTTTGGCTCGTCTATCTGCCACTT